>OX411803.1:25253691-30053691 GCA_948253155.1 Leucoma salicis
AAACCGGCTTGTTCGGGAGGCTGGAAGTCGTCAAGCCGGCGCGTGAGTCGATTTGTAATGACCCTCGAAAACAACTTATAGACGTGGCTCAAGAGCGAGATGGGTCTATAGTTCTTCAAGAGGGTTCTGTCACCTTTCTTGAAGAATAGCACCACCACGCTTCTGGTCCAAGACTCTGGAACATCGCCCCCGAGAATGACGGAATTGAAAAGCCTCTGAAGAGCTTTTAAGACCGGCTTTCCGCCTGCTCTCAGAAGCTCTGTGGTTATTCCGTCGTATCCCGGTGCCTTTCCGTTCTTTAGTTGTTTGAGAGCCATTCTGATCTCGTACAGGCCGACGTCCGGGATATCTTCGGTAAAGTGCCGAGTTAGCTTGGATCTGGGGTCTTGGACCAAGCCAACAGCAGGGCTCTGGGATCTGTACAACTGTCCATAGAACTGCTGGACCTCTCCCAAGGCCTCATCTCGAGAAGAAATGACAGTGCCGTTGTTGGTCCTCAGTTTAGTCAACTGACTTTGGCCAACAGACAGATCTCTTGCGAACACTTTCGAGCCTTGGTTCCGCTCTATCGCCTCTTTAATGCGGATAGCATTAAATTGGCGAATATCGTGTCGTACAGCCTTGGAGATCTGTCTATTTAACCGCCTCAGGCAGGACCAATCGGCTGAAGACTGGATTGTCATTTCTTTTCTCCTTTCCATGAGCTTGAGAGTACGGTCCGAGAGTTCACGAGTCCTACTAACGCGACGGGCCTTGAAGTAGGTCGACCCGACCGCGTGGACAGTTTGCACGAACCTGCTGTTCAAATCGCTCGCTGATTCGCACTCATCTAGGCATTGGAAGCGATTTTGTAGTTCGAGCTGAAAGCTCTCGGGTTCCTTATATTGGGCAGGTGTTAGTCGGAGCGTAGACTTCATCAAGCGTGACCTCTCGACTTTGACTAGCCCCTGACTAGTCGGTGATCACTCCCAGTTTTAATCCTGCTGATCACTGAGACATCATTGAATATGTGTCGTTTGTCTGACAAGATGAAGTCAATCTCGTTTTTTACTGAACCATCAGGGCTTATCCAGGTCCATTTCCGCTGGGGCTGCTTCCTGAAGAAGGGATTCATCACGTAGAGGCCTTCCTTCTCCAGAAAATCAGCTAGCATCTGGCCCCTGTGGTTTCTCTGCCCGAAACCATAGTGCCGCCCAACTTTCAGCTCATCGTCTGTCCTTTTGCCTAGTTTCGCGTTAAAGTCTCCCATAACTACCGTGAAGTAGGTTTTAGATGAGTGGATGGCCTTCGAGATATCCTCATATAGGCCCTCCACCTCGTCGTCGGAGTGTGTCGAGGTCGTTGTGTAAACCTGTATGACCTTCAACGAATACCGTTTCGTTATTCTGAGTATAAGATACGCCACCCTGCTCGACACACTCAATCGTCTCCACGTTGCCTACGAGAGACCTGCGAACGATATACCCGACACCTCCTTGGGACTAGTGGTCGCCCTCCCGGTGGAAGAGCAAGTTCCCGGACTGGAGGATTGTCGTGCCCTCACCCTCTCTTCGGACTTCTGACAACCCTATAATGTCCCAGCGGATCTTGCTCAATTCCTCTTCCAGCTCGGTGATTCTCTCGTCGGTCCGAAGTGTCCGAACGTTGTGCGTAACGTGGGCCAGAGGTCGTTGTTTATGGTAGCCTATCCGCAACCGGAGATTCTTCGCACCCCCTGCTCCGCCGTTACCGGGCCCGCTACCGTTAGGCCACGGAATAGCGGAGCTGCCGTGACTGGGGGCCATTTTGTATCGTGTGCTCATCATGGGGGATAATGCCATAATCGCCACGCTTGGCAGGCGGGTTGGCGATCGAAGTGGATGTTGTTAATACTCGAGGGAGTGCTGCTGCCCACTCCTCCGGTATTCCCTCAGTCGGCTCTTACGACTCCCGTGGGTAGAGAGGGGTGGGACAATTCTAAAGCCGGCCCCACACGCCCAAACAAAACAAAAAAATTAACAAAAAAATAGTGAATATTTACGCTCGACGCGGCACTAAAAACCAGCGCTATCCTTATTTTGTGAGAACTATTTCTATAGACCAATATAGAAGTACTTCTTAAAATTAGCGCTATCTATGTGATTTATTGAAAACTACTTAGTAAGACCAATACATTATTAGTTAATTATCAAATAATCAATTTTGTTGTGTAAAATTAAGATTATGAGGCGTGCACTTTTGGATTTTCCAAAGTATTTTATGACATGTAATATTATAATTTAGAGTTAAATCATTTTGTCATGAAATTAAATTATTAAATTTAGCTGTGGCCCCCTTAAATTGAGGGATTACACTTGTCTAGAAAATATTCTATCATTCAAAAATGTACGCTCTTTGAATGTCCTTCTGTTTATACCTATATAAATATATAGATAAATCGGTACTTGCAGATCGTGACTGGGGCGACCGGCCTAGTGGAGATAAATCGCAATCTTGGAATACAAATAGAAGGACATGGGTTGGCGGTGATACACAAACCAACGAGGAGAATTTACCAGAATGGTAATTTGAATACATACTTTTATTTATTTTATAATTCTAAAAGTTAAGTTACTAAGTTATTGAACTCGTTATTTATGATGATTTAATAGGGCGGCTGAAAATGCAGAATGTGGAGGAGGTACATTTGACTCGTCAGGAGCCTTCCACGGATACAGTAATGATGACTCAAATTTGCCCAAACATCAGGACTCTTCATATTGTAAGTGATATTGTATTTTTTTTTGTATATGAGAGCAATCAATTATTGCATACTAAATTCCTTTTACTCAATTATTGACTAATGAGTTTTTTTATTGTAAAATTTTAGTAATACATAACTAAAACAATATTGGTTGCAGCCTTGACGCGATCCCATACCCATGGCAGTTTTCCGCGTTCGAAAGCTGTTGAGGAGGGCTCTGAAGAGTGGTGGGCTTCAGAGAAGGCAAAGAAACTATCACCAAAACGTTTTGATGCCAGTGACATGAAATTCAAAAAGGTATCTATTTGAGGGTTCGTTTTTTTATCAATGTGTAACTGATTTTAAGTACTTAATAATATGTATAATTACAGCAATCAGGAATTGGTCTGGCGGACGTCAGTAATACTCCAAGTACAAGCAAAAAATCAACAATAACTAAAGAAGAAAATGTTCAAAAGAATCAAGAAAAACGTGAAATCGTCACGTCTGTCTCTGAGCCTCCCGAGGAGAATACTACAACTCAAGGAGAGGACAAGTATAAGATTCCACCAAAAAACATGTTCAAATCTAAGTTTTCAGAAAGCAAAACATTTGATGCTTTGATGAGATCTGATATAAATGTTGAAGAAGCAACAGATGAAAGGGGTAATTTCCAATCTGTTATCATTGCATCTAATAACAGTTTGCGCCAGAAGCACCAGCACATAGTGATGGCACCGGATGGCCAGAAACACATCCATATCAGTTTAAAAAATCCATCTGATATGTAAGTATTCAAAATAAGCACATCTTTTTTAGGGTTCTGTACCCGAAGGGTCAAAACGGGACCCTATTACTAAGACTTCGCTGTCTGTCTGTCCGTCCGTCTGTCGCCAGGCTGTATCTCAAGAACGGTGATAGCTAGACTGTTGAAATTTTCACAAATGATGCACTTCTGTTGTCGCTATAACAACAAATACTAAAAACAAAAATATAATAATATTTAAGGGGGGCTCCCATACAACGTCTGTCTGTCCGTCTGTCTGTCACCAGGCTGTATCTCAAGAACGGCGATAGCTAGACAGTTGAAATTTTCACAAATGATGTATTTCTGTTGCCGCTATAACAACAAATACTAAAAACAAAAAAATAATTATATTTAAGGGGGGCTGCCATACAACGTCTGTCTGTCCGTCCGTCGGTCACCAGGCTGTATCTCAAGAACGGTGATAGTTAGACATTTGAAATTTTCACAAACGACGTATTTCTATTGCCGCTATAACAAAAAATACTAAAAACAAAAAATGATAATATTTAAGGCGGGCTCCCATACAACGTCTGTCTGTCCGTCCGTCTGTCACCAGGCTGTATCTCAAGAACGGCGATAGCTAGACAGTTGAAATTTTCACAAATGATGTATTTCTGTTGTCGCTATAACAACAAATAATCAAAAACAAAAAAATAATACTATTTAAGGGGGACTCCCATACAACAAACGTGATTTTATTGCCCGTTTTTGCTCGCTATTGATAACGGCAACAGGTAGACACTTGAAATAATTACACAATATTTAGTTATATATTAACTTTAAAAATAAATAATTAAATGAAAATAAAATTAATATTTAAGGGGGGCTCCCATACAACAAACGTGATTTTTTTTACTCGTTTTTGCTCGATTTTGATAACGGCAACAGTTAAACGCTTGAAATATTCACAAAATATTTAGTTATATATTCACTTAAAAAATAAATAATTAAATTAAAATAAAACAAATATTTAAGGGGGGCTCCCATGTACAAACGTGTTTCTTTACTCGTTTCTGCTCTGTCTGTCCGTCCGTCTGTCACCAGACTGTATCTCATGAACGGCGATAGCTAGACAGTTGAAATTTCGCAAATGATGTATTTCTGTTGCCTCCATAACAACAAATACTAAATAAAAACAAAATAAAACAAATATTTAAGGGGTCCCATATATCAAACGTGATATTTTTCCCTTTTTGTTGTTTTATTCGTCCATAGTTGATTGTACTATTTTAACATATTTGGTAACAGCCAAACACACAACAACAGAGAATTACAAAAGTGTAATGTTGTTTACCTAGTCAATGGTACGGAACCCTTCGTGCGCGAGTCCGACTCGCACTTGGCCGGTTTTTTATTCACTGTTAATATAATAGTCTAAATTCTATTTATTTTTTTAGTGACCATGGTGATGAGAAAGCCCGTGGCGACTTGTTAGTAGATAATATGTTTGGCATGACCCTTGATGATGAAGACATGTTGACTAAATCTCTGTCCGGAATGACAATGGAGATGCATACTAAAAAACAGAATATGCCAATGTCAATGCAACCTGCACATCCTATGTCAGGTAAACAAGCTGCTGGAATGCAGAAAATTTCTGGCATGCAAATGCAATCTGGAGCGTTACAAAATTCTGGCATGCCATCAACTAGTATGCAGACACCTGCTATGGGAAATCCTAACATGTCTGCAGTTGGTATTCAAAATCCGGGACTACCACCAGGCGGGATGCAAAATCAAGGAATTACATCAAGTATACAAATACCTGGAGGGCAGACACCGGGTATGCAGCCAGTGATGCAACCAGTGGTCATCACCAATTCAGCATTAAATGCTTCACTTGGCCTGCCAATTGGACCTAATTCTAATATAGGGTCACCACATCCTGGAGTATCACAGCAAGTTATGCCAAATACAAACAACATGGGGTCACCTGGAATAGGGGTACTGGGTGCGACATCTATACAGTCTCCCAACAATATATCTGGCTTCAACTCTAACAATGCTTTACCAGGAATGTCAGGAAACAATGTTGGTAACAATTCGCTGTTTCTTGGTCAGAATAATAGTAATCCACCAATGGTTAGTATTATTAAAATGCATTTATATAACTATGATGTTATAATTTTGTTACCTGCTAAAATTAATTTGTTTCTGATAGATGTTATCGTCAAATGATATGCCGATTTCCAACCACGGTGGACAAAACAACATGTTTCCAATGCATGGACTACAAAATTCCAGATCACAAGCATCATTTCTAAATTCCATTTATAGTAATAATGGACAGAACTTAGCAGATCAGTGGTACTATGAAGATCCAGAGGTAGGTAATCGAAAACTGGTATAACAATAGATTCTGCCCGAGATTGCGCCTGTGTGACATGTAATAGTATAGGCCGTGTGGGGCCGGTTTTAGAATTGTCCCACCCCTCTACCCACGGGAGTCATAAGAGCCGACTGAGGGTTTACCGGGGGAGTGGGCAGCAGCACTCCCTCGAGTATTAACAACATCCACTGCATCCGCCAACCCGCCTGCCAAGCGTGGCGATTACGGCATTATCCCCCATGACGGGCCCGCTCGTTGTGGCGTTCTCTTGGGGAGGCCTATGTAAGTGGACGTTGAAAGGCTGTTGGATGGATGGATGGATGGATGACATGTAATAATTTCCAATATTTTCTTTACAAGAATCTCTACTATCTGTTAATAAGGGAACGTTAATTTTATTTCTTATATAGTTAAATTCTATTATAGTTAAATTTCTGAATGATATTCACCATTCCATAAGTAAATTCTAACGTGATTTAACTATTATTACCGCTATAATTCTTATATACACATAAATGTTTCTAGAATATGCCTAATATCAATAAAATATTTGCATAGTCTTAAATAAGTATGCTGATGTCGTGTGATTATTGTTGTAGAGAAACATTCAAGGGCCATTTCCTTCGAAAGACATGTACAACTGGTTTAGGGCGGGATTCTTCAGCCCTAGTTTAATGGTGCGACGAGCTTGTGATACAATGATGCGTCCTCTTGGTTCCTACGGCGCTGTGGTGCCTTTTCTTCAAATAGTAAGTTTCTGATAATCTTTCTTCGTTTGCTGCTCGAAAAATGCACAAGATTATATATCTTATACATGATTACTTTGCTCAGGATACGATGCCGGGATTCTCAATGTCAGGTGGCTATGAACCCCGTCCTCAGGGCGCTCACGAAAATCTTATAAATTCTCAGCCTTCCTTAGGAATAGATGTAAGTAATACAACAAATAAAAAAATAGAAAATGTTCCCACCCCACTGTAAAATGATATAGAACATGAAATAATGCACTGAGTAAGTACCTGATCATGAAATATAATAAAGTTTTATTGCTTTTAGGTGAGAAATATCGGTAACATGAATGTGTCTAATAACACAAATGTGGAAAATTTACAGTTTGGAACTGTGGGCCATATGGCAAATCAATCATTTGGCCAACCACAACAAATGGTAATAAATATAGTACACATTCAATAAATATAAGGCAACTGATTTGTCCTTGTTTATTTATTTTTAACACAATTTTTATTTACCAATTGCGGTGCAGTAGAATTTTGCGTGGCGTTCCTATGTTCTTTATTTATTTATTGTATAGTTTTATAGCAGTGTTTTAGTCTTTTTTTCAACCTTTTTCTGTCTTAATATTGCGCACGGGTCTAGGTCATATTCTACCAGAGCGGGTGGTGGACTTCGTAAACCATTAAGAAAATCTCTCAGGCATGCAGGTTTCTTCACGATGTTTTTCTTCGCCGAGAAGTGATAAATTGTAAACAAATACACACGTAAAAATTCAGAGGTGTATGCTGTACAGACCTCGCGGTCTGAACCGTGGACTCGGGATCGAACTCGATACCAGTGTCTTTGCAGTCCTTGGTTTTACCACTAAGCTATCGCTGCGTACACGGCGGTTTTAGTCTATTATATAATGTTACAATTTGAAATCATACAATATTGTTATGTGATTCATGTTTTAGGTTGAGTCTTTGTGGAGCCAGCCTTCGACGTCAGCTGATTTGTGGATGCAACAGCCGCGGCCACGCTCGGAGGCACGAGTCAACAATTTGCCTATATTCTTCTGGGACCAGCAGGTATGTACTAGAATGCTTGTATAGCCCAGATATGTTTCATAAAATTGTGATTATATTTATTTTTTAAACTAAATGATATAATGCTATCTAAATTGTTTAGATACCACTAAATAAGTAGAATTAATTTATACATTCCGATTAAAGGACATTTCAGTCTTATAACTTTATTAATGAAGTACCGATGTATATATGTATTTTAGTAAATATAGTCACAACATGAATGTATCTAAACACCAACAATATTCTATTTTGTTATGGTGACTAATCAACACAGCTGCGCTGCGCTATGCTGTAAGTTTATAAAATTCGAAGTGTCCTAACAGTTATGTAACATATCAATGTTGGATTACAAAAGTACTTGTTCTCTTTAGTACTGTCCATCTTACCGGTTGTCGGATATAAATATATCAAAAATCGCAGTATTGCTTATAATTCCAAATCTCGCAGTATTTATACGTTATAGTGTAAGAGGAACGAATTGATAAAATGAAGCATAACATAGCATCGTGCAATGCAGCTCGATTTTGTTTGGTCACATTCAGTAATATTAAATCAAGTAACTATGCATGATGAGTCAATTATGATACTAATGTATGTATTGCACAAATTTTAAGGAAATGGTATCTCCAACTCACTACAGTTAACCACCGGCCCCTAAAGCGCTTTTTGTTGCTTTCATAAACATTTTAAGATGTGATCATTTTGGAACATTCATCTAACTACAATATTTGTGGTTTTTTAGCTTTAATTACCATTATATTTATTTTAATAAATAAGTACCTAGTGGCGTAGCGTGGGTATCAGCTACCCGGCGTGCAGGCAAATTTTACCGCCCATGGCACAGGCAAATTATAATGGATTATTGTACAGGTCAGTCAGAAACCTGTAGAAAAGTCACTTATGTGTTTATTTAATATTTTTTTCAGTCTTGATTTGTAGATATTGTTGGTATTCATTGTAAAATTTTGCCGCCTTCAATAAGTGCGGGGCAATCTGTACCAGTAGCCATGCCACGCCACTGAACATTCCTTTGCTTTCCAAAATGATGTGCTTTCGTGGGGTGAAAACATGTTAAACTGCTTGTAAGCAATTTTACACAAAGCCTTCTATATTATTCCGATAGTGTATAATGTAAAACTATATCGAATCTTTACAGAAAAAAATTGTTAATTCTTAATAATTCAATAGAATCTGATCTTTACAATATATTATGTATCATATGACAAGGTGTAGGTAAATATATCAAACATAATAAAAACGTATACAATTAATCCTCTTTGTATAAATTAAAAATAAGTTGTAAATATACTCTTCAGAGAGCATCAATATGCTCTCTGAAGAGTTTCTTGTCGTCTTATTAAACGTTGACACAAACATTTCATGAATATAGCGAGCGGTTTGAAATAAAATATTCTTGATGGCGTATGATTCCTGCCTATTTGAATCAGGTCATTATAGTAGGGCACAATCCAAAAAATGATTTAAAGACGCGGTAGAGCTATGCTACTCCCACCAACAATGAAGATTGGCGTGAAGCAACGGCAGATAAACCTACTGATGTTTGGCGAGTTCCTTGTTACTACATTGGCCAGAGATGGGTCGGCAGTAACAGTTATTTTTCGTGTTACTCCCCCTCAGCGATACATAGTAAATATGTTTAACATTACTCCGACACCAGTAAAATGGAAAAGGATGCGATGTTATGTAATTTTTTTTATTGCCACGTGTGGCAGACAAGTAAGCGGCATGATAAGGGTAACCGCCAATCATAGAATTAGGCCACACCAGGGGCATAGCTAAATCGCTATCTACCATAAATACAGTGCTCTTCTCAAACCTTTTATAGAAGAAGCGCTGAGGAGATACCGCAGCAAGGAGTTGATTGGAAGACTGCGTGCAGGATAGAAAAGAGGGCTGACGAACTGTCCCAGATATATCGCTTCCAGGTGGTTCGGTGGGAGGTGTTTTTGGGACTACCTCAAACAGTTCATTGGTGCACTCTATTGAGGAGTCAATAGGGCACATAGACTCAAAAATTTTGCCGCCGCTCCAACGACTCCAGACCGTCCTCACGGTTGGGATCATCAATAATTCGAAAAGTACGCCTTTGAGACAAGTGGGTCGAGCTAATATTTGGGGGCGCCTGCCCAGAGATGTGAGCTGGGCTCCACCGTGAACACAAGTTGCTTTAGTGTGAACTATACGTGGCTGTGTTCAGGACACCCAGTTTAACTGGACATAATTAAAAAAAAATTCCAAACTTTGTCCAGTTCTCATTCTGTCCATTTTCGATCGATTCTAGAGATGTCGATGCTGAGGATCCCAATACTCTCGGAAACCTGGAGAGCTACTCCTTGGGACTGAGGTACCACGACAAATGGTTTTTATTTGCAGTGAACGCGCAATCGTGTGTCCTTGTGGGAGGTTAAACTGAATCAAGTTATTTTCATCCCATTCCGAGGCCCGCCGTAGAGAGCGCTCCAGTTCAGACACAAGTTTGGGTCCGTTTCAGTTGCAGCCTGTTTCGAGGGACTGTCTGATGAACGTAGTACTTTCATCCACATAGCAATACATGTTCTCTGTGCAGAGCATTCCACTGATATGCGGGACGAACACTTTGGAGAGCATTGAGCTTTATGGTACAATATTTACCCTCATGGGTTATTAATGATGGCAGATGCCTTAACTCCGCCCTTCACGGCGTGCGTGTAGTCACAACAGTAGATTACCAGCACAACAGTAGATTGAACGTTACGAAAACCAGATTGGCGACGTCTGACCAGCTGGTGACCTTTAAGGTGCCACAGAAGCTGAACTTTTATAAAACCTTGGGGGATGACATCCTGTCATCAGTTCCTGTCCTCTCTGGGAATCGGGTGAATATAACTACCTTCCACAAAGTTGAAACCCTGCCGGTACTGTATGAGCTATGGTATAGGCACGTAAGGACGGCGGTCCTGCACGTTAACATTCAGCCCGCTTGACTATTATATCTATATTTACATCGATATACTTATTACTTATTTATAGCTATTAGTTTGTTGTAGGTAGAGGTACATTTCAATCACATCCTAGAGTAATCAACGACAAACCTGCGGCCCGCCAAGCCTTTATTTTATATGTCTGTCATATTTACTATACTTACTCATGAGATTGTTTAGATTTGGCGCAGTAACTATCCGCAAAAGCGGTAAATATCGTGTCATTTTGCATACGTATAGTATGAGAAAGGGGTATAGGTGACCCATTATCTCGGCAGAATAGATGTTTGCTGTAGGATATCTAATCGATGTCCGCGCGGGCGAAGTCGCGTGCCTGTTATGTAAATAAAGTATTAAGTTAACTACGTTGATAATAATTGCGGCGTGCAGCACCATAACTAAATATTCATAGTGGGCCCATATAAAAAAGGTCTAGTAGGCAGATTTTTTGTAAACACTACTTATTATTATTGTGATTTTAGATCTTCAAAAACTACGATGATAATAACATTTCGACCGCACTTCTGCGTCTTATAGTGGAAAGAATATTCTTTATATAGAAATGGTATTGCAACTAAAACTGTCTATCTAAGTATAATAATTATATATTATGAAAGAATAAAACAAACTGGTGACCCAATATATTAAGATAAGGTCAAGCGAATGATGAATGATGTAAACGTCAAGGCTCTTGGAGGTAAAAATGTGTCAATCGTTACGGCGGGTCCCCAGCGATATGCTAAGAACAAAACATTGTTTTGCTAACATGTTAGTCAAACATGTATAGCTAACCAGCCGTCCACTTTTGATTTTTGAGCATGGAATATTTTTGTTAGCTACCTACAGCAACGTTCTTTTAACATCTATCAAAAATTGAAAATTGAAGACATATTTAGTTTAAAAAAATATTTTTCAATAAATACAAGGTATTTCCTTTATTCAACTCCATTATCGCTAAAGTACAACATAATCATACACACTATTTAAAGATTTCACGTGACGCATCTATGGCGAGCGCAAACACGAAATGAATAATATTACTCTCCCGGCCCCCCGCAGGCAAACGTGGGGAAGTTATCCATTTGAGTCGGCAAACTTGTTAGCGAGTTTTTGGAAACAAAACAGGCCACGCCCCCAAAATCGTGACCTTGGTTATATTATCATGTTATTTTTTTGCAAACACGATAACATGGCGCTGCGGACCCGGCTTTATATTTGTCAGATACGACCTATTTATGAAATTTATGCTACTCTGCGTGTGTCATTAAACCTACTTTTATATTAGTGCTTCATACGTTCCAGGTACATCATGAACAGAATGATACTGTTTATTTTATTACTACTAGATGACCCGGTGAACTTCGTTTCACCTACAATTTATTTTATCGGTGATTATCAATCCTAATGAATCTGCATCGTCTAAGCATATACATAATTATATTATTTATTCTTATGGTCTAAGTTTTGAATTTAGATAGGTTATTAAACGAAATTTGTCTGTAATTCTAATTCAAATGAATTAGAAAGAATGTCAGTCAAATTCTTTCTAATTCATTAAAATAATAAAAAAATATCATTCAAGAAAGGTATCGCGTAAAAATATTTGATGTTTACCCGAACGCATTAGAACACTAATTTAGATCTCTCTAACTCAAACTGCTCTGCAAGAACGACAACAATTACATGTCGAGTGTCATGAAGCTGACCGATCTTTGTGAGGCAACAAAAACATTTTGCATTTGCAGCACATTGTTAAAATAGGCACTGCAGGTGCATGAATCGCGCATAATTTGGCCCAAAAAAACCAAAGCTAACGGATCTTCTACATGCAATTTATGTTTTAGCTGCACACGAAAAGTGGGTGCTCTATCAGGTATAAGAAACCTCAAAAGGCAGTGGTTTTTTCTGAAGTATAATTAAACCACCCTGAAATGGAGCATTTTTATGTTTAGTGATAGTACCCAAGAGGTTCGTCCGTATATAGAGAAAATTTATATTACTTTCCCGATGCCCCTATTATAATAAACATGTGAAGATATAGTGATAGATATACTCAGTACATATACAATACAATATCAGCTTTGCCCTTGAGTTCTATACTTCTTAAATGAGGTTCCATCCATCCATCCATAAGCCTTTTGAAGTCCACTGCTGGACATAGGCCTCCCCAAGAGAACGCCACAACATGTGTTTCGCTCATATGGGGGATAGTGCCGTAATCGCCACGCTTGGCAGGCGGGTTGGCGATCGCAGTGGATGTTGTAAATGAGGTTATTATTTGATAATAATAATAATAGTAGTTAATTGCAGGCAGTTCTTCCATATAAACATTATACTACAAAAGATTATAGAATTTAAATTAAACAGTAACATTACAACTGCATTATAAAGATTATAATAACTACTGAGCTACCGTACTGACCTTACGGTCATCCCAATCACATTTGTCTTTACGACTAACGCCGTCGTCTATCGGAATGCATTTACATGCATTAATCGTTTCCCGCTCGTACTAAAAATTATAAAAACTAATCAAATTAGACAACATAATAAAACAACGATAATAGGATGACATACAAATGACTTTTCATCAAGATCAGGTAGGCGTAGAAACTCTGCGGTGGGATCTTAGACTATATAGTACAGGAAGACCTGTAGGAGCGGCTTGCAGTGCGATATGACTATTATTTGAATGCGCTAATAGCGAAGTGGTTTAGATACCCACCTTCAATGTTGTGTTGTGGTTTCGGTTTCAACACAGGACAATTTTTTGTGTGATACGTTAGTGATGGTTGTTCCGAGGCTAGGTGTACTTTGTGTCCGTTAAATTGTATGTTAATAAAATCCCCCGCGGTACAAGGACTATTCCTTAGTGCCGGGTGTCTTTTTTATATACTTATAAACGAAGACAAAAACAACACAAAGAAATATATAATTTATAAATTATGCAATAATTATTATAAAATTAACTTAAAATCGAGAGTACAAACGTTATATGACCTTGGTTTTACATGTTTTATTGCACACAATTTAATCTTTCTTTTTGCATACTATATATTTATGTTCTCTCTGCTTACCCCGCAAGGGAGATGGCGTGATGATAAGTATAAGCATATTTTCAATTTAATTCCCTGTTCGAATAGGGTTTTAGATCAGACTTGCGTAGTCTTTAAAATATGTTCTTGGGCCTGCAAAGGTCTTTCTAATATAGTGTTATTTCGTATTTATCTTTTTTTTGAAACGGTAATATATTTTCTACAAATATTTTTATACTACATCTGCTCGAAAAATACGCGAATGAGAATGAAGCAGAAAGAACGTCATTACTGTCACACGAATATGCGGTAGGAAAAAGTGTATGGAAATCAATTAATTCTCCTGGAGAAAAACTGAAATTCCACTAATAACGTATTTTTTGTATTCTTTGATTGTCTTAATAGGCCGGTCGCATACTGCGTGATTATAATTATTGTTAAAGAGAAAAGGTTTATATGTCTAAATTCGCAGAATGACAATAATGGCCACTTGGATTTTTATGCATTATCAGTAAAATTTAAAATCGCAAGCATACCGCCTTCTCTTGTATTTTTTTGTAAACCAAAGACAATATAACCACTAAGTTTATTGTAAACTACTCGTTAAATAAAATGTATTTAACTTTTTTCTTAGTAATATAAAGTATCATCCGAGAAAAAGTGCAATTCCCGATATCAGGTGCATTTAAAGCCTCGCTCGGGCTTATAACAACTCACAATGAACAATATACTAATATGTGAGTACTCTTGGCGACACACAAACATTATAAATTCCGTTATCTATGCTGGTCATTCCAGCTGCTGCTGTAATTCATATTTAAGTTGTGTTGTACCAATAGGATTGCCTTCTGATATAACGTAGTCAAGTTATAATGACCACTGCCAACTACCAGTTTTATGCATCAAATGTAATGTATTGATTTTGTTTTACGAAACTAATGACCATATACAGCAGTTAATAAATCTGTTGTAATCCAACTACAAACATAACTAAATTATACTATAGCTCGATCAATCTGGTACATTCGTCGTTATTTCTCCTTCATTCTCTTCGAAGTTATGTCTACGTCCGAGACAGATAGCTATTGGAATTGCCTTTTTATAAGAA
Source organism: Leucoma salicis (assembly GCA_948253155.1). Taxonomy (NCBI): domain Eukaryota; kingdom Metazoa; phylum Arthropoda; class Insecta; order Lepidoptera; family Erebidae; genus Leucoma; species Leucoma salicis. The sequence goes on from OX411803.1 coordinate 25,268,459, forward strand.
CCTGCAATGCAAGTTTTGTAAAAAATGTCGAATAAGACATTGCACATTTTTTTTTTCATTTAGTACAGTTAGGTACTGTTGGTTCTTCCAGTTAGACATAGACAAATAAGCTATCCGTGAGGTATCACGGATAGCTTATTTGTCTATACGTCAAATCTAATATATCTTGAACCGCCGACGATACCTTCAACATTCGAACCATCAACGTATTTTTAAAGATATCTTATTCTAGAACCCACGTCTTAGGTTAATAATACTTAATGTCCGAGATACCTTAACTGCTAAATTCACTAAACGATTGAAATTTGCACACACTTTCAGTAGAGAATAGATAGTACAATATGAAAGAATGTAATCGAAACAATGTTCTCTGAACTTTTTATTGGTAATATGGGTCATAACTTATTGATATGATTATAAAGATATAAACAGCAAAATGTTGACACAAAGTTTATTTAGGTGCAGGCAGTATTTATCAGAACTAATCATCTAGTCCGATAGAAGTAACTCTAGTCCCATCAGTGAGATAATAAAAATAAAAGCTTAGGCAATGATGTGCATCCGTCTTTACGATTTAAGTTAGTGATGACACTCTTTCTTCTCTGATGTGTTCCATTGTATAGAATTCATTTTTCACCACCGCGATCTAGGTAAGGTTCAATGTATTGACTTGTGATATATTCTAAAGAGTTCCGTACCCATAATTGAGGTTGGAAGAGTATACAGGTTTTGTGACGGTGGGACGACATCACAGTAAACATATTCTATGAGTTCCTTAGTCGTAATTTGCCCGTGTTGTGAGTAAATCAATAACAAAGTCTTCATTAACTTTTGAGCGCCGACTAGCCCTTTGTTTTATCATTTTAGTTTTTTAGTGTGTGATCATAATTAACCCACATGTTAGGCACAGCAGTGGCTATATATCTGTAAAAGTGTCTCGGTGCGCTGTGATGCGTTTCGCCTTTAACCAAGAATGACGTAAATCAAAAAATGAGGCTATTTGTTATTAAGGAAGTCATGTGAAAATCGTTCACTTGAATGCCCCTCTTCTGTCCAAGGCATGTCTGCATTGTACACGTCAGTGATTAAACAACCGGGGGCATTGACAGTCCAATTGAGATCTAGATGGCTCCGAGCAATTGCGCTCGCTGTTCAAATTTAGTCATTGTTTTGGTTTTACGCACAGTATACTATGCACATGCACTTTAAAGTGAAATGGAATTTTCTGGAATATCTTTTGTCATTAGATATTTAACGTATAGGTTATCACTTAAATTATCCCTCTGAGAGAAGGCGTTAACATATGAGGCTATCACAGATGTCTATTTGTCGTAGTGATTAGGTATACTAGAGAGCACTTGTGTATACCCGCAAACCATCATTGTCAAAGTATCTCGATAGACTTTTGGTGTAAGTACCACAATTTCACAAATCTTAGTGTCTATTGAACTAGCTGTCATGATTGAATATAAAGATAAATTACTATACTTTATAAATACTATTTTCAAGCGTCACCCCATTTATGTAACAAAATTTTGCGCATTTGGGGGTTGAGTCGGTTTAATTGATAGCGAGTATTAATTCGATAGTAATAAGTAGCCTGTTTTACCTTGTGAGCAAAGACTCCCCATTAAAACATAATTGTGGTTAAAAAAATAGATTCATCCATATTTGAATTGGATTTCAGAGTCAGTTTAATAACGAAAAAGTAGTCTCGACTAATGATACCAAAGGATTATTGTCAATATTGTGTTGTTAAATTGGTAATCAAATCAATAGAAGTCACATTTAAAATGCATTTAAATTGTAATTATATATAATGTAGACAGTGAAAGTTTCTTTGTTTAAGGTATCTCGGAGGCTTCCGCACCAACCTTAATTTTTTTCTTCACTGGAATCGTTACTTTTCTGTGGACTAGATAGAATCCTGGGAAAAAGTTATTGTCAAGGCGCAATCAACTATTATGATATCTCCAATAGGAAATAAAATTACTTATATTCTACATATAAATTCAGGTAATCACACCCTATAAATTATTACCTAGTAATTAGTACTGATGGATTAACTAACACAGAAATCATTCTGTGCTAAACTATTGTCGCGTTTATAAAAATATCCATTATAGATTTAAGTTGATAATATATGTTTATAACCAAAGACACGTTTTAATTTACGACACTATGTCACACTGGTCAATATGCTATTAGTTAAGGAGGTTAAAAACTTTGTAGCGTTACTCGTGACAAATGATGAGCCATTATTATGTATGTATATTTAATCGGAGTATCTTAAAAACATAATTTTTAAGATACTCCAATTTATTTACGAATTAAGTAACGTAATGTTAATAATTATCTTTTCCCTGCTCTATTGATAATGTTAAAAGTTGTTTAGCTATCATATGATTTATCTAAAGTATATTACAATTGTGAAGATTATTAAGAATACACTGTATTTAATTTTGGTTAACAGTGCGAGTATAAGGGATCTTATCTACTGCGTTGCATAAAATAATCGGTCTTGTGTCTTTATATTTTAGCTATTACGAAATCAATATTGGGTCAATTTTATTTTGTTATCTGATTGAAGTATGTGTGTATGTATGGCTGTATTAAGAATATATAATATGGCTAAAATAGCATTGTTGCTTACGAGGTAGTTAGTACTGCAAATTATTAAATAATATTCTATATCTCGATTATGGGTGTCACAATTTAGTAACCTTACTAAAATTTAAAATTCTTTGTTTATTGTCGCATGTATACGTATATATATATTTCTAAAGTTTTCAATATTTATGAGAACCCAGCCTCAAAATGGTTACAATGAAGTCTATTTTGTATAGATAGATTAGGTTCTTAAATTTCCTTTTAATTTAGGTTACGAACGAGCTTTTGTCTATGACGAAACGTTGAATATCGAAGCAGGGTAGATACTATTTACTAATAATTATAAATCATTCTTTTATTTCTCAAAACAGATCAAAACTACTGTTTATCAATTTTTAGGAATATTCGAATTCATCTTTATAATTCTTATTATCCGTAATTTAGGATAGTTGTGGAGACACAATTCATATAGCAACTTTCTTTTAAAATGTAAATTATAATTTTAATTAGTTTGTATTTGGTTAATTTTAATATGCATTTATAGTTTTGGTTCCATTAGATTTTTATGTTACATTAAATTTAATCGAATCTCACACTTCATTTGATTTGATATTTTTATATTAGCTGTTGTTGTTTTGTTTAACCATATTTCCAAATAACGTTCTATTCATATCAATGCTCGATGATTGGATTCTCAAACAAAAAATGCCTACCAAAATCGTTTAGCAATTATTCCTTAAAACACTGCATCACGCCAAAAAAATACACTTTTGGCGTGGTGCGCCTTTTTCTCATAAAGATTATTCAGACTTCTATTTCATCCGTTCATTTGCCATTCCGATGAATGTGTATTTGACGAAAACCTACTCATAACACTAATGTTATTACTCGAGGTTTTTAAATAAATGAGCATGTTATACGTTTATTTTTAATCTCGAATGCAGTAAGTAAGTCATCCACTATGATATAAAATATAAATTATTGTGTGTTACTAGATAACTTAGTAGTAGTACTTTATTAAGTAGTTTATACACTTGTGAAATGACAATAGATTTAAAAAAGCTTTTAAAAATGAACTTATTGCTGCCGCCATTGTAGCTGTAAAACTTTTTACACTCGAGACGTTTAAGTAAATTACTAATTATCAGGACATATATACATACTCATTTTAAATCTTCTTAAAAGGATGGTAGGACGGTGGTTTGTGTTCTCTACGTTGTGGATAGCACACACACAACGCAGAACTTTATGCGCCTTCTCGAAACGATCAACTCTTGTTTACATATGCCACCAATATTTAGTAGTTTCTATTAATTACTAATAAACTCTTCCATTGTGTTAATCGCTTTTATATTAAAATAACTGAATCACAAATCGGTACCTATTGTTGGTTACCATAAGATAATCTTAGATTTTTTTTATTGTGGTAACTTGAATGATAAGTTATAACTGCCATAGTCTCATAACTGCGTCGAAGCCGCTACGTGAGTATAATATAGACAGGTCTTAACCAATTGTTAACTTCATTGGGTCTAGTCAAGTTGCATTCTATGATCGCTAACGCTAATAGAAAACTATTAAAATGTATGGAAATAGATATTGTGAAAGACTTGAATAAATATAGGTTCTTTATCTATGGTTAAAGATGTCAAATAGCGTTAGCGATCATAGAATGCAACTTGGCTAGGCCTACAGTTTAGACCCTTACTCTCATACTTCGTAATTTCGTTGCGGTGGTTTTGATCGATGTCAGACGAACGTCGTTAGAATCGTTTCAATAACGCAAGTGTTGCTAGGTATATAAAAAAATAAATACAGCGATTTAATAGCGGCGAAGTGAGGTTTAATTTTAAAAATGTTTAATTGTTTAGATATTTTTATATATATTTTAGCATTTGACATGCTTAGCAACATACATTAAACACAAAGTGAAAAATGTGAAATCGAAAATAACAGTCACGAGCAGGATTCGAACCTGCATCTCCTGGATACCGTCCAGATGCTAAGCATGTCAAATGCTAAAAATATATATAAAAATATCTAAATATTTATAGGGTTTGCGTCATTATTAGGTAAAATCTTAATTGTAAAATTAAGTTTACCTGGTCGGTATAATGTATGAAAATACTTCCGACAGATGATACAGGCGTCACCCAAAGACGTTAAGTATGAATGTGCTATCGAGATTAGCAGTCAGGAGCAAGGGTCACGATTGCTGAATTGGCAAAGCATGTGGACGGTATCCAGGAGATGCAGGTTCGAATCCTGCTCGTGACTGTTATTTTCGATTTCACATTTTTCACTTTGTGTTTAATGAATGTTTAATTGCCTAATCTCGAGGTAAAAAAGGATTTTCTCGATTTTCGAACAATCTCAAAACGAGCAAGTCGTTAACAAATGTCACTATATATAACTTCTCAATTTAAGCAGGCTGTGAGGATAAAATGAGCATGTGTGTCTTTTATCACTATTATTTCTTTAACTAAAATGTTCGTAATTATGGAAAGAGAATAGTTTACAGTTTCGCTTTCTGAATATTAGCAATAAATTGAGTAGAAACCGAAAATTATAATTATTACAACATGAGTTCCATCCATCAGCCTTTCGACGTCCACTGCTGGACATAGGCCTCCCCAAGAGAACGCCACAACGAGCGGCCCTGTGCCGACCGCATCCTTTTTTTTTATGTGCTCATTATGGGGGATAATGCCGTAATCGCCACGCTTGGCAGGCAGGTTGGCGATCGCATTGGATGTTGTTAATACTCGAGGGAGTGCTGCTGCCGACTCCCCCGGTATTCCCTCAGTCGGCTCTTACGACTCCCCTGGGTAGAGAGGGTTGGGACAATTCTAAAGCCGGCCCCACGCGGCTAGAGTACTACGACATGAGTTACGATATCAAAAAACACTCATGGATTTCTATTGAAATAGTAATTAGTACTCGATAATTACATCTACCTACTCCGTATAAACTTATGTTTTCATATTGCTTGCAATTTTTGCATAATGTGCCAAATTAGTTCCATTATACGATAATTTTTAAAGCCTTCGAACCTGTCGTTCAGATTCCCAGTTCGCCGAATCTCATCTAATGTTGAACTCATGTTTGTGTAAATGTAACCCTCAAAACAGAACTAGTATTCTATTGGCTCACGAATTCCCTTACATATTTATGAATAATCTTCCTTATATGAATACTACACATACAGTTAGATGGTATAAACGGCTTAAAATTGACAACGTGTTTAAACGTTATGCTTATTAATGTAAGCGCGCTTTTAAAACAGCTTTTCACTTAAAACGCTTTTTTCATCAAATTTTCTATTCGTTGAAGAAAACGTTTCTTTGACTTTCGTTATATTTATTTAAAAAAACGTACAATGTTGTGTTATCTATATAGGTACGTTAAGAAACACAATAAAATAAAAACAATCAATGTATATTATCAGACATAGGACTGTCTGAAATTAATATTTAACAAGTACTAACAAGTAGTAATAAAATAATACTACATAAACATTTCAAACGTAATTTAGCCGTTTATTTATTATACTTAGTCGTTTTTAAAATTGAGTCTTATTACTATTATTATAAGGTTATTTTTCAATCAAAGTAGCATGGGTGAGACCAACAAAAGAACTCAGTTTTTGCAACATAGTTGCTGCCATGTTTAAACGAAATCGACTTACACTTGTAAGCGTGCTTATAGGCTTTCTTTGAAAAGCACGGTTTTTTAAACGCTTTTCGTTTAAACGCCCACTCATACATACAGTAGGTACAGTAGTCGCGATTAAGTTCTAATATTTCCTTTTATATATTTTTTGGTTTGGCAACCAACACTAATAGGTTCCCTGTCGTATGAATGATTTGTGATACATACAATTAATTTTATATTGTCTATAAACGGACAGGGAATTAGTTAAAAAAAGGTTTTATTTGAAAATGTAGTTTCCAGCTGGTTTTGGAAAAACGTTTTCTTTTTACTGCCTTACTAATAAACGTTGTATAGCCTCTGAATAGTGGTAGTGTTTTGTTATTGTCACTAATATGACAGTTTGACGTTGAAAGAACGGAACAAAACACTGAATTATAGCTTATACAATGTTTATTAGTAAAGCTTCTAACCAAACTAATACATTACTAAAGCACAAACTATTTGTGAATAAAGAAAAAGAGATTTTTAGTAGGGGCGGGAATCGAACCACGCATCTTTTCCAATCCGCGGAAGTGCTCTAAGCCACTAAGCTACTCTACTGACCTTTCGATCATCCCAAATTCTTAATCATATTTGTCTTACGATCAACGCCATCTACCGGCAAGCATTACATGCATCCAATATAGTAAGTTTAATTTTGCAATTAAAATTCATATTATTTGATGGCGCAATTTTTTCAAACATTTTAGATCTATTTCTTTTAGCAATTGACATGCTCCGCTACCTTCTAAAGCACAACCTATTTGTGAATAAAGAAAAAGAGATTTTTATTAGGGGCGGGAATCGAACCACGCATCTTTTCCAATCCGGGGAAGTGCTCTAAGCCACTGAGCTACCCTACTGACCTTTCGATCATCCCAAATTCTTAATCACATTTGTCTTACGACTAGTGGACTTAGTGGCTTAGAGCACTTCCCCGGATTGGAAAAGATGCGTGGTTCGATTCCCGCCCCTACTAAAAATCTCTTTTTCTTTATTCACAAATAGTTTGTGCTTTAGAAGGTAGCGGAGCATGTCAATTGCTAAAAGAAATAGATCCAAAATAATGCATTACTAATCAATTTTATGTTTGTTTTGCATCTTGTTACTTTGAAATAATAACTTATTCAAAAATTAACATAAACCTCAATACAAATTTAGTGACTGCGTATAGAAACATGACACACAAGAAGTGTGTGGCTATTTTATTCAAGTAATTTACGATTGATTATGTCTCGGTAAAAAGTTTAAGGCTTGTGACTATAATATTAAATGCAACTATTTTTGACATATATGTCAAAATGACTTTAATCGTCTTATCGATTCCGTAAAATGATTAATTTTTGATTAAGCAGTTCATATGACGGACTGACTGATGAAGAGTCGTACTCGCCAAACATATGCCAAAATAGTTATATTGAGCCCAGTGTTATATGAATGAGTTTAAAATATCTAAGTACTGTCTTATTTTAATAAACTAAGTTTTAGATGAGCTATAGTCGTTTACATATCCTTTATGAATTAAGTTCGATGCATTTAACGAAAAACATAGTATTATTAATAATATACTTACTTTTAAATTTGATAGATTAATATCGAATAAGTGACCATGTTTAATACTGAGATATCAATGCAAGTTATATACTGCGTGCCTATACATACATTTACTTCAATGGAATGTTTTAAAATAAAATATTTGCTAATTTTATCACAGGCAAAATCTGAATGGTATCGCCATTTTATATTTCGTGATGGTTACACCTTTTCTTGTATACTTCTATAGCATAACTCGAAAATAAACACTAATACAATTGGAACCTTAGAGTATACTTCAGGATTCCACTATATATATATATATTTATATGTATGAGGCTACATATGATTTCAAATCAATGGTGTGGATTACATTTACGGGACGTATTTATATCTATTAGCATCATTGCTATGATCTTTTTATACATGCTATCGTAAAACGTTATGGCACAATATATAACACTTTCCCTTTCAACTAATGTTAAGTTTTTATGTGTGTATCAACAAACAGGCTGTTATTAATATGTATCGTACTATTACTGGAAAGACTGATATAAACATTTTAAAACATTAATAAGTGTTAAAGTTTGTATACGGTGGAAAGCTTAAATATTATACCTACGTTTAATTATTAAGTTAACAGTTTTTTTGGGTATGTTGTTAGTTAAGTTTGTGGTATTTTTCATTGTGTTTACTTTCATACATGATTATGGACGTCATTGTATCATTCTGTACTATAATTATCTGTTTTTGTTAAATTTTATTGCTAATTAAAAGCTCTCAAAAGTATTTACTATGAATCAGCATTTTATTCACACTCCTATATTATATAAAATTACCATATATTCGCATTGTTGAGTAGGCTGAACCACTGAAGTCATCTATCCTAATATAATAAAACTGAAAACTATATTTGATAGCCCAATCGTCAAGGAACGTTATAAATCGCTATGAAATCACGCTTTGACCTTTAGATACTGAGCAGAATTAGAAAACAACTAATATTATAAGCGCAGCCTGACTTTAAACTGCCATATTTTCTTGTTGTTCTCTAAAAAAATTCGGGTGACCGCGGTGCACTGCTATAATCTACTATATATTAATACGTGAAAAAAAAACTTTGTAAGTACCCCTTTTTTAGCACATTATGCGCACCGGGTTGTGTGATATTTGGCACAATTAGTTTAAATGGAGGAGTGCAGAAACATAATGTTTTTATGTAATATGCAATAGAAATTATATTTTTGTATAACATGCATTGGAAATAAATTAATTCAATAAAAATACATTATTGCACGCAGGGCCGGATTTAAACTTAATGCCGCTCCTGGGCACCGGAAAAAAATCCGCCCCAATACTGGAATTTTACTTAAACTTATAGTTTATATATTTTATTTTTCATCAACATTTTTTTAAAATTCATTGATTGATTAGTTTTGAAAAATGCAAAAAATAAAAAAACGGATATTTTTTTGAATTTTTCAAAAAAATAATGTAAGTACTAAGTAATTAAATTTCTTTAATTCCAGAAAATAGAAAACATAATTATTATTTTAAATCTCCAAGGAAATAAATTATTAAATCATTTTGATTATTAATTTATACCAAAAATGCCAAAATTATAATTCACAAATAATGGATGAATTGAATTTCTTGAATTATCAATTAAACAGAAAATTATTAATTAACTCTTAATTGGGCGCGTGGGGTGTCATACACGCCTTTTTTTAGGAGGGCAAAAATGTCCTACCGCACACCCCGCTCCCCAGGGAGACAACGAGGTAGTGTGGGGCTCTCACCCACTAAAAACCCACCGTGCGCCCTCACCCGCCCTTACTGCGGTGGATCACGGGTACCGCGTCGTATCGACCGCGATCCGCAGGTGGCAGCCCCTTCGGGCACCCTCTCTTGTGCGACGCCCCACGCACGTGGGCGTCACACCTTCGCGGCAGGGCAATCCTCGACCCCACTATCCGCAGCCTCGGCTAGGGCGGCATCAGGCGCAGGTAAGCGCGCCCACGTCGCCCCGCGCGCCGGCGGCCAGGCCCCTCTCCGCCGCCTCCTTCCACGAGAGGTGTCATACATCCCAACGCAAGTTTCTAGGCTAATAACTTCTTAAAATCTTAATTTAGGGCGCTGGTCTTCTAGGTAGCTTCCTAAGCACGTTTGACGTTTACAATGTAGTCGCGAACGGTGTTAGATCGTGAACGGTTGGGCTTGGAGAGCATGTTTGGGGTGCACGACACCCCAGGACAGTCACCTTGCGTAGACTAAATTTCCTGATAAGTGAATAATATTTATGGTCTAAAACAAAGACTGGATGGACGAATTATTTGTGACAGTGGAAAAAGAGAGCTTTACTGCGAGCAGAATTCAAACTTTTCCATCCAATCCGGGGAAGTGCTCTGAACCGCTAAGCTATCGCAGTCACCTAATAGTGACACCCAATCTCCACTTCACATTTGTTTTAGATGTCTTTAATATTGAATGCTCTAAGTGTCTAAACACGTGTAATTATCATATCGTAGTCTGCCAAAATTTTAACGTTTTATGTTAACTAGAATGAATCTAAACAAGTATTTATAAAAATTATTCTTTATTATTTAAAATATATATTAATTATGGGCCTTGTGGGGCCGGCTTTAGAATTGTCCCACCCCTCTCTAACCCATGGGAGTCGTAAGAGCCGACTGAGGGAATACCGGGGGAGTGGGCAGCAGCACTCACTCGAGTATTAACAACATCCAGTGCGAGCGCCAACCCGCCTGCCAAGCGTGGCGATTACGGCATTATCCCCATGACGGGACCGCCCGTTGTGGCGCTCTCTTGGGGAGGCCTATGTCCAGCAGTGGACGTTGAAAGGTTGATGAATGGAATGAATGGATATTAATTATATTAAAAAGGGGTCTAAATGTTGATTAATATGCAATCCAAATATTTTCATTAATTGAAGTATAATATTGCATTGATTTTTGATTTTATTTTAATAAACTAGTTGTGGTGTGCTACACATCCCACGCGACCACTTATGCTACTTTTAAGGCGCGCCCAATTAAGGTTTAATAAAATTAATTAATTATATTGAGCAATCTAGAAAAGAACAAAAAAAAATTTTTCACTCAAAATTTTGCCAACCTAAAAAATTTGCCGCCCTGGGCACTCGCCCTGACTGCCCCTAGTGTAAATCCACAGCTGATTGCACGCCTCATAAGCGAAGCGTTGAGGTGGGTACTTTTCCCGAACAAGTGATTTTTCAAACTTAAAATGTCTGTATTTATCATATATTGCACGTGTAAAACAATATATACACTCACATATCAAGAAAAAACACTATTTTTGACACTCATGATATTTTTTTATGCCATTTTTGTTATTTAAACTAGTAAAAAAACTGTTTAAAATTTTTTTGTCTTGGACGTCCGTTTGTTGTAGTTAATGTTTGTTAACACGATAACAAACGAAATACTTTACTAATCGAGTCTTTTTTTTTATTTTTAACTTGAATATTACTACAAATAGAGCCCTATTACTTTTCACGGTCTGATTCGATGTGGTTTAAATTGTTATTAAATAAATAAAAAAATACTAAATATTTACGCTCGACGCGACACTTAAACCAGCGCCTTTCATTAGAACTATTTCTATAGACCAATATAGAAGCACTTCTTAAAATTAGCGTTAGATGGCCTATAAGACATGAAACCCACATTATTACTTTTTGAAATTAGCGCTATCTATGTGATTTATTGAAAACTACTTAGTAAGACCAATACATCATTGTTAGTTACTTATCAAATAATCAATTTTATTGTGAAAAATGAAGATTATGAGGCGTGCAGTTTTGGATTTTCCAAAGTATTTATATAAGGTGGTATTATGTATGGTCGTATGTTGACCATTGGACGACCACTAGTTTAATTAAAATCATCACAGAAAAGTACAAGCAGTGCTGTAATAAAAACCAAATTGATTATTTGGTTTTTATTATTATTACTTATTTCAGAAGGTTTAACCTTCAGTTGTGAATAAAGTCTCAGCAAAATACGAGGGCTCTTCATGCCTGCTAAAAAGTGTTAGTTTAGCTGACATCGGATTTACTTTATAGAGGAGGGGAGGGCCAGATAGATACGAGATACTAGAAACATATCAATCTTTCATTTTAATCAAAACATAGTTTTTTAAGATTACGATTTCGATTTCGATTTAGAAGATTCCGATTTAGAACAAGCCCGTACCTTATTGAAAATATTTAAGATTTTGTCTAGAACCACTTACGACGAATAAAATAAAATCCTGGCGTATTTCATTTTGCTCTCATAATGCATACAAAATGGAAAGCATGTATGAACAAGCTTGAATATGTGAGGAACTTTGAAATATTCCCATTGATACATAAGATCCATCCATCCATCCATCCATCAGCCTTTCGACGTCCACTGCTGGACATAGGCCTCCCCAAATATATACTACCGTAATCGCCACGCTTGGCAGGCGGGTTGGCAATCGCAGTAGATGTTGTTAATACTCGAGGGAGTGCTGCTGCCCACTTACCTCGGTATTCCCTCAGTCGGCTCTTACGACTCCCATGGGTGGAGAGGGGTGGGACAATTCTAAAGCCGGCCCCACACGGCCCGTACATAAGATAAAACTTTTTAATGTTGCGATGTAAAGTCCTGTTGGGAGATTGAAACTGCACTTTTAGATATCTCAGGTTCCCGCTACTATAGCGGAATAAAATGTTTACCTACCAGTTTTAAGTCTAATCAAGAAATATCAAATAAATAAAAAGGGAACGAACAAACAGATAAACAGACAAAAACTCTAAAAACCATTGTTTTGTATTTGGGCCCGCCTATATAGCCTATTACAGTAATTTTTTTCTCATCTATACTATTATAAAGCTGTAACAGAGCTGTGTCTGTACATTTAAGAATTAGGCTATACTTATAGGCGTGTCTAAACACAACGTTTTTTTTAGATTTTTTGTTTGTCTATTTATCTGTTTGTTTATTCGCGCATTACGCAAAAATTATTGAACGGATTTTGATGCAACTTTTTTTGTATTTTAGCTCTTGATTAGACTTAACAACTGTTATACATTTTATCCCGCTACTATATGGGGAACCTGAGATATAACCAAAAAACTAGCTTTTGGCTGCGGCGGAGCCGCGGGCAAAGCTAGTATATCTTAAATGTACAGACACAGCTCTGTTACAGCTTTATAATAGTATAAGGCTACTAGTCTTTGCCCGCAGCTCTGCCACAGCCAAAAGCTAGTATTTAGATTATATCTCAGGTTCCCTATCGGAAGGATAGGATAGGATATAGTCCATCCATCCATCCATCAGCCTTTTAAAGTCCACTGCTGGACATAGGCCTCCCCAAGAATGGGGAATAGTGCCGTAATCGCCACACTTGGTAGGCGGGTTGGCGATCGCAGTGGATGTTGTTAATACTCGAAGGAGTGCTGCTGCCCACTCTCCCGGTATTCCCTTAATCGGCTCTTACGACTCCCATTACAATTCTAAAGCCAGTCCCACACGGCGGGGATATAGTAGTGGGATAAAATGTATGTATGTAACAAACGGACAGAAAAAATCTAAAAACAAATTGTTTTCTGTTTAGACACGCATAAATAACTTAATCCAGTAATTTTTTCTCAAATATCTTAAATGTACAGACACAGCTCTGTTACAGCTTTATAATAGTTAGGATAGATTGGTCGAGTAGACGCAAATTCATTTGCCACTTGTACACCAACGTCGTAGTAATAAATCATGAAGACTGTCATGACCGCGTCATGTGGAATATCGATATCTACGTATTGTGCGGTAGTCTATTAAAGCGGCTACAGTCCGACCAATAAATAAACAGTCGGAGACAAATAATTATCTGCAGTTAACGCGGACGACGTGTATCAACGTAAAGTGAATCAGTTAATATATTAAGGGATAATATTTAAACTAAAAAATTCTTTGTACCAGGCGTTGGTAAGAAAAGTATTGCTGCTATTTTGAAGTTCTTATTGAGGAAGATTATGACAGTTCACTTGACTGTCGTAATTACTATTTCATAGTGAAGACAGACACTCATACAGATACCTTTCTTTCTAGATACAATTAAAAAAATAATAGTCTGAGATAATAAATTATTTTGTGAAATTGCTGGCGCATATAAAATTGTTGCGATTTCCTATTTCGAGTTTTTGAAAAGTGAAAAAGGAGAAATTTGTTCTAGTACAAATAAAAAAAAAACACTAAATAATTTACTCCGGTCTAAAATTTTGCTGGGTGTTGTCAAAATTAATTGAAAATATATTTTTGAGGCAATACAAAATGTTTAATTATAATTAAAGATAATATTTGTAACTAGAACAAAGTAGTATTGGAAATAGAAAATATTTCTAAAAAGACTTCGCTTCTCTTGGATATTAAACCTGCTCGGTGAAGTATTAGGATGTTAAGCATCATATTATCTCGCCTGTATTCCCCGAAGGGGTAGGCAGAGGTGTATTAAAGACCCACGGTTCGCCAGCTATGTTTAAGTCCCACGTGATAGAGGGCGAGCCTATTGCCATTTACCGGACACATTTCCAAGGTGCTACTGAGAATGTTTCTTTTTACGAAAAAGCCCAATAGCAATAATATATAATAGAAAATATTTCCAAAAAGACATCGCTTCTATTAAATATTAAAACTGCTCGGTGAAGTATTAGGATGTTGAAAGCCAGTGAAAACGCTTCAGGTAGGTAAAGGTGTGAGATACAGTGTATATGGGCTGCTCTGAGTTGCAGATTAATGCGATTGGCTGTTAATATAAAAAAAATCTCGCCAAGTCTGATAGTCAATTGTTACCACCCCACTCTTCTCTCTTTATTTGCATAGTAACTGATTGGCGCTTCGGCCGCGGGTTCAATCCCAGCGATATATTCTTAAAGAGTGGATTATGAAGTTCAGGTACTCATACCGGCATTTTGCAATCAAGGTAATAAAAAAAAAATTAACACGTAAAGAAATATGTTAAAGACATTTGAAATCTTATTCTTCTTCTCCGTTTATCATCTTAATTTGTTTTCGTTTATCAGCTTTCAGTTCGAAATCTCAAATCTACTCAAGGTAAATATGCTATACTCAAGGTGAATAGACATTATCCCAAGTCACTCAATAAAATATCAGTAGTATTTTAAACAGAAGAGGGTGGGTACCTTTACAAAAGGAAAACTAAGAACAACAATCTAAACCAACTTTATTCAACTCAAGGGCCACAAGTGTTTGTGGTGTTTAGGTTATGATGCCGCACGCTGCAACTCAAAGTTTAGGTGTTGATATTAATTTAAACTTAATACTTTATTTGGTATATGTCAGGTGCGCCCGTGCCCTGTAGGTTAAGTACGTGATCTAAAATGACGCCAAAATCTTGTGAAGGTGGCCATATATCTTCGATGCCATTAACGATCCTTCTTGACCAAGTTCCCATCCACTTCATTAATCTTTAACGCATGTACGATAAGATAGTTGATATGCATATTCTTATAAGAAAAAAGCTATGCTCCAAAACTATTAAACAGGCATCAGATATTAAATAAAATTTTTTGCTTTGGAAATAATCGGTTACAGCCTTCTGCTATCACTCCCAACCCTTCACTTCTGCCCGAGAACATAACTAAAGAGATGAAGACGGAAGATCAAATACTGGCACAGCTGCGGGCCTCGCAGAATGTGGGGCAATCTGGATTACAGTTCATTGATGATTTGCCAGCGCCCACTCCACCAGCAACTGCAGCTGTAATACCCGATGATTGCTATCCTTCCGTGCAGAGTGCTACACCGAATTTGGAAGAACTACATAAACTAATACAGAAAGACACTTTGGCTGGCAATGCCAACGCCAATAAGCTGGTAGATGACACCCAGGTAGAAATTCCATTACTATTTTTACTTATTTATGCTAGTTAGTAGTATAATCATATAGATATGCATAACAATTACAAGAAAAAATGATGAAGAAAGTTTGTTTTTTAAAGACAAAGCGGTATTATTTTTTAAATAAAACTACTTTAAATAATTTGGGATCCTTTTAATTCTTCACTAGTTAATCGCACACAGTTGACCGTGTGGTGACGGACTAAGAATACAAGTGTCACCATCCCATCCTTTCCCGCGGGTGCCGTAGAAGGTGACTAAGGGAAAAAATCAATTATCACCCATTGCATTACTAGTTGGGTACCAAGTGAGAGTACTCACTTGCTATCGGTCCCGGGGCGGCCGTGTGGGGCCGGCGTTGTGTTGGAATTGTCCCACCCCTCTACCCACAGGAGTCGTAAGAGCCGCCTGAGGGAATACCGGGGGAGTGGGCAGCAGCACTCCCTCGAGTATTAACAACATCCACTTCGATCGCCAACCCGCCTGCCAAGCGTGGCGATTACGGCAGTATCCCCCATGACGGGACCGCTCGTTGTGGCGTTCTCTTGGGGAGGCCTATGTCCAGCAGTGGACGTTAAAAGGCCAATATCAGATTTCGTATCTATATACGATTTGTATCGCCCACTTCTAGTTGAAAGTAATTCTCCCTAGGGCTGATGAAAAGTATTACTTTCAACCCGCTCCTCAGGCAACTTCAGGCCTACTTTCAGAGTATGAGTAATGAAAAATACATTTTCTTTTATTCTTTTAAGACGAAGAACGAGAAAGGTTCGAAGGTTGAACAAACTTCCAGCGAAACCAGTGTTGCCAGCAAGCTTGTTACTAAAAGCTCAACAGAAGTAAAGGCTACAAAGGCGCCAAAGGACAACGAAAAGACTACCAAAAACAAAGATAATAATAATATAAAGACTAAAGCCAAGAAGTCGAAAGATGAAAAGAAAGACGAGGCCGTCGAGGCCAAGGTTAAAGAAGAAGTTGTCAAAGCTGAGGTAACTAATAAACTCATAATTCATGTCTTAGAATTCACAATAGTAACAGATAACTAATAAAGACTTTTCGACTTTAACAGAAACGATCGCAAGAGTCATCACCATCAATGACTAAAAAGGAAGAAAAATCTAACAAGAAAGAATTGGAAAGGGAAAAAAAGGTACACCAATACATATTAATAAATTAGTAGTAGTGCTTACATATATAAAATAAAATAAATTATAATGGCACTTTGTCAACTATCTAAAATACCTGCAATGCTTCTAATAATGCTGTCACAGCCTAGCGGAAAAACCGTAGGCTGTTGTCACAATAGTTTCGAACTCGACCCCAGTCCGAGGTTAAAACCTCTGAAGACACATCTGATTTTTCGAAATGAAATGTATGTTTTGTTGATATATTATTATTACTCGGTGAAGGAAAACATCGTGCGGAAAGTCGCAAGCCTAGATTTTCTTGACAGCTAGAAGAGTACTTTGTCCACTACTCTCACTGGGTCAGCGTGGTGGACTACGACCTAAATCCGCCTCAATCTGATTAGAGAATCATGCCCAACTAGGACAGTAATGGGCGAAAAATAACTGATTCCAACAAGTTCTAGTTTTTTTTTATGTTTAACAGGAATGGATAAAAGAAGGTTTCACTATAGTAAAGGGTTCTGAAAAGAACACTGTTAACAAGGACAACAAGAAAAAGGCTGATGAGGCGCGAGCAGCAGAGGAAATAGAGCGAAAGAGGTCAGTGTAATTATTATATGAGTGAATTAAACAATGAAACCGTTATCATAGCCCTTATTATATCTATATATATATATTGAGGCGCGGTTCCAATTAGATTTGGCAAAATAACAAAATTTTTTTTGGGGCGACTGTCGTCTGTCCTCCACAGCCATTCAAAAAGAAAGACCAATGAGCTTGTGGACCGGATACATTAATTTTATTATAATTCAACATACTGGTATTAGTAAAATGCAAGTTGTACGGTACAAGAACTCAAACTAGTAATGCTAATTAATGGTAGAGGTTAATTATTATTATTTTTTTACTATGTAGGTGGCAAGTAGCCATACGATCCATCTGATGGTAAGAGCTTACCGTAGCCTATAGACCCTAGCGAGACCAGAAGCATCGCTCGCGCGTCGCGTCGCGGAGAGGATAGCAAGGATCATAAGGAGAAGATAGGCGGGGCAAGGATCATAAGGCGAAGATAGGCGGGGGGTTTGGGCCTCCGTCGCTCTCACTCACCATACGAAACATAACGGTAGGAATACTTTTGTACGGTTGTTTCATGCTTATCTGTGATCTGTGAGAGGGTGGTACTTCCCCGATCGAGCTGGCCCATTCATACTGGGATAAGCAAAGTTCTACCACTAAAGAAAGAAACCTCTTGTGTTTTGGTATGTATCTTAGGCCCATTCCTAGCGGTGGAAAGACACGGTTGAATCATGTATCTTTAAGAGACATTGTTTTTAGGAAGGAAGATGAGAAATTAGCTGCTGAAGAAGAAAAAAAGAAGAAACAGGCTGAATCTACGAAGAAACAACAGGTGCGTGTTGTTTGTATTCAAATAAAAACTCACTAGAAGTGATTTTTGCCATTGTAAACATAAATGAACTAAAATTGGCATTTTCGATAATTTATAAAATAGGAACAACAACAACAACAACAGCAGCAGCAGATTCGTCAAGCGTCTGAGTCCGTGATTAAGAAGGCGCCGTGGTCGGCAGTAGCCACGCAGGCCATGCAAGCGACGAACCGTGATGGGCCTACCCTAGCCGAAATACAGCGGCTCGAACGAGAGAAGAAACTAGAACAAATGAAAGAACAACAGCAAATGATGCACATAATCGCACAGCAACAGGCCGCTGCATATGCAAGAGATCAGGTTAATATATAACTCAAACATTACCTACTATATACTCGGACGTAGTTTCTAAAGAATAAAAAATCTTTTCATCACTTCGTTATAACTTATTTAAACCTCACTTTAGAACAAGATAATATGTCACGTAAGTATGGACCTTCAAAAAGGTGGAGGTTAACAATAGCTGGCAAGTGGAGGCCATAAATCAAACCATACTACTGAAAAAATGTCAGGAAAAAGTGTACAATATAATATGAACAGCTAATTTATGTATATTATTTAATAAGAATATCAATGTATTTTGACAGGAGGTGCAAGCTGGCTTAGGTTGGGCCAAAAAGAAGGCGAACAGTATGACTACTCCTGAACAGAGTTTGGCTGAAATTCAGGTTAGTACTTGTGTCAAAATATTGAACAATGCAGAAGAGCGTAATTCTCTGTAGATATATCAATCAATCAAGCAAAGTATGCACAGGATAACAATGCATGGGTATTTTGAATCTACAATGTGCAACTTTGACAACCCTCTTCTCTTGTACACCCACCAATTTTGAGTAGTAATTTATATTCGGAATAGGTTATTGCAGTAAAAATGAAATAAATTCTTCAATTTTTTTAGCTTAACACAAAATACTAAAAATATTATGTGTACAAATATTATTTCAGGCAGAGGCCCGAAAGCAGGCTATTGCGGCATCAGCTGCGGCGACCGTGCTAGCTATCGAAGAAACTCAGATCGCCGCTTCTATCGCTCCAGCAGCTATTAACAATGTTCCATGGGCCAACGTTCAAAATGGAGGTGATAAACATAAAATCAACTAATAACGTTAACGAATTTTATAGATCTCCTTGTTATTTTTAATAATCAATATTACCCTCCGATGTCAAAAATACAGCAGCTCTATTTGCAAGTATATAGTAATACCAAATTTAGATTTTACACTACTCGACAAGCTGTTAGATTTGAGATAATTAAATAAATAGAAGTAAATCGAACGATGTCGAAAATATGATAAGACGCACGACTCGTATAAAAACTATTATTACTTTTTATCAATGTGAAGTAATAATTCAACTTAATTGTTTTATGTATATAACGTATTTTGAAATAAAACTTCGTTTACGGAATCTGTCGCGTTTACTTAATTTTACTACTATCCCGACGTTTCGAATACTTTACAGCATTCATGATCACGGGTGGACTTAGATGATAGACGTCCAAAGCTGATTCCGTAAACGAAGTTTTATTTCAAAATGTGTAACATTCGCGTAAATATCAGAAAGTATTGTATATAACGTAGTTTGTGTGTAGGTCATTTAAGTACTTTTTAAAGAAAATAAAGTACTGAAAACTTGTTTAGATCAGTGCTTTTAAGTAGATCTCAGTATTGAGGACCATTATTCATAATTAAAGGTCTATATTTAAGTGAATTTATTGAAAAACTTTCGAGATAGTAAATAAAGTGTTCAAGATCTTTTATTACATGTTATACTTTGTTGTAGTTGGTGGTTTCTGGGAGGCAGCTATAGATCCTCCAAAGCCGCCGAAACAAGAAATTCCTAAGCCTGTTGAACAGAATAAGGCTAAGAAAAAGCAGACATTAGTCATCCCTCCACCTAAAAAGGAAGTCTCGCCGGCCCTCGAGTTTGATAACTGGTGCACTGGCGCTCTCGCCTCCTGGAATTCCAAAATAGATGGTAACTACTTTTGAATAATTCTACGCTGAGTGTATTACTAATATAATGATGAAATGTAAACATAGTATTCTTAGTCTATGATATCGTATCATGTTGGTAAATGGCATAAAACATAGAACATTGAATTTAGCTGTGCAATATTCTGGTTTAGGATGTAGTAACAATACTTATATAAGAAATATAAATAAAAAAAGGCATCAACCGGTTGTTAGTCTCCCTTATGTATAGCATCGTACTGTGAACTATGCTGCTGGATTATAAAAAACAAAAACAATTCACGCAACTTGATTTGCTCATAGATGTACTGTGACAAGAAAATAGCTGGCGATATTGTTGGTACACAGATGAGAGGCTAGTATGTTCTCGAGAAAGCCTCGACTACACTTGCAAAAGTTGTTCCTGTTTATGTATTATTATGTAATATAAAACTGTAACAGAGCTGTGTTTTTTTATCAAATACTGTTTTTTGTCAAATATGCATGCCATGTTTTTTTAGTTAAATATCTTCAACGTAATAAGTATGTTGAAGGTATTTGAAAAAAAAAAAATACATTTGTTAAGCTAATTAGGCGTCTCCCTAAACATTTTTCGTGTGTTTGTTTGTTCGAGCATGGCACCAAAACTACTGAACGAATTTTGTTGTATCTTGTTTGATGATAGCTTTTGATTAGACTTAATAACTGCTATATTGGGAACCTGAGGCATAACGCGCAGATGCGCGTGCAAAGGCTAGTAATTATAAAAATACACGTCCTTCTGCGGGGCGTGATAATTTTGTGTATAAAGAGATATATTTACTTGCCAATTGAATGATCCGAAGCGAGCTGAATAATCTAAGGCCTGGGGCCCAAGCACGAAAAACTATTGAATTCGTATCGTAAACGTATCGAGTCCACGATAATATAACAAATATTGTATGGTTTTCGAACAACTATACATGACATTGTCGAAGGCAAGCTTGTTTGTTTATGTTTTCCGAGTGACAGTGACAGTTAGGAATTCTTATGCCGTATTTTAATTTTAATGCATTTTATTGTATTATAGTTAAAATGAGAACAAAATGTATATGCTGGCTCATTATAACATTTTTTATATTGACTCATTATTTTTATTAGTTGACAAATCATCTATATTAATTATTTAGTTACACCTTTATGAACACTAAAGTGTATATTATTCGTAGGTACCTAATTATAAAGTTCCCTTTATAATGTCCTATGGTAAAATATGTGAGACTAATAGAAATATGCAAGGTTTTACATCTATATTATCCACAAATAAGCTACTTCCGAAATAGCCCGTTTTGTTATGTGAACATTGCTATTACTAGGTAGGTACGAACGGCATATTTTTATACAAATTTATTTTATTATATCTATCATCTATATCTAAGTACTTTTTCATCGTCATATATTACTGTGGGATTAATTGGCTTTCGAAGTTTAGTAATTTTAAAACATTACATACTCAAAAACCTAAGATTTAATATGTTTCGAATCTTTTCTCATCGACAATTTCTAAGTGAAAAAACTTTCGACAGTCTCGATACCGTACGTCAAATCAAAGTTCGCGATACGAAATCATTCGTAGAAAAATAAGTTCATTTTACGCACTGCTGCACAATTCTCATACAAATTTTATTGTTTTCGATGACCATACGAATACTTTTTCGGAAGTATTTCGTGCTCGGGCTACTGAAAGGCTTGGGAAAGCAGACATAGAAGGGAAGTGCAGTTTTAGAAAATGATCATTAACGAGAGATAGATGACAGATTTCTCATATTTCCTTAGCACTTAAAATGCGTCTTGTGTGATTGTATTTCGAGGCAGTGGATGGCTGTGTTAAACAATAAAAAGTCTTTAATTAACGTGTTACGGGGCTGTATTGAAATTTGAATATTTATTGCCAGTGCCTTTAAAAAATACTTTATTATCAATATTAGTCCCTCTGGTCATAAGTGGTATCTAATCGCTGCGCGAATAATTATCTGTTGTTCATGTCATTTCAAAATCTGCTTAAATTTCAATAAAAATATTACTGCTATATCCACCACATATAGCAGTTTGTACAGTTAGCTGTTAGTATATCAAAATAAATGCAATTGCTTTATATATGAAAGTGTACGTTGCTTTAATAAGTTACACACAGCAAATAAGCGCAAGGGCGAAATAGCATATTTCGTGACAGTCATACACATACTTGCGAGATACTTACGAGGACTGATTAGATGAGTTTATTTTAAATGGATTCCATGAGGTTGCCGACTATAACCCCTAAATGGATTGGCGAGTCTTAATATAATTTATTCAAATAGATTAGGTAATATGTGCGTACGCCTTCGCATTGTGTTAGTGATGTAGTGCCCATGAAATGACATGTGCATACTTAATTACAAAAGGCAAAACAAAAATTACGTGATTACTAAACACAAATATTGCATTGTTCGATGAAATAGGACGATTTCTATTATGAATTTATTAAAAATATTTCGACTTTGGCTTCTTTTTGTTTAGTTTATTGTTTTCTTCGTTTCAGTGCCTACTTTCGTTGGATTCCTCAAAGACATCGAGTCTCCTTACGAAGTAAAGGATTACGTCAAGTATTATTTAGGCGAGTCCAAAGACTCCAATGACTTCTCCCGCCAGTTCCTTGAGAGACGGTAAGCTTCTATAGTTAGTTGTTATTTTAAAAGCAGAAGCTAAAAAACGGAACAGATCGGAAATCGATCCCAATAAAATTTACTATAAGCCTAAGTTTCTGATAACGATTTTTGGGTACATAACAAAATCTTACCCAATTATGCCCCTTTGGTTTCAAATTACCGACATTCTTAACAACATTGAATCTGTTAATTATAGTTTGGCGGGCTTCGTGGCTTGTCGGTAGTTTAACCGACTTTTGTCCGTGTGGTGACGGACTAAAAATACAAGTGTCACCACCCCATTCTTTCCTACGGGTGCCGTATGAGGCGACCAAGGGAAGTAAGCAATTATCATCCATTGCATTATTGGTGGTAGGGCTGGGTACCGAGTGGGAGTACTCACTTGGTAGCAGGCCCGAGCGGGTTGGTACCACTATCTCCCGTGTGACATCATCATCAGGTGGGCCGCGGCTCGTCTGCCACTACATGCAATAAAAAAATAGGTCGTGGGTTCGATTCCTTTTTGTCGATTTCCAGATATTTGTACTGCGTCTGGGTATTTTTTATCTATTATATGTATGTAGGTATTTACAAAAAAACGTAAAATATGTATTATATCCGTAGTCTGGTACCCATAGCACAAGTGTTAAGCTTAGTTTGGGACCAGAGGACGTTGTGTGAAATATCCGTGAATATTATTATTATTAATTATATTGAGTTTAAGAAGTCTGAAAGTTTCTTAACTGTAGAGGATAAATTATCAAGTAGATGTTATTATTATTTAGGTCCAAATTACTCCGTGTTGGCACTGTGACACCGTCCGACGATCTCTGCTCTCCTGCAATCGCTGTTAACCCGCGCACTCCCTCTGGCTCCGACTATCAAGAGGTAAAAGGCAAGGGTAAGAAAACTAAGAAGAATAAGATGCTAAAGGTCGATGCGCGCATATTGGGATTCTCAGTAACTGCTGCCGAGGATCGCATCAACGTGGGTGACATCGATACCGTGTGAGCTCTTGACCCCAAAACCCTTTCGTGTTCACTATAACTCGCCTTGTGATAACTTATCTGAGATATAAACATTTGTGTCGGCAATATATTTAAACAATTATTTTCGACGCCTCCGGGGAGCGGGCCTTGGTTGTTCGATGGTAACCGTCGGACTACAACACGAGAACCTCGCCGCTTTCTACACTCTACAATCCACTGCAATAATAAACAAACTATCGGTAACAATTAATTAACAGTTTATAATATTAAAAAATCCATAAGTACCTATTATTGAGTGGAGGCGCGCTAATGTCATGTCAATTTCATGTTGAGTAATGTTCTATGTTGTGTTATACCTGAATAGAGTTACGAAAATGTTTTAATGATAGTAGAAAAGTGTATTAAGCCAGTCCTTATCAGCTAGTGTTTATGTTGAGCGTTTAGCGGTAACCGTCTGCTGTCTCGTCAACTTAACAAATCACAACAATATTGTGCCTTCAGTGTGTTCTGGCCGTTAAATGGAACTGTCTCCTTCTAAGCGTTTATTTTGTATTTTTAATATTATTGTGTGTTTGCATGTATGTTAATCTGTTATACAAAATGTTCATAGACTATATTGTGATTGCAATGTGTGTGAATATATATGTAAAGTGTTAATAATTTCCACATTGGCTAGCAGCCGAAACAGAGGATATGTATAGCGTTTTCTAGTCAATTTCTACAATAATAACTCGTGATATCCCGTAGTTGATCTTTGGATTTTGCAGAATTTAAAGATAACATATAATAAATAATTAAATAATAGTTGAATAACATATTTATTGTAATGCTTCATTAAATTCACATATCTATTACTTTATGGTTACTTTTAATATTACGCTGTATTCATGTCAGAAGATGTATATTTTATTAAGATTTTCATTAGGCATTAAAATTTTCGGTAGCCTAATCTCGACAATAAATTATTTTGCTCATTAATTTTCATATCATCACTTACTTTTAGTTATATGCATTTCCTTACCATTGTGTCATGTTTAAAATACTATTGTAAATGTATACTATTATATATTGTATTGCTGTGAGATTAAATTACTACATCCTTACTAAACACTAATAATAAAATTATTATTGTTATTGTCATTGCACAGATAATGTAATTGTTAAATAGTGTTAAATCACTTGTTAAAATGTTATTTAGTTTCGGAAAACTGAATCATAAACTCCGTTTTGATAAATGAAGTTTTCTCTTTGTTAGATTATTTTAAAATTCTTTTGTTGGAGTATTTTGAGTATGTCAAGATATTTAAAGCACTATATTATTTTCCCTTATATCTTGATACAAATTCGCGCAAATATTGCCCGAAATCTTAATAAAAATCTCGTCGCCCCATTTAAGCATCTATCGATCACTTTGTAACCGCATTTTATATACACTTTTTTGCTCGTCGCGTGGTTAGATTTTTCGTTAATTTTTAAATCTTTACTAGATTTTTTACATTAGTTTTGTTCCGTAATGCCAGAGAAAAGACTACATTTTTAATCGTATGAGAAACGAAACTGAAATTATTTTATTTAAGGTTATCATGCTTATATTTTGCCAGATTTTTATACTACTTTAAAATCTATTTCAGTTTTTAATATCTTTAAGCTCTTATTCATAAAAACTTACACAACCCTATAGTACTGTTTTATCTAAAATACTGTTTGGTCCTCTTTTAAATAAAGTACATTGAAAGCTTGATAGAAAGTGACAAACCATCAGTCAGCTTATACGGTGTTTTAAATCAGTGTTATATTTTTATGAATAATGGGCTTAGTAGTTGCTTTGGACGTTTTTACGTACTCTCCGGGTTAGACATGTGAAGGTATTTCTCTAAGTGGATCGGGAATCACATTACGAAACTGGTTGCGTATAATTAGTTTTACGACACAGTTTCACTATTAATTTCACGTGTGAATGGGCGATTTTGTCACACGTTTTACTACTTTTGTTACTAGCAGTAGGTAGATAGGCCAGAAGGCGATGCAATGTCAGAAAGACAAAAAACGACTTGGTTAATTCTTCAATAGAGCCCTTTTGAGAGTCAAAACCACCTATTTTCATAGTGCAATAACAATGTCATTGGTCCGTACTGGTCGTGTGATTAGCTATAATTCCAAGAGTTTCGTCACAATCGGAATAACGGGTTAGTAACATATAGAAGGCAAAAATATTGTCGTTACGTTATTTTAGCAGAAATATAATTTACCGGAATAATAATATCGTCTTACTATTTTCTCGTTTAATTAGTGACGAAAATGCCATCTGCGGCTGTCATGATCGCAGTGATGCTTCACACAAAATTTGATGCAATTTTAAACTTTTGGTGTCGCGAAACTAATCATCAAACAATTACGAGTTTCGCATTGTGTAATTCCAGCCTTAGTCTAGGCAAGCTAAATATCGACGTGATCCTAAAATCGACAGACCTCATTTAATAATAACTTGGTGGTTTATTTTTCTCTGCTTAGTTTAACATGCCCACGTCTGCGTGGAAAGATCTAAGGTTTCAAAATAATTGTCGTCGAAGGTTATGGGTATAGTTAATTTTGGAATAATTGTTTTTTTTTACGTTATCCCTGTACATAATGACACCAAAAGATTTTATAGATTAGTGTAGGTATTTTAAAACATTTTACATACTTCATTGTATGTTACATAATTTCATATCTAGCATATTTAGCCAGTGTTTGACTTACAGATTATATTTATAGTAGTATGTATTGATGCGACAATATCAACTATGGGGGAGATTATAATGCTAGCAATCATATTTGGAATGTAGCGTAAAGTAATAATTTTTGTTAATGTCATGCTTATAAACTTTTATGAAGTTTAGCTTGTGATAAATCTTTTTGCCTTCAACAGTTGAAAGTTATGTGTAGCCATGTGCAGTGCCATGTAGAGACCGACTTTAAACTGTATTGATATATTGGTTCAATGTTATATAAATAATATAGTGTCACATTGTTACTTATCAGAAAAACTTGTAGCAGCTGACTTTGAATCGACTAATTTTAACAATAAATCTTTGTGCAATATTACATAAGCATTCTTGGGACACAGTCCATAGTTACGTAAAAATAACACAAAAACAAAAACGAAATGAATAAACGTGCTTTTGAGATAATCGCTTATCCAAATCGAGATTGTATACAAACATACGATAGTTCTATAGTCTGTTAACTTAATCAAGGCACAATAGTGACAGCCGATTTTTATGCCTCTGGAAGTGCTGCAAGACGCTGTGCAGTAGCTATTTTTGTGTCGCAAGGGATGTGTGTCTTCAACGGTTTATATTAATCGAAAAATGTTCGATATAATTGAACAATTGTAATCGATAGTCATATTATTTATCGATCGTATTAAAAGATGTGGATGCTCTTCTATATCTAGATTAAAGCTTATTCACTCAAATCGCTCGCATACTTTTTATTGAATCTCAAATTAATAAACAGAATCTAAATTATTTTTTTCATCAAATAGGTATGAAAACAATGATCCCATTCGATTGTTTCGTTAATCGAGTTTGACATTTGAATTGGTCAGCACTAATCGTATGATTCCGGCACAATCCCCACTTCTTGCTCTGTGCCTAATTTCAGAGACACAAAGATCCGTTGTGGTTGTGACTACTATACGAAACTCGTTTACATAATGTGTTCCTAAGAAAATTCACCAGACCTCGACTACAATTAGCTTAGATAACTTAGAATTTGATCATGTCATGCACAACTTGCTTATATCCGTGTTGTGATATAATAAATATTTACTTTATTTGTATATTACGAATGTTAATGTTAGCGGTGTTTCTCTAAACATGTATAACTTAAAGATTTATACCAATAACCACTTAGAATAACTGCACTCAATTCAAAATGCAAATACGTACTGAAAATTACACAAAATGCTTGTTCCTGGCATAAAAAATATAATTTATTAAAGGCCTGTCATATTTAGTGTAAATAAATCATGCTTGATCTTAGCGCCCGTGGCCCCATAGAATAAAAACGTAAGTGAAAAATTTGCTCTTACTTCAATTCCTCAAAAATATCGTATTAAGTGTAAAGATAAAATTGCATAAACAATTTTATGCGAATGTTGAACGTCTTGTGAACATTTCGGTTGAAAAACTGAACGCTATTGAGAAATGTTGTGAATTAATGCAAACTAGATTCTGCTCGCAACTCCGCCCACGTAGACTTCAGAATATGAATACATCATTCTACGATACATTATCTCTATGCAAAATTTACTGTCCCATGTGAACCATCTATTTCCCGGGATAAAACTTGTGTAATGATGTTTCTTTCCTGGGCTTCAGGTTATATATGTATGCAAAATTTCATGACGATTGGTTCAGTAATTACAGCGTGAAAGCGTAACAAACAGAGAAACTAACTTTCGCATTTATAGTATTTATATTCAGCGCACGACAACTTCCGAGTGGACTTTAGCAGTCGTATTACAAGCTCTTATTTCCAGGCAGTTTATGCCGTAAAGTGGTCTGCCTTGCAATTTCGTATACTTATCTCGCTAATCCACCCAGCCAGTAGTCACGTGGTTGCAGAACGGATATTGACTGGATTTAACCGTATTACGAATTCACATTTGACGTATTTGACATAACGTTTTGCTGTTTATAAACCATTCGGTAAGTCAGCATTTGATGTGTCAGAATATGAATTTTAACTGAGTCGAGAGTATATGGCCGCAGGAATATAAAAATATCACTATGGCACACTAACTTATCTCTATATAAAAACTAATAAGAACTATGCCATTGGAATCATTCACACTGGAATCATTCTCTGCCTACCCCGCAAGGGAAATGGCGTGATGATAAGTAAGTTAGTGTCATTCACTTTTCCAGGATGAAACTCCGTTTTTGGGTTCCAGACTATATGTATGCAAAATTTTATGATGATTGGTTCAGTATTTACAGTGTGAAAGCGTAACAAACAACCATTTATAATATATATTAAGGAAGTACGGATTGCTTGTTTACAGCTATTGATAGGGTAAACTATAGTATTGCTGGCCCCCCATAGTCATTGGCACTTTGTATTTTAAATGCAAATATTAAGAACTGGTATAGCAAAAAAAACATCTGTTCTACTTTTTTTCTAATCTGCATTAGTAACATTGATTGCAGAAAAAAGTAGGTTTTATAATATTATAACTGGCAGCACTAAAGAAAATAAATAGCCATGCAGAACTGTTAAAACATAACTTTCTAATAAGGGTCATCAATTAACGACTGTAACATAGATTATTTATTATTATGCTTAGTTTTTAGGTAAATAATGGCAACGTGCTTTTTTGGACCAATTTTCTGTTATAATCTTACTTTATTAGGTGTCAATGACTGGACTTAATATCAGTAATTGTACTTATGGTGCCAATGAAAGTAATTTCAAATATTTTTTTGGTATTTTTGGTGTTTCTATTAAACATCTCTATTTAGATTAATTAATGCATTTTAATTTGAAAATATACATACCGGAGAACCCTTTATCAATGTTGCTGACTTTTTAAACAACTTTCAATTAAAAAAATATATATATCAATCTTAGATATGCTTAGAGTGCCAATCATTATACAGTTTACCCTATATCAATTAAATTAATCAATCAATGAATTTCTTCAGTTTGATAAAAAGTGCGAGACTTGGTTGATCTTCGTCTAAAAACTTTTTTCATAGCATTTGTTTCGGGGTCTAAAATACCAAGTTAAAAAAATTCTAGCGTAATTTACTTAAGTTGAATTTCGTTTATCAGCTTCGCTAATAAATTAGAAAAATACACCTAGCACATATATACCCAGAAAAATATTAGCTAAAGCCATAAATTAAATAGTACTAAAATGATAGCACAAAGGCGAAATGTAAGTCGTTATAGCTTATGTAAATAAAAAAATATAATTTATTTTTTTGATAATGAGTGCTTTCTTGCGACTTAATTTATTACACGTTTACGGATTATTATGAATATTATTTGTTTTAAATGCAAAATAGATGTTTAATTAGGAGCTAGCTAAAATTGTTTTAAGACTCCCTGAAATTATTTTTCGTTTGCTAATTGAAAATTCCAATAACACTATCTAATCTAGAATCGGCACTCGCAAGCTGACTGCAGCGGTGCAACGAGGCAGCTCATTCATAAATTATTTAAAAAAAGTAGAATACCATTAAATATGTGCATTTATAGTGACATTAATGTCATTATATATTTAATAAAAAGAACAAAATATTGACTTATGTATTATTATTATTTTATATTTTAATTGTACGTATCAAAATGATATACAGTTGTCGCAATCATTTTACTCATGTGAATAGTATGCCATATAAAGAACCTTCAATATTATATTAAATTTAACACCTTTAGTGGTTTTGGAAGGATATTTAGGACTATAAAAGGTTTGTACACTTACATGTTTATTCAATGGGACCATCGACGTAGACGATAATAAAGTGAAAATTTTAAATAGGTTGGTACCTATACCCCAGACCCTGGACTCCTCCTCTTTTTGAATTTTGTTTTCTGCAGCGTCAGAGATTTGCGAATATGGTTAAATCTCGTTATTATTACAAATTAAATGCTAATACGTAAGTACGAAGCAAAAAAAAACACGCTCAATTAATCAAAATTAACCTCTTGTTAAATACTTAGTAGTTATAATAACGCCAATAAATTGATTTGTTTTAAAATCTTTTATAGTTGTATAAATATCTTTTACTATTTATTTATCAATTCAGAACTCCATGAAATATTATTTATACATACATAGGTAAAGTGTTGTTTGTGTAAGAAACATTGTCGACGAATGTACAGTGTAGGAGTTGACAGACCCTTGTGGAGATAAACTTTGAGGCTGTAATAATTATTTTGTGTGGAGGCTAGTGTGTTAATTTTAGGTAAGGTTTGCTGTAAGTAGCATGCTCTTCCACAAGGACCAGTGGCTTTGAAATATTACTTATTAATAAAGTTTTTGAGATACTTTCTAGTATTGTTATACAGAATTGTTTTCAGTACACACGCACGTACGTATTATAATCGTAAGGTGTATGTATATTGAAAATATTTTTTCAAAGTATTAGTACCACTCGGTCCTTTTCCTTGAGCTACTGCGGTGAATTAGGCGCATTCTGGCCCCACTATATGTAGTCAAGTTGTCCCACACACAGCCTTTGCCTAGTATCTCGTGTAAGTATGATAATGAAGCAATAAGTGTACTGAAGTTTTTAATCTTAAATATTAAATGTTTCGATTATATTATATGAAAGAGATAATTTTACTATAATAATTGGAATACGTGTAAATATTATAATAGATTTAAAAAATAAATATTGATCACTGAGTATGGAAGTTATCATTTTATAAGAGTTATTGCATGTGACCTTATGACGTGCTACCACATTCTACCATCAAAGTCCGGGGAAGTGCTCTAAGCCACTAAGCTATCGTACAGATCTTTCGATCATCCCAATCTCCTTATCACATTTGTCTTTACGAGCAACGCCATCTATCGGAATGCATTTACATGCATTAAACCAATATAGTAAGTTTAATTTTGCGATTGCATACACTACACTTCATATCTAAATATAATTTTATAACTATATCCCCACTTTAACAACTACTACTTCATATCTAAATATATTTTTATAACTATATCCCCACTTTTAGAAAAAGTAGTACTATGTTACAAAGCATATTTTAATGCATATTTTTATTATTGTGTAAGTGTAAACATATCAAATGTAATGATTACCTTAGCTTTCACTGTGAAAAAACAAACAGTGTTAATACTACCACTAATGTTCTTGTTCATCCTTGGCGGTACATACGTATTTTATATGCAAATATTTTCACATACATTCACTGTGTTATATAAATGATAATATTAGAATTTATCATCAAGACGTGAGAGGCTTGCGAACTTAATCTAATGATTTTCTTAGTAACGTATTGCACAGTAATTATGATATAATTTGTGTTATCGAAACCTGGCAAAACGACTCTTTTTATAATTCTGAATACTTTGATAATAGATACGACGTTCATAGATATGATCGTAATCCCGTGTCCAGTGGACATTTACGTGGCGCCGGTGTAGCGATTGCGGTGCGACGTGAGCTTTGTGCCGCATTCCGCGCGGAGTGGTGTACCGCCGTGCATGCTGAATTGATATGGCTCAGCATTCCCCTGCGCTCGCGCTCCGCCGCTACATCAGGCCACAACAACACTCGCCCGCCGGTCTTCTGCTCCACATACTTACATATTGCATGTGTGTATATACCGCACAGTCAGAATCACGAAGCTATATTGTCAGCGCTCAGTGATAAAGTAAGCGATTTAACGCAAGCACATCCTAACGATGTCTTTTTAGTCTTGGGTGATTTTAATATTACACACGCTGAATGGTATTACGATGACCAACTTAATTGTATGAATATTCACACAAATAATGATTCTATGTCATCTATAGTCGCAGACTTTATGAATTTATCATTACTCTCTCAATATAACTCAGAGTTTAACGTTAATAACAGATTATTGGATTTAGTGTTCTGTAGTAAACTATGCGATGTCTCCCATTGCACTGACCCGTTAGTCCTCGAAGATAAACATCATAAGTCTCTCATTATCGAATTACCAGTCAATTTACCTAAACCCCTTAAAAATAATCCACAACAGAACAGGTTATTTTTTAGGGGAGACTATGTTTCTATACGTTCGGAACTATTAATTGGGATACTGTGTTTTGTCATTTAAATGATGTCGATGAGATGGTTAATTGCCTTTATGATATTTTATATAGACTATATGATAAATATATTTAGATATTTTTATATATATTTTTAGCATTTGACATGCTTAGCACTATACATTAAACACAAAGTGAAAAATGTGAAATCGAAAATAACAGTCAGGAGCAGGATTTGAACCTGCATCTTCTGGATACCGTCCAGATGCTTTACCAATTCAGCCATCCTGACAATTGCTCCTGACTGCTAATTTCGACAACACATCATACTTAACGTCTTTGGGTGACGCCTGCGCCATCTGTCGGACGTATTTTCATACATTATACCGACCAGGTAAACTTAATTTTACAATTAAGATTTTACCTAATAATGACGCAAACCCTTTAAATATTTAGATATTTTTATATATATTTTTAGCATTTGACATGCTTAGCACTATACATTAAACACAAAGTGAAAAATGTGAAATCGAAAATAACAGTCAGGAGCAGGATTTGAACCTGCATCTTCTGGATACCGTCCAGATGCTTTACCAATTCAGCCATCCTGACAATTGCTCCTGACTGCTAATTTCGACAACACATCATACTTAACGTCTTTGGGTGACGCCTGCGCCATCTGTCGGACGTATTTTCATACATTATACCGACCAGGTAAACTTAATTTTACAATTAAGATTTTACCTAATAATGACGCAAACCCTTTAAATATTTAGATATTTTTATATATATTTTTAGCATTTGACATGCTTAGCACTATACATTAAACACAAAGTGAAAAATGTGAAATCGAAAATAACAGTCAGGAGCAGGATTTGAACCTGCATCTTCTGGATACCGTCCAGATGCTTTACCAATTCAGCCATCCTGACAATTGCTCCTGACTGCTAATTTCGACAACACATCATACTTAACGTCTTTGGGTGACGCCTGCGCCATCTGTCGGACGTATTTTCATACATTATACCGACCAGGTAAACTTAATTTTACAATTAAGATTTTACCTAATAATGACGCAAACCCTTTAAATATTTAGATATTTTTATATATATTTTTAGCATTTGACATGCTTAGCACTATACATTAAACACAAAGTGAAAAATGTGAAATCGAAAATAACAGTCAGGAGCAGGATTTGAACCTGCATCTTCTGGATACCGTCCAGATGCTTTACCAATTCATATATGATAAATATATACCGACTCGTGCTGTTTTCAAAGATTCTTACTACCCGCAATGGTTTACGCAATGGTTTTGTTAATTTAAACGATTATAATATTTTCACGAAACTCAGAAAAAGGCTTCGGAAAATGCAAAATGAATTTTACACCTTTTATATTGAAACATGCGAAAAAAATATTGAGAAGAATTCTAAATATTTTTGGACTTTTCTAAAATCAAAAAAACTGTCTGGTGATATACCCCATAAAATGTTATATAATGGCTGCTAATTAACCAACGGTACGGATGTAAGCGAAGCTTTCAATAACTACTTCCACTCTGTTTTCGTCACACAACCTCATAACGATAATGAGTCGATTAACGAAATTTTCCAGTGATAGCACTACTAATTCCACAATTGACATGTATTCTGTTCATTAGCATGAAGATATAGTTGAAAAAGAACTCCAAACACATTAATATACACAAAGGAGCGGGATCAGACGGTATCCATCCGGTATTTATAAGTAAATGCGCAAAGGAATTATTAAAACCAGTTCGATACATCTTCCAGACTTCAATAAATACCTGGTACCTTTCCTCGTCTATGGAAAAAAACACTTAACTCATAAACAACTCCCATCCCAAAAAATAACATGAGAGATCTTATAACTCAGTATAGACCTATCTCTAAATTATGCGTGTTAGGTAAAATTTTAGAAAAAGTAGCAGTTCGTAACCACATTTCCGAACATCAACATGGTTTTATAAAATCACGGGGTGTCGAAACAAATATGATAACCTTCACAAATTTTTTATTAAGAGTTATGGATAGTAACTATCAGGTAGATGTCGTGTATACCGATTTTTCAAAGGCATTTGATAAAATAAACCATAATATACTTTTGGATAAACTTTTAAAGCTCGGTATACACGGCAACCTTCTAAGATGGATAGAATCATACATTAGCAACCGCAGTCAGGCTGTTTGTCTTAAAGGTTATCAATCTAAATTTTTAATTATTCCCTCAGGAATTCCACAGGGATCCCATATTGGCCCTTCGGTGTTGTCACTATACATTAATGATATCAACCACGTCTTTAAAAATACTAATTATTTACTATATGCGGATGACACCAAACTGTATAAAATTATTAAATCTGAACAGGACTAACGAACTCCAGATGGATCTGGTATCATTACTAAAATACTGCACCAAAAATCAATTATTTCTCAATAGTGATAAGTGTCACATTATTACATACACACGAAAGACCAAGCCCCTAATTAATCATTACACTATAGGCAATCCTGCTCCTGACTGTTATTTTCGATTTCACATTTTTCACTTTGTGTTTAATGTATAGTGCTACATGTCAAATGCTACAAATATATATAAATATTTTTTCAAAAGTTACAACATATGAAATGTTATATTTTGCGTTCGTAAGGTCTATATTGGACTTTGGTTGTACAGTTTGGTGTCCCCACTATAAAATTCATGTTAACAGGATTGAAAAAGTTCAAAAAAAAGTCATTAACACTTTAAATTGTCGTCAGAACAAACTCTATGAAAATTATAATATATCCCTTAACCATTACAATATGCTTACATTTGAAAATCGTCGCAAACAGTTTGAGATGCTGTTTTTGTACAAATTGCTTAATAATAAGATTGATTCTCCCTCCCTTATATCTACATTATCTTTCAATGTGCAGAGACGTAGACCCGTTCGCCTCTCACGTCCTAATAACAATTTGCTTGTGCCGCCTCGCATGAAGAAGAATTATACAAACAATTGCTTTATATCTCGTTGCATACGATTATATAATAGCACATTTTCCGAGTTAGACCCGTTTTACATTGTCAACATTTAAGAGTAAAGTAGTTAAATTATTAAGGTAACTTAGGTATTATTAATTATTATTGTGGTTTCATTGCTCCTACTATTATTATATAGGTTAATTGTAAGATTTTCGGCACTCAAGTCTTTTACTGTTAATTATTTAAATGGATTACTTTTTCTGTATGACTGTCCGTTGCCAAAATAAAAGAAAAAAAAAAAGCAATTAAAATTCATACTAGGTATTTGAAGGCGCGATTTTTTAAACATTTTTGAAAATAGAGATGAAATCTCTTTTTCCTTATTCACAAATAATTTGTACTTTAAAAAGTGGCGGAGCATGTCGAATGCTAAAAAATGTAGATAAAAAAACTTTAAAAAATCGTGCCATCAAATGTATGAATTTTAATTGCAAAATTAAACTTACTATATTGGTTTAATAGTATATATCACCCCTAGGGTAACAATGTACTATTTAAACTCTAAAAAAGATTATACCTATCTCAAACATGCGTTGCTACTTTATTTAGTATCTACTGAGGTAATCATCACATTACAAGGTACCTACTACGGGTGCTTAACGAACGCTAGTGGACTAACTACATTATAACTAAACATTGAATTGTGTTGGCCTTTTGACACGTCCAGAAACCCATTATATATAATATTAGATTCTTATCGCGACTGCGTCCTCG
This sequence comes from Leucoma salicis, assembly GCA_948253155.1. NCBI lineage: Eukaryota > Metazoa > Arthropoda > Insecta > Lepidoptera > Erebidae > Leucoma > Leucoma salicis. Next base: position 25,304,911 of record OX411803.1, read on the forward strand.
TAGACTTCAGAATATAAATACATCACTACTCCAATACTATGAAGAAATTACTCCCACGAATGGTATTTCCGGAATGAAAAGTAACCTATTTCCTTTTCTGGGCTTCATACTATATGTATGCAAAATTTCATGATGATTGGTCCAGCGCCAGCCCAGCGAATAGATCGTTCCAGATTTTTGTTGCCGAGTACTTGAAACAGCCACTGATGAAGCTGTACGATGAGGGGGCAGTGTTAAATGATGTACGCTGCTGTGAGTATATTGGCTGTGTTGGTCACTCGCCCATTTCAATTTAGCGAATATAGTATAGCTTGGTTTCTTCGTGAAAACTTCACAAAGCTCAAAGGGCAAAATCTTAAAGTGAGTAACTTCCTGCCTTTTTATACCCTACAAAGGATCTATACCAGGGATGTTATGGATATATAATTTCGGATCCGGATATGGATACGGATATATGAAAAATATTATTTCGGTTACGCTTATGGATATTCAATTATTTCGGATTATCCGATACTTTCGGATAGTTTCGGTTACGGGTATAAAATTTTTAAGAAAGTGTAAAGGTAAAATACAAATAGGAAAACAAACGATTTGACTTTAATTGTACTTTATAGTTTTTACAATCAGTCATAAGTTAATTTTTTCGTACAGCTAGCTACTCGTTTTGAGGTTTTATAGGTATAATAAAAATCAAAATTAACATTCGTAATTTTTAACATACCTATTAATCAATATCTTTATAAAAATTAACACAACATAACATATCAATCAGGCTTCATAAGTCATTGTGTTTTTTCCAGCAACAACAGTTCTTCATACTTATCACTATGTTGAGATTTAAGATGAAATTTCAGCGAAGTGGTGCCACCCCCTTTGCGTGAAAATTTTTTACCACACTGTTTACATTTCGTTAAATCTACATAAACTTCATCAAACAATGTCCAAATTAAACTAGACTTAGGACGCATTTTCCCAGACACTGACAATATATTTGCTAATTTACATTGTAAAATTTAATTATGAGATTACATTACATTTTACTAGTTATTATTACTTGTTACTAGTAGTTACAACTAATAAGCGCACGGCTGATATGTCAGCTCGGCCGGACAAAAACAAAAACCTGTCACAAAATATCGCGTTTAGACACCGCCCTATCCGAAACTATCCAAAACTTTTATATCGGATTCGGACGGTTACGGTTACGGATAATTTTTTATTTCGGATATCCGATAGTTTCTGTTATGGATACGGAGCTCCATAACATCCCTAATCTATACCATGTCTCGAGATATCCTAACAGTACGCCAACTGTAAGTTTTAAGCGTTGTTCTAAGAACATTCGCTACTTTCATATTAACCCTTTAAGCGACTGAGACATAAGGTTTGCTCAATAATGAAAAATCTGTGGTCCACAGCTTTTTCAGGAAAATTCTTGGGGTTTTGGGAAAGTATCTATACAATAAAATAAAGGAAAATTGCATATTTATTCCTTACCAAACTGTTTTCACTGTAATAAGACTATCACTATGGCTCCCTTACGATTTTACACACACACACACACACACACACACAACAGCAGCACACAAGTGTAGAAATTTATTTATATTCCTCACATAATAAATTCACTTCCTAAGAAAACAATTTGACATGAGCACCATACTGTCTAGAGTCTCTCTAAGCTGGTAATCTGTAATACAGATTCTTCTAGTACAGATTGGTATCTGTCTCCCACACAGGTCACTTTATAATTAAATTATATCACATGTACCTAGCTTAAGATTTGTATTGTAACTGTGTGGGAGAGAATAATAAATGATTTATTAGTTTATTATTATTTATTACTTATGGTTATGTGCACCTTAATTTAAATTGAGGTTTACGGCGTGACTTTCCTTAGCGTTTTACTGCCGCTAATGTAACTAAACCAATTATCGGTGTAGATTTTCTAAGTTTCTATCATTTGATTATTGATATTCGTAATCATAGACTTATTGATAACACCACTATTTTTATCATCTAATGCTGTTGTTGCTAAGGCTAACGTATCTTCGGTACAGGTTTTGATGGGAGACACTAGATATCGTGTCCGTTTGGATAAATATCCTGAAATTACTCGCCCTTTATAAAACAGTAGATACACCACATTCGCTTGGCCCACCTATATTTTGCACACCCCGCAGACTAGCTCCTAATAAACTCTGAATAGCAAGAGAAATCAACCTTATTGCGAACGGCACAGCTCGCTCTTCAAAGAATGCCTGGGCATTCTCCTCTTCATCTAGTGCCGAAAAAAGAAAACAGCTGGCGCCCGTTCGGTAACTATCGTATGTTTAATGCACGGACCATACCAAATCGTTACCATTTGGCATATTCACGACTTTGCTTACTTTATAGCAAAATTTATATAAAAAAAAAATATTTTTTTTATATATGGTTGCAAGGTTTTTAGTGCCCTGTATATACAAAGGCGACTCCGTTCGGCTTATTCGAGTTTCCTTGTATGCCCTTTGGTCTGAGGAATGTAGGCCAAACTTTTTAAAGATTTGTCGACGAGCTAACCAGAGGTTTGGATTGTGATAATTTTATTGTCTATTCCCCAAATCAGGGCTTGCATAAAATTCACATTCAGCAGCTGTTCGAACGTATGAAGGAATACGGCATCCTAATTAACTCTTCAAAATGTATATTCGGGGCTAGAGAGGTGATGGGGCTATTTAAAGCAGTATATTCAAATAAAAAGATTATTAAGTTCAATTGCGTGTATTGCGACTGTACAGAACGTAACCGACAAGAAAAGTGCGAAACTTATGAACTAAACTTAAGTACATTGTACCGTAGCAGCCGAAGTTGACGAATATGAACTTGTTGTGGTTAATATTACTGTAGGCGCCTCAACATGCCCCCGGGCGTTGAAAGCTGGTCTTTCAACAAACACCAATGACGTCACTCTTCACTTAAAGGTAACGGACAAAGTTTACTAAATGACCGTCGAAGAACTCCAGTCGAGGTCTTGACATCTGCCACACGAGCTATCTGATCAGACCCAGGATAAAGGGCAATAATCCGACCCAGTTTCCATTTGAATGGTGGTACAAAGTCTTCCTTTAACAGAACAAGTGTGTCGATCTTCAATTGGTCACTGGAAGTTCGCCATTTAGTCCTTTGTTGGAGTTCTGACACATATTCTTAACTCCACCTTATCTAAAAATGTTGGCGCAGTTGCTCGATACGATGATATCGATTGAGGTAGAATGTCTTATAATCCTTGAGGTGCTTAGTCGGCATTGAAGAAAGATGGCGTCCGATCAGGAAATGACCGGGAGTTAATGGCGTCATGTCTTCAGGGTGCGATGATAGTGGTGTCAGTGGCCGTGAATTCAAAATTGCCTCGATTTGTACCAGAGTTGAATTAAGTTCTTCGTAACTCAAATTACATTTTCCCAGCACTCTATGTTTTGCAGATTTTACACCCGCCTCCCATATGCCACCAAAGTGTAGGGAATACGCAGGCATAATATGCAATCTGATTCCTTCATTTGCTAGATCACTAGATAAAGTGTGAGAGTTGTCTTTTAAAAACTTAGCAAGATCATTGTATGCTCCTACAAATGTTGTGCCATTATCAGAATAGATATCAGTAGGCTTACCGCGACGAGCTACAAATCTACGCAAAGCTAACAAAAAGCAGTTACTCGTCATGTCACCTACCAACTCCAGGTGTATCGCTTTGGTTGTGAAACAGATAAAAAGCGCTATGTACACCTTTACAATACGGCAACCACGACCTTGACGACTAGCAGAGGCGATAGGACCTGCATAGTCTACACCAACAATTTCGAAGGGAAACCCACCAGGTGTAAGCCCCTGCTGTGGTAAATTACTCATCAAAGGCGTCACGACCTTTCCTTTCATTCGCGAACACCTAATGCAACGACTGTAGCAAGCCTTTGTCAAATTCCGACCACCTATTGGCCAGTAAATCTCTCGAATTGATGCTAATAACAACTGTGGTCCGGCGTGCATGAGTCTCGCATGCTCATACTCAAAAAGCAACTTACTAAATCGATGTGTGGACTGTATTAAGATAGGATGCTTTTTGTCATAAGCGAAGGCGGAATTCTCTAAGCGACCCCCAACCCGCATTATGTTGTTACTATCTAGAAATACATTAAACTCAAGCAATGGGCTCTTTTTAGGTAAGGTTCTCTTTCCAATAATTAAATTATATTCACTAAATGATTTCATTTGCGATGTTCGTATTATAATGTTTAATGCTTTGCTTAACTCAGAAGAAAACTCGTCTCGGCTGGTCGTCGTTTACATGCGTCTATAAATCGAAGCATATACGCTACAGCACGTCTTAACCTATTAAAATTAGAAAAACGATTAAAATTAATAATACTATTTGAAGTAGCCTCGTGGGCTTGAGTAATTAATGTCACCTCGGTAGGTATTTCAGGCAGTGATTCGCAATTATCTGAGTTTAATGTAGGAGGCCAGTTAGACAACGACTCCTTTAAAAAGCTTGGGCCTGACCACCACATGTCGAGAGACTCGAGAGCTGCGACGCTCACTCCACGTGATATATAATCAGCAGGATTATATTGAGTCGGAATATATCGCCAAGTACAATCGCCAGTAATATCTAAAATCTCACCTATGCGATTGCGAACAAATGTGTGTAATTTATATGGCATCATTTTTAGCCACTCTAATAATATATTAGAGTCAGTCCAGAATATAGTGCACTATGGTTTGACTCTCAATGAATTTAGAACCTTTTTATAGAGACGAGCGCCTACCAAGGCATCACACAGCTCCAGCCTTGGAATGGTTGTGGCCTTAATAAGAGCTACTCTGCTCTTAGCTACTAACAGTCTAACTAAGATTTTGTTATTACTATCAATACTACGTACATACAGGCACGCACCGTATGCCTTTTCAGATGCGTCTGAGAAAACGTGGAACTCTAATGTTTTATATGAGTCTATAACTACATGCCGTGGAATACGTAAATTATTAAGTAATTGTAAATTATTAACGAACTCTCTCCAGATTTGTTCAATATCTGACGTTAAAGGTTCGTCCCAAGACAGTTTATATAACCACAATTTTTGTAACAACATTTTTATATTAATTACTACAGGAGAAACTAGACCTAAGGAATCAAATATCTGAGCTACCGTGGAGAGTATGCCGCGTTTCGAATTAGTCTCAGATGTGTTATTTATAGAAAAGCATAACTCGTCCGTTATCGCCTGCCACCCTAGCCCCAAGGTTTTGCTAGGCTCGTTACCACCTATATTTAAATTTAAAGGCATTTGAGTTGACTCCGAAACCAACTGAGAATCATTAGACCTCCACTTTCTGAGTGGGAGAAAAGCCGATGCGACAGTTAATGTCAATTTGTCACGCATATCTCGAACCTTATGAAAGTCATCCTCGCCACTCAATAAATCATCTACGTAAAAATCGTGTAAAATGATTTCTGCGACCTCTCTATCCTCACATTCAAGGCCTAACTGATGAAGGCACCTGGTTGCCAGAAATGGGGCACTTGCGGTTCCGTAAGTAACCGTGTTCAGTTCAAATGCCATCAAAGGTTCCTGTTGATTATCGCGCCATTCAATCCGTTGTAAATATCTATCATCAGGATGGACAAGTATTTGTCGATACCTACATTTTTTCAACATCAGCCATCAATATGTATTTGTGCTGACGAAATCTCAAAAAAATTGCTAACAAGTCATCCTGTACAACGGGGCCTACCATTTGAATATTATTTAAAGTAACACCGGTGGTAGTAGGGCTACTCGCATTAAAAACTGCTCTTAATTTTGTAGTGCGGTTGCTTTCTCGTAAAATGCCGTTATGAGGAAAAAAGTTATAAAGTGTGCGTTATGATCTGTACTAAGTTCACATTGAGACATATGACCCAACGCTTTATATTCAGACATAAAATCGTGGTATAACTTACTTAGCCGCGGCTGACTTTTTAGTCTACGCTCTAAAGATAGAAAACACTGTTTAGCGCGATGTAAAGAATCACCTAACATCACCTAACAAGAAGTACTGGGTGCATCCTTATTTGCAAACACGAGATGAGAGCAAGCATTTTGCAATATTTTTCGAAGAACTAAAAAAATATGAAGATAAGTTTTTCGGATTTACTAGAATGAGCATAAAAACGTTTGAAGAATTATTGAACATTTTAGAAAAATTTATAACAAAGCAAGACACACAATTTCGCAATAGTATTAAACCGGAAGCAAAGTTAATAATAGTGCTACGGTAAGTAAAATAAATATGTATAATTCAATTTTTATTAAAATAATGTAGGTACACATTTCAAGCATCATCGTCAGTGATGGAATTAAAAAGTTCCATATAATCACTCTCCTGAGAATTTTCGGAAATTGGCGATTGTGCATTCGTCGGATTCCGATAATCACTCTCCTGAGATTTTTCGGAAATTGGCGATTGTGCATTCGTCGGATTCCTCACAATTTCTTGAGACGTGTCTCGTCCAAACTCCAAAGACTGCACAGGCTGCGTGTAGACATTACTTCCTGAATACTGTGCCGTTTGATATCCATGATGGGTATTCCCTCGTCCAACCTCCGAGAAGTTTGTACGGTGAGAATAGGGACTATTACCAGAATAATGTGACGTTTGATATCCCCGGTAAGAATTAGGCCTTGGATAATCAATGTTCGAATAATTGAAAATCTGCGCATCTTTAATTACCTTTAAAATATCTAATTTACTTTGCAATTGCATATGTTCTGGATTTTTTTTTAATTCTTTTACTAGAGACAAGAAAAAGAGGCGATCCTCGTCATCTTCAACACTCTTTCTTTCTAAATTTCTATTCAAGGCCCCGACTAACTCTCTACCGATAAGATCATCACTATTATTTTTCTTGTTTCTCTTTGGTGCCCATGAAGTATTTGATGGAAGTGTTTCTTCATTTTGCATAGCTGTGTTACCATCTTCATTTTCTGTAGTTACATTCCCCGTTGTGCTATTGACAGTTACAGTATCTTTTAAAAATAACAAACTATCGTAGAAAACATATGAAGTCTTTTTTTTTGCCGCTGATCCGCTCTTAGTCTCTTTCGCTTTATGGGCCTTCACAAAACAGACGCGAATATTTCTCCATTTTTTTTGAATACTCAAACCTAAAAAAAAACATTGTGACAGAAAAAACAGATATTTGGCGTCAGGCTGTTCATTCGCAGAATTGCATTATATGTTTAAGATTGGAATTAGTACTATCGCCGAAATAGTTCGAGAAGTATGTGCAGCTATATGGTTTTGCTTAAAAAATATATGCCTACCACAACCAACCAAAGATATGTGGCTTCAAATTGCAAATGGTTTCTCTACTAGAGCAAATTTTCCGAACTGTATAGGTGCTTGTGACGGAAAACATATTAGAATTATAGCACCTAACAATAGTGGATCAATGTGCTTCAATTATAAAGGATATTTTTCTTTGGTATTGCTAGCAATTTGTGACAGCAGCTACAAATTTGTGATGATTGATGTTGGAGCATATGGAAGATTCGGTGACTCAGCAATATTTCAAAACTCAAACTTTTATAAAAAAATTCAAGAGAACCGCTTGAACATTCCTGAACCAGCACCTATTTCAGGAAACAATGCAACTTGTTTCCCCTTCGTTTTTGTAGGAGACGAGGCATTTGCTTTAAGTACGAGTATGATGCGCCCTTATCCGAGAAATAATTTAAATATTACAAAAAGAATATTCAATTATAGACTTTGTGTGGCTAGACGTTACATTGAATGTACTTTTGGCGTACTTGCGAATAAGTGGCGCATTTTTCACAGACCAATAAATGTTCACATCGATTTAGTTAGTGATATTATTAAGTCTGCTTGCATTTTACACAACAAGAGACAGAGACGGATATTCTTTTAGAGACTCATTAAGTAATCCACTAACTGAAACTATTACTCGAGATAACGTGCGAAGAAACAATAGAACTGCTTTCGGATATCGAGAATTATTTGCAGAATATTTTATGCATGAAGGGAGGGTAGAATGGCAGGATAATTACATTTAAAAAATAAAATGATTTTGATAATTACCTAGTTTTTGTTTTTCCTCCTTTGTCAATTCCGTACCGTGATAAATATGCACTAACTCTTCCCATGCTCTTTGTTTTAATATTCTATCAGAATACTCTGGTAATTTGGTGTTCCAAATTGCTGGCCGACTCTGGATGTCGATGATAAATTTTTCGGTATCGAATTCCATTTTACCAGACGTACCACGTGCACACACTCACTCAATGGCGGGCAGCCGCAGACTGAACCGCACAGTGCGTATAGCAACCGTCCGGCTGGCCGTCACTCGAGCCGCAGCCCTCCGAGCGACCGGAGCGGTCTGCGGGTAGCCGCATCGCAGTGCGCATAGAAATGAATATTACGTACATAATTGTGCTTGCGGTCAGCCGGACGGCTAGCCGCAATGCGGCTACCCGCATAGTGCGTATGAACCCTAAGACCCGCTAAACTTAGGGAGCTGTGTGGTAGGCAACTTGACGGGTTGGTGACCACTACGATTACTAGAGTGACTATGCTCATCAGAAGGGAGTTGTTTGTAATTTGACACCAACTCCTGCGCCTGACAGAGAGTTTTATAGTACCTAGATTCAAACTCTTCTCGTTCAGCCTGCTGAGCTTTTAAATTTTCAGATATACATTCCAATCTAGTTTGCGTCTCATCGTAATGAGCATACAATGATTGAAGCTTTCCTATGCGTAACTCTAATTCGTTTATATCTTTAGAGGTAATGGAAGAAGTAGGTATCTAGTGACTTTAAAAAGCTAGAAAATATTGTGATACGACCTTTAAAGCTACTGCGTTTTTTAGTGAGGTCGGCAATTTCCTTCACCGGTTCCATTTCAAGTTTATCCTTTGTTGACATTATGGGAGACGACTTATAAAACCTGGAATGTTACAATAATAACGATACACAAGTAATAATACTATCTATATTTAGCTATAGTATGAGAGTAAACTTTGAAAACTATTAGTATAGCTACGGAATTGAATTAGATATAAATTTTATTAACTTTTATATTTAATTAGTTCAACAATACCAAATAATAATCGTAATTGATTTAATAAGGAATACTAATTAAGTATATTTTAGACTAACGATTACCTACATGCGTCTACTTATCGTTATATAAAATGAGCAAGGACGAGAAAGCTTATTAAATTAGCTAATTAATGTTGCATATTATATAACAACTGTAATGATTCACAAATTTAATTAAACTAATATTTAATAAATAGAAACATAGTAAAGTTTTAACATCACCGTCACTTGCATAAATGACACAGCGGTTCACAGTTAATATCGTAACGATATTAACTCAGTATACAGCTTTTTATAACGATATTATCGTTATAAAAAGCTGTATACTGACCTTATTAATAACTTAAATCTCTATAATACAAACTTTAAAGAGTGCTGGGTTATCTCCGAGTTAAATTATTTCTATTATCCAAAGGCCAAACCACTTTCGATAACTTCTTGAAAGCTCACCACCTTGTAGTTAACTCGTAGAAAACCGCCAAAATTTTATAAATTCTTCTTGACTATTTGCGCTAGATCTTCAATAATGTAACTATCCGGCTCAAGGACCATATGTTGGGGCTATTTAAAGCACTATATTAAAATAAAAAGATTATTAAGTCCAATTGCGTGTATTGCGACTGTACAGAACGTAACCGACAAGAAAAGTGCGAAACTTATGAACTAAACTTAAGTACATTGTACCGTAGCAGCCGAAGTTGTCGAATATGAACTTGTTGCGGTTAATATTACTGTAGGCGCCTCAACAAGAGGTAACATTTCTAGGTTACAAGATCTCTGAATTTGGCACTAAACCTTTAGAGGAAAATGTTCAGGCCATCACTGAGTTTGCAGCCCCAAATACCATAAAACAGTTAAGACGCTTTTTAGGGATGCTTAAATTCTACAGGCAATTTTTACCAATCGCCGCGTAAATTCAAGCTTCTCTAAACTTTATTTTAGCCGGATCAGTTGAACGGTGAGACGCTTCTCGCTTTTAACCAGTGCAAGCAGAGCCTTACCGATGCTGCATTACTAGCCCATCCAGACTCCAACACTAAATTTGCCCTTGTTACTGATGCATCTGATTTAGCAATGGGTTGGAGTTCTGCTTCAACTCAAGGACGGGAAATAGCAATCTCTAGCGTTTTTCTCGAGGGAACTTTTCCTCTGCCAAGCCAATAGAAATGCTCGCTGTATGACCGTGTTCTCTTGGATATATATGAAAGCATTCGGAACTTGAAACATAATACGGCGGATTCTCAGGCTAATTAAATTTTTAGGCGACGACTTTTCATTGCGCTTAGATACGCTTGAAATCCCTGGCAGCACGAAACTATTGTGACATTTGCACACTGTCATCACGGCAATTCGTGTCTACGAAAACAGCTTTTTGTCATATATCTTCACCTGTCCACTTAGCGAAGATCAGGGTTAGAGATTCCTCGCTGTGCGAATGTGGTTTGGATGAAGGTAGCCCAGAACATTTATTTTTTAGCCCAACACCCCATCTTCCTTATACGATCTTCTTCTTCCTTCTTTCCCGCGCCCTTCAGACTTAAAAATCACTTCTTTCCTGTGTGTATATGCCATTTACTTACTTACTTTGTAATTTTATTATAAATAACAATATTAAACTATGATAATAATAATTACTTATCTAATCAACATATATTTATATATATATTTTTTTCTTCTTTCTTTAGGTAACTCAACAGATTTCAGACTTATCTCTAAATTTATTATTTTATTTCCCTTCACAAAGCTTTCCAATCGTTATATTAGAAAATACCTACTGAGTTCTGACCACCACATAAATTTAGCAAAATAATCAAGAGAACATTGTCATTGGCGGAATTATCAGGATCGCCACTAGTCAATACAAGAAGAAGAACGTTTGATGTACCCTGCGCTCGGTATGCGTTCATTCTTGTGGACATTATAGGCCCTCTTCCACCATAACTATTTATTTACCTACTACACACTTATCACCCAAACCTATAAAAAAAATATTCAACGAAACGTAATACAAATCAATACGCACTTTAAGAAAAATGAGTAGTTTTTACGTAACTCTTATACCTAATACCTGAAAGTTTACTATTGATGTAACTGTAAGCTAGCTATGCCGCATATGTGAATATACGCATAGCCTATGCGTATATTCACATATCACTAATCAATCCCAAAAAACATTGTTACTTGACTGAAGAATTTAGGTAGTATAGGATCTTGAACTCTTTAAGATCTGTAATAGCCTATCATGTGTCCGACTACGTATTCGTACTATATATAGATTTTCCTTAAGGTCGGTCAAGCCGTTCTTGAGTTATAAAAGGATATAGGCACATAACCCAGAAAAAAAATAGAAGCTGGGATAATTGGAATTAGCGAGTCTTCAAATGAATACCTATCATAAAATTTGAGTAATAAAGAAGTTAGACAGTGTAGGGGCTATTGAGAGCTCCTACAATCTGTTGAAATGACAACTCAAATTAATGCATTCCCGGTTTATTGGTACAACACTAAATGAGTCGGAGTCAATGTTAGAGGTCGCAAGTGTACGTCGTGGCGTGAAAAAGGTTATTAGGTGAGGCTTGTTGTGTCGACTGCCTCAAGCGGGACGAGTAGTCTGTTAAATAATGTTTTCGCGACTGACTGTCATTCGTTTGATTGATTAAAAATCACGCCATGGCGTAAAAACGCTGACCCTCAGGAACATGTAATTGTTGGGTTTGCATAAACCGAACAGAAAGAACTCACAGATCTTTATAATTACTAGCTGACCGGTGAACTTCGCACCGCCATACCTATATATTTTCGTGAATATTTTGCAATTAATTAATAAAATATACTTACGTGATAAAGCTATCCTATTTTAGGCACGCCAGTAAAACACATTAATACTTTGGAAAATCCAAAACTGCACTCCATCTTCATTTTTCACAATAAAATTGATTATTTGATAAGTAACTAATAATGTATTGGTTTTACTAAGTAGTTTTCAATAAATCACATAGTTAGCGCTAATTTCAAAAAGTTTAGTACTTTTTCATGTCTTATACGCCATCTAGCGCTAATTTTAAGAAGTATATTGCAAGGCGCCATCTGGCAATTAGTAAGAACAACAATCCATGAGTTTACATATATACCTGCATAAGTGCATATAATATATATAAATGTAAAATTGAATAATTTATTAAACTGTAAACAAAAACAAATTTAAGAAAACAAAAAGACTTCACTAGTTTCCTTACAAAAAAAGCAATATTGTGGTTCTATATATACAACAGCTACTGAATACATCTAAAATTGCCACTTGCGACATCTAGGGCTGCATTTGTCAATATCTCTTTTACTTTAAAACAGCGACATCTATCAATAGAAAATTGCAACTTTGAACAATATTATACGACTTATTTAAAAATCAATGAGTTCAACAAGAAATCTTTAAACCATTTATCTTCCTAACTTGGTTGCCTTATAATTTTTATACTTTGTACTAAGCAGTGTTGCCAGGTGCACTGTAATTACAGTAGATTCACTGTAATTTTACTGCTTTTACCAGCTTTTACTGTATACTATATTACAAATATACAGTGTATGAAAAACACTGTAAAAATATTTTCATATATAACTGCGTAAAAAGTAAAGCAATACACTCTAGAGCAGCTAACTTGTAAATATTAGCTGTAAATCGTAAAATCTACAGGTCCGTTTATTTCCATAGAATGGTGTTGACGTGACTTTATCCTTTTTAATAAACAGTCTCACAGATATATTATTTAAGTTGATGTTTAAAAAACATGTTATTTCTTTTGCTCCTAAAAAAAATCAATTATCATCAATTATTTTCGAATACTCACCGACAGATGACACGTCATTTTCCAATTATTGTTTTTTAAAATTTCGTATAACTAAGCAATAAATCTTTGAAATAATTAATAAGTATTTTTATAAAGAAATTAAATTAAAGTTACTTATTGGTGCCGAAAATTCTTATATGCTTTTATAATAGTAAAATGGCGATATCAGTGAGTTGTGGGTAGAACCAAACTTTTCGACGACAGATGTCTCTTGGTAGTGAAACAAGAATATGTGTTACAAAATGCATATATTTAAACTACATTCACATAAAATGTTATGCTATTTTGTTTTAAGTTGGATCTTGAGCCATTTCTACACCCACCAACAGCGCACTTCATGGTTAAAAGAATTGAATACTTATTTAAACGTAAGATGCGTCCGAACCGAACGCAGTGACGGTTCACTCGAAACTGCGGTTTGAAGCCCCGCTCACTGTGACATCACTGACCTACTTGAAGGCGACATGACCTAGTTGGCTTGCGGCATCTCCGCTCTTTTTCCGTACTCCATGGGAGAGACCCAGTCCAATGTAGGACAGTAAAAGCGTTGAAAAAAACATCGTAAAGATTAGATAATAACTTTTTCTCTTTTTCCTTATTCAAAAATAATTTGTACTTTAAAAATATAAAAAAAGAATAACATCACGCCTATATTCCCCGAAGGGGTAGGCAGAGGTGTATTACACACCCATGATTCCTGTGGGGTGCTGTCCCCACGTTGGATGATTGATAGATTGATAGAATAAGTAAAACGGAGAATTGAGTTTTATGGATGTATTAAGTTATTCACAATTAATTGATTATTATGCTAAGATGAGAAAATGATTATTGCCGATGATATTTATTGATTACGTGTGAGTGCTACGCGGTATGTTTTAACACTGTTTAAAATGATTGCTTAAAACTAACATATTGACGTAACTGCGAACTGTGCCAATTGTTATTTTTAGGAAAAAGCTCAATAACATTGCCCGACCCGGGGATCGAACCCGAGACCTCATGATTAGCAGTCGCATACACTACCGAGGCAGTTAACTATTATTAATGATAAAAATAAGAAAGCCTATTTCTATTATGGACTCCGGGCTATATTAAGTTTTGTATGCCTAGTTTATTGATCGTCAAAGTAAGCTTGGAAGCCTTCGATCAAAAATGCAAATCGATGATCGAAGTTGGAAGCGTAAAAAAACAAATTTACTTTCACTTTTATGACTTATCAAATTTAACTTCAAAATTATGCCACTTTTTACTTGCAGTTGTTACAGTAGTATGTGTTGTTCTGTCGTGTATTGTGTGATAGTAAATTAAACTACGTAAAACCAAATTGGACGGCACTAATCCACTTTACTGCGTTTATAGACTACTAATAAAAAAGTTTTAGTAAATGCGTTTCTTTCGAATGCAAGGGAAGTTACGAAGGCGACGCGGTTTTGACAATCGCTTGGGTCTTCGATGTGGTTGCACGCGCCGCCTGCAGCTTGTATTATAGACTTTCTGTTTCACGTAACAGTTACCCTCGCGGTAGAGAAATCCGAGTACTGCGCTTCTATGCAGGGTGTTTTCGATCTTGTCTTTCAACGTAGCTACTCTCCATATATTACCGAATTTAGACTGCAGATAGAGTGTGATATCATCAACGCTCACTCTCTCCAGTTCCCTGGATATCTTGTAAAATGCGATCATTACCAGCTTCGCTATATTACGATCCCGCAACGCATCATCGTCACACGCCATCATAAATAGTATTTTTCAAAGAGAGTAGTACGTATAACCAGAAAGTATTTTTATACCTTTTTACATCAAATATTGCATTTTATCTTATCTTATCTTCTTGTTTGATGGCTATTGTTCTCTCTTCTTGTTTAAATGGCTATTGTTTTTTAACCTCATAATTTTGAATACTTCACTCATGTTGTCATAGTCTATGCATGTTGTCTAGCCAAAGAGTAGAATAAATAAAAAAAGGAGTCTAGCACAAAAACGTGTGTGAACCAAAGAGTATATACTCTATATACTAAAGAGTGTGAACGTGTGAAACTTAGATAGTTATAAGGCATAGATATATATACGGACGGACTAAGAATACAAGTGCCACCACCCCATCCTTCCCGCGAGTGTCGTACAAGGTGACTAAGGGAAGAAAGCAATTATCACCCATTGCATTACTGGTGTTAGGGCTGGGTACCAAGTGAGAGTACTCATTTGCTATCGGGTCCGAACGGGTTGGTACCACCGTCTCCTGTGTGACGGGTCATGAAGCACTTCAGTGTGTTTTGGCTGTAGCAGAAGAGCCGTTTACTCTTATTATTTCATTTCACATCCGAGAAATGAAATGGTGCGCAGCGGCTTGACAACACTCGGTATATTTGAGTCCATGAGCGACGGTTACCACTTCCCATCAGGTGGGTCGCGACTCGCCTGCCATCATAAGCAAAAAAAAAGAATATACCTACTCCCGTATCTATACCCTCCTGGCCTCGTGGCGTAGTCGGTAATGTAACCGACTTCCGTGCACGAGGTCGTGAGTTCGATTCCCACTCAGTACAATTATTTGTGTGATGAACGCATATATTTGTACTGCGTCTGGGTGTTTTCTATCTATTATATGTATGTATTTACAAATAAAAAGTAGTATATGTATTATATCCGTAATCTGGTACCCATAGCACAAGCGTTAAGCTTAGTTTGGGACCAGAGGACGTTGTGTGAAATGTCCGTGAATTTATATTTATTTATTATTTATCTATGATTTAAGGTATAGGTATAGT
This sequence comes from Leucoma salicis, assembly GCA_948253155.1. Lineage (NCBI taxonomy): Eukaryota > Metazoa > Arthropoda > Insecta > Lepidoptera > Erebidae > Leucoma > Leucoma salicis. Next base: position 25,320,661 of record OX411803.1, read on the forward strand.
AATTAATACCTACAGGGCTTCAAATTCAACTATCCCTAGTACCTATATTCTAAATCTATGGAGTATTCGTATGCCTACTTATTCTTTAATATGTTAAATATGACTGCGAGTAATGCATGTTAGGCTTTTATGTCATAATTACTAAACCAATTGTCATGAAATTTTACATACCTACCTTTTCCAGAACCTATCTATACTTCCGACTGTATATATCTGGCCAATTTTTATCCCGGATAGATTTAGTGAGCGATAACTATTATGGCATCGAGATTATTATTATGCCATATTTATTTTAAATCTGTTCTCTATTCCAGAATGTTTGCCTATATTTATTACTGGATAGGGAAATCTGATGAACGTTATCGCTATAGATCGACTGCTGTAAGCTCGGCCCTCCTAATGGTATGCGGGACGCGGAGCGGGTGATGTTCTCGCTATACACGATGCAATGACTTAAATCTTGAGATTTACAAGCCTTAAGATTATACATAATAAATATTATGATTTGTTAAATGGAAAATATGTATTTTAACTATATTATTGAGTTTATTATAAATGTATATATTTAAAACATGCACAACTGTGTATTATATTCTGTTGCTCTCAATGGCTTCAACTGGCTTACCAAAGTAATCGAATAATCAATTTGCTAAATTAAAATAAACAATGGTTTTCTTTATTTTTTATTCCCGTTATATACGCTAAAGTAGATAATTGAATAAAAAAATTAAATAGGTAATTGAAAAATACTAAGATTAATCTGCACTATCCTCATAACTTGAAAATTCTTCATTTGAAGATTCCGATGACGTATCTTGCGATAATTCAATAATAAATGGTCGATACATATCATTGTAGGTCTTGTCTATTAGATTTTTTTACCAAATGTTCAACACATTTAGCCAATTGAGCTTAGTTATAGGTAGAAAATAATTGTTTTATTTTTCCTACTTTTGCGATAAATTGGTAGTAAGATCTAATGAAGCAAATTTATCTTTGAAGTGGCCTTATACCAAATCTGTGGGATTCAAGTCCGCACGATATGTCGGCTGTCATAAAACTTCGTGCCCATGACTAAAGTTGTTTAAAATTAAAAATAACAGTTCCCGTATTACATTTTTTTGCTTCTGTAATTTTTTCTCCTTTTCTACATTAATAATAATAATTCACTATTTAAGGCAGATACAATTATGAATTGTACCATTATCAAATCTACTTAAAACCGACATTATTTTAAAATTACTGGTTACTCATGAATTCATACATTTTTTTTTACCCAAGATGTTTAAACTTTGTTTAAAAAATAAATTATGCCAATTTACAAAATAAATGAACTAGCATATTTAAAAAACCGGCCAAGTGCGAGTCGGACTCGCGCACTAAGGGTTCCGTACCATTAATTAGGTAAACAACATTACACTATTGTAATTCTCTGTAACCATGGTGTTTGGCTGTTACCAAATATGTTAAAAAAGTACAATCAACTATGGACGAATAAAACAACAAAAAGGGCAAAAATATCACGTTTGTTATATGGGATCCCTTAAATATTTGTTTTATTTTGTTTTTATTTAGTATTTGTTGTTATAGAGGCAACAGAAATACATCATTTGTGAAAATTTCAACTGTCTAGCTATCGCCGTTCATGAGATACAGTCTGGTGACAGACGGACGGACAGACAGAGCAAAAACGAGTAAAGAAACACGTTTGTACATGGGAGCCCCCCTTAAATATTTGTTTTATTTTAATTTAATTATTTATTTTTTAAGTGAATATTATAACTAAATATTGTGTAATTATTTCAAGTGTCTACCTGTTGCCGTTATCAATAGCGAGCAAAAACGAGCAATAAAATCACGTTTGTTGTATGGGAGTCCCCCTTAAATATTATTATTTTTTTGTTTTTAGTATTTGTTGTTATAGCGGCAACAGAAATACATCATTTGTGAAAATTTCAACTGTCTAGCTATCGCTGTTCTTGAGATACAGCCTGGTGATAGACGGACGGACAGACAGACGTTGTATGGGAGCCCCCCTTAAATATAATTATTTTTTTGATTTTAGTATTTGTTGTTATAGCGGCAACAGAAATACATCATATGTAAAAATTTCAACTGTCTAGCTATCGCCGTTCTTGAGATACAGCCTGGTGACAGACGGACGGACAGACAGACGTTGTATGGGAGCCCCCCTTAAATATTATTATATTTTTGTTTTTAGTATTTGTTGTTATAGCGGCAACAGAAATACATAATTTGTGAAAATTTCAACTGTCTAGCTATCACCGTTCTTGAGATACAGCCTGCCGACAGACGGACGGACAGACAGACAGCAGCGAACAAATTAGTTGTAATATAAAGAAAAGGAAAAAGAAAACTTCCCGCGTAAGGATTTAAACGAGTACTTCTTGAAAAGTGGCGCACTCTACCGGCAAAAGTTCTGTCCCCTAAATTGAGACCATTCGTTCAACATTACGTTCGGACTCCTTGTATCTATACTTCGTGCGTCAGTCACTGCCGGATTTATTTATCTATCTGCCGGAGGACCAAATATATATTCAATGTATTCTGTGCACAGGACAGCGGTAAACTAGCTAATTAGGTTGTAAGCCTAAGCTCACATGACTGCGCGGCACCACCCTGTTCGTTGTGCCGAACGACAGGGTGTGTGATTAGGGATATTCATTCCGCCTCAACCAAAAAGTGTGTTACTTTAAGAAAAGTAACATCGACTTTAAAAATCTTTCACTTAAAAGATAATGTATCCAGTATCGTCATTTTTCTGCATCGTCACAGATTCCAATACAAAATCCACAAGCAACTTGCCTTATCTACATCCATTCCCAAATTAATGTTGATATTATACCGCCGCGCGACCGTTCGCTGTCATGTGAACGCTTACACCGCGCGATCATGTGAACTTAACCTAATAGTCGAGCGAGAGAGTCGAGTATGAGGAGGGCTGCGCTTACGGCGGTCGAGCTATAATTTAATGCGAGTGGAACCGGTTAAAACTAGTCGTATAATACGACGATTTAGATATTTTTATTTATATTTTTAGCATTTGACATGCTTAGCACTATACATTAAACACAAAGTGAAAAATGTGAAATCGAAAATAACAGTCACGAGCAGGATTTGAACCTGCATCTCCTGGATACCGTCCAGATGCTTTGCCAATTCAGGTATCCAGGAGATGCATGTTCAAATCCTGCTCGGGACTGTTATTTTTGATTTCACATTTTTCACTTTGTGTTTAATAGTCGTATTATAATTTTGTGGTCGCATAGGTACCTAGATACTTAGGCAGTCATGATGTCCGGAGAGGGTTGTGAAGCTTATTCTTTTCTCATTCTGGCAGCCATAATGTTACAGATGGCGGCACAAATATCTGTAAATTTACAATCAGATGCAAAGAATTCAATAACATTTTGTAATTAGATATAGAATAAATATTGTAGGAGGAGAACCTATCACATACCCGCGGATTGTCAATCCCGGCGCAATAATCAAAGATTGCCAATCCGCTCTTCTCCCAGACAGAGGAGAATGTGATGCACAATAATTATAAAAACTCACCAACGTAACAACAAACTTCCTATGCGGCGAAAACCCCAGAACCATGACGTGCAACTTTCTGTAAAATTCCTAACACGAATACGACACGTATTTCGCCTCTCAATGAGGCGTCCTCAGAATCGTTCGAAATAAATGAGCCTACCTCTGTATGCGCTAAGATAGCCGGGATTTACAATCCATGGGTGTGTGGTGCATTCTCCTCCTAAAATATCCATTTTATAATAACACACACAATGGACTTCCGCCAAGTGTCCGCCTCATTCAATCAACTATAAAGCTTCCTCAGGATATCTCAGTATATTATTTATTTATTTAAATAAATAAATAATATTATAAATATTGCCCTATTATTACCAAGGTTCAAATTTCTCCTTGCTGACATTTAAAACCTTTTTACGTTAGTGTAAGACATTCTATTTAAATTTAGAAAGTGTTTTAGATTCTGGTTTATCAGTTTGGCAACCATAGATACATAATAGTTGGCAGCACAAAATTCTGGATCTCGATCAAATATAATTTCATAAAATTTCTGTATGTAGGTTTTCAAGGTTTCTATAGCTCTCATTAGGGTTAATATCCATGCAATGGCATCAGAAGACACTTCGTTTACACCACCCGAAGTACCCTCCGGAAGGATGATTATTAAATACCTACAGCAGGCCAAGGATGGTGCAACGGCGTCTGATATATTGCAGCATCTTCGTTTGCATTATGGAAATGAGTCACATGAACTAAATAATGTAGTTGCGTCAATATTAGAGAAGGGCACGGCTCTAGGATTTTTGGAACAAAACGGAGTTCGTTATAAAAGTTGGGTGGCACCTGAGGACAGGTGTGGGCGCCGTCGCAGACGTTTTCGTCGCAGATGCAGCCGGTCGCGTCGGCGACGGCGTCGACGAGGTTGCAGAAGACGTAGGAGACGCTATCATCGATGACGTAAGATTGCCTGAACTCGTGCCAAAGCAGGTCTAGAGTCTTAACAGTTATGATGTTGTGACGTAATTTTTATTATGAATTTGTAAAAATGTTTTCGTGTATGTGAATAAATAAAATCTTTAATTTATCTGGAAATATTAATGATAATTGCGAAATATTCATTAACTGCCTCTTTGGTGCAGCGGTAGTGTAAGCGACTGCTGAATATAAGGTCTCGGGTTCGATCCCCGGGTCGTGCAATGATATTGAGGTTTCTCATAAGAAGAAAAATTCTCAGTAGCAGCCCGGAGTTTGGAAATGTGCCCGGTAGACGGCAATAGGCTTCCCCCTATTACGTGGGACTTAAACATAGCTGGCGAATCATGGGTGTGTAATATACCTCTGACTACCCCTTCGGGGAATACAGGTGTGATACTATCTTATTTAGAAAAAAATCTCAAGTATAAGATCTTAGAAACACTTAACATCCCTGAGAAAGTGAGTTTATTTGTTAGGCTATTTATTCGTTAGATAGCATATCTAAATTTTGCATAAATATAGTCGGCGACCCAGAAGAGGACATTGTCCAAAAAAAGGATGGTTCTGGTGAGATAGCTATTTTAAGATTGATATATTTTTTTGGTTTTTTAATATTTCTATTGGATACTATTGATTATAGACTGATGGTAAGTGGTAATTGTTGTTCGGGGATCCTGCTATAGCAGGGTTGTCCTGCAAACAAAAGGCAACCCTGGTATACCAGGGCCCTAATCATGTAGCTGCCTATCGAAAAGACTTATTATCACTAAAGGAGAGGGGATAGAATCGGCTATAGTGCCCCGTAGACTTAGACAAAGAATATGATCTTGAGTCTAAGCCCGTAGATAAATAACTACTTGGAATAGATACGCCACTGGATTCAGTTTTGGAGATTTTGTGCCGTGGTCACTAGATGTCGCTGTATACAATTTATGAAGTGCGGTGATACCACCGCCGCTAGATGGCGCTTTAGTTAATATTTTTGTTTTTGGAATTGCGTGGTCCGTAAGTAATAAATTGATCACACAATAACTGAACTCACACTTGAATACGAAAGAACAAACTGTTTTTAATTTTATAAAATTGTTGCATTTTATAGTATTGTTTGGCAATATTTAATGAAATAATGCACCTTTAATGAGAAAAGCGCCATATATATTCTTTTCTAGACACGCTAAGTTCCTACACCACCAGACCGCGCAATATAGCACACTATCTTTTTGATGAACGGCAGTTGCACCCCTCAATCGCTTGATAGAGATAGATCCATTTTTTATAATTAGGTACCTACAAATATCATTGGATAGATCGAAAAGTATATAGTATGTATAATATATCTCGCAGGAGTGAGGTTTTAGTTTTGTATTTATAGGGCCCTATAACCTCATTATATCTAGGTATTCATTTATAGTCAAGACTGCCAATCTGAACCAGCCCATTTGGATCCCACTGTAGGGAAGACACCATCGATCACTATTCTAGATTTCAATGCGCAAAAATGATTTTGAAATAAATATATAAAAAAACTAGATGTTTTCAAACAAGAACATGCATTTACTTGATAACTTGAGACTGTGATAAGTAGGTACACAGACTTCTTTTTTAGTTTTTTTGTTCTTTTATATCTAATATCATATATAATTTGGTTTTAAGAAAACTTGTTTCTTATATATTTATTTTTTAATTTTTAGTAGGTGGCTTACTGTTTATATTTTAGAAGTGTAGAGTTCCCATGGCTTTTAGCTCCGTCATCAAATCTTAACCATCGTCTATGACCCGAGTAAATAGGTACTTAGTTACTTGTAAAAACGAACAACAAGAGGCCACTAAAACCACAGCGCCTTCCACGCCTATTAACGGGGCGCCGGAGAGTCATCTTTCGACATTCTACTCCGGGCCAACGTCAACCCTAAACTTGATAAGGGTAGTAATTTTATTGCAAGGTAGCCGGTTTCGGTAGGTAAGTAGGTAGGTACCTATAGAACACCGAAGGAATGTAACATAGTTCCAGTGGCCCGCCAATAATGGCGGAGAGACGCCACACAGCGGGTTTCTTTAGTGGGGGAATGCCCCACACTACCCTGTTCGTTGGCCCAAACGACGGGGTGTGCGGTTAGGAACATTTTTTTTCTCCGCCTTAACAAAAAAAAGGTAGATAGGTATAGCCGCCTGCTAAGTTGCCACATTCTGGGTGCATCAGAAGCTCAGTATCATCTAAAACCACAATACTTATCAAGATAAAATGACTACAAACTCAATGGGATTGGGTAGTTTTATTACATAATTCCAATGGCCACCTTTCGGCTCCATCATCAGACCATAGCTGGAGTACTAGTCAAGACAATAATTGTAGTTTGAGTTATTCAGATGAGCCCTAACGCGATGGAGTTGCACTGTTTAATTACAGTTCTCATGGCTACCTTCCAGATCTGTCCATAAGACCTTGTATTTTATTTAAGGCCGGAGTCCCTGTAACGACATATTAAACGAGTTTAAGTTCGATCAAGTAGCGTCGTTTTATTACAAAGTTAGCGTGGCAACCTCCCGGCTCCATCGTCAAATCAGCGCTGCGTCATTATAACATTGTAAGTATTTTTCGCCAACTTACAATTATTGTTCACAAAATTTCAGCGCAATCAGGAAGTGGGTTTATCTTACAAGATTTGAATACAGTCATACACCGGGACAGGTGTAACTAAATAAAAACTTATAAAAAGCTCGCAGCCACAATTCTAACAACACAATAACATACAGTCACACACACATCCTTCGAAATAACCTTATATCTACCTACCTACTTTACAGATTGCTATTTTATTTCTGCTACCATGTCGGATACAGTATTGACTTGAGCCGACTGAGGGAATACGGGGGAGTGGACAGCAGCACTCCCTCGAGTATTAACAACATCCACTGCGATCACCAACCCGCCTGCCATGCGTGGCGATTACGGCATTATCCCCCATGACGGAACTGCTCGTTGTGGCGTTCTCTTGGGGAGGCCTATGTCCAGCAGTGGACGTAGAAAGGCTGATGGATGGATGAATGGATGTGTTGTTGGTATGTTTAATTGTATGGCTATTTTAAAACTAGGTAATTTAAACACAAAGTGAAAAATGTGAAATCGAAAATAACAGTCAGGAGCAGGATTTGAACCTGCATCTTCTGGATACCGTCCAGATGCTTTACCAATTCAGCCATCCTGACAATTGCTCCTGACTGCTAATTTCGATAACACATCATACTTAACGTCTTTGGGTGACGCCTGCGCCATCTGTCGGAAGTATTTTCATACATTATACCGACCAGGTAAACTTAATTTTACAATTAAGATTTTACCTAATAATGACGCAAACCCTTTAAATATTTTAGATATTTTTATATATATTTTTAGCATTTTACATGCTTAGCACTATACATTAAACACAAAGTGAAAAATGTGAAATCGAAAATAACAGTCAGGAGCAGGATTTGAACCTGCATCTTCTGGATACCGTCCAGATGCTTTACCAATTCAGCCATCCTGACAATTTTGTCAAGTGTTAAGTTTACCTGGTCGGTATAATGTATGAAAATACTTCCGACAGATGGCGCAGGCGTCACCCAAAGACGTTAAGTATGATGTGTTATCGAAATTAGCAGTCAGGAGCAATTGTCAGGATGGCTGAATTGGTAAAGCATCTGGACGGTATCCAGAAGATGCAGGTTCAAATCCTGCTCCTGACTGTTATTTTCGATTTCACATTTTTCACTTTGTGTTTAATGTATAGTGCTAAGCATGTAAAATGCTAAAAATATATATAAAAATATCTAAAACTAGGTAATTTTTTTTTATTTGTGCAGGATAGTAATAAAACTTCCACGTGGATTACATTTAATAGCTTTGTATTTATGACTTAGTAATTACAAGGTTTCGTGCATTTCATTATATTACATCAAACATAGATATCGATTACCTACACTTAAGTAGGTAATTATAACTATTCAAATGACACAAACACATTGAAACGATTGAAATTTTAATTCAAGACATAATTTGAATATAACACTATATTACTATTAAAATATTGTACTTACCTATTACTAGGTACGCCTAAATACGACAAAAAGTTATATGATTTAAAGTTACTAAAAAGTACACATCAACCATTAATATGAAAATATCTATTAAAATACCAACCTATTGCCCATAAAAATAAACTATATTTTACGCATCTCATATAAGATAATCTCATATATAACGTAATAAAAAAACATATAAAATGAAAATATCTATTGAAATACCAACCTATTGCCCATAAAAAAATAAACTATATGTTACGCTTCTCATATAACATAATCTCATATATAACGTAATAAAATTGTCAAATTTATAATCAATGCTTTTCAAGCAAGATCAATACAGGTATACATATAATACAATACACATGAATCAATGACTTACTGTAGCTAGTCCACCTTTAGGTGCAAAATTCGAGAGTAACGTCACATCATTCGATTCTCTGCCTAATGCATTCAGTCTATCCTAACAATATTTTCCAGTCTACGTAGTGAATCCTCAGAATACTGAATAATTATTCTGTATTCCGAGAGTAGATCCCGTTCGAATGATATGCCAGATTTTATTTAGTCTTACGTATTACGACGTGATGTGTTTGCACATCGTCAGTTTTATACATAGTGTGGAGGTGATTAATTCGGACTCTCATCGCGACACGTCACGTCAGGTAACCAAAGCCGGCCTCATCCTATGTCTGCTATTCCTTTAGTTGTAACAACCATCAATATTGTATGTGTATGTATTATAGAAATATTTTAATGGTATAAATATGTATACTCGTAGATGGTCTATTGGACATTGGACTCTTTAAACTTCCTCATTACGTGACTTTCAAGCTTTTGTAATCAATATATTTGTCAGGCCCTCGAGTTAGTCTAATTAGGAGAGCCCTAGATTCGCTAGATGTGGTTCTACGGTGAAATCATAATAACTGAACTGAATTGGCTATTTTATTGATCAAATAGTAAATTACATCAAAATACGTATTTAAGACAACACGTCCACGAGCATGCATTATAACGATACTAGAAACCAACATAGATATATTTCTTTACTACGAAAAAAACACATATTATTATAGCATGGGGGATTATTATAAGCGGACAATATTCATGTTACTTATTCAATAATCGCTACTACACCAAAACACATATAATTCTTATAACAATAATATATCTAAATAAACAAGCTGAGATTGAGACAGAGTAATTGTATCATGTTTGAAGGTACTTAAACAGATGATTCCTAACCGTTGATCTACAACTCGGTTATAGTATAACGGATTGGCCAAGGCTAGTGTGTAACTAAAACCTCAATACAATAGCCATTGAGACACAAAAACTAAATGGTTCCTGTGACGACATTGTCATTTCGCTAAAATACTTTTAGCTGAGCCATTCCAACATCGATGAATCATTGCGCGAGAGTGAGAGCATCCGCTTACACTACTAGCTTAAGATCCAACTGTAAGATTTCTATGCCCATCTGTATTTTGATCAAAATGATATTTTATAGATAATGTAATAGATATTGTATACGGGAATAAATTATAGATAATGTAATAGATATTGTATACGGGTTACCAATCAAAATATGGCCGCAAGTGCTTTTTGTTTAATTTGTTTTGTAATACATAACTTCTACACAGGTAGCATATGTCATCATCGTTTAGAGAAAAATAATGTGAAGGTACACATCTAATGGAGTAACTACACCTGGTTGGCAAGATGTTCTGGCTTAATGAGAAAGGGTACCGAAACTTTTTAAGTTTTTTAAACATTTTATTTTGAAATAAATTACAATTCCTCTTAAATATAAGCGAAATCAATTGTTTAGAAAATAAATATAATTTGTAATATTACTTGGAGCCATTGGCCATCCGACAAAAACGTATTCCCAATTTATCCTTTTATTATAAAGTGAAAATATTTAGATGTTTGTACATTTGTTAACAATTATCACTGCTCGGTGAAGGAAAACATCGTTAGGAAAACTGCATGCCTGAGAGAATTTCTCGACGGCTTGTGAAGTCTGCCTATCCGCACTGGGCCAGTGTGGTGGATTACGGCCCTAATCTCATTGACTATGAGAGCAGAACCGTGCCTAATAGTGGGACAGTCCTATAGGTTAAAAAAAAGTATGTTATAATAATAGGAAACTTTCTGTCCCAGATAAATGTTCATATGGGATGGAATAGATATTTTTGTATAAAGGTAATTAACGTGCTATATAGTGAAGCGCGTATATTGACCCAAATCTGAGGTCAAAGTCGCGGCAGCACCTTATTTATTTATAAAAATTGGGTTTAAATAAAAAAATAGATAGGCGTAGAAATCTTTATATCGGACCTATGGCGGTTTCTTAGAGTACACCATAATGATGCAAGATGTACCTACAGGTATAGAGAATACAAGGTTGAATATAATATTTGCTACAAAAAAGCAACTAAATAGATGAAAAATAATAATGACTAATAGATTATGTAGTAATTATAAAATTATACTGTTTATAATACCATAGAAAAACTACACAAGTTTTGCGACAGGGAAGGTGTGTTTCTAAATAATGCAATAACATTAATAACATACTAACATAGAACTTACACAAAAACCAATGACCAAAATATTTATACGTATGAGATGAAAATGGTAGAACAGATTAAAATGAAGTTCAACTCCGAGGATTTCCTAGTAAGTTTAGACAGTTATATTAAGACCACGATATGTTATGTCTATTAATATGTAGTTTTATTATAAAGGTTGTAAAGTACCTGTTAAAGGATTTTTATTTCTTGTAAATTCTTATGTTTTTTATTAAATTTGTCTTAGAATAAGATCGAAGAATATTTCCTAGACGATGTACCTATTTATGTTGTGATAAAGACAACTCTTGCGATAAAGACAAGTCTGTAGATTATTAGCAAAATCATTTATTTTTTTAAGCTTTCGTCAGTCTCATCGCCGTGTACTGGGGTATTGCGTATACAAATACGAAAATAAATAGAGTAACTAGAATTACACCTGACACTTTTAAAATGGTCCACTTGTAATTGTGCCAGACAATGTAGCGTATCGATTTTAGTGGATTTAAAAACCACATGAATGATGCATCAGGACGACTGTAAATAAAAAAAACATTATGATAAGTATACATACTTGAAATTTAACAGATAGACAAATATCTTTAATGCACTTATAGCTTATTTCAAGTGCTTGAAATATACAAATAAGGGTGTTACTTACTTTGGTTTCTCTAATGGATCTGGCTCACTTCGTCCCAAGCCAGCCGGTATTTTTTCAGCTTCTTCAGAAGTCAGTAAATGTATTTCAGCCTCCACTTTTCCAGTAAGTTCCATTTCTTCGGTATCACGTTTTATGTAAAAAGGCCACCATCCCTTAACTCTTTTTTGCTTGAATATATTTACCATTGGCACTGACCCATCATTCTTCAGCATTTGCAAAGTACAGAGTTTAGAAGATTTAGCTCCACGAGGGAATCTACTCAAATCTAGAGTTATGGCTCCTGTAAAGGTTTCAAGGAGGTTAAGCAAATTCGGAGTTCTCAATAATTAAATCGGAATATTGCTAGGCAATACGAACCTAAGAAATCATCAGATGTGAAGTGATCAGCATCCCATACTTGTAACTCGAGGCGCGCTGGGATCTTGCATTCAGTTTCGTCCCAAGAAAACACTGATTCTTTACGAGAAATTACAATACGTCCCTCAGCCTCCAAATAGTCAAATGGATAAATGAAACGCCAATTGAAGTTTCCTTCACCAGTCAGAGAACGATAATGTATATCAGTGCTTTGACAATCATCCGGCCCTTTGACCCATCTGCAAAGAAAAATTTATAGAATATTGCTTTGAAAGTCCTTAATGAGTAACCAAATTTACTATTCCTAGGAAATTAAAAAAAAAACTAAGTAAGGCATTCCTGCCTTTTTAACGCCTAGTTCTTCATTATCTAACCATTTCTAAATGTAGAAATATGCATATTTGATTTTTTGGCGGAACGCCTTTTGTTCATAATTTTGTGTTGTGCGTTCTTCCCAATTAAAACTAATTCGCTCTAAATCTTTAAGACTTTACAGTAATTACGTGTTTGCAATATCTTTCGTATTAAAACGATTGATTACCTACTACAAGTATAATTATGCAGCAATTATATAACGATTTGGATGGTAACTATCAAAGGCTACATTCTAAGGCCATCTTCAAATCAAATAATAATAATATTTTATTTCTTCACCAACAACCAGATACAGCAAATACATTGATATCAATGGTTTATTCTTAATAGGTTGTGGATCGCTGGTGCCTGAGGTAGGTATATAAAACCTGTAGTACAGGTCAATATATTGTATGTATTACTTATCATTTAAAACCTTTTATTAAAAAACCTTTACCCTTTCACGTAAATATCAGACATTTTTTCTCCAGTAAAAAAAGCATCGTCCTCCAATACAACTTCATCAGTGTTCCATATAATAACTCTCATCTCGTAAGATTTGGGCTTACGTGCAGATATATCCAAAGCTGGCCCTGGTAGAGGCATGTCCATAGGAAACATGTCCACCCACATTTGCAAACGACCTTGTTCAATACCTAAAACGTTTTATTTAATGTATTATACTATTATTGCTTCAAGATCTCTAATAGTCTTAATAATATTAATGCTGATTGTAACAAATATTTCCTGATTATGAGGCTTTAATATAGATTGCTATCTGTTTACCAGGTTTGTTCGGTTTGTATAGGGGTCGGGTCTCAATATGTTCAGTAACTAAACGCGTTCCCACACGTGGAACCTCTTGCCAGCGATGTAATACCACGAGAGCCATTTGTTCCTCGTTAGTATCAGGATTAGAAAATAACTCTTTATCGTCCATGGGCATGTTAAATATGGTACGTCCAACCTTTATACGCCCATATTCGTAGATTGGTGGCTCCAATTTACCATCCTTGCACAACTTAGCTAGTATTTGCGTCGGCTTCAGAGCATCGCGCCAACGATTGTAGCCTTGTCTAAAATTATTGGAAATATTAATACAATACATTGACTTTAAAAAAACCGTAAAATTATTAATATTATTAGTAAAAAAAATGCTCTAAAATATTAATTTTTGATAATAATCAACTTACTCCTCATATTTCATAGGTAATCCACAAGTAGCTCTGTGGCGACTATAAAAACGATTCTCGAGGTCAATTTTGGTTTCACCTATTAGATCGTCAGAGCCTACCAAATCCCAGTCGAGGACTTGTACTGTCAGCATAGAGTCTTGAGGAAATGTTGCCTCTATTTCGAAACACTTTCCAAACACTGGGTTAAGCTGCTTCGAGACATAGTTTTCTTTATCGCTGATTTTCTTAGATCCCAAATGAAGAACGATGTATGGATCAGCTTTTCCATTATAATCCATTGGGTGAAGATCAGTAGCTTTCACAATATACACACGTACAAGTACATGTATTGGCTCATTATTAGGTAAACCTTGAAAAAATCCGGAGCTGGGGTCACAACCCATCACTGCATGGTCGTCGATCCCTCGTGGAAGAGGCCATTTATAAACTTTTACGGCGCCCTAAAAAAACGACTATAGTACAAAGTGTCTAATAAGTCAGGTGTCTTGCGCATTTATAAGTTTTGTAGAGACACGTCGGGAGCACGTGGACACCACCGCGCACTCACTCCGATTATGAGCATCGGATATGCTCGAAATCCATGTCGCCGTAATCGATCCCAAGCTGAGTTACTTGCCGGTATAAAAGAGAAAAAATGTACCGTAATAATTCAGGAGACACAGGTTCAAATCCTAGTCGTGGCTGGCATTTTCCATTTCATACTTTAACACCTCTCGCGGGTGCTAGGGACGTGAAACTTTTGATTTGATTCCAAGGTGGATCACTTCCACGAAGAGGTCTCTTTATTTTGTGATCTTAATTGTAGTGATATGAAAACTAAGTGACCTATTAAGGAAATGGTAACGAAGGTGCTATTTTACTCTGAGCTGTTGCTATTTTACTCTGAGCTGTTGTTGCCGAATTTGAGAGAGTTCTGCTAAAAATTTATTTGGTGGACTCAGACATCAACTTGGTATTCTTTCTGCCGCATACTAGCAGCTGGAATAGAATCAGGTATTTGTGTAAATAAAAATAATATGTAATACTTTACTTACCTTAAATACACCGACAACTCTATTCTCGTCTTCAGTATCATCGCCGGTCTTTTTTCCTCTATACAACTCAAATGAATGTAGCCATTCTTTAAATTCATTATATTCTGGCACAGCTTCCAGCTCATGAGGGATTATCTAACAAAAATACATTTTATATTAGAAGTTAGAAGTCAATATTTTTATATTTATTCATTTTAGCAATTTGTTACCTTAGTGATGGCTGAACGTGGTATCTCATTCTTTTTCAGGGTAATCATAGGGTTAATTTTAGTCCGCTGTGACGTAGACTGTTGCCGCTTGTTGCGATCTGATCGCGGCGAGTGATCTATTTCTTCTTTTGGTGAGCGCTTTTCTTCCGCAGTGTCTCCATGACCCAGTCTTTCTCGTTTAGATTCTTTTCCCTCCGCGATCATTGATTCAACTGAGGCAAAATATTTGGTCCACCAGTCTTTGCTAGTTTCATCGTTATCAAGTGTTGAATCAGTGCTGAACTTTCGATTTTTTGTTGGTTGTCGTTTTGGAGGTTTCTTGCGTAAAACTTTTGGTATGGCTCCTAGACTAGTGTAGGAAATATTTGATCTAGCTTCCCGGTTAAGTAAAGGACAACTTTCTTTTTCAGTTTCGATTGCATACGCATCATCTTGCACGATACGATTTGCTCGTAAGTCAATATTTTGTAAAGGTATCAACGATTTCTTTCGTTCTTGTATATCTCGCTCTCGTTTGCTCATTGGAGTGTATATATATTTCTGAATAGAATTAATTGTATGTGTGCCTACCAGTGTAATTCTACCGAAGCTACGGCAATCTACCACGCGAATCGTTAGTGGTGGTCTATATAAATTTTGATCTGGTAACTCTACTTCCACAAATTGAAGCGGATTGCAAAAGTTTGGATTACGCTTGGCGTTTTGTATTACCGACGAATGCAAAATATTCCCAGCACATTCTATATCAACCCTTGGTTTATCCACAGTCAGAAGATGAATACGTTTTAAATCTCGCAGTCCCCAAAATAGTACTTCAATCCGATATTTAGATAAAGTAGGACGTATACCTCTTGGGACAGGAAGTATTGGGCCTCTATCTGAATCGTTTGGAAGTTCTTTTGGTGATGGTAATTGTGGAAGAACTAATGCATCTTGTTTAGGAGGTATTTCTAGTAGTTCAAAAGTAGCAAGTAATTCGCCAGCTCGATCATCTCCTCTGGTGACTTCATACCATTCCAAAGATGGTGGATGTTGGGGAAGATTGAGCGTTTCTTCGTAAGATTTTATATGTGGCTTGGCTAACGTACGACCAATAAATTCAGATTTGCCAACTTTGTCTTGATCAAAGATCTCGATCACTATTGTTGGTGGGTCAGATTTAATTTGTTCCATGGTACTATAGATCAGCATTTCCGGAAAAACGAGTAGTTCATCCCAAGTAGGGCTTAGAGTTTCATCAATAACCTGAGTAGAAGCTGAGTTCTCTCCAACCACTATTCGTGCAAAGGGGTCTGACAAACCGGATGAATCTGATCCGATTAGTGATCGAGCTTGGTAAATGTATGCTCGCATTTGAAAGTTCTGAGGAAAGTAATAATATTATATGTTGCTTTAATGATTTTACAATTTATTTCGAAATATAAAGAAACAAAAAAATATATTAATGTTTTCAGTTTTATAAACTCGCGATTTTGTCAGTGTTAAACTTTGAGGCACGATTTTGTAGAACGATTAAAATGCATGGTTCTAATTCCTTACCTTAATTCTATTTGCTGGATTTCGCTAGTTTAGCCGGATAACCTATCAAGTTTAAACTAGTAGGAGCTAAATATCCCCAAGCTTGGCCTCTACGATTGCTCTGGGTAGTTAGAAAAAGTAGGTATTGAAATAAGTGCCTCTTCTGTTCGATAATCCTATGGGGACTAATATTATAAATGCGAAAGAGAGTTTGTTTGTTTGTTACCAATATTACCATCACGGTAAAAATCGGTCCAAACTTGCGACTGAAGTTCGGGTTATCCAAATCACATAAGAATAATACTATGATACTTTGGAACTTGAAGATATATAATAATAAGAATATTCGATTCACAACTTAGTATTTACTGTAATAATGATATTTAATTTTTATTTATACACATACGGCCCACCTGATGGTAAGTGGTTACCCTAGCCTATTGGCGTTAGCAACATTAGAACCAATAAGGAGGATACTAAGGGGAAGATAGGCAAGATAATAAAGACAGGTTAGGGAGGGGTTTTGGGCTGACGGTGCAACATGCAGAGGAGCGCTTGGCGCTCCTGTCTGAGAAACTCCGTCTCCCCATAGACGACAATGGGCCGCCTACTGCGGCCAAATTTGCCGAGAGAGCCGCGGACAGCGTGGCCATAATTTCGACGGTGGCCCTGGGCTCGAGGAACCTCAAGAGTAGCTTCGTCCGGGGCCTTAAAATCGCCGCCACGGAGCTGTCCAACGTGGTGGAGCGGCTTGTGGCGGAGGTAGCCGACCTTGGGGCGCGCAATAAGCGCCTGTAGACAACGGTCGAGGAGCTGCACCGAGGGATGGCCAATATGAGAGCCGAACTTGGGCTCCCTGAGGCCATCCCGAGTGCCTCGGATTCTGCTGAGTTGCGGGTCGAGCCTGGTCTCCCCGCGACCGCCTCGCCGCAGCCGCCGTGCCCCCGCCCCACCTCGGCGACCGCCTCGGCTCCGTCTGCCTCGGCTCCGTCTGCCGCTCAGTCGGGCCCTGTCACTGGGCTCGACGACGAAATGCTCCGTGCGGTCATCGACCGCATGGATGCGGTCTTTGGCCCGAGAATTGAGGCCCTAGCCGCAAGATTGCCGCCGGAACCCCGACTTCGGCCGCCGCTTGCGGCTGATAAAAGAAGGGCTGCAGCGTCCTCGGCATCGACACCTCTGCCGTGCCAGGGAGGGCATGTGTCTTTTGCCGCGACGGCGGCTAAACCACCGGCGGCCAAACCACCAGCGGCAAAGCCTTCGCCGGCCCCTGTGCAGGGAAAGGGCCAAAAAAAAAGCCCAAAAAAAAGGAAAAGGCGGGACAAGCCCCGAGGGGTCAGCCCCGAGAGGAGTTCCCGCCTCTGCCAAGCGCCGCTGTGCCTCCGCGTTCTGCTGCGCCGCGACGAACGGTCGCACCCTCGCGGGATACGGCTGTCGCGCCCCGGGCTCCTGCCCCCACCCCCGCCACTGCTACGTCCTCAGACGGGGACTGGCAGGTGGTTGGGCCCCGGCGATCCCGGGCCAGGGATCGCGGCGCTGCCTCGGGGCGCGAAGCGGCGCCTACTAATCCGAGAGGAGAAGCCCCGAAGCCGCGGAAGAGGAAGCCGCGGAAACTGAAGGTCCCGAAGGCAGCTGTGGTGGTGATCACCGTGCTGCCTGAGGGAAAAGAAAAGGGCCTGACCTACGAGGCCGTCTTGAAGCGTGCCCGGCGGGAGATAAACGTCTCCGATCTCGGGGACGTTTCCGCTCGCTCCCGCCAAGCCCGGACAGGTGCTCGGATTTTCGAGTACCTGGGGCCAGAGGGCGCCAAGACGGCCGACGCAATGGCCGCGAGGCTGCTGGGCCTGTTCCCAGAGGAGAGTGGTGTCTGGGTCGCCAGACCCGTGAAGTGCGCCGAACTGCGCATTTCCGGGCTGGACGATTCCGTGACGGCGGAAGAGATCCGGGAGGCAATCGTCTCGAAAACCGGGTCTCCCAGCAGCACCGTCCGGGTGGGCACCATTCGCCCAGGTCCAGGTGGTGTGGGTGCCGTCTGGGTCTCGTGCCCTGTCGCGGCGGCCAAGGATTTGGTCGCTGCCGGTAGACTTCTGGTGGGCTGGAGCGCCGCGCGGGTAATCGCGCTGGAGCCCCGGCCTGCCAGGTGTTACAAGTGCATGGCGGTCGGTCACACCCGGCCGCTGTGCACAAACTGCTTTGACTGCAGCGGCCTTTGTTTCCGCTGCGGTCAGGCAGGGCACCAGGCGGCTGCCTGTTCTGCCACCCCACACTGCCCCGCGTGCGCGGCGGGCAATCGCCCCGCCAACCACTGTATGGGGCGGGTGGGGTGCAGGCCTCCGGCCAAGTCAGGCCCTAAGAGGGAGGTGGGCAGCCAATCGGCACCGGCTGCCCAACCCGGCGCGGCTGGACCGCCGCAGCGCATGGAGGAGGATATCGTGGTCCAATAACGGATCACGAAGCTATCGTCCTCCAGGGGAATCTCGGCCATTCCGCCAGGGCGCAGGACCTCTTCCTGCAATCCATGGCGGAGCGGTCGATCGGTGTTGCCGTAGCCGCGGAGCCCTACATAGTCCCGGATCGCCCCAATTGGGTGGGTAGCGGGGATGGCTCCGTGGCGGTCGTCGGCTCGGCGGCGCCGCATTCCCCGCCCTTGTCACTCAAAGACCAGGGCACGGGATATGTGGCGGCCGAATGGGGAGGGGTCACGCTGTATGGCGTGTACTTCTCCCCTAGTCGTAGTCTGGCGGCTTTCGAGGTCTTCCTGCACAACCTGGAGACCTCGATACGGCGTATAGCACCGAGCCCTGTGCTCGTGCTGGGGGACTTCAACGCCAAATCAACGGCGTGGGGGTCCCCCAGGACGGACCCCCGAGGTGCGGCGGTCCAAGAGTGGGCGGCAGCGGCGGACCTCGTGTTACTCAACCGAGGGTCCGCCCAAACGTGCGTGCGGCCCTGGGGCGGGTCGATAGTGGACCTTTCGTTCGCTAGCCCTGGTGTCGCCGCACGCGTAAGGAGCTGGCGAGTCCTGGAGGAGGTCGAGACCCTATCTGACCACAGATATATTCAGATAGAGGTCTCCCGGAACCTTCAGGGCGCCAGCAGGGGTCACGCGGCGGACAGAACTCCAGCTTTTCCGCGATGTGCTGTGGGTAGGCTCGACCGGGACCTGCTAGTGGAGGCGGCCATTTTTCAATCCTGGCTGCCTCCCCCCCTGACGGAAGACGTGGACGCCGAGGCTGGCCGCATTCGCGGCATGCTTACGCAGATATGCGATGCGGCCATGCCCCGTGTGCGGCGCCCGCCTCGACGGAAGGGGGTCTACTGGTGGTCCCCGGAGCTGGCGGACCTCCGTGCGGCCTGTATTCGTGCCCGGAGGTCCTACACCCGCAGCCGCCGTCGCCGAATCCGCGACGAAGAGCGGGAGGGCCGGCTGTATGCGGCGTACAGCAGTGCGCGCGCCGCGTTAAAGCTGGCCATCTGTCGCGCCAAAGATGCGAAAAGGCAGGAGATGCTGGAGGGTCTCGAGCGTGACCCCTGGGGACGCCCGTACCGCGCGGCGCTTAACAAGCTCCGCGCCCAGGGCCCCCCCCCTTACGGAGACCCTCCAGCCGGGCTTCCTCTCTGAGGTGGTCGAGGGACTTTTTCCTTCACGGGCGGTGCACACGCCCCCGGTCATGGCTCCGCCAGATGATGACCGGAAGGCCGACGTCGTGGAGGTACCGCCCGTGACGACGACGGAAATGGGGGCGGCGGTAGCGCGTATGCGGAGAGGCGCTGCCCCCGGGCCGGACGGGGTTCCCGCCCGAGTGCTGGCCCTGGTCCTCGACCATCTCGAGCCCCGCCTCGGGGGACTGTTCGGCGCTTGCCTGGTGTCCGGACGGTTCCCTGACTGCTAGAAGGAGGGGAAGCTCGTGCTCCTGCCGAAGCCGGGACGGCCTCCGAACACAGTCTCGGCCTTCAGGCCCATCGTGTTGCTGGACGAGGTGGGCAAACTCCTCGAGCGGGTAGTCGCTGCCCGCATCGTCCGGCACCTAGGAGCGGTCGGCCTCGACCTGTCCGACGCCCAGTTTGGATTTCGGGCGGGTCGGTCTACGGTCGACGCCATTCTGCGCCTGAAGGCCGCGGCTGCGGAGGCCGTCACCTCGAGGGATGTGCTGTTGGCGGTGTCGCTTGACATCGCCAACGCCTTCAATAGTCTGCCATTCGGCTGCATCAAGGAGGCACTCCGGTACCATGGAGTGCCCCTCTACCTAAGGCGGCTGGTGGCAGACTACCTCGACGGCCGCAGCGTCCTCTTCGTGGACCGGGAAGGGGACGTTGTAAGGAGGGCTATGTCGTGCGGCGTCCCGCAGGGTTCAGTTCTTGGGCCGCTCCTGTGGGACATCGGCTACGACTGGGTCCTCCGTGGCCGGCTCCCCCCCGGGCTGGGCGTAATTTGCTACGCAGACGACACGCTCGTCACAGCCCGGGGCTGGACCCTCGAGGAGGCGGCAACGCTGGCCACCTCAGGTACCGCGGAGGTGGTCAGGCGAATTGAGGCGCTGGGGCTTAGGGTGGCCCTTGAAAAGTCGGAGGCCCTACTGTTCCATGGGCGCCGACGGGGCCCGCCCTCCAGCGCCTCGATAACGGTCAATGGGGTGGGCTTGCCAATCCAGGCCCACATCAAATATCTGGGCCTGGTATTGGATGGACGGTGGCACTTTGACGAGCACTTCCGCCGTCTTGCGCCAAGGCTCGTCAACACGGCGTCCGCCCTCGGGCGACTTATGCCGAATTTGGGCGGACCGAGTCTTGCGTGTCGACGACTCTACGCGGGGGTAGTACGGTCGATGGCGCTGTACGGCGCGCCCGTGTGGGCGGAGTCCCTGGCCGCTCGTAATAGGGCCCCTCTGTGGCGTCCACAGAGGGTCGTAGCGGTCAGGGCAATACGCGGGTACCGCACGGTCTCGACCGATGCAGCCTGCGCGTTGGCCGGAACCCCCCCGTGGGATCTGGAGGCGGAGGTGCTCACCGACGTCTATCGGCGGGTGTCGACGGCGCGGGCGGGGGGCAGCTGCCCCTCGCCGAGCGTAATGTCATCGTGGCGGGAAGATGCCCGCCGCGCCACCGTCCTAAAGTGGAAGTCTCGGCTGGAGACGCCCCGAGCCGGTCTCTAGACCGTGGGGGCGCTCCGGCTGATCTTGGAAGAATGGGCAGGGCGGCAGCACGGGATCCTCACCTTCCGGTTGGTGCAGGTTTTGTCGGGGCATGGTTGCTTCGGCAAATACCTGCACACGATCGCAAGGAGGGAGACGACCCCAGGCTGTCACCACTGCGACTGCGACGAGGACTCGGCGCAGCACACGCTCGAGTCGTGCCCGGCATGGGATGTGCAGCGCCGGGAACTCGTTGCAGTCATAGGCGTGGACCTGTCGCTGCCGGCCGTTGCGCGAGCGATGGTTGGCAGTGATAGGGCCTGGACCGCGGTCGCCGCCTTTTGCGAGGCTGTCATCTCGCGGAAGGAGGTGGCGGAGAGGGCCCGTGAGGAATCCTCCTTCGCGGACCCGATTCGCCGCCGGCGCGAGGGGCGGCGTGCGCGCGCTTACTTGCGCCTTATGCCGCCCTAGCCGAGGCTGCGGACGGTGGGGTCGGGGAGTACCCTGCCGTCCGCGGAAGCCTACCGCGAAGGTGCGACGCCCAAGTGCGCGAGGCGTCGCTCAAGAGAGGGTGCCCGTAGGGGCTGCCGCCTGCGGATCGCGGTCGTAACGACGCGGTACCCGTGATCCGCCGTAGCAAGGGCGGGTGTAGGCGCACGGTGGGTTTTTAGTGGGTGAGAGCCCCATTCACCCCGTTGTCTCCCCGGGCAGCGGGGTGTGCGGTAGGACATTTTTGCCCACCTAAAATAAAAAATAAAAAATAAAAAAAAAAATGGGAGGGGTTTTGGGCTTCCAGTGCTCTTACCAAAACAACTAAGAGTACCCACAGTGTTGTTTCAAGCGCATCTTTTATTTCACTACTCACACGATTTAAAATATGGAATGTCAATATCTGAGGTCAACGAACTAGTACTACTACGGTATAATTGCAATCTTAACGTACTGAATTTGTGTGAATAATTCCAGTTTTGATATAAATTGGATACATATTATGGTTAAGTGATTGCGTAGTTATTGTATGCGAATGAAGTTGTAGTCGTGAATCGGCGACTTGCGTTTTTAATAGACGAAGTACAAGTATACATATATACCAGTTAGATAGATAGCTAATATAACTTTTTCATTAGCCAAAGAAAGTGAAGCTGTTTCTTCTCTTAGTAAAATAATGGGTATTTTTTTAACACTGACAAGTCTTTCCATCCATCCATCGATCAGCCTTTTAAAGTCCACTGCTGGACATAGGCCTCCCCAAGAATGGGGGATAGTGCCGTAATCGCCACGCTTGGCAGGCGGGTTGGCGATCGCAGTGGATGTTGTTAATACTCGAAGGAGTGCTGCTACCCACTCCCTCGGTATTCCCTCAGTTGGCTCTTACGACTCCCATGGGTGGAGAGGGGTGGGACAATCCTAAAGCCGGCCCTACACGGCACGTGACAAGTCTTTATGTAATATTATTTGATGTTGTTCATTATGAGCCAAATCAGAAAAAATATGGGTATATTATAGAGAAACAGTAACTTTAAGTAAGCCTATACATAGGTAGGTACTTACATGTTTTTTTTGATAAAAAATATGCATAGGGGCATTTGCACGCAAGTTATCTGCATTGCGGAGTTCGTTGCCCACTTCATAACCTGGCGGCAGACCGTCTATATAGTGCTTTTTGTCTTGCAGGATACCCAGCCATAGATAAATGCTGATCTTAGCTGGTATAGCCCAACCGCTTGCAGCGCCTGCTTTCTTCCCAGGCCACTAAAATTAGTTTGATTTTGTGTTCTAGCTATTCCTTAAGTATACTTAAATATAATAGAAATCTTAATTAAATTGAGTGGTTGATCTAGGTGCGCCAGTGTGGGGTGCTAATTTGTCCGGTTTACCTCCTAGTGGTGCACCCCGGGCAACGTCGGCAGTCGCCGGCGGCTAAAATTCCGGACAGGACGGGTCTCCGCGTGTCCCTCTGACTCAGCAGAGGGCACAGCGGATAGACTAGGGCGTCGGAGCCGTCTCCCCTGGCTCTGGAGATGGGGACAGCGGGGCCACAGCAGCCCCCCCCGTCCTAAATCGTAAACCTAAATAGTGATATGTGCTGTGGTATGTCCCACGGCCTATTTCAGGAACGAGGGTCATGGCTTAATCGCCCGGACCGCGAGGAAGACAACCTCTATAAAAAATTACACCGAATCTCAAGTTCTGGCGCGTGGCGAGGAGATGCATGGCTGATGGGTAGTTCAGTCTTTAGCGCGCCCCCAGCCAGGGTACCTGCGGACCCCCTGTGTTGGGTTACAAATGTACGCTTACCCGGGTACTGGGATCTCTGCCCGGGAGGACTTTTCTTCTCCCTTAACCGTGGGAACAGTATGAACCATTTAAACACAAATTCTTTGACGACGGAGATGGGTGAGACACCCGACGCTTCAGCCGAAAGGGGCCCGGCTGTAAATGCGGCCCCTATCAGCATAACCGCGCGCAAACTGCGAAACAGTCGTAAGTGCCGCAAAGGCAAAAAGACGTCCCAATCATCACGGGACGGCTCCGCGCCGGATAGCTCGGCAGGCACCTCAACCACCGAGATGTCTGCAGCCGAGGAGGGCGGACTGAGTGTGGCCGCCACAATGCAGTTGCCACAGCCGGTGGAGGTCGCGGTTTCACTGGAGCCGCTTCAGTCGCGGTTTTGGCGCAAGCGCCCCCTATCTCAGGGGGACGCTGCGTCTGATGACGGGAGCTCGACGGAGATGCCTCCCCCAAAGGTCACGACTTCACGCAGGGGTCGAGGCATCAACCGCCCAGGGACACCGATGCCAATTGTGTCGGAGGCTGCCACTTGTAGAGCGAGGCGTGCCGAAGGGGAGCTGCAGGCCGAAGAAGAGGTCGAGCAGCTCTCTCTGAGAATTCGCGAGTTGATGGAGGATGTGAATACTCTGTCGGTCGCGGATCTGAAAAAGAGAGCTCAGGACCACGCGGCCATCATCAACAAGGTGGCCACAAAGTCCATGAATATCAAGGGCACCTTCGTGCGCGCCGCAAAGGAGGCAGTCTCCGATAACATGAAGGTAGTAGACGCCCTGGCTAGGCGCTCTACCAACCAGGAGACGGAGTGGCTGCAGGCGGCTAATGACTGCCTCACTACGGAAGTGGCAGAGCTACGGGCTGACAATAGTCGCCTCAATGTCCAGGTCGCGGAGTCGCAAGCCAAGCTCGCACGGCTTGAAGCAGCTATACTGCTGGCGGGGGTCGGACCTGCTGAGGCGGATCGCGTGGAAACTTCTGCACGGTCCGCTGCGTCTGTCCCAACCACCGAACTGACCTCGGATGGTCTGCCGGAGGAGACGGCGCGCGCGATCTCACGTCTTACGACGATGGTTTGCGCGCGTCTAGAAGCGATGGAGGCACGACTGCCCCCTGAGCGACCCCTCCGGCCACCGCTTGCTGCCGATAGAAGAAACGAGGCGCCCAAGGCAGCCCAAAAGAAGGCGGTGGAGAGCTTACCTGCCCTGGCTGGCCCATCGCAGGCTAGTGTAGCTCCTGTCCCAGTACCTAGTGAGGGCTGGACCACGGTGGTGCGGAAGAGGAAGAAAAATAAATCTTCTCCAAAACCTGCCGTGCCTACCACGGCACCCGCTGCTACGACCACTGTCGTGCCCGCTGCCGCGCCTAACAAGAAAGCGCGGCGAAAGAAGAAGAAGTCGGCGCTCTCCTCGCCCCCCGCTCGTCGGCAGTAATTATCACATTACAGCCAGCGGCCGAGAAAACAGGGGTGACGTACGCCGAAGCAATGCTGCCTGCGGAGCGGGGTATAGATCTCTCGGCCCTGGGGATCAAGGAGGGGCTAAGAATTCGCCGATCAGTGACTGGTGCCAGGGTACTCCAATTACCCAAGGCCCAGTCACCTGAAGTAGCTGAAAAACTAGCCAAGCAGCTGAGGACTGCTTTAGATGGTGTGGCGGATGTCGTCCGTCCCGTCAAGTGCGCTGATCTCCGCGTGACGGGACTGGACGACTCCGTCACCAGGGAAAAAATTGCCGCCGCCGTCGTCCGCGCGTGCAACTGCGCCGTTGAGGAGGTCCGGGTTGGAGACATTCAATCCGGGCCCCGAGGTATGGGCATGGCCAAGGTCCGCTGCCCCATCGCCACGGCCAAGACGCTAGCCGACGCAGGGAGGCTCCTGGTCGGCTGGAGCGCGGCCGGCGTTCAAGCACTGGAGCCACTACCGCTGCGGTGCTTCAGGTGCCTGGCGCTGGGGCACACTAGTCAGTTGTGCCCATCCGGTGTCGACCGGTCGCAATTATGTTACCGTTGTGGTGGTACTGGACACCGGTCGGCAACGTGCGCGGCTACAGCCCACTGTGCGGTATGCGCGGCGGCAGGACGCTCCTCGGAACATATTATGGGTGGGCGGGCATGCAGGCCCCCTACGATAAAGAGTAGAGTACTGGCGGCCCAAGGACCTCGGCCCGTTAGCTCCAGTGAAGTGAGCCGCCAGGGCCAGGGGGAGACTGACGTGTCGCCATAATAGGTGACAGAGTCGATTTCCTCCAGGCGAATTTGAACCACTCCGCTGGGGCTCAGGACCTGCTACTGCAGTCCATGGCGGAGTGGGGCATAGACCTGGCGGTGGCCTGCGAGCCATATTTTATACCCCACCAACCGAACTGGGCGGGGGACCTAAATGACGATGTCGCTGTCCTATGCAGAGGAAGCGCCGGCCCTCCTCTCTCCGTTCTCGAGAGAGGATCTGGCTACGTCGTGGCGGGGTGGCGGGGCTTTGCAGTAGTGGAATCTACTTTTCCCCCAACCGCGGCCTGGCGGAGTTCGAGTTATTCCTGGACAACGTCGGTGCCGCGGTCAGCAGACAGTCCCCGAGGCCTACTATTGTCCTCGGGGACTTCAATGCGAAGTCCCAAGTGTGGGGGAACCCCGCTACGAATGCCGAAGGTAGGGCCGTCGAAGAGTGGTCCCTACTCTCCGGTCTGTCCCTTCTCAACAGAGGGACCGTCCGCACCTGCGTGCGGCAACAGGGGGGTCTGTGGTGGACCTATCGATCGCCACCCCTGATGTCGCACGGGGTGTGAGAGGCTGGAGCGTGGAAGAGGAGGTGGAGACGCTATCGGATCACCTATACATTCGGTTCGAGCTCTCCACCTCTCTAGGGCCACTGGGGTCTCAGCGCAGGATCGGCAGACTCCCCAAATGGGCTTTAGGTCAGTTCGACCCTGAAATGGCGCGGGAGGCTGCCATAGTGCAGCGCTGGGGCTCTGCAGGTGGACGGGGCAGCGACGACGTAGAAGGGCTCGCCGGCCAAACAAAACAAAAATTAACGGCGGTATGCGATGCGGCGATGCCGAGGGCCCGGCGGAGGCCGCCGCGCCGACAGGTCTACTGGTGGTCGCCCGAAATCGCAAACCTTTGGGCGGCTAGTAACCGTCTGCGGCGTGCGTACGTCAGATGCCGAGGAAGGAATGCCAGGTACGCCGTCCTTGAGGGCCAGCTGCAGGAAGAATACCGCACAAAAAAAAAAGAATTACAGGTGGCCATCAGCCGGGCAAAGGAGAGGGCCCGAGAGGAGCTATTGGCATCGACGGGGATCCCTAGGGGTGCCCATACCAGCGGGCGCGAAACAAGACCAGCGCCCACGGCGCCCCCGTCATCAGTCAGTCAGTCGATGGACCGAGACCTCGTGTCGGGGCTAGTGGGGGGTTTGTTCCCACGGTCCGCAGGACATGTCCCCCCAGTGATGGCTCCTCCGTTGGTGGTGGAAGAGACCCTCTTTTCTTCTTCTCAGTGTCGGTGATGGGAGGGATAGCCACCCGGCTATCCCTCCCATCACCGACACTGAGTTGGATGAGGCCCTCTCCCGCCTTCGAGGACGGAGGAAGGCGCCCGGCCCGGATGGCGTTCCGGGGCTGGTGCTCGGCGTCGCCGCGGAGTTTATCAGGGATGGGCTCCGGGAACTGCTGGACGCATGTTTGAGATCGGGGCAGTTCCCGGAGCAATGGAGGAGTGGACGGCTGTGTCTGCTGCGGAAGGAGGGTCGCCCACCTGACTCTCCTTCCGCATATAGGCCATTGGTGCTGCTGGACGAGACGGCCAAATTGTTCGAAAAGGTGCTCGCGGACCGTCCCGTCCGGCACCTCGAGGATGTCGGGCCGGGACTGTCGGAGTCACAGTTCGGGTTCAGGGCGGGCCGCTCCACTATTGATGCGTTAGCCGCCCTGAAAACCTTGGCCACCGAGGCGATGGCCAGGAAAGAAGTCGTTCTGGCAGTCTCGCTTGACATAGAGAACGCCTTCGTGTCGGAGTTGCGCTCGTCGTTGACCGGATCGGTATGCTGGGTCTGAGGGTTTCGTTGCAAAAAACTGAGGCCCTCCTATTCCACGGCCCTCGCCGAGGTCCCCCCCGAGGAGCATGCCTGAATGTGCAGGGGGTTGCCGTGCCGGTGCAGGCCCATATGAAATATTTGGGCCTGCACATCGACAGTAGATGGACTTTCGGGCCACACTTTGCCCAGCTCGCCCCTAGGCTTATCAAATCTGCCGCGGCCTTAAGTAGGCTTCTGCCAAACACTGGAGGTCCAGGGTCGTCCTGCCGTCGACTCTACAGCGGGATTCTGCGGTCTATGGCACTGTATGGTGCCCCGATCTGGGCGGACGCACTCACCGCTCCTAATAAGGCCCTCTTGCGACGTCCGCAGAGGGGCATAGCGGTGAGGGCCATAAGGGGGTACCGTACGGTGTCCTGGGCCGCAGCCACGCTGCTGGCGGGTGACCCACCTTGGCCCCTCCAGGCTGAGGCACTGGCAGAGGTCTACTGGTTACGTGCCGCGGCGCGGGCTGGGGGCGAGGAAATCTCCCAAAGGAGTCTGGTCTGAGCGGCTCGAGGAATGTTGATCCAGCGGTGGACGGAGGAGCTGGAGTCCCCTGTAGCAGGACGGGGGACTATAAAGGCGGTTGCGCCACACCTCCATCGCTGGTTGAATCGAAGGCACGGCAACCTCACTTTTAGGTTGACGCAGGTGCTTACCGGACATGGGTGCTTCGGTAAGTACCTGCATCGTATTGGCAGAGAAGAGGCCCCGGATGCCACGAGTGTGGCGCGCAAGTCGATGACGCGCGCCACACTCTTGAGGAATGCCCCACCTGGGGGCCCCAGCGCCGCACTCTGTCAGCGGTAATTGGAGGAGACCTGTCGCTGCCAGCCGTAATCTCACAAATGCTTGGCGGCGACAGGTACTGGTCGTCTATGGCCTCCTTCTGCGAAGGCGTTATGTCACTGAAGGAGGCCGCGGAGCGGGAACGTGAGGCGTCTGCCCACGCCGACTCGCTCCGCCGACGGCGGCCTGGGCGAAGGAGGCGGCGTTACGCTCACCTCCTCCCACCGCCTTGATGAAGACAGGGCGTGACCAGTAGGCCATCCGCCTGGGGTGCCGGAGTAGAATGTCGAAAGATGACCCTCTGGCGCCCCGCTAATAGGCGTGGAAGGGGCCGCTGTGGTTTTAGTGGGTATTCCGGGCGCAACAAGATCTGAGCATCCGGCGAGTCCTACATACCCCTCCATTGTCATCGGGGGGATGCGTAAATGCATTTCCACAGCGATACCAAAAAAAAAAAAGTGCGCCAGTGTACAAATTTTAACTACGTTTCAGGTTCAAGCAAAAGATGTTACAGCCCCCTTAGAATGTGATTCAAAAAATGGTATCGACTTCGTATCTTCGTCTTATTTGTGATTGGTAGAGACATCGATGCGTGATGTCGCAATAATCGGACACCCAATCACGGTGATTTCTCATTAGTTGAGAACGTGGAATGACAATGACACGATACAATGTCGATACAATTTAATGAGTTACATTCTACAGGTCGATGTTTTTTCCGTTGGTAAATTTTTAGTAGCAGAAGTCTGAAACTGTCCAGTAGACGTCAATTGGCTTGTCTGCTATTATTTCGGGACTACGTTACGTAGGCGAAATGTAGGTAACACGCCAGGTAAGAGGCGTGAGCCTATAAAATAATTAGTGATTGTTACCTTGAGAAAAATGGTTTGCATTTTTCCGCAAAATTTTCCGGACTCCTTTGGGACTTCGGAAAAAATTAAATCTCTTGCAGGGAGTCTATAGTAGGCTAGGCGCTTTCCATTGCTTATTAACCAAATGAATACGTCTGGCATAGCATGCTGTGACTAGAATCAAAACATTTCTAGATTGAGTGTTCGTAATATCTATTATATATAATTCCAGTGTCACGATGTTTGCCCGGGATGAACTCCGAAACTACTGAACCGATTTTAAATATTTTTTTTAAATGTGTTTTTTGTTTCAACTTAAGAGATAGGATAGGTACTTTATATCTCAATTTATAATTGCAATTTTTTTTCATGAAAAAATATATGGCGGTACGAAGTTCCCCGGTTCAGCTAGTATCTTATATTTATTGTGTGAACTTGCATCTTTTACATTAAGTATCTTCAAGAGGTACAATTGCCATGAAAATTATAATACTTACGTCTTCACAGAGATATTTTAATTTGTTGAGATATGAATAGGCCGTTTTAAATCTGTCTTTGATGGAATGTTTGGTTACAAGAGCCTTTAACCCTTTCGCCATTTTAGCAATTTGTTCCTGTAACAAATTTAAATAAAGCATATGATTTGTTCGGCTTATTTGAATGCGATTCATTAATATAGGTATTTTAAAAATAAGTTATTAAAGATACCATCATTTTTATCGTTAATACCATTATGTGAAAATAATTCTAGTCTATTAAAATCACTATAATGATTTTGAAACTCATTTGTCGACAAAACAAAAGGCTATCTTGATGTGGTTAACAGAAATTTTATTCTGGCATTAAAATTACTTGAAATCGATTGGTAAAATAAACAGAAGAAGCTCTTGTTTTTTACTTACAATTTCAAATAAGCACATCTTTCTATGTTCCTTGTCTAGTTTAGTGTTTCCAAACGGTGGAGCGTTAGTTACGTGGGTGACATAATCTGTGCAGGCATAAGCAAGTTTATCAAGTGCAGATTTTAGTGTCAAAATGCTGGCACTATCTGGAGCTGATTCACTATCTAAAGCTACTTGCGTATCGGATAATCCTTCCTCCTGAAAGTACAAAAGTTTGTGTCCATATTATTATTATAAAGATGAAGAAATATATAAAACTAGTTGCAGCCTGCAAAAGTCGCCGTCGACCTCTGAAGGTTCAATATAATATAAGTCACTCTATAGCGTAACAATTATCTCGAATAATAGCGCCACAGAAACGTTTTTTTAGGATCAAAAGTAAAATAATTATGTGGTAAGGTAATGAACTATTTGTGTGCTAACTTCTCTAAATCTGTTCAGCCGATTTTGACAATAATAATGTTTATTAGTAGGAAAATAACTCTTTATGTATATCCAAAGAAGAGAAAAAAACAAAGACGCTATTCTAAAAAAACATGATTAGTAGGTATATAATTAAGAACTGTATGTAGATGATGTACCTACTAGTGTTAAACACAAAGTGAAAAATGTGAAATCGAAAGTAACAGTCAGGAGCAGGATTTGAACCTGCATCTTCTGGATACCGTCCAGATGCTTTACCAATTCAGCCATCCTGACAATTGCTCCTGACTGCTAATTTCGATAACACATCCTACTTAACGTCTTTGGGCGACGCAAATATATAGTGCTAAGCATGTCAAATGCTAAAAATATATATAAATATACCTACTAGTGGTTTAGTTATCGAGTTCCAATATAGATTTTGTGGGTTCAACTGTGACCAGGACAAATATTTAAGTGATCGACACAGAGAAATATCATTGTGAGCCTGCGGACTGGCGTGAGCGTATGGACTGGCTGCACTTTAAGTCGATTAATTATTTTTTAAGAAAACTCTTTTCGTTTGTGTTATTATGTAAATTAATTTCTATTAACTCGTAATAGAATTAATACAATCCATGTCTAAGGAGAGTTAACTCAATAGAGTGCAGCGTATGAACTTAGCAATCGCCAAGTCACTCAAATGTTTAAAAAAAATAGGTAGTTATAAAAAGCGTGTTACTTACAAAGTTTTCTATTATTTTTGCGATAATGTTGGAGTTGTACATGCGTTGGCGGTGATCGGGCCAAATGCTGCGTACATGCATGCACTGCTTATAATCCCAGTATGGTAGATAGTAGTAGTCTTTGTCCTGGGATATGGCTTTAAAAGGCTGGGTTGTGCTCTGCCAGTATCCCATATCAGCGCCCAGTTCATCTGAGTGAAAAAATCAGACCATAAGTTTATGGATCCTTGTAAGAAACAAATGATGTAAAATCTAGTAATATGTATGCCTTAATAATGATCTCCAGACCGTATTCTTTGTCACGGCAGCCGATGCCAATAGACACCAGCCATGTGCGCAAGATATATGTATGTATGTAAACACAAATGCACTCTCTGTTCCCTCACTCTCACAGTCCAATGGAACGGCATTCCGACACGACCGGAGAGAGATCAAGAGCAGGCGCAATGGCTTTACGTGTATTCGAGCCAAGTAGGTGAAACACCCCAAACTTCCTTACTTTTGAGAATTTTTTTACCGAAAAATGCAATAATTTTTCTTTATTTATATATAAACTACTGTGCCGTGTGGGACTGGCTTTAGAATTGTCCCATCCCTCTCCACCCATGGGAGTCGTAAGAACCGACTGAACGAATACCGGGGGAGTGGGCAGCAGCACTCCCTCGAGTATTAACAACATCCACTGTGATCGCCAACCCGCCTGCCAAGCGTGGCGATTACGGCACTATTCCTCCATATGAGCGCACAGGACCGTTCGTTGTGGCGTTCTCTTGGGGAGGCCTATGTCCAGCAGTGGACGTCAAAAGGCTGATGGATGGATAGATGGGATATAAACTACTTGAGCTAGGACCATGAAAATGTCCTAGGTGGATTCTACGCACATCCTATTCATAAAGGAAATTTCGTCTACCATCTCATATAGGACATCACTATGACGGGAGTGAAGTCCCGAGTAATTCACTAGTTTAATACATAAATAACATACCAAGATTGCAATCTAAATCATAGGCTCGTCGCGCAGATTCCCGATGACCGTCTAGTACATTACCACAGTTGCCAATACTCAATTCAAATTGCAGTGGCTTATCTGTGAGACGCTTATCAATGGTATTGGCTTCAAAGATGCTGCCAAATAAGAAGAATTCTTCATTCTTCTCAAAACTATTGTCAGTGATAGGTGGAATGGATTCTCTTTCCACTTCTGAAGCAGGACTGTCGAGGTTATCAATGATGTCGGTTCGGATGGAAACTAGAATCCTGAAATTGAAAATAATATTTTGAAATATAGTTATTGGACCTTGACTTAACAAATTTCCAAAAATAGCTGGGATTGGTTCTGGGCCTGTAGAATGTAACTCACTAAATCGTATCGACATGACATCGTATCGTCTCACTTGCGATTGGTACAGAAACTGACGCGTGATATCACAATAATCCCTAGTCTAATCACGTTGATTTCTTAACCCATCACAATAACACGATGCGAAGTCGATACGAATGACTGAGATAAATTCTAACCTGGTTGAGTTTGCCACAGACTTGGTATAATTATGATAACCCTCGGTTTATAATCTTTTTATTCTCTCTCGCAATGGTATGTAATCCGATATGATATGTTACCATAATTCTTATGTTTTTAAAACCATTTCAACTATATATTACGTTAGATTCTGCATGCGACTCCGTCCGTGTGGACAAACTCACTCTACAGTACTTATCTCTTTTGTAAAAAAGCTAATCCACAAGAACGCGTACCATTCATTTTTCCTACCGTGAAAATAGTCTACCAACCGGAAAAATTATATGTGTGGCATTTATAATATTCTACAACAAAAGATTAGCCTATGTTTATAAACAGTGATGTTATTTATAATAGAACAACTAAAAAAATAATGCGATGACTTTACCTGCCCCTGTAAGCAATGCCTTCGCCTATTCCCAAATTGAGACTGGCATGTGGGTCCAACAGGCTGAAATCTCGAGTGGAGCCATATAAGAAAATATAAGCAGGTCCGAAAGTAGGGAGGAAACCTAAAATGAGAAATCGGGTTTATTGTATTAGGCACTAAAAGTATTCACTATAAATGAGCGCAGATTACGCTTTCCTATGCGCCTAGCCAAGTTGCATTCTATGATCGCTAACCCTATAGAGAACTATTAAAATGTATGGAAATTTGACATGTGTATGTTAAGTCACGTGACTTAGCGTTATATTCGTAGATATCGTTAATGATAATATATCAAATTCCCATACATATTAATAGTTTTCTATAAGGTTAGCGACAGTGCCGGATTAAGGCTCTAAGCCATCTTCCCCTGTGGGCCCCCTATCCTTAAGTGAACTACAAAGAATAAATCCTTATCCCATGCTAAGTGGGGTCGGCACAACATGATTTCAAATGTTGTCCTAAGATTCGGTTATATTTTCAATCGACTTCCAAAAGGTTCTCAATTCATCTGTATTTTTTTTGTATGTTTGTTACGCGATTATTCCGTCAATTATGAATCGATTTCAATGATTCTTGTTTTGTTTAGTAGATGCTACTTTAGAGGTGGTCCCATTTAAATTTTATCAAAATATTGAGCTTTTTAAAAATAAACAAAATTCTAAAAAGTTTGTTTACATTGATGATTTTTTTTCGTTTACTTCGAAACCTCTGTCCCATAGGAGCAGTGCGTTTAGTTGGCCTACCTATTTTATTGTAAAGAAAGCCTTTCTTTACGGTCTTCGGAAGGCTCTCCGAGACGCTGTGCTCTATTTCTTTCTCTACTGCGCTTTGGGCGCTCATCTTTGTAAGTTTCAGACTCCTGTGCTCGACGCTTTCTCATACGAGATGCACCCAAGGAAGCCTCCCCATTATGTAACACCTACTCTAACCTACGCAGCTATTTTATAAAAAAACACTAAATACCAAAAAATAAATTAAGTATTCTAAAATAAAAAGTTTGGTCCAAAAAATAAATATTATTTTTTTGGGGTCCACCCTTATCACTTAGGGGTATGAATAATAGTTTACATCCTATTCTCAAACCTACTGAATATACACAAAAAATTTCATAAGAATCGGTCCAGCCGTTTGAATGGCGACATCATTATATAGAGTTGAAATTTCAAAACAGATTTTGTGTTGTAGAAATTTTCCTTGCCTGGGGCCGAAAAGTACACCTTCCTTACAAGGGTTCCTATAAATTTTTTTTACACCTATTTAAAGATCCTTTTGCACCTATTTCAATACTTGTTGTAACTACCCAATGAACTCGTAGAGACCAAGCTTTCAGTTCACGTAAGATATTCAGTTCAGTAGGAACTTAGGAAAACCTAGGAAAGAGTTTAAACTTAGACTGTAATTTGATAGGTTATCTATTATCCGGCTAAATTAGAAATATCTGGAAAATATTACTTAAATACGGAATAGATATTTTTTAGATTTGGTTGAATAATAGGGGCATGGAACGAGTTCTCGATGACCTTTTTTTTTACATTTTTCATTAATACACCATTACCAGACTTAAAATCTAAAATATAAACGTATTTGAATTTAAATATAGCTGCTTATTGTGACTTTTAACCATATTATTTCTTCTTTTGCGTTAGTTATTAAAACACCTTAACTAGGTACTGATGAAACCTTATCCCTTTATTAGTATAAAACAAGTTTTTGATAAATGAGTGAGAGAATTTCGGAGGGAATGGCTGCAAAACAGGATTGTTATCATCGATGGATGGATGAATATTTTTTTTACATAAAATGCCAATGTCCTTGTGCTCTGTTGGGTAAGTTACGTATTCATACTACTGCGGGCAACATTGTCGAACACATAAGACGTAGGATTTTTTATATCTATGGTCCAAAACGTAAATGTGCTGTATAACAAATTTACGTTTTGAATCAGTATAGCTAACTTATACAACTCTTACCTCTTTCGCCATCGTTGGAAATGGACTTAAGATCAATGAAATGCGTTGCAATAATGTTAGGATGGACTGGATCCCTGTCACGAAGTTGAATTTTGATGCGCTGACATAGTGGCGGAAACATCTCCGCGAATACTATTTGCTCGTTCCATACTGGATTGTATGCGTTTTTTCTCACTGATGTATTACCCTATAAAAGAGGATTGATTACTCATTTATGTAATCAAAACTTTGAATCCTTAATCAGAGCATGTGCATAGAATGCATAGCATATGCAGGAGAGCACAAAATATATGTTTAAGTATATTCACTGCTTTCATGAGCAAAGTACCTCTAATCGAACTGAAGAATTATTAAATACTTACTCGCTTATGTCTATGATTTAGCTTGCTTGGATTTGTCAATCTAACCCCTTTTTTGTGTGCCGTCTTTCCGCCTTTGTTGACGGACCACTGGTACTGTGTTGGATTACTGCAGTGGTCCGCCGGCGGCTTACCCTTTCGGATACCCTCTACTGAGCGACGCATCCGCACACAAAGTGTCGCACTATCGCGGGAGGCCTTGCGGGTGACGGACGTTCTCCGGTCCATCCACTCATAGCCTCAGCTAGGGCGGCACGAGGTGCAAGTACTCGCGTCTGCGCCACCCCAGTCACTGGCGGCGGTTTGGGTCAGTGGAACAATCCTCCTCCCTGGCTCTCTCCGCCGCTTCCTTCCGCAAGATAATCTTCTCGCAGAAGGCAGTGACCGCGGGCCAATTCCTGTCGCTGCCGAGCATCGCTCTGACGACGCTCGGCAGCGAGAGGTCTCCCCCTATTGCTGCAACGAGTTAACGGTGCTGCTCGGCCCAAGCCGGGCACGACTCGAGCGTGTGCCGCGCCTTGTCCTCGTCAGAGCCATAATTGAGATTAAATATCATCTAAGAAGATCACCGATGACGCCACAATGGATGCGGAGTGCATTAGAGTTTTATGCTTACCGACATTCCTGCGAAGCCCACTTGGACATATGGATCCACGAGATCGTAGCCATTGTTGCCGAGGACTCTCTTCATGTTTGCGATCATTGAAAAGTCCATCTTCGGCAGCCCATCTGCCTTATGTACCCGCACTGTAAATTTTGCGCGCTGTCGTTCAATTTGGTTTCCATCAGGAAGAAGCAAATTACTGAAAAATATTAATATGCGATATCTATAAACTAATACCATGCAAACTTATACAGTGCGCTAGCTTCTTGGCTGAACATGTTACATGTATGTTCATATATTTTTACAGATAACTAGAATCTACCAGCAACTTCATCCTTTTGGGCTTCTCGAAAGAATAAAATAGGCATTGAAATAGATTAAACTATTTTCATTGAGATTGATCAAAGAAGAGAAAGAGATTGTGAAAAGAAAAAATCTGTTGATACAATTGCTACCAATTTCACAGGCCTAAACGAACTTCCCCTTTGAAGTCCGAAGGAGTAGTAGTAGTCCTTACTAATGCTAAGGTCTAAGAACTACTCCTAAGGATTATTCATAAGACCTCCTAAGGCCAAACCATCTGGTAGTCCTTAGGCAGCATATACATATTTAAAAAAAAAATAATAAATATTATTTGATGATTGAAATATTTTTACTAATGGAGCATTAATGTAAAATATGTATAGTAATGCTGCTTGTACGCCTATGGAATGAATTACCGACGATCATCCAATTATTATTTTCTTGATACCAAAAAGCTATATACCTAAATGAAATTGCATTCAGGTATTGGCATGTTACTGCACGTTTTTATTAAATTTTTTACTTATTTTTTAATTGATCTCTCGCAATTGTCAAGACTAAACAAGAACACGTTTGTTTTAATGAAATTTTGTAGAAGCTTTTTACTCGCAATGCAAAGATTATTATTCCTTAGTGCAAAAAGAAAACAACGTACTGCAAAATTATTAATGTAGCCTACTAAGATCTATGGAGAAGAAGACAATAGAAGAAGATATCGCTTCTCTTGTGTGGCAGGAATTAGTTGCGGTTATGTCCTGCTCGTGACTAATATGCTCGGATAGTTTGATTTCTAGGTCTTGAAATTAAATTTCCCCAAAATCATCATTCCTCCTCACGATTAATTTGAAGTTAATGTACAGAAACGTTTTCTGTATATTTAAATATTAATATTTCTGTACTCACGCTTCTATGTCATCTTCGTCTTTTTCGCTTTTTGGTGGAATCTTGATAGTGTCACCCTTGCCAATTACACTTATGTCACATTTCAGATACCCTTTAGGCCCAGCAGCTACATCGTCAGGATCAGTCAGTAGAGCCCATTTGTGATAGAACTGGCGATCTGTGAACAAAGTAAGTAGATTGTAGTTACACCTTTATACCTTTTAGTATTTTACCTACGAATTCCGTATAATGAATATTCTTAAAACTGGAACCCTTAATACCCTCGCAACACTTCAGTACAAAGAACCAGTTTAAACATTTTATGAAACTTAAATAAGCACAGCAGCAAACAACAAAAATATCTTCTTATACAACTACTTACAAAAAAAAATACCTACACATAATCAGTAAAAAAAATATATTTTTTTCTTTTTAATATTTATTTACTATATTTTTTATTTTGTTTCATATTCCCCGTTAGCGCTTGTTATTTATATTCTATGGCTTCAGTAAAAGATATTTAGAAGAACCAGATAATTTGTTTTTTTTTTATTTAGTTATTTTGGCTGGGGGCGCCTCATGTCGGTCACCGTAGGGGCACTCCAGTCACTGCTGAAGTAGTAGCCAGGGCAATGGCAAGGAGTCATTACCTTCCGATTAGTGCAGGTACATTCGGGACACGGATTCTTTAGCAGACACCTGCACATTGTCGCCACTATTGCGACTGCGACGAGGACACGGCGCGGCATACCTACGCTCGACTCATGCCTGGCTTGGCCAGACAACAACAAAAAACAATCTAATTTGACACATACGACGCTCGAGAGGTTAATTATTTCTGTTAGTCTGTTTAATAATATCGGTTTTCCTGTATTTTGCCTTAATACTAACTATTAGATATAAAGCTGCAAGAGTCTACACATCCAAGTCGCCGACCCGCCGACACAGCCCGGCGGCTTTGTTTCGGCGAGTTATTTTCTTTTTTTTATTGCTTACGGTGGCAGTCGAGCGGACGGCTCACCTGATGGTAAGTGGTAACCGCCGCTCATGGACTTTGGCAACACCAAGGGCACAGCTAAGCCGCCGCCCGTGAGTATAGTGCTCTTCTCAAACCAAGTTTAAAGAGGGACAAGTCGTAACGCTGGGGAAACACCGCAGCAGGAATTTCATTCCAGAGCTTACACGTACTTGGTAGAAAAGAACGCTGAAAACGAACAGTCTTGGACGAGATCGTCTCCAGGTGGTATGGATGAACTCTAGTGGGGCGTCTCGTGGTCCGGTGGTAAAATGGCGATGTTGGTACCACCTCAAACAGTTCCTCAGAGCACTCCCCGTTGAAGAATCAATAGAGCACACAGAGAGCCCCAAAGTCTCTCCGACGCCCTAACGGCTCCAGCTCATCCGTGAGATTAGGATCATCGACAATCCGAACAGCACGCTTTTGCAGGGAGTCAAGTGGGTTGAGCTGGTATTTTGGTGCGCCTGCCCAGAGATGTGAGTAGTACTCCACATGAGGGCGGAATTGTGCTTTATAAAGCACAAGTCGCTGCCTCGGGGTGAAGTACCGCTTGGCTCTGTTCAGGACGCCCAGTTTCTTGCTCGCCAATTTGGCTTTGTCCTCCAAATGACTCCCGAACTGGACTTTGCTGGATATGTCGATGCCGAGGATCCCAATACTCTCGGAGATCGGGAGAGTTACCCCTTGGAACTGGGGCGTCACGACAAATGCGTCCTTCTTTGCAGTGAACGCGCATACCTGTGTCTTCGTAGGGTTGAATTGAATCAAGTTCTTTTCTCCCCATTCCGAGGCCCGCCCTAGAGAGCGCTCGACTTCAGACACACAGAGAGCCCCAAAGTCTCTCCACCGCCCTAACGGCTCCAGCTCATCCGTGAGATTAGGATCATCGACAATCCGAACAGCACGCCTTTGCAGGGAGTCAAGTGGGTTGAGCTGGTATTTTGGTGCGCCTGCCCAGAGATGTGAGCAGTACTCCACATGAGGGCGGACTTGTGCTTTATAAAGCACAAGTCG
This sequence comes from Leucoma salicis, assembly GCA_948253155.1. Lineage (NCBI taxonomy): Eukaryota > Metazoa > Arthropoda > Insecta > Lepidoptera > Erebidae > Leucoma > Leucoma salicis. Next base: position 25,360,443 of record OX411803.1, read on the forward strand.
CTGCCTCAGGGTGAAGTACTGCTTGGCTCTGTTCAGGACGCCCAGTTTCTTGCTCGCCAATTTGGCTTTGTCCTCCAAATGACTCTTGAACTGGACTTTGCTGGATATGTCGATACCGAGGATCCCAATACTCTCGGAGATCGGGAGAGTTACCCCTTGGAACTAGGGCGTCACGACAAATGCGTCCTTCTTTGCAGTGAACGCGCATACCTGTGTCTTCGTAGGGTTGAATTGAATCAAGTTCTTTTCTCCCCATTCCGAGGCCCGCCTAGAGAGCGCTTGACTTTAGACTCAAGTTGGGACCGCCTCTCCACCAGCATGTTCCAAGGGACTTTCTAATGGCCGGTATATCGCGCATCACCCGTACTGTCATCCGCATAGCAATGCATACTCTCAATCGAGAGCAAGTCATTCATATGCAGGATGAACAGCGTTGGGGAGAGCACCGAGCCTTGAAGAACGACAGCTTTAATCTCCATGGTATCAGAGCAGCATCCGTCTACAACGACTTTGATGCTGCGACGTTCGTGTTATTCACATAGACCGGCTCGAAGAGCAGAGCAATTTTGTTCTTATTTAAAATAGAGTTATACTCGTACTTATAAGACATTGAGATAAGTTTTATTTTTATATTCTATTTTTTTGTGACAATAAGATGCTCGGGGATGCTTGATGTGAAATATAACGAGTATCTGACCGGCTGCCCTTGTGAACCATTTGGCTGGTATAGTTTGGAAATAATGATGACTTTGGTGTGTATACTCCCTTACAGAGTTATGTCTGTACATTTGGAATATTTGTGAAAAATTGTGAGTATCGGCTCCTTACTACCCTTATTTAAAGTAACATGAACGGGTCTTTTTTTGCATATAAATTAGGTGAAATTCTTAACTACCTTTTACCCGACGTTGCAGCAGCCGCGGTCTCGGGACAACTGGAGAGGCGAGCTACTTTATTTTTCTTCAACAGTTTGTAGGGTAGATTGATCTACACCGATGTTTGTCCGACACACAACACTCACTATATCGCGAGACGAATGTGAAGATCTATTAGTTAGTTTGCATTTAATCACTGGATTCCACGCTGATGACAGATTAAATCCGTCTCCTCTATTGAAATTTCTGTGCTTTTTGATTTCAATAGCTTCGCGCACTAACCGTTTGTAGTAGTGGCGGTCCTGAGATAGGATTATAGGTTGGTGAAGCTCATTCCAGTGGTTAGTACCTGCTTCTAAGAGATGTTCAGCGATGGCAGATTTGTTTATCTGTCTTTTCTTAACTGCAGTTATGTGCTCCTTAACCCTTTCAGCATTCGATCGCTTGGTTTGGCCGATGTAAGCACTCCCACAGCTATAGTTTACTTTGTAAACTCCCGCTGATTGCAAGGGAATAATATCCTTCGGTGTACGCAACTGACTCGATTACTTTCAGTGCGGGATGTATACAGTCTTCATGAAGTGTTTACTAAGTACTGTTCCAATTTTGTCCGTCACTCCTCGTATATATGGCAGGAAAGCCGGTTGTCTATTGACTTTAGGATATCTTTCTCTTTTCGTTCGCCGCTGAAGCCTACGACCAGTTTTGTACCCATTTCGTTTTAGTACCTCCTGAACATTATGCAGTTCCTGTTGTAGATATTCAGGGTTACAAATATCCCTCTCTGCTGGCTCTGGTAGTCAATGAAGTTATGACTGACTGTAGGTGACGCGGATGGTAGTGCGATGAGGCGTGCAGATATTTATTTGTGTGTGTCGGTTTTCGGTAGACGGTATGGCCAAGGGTGCCGTCAGGTTTCGCCATCAACTTCACGTCAAGAAAACAAATTCATCTGTCAGTCTCCACCTCACATGTGAATTTTATTTTTGAGTGAAGAGAATTAAGGTGGTTCAGATATTGCTCCACTTGAGGAATTCCTCCGGATATGATGCAGAAGATATCGTCTACATACCGTTTCCAAAACCTTACTTGAAAAGGCCCAGTTCTTAGTGCCCGTTCTTCAAAATACTCCATCCAGATATTAGCCATAACAGGTGCCAATGGGCTGCCCATTGCAACGCCATCTATCTGTAGGTAGTATTACTGTATTATAAAAATAGTAACTTTTAAAGATTCGCGAATTGTACGCATATTTAAAGTAACATAAACGGGTCTTTTTTCGCGTATAAATTAGGTAAAATTGCAAACTGCTACGGGCAGGCTATTGTAAATAAAATTCACCACCTAGAATACCTCAGAAAAAAGAAGTTGCGATGACAGTTAATAAGAAATAGTCGGTATGCGTTAAGCTGTGTAATAAAGCAACTTTACGATCTACATCTGAAATGCAGTGTTGTTCTATCTCGTAATGATTTTGATCTTTGTGATCGTGTTACGCACCTGCAGGCTAAATGCACAGAAGAACTATGCCAAGCTACACACGAGAAAAAAAAAATCCAGAAATTACTGGGTAAACAAAATAAGGTGAACAAGACTGAGAGTGAGGTACAGGCAGTCATTAACCTCTCAAAGGAAACTCTGAATCAAGCCACAACCAGCATCTTAGGTAAGGGACTAAATTTTGCCTTAACACCCAAGCGAATTCCTTTCGAGGATATAATTAGCAATGTAGAAGAGTGTTTACTGCGCAATAAAATGCCATTGAATGACGCTGAAGTTATAAGACAGGACGTCGCTGTAATTTTGCGTAAGAAAAACCTCCCAAAGAACAACATTACGATGGAGGAGCGAGAGGCCCTAGCACGCCTAAGGCAGAATAAGGACATCCTCGTACTTAGGGCGGACAAGGGGGGTTAGGCAGATTCACCAATATTCCAGTGAATACGCGTGGTGGACTATGGTCTAATCCCTGTTACTCCACATAAGAGGAAAGCCGTACCTATAGTGGAACAAAAAAAGGGTTGAAAAAATAATAATAATATACCTATGGCCCAGAATTTATCCCGGGAAAATGGATGATTCCTATGAGATAGCAATTTATACATAGAGATAATAACGTTCCGTTGAGCGACGTATCTATTTATATTGTAACCGAAGTCTGAATATATTAAGCATTCTTTAAAAATACCTCTCATATAGTGTCGAGTACTTGTGTAGTAAAATAACGCTATCGCTATTTAATATATTTTATTTAACAGTGCTTTGTGAAAATATCTGCTATAAATAATTCCTTTATCGATAAACATTATACAGTGTCATTATAATAAGTAAACGCTCAACTTACAAATTGAAGGTAAGAACACCCATATCTGTCATTCATTTTCACGTATGTCCTCCATCGACCAGTAGGTGTTCAGTTTGTTAACAATTTAAATAATTTCATTGCTTTGAAATAAATACATAAAATATATTTAAAATTCACATTATGTCAACAATACATTTATAAATCTAGGGCTTAGGAAAAATTATAGTATATTGTCGCATTGTAAAACATCGCATACAATATAAATATGTCAATCAATGAATAAAACAAATCATATTGACGCAAGAGAATTTTAAAGGCACTAAATTTACATATCGCACAGCGTAACATTGAGAGCAAAGTGTAAATGAGTTTCTTAAATATCTACGTACCACATTACTAGGAAAATTTAGACTTCACAATAAAGAATTGTAAGTTGTTGTATAATTCAGTCAGTTTTTCTTATTATACGAGTATATGTTACAGTGAAAACCCGAATATTGGTTAATCTTAGGCTTTACCAACACGAGTCTGTTATTTTGTATGATATAAAAAAGAAACGCGATTATCAATATGTACTTATTGTAGTTAGGTTAGGTTTTCTTTAATCTCCTTAATACGCTCACCTTTATATTATCAACTAAGTAATTATGGAGGGAAGTGCTCTAATCCACTGAGCTACCGCACTACCTTTCGACCATACTCAATCTCCTCATCACATTTGTCTTATCGGAACGCCTTTACATGCATTAGTCGAATACAGTAAGTTTAATTTTGCATTTAAAATTCATACTAATTGATGGCGTGATTTTTTGAACATTTTGATCTGTATTTTTAGCACTTTACATGCTCAGCTACTTTAAAGTACAAATTCTTATTTGTGGATGAGGAAAAATAGAAGTTTAGTGCGAGCGAAAATCGAACCTGCGTCCCTTCCAATCCAGGGAAGTGCTCTAATCCACTGAGCTACCGCACTCGCAGGGTCTTCTAAAGTTTTCATTTTCCTCATTCACAAATAATAATTTGTACTTTATGGTGGTAAAAGTTCAAAATAAACGATGATCATAGAACGGTTTGGACTTTTACCATTATGAGTTGGTAATCCTTAGGTTTTACTGGAAAATCTTAGGAGTTACCGTAGTTCGGGCTTTTACAGTAACATATATATATTGTTTAAAGTTAAGTTAACTTGTGTTTTAGAACTTTGTTGGTCTAAAACTGAGCGTCTCCAATATGCGCTTACCTTCAAAAGTAAAAGCAGTTAGCAGTTTTAAACAACAAAGTGTGAGTGCGTCGGTATCGATTTACGTACTTTACTATCGGATGAACTGTGGATACAAATAGTAGGTGCTCACAAATCAATACCGGCACAGTGCGATTATTTTTTTAACACTGTTGATGAATATGAGTTACCATTTTGAAAACCCTACAATTTAATAATTGCCATAAATAATATTAATATTAGGGGTTAAAGCATGAAATTGCCGATTTGTACTGAAAAATTGAAATTCGTTTTTCTTTTCATTTAACATATTTACTTAACCAAAATATCGACCATTATTATCTATACATTGCTGCCATCTAATAGGAAGATCATTTATGCCTTTGCGATAGAACTCTGGTGATCTAGATTCTACAAACTGTGTGAAAGCATTTTGTACTGCCTCGTGGGAGGAAAACTTTTTATCACGTAGAAAATTGTCCAAATCACGAAAAAAATGGTAGTCCGTTGGAGTAAGGTCTGGCGAATACGGAGGGTGTTACAACAAAAACAAGCTTACATAATTATATGCTACCGATGACGCTTGGCCACCTTATTGTTGGGACCCAGTTGATTGGGTCCAAATAAAAATAACGCATACGCGAAGAGGATAAAATACCCATACACGTGTCTCTCTCACTCTTGCTAAAACTTAATTATGTGCATCCTTTTCTTCATCCTTAGTGTCAAAATAGTAGCAAGTCTATATTATACTTTATCTAAGACTGTTACCTTACTGAGGCGGGACGTGATGACAAACGGAATGACATCGGCGCGCGTTTTGACGTGAGCTTAATATATTTCATGTTATTGCATAAAAAACTATTATTTTTCCAGAAATATGATATATTTTTTACTTATTACATACTTTTGAATGTCATAGAATAGATTTTGAAAAACAGTCATCATGCCTATTAAGATTAAAACATAACAACACGAACATTAGTAAAATTTGCTTATTATGCTAAATTCCAAAAAATTCCAACGTGATTTGGGTTCGCCAATTTGAGGTTAATATAGCTCTCCGTTCAGTTTATGTTACCGTCGTAAAGATTGAGTTACATATTATTAGGGCAACTAAAATTGGTTGATTTTGTTGGAAATATTATAAGGCAACCTTAGCTTAATGGGCAACTAAAATCACCGTAGTGAACATCAGGGCTAAGAAGGCATCTTATTCAAGATGAGGTTGTCGTTTCAAGACTTAATTAGGTACGTAAAATACTTCATCCACAATTGTAGATGCTACTCGACGGAAGCATTTCAATTTCAAAAGGATTGTTTAGTTGGGGGATGAAAGATACAATAGAAAACATCACAGTTAAAATATAGATTCAGTCAAGAAAGTATTGAGAATGGATGATTTGTTTATGGTTCCAAATTCAAATTTTTGTTCATATTTTTGTTGTTAGATTGGCACAACTGTTATCCATTTTGGCGCGGAGTTTGAGTTGCATCTGTTATTTATATTAAATACAGTGCTGTTTTTAGTTATATCATATCTAGTGTGTATTGCGAATTTCATAATGGACAAAAACATCGAACAAATAGTTTGTCTTAAATTTTGCATCGCTAATGGAATTTCGTGTTCGGAGTCACTGAAAATGTTACAGAAGGCTTACGGTAAATCGACTTTATCAGAAACACGTGCTTATGAGTGGTACAAAGCGTTTAAAAGCGATCGAGATATGATGGAAAATTTGCCACGCTCTTGTAGGCCTTCAACGTCTGCAACTGAAGTTAAAATTGCAAAAGTGAAGGAAATAGTGACTGAAAATCCTCATTCAGCTTTGAGAGAGATAGCCACCGAACTTTCTGTGTCTCACGTGTCGATCCGTACCATTTTAAATAATCACTTGGGTATGAAACATGTTTCCGCTCGGCTAGTCCCAAAAGACCTGAATTGTTTCCAAAAACTCAATCGCATGAGAGTCGCTGAGGACATGCTAGAACGAGTCAATTCCGACCCAACATTCATGAAACGCATTGTTACTGGTGACGAGACGTGGGTTTACGAGTTTGACATGCAAACTAGTCAACAAACTTCGGAGTGGCGACTTCCAACTGAACCGAAACCGAAAAAACCACGCTAAAGTCGATCAAAAGTCAAAGTCATGTTGACTGTTTTCTTTGACTATCACGGTGTTGTGCACTCGGAATTCTTGCCAGAAGGTCAAATGGTAAATAAAGAATATTATTTGAGCGTTATGCGTTTAAGAGAGCAAATTCGACGAAAAAGGCCAGATTTGTGGAAAGAAAATTCTTGGATTTTGCACCACGATAATACGCCTTCGCACAAGGCCATCATTGTGAATGAATTTTTGTCCAAACACTCAACAAATACCATCGAGCAACCACCATATTCACCAGATATAGCTCCAGCTGACTTCTTTTTTTTTTTCATGCGCACCGCAAAGGACGTGGTCGCCGACAACAAGGAGGTGGGGCGCTAGCCAATGAGGAGACACAGCGTCTACAGGCGGCTTACGACCACCTCGCGGCAGAAGTGGCAAAAATTCGGGCAAAAAATTGCCGCCACAATTCTCAGGTGATGGAGCTGGAGGCCAAGCTCACGCGGCTTGAGGTGGCTATGCTGCTGGCGGAGATCGGACCAACTGAACCAGCCCGTATGAAGGCGGCTGCACGGTCCACTGTGGCTGCCCCGGTCATTGAAAAGACCTCTGCTGGCATGCCGGAGGAGACAGCGCACGTCACTACGCTCGCCTCCTCCCACCGCCTTGATGACACCAGGGCGTGGCCAGTAGGCCATCCGCCTGGGGCGTCGGAGTAGAATGTCGAAAGATGACCCTCCGGCGCCCCACTAATAGGCGTGGAAAGGGCCGCTGTGGTTTTAGTGGGTATTCCGGGCGCAACTAAGATCCGAGCGCTTGGCAAGCTCTACATGCCCCTACGTTCTCACAGGGGGGGGTGCGTAAATGCATATCCACAGCGAAAACTAAAAAGAAAAGGGACGACTACCACTGCTGACGGGAATCTTCAAATTTCTAGTAACTAAGCAATAAAACTTTACAAATAATTAATATTTTAATAAAAAAAATAAACTAAATTTACTTATTTGTGCCGAATTCTTATAATGTGCTTTTATAATATTAAAATGACGATATCGGTGAGTTGTGGTCAGAACGCAACTTTCCGACGACAGATGTCTCTTTGTGATGAAACAAGAAAATGTGTTTTAAAATGCATATATTTACAAATTTAAACTACTGACACATAAAATGTTATGGCATTTTGTTTTAAGTTTGATCCTGAGCCATTTCTACACCCATAAAGAGCGCACTTCATGGTTAAAAGAATTTAATACTTATTTAAACGTAAGATGCGTCCGAACCAAACGCAATTACGGTTTACTCGAAACTGCGGTTTGAGGCCCCGCCCACTGTGACGTCACTGACCTACTTGAAGGCAACATGAACTAGTCGACTTGCGGCATCTCCGCTATTTTTCCGTACTCCGTGGGCTGACCTGAGATTTAAACCCGAGACCTTATGATATTTAGTCGCTTACACTAGCGCTATACCACCGATACACACTTTATGATTACCATCAGGGAATCATGGCTTGGGTGGTCCTGGACCTGATCATTGGTGAGAGAACTAATAATATAATTCCTTAGCATACAATACAGATTACTTGAGAAATATATTATACAGTATGTCTAATGCTAGCTGAAAACCTGTCTATGCTGAAATTAAAATTTCATCATCATCATCCGTCCATCAGCCTTTCATCGTCCACTGCTGGATATAGGCCTCCCCAAAATGGGGGTTTTACCATAATCGCCACGCTTAGCAGGCGGGTTGGCAATCGCAGTGAATGTTTTTAGTACACAAGGGAACGCAGCTGCCCGGTCACCCGGTAATCTCTTATTTATTTATTACTTTAATTGTACATAGAAACTTATTATAAACGTAATATTAAAACATATATGTATTCCTGCCTTTATCTTTAGGGACAGTCGGGAAATGTTAGTGGAACCGTTACTACATTTATTCAACGTTTGTATTAGGTACCTGTGCCTAAGAGTAGTGGTGGTTCAGAGGCCAGTAATTATAGACCCGTAGCAGTATTATCCACTCCAGCAAAAGTGTTTGAATCAGCCATTCATAGTAGCCTGTACCCACAAATATGCGCTTTGTTGTGTGATGTGCAGCACGGCTTCCGTCCGGGACGGGGGACAACAGGGAACTTGTTGGACTTGATGACACACTTGGTGCCGACGGTGGATGCCGGTCAACAAGTTGACGTCGCCATATTTAATACATACTTATATATCTAATTTAACATAAGATAAAAAAATATACAATACAATACATATTATAGGTACTTATATATTTATTATTGATTAGAGAGAAAGTGCTCTTTTATCTTTCTTTTGAAGACACGCAATGAACAGCTGTTTCTTATTAAATGAGAAAGAGTGTTCCACAGTTTTGCAGCCTTCACTGTGAAAGAACTATTGTAGCGTGAAGATGTGTGGTTCGGAATTAAAAGAAGATGAGAAGATTAGTACGGCAAGGTTTGTCCCTAGGAAAGAGAAAGTTAAAACGTTCACGAAGATATATAGGAAAATTTTTATTGTTATGGATAGAGAAAAGTAAAATTAAAATATGAATATCCCGACGCTGCCGAATGGGTAACCACTTCAATTGAGTCCTGAAATCAGAGACGTGGTCATATTTTCGGAGTCCGAAAATGAAGCGAATGAACAAATTCTGCAGACGTTCGAGTTTATTCAAAAGTTCTTCAGAAGCATCAAGGAAACAGACATCGGCATAGCCTAATAGAGGTAGTAAAAGAGTCTGTGCAAGAGTGACTTTAGTATGAATTGGTAGAAAATTATGGAGACGCATAAGAGATTGAAATGACCAATTTACCTTCCTGCTTACCTCAGAAATATGAGTATTCCATGACAAATTACAATCTATATAAATGCCTACATTTTTAACCACTTGAGGATGGAATAGTAATTGAATCATATATTATGATATTAGGTAATGTCTGGTCAGATAAAATATTACAAAAATATTTACTGCCAACAATAATAGACTGTAACGTTAGTGGATTTACAAGCAAGCCAAAAGATTTGGCCCATTTAGAGATGACAAGGAGATCATTGTTGATGGCAAATATCGCCTCATGTAATTCTTCTACTTTGAAGTGACGATATAGCTGCAAATCATCAGCGTAGAGATGGTAATAACAAGATAAACATTTGGTTAAAGAATTGGCAAAAACTGAAAATAATAGAGGAGAGAGGACACCACTCTGAGGAACACCAGCAGAAAGTTTACACCATTCTGAAAAAGTCATTATGGCGTACAGAATGTGAGCGACCCCGAAGATATGAATTGAACCAAGCAATCACAGGGGAGGATGTATTAAGGGAAGTGAGGATTCCTAAAAGTATGTCATAATCAACTGAATTAAAAGCACTGCTAAAGTCCAATAGTACAAATACTGTAAGAAGCTTTTTCTCCATGGTTAAACGAACGTCATCAGAGATTTTTACCAAAGCAGTTACAGTACTATGACCAGAACGAAAGCCTGATTGATAGGGACTTAGCAGAGAATTAGAGGAAAGATAATAAGACAGTTGTTTGTGAACAATACTTTCAAGGACTTTTTTTGACCAATCCTTTGATTGGTAATATTGAAATTGGACGAAATTGGGATAGCGAACTTGGATTATTAACTTTAGGTAGCGGTATGACATGGGCTTTCTTCCATAAGAAAGGAAAGAAACTCGTACTAAGAGAGAAATTCACCAGATGGAGAATAATAGCATATAACATTTAGAATTCGTTTAATCATTTGAATATGAATGCCATCATCTCCTACTTCTTTTGTGGTAATAGAAATTATTGATTTCTTGATATCCTCCTCTGTAACCAGCTGAAACGAGAATGAATTACATATTGGTAACGAAAGATTAGCAAGGAAATTAAGAGTGGACGTTTTAATATTATCATCTAATGATATAGAAAACTTAGAGAAATGTGAGTTTAGATCATTGATATTTAAATCGAAAGGGCAGCTATTATCAATCTTTCCGATGCCAAGAGACTTCAGAAACTGCCATGTCTTAGTGGTATTACAATCAATTTGCACTGAGTTATGTATAAGTCGTCTTTTAGCATCTCTACACAGACAACCACAGCGATTTCGTAACCTCTTGTAGAAAGATCAATTTTCTTCAGTCGGATATGTTTTATACAGTCTTTTAGCTTTGTCACGTTTAGACATTTCTTTTTTAATTATATCCGACAGCCAAAGTGCAGGATGATGTTTTATTTTCACTTGTTTTAACGGAGCGTGAATTTCATAGAGATCTAAAAGAAATTTATTAAATACACAGATTTTCTTATCTATATCACTGCAGTTGTAAACCGGTGACCAGTCTATATTACTAGCATCTTCACATAAGCGGTCAAAAATAATGTTGTTAAAACTACGAAGGTAAAGGAATTTTGATTTAAATTTAGGCTTACGAATTTTATACGAAAGGTAGATCAAATCATGGTATGAAAAAGTCGCTGGTAACTGCCCGTGAATAGTAACTTTATTAGGTTGTGAGACCAGTATTAAATCAAGAAGTGAAGAAGAGCAGTGTGAGGCATGATGAGTAGCATTAAGTGGAAGCACATATTTACAAAAGAGACAAGAGATAGAAGTTTATGACTACGTGCGTCAACTTTGAGGAGACAAGTATTGAAGTCACCCAGGATAATAATGTCATCATATAGAGGAATTAAGTAATCAAGTTTAGTTTCAAATGAAGAAAAATAATCAATATGTAAAGAAGGACTGTAGTAAACACTAAGGAGGACTTTCGTGTGATTAATATTAATTTCCAAAAAAAGATGTTCCGCTCTGCTATTATACTGACTTGGTGATTCATCAACAACTTTATATGGAATATCTTCTCGAAGATAAATAGCGACCCCTCCACCTGCCTTTCCGGTTTGGTCATTACGCATGAGCTTATATCCTGGAAGAGAATATTGGGCGGAAGGGATAGCAGGCTTAAGAAATGATTCAGAGATTAAAATGGCATCAATAAGATTATAATCAAAGGAGGATAATAAATCAGTACGATAAGCTGGAAGGCTTTGAGCATTGATATGGCATATGTTTAATAATTTTTTATAAGGAGAAAGTATTGCAGTGAGTTGATCTTGCAACTGAATAAATTCATCATCATAGGCTGATACGTAACTGACATTGGATGACTCCGCAGATGAGAAAGAAACAAAATTATCATATAATGAATCATACATATAAAAGAATACAATATAATACTAATATATTTTCAGATACCTAATATTCCTATATCTACTTACCAAAAACAAGCAACTACTAATACGACATCCTCTAGTATAATTATTAAATAAACAGGCATTCCTATATATTTATAAACAAAACGTTTTCTATATCCAAAAATAGAAGAAAATAAAGAAAATTAAAATAAGTTAACAGATTCACAAAAGATCATTAAGTTTGTTTGTATTGCCTTTTCTCATGACCGGTCTTCACCGACGCTTCAGAATTTAAATTTTCCGATTCACCAGTGAGCGCGCTTTGCGGGAGTTGTGCGATAAGTTTGTTAAGTTCCAAAGCTACCTCAATCTTACGCAGTGTTTTGTCAAGCAACGAAGTAATAACTGCCATCAGAAGTCCAACATCTTCTTATGTCAAAGTGCTTACGAGCCCTAACAAATAGATCAAAGAGAAATTCAGAAAGTGTAAATCCAGTCCCCTTCAAAGTCGTCTAACTACGCCACACGTCACTGCATACCCTACGGCTGGCAAATCTTATTAGCACCGGACGAGGTTTATTTTTTTTATTGCCAACGGTGGCAGACAAGCAAGCGGCCCACCTTATGGTAAGTGGTAACTGCCGCTCATGGGCTTAAGCAACACCAGGGGCACAGCCAAGCCGGCGCCTACCGCAAGTTAAGTGCGAGGTTTCGAAGATTTCACACCAAGACGGTGACAGGTTTCGATGTCAGAAGGTGTGAGTACTGTGGAAACAAGCTTCACGGACGGAGTTTTAACGGCCCGAGTTAAGCAGTCATCGTTGTGTACCTCGGGGAGGCCATGTAAGAGCAACACTATGCCGCGAGGCCATTTCATGGCGATCAAGACCAATGATCTGCTCCACTTGAGCCTTCAGAGCACTCACCGTTTTCCAGATTAGACATTTGAAATCGGAGAAATCTTTAGAAATACTTGCTATGGTCTTGTGAGGAGAGTGATTGGAAGAAGCCGTCTTTATTTCTTCTTCATAATGGGTCATTCTTTATGAGAAAGACGCAGATAAATCACCCATAGAATTTGTGAGTTTAGTATATAGATCCATTTTAGTTCAGTAGGAGCAAGACTAAATGAGTGAGAATACTAGAGGATTTATAGAGTATTTAGCTATGATACATAAAATATAACGCAATTTAAATTAATATAAATAATAAATTATATGAGAGCACAAAAATACGTTGTTGTCACTTCAACTGTCAACGTCAGAAAAAAAAAATTAATCCGGCTTTTACGACTCCCATGGGAAGAGACGGGGTTAATTAATATTTAATGACTTCAAAATAGAAGTTAAAGCAGCACTTTTACTAGCTACAGCTAATATACCATAGTGCATATTACATAACAATAACCTTTTGGAATAATATACTCATCACTAAAGAGCCGTTGAAGACACAAAAATCTCCATAATGAATGGTCCATCTAACTGCATCTTCCTATACTGCACCGTCAGGTATGTGGTCGCAACTCAAGAACGATACTTAATGGTATTTTAAAATTGTCTAATGTTCATGAAAAAGTATAAAAAATCAAAATATTAATTAGGTGCATTAAATCTGATCATCTGATGTAATATTTGAACAGTGATTTTAAATCCACAAAGACGGCTTCCTCAGGCAAACTTGATTAACATTATATTAAGAATTAGATTACGTATGGTATTCAGAACTATTGGGTGTATTAAATTATATTTTTGCAATCAACTTCTGAGTAGGGTCGAGTTTTTGCAGAAGGCATTTGTAAAAATAACAGAATTTCGTAAAATATTTACTTATCTACCGTATTTCATTGACACAGAGATGTGAAACTTGCGAGCCTTAAAGGTTGTCGTATCCGCTATTGGCTTCGTTCAAGATCATCAATATATTATCTACTTATTCTGATCTGAAAGGAGAAATATGCTCGGACGTGGATCCAGTAGATCGTTTATCTTCTATAATATTACTAGCAAGCCAGACTACTCGTTGCTGTCGCACTATTATAGCTAATTCGTTTATCACATGTTTAAAAAAAACCCTAAGATCGGATAAGTAGTTTCGGAGCTCATCGCGGATAAACAACGTGACGTAATTTTTGTATATTTATAAAGATAAAGCCGTAGCAGAGCTGTGTCTGTACATTTTAAGAAAAAATGACTGTATCAGGCTATACAGGCATGTCTAAACAAAAAACGATATTTTTTAGATTTTTTGTCTGTTTATCTGTTTGTTCGTTCGCGCATCACACAAAAACTACGAAACGGATTTTGATGCAACTTTTTTATTTGATAACTCTTGATTAGACTTAAAAACTGTGGTACATTTTATCCCGCGACTATATCGGGAACCTGAGATATAACCTAAAAAAAGCAAAGGATAGTTTGGATACAATTTTTTTTATTTTTTTTTATTTTATTTAATACATTGCAAATCATAATTTAACAATTGTTAATATCCCGGCTGCGTGTGTCACATTTAACAGAGGTCACGTGATTTTTCATCCATCCATCCATCCATCAGCCTTTCAACGTCCACTGCTGGACATAGGCCTCCCCAAGAGAACGCCACAACGAGCGGTCCCGTCATGGGGGATAATGTAATCGCCACGTTTGGCAGGCGGGTTGGCGATCGCAGTGGATGTTGTTAATACTCGAGGGAGTGTTGCTGCCCACTCCTCCGGTATTCCCTCAGTCGGCTCTTACGACTCCCGTGGGTAGAGAGGGGTAGACAATTCTAAAGCCGGCCCCACACGGCCATTATATTCATATCTTTGATTTTTACTATTTAGAAATTTCTATTATCTAGGAAGAAGGAGGTAGGCTTTAGAACAGCATGCCACGTATTCGTGTGTGTGACTGCCGAGTGATGTGAACCAGGAGTCCGGTCCAGTCACTGGGCGCGATGCCATAGTTCGCCTATCTTGATATTGCACACGGGTTGGAGGACATGGTTTCGCGTTGTCCTTGGACGGCCTAAGGGGAAAATGTGGAATGTGAAAGGACCCAAACTGATTTCTATATTACAAGTTAGCTTTGAATCCCTAGAGACAGACCTCGAGAAGTTAACAGTCTATAACGACCATAGCTACCATGTTTATATCCATTTAGCAGAGGACAAGCCCACACCTTATGTGCCCAGAGCTTACTTGGTTATCTTATTTGGTCATTTGTATATCAACCCCTATAGTAACCTTCATATTGTAATAATACCTTTAGCCTTTGTTTAATTTCCCGTTGCCAAGCAGCCATTCCAGTCACATACCTATCTAAATTATTGTCGCCTAACCCCACAAAAAACAACTAGTATTGAGTAATGTACACTTTTTTCTACCAAAAAGCTGTTCGTTAAAAGGATCATCTTTCAAACAAACGTCATCTGAAATCCAATTAGCCACGAACGAACTGAACGATGGTTTGACGTCTGTCATTGCAGTTTATAATAATAGGGGTGATGGATTTATGGACCCTGGAGCTTAAGCCGTAACGTGTATGTAGGTATTCACTGCGCTAACAATTTAATCAAAAGTCTGATACTGTATTCTGATTAGTATAAAACTTATAAATTTTAATTACTTTACGTTTTCTCATATTAGCATATTATTAATTGCTATATTAAAGGTAAGTACTTGATTTACAAAATTTTTGTTGATATTGATAATATAAAACCTTTATGAGAGCTGTAGCTCCTCACTATTATAGGTAGTTGCTGTGCCTACATAATATACCTACCTTAAATATAATTTTTAAAAATGTAAATATTGACCTGATTACTTGAATTAAATTATTTTAAAAACAAAACGTGTATGTATGTATTTATTTATGTGCGTGTTAAGTCATGGGCATACCAGGAAATGGCTAAATTAGTAATTTCATGAAAGCGCGCATTTATTTCTATTACAAGTTGCATCACCCAGGTGACCCAGTTCAAATCGCTGACCGCTCGGACTTCAGACACCGCGCCGTGCTATACGAAACCACGGAAAAATACCACACTTTTGGTTCAGCCATCGAACGATTGTCATTACTTTAGTTATAAATTTATATTGTAATTTTTATTAATTAAATTTAGTTAAAATAAAATCGTTTTTTTTTGCAAACTGCCTGCCGGATCGATCTAACTGGCGCAGTCGGTAGGATTCTCGAGGACTATTAAACATCTACGAACTGTCCTGACGGTTCTCAAACCCCGTTTCGAGGATCCAAATCTACACATCGTTTCCTGCAGCAGTCGTATCCAGCCATCGATACAGCAGATAAGCCGAATGCAGTCTATGTGAGTACTCTAAAATCTTTAAGTGGCTTGCCTTTTCCTTCTAAGTTTCCTTTGTAAGTTTCCAAGATTTTCCATTCGCGAGAATCACGGAGTGATAGGTTAGGGTGTAGTGATAGGCATAGTGTTCAAGATTTAAATAGGGAAATTGATTTAAATTCTAGTGTAAGTTCAAATTCAGACATGGCCGAGTTGGACAGAATTTTTAAAGCTCTCCGCTTAGTCCCAGAATTTGATGGGAATGTACACACACACACACGGTTTATTAAATTGTGTGACGAACTAGTAACGGAATTCGTAAGCTCAGGTACCACACCGTCTCCCTTAAACGAGGCAGCGCTTCTTAACGGAATTTTGAACAAAGTAACTGGCCACGCGGCTAGGTTAATAAATGCTAATGGTGTTCCATCCGACTGGTCTGGTATCCGTAAAGCCCTTATCAATAATTTTGCCGATCAACGCGATGAAACTGCATTGTATAACGATTTGGCTCTATTAACACAAGGTAGTGATACTCCACAGGAATTCTACGAAAAATGTCAAAATTTATTTAGCACCCTAATTACCTATATTACGTTACATGAAGACATTAACACTACTATTTAGGCTAAAAGAACTCTATATAAAAAATTAACACTACAGGCATATTTGCGCGGATTAAAAGACCCACTAGGTGCGCGTATTCGTTGTATGCGGCCGAAGAATATCGAAAAAGCCTTAGAGTTTGTTCACGAGGAACAGAATACTTTATATCTACAACAACGTAATAGTAATTTTGTATCGGATAAAAAGCCTTCCGCGAGTTACACCTCAGGATTCAAACCACCACCGTTGCAATATCATAACGTTTCCATGTCTAAACCGTTTAGTTTCAATACAAATGTACCACCACGGCCTCAGTATAGCCAACCAATAATGTTCCAGGGACCCCAGCAGTGGAGACCAAACTTCCTGAACCCTCGCAAAGCCTGGACCCTCGCGTACTCAGCAGATGTTCCAAGGCCTTCCTAACAGTAACTCCAATAACGCATTTAGATTTACACCTCGTAACAATGCCCCACAGCAACCCCGTCCTATGAGCGGAGTCAGTCACTTTGTGCCACGTGTTTTACCACCTAGTAACGCGATCAGGGGACATGATTGGACAAAATCAGGCAATCCTCCCCCTAACAGTTATTTTAAATCTAGAGAAATGTATTTCAATGATTGTTACGAATACGATTACGACTACTATTGTACCGATGACCATTCTTATTACGATCTTAATGAATATTACTTTGAAAATTACTCTGCCGATTACGACCCTATGCACTCTCGGCAATATGAAATTACATATGATACACCTAATGCAGATCAAGCTGAACCGTCCCACACTCAAAAGGATTTTCAGGAGAACCAGCGTTTAGACAAACCAAAATAGAAGTCAACCTTCAAACGCAACGCCAACTTCCATTTTTACAGATTAGTAATCCTATTTTAGGGACGTACCCTTAAATTATGACCCCTTTGAAGTCTGTAACGTACATGCAGTAACACGTAGCGATTATTCTATTACTCTGCCTTGCTTCTCAGAGTTAAATGATAGTAATAATATTACCTACACTTTTCGTCTACAAGTTTCACGATTATTTTGATGGTCTGATTGGCTCAGATCTTTTAGATAAATGGGAAGCTACCATAGATTTTAAGAATAAATATTTAACTACACAATATGCATCTAACCCTATACAAATTTATGAATCGCGTAACGTTAATCTATATGAAGATATTATACCAGCCTGCTCTACAAAACTTTTAAAGCTACCAATAAACGTTCAGGATGGAGAGGCCATTATTCCAAGTCAAAATATATCTAATTGCCATATTTCCGAGTGCCCCACAACCGTAAAAAATAATAGAGGTATTGTAGAAATTTATAATCCTAATCGTAGCGATATCATTTTCTCCGTGGATCGCCCAGTACAAGCACAAATACATTACATTAAGTGCATGCGCACTGAACAACCACCTCAACAAGTAAAAGAAGTGCTTTCACGATTACCTACTAGCCATTTAAATGAAGAGGAACGTATTAACTTAGAATTATTATGCTCACAATATGCCGATATCTTTTATTTAGAAGGAGAAAACTTAACTTTTACAAATAAAATAAAACACTCAATTAAAACACGCGACGAAATTCCCATTTACACCACAAGTAATCGTTACCCGTTCGTTCATAGACAAGAAGTTCAAAGCCAAATTAACAAGATGTTACAACAGGGTATTGTTCAATCCTCACAATCAGCCTGGAGCTCACCTATATGGGTAGTACCTAAGAAAGTGGATGCTTCTGGCAAGACAAAATGGCGTATTGTAGTAGATTTTCGCAAATTAAATGAAAAACGTTAGATGATAAATACCCCATCCCTAATATTTCAGATATTTTAGATAAGAGTTTGCCGTGTGGGGTCGGCTTTAGAATTGCCCACCCCTTTCTACCCACGGGAGTCGTAAGAGCCGACTGAGGGAATACCGGGAGAGTGGGCAGCAGCACTTCCTCGAGTATTAACAACACCCACTGCGATCGCCAACCCGCCTGCCAAGCGTGGCGATTACGGCACTATCCCCCATTTCTTTGGGAGGCCTATGTCCAGCAGTGGACGTTGATAGGCTGATGGATGGAGATAAGTTAGGTAACTGTCACTATTTTACTACACTAGATTTAGCAAGCGGCTTTTATCAAGTTCAGATGGACCCCGCTGATATTCCAAAAACCGCATTCACAGTAGAACATGGGCATTTTGAATTTTTGAGAATGCCCATGGGCTTCAATAATAGTCCATCCACTTTTTAACGGGTAATGGACAATGTTTTGAGAGACCTACAGAATACAATATGTTTAGACTATTTAGATGATGTCATTGTCTTTTCCAAGTCACTCCAAGAGCATATGGTTAATCTCGAAAAAGTATTTAAAAGGTTGAGAGAATCAAATTTTAAGATCCAAATGGATAAGTCGGAGTTTCTCAAATTAGAGAAAAATTATTTAGGACATATCATTAGTAAGGACGGAATTAAACCCAATCCTGATAAAATAACCGCAATGCAAAATTACCCGGTTCCAAAAACCTCCACCGAAATTAAACGATTTTTAGGACTCTTGGGATACTATAGAAAGTTCATTCCGGACTTCGCTAAAATAACTAAACCTATGACTCAATGTTTGAAAAAAGGCTCAAAAATTACTTTAGATCAAAATTATATTCAGTATTTCGCAAAAATGTAAAACCCTTTTAATAAACGATACCATCTTACAATACCCGGATTTATTTTAACTACAGACGCTTCAAATTTAGCTATTGGAGCCGTATTATCTCAAGGTATGATCGGTTCGGATAAACCTATCGCCTATGCCTCAAGAACACTCAATAGCAGCGAAATTAATTATAGTACTATTGAAAAAGAGTTATTAGCAATAGTGTGGGCAACCAAGTATTTTCGCCCTTATTTATTTGGCCGTAAATTTAAGATTATTACAGACCATAGACCCTTACAATGGGTCATGAACTTAAAAGAACCAAACTCGCGTCTCACAAGATGGCGCCTTAAGTTGAGCGAATACGACTTTACAGTAGAATACAAGCAGGGTAAATGCAACACTAACGCGGACGTTCTATCTCGTATAGAATTACATAATGAAGAATCTGAATCTCTTGCCGGGAACCCTTTTGAAAGACCTCCATCACTATT
Organism: Leucoma salicis; assembly: GCA_948253155.1. Taxonomy (NCBI): domain Eukaryota; kingdom Metazoa; phylum Arthropoda; class Insecta; order Lepidoptera; family Erebidae; genus Leucoma; species Leucoma salicis. The sequence continues at coordinate 25,380,195 of OX411803.1, forward strand.
AGCGCATTCAGACACCGCCACAATTCACACTGTTGCGGAAAATCCAATACTAGAGGTTCCTATAACTGATTTTCCCCTTAACAAATATCATAAACAGATCGTTCTTACAATAGTTGATGATGTTAAGAGCCACCCTTTAGTTTCTAAGCCTTTTGAAGCACATACAAATTTCAAAATTTAATCTCGTAGAGGATGTCGTAAATGCCATAAAAGAATAGGTATGTTAACCCTATAGTGAAGACTGGTTTATTAATTAATCCTCCAATAGCAATGTACGATATAATACCTATATTTCAAGATAAATTTAAAAGTTCAGCAATGGATTTGGTTTTGATAAAAGTAGAATTAACTAATGTAGAAGATTATTTAAAACAACAGGAAATCATCCGAAACTATCATGAAGGCAAAACTAATCACCGCGGTATCAACGAATGCTATTTATCCTTGTTAATTAAATACTTTTGGCCTAAGATGAAAGAACATATATAATAAAATATATAAATGAATGTAACGTATGTGGTCAAGCTAAATACGATAGGAACCCAATAAAACAGAAATTTCATATTGTACCACCCCCAACTAAACCTTTTGAAATAGTTCACCTTGATTTGTTAAGTATAGAGTCACAAAAATATCTTACAATAATAGATGCTTTCTCAAAGTATGCACAAGCTTACCACCTCCGTGACTCTACAGCAGTCAGTGTTATACAGGCACTTTTAATTTTCAGTACACACCATGGCATTTCATTAACCGTTGTAACAGACAGAGGTCCTGAATTTACGAATCAGTTATTTTTGGAATTCATTAACTTACATAAAATTCAACACCGTAAAATATTAGCGTGTACTCCTAACGAGAATGGTATGGTAGAAAGGTTACATTCTACTCTACTAGAACATCTTCGTATTTTAAAGTTACAGAATCGTAGCGAATCAGTTATCAATTTAATGCCATATGCAATATTAGCTTACAATAGCTCCATACACAGTTTTACTAAAGTAAGACCCTTAGATATCATTACTGGACACCTAGACCCACGTGATCCTTTAGACATAAAACTTTCTGAAAATATTCTTCAACAGTACATATTAGACCATAAAGATAAAATGCAAAAAGTTTTCGAAATTATAAATACATCTTCACTTCACGACCGTACACGAATTACAGAAAATATTAATAAAGGTCGAGAAACTGAAGAAGAATATTCTCCGAACCAACAAATCTTTGTACGAAATCCCTTAGCTAGCCGTCAAAAGTTAGCACCACGATTTACACAAGACACCGTTCTAGCAGATTTACCGATACACATATATACTAAGAAGAAAAGAGGTCCTGTCGCTAAATCTCGACTCAAAAGAGTCCCTAATAGCACACGTTTATTACAGAATACTCCTATCGATCCTGGCTCTAGTTCGAGCACAGGAAATCACGCTGAACAGTCTGGCTGATGGCCCAGGTATCCTACCCTTTAACCTTGGCCAAACTAAAGTTATTTCACACTACCATTCTTTCTTACAACAAATTAACTTAGAAACTATTCTTAATAATCTAAACTTAGCTAAAACGCAACTTGATAACATTCCACCGCAATTTTATAATAAAACTCTTTCATTATTTCAACCCCATATTGTATACTTATACAGTAAAGTTGAGAAATTGTATGACCAAGTAGATTTATTTCAATCCCATCGAATAAAAAGAGGGTTTATAGACGGCTTAGGATCAGTTATTAAAAGTATATCTGGAAATTTAGATTACATTGACGCTATTCGCTATGATACTGCTATAAAACAATTGCAAGAAAATAATAATAAAATAGTCACACAAATTAATAATCGCATTAGTTTAAATAATCACTGGATGACTCAGAACTCTATTATTCTTAACAAATTAAATTCAAACCAAAAGTAAATAGAAATGGCCATTAATGAAATAATGGTTAGGGATTTGGCTCACGAAACTGATTTTGTAAAATATGTTCATTTAGTAGCTCAGTATATAATAATGTTGGCAGATAATATTGAATCACTCTCTGACGAAATATTAAAACTAGAGAATTTATTAGCTTTTATACGGGCTAAGAGTATGCACTTTCTATTATTTAAATTAAACATGTTTCATGTCTTAATTAAACAATTAAAAATTCTTTACGGAGACGACCATATACTAACTAGATGGTACTTTTAGGGATTATTTTAGTATAATTAAGATAGGTTATTACTTTAAAGAAAATGATTTAATAATAGTCTTTAAGTTTCCTGTAGTTTTACCCACTAATCTCTATAAGCTTTCTGTTGTTCCCAATAAAAATAGCAAAATTCTAATCCCCTCCTTTCCATTTTTGGCAATTCACGACAAAGATTTTATGTACATAGAGGCTGAATGCCCGAAGTCTGGCCCATACCATCTTTGCGAAGACAATATTAATCATCGTTTCAATAGCCAGAAAGACTGTATCTATCAACTAATAACGGCTCAAGTAATTCACGAATCCTGCAAATTCAATACCGCAAAATTAACAAACGAAGCTGTAGAAACGCTAGATGACCGGCATTACGTAGCAAGCTTTCCAGTTCCTACAAAAATTCGTCTATCCTGTACGCAAGATCAATGTAATGTAATACAAGGAAGTTTCTTAGTTACAATACCAAAAGGCTGCACCCTTCGAAGCCCAAAGTTGACCTTAACCAACCGAGACAACCATATAAAAGGACAAGTACTGAAGATTATGAACCTTACACCCAGTGATACTAAGGACACTCCTGAAATAAAAAGCTTAGTACTAAACTCTATTGATCTCCGCAGTCTATAAGCGAGCACCAGAGATATATCTATGGAACCATCGTTAACCCCAGGCCAAGGCGACTTTCACTGCTACACTATAATAGCACTATATATACTCATATTCCTTGCAAGTATGCTTGGGATTGGTTTCACTGTAAGAAGAACCATAAAACGACGTGCAACGTCTACCACTGAAAAAACGAGCAATGAATTAGAAAACGGTAATGCCTACTCTGAAATTCAAGATCATCCTGTTGCTGCACAAACTGGATTCCTCAGCGATACTCTCGAACCTGTCCGCTAGTAATCGCTGATCTTCAGGAGGGAGGTGTTAAGTCATGGACATACCAGGAAATGGCTAAATTAGTAATTTCATGAAAACGCGCATTTATTTCTATTACAACTTGCATCACCTAGGCGACCCAGTTCAAATCGCTGACCAGGCGCCGCGTGACACCGCTCGGACTTCAGACACCGCGCCGTGCTATACGAAACCACGGAAAAATACCACACTTTTGGTTCAACCATCGAACGATTGTCATTACTTTAGTTATAAATTTATATTGTAATTTTTATTAATTAAATTTAGTTAAAATAAAATCGGTTTTTTATGCAAACTGCCTGCCGGATCGATCTAACTTGCGTACGAGCGTGGTATGTATGTGTATGGAATAGGATGCATATTGGGTAGGTCTGAGAATCGGACAACATCTATTTTCCATCCCTCTAAATGTTAAGGGTAGTCCACCCCTAATTTTTATTTTTATTTTTAGATAATATTTTATTTTTTTATGATACAGCATTAAAAATACATACAAACCTAAATTTTCAACCCTCTACGATCAACCCCTATTTTTTATTTGTTAATTATAAACGTTTTTAGGCAAGATTTTTATTTTTATTTTGTCATGACTTAGAATAAAAAATATTATATCAAATTTTATATTACTCAAAGCTTTTCACCCGTCTACGATCAACCCCTGTTTTTTATTTGTTGATTATAAAATTTTAATTTTTTTGGCAGAATTTTGTATTCTTATTTTGTCATGACTTAGAACAAAAAATTTATATTACTCTCGATTTTCCACCCCTCTACGATAAACCCCAACTTTTCCACCGCGATTTTTTTATTTTTTATTTTTAATAATTTTCTTTAATTGTCATTTTTTACTCAATTCAATTTGATCTTCCGCCTTCACCGGTCATCTCTGCATCACATCATCTCATCCAGCAAACATCACGGAGTAAGGATGAGAACGAAGCTGGTCTCCTGTCTTACTCACTATACAGTTTTTGACCATTTTTTTTTGGTTTTATTTGTATATCGACTGTTATACGTATTATTTTAATTTTTCTGTGCAACTCTCATGTTAATTTTACTCTCATCGTAAATTTATTATTAATTTCCAGTGCAATAATTATTTATTCGCAATTTATTAATAACTGATAAAGACAGTTTTAACTATTAGTTAATTAAGTGATCTCATGTAAATAAACACGTGTTGTGAGCTCCCGCCAACAACGGCCATTACCGTACCTGTATATATTGAACTTAAAATTTTTTGGAAATAGTTTTAAATCAAAACGAAAACGTGTACGTGTTTAATAAATATACCTGTTTCAGTATTGTGAAAAGTAAGTCAAATAATAAGTAAATTAATACAATATTAATTCACTGTTTTTCACCAATACACTGATAGAAGGATTTATTAATTATTAATAATTTAATTTATTTGAAGCCAATTTTAATAAATATTTTTTTACATTCAATAAAAATGTATTTGGGAATAAAGTACATCCTAGATAAAGCATACTTTCATTGTCTACAACGCTTTCGATTATAAGTAAATTCCCGCACACTTATATTAGATAGATACTTAGTTATTTTTATTGAACTAAAAAAATGTTCTCTAGAAATAATATACATGGCAAAACAACGTTTGCCGGGTCTTCCAACTGAACCGAAACCGAAAAAACCACTCCAAAGTCGATCAAAACTCAAAGTCATGTTGACTGTTTTCTTTGACTATCGCGGTGTTATGCACTCGGAATTCTTGCCAGAAGGTCAAACAGTAAATAAATAATATTATTTGAGCGTTTTGAGGCGTTTAAGAGAGCAAATTCGACGAAAAAGGCCAGATTTGTGGAAAGAAAATTCTTGGATTTTGCACTACGATAATGAGCCTTCGCACAAGGCAATCATTGTGAATGAATTTTTGTCCAAACACTCAACAAATACGATGAAGCAACCACCATATTCACCAGATATGGCCCCAGCTGACTTCTTTCTTTTTCCTAAACTCAAATCACCACTTCGTGACACCGGTTTTCAATCGGTAGAAGACATAAAGGAGAATTCGCGGCGAGAACTGAACTCAATTCCGGAAACAGCGTATAAAAAATGTTGTGATGATTGGATTATTCGGTCGCGTAAGTCTATCGTTTCTGGAGCAGCATACTTTGAAGGTTATAAAATAAATTTGGATGAATAACAAAAATTTTCCGTATTATTGATCTTTTCCCGGTACTTTCTTGACAGAGTAGTATTGTTATCATCTCCTATAACAAGAACTGATGACGTAAACATAACTTGGTCATCAGCGTAGTGAAAAGATTTTTTCATTACTCATACTCTGAAAATAGGCCTGAAGTTGCCTTAGAAGCGGGTTGAAAGTAATACTTTTCAGCCCTAGGGAGAATTACTTTCAACTGACAGCTGAGTAATTATAAAAAAAACAGTTCTATTATCGGTACAGCCTGTCAATTACACCGCGATGTAAAATTGAAATAACATAAAGTTAAGTATTTATAGAATTTGTTTTTACATGACTTTATTATATAGTTGCAACCATGGCCCAATAATACAGACCCAATAATACAGGCCTGCTCAAATCGCGAAGTAACATACAATATTTTGCCGTGCATACGTCATCAACACGGCAGCATTGGCTCTCAAATTTTTTTGCCCCACAATTTACCCACAAACCCCTTAAAGGTTAGAAGTCTGAAATAAAAAAGTATTACTGTCTATAAAAGCTAAAATATATTAAACTAGACTCTACCCACAACTCCGTCCGGGTGGTTTCAGAATATAAATATGTCGCACTACTGCACTTTAATTAGCTTTATGCAAAAATAGCTAACCCGAAGAAATCATTCATTTTTCCGGGATGAAATGTAGCCTGTGTCCTTTTCTGAGCTCTAGTACTCTGGGGTTCAGTAGTTACGCCGTGAAAGCGTAACAAAAAACTAACAATTAAAGTCACTTTCCGCCGTGTGGGGCCGGCTTTAGAATTGTCCCACCCCTCTCTACCCACGGGAGTCGTAAGAGCCGACTGGGGGAATACCGGGATAGTGGGCAGCAGCACTCCCTCGAGTACTAACAACATCTACTGCGATCGCCAACCCGCCTGCCAAGCGTGGCGACTACGGCATTATCCCCCATGACGGGACCGCTCGTTGTGGCGTTTTCTTGGGGAGGCCTATGTCCAGCAGTGGACGTTGAAAGGCTGATGGATGGATGGATGGAAAGTCACTTTCACATTTATATTATAGTAAGGATTAAAAATTTGAAGATGAGTAGCGAGTTATAAACGTGACTTAGATTAGAAAAATGGTGGAATTTTAATTTGGCGTACAAAATTATAAAAATATATTTAAATATGCTCCAATTTCGCTATAAGCAATAATGGATATTATATTACCTCTCTGAAAAGGCACTTTATAAATTAGCCTGTTTTCAAATTTTCTATTTAAACGTTCTATTCTCCATTCAACCAGCATTTTTTTTTTATAATACCCACCACCTTATGATAAGCGGTTACCTTAGCCTATAGACGCTAGCAACACCAGAGGCATCACTCGCGCGACTCCTGCTCTAAGGAAAGTGATAGGCAGTGCAAAGGAAGGATAACAAGGAGAGGATAATGAGAGCCTCAGCGCTCTCACTCACCATACGAAACAATAGTAGGAGTACCTACAATTGTTTCACTTATTAGCTTGTATATTTTTCATGTAACATATCACCATGGTTGGAAAACCTTTGTGATTCAATGTTAACAGAAAGAGTACGAGCTAGTTTTCTCGTTGGTTTGAAAGAGAAACGGCTAAAAGCGATAGTTGTCATGTATCTGTCATATACAACAACCAAGCCATGCTGCCAGACTAATAACTACGATTCTGCTCATATTAATAACTAAGATTCCTTTTTATAAAAATAAACCAATTTAGACTAGAAATTCTGAAATTACAATTACTGTAAACAATTAAACATTCATTTTTGATGAGTAAATGATTGGTATTATTATTTTTAAAATGCCGTCATCTGTTATTATTTACCCTAAATAATTTTATTTGAAAAACGGCAAGGAAAATGTGACGTCATTATGACGTAGTTGCGGCAATCTGTCAATGATTTGAGCAGGTCTGTATTATTGGGCCATGGTTGCAACTATATTTTTAAAGTAACGAAAATTTATATTTTTTCAATGATTATTAAAATGAAAAATAATGGATGAATAGCTGATAGGCCACAGAAAAAAAAACAAAATCGGCGGGAAAACGGCGACTCCAAATTCAATTTTTTAGTCTCCCGTTTTTTCTTTAGCTAATTCATGATTTTTATTTTTAGTTTCCTCGTATTCGTAATGAAAAACACAGTGTTTACCTCGGGATAAAGAGTTATTTAAATAAGTTGCTTTTATCCCTAGGGTAACAATGTACTATTTCATTACTCATACTTGGAAAGTAGGTTTGAAGTTGCCTGAGGAGCGGGTTGAAAGTATTACTTTTCAGACCTAGGGAGAATCGTTTTCAACTGACAGCTGTCAAATTATTTAAAAAAAAAACTAGTTCTATATTCACATTTCTATTGAACCTTATTCTAACACTACAGTCACTCAATCACAGCGCGATGTTTAATTGAAATAACAAAGTTAAGTAATAAATAAATATTTTTTTTATAATGACCATCTATTATAATTTATTTACTTTCAAATATTTCTTTAAAATAATATAGATTTGGGTAGAATATATTACCATTTTTTCAATATTGAAAATGAAAAATAATGGTTGTTAAGCTAACCGGCCACAAAAAAAAATTAATTAAATAATTTTCTCAGCAGTTGATGTAAATTAAAATTCACTCATTTTTGCATGTTTTTATTTTTACTTTCCTTGTATTCATAATGAAAAGCACAGTCCTATAGTTCGAGGGTTACTTTCACCCCTAGGGTAACAATGCATTATTTTATACTTCATTATAACTCTCGCAAAAAAGTATGTATACCTATACGAATACATTAAACATGAAGACAACACCCCAATGCTCCAATGTTAAGCCATTAAGTGAATGACCCATCTCAGCTCCCTCAGGGATTTCTATGCCTGAAATAGGTTGCCGTCCAAACCATGCATGGGAGTGTGAGTATATGAGTATACATGGTAATATGTAGGTATATTTATAGTACGCCTTGACATATCAGGAATAAACAGGATTACAGTTTCCTCTGGCTTTGATACCTTTATAATACGAGTTAAATGTGCTTAGAAAAGATTACATCTACTTATAAACCTTATTTGTACTGACCCGGCACTTAAAGAAAATTAAGAAGAGTGTTTCTTATTTTAATATACTTAAATTATTGACTTCAATCCTCGGGTAGAGTCTATGTTCCTTGCTTCAGTCCTTGATAAAAAGGCAATGTACCATATAATGTGTATGTTATTACATGATTAACCATAAATTATATAAATGACTAATCTGCTGTAAGATTGAGGTCAATTCTGATATGGGTAAAGTTCGGGTCATAGCGATCATATGGAGTACCTGTTGTAAAGAAATTAGTTATTTATAAAACTTTTTTAGACTGTTGTAAACAACAGAATAAATAGATACAGGAGTGATACTGATTTAAAAAAAAAATGTTGACTAATTGAATACAATTGTTGAAGGACTAAGAAGTACTAATGGTGCGTTCACACGCTAGCATTCAAAGCGACATTCAACGGGCACGAGCACAAGCATGTGAACGGTCTGCCCGTGGCTGCCCGGCTGCTACTTTGAATGGCGGGCTGCGCGCCGAGCTGCTTCCCGAGCTGCTTGCCGGGGAGCGCGGCGTGCGTGTAAACGCGCCATAAAAAGGGAATGCGAATAGCAATACCTACGACCTACAGCGGGGATTTGTTAACAAACTACAGAAGTGCTGTAGCGCTAAAGTTGTGCCACAGTTAAAATGTTAACAAGTATTCATATAAATGATAATAACATACTTAAATATATAATTTAAGTAAACATAAAAACATAGCATCATGCCTGTATTCCTCGAAGGGGTAGGCAGAGGTGTATTACACACCCACGACTCGCCAGCTATGTTTAAGTCCCATCGTAATAGGGGGCGAGCCTATTGCCTATTGTCTACCGGGCACATTTCCAAACTCCGGGCTGCTACTGAGAATTTTTGTTTTTAGAAATTTTTCCTAATTTAAGTACCTATATTAATTTGAAAGAAAGCTCAGAAAGTAATAACTATGGTCGAATATCTTGACATGGAAAGGGATTAATAATACCATCGTAGAAGAATTAATAATACCTACATTGTTAAAAACTACGTAGATTTCCCCGGAGAATAAAATGGTACCCACTATTACATAAGTTTTACTACCATCTCAACTTTACCATTTTTTTGGAACTTGTGGTTACTAACAGAGCACATTTTTCGTGAGTTATATTCAATTATTTACAGAATTACAAAATATTAAAACATTATTAAAAGATTTTACACAGACGTTATATTACGGGCATGTTAAAATAAAATTATCAATATGTATTCCCGTCTGAAAAAAACGACAAACAATCGTTCTCGTAAAAAAACATATTAGATATTGGAAAATGTAGCTACTATTTTATTATCTCGCAAAATAAAAACATTTTAATATCGTTCAGTGTGTTGTACAATAAAATGATAAGTAAACAGTGAGTGAAATGTTATCAGGCTGTCCGGGGAATTAAATGATAAGTACCCGACCTGACATGATCGACAACTTAACCCGCCCCGGGTTGAATTTGAGTAACTTCATAATTTTAAATATTCTATTTTGACACCTATCTTAGATGTACCTCGCTAAAACATTCCGGACATACAAAAAAACTAGATGTCGCGGGACGTCTAGCAGATGTCGTAGAGAAACATCGAAATTATTTTGTAGAAATAAAATGATCATAACTTGACAAAGTGGAGTACTTTGTGTCTCAAGACCAATCAAACGAGTATAAACTCGATAGGGATGCGTAGTTTCATTACAGAGTTACTGTGTCCACCTTCCAGCTCCATCGTCAGACCCTGGATACCTTCTAGAGACAAAGTACTCGTCAAGACAAATCATACAAGCCCAAACTCGATGGAGTTATGTCGTTTTATAACGGAGTTCCTATGACCACCTTCCAGCTTCATCATCAGCCCCTGGATACCATCTAGACACAAAGTACTCGGCAAGACGAATCATACGAGCCCAAACTCGATGGGGTTGCGCCGTTTTATTATAGAGTTCCTATGTCCACTTTCCAGCTCCGTCATCAGATCAGCTCCATGTCATCATAATATTGCATTTTCACGTGATATACACATGTGTGTAAAATTTCAGCTCAATCGGAAACAGGGAAGTGTGTCAAATTTAACTTTCAAGATTTGAACGGAACAAGTAGGTACCTACAATAAAAGCGTCGCCACGCTAACAAACAATTTTACCCTCCCTCCGCATTAGATGTTTCACATCAAAAATACCTTTGCTCTAGGATGATACTCACACCACTAATGTACATAATGTACTTATCTACGCCCGATATTTAGGAGGTATTGAATGCCTCCACGAAATCACCTTAATGAAAATACATTTTTTTATTTTTCTCGAAAACTTGCGTTTTTGCCATAATTGTCGTATTTTCCGGGGACGGCGATGTATTCACTACCGTAAATCCGCGACGAAGCGCTAGTGAAGTCCTTCTCATAATCCTATAAATAATATAAATGCGTTAATCTATGTCCTTTTCTGTACTTCGGACTATATGTATGTAAAATTGTATGATTATTAGTTGACTAGTTACAGGTTAAAATCGTAAACAAATAAAAAAACTCACTCTAACATTTATAATATTACTAAAGATTTCATTTTTGTTTACTTAGTCCGTCACCTCAGTCCAACAGCACATGGACAAAATGAGTGAATGGTGAGTTGGACCTATTCGGTAGCTCTCTGAGTGAATTCACAAAAAATGCATTGTTTGTAATCTGTTACAAAATGTAAATAACATAATTTAGGTAAATTATGTATACATAATATATAAGGTACTTTATATTATATATAGGTAATAGGATAAGTACACTATCGCATTGGGTTTAACCTGTAATGATAGATGTATTTTATGTTAAATAAATAAAGTAAAAAAACATGTAAAATATTTGTATGGAGACAAATGCAATTTTTGAGTCTCCAGTGATTTTCTTTGTCGACTTTCAGCTTATATATTAATTATAAATACATAATTTAAAAAAATAAGAAAGGTAGTAAATTAAAAATTGCCATGACAATATAGTCCATAAAGTAATTCATAAGGTTAGCAGTGAAGAATTTTCCCATTGAGAAAATGCATGTTTCATAACTGGTCTCGATGTTTAAAGGATAAGGATTCTATCATGACAAGACTAGGTATTTATATAGTCTTGCCATAAATATTATCAGCTATTCTCAGTCAGTCCAATGAATAAAATTTACATAATAAGGATTTTTTACGTGAGCCCTAAGAAAGGAATTTTGATGCCGTCTATATTACATTTTGTTTTAAAAAAACTCGCTCAAAATTAATTCCGTAATGTATCTCAGTGCGCAAACTACATGAAATCATAAATAATATATGTGAGTTGCTACAAATAGGTAGTTCATGAATATTTAAAATTTAAGTTTACAGGCTTATTTGATAGTAAGCCATTATACGTCTGTTGTACTTCGCATAATCGCTAGCTGTACAAACTGTTGCTTTTACGAATCTTATATTTATTATTATATTTTAAAGTGACTCACCTACCCAGACCAAATCGGTCATGTATTGAAGGAAGGTGGAGGTGGTCAGGAGTCTTCGAAACCGGCGAGCGTGTATGAAGAGAGTTATGAATGTTGAGGAAGCGAGAGATGTATCCAAGAATAGAGGCCTCTTGGCACTCTGTTCTCTCTGTCTACCCCGCAAGGGAAATGGCGTGATGATAAGTAAGTAAAGTGAGAAGATTATTTTGTGAGTTTGGATGTCGTGGATAAATAATGTCCCTAATGTCCAAAATTACTTATCCGATATTAAAAAAATATTTAACTTAATTTACAACTGACTGAAAATCGTAATCGATATTATATATAAAAGAATAACTGACTGGCTGATTGACATATCAACGCACAGCCCAATCTCCTGAGGTTAGGCCCTTGAAAATACACATATGGGTTTCTTTAATACTGTGGATGAGCACTAAAAAAGGATATTACGCAAATCCTTTTTATCTGCCATCACATACATACAAAAAAACAATAGAACATCACTATGACGCGAGCGAAGCGAATATAATATGTTATAAAATATTATTATAGCTATAAAATAACGACGCTTCCTAACTTACCAATTTTTCAATGAAGGTAAATGGAAAACGACTGACTGAATGCGTTTTTATGAGGAATATCTTAGCGGTAAGATATAAATGCTTTCTATAGCTAATTTTTGGAACACAAAAAGATATTTTAAGATTGTAGTGACGACAAATACTTATATAAACATGTTGTGGTTAATAGGCAAGTTTACAAATCATGATTAAAAGATTAGGGTTAGATTTAAAATCAATTTAACTTGATACGCGTAATTTGGCAAAATAAAATTGTGAAATAAAACTACGTTTATGGAATCTATACCGTTTATTTGATTGACCCGTAATCATGAATGCTGTAAAGTATTTGAAACGTCGGTATAGTAAAAAATCAAGTAAACGCGATAGATTCCGTAAACGTAGTTTTATTTCATAATGTTTTAACATTTGCGTAAATATGAGGAAGTGTTAGGTTTTACAATTAAAAAATAAATACTTCCCAATTCACTCAATAAAATTAGCATCTTTTTAATGATTTGTACTGGCAACACTGAATCGATTGTCGCGTTTTTAAAACGGAGGGTTGTTGGAAATCATATTTGGTTGGACCAGCGTCGAGTTCAGACGATTCACGATAAAAGTTGTTGTGATTTTATATCATAAGGAAAGAGGAGAAAATATATCAGTATTATTTCTGGAGATACATGTAAGTCTACTTTGTTTTATTTCCTCCATTATCGGCCCGTGAGTTCTTACATTTCAGATGTGGGATTACCTACATAATAATATCAATACTTATATTTTATAATAATTTCGAAACACTGCACGGATTAAAATAATTGACTCAGGTAGTGTGCTAAATACCGAATCCATCCGAGTGCTGTGGGTTCGATTCCCACACAGCGCAGCTCCTTGCGCGATCCAGTAATTGTTCTGAGTCTGTATGTAATTTGTGTTCCTTAATTGTGTGTTTTAAAGTAACCTCCAATATAGGGATTCACTCCCTAGTATACGCTGATGTCTTTACCTTCCTGCGTGAAAAGAAACATGTAGACATAAGACAGGAGGTCACCTAGCTGTAATGCTCATAAAAGTGATTCGAGATACGAGTAATACGCACTCGAGATATTGGTTACTTATATGTAAAAGGTTACATTTAATCTCAAGGTCAAGGTCAAACTTTTGAGGGTTGACCTTGGGCTCCGGGCCCTATCTGTGGGGTACAAGGGGGCCCAAAATTTGGTTATTTTTGAGCTACGGTTAGCCGTTTTCGAGATACAACGGACTTTGTTGTCACACCAAAGTAACCACGTCGTCACAGGTTTTAGTATTATTTTGTCGTTTTATTAAGTGGCTAAGGACCTTTCACTAGAAAATAGACCTCCATCATCTCTTAGAAATATTTTTGAATTGCTACATACTTGACATTTAAAAGTTCTAGAGCAATGGAGCACAATAAGTCTCCCCTGCGACGGTTGAGGACGCCTAGTGGGAGCAGCGTAGTTTCGGTATCGGATAGAGGCCGTAGCCGGACCCGAAGAGAGAGCCGAGGCAATCGCAGCCGAAATCGTGTACTTACACCCAAGCCAGTAGGTAGACGCAGCAGGGACCTCGAGCGTGAGGTTAGTCAGCAGCGCAAATGTCTGCGAGTTCTTGAGAGCGAATTAAGTAGGGACCGCAGCCAAAGACACCGTAGTTCACGTAGGAGTTCCCGGGCTAATGATGGATGTCACATTCATCATCACTCCAAGAAACACGAAGGGGATGCTCGCGATAGGAGCCCTCTTCGGGCTTGCTGCCCTGAGGCGAGACCGAGGCATACTCCGGAGGTGCCACGGCCCCGTAGAACACCAGATGCTGTGAACCGTGCATCTTCTAGTCAACGGCTTAATCGATCGGATAGTCCTACGTTTACTTTTAAACTTATTTAGTAAGAAGCAGTGGCAAAACCAGTCGTCTCCAGTGGCCTCGACAAGTAATAGTAGTAATATTAACCACAAAAATATTTTACCTGATTTTGACCCTTCTTCGAAGAGTCAACGAGTGGATATCTGGATTAAAAAGGTTAACGAATGTGCCACTGTTTACGAATGGGACGAAAATACCACTATTCATTTTGCTATGCAAAAACTGCAAGGACTGGCTAAGACTTGGTATGAGAGCTTAAATTCTATACTATTTAGTAGGAGTGAGTGGCAACAAAAACTAATAAGCGTTTTCGCATTTGAACAAAATTATGGCCAGTCCTTGGAGGATATGCTTAGGCGTAAGAGCAAATTTAATGAACCATTAGAAATATATTACTACGAGAAATTGGCTTTGTTAAACCGATGTGACATTGACGGCAAGCGCGCTGTTGAGTGTATAATACACGGTCTAGGTGATAAAACTATCAGATCAAGTGTGCGATATGGTGTACTCAACCTGATCAACTGTTAGAGTTTCTTATGAGTATCAAAGAACCCTCACTATCGTTTGATCGTATAAATTTTAAAAATATTAATATCTTTACCTAACTCGACAAACAGTAGCTTGGGTGGTTCAAATAATCGATTAACTAAATCAAATAATGGTTCACGCAGTGACTTGTATTGTTTTAACTGTAGAGAAAAGGGACACCCTTATCTCAAGTGCCCAAAGCCCTTGATTCAGTGTGGAAAGTGTCGTAGGTTTGGTCACAAGACTGAGCTTTACTATATTGGCCAGGACGATGGTAAACGTGAAAGTACACAAAAGACGATGCGTATAATAACGTCGGGATCACATTCAAAATTTATTAAGCAAGGTATCGTAAATGGCGTCTTACTAGAATGTTTTGTGGATTTCGGTAGTCAGGTTACGTTGATGACGGAGTCGGCAGCCTCTTCATTGGGTGTGGCACATGACGATGCACCTGTACCCTTGAAGGGTTTTAGTAATTCAATAATATTGTCTAAGGGTAGCGTTGGCATTGATATAAGTATTGATGACGTCAGGGCTCATGTCAGATGTCATGTGGTAGAAGATAGATTTTTGGATACTCCGTTTCTGATAGGACAGACCTATACGGAACAGTCACACATTGCCGTGTATAAAGACTCAGAAGATTTAAAGTTCTTTGACATAAACAGTGACCATACATTGCCTCAAATCAACGAGTCTCCGAATATATCTGTCATCGTATTAGTTTTTACAAACATTGGCATTCGGGGTCTAGCTGTTATTAAAGCCCAGACAGATTCTATTGCTGAGGGACATATTCTGCTAAATGGTAAAGTCATAGGGAAGCCAGGTCAGCAATTAGTATTTAGTGGTGGTATATATCATGTCAGGAATAGCCTCGTTTATATTTATATTACTCCGTTGTGTGGATCGTGTTCGTTGCCAGCGGGGCAAATTTTGGGCAGGGGTGTAAAAGTACAAGTGGTGAAGCAGCTACATGAACGACCAGATGTTTCTTCACATCCATCTTTTGTAACACCGGATGAACAGTACGAATTTAATCGTATACCGTTCGGATTGGCGAACGCACCTGCCGTCTTTCAGAGGATGATGAACAAGGTTTTAGTATCAGCTAGATTCACTGAAGCAATGGTGTACATTGATGATGTGCTTATCTATGGGAGGACCGTAACTGAGTGTCTGGAGAGGTTTGAGCGCGTGATGCAGCTGCTAGATAAGGCAAACTTAACTTTAAACCTAACTAAATTTACTTTTTACAAAATAGGATTTTTTATCTGGGATACGAAATTAGCGTTGATGGAGTGCGACCAGGTAGACAGAAAATCCAATCTGTTTTAGATTTCCCCAGGCCTACCAGTGTTCACTCAGTGCGCCAGTTTTTGGTTGGATACTTTCGAAAATTTATAAGAAATTTTGCTATGCTGGCTCATCCGATGAGCATGCTGTTGGAAAAAAATGCCGATTGGGCGTGGGGTAAAGAACAAGAGACTTCGTTCAGGTTATTCAAGTATAGATTAGTTGATAGACCAATACTAACCATTTACGACCCAGAAGCTGACACAGAATTACACATCGACGCTAGTAAGATTGGAGTCAGTGGAATACTACTACAACGATTACGAGCTAGTAAATCGTTTCAGCCTGTAGCATATTACAGCCGCCAGACATCTCCAGAGGAGAAGAACTTTCACGCTTTTGAACTGGAGACCCTAGCCGTAGTGTGTTCGCTAAGGAAATTCCGTGTTTACTTGTTAGGTAAGAATTTCAAAAGTGTTATGGATTGTAGTGCTCTGCGCTCTACATTTTCGAAGCGTAATATGATTCCACGAATAGCACGCTGGTGGTTGCAGTTACAAGAGTTTTAATGTACCATAGAATTTCGTGCAGGTACAAAAATAACACACGTAGATGCACTATCGTGAAGCCCAACAGATGTTGAGGACGACTCAGTTGAGTTGGACTTATACCCTAGTGTGTTATCGATTAGTAGTGAAGACTGGCTACATACCCTCCAATTAGGACATTCTGAACTACGTCGTATACGTGATATACTTGAGTCGGATATTGACGCTGACAGTTTGAAACATATTAGGGACACTTATACTGTTAAGGACAACAAACTGTTTAAATGTCTAAACGGAGATAAAGAAAATTTGAGATGGGTGGTGCCAAAAGGGGCTAGGTGGCAACTTTGCCGCATCAACCATGTTGATTTCGGGCACTTTAGCGTAGAAAAAACCTTAGAGCGAATAAAGAAAACATACTGGTTTCCTAAAATGTCCAGGTTTATAAAAAAATATGTAAAAGCTTGTATTGAGTGTGCTTATACAAAACGGGTTACAAATAATGAAGGTCACTTGCATCCTATTGATAAAGTGGAGGTGCCTTTTCACACTATTCACGTGTACCACTTGGGACCTTTTGTACGCTCAAAGCGCGGAAATTCTTATTTATTAGTGATTGTTGATGGATTTACTAAATTTGTTGTCATTAAACCGGTGCGTAATACTAAAGCTCTTACAGCACTCACGATATTAGAAGATATATTCTTCATGTTTAGGAACCCCGATCGTATTATTAGTGACCGTGGTACATGTTTCACGTCACACGCGTTTAAACGATTTTGTCAAGATAAAGGTATTAGACATATCCTCAATGCAGTCGCTTGTCCACGTTCGAACGGACAGGTTGAGCGGTATAACCGCACTATTTTGAATTGCCTTAAAGCACAAAATCTTAATTACGATGACAAAGATTGAGATGATAAAGTGGGGATGATTCAATGGGGCATTAATAATACCCTCCATAAAACCACGGGAAGGACGCCATCTGAAGTCATGTTTGGGACCAAAATGAATGCCGAAGTTGATGCTAGGTTAAATGAAATTGTACGTCATAATGAAGATTTAGATACAGAAACTTTACGGGAATGTGTTAAATACCATATTCATGAGGAACAGGTAAAACGAAAACAGACTTATGACAGAAAACGGCGTCCAGCCCGTGTTTACGTGGAAGGGGAACTTGTCAAAATTACGAGGACTGCGTTTCAAAACGATGGACAAAGTAAAAAACTTATTTCATCATACGTGGGCCCTTATCGAGTAGTTCGTGTATTGGGCAACGACCGCTACGTAATTGCCGCTATACCAGGGTGGTCAGGCATAAAAAGCAAACGTAGAACCACGGTAGCTGCCGATCGAATGTTGCCGTGGGTTCATGTAGCCGCCTTGAATGTAAATGATAGTGATGACGAAGTTGTGAATAAGAGTTCTAGCGATGATAATGATGAAGACTAAATGAGTGATGTAATAATGAATTAATTATATGATTATACAAACAGCCTATGTGTAGTAAATAATCATTGTCATAAAATCACAAAAGTAATGATCATATTATTTGGGCTGTTTGTAAAGATAACTGTAATTTTGTTTAGAGTGTAATCTTTGAAAAAATTATTCTATTATATAATTTAATTCATGTTTAAGTTTGTATATTAAAGCTGAGGCAGATACTAGTCCTATAACAATATTGTATTTATAGTTGTGCTCGTGAGAAGGATGGTTCGCAAGCAAAACTATTATGGTATGTGAGAAGGAGGGTTCACTACCATTGTCACTATATTTATTTGTATTTTTGGATGTCACTTGTGAGGAGAAGGGTTCACATGTAGAGCTACTACGGTATGTGAGAATGAGGGTTCACTGCCGGTGTTGCTATATATGTTTACATACGCTTGTGAGAAGGAGGGTTCACTAGCAATGCGGTTATGGCATGTGAGAAGGATGGTTCACTGCCACGTTAGAGAATTTTTAATAAGTATTGTGTTTGTACTAACGATCAGACAAACTGTTCACAAGAAAGGTCTTGATATTTCTGTGAGAAGGAGGGTTCACAGGTGTCCGACTAAAGGAAATCTGTGTAAAGCTGGATATTATAATAATTATCATAGTTATTCTTTTCTAGAATGTACAATATTGTTTAAGCGAAAATTGTAAGAACTCGATGCTGACCGAATGTTAGGTAAGTTATTCCGACCTCGTGCATGAGGACATGCACAACGTCAGGATGGACGAATGTTAGGTTTTACAATTAAAAAATAAATACTTCCCAATTCACTCAATACAATTAGCATCTTTTTAATGATTTGTACTGGCAACACTGAATCGATTGTCGCGTTTTTAAAACGGAGGGTTGTTGGAAATCATATTTGGTTGGACCAGCGTCGAGTTCAGACGATTCACGATAAAAGTTGTTGTGATTTTATATCATAAGGAAAGAGGAGAAAATATATCAGTATTATTTCTGGAGATACATGTAAGTCTACTTTGTTTTATTTCCTCCATTATCGGCCCGTGAGTTCTTACAGAAGTATTAAATTAAATTTGCTTATTGTCGAGAAATTAGAATTTAGATATAATATCATTTACCATCCTATATTTTGCATCCACCTTTGAACACCTTTTTTGCCTTTTAGGCAAAACAATCTTACTAATCTGCATATCTTTATGGTAGCTACCTTTGGCTAGGGATGGCTATAAGACCACTGAAGGAATGTAATATAGCACCGGTGGCCGGCCAGTAAAGGCGGAGAAATGGCACACTGCGGGTTTCTTTAGTGCCTGAAGGCTCCACACTACCCTGTTCGTTGCCCCGAATGACGGGGTGTGCGGTTAGGAACATTTTTCCGCCTTAGCAAAACAAAAGGGATGGCTATAAGACCTCATAACATATTCCTCGCGAGGATTAACACTAACTTAATTCTCTCTCAAAAATTCCATTTACAAATACACACAATTTTTACCTTCTCGTTGCACGAGTAATGTTATTAATCTCTGGTTTAGCTTTATGTATTATTCTGTGTCGGACTAACATAGTATATTAAAGGGTAATCCTCGCGGACGTCAGGCCTGCGAAGTATTCCCCCATGATTAACACTTTATAACTTACACATGTTTGAGAACAAAAAAAACACGTTATAATGATACCATATAAAAATTATTAAGATCTGTATTTTAGCACTTGACAAGCTCAGCTACTTTAAAGGACAAATTATTTGTGAAAGTGGAAACAGAGAGCTTTACTGCGAGCGGGATTCAAACCAGCCCCCTTAGAATGAAAAACGAAACGTTAGACGAACCTTCGTTTCCCCCCCAGGCGCCCCCTGCCCAGGGAGGGGGCCAGGTGGCAGGGCGACGCCCGCCGAGCTGCCATGGCCAGTTGGAGGGCATGGTACGAGGCGCCCCGGGCCGGTCTTTGGACCGTAGGAGCGCTCCAGCCGGTGCTGGAGGAGTGGGCAGGGCAACGGCAGGGAGTCCTTACCTTCCGACTGTTGCAGGTGCTGTCGGGGCACGGTTGCTTCGGCAGATATCTGCACATAGTTGCAAGGAGGGAAGTGACTCCTGGCTGTCACCACTGCGGCTGTAACGGGGACACGGCACAGCACACGCTCGAGTCGTGCCCGGCTTGGGTTGAGTAGCACCGTGAACTCGTCGCGGAAATAGGGGGAGACCTCTCACTGCCGAGCGTCGTCAGAGTGATGCTTGGCAGCGACAGGAACTGGGCTGCGGTCGCTGCCTTCTGCGAGGAGGTCATCTCGCGGAAGGAAGCGGCGGATAGGCAATCCTTAAATTGTCTGTACCAGATAAAATTCGTAATACGGAGATTATTTTTTTCGACATGGTTAGCACAATGAAGTGGCTATACCAGATGGAAAGGTGGCCTGACGGCCTAGTGCCCCTCAAGTTGACGCTCTATTTGGAAGGTAGTGCACGTTGAGGCTGATGAATGCAGGGAAATATAAAAGTAAGATATCGGAACTAACACAATTTTTAAAGTTCTGAAAGATTTTGGGGGTATGCCACATGTAGGTAATTCATCACAATGATTCGGTCGGATGGAAGTGACAATCAAACACAAATTCGATGAATTCACTCTTTCTGTCATCCGTCGCAATGTACAGTTTTTTTTTAATAAAGAAGCTCACAATAAAGGAAAGATTAATTATTTTTTATTTTTCGAGTTGTATTGATCACGTTAAAAAAATCACCCCGTTCACCCTATTGATTACCTATATGGTAGAAGGCTCTCTGTTTTTGGGCCGTGTGGGGCCGGCTTTAGAATTGTCCCACCCCTCTCTACCCACGGGAGTCGTAAGAGCCGACTAAGGGAATACCGGGAGAGTGGGCAGCAGCACTCTCTCGAGTATAAACAACATCCACTGCGATCGCCAACCCGCCTGCCAAGCGTGGCGATTACATTATCCCCCATGACGGGACCGCTCGTTGTGGCGTTCTCTTGGGGAGGCCTATGTCCAGCAGTGGACGTCGAAAGGCTGATGGATGGATGGATGGTAGAAGGGTTAAGATAACAGACTTTAAAGATTCGGTAATAAATAGGAATTTATCTCTTATCCCATTTACTCGTTTCACTAAAATGATAATTATAATAAGCGGATAAAGAGTACATGTATGTTAGGCGACACTCTTGAGGTTGTGTTTACCGTTTTTATTACGCTTCCGGTTAAAAAAGAAATACCCTTGTACGGGTGCGGGTGTTTAGCTTGTTACCCATTGTACGGGTAGTTTGGATTCATTATAATGACTAATTAACAATAGAAATAATCCTCTCAAGTGTAAATTTATTTGCCTAAAACATCATAGACAACAGGTACGTATGATACGTATGGCATTCATTTATATTTTGTAAATGGCACAACAAATAAAAGTCCACGCCACTACTGATAAACGCAGATTCAAATTAATAAACTAACTGAAAATTTATTATAATTAAAAGTTAATTCACAATGTATATTCGATAACGATAAAGTCCCACCTAATGTCATTTTGTCCTACCGAATGAAAAATAGAGACAATAGTTTAGTTTTAATTCTAAGAAAGGAACATCGGCTGCCAAAATGCTATTATGCATTAGCACTCTTCCACTAGCTAGAGCCGTGCTTATTCCAGCATAAATGAGCTGACTCGATCAGGGAAGTACCACGCGCTCACAGAAGATCAGTGTGAGACAATGGTAGATTCTCCTACCGACGAGTTTTGTATGGTGAGTGAGAGCGCCGGACGTCCAAACCCCTTCCTTATCCTTACCTTATTATACTACCTCTATTTATTGTCCTTCCTATCCTGCCCTTGTTATACTTCCTCCGTCTCCTATGTATTTTCTTGGAGATGGCGACGCGCGAATGATGTGATGTTGTTAGCGTCTATAGGCTACGGTGAGCGTTTACCATCAGGTTGGCCATATGCATGTTTGCCACCCTCGTAGTATTATACTCGTATATGTAACATAAGAGAAATAAAAAACCCATATGTGTGCAATTCACACACGGCAGAAGTGAAACTTCTGAAAAGTAGCCTACGAGAGATTGAGATGGATATAGAGTATCAGGAGTATTAAGATAAATGTGAGACATATTATTTTTACCAAGCTAAAAATTACCTCTCATTAATTAAATTTAATAGAGCATTAAAATTCATTTTTTTTCTGCAACGATATAATGGTCGATTAATGTTGTCTTTAAACTTTATTGGACTTTTCTGCAACTGGCTGTTAATCCTATACATTTAGGTGTTTGTTTCTATATCGTAACGCATTTTCGTTTCATCGAGTTTCAAATCACAACTATTCTAAAGAAGTTTCAATTCAAAACTGGACTGATTTTGTTAAATTTCTTGATTCATAAAACCTCAACCGCTGGACTGATTTTAATTAAATTCTCTGGACTTGCGACACCGTTACGAGACGCAGCTATAGTGTGTGCATTGGAAATTAAATTTGACACACTTCCCGGTTTCCGATTGAGCTGAAATTTTACACCCATATGTATATCGCGTGACAATGCAATATTATGATGATATGGAGCTGATCTGATGATGGAGCTGGAAGGTGGACCTAGGAACTCTATAATGAAACGGCGCAACCCCATCGAGTTTGGGCTTGTATGATTCGTCTTGACGAGTACTTTGTCTCTAGATGGTATCCAGGGTCTGATATGGAGCTGGATGGAGGCCACAGTAACTATGTAATGAAACGACCCAAACCCAATAAGTTTATATTCGTTTAATTCGTCTTAAGGGGTACTTTGTCAAGTTATGATCATTTATTTTTTTAATGCCTGAATGAATAATTTTGAATTACAAGTTTTAATTTAAGATCGAACAATTAATTTGGATATCTAAAAATAACAACTGTTTGTTTACAGTTTTAAGTTTTCACTTCTGTCGGCAGTCCTTAGACTGCTTTGAATTTTTTAATTTATGCACTAGATACACATGGGCTTGGGGTATTTTGGAATAATAATTAGGATTCAGCAAATTAAAACACTAAATACTACACGAACGAAGTCGTGGGTAGCAGCTAGTTGTAAAAAAAATAGCAATTATATAGAAATAATACTGTCTATTAAATTATTAGTACCTACTCTCTTTAGGGATAGAACGGCTCATGTTATTGAGTTACATGTATATTTATAATAAACGTCCATTACATGTACAATCCAATCAGATCATGTTTCTCTTATCTCTTGGGTACACAATTCAAGCTTTTTATTTCGGTAAATATAATATATTGAGGAAATATAAAAAAAAAACATAGCATCACGCCTGTATTCCCCGAAGGGGTAGGCAGATGTGTATTACACACCCACGACTCGCCAGCTATGTTTAAGTCCCACGTAATAGAGGGCGAGCCTATTGACGTCTACCGGGTACATTTCCAAACTTCGGGCTGCTACTGAGAATTTTTTTTACGAAAGATCTCAATAACACTGCCCGACCCGTGGATCGAACCCGAGACCTCATGATCAGCAGTCGCTTACACTACCGCTGCACTACAGGAAATATAAATATTTCGCATAATAAAATGCTTTCTTTTATGAAAGCAAAGCATGAAGTTGCTGAAATATAAACTAGTGTTTGCTATATATCTCGTCGGAAAGAAATGGAGATTTTTAGTCACAATCCTCCGACTAGCGGTACCGAGGTTTGCCATTCGTCAAGGCTAGCTATTTTCACTTTTTAAGTACAACACCCTTTTTTGTTTTTTTGTTTAGGCGGGAAAAATGTACCTAACCGCACACCCCGTCGTTCGGGGCAACGAACATGGTAGTGTGGAGCCCTCACCCACTAAAGAAACCCGCCGTGTGCCGTCTCTCCGCCTTTATTGGCGGGCCACTGGAACTATGTTACATTCCTTCGGTGGTCCGCCGGCAAGTACAACACCCTGCACTATTTAATAATCCTTGTATCGCGGGGGACTTTACAAACACACAATTTCACGGGCATAAAGTACACCCAGACTCAGAGCAACCATTTGTGGATCACACAAACAGTTGTCCTGTGTGGGAACCGAACCCACAACACTCAAGCGGGAGGCCGGTATCTAAACCACTCCGCCATCTGTGCAGTCTAAACTCGGCTCCCACAATGGAAGAAGCAAAATGCCTTTTTATAACAAGTGGTAGAGAATCTGTTGTCTCTAACCCTCTAGGAAATAGGCGTGAGTCTATGGATGAATGAGTAACGTACTAAATTGTGTTGCAGATTCCTGTCGCAATAGACTTATAATGCTCACATCACATTTTATAACCTAATATATGTTCACAAAAAGCTTTAATTTTGTCAATATCATAAAAAAATCTTTAGAATTAAAAGAAAAATAAGTAAATACCTATAGTATTTCCTTTTTTTTGTCCGTGTGGTGACGGATTAAGAATACGGTATGTCACCACCCTTTACTTGCCCGCGGGTGTCGTAGAAACCGACTAAGGTTGCACCAGGGGAATGGGCAGCAGCATACTCCTGGGAAACGTTTAACACCATTCTGCAATCGCCAACCCGCCTGCCAAGCGTGGCGATTATGGCATTTCCCCCCCTTCGTGGGGAGGCCCATTTCCAGCAGTGGACGTTTATGGGCTGATGGATGGATGGATAGGTATTTCAGTAGGTTCATATTAAAACATTGAAACTTGCTCTTACACTAACACACATAAACATTAAAACTTGCTCTTACACTTCCTGAAACGTTGATGTACTCGTATAGTGTACAAATAGTTAATATTAAACCGTTCGCCCTCTAAAGATTTAAATATTTACTAAGATATAAATTGCGGTAAAAAATAATGTAGTTTGAGCATTTTGAATGTGTTTCTACAAATATAATAGGGGAAACTGTATAATGATTGGCACTCTACGCATATTTAAGAAGAATATATATTTTCTAAATTGTTAGATGTTTAAAAAGTCAGCAAACATTAATAAAGGGTTCTCTGATATGGATGTTTTCAAATGAAAATGCATTAATCAATCTAATTATAGATTTTTAATAGAAAAGCAAAAAAAAACAAAATAAATGTTTGAAATTTCAGTCATTGGCGCTATAAGTACAGTTACCGTTATTAACACATATAAATCAGTCATTTGCACCTAATAAAGTAAGATTATAACAGAAAATTGGTCAAAAAAAACACTCGTTGCCATTATTTACCTAAAAACTAAACATAATAATAAATAATCTATGTTACAGTCGTTAATTGATTACCCTCATTAGAAAGTGATATTTGAACAGTTCTGCATGGCACCGGTATATATTTATTTTCTTTAGTGCTGCCAGCTATAATATTATAAAACCTACTTTTTTCTACAAGCAATGTTACTATTGCAGATTGTGAAAAAAAGTAGAACAGATGTTTTTTGCTATACCAGTTCTTAATATTTACATTTAAAATCCAAAGTGCCAATGACTAAGGGGGTGCCAGCATTATAGTTTACCCTACCTACAGGTAAAATTCTGGCATATGCCTCAGTTAGTGAACCTTTCTAAGCTGGCACGGTCAGCAGAAGCTAGAAGCCGTTCATTTGTGTTCAGTGTGTTTGCGCCAGAATTGCTACATAGATACTTACCACCGATAAACGGTGTTATCTCTTAAATTAAACACTTTGGCACAAAGCAAAATATAGGTATACATACCAGGCTGATTCCACACGGTGGCTACGTCCAGTTTGAAATTGCCCAGTAGTTTGTTAGCACGCAAGATGTTGCGAGATTGCAGCACCTGAAAAAATACTCATTGTCTTTTCTCTAGCCTATTTTGCCAATACCTATTTTATATTAATTACAGCAAATACGTAATTTAAGACACATTACTACTTTACCTAAAAATATTTTACACGAAATAATTAAAGATAAAAAACTCTTCTATTGGTACTTTAAATTTAAGATTGGCATTATACGCGCAAATCTACAATTTTAATTAAAATTATGGCGAGGCATTTATACCTACTTGAACACTATTTTTTAATCTGAAAAAGTATATAAGTCTTATCTATAAAGACAAATAAAAATTATAGTAAGAGTCAGGTAAGGAAAAGTTTGTAAGGATGACCTACTATCCTTTCTAAATATATATTTGCCAATGTGCATTTATTTCTTATTTTTTTATTGCTTATGATGGCAGACGAGCCACGGCCCACCTAATGCTAAGTTTTAACCGTCGCTCATGGACTCAACTATACCTACCGAGGGTATTGTCAAGCCGCTACGCACCGTTCCATTTCTCAGTTATGAAATGAAAGAATAAACTGCTATTTTCTGCTACAGCCAAATCACACTGACGTGCTTCATGACCGGTCACGGAGGAGACGGTGGTACCGACTCGTTCAGGTTCGATAGCAAGTGAGTAGGTACTCTCACTTGGTACCCAACCCTACTACCAGTAATGCAATGGATGACAATTGCTTACTTCCCTTAGTCGCCTTGTACGACACCTGTGTGTGTGTCACTACCCCATCCTTTCCTGATGGGGTAGTGACACTTATATTCTTAGTCCGTCACCACACGGACAACTCGTAAAAAAATAAAGAAAATTCCGACTTTGTGCAGATTACGTTACAAGAACCTATGTAATATGTTTACCCTGTTTTAATAACGAGTGCTTATATACCTAAGTGAATGAGCTAATTTGACCTCATGATCATGACGCTCTGAAATTAAGTTGCCTTTGGGCCAATAGGATCTCATAATGCACGGTATGAAAATATATGTTAATATGAGGCCTAGGGCTCTTGGAATGATCACCTCATATTGTGGCCGAGTATTTCATATACTATGCCATGACATACGAGCATAACGGGCAGTTGGTATAATTTAATCCGAAGATTACTTTAGAATTAGATATTATGGCAAAAAAATGCAATAAATAATTGTTTGGCGCCTACATCTGTGTTGCAGCGGTAGTGTGAGCGACTGCTAAACATGAGGTCTCGGATTCGATCCTCGGGTCGGGACGAAAAAGCTTTTTTTTTGAGAGGGGTTGGAAATGTGCCCGGTAGACGCCTATAAGCTCGCCTATAGGGGGCGAGCTTATTGGCGTCTACCGGGACATGGGTAACATGGGACTTAAAAACATAGCTGGCGAACCTTGGGTGTGTAATACACCTCTGCTTATACCTTCGGGGAATACAGGCGTAATGCTAAGTTTGGTTGTTTTTGGCTGTTAAAATAGGATAGCAACGTACATGATAAAAACATAATATAAGTTCTACACTATAATTGAAATTGTGACCTTTGTTCTATATACGATTATGCAAAATGTTCAAAGTAAAACTAATTTCAGGTTTATAAAGTTTAGATTTCATTTAGCCTTTAGTATCGCATCAAACTTTTGGGTAAAATGCGGTATAATAAATCTCATAAAAAGTTAAGACAGAATCAGTAAACTTGTCTGAGATCGTGAATACTTTTGCATTAATTATAAAAAATATACATCTAATTAATTGGATATAAAAATGGATTCACCTTGATTTTTCGTTAAAAATGTACTTAAATTGCCTACGGGTGAATGTGAGCAAAAACAAAACAATGGTTTTCGAAAGAGGACAAGCCAGAACTGATGTTAGAGTATCAATAGGCAATGGTGTGCTACAATAAGTGGACGAATTTGTATATCTTGGATGTGGATTCAGTCAGGATGGAAGGTACACCACTGATATAGAGAGAAATGCGGGAAATAGAGTGAACGGAGCATTGGGACAACTTCTCGGCAGTCATCACCTCAGCCAGAAGGCACATGTCGCAATACACAACGCAGTGCTTGACCCAACATTATTATATGGAAGCGAGAGTTGGGTATGCAAGGGGGGGTATGAGAGTAAAATCAATGCGGTCGAAATGCGATCTCTGGGGAGAATCTGTGGAGTGAAATTGACTGACTGCATTCGTAACGACGACGTAAGAAAGCGAGTATGTATGAAAGAGAGTATTGGTGGAAAGATGCGAAAAGGAATGCTCCGATGGATGGGACATATGGAAAGAATGCTGGACGTGCGACTGGTTAACTAGAACTAACTAGAAGTAACTAAATAATCTTCTAACCTTTTGAATATCTTAGAAGTCAATAGATAACTGTACTTAATAAAACTGAACAGCAGGTAGCGGCAGCGGTGAGGGGTTGATGAACCCAAGATGATGGATGAAAGGTGATGATGAGTTTCGAAGATATTGTTGTTTTAGAAATAAAAAATGCGTTAAGTTCACAATCAAAATTGCATGTAATGTCGGTTAAGTAAAATGTACATAGCTCAAGGAGAGGGGGTGCGGGTACAATTATTTAAACTTAACCAATCGCGACCGATAGAAAAAGATATGGCGTTACGTTTAGTTTAATTTCTTGTCGCGAGATGTCGAAAGCGTATGGAATATATGTTGATGGAGTGAGAAGTATGAATATGCCCCCGGCCTTGGAAGCAGTGGCTTTCAATGGTCTTCCGCCGGTGTATCAGTGTCGACCACATCTTGGAGAAGAGGACAAATCTTGGCGAATGCGCGCCTCACTACGCCCGATGACGTCTGTATATCGGCCACCCGGGATATGCCATCCTTTCCTGGGATCGTGCGAAGGACACGACCCAAATGCCACTTCAACGGTGGGAGGTTATTGTCCTTAATAATCACTAAGGAGTTTGGCTTGAGCTCGTCCTTATTCGTCGTCCACTTTGTCCGTACCTGCAGCTCTGAGATGTATTCCTTCGCCCATCGGTTCCAAAAATGTTGGCGAAGTTGTTCCACCTTCTGGTACCTGGTGGAGACGACTCGCTGGAACATCACGCAGGTCATCGCAGGCTGGGGCAGTTAGTGGTCGGCCAATTAAGAAATGACCTGGAGTGAGCGGGGAAAAGTCCTGTGGATCGGAAGAAAGAGGGGACAGAGGTCGGGAATTTAATACGGCTTCTATTTGAGCCAGTACTGTGCTGTACTCTTCAAACGTAAGGTGCGCGTTCCCTGTCACACGACGGATATGGTATTTACTCGACTTTACTCCCGCCTCCCA
The DNA here is from genome assembly GCA_948253155.1 of Leucoma salicis. NCBI lineage: Eukaryota > Metazoa > Arthropoda > Insecta > Lepidoptera > Erebidae > Leucoma > Leucoma salicis. Next base: position 25,409,385 of record OX411803.1, read on the forward strand.
CAGACCACCAAAATGCGGGGAATAAGGGGGAATAAAATGAAATTTAATGTTTTCACTAGTTGCGAATTCTAAAATATCTAAACTACAAGTATTTAAAAATTTTGAAAATTCCTTCATAAGTCCCACAAAGTTGCGACCGTTATCCGAATAAATTTCTGCAGGTTTACCGCGGCGTGAAATGAATCTTTTTAATGTTAATAAATATGCTTCACTGGAGAGGTCACCGACTAGTTCCAAGTGTATCGCGCGTGTCACGAAGCAAACAAATAAACAGATGTAGCTTTTAATAAGTCTAGCTCCCCTACCCTTGCGGTTCAGAATGAGCACTGGCCCAGCATAGTCCACCCCACACCTAACAAATGGAAGACTAGGTGTAACTCTTTCTCTAGGTAAGTTACCCATCATAGGAGTAAGCGTCTTACCTCTAAAGCGTGTACAGGTAACACAACTGTGTACTACCTGGCGAGCTAAGTTCCTGCCTCCCACAGGCCACCATGATTCGCGTAAATGAAAAAGTAATGCCTGTGGAGCAGCATGGAGAAGCTGAGTGTGCTCATGGCGAAATAATAAAGTAGCAAAATAATGTTTACTTGAAATTAAAATAGGATGTTTTTTACCGTAAATGAATTCATTGAAATTAACTAAACGGCCACCCACGCGCATTAATTTGTAGTCATCTAGGAATAAATTTAATTTAGATAAACAACCTTTATTTTTAATAGTCCCGTTATCAGACAACGCCTTATATTCAGTCGGATAAGATTCGATTTGGCATAATCGGGTTAATGTTTTATTAGCGTAGTCTAACTCATCCACACTAAGGCCGCCTGTACGCTTATTTGTTTTGTATCGACTATTATGTATGAAACGCAACATAAAGGCAGCTGCACGCCTTATACGCTTAAATTGGGAAAACCGATGGAACGGGAACAAAGACAATTCACTATAATCTTTAGCTATGACCGCTGTGACGCATGACTTAATCTCAGGTAACTCGCGATGTTTTAATGAGTCTGAACTTCTGTGATCGTCTATTGAAAAATTAGGGTTTCGAAGGAATTCAGGACCCTCCCACCACAAGGTAGAAGATGAAAGTTCTTCTAAACGAACACCCCGTGATGCTAGGTCAGCGGGATTATTTTCACCACTGACGTGACGCCACAGAACCTCAGGTGTCAGATCATGTATTTCCGCAACTCTATTTTGGACAAACGTTTTAAGTTGGTTCGGCCTCATGTGTAGCCAGCCTAAGACTATCGTGGAATCGGTCCAAAATACGACGTTATTAAACTTACAGCGTAATGAGTTACGTACCTTGTCATACAGACGAGCTCCTAATAACCCCCCACAAAGTTCAAGACGTGGGATACTTAAGGGTTTCAACGGCGCGACCTTTGTTTTTGAAAATAGTAATCTAACCGATACCGTTAGATCAGTGTTAACTGTGCGAACATAAATGCACGCGCCGTACGCCGACTGAGATGCATCGCTAAAAACATGCAGTTCGATATACATAGGCTGCGTACCTATAACATGGCGTGGAATACGTACTGTGTTGAGCGCTTGCAATGATATAACAAACTGGTTCCACGCGCGCGCCGTGCTATCATGTACATTGTCATCCCAACCTAGTTTTAATAACCATAATTGTTGTAAAAGTACTTTGACTACAATTATGACGGGACTTAACAAGCTATTGAAGAAAGGTTTCGATGTTTGAATCTAAAAACACAACATTTAGTAGAGATGTCCCGAATGTCATTTTAACCGATACGAACTTTGGCCGAACATTATGTTATATGTGTATTTTTTATAAAAGAAAACGTCGTAAAACTATAAAAAATAGTTAGTGTAAGGGTGTTACAGTATTTCAAATTATTGGGTTTATACGTTCACAGGATGGATTGCGAAAAAAACTAATTCATTTATACATTTTAATTTATCTATAATAATTATAGTTTAAAGTACCTACAACTGACCATGATTAAATAAAAATACTTTGGAAAATCCAAAACTGCACGCCTCATCATCTTTATTTTTCACAATAAAATTGATTATTTGATAAGTAACTAATAATGTATTGGTCTTACTAAGTAGTTTTCAATAAATCACATAGATAGCGCTAATTTCAAAAAGTACTAATGTGGGTTAGGGCTGCATTTGTCAATATCTCTTTTACTTTAAAACAGCGACATCAATAGAAAATTGCAACTTTGGACAAAATTATACGACTTATTTAAAAATCAATGAGTTCAACAAGAAATCTCTAAACCATTTATCTACCTAACTTGGTTGCCTTATAATTTTATACTTTGTTCTTAGTGAAAACACCGTGACGCCTAGGCCACGCAAAAAAAATTGTGGAATGTAAAATATGCTTTTTTCGTGTTTTATAACTTTGTTGTGTTATTATTTACGTGTGTTTTGTGTTTTTAATTATTGTTATGGATAAAATAGTTATTATACTTGACAAATATCATCAGTTCGTCAAGCAAAGGTAAGAACTTTCTTTAAACAAAAAACAATGTACCGGCCTGGCGAACGGCGTTCTGTTGACGATAGTAAAACTATGGCTATGCGTACGTAAAAAGGCAGTTCTCACGAAAGGCGCTGGTTTTAGTGTCGCGTCGAGCGTAAATGCCGTAAATATTCAGTATTTTTTTGTTTATTTAATAACAATTAAACCACATCAAATCAGAATGTGAAAAGTAATAGGGCTCTATTCTTAGTCATATTAATTCGTAAACGAAAATAAAAAAACTCGATTAGTAATGTATTTTGGTCGTTATCGTGTTAACATACATTACCTACAACTCACGGACGTCCAAGCCAGATTTTTTTAAACAGTTTTTTAACTAGTTTAAATAACAAAAATGGCATCAAAAATATCATGAGTGTTAAAATAGTGTTTGTTCTTTATATGTGTATGTAGATATTATTTTACAAGTGCAATATATGATAAATAGAGACATTTTAAGTTTGAAAAATCAGTTGTGCCGTGTAAACCGGGAGTAGAACACACCTCATAAGCGAAGCGTTGAGGTGGCAATAAAATAAATAAGTAAATAAATATTCACGGACCTTTCACACAACGTCCTCTGGTCCCAAACTAAGCTTAACGCTTGTGTTATGGGTACCAGATGACGGATATAATACATACCTATATATATTACTTTTTTTTGTAAATACATTTATACATTAGGTCAAGAAAGTATTGGGAATGGATGATTTGTGTATGGTTCAAAATTCAAATTGTTTTTTTTTGTTGTTGTTAGATTGGCACAACTGTTATCCATTTTGGCGCGGAGTTTGAGTTGCATCTGTTATTTATATTAAATACAGTGCTGTTTTTAGTTATATCATATCTAGTGTGTATTGCGAATTTAATAATGGACAAAAACATTGAACAAAGAGTTTGCCTTAAATTTTGCATCGCCAATGGAATTTCGTGTTCGGAGTCACTGAAAATGTTACAGAAGGCTTACGGTGAATCGACTTTATCAAAAACACGTGCTTATGAGTGGTACAAAGCGTTTAAAAGCGGTCGAGATGTAATGGAAGATTTGCCTCGCTCTGGTAGGCCATCAACGTCTGCAACTGAAGTTAACATTTCAAAAGTGAAGGAAATAGTGACTGAAAATCCTCATTCAACTTTGAGAGAGATAGGCGGCGAACTTTCTGTGTCTCACGAGTCGATCCGTACCATTTTAAATAATCACTTGGGTATGAAACATGTTTCCGCTCGGCTAGTCCCAAAAGACCTGAAATTTCTCCAAAAACTCAATCGTATGAGAGTCGCTGAGGACATCCTAGAACAAGTCAATTCCGACCCAACATTCATGAAACGCATTGTTAATGGTGACGAACCGTGGGTTTACGAGTTTGACATGCAAACTAGTCAACAAGCTTCGGAGTGGCGACTTCCAACTGAACCGAAACCGAAAAAACCACGCTAAAGTCGATCAAAATTCAAAGTCATGTTGACTGTTTTCTTTGACTATCACGGTGTTGTGCACTCGGAATTCTTGCCAGAAGGTTAAACGGTAAATAAAGAATATTATTTGAGCGTTATGCGGCGTTTAAGAGAGCAAATTCAGCGAAAAAGGCCAGATTTGTGGAAAGGAAATTCTCGGATTTTGCACCACGATAACGCGCCTTCGCACAAGGCCATCATTGTGAATAAATTTTTGTGCAAACACTCAACAAAACTCATCGAGCAACCACCATATTCAACAGTATGGCTCCAGCTGACTTCTTTCTTTTTCCTAAACTCAAATAACCACTTCGTGGCACCCGTTTTCATTCGGTAGAAGACAAAAAGGAGAATTCGCTGCGAGAACTGAACTCAATTTCAGAAACAGCGTTTAAAAAATGTTTTGATGATTGGATTATTCGTTGGCGTAAGTTTATCGCTTCTGAAGGAGCATACTTTGAAGGTGATAAAATAAATTTGGATGAATAACAAAAATTTTGTGTATTATTGATCTTTTCCCGGTACATTCTTGACAGAGTAGTATAATAGATAGAAAACACCCAGACGCAGTACAAATATTTGTCCTGAGTGGGAATCGAACCCAAGACTGTCGTGCATGGAAGTCGGTTACAGCCGAATACGCCACGAGGCCCTCAAAAATAATTACTCTAAAGTATTGGTATGTGACTTATTTTAAAGCCATGATAGATTTGGTTTCTCTAAATTTTAGTAAAAACCTTATGTTTTTCTTATACCGAATTTTCGGCATTTTAAATGCCGATTCGGTATACTCGAACTTCGGCATTCAGCCGGTTCAAGCCACCGAAATTTTCGGTGAAACCGAATGTAAATCGAATTTCGGCCCATCCCTAATGTTTAGAAAAAAGAAAAAATAATAAAGAGCTATGAATTATTTTTATTAGAAAATTATACGATACATTTAAAAAAAATTAACTGAACGTCTTCAGAGACTACACGAATTAAAATTTTTGGCAGTACAATTTTTATAAGTAGGTACCTACTTTTTATGTTTTAAAAATAAAATACCAGCGGTCCTTCGCAAAAAAATGTTAACGTCATTGTAGTACTTGGAACAAGGTTTGAGAAACCTTGTCTGAAAAGTACGAAAAAGTGGGAGTTTGGAAACTTGGAACGCGAACAAAACTTTTATTTGCTGGAAATTCACTTTAAATTGTATAACAAAGTTTGCTGTTGATGGAAGAAGCCATAGACATTGTAGTATAATCATAATTTTCCAAGCCTTATTCCAAGTTTTCTTAGGGTCCGGTTATAGGTAATGTAACAAAGTTCCAGTGGCCCGCCAATACAGGCGGTGAGACGGCACACGGCGGGTTACTTTAATGGGTGAGGGCCCCACACTACCATGTTCGTTGCCCCGAACGACGGGATGTGCGGTTAGGTACATTTTTTCCCGCCTTAACAAAAAAGGGTCCGGTAATTAAGTGTTAGTTTTTAGCTGATCATTAGCATAAATGCTATTATTAAAAACCAACCTGCCTGTATAAGCTCCACGATTCAACCAGTAGAACAACTTTTATGCCTACTCATTAATCCTACATCCTACTAATAAATTTATTTCTAAAATAAATAAAATTGAAGTAACGCAATATTTATTTCGCAAAATGTTTATAAAGCACGTTACAATTAGGCATTATACACTTCTCATCAGAAAAATCGAAACACTTTCCTTTTTATGGTTTCTGTCCTAATTTAACACAAAAGAGTTTTCATTCCATTAAAAAATCACATGATTGTATAGCTGGCAGTTTGGCCATTACAATCCTATAAATGAAATGATTCACGGTTTTGAGGCAAATGTGTTTTTAGAGTTGGAGTACATTTCACCTTTGAAAACTAAAAATTAGTACTTATCTTAAAACATTTTGTTACTGTGTGTGTACTGTGACGTTTTTTTCTAAAACATATGGATACTTCGCCCGCAGAAGTCGTCCAAGTGGTGGCATTGCTGGATTCTGGACTTAGTCAGCGTGTTGTGACTGAAAGATTGCATCTAAGCCTGTCATCTGTTCATAGAGTCTACAAACGCTATCGGGAGACTGGTTTGTTCACGCGCCGTTCAGGATCTGGCAGGAATCGGGTCACTTCTGAGCGAGAAGATCGATTTATTGTAACAACTTCTTTACGAAATAGCCGCCTTAATGCTTTTCAACTGCAGCAGCAGCTTCATGTTGTAAATAGGGTGGCTGTAAGTGACTCTACAATTAGAAAAAGGTTGAAGGAACGTGGACTGGTACCGCACAAGCCAGCAAAATTAACTACAGACCACCGAAGAGCGCGTCTTCACTTTGCACATGAGCACCTAAATAGGTCATACTACCAGTGGAACAAAGTCCTCTTTTCTGATGAGTGTAAAATTATGGTGTATGGTAACGACGGAAGGAACAAGGTCTACAGAAGAGATAGAGAACGCTTTGCACAATGCTGCATTGAAGAAAAGGTCAGCTATGGTGGCGGTTCGTAGACCGTTTGGAGAGGAATCAGCTCCACCGGCAAGACAGAGCTTGTCTTTGTGTCTGGGCCACGTCTGCCTGCACTAAACAGTCATCGGTAAATCAAACAGTAGCTTGAGCCTCACGTGATGCCCTATGCACCTTTTATTGGCAACGGTTATGAAACCGTGAATATGAATTCATGCACGTCAATGCTAGGGCTCACACCGCGAGCTTCATACGAGATTATGTGACTGAAGTCAGTATCTCCATTAAGGAATGGCCAGCAAGAAGCTCGGACATGAATCTGATTCTATGGGATGAATTAAAAAGACGAATTCGTGGAAGAGATCCTGCCCCGGAAACATTTATCCAGCTGCGAAATGCAATCCAAGAGAAATGGAATGCCACATTTGATCGTGACTCTCATTCGATCGATGAAGAACCGTATGGAAGCAGTAATAAGAGCTCGGGGAGGGAATACAAGTTATTAAATAAACGATTCTTAGTTTTTTTTTCATTTACGTGTGTTGTTTTGCACGCCTCATAAGCGAAGCGTTGAGGTGGGTACTACTCTCGTTTCATGAAGAACAACTGATTTTTCAAATTTAAAATGTCTCTATTTATCCATATATTGCACTTGTAAAATAATATATACACACACATATCAAGAAAAAAACACTATTTTTGACACATGATATTTTTGATGCCATTTTTATTATTTAAACTAGTTAAAACACTGTTATGTCTTGGAGGTCCGTGTGTTGTAGGCAATGTATGTTAAAACGATAACGACCGAAATACTTTGCTAATCGAGTCTTTTTTTTGCTCTTACTCTTCACTATAATTACGAATAGAGCCCTATCACTTTTCACGGTCTGATTCGATGTGGTTTAATTGTTATTAAATAAACAAAAAAATAGTGAAGATGCTATTCTTTACCGCATATAAGAACTCCACCTCCGCTTGTCTGTGAGGTATGACAGTAATCGCGGTCTCTAACCACTGTGGCCTAGCCAAGTTTCCGTAAGAATTAGAACGTCTTAATAATTCGCATTTACACTACAAAACATACCTATTATGTGTTTTCGTACGCAGACCACGCACATTTTGATAATACACACTAAGTGTCGCCATTTATGGCGTTATTTGGGGTGCCATCACATAAGTTAGAATTAAAGTTAAGTGTACCCGTTTTGTTAATGCGTAACTTGGACGCGCCAAGATTATGCAACGGTACTCGGTTGCGAGTCACCGAAATAGGAAGGCATATTGTGGAGGCCACAATCTTAGCTGGTGAAGCCAAGAGCGAAAATGTTCTTATACCACGCATCCCAATCATAACCAATAACTTACCATTTAATTTTAAACGCTTGCAGTTCCCATTAAAAATTGCATTTTCAATGATTATCAACAAATCGCAGGGTCAAACCTTAAAGGTAGCAGGCATACATTTGGGCACGCCATGTTTTTCCCCCGGCCAGCTCTACGTGTCTTGCTCACGCGTTTCTAAATCGCAAGATCTGCATGTTTATGCCGAACGAAAAAAATCGTTTATATAGTTTATAGAGAGTATATTACAGTAGCTACCTATAACTTTTGCATCACCATCAATAATCATTTATACATCCGTACATCACAAACTATAGCGTTTATAATTGTTAGTGAGATCATCATCAACAATATTTAGTTTCAATTTACATACATCACACAGCGCAGAACCAATTTTGATGAATTTTGGTATAAAGATTGATAGGACGTTGGATAAGAAAATAAGCTACTCGTAGTAGTAATCCTTTGCAGACGAAGTCGCGGGCACTAGCTAGTACTCTTTATAAAGTTAACACACAGTAGTAGGTAGGTCTAAAGCTTAGTCTATTGGCTTCCCCCTCGGGCTCGCGGTCATCTGCTATGCGGATGACACGCTGGTCGTGGCTCGGGGTGGAAACTTCGAGGAAACGGCGTTACTGGCCACCTTAGAGACCTCGGAGGTGGTCAGGAGGATTGGGGCGCTGGGGCTTAGGGTGGCCCTGGACAAGCCGGAGGCCCTACTTTTCCATGGGCCCCGACGTCGGCCACCTGCTGGCGCCTCAATCACAGTGGACGGGGTCGAGATTGGGGTGCAGGCCCAGATTAAGTATCTGCTGGTGCTGGACGGGCGGTGGCATTTTGCGAGCACTTCCGCCAACTGTCCCCGAGGCTAATTGGCGCAGCGTCCGCCCTTACTGAATATGGACGGACCCAACAATCCGTGCCGATGGGTTTACGCGGGGATGGTCCGGCGCACCCTTGTGGGCAGGTCCCTGGACGCACCGAACAGGGCTCTTCTGTGGAGACCACAGAGGGTCGTTGCGTCCAGGGTCATACGTGGATACCGCACGGTGTCGACGGAGACGGCCTGCACGCTGGTCGGAACTCCCCCGTGGGACTTGAAGGTGGAGGTGCTCGCCGAGGTATATCGGCGGGCGTCGCATAAGCGGGCGGGGGATAGTAGGTAAGGTCGATCAGGCCAGGTGGCAGACGACGCCCGCCTAGCTGCCATGGCCAGATGGAGGGCCAGATGGAGGCGCCTCGGGCCGGTCTTTGGACCATAGGGGCGCTCCAGCCGGTGCTGGTGGAGTGGGCAGGGCGAGGGCACGGAGCCCTTACCTTCCGACTGGTGCAGGTGCTGTCGGGGCACAGTTGCTTCTGCAGATATCTGCACATAGTCGCAAGGAGGAAAACTACTCCGGGCTGTCACCACTGCGGCTGTGACGAGGACACGGCGCGGCATACGCTCGAGTCTTGCCCGGCTTGGGCTGAGCAGTGCCGTGAACTCGTCGCGGAAATAGGGGGGGACCTCTCAATGCCAAGCATCGTCAGTGCGATGCTTGGCAGTGACAGGAATTGGGCCGCGGTTGCTGCCTTCTGTGAGGAGGTCATTTCACGGAAGGAAGTGGTGGAGAGGGCCAGGGAGGAGGATTCTTCCACTAACCCAAACCACCGCCAGCGACTAGGGCGGCGCAGGTGCGAGTACTTGCGCCTCATGCCACCCTAGCTGCGGCTGCGGGTGGATGGACCGGGGGACGTCCGCCGCCTGCAAGGCCTCCCGCGAAGGTGCGACGCTCTGTGCACGGATGCGTCGCTCAGTAGAGGGTACCCGAAAGGGTAAGCCGCTAACGGACCACCGAAGGAATGTAACATAGTTCCAGTGGCCCGCCAATAAAGGCGGAGAGACGGCACACGGCGGGTTTATTTTGTGGGTGAAGGCCCCACACTACTCTGTTCGTTGCCCCGAACGACGGGGTGTGCGGTTAGGCACAATTTTACCCCTTAACAAAAAAAAAATACAAAAAAAGGTCTAAAGCTTAGTGCTGTTCTAATTACAAGTCACCACGGCATGCTATGAAGTCGACAGTTTAGCTTTAAACTATTTTTTACATTTTAAACTACAAAAACAAAGATATACTAATTACGAAAGTAAAAACAGTTATACATAAAAAAACATTTCTATGACATTTAAAATGAGATGATGCTAGCCTTGCTAGGTAGATGAATAATACACAGACACAATCGAGATAAGATTTAAGTGGCAATGAATGATGATAAAATCACGCCATCTAATAGTATGAATTTTAATTGCAAAATTAAACTTACTATAATGGATTATTGCATGTAAATGCGTTCCGATAGAGGGCGTTGGTCGTTAAGACAAATGTGATAAGAAGAATGGGTATGTCTAAAAGATAGTATTTTAGCTCAGTGGATTAGAGCACTAGGAAGGGACGCAGGTTCGATTCCCGCCTGTATTAAAATACTGTTTTTCCTTATTCACAAATTATAATTTGTACTTTAAAAGGATTTAATTGGTATCTTTAATAAATAATAATTAGCTATAGTTGAATTATTTTGTCCGTGCAGTTTGGATCATAAATAATCGGAGCGGTGAAGCGAGTATTTCGCTATCTCTTCCACTCACGGGCCTTATGGGCGCGCATAGTGATGCGCATTATTGTCGCCGATAAGCGTTATCGATAGTGTATTGAGATTTATCATTTTGTGGGTTAGTGATAAAAATGAAAGAAAAAAATAGATAAAACAACGTATTTATTAAAATAAGAATAATAATAATTTAAAAAAAATATATTGATTAGGTATCTATGTATTAAAAAACTATAAGTACAAAAGTTTAGAATTTAACAAGTTATATTAAAAATCTAAGTTTAAAATTAACAGTAAAAAAGATAATTATGATATAAAAATAAATTATTAGTATGTATTAAAAAAGTTATAAGTACAATAGTTAAGAATGTAACAAGTTATGTTAAAAACAAATATAAATACTTGTACTTAAGTTTAAAATAAACAGAAATCTTAAACTATTAACATTAAAATTCTACATCAGAATCATCAGAGTCATCGTCATCCACATGAATTATGAATTCTTCTGCCAGATGAGATTTATTCAAGTCTTCCTCTTGGAGTTTTTCTGCATGCTTCACACAATCTTCCCAGTTCGCTTGCGAAGCGTTCAAAATTACTTCATGCAATGCACATTGTTGATAACACGTGCTTGTGCTGGTATATTGGTCAAATATTATTTCGAATAAATTCTGCCGTTTTGGTACAAAACAAAGGAGTAGCCATTGTGTCACTAAAGAAATTTAGAGAGTGAATGCACAAAAACACATTTCTCTTCGACGTATGTACTATAATTTGCAGGTAGGTACAACAAATGACTCATAACATAACAATGTCTCACCACCGTGTCGTGTACCTGCCTTCGATGACTCATTTGTTTCTATCGATAATGGCGTTGCGCCCGCGCAACATGCTCACCGTCCTAGCTAGGCTGAGGCCAAGCTATGATTTATGACCCAAACTGCACGGACAAAATAATTCTACTATAAGTAAAAATTAAATAAATGGTTTAAAAATTATGAATTTATTAATACATCCTAATATTTATGCGAATGTTACACATTATGAAAAAAAATACAAAGCAATCTAAGGACTGCCGACAGAAGTGAAAACTTAAAACTAAAAACAAACAGTTGTTATTTTTAGATATCCAAATTAATTCGATCTTAAATTAAAACTTGTAAATCAAAATGATTCATTCAGGCATTAAAAAAAAAATATCATAACTTGACAAAGTACTCCTTAAGACGAATTAAACGAATATAAACTTGATGGGTTCGGATCGTTTCATTACATAATTACTGTAGCCTCCTTCCAGCTCCATATCAGACTTTGGATACCATCTAGAGACAAAGTACTCGTCAAGACGAATCATACGAGCCCAAACTCAATGGTGTTATGTCGTTTTATAACGGAGTTCCTATGGTCATCTTCTAGCGCCATCATCAGACCCTGGATACCATCTAAAGACAAAGTACTCATCAAGACGAATCAAACGATTCCAAACTCGATGGGGTTACAGAGTTACTGTGGCCACTTTCCTGCTCCATCATCAGACCCTGGATATCATCTAGGACTAGAGTACTAGTCAAGACATTTCAAATGAGCCCTAACTCGATGGAGTGGCGCCATTTAATTACAGTTTCACGAAACGAAAAGAAGTTCACTTCAATAAAACTACATTTACGGAATTTATTGCGTTCTTGATTTTCTAGTATCCCGACGTTTCGAATACTTTAGAGCAACATGATCACGGGTGGACTTTTAACCATTGGACGTCTAACATCGAAGTCCACCTGTGATCATGAATACTGTAAAGTAATCGAAACGTCGGGATAATAGAAAATACTTTGGAAAATCCAAAACTGCACGCTTCATAATCTTCATTTTTCACAATAAAATTGATTATTTGATAAGTAACTAATAATGTATTGGTCTTACTAAGTAGTTTTCAATAAATCACATAGATTGCGCTAATTTCAAAAAGTACTAATGTGGGTTTCATGTTTTATACGCCATCTAGCGCTAATTTTAAGAAGTACTATATTGATCTACCTCTCAGTTCAGGGCCGCGCACACGCCAAGGCCACGCAAAAAAAATTGTGGAATGTAAAATATGTATTTTTCATGTTTTATAACGTCGGTGTGTTATTATTTACGTGTGTTTAGTGTTTTTAATTATTGTTATGGATAAAATAGTTATTATACTTGGCAAATATCATCAGTTCGTCAAGCAAAGGTAAGAACTTTCTTTTAACAAAAAACAATGTACCGGCCAGGCGAACGGCGTTCTGTTGACGATATTAAAACCACCGGTGGCTATGCGTACGTAAAAAATGTAGTTCTCATGAAAGGCGCTGGTTTTAGTGTCGCGTCGAGCGTAAATGCCGTAAATATTCAGTATTTTTTTGTTTATTTAATAACAATTAAACCACATCGAATCAGACCATGAAAAGTAATAGGGCTCTATTCCAAATCATAATAATGGGTAAACGAAAAAAAAAGACTTGATTAGTAAAGTATTTTGGTCGTTATCGTGTTAACATACATTACCTACAACTCACGGACGTCCAAGCCAGACTTTTTTCAAACAGTTTTTAACTAGTTTAAATAACAAAAATGGCATCAAAAATATCATGAGTGTTAATAATAGTGTTTGTTCTTTATATGTGTGTGTAGATATTATTTTACAAGTGCAAAATATGATAAATAGAGACATTTTAAGTTTGAAAAATCAGTTGTTCCGTGTAAAACGGGAGTAGAACACACTTCAACGCTTCGCTTATGAAGCGTGCAATTAAGTAAACGCGATAGATTCCGTAAACGTAGTTTTATTTCATAACGTATTTATTATTAATTATACAAGTAGTCATTGATCGCTTTCAATTTCATCCTCTTCATCAGCTTAAGAAAGGGTTTCAATAACCTAAGATTGTTAGGGCAGTTGTATGTATTCATTATGAAAACGTTTTGGGATTGACCCATTTTCACATAAAAGTTTAAGATTATTATATTTTTAAACATTTTAGATCTATATTTTTTAGCAATTGACATGCTCCGCTACTTTTTAAAGTAGGTATAAATTATTTGTGAATAAGGAAAAATTGATTTTTAGTAGGAGCGGCGATCGAACCCGCGTCTTTTCCAATCCGGGGAAGTGCTCTAAGCCACTGAGCTATCCTACTGATCTTTCGATCATCCCAATTTTCTCATCACATTTGTCTTACGACCAACGCCCTCCCTTTCCTACTTACTATTTCAACGGTTTTACCACCCATAGCTGGCAAATATTCAAAATAATTATGGGTTTATAACAAAAGCAAATTAAAAGTTCTTTACGACTATAAAAATTACCCTTGTATGTACTTAATTAGTTCTTACTGCACACGTTTATTGTCAGGCTATAAAATTATGGCTTGTAATTACATTTTTTTCAGGTTTTCAGGGGTGAAACTCCATTCTAACTTCTTTAATTACTATTGTACATACTTGTAATTAAACGAGTCAAAGGAACGCCAACATTTAAGAACTTTCTTCCTGGAACTCATTTTTATAACTAGAAAAACAAAAGTTATTTAAGAAAGTTTTTTTTTTTTTCATTTTTTGCTCATTACCGAAAGTATGAGATTTGGAGATACGCCTTTTGTAGCGGAAAGGGATAAATGTGTTTTGTTAGTCAGTTTTGCGATGAGTGATGCTTAGCTTTATGAAAATCTTAGGTAGTAAAAATCATTTTTTTCACCGTAGCGCGATTTTAAATACATAGATCGAAATAGCGTGAAAAACGAAGTATGATTCCATCAAAAAGTAATTTTATATATATTTACTATATCTATTTGTGCTAAATTTCTTGACTATCTGTTAAATAGTCTCGGTGTTAAAGCATAACAAACAAACTCACTTTTAAATTTATAGTATTAGTAAGGGAGTAAGTTTACAAGGGTAACAAACAAGAATAGCGCCCGCCTGATGGTAAGCGTAGTCTTTATACGCTTGCCATACCAGGTACATCAGTCGCTACTTTTGTACTCTAATAAAAGAGATGCTGTGTGGGGCCGGCACCAAGAATAGCTCCACCCCGTCTCTTCCTATGGGAGTCGTAAAAGCTGACTAAGGGATTACCGGGGGACCGGGCAGCAGCGTTCCCCTGTGTACTAAAAACATCCACTGCGATCGCCAACCCGCCTGCTAAGCGTGGCGATTATGGTAAAACCCTCATTTTGGGGAGGCCATGTCCAGCAGTGGACGATAAAAGGCTGATGGATGGATGGATGAAAGAGATATGATAACGAGGAAATAGGCCATGAATGAGTGTATCAATCTTCAGCGTTATTGCTAACCTAATAAACAGATATAGAAATATGTGAAAGGGTGGTACGTCCTTGGTCGCATCGCACGTTCACTATGGGATCAGCAAGGATTTACACAAGAACGAACAGGGTGCCCTGCTCGTGGGTATGATTTACTCGTCTACACTTTCGCAGTTTATCGCACCTTTAATAAAAAAAAGAAATAAATTAAAATTTTCATTTTGTGGGAAAACGCATTTAAAGTTTTACGTGTTTATACGGACCCCATCAATTTGTCGTAGTTATTTAAAAAAAAAGTTCGTAGTTATTTCACTATTCAATAAAATATGTGATCAAATAATTGAGATACAGATGGAGTAATTGTGAATGTTGCAGTTTTATATTACAATCATCTGACAAGTGAGTGAATTATTTAGGTTTTGTACAGTATTAACATTATTATTATATTAACCTGAGAAGTATAACAATGTCAGAAAAATAATCAGAATTGTTTCACGTTAATATTAATGACCAAATTATGGGTTGTGTTTTATTTAATAAAACAAATAATTTTTCTTTGTTCTATTGATCCGTGTTTAATTTCAAAATGATATATATTTGCGTTAGAATACCTATAGGACCGTGATATATAAAATATATAAAACTTCTTGAATTTAAAGAACCAGCAAGAATGTATACCTACTTACATAATTATAAAACAAAGTTCCCGCCACGTCTGTCTGTATATCAGGGATAAAGTAGCAAACGGATTTTCATGCGGCTTTCACTAATTAATGGAGTAATTTCACAGGCAAGTTTTGATATACAATTAATTAAGTTTTTGTGCAATATAACTAAATTATTACGGTTATAAAAGAAAAGTCAGTTGTCGCATATATAACGGATGATAAATTGAAAACGGCTACATCGATTTCGCTGATTTTTGTTTTGATTTATTCCTGATTATCAATGAGAGAACGTTTTAGACAAGTTTTTCTAGTTATCGTCCGGAAAACTGGAAAATGTGAATGGTGTTTTAGTTTGATAATTTCAATATAAATTGTTACTTTCAGGTTGACTGCTTTGACTTATTTATATATAGCAACAAAAAATTTCGCATTAAAATATTTATATTTCAGTGTATTCCTGATGTTCCTACTATACTATATTAATTTGGTGTTTATAAAAGGATTACCTACGTACGTCTAACTAGATTTAACTATCAGTTTTACTTCCATCCATCCATCAGTCTTTCATCGTCCACTGCTGGATATGTCCTCCCCAAAGGAACGCCACAGCGAACGGTCCTGTGCCGCCTGCATCCAACGAAACAACTTTGACTAGGTCATCGGTCCACCTGTGGGAGGCCCTCCTACACTACGCCATCCTATACGCGGTCGCCACTCGAGAACCTTTCTTTCCCAACGGTTGTCGGTTCGTCAAGCGATGTGGCCTGCCCATTACCACTTCAGCATGCTGATCTGGCGGTCTACTCCCGTTCTCCTACGGATTTCCATATTACAGATCTTATTACGTAGAGAGATCCCAAGCATAGCCCACTCCATGGCACGCTGAGCGACTTTGAGCCTTGATATAAGGTCAACATTTAGAGACCACGTCTCACCGGTCATCACCGGTAATACACACTGGTCGTAGACCTTCATCTTCAGACACTGTGGAATATTGGACAAGAAGATCTTCCTCAGCTTCCCGAACGCTGCCCATCAGTTTTACACGCATATCTAAAATTCAACCGCGCAGCTGTACTACCCCGTCAACCGTCTATCAGAAATTTTTGACTGGACAACACGATGATCAGTTGAAATTCTGGCACAAATTCCAGTAAATTTAGAAATCTGCAAAACATAATGAACAACGACTGACGAAAATAGTTTTTATACTAAAGAAGTGATCTCTATCTTAAGAAATCATTTCTAACGATTACCATAACAGCGTGATGTGACTACCTAATCCAGCAGGGACTTAAAGTGCTCATGGAATTCATTTGATGCATCTTATTTATAGAGAAGTGCGCTGTTAGATGCTTGGTCGCATAACAGAAGTGGTCAACCTCATGTGCATATTCTACTGTAGATGAAAAAATTTCGTATAAATTGACGCCATTGTATGCACAGACTTTCCTAACCGATAGTGTGACGATTACAACCGAGAATTGCCATGCAAGATCGATAGCATTATTTGCGCAGTATATCCTAATCCCATAACATCCAGATTTATATGAATAGATGACGAACGAAGTGAAGAATATTGCTTACTTGTGGCGATTGTAACGTCAAAGATGAGTACGTTATCTGTGTGGTTTATAAAACATCACGATTACAAGTAAACGGTTATCCCTCTATCATGTATAGATGCGAAATAACTTCTGCAGAGTATAACGGAACAAAATAAGGTATTACTGTTGAACACTGATACTGAAAAATAAAATAAAGTGTTACTGTTGTCTGTTTTTGTATAGGATTACAAATACATTCAAAAACATTTAGAGCGCATTTTCTCCACTGCAATTTTGCCAAGTCCCACAAATAATTTGTACTTAAGTAGGTACCTATAAAGGGAAAGGCAGCCATATAGTTGATATTGTAAATAAAGGCTCTCTATCAGGGATGAAGTTTTGCAATGTTATGTTACACAATTATGTCAAGAGCAAAGAGAAGGAAACCCATTGTGGTTAATTTAGCTGTATATATGAAAAATGGACACCGAGTTTATTTTAGGGCAGCAAAGGCACAGCAAAGAATAGAACGACCACAAGCGTCAGCACTGACAAGCTTTTTTGTAACATGCACAAGTAATCTATTTGTTAGAACACTGCTTTACTGGGAGATAAGATATCCCACATAGCACACATTGTCGTCACAAAAAGTATTCAGCGTCAGAAACACGGAAATCCTTTTTTTTTCAATATAAATGTGAAAGTTATATTTAACGAATGCATTTACACTCTTGATCTGATCGATGATAAATATTTACTATTATTATACCCATGTTTCGCCAGCTATGTTAGGTCCCATGATATACGAGGAGACTATTACTTGCACCCTCAAAGCCATTCTAAAACCAAGACACAGATTATTATTTATAATTGCTCATTAAATGACCTCATTAAATATATTTATGTTATATATTTATATACAAGAATTGCTGGTTTAATCATACTAAATTTATTAATTCAATCGGATCGAAATGACTAAAAATGCAAAACAGTAAATATGAATCCACCAATCGATACGAATCATCAATATTTTAAATTGTTGTGGTTATTGCGACAATCTATATTACTATTTTATTCGTCTCATTTAAAAAAAGTGATAACACACATATAAGTATTATTTTAATGGTAAATAATTAAATAACTCCCTTTGTAGTTATCGACAATCGACATTTTCATTGTCGTTGTCATATATGATGTGATACTTTCTGATATTTACGCGAATGTTACACATTTTGAAATACGTTATTTAAAAATATAATATTATGGTGATATAATGTTTTGTTCAATTACTAAACCTAATATTTCCTTGCCCTAGACGATGACGCCATATTAAAAATGATATAATCTCGAAAGAAAGTAATTATTAATAAACCAGTAATTTAAACAATATTGTAAATAGCTCGACAGTAACATTTTATTCAGTAGTAAATTAAAATTAAATAAATAAAAATGAAAGACGTGCAATGAATTTAAAAGTAAATAGAATAAACGCCAAAGTCTAAAGCATTAATAATAAAAATATAGGACAAAAGCGACACAATTTTTATTAAACTTCAATAATCTGTTAAACATTTAAAAGTAAATTGTAATAAGATGAAATGATAAGTAAGAACATACAAAATCATTTCCAGTAAACTAAACTAAGTCGTAAAGGTTACGAAACAAATATTTTTTTCTTCTATTACAGTGGAGTAAGTCTAAATGATAGCACTTTTTGAATAAATAACAAAAATTAATAATACCTGGCTGTTAGTGGTACACCGAATTACTTTGTTTTATTTCAGTTTTGTTTCAATTATCAACGATCTTACCATAAACAGAACCAGCGCATCACTGAATCGATCACTCTATATACCAGTATCGACTTGTCAGGCCGCGTTTATATTAAAGAGATGGGTACGTTTTTATTCAGCTCACCTTTTTAGTATTGCAATATCTGTTTTACTGAACGTATTCTCCTTGCTACGTTATTTCATTTTATGATAAAATCTCGTTAAACATGAATTTTGAGTTATTTCTTTTTTTTTATTAAAGGTGCGTTATGCTCTGGTACATGTCCTGAGTATGGTAAGTGTCTTAAAAGTAACATCTTTACAGCTAGTTTAAAATTTACTTAAGTGGAATTGAAATAATAAGTTACCTTAATCCATCAGCACACTTAGGGAATACCGGGGGAGTGAGCAGCAGCACTCCTTCGAGTATTAACAACATCCACTGCGATCGCCAACCCGCCTGCCAAGCGTGGCGATTACAGCACTATCCCCCCATGCTTAGGGAGGCCTATGTCCAGCAGTGGACGTTAATAGACTGATGGAGTAATCTATTATGCATTTTAGTTAAAAAACTATTATTTAGATATTACCAACGAACACTTCAATTTTGTTTGTATAGTTTAGGTACACAGAAACACTTATCTTTTGTATTTTTATTCTGAGTATTGATAAGGTTCAAATAAGTCATCAGAGTTGAATAGATTTTGTTAATATATTTTACTTAGAAATTAACTACTCATTTACATGAGTTATATCAAGTTTCTCTCGAAGAGATTGCAGTCTTGTAAGACCACCTATTATTACTCCTGAGTTGTTGTTAGTAGGTATGTATCGTATATGCTCTGTTCTACAAAAAGCTGTATAAAATTCTATTCTATAATAATGTAAACTACTACTCCAAAACTCCAAATTATAGCTTAAGACTTTTTTTCCTTAATGGCGGCGCATTAGTTATTAAAATTAGGACCTTAGTTAATCGCTTCCTATCATGGATATCTAATAGAAAAAAATATAAAAAAAAACGTTGAGAGGTGTCAAGGGACACCCGGATGGAACGAAGTTTCTTTCTAAAATGTACTAAATTAAAAGAGTGCGAGTTACTAGGGGATTAGATTTTTATATATTGTCTGTATAAAATCTCTACTTACCTAACTCCATCAGCAATATCCGCAACTTGTGAAGAAACACTGTCAGGATTCATTATTATTATTATTTATTATGTACAAAAAACCTGTATACACTCAACAAAAATAATCTTCGCGACACCACACTGTTCCATGCGAAATAGAAATAAAAATAATATAAACTTATATAAAAAATATAACAAAAAAATAAATAAAAAAATATAACAAAAAACCAAACAAAAAGCAAAAAGTGTCGTGACAACTTTTCGTAAGAATTTTTTCCGTGTAGCCCCCTTTCACAACGCGCGATAAGGAACTTCGTTCCAACAGACGTAATAAACATATATTAAAAAAATGCCATTGTACGCGGCTCCACCGCAGGCAAAATCTAATTTTTGGGTTAGGTATATCTCGGGTTCCTGTATACAAGTTTTTAAGCCTAATCAAGAGTTATCAAACAAAAATCCGTTCAGTAGTTTTTGAGTTAAGTTCGAACACAAAATTTCGAAAAAAAAATATAAGTCATTATTTTTCTCAATAGCATCACGCCTGTATTCCCCGAAGGGCTAGGCTTAAACTTTAATCTGAGGTTGAATTCATACACACACACGCGCATACTAACTATATTAAATGCCCCGCCATCATGTTTATTTATTGACTTTTAATAAAAATGGGTCTGACGTATATTGCGGTCGTATTAAATTACCTTTATTGTATTCAAAGGAGTACTAATACTACTATCCAAACAATATTTTTGCAATAAAATCTTACAAGAATTTGCATTTATTACTATGTTATTTTTAAATATCCTTAACAACAAGTAACCAAGTACATATACTTACACTAACTATATTTAAAAACATGTACACTCTTGATCGCTATTATTGCCGTATTCACAGTGGGCTTGGTTACTTGCGACACTCTTCATTATTTTTCAATGTACCTATAACCACTCCACACCCTGTTCATTCGCATTAGCGCAAGGCATTCAGCGCTCAAATGTCGCCCGTTGCACAAGATGCTAAATGTACCGAAGAATAACTGCAAATGTACTTACAGAAAGAGTGATGATCTTATCGAACAGCATTATCGGTGGCATATGAAAGTCGAACACGAAGTACTGCAAACAAAAAAATGTAAATAGATTTCTGTTTAAGCCGCCATGTTATTATGGTATCTCTTTCTTTATATATAAAACGGACTTAAAGGCTTTAGTAACAGGAATTTAGTATCGGTAAAATGTAATAGTACCATGACAATTATTTTATTTAGGAGTTTATACCAGTTACTATCTTTTTCTATTAGACAATACCTATGTCCCAGTAACATATTCATTTTATGTTAGTGGATCTAATTGTTCATTATAACAGAAGAGAGCAAATAAAGGGTTATTACTCGAAATAATTATCATAGTGATAACAAAACAATCTTTTTTTTGTTGAGGCGGGTAAAATGTACCTAACTGCCCACCCTGTCATTTGGGGCAACAAACAGGGTAGTGTGGGGCCCTCACCCACTAGATAAGCCCGTCGTGTGCCGTCTCTCTGCCTGTATTGGTGGGCCACTGGAACCATGTTACATTACTTCGGTGGTTATAACAAAACAGCCACAAATTTGCATTGCTTCGTTACGACTTATTATAGACTTCATATCTTAACATTCGACAGATCCGGAAGTCCTGTTGTCGGCTTGGTCCAAGATCCCAGATCCAAGCTAACTCGGCACTTTACCGAAGATATCCCGGACGTCAGTCTGTACGAGATCAGAATGGCTCTCAAACAACTAAAGAACGGGAAGGCACCAGGATACGACGGAATCACCACAGAGCTTCTGAGAGCAGGCGGAAAGCCGGTCTTAATAGCTCTTCAGAGGCTGTTCAATTCCATCGTTCTCGAGGGCGATGTTCCAGAGTCGTCGACCAGAAGCGTGGTGGTGCTGTTCTTCAAGAAAGGTGACATAACCCTCTTGAAGAACTATAGACCCATCTCGCTCTTGAGCCACGTCTATAAGTTGTTTTCGAGGGTCATTACAAATCGACTCACGCGCCGGCTTGACGACTTCCAGCCTCCCGAACAAGCCGGTTTCCGAAAAGGCTATAGTACCATAGACCACATCCATACGCTACGCCAGATTATACAGAAAACCGAGGACTATAATCCGCCTCTGTGTCTGGCGTTTGTGGACTATGAAAAAGCCTTCGATTCGATCGAAACTTGGGCGGTGTTGCAGTCCCTTCAGTGCTAAATTGACTATCGGTACATCGAAGTGCTGAAGTGCATGTATAGAAACGCCACCATGTCAGTCCGTGTTCAGGACAGGGGTACAAAACCGATGCAACTGCAGAGAGATGTTAGACAGGGAGACGTTATGTCCCCGAAACTCTTCACCACTGCATTGGAAGATGTCTTCAAGCTCTTGGACTGGACCGGATTGGGCATCAACATCAATGGCGAATACATCACTCACCTTCGATATGCCGACGATATCGTAGTCATGGCAGAATCGCTGGAGGACCTTGGCACCATGCTCAATGATCTCAGCAGGGTTTCCCGACTAGTGCCTCTCAAAATGAACATGGACAAGACAAAAGTCATGTCTAATGTCCATGTCATTTCAGCAATGGTCTAGTCGGGAGTGCGCTTCTCGAAGTTGTCAACCACTATGTCTACCTGGGACAAACAGTCCAGTTTTGTAGGCACAACTTCGAGAAAGAGGTCAATCAACGAATACAACTCGGCTGGGCAGCGTTCGGGAAGCTAAGGAAGATCTTCTCGTCCAATATTCCGCAGTATCTGAAAACGAAGGTCTACGACCAGTGTGTGTTACCAGTGATGACATACGGAACAGAGACGTCGTCTCTGAATGTTAGCCTCGTATCAAGGCTCAAAGTCGCTCAGCGGGCCATGGAGCGGGCTATGCTTGGTATTTCCCTACGTGATCGAATCCGTAATACGGAGATCCGTAGGAGAACGAGAGTGACCGACATAACCCGCCGGGTTGCCATGCTGAAGTGGCAATGGGCAGGCCACATCGCTCGACGAACTGACAACCGTTGGGGAAGAAAGGTTCTCGAGTGGCGACCACGTATCGGACGGCGCAGCGTAGGACGGCCCCCCACAAGATGGACCGACGATCTGGTCAAAGCCACGGGGAGCCGTTGGATGCGGTCGGCACAGGACCGCTCGTTGTGGCGTTCTCTTGGGGAGGCCTATGTCCAGCAGTGGACGTTGAAAGGCTGATGGATGGATGGATCTTAACATTGAAAAACAACTCATTACTCATACTAAAATTATTGCGCAGTTTGCTAAAAACATAAACACACGTTGCTTGTATTATTATTAATGAAAGCCGGTCTAATTAATGCGGTGTACAACATTGTACATCGTTAAAATATTTGTTTATCTAGGTACATGGAAACCGCATTTATTAATTTTCAATGTTGCACGACTGTGATAGTCAATTGTTCGATTTCCATGT
Organism: Leucoma salicis; assembly: GCA_948253155.1. NCBI lineage: Eukaryota > Metazoa > Arthropoda > Insecta > Lepidoptera > Erebidae > Leucoma > Leucoma salicis. The sequence continues at coordinate 25,432,627 of OX411803.1, forward strand.
TATTGTATCGTATAATTGAGTTTGAGGCTTGTAGTTAATAGTTAACGGCGATAACGCTAGCTAACAGCTTGCGGCTAATTTCATGCTGTCAAACGATCAAACGATCACCAGTTGTGGAGAGGTAGAGATTTTAAAAATTAGGTATGTATATGCTAAAATTACCACTGACCATCGCAAAGCAAATCTGGGAGTAAACTGGATAGTAAAAAAAAATATCTTAACTATGACATAATTACCTCATTGTAATAGGGACAATTAGTGCTCTCCTTGACGCTTGTATATTTTCGCACATCGCCTACTTGTACGCAGACGACGGGATCCATATTGAGGCCAGCGAGCTGACGAGCCTCGATGACAGTCACACATATTTGGAAATCTGCTGCTTTCAAGGCAGGGCTGCCAGTTTCTATGATTGGACGCCTGGACAATAAAGAGTCATGTGGCTTTGTGTGGCTGAATGAATTGGCATAATCTTCTTTTTTAGAGATTTCCTTCTAACCTAATTGTATTATCTGATAATTGCGTCCTTAATCGACATTTATGACACATTCGAAATGAGTAACAAACAGATAGGCATTGGAAGCGTCCATCATTATACAGATAAATTTATTATGGTATGAATTAATAATAGAACACAAAACTTGAACTTTAATGTCAGTGTCTGTCAGTTTGTTTATAAAAAAATATATGGTTGTCTGTAAAGTCGGTTTACGGACAATAATTTTACGTGATAACGTCATATCTGTGTTTTCTGAGGGTTTCACAAACAATGCATCGGCCGCCATACATTTTTTCGGAACGTGACACTTTATCGTGCGTGCAGCCGGCGTTCATCGATTTTTAAGACGTTATTACGTCAAAAACTATGCAAGGATAATAAAGCTTTGGTTATGGCTAGAACTCGGCTTGGGCATTATTCCTTTTATATTAATGTCAATTTAAATTATCGTTATTAAGTAGATTATAAAACTAAACTCCACACAAACAAAATCGGTTTCAGCTTATAAAATTTGACGGGCCTCATGGCATAGTTGGTAGTGCACGAGGTCGTGGGTTCGATTCCCATTCAGGACAATTATTTGTGCGATGAACACAGATATTTGTACTGCGTCTGGGTGTTTTCTATCTATTAAATATATGTATTTACAATAAAGTAATATAATGTATTATATCCGTAATACCCATAGCACAAGCGTTAAGCTTAGTTTGGGACCAGAGGACGTTGTGTGAAAATTAATAAAATTAAAGGCTCACATTTTCTTAATTTCCGGGGCTTTAGTGGGTGAACGAAGATGTACAAGGGCCTCGTCGGAGGATACAGAGAACCGACTGTCAGGTCGGTCTGGCTCCGATGATGGTCCACCTACATCAATTAGGGCCATTTCCTCGTCACGGTCGCCACTACGAAACTTAGCCTTGCCCAGTCGGATTAATGATTTAACCGCCTTGAAAGTTGAAGAACGCTTATGCTCTGGTGGTAGCTCAACAGCGACTTTGTCTCCACCATTCAGGGTAATACCACGCCTGCAAAATAAAATATGATCAATTCATGTACGTAATAAGAATTAAAACCATTATCACAAATCTATACCTAATCAAAAAAAAATAGCTTCTTATTTTCAATGTATTGGTAATTTAAAGCTTAGATATTAATCTGAACTCCTATCTATTGATAGACTAAAATCAACTGCATAGATGGCGGAGTGGTTTAGATACGGCCTCCTGCCCGAGTCTTATGGGTTCGATTCCCACATAGGACAACTATTTGTGTGATCAGTAAATGGTTGTTTTGAGTTTGAATGTACTTTGTGTCCGTAAAATTGTATTTGTATGTTGTAAAGATCCTCCGCGATACAAGAATAATTCCTTAGTGCAGGGAATTGTGTGTTATAAAAAAGAAAACATATACACTTTTTAATTATTTCATCAAAATTTTAATGATTCTATTTCCACGCTTTGATTTTAATGAATCTGGCGTTGTGAAATCGTCCATTGTGTTCTTGAGTTTCTTAGACGTTCTTGGCTTCAAATATGTTATGATTATTAATGGAACAGCTAATGTAAATTTATATCACTGTTTTGTTTTGAAATCGTACTTTACCTTCTTACCAAATAAATTATGATATCTTAATATACTTCCATCCATCCATCAGCCTTTCAACGTCCACTGCTGGACATAGGCCTCCCCAAGAGAACGCCACAACGAGCGGCCCGTCATGGGGGATAACGCCGTAATCGCCACGCTTGGCAGGCGGGTTGGCGATCGCAGTGGATGTTGTTTATACTCGAGGGAGTGCTGCTGCCCACTCCCCTGCTATTCCCTCAGTCGGCTCTTACGACTCCCGTGGATAGAGGGTGGTGGGACAATTCTAAAGCCGGCCCCACACGGTTTAATATACTTAATATATTGAAATGCGTTTAGAAATTAAGAAAATCTACCTCAAAAATCGTTTTCCAACGTTTTTCAGCTTATGAGCACGTGATTCATCCAAAAAATCCATGTTGATAACAGTTTCTTTATTAGAGCTGTTGATAGATTGTTCAAGATTTGCAATATTGCGTTCTACGTCCAGTAATACGTTTTTAGTAGAATCAGCAGTAGGTGATGAGTTTGCTGGAGGAAGGCCATGGGGTAATCCGGAGGTAGATCCGTGTGGAGATGTGACGGAACCATGGGTAGATGGTGATCTGCCGTGGACTCCAGGTGTAGTTTCACTAACTATCACGACTTTAGGCAACAAATCTTGGGCAGATGACGGCGACATCTGAGCACACGCTTGGTTATAACTTTCGGCTTCTACTGGCGGTTTGTAATATACGACCATATCAACGAGTGCCTGAAACAATATATATTTTTTTATAAAATTTGCATTTACAATATTCACAAAGAGTATAATACTATAAATTCTGAAGCTTATACTACTTAGCCACGCCCTTGTCGTAGCGACATTATTTTATCATTAATATTCCAATTTGCGTACGCATTGGTATCATATTTCTGACGGTATAACATCTCACTTTTTTTTACTTCGTTTATGTTAGGCTAGTTTTACCCACAGCTCCAAAGCATGAAATAGCTAGGGTCTCAGGGCTATATCTGAGATTTTCAATAAATTCAAACAAACAATATTTCATCGAAATTCGTTCAGTAGTTTTTGCGTGATATTCGGACAAACAAATAAACAAGAATTACGGATTAGTCATTAACAAGAATAAGGTTAAAATAAGATGTGATGATTTTATCGCATATTTAATAATTTTTATTCAAAGTGGTCAGCACTTTGAATAAAAATTAAACCTGCGTAGTGTTAGATTTCAGAGTGAGCCTTTTTATTTTAAAACATTCTAAATTAAATATAATAAATAATTATTGTAAAAGTGCTTTATACTATATCAATGAACTATTTGTAACATTTGCTGTCAAGCGGGGTGCTTACACTTTTTAATTTTTTTTTATTTATTATAATAGGTATTATTTCCTACTTTTTAGTTCAGCTAGCTATTAATACGTGTTATTTATTTTGAAAGTTAAAGTGAATACTTATATAAACTCGATAAAACGAAAAAGTGTCACGAAAAAGGTTCACACACATAAATGTATAGATTGACAGTCAGTTGCAGAAAAATCCATTAAGTTATTTTAACTTTTACTTTTAAATATTTTTGTTGTCACAAAAAGTATTCCTTTCCTTTAATATATATATAGTTCTTCTCCTATAATTATAGTTCCTTTCTAGTTAATTTGAAACGTTGGTATCCGGCTTGCGTGATCAATAGGTACTTAAACTATATGACCACGGTGTACATAATATTAAGTTTGAAAAAGTGATATTCATTCAATAATAAACTAATATCTCTATTTTGCTATGTTCACTTGGTATTCCCATGCAACGTATAAAGTATTGTTCTCACCAACCTTCGAAATGAATTATATAAATACTTTTGTTATTTATGTAGCTATGGTGAGGTTCACAAGATCTTTTACCAAAGTTGACCCATGAATTCCTATGGGATCCATTGATGATGTCGTCGCAGAATACTAAATTTAAATGAAATTGAATGCTCCATTCAATTTCATTAACGAGAGGTCATTTTAATCTTGGTAAAAAATAATAAACTTTACATTTATCCTAATACTCCTGATACTCTATATCCATCTCAATCTCTCGTAGGCTCTTTTTCAGAATCTTCACTTCTGCCGTGTGCGAATTGCACACATGGGTTTTTTTTATTATAATTTATTATTTTCTTGTAATTTCAAAACAGCATCGAAAGTACTTTTATTTAAAGGAAATAAAGCCTACCAAGCTGTGATAATTTTCCTTTACACTTTATTAAGTGTACTACTACTAGTGTGCCGTATGCTTGTTCACCAAGCATTTAGTATAAAAAAAAAGTACAATAAGATTATTATAAGCATCAACTAATTGCACAAACGTGTTTTCTATCCAAAGTTAAATTCCTATGACAACAAAAATAAGTGTAGCTGCTATCGGAGTTTTCAAAATAGCTCTCTATGCACTACCATGAATTTTCCACATATCCAAAAACAACCATTTAGCTGGCTCACTTGACTCTAACAATTTTTGTTGTGCGCGCTTAAGCTTAATTTTGCACAAACAAAAAAACTGTTTTCACAAACACACAATATTTTTGAAAGACCTATCCAACGACACCACACCCTATGGGATAGACGAGAAAAAAAAAACATCCCCACTTTACCTACATGTAGAGGGTAGCCACTGATTTTATTTTAGTCTTTTACGTGTCGTGACTAATATGTATATTCATACCAATTCACAGCTTTCTATTACTAAATCTCTGAGCTAAGTTGTAAATAGCGGACTAACGGACATGGCAAAACTATAAGGATTCCTTATTGACTAAGGAACCCTAAAAACGGACACAAATTATTGCTTTATCATCAGTCCTTGATAAGTGTGCAAAGTTTCAAATCAATCCGACATCTTGAAGGGGGTGAAAATCACGTTCGAAGATTCCGTTACATAGATTCATAGATACATACTAATGATAGGTATAAGATTTTATTATTCTTTCGACTTGAACATGGATAAAACAAAAAATTTAGCAATAGGTATTCGAATAAGAGTTCCAACGTAATAATATTAATAAATTTGGATAATGGGTGCGTCATGATTTGGCTGCCTCTTGCCATCTATCGAGTATATTTCCTAACTACGGGCTGCTACAGAGAGTTTTTCTTTTTATGAAAAAGTTAAATACCACCGCCCGACCCGGAGATCGAACCCGAAACCTCATGATAAGCAGTCACTCACACTACCGCTGCACCACCGAGGCAGTTATTCACAAGAACAAGAACATAATAATTGTAAAATAGATATACCGCATATCTAGACTCTAGAGCCTTAGCAACGCGCGGTTTGCTAGTTATATTATTTTAGCATTCACGTAAATATCAGGAGAAAAGGAAGACTTCAATTGTGTAACTGGCAGCTATGGATGCAACAGTTGGCACAAGCAACCGAGGAGTAATAACCAACGTTGTCATAATATAATATATACCATTGCCTCTACTTTTTATGGACTGGGTGACCTCGTTTCTACTAGCTAAAATAATAAACTTTTATAAATATTTCCTGCAAGGAGAAGCCTTAGAAAAAGAAATGGAGTTTAAAAACGTTATCAGGTTACTGTCGGAAACTTAAAAAGAAAAAGATTTAATAGACTTAATTCCCACTACCTGCTTATTTATTGTACCGGTCTGCAGTGTCTGCACTAAATAACAGCTTGCTAAGCGTCGATAGCATGACATTGATATACATTAATCAAGAATTGAATTGAATCGATGCGACTGGGACGGGCAGTGTTATAAATATTCACGGACATTTTCACAACGTCCTCTGGTCCTAAACTAAGCTTAACGCTTGTGCTATGGGTACCAGATTACGAATACAATACATATATTACTTTTTTTTTGTAAATACATGCATAAATAGATAGAAAACACCCAGACGCAGTACAAATATCTGTGTTCATTACACAAATAATTGTCCTGAGTGGGAATTGAACCCACGACCTCGTGTACGGAAGTTGGTTACACTGCTGACTACGCCACGAGTCCCACGTCAATTTTTTTCAATTTGTAAGTTATTGAGCTTATTTGTAAAAATTCAAAAATCAGTTGCAGCCCGGAGTTTGGAAATGTGCCCGGTAAACGGCAATAAGCTCACCCCCTATTACGTGGAACTTAAACATAGCTGGCGAACCGTGGTTGTGTAATACACCTCTGCCTACCCCTTTGGGGAATACAGATGTGATCATATGAATTGAATTATGATGTTGATTTAGGTTTATTTTTACCTCTAAATACAAAAATAACCTTTTGATGTCATGAGCTTGATGTGTAAATATTTTTATTAGTATATTATTGTTTGATTTATTTAAAGTTTCCGAGTGGCAAATAAAAGTTTAAGTTTGTAGATCAGTGTTCTTATTTATGCAATTGATTAATATATTCATTAAGCTTCTTCTTTCCGTATAGATCTTTCTTAATTGAAACTTATTATTCGGTTTGTTATCCATCTTTAGTATTTTTGCATCATATATCCGTGCCACGTGAGGCGAATACTTAGTGACATTTCACCATTTATAATGGCTCATGAGTGTCTTCCCTTATATTATAATACCTTTTTGTATCTAGGCGGGAAATAATGTATCTAAACGCACACCCCGTCATTCGGGGCAAAGAACAGGGTAGTGTGGGGTCCTCAGTCACTAAATAAACCCACCGTGTGCCGTCTCTCCGCCTGTACAGCCAGACTACAGCTGGCAATGTGTGACTTTACTTCAGTGGTCCCCCTTTTTACCCTTTTGGGTAGCCTCTACTCTACTGAGTGACGCTACCCCACATAGGAGCGTCGCACCTTCGCGGGAGGTCATGCGAGTGATGAACGCCGCCACTAGTAGATCTCTATCCAGCCTGCCTGTTCCGCAAATGAAAAAGTCCCTATGGGTTCGTTAGCAAAGCGTCTGGAATGGTTATCCAGAAGATTCAGGCTCAAATCCTGGTCTTTGTTATAAATTATGATTTTTCATTTTCGCGTCATCAAAGATACCAAATCTATGATTAATTTTGTAATAATTAAGCTATTATTTTTGTGGATAAGTATGTTGACCTATTACATGCCTGGCATACTGTATAGATAAATGATTATTAAGCAGCCTACAGCACAAGCTCCTCTACCATATTCTATTCAGAGGCTAGGCTCCTCAGTTCGGGTCAGACAATCGAGAAAGTGGGACGCTTACCGAATTGTCCTCATTTTGTTGATCCTATTTTAAATGTATTATTTCAGTGATAATAATAAAATAATTGTTCTTTTTTAAAAAGACTCCGACCTTTTCCATTCTAATATTTGGTGGCAGCGGTGGAATCGGATACATCCCCAGTGCATATCGTGATTTCTAGCTAGTGCAAGGCCAAAGTGTATAAAAGTGTGGTAAAAATAAATCCAAGGACCCGAACTCATTCCATCCAAAATCAAAATATTCGTGTTAATCCGAGTCGCATTTATAAATCAAGTGCGTGTGTGTGTGTGTGTATGTGCCTTGGGTCCATTGCGTAGTAAGTTAAAGTTGGGTGTCATCATTCGCACCCAACCTGCCCTGTATCCAGCGTCGACCTGACGGTGACCATCACCATATATACGTCTAAAGTAGACGTTGTCCAGTAGATCCAGAGAACGCGATGAGCTATCCCTGCAAGCTAATCCTGTAAGTGCAATTAATATTCTATCCAGTGAAGTTATCCAGTGTTTAATCCTGTGTATTAATTATCCTGTGTACTATTCTATCAAGTGTTTTCCGTGCAGTGACTTTAATATCTATATTTTAATAGTATACTTAATTATAACATTTCTTACATAATAATTTAATAAGAGACATAAGCTTCAATCTCAGTCGTTCTTATCAGTTGTACCAAGACCATTGAGTTATATGTTAAGTACATATTCATCAATTACCAAGACTAAACATTGCGAGCTGCAGCGCAGCCCATGCACTTCTCAGTATTATATCTTAGAACTTAATACCGAACTATACAAGCCATATCCCGTGGCTTATCCTTTGAATTAAACGAGATTACCGACATGTGGGATGTTGATTCAACAATTATTGTTCCGATAGTCATATCGGTTAATGGACTGATTGCCAAGAGTCTCGACCAACACCTATTGAGACTCTCGTTGGGCAGCTGGCTTAAGGGCGTGATGCAAAAGGCAGTACTCATCGACACGGCACGTATTGTGAGGAGGTTCCTTACTCTGGAGACCTAACCACCAGGCAGCTTGGCCCCAGCACCCGATGTCGGTGGTCTATCTATTTTATACATTTTTAAATTTGTTATGTTTACTCGTTTGTGTTTTTGTTTGTATTTTTATAAGTATGTTAGTATGCTCTGTGAGTGTTTGTTTCTTTTCATAATATATTTAAAATTGTATATAATGTGATGTAAAATAAATAAAGAGAATAATAATAACTATTATAATAATCAACCCAGGATTTCATATACGAATCCTCCGTTCTGTATATATTGTAAAAAACCAGGACATACTCTCGAGAATTTCAGGCTTCGCCAATATAATAATTAAAGATTCTCTCATGGACCTCAAATTTTTACTCCAATGCAACCATCTACGTCTAATACCTATTAAACAACCTAATTTCAAGTATAATCCTCGTATTAACCTCACCAACAATAATGAACACAAGAGTAAAAATGAAACTGATAACACACGATAATAATGATTTAAACTATTAGCTGTCCCGTATAGGTATCGCACGGGCCAGTTTTCTCCCGATCAAGACGATACCGTTAGTAAATTACCACGTCAATGTGAAACTAGATTAGTCTATGGGCATATCGATACTTGGCAAGAATTAAAAAGTAACAAATGGCTGTTTGTACAATCAAAGCCAATTAAACTTACCCTTGAGTGTGACTCTCTGATTTCAGAATACAAATTATTAGGAACTGGTATTATTAATCTAGAACCTAATTGTGAAGCCTATTGCAGAAATAGGGAATTTGTTTCAAAATTTAGTTATAATATAACGGCCTGTAATTTCAGTTTTTAATCTTATTAGTGATCTTGTTGTGACAAGGATAAGTTTATATCCATTAAATCTAAACTAGAACCTTTAAAATTATATGATATGCACTTAGAAAATCTTGTATCCATTTCAAATGATCGTGTAATGTCAGACATAGATAAATTATAGTCCTTTTATAGAATATGAATCGCATTATCCTATTATTACTTATTGTTTAATCATATTAATTTTATTTTTTATATTTTACATGTTATATAAAAGATTCTGTAAATGTCCTATTCATAAAAAAAAATTGAGCCTAATAGTTTACCAGGAGAAACTCACGAGATTGAAGAAATTCCAGCCCCAAGGCTTCGTATAGCATCCTGAAACTTATAAATATATAAGTTTAATCTTGTCGGAGGGGTTGTTACATTCCTGGAATGTATAGATAAATGATTATTAAGCAGCCTAATCAGCCCAAGCTCCTGTACCATATTCTATTCAGAGGTTAGGCTCCTCAGTTCGGGTCAGACAATCGAGAAAGTGGGATGCTTACCGAATTTTTCCCATTTTGTTAATCCTATTTTAAGTGTATTAGTTCAGTGATAATAAATTGTTATTTTTTAAAAAGACTGGCCTTTTCTATTCTTACAGAACGCTTAATAATACGTATAGAAATAATAACATATGTTATTTTTAATTTCGACATCGATGGAATATTTTAAATGTGGACTTCCTCAACGGCAGCGAAGATGTTGGAAACAAAATATTTTTACAAGAAAATATTGAGCGCATAGCTTATGAAACTAGAAATTTTTCAGCCTTGTTTGAAATAAAATATATTTTCCGTTCTGCTCTCAACATTTATTAATTGATAACTACGCCCTACGTCGTTTAAGTCGAAGTTTTGTTACGTCACTAGTCTACAGAAAATGATTATGTCTTTGCCAACACTCTTTTCTTAAAAAAATATTACATTCATATTCTTATTAGCGAAAGCGTATTATTTTATGCTGTTGTGTTTCGTAACAAAAGGTTACATTTATACTTAACATAAAGTATTTTTGAAGTTTCACCACAGTCAATATTATTTTATACTTTACATATTTTAATACTTCTTTTCCCACCTGTGGCAAAATAATATAGCGATTGTCTTTTAAAGAACTGCAAATAAGCCCTTTGTTAAATTTCACAATTCACCACAATCATCATTGACGAGACTTAATGAGAAAATGGTTTTGTTTAACGATTTACTAACGACTGTGTTATGATGTAACCGAACAAATTACTATATAAATTATAAAGTCGCATATTCAATTGATACCGGATACCATCTCCGCAAATTTAAAATGCGCGCGGTTGCCTGGGCCCCCTACCCAGTTAGATTATCGCCAATGGGTCGCATGATTTCACTCCCACAAAGACCAGAATCAAATATTATATTATATTACCATATATGGCCAGCATGCGATCCCGGATGCGAGCAGAGTACGCCAGGGTTCGAGAACGTTCTATGGCTACTCCAATCGCAAGCGTATGGATAGGAAAAGTTCTAGAACAAAAAACTATCCACCAATGAGTAAGCCCCAACTTACAACAACAACAACAGCGCTAAAATGAGATAGCAATAATAGAAGGATAGAAGGTAAAGGATAGAAGGTATCAGAGTAAAAACATAAATATGGCAGTGGATGGATTTTTTTTCTCGGACTCTGAATTATCGTGTGTATCAAGACAGATAACACTGCTTAAATTAATATAGTGATTAATTAAAATATTTTTGCCTAGGGCATTTAAAAGTAAAAGTGTGTGACTAGGAAAACCTCAAAGGTACGTTTTATTATCATTTCTATTGTAGGACTCATTTTCCTTCGTTTACTTTATTGGTATAACCATATTTGGAAAGTAGATTTTTACGTGCGAGATTAGAACGAGATTTATTAGTATAATCATAATTGAACAGTAGATTTTACGTTAAGTAACTGTTCTATAAAGTTTGTCCTAACGAGATGATTAGACGTATTGTATAATACATACCTACCAATCATTTGTTTCAAAGGTACATAATTATCAAAAAACATCATACTGTTCGTACAGAGATTATTACCTATTTATTTAGTCCTACACAATATTTTGTACCCACCATATAATTTTTAATTTGTTAACGCCACCAGGTCATAAAGTTAAAAAAAAAGTAGAATTCCTAAAAGTTTTGACACTGTAGTTTCCCTCCAGAACTGAGCTGAAGGGAGCGCCGGTCTTAAATATACCGCCCCCCATAATTAGTCACTAACACCCGAATAAAAGGTAACGTACATTTCTTTTACAAACCATTGAAATTAACCTCTAAAAATAGCCCATGTCTGCTGCACAATTTCGTGTGTGTTTTAAAGATTCTTATGGTGGAATATTTCACCCTTTGGCCCATATATTTTTATTGTATTCAATTCGTTCAGTATCATAAACACTCAGAAGCCTCGTTATCTATATAGCAAATTAATATGGAAACAGGATAATTCTAGATACCACATTCGCTCGACAGTAAACCCTTTGTCCAATCCTGAGCATAGAACCTCACCATTCAGGGGGTCCTTCAAATACGCTGCCACGCACTGCTGGAATGTTTTGTGGCCGCCAGGGCGTAAACTAAAAACATTATAAATTAAGAAAAAAATTATTCATACTACAAACTCAATTATAATATTAATAATAATATAAAATAGTTAATAATATTTACAGTTACTTGTAGTTATTGCATTCTTTTTATTTATTGCTTACCTATCTATTTACAGTCGTTAATAATTTATTGTTATATCTATTGTATGTATTTTTAATTAACCTTTTCACGTACCTTTTGGTTTTCTGTCAGATGCGTGGATAGGGAATGGGATTCCCGGCAGTGCTTGTATGGTCGAAAGTTCGATTATGTAAGTTTTTGTAACAAAATGTTTTTTTACTTGTCATATTATTTCAGCCATTTATGTGATCATTCCATTAATTTTGTACACAATCAATTGTACATTGAGTGAAATATGTATGTATGTACTTCTGTTGTTTATTACTTTTTTTTTGTTTTATTTACGTGAGCTAGCCGCTTACGGTTGATGTCAAGCGTAAGAAACAGGGGTATTGCTGAAAATCAGCTTTGTGATGCAACCATCACAAAACAAGCTGAACTATGCCCTTTTTCTGTCACACTTACCACTGTATTGCTGAGTCTATTTTTTTTTTTCATAAAGTAAAATGAGAGTATTATTTGTTTTTATTTTTTGGTTATAATTAAGTTTCACAATTTGTTTTATTTTATACATGGTTGTGTGGCAAGAAATAAATATTTTCTTTCTTTCTCTATTGTTACTACTCGTCATTTTATTACGTTAGATAATTTTATTTTACATATCTAAATTTTTATACTAATTTAGCTGACCGAAACTCCTCCAATAGAATTCTTATTATAATATCTATACCTTTAAATTCTTTGCAAAATACTTAGTAATAATAACATAGTTGGCATTCCATAGAATTTTTATTCTAAATTTGTCAATACTAATTATTTAAGATTGTAACATACAACTGCATTTAGAATTCTATTCGCTTCTACCTGTAAAATATAATAGTTCGCATTCAGTATATAATTTAAGAATATTGCTTTTTGCTACTTGCTACATAACATCACGCTGTCTCCCTTATGGGGCAGACAGGCACTTTTAAAACAGTTATTTCATAAATGTTATACATCATCACGCCGCCTCCCTTATGGGGCAGACAGACATTTTAAAACTATTTTTTGTTAAATGTTATATATCTTCACGCCGTCGCCCTTATGGGGCAGACAGGCATTTTAAAACAGTTTTATCGTTAGATGTTACTTATCATCTAGACTATTATGCAACTGGTTTTTTTGTTTAATTGTAGTTAAAAATTATTCTGTTTGTATGTTGCTATATCATCTCACCGCCACCCTTAGGGGGCGGTCATATATTAGGTAACTATTTTTTTTGTCAGTATCAATTCTTTATACCTGCAGAATGTAGGGGCGTTCAGATTTATTTTTTTTATTAAACTTTCTCCATGTTTTATATTTTGGATGCCAATTCTGTGAGGATAATTGTTATTATTAATAATTTAATATGGACACTGTTATGGTCGGCCGACACCCTCGGACCTGAACCTAGTTCGGGTACGGGAGCTCGGCGGGAAGAACCAGAACAGTGTCTCCAGGAGTTGAGACGTTCCGCCCTGTGTTTTCCAGCTCCTGGGGTTTCAAGTCCCGAATTTCAAGTCACGAGTTCCAAGTTACTGTTTCTGGCTATGCTCGAGGTCCGGGTTGCTGCTGCCCTACGGGTTCCGGTTCCAGCGCCGGTTGCGCTGGCTTCACTCGCCTACCAGCAGATATTTGCGCGCGCCGAAGGACGAGGGCCTGCCCTTCGGCCCAGTTGCAGCCATCCTCCGCAGTTGAGTACCCGAAGGTGACGGTCTTGGTGACAATCCCCTGAGTTGCGAACCACCCCCTGCTTTCTCATCGCTCTCTCTCTCCCTCTCTCTCTCTCCCCCTCTCTCTCTCCCCCTCTCTCTCTCCCTCTCTCTCTCTCCCTCTCTTGTTTTTAATTAATCGTTAAATTTTCAAATAATTAATTATTTTGTAATATATATTTTTTAATTAAATTGTTAAATTTGAAAACGTTTTTTTATTTAAATTGTTAGGGATTTTCTCCATAACAACTGTTTAACGCCATTATGGTTTTTTGTAGATTTTACTAACACTAATGTTCTATGCTTTGTATAAGTCTAGCTCTAGAGGAAATTTGAACTACGAGGTCTTCACCATGCAGATTTATAAGCAAAATGTTAGGCCTAAATATTGTAAACTATCAATAGCTTCGCTAATTTGATATGTTATTTGAGTAAGATATAGCTCACCTATTGCAGAGCGGTCCTGAAAATACCTCGTGCAGTGGCGAAATATGTGTCGCAAAAAGTATGCGATGTTCTGCGAAAAATAGCAGAGCAAATGGGCTTCAGAGGATCTCTACATCTCGTTTTTTTAGATTTTTCCATTTTGCATTTGCCCTTGTTACATTTCCTTTTATCGGTAAGGAGTGCGGATTGACCATCAAAGTGTATTTTATTTCGACATGTTTAATTATGGACAATAAACAAATGAGTGTTTAATACTTCTTTCCAAACAACTTTTCTAGGCGAAGTGAGAAGAATGCCGTTGTTGTTGTTATTCCAAAGCAGTAACTATTTTTGTCCCGTTGTTAGCTGGTCTGGCAAGAAAACATGTATGCATCCAACTGCCATGGAAGAAACAAAAGAAACAATGAAATATTAATCACTTCTTATCTGAGCGCACGGTAGTGCGCCAGGCCAAGTACCAGCATTGCCGTATGTATAATTACTCAAAGTATTTCAGTGAGTTATTCAAGCTCCCATAACTTAAAGTATTTCGCAAGTTAGACGTCAGCACTTTTAATGACGTATTAAGGTAAGGTAGGTAAACCGACTAAAAATCAGGTCTTTACGTTATACCGTCAAGAAGTGGTAGTCTTAAAGAAGTTTACGATTTTGGGTATTTAGGCCACATTGGTTTTTAATTTATCTATATCGCATGTTATAAAAAGAGAGCTCCAGTACTGCAGGTATACATGATTAGTAGGATAGTAGCCTTGTTTAAGAGACAATAATATCAAAACAATATCAGTAGGAGGTAAATACATAGTACTTACATGCAAAGTGCCTCTCTATGTCTCGATACGCTCAAATGCTCCCATTGTTAGCATATAATAACAAGCAAACAGTCCTTATACTATTGTCAAGATCATTGCGTATATTCTCTTGGAAAGCTTTTCTTTTACATGGGGCTGGATCGATCGGGGAAGTAGGGCCCTCACACAAAAGATCAGCGTAAAAAATGGTAGATATTCCTTCCATTGTATTTCGCATAGTGAGTGATAGCGACTAACGGAAGAATAAACCCCCTTCCTATTCGACAGAGGATAATGGTAGGCAGCTTATACCTTATATAGAAAACGCTATACAGGTTGTCCGTGTGGTGACGGACTAAGAATCTAAGTGTCACTATCTCCTTCTTTCGCACGGGTGTCGTATGAGGCGACAAAGGGAAGTAAGCAATTATCATCCATGACTGGTGGTAGGGCTGGGTACCAAGTGGGAGTACTCAATTAGTATCGGGCCCGAGCGGGTTGGTACCACCATCTCCCATGTGAGCGGCCATGAAGCACATCGTTACGTTTCGGCTGTAGCAGGAGATAGCCGTTTATTCTTTCAATTCATATCGGTGAAATTAAATGGTGAGCAGCGGCTTGACAATACTTTCGGTATTGTTGAGTCCATGAGCGACGGTTACCATTTATCATCAGATGGGCCGTGGCTCGTCTGCCACTACATGCAATAAAAAAAAGGTGATAGACCTGTGTGACGAAATATATTTATTAACGTAGCTGCTGCTGGTGACTTCGTCTCCGTATAATATATGTATTATATGGTGCATTAATTAGTAATACTCGTAGAACCTAATATTCTCCAAATAGAAGAACTAGGAAACATAAATTTAAGTACTTAACTCTATGGTACAACAATTACTTCTATGCGAAATAGCTATTCTACAAACATAATATTATCTATGTCCAAATCCAGGTAATAAATGCCAAGTATCATACAAATCTGTGCAACCCTTTTTGTGTGATTGAGTAAAAAGCATTCAAATATACAAACATAAATTATCTACATACATATAATTGGTTGTCTCACGGAGTACGGAAAAAGAGGGTTGTCTTGACTGACGATTAACGCAGAGCCAAAACAGTTAAGACTATTGAGTTGAAATTGACATGGTATCATTTTATATAAGTTATTTATTTTATAAAAGCCTGCTTATGAAGGATTTTTGTAAATTCCAAATTAAATGAAAGGAATAGAAGGAAATTTGTGTGAGTCTTTGTTTTTGTTGTGTGTAGAAGACATTTAAATAAATCAATTTACTAAGCATAAATAAATAAAAACTTTTTGTATAATTACATATTACTAGCGGACCTGACAAACGTTGTCCTATCCAAATATTAGCGTTTCGTTTGGATGGAGTAATTTATTTCAGCTCAGGATATTATTTCATTAAAAAATGGGGTTGTTGGTGTGCGAAATCCTGTTCTTAAGTACTTATATCGTTTTACATTAGAATAAATTGAGTAAAATATTCTGAAGCCCTATCGCTCGTCCACCTACCAGGTCCAAATGTGAATCTAAACTATCCACGGTGCGACCGTTTAGATGGAGTTCCATTATATAAACACATTATGTCATAGCATCACGCATATATTATCCCCGAAGGGGTAGTCAGAGGTGATCCATGGTTAGCCAACTGTTTAAGTCCCACGTAATAGGTGGCGAACCTATTGCTATCTACCGGGCACATTTCCAAATTCCAGGCTACTACTGAGAATTTTTCTTTTTACGAAAAATAGCACCGCCCGACCAGAGGATCTAACCCGAGACCTTATGATCAGCAGTCACTCACAATACTACTGCACCACCGAGACAGTTTCCATTATATAAACATGGGCAGAAGATCAAGAGTATATATATATATATATATATATATATATAAGAAGTAGATGAAATACGGGAAATAATTTTATATGAGAGTACTATCGGTTTTATTATAAGTAAGACCTTGAAATTTGTATCTGTTTGAATTTTGAATTTTTGTATAGGAATGTCGTACATTTTATTACGATAGCAATTTAAATATTGGAATTGTATCTACTCCTCATAAAAAACAATGTCATAGGTATTCGGATTTTCCTATTGAAAAGAGGGGAAATGAGCGGTGAAAGTTTGCATGGCAGTGTCAGATTTTTTTTAAATAACTTCTAATAATATCCTATTTCTATAGTAAGTTAGTTAATTATATTAAATTCAATATTTATATTTCTTGTATAAATTATTTTCATGTCTAAAGCACCCGTGCAAAGCTGTTGGAACCATCCAGTGCATTTTTTAAAGACAAACCTTCTACATTACGGAGTGAGGAAATCCCTGTATTGCGGGGGATTTCTCAAACATACTTTTTGCCGGACACAAAGTACATTCAAGAGATGTATTACGTGGAAATCGAATCCACAACACCCAGTGTGCGAGGTTAAATAGGTATCAAGATAGTTTAAGTTCATGATAGATACCCAGGTCTTGCCCAACATTTCTACAAACTATTTGGCATTGTGTTTATGATGTAGAAAGCGTAGAACGTCTACTACTATATCAAATAGAGCATTTCAGGGGATTGAGATCTAGCTTACTACATAGAGAGTATTCATCCAAACGCGTTAAATCTGATTGAATATTATTAGTATCTTTGGAACATTCAACAGCAGAGTATATCTTCATATAGATATCATTAGAATGGTGTGATATGTGAAAAAAACCTTTGTACTCCTTAAACACAAAGTGAAAAATGTGAAATCGAAAATAACAGTCCCGAGCAAGATTCGAACCTGCATCTCCTGGATACCGTCCAGATGCTTTGCCAATTCAGCCATCGTGACCCTTGCTCCTGACTGCTAATCTCGATAACACATTCATACTTAATGTCTTTGGGTGACGCCGCGCCATCTGTCGGAAGTATTTTCATACATTATACCGACCAGGTAAACTTAATTTTACAATTAAGATTTTACCTAATAATGATGCAAACCCTATAAATATTTAGATATTTTTATATATATTGTTAGCATTTGACATGCTTAGCAACATACATTAAACACAAAGTGAAAAATGTGAAATCGAAAATAACAGTCCCGAGCAGGATTCGGACCTGCATCTCCTAATAATTTAATGTAATTTTTAACGTTGTAATAATATACCTACACATGATGAGCAATACAGAGGAAACAAATATGATGCAGTATAATAGTTCCGTATCAAGATAAATAATAAATAAATAAATATTCACGGACATTTTTCACACAACGTCCTCTGGTCCCAAACTAAGCTTAACGCTTGTGCTATGGGTTACGGATATAATACATATACTACTTTATTTTGTAAATACATACATATAATAGATAGAAAACACCCAGACGCAGTACAAATATGTGTTCATCACACAAATAATTGTCCTGAGTGGGAATCGAACCCACGACCTCTTGCACGGAAGTCAGTTACACTACCGACTACGCCACGAGGCCCGTCAGATGATTTATGTCAACTCTTCTTGTCGTGCCTCTCCATTACTGAAGGTTGGCGGTCAGTTTTTTGAATTTTTGTAGATCTAATGCAAGTCTGAATAGCTCTGCAACAGACTTGATGCCAGTCCACTCTCTGATGTTACGGAGCCAAGACATTTTTCTTCTGCTGACTTTCCTTTTGCCTGCAATCTTGCCCATCATAATGGTAATTTTCTGTGTAAAAAATCCTTGGAGTGAGGCTGAATAACCGCTTACGTAACGGCGACTTAGGAGAGGGAGTAGGTGTACAGTACTGGTGTAAAGATATGAAAGGGAATCCGATTGTTCGAACATGTGGAAAGAATGACGGGCGAGCGATTGATTAAGAAGATATACAATGCGAAAGTGGAAGGATGTAGGTACAGGGGGAAACTGAGACTCACCTACCTAGACCAAATAGGTCATGTATTGAAAGAAGGTGGAGTCAGGAGTTTACGAAACCGGCGAGCATGTATGAAGAGAATTATGAATGTTGAGGAAGAGAGATATGTACGCAAGAATTGAGTCTGTTCTCGCTGTCTCCCCTGCAAGGTTGATGGCATGATGTAAGTAAATAAGTTAAGCTGTTCCTACTTGAGCAACAATTCTACCTCTTATTGAATGATTATATAAACGTGTATTGGAAACGTGCGTTTTATTAATAAAATAAAAGAACTCTGAAAATATAAATATTAAAAGTGTGTTGATTTCTGCAATTTTAATAATTTAACCGCAAAATAAAATATTTTTTCAGGTAACTTAGCGATAAATAACGAGGCTTTAGTAAGTATTATATTAATAAAATTTTCATATAAAGGTACATATGGGGTTATGACAGATACAGATTCAGAGGTAGTGAAAAAAATAAGCTTATTTTTTTAATAGCCTTTGGTAGCATTCGAACGACGGCCAGATGAGCCACGGTTCATCTGCGTGAGTGGCCGGCGCTTAAGGAATCAAATGTGCGTAGCAACTCACCATTTCATTTTGTTAAACAAAGATCTGTGCATCAAAATATAATTCTTTATTAAACGTCTAATTAACTAGCATATTAGCAAGAGTTACCTAATTATCGAAGCCACCACTATTACGACAGTGATTGTCATATTACAGTGCAGGAACCTTCTTGTACTCATCTGGTAGTCGTTAGAGCAGCGGAGAGACATTAGCTAGCTCTGTGTGTTCATAAGACTCTTCAACGGGGAGTACTCTGAGAAGCTTTTTAAGGTAATAATAACGTCATCTTTTACCACCGAACCACAAGTTTCATCCATACCACCTGTGTCATCCGTGGGGTGTTTCCCCAGAGCTACGAGAAGCCTTCAAACGAAGTATGAGACAAACTTTACTCACGATAGGTGACTGCTTGCTGTGTCCTTGGATTTGGCATATAGAACAACGACTGAATTGAATGAATTAAAATTAGATAGATTAATTTAGAATTTTACATTAATAAGAAGGTATATTTAGGTATGTTTAATGTAGGTACACACAAACCTACAAAACCCTCGTCAGCATTAAAGATTCAAAAGCATCTCTCGACCGTTTATTTTAGATTAAATACCTGAACGAAATAAATGTTTAATTAATACCTCGTAGGTATAAATTGCCATTAACCAAAAAATTGTAATATCTCCCACCATCTATATAATATACGTTCTACTCTGTTACAATATTAATTTGGAGTTCGAATATGCTATTATTTTATGTATAAGACTTGCTGAGCTGAAAAGTCTTTTGATTGCTAATATTGTAGACGAGTTACTGTCAATTAGATGATAAATAGCAATCATCGCTC
The DNA here is from genome assembly GCA_948253155.1 of Leucoma salicis. Taxonomy (NCBI): domain Eukaryota; kingdom Metazoa; phylum Arthropoda; class Insecta; order Lepidoptera; family Erebidae; genus Leucoma; species Leucoma salicis. The sequence goes on from OX411803.1 coordinate 25,452,724, forward strand.
ATAAACATAGAATTATACTAGCCAGCCGTGAAGATTTGCCAATACTTTCTCGATTATGTTATAATGGTAGCGGAATTCTACCGCGCTGTACTACCACCAGTAAAGTTTTACGAATGGTGTCATCTTGTCAAAGATTAATTTTCTAATGAGAGCTTACTCAGTTAGTCATAAACCCGAGCCATAAACCAACAACTTTTTGTTTGTTTCGAACTTGTTTCGTGCCCCTATTAGATCGGGTCGAGATAAAAACTGCAAACAATTACTATTTGTGCTTGTATATAAGAGGTGATCCATTTCGAGGTTCCCTACTTTTATAAAGAAAAAAACAGAAAATTCAAATCTAATGGAGAATGTTTATTATCATTTGAAAGAATATTCTTTAGCATTAATTTTTGGAAGATTATGTCTATCAAATGTTGGCCGTTGCTACGTCGCAGATGATGCAGTTGAGTCCAATTTTCGATGACTCGTTCGAGCATTTCGACTGGTAATGAGGCCCATTTTTGGCTCAATGGGTATGTAAACAAACAAAATTTCCGCATTTGGGACGAAGAGCAACCTGATGAGATTCAAGAACTGCCACTTCATCCAGAAAAATCCACGGTTTGGTGTGGTTTGTGGGCCGGTGGAATCATAGGTCCATATTTCTCTAAAAATGATGCCGGTGCGAACGTAATCGTCAATGACGACCGTTATCGTGCCATGATAACCGAATATTTGATGCCTGAAATTTAAGCTCGTGATCTCGGCGACATTTGGTTTCAGCAAGATGGCGCCACTTCCCACACATCGCATCAATCAATGGATTTATTGAGAGAACATTTCGGTGAGCACATAATTTCACGTTTTTGGCCGGTCGATTGGCCACCAAGATCGTGTGATATCACACCGTTAGACTTTTACCTGTGGGGATATGTAAAGTCTAAAGTTTATGCGGACATACCCGCTTCGATTCAGGCCTTGGAGGAAAACATCACACGTGTCATTCGCCAGTTACCAGTCGAAATGCTCGAACGAGTCATCGAAAATTGGACTCAACGAATGGACCATCTGCGACGTAGCAACGGCCAACATTTGATAGACATAATCTTAAAAAAATAAATGCCAAATAATGTTCTTTCAAATGATAATCAACATTCTCCATTAAATTTGAATTTTCTGTTTTTTTTTGTTTAAAAAAGTAGGGAACTTCGATATGTATCACCTCTTATTTATACTTGCTACTAGTAAGCGACACGGCCAATCATTACACCAAGAAAGTCGCTATTACGTGGACCTCACATTAAATTAAGATCCCTGCAGCTTTGACCAGATCGTCGGTCCATTTGGTGAGGGGCCGTTCATACGTCCGTCAGCACCCTGTCATAATGATTATGTAGAAGTTTTAGGAAGAAATACCAGGCCAATAATAATGATCTCCAGCCCGTTATTTCGGTTATGGCGGCTAGCGGCATCAGACACTACCGGCATGACACAGTGCACAAGTGTGTGCGCAAACACAAGTGCACTACCTGTACCCTCTCTCTCATAGTCCAATGGAACACGACCGGAGAGAGTTCAGGCGCAGGATTAACGGCTTTACGTGTTTTCCGAAGTACGACAAACACCGCCAATTATGCTTATATATATTTATGCTTACTAGTAGTAAGTATAAATATACTTTCGAAAATCCAAAATTGCACGCCTCATAATCTTATTTTTTCACGATATAATGAATTATTTGATAAGTAACTAATAATATATTGGTCTTACTAAGTAGTTTTCAAAAAATCACATAGATAGCGCTAATTTCAAAAAGTACCTATTAATGTGGTTCTCATCTCTTAAACGCCATCTAGCGCTAATTTTTAGAAGTATTACTATATTGGTCTATAGAAGTAGTTCTCACAAAATAAGGTATAGCGCTGGATTTAGTGTCGAGTCGAGCGTAAATTCACAATTTTTTTTATTTAACAACAATTAAACCACATCGAATCAGACCGTGAAAAGTGATAGGACTCTATTCGTAATTATACTAAATCGTAAAAGAAAAAAAAGACTCAATTAGTAAAATATTTCGGTTGTTATCGTGTTAACCTACAACACACGGACGTCCAAGACAGAACTTTTTTAAACAGTTTTTTAACTAGTTTAAATAACAAAAATGTCATAAAAAATATCATGAGGCTTAAAAATAGTGTTTTTCTTGATATGTGTGTGTATACATTATTTTACAAGTGCAATATATTATGATAAATAGAGACATTTTAAGTTTGAAAAATCAGTTGTTCTGCGTGAAACGAGAGTAGTACACACCTCAACAGGTGGCGTGCCATAGATATATAAGCAGAAATTAGCGGGGATGAGGTCGAAAACAAAATATTATCTTTATAGTCAGGCGTATTTTTGGATATTATGGACGAAACAATGCTGACGTAGCACTTTATCAAAATAAAATGCGGTAGCGTGTACTCCACGATAGACAGAGTTTGGTTCTGGTGATTACACAAAACTGACGGTGGTTCAGTAGTAACAGCTCATAGTCACGCAGCCAATTTATAAAGACTAAAGTAAAACTACTTACATTTTTATACAAAAGTAGAAAAAAGGTAAGCACCAAATAGATTCCGCGCGATTAATAAGATATTTTCGAAACATCTAGATAAGTATAGATATACTATTAATATAATATAATGAATTTTTGTATAGGTATGAATATTGTCCTAAATCCAGAATAGAACATAGGCTATGGCATATTTATACTATTATAAAGCTGTAACAGAGCTGTGTTAAAGATATTTGAGAAAAAAAATGAATTTATTAGGCTACATAGGCGGGTTTCCATCCATCCATCCATCAGCGTTTCAACGCCCACCGCTTGACATAGGCCTCCCCAAGAGTACGCCACAACGAGCGGTCCCGTCATGAAGGATAATGCCGTAATCGCCATGTTTGGCAGGTGGGTTGGCGATCGTAGTGGATGTTGTTAATACGCGGGGGAGTGCTGCTGCCCCACTCCCCGGGTATTCCCTCAGTCGGCTCTTACGACTCCCGTGGGTAGAGAGGGGTAGGACAATTCTAAAGCCGGCCCCACACGGCCTTGTAGGCGTGTCTACACAAAACAATTTTTTTAGATGTTTTGTCTATTTGTCTGTTTGTTCGTCTGCGTATCACCCAAAAATTACTGAACGGAATTCGATGAAACCTTTTTTAATTGGTAGCTCTTGATTAGACTTAAAAACTGGAATATAAAATGTATACTATATCGGGAACCTGAGATATAATCTAAAAACTAGATTTTGGCTACGGCGGAGCCGCGAGTAAAGGCTACCGTTTACCTATTAGTTGCCTCGAACGATGGGGTGTGCGGTTAGGTACATTTTTCCCGCCTTAACAGCAAAACAAATAATAATAATACTAAGTGACCCAGAAAGGCTGATTGTCTTGTTTGAGCGTTGTGTGCTGTTAGCGGCTTCAGACTCTTTTTTCAGCGCCAGAAATCGTATGTTCCATCTTTCCAGTTATCTCCAGCCCTTGCCGCCTCGTCAATTATAAATAGAGGAGACCTTTTGATCTCTAAGAACAAGGTACGGGTGCTATCGATTATGGGCCTCATTTTATTGCCGCAATTAACAAAAGACATTATGAAAACGACCAGAAGTTAGAAGTCATACCTAGTGTGGCAATTTTCCAAATACATGTTTTTTTTATTGCTTATGATGGCAGACGAATCACGGCCCACCTGATGGTAAGTGGTAACCGTCGCTCATGGACTCAACTATACCGAGAGTATTGTTAAGCTGCTGCGCACCATTTCATTTCTGATATATGAAAATGAAAGAATAAACGGCTATCTTCTGCTACAGCCAAAACACACTGATGTGCTTCATGACCCGTCACACAGAAGACGATGGTACCGACCCGTTCGGGCCCGATAACAAGTGAGTACTCTCACTTGGTACCCAGCCCTACCACCAGTAATGCAGTGGGTGATAATTACTTACTTCTCTTAGTCGCCTTGTACGACACCCGTGGGAAAGGGTAGGGTGGTGACTCGTGTATTCTTAGTCCGTCACCACGGACATATACTTACTAAGTGTCATATCTATGCCCAAGAAGTGAGTTTTGATACCTAAGAGCAGGTGCGGACGGAGCTGTACCTAAGTAGTTAGTTTTAGTGCATATATCGGAATTATATGTACCGAACCGCTCATCCTGTTGTTCGGGGCAACGAGCAGGGTAGTGCGGCGCTCTTATTCACTAAATAAACCCGCCTATCGCGATCTCTCCGGCAGTATTGGCGGGCCACTGGAACTGTGTTACATTACTTCAGTGGTTCGTTGACGAGTAGGACATATATCCATCCATCCATCCATCAGCCTTTCAACGTCCACTGCTGGACATAGGCCTCGCCAAGAGAACGCCACAACGAGCGGTCCCGTCATGCGGGATAATGCCGTAATCGCCACGCTTGGCAGGCGGGTTGGCGATCGCATTGGATGTTGTTAATACTCGAGGGAGTGCTGCTGCCCACTCCCCCGGTATTCCCTCAGTCGGCTCTTACGACTCCCATGGGTAGAGAGGGGTGGGCCAATTCTAAAGCCGGCCCCACACGGCCGAGGACATATACATATAATGGCGGAAAATTATTGAGTAAACAATAACACGTGACGAAATATTGCAGACTTGATAATTCGTCATTGTCATAGACAGCGGGAATTAACATGATGGGTGACATAGTTCGAACAAGATATAAAAACAATTTAGTATGCACATAAATTGCAAACTCACACGAAGGCCAAACTCGGCTGGGGTGTGGATCGGGATACCTCCGCGTTGGTGCACCCTGGGCAACGTCGGCACTCTAGTGCCGGCGGCTGAATCCCGGAAGCGGACGGGTCTCCGCGTGTCCCTCTGATCAGCAGAGGGCACAGTGGACAGGCCGGACGTCCGCCGTGGAGGGTCAGTGGGGCCATAGTGGACCCCCTGACTCTGGGATGGGGACAGCGGGGTCACAGTGGCTCACTGCCTGCAGTGGGCCAAACGTGTGCCATGGAGAGCCAGCGGGGCCATAGTGGCCCCCCCGGCCCTGGGAGACGGAGACGGGGCTTTTGAGCCTAAAGAGCGACGGGCTCACCGCTTGCTCTGCGAGCGGTGGGCACGGTCTGATGCAGACCACCGTTCGGCCCGACCTGTAATCCTGGAGGACAGGACCGGGGGTCTTCGGACCGCGGGGAAGAAAACCCCTATAAAAAATCACTCCAATCCAAGCTCTGCCGCCCGGCGAGGGATGAATGGCTGGAGGGTATCCAGTCGCGAGGGCGGCACCACCATAGCCGAAGGACTCTAAACTAAAAATGGTGGATGTTAAAAACATTTGTATACCTCCGGAGGTTACCGGGTGCAACGCGTCCGGGAGAATCCCTCACAGGGCCGAGTACCAAGACCGGCCCTGTCAGCCCCGCGTATCGGAGGGGGGCAACCAACGCTAATAACAAAAAAGAAGAAGGGAGTAAGAAGAAGGGAAAGACCCGTGGCAAGAAACCCACGCCCGCGGGTAGTCCTACCATAGGCAGCGGCCCTACCGCTGGCATGGATACCTCCGACGGTGGCAACAGTTCCGCCATAATGCCGGGCACCTGCCTGCCGAAGCCGGGGTCTAGTAGGAGCGCGGCCATATCGACGGAGCAGCCAGCCGCATCGTCGGACCAGCCAGCCACAACGAAGGAGCAGCCAACCTCATTGGCGGAGCAGCCAGCGCGTCTCCTGAAGCGTCCAATGTCGAAGAAGAGAAGCGCGTCATCGGAGTCGGAGGGCAGCTCCACGGAGATGCCCCCGCCGGGAAGGCCGGGGAGGTCGGCCAAAAGGGGCCGAAGCGTTAGCGGGCGTATGGCGACCCGAGCCTCGAACCTAGCGGATGAGGCCATACTTCAGGGTCTGGCAGTGGGGCTTTCGGTGGAGGAGAGGGTAACCCTCCTCACATCGAAGCTCCGTGAGGAACCTCCGGACACGGACGGTCCATCCACGGTGGACCAGATTGCCCAGAAGGTTTCCGATGCCCTGGTCGTCGTTTTTACGGTGCCTGAGTTATCAGGCCATTTTGAGGAAGGTCGGGCGGAGATCGACGTCACCGACCACGGAGGCGTCGCCGCCCGGACACGCCCAGCCCGGACAGCGGCTCGAATCCTCGAGTTCCCTGGGGTGGAAGGTCCCAAAATGGCTGATACGATAGTCACGAGGCTGCGAGGTCTATTTGGTGAAGGCAGTGGAGTCCGCATTGCCAGATCGGTGAAATGCGCTGAACTGCGCGTTTCCGGTCTGGACAACTCGGTGACGGTTGATGACGTCCGGGAGGCCATTGCCTCGAAAACCGGATGCTCGGTTGTCGTCAGAGTGGGCTCCATTAGGACCGGACCAGGCAGTGTGGGTACCGTCTGGGCGAGTTGCCCTTTCGCGTCAGCTAAAATCTTGGCTGACGCAGGCAGGCTCCTCGTGGGCTGGAGTTCCGCGCGGGTTACCGTGCTGGAGCCCCGACCTGCGAGGTGCTATAAGTGCATGGCGGTTGGACACACCCAACCGACGTGCACTAACTGCTTTGATTGCGGCGGTCTTTGTTTCCGCTGTGATCAGGCAGGGCATAAGGCGGCAACCTGTACCGCCCCCCCTCACTGCTCCGCGTGTGCTGCAGGCAATAGACCTGCGAAGCACTACATGGGGCGGGAGGGGTGTAGACCTCCAGCCACTGCAGTCCCAAAAAAGGGGGGGACCAGCCGATCGGCCCAGGCTGCCCCCCCTAGCGCGGCTTCGCCGCTGGCCCGGGTGGAGGAGCATATGGTTACGGCCTAACGTTAAGCCGTAACGCTGTCCTCCTCCAGGCGAATCTCAACCACTCCGCCAGGGTGCAGGATCTTCTCCTGCAAACCATGGTGGAGCGGTTGATTGGTGTAGCCGTAGCTGCGGAGCCTTATTGCGTTCCTGACTGCCCTAACTGGGCGAGCAGCTGCGATGGCTCCGTGGCAATCGTCAGCTCCACGGCGCTTCGTTACGCTCTCTCCCGGTCCCTCCAGGGCCCCAGCAGGAGTCACGCGGCGCGCAGAACTTCCGCATTCTCGCGGTGGGCTGTGGGTAGGCTGGATAGGGACCTACTGGTGGAGGCAGCCATTGTTCAATCGTGGCTGTCCTCACCGGCCCTGACTGAGGAGGTGGACGTTGAGGCTGGCCGATTTCGCGCTGCGATCACGCAGGTGTGCGACTCGGCCTTGCCCCGTGTGCGATGTCCCCCTTCGAGGAAAGGGCTCTACTGGTGGTCCCAGGAGCTGGTGGACCTCCGTGCGGCGTGCATTCGTGCCCGGAGGTCCTACACCCGCAGTCGGTGGCGCAATCGCGATGGGGAGCGGGAGGGCCGGCTATACGAGGCATACCGCACTTCGCGGGCCGAGTTTAAGCTGGCCATCTGTCGCGCCAAAACAGAAAATGCAGGAGATGCTGGACGGTCTCAATCGTGCCCGTACCGTGCGGGGCTAAATAAGCTCCGCAGGAGGGCCGCGGCCGCGGCGGTCGTCACCGGCGGGGAAATGCTGTTGGCGGTGTCGCTTGACATTGCCAACGCATTTAATAGTCTGCCATTCAGCTACATCAGGGAGGCGCTCCGGTATCACGGGGTGCCTGTATACCTTAGGTGGCTGGTGGCGGAATATCTAGAGGGTCGCAGCGTCGTCTATGAGAGCCGCATAGGGGACGTTGTGAGGAGACCCATGTCGTGCGGTGTCCCACAGGGTTCTGTCCTGGGACCACTCCTGTGGAACATAGGTTACGACTGGGTGTTGCGCTGTCAGCTCCCCCTCGGGCTGGCAGTCATCTGCTATGCGGATGATACGCTGGTTGTGGCCCGGGGTGGAAACTTCGAGGAAGCGGCGTTCCTGGCCACCTTAGGGACCTCGGAGGTGGTTAGGAGGATTGGGGCGCTGGGGTTTAGGGTGGCCTTGGACAAGTTGGAGGCCCTACTTTTCAATGGGCCCCGACGTCAGCCACCTGCTGGCGCCTCGATCACAGTAGACGAGGTCCAGATTGGGGTGCAGGCCCTGATTAAGTATCTGGGCCTGGTGCTGGACGGGCGGTGGCGCTTACGCGAGCACTTCTGCCAACTGTCCCCGAGGCTAGTCGGGGCGCTCTAGCCAGTGCTGGAGAAGTGGGCGGGGCGACGGCATGGAGTCCTTACCTTCCGACTGGTGCAGGTGCTGTCGGGGCACGGTTGCTTCGGCAGATATCTGCACATAGTCGCAAGGAGGGAAGGGACTCCGGGCTGTCACCACTGCGGCTGTGACGAGGACACGGCGCGGCACACGCTCGAGTCGTGCCTGGCTTGGGCCGAGCAGCGCCGTGAACTCGTCGCAGAAATAGGGGGGGGACCTCTCGCTGCCGAGCGTCGTCAGAGCGATGCTTGGCAGCGACAGGAACTGGGCCGCGGTCGCTGCCTTCTGCGAGGAGGCTATCTCGCGGAAGGAAGCGGCGGAGAGAGCCAGGGAGGAGGATTCTTCCGCTGACCCGAACCGCCGCCAGTGACCGGGGCGGCGCAGGCGCAGGTACTTGCACCTCATGCCACCCTATCGGAGGCTGCGGGTGAGTGGACCGGGGAACGTCCGCCACCCGCAAGGCTTCCCGAGGAGGTGCGACGCTCCATGCGCGGATGCGTCGCTCAGTAGAGGGTACCCGAAAGGGTAAGCCGCCGGCGGACCACCGAAGGAATGTAACATAGTTCCAGTGGCCCGTCAATAAAGGCGGAGAGACGGCATACAGCGGGTTTTTTTAGTGGGTGCAGGCCCCACGCTACCCTGTTTGCTGCCCCGAACGACGGGGTGTGCGGTTAGGAACATTTTTTCCCGCCTTAACAAAAAAACAGGGCAAACTCGGCTGCTTTACCCACATATCTAAATGGCAATGCCTAAATGACAATAAATGGTTTTTCTTTGTTTTCATCAAACAAGTCAAACGTTCAAACATGTTTGTCAAACAAGCTTCAATAACGTCAAATAACGCTTTCAATCAAATTTTCCGACCAACACGTCAAACATGTAGTTTGCAAGCACGTAAAACAAAGCCGCAGACTATCAAATAAATTTGACCGTCTCGTAAAATTTATAAGTAATTTGTTGGTCTACAGGTTGCTATACTAGTAATACAACACATTTTCATGAGACCACAACTTTTCCAAAGCTGTATATAATCGGTGCTCAACAGATGAGGGTAGTGGCAATAAACTTAAACTTGGCTACTCGCCAGCGGTATTGAGCGGAGGTAAAAAATTAAAATAGACGGCGTATTTCCCAAGGCGCAACAAGTAGACACGAGCCGCGCTTTTATAAAGACATGTTGAGTGAAATTGGTTTGTGGATTCCCTTGTAATTAGGTTTTCTATCTCACTCTTTCTCTCTCTCATGCACTTATTAAAGTTCTCTGTAATTGTTAAAGTGTATATTATTAATAATAATTAATAATAATAATTATATAGCATAATTATTAATTATATAGATAATTATATAGATAATTATTAATTATATAGCACATATAAAAATATATAGCATGTTTTTTTTTTTAAGTTTCTAGAAGCTATTCCCTGATGGGGTAGGCAGAGGTGTATTACACACCCACGATTTGCCAGCTATGTTTAAGACCCACGTAATAGGGGGCGAGCCTATTGCCGTCTACCGGACACATGTTCAAACTCCGGGCTGCTACTGAGAATTTTTCTTTTTACGAAAAAGTTCTATAACACTGCCCAATCCGGGGATTGAACCCGAGACCTCATGATCAGCAGTCGCTCACACTACCGCTGCACCACAGAGGCAGTTAAGTTTCTATAGCCACTAAATCCGGCTTCGTAGGCACATTTAGTGTATTCTATTCCTGCAATCAAGAGAATGTACTTCCAAGCTCTGGGCGATATAAAAAATCATCTAGGTACTTATAATAATTTTTACAAATACATAATATTTGTTACCTTTTCTTGCAAAACATTGCGTTCATCTTGACAGGCCAATTAAAAAAATAAAAGTTGTAAACGTTTTTATGGGGTTGTATGTATAATAACCAATCCATAATAAATATTCACAAACGGACATATACATCAGTACATGGCGATGAGAGTTATGAATTCTGAATGCAATCATGACAGTCGGCACGTATGCTACACAATAATACATTCCCGTATGAATTGAGCGCTGAGATTGTTCAGTAATCGTATTATACAGTCAGTGGTGGAGTAACGAAGGGCTGGTATAACTATGACCTAGGAACGTTTAGCACATGCTCTTCTAATTATGAAAGGATTGCATGAGGAATTATCATTTACTTAAGAGCGGTGTTGGTGAGATGAGGTGATCGTGTGCATCCTACAATTGTATTACATTATAAGCACGCGTTATTAATATTAATTTTCTATTGGTAAAGTTTATCATTTAATACCACAAAATGTAATATAATAATATATTTATTCACTTTTACTTCAGTTTATCATTTTGTAAGCAAAAGTTCTTATATATATTAAATACTTTATCTTTTACAATTTGTACAATTCAAAATTAAAGCAAATATAAAGTTTGTATTTAAACCATTACATTTAGAAAGTTTGTATTAAAGTAACTTAATATCTTTAATCGCGTATTTCTTGAGTAGGACTTCTCTGTGATACTGTATCACGTACTTAACGTATAATCGGCCTAATTAATCAGAACCATGGGAAAACTCATAATCACTGCCCAATTCACCGAATTTATTTAACTATTAACTTTTGTTAAACACAAAGTGACAAAGTGAAAAATGTGAAATCGAAAATAATTGTCAGGATGGCTGAATTGGCAAAGCATCTGGACGGTATCCAGGAGATGCTGGTTCAAATCCTGCTCCTGACTGTTATTTTCGATTTCACATTTTTCACTTTGTGTTTAATGTATAGTGCTAAGCATGTCAAATGCTAAAAATATATATAAAAATATCTAAATATTAACTTTTGCATTTTAGAGCATTTAGTTTAAAAATTCATACAATAGTAGATATTTGCGTAATATGAGAACAAACAAAACGAATAAACTAACAGAAATACTAAAAAAATTGTTTTCAGTTCAGAGACAGCATAGCTTCGAGCAGTATTTTTTCGATTTTTTTCTATGTATACATGTATGTATTTCTTCATGTATTTCTATGTATTGTTAGAACTTCATAATAGTACAGACTAGGCAGCCCGCGACTTCGTTCCAAATTTTTTATAGTTTTTCTAGGTCAAACATTTTTTTCTAAAATAACAGCCTAAATTATTCCTTATAACAACAGCCAGCTACTGGTAAAAGTCCTGAAGACGAAACTTCGTCGGCGGTGATTTCAGAATATACTCGTAAATAGTGACGTATTTAGTTCTACTTCACAATACTTACCTCTTTGTAAAATATCTATCCTACAATCGTTTTTTTCGGGATAGTAATAATTCTTTATTGTCTATAAACATATTACACATATTTTTAGAATTTCCTGTCTCCAGCGCTAGTGATAACTGTGTTGCAGGAGTCAGTGTTTCCCCCCCGTATTATTGATACATTTACATTTATGAAAATAAAAGAGAAACGCCTTATTTAAGCAGATAAAAGCTAAATAAAAAAAAATAAGGTAAATTATAGAATATTAAGAAACTCTATTAATGGCTTAAATTACACAAAATGTGAGGCATGGTGTGAGTGTGTGCGTGCGTGCGTGCTTTTGTTGTGTGTGCACGTGCGCGTGGTGTTTGTGTGTTTTTGTGTGTAGGTGTGTTGTGAATTATTGTGTACCTGTATGTGTTAACAAGATTAGTAGTGATAAGATTGGTATGAATGATAATATAATATAATATATCATTTATTTTCTTCCACAAACAAAACACAACACAGGTTAAGATACAAAGATACAAATTTGGAACATAAAAATCATTTGTTGTTTAATTTGTGTGAGACTGGTGCCTGAACTAAGCTGAGGCCTGTATTCCAGGACACCAGGACCCCACAGAATAAATTGGCAGTACACTTTTCTATTGTGTGCACACACGCGCGCGTGTGTTGGTGTCTATGTGTGTGTGTGTGTGTGTGTGTGTTGTGTGTGTGTGTGTGTGTTGTGTGTGTGTGTGTATGTGTATGTGAGTTTGTGTGTGTATTTAGTTTATATATTTATCTCAAAAAGTTGTTCTGTTTCTTGATAATTTAATTTTAATAACCATTGTTTTATCATTTGTTTACATTTATTTTTTTGTATATTAAATATGCCTATTTCTTTATTAATTCTGTTATATAATTTAGGACCTAAGAAGATATAAAATTTTTGTGCAAATTTAGTTCTAGCCTTATAAGTTTTGCATACAGTGTAATATCTTCTTGTGTTTACGATATCACAGTCAAATGACGATACTTCTCCATGTTGCCGGAGAGTGCTAGCGAGAATATATAGCTGTCTCACAGTTAGTACCTTAGTATCTTGGTATAATTGATAAGTTGGGTGAATCTTAGGTTTAAAAAAGGCAACCTTTAATACTAGCCTCTGCGCTCTTTCCAGTTCTAGTAACTTAGTTTTATCCGAGCCACCCCAAGAAGAAATACAATAAGTCAGTATTGTTTGTACTAGGGCACAGTAGACCATGGTCAAAGTCTTTTTATCAGTGATGTACCTTAGCTGTCTAAATATGTTTGTTAGTCTACGCACTTTTACTGCTATGTTGTGGATGTGTTCTTGAAAAGATAGTCTATGGTCGATTATGACACCTAAGTAACGTATACTTTTAGTAGATTTTAAATTTGGACAGTTACAACAGTGTGACGTACGAGGCAAGGAACAATAATGAGCATACAATTTACGAGGTTCTGTTGATATTTTGTTGTATATAGTAAATTTTATGTATTTAGTTTTGTCAGCATTGAGTGTCAAAGAATTATCAGCGAGCCAGTGGCAAACCGTATTAAAACCCTTTTGAGCAGCCTCAAAGACGTCGTCCCAAGAGTCACCAAAAAATGAAAGTGTAGTGTCATCTGCATATGAAACAATTTTGCAATCTTGGACATCGAGACGGCATAGATCATTAATGTAGCACAAAAACAGAGTAGGTCCAAGAATGCTCCCTTGTGGTACCCCGTAGGTAATCCCCAGCTCACCACTCCTGCATCCACCAATCATCACACATTGAGTTCTACCGGAAAGATAATCCGCAAGTAGTTCGAGTTGTTTACCGCGTATACCCATACCATTCAATTATTTAACAAGTGTAGGTATACAGACTGTATCGAATGCCTTTGATAGGTCCAAGAAGATACTTAGGCATTTTTTATTTTTATCCATCATTTTTGCTAAGGTGGTGGTAAAGGCATGTATAGCATCATCCGTTGATTTACCGGCACGAAATCCAAATTGTGTAGATGCAAGCAGTTTTTTAGTCTCTAAGTATTTTACAAGCCTAGAATTTATAACACGCTCAAAAACTTTAGATAAGGATGTTAAAATTGAGATGGGTCTATAGTTATTAACACAGTCAGTATCCCCTGCCTTGTGTATAGGTACAACAATTGACTTTTTTAGAGCACTGGAAAACACTCCAAACATCGATTGATAAGATTGGTGAGTACAGGAACGACGTGCCGTGCCACTACTTTCAGAAGTCTAGCTGGGTTGTTGTCCCAGCCAGGACGGCAATCGTTTTTTAGATTAAGTATGACTTGCTCTATCTCTGCATCATCAGCATTAAGAAGAACAAAAGAATCACACTCAGATGCATTAGGTTGACTAGAGTTATAACTTACAGAGGATGAAGTGTGAGGTATATTTCCTGCAAAACGACTGCCAACGCTAGCAAAAAAATAATTAACTACATCTACTGAGGCCTGCGGTGTAGGGGCTATAGACAACAGGTCATGTGTGTGTACAGGTGATTTATTATAATTTATGACATTTTTTATGGAGTGCCATAGTTTTTTTGTGTTGTCTTTAGAATTGTTCAGTAAATCACGGTCATATTGCCGTTTAACTTTCTTTAAGAGATTATTGCAAAAATTTCTGTATCGCTTGTATGTTGCGAACAAAACTGAATTATTCGGATCTTGTTTGCTTTTTAGGTGCAGTACGTCCCTGTTTCTAATACATTTTATAAGGCCGGGTGTTATCCAAGACTTTATAATAGTTTTCCGTCGTGGTGTTTTTATTTCAACAGTATGTCGCTGTATTAGTTCTGTCAATATGGTTATGAGCAAATCAGTTGCTATATGACAGTCATTTTCTGCATATACAGCAGTAAAGTCCAGGTTTGAGCAATCAAGAGAAATAGCGTCCCAGTTAATTTTTTTTATTACTTTATTTTGTAAAGGAGTTCTTGGACTTTTTCCATATATGCAGAAAAGTATGGCTTCATGATCGGTTACTGTAGTTTGCAAGTTAAAGGTGAAAGCTTTTTGTTTCGTTTTAACAATGACATGATCGAGACATGCATTACCTCTAGTTGAAGTGTATATTGCTGGTAGAAGACCGTGAAAAGATACAGTATCCAAATAAGATGAAGAATTGTTATCATTTTTGAGAATTTATATTTATGTCTCCTACTATAATAATATTACGGAAATTTGAAAGTTTGTCAAGTAGATTATTAAGAGATAGCAAAAAATTATTCAATATCTTAAACGACGGTGATCTGTAAATAGCAATGATAGCTGTGTGACTTCCCAATTTTACGACCAGACAATTCGCCTCTATAAAATCTGGTTCCTCTATACTATATTCAAGGCCATTTCTAACCATAACCACTACACCATCGCTCTGGTTGAAGCTATTTGAAGTTTTGCAAGAATTATAGTCCCTCAACAAAGGCAAATTGGACACCTGCAAAAGCCAGCATTCAGACAAGACAATAATGTCGCAGTCAAAGCCAAACCTAGTTAGCAAAACTGAAAAGCTGCCAAAATTGCAATTTATGCTACGAATGTTCTGCTGCAAAATCTTTAGATAAGCTCCCGGTTTTTCTAAGTACTTACTACACTCCTCAGGATTACAATTGAAAGGTTGCGAAAGGCGATATTGATCGACTTTATTAAGAAGTTCGCTTAGACTATTGAAGGCAACAAAATTATATTCATTGCAAGAAAGGAGTTCAGTACATAGTGAGTACGTAGGAATATATATAACATTGTATGGTTAGAAACAGTTTTATAATTATTGAGACAGAAAAAAATGTTTATGTGTTTATAGTGTGGATAGATTGTGTTTGTGTATTTGTTATATTGTATATATGAGTTATAGATTGAGGAATAATTTAAATGAACTAAAGAATAAAACATATTAGGAAAAAATACAAAATTTAGTCATGCTTTGTTATGAGCAGTAAGCTGATTTAGGCGTTGTTCGCTTCTAATGATGATAGGTTGACTGTCGACATCTTTCTTAAGTAACACACGCCCATTAGAGGTCCAGCAGTAGAGGTATTTATTTTCTTTCGCATAAATTCTTGCAAGATAGAAAAGACGTTTGGTGTAAGTTGTGAGCTGTTCAGCTATAAATATTGGTGTAATAGGAGCGTTAATACCCATGAGAGTACTAGTCCGTTTGTCATTTGGGTAACACTTCTTGTATTCTTTAAAAGCTGCAAGAAATTTATCTTTTATTAAGGTGTTGTTGAATTCTACCTCAATAGATGAGCATCGGGATTCTCCCTTAGATGGCTGTCGTAGTACGTCTCGGATGTCAGACAGTTGTAGGCTAAGTTTGAAGTGCTTTGACAGCTCAATTAATGCATCATACATAGCACTTTTTGATTCATTGGGTCGTTTGGGAACATTACGAATTTCTATACTAGTTTTTACCATGGAGCGGTCAAACTTCTCAAGTTTTTCTTCAATAGTAGACAGTTTCAATGCCACTGCATTTCGTTCCGTTTCTAAGCTCAAAATTTTGGATTCAAGGGATGTTAATTGCTCGGCCATAAATGACACGGATTTTTCAATTTCCGTATTAGTATTGTCAATTTTATTATTCACAGCAATTAAGTCGATAATACGGTTTTCCAATCGTTCCATACGTAAATTTTGTGACGATGCCATAGATACAATCATTTCTCTAATTTCATTTTTAAAGTCGCTTAAGGAGTCATTCACGTTATTATCACTCGGACATCGTCGTTTTGTTCGTTGAATAGTGCTGGACAAGTTAGTTTGCGACGAATGTTCCTCCTTACTACATAATTTCTGAATGTCCGACTCGGAGCGAGAAGGCGTAAATTGATTTGGTGGCGTTCTTTGAGTAGACATTGTTAATATAATACCGATATATTCTTATATTAAGAAAAGCGACCAAAACATTCACAAAAAGTCTGGAGTAGTGTCACCGAGGCTAGATACCTCGACCACCGTATGATGTATCGCACTTAAGATAACGCCGCTAACCACTCGGCTATCTTAACTTGTTACTTTTGTGTTCAAATAGACGTTCAGTTATTGCAAGAATGCTGTGAAAAGTTAATAACCTTTGTCTATGTTCAAGGACATGTCACATATGCACGATGACTAGCATTTATATACGAGTTTGTAGCACTTCAATTGTTCACAGTTTATAAACTCACTCACTTTAATGTTTAATTGTTCACTGTTTTAAGGGGTATGGTTTAACTGCAGCGTTTATATTAATAAAAAACATAAGAAATTCGTGATTACTTTGTTTTAACATATGTTTAACACGGAGTGCACACAAACACGTCCTCTCGCTAGCGCGGCGGTCGCGGGGGGAAGTAGCCTATGTTCTTTGCTGGTCTTCAGATGATATCTATGCAAATACTTTTGTTGTTGGCTTCAGTAGATACGGCGTGAATGAGCGTACAAGCAAAGATGCTTGGGACAGATTAAACTTTCATACAGAGGTCGTACATATCTATGTATACAAATTAATGCAGTTTGGATTAAAGAAGAGCTAGCGAACCAATTGTTTACGTTGTTCGTGGTCATTACCCCGCTTCAAAACTAATCGGCAGAGTAGAGCCTTTATTTCCACGTATAAATAAGTCTATAGAAGCAAAGTAGCGCATCACTTCTTTCAAAACAGAAAAGGTCGACTATTTCGTTCGATTCTAATCACAATTTTGTTTCATTAGAAAATACTGTTCGTTTGTTCATTCTGTTTTTTTTTTTTTTGCTAAATTAACATCCTTTAATATGTATTTCGCTCAGTGAGCAGACTTTTCGAATTTTCAGCATCGTTGATTTTTAAATAAGTCTCGGTGTGAAACTTCCGGCGTACTGAAATTTTGAGGAATATTCCCGAGAGGAAAGTTTTACGCGAATAAAAAGTTAGAATAACTTAAAAAACTAATGGCAACATCAAAGTATTTTTTTCGTTATATGCGAAATGTCTTTTTACATGACTGCCCAAAAAAGGAGTGTAATATTTTTTTGCATGTATCTAATTATGTAAATATATGAGTTAGTTTATTCTACCATAACTGTTAAATGCCTGAGCAGATTTCGATGAATGGGGTACCATTTGAACTACTTATACATTTTTAAGGAAATATCTACATTTTTCCTATTGAAACTATAAACTATCGTGAGATTGATACATATTAGAAATATATCACCGGAAATAACTCACGTTGAGGATCGATTTAGTCGACCCGGGTTTCGAGCATATTCGATGCTCATCATCAGGGCGAGCGCGCAGCGGTGTCAACGAGTTCCCGGCCGGCACAACCTGGGTCGACTAAATCGATCCTCAACGTGAGTTATTTCCGGTGATATATTTCTAATAAATATCTACATGACAACTATATGGCACTCTTTTCCAAATGAGAAAATAATCTTCTCTCTTTACAATAGGAGTATCAAATCAAAGGCCTTTATGGTCATATTTCTAAACTATAATAATGTATACGTAGTGGTTCACATTTTAGTCACTTCGTGTTGGAGCCGATGATTTCATGAAATGGTTACGTTCCACACCATTAAGTAGCCAAATCTTTGATTTGGTTACGTCTTACATAAGTTTTGGTACACACTATGTACCACTAAAGTAATGTCACACAGTTCCAGTAGGCCACCAGTACCGACGGAGAGACGGCTCACGGCGGGTTTATTTAGTGGATGAGGGATCCACACTACCCTGTTCGTTTCCCCCGGGGTGTGCGGTTAGCTACAATCATATTTTTCCACCTTAATAAAAAAAAACGTACGCACTCTGTACGCGCAAAACAGATATTCGATCTTTAGCTGCAAATCATTGAATCAGACTTTAGTAAGACTACGAATATCTAAATGACCCACGCAAAAACATTGTTTTTTTTTATTGCTAATGATGGCTGATTGTAAGTGGTAACCGTCGCTCATGGACTCAACTACACCAAGAGTATTGTCAAGCGCACCATTTCATTTCGCAGATATGAAATGGAAAAATAAATGGCTATCTTCTGCTACAGCCAAAACACAATGACGTGCTTCATGACCGATCACACAAGAGACGGTGGTACCGACCCGTCAGGCCCGATAGCAAGTGAGTACTCTTACTTGGTACCCAGTTCTACCCTTCTGGTACCAGTAATGCGATGGGTGATAACTGCTTACTTCCCTTAGTCGCCATGTACTACACTCGCGAGAAAGGATGTGTCACCACCCCGGTGACACTTGTTTTCTTAGTCCGTCACCACACGGACAAAAAAAGATTGGAAAATCAAAAAGTGCACGCCTCATAATCTTCATTTTTCACAATAAAATTGATTATTTGATAGGTAACTAACAATGTTTTAGCCTTACTAAGTAGTTTTCAATAAATCTCATAGATAGCGCTAATTTCAAAAAGTACTGTGGTTTTCATGTCTTATACGCCATCTAGCGCTATTTTTCAGAAGTACTTCTATATTGGTCTGTAGAAATAGTTCTCACGAAATAAGAATAGCGCTGGTTTTAGTGTCGAATCGAACGTAAATATTCACTATTTTTTTGTTTATTTAATAACAATTAAACCACATCGAATCAGACCGTGAAAAGTGATAGGGCTCTATTCGTAGTTATACGAGTACTGAATCGTAAAAGAAAAATAAATACTCGATTAGTAAAGTATTTCGGTCGTTATCGTGTTAACATACATTACCTACATACAACACACGGACGTCCAAGACAGAACTTTTTTAAACACTTTTTCTAGTTTAAATAACATAGCCGGGCGCCGTGAGCCGGCGCATTGCCGTGCGGCGCCTGCTTTAGAATTTTCCCACCCTTTTTTTTTATTTTTTTTATTTTAGGTGGGCAAAAATGTCCTACCGCACACCCCGCTGCCCTGGGAGACAACGGGGTGAATGGGGCTCTCACCCAAAAATAACCCACCGAGCGCCTCCACCCACCCTTGCTACGGCGGATCACGGGTACCGCGTCGTTACGACCGCGATCCGCAGGCGGCAGCCCCTTCGGGCACCCTCTCTTGAGCGACGCCTCGCGCACTTGGGCGTCGCACCTTCGCGGTAGGCTTCCGCGGACGGCAGGGTACTCCCCGACCCCACCGTCCGCAGCCTCGGCTAGGGCGGCATCAGGCGCAGATAAGCGCGCGCACGCCGCCCCTCGCGCTGGCGGCGAATTGGGTCCGCAAAGAAGGATTCCTCATAGGCCCTCTCTGCCACCTCCTTCCGCGAGATGACAGCCTCGCAGAAGGCGGCGACCGCGGTCCAGGCCCTGTCACTGCCAACCATCGCTCACGCAACGGCCGGCAGCGACAGGTCCACGCCTATGACTGCAACGAGTTCCCGGCGCTGCACATCCCAGGCCGGGCACGACTCGAGCGTGTGCTGCGCCGAGTCCTCGTCGCAGCCGCAGTGGTGACAGCCTGGGGTCGTCTCCCTCCTTGCGATCGTGTGCAGGTATTTGCCGAAGCAACCATGCCCCGACAAAACCCGCACCAACCGGAAGGTGAGTACCCCGTGCTGCCGCCCTGCCCATTCTTCCAAGATCGGCCGGAGCGCCCCCACGGTCCAGAGACCGGCCCGGGGCGTCTCCAGCCGAGACTTCCACTTTAGGACGGTGGCGCGGCGGGCATCTTCCCGCCACGATGACATTGCGCTCGGCGAGGGGCGGCTGCCCCCCGCCCGCGCCATCGACGCCCGCCGATAGAAGTCGGCGAGCACCTTCGCCTCCAGATCCCACGGGGCGGTTCCGGCCAATGCGCAGGCTGCATTGGTCAGGACCGTGCGGTACCCGCGTATTGCCCTGACCGCTACGACCCTCTGTGGACGCCACAGAAGGGCCCTATTGCGAGCGGCCAGGGACTCCGCCCACACGGGCGCGCCGTACAGCGCCATCGACCGTACTACCCCCGCGTAGAGTCGTCGACACGCAAGACTCAGTCCGCCCAAATTCGGCATAAGTCACCCGAGGGCGGACGCCGTGTTGACGAGCCTTGGCGCAAGACGGCGGAAGTGCTCGTCAAAGTGCCACCGTCCATCCAATACCAGGCCCAGATATTTGATGTGGGCCTGGATTGGGAAGCCCACACCGTTGACCGTTATCGAGGCGCTGGCGGGCGGGCCCCGTCGGCGCCCATGGCAGAGTAGCGGAAGAGTGGCGATTACGGCATTATCCCCTATTCTTCGGGAGGCCTATGTCCATCAGTACTTTAAAAGGCTGATGGATGGATGGAAATAACAAAAATGGCATCAAAATATCATGAGTGTTAAAAATTGTGTTTTTTCTTGATATGTGTGTGTATATATTATTTTACAAGTGCAATATATGTTATATAGAGACATTTTAAGTTAGAAAAATCAGTTGTTCTGCATGAAACGAGAGTAGTACCCACCTCAACGCTAGGAGGCGTGCAATTGTTATTTTTTTTGTTATTTTTTAATTGTTGTTATAGGTTATAAATATCAACAGAAACAGAAAACAATATTTAATATTAGAAATGTAACTAATCAAAAATTTCCCTTTTATTAATCCCTTTTAATAATCATTAGATAGAGTTTATTACAGTCATGATTTTTATTACAGGAATTTAAGATGTTTGATTATAAATATAAACATAGCATCACGCCTGTATTCCCCAAAGGGGTAGGCAGAGATGTATGACACACCCACGATTCGCCAGCTATGTTTAAGTCCCACTTAATAGGGGGCGAGCCTATTGTCGTCTACCGGGCACAATTCCAAACTCCGAGCTGCTACTGAGAATTTTTCCTTTTTTTTACGAAAAAGCTCAATAATTCTGCCCATCCCGGGGCTCGCACCCGAGACCTCAGGATCAGCAGTCGCTCATACTACCGCTGCACCACAGAGCAAGTTAAATATGTCTAAATATATATAATATAGATTACACTTACCGGTACAATTTTGTTTCGCTCATTGATGAGTATATCGGTAATAGAGATTTGACCATCAGACACTAAGACTTGAAGGCCGAGGCGATAAACGCCTAGCAAACGAGGCGAGCCCCATCGCGCATTGGCCATGAGGTACAGCGTGAGCACTTCACCAGGATTGATTGGCTGGATAACTTTCCATTCGAGGCGCTGTTGACAATAAAAAAGCATGTAAGTACTATATTTTTATTATAAATATCTGTGATAATACAAATAGGCAGTCGTTCTGTCAGTATTTACTGGTGGATTAGCTAAAACTGAACATATCGGAATCCGACCCCAGCAAAGCTTGTAAATAAAGCTAAAAGGATGATGATATTTTAATCATAAGTCACTAAAACTTTGGGTGTTAAGTAAGTATAAATATAGCGATGACGACGTACATCCAACGATGTATCTACATAATACCATCAAAGGAAAAAGATGATGACATTTAGAAATTTCTTATTTCTGTATCATATTTTGTGTAGCATATTATAAGTAATTATTTATTTAAAACACACACACATACGTAAATATGATTATTTAGTCAACGTTAAATTGGTAATTGTGTCCGTCGTAATTTTAAAAACCATCTGAAAG
Organism: Leucoma salicis; assembly: GCA_948253155.1. Lineage (NCBI taxonomy): Eukaryota > Metazoa > Arthropoda > Insecta > Lepidoptera > Erebidae > Leucoma > Leucoma salicis. The sequence goes on from OX411803.1 coordinate 25,474,658, forward strand.
AAATCTGGTCTAGAACCTAGTCACTAAAAACTAAAGTCATCATAAAAAGGGGTAGGTTGTAGGCTGCTTTTTTCGTTAGTTCTTTCTATCGTAAACCAGTCAATAATCTGAATAATAAAAGTTCCGACAGATAGATTTACCTATTCTATTTTATAAAGAAAAAATGTCGGTTGTTTACGTATTTCCCTTAAGCCGTTTGATCGTTGACGCATGAAACCCCCGCCTCTTAGAGCAACAGAAGGATTACAAGCCGCACATTTTGAAAGCTTTGCGGAAAGCTTACTTGTTAGCTTAAAGGATTGTTCTATATTCGTATTTAGACTCGATAACAAAAGCTTTAGTGTACAAATATGTATACTTAACTCATACCTATATGTTTTAAATTATGTATTTAATATATATATATATAAATATATTATTAAATACATAATTTAAAACATATAGATATGTATTAAATACATAATTTAAAACATAAACATATAGGTATAAATATATTATTAAAACCATTTTTATAGAATGGTAGAATAAACTTATGCCGATTAGATAATAGGTACATTATTCTGAATGGAATTAGTTTGAAATCCAGTAGTAATGAATTATACATAATAAACAAAAACTGGGTGATATTATTCTGAATGTATAATTCCTATATTGTACATTAACTGGGATAACAATTAAGATCTCCAATTTTCTTTTTTTAATTAACTACTACCTACTCTTCACTCAATCCATTGGTTTAAACCACGTGAAAAAATGTTAAAAAAAATATTGCGTTCAAGTATTTTATAATACTAGCTTCTATGCGCGGACTAAGCTATAACCTTATTATTTTATCGTAACTCTACCTAGTTTACGCGGCGCACGTCAGAAGAGCTACGGATCGGATTTATCGACATCTTCAAAAATTATCGTCATACTTAAGCCTAACTTAAACCAAGTTTAGTAAAGAAGATACGGTTGCACTGTAGACAAATGATAGATAGATGATAAAATTAATAATAGGTATACAGATAAAAAAATGATAGTTCTTGCTATATATTTTCCTGATTGGACTCAGTACCGTGCAATGTATTAACAAGAAATCTGTAACATAACAAGGAGTATGGTGCACCTCTATTTGCCGGAGGATATAGCACACCGCTTCCAGAAACATTTTAGGTCAACTGTTTTATACACGTTGATATGTAGGTATGTAATCTACATAAAAACCCATCCATAAACTTTGAGAAAACCCCTTTTTTTATATGTATAAAAACAACAAGCTATATTAGTAAACATATCGAAATAAACCACCATTCCTTGGATACATCCAATAATTGAAATTCCAAACAAGACACAAGAAAAATTCTGACCGCAAAGTAAAAATAGAATATATAAGTACGTACATTGGGGTATATATATACATAGTGATATGTTATGTACAATAAAGTAGGAGATGCTCTTATATAAAAACCATATTTGTAAAAGTTTTTAGAGTTTGGTTAATTGTACCTATATTGAACTAACTTTTGACGCTATTTTTTTGCGTGGACTTCAAAGTTGGTTCTAGAACGAGTGTATGACTTAGCTAATTTATTGAACACAAAGTGAAAAATGTGAAATCGAAAATAACAGTCAGGAGCAGGATTTGAACCTGCATCTTCTGGATACCGTCCAGATGCTTTACCAATTCAGCCATCCTGACAATTGCTCCTGCCTATGTATGAAAATGCTTCCGACAGATGGCGCAGGCGTCACCCAAAGACGTTAAGTATGATGTGTTATCGAAATTAGCAGTCAGGAGCAATTGTCAGGATGGCTGAATTGGTAAAGCATCTGGACGGTATCCAGAAGATGCAGTTTCAAATCCTGCTCCTGACTGTTATTTTCGATTTCACATTTTTCACTTTGTGTTTAATGTATAGTGCTAAGCATGTCAAATGCTAAAAATATATATAAATATTTAAAGGGTTTGCGTCATTATTAGGTAAAATCTTAATTGTAAAATTAAGTTTACCTGGTCGGTATAATGTATGAAAATACTTCCGACAGATGGTGCAGGCGTCACCCAAAGACGTTAATATGAATGTGTTATCGAAATTAGCAGTCAGGAGCAATTGTCAGGATGGCTGAATTGGTAAAGCATCTGGACGGTATCCAGAAGATGCAGGTTCAAATCCTGCTCCTGACTGTTATTTTCGATTTCACATTTTTCACTTTGTGTTTAATGTATAGTGCTAAGCATGTCAAATGCTAAAAATATATATAAAAATATCTAAATATTTAGCTAATTTAGTAAGATTTTCACTCGTCATATATCTGAGGCGCTGTAACAGAGAAAAATACCTACAGTGTAAGACAATTCCATCTAGTTATAATTAACTCCTAATTAATATACAAAAACATAGCATCACGCCATTATTCCCCTAAGGGGTAGGCAGAGGTGTATTACACACCCTCGACTCGCCAGCTATGTTTAAGTCCCACGTAATTAATAGGGGGCGAGCCTATTGACGTCTACCGGGCACATTTCCAAAACTCAGGGCTGCTACTGAGAATTTTTCTTTTTAGGAAAAAGCTCAATAACATTGCCCGACCCGGGGATCGAAATATACACAAAGCCACCGAAACGTATGACTAATTAATGACTGAAGGCTCGGCTAACTTCCCCCTTAACACAAAGCCACCAAATGTCTCACATTTGACTAAGCTGAACTTGATTTGATCCATACGTTCACAACACCCAACAATATTCTACGATTTTACTACATACATAATACTCCTATATAGATATTCCTTGAGTTAAAAAGAAAGACCTTTAAATAGATCACATTAGTATTTTGATCTATATTATATTATAGCACTTGACATGCTCAGCTACTTTAAAGAACAAAATATTACGAAGTGCTTTCTTTTTTGAAATTGGAAAAAGAGATCTTTACTGCGGGCACTTTCGCAATCATTTGTTCTTTATAGATCACATTAACTTTAGCAAACTTTGAAAAATATAAATCATTAAGAGTCTAATAGGATATCTTTGTGTAGCTTTATTATTTTTAATCAGAAATTATTTAAATATAACTGATCGTAAATGGCTAATGTATGAAGAGGATTATGAATGTGGAGCAAGAATAAAGCCTTTTGGTACCCTGTTCTCGCCGACTACCCTGCAAGAGAGATGGCGTGATGATAAGTACGTAAGTAAGTAAACGCCGTCACCTTACTTCAGTATCCATTTCCACAAATCTTATTAATTGTTCTTAAGTAAGTATTAAGTAGGCGCCATTACATCAAGTGATGTAATATAATTAGCTTATTAGATAAGAGCACAATGTTGTATAGAAAATGTATTTCAGAGAAGCACCCTCATAAATATTGCGACGTTATGCTGCATTGATAATGAGGGCACTTTTGTAAACAAATCACGTTTTTCCGTGACGAGGTCAAAGAATAATTGTGGTTGTTATTAAACGTCTTATAAGACAAACATTTGCTTCTTAGGCCCCTTAAGAAAAAAATTGACAAAGCTTAATAAATGGAACATTTAATAAATGGAAAGGCGTGTGTTGTTGTTGTTTTATTAGTAAATTTACGTCCATCGTTCATTCTAATAACTTATCTTATTACCGTATATGGAGCACAATGAAGACTTTATGTTAGTTTACTACATGCCAACTTCATTGAAAAACGAACGGAGTAACATGGTGACAGTAATTCTCCCACCTGATAGAGATAACAAAATTTACTTAATATTATAAAGTAATATGTTTAGTGATAAGTGTTAAGAAGATATACAATGCCAAAGTGGAAGGATGTAGGTACAGGGGGAGACCGAGACTCACCTACCTAGACCAAATAGGTCATGTATTGAAGGAAGGTGAAGTCAGGAGTCTCCGAAACCGGCGAGCGTGTATGAAGAGAAATGTTGAGAAAGCGAGAGATATGCAAGAATAGAGTCTTTTGGCACTCTGTTCTCTATGCCTACCCTGCAAGGGAGATGGCGTAATAATAATTAAGTTAGTAAGGAAATACGTATATTATCTTTTGTCTAAACAAATTTTGTAAATTCCATTATATTATATATGTCTGTTTCAATTTATCGAATCTTTATCTTGACTGATTTCGCCCTGGCAAAGATGGATTTAACTTAATGTTGTGCTATTGAGTTCCTACACACGTATGCTAATGAATTTGTTTACCGTAGAACATATGGTCTATATTCCATGAATTAATTTGCGTATTTTATCCCATGTACCACATGAATTTATACAAAAAACTTTACTGCTCTTTGATATACGAGTACTTGTGCTATATAATTTCAAGTTAAAATAGCAATAGTCGCTATATATTTTCAAGTATGCATACTCCATATTTTTTATTTAGCTTACGAACGTATCTGACGAACCTTGCTCTCACGAACGAACTCGGCTGAAATACGGATCTGCTACTCTGGCTGACTAAGGCATGTTTCTAAGGACTTCCTTATTATGCAAAATACCAAGTAATATTATAAGATTGCTAACTCGGTGCTAGGCCAGCGTGGTCACTTTGGGTTGAATCTGACCTTTTCTCTGAGAGAAGACCCGTGTCCAACAATGGTACAGTTGTAATAGGCTAGAAAATGTTAAATAAAGACATTATTAACATGGAGGATGCTGCAAGCTATTACTCAATAATCCAATCATATTGTCTAATCTGCACTGTTTTCTGTTCAAATATGCAAGTACGCAAACTTGTTGCGGACATAAAACATTCGGTTTGATTTCATAAACGACTTAAAACTGATATTTTTTTCGAATTATGTTGTACACAAAGGCACATTTAATATAGCTGTATTTGAACTACACTTCAATACGTTTATTGCAGAAATTTAATATAAAATGAATTTTCCGCACCACTAGATTTTCATGCAATTTGCAGTGATATGTTCGCAAGGAATCCTGCTCATGACTCTTATTTTCGATATCAGATTTTCGCGCTTTGTGGTAAAATGAAATAGTAATGTTATATAAAGCATGTCTGTGTTTGTTGCCTCGTGAAGAAGCTTAATTCATCCTGAGACGGGATGTCTAAATTCATTCGAGGAAAAAAAGGTATGCAAGGTAGTTCAATTATTTTAATACGAAAGATCTACATTATTATCCTTTTTATTAGCCTTGTTGAACACGTTCAGTGATGAGTAATAGGATAAAGAATACCCAGCAGATTGGGTGCTTATATTGTAGATAGTAATATTAACACCCAAAGGGTAAGTTTCACAGCGATGGAAGACAGCGATGAACCCTTTCCTAACCTAAAATAGGAGGGACTGATCTTGTTTAGTTTAGGCACATATCAATTGGTACTTTCAAAATCATACTTGTCAGAGCATTTGCGTACCGTGGTACCTTGTATGCATAAAACCAAGTCCAAATACGAGACATGGTGTCACGGTTTAAAGACAGAGAACTGCTCATTATTACGCAGACACATACACGTTGTATTTCCAGTAGAATTGTTTTTATATTTTAGTAAATATCACACATTTTGATTGGCCATCTATTATTGAGTATTATGGTCAGTGCCTTACAAGTAAAAGAACAATGGGTACGTGTAGATACTCACATAATGAGTAAAGCATTGTACCTAGTCAACGTGATCTATCAACATTTCGTTGGAGTAGCGATTGTGTAGGACGATATTATAATTGATAATTAATAATAAAGCATGATAATTGACTATAATTATTAAATAAAATAATCATATATTAATACGTATTAATATATAATTATTAAACATTAACTGACCTTATTTTTACAAAATTAAAATTCGTGTAGCTCTTTTGAAAAAAAGATTTAGTAAAAGGTGGATGTTGTTAATACTCGAGGGAGTGCTGCTGCCCACTCCCCCGGTATTCCCTCAGTCGGAAAAGAAGGCAGTTTACTAAATCTGTTTTGTTTGGGCGAGCGAAATATTTCTGACTCCACACTTATTATTCGAGGCAACGAGCGGTGTATTGTGAGGCCCTTTATAAAATAGACCCACCGTTCCCAGTCTCTCCTTTTGTGTTAGCAGCCTACTCAGACGGTTTGACATTAATTTAGTGGCGCTCTAACTAACCCTCCCCAGAGAAAAATGATCTAGATAGACTATATAGCTCAGTTATTCTAAAATTAGTAATCTATTAATAATAATAGTTCCTTTTGATAGTTTAATTGATCTGTAAACTAAGTACATGGTGGTTATACAAATTAAAGTGATTTCCCAAGCGATCTGTGAGCGAGGTCAAAGTTTCAGTTTCAGTTAATGCAGCAAATTCAGTTCAAGTGGGACTTTAGTTTATAATCTTAGTCATTTCATCATCATTACGTAGTAAATTTTATTGAAACTTGTGTAGAGTCTTAGTAAAAGCTAGAGCACGTATTTTAAACATATGTACATATTGTTATTTATTTCTATGGGCAATTTTCTTATCATCACGCCATCTCCTTTCCTTCAATACACGAACGATTTGATCTAGGTCTCGTTCGTCCCCTGTAACTACATCCTTCTAATTTCGCATTATATATATTTTAACTAAACACTCATTATGCATTCTCTCTACATGTCCGAATCATCGGAGCATTCCCTTTTGCATCTTTACATCAGTACTCTCTTTCATACCTACTCGCTTTCTAACGCCGTTGTTACGAATGCGGTCAGTCAGCCTCACTCCACAGATTTTCCTCAGAGATCGCATTTTGAACGCTTTATTTTTACTCTAATGCTCGTTTTTGCATTTCTGTTCAAGAAACTTATTAACAGAGCATTTATATTATTTTAATAATCCATTATTGGTGCGCAGCTGCTAACAGTTTATATATATTTTTAAAGTACAAATTATTATTTGTGAATGAGGAAAAAGAGAACTTTAGTACGAGCGGGAATCGAACTTGCGTCCCTTCCGTGACGACGACGACGTCAAGGCAAACGTGATGAGGAAATTGGATATGACTACATGGGTGTACGATAGCTCAGTGGATTAGAGCACTTCCCCGGAACGGAAGGGACGCAGGTTCGATTACAAAATAATTATTATTTGTGAATGAACAAATAATAATTATTTTGTACTTTAAAAAGTAGGTGAGCATAACAAGTGTTAAAAAAAATATAGATCAAAAAGCTTATATATCATCATTATATGAACCAAACTAACCTGTAATAGGTATATAGTATAACTTTTCTTAGTTTTGTCTATAAAAATAATCGTCATTATTGCTGTGAAGCTAAAAAACCATTCGAGTTTTTGTTCAACAATATTAATACAACCCACTTTCTTATTCTTTGCTGCAAACAGCCTTATTTAATAAGTTTACCGCATTATATTTTGTTACGTATATTACATTTTTTTAATGATGCCGGTTATAGCTGGTGTTACTCAGAGGTAACTAATGAATTCAAGAATACTGGAAAGTCGGTGCTCACCATTTTATTCCGCAAATATATGTATGGAGAGCTATATTTCTTGCTACTAACAAAAAAAAAATAGCAGTCAGGAGCAATTGTCACGATGGCTGAATTGGCAAAGCATCTGGACGGTATCCAGGAGATGCAGGTTCAAATCCTGCTCGTGACCGTAATTTTGGATTTCACATTTTTCACTTTGTGTTTAATAACAAAACACAATGAAATGATTCATGGTCGGTTACAAGGTAGATGGTGTTTCTAACCCGCTCATTCGGATAAATAGTGAGTGGAGTACTCACTTGGTACCCAAATCTGCCCCAGTAATGCAATGGATGATAACTGCTTACTACTGGTCACCTCATACAATACCCTCGAGAAAGTATCGCCTGGTGTTTTTGTGTTGACAAAGAAAGGCTTTGTGTGAAACCCTAATTATATTTCCAAAATAAAAGTCTTAGTTACTCCTTATAATATCTGCTATCTGCCACTGAAAGTCCCGTCTAAATTAGTTTAGCCGTTCCAGAGATGCCCAAATTTCCAAAGCTGTTCCATAGATTATATTAGATACCGGCACAAACAGCCAGCAAGACAGACAAAAACTCAAAACAACACATTTTGCTATATACTTTCATATGCATCTATACTATTATAAAGCTGTAACAGAGCTGTGTCTGTACATTTAAGATATTTGAGAAAAAATTACTGTATTAGACTATATAGGCGTGCCTGAACACAAAACAATGTTTTTTAGATTTTTTGTCTGTTTATCTGTTTGTTTGTTCATGAATCACGCAAACACTACTGAACGGATTTTGATACAACTTTTTTTGTTTGATAGCTCTCGATTTGACTTAAAATCTGATATACATTTTATCCCGCTACATATCGGAAACCTGAGATATAGGTAAGCTAAAAACTAGCTTTTGACTGCGGTGAAGCCGCGGGCAAAGTCTAGTTTAGTATAAAGCTGTTATTTACTTAAAATTTACAAATAAAATTGAAGTATCAATTTTATTTATTTGTACAGATAAAAGAGTCTATGTTCAGGAATAGCCTTTGCTTAATTTTATAATTATGTTCCTAAAACTTTTATACGAATTAGTTGTTAAGTACTCGTAAATTGTTGTCATTATTTAGTCAAGGCCCTTATAGAGCCTTAATTCAGAAGTATGTCGAAATAAAGGAAAAGGAAGGGGCCCTTTCCCTTAAGCTAGCTAACGCTTGGCAGATTACATGTATGATACATGTGATTAAAAATCTATGTGATTAATAATTATAAATTGCTGAAATCAGCAAAATATTTTCTATACGTACCACAAGCTTAAAGCGTGTTTATAACGTGAACATATTTTTTTTTTCACCAAGTTAAGTGAGTTTTAATTACAAAACAATAAAGTTAATTAAATTAACAATAAGTATCTTAAATGTATGTAGTCGTATCGTAGGTATCTACTTGAGTATCGTTCATGTATTGTAAAGAAATATGTCGTGCTTATTCGTAGCACCTGACTTAATGCGAATCCCATTTGCGAAGATATATGAATGTTGTAAAATGGGTTACACAAAACCCACCTCCGTTTGATATACGAGTACAACATATATTGTTAGAGCAGCTGCAAAACCTGTAGCGATACTAATAATAAAGCGTCTATCAGATATACTGTATCGTATACAGGTACTTATTGTATTAAAGAGATGTTTATAAAAATACAAATGTATATTTCCCGCGAGTGTTGTACGAGGCGACTAAAGGAAGTAAGCATTTATCACTCATCATAGTGTGGGGCCTTCACCCACTAAAGAAACCCGCCGTGTACCGTCTCTCCGCCTTTATTGGCGGGCCACTGGAACTATGTTACATTCCTTCGGTGGTCCGCCGGCACACTTTAACCACCCTAGCCACTTTTCTGATCGTAAGACACATCTGTGTATTTCGGTTGTAGCGGAAGGTAGCCATAGGTATAGTGAAATGAAATGCTGAGCCACGACGTGGCAGTATTAGTGTTAAGTCTATGAGTGATGGTTACCACTTACCGTTTGGTAGGCTGTAGCTCATCCGACCAGGTAGTGAAAAACGTTCATTTTTATAATTGTAGGCAGTATAGCAAATAGTATATGAAAACCCGATGGCGATTGGATTGTTCATGGCGTTCCCAATATATGGGATACAGCCAGCCCGTACTAGCGGAAATTTAGAGTAGATATAAAATCAGATATCTTCTATAATTTGCTTCAACGACCAAGATAATGATTGCATCTATGCAACTTCGACAGCAATACACCTGTTTCGCTGAAATAAACCATCGGAATTTTTTATTGCGACGTATGATGGTGAATGGTAAGTGTGTGAAGACTCAGCAAAAGCTACCGCACACACAGCATTTCATTTCGCGCAAGAGAAACAAAAAATCAACAACTGCTACTTATCATCAAGCCATCTCTCTTGCGGGGTAGGCAAAAGGCTCTATTCTTGCATACATCTCCCGTTTTCTCAGCATTAAGAATTCTCTTCATACACGCTCGGCGATTTCAGAGACTCTTGACTCCACCTTCCTTCAATACCTACATGATTGATTTGATCTAGGTAGGTAAGTATCAGTTACCACCTGTAGGTACCTAAAGAAACCCGCCATTCAACCAATCGCTCGTCCGGTCCATTCTTTCCACATGTCCGAACCATCAGAGCATTCCCTTTCGCATCTTTACACCAATACTCTCTTTCATACCTACTCGTTCTCTTACGTCATCGTTACGAATGCAGTCAGCCTCACTCCACAGATTTTCCGCAGATATAACATTTCAACCGCATTGATTTTACTCTCATGCTCCTTTTTGGATACCCATCATTGACTAGTAACACTTTTATTCGATCACGTGACCCAGCTAGGTGTTGTATACGAGAATAAAATAGCAAATAACGCATTTAAAATCATATATGGCGGGTATTTCACGCGGTTACATCACTAGGCTATGGAAGCTAGTGTGGGCTAACCGTGGGCGTAAAAATGTTCCATCAAGAAAAGCAATTTGTATTGACTTCAAAGAAACGATCAATTCATTCCTTTCGTAAGCCTTTTAAATTAAATTTTACCAAAGATTTCAGGCAGTTTATTTAGTGAATACATAAAAGATAGACTATTTTCAAACTGCTGTGGGTTGTAACATCATTGACTACAAATTAATTTCTGAGAACCATCCTTAATATAATTTCCCAACCTAAAAGATCACAGTCACCTCTTAAGAATTTGTAATAAAAGCCGTCTACAAGTATTCTGATATGAAAATATTTTTAAAAAACATCCTTTGCTTAGTGCCTTGAAAACTATATTAAGCTGTAGGCCTGGCTATCATGAATATCTACTATAATGTTATGGAGAATGTCCTCAAATATTCCCAAAAGTATTTTTGAGTTGTTGACATACGTCAGTCACTCTGCGGAAAAAAATAAATGGTAGTATTTGTACGAGAATATTTATCACATTACGCGTATAAGAACGAATATTCATATTCATACGAGTATAAATGTCAGTGTGCTCCTGAGAGAGACGGCATACTGTGAGTTTATTTAGTGGGTGAGTGCCCCACACTACCCTGTTAGTTGTCTACAAACGACGAGGTGTGCGGTTAGGTAAAATTATTTCCACCTTAGCTTACAAAATGTGGGCTGATAATAATATTTCATTACTGAAAAAAATACAAGCCTTGATAGTTCTATACTCTTTTTTTTTCTATTCCTAATGCTAGCAGACGAGCCAGGCCGTGGCCTACCTGATGGTAGGTGGTAACCGTCTCTCATGGACTCTCAGATTTGAAAGAATAAACGGCTACCTTCTGCTACAGCCAAAACACACTGACGTGCTTCATGACCGGTCTCACAAAAGACGATGGTACAGAACCGTTCGGGCCTGATAGCAAGTAAGTACTCTCACTTGGTACCCAGCCCTACCACCAGTAGTGCAATGGATGATAATTGCTTACTTCTCTTAGTCGCGTTGTACGACACCCGTGGGAAAGGATGGGGTGGTGACACTTGTATTCTTAGTCCGGTACCGTAGCAACGCAATTCAATTTTATTTTTCCGTTTTCTCTGAACAATTAACTCCCAAAGCTCCCTTTTAGGGCCTTAAGCTGCAATATTTTTTTAATCAATCATAGATACTTAAGTATTACAATATTAACAACAGGATAATATATCAGGAGTTAAAGCACTTATTTAAAATAAGCAATTTATGATATAAAATTAATTTTTTGCATGATGCGCGAACGAACCAACAGACAAACCGACAAACATATAAACAAACAGACAAACCGACAAACATATAAACAAACAGACAAAAAATAAATGTTTTGTGTTTTAAAATATTTGAGAAAAAATTACTGCAGAGGCTTTAAAAGCGTGTGTCTTTAAAGCCTCTGCAGTAATTTTTTCTCAAATATTTTAAATGTACAGACACACCTCTGTTACAGCTTTATTAATAGTTAGGATTATACAATGGTTGTCTGGAAGAAAACGCTATAATATGATAAGGCCGTTTATTATACATTTTAATTATAACTTCGTTAATAGTTTTCTATTTTAAATTATATGTTCAATGTATATTAAAAGAGTTTATCTATGTATCTTATCGCGGATATTAATAACTGCTATCAGGTTAACAGCTTGTGCTAATATAAATAGGCCTAATTGGCATAAGTATAACTCCTGTTATTGTTAGCCGCACTATATGAAAGTGTGACACACCGCATACGCACTCATCTAGTTATCTAGTCCCAGATGAGTACTAGCATAGCATAGCACACCCACGGTGCCAGTTATGTTTAAGTCCAACGTATTAGGGGCGCCTATAGCCGTCTACCGAGCACATTCCAAACTCCGGGCTGCTACTAAGAATTTTTCTTTTTACGAATAAGCTCAATAACACTGCCCGATCCGAGACCTCATGATCAGCAGTCGCACACACAACCGCTGCACTACCGAGGCAGTAAGTACTAGTAGTAGTTTAATAAATCTAGACTTATTATCACGGGTTAATGGTTTATAAAGTAACGACATCCTGTAATCTCGTAAAGTGAAGGTGATAAAAGAGGTAAGCAAGGCTCGTAGCAAGTGGAAATCCATTTTTATCAGTCAACCCCTGTGGAAAACAACTAATTTTACGACGCAGAGAAAAGCGCATTTATCCATTACTATTAATAAAGATCCCCTCATTCTGGGGTAAAGGTAACAATTTAAATTAATCAACAGAGCAGACAACTTAAAAAGATTTCAATATTTTTGATGAGTTCGTTATAAATAATGTTCCCACCCAATATCAGCCCACTGCCTATGTAAGAGAGAACTAAGAATACAGAATGCAGTCTCACTGCGAGAGATCGAAAACTCGAAACAGAAGTCCGAGACTACCCATTTGCGCAACATTGTGTGCTAAGTTAATTTCACTCTATCGTAGAAAAGGCGCGTGCTCCACAAGTGGGCTTGCTGTAGGATATGAGTGCGATGAGTAGGGTATGCTAAATGCTAAAGATATGAAATTTCACGGCAATAGTATTTGATACCAGCTAAAAAGAAAAAAAGATAGGCCAACATAATTAACACTGAAGGGAAATTTTGACATAAACGCTTTAGTTAGGGAGCTGGTAAAATTTCTATATGATCTGTTCGTGTGGCAGACATGATTAATATCGATGATTGTACCATAAAAAACATTAAGGACCGCGTCTGCCACCATAATATAATAGGCCTGCGTTATCAATTGGCAGCACCTTAAAATGTAAAAAAAATGGTTTGTTAAATCATTTGTTCGTGTCTGCCTCTTGGATTGATGATCAGAGACATCTTCAAAACGAGAAACATCGAAGAGACAGACGTCCAGCCCTCTGAATTTTTAAGTAATTAATTTTTAAACAATTTTGCATGAATTTTTATATACTTTTTTAGCATTTGACATGCTTAGGCATATACATTAAACACAAAGTGAAAATGTGAAATCGGAAAATACAGTCACGAGCAGGATTTGAACCTGCATCTCCTGGATACCGTCCAGATGCTTTGCCAATTCAGTCATCGTGACAATTGCTCCTGACTGTTAATTTCGATAACACATTCATTCTTAGCATCTTGGGTGATGCCTGCGCCACCTGTCAGAAGTATTTTCATACATTATACCGACCAGGTAAACTTAATTTAACAATTAACATTTTTACCAAATACTGACGCAGCCCTAGAAATATTTAGAAATTTTTATATACTTTTTTAGCATTTGACATGCTTAGGCATATACATTAAATACAAAGTGAAAACGTGAAATCGAAAATAACAGTCACGAGCAGGATTTGAACCTGGATACCGTCCAGATGATTTGCCAATTCAGCCATCGTGACAATTACTCCTGACTGCTAATTTCGATAACACATTCATTGAGAAAACACAACACATTCATTACGAAAACACAACACATTCAACGTCCAGGATTCTGTTTTATCACGGGACGTAGGTGCAAAAATGTAAAAAAAGGTACACATTTAGTATTTGTTCGTCGTTCTCGTTGCGTCCATTCGATTTTAACCATCAGTCCAAGAGGCAGACGCGAACAAATGATTTATTATCTATTTTTTAATTTCCCGCTAAGAAAATTGAAAATGTTCAAAAGTTGGGAAGTTATTGGTTTTGACCCCGTTTTTCGAAAATCGAGTTTTCAACGGATGTTGACGTTTTAAGGTCCTAGGAAGCTTCCCCGAATGTTTCCGCGATGATGTCCGTATGTCTGTATGTATGTGTGTGTGTGGCCGTATGTAAACCTTTTTTTATTTTATTTTTATTTAAGGTGGGCAAAAATGTCCTACCGCACACCCCGCTGCCCGGGGAGACAACGGGGTAGGGTGGGCCTCTCACCCACTAAAAACCCACCGTGTGCCCACATCCACCCTTGCTACGGCGGATCACGGGTATCGCGTCGTTTCGACCGCGATCCGCAGGCGGCAGCCCCTTCGGGCACCCTCTCTTGTGCGACGCCTCGCGCACTAGGGCGTCACACCTTCGCGGTAGGCTTCCACGGACGGTAGGGGGGGAGTACCCTACCCCACCGTCCGCAGCCTCGGCTAGGGCGGCATCAGGCGCAGGTAGGCCGTATGTAAACCTCTCATAACTTTTGAACTGATTGACCGATTTCATCGGGGTTGAAGTCATTCGAAAGGACTTGACAAAACTTAGATTTTGAATACAATAAGGACCAATTCAAAACGGTAGTTTTGAGAAATCTCAAAAAAACTAAAAAATATGTTTTTTCAATTGTGTTTTTTTTAATAACTTTTAAACGGTTTTACCGATCGATTTCAAAAACTAATCAGCTCTTAACATCAAAAAACAACGTGGATCGCCGCCAGTCCGGTCAAAATCAGTTGATTCGTTCGTGAGATATCGTTGCCGAAAAAAATTGTAAAATATGATTTTTTCAGAATTTCTATGAAATTTTCAGTCTTACCAGTTTGAACTTTAAGATTCTTCAAAGAACCCAAGAAGTTGCGTGGAATGCCGTAAACTACGAGAAAATCGGTTCATTCATTCAAAAGTTATTGCGATTTGAAAATTCAACGAACAGTGTTTTATTAAATCTCTATCAGACTTTTGAACTCGAAGAGCTCAAAAGCATAAAACAGTTATCTCTTTGAGCTCGGAGAGCTCAACATGACACGAAAATTATACTTTTGAGCTTGAAGAACTCTTCGAGAAGAGTTTTTGAGCTCAAAGAGCTCGAAAACGTAATAATTGCAATTTTGGGCGCTTAAGTATCAAATTAGCGGGAAGTTGCAGGGATGGCCTTTAGGGTCATCCATTTTCCAGATTTTTATTACAGTTTAGCGCTGTAACTCGCAAACGCAGGGACATACGACCTTCATTTACGGGACTAAATCGATTTGTATTGGCATAAACTTTCATCCCCATTAATATGAAAGACGAACAAATCATATTATACCATACTTTCTAACATTTACGCGAATTTTACACATTTTGAAATAAAACTACGTTTACGGAATCTATCGCGTTTACTTGATTTTTATACTATCCCGACATTTCGAATACTTTACAGCATTCATGATCACGCGTGGACTTAGATGGTAGATGTCCAAAGCTGATATGTTGTTTCAACGGTTTCATCTACCCACAGTAATATGATTTTACAAATTTTTGGTTTATTTATTTCAACCCACATAATATTCGTTTAGAAACACAATTAAAAATATCTACTCTAAGTTTTAGTATATCTACTCTAAGTTTTAGTATACTAATACTCCTTTAGGTTTTAAAATTGGTATGTAGATGACACTTTCACTATATTACCATCTGATAAAGTAACCGTATTTCTTAACCATCTGAACTCCATCAATCCTAAAATTCAATTCACTTTGGAACTGGAGTCAAATAACTCTTTAGCTTTCTTAGATGTTATGGTAATCCGTAACCCCAATAACACCTTGAGTTATGACTCAAGGTGTTGTTGGGTTTACGGACACTGTACACTGCATGTGTATCGAAAGAAAACCCATACTGATAAGTACCTGAATGGAGAGTCTCACCACCTTCCTTCACAGTTAGCCACCGTGTCTAAATCTTTGTTTCAGAGAGCACAAGGAATCTGTGATGAAGAACACCTGGCTGGGGAGTTGCAGCATGTAAAGAAAGTTTTACATGCTAATAAGATGCAGGTTCCACGCCACCGTCACAGAAACCCAGTGAAGCCACCCACAGTTGAGCGCCTCCCTGCAGTCCTGCCCTATGTCAAAGGAGTCACTGACAAGATTGGCTACATTCTCAAGAAAGCTTCAATTAAAACCTACTATAATCCACTCAAAAGAATTAGTCAATTTTTACCACCAGTCAAGTGCCATATACCCAGGATTACAGGATGCAGGAGTGTACAAGCTGGATTGTGATTGTGGTCTCTCCTACATTGGGCAAACAAAGAGATCCATAAGAACTCGGATCAAAGAACACATAGCTGATGTGAAGCACCATCGCTATACAAAGTCTGCAATTTGTGAGCACACACAGGACCACACCCGCCATTACATCAGGTTTGACAAACCTCAAATCCTCGCAAAAGAACATCGATATATACGTGAGGCTATTGAAATTAAGAAACATCCCAATTTCAATACAGAAGACGGCTGGGTCTTACCATCAAGCTGGAATCCTGTGATAGGCCTCACCAAACAGAATACAAGAAGGCACACCACAAGATTGCAAGACACAGTTAGCGCTTATTGTGTAGATAAAACCCACAGTAGTGATTAGTTAGTATTTTCCGCATAAATTTAATATTCCATAACAAGTTGTTGCCTACTGAGTTTTCTGGCCGGATCTTTCTCAGTCAGGCCGCGTTCCGATCCGGTGGTAGCTTTTTAGTCTTAGCTTCTATTAAAATCAATATATTTAATAATAGAAACTAATAATCAATATTGTATTCTTTATGGTAGTTTTTAGATTACTTAAAAAATTTAATTGGTAGTTTGTGGTAGAATTTTTAAGCACTAATTATAAACGAAAAATTTAAAACTTAAAGGAGTATTATACTAATTTTATTATACTAGCTTAAAATCTCATACATTGTAAGCATAAAACTTAGAGTAGATAATTTTATTTGTGTTTCTAAACGAATATTATGTGGGTTGAAATAAATAAACCAAAAATTTGTAAAATCATATTACTGTGGGTAGATGAAACCGTTGAAACAACATATCAGCTTCAGACATCTATCATCTAAGTCCACCCGTGATCATGAATGCTGTAAAGTATTCGAAACGTCGGGATAGTACAAAAATCATGTAAACGCGATAGATTCCGTAAACGTAGTTTTATTTCAAAATCATATACCAAAATGGCACCCAGCTCCCTAACCACTTGTATAGAACCTGAATTGTAACTTCACCGAAATGAAATTTATTTAAATACGTGTTGCTCCTTTTAGGAAAATTTGATGCACGTAATCTGTTTATTATACACAAAAGTTGCTTAATTTGTTAAAACACAAAATTTATTCTTATTTTACAAAGTTATTAGCTTGGCATATTTATATTGTACATAATTATATTTATTTAGGTTTCACATTAAATAAACAACTTTTCAAACGTTCAAATTCAGAGCAAACATTCCAAATTCAAAGAAAAATAAATTAAATTTTTTGTTCAATTTAACTCGAAATAAAAGAATTAGGTACCTATTACGCAAAAAATAAATTCTCTTTTTCATATTATTTATAACTACTACTACTAGCCTTTGCCTACGGCTCCGCCGCAGCCAAAAGCTAGTTTTTGGGTTATATCTCAAGTTCCCGGTATAGTAGCGGGATAAAATGTATATCAGTTTTTAGCCTAATCGAGAGCTACCAAATAGTAAAGTTGCATCAAAATCCGTTCCGTAGTCTTTGCTTGATGCGCGAACAAACATACAGACAAAAAATCTAAATAAGATCATTTTGTGTTTAGACACGCCTATATAGCCTATTACAGACAGCTATGTTACAGCTTTATAATAGTATAGATTACTAGCCTTTGCCCGCGGCCCCGCCGCAACCAAAAGCTAGTATTTAGGTCATATCTCAGGTTCACGACATAGTAGCGGGATCAAATGTATACCAGTTTTTAAGCCTAATCAAGAGCTATCAAATAAAAATAGTTGCATCAAATCCGTTCAGTAGTATTTGCGTGATGCGCGAACAAATAAACAGACAAATAGGTAAACAGACAAAAAATCTAAAAAAATATGTTTTGTGTTTAGACACGCCTATATAGCCTAATAAAGCATTTTTTTCTCAAATATCTTAAATATACAGACATAGCTTTGTTACAGCTTTATAATAGTAAGTATAGATATAGATAGATAGATAGACTATGTGATAACTCAAGTTCAATTTATAAAACAAACTTAACATAGCTATTGCTTTGAAATCTCAAGGTCTTTACAGCATATTTCGTAGTCAAATATGTTGAATTAATAAGTTACTTAAGCTGAAATAAATCTTTTGAGATGTACATTTTGCTACTGAAATATACATAGTTTGCTGTTCACACCAGCTTAAGTGTTGGTGTATAGTTAGTTTGTTAGTCACCACCTTGGTTATGGTAAGTGACCGCTGGTGGATATAGATGAGAGATTTATCAGAAGGTTAGCAAAGAAATAAAACGCGTGTTCAGTGTAGGAGCCTCAAGGACTGACTGTTTTAATCTTTCAAAAGGACTATACAAAAGGGCTTGGTTTAGTTACGTTAACTGAGAACTCTTATCGCTAGTTGACATTTGAAGTGCCTACGCGCTACAATAGTATTGCAAAAACTGATAAATAATAAATAGGGTTTCTGGAATAAATATTTACTTGAAATTCAACACTATACACATAGATATTGTACACTATTTTTATACACAGGGTGAATGTGAATCGTGGGGCAGCGCATAGTGGCATAGCGTGGATCCATCCCAGGCAGCAATATTGGGAAGCAGTCAAATTTTACATCAACACACTATCTAAATTTTGTTATATGGGCTAAAAATTTAACCATTTTTAATGGTACTTAATCATTGTGAAATAAATATTCACTTACGTGACTTTTCCTATTGAAACCTGTAAAGTAGCTAATTCATTAGACTAATAGTCTTTTGTCCCTGCAAATTACGAGGGAAAACACCTACTTGGATGCCTACTTGGTGACCCGAAGATGATTCTCGGGTATACGCCAAAATGACTTAAGGGATTTGAATTTCGAAGCCCACGCAGACAATAACGCAAATAGGTTCGTATTTAAATATAAATTATAAGTTGATTTTAATGTAAACACAACCTGTAAACAGAGTTTGTAATTGAGCTACCCGAGAATTATGAGATAAATAATCACATATTAATTAATTATCTCTGTGAATTAATAGTATTTTCTAACAACAGAGGCATCACACGCGCGTCGTTTTTAAGGAAAGCTAGCACTGAAGGAATGTAATATAGTTCCGGTGGCCCGCCAATAAAGGCGGAGAGATGGCACACGGCGGGTTTCTTTAGTGGGTGAGGGCCCCACACTACCCTGTTCGTTGCCCCGAACGACGGGGTGTGCGGTTAGGAACATTTTTTCCCGCCTTAACAAAAAAAAACAACGTCTATACCTACTGAGAAGGAGATAGAGAATAATAAGAAAAGGTTAAATAAGGGATTTGGGTCTCCGGATCTCTTACTCACCGTACGAAACTAAAAATATAATCAAATTGAGAATTGATGCACTCGATAACCCCGTTACCTAATATAGGGCTAAGTAGGCAGCGTCATATATTTTTGGGGACAACATTAAAGTCCACTGCCATTCCATGCGTCATAGAAAATATTCCTTAGAACAAAAAATCCATAATAAGTTTACTAACCTCGCCCACGTGTATAATCTCGTTTTCATCAGTATTCGGAAGCATTCTGCTGTATCTGTATTCCCCTGGAACAAAAATTTAAATATTTAATAATGTATTCACAATTGAAAGATGCCTAGTGCAATGCCATGCCGTATACTGATTAAAACCTAACAGTTTTGGCCGCCTTTCTCCATTACTAGGCGGCCTCGCCTGTTTTAGAGGAACTAGCCCTCCCTCCTTTACGAGGCACGCGCGGAACACGGGCGCGTCGCCTTCGCGGGCCTGCTTCCGCTAGGGCAACGGACGGCCCTACGTCCAATGCCCTCAGGCCAGCGCTCATGGGGGCCAGAGATCGTTCAGCGCCCTTCGGCCCCCGGTTCGTCTTCTGCGGGTCGGGTGGTTGATGGTAGCCTCCCGTTCCCTTTCCACCGTCTCTTTAGCGTACATCACCTCCTCGCAAAATGAGGCGCCGGACTCCCATGCACTCTCGCTCCGGGCCATGGACCAAGGTCGCTCTGCGATTGGTGCAATACAGCAGCTTTTCTGGCCGGCTAGCCATCCGCCCACACTGGAGCCTCATAAAGGGCCATGGACTGCACAACCCCCACGTAGAGCCTCCAGTAGGTTGCTATTACCGTCTACCGTAACCGTAAGTAACCTCGGTGTATTTTGGTTGTGGCGGGAGACAGCCGGCCATTTTTATATTTCACATCCGTAAAAAGAATTGTTGAATAGCAGCATGACTGTCTTCTTAGTATAGTAGAGTCTATGAGCGGCAGTTACCATTTACCATTAGGTGGGCCATGGCTCGTCTGCTACCATAAGTAATGAAATAAAAGACACAAAGACAATACACGTTTTATTAGAGTTTAAAGAAAGATTAGAGTGTAATACGGCTCATATAAATTTAATCATCTTATTATTTCATATTACAGTCTGCAAGAAAATATATTATGAGTCTCATAAGAGCATAGGGATCCAATGCACCCTGTGACGTCAAACAATTTAATTTAAAAGTAACTTTGCAACGAGATCCTCTGGGATATTTGGAGCCATTACAATATGTTGGCGAAAATAAATTAGTAATTAAGGACTTGCTAATGAAATTAACAAATGGAGCTTTTGAAGTGAATACTTTTTTAGAATCGTTGTGATTTGAAACTCAATGAAACGAAAATGCGTCACGATACAGAAACAAACACATACATGTATAGGATTAACAGTCATTTGCAGAAATTCCATCATAATTATTTTAACTTTGTAATAATTTTTTGGTTGTGTATTTGAAACCTTGGACTCCGGCTTGCGTGATGACCACCGTGTACATAATATTAAGTTTGAAAAAGTGATATGCATTCAATAATAAACTAATATCTTTGTTTCGCTATGTTCACTTGGTATTCCCATTGCTGTTATAAAATATTTTTCTCACCTACCCCCGAATGAATCATATAATTTTAAAGACTTTTTCATATACTTTTGTTATTTATGTTGCTATGGTGAGGTTCATAAGATCTTTCACCAAAGTTGTCCCATGAAGTCCTACGGTTTCCATTATATCGTTGCAGAAAACAAAATGTATTTTAATGCTCCATTACTTACTTATCATCACGCCATTTCTTTTGCGGGATAGGTAGAGAGAACAGAGTGCCAAAAGGCTCTATTCTTGCATAGATCGCTCGCTTTCTCAACATTCATAATTCTCTTCATACACGCTCGCCGGTTTCGGAGACTCCTGACTCCATCTTCCTTCAATACATGACCGATTCGGTCTAGGTAGGTGAGTCTCGGTCTCCCCCTGTACCTACATCCTTCCACTTTCGCATTGTGTATCTTCTTAACCAGTCCCGGCATTCTTTCCACATGCTCCATTAAATTTAATTAATGAGAGGTAATTCTAAGCTTGGTAAAAAATAATAAACCTTACATTTATCCTAATACCAGGAGTATTGTATACTCTATATCCATCTCAAACTCTCGTAGGCTACTTTTCAGAAGTTTCACTTCTGCCAGTATGTGAATTGCATACTTACATATGGTTTTTTTTTTAGATTTCATATCATTGAACTTTATTAATACAATAATACATTTTTTTAATAGTCGATTTAATAAGTCTTCATCTCCTTCATATCATGGATGTTACAAAATTTTAGAATTTTAGAAAAAAAATTGTTGAAAAGAATTAAAATACGTTTTAAATTAAAAATAACAAATATCTTCACTAGCCGTTTGCCTTTATATCTATCGAGCAGTATTCTCACAAACAGAGTCTATAAATGCGGTTTTATGCTTAGTTAATATTTTATTAATATATGTAAGTATAAAATAAATTTGCTACCCCCTTCTGTGTGCTTGTCCGCTTTCATATTCTAAACCATGTAACTAAATAAAGCCTATGTTCTACACCAAGCAAAGCTCTCCATGTAAACCACATTAAAATCCGTTCAGTAGCTCCATGGATGCTGCTAAACATGTAGACGTTCTTTTACTTTTCTCTTAACGTCCCCTTGCCATTTTTGATACATAATCATATTTCATGTACAGGCACACTCCGGGTTATATGTATATATATATAGATTCATGTTTTAAATTATCAAGCTGCAAAATTCTGGCCGTGGCTAACTCACTCACGTTAACTTTAGAACTGGCTGAAATATAGTTATATAATTACGCGTACTCTGTGCCATATTACATACGTAGACTAATTATGTAAAAATTTCTATCCCACAGAACCCATCTATTTTCCGGAATAAAAGAATAGCCTATGTCTTTTTCTTGATTTCAGTCTATATGTTTGCAAAATTTATTGGTGATTGTTTGAGCTGTTGTTGTTAACATAACCTGTTGTTATTAATCCGATATACTAAGTTTAATTTTGCATTTAAAATTCATACTATTTGATGCCGCGATTATTTATACATTTTGATCTGTATTTTAGCACTTGACATGCTTAGCTACTTTAAAGTACAAATTATGTATTTGTGAATGTAAAAAATAGAACTTTAGTGGGAGCGGGAATCGAACCTGCGTCCCTTCCAATCCGGGGAAGTGCTCTAAGCCACAGAGAGTTCTCTTTTTCCACATTCAAAAATAATTTGTACTTTAAAGTGGCTGAGCATATTAAGTGCTAAAATACAGATCAAAATGCTCTACAAAGAATTTATTTTCGTTTCACCAGTAACTATCTAGCAAAATATCGCAAAAGAATACTACAAATGGACTATTCACTTCTTACAATTTACAATAATAGTTGATAAATAAGCTAATGCAACATTTACAATACTATTGTATTACATCAATGAATAAGAAATATTTCAATTCTGGATGTATATTATTAATTCAGACATCTACCTGCTACATGGATAAATATTTGCTACTCGTACGCCCACATTCTATGCGTATGATTATTCACGTTACGTTGAATTGACAAATAGTTGACTATTCATTATACCAACTCCTTTTTCTCTTTTGTTTAATAGTTATAATATTTGTTTATATTGAGCCCACTGATTTACAAAATATTACCTGATTTATTTACATCATTTAGTATCTCATTGTGTTCAATTACATTTGAAGCCGTTGGTTCTTTTAGATTCTTGAGCAATATTTTTCTTAAGTACGTAAATTATGGGATTTATTGCCGTGCACTTACTCCGCCTAATGGCTCTTCTATAAATTTCTAAACCCACCGATAAAAGCAACTTAAGTCAAATTCCTATAAATATCTATAAATATGAGTATTTCTCATAAATTGATTCTACGAAAATATCTAGAGCAACCTGCTCTAGATATTATCGGAACACCAATTAGTTGAAGATCAATTATATAAAGCTATTCTTAAATCATCAGTATTGTCTAAAAGTGTGTGTTTTAAGGATCTCGTGGCGTAGACGGTAGCGTAACCGACTTCCATACACGAGGTTGTGGATTCGATTCCCACTCAGGACAATTATTTGTGTGATGAACACAGATATTTGTACTGCGTCTGGGTGTTTTCTATCTATTATGTGTAAGTATTTACAAAAAAAACAAAATCTGTTTGTTTGTTGGCGCATCACGCAAAAACTACTGAACGGATTGTGATGCAACTTTTTAATTTGATAATAAATAAATATTCACGGACATTTCACATTTCATTTTATTTCCGGGCTACTATTTTTTTTTGTCCTTTGATACCTGCGATCAGTCTTCTAGACACTCTATACTATAATCAAGTGAATTGTATGGAGATGCGGTTTGACGAGGAGGAGCCACTGCTCCTTCTCCCCTTATTAAGAAAGCACATCTGCTCTCTTGAGTCTTCTAATTTAATTTGGCTGCAAGAGCAAACTGGATAACGGGTTTGGATGAGTTGTCAAGCGGTCTTTATAATTGGCTGTGTAGCGTTTTGCTTTGTCAAAGATGGTTGGGATTTCCAGGTACACCTGGATTTTCGAGTTGTGAGCATACCAGGGCACCGATGAAAGTACTCTGAGGATATTGTTTTGAGCTCATTATTATTCTACAGAGCGCCTGCTTTTATTCGCCACTTGGTTAGCCAGGCATTAGTGACATTAAGCTGGGCTTGCAATAATCTACTCGCTTCATTCAGATCCCAGTTACAACTGAGAAAGGCCGCATCATCGGCAAAGGTTGCCACAGTTGTTCCAAGTGATTGGGGTAGGTCACTAGTAAATATGTTGTAGAGGATCGGGCCAAGTACGGAGCCCTGTGGTACTCTCTCTTGCGTCACGGAGCTTAACTTGAAATTTTCTATCACTGAGATATAAGCCATCAGCAGGTAGTAGGAGTGTGGAAGGTACTTTTTAATTTTACAGAGCAGTCCTTTATGCCAAACCCGGTCGAAGGCTTGTTGTACATCAAGAAAAGCAGCTGATCAGTATTCTTTCTTTTCCAGACATTGTCTTATTGTACTATAGACTCTGTGCACCTGCTCGATAGTTGAGTGATGCTTCCCGAAGCCAAATTGATGGTCAGGTATTACATGGTACATATCTAGGCAAGGAGATAATCGTGCAAGGACGATCCTTTCCCACAGTTTTGACAACACAGGCGTCAGGCTAATAGGGCGATAAGATGAAACTTGATTGGGCGCTTTACCAGGCTTATGGATCATGACAATTTGCGATGTTTTCCAGAGTGCAGGTACATATGAGGTTCTCAGAGTGGCATTGACTAAGATAGTCAAAAAGGTAATACACTTCTTAGGGAGCTCTTTTAGTAGCCTGGCGGTGATTAGATCAAATTCAGGCGCCTTATTAGGATCCATTTTGGCTATTTCTCTCGCTATCTCCCTTGGTAGTAGGTAAGTAAGGTAAGTAGGACTCAACGGCAAGCATAGTTGCAGATCTTGTTTTAGCACTTGGTCAATTTCAGAGTATTTAGGTCTTTCCATATTATTGGGTTTAAAGACTTCGCTTGGTGTGTTGTAGCAAAGGCCTCGGATTTTTCTTGGTCAGTCCGCGCCCATTTGTTTCCGGATCTAATTGGCGGTAAACACTGTTGCGGCTGTAGAAGGTACTTAGTTGCTTTCCAGAGGTTGTGTAGGATTGTTGATTTGATTGGGCATTCTTTCCATGAGTAACTTCAGCATATGTGCGTTGAGTGACTTTCAATTCCCTCAGTTATTGTCGCGCAGCAGGTTGGGTTAATACTAAGAGCAGAGTGGTAGTTGAGGTGGGTTGAGCTGCTATTGAGAACTTTTATTTTTACGAAAAAGCTTAATAACACTGCCCAACCCTGGGAGCGAACCCGAGACCTCATGATCAGCAGTCGCTCATAGTACCGCTGCACAACATAGTTTTTAATATATGACTAGATTTTCCTAATAATATAAAAATTGCAGAATATGTAGTGTTTGAGACACACGTAGTACACCTACGTGACATGGATGCACATGGAATACAGTCAATGTATAATATGGATGTAATGCCAGCGTAGTGAAATAGATATCGACAATTTACTAGATGTCAAAATATGAATTTACGTGATTTGCTAATTATTGATTCATCAATTTCAAATTAATTGTTTGTAATATAGGTCATTAAAATGTATTGACGTATCTAACCATCTCTTAATCTATACTATTATAAAGCTGTAACAGAGCTATGTCTGTACATTTAAGGTATTTGAGAAAAAAATACTGAATTAGACTGTATAGGCGTGTCTAAACACAACGATATTTTTTAGATTCTTTGTCTGTTTACCTGTTTGTTTGTTCGCGCATCACGCAAAAACTACTGAACGGATTTTGATGCAACTTTTTGTTTGATAGCTCTTGATTAGACTTAACAACTGGTATACATTTTATCCCGCTACTATATCGGGAACCTGAGATTTTACCTAAAAATCAGCTTATGGCTGCGGCGGAGCCGCGAGCTAAGGCTAGTAAATTATATTCGTGTAAATTTATTAACATATTATTGTATTATAAATTACCTAGTCATATTTAGTGATTATTATTTACGAATATAAGCATTTTAGGTCGAAGGGATGGGGCAGTATTCATGGAATTTATACGGTTTTTTGTTAGCAAGTATTTCACCAATGGTAGACCAATTCACTCAAAGATTCACAAAGAGTTAAATGTGTCTTCAACGAAAGTTGAAATAATGCTGAAGTTAGCAGGTGCTCTGGCACTTATAGTTAGATAAGTAAAATAAGTAAGATATAGCCACGATTCAATTTTTTTTAATAACGGTTGGCTCAACAAAAATAATTGTGTGCGTTGTTCATCGATACACCTTACGTGACCAGTTTATAAATATGAAACGTTATGTTTTCTATCTCCTTTTATTACTTAAATACGAAATAATAAAAACGTGGACTTTCAAAACTTGAATTTATTTAATAATATACGTAACATTGGCGTTTTTGTAGTAAATTATTTCATACACATATTATAGTATTTCACGACTGCCGCACTGTCTCGTTGATAAATATTATAAGTACCTATAATGCCGATGCTATAAACCTGAATTCATTCATCGCATATATATGTCTCTGGAAATAACAATGCTTTTTGTACGATACTTTTTTCAAATTGACCAAATAGGGCTGCTCTGTGACTCCTACTACAGAAGTAATGTTAAACAATTCTAGTGGTACTTCAAAACAGATTTTTTTTCGATGGCTTATGAAGTTTGGCATTCTGCACAGGACAAGGCGTGGCGGCCTACAACCCTCTCAGTATGTCTTTTTTATCAGTAATACAAAATTTTAACAGCTCAGCTGAATTATTTTATTAAATAATATAATTTATATTTATTATTTTTTCAAAAAAAAAAACATGCAGCCGAATTGAGAACTTCCTCCTTTTCGAAGTCGGTTGAAAAGTTGACATCTATTAAGTAATAGCTTGGATTTACAATTTTCTTCTTCAGATTTAATACATAATTACACTTTAATTCATCTGTTTCAGATAAGGGTAGTCCTTATCTGAAGCTGAAAGCAGCTCGAGAGTATAATCATAGTATTATGTAGTAATCCCAAAAATTTATTCATGACTGCTAAATATGCTTTACATAATTTTTGCTATAATCCTACGTTGTGACATGCACGAGTGTAATCGCTTAGATACCGACGACTCGTGTCTAGTTTTGTGGATTCGACTCCAGCACAGAACAATTCTCTTTGGAATCCACAAAATCATTGTTTCGTGTGTTGGTGTGCTTAGTGTCCGTTTTCTCCAGCGCACAGACAAGTTAGAATCTAGTATGTATATCATAAATGAACAAAACAAAGTAATAAACAAACTGTACCGTGTGGTGACCGACTAAGAATACAAGTGTCATCACCCCATTCTTTCCCACGGGTGTCGTACGAGGCTACTCAGTGAAGTAAGCAGTTATCACCCATTGCATTACTGGTGGTAGGGCTGGGTACCAAGTGGGTGTGCTCACTTGCTATCACGCCCGAGTGGGTTGGTACCACCATCTCGCATGTGACTGGCTTTTTTATGTTCAATGTGATGAAAAGCAATCTATGCGAAAGAAATATAGTGTAAACCTAATTAACCTATCCTATTATAAAGCTGTAACCGAACTATCTTTGTACATTTGAGATATTAAAAACAAATATTTTCACCGTCTATGAATATAAAACATTATTTTTGATATATAAATCTAATTTATGAATATAAATCTTTGTCTGTCTGTTAATTATTTTTTTCGCAAATACTTCTTGACGGATCCTTCTTCAGCAGGCTTATTGAGAAACCACCGAAGGAATGTAACATAGTTCCAGTGGCCCGCCAATAAAGGCGGAGAGACGGCACATGGCAGGTTTATTTAGTGAGTGTAGGCCCCACACTACCCTGGTCGTTGCCTCGAACGATAGGGTGTGCGGTTAGCAACATTTTTTCCCACCTTTACAAAAAAAAGGCTTATTGAGAAGCTTCTATAGATCTTTGAACATAAACTCAGTCAATCTGCTTGTTAAAATGTTACTCCATAATAAAAAAAATCTCACCAATAAGTAGCTTTATTCTGTCACGCCCTCTTGCGTACTATCCATCTATCTATCCATCCATCAGCCTTTTAAAGTCCACTGATGGACATAGGCCTCCCCAAGAATGGGGGATAGTGCCGTAATCGCCACGCTTGGCAGGCGGGTTAGCGATCGCAGTGGATGTTGTTAATACTCGAAGGAATGCTGCTGCCTACTCCCCCGGAATTCCCTCAGTCGGCTCTTACGACTCCCACGGGTGGAGAGGGGTGGGATAATTCTAAAGCCGGCCCCACACGACAGGCGTACTGTACGTATTATTTTTAAATTATCCATTAAACAATCACCAGTTTCTCATAAGCTGAAATATCTGAGTCATAAACAACAAATTACTTGTGAAACTGGAAAAACAGAGCTTTACTATGAGTCACCTTTTAAAATACGTGACATGAATCGCGGTGGTATTTTTTTTTTTTCCGTGATAAAATCTTTTATACAGAATTTCTACGAATTCTTTTCTTAACTGTGATCGCTTTTTTAGCACAAATACTCCGTGTATGGCCATATCTTTGGAGACGTTTCATTGTACCTGTAAATAGCCCGGTACACCAACATTCGACTAATACCAACTATTTGGTTCCATACCTACTTTGTGTAAAGCTATAACAGCAATTCGGTTCAAGTTAGTTGTTATATTATATCTCGTGTTCCCATAATAGCGGAATAAAACGTATACCAGTGGTTAAGTATAATTAAGAGCTATGACACAAAACGTTTCATTAAAATTAGTTCAGTAGTTTTTGCGTGATGTGCAAATAAACAAACAAACAAACTTACAGAAAAAATCTAAAAAAAAATGTTTTTTGATCAGAGACAGTCTAATACAGTATTTTTTTCAAATATTTTTAATGTAAAGAAAGAGCTATGTGATAGATTATTAGTGGTTTGTATATTATTATTAAAATTGACTATCATAAGACGGAAAAAAAATAGCATTCCAATGAATTGCGCCATATTGGGTGAATTTTCTCTACAACAAATGTGTTTTAAAGGCGCATCGTAATAACGTACTCTCTTCCTAAATAAAGCATTACCGCAGTGAGCGATGCCAGCAAAAATAATAAAATATTCATTACATTTTAAACTTTTAATCTATCGTACAGTCATTTTCTCCTGGAAAGTACTCCCGGAGTTTTAAAAATGCGTAATGTCATAGATTTTTTCATTGTACTGTACTTAATGTTTCATCGTAAAATTAGTAAGAAAGGAGATATTGTCGAAAAAGTGCTACTAGGCACAATTTTTCCAATATGGCGGCGCGAGCAGCGAGGATAGAGGCCGCAAAGTAGAAATTCGGAATAAGCACATGGAAACCTATAAAATTATCAATTTTCCAGGCTCTTTTTTCAAAGCAAATGACATATATATATATGATATATATATATATATATATATATATATATATATATATATATATATATATTATGGGTATTGACGAGGTAATCTGTTGTCACTAATTTTGAGATATTTTTTGTAGGACTGATTATGATACCACTTAACGCATGTAATATAGTTCCGGTGGCCCGCCAATGAAGGCGGCGAGACGGCACATGGCGAGTTTCTTTTAGTGGGTGAGGACACTACCCTGTTCATGTGCATTTTTTCCTTCCCGCCTTAACAAAAAAAAGGCCTGATTAGGATGAAAAACGAGGGTAAATTTTTTGAATAAAGTTAATTTGTCACATACTAGAACATATAGCCACTCACTACAAACCCTTACCACGCCTCTAACAAAACCTTTTTTTTTTAAATGCCTCTAATAGATATATTTATAATCATATACATATAGACGTGACGGGCCTCGTGGCGTGGTCGGTAGTGTAACCGACTTCCGTGCACGAGGTCGTGGGTTCGATTCCCACTGGGATAATTATTTGTGTGATGTACACAGATAATTGTACTGCGTCTGGGTGTTTTCTATCTATGATATGTATGTATTTACAAAAAAAAGTAGTATGCATATGTATTATATCCGTAATCTGGTACCCATAGCACAAGCGTTAAGCTTAGTTTGGGACCAGAGGACGTTGTGTGAAAATATCCATGAATATCTAAAAAAAAAAAGATATAAAAACAATATATTTCAATATATATATAAAAGAAAACACAGATCACTGAACACGTCTATCCATCCATCAGCCTTTCAACGTCCACTGCTGGACATAGGCCTCCCCAAGAGAACGCCACAACGAGCGGTCCCGTCATGGGGGATAATGCCGTAATCGCCACGCTTGGCAGGCGGGTTGGCGATAGCAGTGGATGTTGTTAATACTCGAGGGAGCGCTGCTGCCCACTCCCCCGGCTTTTCCTCAGTCGGCTCTTACGACTCCCGTGGGTAGATAGGGGTGGGACAATTCTAAAGCCGGCCCCACACGGCCGGAACACGTGAACCTAGTGCTTATTGAATGTATGGTTGATGACTTAAAAACTCTTAATGAACGTTCGGAGTTTGAGTCATTGTATTACAAATATTTATCGATGGCTCAAAATTTTGTCAAAAAATTTAATAAAGATATTGAATCAGTTGCTAGTAACAAAAGTACTCGCACTAGTAGTTATAAGCCGGTCAAGCTGCCCACAATCCAGTTACCTAAATTTAATGGGTCTTATAATAGTTGGCTGGAGTTTCGTGACACCTATAAGAGTCTTCGCCGTGTGGGGCCGGCTTTAGAATTGTCTTTAGAATTTAGAATTGTGAAAAAGTTTAATTGTCCAAATGAATAAGAACCTGCGCGCATTAGGAACTTTAGGTGAGCCCGTAAGCCACTGGGACACTATTTTTAGTTATCAAAATGTTGCGTGAGTGGGAAGAGTGCAAGGGTCGCATAGACAAGGATAGTAACATTACGTTCGGAAATAGCCGTCTCTATTGACACAAGCCATGAACATAAATTTGGCAACGTCGCATTCTGTCACTGAATGGTCCTATGGTCCAATCTCGATTCCAAAAGAGGATATTCGAGGATATTTGTTATACTCGTTTCTTGTCGATAATCAGTTGTACTTAATTTCATATCCTAATAAAAATATAACGGCTGTCATGCAATCCAAAAAGTATGTAATCACTACTTTTTAATTTAATCTACAAAAAAACTTAACAACCTGGTTAGGTTAAATTTATTAAATGATTGATCAGCCAAGGTATCGTTCCGAAGATAAGACGCGTGTTACAGCATACAGACAGATGAACAAACGCACAACTTAGGCTTAGGGTGCCGCATGCCGGTTTAAATATCCTTCGGGTATAGGACCCTACAAAATTAAAGACATTGTTGTTTTAATATGTACATTTATTATAGAAAATTAAATTAGCCTTTAGTTATTTAGAGTTAACATTTTCCTTTTCCTACCTTTATTATATTGAACAGTATTGTTCATCAGTTTTTGATAATTATTTAATTCTATATTGCACAATGTTGATAAAATAAAATGTAACAGTCGTTAGTAACTGTTTCCACATTGACACTTTGAAACAAAGAACAAAACATAATGATCCGACTCTAAGCTTACTTTGGTTAACTTGTACAATACACGCTTGTTATTATCAAGTTTTACAAAACTTGCTTCCAAAATTTTGTCATTAATTATAAATTCAAAAATACTGCATAGGTGATAGAAAATGACACAAATGGAATCAGTGGGTATAATTAAACCTCCCCGCTGTAAGTAATTAAAATACTGAGAACTTGATTCAGCACCCTTAGATCTCACCACAGAGCTTTCACAGAGTTTACAGCATATCTTATTTTTAACACTATGGGCAACATAACCACAAACATAGATCTTAGCGTCTTCATCAATATCAAAAATTTCAAGATAGTTGCTTTCATTTATTATAAACATGAAAGCAGAAATGTCAACCATTTTATCATCATTTATTTTACTAGAACTATCCTTGGGTTCCTTAATTAAATCTTTACTAGCTTTGGCTTTAAGGATATGTTGTACTCGTACCTTTTTTTCTGACTCAATAATCTGATTTTAGGACACATTATAATTGCATCTTGATAGAGATCTGTAACAACCAAATCGTTTCTCTAAACAATCTGTTTGGAACTTGCCTATAAGAAAATATTCCACATTTAGTTTAGTTAGGGCAGTGTTTCCCAATAAGTGGTACGCATACCCCTAGGGGTACGTGAAGTTGCATCAAGGGGTACGTGCGGCTATCAGTAAAAACAAGAAGAATGTCCCAAATATTATTTTATTACGATCATCATCGTAAAAGCACGGAGCTGACTTCACTGGCTTGTAAAAAAAATCCAGCCAGCTTAGATATTACTCTCAACAAAAATTGTTATCTTAATCAAGGCCCGTGCCACAAACTCTAGAATTTTTGCAGCTATTTGCAAAGAGCTTGGCAGTGAACACGAGACCCTGTTGTTACATACTGAAGTGCGTTGGCTGTCCAGAGGAAGAGTTCTTTCGAGAATGTTTGAGTTAAGACATGAAATTGAGTTATTTTTGGTCGAGCAGGGACACGATGAGTACTGACTCGTTGTCGTTGTCTTTGTCAGATGCTGACTGACTCTTTGTGGGTGCAAAAATTGGCTTACTTGTCAGATATCTTCACAAAATTAAATGAGTTGAATTTGGGACTACAAGGCCGTGATACAACCATATTCACAATCCGGGAGAAAGTTGAGTCCACTTTAAAAAAAATATCCCCCTGGACATCTTTCCCCTCTCCACCCATGGGAATCGTAAGAGCCGCCTGAGGAATATCGGGGGAGTGAGCAGCAGTACTCCCTCGAGTATTAACAACATTCACTGCGATCGCCAACCCGCCTGCCAAGCGTGGCGATTACGGCACTATCCCCCATTCTTGGGGAGGCCTATGTCCAGCAGTAGACTTTAAAAGGCTGATGGATGGATGGAATAAAAATGGATAGCGCAAATTGCTTTTTGCCGGTCACAATACAACTCTGACTTTAAATCCCAAATAGCCGGACGCTCTTCGATATCGGAAATAAAAACATTAACATAAAAATGAGAACGGGGGGTCGGGTCCGTACACATCGTGTACGTACGCTGCTTACAACAAACCTGAAACGCGGCAGCAGGGAGAAGCCGGCGACTGTGGCTGTGTGTGCGCGCGAGTCGAACGACAAACGCGGCCACAAGTAGTGAGCGCGGTCGACTCCCGCAGCTTGTGGCTCGGACGCGGCACGCGCACTCAAACGCTCGGTGTGCGCCGATGCTAAACAAAATGTATGGAGAAACGCGTCCGCAACTTGTGGCGGCCACTAGTCGTTCTAGTGTGGTCGCCTCTAGTGGCTCAATGTTCGCTCGCTCTAAGTAGCCTATCTATTAATCCAGGGTGTCAATTACCTGTATACCAAATTTCATCAAAATTGGTCCAGGCGTTTGAGCGTGAAGAAGTTACAAACATACACACACACTTACAAACTTTCGCATTTATAATATTAGTGTGATTGCTATAATAAGGGGTACGCAGGTTTGAGGTCTTTTTTGAAGTGGTACGCAGCAAAAACTAATTGGGAACCACTGAGTTAGGGCATCAATCACTATATAGCAAATTACCTTTGAACTCCTTTTAATAGCCGTAAATGTGTCTCTAGTAAAACTAACACTACCAGTCATAGTCTCCCATTCAATAAGCCATTCGACAAACTTCTGTATGAAATTTAGTTTTATGTCATCTATGTTATAAAATGAATATGTTAAAATGCCTGAATAATTCCACAAAACATGCAGTCCCACAATAATCTTGTACAGACTTAAGAGCGGCTGTCGTAGAATGATGAAAAGTGTTATCCACACATAATACATTTCTAATAAATTGGGAAACAGTGTTTTTTCATTCAATTTATAAGCTTTTTTAACAATTTTAAATTTTTCTTGTTTGTATACCTCTCTCAAGTGTTCAAAACAAGCTACTTTTCTTTCCTTTGTGTCAAAATCCGGATAAACAAATGTCTTCATTGAATCTTTAGTATTAAACCAATTGTTTCGTATGTTTTTAAATATGTGCACAAAATCAAACAGTAAATAGTTTTAATGGTTTGGATAATTAGGGTTTGGCATACTGTATTCTGAGGAAAGTAAACTAAAAATATTTTGGTTTACACGGTTGTTATCAGTTATAACATGAAATCCTAAGTTTTGACACGTATTGTTGTTTGTCCTTCTTATAAGGACTTACAGCTTCATATATTCACTGATGCATCGGAGCGCGCATATATATGGTGCATACGTATATATCCGCAGCATTAATGATGACGGTGAATGTATGGTCAGGTTAGTTACGGCCAAAAGTCGTGTAGCGCCGCTTAAACCCACCACAATACCAAGGTTGGAGTTGTGTAGTGTTGTATTGGGATCTCGTTTGTATCAGAAGGTTAAAGTTTAGTCACGTTTTTTGTTGGACTGACTCGACTATAGTCCTGGGATGGTTACAGATGTTGCCTTCTAAGCTTCAGCCATTTGTACGCAACCGCGTTGCTGAAATTTTAGATCAGGCAGGTCACTGTATCTGAAGGCACGTCCCAGCTGACGGAAACTCGGCAGGCCTAATATCCCGAGGTGTGGATATTAGATTACTGCAGGGTCTAAATCTATGGTGATCGGGTCCTGATTTTCTCCGACAAAACCCTCGCTCGTAGCCTTCTCAACTTGAGTATTCAGAGTTACATTCACTTCCTGAGATTAAACCTAATGTGTCACTTCATACTGTTGGATACAATAACGATAATTTAATCGATTTTAAAAGATTTTCTAATTATTTACGGATATTACGTTCTATGGCTTATGGACGTGTTAATTTATCATAGTCAGCGCGAGTTCTTTATGGAACATACATTACTTTTACATAATAAACATTTACCGAAAAAGAACGCCTTGTTAAAATTTAATGTGTACATTAAACACAAAGTGAAAAATGAGAAATCGAAAATAACAGTCAGGAGCAGGATTTGAACCTGCATCTTCTGGATACCGTCCAGATGCTTTACCAATTCAGCAATCCTGACAATCCAGAAGGTGCAGGTTCAAATCCTGCTACTGACTGTTATTTTCGATTTCACATTTTTCAGTTTTTGTTTAATGTTTAGTGCTAAGCATGTCAAATGCTAAAAATATATATAAAAATATCTAAATATTTAATGTGTATTTAGATAACAATAATTTAATACGTGTTGGAGGGCATCTTGATAATTCAGATTTTTCTTATAATAAGCGGCACCCTATATTATTACAGTCCAATCATAATTTCCCAAAATTATTAATTAATTTCGAGTATATAAGATTACGCACGCAGGTCCTCAACAATTATTAGCATCAATTAGAGAATCGTACTGGCCTATAGGCGGCCGTAACTTAGCTAAAGCCTGCTTTCATAAATGCATTTTGTGCAATCGTATTAAGGGGAAGGTTGTATTTCCATTGAGTAGCTATTTTTATTTGCTTCACCACCAAAGCTGTCCATCTGGAACTTTTGAGTAACTTGACTAGACAAACTTATTTATTAGCATTGTACCGCTTCATTGCTCGCAGGGGGAAACCCAGTACCACCGAAGGAATGTAACATAGTTCCAGTGGCCCGCCAATAAAGGCGGAGAGACGCACACGGCGGGTTTCTTTAGTGGGTGCACCCTGGACCCCGATTCTCGTTTTGTAGAGATAATGTCTAATTAGAGATAATCTCTAATTTTAAAATCTCTACGGAAAATGTCGCCAAAATGTCTACAGTATCATAAAATTGTATTCTCGGTCACAATAGAGATTCTTGTCTTCGACTTTTCTATAGACATATAAAAATAACGTACCGTTTTTTCGATTATTTCATAAAAGTATCGATTGTGTTGGGAAAAATATCGATAAAGCGATAAAAATGTTTTAAAATATGTTTTAGGTGTTTATATATACATATACCACCGAAGGAATGTAACATAAATCCAGTGGCCCGCCAGTAACGGCGGAAAGATGGCACACGGCGGGTTTCTTTAGTGGGTGAGGGCCCCACACTACCCTGTTCGTTGCCCCGAACGACGGGGTGTGCGGTTAGGAACATTTTTTCCCGCCTTGAAAAAAAAAGAAGGTTTTTATATATGTAGCGTCAATTTAATATTATAATTCTATTCATTACTGCACAGTTAGATCTCCTAGTGCAATATTAATATATGTATTATAGTATAACAAAAAATTGTAGAAAGACTACTTGCATTATACGAAATGTTTTACCAAAACAAAACAAAAGTAAAAATCCTACAATATAGTATTATATTTATCAGTGTCGTTTGTTTGTTAATTTGTGTTTCTAAGTATAGAATAACTAAAAAATGCAGGGTCGTGTCCTATACCACCGAAGGAATATAACATAGTTCCAGTGGCACACCAATAAAGGCGGAGAGACGGCACACGGCGGGTTTCTTTAGTGGGTGCAGGCCCCACACTACCCTTGGTCGTTGCCCCGAACGGCGGGGTGTGCGGTTAGGAACATTTTTTCCCGGCTTAGCAAAAATATGTCCTATGACATAAGACTGGTTCCACTATGTCTATTAGTTCATCCGTCAGTTCCTTCGATAGGCGAAAGTTTTTTTGGAACGCTGCATCACTTAACTCCATAGCGTTATAACGCCACAGGCCTTGCCGACGGTGAATACCCAGTGCCGCATCTTCTGTAGCCTCCACCAGATTATTAATAAATGCGATAATTAGCTAATCACCCATTTTCTTGACTTCCACTTGATATCAAGGATTGGGTTGGAACAAAATTTAAGTTTACAAGACGTTTCACAACCACAAGTCCACAACTATTCACAACAAAACCAAAGTGACGTTCGAATTATCATTCGACTTTGCATTCGACACATGATGTCGATTGCTATAGACTACTCGTTGCATGTCGTGCGCTGAGTGGTAGACATATCTCTAACGTGACATTCCGAGAATACGAAAATTGGTTTTTACTCGACATTCGCCATTTTTTTCGACATATGTCGAGTTCGAGATAAAAGTCTAATGCACGAGAATCGGGGTCCTGGTCATTGCCCCCGGTTAGGAACAATTTTTCCCGCCTTAACAAAAAAAAAATAGGGGGAAACCCAGTAATATTTATTCCGATAGCGGTAACTTTTTTGTTGGTACATATAATGAAATGTCTAAATTTTTAAATTATAATTCTGATTCACTTAGTGAATATATTGCCAACGATGAAATTAAATTCTATTTCATTCCCGCGTATACTCATCATTTTGGCGGTCTCTGGGTGTCGAGTAGGCCAAATATCATTTACAGCGAGTGTTGGGAAATCGTAACCTTATATTTGAGGAATTGGAAGGTGGTGTACACCTTAGCCCAAATTGAAGCAATTTTAAATTCATGCCGGCTAACACCACTGTCATCAGATCCCACCGATTGTACTCCGCTGACGCTGGGATATTTTCTCGTTGATCTCGTGGAACTTACGGCGTTACCGCAGACCAATTATAAGGATAGTTCCACAACCCAACTGGCTCGCTACCAACGAATTGAGCAGATCCGTCAGCACTTTTGGAGCAGATGGAGTAAGGAGTACGTTGCCGAGTTGCAGCAACGCACCAAGTGGCGTACCAGTAAGGATGGTCACCAATTGGATTCCTTGGTGGCGATTAAAGACAAGAATCTTCCACCTCTTAAGTGGAAACTGGGAAGAGTTCAAGCCATTTATCCAGGATTGGACGGGATTGCCTGGGTAGCTGCTGTCAGTACATCTACTAAAGTTATCCGGAGGGCCTTTAACAGGATATGCCCATTACCTGTCTCGTCCGAATCGTCTGGTTGAAAACACGACCTTCAACGCCCCCCGGACAACGCCTATATGAATAGCGTTAGCAAGAATCCGCGATCGGCGTAATCGACACTCCCACTAATCGTGTATCTATTCAACCCGTCATACCCTTCCTATCTTAAAGGAAATTTGGAATTCCTCCATGATACACATGGGAAGACCTTGAGGTCGTCAAAAAATCTTAGCCACAAAATACCAACGCATGCTACATACTAGTTGATAGTTTTATTATAAATTATTGTTTTTATTTTATCCTTGGTGTACAATAAAGAGTATTCTATTGTAGAGTATTATATTTCTATTGTTCTTTCATAAAAAATTAAACTCAACTCAATAACGTGTACCGGCTGGATTTATTAAAAACTTCCCTAATTCCCGCACACTAAGTGCAAACCGCTACTTCGTTCACGTGGAATTTCGTTTTTAATTTTATTGCGGTAAGTACCTTAATAATTTTTCTAAAATAATAGTATCCATAGTTATTCCTTGTAAGATCTCCTATACGCCAGTGAAAGTCCCGTCCAAATTGGTCTAGCCGTTATGGCTATTAACCGAAACAAACAGTCAGACAGAAACTTTAAAAATTGTATTTTTTTACTCTCTTGTGCATTTAGTAAAAAAGCTGTTATTTAAACATTTTAAACAGACATTTCAAATTTATGTATTTGTAAAGATACCTTAGTTTAAATTCATAGTTTGCATTATAAATAAGTATACGCTCGATAGGTGGCATTATGCACTTTTTCTGAATCGGGCTATTGTATCGTTATGCCGCTTATTATTATTATATGACATCTAAGATAACGAGATAACGTTAAACACCCCGTAGGTTGTACATAAGCGACCACTGAAGGAATGTCATACAGTTCCAGTGGTCTGCATGGCCCGTATTGACGGGCGGAGAGACGGCACATGGCGGGTTTATTTAGAGGATGAGGGCCCCACACTACCCTGCCCGTTGCCCCGAACGACGGGGTGTGTGGTTAGATACCCGCCTTAAAAAAAGGGTTATACGTAAGCGTCCTCCTTCGGCCTCCGATTGAAATGCTAAATATAAATATTTTCCTTCATTGGTGACGGAGCTTGCCTGAAAAGGGCAATAGAATCTTGTGTTGTGTGAGCTCAAGTCATGGCTAGACAGGTGCTGGAAGAGGTAGTTGCTCATGTAGCCACTCACTGGGATAATTTTTCTATTATGTATCATGATGCTGATGGTAATAACTATAATAGTTCTGATGAATACTTTGTTGATATGTCAGTATTTCATATATATGGAGATTTAAATGAGTTAGTAGCAGCCGGGCAAACATATCCGATATTGTAAGTATATCACAATTATGAGAAATTTTGCATAGAAGGGAACCCCGTAAAAAGGATTTGGTTTAGTTCAATACAAAACCAATCCCAATGGCATTTTGATGTATATTTACCTTAGGATGAATCTGTTACATCCGATCTTCAATCAGATCATCTCCGATATAGTGCACATTTTTAAGGACAATCCTACCAAACTTCGCGCAA
The DNA here is from genome assembly GCA_948253155.1 of Leucoma salicis. Lineage (NCBI taxonomy): Eukaryota > Metazoa > Arthropoda > Insecta > Lepidoptera > Erebidae > Leucoma > Leucoma salicis. The sequence goes on from OX411803.1 coordinate 25,514,256, forward strand.
GATTTAAAAATGATACTGGAATGAAGCAGCTCAAAAAAACTAACACTAAAAATAAAAAGGAGTTCACAGAGGTGCAGTAACTAATTATATTATCAACAAAACCATCTACAAGTACACAGAGTAGCTGTAATTAATTACCTGAATAACCACTCGGATGATAACAAAGCAGCCGTTTGTAGGTACGAACAGAATAATCCAAAAAAACGATCGAAAAGACGAATGCTTGCGTGGAAGGATACAGCTTTTTCTGGTATGACGTACGATTCTAGGGTACTTTACGAAACGTACAGACATCAAAAACAATTGTGAGGTCAAGATTGGGAGTTGTCGTCAGTGACTGCGATGACTTAGCGGTCTAGAGCACTTCCCCGGATTGGAAGGGATGCAGGTTTCAATCCCGCTCGCAGTAAACCTCTCTTTTTCCACTTTCACAAATAATTTGTTATTTAAAGTAGTTGAGCATGTCAAGTGCTAAAATACAGATCAAACAATTTACGAAAATGATAAATTCGTTAAGAGCACAATGAGTTAGTTAATATTAAAAAATACAAACATAGCATCACGCCTGTATTCCCCGAAGGGGTAGGCAGAGGTGTATTACACACCCACGACTCGCCAGCTATGTTTGAGTCCCACGTAATAGGGGGCGAGCCTATTGACGTCTACCGGGCACATTTCCAAACTCCAGGCTGCTACTGAGAATTTTTCTTTTTAGGAAAAAGCTTATAACATTGCCCGACCCGGGGATCTATTTTTTAATAAAAATCTCTTTCATTTGTAATACTTAGGTAGTGTCCGTAAGGATTGAGGAGCCATTTTTCGTATCTTAATGAAATTATTATACTTATTTAGTAGTAAGTTTAAAAAAATTGTAGGTTCGATCTGCGATTTTGTAGTATAATACTACCAAAATTTATATGAACATAAAGGTGGCACCTCAATCTAAATGTTTGGATTGAGGAGCCATGCTCAATCTAAATGTTTGGATTGAGGAGCCATGTCAGAACTAGGAATATGATACATGAATATTTAGCGTAGTAGGAATTGTAATTCTGACTAGCTGTTACCCGCGACTTCGTCTGCGAGGAATTTCATAAAAAATAAATAACCCTTGAAATTGAAGTCATATGAATTTAAAGACAAAATTCGACGGTATTATGGAAACTCGTGGTATAAATACCGTCTCACCTTTTTCACATACGGATATAAAAAGTCCTTTAAGAACGTTTCCTTGCACGCAGGTTCGATTCCCGCTCGCACTCTCTTTTTCCACATTCACAAATAATTTGTGTAGTTGAGCATGTCAAGTGCTAAAATACAGATCAAAATAAATAAAAATTAAGTGTCTGTTTATAATGTTTTAATAACAACTTTTTACCTAAACGTATATGAAAATATAATAGTAGTGATAGCCTAACGGTAAAACCAAGGACTGCACAGACAGTGGTATCGAGTTATATCCCGAGTCCAAGGTTGAGACCTCACCGCACACACCTCTGACTTTTTGAGATTTTCCGATATTATGTGTGTGTTTGTATACAAATTATCACAGCTCGGTGAAGGAAAACATTGTGAGGAAACCTGCATCCCTGAAAGAATTTCTCAGTGGCGTGTGAAGTCTGCCAAACTTCATTGGGCCAGCATGGTAGACTCCCTCTCACCATGTGAGGAGATCCGGCAGATAGCTGATGTTATCAAAAATAACTTAGGCTACTTTCATTTTGCAAAATAAATTAGAATTCCACGAAAAATCTAAATGCCACGGCGAAAGGGTCGCGGGTAACAGCTAGTTAATTAATTCAACATCGTCATCAGCCTCTCCTGGTGCATAACTGCACATAGGCCGCTCCCAATTTCTTCCAGGCCCGTGTCTGCTGCTTGATTAATACAGTCACGGCATGCATGTCATCGGATATCGTCTACCCATCGCTTAGGCATAGTAGAAAGAGTGGGGAAGTAGGCTATCTCCGGCCCAATCTGTGATATAATTACCTACCATACTTGCCTGTCTCAGGTTTGTCACTTTTAGCTAAATTTTAATTCAGTGCCTAGAAATTGGCAAGGGTTTTTACTTGTAATTGTTTAGGTAAAACCGACCTCACTAACCCTGAACCTAGACGTTCAGGGTTAGTGAGGTTGATTTTACCTAAACGATGATGAAACCTTTCACTGTGAAAGAAATAGCGACAGGCGATACCTATGTGGTTGCGGGGACATTCCATCCATCCATCCATCAGCCTTTCGACGTCCTTTTTTTTTTTTTGGCGGGATAAAATGTACCTAACCGCACACCCCGTCGTTCGGGGCAACGAACAGGGTAGTGTGGGGCCCTTACCCACTAAAGAAACCCGCCATGTGCCGTCTCTCCGCCTTTATGGGCGGGCCACTGGAACTATGTTACATTCCTTCCGTGGTTCTCTATAATAGCCTACAAAATCTTAATAATAATACCAATTGTTCGTAGCGAGAAGAAATGTACCTTATGTTCACAGAAATAGAGTTGAATGTTTTGCCCGCCGCATGATCCTCGGGCAACCGCGTCATTCAACGAATGCGCTAGGGTTGCACCTATGATGATTTTACTTACTTCCGGGGTAGGCAGAGAACAGAGTGACAAAAGGCTCTATTCTAGCATACATCTCTCGCTTCCTCAACGTTCATAATTCTCTTCATACACTCTTCGGTTTCCGCACGCCAGTTTCGGAGACTCCTGACTCCACCATTAGCAACACAGCTGTCGTTTATAAAACTAAAAAAAATATTTTTTCTAGTAGATTCTATTTGATTACTTTTTATATCATTTTATAAGTTATTTTCAAGTCGGATTATTTTTTTATAAATTGTTTTTTTTTGTTGAATATATACGTTTAGAGGCTCTGAATTTTCGGTTATGAAATTTTATTGTCGAAATACCCTAAATCGCGTACATAATTTTATTTTAATCAATACAACAAGCGCGAGCGTATAGCTTCGCATGCGACAGTCTTGTGTCGGTTGTACCGTGGTCGGTACGCGAAGCGGTAGGCATTTAACTCTTTTTTTAGATTATTCTACTCTTTGCATTTAACTCGGGGCCTTGAGCGAGTGATGTACGCCTGGTATGGTGCCGTAATCGCCACGCTTGGCAGGCGGGTTGGCGATCGCAGTGGATGTTGTTAATATTCGAGGGAGTGCTGCTGCCCACTCCCCGCGGTATTCCCTCAGTCCGCTCTTACGAATCCCAAATGGAGAGGGGTGGGACAATTCTAAAGCCGGCCCCACACGGCCCACGGCTGCGGAGACAGAGACGGTTCAAATTTTTTAAATTTGTACTTTGGGAGTGGAACAAAATTTATGTCAAAAATGGGGCTTTGATATCAAATATCTGGAGACAGACACATATCTTTAAATTGGCATAACTTTTGCACGCCTCATAAGCGAAATGTTGAGGTGGGTTCTACTCCCGCTTTACACGGAACAACTGATTTTTCAAACTTAAAATGTCTCTATTTAACATATATTGCACTTGTAAAATAATATCTACACACACATATAAAGAACAAATACTATTTTAACACTCATGCGTTACACAAGCGTTAGCTTAGTTTGGGACCAGAGGACGTTGTGTGAAAATGTCCGTGAAGATTTATTTATTATTTATTTATTTAACTACCTTTTTACGTACGCATAGGCACCGGTGGTTTTACTATCGTCAACAGAACGCTGTTCGCCCGGCCGATACATTGTTTTTTGTTAAAAGAAAGTTACTTACCTTTGCTTGACGAACTGATGATATTTGTCAAGTATAATAACAATTTTATCCATAACAATAATTAAAAACACTAAACACACGTTAATAATAACACACCAACGGAATATTTTTAGCGGCGCGGGGCCCTTTTTTTGCGTGGCCTTGGCGTGCGCGCGTCCCGGAACTGAGAGGTAGACTACGTACTTCTTAAAATTAGCGCTAGATGGCGTATAAGACATGAAACCCACATTAGTACTTTTTGAAATTAACGCTATCTATGTGATTTATTGAAAACTACTTAGTAAGACCAATACATTATTAGTTACTTATCAAATAATCAATTTAATTGCGAAAAATGAAGATTATGAGGTGTGCAGTTTTGGATTTTCCAAAGTATTTTTATTTATGAACCGATTGACATGAAACAAACACTAAATGTTAAGTGAAGCTTGCCGCAATATGTTAGTGAAAACTACATCTAAATCGGATAAACCGTTTCTGAGATTAGCTTGCACAAACGTACAGACAAACAGACCAAAATTCTAACAATCATTGTATGGGGTGCTATTCGTCGGCCTAATTTGTTAACCTGCTAAGTCAATTTTTTCATAGTTTACAGGACGAAGAAAACACTGAATAATATCTTTATTTATTTACCAATCAAAATTCTGAAAATCCCGTTGGTTTCTATAATATTTCTTAATATTTTAAAAATACAATTAATAGAATAACTTGCACACATTTCAGAAAATTCGCGAAAACAATTATATGACAGCTTTTCGAAGTGAAGTTTAAATTTGCTTGAGGACTTAGCAGTTTTTGACTTAAGTTTAGTATGGTTTATAGATTATTTATTGTGCAGTGAAACAAATTCAATTAGAAATCAAAATCTTTATTATTAAAAATTAAACAATCACTCTTCTTTATTAGGAAACAGTGTTAAAATATCTAAGATAGACCATTTTCATAGACAACTGTAATATATGTGTTGGTTTTTGAATAAAATTAAATAAAACAGAAAGGTTTCTCCAAAAATCTTAAATTAACAATATTTATTTATATATATATATTAAACACAAAGTGAAAAATGTGAAATCGAAAATAACAGTCAGGAGCAGGATTTGAACCTGCATCTTCTGGATACCGTCCAGATGCTTTGCTTTTTAATGTATAGTGCTAAGCATGTCAAATGCTAAAAATATATATAAAAATATCTAAATATATATATATATATATATATATGCTTAATATATATATATATATATATATATATATATATATATATATATGCTTAATATATATATATATATATATATATATATATATTAAGCATTTGACACGCTTAGCACACATTAAACACAAAGTGAAAAATGTGAAATCGAAAATAACAGTCACGAGCAGGATTTGAACCTGCATCTCATCGTCGTCACCCAAAGGCGTTAAGTATGAATGTGTTATCGAAATTAGCAGTCAGGAGCAATTGTCACGATAGCTGAATTGGCAAAGCATCTGGATGGTATCCGAATTAACAATATTTATAAATCAATCTGAAACTGGTAAAATGTAGTTGTAATTAAACTTAACATATTGGTTCTTCTTATTCTACTCATGAGGTAGGTTGTCATAATATTTATGATAGTCAGAAGGAAGGGTCTTTTTTATTTGTTGCAAGTCTTCAAATTTTCGTGCAGTAATTTTACGTCGGTTCTGGTGCAATTGAGTTAATTCAGTGATCTCGCAAGTACTACATTGCAAGGATCGTCTTTGTGGTAAATTCCGCCATTTATCCTTAAAGCAAGTTTTATAAAGAATTAATCCATTGCTTTCGTAACGTAGTGCATGAATGTCAGTCACCTTAAGATCCCCTTTGGATCTTCCTGGATGAATACTTTTATAAAACTGAATTTTGTATCAATGTAATGTTGTTAGTTAATGAATGTAGTATTGGAATTAAATGTGATGTTAGAACAAATTGTATGATCTATATTTTCTGTAATTAAAGTACTAGGTCGATCTAGATCGGTCAGTGGTATTATATTGATATCGTCATTTATTCCATTAGCATCTAAATCTGAAGGTCTTGTTATAAACTGTCTTGATTCTGAATATTGTAACTGAATATCTTCTAAAACGTGTATTACTTTATTTGAATTATAATCTGACTTCGAAGCTACATGTTCAGGTCTATCCTGTAAGTTACGTGCCTCAGAAAGTGAAGCCACAATTTTTTTCCTCGATACATTCTGAAAATATCGAAAAAAACATTAAACACAAAGTGGAAATATATTAAAATTTCTAAATATCGAAAAAAATTATTTAACATTATGACAAAATAAATCAAATTTAAATATTATGTATAAACCTAAAACAGATTTTAACAAGTGTTTATTTGTACATATATACTTTGTTTTATAATTTACTAAAGCCAGTTTGTCGGGAACCTGAGATATACTCAGGTTCTCGACAAAGTAGCGGGATAAAATATACACCAATTTTTAAGTTTCATCAAGAGCTACCAAATAAAAAAGTTGCATCAAAATCCGTTCAGTAGTTTTTACGTCAAATGAACAAACAGACAAAAATCTAAAACGAAAATTGTTTGTGTTCAGACACACCTATATAGCCAAAACAGTTATTTTTTTCTCAAATATCTTAAATGTACAGACACAGCTCTGTTGCTGCTTTATAATAGTATAGATTTCATGAGTTACATCTTTGCAATTATATTTAATAAGCAATAAATTAATAGAAAATAATAAATTGATAAAATGCTTAATCCGTGTCCAAATAAAATATAATAGTGCGTAAATCTGCTAAGTCCCTAATGCTTAGGTAAGGAGTTGAAAGAGATTAAAAACATTAAATTTAGACACTAAACGACAAAAAAACTTACAGATAAATCAATATAAACTTACCTAGTTTATAATTAGTTGCTTAATTGCCTCAAACATTTGACTAAAACAACACAAAACTTGACGCATCACAAATGGCACGTGGGTTTGGGAACATTGTCAGAGCAAAATTGAGGCCCCAATAGGATTTAGCAGGTTTGCATTGTGGAGATTAGCTGGTCGTCAGAAAGCAGTTTTTCGGGCATAGCATTTGTTACCTTTTTAGGCTAATATTGCCGTTATTCTTTTAACGTTACGGTAGATAATGTACTGAACTGTGTGACTGGTATAAAAAGTAAATTTTGCCAAAAAATGGACTTAGCAGGTTAACAAATTAGGCCGACGATATTATATCTCGTGTTCCCATAATAGCGGAATAAAACGTATACCAGTGGTTAAGTATAATTAAGAGCTATGACACAAAACGTTTCATTAAAATTAGTTCAGTAGTTTTTGCGTGATGTGCAAATAAACAAACAAACAAACTTACAGAAAAAATAAAAAAAAATGTTTTTTGATCAGAGACAGTCTAATACAGTATTTTTTTCAAATATTTTTAATGTAAAGATAGAGCTATGTGATAGATTATTAGTGGTTTGTATATTATTATTAAAATTGACTATCATAAGACGGAAAAAAAATAGCATTCCAATGAATTGCGCCATATTGGGTGAATTTTCTCTACAACAAATGTGTTTTAAAGGCGCATCGTAATAACGTACTCTCTTCCTAAATAAAGCATTACCGCAGTGAGCGATGCCAGCAAAAATAATAAAATATTCATTACATTTTAAACTTTTAATCTATCGTACAGTCATTTTCTCCTGGAAAGTACTCCCGGAGTTTTAAAAATGCGTAATGTCATAGATTTTTTCATTGTACTGTACTTAATGTTTCATCGTAAAATTAGTAAGAAAGGAGATATTGTCGAAAAAGTGCTACTAGGCACAATTTTTCCAATATGGCGGCGCGAGCAGCGAGGATAGAGGCCGCAAAGTAGAAATTCGGAATAAGCACATGGAAACCTATAAAATTATCAATTTTCCAGGCTCTTTTTTCAAAGCAAATGACATATATATATATGATATATATATATATATATATATATATATATATATATATATATATATTATGGGTATTGACGAGGTAATCTGTTGTCACTAATTTTGAGATATTTTTTGTAGGACTGATTATGATACCACTTAACGCATGTAATATAGTTCCGGTGGCCCGCCAATGAAGGCGGCGAGACGGCACATGGCGAGTTTCTTTTAGTGGGTGAGGACACTACCCTGTTCATGTGCATTTTTTCCTTCCCGCCTTAACAAAAAAAAGGCCTGATTAGGATGAAAAACGAGGGTAAATTTTTTGAATAAAGTTAATTTGTCACATACTAGAACATATAGCCACTCACTACAAACCCTTACCACGCCTCTAACAAAACCTTTTTTTTTTAAATGCCTCTAATAGATATATTTATAATCATATACATATAGACGTGACGGGCCTCGTGGCGTGGTCGGTAGTGTAACCGACTTCCGTGCACGAGGTCGTGGGTTCGATTCCCACTGGGATAATTATTTGTGTGATGTACACAGATAATTGTACTGCGTCTGGGTGTTTTCTATCTATGATATGTATGTATTTACAAAAAAAAGTAGTATGCATATGTATTATATCCGTAATCTGGTACCCATAGCACAAGCGTTAAGCTTAGTTTGGGACCAGAGGACGTTGTGTGAAAATATCCATGAATATCTAAAAAAAAAAAGATATAAAAACAATATATTTCAATATATATATAAAAGAAAACACAGATCACTGAACACGTCTATCCATCCATCAGCCTTTCAACGTCCACTGCTGGACATAGGCCTCCCCAAGAGAACGCCACAACGAGCGGTCCCGTCATGGGGGATAATGCCGTAATCGCCACGCTTGGCAGGCGGGTTGGCGATAGCAGTGGATGTTGTTAATACTCGAGGGAGCGCTGCTGCCCACTCCCCCGGCTTTTCCTCAGTCGGCTCTTACGACTCCCGTGGGTAGATAGGGGTGGGACAATTCTAAAGCCGGCCCCACACGGCCGGAACACGTGAACCTAGTGCTTATTGAATGTATGGTTGATGACTTAAAAACTCTTAATGAACGTTCGGAGTTTGAGTCATTGTATTACAAATATTTATCGATGGCTCAAAATTTTGTCAAAAAATTTAATAAAGATATTGAATCAGTTGCTAGTAACAAAAGTACTCGCACTAGTAGTTATAAGCCGGTCAAGCTGCCCACAATCCAGTTACCTAAATTTAATGGGTCTTATAATAGTTGGCTGGAGTTTCGTGACACCTATAAGAGTCTTCGCCGTGTGGGGCCGGCTTTAGAATTGTCTTTAGAATTTAGAATTGTGAAAAAGTTTAATTGTCCAAATGAATAAGAACCTGCGCGCATTAGGAACTTTAGGTGAGCCCGTAAGCCACTGGGACACTATTTTTAGTTATCAAAATGTTGCGTGAGTGGGAAGAGTGCAAGGGTCGCATAGACAAGGATAGTAACATTACGTTCGGAAATAGCCGTCTCTATTGACACAAGCCATGAACATAAATTTGGCAACGTCGCATTCTGTCACTGAATGGTCCTATGGTCCAATCTCGATTCCAAAAGAGGATATTCGAGGATATTTGTTATACTCGTTTCTTGTCGATAATCAGTTGTACTTAATTTCATATCCTAATAAAAATATAACGGCTGTCATGCAATCCAAAAAGTATGTAATCACTACTTTTTAATTTAATCTACAAAAAAACTTAACAACCTGGTTAGGTTAAATTTATTAAATGATTGATCAGCCAAGGTATCGTTCCGAAGATAAGACGCGTGTTACAGCATACAGACAGATGAACAAACGCACAACTTAGGCTTAGGGTGCCGCATGCCGGTTTAAATATCCTTCGGGTATAGGACCCTACAAAATTAAAGACATTGTTGTTTTAATATGTACATTTATTATAGAAAATTAAATTAGCCTTTAGTTATTTAGAGTTAACATTTTCCTTTTCCTACCTTTATTATATTGAACAGTATTGTTCATCAGTTTTTGATAATTATTTAATTCTATATTGCACAATGTTGATAAAATAAAATGTAACAGTCGTTAGTAACTGTTTCCACATTGACACTTTGAAACAAAGAACAAAACATAATGATCCGACTCTAAGCTTACTTTGGTTAACTTGTACAATACACGCTTGTTATTATCAAGTTTTACAAAACTTGCTTCCAAAATTTTGTCATTAATTATAAATTCAAAAATACTGCATAGGTGATAGAAAATGACACAAATGGAATCAGTGGGTATAATTAAACCTCCCCGCTGTAAGTAATTAAAATACTGAGAACTTGATTCAGCACCCTTAGATCTCACCACAGAGCTTTCACAGAGTTTACAGCATATCTTATTTTTAACACTATGGGCAACATAACCACAAACATAGATCTTAGCGTCTTCATCAATATCAAAAATTTCAAGATAGTTGCTTTCATTTATTATAAACATGAAAGCAGAAATGTCAACCATTTTATCATCATTTATTTTACTAGAACTATCCTTGGGTTCCTTAATTAAATCTTTACTAGCTTTGGCTTTAAGGATATGTTGTACTCGTACCTTTTTTTCTGACTCAATAATCTGATTTTAGGACACATTATAATTGCATCTTGATAGAGATCTGTAACAACCAAATCGTTTCTCTAAACAATCTGTTTGGAACTTGCCTATAAGAAAATATTCCACATTTAGTTTAGTTAGGGCAGTGTTTCCCAATAAGTGGTACGCATACCCCTAGGGGTACGTGAAGTTGCATCAAGGGGTACGTGCGGCTATCAGTAAAAACAAGAAGAATGTCCCAAATATTATTTTATTACGATCATCATCGTAAAAGCACGGAGCTGACTTCACTGGCTTGTAAAAAAAATCCAGCCAGCTTAGATATTACTCTCAACAAAAATTGTTATCTTAATCAAGGCCCGTGCCACAAACTCTAGAATTTTTGCAGCTATTTGCAAAGAGCTTGGCAGTGAACACGAGACCCTGTTGTTACATACTGAAGTGCGTTGGCTGTCCAGAGGAAGAGTTCTTTCGAGAATGTTTGAGTTAAGACATGAAATTGAGTTATTTTTGGTCGAGCAGGGACACGATGAGTACTGACTCGTTGTCGTTGTCTTTGTCAGATGCTGACTGACTCTTTGTGGGTGCAAAAATTGGCTTACTTGTCAGATATCTTCACAAAATTAAATGAGTTGAATTTGGGACTACAAGGCCGTGATACAACCATATTCACAATCCGGGAGAAAGTTGAGTCCACTTTAAAAAAAATATCCCCCTGGACATCTTTCCCCTCTCCACCCATGGGAATCGTAAGAGCCGCCTGAGGAATATCGGGGGAGTGAGCAGCAGTACTCCCTCGAGTATTAACAACATTCACTGCGATCGCCAACCCGCCTGCCAAGCGTGGCGATTACGGCACTATCCCCCATTCTTGGGGAGGCCTATGTCCAGCAGTAGACTTTAAAAGGCTGATGGATGGATGGAATAAAAATGGATAGCGCAAATTGCTTTTTGCCGGTCACAATACAACTCTGACTTTAAATCCCAAATAGCCGGACGCTCTTCGATATCGGAAATAAAAACATTAACATAAAAATGAGAACGGGGGGTCGGGTCCGTACACATCGTGTACGTACGCTGCTTACAACAAACCTGAAACGCGGCAGCAGGGAGAAGCCGGCGACTGTGGCTGTGTGTGCGCGCGAGTCGAACGACAAACGCGGCCACAAGTAGTGAGCGCGGTCGACTCCCGCAGCTTGTGGCTCGGACGCGGCACGCGCACTCAAACGCTCGGTGTGCGCCGATGCTAAACAAAATGTATGGAGAAACGCGTCCGCAACTTGTGGCGGCCACTAGTCGTTCTAGTGTGGTCGCCTCTAGTGGCTCAATGTTCGCTCGCTCTAAGTAGCCTATCTATTAATCCAGGGTGTCAATTACCTGTATACCAAATTTCATCAAAATTGGTCCAGGCGTTTGAGCGTGAAGAAGTTACAAACATACACACACACTTACAAACTTTCGCATTTATAATATTAGTGTGATTGCTATAATAAGGGGTACGCAGGTTTGAGGTCTTTTTTGAAGTGGTACGCAGCAAAAACTAATTGGGAACCACTGAGTTAGGGCATCAATCACTATATAGCAAATTACCTTTGAACTCCTTTTAATAGCCGTAAATGTGTCTCTAGTAAAACTAACACTACCAGTCATAGTCTCCCATTCAATAAGCCATTCGACAAACTTCTGTATGAAATTTAGTTTTATGTCATCTATGTTATAAAATGAATATGTTAAAATGCCTGAATAATTCCACAAAACATGCAGTCCCACAATAATCTTGTACAGACTTAAGAGCGGCTGTCGTAGAATGATGAAAAGTGTTATCCACACATAATACATTTCTAATAAATTGGGAAACAGTGTTTTTTCATTCAATTTATAAGCTTTTTTAACAATTTTAAATTTTTCTTGTTTGTATACCTCTCTCAAGTGTTCAAAACAAGCTACTTTTCTTTCCTTTGTGTCAAAATCCGGATAAACAAATGTCTTCATTGAATCTTTAGTATTAAACCAATTGTTTCGTATGTTTTTAAATATGTGCACAAAATCAAACAGTAAATAGTTTTAATGGTTTGGATAATTAGGGTTTGGCATACTGTATTCTGAGGAAAGTAAACTAAAAATATTTTGGTTTACACGGTTGTTATCAGTTATAACATGAAATCCTAAGTTTTGACACGTATTGTTGTTTGTCCTTCTTATAAGGACTTACAGCTTCATATATTCACTGATGCATCGGAGCGCGCATATATATGGTGCATACGTATATATCCGCAGCATTAATGATGACGGTGAATGTATGGTCAGGTTAGTTACGGCCAAAAGTCGTGTAGCGCCGCTTAAACCCACCACAATACCAAGGTTGGAGTTGTGTAGTGTTGTATTGGGATCTCGTTTGTATCAGAAGGTTAAAGTTTAGTCACGTTTTTTGTTGGACTGACTCGACTATAGTCCTGGGATGGTTACAGATGTTGCCTTCTAAGCTTCAGCCATTTGTACGCAACCGCGTTGCTGAAATTTTAGATCAGGCAGGTCACTGTATCTGAAGGCACGTCCCAGCTGACGGAAACTCGGCAGGCCTAATATCCCGAGGTGTGGATATTAGATTACTGCAGGGTCTAAATCTATGGTGATCGGGTCCTGATTTTCTCCGACAAAACCCTCGCTCGTAGCCTTCTCAACTTGAGTATTCAGAGTTACATTCACTTCCTGAGATTAAACCTAATGTGTCACTTCATACTGTTGGATACAATAACGATAATTTAATCGATTTTAAAAGATTTTCTAATTATTTACGGATATTACGTTCTATGGCTTATGGACGTGTTAATTTATCATAGTCAGCGCGAGTTCTTTATGGAACATACATTACTTTTACATAATAAACATTTACCGAAAAAGAACGCCTTGTTAAAATTTAATGTGTACATTAAACACAAAGTGAAAAATGAGAAATCGAAAATAACAGTCAGGAGCAGGATTTGAACCTGCATCTTCTGGATACCGTCCAGATGCTTTACCAATTCAGCAATCCTGACAATCCAGAAGGTGCAGGTTCAAATCCTGCTACTGACTGTTATTTTCGATTTCACATTTTTCAGTTTTTGTTTAATGTTTAGTGCTAAGCATGTCAAATGCTAAAAATATATATAAAAATATCTAAATATTTAATGTGTATTTAGATAACAATAATTTAATACGTGTTGGAGGGCATCTTGATAATTCAGATTTTTCTTATAATAAGCGGCACCCTATATTATTACAGTCCAATCATAATTTCCCAAAATTATTAATTAATTTCGAGTATATAAGATTACGCACGCAGGTCCTCAACAATTATTAGCATCAATTAGAGAATCGTACTGGCCTATAGGCGGCCGTAACTTAGCTAAAGCCTGCTTTCATAAATGCATTTTGTGCAATCGTATTAAGGGGAAGGTTGTATTTCCATTGAGTAGCTATTTTTATTTGCTTCACCACCAAAGCTGTCCATCTGGAACTTTTGAGTAACTTGACTAGACAAACTTATTTATTAGCATTGTACCGCTTCATTGCTCGCAGGGGGAAACCCAGTACCACCGAAGGAATGTAACATAGTTCCAGTGGCCCGCCAATAAAGGCGGAGAGACGCACACGGCGGGTTTCTTTAGTGGGTGCACCCTGGACCCCGATTCTCGTTTTGTAGAGATAATGTCTAATTAGAGATAATCTCTAATTTTAAAATCTCTACGGAAAATGTCGCCAAAATGTCTACAGTATCATAAAATTGTATTCTCGGTCACAATAGAGATTCTTGTCTTCGACTTTTCTATAGACATATAAAAATAACGTACCGTTTTTTCGATTATTTCATAAAAGTATCGATTGTGTTGGGAAAAATATCGATAAAGCGATAAAAATGTTTTAAAATATGTTTTAGGTGTTTATATATACATATACCACCGAAGGAATGTAACATAAATCCAGTGGCCCGCCAGTAACGGCGGAAAGATGGCACACGGCGGGTTTCTTTAGTGGGTGAGGGCCCCACACTACCCTGTTCGTTGCCCCGAACGACGGGGTGTGCGGTTAGGAACATTTTTTCCCGCCTTGAAAAAAAAAGAAGGTTTTTATATATGTAGCGTCAATTTAATATTATAATTCTATTCATTACTGCACAGTTAGATCTCCTAGTGCAATATTAATATATGTATTATAGTATAACAAAAAATTGTAGAAAGACTACTTGCATTATACGAAATGTTTTACCAAAACAAAACAAAAGTAAAAATCCTACAATATAGTATTATATTTATCAGTGTCGTTTGTTTGTTAATTTGTGTTTCTAAGTATAGAATAACTAAAAAATGCAGGGTCGTGTCCTATACCACCGAAGGAATATAACATAGTTCCAGTGGCACACCAATAAAGGCGGAGAGACGGCACACGGCGGGTTTCTTTAGTGGGTGCAGGCCCCACACTACCCTTGGTCGTTGCCCCGAACGGCGGGGTGTGCGGTTAGGAACATTTTTTCCCGGCTTAGCAAAAATATGTCCTATGACATAAGACTGGTTCCACTATGTCTATTAGTTCATCCGTCAGTTCCTTCGATAGGCGAAAGTTTTTTTGGAACGCTGCATCACTTAACTCCATAGCGTTATAACGCCACAGGCCTTGCCGACGGTGAATACCCAGTGCCGCATCTTCTGTAGCCTCCACCAGATTATTAATAAATGCGATAATTAGCTAATCACCCATTTTCTTGACTTCCACTTGATATCAAGGATTGGGTTGGAACAAAATTTAAGTTTACAAGACGTTTCACAACCACAAGTCCACAACTATTCACAACAAAACCAAAGTGACGTTCGAATTATCATTCGACTTTGCATTCGACACATGATGTCGATTGCTATAGACTACTCGTTGCATGTCGTGCGCTGAGTGGTAGACATATCTCTAACGTGACATTCCGAGAATACGAAAATTGGTTTTTACTCGACATTCGCCATTTTTTTCGACATATGTCGAGTTCGAGATAAAAGTCTAATGCACGAGAATCGGGGTCCTGGTCATTGCCCCCGGTTAGGAACAATTTTTCCCGCCTTAACAAAAAAAAAATAGGGGGAAACCCAGTAATATTTATTCCGATAGCGGTAACTTTTTTGTTGGTACATATAATGAAATGTCTAAATTTTTAAATTATAATTCTGATTCACTTAGTGAATATATTGCCAACGATGAAATTAAATTCTATTTCATTCCCGCGTATACTCATCATTTTGGCGGTCTCTGGGTGTCGAGTAGGCCAAATATCATTTACAGCGAGTGTTGGGAAATCGTAACCTTATATTTGAGGAATTGGAAGGTGGTGTACACCTTAGCCCAAATTGAAGCAATTTTAAATTCATGCCGGCTAACACCACTGTCATCAGATCCCACCGATTGTACTCCGCTGACGCTGGGATATTTTCTCGTTGATCTCGTGGAACTTACGGCGTTACCGCAGACCAATTATAAGGATAGTTCCACAACCCAACTGGCTCGCTACCAACGAATTGAGCAGATCCGTCAGCACTTTTGGAGCAGATGGAGTAAGGAGTACGTTGCCGAGTTGCAGCAACGCACCAAGTGGCGTACCAGTAAGGATGGTCACCAATTGGATTCCTTGGTGGCGATTAAAGACAAGAATCTTCCACCTCTTAAGTGGAAACTGGGAAGAGTTCAAGCCATTTATCCAGGATTGGACGGGATTGCCTGGGTAGCTGCTGTCAGTACATCTACTAAAGTTATCCGGAGGGCCTTTAACAGGATATGCCCATTACCTGTCTCGTCCGAATCGTCTGGTTGAAAACACGACCTTCAACGCCCCCCGGACAACGCCTATATGAATAGCGTTAGCAAGAATCCGCGATCGGCGTAATCGACACTCCCACTAATCGTGTATCTATTCAACCCGTCATACCCTTCCTATCTTAAAGGAAATTTGGAATTCCTCCATGATACACATGGGAAGACCTTGAGGTCGTCAAAAAATCTTAGCCACAAAATACCAACGCATGCTACATACTAGTTGATAGTTTTATTATAAATTATTGTTTTTATTTTATCCTTGGTGTACAATAAAGAGTATTCTATTGTAGAGTATTATATTTCTATTGTTCTTTCATAAAAAATTAAACTCAACTCAATAACGTGTACCGGCTGGATTTATTAAAAACTTCCCTAATTCCCGCACACTAAGTGCAAACCGCTACTTCGTTCACGTGGAATTTCGTTTTTAATTTTATTGCGGTAAGTACCTTAATAATTTTTCTAAAATAATAGTATCCATAGTTATTCCTTGTAAGATCTCCTATACGCCAGTGAAAGTCCCGTCCAAATTGGTCTAGCCGTTATGGCTATTAACCGAAACAAACAGTCAGACAGAAACTTTAAAAATTGTATTTTTTTACTCTCTTGTGCATTTAGTAAAAAAGCTGTTATTTAAACATTTTAAACAGACATTTCAAATTTATGTATTTGTAAAGATACCTTAGTTTAAATTCATAGTTTGCATTATAAATAAGTATACGCTCGATAGGTGGCATTATGCACTTTTTCTGAATCGGGCTATTGTATCGTTATGCCGCTTATTATTATTATATGACATCTAAGATAACGAGATAACGTTAAACACCCCGTAGGTTGTACATAAGCGACCACTGAAGGAATGTCATACAGTTCCAGTGGTCTGCATGGCCCGTATTGACGGGCGGAGAGACGGCACATGGCGGGTTTATTTAGAGGATGAGGGCCCCACACTACCCTGCCCGTTGCCCCGAACGACGGGGTGTGTGGTTAGATACCCGCCTTAAAAAAAGGGTTATACGTAAGCGTCCTCCTTCGGCCTCCGATTGAAATGCTAAATATAAATATTTTCCTTCATTGGTGACGGAGCTTGCCTGAAAAGGGCAATAGAATCTTGTGTTGTGTGAGCTCAAGTCATGGCTAGACAGGTGCTGGAAGAGGTAGTTGCTCATGTAGCCACTCACTGGGATAATTTTTCTATTATGTATCATGATGCTGATGGTAATAACTATAATAGTTCTGATGAATACTTTGTTGATATGTCAGTATTTCATATATATGGAGATTTAAATGAGTTAGTAGCAGCCGGGCAAACATATCCGATATTGTAAGTATATCACAATTATGAGAAATTTTGCATAGAAGGGAACCCCGTAAAAAGGATTTGGTTTAGTTCAATACAAAACCAATCCCAATGGCATTTTGATGTATATTTACCTTAGGATGAATCTGTTACATCCGATCTTCAATCAGATCATCTCCGATATAGTGCACATTTTTAAGGACAATCCTACCAAACTTCGCGCAAGATTTAAAAATGATACTGGAATGAAGCAGCTCAAAAAAACTAACACTAAAAATAAAAAGGAGTTCACAGAGGTGCAGTAACTAATTATATTATCAACAAAACCATCTACAAGTACACAGAGTAGCTGTAATTAATTACCTGAATAACCACTCGGATGATAACAAAGCAGCCGTTTGTAGGTACGAACAGAATAATCCAAAAAAACGATCGAAAAGACGAATGCTTGCGTGGAAGGATACAGCTTTTTCTGGTATGACGTACGATTCTAGGGTACTTTACGAAACGTACAGACATCAAAAACAATTGTGAGGTCAAGATTGGGAGTTGTCGTCAGTGACTGCGATGACTTAGCGGTCTAGAGCACTTCCCCGGATTGGAAGGGATGCAGGTTTCAATCCCGCTCGCAGTAAACCTCTCTTTTTCCACTTTCACAAATAATTTGTTATTTAAAGTAGTTGAGCATGTCAAGTGCTAAAATACAGATCAAACAATTTACGAAAATGATAAATTCGTTAAGAGCACAATGAGTTAGTTAATATTAAAAAATACAAACATAGCATCACGCCTGTATTCCCCGAAGGGGTAGGCAGAGGTGTATTACACACCCACGACTCGCCAGCTATGTTTGAGTCCCACGTAATAGGGGGCGAGCCTATTGACGTCTACCGGGCACATTTCCAAACTCCAGGCTGCTACTGAGAATTTTTCTTTTTAGGAAAAAGCTTATAACATTGCCCGACCCGGGGATCTATTTTTTAATAAAAATCTCTTTCATTTGTAATACTTAGGTAGTGTCCGTAAGGATTGAGGAGCCATTTTTCGTATCTTAATGAAATTATTATACTTATTTAGTAGTAAGTTTAAAAAAATTGTAGGTTCGATCTGCGATTTTGTAGTATAATACTACCAAAATTTATATGAACATAAAGGTGGCACCTCAATCTAAATGTTTGGATTGAGGAGCCATGCTCAATCTAAATGTTTGGATTGAGGAGCCATGTCAGAACTAGGAATATGATACATGAATATTTAGCGTAGTAGGAATTGTAATTCTGACTAGCTGTTACCCGCGACTTCGTCTGCGAGGAATTTCATAAAAAATAAATAACCCTTGAAATTGAAGTCATATGAATTTAAAGACAAAATTCGACGGTATTATGGAAACTCGTGGTATAAATACCGTCTCACCTTTTTCACATACGGATATAAAAAGTCCTTTAAGAACGTTTCCTTGCACGCAGGTTCGATTCCCGCTCGCACTCTCTTTTTCCACATTCACAAATAATTTGTGTAGTTGAGCATGTCAAGTGCTAAAATACAGATCAAAATAAATAAAAATTAAGTGTCTGTTTATAATGTTTTAATAACAACTTTTTACCTAAACGTATATGAAAATATAATAGTAGTGATAGCCTAACGGTAAAACCAAGGACTGCACAGACAGTGGTATCGAGTTATATCCCGAGTCCAAGGTTGAGACCTCACCGCACACACCTCTGACTTTTTGAGATTTTCCGATATTATGTGTGTGTTTGTATACAAATTATCACAGCTCGGTGAAGGAAAACATTGTGAGGAAACCTGCATCCCTGAAAGAATTTCTCAGTGGCGTGTGAAGTCTGCCAAACTTCATTGGGCCAGCATGGTAGACTCCCTCTCACCATGTGAGGAGATCCGGCAGATAGCTGATGTTATCAAAAATAACTTAGGCTACTTTCATTTTGCAAAATAAATTAGAATTCCACGAAAAATCTAAATGCCACGGCGAAAGGGTCGCGGGTAACAGCTAGTTAATTAATTCAACATCGTCATCAGCCTCTCCTGGTGCATAACTGCACATAGGCCGCTCCCAATTTCTTCCAGGCCCGTGTCTGCTGCTTGATTAATACAGTCACGGCATGCATGTCATCGGATATCGTCTACCCATCGCTTAGGCATAGTAGAAAGAGTGGGGAAGTAGGCTATCTCCGGCCCAATCTGTGATATAATTACCTACCATACTTGCCTGTCTCAGGTTTGTCACTTTTAGCTAAATTTTAATTCAGTGCCTAGAAATTGGCAAGGGTTTTTACTTGTAATTGTTTAGGTAAAACCGACCTCACTAACCCTGAACCTAGACGTTCAGGGTTAGTGAGGTTGATTTTACCTAAACGATGATGAAACCTTTCACTGTGAAAGAAATAGCGACAGGCGATACCTATGTGGTTGCGGGGACATTCCATCCATCCATCCATCAGCCTTTCGACGTCCTTTTTTTTTTTTTGGCGGGATAAAATGTACCTAACCGCACACCCCGTCGTTCGGGGCAACGAACAGGGTAGTGTGGGGCCCTTACCCACTAAAGAAACCCGCCATGTGCCGTCTCTCCGCCTTTATGGGCGGGCCACTGGAACTATGTTACATTCCTTCCGTGGTTCTCTATAATAGCCTACAAAATCTTAATAATAATACCAATTGTTCGTAGCGAGAAGAAATGTACCTTATGTTCACAGAAATAGAGTTGAATGTTTTGCCCGCCGCATGATCCTCGGGCAACCGCGTCATTCAACGAATGCGCTAGGGTTGCACCTATGATGATTTTACTTACTTCCGGGGTAGGCAGAGAACAGAGTGACAAAAGGCTCTATTCTAGCATACATCTCTCGCTTCCTCAACGTTCATAATTCTCTTCATACACTCTTCGGTTTCCGCACGCCAGTTTCGGAGACTCCTGACTCCACCATTAGCAACACAGCTGTCGTTTATAAAACTAAAAAAAATATTTTTTCTAGTAGATTCTATTTGATTACTTTTTATATCATTTTATAAGTTATTTTCAAGTCGGATTATTTTTTTATAAATTGTTTTTTTTTGTTGAATATATACGTTTAGAGGCTCTGAATTTTCGGTTATGAAATTTTATTGTCGAAATACCCTAAATCGCGTACATAATTTTATTTTAATCAATACAACAAGCGCGAGCGTATAGCTTCGCATGCGACAGTCTTGTGTCGGTTGTACCGTGGTCGGTACGCGAAGCGGTAGGCATTTAACTCTTTTTTTAGATTATTCTACTCTTTGCATTTAACTCGGGGCCTTGAGCGAGTGATGTACGCCTGGTATGGTGCCGTAATCGCCACGCTTGGCAGGCGGGTTGGCGATCGCAGTGGATGTTGTTAATATTCGAGGGAGTGCTGCTGCCCACTCCCCGCGGTATTCCCTCAGTCCGCTCTTACGAATCCCAAATGGAGAGGGGTGGGACAATTCTAAAGCCGGCCCCACACGGCCCACGGCTGCGGAGACAGAGACGGTTCAAATTTTTTAAATTTGTACTTTGGGAGTGGAACAAAATTTATGTCAAAAATGGGGCTTTGATATCAAATATCTGGAGACAGACACATATCTTTAAATTGGCATAACTTTTGCACGCCTCATAAGCGAAATGTTGAGGTGGGTTCTACTCCCGCTTTACACGGAACAACTGATTTTTCAAACTTAAAATGTCTCTATTTAACATATATTGCACTTGTAAAATAATATCTACACACACATATAAAGAACAAATACTATTTTAACACTCATGCGTTACACAAGCGTTAGCTTAGTTTGGGACCAGAGGACGTTGTGTGAAAATGTCCGTGAAGATTTATTTATTATTTATTTATTTAACTACCTTTTTACGTACGCATAGGCACCGGTGGTTTTACTATCGTCAACAGAACGCTGTTCGCCCGGCCGATACATTGTTTTTTGTTAAAAGAAAGTTACTTACCTTTGCTTGACGAACTGATGATATTTGTCAAGTATAATAACAATTTTATCCATAACAATAATTAAAAACACTAAACACACGTTAATAATAACACACCAACGGAATATTTTTAGCGGCGCGGGGCCCTTTTTTTGCGTGGCCTTGGCGTGCGCGCGTCCCGGAACTGAGAGGTAGACTACGTACTTCTTAAAATTAGCGCTAGATGGCGTATAAGACATGAAACCCACATTAGTACTTTTTGAAATTAACGCTATCTATGTGATTTATTGAAAACTACTTAGTAAGACCAATACATTATTAGTTACTTATCAAATAATCAATTTAATTGCGAAAAATGAAGATTATGAGGTGTGCAGTTTTGGATTTTCCAAAGTATTTTTATTTATGAACCGATTGACATGAAACAAACACTAAATGTTAAGTGAAGCTTGCCGCAATATGTTAGTGAAAACTACATCTAAATCGGATAAACCGTTTCTGAGATTAGCTTGCACAAACGTACAGACAAACAGACCAAAATTCTAACAATCATTGTATGGGGTGCTATTGCGTTGATAAAGGTCCCAATAATATTTTTTCTCATATACGAGTATCTTCCATGTACAGAAGATATAGATAAACCACTGAAGTAATGTAACACAGTTCCAGTGGTCCGCCAATACAGGCGGAGAGACGGCACACGGCGGGTTTATTTAGTGGGCGAGGGCCCCACACTACCCTGTTCGTTGGCCCGAACGACAGGGTGTGCGGTTAGGTACATTTTTGCACCTTAACAAAAAAGAAAAGAAGTTTATAAATAAACGTTTTAATAAACGTATAAATGGTAAGTAATTAAGGTTAGCAATGCTATTACTGGTGAGAAAACAAAATTAATTGTTACATTCTCCGTAAAAGTTAAGTCTTTCCTTACAAATTATTCTGATTAAAAAATAGGTCAAATTTAAAAACTTGGTATTAATTAATTGTTCTTTAATTATTTAGTTACCAGATTGTGTTTTCAATCTATCTATATATACTATTATAAAGCTGTACCAGATCTATGACCGTTAAGATATTTGAAAAGTGAACGTATAAGCTATACATACAATTTTATGTCTGTTTGTTTGTTCAGATTTGGCAAAAACTACAGAACTGCTTTTCATGAAACCCTTTAAAACTTGTATACATTTGATCCTACAAAGTAACCCGCAGTGTGCCGTCTCACTGCCTGTGTTGACGGAACTTTGAGAGATTTCATCGCTTATAGTTACGGTTGAGATCGGATTCCAATCTGTATGGTTTTAGCTGTTTCACCAATATTCACATGCAGCGACTCTATCGGAACTCCATGACTCAACTAGGGTGCAACTGGCAACCTTTGAACAATTCCGTTTTATTCAGGACTCTGACAATGTGTAACGACGGCCAATATTTGAGAGCAGGGTCCTGCCCTCTACCTGCCAGGTTCTAGAAATTAGCCGGCACAAACAGGCAAACATTTAAAATGTTTTAAAATGTTTGTACCGTTTGCATTTATACTTTTATTTTTATTAAGTACAAAAGATGTTCTTTAAGTATTACACAAACACACTTCAATTACCTATATTTATTTGTATAGATTGCCGCAATTCTAAAGTTCACGCAAACAAAGTCGCATTAGAATCCTGTAAAATATAAACAAAGAAATTGATGGCTCTCCAAATTTATTTATATCCAATAATATCTTATCTATGATGTTTTTTTGTCTTGAGTGTGGTGTCAAAGGGCCGGATCAAAAAGATAGAGGGTCGTAAAAACAAATAGATCGTAAACCAAAAATGGATTTTTAAGATTGGCGAGAGATTGGAAAGTATATTTCCTGTCGCTTAAATTACGATGTTACTAGGTTGTTATAATCTAATATAACAAATAATAATATGAGAATTATCTACATGTATCTCAAACAGCAAATGGATGCTTTCAAATTTTGAATATAAGACATTGACCCGGAGGGGCTCGGATCCGCAGCCTTCTCAAATTCCAAATTGAGCTTACCAAGGTGCCTTTTTTGGCGATTTCTAATGGCCAAAGATTATTAATTGTCTTCCTTGGAACGTTTCTCGACTTAATATTATAAATATATAACTATGGAAACTTATAAATAACAAGTCTCAAGTCAAGTAAAAAAAAAATGAGTGCATGTAACCTTTACGTACGGTTGAAGTGAAACTTTGAATTTTATGGTGGATTTATTATTATTATTTATTATTATAGATATTACTAAAAATATGAAATTTCGCACTTTGAATTACTTTATACTATCTGTACCAAACGTTTAATTAAAATTAAATGAGATCGTGTAACCTCTACGCGAATGCCACCACAAAACAACAAAATGGTAAAACGTGCACCTGTCATTCCTATCATGGCAACATATATCTCTTATTATTAGTCTGTAAACGTCAAATACTATTTCCTCCTGTCATTAGTGTGTCGTTAACTGCTTCTTAGGACATTACGTCCCAGTATTTAGACAAAATAAAATTAATGAATTAAATTATTACAATTATATTTAAGTTTAAGGCACCTATTACTGAAAACTAATGTGTAAATACTCGTAACACATATGCTCACACTATAGTTAGGCTACTAACGTAAAGGAACTAAGTACATTTTATTTTACTGAACGTCACTTCTGTTCAAAACTGTTACTTCCATCCGAAAAAAGATCTGCCCCTTAGAATGAAACACGAAACGTTAGACGAACTTTCGTTTCGAGTCATTGTAATATTTGTAATTGATCAACAGTTCGACGCGTGATTCCTGATTAGTCGCGAATTTGAAGCGTGATGCCTGAATCAAAAAAAAAACGAGAAACAGACGAAGGCGAACAGCGGCTTTCTCTTATACTATTTGCAGATATATTTGGCACGTCCACTAGTCCATTCACTCAACAGGTAGATTTCTTTAACTAAAGGCATCGTTGTCGCCTCGTAACCTGTAGATACTACAAAGTATTGCCTTCTAGAACATGAGCACAACTTTGATGTATTAAACTCTGAAACATAAACTTTGATAATAACCTGAAAAATCTTCATTATGAACACAATAAACAACAAAATAGCTAAATTCTAATAACGCTCAAACTAATACTTGAATTAAGAATAATCCCGAAACCAGTAAATGTCCCAGGGCATTTGATCTATACAATATGTAAGTCTCTTTTCTTAAAACTCTGTGATTTATTTGAAACATTCTATCGGACTATATTTTATAATTGAACTGTTGTACTCTATTATCAGCCCTGAGTTTGGAAATGTGCCCGGTAGACGTCAATAGGCTCGCCCCCTATTACGTGGGACTTAAACATAGCTGGCGAGTCGTGGGTGTGTAATACACCTCTGCCTACCCCTTCGGGGAATACAGGCGTGGTGCTATGTTTTTTCTATGTACTCTATTGTTACAAACATTTTTTATCCTCAATAGAAAGAAAGAATAACTGTTTTTGGGTCGGTCTTTCTCAGCCTCATTATTACAGATGACCGATATCAAATATTTTATGAGATGATATTATTATCTTAAGGTGACCCGAAAAACAAATCTAATCGGTTATGCCGGAAATTAGCACATACTCGTAATTAAATAAACTTTTATTATAATAAATAAGTTCTCGTATACTTTTCAACTTTACATACAGATTAGGTTCTCATTTTGTATAACTTCCTACCTGAAGCTGTACAATGATTACTCAAGTTAAAGTTAAAATTTCCGATCTAGCCAATAATAGTTAGCTAATATAATTGAAGCCCGTAATGCACCTACCTAATGGTGGTCTCTCTTACGTAAACGTGTTATGCCTGTAGTAATACTACGAGTATATGTGCAGTAAGTTGAAGCAAGGAGTTAACTAAACACATCCAGTGAAATCTACTGTCACCGAGAATACAAAATGTGGGTTATATATTTAAAAAACCTAGTAGAAACTTCATTAACTTATAACATTATTGTTGCAAGGCAGTGATTACTTGTTTGCTTACAGAGGACACAAAGCATTGTAAAACAAAGAGGTTTGAAGTACATGGCTAACCTTTTTTTTTGTTAAGGCGGGATAAAATATTCCTAACTGCACACTCCGTCATTCGGGGCAACAAACAAGGTAGTGTGGGGCCCTCACCCCCTAAATAAACCCACCGTGTTCCGTCTCTCCGCCTTTAGTGGCGGGCCACGTGAACTATGTTACATTATATCAGTGGTCCGCTGCGGCTTTATCCGTAAAAGATATTCGGTCTCGTGTCAAAGGCACCCAGATTGTATATCTATACTATTATAAAGCTGTAACAGAGCTGTGTCTGTGCATTTAAGATATTTGAGAAAAAATGACTGAATTAGGCTATATAGGCGTGTCTGAACACAAAAGAATTTTTATTTGATGGTCCCTGATTAGACTTAAAAACTGGCATACATTTTATCCCGCTACTAGTAGCAGCCCGGAGTTTGGAAATGTGCCCGGTAGACGTCAATAGGCTCGCCCTCTATTACGTGGGACTTGAACATAGCTGGCGAGACGTGGGTGTGTAATACACCTCTGCCTACCCCTTCAGGTAATACAGGCGTGATGCTATGTTATTTATTTTTACTGTATCGGGAACCTGAGATATGGCCTAAAAATTAGATTTTGGCTGCGGCGGAGCATGTTATGACAGATGAGCCACGGGCCACCTGAAGATAGGTGGTAACCGTGACTACAATACTAACTTTTAGTGGTAGACCCTTGCTTATCCCACCATGAATGGGTCAGCTCGATCGGGGTAGTACCAACCGAATCACAAACAAAAGATCAGCGTGTAACAACGGTAGTTACGCCTAGCGTTGTCTCGTATGGTGAGTGAGAGCACCGGAGGCCTAAACCCCTCCGTGTGCCATCTCTCCGCCTTT
This sequence comes from Leucoma salicis, assembly GCA_948253155.1. Taxonomy (NCBI): domain Eukaryota; kingdom Metazoa; phylum Arthropoda; class Insecta; order Lepidoptera; family Erebidae; genus Leucoma; species Leucoma salicis. The sequence continues at coordinate 25,540,539 of OX411803.1, forward strand.
ATTGGCGGGCCACCGGAACTATATTACATTCCTTCAGTGGTCCGCCGGCGGCTTACCTTTTCGGGTACCCTCAACTTAGCGACGCATAACTGGTTACCCTAACATCGGTAATTCAATAGGCCTCGTACGACTGCTGCGGGAAAGAGTGGGGTGGTGATACTTGTATTCCCAGTCCGTTGTTAGTCAACGTTAAATGATCTCTTCCTCGGCTTGTAAACATCTAATAACTATACAGTATATTGGAACCTAAATCTTTTTAAGACTTGAAATAAGGACATTATTCTATTTTACATCATATATCTATTTCAAATAACCAGGTATTTCTTTTGATATTATTGTCTCTATAGAACAAATGATGTGTGAATGTGGAAAGGGGATTCGAATACGTTCCTTCCAATCCGGGGAAGTGCTCTAATAGCGGTTATATCCCGCTCGCACTAAAGTTCTATTTTTCCACATTCACAAATTATTTGTTCTTCTATACTTCTCTAGTAGCTGAGTATGTCAAGTGCTAAAATACATATCAAATTATTGTTTCTAGAAAAATGTAGAATCTATGGTAGAATATATTTTAGCAAAATCTCGCTACGTGACGTATCTCTAGCCGCATTGATTAAAGTTGTTATAACTTAGACTAAGTTATCTTAGTCGTATATTTACCGTTCTTGAGGCCAACTTTTCCATTATAAATATCTCCACGGAAAACAGTTTCATTCGAGACTAATATATTATTCTTTCACGTGTCTACATTGTATATATAATAGTACATGTCTGCATTATTATTAAAATATTTATATTTATTCGGTCTGGAAGACAAAGATAAAATCACTAATGTCTCTGAAGTTGACCTTCATTGAGTCTATACCATTTTACATTCATATTTGTGCTACGTCTGGCTACGTCGTTGACTATAGTTTACATAAAGAATATAACTATATTTTTTAATATTCAAAGAGTATTTAGCTAGCGTGGTGGACTACGGCCTCAATCCCTCTCTAAGAAGAAACTCGAGAGGGAATTTCTTTTTAAGTTCAAACTAAAGTCCCGATAAAAAAGGCTTCGAAACTCCATATGGACTACCTAATGAAATAGTTGTAGTACTTATATAATTATTATACTGTAACATTATATTTATATTGTAAGGGTGATTTTGTTTTCTTGTGGACGCTATACAACGTACTCGGTGTTTTGTGTATTTTTGCCAGCAGGACCATTGCCACCACTAAAGTATTGTAACACAGTTCCAATGGTCCGCCAATAAAGGCGGAGAGACAGCACACAGCGGGCTTATTTAGTGGGTGAGGTCCCTACACTACCCTGTTCGTTGCCGCGAACGACGGGGTGTGCGGTTAGGTACATTTTTTCCGCCTTAACAAAAGAAAGGACCGTTGCCTCCGTTCTCGAATTCTTTTTATATTTTACTAGAGACCTACACTTTCGAACGATGCGATTAAGGTTAGGAGAAAGCCTACCTTAATTGCATCTGTTCGAAGCAAGCATTGCTTATAAAATATTGAGATCTCTACTTAAAAGGGTTACTTAGGCTGTATTCTTCATAAAAACCTTTCTTGAAAAAATGCCTACGCGACAGTAGTAGGTAAGCAGAGCCGCGATCAGACGCGAATAAAGACTTGAACTATTTATAGTTGAAATATTGATTTGCAATACATAATATGTACACAATAATGTAATACTTTTTGATATTTACGCGAATATGAAACATCTTTTCTATCTGTCTATAGTACTATTATAAAGCTGTAACAGAGTTGTGTCTGTACATTTAAGATATTTGAGAAAAAAAACTGTAATATGCTCTATAGGCGTGTCTAAACCCAAAACGATGTTTTTTAGATTTTTTGTCTGTTTGTTTGTTCGCGCTTCAGGCAAAAACTACTGAACGGATTTTGATGCAACTCTGTTTTATTTGGTAGCCCTTGATTAGAATTGAAAAGTGTTTAGTTATGAAATAAAACTTTTACGGACGAGATTTTGTAAAAGTATTTTTATTTCATAATAAAATAATAATATTACACGAGTTACTGTTATACGGTAAGTTAAAAAGTTAAATAGGTAGCTAAAGGTGAATTATATTCTCGAAGCACACAAGTAAGACAGCATACTTTAATTAAGTTGTATGATATTTAAAGTAGCATAAACGGGTCTTTTTTCGCGTATAAAATAGGTGAAATTATGAACTACCTTTTACCCGACGTTTCAACTGCGTTGCAGCAGCCGTGGTCACGGGACAACTCTAAGTTGTATGATATTTTGTAAATTAATAGAATTATTAACTTGGATACAATACAAACAATAGTATATTTTGTTGCTCTCACAGGGTGTCAGTTCACTACCTATTTATAACGAACCGAATCCTGTCTAAGACAGGCAAAGTGTAGATGAGAGCTTTGCTTGAAAGCTTTTCTACCTGCGATTCTAATTACATTGATTAAAATATTTTCGATGGTGAAATTCCGTAAACTTAAACTCTGCTATCTAATAATTTTATACACTGTGATTTTACTAACAATCTACTATTATTTTGATATGAAACGAACTTTAAAAAAAACATGCTTGCACGTCTTTAATTCTTTATGTCTCGTTAATGATTATATCAGACTAGATTCTGCTAGGGCCTCGTACAAAGTATTGCATCAAGAATGAAGGGTTAGATTTGAGTTTCTAGTTAGATGCCAGAGTACATAGCTAAATTTTGTCTATTGAATATGTTATATTATATGCTTCTCATTTTGTCATTTTACAAATTATAACTGAAAAAATAATTAAACTTAATTGTAACTACATTTACAAATTACAACAAACATGCAAGAAATTATTTGCGAATTCACTGTAACTAGTGCCAAAAATGTCAACGTTTTCGTGTAATGTATTTAGTATTTTCAATGCGCGATTGATAGAACTTTTTGCTAGTGGGTTATTCCTAGCAGACGGTAACAACAACGACGGTGAACGATGCCGTCCATACCTACCTGTCCAGAACGTAAAGAAATCTAACTAAAAATCTGGGTTATGTACATAACCACGCAAAAGCTTGTAAATATATATAGCAAGCGTAAAATCCCGCCGCACATCCAATTTGTTATAACTCACCATACCCAACACAGTGTTGGATACATCAGAGGATAAAATGGATAATATATAAATAATGAGTGACGTATATCTCTCAACACTCAGTACCGTGGTATGGTGTAAGGGGAACTTAGTTAAAGAAATACTGTTGCTTCTAGTAGTAGTCTTGCTTATCCCTTGATGAATCGGCTGGTTTGATCAAGGAAGTACCACCCTTTCATAGAAGATCAGCATGTAAAAACGGTTGGTGTTCCTACCATTGTGTTTAGTATCGTTTCTCTATCATCTCCTTATTATCCATGCTATCCTCTCTCCTATACCTACTCTCCTCATTACAAATAAATTATAAATAAATATTCACGGACATTTCACACAACGTCCTCTGGTCCCAAACTAAGCTTAACGCTTGTGCAATGGGTAGGTACCAGATTACGGGTATAATACATAATATATTCTTTTTTGTAAATACATAATACATATAATAGATAGAAAACACCCAGGCGCCGTACAAATACCTGTGTTCATCACACAAACAATTGTCCTGAGTGGGAATCGAATCCACGACCTCGTGCACGGAAGTCGGTTACACTACTGACTACGCCACGAGGCCTGTACTTCCTGTCCATCTCCAATTCCTTGGAGATGGACACGCAAGTGATACCTCTGGTGTTGCTAGCGTCTAAACGCTACGAGAGCCGCTTACCATCAGGTGGGTCTGGTACTTATTTTCCACCTACGTAGTATAAAATAAAATAATATAATATTGAAAATCTTCATATATTTTTTTGAGTATTTGTCCATGTGTTAATCAGCCCATTCTATTTTTACACGCTTTTTATTAGCTTCACCTGTATGTTTGTATGTTTGTAACCTACTTCTTTGGGCACGATTTTTACCCACTTTAAACGGCCAGATTTCGTTCAAACTTTGTAGATTTATCGAGGGCCGATGACAATATACTAATTTGATAAAATTATTCCGTATTTATCGGTTTTTAGGGTTCCGTAGTTGTTGAATGTGTAAGTTTCTGAATCGCGATATTAAGATGTGCACCGGCGTTGTCCCATGTTTTTGAATCGCGATATTAGTGTTTGCGAAATAAGAATCTTTTTGCTTCTATTATAGTTTTTAGTATAGTTATTTATCTTTGTTCTACTTTCATGTAGTATTACTTTTACTTTACTCTTGTCTCTTTGCTTCGTACTTTTGAAGTTTTGATACTATTTTGAGACTAAAAAGAAGAAAATAAATTATAGTTTAAAAAACCAAAATAACACGCTTTAACTAGTTGAACTAAAAAGTAGTAAATAATATTACATTAAATAATGATTATTTAGATATTTTTATATATATTTTTAGCATTTGGCATGCTTAGCAACATACATTAAACACAAAGTGAAAAATGTGAAATCGACAAACAGTCACGAGCAGGATTCGAACCTGCATCTCCTGGATACCGTCCAGATGCTTTGCCAATTCAGCCATCGTGACCCTTTCTCCTGACTGCTAATCTCGATAACACATTCATACTTAACGTCTTTGGGTGACGCCTGCACCATCTGTCGGAAGTATTTTCATACATTATACCGACCAGGTAAACTTAATTTTGCAATTAAGATTTTACCTAATAATGACGCAAACCCTATAAATATTTAGATATTTTCATATATATTTTTAGCATTTGACATGCTTAGCAACATACATTAAACACAAAGTGAAAAATGTGAAATCGAAAATAACAGTCACGAGCAGGATTCGAACCTGCATCTCCTGGATACCGTCCAGATGCTTTGCCAATTCAGTCGTCGTGACCCTTGCTCCTGACTGCTAATTTCGATAGCACATTCATACTTAACGTCTTTGGGTGACGCCTGCATCATCTGTCAGAAGTATTTTCATACATTATACCGACCAGGTAAACTTAATTTTACAATTAAGATTTTACCTAATAATGACGCAAACCCTATAAATATTTAGATATTTTTATATACCTATATTTTTAGCATTTGCCATGCTTAGCAAGATACATTAAACACAAAGTGAAAAATGTGAAATCGAAAATAACAGTCACGAGCAGGATTCGAACCTGCATCTCCTGGATACCGTCCAGATGCTTTGCCAATTCAGCCATCGTGACCCTTGCTCCTGTCTGCTAATCTCGATAACACATTCATACTTGCGGCGCAGGCGTCACCCAAAGACGTTAACGAGGGTAACGGGGTGCTTTTTACTATATAGGTGAACTATTTGTAACATTTGATTATGCACCTCACGCTTTTTTACAATAATTATTTATTGATCTATATTTTTTAGCATTTGACATGCTCCGCCACTTTTTAAAGTATAAATTATTTGAGAATAAGGAAAAAGAGATTTTTTTTTTTTTTTTTTTTTTTCCGCTAGTACAAAAAATCTCTTTTTCCTTATTCTCAAATAATTTATACTTTAAAAAGTGGCGGAGCATGTCAAATGCTAAAAAATATAGATCAAAAATGTTTAAAAAATCGCGCCATCAAATAGTATGAATTTTAATTGCAAAATTAAACTTACTATATCGGTTTAATGCATGTAAATGCTTCCGATAGATGGCGCTGGTCGTAAAGACAAATGTAATAAGGAGATTGGGATGGTCGAAGTACCTGTACTATAGCTCAGTGGCTTAGAGCACTTCCCCGGATTGGAAAAGACGCGGGTTCGTTTCCCGCTAGTACAAAAAATCTCTTTTTCCTTATTCTCAAATAATTTATACTTTAATTATTTCTTGTAATATTATTTACTACTTTTTAGTTCAACTAGCTATTTAAAGCGTATTATTTTAGTTTTTTAAACTATAATTTATTTCTATAGATGTCGTAACATTAGAGTACAACGTAATACACGCAATTAAATAATATCAACATCAATTAGAACGATAGAAGACGCTGACTTTGCAATCAATTGGCAAAATACGGATAAGACACGAATAAGCTTCACTAACAGTAAGTGCCCCGACAATTTGAATTTCAATTATAATTAAATAGCTACGGCGTTGCTTGTTTATGTAGCGTTATGTAGAACCATACAGCAGTATTAACCTAGTCGTAAAACTAAGGTTTGCACAGACAATGATATCGAATTCGATTCCCAGTCCAAGGTCACGGCATACACCTCTGAATTTTAAATGAAAATTATCGAGAATATGTGTGTATTTGTATACAAATTATAACTGCTTGGTGAAGGAAATATATCGTCAGGAAAACTGCATGCCTTAGAGATTTTCTCAATAGCTTGTGAAGTCTGCCAATCTATACTGGGACAGTGTGATGGACTAAGGCCTAAATCGCTCTCACTTTGAGAAGGGGAGAGAGGAGACTTAAGCACAATATTGAGACAATACCTAATAGGATGAAAAAATAATGTAATACCCTAATAAACTCTCTGCTACATTTTTTTCTTAACTTTAATCACGATGTCTTACTTATACTCAGGGCTGGGCAAAATACATGCTTTACTTTAATTGAAATACAAATTACAAAATGCAGTATTTAGCTATTTTTAATTGAAATACGAAATACAAATTACGAAATAAGTAATCTAGACCAGCACGGGCTGAAAAGTAGAGGAAAACAAGATTAATTAATCTGTAAAACCAGGGTTTCCTTTCATGAACACTAAATTTTTAAATATACTGTCAGACAAACAGCCTCTTGTTGGAGAGTGAATAAAAGCTGCTCTATCATCTTAGCTTGACATTGACAATTTGACGTACATTTTTTTGCGTTTTGATGGCCAATTTGTCGTACAGTCTTAGACAAAAAATATTATAGACAAGCTATCAGCGTATGCAGTGTCGAGATAGCAATAGTTTGACATATGATAACCGAAATAATTTTTAAAGATAACTATGATTATAACTTTGTTGACTAAAAATGTACTACCTGTTTTAGCCCGATACAAAAATGACAGGACAAAATAAATTGCAGTTTTGCTTGAAATGTATTAGAACATGTAACATTACCGTGTGTTATAACGTTATTAATGAAGGTTTTTTTTACATCAATACAAAAACAAGCTTGCATACCGATGATGGGGACGGTTGGCCATCTTAATGTTTGGACCCAGTTGATTGGGTCCTAATACAAATAACGCATACGCGAAAAGGATAAAATACTTATACATATTATGTCTCTCTCACTCTTACTAAAACCTAATATGTGCATCCTTTTCTTCATCCTTAGTGTCAAATTAGTAGCGAGTCTATAATATTCTTTGTCTAAGCGTACAGTATACATAACAGGTGCAGTGTTGCCAACTCTAATAGCTGCTTTACCATCATTGCACTCTCACCTGGCACTCACCCTCACGATCGCTTAATGAAGGTTAAATGTATTTTGAAGCCTCGAGTATTTGAAATACTAATTACAAAATACCTCGTCGTCAGGTAGTTGAAATATGAATTACAAATTACATTTTAAGAAAGTAATTGAAATACAAATACCAAATACGCACTTATTTGTATTTCAATTACGTATTTTAATGACTTACAAGTAATTCAAATACTGCCCAACCCTGCTTATACTCTGAAGAAACACAGGATTACTGTTTAAATATTATACTTACTACTTTATGTCGTACTAGTTTACAACCACGGTAAAGCCGCAGGTAATCAAATTTTTAGGATATATCTAGTATATTTCCTGATATAGTAGCTTTTAATTCCAATTAAAAGCTAATAAACAAACAAAGTAACACTAAAATCAGTTCACGAACACTACATTCGTGATATGTGCGCACAAGCAAAGAGACAAATATTTTATAAAAAATTGTTCTGTGTTTCGACACTCGCTTTTTTCTCAAATATATTTAATGAATAGACACTCTTTAAAAGTTTTACAAGTATAGAAGATAAATAATATAATAGGAACGCCCTACTAACTACGAGATAACTAGAACTACGAAGATAGAAGATAACTTTGTAATTATGGATACAATCTTCCACCGCAAATTATATCTTATTTCATTGCCAGAATACACTCTCTTGAAACTACAGAGATCCTTTAGTTAGTTGTTTAACCCTAAGCTTGAGTCATGGGTAAGATGAAATTCTATCTCAGAATTAATGAAATATGACAAAGGAATTACAATTCCCACCATCCATCATCCGAATTTAAGTAAACCTTAGTTCCTATCCCACATACCATAATCAAATGAAATGTGTTTACTGTAACAGAACCACATGAAATAAACAGAACAGAGCCAATATTTCATACTATCGCACTACGATAGGTACTTACACTATCGTAAATTTGATGCACTAACGGGCGTGAGTACTAGCGGCTCGGCACCTAGGTACTGTAGCACAGATTTATCATTAATCGTTCCTCATTTTATCATAAAAATCTAAATTACGTATCCCAAGTTTGGTTTATTTATAATAGTTACGTACACAAATAATTTCTTATAATATTCTCATCATCTGTGTGATTGTAAGAATGACTTGACTCTTGACTCGCGGGTGACTTAGAATCAATAGCCTTCACTAAGGAAAAATCCTTGTCTTGCGGGGGATTTTATACAATTCTACTGACACAAAGTACACCCAGATGCGGAACAACTATTTTATGGACACAAAGAGTTGTCCTGTGTGGGAATCGAACCCACAACACACGCCAGTGTCTAAACCACTCCACCATCTGTGCAGTGAATTGAGGTGAAACAACAAATAGAATACCTCGAAAATTTATAGATAAAACCCAATTATTTTAAATTGTAAACAGGTTGTTAAGCGCTATGATACAAGTATATATGATGTGTGTTTCCCTCCTTAGGTTAGTCTTACATTCAAAATTATTAGGTAATCATTAACGCAGGCAAATAATTATAACTGCCTCGGTGGTGTAGCGGTAGTGTATGCGACTGCTAATCATGAGGTCTCGGGTTCGATCCCCAGGAAAATTCTCAGTAGCAGCCCGGAGTTTGGAAATGTGCCCGGTAGGACTTAAACATAGCTGGCGAGTCGTGGGTGTGTAATACACCTCTGCCTACCCCTTCGGGGAATACAGGCGTGATGCTATATATATATATATATATATATATATATATATATATATATATATATATAATGTCTTAAACGGGGGTGTATAGCGTTTTTTCAATTCATATTCAGTATATATACTCTTTGATATTGGTATTACAAAATATACGTCATATATATTTTTTTTATAATAATAAAGACTTAGGGCATCTATTAATAATATCTTAGAGGTTATACTTAGTTAACAACCTACATGATCGGTAAGTAGCTACTTTCTCATTTTGAGATCTTAATTATATCTTAATATTTTACGGAAATCAAAAATTTTATCAGAGATTATTATGCTTAGTACTTAGATATTTTTATATATATTTTTAGCATTTGACATGCTTAACCATATAAATTAAAGTCCAGTCGCGTCAATAGGACTCAAAAGCTTTCGGACCAAACTCTTAAGCTCATGGCGAGACGGACTGAGATGACGGTGCAGTCTTCCGCTGATTGGTCCAATCAGGGGCGACTAAACAGGCAGATCTCCAAGTCTATGCGACGAGATATTCGCCGATTTAATACCTTGCGTATTAAAGAGGCGATAGGGCGGAACCAAGGTTCCAAAGTGTTCGCAAGAGATCTGTCTGTTGGGAAAAGCCAGCTGACCAAGCTGAAGTCCAACGACGGCACTGTTGTTTCTTCCAAAAATGAGATATTAAGAGAGGTCCACCAGTTCTATGGACAGTAATACAGATCCCAGAACCCTGTTGTCAGCTTGGTCCATGAGCCCAGATCCAAGCTAACTCGGCACTATACCGAAGATATCCCGGACATCAGCCTGTACGAGACCAGAATGGCTCTCAAACAACTAAAGGACGGAAAGGCACCGGGAGACGACGGAATTACTATAGAGCTTCTGAGGGCAGGCGGAAAGCCGGTCCTCAAAGCCCTCCAGAGGCTATTCAATTCCGTCGTTCTCGGGGGCGACGTCCCAGAGTCGTGGACCAAGAGCGTGGTGGTGCTGTTCTTCAAGAAAGGTGACATAACCCTCTTGAAGAACTATAGACCCATCTCGCTGTCTATAAGTTGTTTTCGAGGGTCATTACAAATCGACTCACGCGCCGGCTTGACGACTTCCAGCCAACAAGTCGGTTTCCGAAAAGGTTATAGTACCGTAGACTACATACATACGCTGCGCCAGATTATACAGAAGACCGAGGACTGCTAATTCCTGACTGCTAATTTCGATAACACATTCATAATTTACGTATTGGGTGATGCTTAGTACTTAATTATTATACTTCAATCACTCTCACGTAAATTGGTTAAATAATGCTGTAACCTAGCAGCGATATGTTTTAAATTATGTGTGTGTGGCCATCACTCCGGTTTAGATACCAGCCTCCCCCGCTCGAGTGTTGTGGGCTTGATTGGTGGCTCTGTGTGGGACAGAACAACTGTTTGTGTGATCCACAAATGGTTGTGCGAGTCTGGATGTACTCTGTGTCCCTGAAATTGTTGGTATTTTTGTAAAGTCCCCTGCGATACAAGGATTTTTCCTTAGTGCAGGGTATTAATTTTAAAAAAAAGTTCCTTAAAGCTTGATACAAAAAAATACAAAACGAATACTTATTTTTTTAAATATCTGCATACTATTCCGCATTAGTAAAAATGTAATGTTTCGTGAACTGATAACCTACGTGAACAACGATCGTACCACTATCAAATTTTGTTGTACCTATAAAAGTAGTAGCTCTCTGATGATGTTTAGAATCAATTGGTGTTTTATTATTTTACCACTAAGGAACTGATCTAACTAGTACTATCAAAATCTGGATCTAAAAGTTTATTAATTCGTAGAAGGCAGTCAGGATAACTTGAAGATTTATGTATCTACACGCGAGCAAGTGCACCATATATACCTACAACTTACACTGTAGGTACTATACGTAATGGCTTATAGTATAATTGCATTTTACTAACGACCATAGTATTATTAGGAGTCAAACGAACTTACCCTGTGATGTTTGATTCCAATTATGCGAGGGTCTCAACCGAAGACGATTACATAATTTACTTGCAGCAGTACATGGATTGTGCTGTCTTTGTCACACTTTTAGATATTCAACTACTATAAAGTACAAAACTTGATTTCCTGTCTCTGTTTATGGAGACACGGGGGCGCCCGCGCCTGCAACTTGCCATTACTTTTCATACATCAGCCTTTTAACGTCCACTGCTGGACATAGGCCTCCCCAAGAGAACGCCACAACGAGCGGTCCTGTGCTGACCGCATCCAACGGCTCCCCGCAGCTTTGACCAGATCATCGGTCCATCTGGTGGGGGGCCGTCCTACGCTGCGCCGTCCGATACGTGGTCGCCACTCGAGAACCTTTCGTCCCCAACGGTTATCGGTTCGTCGAGCGATGTGGCCTGCCCATTGCTACTTCAGCATGGCAACCCGGCGGGCTATGTCGGTCACTCTCGTTCTCCTACGGATCTCCGTATTACGGATTCGATCACGTAGGGAAATACCAAGCATAGCCCGCTCCATGGCCCGCTGAGTGACTTTGAGCCTTGATATGAGGCCAACATTCAGAGACCACGTCTGTGTTCCGTATGTCATCACTGGTAACACACACTGGTCGTAGACCTTCGTTTTCAGACACTGCGGAATATTGGACGAGAAGATCTTCCTTAGCTTCCCGAACGCTGCCCAGCCGAGTTGGTTTCGTCGATTGACCTCTTTCTCGAAGTTGTGCCTACCTAACTGGACTGTTTGTCCTAGGTAGACATAATGGTCGACAACTTCGAGAAGCGCACTCCCGACTAGGACCGGTGTTGAAATGACATGGACATTAGATATGACTTTCGTCTTGTCCATGTTCATTTTGAGACCCACTAGTCGGGAAACCCTGCTGAGATCATTGAGCATGGTGCCAAGGTCCTCCAGAGATTCTGCCATGACTACGATGTCGTCGGCATATCGAAGGTGAGTGATGTATTCGCCATTGATGTTGATGCCGAATCCGGTACAGTCCAAGAGCTTGAAGACATCTTCCAATGCAGCGGTGAAGAGTTTCGGGGACATATCGTCTCCCTGTCTAACACCTCTCTGCAGTTGGATCGGTCCCGTACTCTTGTCCTGAACACGGACTGACATGGTGGCGTTTCTATACAAGCACTTCAGCACTTCGATATACCGATTGTCAATTTGGCACCGCTGAAGGGACTGCAGCACCGCCCAAGTTTCGATCGAATCGAAGGCTTTCTCATAGTCCACAAACGCCAGAAACAGAGGCCGATTGTATTCCTCGGTTTTCTGTATAATCTGGCGTAGCGTGTGAATGTGGTCTATGGTACTATAGCCTTTTCGGAAACCGGCTTGTTCGGGAGGCTGGAAGTCGTTAAGCCTGTGCGTGAGTCGATTTGTAATGACCCACGAAAACAACTTATAGACGTGGCTCAAGAGCGAGATGGGTCTATAGTTCTTCAAGCATCACCACGCTTCTGGTCCACGACTCTGGAACGTCGCCCCCGAGAACGACGGAATTGAACAGCCTCTGAAGAGCTTTTAAGACCGGCTTTCCGCCTGCTCTCAGAAGCTCTGTGGTGATTCCGTCGTCTCCCGGTGCCTTTCCGTTCTTTAGTTGTTTGAGAGCCATTCTGATCTCGTACAGGCTGACGTCCGGGATATTTTCGGTAAAGTGCCGAGTTAGCTTGGATCTGGGGTCTTGGACCAAGCCAACAGCAGGGCTCTGGGATCTGTACAACTGTCCATAGAACTGCTGGACCTCTCCCAAGATCTCATCTCAAGAAGAAATGATAGTGCCGTTGTTGGTCCTCAGTTTAGTCAACTGACTTTGGCCAACAGACAGATCTCTTGCGAACACTTTTGAGCCTTGGTTCCGCTCTATTGCCTCTTTAATACGGGTAGTATTCAATTGGCGAATATCGTGCCGCACAGCCTTGGAGATCTGTCTGTTTAACCGCTTTAGGCAGGACCAATCGGCTGAGGACTGGACTATCATTTCTTTTCTCCTCTCCATGAGTTTGAGAGTATGGTCCGAGAGTTTACGGTTCCTACTGACGCGACGGGCCTTGAAGTAAGTCGACCCGACCGCGTGGACAGTTTGCACGAACCTGCTGTTCATATCGCTCGCTGATTCACACTCATCTAGACATTGGAAGCGATTTTGTAGTTCGAGCTGAAAGCTCTCGGGGTTCTGGTATTGGGCAGGTGTTGGTCGGAGCGTAGACTTCATCAAACGCGACCTCTCGACTTTTATTCTAATATTCAAGATGCCCCTGACTAGTCAGTGATCACTCCCAGTTTTAATCCTGCTGATCACTGAGACATCATTGAATATGTGTCGTTTGTCCGACAGGATGAAGTCAATCTCGTTTTTCACTGAACCATCAGGGCTAATCCAGGTCCATTTTCGCTGGGGCTGCTTCCTGAAGAAGGAATTCATCATGAAGGCCTTCCTTCTCCAGAAAATCAGCTAGCATCTGGCCCCTGTGGTTCCTCTGCCCAAATCCATAGTGCACCACCTTCAGCTCATCGTCTGTCCTTTTGCCTAGTTTCGCGTTAAAGTCTCCCATAACCACCGTGAAATAGGTTTTAGACAAGTGGATGGCCTTCGAGATGTCCTCATATAGGGCCTCCACCTCGTCATCGGAGTGTGTCGAGGTCGGGGCGTAAAACTGTATGACCTTCAACGAATACCGTTTGGTTATTCTGAGTATAAGGTACGCTACCCTATTCGACACACTTTCAATCCTCTCCACGTTGCCTACGAGAGACCTGCGAACGATAAACCCGACACCCCCTTGGGACTGGTGGTCGCCCTCCCGGTGGAAGAGCAAGTTCCCGGACTGGAGGATTGTCGTGCCCTCACCCTCTCTTCGGACTTCTGATAACCCTATAATGTCCCAGTGGATCTTGCTCAATTCCTCTTCCAGCTCGGTGATTCTCTCGTCGGTCCGAAGTGTCCGAACGTTGTGCGTTACCAGGGCCAGAGGTCGTTGTTTATGGTAGCCTATCCGCGACCGGAGATTCTTCGCACCTCCTGCTGCACCGTTACCGGGCCCGCTACCGTTAGGCCACGGAGTAGCGGAGCTGCCGTGACTGAGGGCCGTTTTTTGTTGGGTGCTCATTTTTTGGGGGATATTGCCGTAATCGCCACGCTTGGCAGGCGGGTTGGCGATCGCAGTGGATGTTATTAATACTCAAGTAAGTGCTGCTGCCCACTCCCCCGGTATTCCCTCAGTCGGCTCTTACGACTCTCATGGGTGGAGAGGGGGTGGGACAATTCTAAAGCCGCCCGTTTTTTGGGAGGGTGGGAGTGTAATCGTCTTCGGTTGAGACCCTCGCATAATTGGAATCAAACATCACAAGGTAAGTTCGTTTGACTCCTAATTATCCTTCGGGTCTCAACCGAAGACGATTACATAATTTACTTGCAGATGTTCAGAAAGCCTTCTCTAGATAAGGAAATGAAAAGCAAACAATGTATATTCCTTTTCGATATTTATTTTTATTAATTCAACTCAAATGATCCTTTCTCCATATACATTATTCTTTTACATTAATTATATAGCATTTATAAACTTAACAAAGTCAATCCAATAAAGGCAACTGATTTGGTTGTATTGTTAATGTAATCGAATAGACAGGTACTTATTTAACTAAAATTATTGAAAATAGTTTCTAGGAATCCACTTTTATTAGAATTAGTAATATCCCTTTTATAATATTTTAGAAATACATTAGAGGAATTGCTCCAACCTGCAGCCTTCCTAACCACTTCCAGGTTTACGCCAAGTCTATGAGCTGACGACGTGGAAGCGTGGCGAGTGCTATGCGCTCCAAATATTGTTATATCAATACCACTGTCTTGCAAAGTCTTTTTAACCCAGTGGCAAAGAGTTTGCGAGCCTACTTTTTTATGCGGTTTACGCATGCTAATGAACAGTTGCTGTTCAATTCTTAGTGGTGACGTTTTTTCGATATAAGCCTGTATAGCAGTTGCAGGACATATACACGGTTGCTCTTTAATAAAAGGTAAACTAATAAGTGGCTGGAAGGCACCAGGCCGCGACGTTTTAATCAAATCAAATTGTCTTGACAAAACGTCCACCACGATTTAAGGGAAGAATCATATTGTTTTAAAGTTCGTATTGCAAACGAGGCCATGACTATGTTTAATGACGCCTCTGAAACACCTCGGTTTATCATCTACTGCCTGATAATCTGGCTGCCACCAGGGTAAGCTCTGCGTGGAGTGGATGGCATGATCTGAAAGGGGAACACAGTAAGTATTTACTGGGTCTGAAAAATATTTTATCTGACACTATCAGTTTAGTCCACAATTTTGTGTGACCAAGGTGAACGCCAATAGGGTACCACTAAAATGCCCTCTGCTTTGTCTCTTATTAACTTTTGTAAGACCTTACCTATCATACTAAATGGTGGGAAAGCATAGAAAGACTTAACTTTCTAAAAAAAGAAAAAAAAAGACTTATCTTTCCAATTAAAGGTAAAAGCATCTACAATTTCAGAGTAGGGATCAAGCTTCCATGATGCGTATCGTTGACATTTATAGTTTTGAGAGCTTGCAAACAGGTCAAAAGTGGGTACGCCTAGTTTTTCTGATATTTGTGTAAAGGCATACTCTGCTAGCTCCCATTCTGTGTCCACGTTGATTTTACGAGATTCACAGTCCGCGATAACATTATTCGACGATTTTATGTATGATGCAAATACGTAAATATTTCTAAGCTCGCACCATTGCCAAATAACACGCGCTAAATCATCTAAGTCTGAGTTTCGCACGCCTCCCATTCGATTTATGTAGCAAATAGCCGTTGTATTGTCGATTCTTAACAGTATGTCACAATAGTTAAGCTCAAAAGCAAATATTTTTAACCCATAAAACGCGGCTTTTAATTCTAAAATATTGATGTGCAAACTGAGCTCAGATTTAGTCCAATTGCCGTGTAAACTTTGACCTCCGCAAGTTACCCCCCAGCCTGTACTTGATGCATCGCTGTAGATTTCCAGACAGTAATTATTACTACGTATAGGGCAAAATTATTTTTTTAACATTTTGTTGCCACCATATTAAGTCTTGTTTGAGTGACTCCGCTATGACCATCTTTTTGTTATAGTTCTCAGGGTAACCTAATGCCAAATTTTTCACCCGTTCGTATAATTTTGTATAAAGCCAACCATATTTAACAGCTGGACATGCAGAAGCCAGAATACCTATGAACCTTGCGAAATATATAATAGTATTAAAAATGAATCCTAGAAATTTGCATTCTGTGTTTGGTGTTAAAAAACTTATTTTTTTGTAATTTATGAAGCCTAATGATTGTAACATATTTATAGTCATATTTATATTTTTAGCGCATTCTGAGTGTGATTTTCCAATAGAAATAAAATCGTCCAAATAATTAACAGAAATTAGACCATGCGATCGTAGGTATTTCAGTACAGGCTTTAACAATTTTGTAAAAACAAACGGGGCGGTACAAAGACTTTAGTCTTCCCGGAGTGCTGGTGCTTGCCTCCGAGGAGTGGGGTTCTGACGCGGCTCGGAGGTTGCTGCACGCGCCATCCCCCTCGCGTTTAAAGCACCTCGCTGATTTTGTGCAGTCGGAGGTGGTAGCCTGAATGGAGCACGTTGTACCGAACTCTTCATTTCAAAACCTGTCCTTGTAATGGCCTTCGAAGACTTGAGATGCTCGGCCAGACTTGCACCGAATAGGAATTCATCAATTTTTGTATTTTTTACTGCATCTCGAGTCTGCTTGTTAAGATTGTTTATAATTGCATAACGTCTTGACTGAGATTCTCTATAATGGCAGTCACTTAGTAAGCGTCCAGCGTCACTGAGCGGTTTGATTATGTTTTCTGCCTGTGGTAAAATATCCTTTGACAATAAAGCCCAATTTAGGACTTTTCCAATTGCTGCTAAGCAACTACACAATTGATTCTGTTTAGATGCGTTAAATAGGTCTTTTTTAGCATAGATGGGTGGACAGGGCTGCTTGAATTTCTAAATTCAGCTTTGGTGAAGGCACCAATAATGCAGTTCTTTGCTGGCAAATATTGTTTGATTATATCAGTTTTGCTTTCTTTAGACAAACCGTTACTCAATATATGTAACCATCTAGCAACAATATCTTTGTGCATATCATCACCGTATTCCTTCTGAGTTGAAGGGTCCTCTCCAAGCATTATCAGAGTTTCAGGGTCAATCACCTCTTCGGTTATTTCTGATGTTGCTGGCGTTTCAATTAAAATCATATTGACTGTCACAATACGGTGAATCCTCGCACTGATGGCGGGAACAGTCCGTGGAATACGATGGACTACGCCTATACCTCTGGAGTTTCCGCTCGAGTATTTTCACTTTTCGACAAATGTTTTCGTATTTACTGTCATTAGATAGCGAACGTTTTCTTTTCCCCATCTTATATATTATATTTGAGCAAACCCAGTTACTTCACTAAAACAATTAATTCTGGTGTGATTGCGACGGCACAAAAACACGTAATGGCAAGTTGCAGGTGCGGGCGCCCCCTTGTCACCATAGACAGAGACAGGAAATCAAGTTTTGTACTTTATAGTAGTTGAATATCTAAAATTGTGACAAAGACAGCACAATCCATGTACTGCTGCAAGTAAATTATGTAATCGTCTTCAGTTGAGACCCGAAGGATAATTAACAACTCATTTGATCAAATGCGACAAGCATTTCCTAAATCTCAATATATTTTCCATTTATCCCCAATAAAATAAGCACGATATCGTCATTATTATTCCGTGGCCAAAACCATAAGATATACAAGGAATTGGTAATTCACAATGTTGAACAAAAAATAACGCAGAGTATGGTAATTGCTTCATTTCATCGGCTTTAAAAAAGCATTTTCTACAGAGATTTCAAAAATTTTAACGTCCAGCTTTATTATGGTACGAATACTTTGTAGTTCAAAGTTGAGAAGATTGGCTGATATTTCTTAACACTCAACTGTGATATTAAAAAAAATTGAGGGAAAAATTTTATTGTATTCTTGAAATACAAACTTAAAGAACCCGAATATGAACCTTGAATCCTGTTTCATTTATTCAATGAATTATGACTTTCATTGTAGTTAAAGTTCAAATAAAAATTCGACTTAGTATTAAAATTCTTTAGTTTGCACCGGCCATATGCAAATCATATTCATTCATTATTTGAATTTAAACTTTAGTCAACGACATGGTCACAAGTAACATTCCCGTAGTGTATTGTACTTGAACAAAATTCCTTGTTTCGAATAAGATTATTACAATTATGTTGTGGTAAATTCAAGAGGGTAAAGTTATCTCATTGTTCCCTCTTTAGCAGATAAAATAAGATTCATAATAATTATTGTGCTCAGCCGTTGATATTTGAAATTGTTGTGTGTGTTATAAATAAGTTAGAGGATGTTCAACAAACCAAAATATTATTGAACTAAATTACGCTTCAATAACACGCTCGACCAACCTTCTGATGAAACACATTCGACTGCATGCACACCCATTTCATTTCTTACACTTTAATGGCATACAATTGTGCGGTTTTACCATGAAAGCGTAACACTGTTTCGCAGAGATACCGCAGCATTTATAATCATACTTCATACTAATCATACTTTACTTAATATTATAAATGTGAATGTAAGTTTGTTTGTTGCGCTTTCACGTGAAAACTACTTAACCGATCATCATGAAACTTTGTACACATATTCTCGAAGGTATTAGAAGTAACATAGGATACTTTTTATTAAACATAGGATACTTTTTTTTTTAAATAAGAAAGATAAAAAAAATTGCTTGTCAAAAAATTTCAAAATCTAGCTACTTCAACGCCATCTAGCATTCCAGTAATGAAGTTCCAACCCTGAGTACTGTAATACCGTTGCACTGTATTACCGACAATTTCAAGTGTTGCTTTATTTATTTTTATGAAATTACTCACGGACGAAGTCGCGGGTAACAGCTAGTAGTCAAATAATAGTGTATATATATGTTAGTTAAATGAATAGCTGTCAGATTAATCTCTGTTATATGTAGGTTGTTTGAGTGGATTAGTTCAGTGTTAATGAATGAATATAAGTAAAAGTAAGTCTTATTGGATCCCTTAATTTAGTTCGTGAATCGCTCAGTTACGTTACAATTTAAACAAGCAGCAACAATTACGACTAACCGTCCATACTTGTAGGTATAATAAATGAAAAAGTGCGTGTGTTTGTTGGTTTTTATTTGTTTGTTACGCAATTAATTACTCAACATCGATCATCACCGTAGAATGATGTATTTATATTGACGTGACGAAGTCAAGAGTTCTCTAGTCTACCACAAAAACCATTCTCTCAGGTTTTCTCTTAAGAGTTAAAATTAACTCCAAAAAACATTCAAAGAAGTTAGTACTTAGTATAATTACCATGCAAGCACTTACTATAATCAATGCTGGCCGTCAACATTTAAAAAAACTGTAGAAGTTGTCTTTTTACAGCAGCAGGCCTACCATGAACTCTTAGCTACTGATTCAATTCCAACGCAATTCAAAATAGGTGTGTTGTTGTATTTCGTACCATGATGTCTAATTGAGCGATCTTGTTTAGGTTGTCAAGTAAGTTCATGGTACGAATTTCAATACAAAGATGTCATATTTGCGATTCAAATGATGTGCTGATTCGGCAAAAAACAAAAGACTGCGTATTTGACAATTCATGGTAAGAAAATGCGATTCAGTTCAGTTTGGGTCCTAATAACTGGATCACAATAACAGTTCGTGGTAAGCCTGTAGATCAAACGAACCAATTACAGTAATATTACGGATAATACAGAAATGCGAAGTTATTTTACGAGTTTCCGATTGGGCAATAAAATAATTGCACATGTATTCACATAATAAACATATATATTCAGCAACTTTTTAAAAAAAGCTACACAAACTTCGCAGATTGGTTTCTTTGAGTACAATTAATGTTAGAGTCAAGTTTCGATTACCTTTTGTAAACAGCAATTATACGCAACAATTTCTTCCTAGTTAGTTGCATTTATTTTACGTTATACGCCTAATATAACTTATTTGGTGAGATATAAATACCTATCTACGTTCAACGTACGCGTTGATCAAACATTTTTTGTTATAAGCTGCTCTTTTTTTGTTCAGGCGGGAAAAAATGTACCGCACACCCCGTCGATCAGGGCAACGAAAGAACGTGTGGGGTCCACACCCTTTAAACAAACCCGCCGTGTGCCTTCTCTCCGCCTGTGCTACGTATTAAACCTCCCTGAAGCGTTTTAATGGATTTCCACTGCGCACAAGGCTTTGACTGTGTCTGTGTGTAGTGAGTAGCATTTGCTTTTTCTTTGATCCCTGTAGAAAGGGTATGTTTGTTTATGCGATCGCTGTAATGTTTTTATTACAAATTTGTTTTACCAAAATTGTTTAACTAGTGGTAGTACCTTGCTTATTCTAGTATAAACGGGCTCAACTCTCTAACAAAAGATTAGCGTGAAACAACGGTAGGGACGCCTACTATTATGATTCGTAGGGTAAGTGAGAGTACAGAAGCCCAAACCCTCCTTATGTTGTCCTTGTAATTCTTCCTATCCACCTCCAATACCTTTCCTTGGAAATGGCGAAACGCGAGTTGCCTCTGGTGTTGTAGCGTCTATTAACTACGGTAACCGCTTATCATCGGTGGGCCGTATGGTTGTTTGCCGGATGGCAAACACCACGTAATATAAAATATAAAACTAATGAAGCCGGTATAGCTTCATCACTTTCATTAAAAGACTCTCTAATTTCTTAGTAGAATGAGATTGTTACCTGTCAAAAATTAACCGAACTCAAGTTGAGAATTTTTTAAATCACTCCGGTATTTCAAATTGCAAAATCGAGACGCAATTTGCTACATTATTTTAACGTACCGCCTAAAGTGTTTTATTTTACTTGCTTGTTGAATAAATGGATACACTTCAAAAAAAAATCAAAGCAGTCATGAGGACTGCCGACAGAAGTGAAAACAAAACTATAAACAAACAGCTGTTGTTATTTTTGGATATCCAAATTAATTGTTTGATCTTAAATTAAAAAAAAATGATTTTCAGCAGCTTTTTGTTACTAATGTAAAAGCTAATATAAGACGACTTTAGGTTGGTAGCGAAACATTGTGTATTCAAAATAATTCTCAATGCGTGAGAGGTTTGTAGTTAAAAGGTAGATTCCATAATCAGAAATGAAGGTTCATACGCAACCGAGATAGTCATGGTCGAACGAATAGATGTTTCAGTTGAAGATTGCGGAACAACTATCCTCTACTGTGTCTCAAAGATATTTAGATCACGTCGGACGTAGAGCACCTGAACCCTGATAACCTGGAAAGAACTATTCTTTTGCGGGAAGCAGGGTGAAATGGTGTCTGGTGGACAATTTCCATGATACCAGGCAAGGATGGGATTTCTCGAGTAGCTGACATCCAAATCAAATCAAAGATTATCAGACGCGTATTTCCTCGAATCTGGCCACTATTTTAATATGATTGAGATGTTAGAAAACTATCGGACAGCTTCTAAGGCGGGAGGCATGTTTGGACTTCACCTTGATTGATTGAAGTCTGTGCTGCCACTTACAATCATTGCTATTTTATTTTATTATTGCTCGCATTTTTAAAGTGTCTGTCCACGTTCACCTTTAAATTTTAACTTGCATATATTGGGAATAAAATAATTTAGATTAGTTCATTCTAGGCTACTACTTTTTAAAAACCGCATCCCTCGGCCACACACGCAATAGCAGTAGCAATTTTTTGTTAGGCCTTCATGCCTGTACGCCGAACCGATTATCATGAAATTTTGTCTGTGTACATAATATAAAGTTTAGAGAGTACAAAAACTACCTCCTTACTTTTTATTGTAGAAAATTGGAGGCTTGCTCCGTGAGTAATAACGTTTCATAGCACGATGAGAATATACTTGTCTCTGTCTATCAATTTCTTTGACGCTGCAGTAAGGAATTGGTAATCTATACAATTATAAAACTATAACAGAGCTGTCTGTACATTCAAGATATTTGAAAAAAAAAATTACTGTAATATATAACCATAGGCGTGTCTAAACACAAACATTTTTTTTTTTAATTTTTGTCTGTCTTTTTATCTGTTTGTTTGTTCCCGGATCACACAAAAACTACTGAATGGATTTTGATCCAACTTTTTATATTTGACAGGCCTTGATTTTAATTAAAAACTGATATACACTCTATCCCGCTACTATATCGGGAACTTGAGATATAACTGAAAAACTAGCTATTGTTGTTATATCTCATACCCGAAAAACTAGAAAATTATTTAAACTAGATTTTTTTGTAGAATTTATTTAAAAGAACTACTGGATGGATTTGATGCAATTTTTTTTATTTGAAAGGCCTTGATTTGACTTAATATCTGGTAGACATTTTATCCCGCTACTATATCGGGAACTTGAGATATAAACGAAAAACTAGATTTTGGCTGCGGCGAAGCCGCTGGCATAGGCTAGTTTTTAATATAGTAACAGATCTATGTTTATACATTTATGATATTTGAAGTGTATTTCGTATGGTGGCATTCTAATCTTCTGATGTATGCAGAACAGTGTCGTTGCAGTAGAGCTACCATTTAAAGGTATTCTTCATTAAAACCGTCAATGACCATAGATAGACTCAAGCCTGTTTTACATTGGAGTAGATAGAAACAACAGTCCACCACTGCTCACAAAATTACTTTTCACCCTCTTGAGAACAAAACATAATAAGTGGTAACCACATTATTACCATTCGAGTGATAAAAACTAAAAATCTCATACATTAACTTTCGTATTTATATTGTTAGCAAGAATACTATAATCTATTGTTAAGTTCAACTCCGATGTCAATATACAGTTTATAATTATAAAGTAGCAAGCTCACATACAACACAATCAGTAGCGCGTCACAGAGTAAATTTATTTATTGTGTCAGTTAACCTTTTGAGTGCAGCCTTTTAAAATGTAAATGAAGTTAACTGAGCTCAATATATCGCCACGCTTGGCAGGCGGGTTGGCGATCGCAGTGGATGTTGTCAATACTCGAAGGAGTGCTGCTGCCCACTCCCTCGGTATTCCCTCAGTCGGTTCTAACGACTCCCGTGGGTAGAGAGGGGTGGGACAATTCTAAAGCCAGACCCACATGGCATAAAAAAAAGTTAATAGAATGGTATTTTTTTAATGTTACCATTTCAAATTAATTACTATTACCTGCCACAGACAACAATAATAACGAACAGCAAGCAATATCGTGCCGCCAAGAACTACCTTTATGTAGGTACGTATACCCACATAATTAGTTTACGCATGTGCAAGGGCACGTATCCTCATTCATATCACATACACACAAAGAGACCTTAACCACGCGCACTTATTGTATTAATTGACGTTATTATCTATTATATATTTTGAAATAAAACTACGTTTACGGAATCTATCGCGTTTACATGGTTTTAATACTATCCCGACGTTTCGAATACTTTACAGCGTTCATGATCACGGGTGGACTTAAATGGTAGATGTCCAAAGCTGATATGTTGTTTCAACGGTTCATCTACCATCTAAGTCCACCCGTGATCATGAATGCTGTAAAGTATTCGAAACATCGGGATAGTATAAAAATCAAGTAAACGCGATAGATTCCGTAAACGTAGTTTTATTTCAAAATGTGTAAAATTCGCGTAAATGTTAGAAAGTATTATCTATTATATAGGTATTATAATTCTCGTGTCACGTTATAGCTCACGATGAACTCCGAAACCGATCTAACCGATTTTCACGTTTTTTTTAATGTGATTTTTGCTTGTGTGCCGAAGGTAGGATAGTTTTTAACACGTATTTTTTATTAATTAATTGCAAAATGTTCACGAAAGAAAATATGGCGGTACGAAGCTCCCCAGGTCAGCTAGTAAATAATAATAAATCCTTTGCCTAAAGCTAGTTTTAGGTTGTTTTTAGGTTATATTATATATAATAAAACGTTTAAGTACCAATTATAATTTGTGAATAAGTAAAAAAGAGTATTTTAGTTCCCGCCTGTACTAAAATACTCTTTTTCACAAATTATAATTTGTACTTTAAGAGTAGCTGAGCATGTCAAGTGCCAAAATATAGATCAAAATGTTTAAGTACCAATTTTTAAGTTTAATCAAGCGTTATCAAATGATCGTAAAGTTCCATTAAAACCCGTTCAGTCATTTTTGCGAAATATGCGCACCAACAGACAAATTGAAAAACAGGCAATAACTCTATGAGAAATTTCTTTGTTTTCGAGACGCTTCAATAACCTACTTGTCCATGTCCATCAGTCTTTTAAAGTCCACTGCTGAACATACATAGGCTTCCCCAAGAATGGGGGATAGTGCCGATAATAACCTACTTAATTAATTATTTATCATCACGCCATCTCCAGTAGGCCTGAGTGTCATAATAATAATAAACTCTTTATTTCAAGTAGCCAAGACTCATATTTATGTTAGTAACAATATTACTTATAAATGTATGTTAATAAGACTCTATTCTTGCATACATTTCTCATTTACTCAACATTCATACCTAATTCTTTTCAAACACACTCGCCGGTTTCGGACACTCTTAACTCCACCTTCCTTCAAAACATGACCGATCTGGTTAAACTCAATTTCCCTTCCACTTTTGCATTGTTATCTTCTTAACTAATGACTCATCCTGCATTCTTTCCACTCGCTTGAACCATCGGATTATTACTTTTCACATTTTTACACCAATACTCTCTTTCACAATGCTCTTTCAGACCTTCTCGCTGTAATAAAGGCTTAATAAAAAAATTGTCATTACGGATGCGGTCAATCAACCGGAATCCCTAGTTTTCCACAGAGATCACATTCATTTTACTTTCACACTGCTTTCTGCATGCCCGACTCTCACTTCTATTTAATAATTTTTGGCCAAGCACTGCGTTATGTATTGTGACACGTGCCTTCTGGCTGAGATGGTGGCTATCAAGAAGTGGTTCCAAGGCTCAGTTCATCACCCGTATTTACTCTTCTCTCTATATCAGTGCTTCCATCCCAACTGAATCCACATCCAAGGTATAGAAATTCATCCACATATTCTTGCACATGATTGCCTATTGTGACTCTTACATCTGTTCTGGCTTCTTCTCTTTCAAATGCCATTATTTTAGTTTTACCTACATTGACATGGAGGCCCCTTTTCTCAGAATTTCCTGTCATTGGGTCGATTAGGGCTTGCAGGTCAGTCACTAACTGCGCAAATAGGACCGCATCGTCTGCATAAAGCAATGAATTAATCGTCCATAACCTAAATAGTCTCGTACAGTAATTTTTCTCAAACATCTTAAATGTACAGACAAAGTTCAGATACAGCTTTGTGTGACTTTTGATGAAACGAAACTGAATTTTCAGAAAAAACACAGATATTATTTATGTCAGACACATTAATATGTTTTGAGCTTTTTTACGACCATTTCTGAAGTAAATTAAGTTTATTTTTATGATAATGTAACCTGCTTTAAGTTATACATTAAAGCATTATTGTTACTGTTTATTCTGTGCTACTATACTTACTAACTTTAACACAACTATACTGGTTATTTGTATATGTATGGAGTACGGTTTTAATTATAATACAACAAGCGTGCTTGTGTATTACGTACGCACATTTAGCTGCAACTTAATAACCTACTGGTAAGCCTTACGGGACTGCTGTTTGTTTGTTTCAGTTTAGCTAATATTGCGATATGTTTTAATACACAGTGCTCTTTTCTAACTTTAATATAGCATATCTGATGCAAGGCATATATAACTAAATACCTATATCACTAGCTATGAAAATCCCAACGCAATAAGCGTTCAGTATCTCTGCAAAAAAGCTTAGATACTTAGCATCAAACATAATCACATCACAACTTCTTACTGGCTTTCCTCACAATGTTTTCCTTCATGGATGATATATTTTAAATAAATTTACAAAATCGATTAAAAAATGAAAACCAATGCGGCGTAATGTAACGCGCAAATACGAAATGGTAGCACATCCTCGCGGCCAAATAGGAAGTATACTTCATAAGGAGAGGATAGGAAGGATAATAAAGAGAGGATAGGGAGGGAGTTTGGGCCCCCGGTGCTCTCACTCACCATATAAAACACAACGGCAGCATTGTTTCACGCTGATCTTTTGTGAGAGTGTGATACTGCCCCGATCGAGCCGGCCCTTGCATGCCGGGATAAACAAGGCTCTATCGCTAGACTTATAGCTATTTAATTTACGTAGCTTTCAAAATTGGTATTTATAGTACCGCAGTACTCTTAGTGAGATGATCACGAAATCGAATAACGTGTTGAATTAGGGATGGATCGTGCGTAAATAGACAACAATCAAGTCTAAGAACTTTTAGCCCTGGGGCGAAACCTACGCAATTAATAATTTTGTCTAAGAGCTTGTAGAGCCCCGGGCCGATATCGTCTACGTATTTTTGTAACTAAAATTACGTAGACTTTCAATCAATCGTGCTACGCTGATTTCGTACGGTTTGTGTGTTAGTAGGTGCTACAAGGCGTTCGTAATATTTATATCTGGAGGACCACAAACACATACCTACGTAAGCCTAAAATAAAATTGTGTAAAGTAAACAGATTAAAAACTGATTAATCTGACACACTAATTTATTCTATTACATAATTTTTCGAAAATAAGCTGCCATGTGAGGTGCATGGTGATATATATTGTGCAACAGAAAATCTTTTACGATTTTAAAACAGAGAACAGATAAGTTTAATAAAATATGCAAGTAGTAATTTCTTAACAAGGCTTTACCAAAGTTCAAATATTTTTTTTTCAAAGTTCTTGTTAATTGGGCGAAGATAAGACTTTTTGATGTGAAACATCTAATGCGGAGGGAGGGTAAAATCGGCTGTTAGCGTGGCGACGCTTTTATTGTACTTGTCCCGTTCAAATCATGCAAGTTAAATTTGACACACTTCCCGGTTTTCGATTGAGCTGAAATTTTACACGCGTGTGTATATCACGTGACAATGCAATATTATGGTGACATGGAGCTGATCTGATGATGGAGCTGGAAGGTGGACATAGGAACTCTATAATGAAACTGCGCAACCCCATCGAGTTTGAGCTCGTATGATTCGTCTTGCCGAGTACTTTGTGTCTAGATGGTATCCAGGGGCTGATGGTGAAGCCGGAAGGTGGCCACAGTAACTCTATAATGAAATGACGCAACCCCGTCGAGTTTGGACACGTTTGATTCGGCTTGATGAGTACTTTGTCTTTAGATGGTATCCAGGGTCTGATGATGGAACTAGAAGGTGGCCATGGGAACTCCGTTACAAAACGACATAACTCCATCGAGTTTGGGCTCGTATGATTTGTCTTGACGAGTACTTTGTCTCTAGATGGTATCCAGGGTCTGACGATGGAGCTGGAAGGTGGCCACAGTAACTATGCAATGAAACTACGCAACTCTATCGAGTTTATACTCGTTTGATTCGTCTTGAGGAGTACTTTGTCAAGTTATGATCATTTTATTTCTACAAAATAATTTCGATGTTTTCACATCTGCTAGACGTCCCGCGACGTCTAGTTTTTTTTTTTATCGTACGTTTCTGTATGGTGAGCTAATTAATGCCTATCCATACAAACAAATTAAATTGAAGTGTTTGTTTGTAATGTATCTTATTAGAGGCATATGTTAATACAAAATAACATAAACGGTAAATTTTGAAATATTCAGGTCCTCTGTTGGTTCGTTCTGGCTACGTAACATAGGCTATTTTACTTTTGGAAAAAGAAAAAAGAGTCCTAAAAAACATTCCACGCGAACAAAATCGCAGGTCATCATCAACAGGAATTGGGCCGCGGTCGCTGCTTTCTGCGAGGAGGTCATCTAGCAGAAATAAGGGCCAGGGAGACCGATCCTTCCGCTGACCCAAACCACCGACAGCACCGGGGCGGCGCAGGCGTGAATACTTGCGCATTAGGCGCCCTAGCTGAGGCTGCGGGTGGATGGACCAGGGAACGTCCGCCACCCGCAAAGCTTCCTGCGACGGTACGATGCCCCGCGTCGCTCAGCAGAGTATACCCAAAAGGGTAAGTCACCGGCCGACCACTGAAGGAATGTGACGTCATAGTTCCAGTGGTCCACCAACACAGGCGGAGAGATGGCATACGGCGGGTTTATTTGGTGGGTGAAGGCCCCACACTACCCAGTTCGTTGAACCGAACCGGTGTGCGGTTATGTAAAAAAAAGGTCATCAGCTAGATCTTAATAAAGTAAAAAGTTGAGTATATACTATGTTTAACTACTGTCTTTGCTCCTTAATACAGCTCATTTTGTATTATTAAGCTCTCTCTCCGAGTTACCTTGAGTAAACAAAGAACATAGAACACCAGATACGAGTCAAGAGCTCACTCCAGCCAGACTTGAAGTACTAAGAGGATGTATTTGAAAATCGATTTTACTCAACTCCCACGTTTCTTCCACCTATATATCGCTGGCCCCGGGAAAACAGCGATAAACGCCGGTTATATCCTTTTTAATGTTATGTGATTTTCTACATACATATCTCCTAATTATTTCTAGTTTTTTTTAAATTAGTATTTTTTTGAAGTAATAAAATTTACAGTACCTAAAAACTTTATTCCATGGAAAATTATTTTACGACTAAGTTATGTATTATAAAACCTAAAAACCGGTTATATCTTTACACCTAATTTCTAAATATAAATATAATACTAATAAAAATATGTTTCATTGATAGGATTCTAAAATAGCGATTAGTGGATGGTACAGCTAAGCTTTGGCTATAAAATTTCCCTGAAGCAGGTGGTAAACGGCCGGTAAGCTTGGGATCTAAAGTGAAAAATACGTTGTATTTCCTACCTCACCTACTTACATTCTGAATTCCAATGTATTGCAATTGAAACGCTATCATCTATTATTATTTGTATTATACAGTTTTTCAATTATTTCTTTAAATATTTATACCATTACAATTATTTTGAAAAGGTTAAATTAGTAAATAAAAGCAGCTTTCATTTGACAACCTTAGGTACGCCTGTTTTGGATCACTGTACGCTGAACTATAAACAAATTAGCTCCTTTTATATCTCGTATAAAATTTTAATTATTGGTATTACTGAGAAATGTGTATAATTATATAACAGAGACACTGATTACTGGTTGTAGAAAGGGTTACCAAGTGGAAGTACTCACTTGTTATCGGGCCTGAGCAGATCGGTACCACCGTATCCAATAAGACCAACCACAAAACACTTTGTTTTGTTTGTAGAGGTAGATAAGCGTTCATCCTCACATTTAGCATCCCAACCAAATGAAATAATACGCAGTGAATAAGGTGTACTCTATGTATAGTCATCTTTATTACTGATCGTTAGAAGTAATGATGTAAGGTAATTACTGCATTTTATTGCAAAATTTAGATTAGTTAATAATGTTAAACTTTATTTTATTAGCTGACTGTTCTCTGCTAAAAAGCAACACAGAATCGCTATCATAATCGCAATATCTTTATTTCAACTTGTAACCTGCAAGAGGGTAGACATTAACTTAATACTATGGGTTTATTTATTATATTTCTTTACAGTATCTATATTTTTGTTATCTATATTTTTTTTTCTTGCCGTGTGGGGCAGGCTTTAGTATTGTACCACCCCTCTCCACCCATGGGAGTCGTAAGAGCCGACTGAGGGATAACAGGGGGAGTGGGCAGCAGCACTCCTTCGAGTATTAACAACATCCACTGCGATCGCCAACCCGCCTGCCAAGCGTGGCGATTACGGCACTATCCCCAATCTTGGGGAGGCCTATGTCCAGCTGTGGACCTTAAAAAGCTTATGGATGGATGGATGATCTATATTTTGAATTGAAATGTGAAATAATAAAAGGCCATCGTGAGAGGCATGCTCCTCGCGTAGTTTTATGGATTTATTACTAGTATAACATATAAGGCCGTGTAGGGCCGGCTTTAGAATTGTTCCTCCCCTCTACCCACGGGAGTCGTAAGAGCCGACTGAGGGAATACCGGGGGAGTGAGCAGCAGCACTCCCTCGAGTATTAACAACATCCACTGCGATCGCCAACCCGCTTGCCAAGCGTGGCGATTACAGCATTATCACCAATGGCGGGATCGCTCGTTGTGGCGTTCTCTTGGGGAGGCCTATTTCGAGCAGTGGACGTTGATATGGGTGGATGATAACGTATAATAAAATACGCATATCATTACAGTTTAAAGCAAAAGTGGGCGTCTTGCACGCTCTCAACATCAGAATGGGGGGTGGACCTCGTTATATTTGCACCTCGTCTTGGCACTCCGGGGTCTTACAACTACGCTACCACTCCTAATACATCTTGTAATGAAAAAAGATAAAAAGGTTAAGAAGCTTTGTCATTGTATCCATTGTAGAAACAGCAATTTACCTAAACATCAATATATCCATAACAAAGCCAAACATTCTTGCTTTAACACAAGAAAAAAAAAATGTAATATGACGCAAATTATTTGTGAATAAGGAAAAAGAGATTTTTTGTACTAGCGGGAATCGAACCCGCGTCCTTTCCAATCCGGGGAAGTGCTCTAAGCCATTGAGCTATAGTATAGATCTTTCGATCATCCGAATCTCCTTATCACATTTGTCTTTACGACCAACGCCATCTATCGGAATGCATTTACATGCATTAAACCAATATATTAAGTTTAATTTTGCAATTAAAATTCATACTATTAGATGACGCGATTTTTTAAACAAATCTCTTTTTCCTTATTAACAAATAATTTGCGCTTTAAAAAGTGGCGGAGCATGTCAAATGCTAAGAAATATAGATCAAAAATGTATTCTGTGATTCTTTTTTCTCGCTGCGCTTCTAAACAAAAGGCAGGTACGAATAGGTACGAATACATCCGACTCCAATGAAAAATTTATAACTTGTGCATTCACGCCGGGCATATTTTCAGAATGGGTAAACCTATTTCAAAATAAGTGGCGCACCAGTATTTAAGTCGTCCTGTTCATTTCAGCAAACTATCTAGAATCTAGTAAATAGGCATAGTCACTCTACGATTGTCGAAGGCCTCGTATCCGCTCACCACTGAAGTAATGTAATCCAGTTCCTGCAGAGAGACTGCACACGGCGGGTTTATTTAGTGGGTGAGGGCCCCACACTACAATGCTCGTGATTTTTAAACCTATATTTATCAATTTCGGAAGTAAAATTTTCTTTGTAAGGTTTGGTACCAAATGAAAGCTATCACTTGTTAGAGCAGAACGGGTAGGTAACACCATCTTCTTTGTTGCAGAAGAAGATAAACGTTCTGAATCTCACTCGTCTCAAGAGTAGTAGTTGATCTGTATGGTGGCGGTAATCACTTACCATCAGGTAAGGTAACCCGTTTCTCGTCTGCTACCGCAATAAAAAATACTATTATTTAAATAATATGTCATCCGCAGTGGTATCACAAAATAAAATTAATCACCAAAAATTCAATTAAATTAGCATTCTTCACTTACAAATTAATAATTTACTACATAACAATAAAATTTATTAGCAATAGTTTATACGTTTATAAATAAGCACACCTGTCTAGTTTAAAAAGTATCTATACTAATAAAGACTGGAGAGGCGTTTTTTTGTTCGGTTATACTGCAAAAACTACTGAACCGGTCGGAATAATACTTGCACCATAAGATGCAGCGTGTTTCGGAGATTTTAGTATATGATATGTTGGTGATTACTTATCCGGAACCTTTATTTTTTTACTTAGAAATTATGATTTTTTATGATTTTTATGGCCAAAGGACATTTGCCGGGTCAGCTAGTCTCGTATATAATAGAATAGATTATCGACAGTTTTAATATATTTAATATTTATTAAATACACTCTTATGAAATTGTAGATCTATATTCAAGTTCAAACGTTGACTCAATAATTACTTTGGCTCGGTTTTTTTTTTAATTACATGAGCATATCCAGTTAATTTTCTTCACATTAATTTTCCCTTCTCTAATTTCTCAGATCTTCTTTACGGAGTTCCACATTAATCAAAGAAATATTAAGAGCGCTCGAGTAGTGTAGTGTTGTTATAAAAACAAATATTTTACTTACCTTTACTAAACATAAAGGTTTGTCCTTTTAATTACAATGTATTTTTTTCCAAATGAATGTGCAATTCACCAAAATTTATCACTTCATTTTAAAAAATACTTTTGACCTTGCAGAAAAATAATAAAATTTGTTCTTTTAACACGAATTTAAATAAGGCATACTCTCTAGCAATAATACTCGTATTACAAATGCTCTAGTATGTTCGATATACCTGGCCAACGTTTAAACAAAACAAGGTGCCAGTTTTCTGTGACCGACAAAAATGTGAACCTCAATAATACTATATTGGGTCAACACTGCTGGATTATATAAAATATTTAAACAATGTCTTTGTTATTAAATAAAAAAATGAAGAGGAATTAAATAAAATACAAAAATAATGCGTGACGTAAATTATATTACAGAAAATAAAATAATATACAAAGCAAAAGTTTGAAACCCTAAGATCTTACCTCTAAAATCGAAGCGGGCATACTTCTCGTTCTTACACTCAAGTATTTTAAAACAGTTTAATTTTACAGAAAGCGACATGATAAATTTGTCGCAAAGATATTTGAAAATTAAACTTTTTATTATTTGCCTAAGATGAACATTGGCATTACTTCCAGAGAAAACCGACGGCGGCGATAAATTGCCAGCAGAATAGATACGGACAACTTTTCGCGCTGGGAATAAGGTCCTGCCAGACAACCGACCCGAGGCAGATTGCTGAAGGAATGACGAAGGGCGGGCGGAATTTTCAGGCGCAAGCTCCAACCTCCGCAACCTCTCCCCGCGAGCCTGTAGCTGCCTGCAGTATATTTCGACATGTTCACAGGTGCTGAAATTGGCACGCCTTTACAGCTAATGGGTAAAAGACTAATTTTTTATTACAATGAATGTGTTCCTTTATTTGTATCGAAATAGAGAGGACGAAAAAATACTAATACATATATTTTTTTGGCTAATGAAGGGAAACACTTATTATATTAATATTACGTACGTTATTAACTAATTACATAATTAATCTTACAGCCATAACTCCAGTTCATATTTTTTTATTGACGGATTATGGTGGTTCTTTATTTTAGGAGTGGGGGGTGTATCTACTTTTACCTTTATGTTCCTTAAATAGATTTTTTGCCATCTATGTATTTTAGTCTTGAGTCTTGTATTTTCAATTTTGTTATTTTTTAATTATAGGTATTTAGGCACCCAAAACACTTAGGGTGGGTTGCATGATCCAACGTTATCGTTAAAGTTACTGTCAATTCAACGGTTTTGCTACAAACGGGATGCACCATTTATAGATAGTGCCATCCACGAAGACGCGCCCCACTCTTTTTTTAATTACTTACAATGCAAGTGTGTATCGCTTCACCGAATTGCCTATTACGCATGCACACATCGATGAAGAAACAAAATCACGACAGAGCGATACGGTCAACTAGGAAGATGCTCTACTTTAATATTATCAACCGACTTCAAAAAGGAGCAGGCTTTCAATTCGACTGTATGTTTTTTTTTGCTGTGCTTTATTTCTTTCTCTACTGCGCTCCTGTACCCGATGCTTTCTTATACGAGATGCACCCAAGGAATTCCTCCCTATCGTGCACCACCTACTTTGGCCTATTTTATAGAAAACACTAAAAAGCAAAAAATAAATTACATACGATATCCGCGTTAGATACCTACTGATGTGTTTGAAGTCGACCAATTATTTTCTGCGTTTTAGTTCCTGGGTGTCTTTTGAAAGCAGTTTTTTTATTTAAAAATAATAAATATTTCATGTTGTCGTTCAGTGTGGGTATTGTATGTCATTATTAGTTAATACAGTGTAATATTACCATGTTAAGGGAGCAATTATAAATATTAATAGTATACTAAAAAAACTATATGGTTGTCTGTAAAGTCGGTTTGAGGGCGATAATTATGTCATATGTTGAAGAGTTTCACAAAATGTAATGCTGATAGTAATTGAATAGTACATTTTAATTTTCTAGACATTTTTTTTTATTAATTAGAGCAAGTAGTATAGTAGTAGTCTGTATTCAAACAACGTGAACTGTACAACCCATGTGCATCGAGCCGCTGATGGCTCGCGACTGACACTTGGCTCAATTGTCAAACACCCCGCGGCCCCCTCGCCAAATTTTGAGGGGCGCGTCTTCGTGAATGGCACTATCTACACCTATAGTTAAAATGACGTCATTATTTGACGTTAACTATTACCGCCCAATACTGGCCCGTTAAAGTGAAAGTTAAATAGTAGCATATCATCGTCACAAGTAAATCATAACGATACGATTACGAATTATTCCGTGATGCTTTGAAAGATGCGTAAATCTTTTTTTTTTTTTATATACGAGGTGTTGATTGTGCTACGTATATATGCCATTATTATATATACGTGGCATATTTATAGAAATCCTGTGGGAAACTAGCTCTACTGACGACTAAACTGACGAGGAGTATTTAAATAGCGTCAACGACATAAAACAACAAACATATCATCACGCCTGTATGCCCCGAAGGGGTAGGTAGAGGTGTATTACACACCCACGGTATGCCAGCTATCTTTAAGTCCCATGTAATAGGGGTCGAGCCTGTTGCCTTCTACCGGGCACATTTCGAAACTCCGGGCTGCTACTGAGAATTTTTCTTTCGACAAAAAAGCTAAATCACACTGCTCGACTCGGGGATCGAACCCGAGACCTCATGATGAGCAGTCGTTTACACTACAGCTGCACCACAAAGGTAGTTAAACAGTTTCCCGTGCCGGGAATCGAACCCGAGCCTCCAGTGTGAAAGTCAGGTCCTAAAGAAAAATTAAGTAAGTACCGTATTTTTTTTTTGCATGTAGTGGTAGACGAGCCGCGGCCCATCTGATGGTAAATGGTAACCGTCGCTCATGGACTCAACTATAACGAGAGTATTGCCAAATCGCTTCTCACCATTTCATTTCACCGATATGAAATGAAAGAAAATATATGGCTATCTCCCGCTACAGTCAAGCGCAACGATGTGCTTTATGGCCGGTCACACGGGAGACGGTGGTACCATTTTACACAAATATTAACGTATCGGGTCTTAATCGCGTATATAATGTTGAGGTTGAATACTTTAATTTCCCGACGTTTCGACCGTATTGCATCGGCCGTGGTCACGGGTTGACTGATATGTATGACTGATATGATATGTATACATTTATGAAAGGAATGTATACATTTATGAAAGGAATGCCTTTCTTTTGATATGTCTGGAGTAAATTAATAAAGTGAATCCAGAATTATAGAGTTAGCAAAGCTATCGTAAGGATGCGGTCAGAATGGGTATCAATGCAGAACAAATGGAAAGATCCGCCGCAAAATTCTATGATATAAATGCCTTTCCAAAAGTAATTGGAGCTATTGATGTGCAATCAATAGCTCCATGCACCGATCTAGTCGCTTGATGTGCACTTATGGACTCGATTTATTAATAAATAGTTGCATTCCGCGTTTTTACTTACATGAACCATGTAGGCAAGTATTGTAAAAACGCGGAATGTTAATGATAACACAGAGCATGTTTGCAAACATGTCCTGTATTATTCCAGGTCATAAAGTATTCCCACAGGATACTTCATCAAACAAAGTTCAGCCGTTTCAGCGCTGATTGGTATTAGAAATATTTTCCTACATGCATGCTACAAAAACGTTGGCATTTATTCTATTATAATTACTATTCTAGTAGGTTGTTGTAGGATGTAGATCTACATATCATTCAACTTTAGATCTGCATCTAAACTGAATGACTCTCAGGCCAGATTAATTTATGTATTATGATACCTATTGTCCATGTCGTGACAGACTAAGAATATAAATGTCACCAACCCATTCTTTCCCACGGGTGTCATACCGAGCCGACTAAGGGAAGTAAGCAATTATAACTCTTCGCATTACTGGTGGTAGGGCTGGGTACCAAGTGGGAGTACTCAAGTGCTATCGGGCCCCAGCGGGTTGGTACCAACATCTCCCGTGTAACCGGCCATGAAGCACATCGGCGTGTTTTGGTTGTAGCAGGAGATAACCGTTAATTCTTTCATTTCATATAAATCTGTGAAATGAAATTGTGAGCAGCGGCTTGACAATACTCTCGGTATTATTCAGTCCATGAGCGTCTAGAAGATGGCGAATTTGCAGATTACTGGTTGCTTGAAGACAAAGGCTATACCATAAAATTCGATTTGATGACTCATCTGCGTAAACCAATAACTGAGAGAGGAGAGCTCAAGTGAAGAAAAATAAACATGTAACAAATATTTAATCTCTTTTATTTAAATATCTTTTTTTATACTCCAATATCTCCACTACTAATTGTAATTGAGCATTTCCATCCGGTGTTCTTCTTCCCCACGTTTTAATTTTGCTCATGTAAGTAACTCCTTTTGCTTATGATATCCCTAATTTTCTTTGACTTATGATATCCCTAATTTTCTCTAGCTCTCCAGGCTGTGGAGTTAATCCAACACAGTAAGGTATTTTTATTGCAATTCTCTCTTTACTACGTTATATCGGCCATCACTTTCTTGCCTCGTTTTAGACAGATCTGCAATAAAAAATACATTTGATATACCTTAAGGTAGCTTTAGATTTTATAATATTTTTACATTAATGGTAAGGTTCGTTTTTCGTTTCAGTGGTGATGACATAGACGTGTGGGGCCGGCTTTAGAATTGCCCCACCCCTCTCAACCCACGGGTGTAGTAAGAGCCGACTGAGGGAATACCGGGGGAGTGGGCAGCAGCACGCTTTCGAGTATTAATAACATCTACCGCGATCGCCAACCCGCCTGCCAATCGTGGCGCTTACGGCATTATCCCCCATGATGGGACCGCTCGTTGTGGCGTTCTCTTGGGGAGGCCTATGTCCAGCACTTGACGTTAAAAGGCTGATGGATGGAGGGATGGTGATGACATTGGTCTCTTCAGCAAAGAAGTTTATTTTTATTGCGAATGGTGGCCCACTTGATGGTAAATGGTAACTGTCGCTCATAGACTCAACTACAGAGAGTATTATCAAGCCATTGCTCACCATTTCATTCACAGATATGAAATGGAAGAGTAAATAGAGTAAATGGCTATCTTCTGCTACAACCAAAAGACACCGATGGGCCTCATCGCCGGTCACACGGTAGATGGTGGTACTAACCCGCCCGGGCCCGATAGCAATTAAGTACTCCCACTTGGTACCCAGTCCTACCACCAGTAACGCAATGGGTGATGATGGCTTACTTCCCTTAGTCGCCTCGTACGACACTCCTGAGGAAGAATGGGGTGTGCACAAGTTACGAATTTCACAATCGACTTTGAACATCAATAAACAAAGCATTTAACTAATAAGACTAATAAGACTAATAAGCAAATTTGTATATACCTTTTTTAAAGCCATTTTCATGTTATCAAAGGACAATGCTCATATTTGACCTGAAAATTTTTTGACAGTAGAAGTGGTGTACAGGAATGATATATATCTCAAAAAAAGGTGTTTTTTTTTCTTATTATAATACACAAACTTTTATCAAAATCGGCAATCTGAAAAACAATAATTACTATTCAAAAATGTCGCCAAGTTACAGTAATTTTGACTAGAATGAACGTAGTCTATAAACACATATTTAATAACGTTCTGTTTCCAGCTGCAGAAGACTGACACTTTGAAAAATCTTAGCTTTAGTTGATTATTTTGACATGTTTTTAACCCTAATTAACAAGATCTTATAGTTTATTATTACGACATTATGTAAGCAAGGAATTTATCAATCAAGGACAGTAGTGTGAAATGAAATGAAATGTTTTTTTTTATTGACAGCCATTAATGTCAAAAGCATAGGCCAAGCCGTCAAAGGTAGTTATGAAATCTTTTCATGGCATAATATTGCATTGCAGTTTGCAGTCCTTCGTTTATCTTTGCTTCGATGTTTATTAAGCGTTCTGACGTGTTTCTTCCCTCCGACGACTTGGTTTCACGACGGACTCCCATACCCTGCTCTTATGATAACCTCGGCTTGTGTGACACTGATTTTGATAACGCGGATACAATGCATCAATTGCAATATACGTGTGAATTCATCGATACACAAAGCCGCCGTCTTTTTCTCGACCAAAATATAAGTTATCAGTTTAATTAAATCTGGATATCTCCTGTCATAGTAAGTTTAATGTTTTTACAGTAATTAAAACTGCTTTCCACCGAACTTTTATTGTCTTTTGACCAAAAGAGTGTTATATTTTATGCCTAAAGGCATATTGAATTCAGAAACATAGTACATAACTAAACGAAACATTAATGACTGTTATAACAATCAAGTTCATAATAACTGGGCAATGGCTTATTAAAACTTCTATTAGCTGCATTGGCACTGCAAACCCTGAATGGAAAGAGCAATGAAAATAATATATCTTTGTTTGTACATAGGTATATACCTACATAATACTTGACCTGTGTAACATTTGGTATAGTAAGTGACTTTAAGGCGAGTCGGTATGAAAGAGGGTATTGGTGTAAATATGTGGAAGGGATACTCCAATGATTCAGACATGTGGCTGTTATGTTTTACTTGACGAGAGAGACGTAATGAAACACAGACTGACATACAAAGACTGATTTATTAATTACCCGCCCTTCCATATATAGGCACAGTTGCTCTTTATTTAAATATAACTACAACCCCCTTCTTTTAAATAAAATTGTTACATAAATATATCATTAAAAACAACATCTTTACCACCAGTCAAGTGCCATATACCCTTACAGGATGCAGGAGTGTACAAGCTGGATTGTGATTGTGGTCTCTCCTACATTGGGCAAACAAAGAGATCCATAAGAACTCGGATCAAAGAACACATAGCTGATGTGAAGCACCGTCGCTATACAAAGGCTGCAATTTGTGAGCACACACAGGACCACACCCGCCATTATATCAGGTTTGACAAACCTCAAATCCTCGCAAAAGAACTTCGATATCGTCCTAGAATGATACGTGAGGCTATTGAAATTAAGAAACATCCCAATTTCAATAAAGAAGACGGTTGGGTCTTACCATCAAGCTGGAATCCTGTGATAGGCCTCACCAAACATAATACAAGAAGGCACACCACAAGATTGCAAGACACAGTTAGCGCTTATTGTGTAGATAAAACCCACAGTAGAGATTAGTTAGTATTTCCACATAAATTTAATAATCCATAACAAGTTGTTAACATTATGGTTTGACACCTAAAACTGTTTTTGTAAGAAGAATTTTGTTTTGTACAGGGTTTGAAGATGATACAAATGTTAAAATGTGTTCTGTAATAGATATACTAGTATTAGTACCGATTTCAGTAGGCGAGTTGATTTTATGTTAGGATTTATTTGTATATATATATCTTACAAAACTAAATCTAAATATCTCATTAATTTAACTTTACCTGGTCTGCTAAATCAAAGCCTAAATCCATGAATAGAGATTACTGTAAACATGGATAAATAAATTTGAAGTGTATACAATAGTGGGGATTAATTTGTTAAAATAACTACCGAATGTCATGATTTCATTTAAGTTGTTGATAATGTAACTTACGTCTATAAGTTAGATCATTTTACCATAATCAAATGTAATTGGGTTAGAATCTCCTATTTATATGATTGTATGAGTCCAGTTGTATTCATTGTAATGGTTTGCGTCGGGAGACAGCACGTGTTATCAGATGGCCGAGTGTCGTGATTTCGTTTACGTTGTAAATGATGTTACTTACGACTTATAAGCTGATGGCATGATGCCATAATTAAATTTAATTAAGTTAGAATAAGTCTCTATGATAATTTATATGTATGAATTCAATTGTGTTCATTATAGTGGAGTGTGTGTCAGGAGACGGCACATTATCGGATGGCCGAATGTCATGATTTTAGTAATTAATTTAAAAATAAAATTGCAACATTGTTACTTCCTGTTTTCTACCGGAAATATCATAATTTTCGTAATGAATTTAAAAATAAAATAGCTGTTAAGACCGACTGTTTTCAAAAAGTGATTATTTGGCCGGGCCGCTCATCTGAGTTCAGACGTGTGTTAATCTAGCTGTTATAATGTATTAAGGAGACAGTAATTATAGTACATAAGTATAAAGTATAATTATATCTGGTTACCTGGTAAGTTGAAGGAATGATGAAAATATACTAGCGTTACTGTAGGAGTGGTTTTATTTCTTCATTTCTTTCATCTAATTTTTTCTTTACATTATCCCGTAACGCTATGGGTAACTTACGTGGTGCATGGACCAGGCCGCGCATCTGCTACAAGCCTTATTTTATACTCACACGGTAAACATCCCACTCCTTCAAATACATCCGGATATTTATCTAACAAAAAGTCGGGAGTATATTCTTTATTTATCGCAAAATCCCGTTTTACCAAATTCAATTCATTACAAGACTTTTTACCCAGAACAGGCGGAGAACTCACATCGGTAACAACGAACAAAACTATATACGATTTATCTTTATAAAAATATTTTATAAAGATAAATCCTAGCACTTTTATGCATTCTCCTGAGTAACTTACTAATTTAACACTAGTCGGTAATAAATAATTTTCTGTTATCTTAACTTTTGACAAAAAGCTAAAAGCTAAAAAGGTAAAACATTTACGTCGGCCCCAGTATCTCGAAACTTGAATCGAATGGAAATATTATTGTTTACACACCAATTATCACTCGCGGCTATGTTTTTATTACAACGTACCTGATCCATGGAGGCATCCTGTACGGCATATACGCGGCACATTCTCGCGAAATGATTCATTCTTTTGCACTTAATACATCGTTGACCATACGCCGGACATCTGTACTTATCATGATTTAATCCGCAAAATTTGCAAGTAATGTCATCCGATACGTGTCGCGGCTTGTTTTCTAACGTATTTGCTGTATGTGTACCTCTCGCCGTGTGCATGCGCGTGTCGTAGCGCCTTGTCCGCTCGTCTCGTGCGCTTACGCTCCGTCCTTTTCGTGCTAAGATTGACCGCGGTCCCTCGGGTGCTTGATAGTTGTTGCGACATACCCGGCATGCTGTATTTTGTTGCCGCCGAATCCATGTATGTGGCATCAGTGCTACTGTCCCGATCATTTACCACGTCAACACATCTTCTGTCGTTATCAACGTTGAATGTACCCGCTTGCATCTGTGATATTTCCGCGGTGTTGCAACTATCCAGCGCTTTTTTGAGCGTTAAATCATACTCCCTCATTAACCGCGCTCTTAAAGCAACCTCTCTAATACCACAAATGAGCCTGTCTTTCACGAGGTTGTCCTTTAAATCCTTGAACTCACATGAGATCGCCATTTTGTTGAGTTCAAAAGTATACTGCTCAACAGATTCCTGTTCTAGTTGATTTCGAGTAAAGAGTTTATGACGTTCAACGCTTAGGTTTTATGTTTATATATTTACAGATACATTTGGTAAAGGTATACACCAATTAACTACTGCCCAGGTAAATAGCAATAGATGTGTCACAATATGCATATGGTGATAGAGGTGGTCAATAGCTATATTAAACGAGATTATGGATCTATTCTATGGCAATACCTCTGATTCCATAACTTTCACACTTATTGATAAGGTATTCATGTTTAACAAAATCAAATGTCCTGCTCATGCCTAGAAAAAGTACAAGTACGGGCGTTTTGTTACCAATATGTTGAGTAATATTTTTAACTAATAAGTACATAGCTAAAGTTGTTGATTTCTTCTTTTGGAAGGCGTTTTGTTGATTTTTGATTATGTTAAATTGATCGATAAATTCAATTAGACGAGAATGCATAACTTTTTCGAATACTCTAGAAATTACCGAGTTAAGGGTGATTGGCCTGTAGTTACTTACATCTTCTTTGTTTCCTTTCTTAAATATCGGTTTTACTAGAGATATTTTAAGCTTATCAGGAAAAATGCTTTAACTGAGGGATCTATTTACCAAGTAACATCAAACGGTTTTTATTAAGTGTTTACAATCTTTTATTATTATCTTTTTACTTTTATTTTTAACTAGCTGACCCGACAGACGTTGTCCTGTCTTAATTATGAATATTGAATTCGAATTGGTATAATTAATAAAAAAATATTTAAAAAAGTGTCCATTATTCTAATGCTTTATGATATCATCTACAGTCTACAACCAATGCGTCCTGCCTGTCATGGCTTACGGGGCCGAGACGTGGACACTCACAGTGGGACTAGTCCACAAATTGAAAGTCGCGCAGCGGGCTATGCTTGGCGTCTCTTTGAAGGATAAAATTCGTAATGAGGTAATCCGACAAAGAACCAAAGTTACTGACATAGCTCACAGGCTCAGTAAGCTGAAGTGGCAATGGGCTGGTCACATCTGCAGAAGGACCGAGGGATGATGGAGCAAGCGTGTCCTAGAGTGGAGACCGCGACTTGGTAAGCGTAAGATAGGACGGCCCCCAGCTAGGTGGACGGACGACTTCAAAAAGGTCGCTGGGACAGACTGGATGCGGAAGGCGGAGGACCGTGTGCAATGGCGCGTGTTAGGAGAGGCCTATGTCTAGCAGTGGCCTGCAATAGGCTGATTGATTGATTGATTGATTATGATATCATCAACATCTTCATCATTATCAGGAGTTTCCGCAGATATCACATCGTCGATTTCATTCGGTCTTATCATCTCTATCAACCAAATGACAATGTGTGCATGTGGCAATCCGCGTTTTTGCCACTCGACTGAGTACATCCAACAGCGCGTCTCACCGAATATGCGATGCTTAACAATGAAGTCCATAAGTGATTTTAACTTTCTTTTAAACACCCTTGCGGTAATGTCGTGGCAATAAA
This sequence comes from Leucoma salicis, assembly GCA_948253155.1. NCBI lineage: Eukaryota > Metazoa > Arthropoda > Insecta > Lepidoptera > Erebidae > Leucoma > Leucoma salicis. The sequence continues at coordinate 25,583,737 of OX411803.1, forward strand.
TCCCTGGCCAAGAAATATATCTTGTCGAATTTCTGTCCACTGTGGATTACATGTGAACGTTATAAATCAATCTGGTGTGTCATAATAACGTACATACGACATAGCATCCTGAGCGTATTCATGCATATGTCGCGGACTTCAGACGTATGTTGCTGGGAGAATAGTTGTTTTACCTACATTCTGTGCGTTTCCATCAGCATTGATGGCATCCTTTAGATGAATGTATTGTCCAGAACGCAATTTTGCCTGGTTCAACCTAATAAATGTTAATCGTTCAGTTTCAACTTCCACGTACATATCCACAGCATATTGGTGGAAGAGACGCCGACATTTTATGATATGATTGTCCTCATTTTCCCGAACCGTCAGTCTTTATGAATAATAATTCATTGAGCTACTTTTTTGTTAGTTTCGGAACCTGTAACTGGATTTATCATCTTCATTGAAAAATGATATCCATCTTCACCTTGTCAAAATAAGATATTGTAACGCATCATATGATCGATGTGTTTCGGACACACGCTGCAGTTGAATGGTACGCCGATGTAAAAGAATATCTCGGTTATCTAAATTCTCACCCACGACGACAATAGCGACTTCCTCAATTGTTGGCGCGTTAAAACGTCTCGCGTGTTGTCCTGCAGGCGTCTTATCAGCTTTGATGACAATTTTGTGATTATCAGACGGCATGCGGTCCAAAGTAGTCGTGAATAATGCAACCAATTCGTTATGTTGATGAAAAAACGTTTGGAGTTGTTCCACAATTGGTCTTTTCACCAAATTGTTGTTTGCACAACGCCGATCGACTTGTCTTGCTGAATCGCCCATTAAATAAATTTGCAAATATTTGTAGTCACTGTTCGGTGTTGGCAATAAAGGACCTGTTAGATGATATATTTGACCCTGAATCTTGAAAGTTCGCATAAAATTTTCTTGAATAACTTTTGTTGCACCAAATGACGTCATTTTAAAACAATTATTGTATTGCTGGATATGAGTCAAAAAATGTTTAGAATCTGGCCCATTTCCGGAAACTAATGAATGTAGTGGCCGTGGTGGCGGTACCAATGGCGTCAATTTGATTTGACCGCTCGCGCAACACAATCCAGGAGCTTCATTTTTAAACTTAAATGCCTTGCAATATTGGCACACAAAGTTCATTGGTCCAATAGCAACGATTTGTTGTGAACTGTAATCGATTTCCACGTTATAATTGAATGCAGCTCGATAGGGGTTAAACGCAACATTACTATGTTGATGAATTCGATTCCATCGATTCCGTTCAACTTCGCTCCGCGCTTCGCGTTGCTCGTCAGTTTGACTTGCTCTTGTATATATTTGACTCGCAGCGTTGCGAGTGCTGCGACTTAAGTTTGTACGACTAATTGCTGGCATTTTCAAAAACGAAAATTCAACTGTAAATTAAAGAAAACTATTGTATTCTTCTCTATAACCAAATATATCACTTGTTATGTTAGTAACGTGTATGTTAGTCTATCCGAACTTACCAAAACTCCATATAAAATTGAACTTTTAATATTAGGCGTGATGGCTCTGAACTAACCGTGATGTGCACTAAGAAATTCAGTGTTCTTACATACTTTTTGTAAGAAATAATAAATTAATTATTTTATATGTATTTTATCAATAAAATAACTCCGACCGAAGCATCTGTTTTAAAAGATATAGTTTTTTACATCTCTTTGACGATATTTGCAGCACGCATTCTGTCAATTCTATTTGTCAAACGTCATAAGGTTACATTAAAAAAGTTTCCAGCCAAAGCGCTAAGGTTAGATTAGAAATATGGTGGTTAAATATCCTTAAATTTTCTAATTTTTTGCGCAATGTTCTTATTTTTTTCTTTTATTAGAACCTTCTCCTGACAATAACAAACACAACAAAAAAAGAATTAGCGAAATTGGTCCAGCCGGTGATGGCGTGACCAAGGGAAATAGGGATTCATTTTTATATATATAGAATAATATGTAAATACTTAAATTATGTAAATACTTCTGGTTAGAAACAAATTTTGTATTTTGAATACAAGATAATATTTTTTAGCATTTGATATGCTAAGCCATATCAATGAACACAAAGTGTGGGGAATGGAAATCGAAAATAATAGTCATGAGAACCTGAACCTGCATCACCTGGTAAAATATCAAATAGGTAATGTCAAAACAATTAGATAATGTCTGTATCCTTACTAATATTAAAAATTATAAATTCTAAAGTGAGTTCTTTGTTTGCTTGTTACACTTTCACGCCGTAACTACTGAACCAATCATCGTAAATATTAGCATGCATATTGTCTGGGGCCCAGAAAGGGTTATTATGCTACTTTTTATCCCTAAAAAATGGTTGGATGCTACGGTATAGCTTCTTTACATAAAGATAATAATTAATGCACAAGTGACATATTTATATTCCGTTGTCAAGTATTTTCATAAAGTGTCGGTAGCTTGCTAGATTAATCATAATTAATAACAAAAAAAAATGCGAGTACTTATGTACGCGCGTGAGAAGTTATACTTCTTTGGCATCATTAATAAATAAAGTATTTATTAAATTCGCAACTGCAAAACTTGTCACAGTTATGTTTTTAAATACATTGTTCGACAAAGTAATTATGTCTAATATCCCTAGATGGCGTTAGTAAAATTTTGAAAGTCGATTCATTACGAGTCATACCCTCTTCATGGTAGCGTTAAACGTTTAACGCAACATTTTGCAAGTCGCATTAGAAGCATAAATTCAAAAACTATCTTGAGGATATGAGAATATATCACAACTTGTTGTGAGATGTATTGTGTGATAACACCTAATATGAGTACTATAACAGACGTGTACAACATCATGTTTTGGGGCATTTCAAAAATAGTACTTTACTGCGCATGTTAGTCCAGACTTCCAGACTACGAAAAGTGTGAATGTATGGTACATTAAGGAGATGGGCAAGAATACACAAATAATTAACACGAGCGCCTGAAGCGAGTGCATCCGCAACAACAAAGGGGCAATTGCAATCGCTGCAAGTGGCTGGATTCCGTAGTAAAGCCTTTCATGACAAGAACCCGGCAAGAAACCCATGGGCAACTTTTTTATACATTTTGATCTGTATTTTAGCACTTGACATGCTCAGCTACTTTAAAGAACAAAATAATTATTTGTGAAAATGTGGAAAAAGAGAACTTTAATGCGAGCGGGAATCGAACCTGCATCCCTTCCAATCCGGGGAAGAGCTCTAACCGCTAAGCGCTTAAGCTCTTTTGCCACAATTTCACAAATAATTCTTATAAATAAAATCTTATAAAACAAATTCATGGGTTTTATATTCTTCGCGCGATACCCTAATTGTTTTTTTTTTAAATAAAATTATCCTAAGTTCAAAACGACTGTCTACTAGTAAAAGTCGAAATCGGTTCAGGCGATGCGGGGAATATTCATTCGCAATTTCATGGGTTTTTTTTTTCCCTGATCCTAATATTGTTTCCAAAATAAAAGCAGCCTAAGTCCTTGTAATAACAGCTGTCTGCTAGTTAAAGTCGCGTAATATACTCTCGTATATATTTAGTAAAAAGCTGTTATTTAGACCTTACAAACAGACACTTAGTTTTTATTATATGTATAGAATAGATCTGCCTGTCACGCTGATACGCTAATAAACCCTAATTAGGTTTAACAATCTAAATATTTTAATCTTTATATGTAGTTAGAAGCCCTAGTCAAAGCCATGCTGAGCATTATTTGTATTTTAAATATTTGTTAATTAAACTCCTTTTAGCTCTCAGAAATTTCTTGTAAGACTCTGAATAATAAACCTAGCATTATTATTTATTACCTACTACATGAAATTAAATAATGGTATTGTTGAGTTGTTTTTGTTTCAAAATGCCTGTGCACGTTTTTGTTTCAATATTCCCCGGTGGAGTCATGTTACGCCTTTTTTAAATGCCAATAGTATACTCAAAATGGCAGGCAGGAGGACAGTACATCTAGCCAGCCAAACATATAGTATCATCAACACAAAGAAACCTCACTATCTTCATAACAAGTTGATTTGGACCAACAGTGTACCCCTTGGCTATCCCACAGTACCGAACCTCACCATTCAGAGGAAGCTTTCAATATTCTGCCACACACTGCTGGAACATACTTTGGCCTCCGGGACATACACTTAAAACAAACAAAAATTATAGCACCAATCTCAAATATTTTTTATTGTATAAACAAAAACAGTGTTACTAGTGGGCACTGGCAGTTTTAGCAATGGGTATATTTAATTCTATTATTGCACGCCTCATAAGCGAAGCGTTGAGGTGGGTATTACTATCACTTCACGAAACACAACTGATTTTTCAAACTTAAAATGTCTCTATTTATCATATATTGCACTTGTAAAACAATAAATGCACACACATATCAAGAAAAAACACTTTATGACACTCATGATATTTTTTATGCCATATTTGTTATTTAAACTAGTTAAAAAACTGTTTAAAAAAGTTCTGTCTTGGACGTCCGTTTGTTGTAGGTAATGTACGATAACAACCGAAATACTTTACTAATCGAGTCTTTTTTTTCTTATTAACTTCAGTACAACTACGAATAGAGCCCTATTACTTTTCACGGTCTGATTCGATGTGGTTTAATTGTTATTTAATAAACAAAAAAAATAGTGAATATTTATGCTGGATTCGACTCTGAAACCAGCATAAATACCAGGATAGCCTTATTTCGTGAGAAGTGTGAGAAGTATTTCTATAGACCAATATAGAATTACTTCTTAAAATTACCACTAGATGGCGTATAAGACATGATAACCATGAAATTAGCTCTATCTATGTGATTGATTGAAAACTACTTAGTAAGACCAATACATTATTAGTTACTTATCAAATAATCAATTTTATTGTGAAAAATTAAGATTATGAGGCGTGCACTTTTGGATTTTCCAAAGTATTTATTCTTACTCTTATTTATTTTTAAAATATTAATACAATACGTAAAATACAGTTAAATCTATCTACTCATACCTACATATTAACAGAAAGAATCTCCGGTCGCGGCAAGGCTACCACAAACTACGACTTCTGGCCCTGGTAACGCACAACGTTCGGACACTTCGGAACAACGAGAGAATCACTGAGCTGGAAAGGAAGTTGAGCATGATCCGCTGGGACATTATAGGGTTGTCAGAAGTCATTTTCCACTGGGAGGGCGACCACCAGTCCCAAGAGGGTGTCGGGTTTATCATTCGCAGGTCTCTCGTAGGCAACGTGGAGAGGATTGAAAGTGTGTCTAGTAGCGTACCTTATACTCAGAATAACCAAACAGTATTCGATGAAGGACATACAAGCTTACGCACCGACCTCGGCACACTCCGACGACGAGGTGGAGGCCCTATGTGAGGACATCTCGAAGGCCATCCACTCGTCTAAAACCTACTTCACGGTGGTTGTGGGAGACTTTAACGCGAAACTAGGCAAAAGGATAGACGATGAACTGAAAGTGGGGCACTATGGATTTGGGCAGAGGAACCACAGGGGCCAGATGCTGGCTGGTTTTCTGGAGAAGGAAGGCCTCTACATGATGAATTCCTTCTTCAGGAAGCAGCCGCAGCGGAAATGGACCGGGATAAGCCCTAATGGTTCAGTAAAAAACAAGATTGACTTGACACTTGTCGGACAAACGACATAATATTCAATGATGTCTCAGTGATCAGCAGGATTAAAACTGGAAGTGATCACCGACTAGTCAGGGAAAACTGCCTCGGTGGTGTAGTGGTAGTGTATGCGACTGCTAATCATGAGGTCTCGGGTTCGATCCCCGGGTCGGGCAATATTATTGAGCTTTTTCCTAAAAAGAAAAATTCTCAGTAACAGCCCGGAGTTTGGAAACGTGCCCGGTAGACGTCAATAGGCTCGCCCCCTATTACGTGGGACTTAAACAAAGCTGGCGAGTCGTGGGTGTGTAGTACACCTCTGCCTACCTCTTCAGGGAATATAGGCTTGATGCTATGTTTTTTTTATCTCCAAGGCACACGATATTCGCCAATTTAATACTACCCGTATTAAAGAGGCAATAGAGCGGAACCAAGGTTCCAAAGTGTTCGCAAGAGATCTGTCTGTTGGGAAAAGCCAGTTGACCAAGCTGAAGACCAATGATGGTACTGTTGTTTCTTCCAAAGATGAGATATTAAGAGAGGTCCATGAGTTCTATGGACAGTTATACAGATCCCAGAACCCTGTTGTCAGTTTGGTCCATGAGCCCAGATCCAAGCTAACTCGCCACTATACCGAAGATATCCCGGACGTCAGCCTGTACGAGATCAGAATGGCTCTCAAACAACTAAAGGACGGAAAGGCACCGGGAGACGACGGAATTACTATAGAGCTTCTGAGGGCAGGCGGAAAGCCGGTCCTCAAAGCCCTTCAGAGGCTATTCAATTCCGTCGTTCTCGGGGGCGACGTTCCAGAATCGTGGACCAGGAGCTTGGTGGTGCTGTTCTTCAAGAAAGGTGACAGAACCCTCTTGAAGAATTACAGACCCATCTCGCTCTTGAGCCATGTCTATAAGTTGTTTTCGAGGGTCATTACAAATCGACTCACGCGCAGGCTCGACGACTTCCAGCCTCCCGAACAAGCCGGTTTCCGAAAAGGCTATAGTGCCGTAGACCACATACATACGCTGCGCCAGATTATACAGAAGACCGAGGAGTATAATCGGCCTCTGTGTCTAGCGTTTGTGGACTACGAGAAAGCCTTCGATTCGATCGAAACTTGGGCGGTGCTGCAATCCCTTCAGCGGTGCCAAATAGACTATCGATACATCGAACCGTTGAAGTGTTTGTATAGAAACGCTACTATGTCTGTCCGAGTTCAGGACAAGAGCACGAAACCGATCCAACTGCAGAAAGGTGTTAGACAGGGAGACGTTATGTCCCCGAAACTCTTCATCACTGCATTGGAAGATGTTTTCGTGCTCTTGGACTGGACCGGACTAGGCATCAACATAAATGGCGAATACATCACTCACCTTCGATTTGCGGATGATATCGTGGTCATGGCAGAATCGCTGGAGGACCTTGGTACCATGCTCAACGACCTCAGCCGTGTCTCCCGACTAGTGGGTCTAAAAATGAACATGGACAAGACGAAAGTCATGTCTAATATCCATGTCATTTCAGCACCGGTTCTGGTCGGGAGCTCGCTTCTCGAAGTTGTCGACCACTATGTATACCTGGGACAAACTGTCCAGTTAGGTAGACACAACTTCGAGAAAGAGGTCGATCGACGAATCCAGCTCGGCTGAGCAGCGTTCGGGAAGCTGAGGGAGATCTTCTTGTCCAATATTCCACAGTGTCTGAAGACGAAGGTCTACGACCAGTGTGTGTTACCAGTGATGACTTACGGCACAGAGGCGTGGTCTCTGAATGTTGGCCTTATGTCAAGGCTTAAAGTCGCTCAGCGTGCTATGGAGCGGGCTATGCTTGGGATCTCTCTACGCGATAAGATCCGTAATACGGAAATCCGTAGGAGAACGGGAGTGACCGACATAGCCCGCCGGGTCAGCATGCTGAAGTGGCAATGGGCAGGCCACATCGCTCGACGAACCGACAACCGTTGGGGAAGAAAGGTTCTCGAGTGACGACCGCGTAACGGACGGCGCAGTGTAGGACGGCCTCCCACCAGGTGGACCGATGACCTGGTCAAAGTCGCAGGCAGCCGTTGGATGCAGGCGGCACAGGACCGTTCGCTGTGGCGTTCTCTTGGGGAGGCCTATGTCCAGCAGTGGACGATAAAAGGCTGATGGATGGATGGATGGATCGAATCCGTAATACGGAAATCCGTAGGAGAACGGGAGTGACCGACATAGCCCGCCGGGTCAGCATGCTGAAGTGGCAATGGGCAGGCCACATCGCTCGACGAACCGACAACCGTTGGAAAAGAAAGGTTCTCGAGTGGCGACCACGTATCGGATGGCGCAGTGTAGGACGGCCCCCCACCAGATGGACCGACGATCTGGTCAAAGCCGTGGGGAGCCGTTGGATGCGGTCGGCACAGGACCGCTCGTTGTGGCGTTCTCTTGGAGAGGCCTATGTCCAGCAGTGGACGTCGAAAGGTTGGTGGATGGATGGATGACTTTGGTTTTTGTTTTATGTTGTACACTTTATCATTCAAGTACCATCGTTATCTTATAAATACACGTACAACGTCGACAGGACATTGCTGAAAATCAGCGTTGCTATGATCACATGCAACATTAGCTGAGCAATTGGTCCTCTTTCTACATTAGTTATTTAGTTTAGAACGTAAATTGTATTTTGTCCTCACAGCTTTATTTATGAATGTAGAAATAAATACGAGTACTTTCTTTCTTTCTTAGTTATCCTCGAAACAGGCCCTTTAACCTTTTATTTAAATATTGTAAAATTTGTACGCCAAATGTATTTTGTTTTTAATATTAACCAAATTATCTTGCTCTTATCACGTAAATAACATTCAACTAAAAACAGCTTGTTTACATTGGATTGGCATCAGATAACACAATCACGATCTGATTTTTACTTATAACTAACAAAAAACTGATCCGTATTGGATGCCTTTTCTGGCCATTTCACCTTCAAACTCTTGAATAATTTTTATTCAGAGTGGAGATTTATTTTCACATAAAATTGGACATGACTCTCTAATCCAGTCATTATATACATTTGAATAACCGAGGAAGGCATTTTTAAATTCCTGCTGAGAAAATAGAAAATTTTCAAAAATAATAAATTTTTTCTGCTATATTTCTTAGCGTTTGACATGCTCCGCCACTTTTTAAAGTGCAAATTATTTGTGAATAAGGAAAAAAAGATTTTTTGTACTATCGGGGAACGAACCCGCTTCTTTTCCAATCCGGGGAAGTGCTCTAAGCCATTGAGCTATAGTGATCTTTCAATCATCCGAATCTCCTTATCACATTTGTCTTAACGACCAACGCCATCTATCGGAAACACATGTACATGCAATTATCCAATATAGTAAGTTTAATTTTGCAATAAAAATTCATACTATTTGAGGGCGCGATTTTTTAAACATTTTTGATCTATATTTCTTAGCATTTGATTTATATCCGCCGCAATTTTGACTTGATATTTGAGTAGGTATTGTAGATATTAAAAATTTAATTTTTGAAAGCAATTTGATTCTGGTACAAAATGGATAAATGGGCTTTCTCGTTTGGTACTAATTTCTAAATTGCTTACGCACGAACGCTACACGCTAAGTAGACTGTACATCGGCTATCAAGAACTATTAACGAATATAATGTTATAAATTGATGCTGACACGTATACTTCCAAGCAGGGCCGGATTAAACTTAATGCCGCTCCTGGGCACAGAAAAAAAAACCGCCCCATACTGGAATTTTATTAAACTTATAGCTTATATACTTTACTTCTTATCAACATTTTTTTTAAATTCATCAATTGATAAAAATTTTGAAAAATGCAAAAAAATCCGAAATATTTGCTATTTAAAAAAAAATACTAATTAAATTTCTTTAATTCCAGAGAATAGAAAAATCGATTACTTATTATTTTAAATCTCCAAGGAAATAAGTTGATTAAATCATTTTGAGTTTTACCAAAAGTGCCAAAATTATAATTCACAAATAATGGATTAATTTAATTTCTTGAATTATCAATTAAACAGAAAATTATTAAGAAAATTATTAATTAATATAATTAATTAAATTGATTAATCTTGATAAGACTAAAAAAATGTTTTTTTGCTTTCCAAAACTTTGCCGCCCTGGGCACTTGCCCCGACTGCCCCTATTGTAAATCCACCGCTGCTTCCAAGGTCCTTCTTTGGTCAATGCCGGGCCACTTGTCAGCCAATTTATTGAATTACTAGCTGTTACCCGCTACATCGTCCGCGAGTAATTTAACAAAAATATTAGTACAGTCCGCAGAATTAAAAAAAGTGAATATAATATATATAATAATAATAATTCCTTGTAAAGAAATAAACCCATGCTAAGTTTAATCGCATTTATCTTCTTTGCAAATCTGTATATGCTTCGTATTTTCTTTCTTTTTTGTTTGTGGTTTTTCGAATTAACCCTCTTTAAAAATCTTTTTATATACAATGTTTGGATTCCGATGTTCTTGGACTAAAACAACAACGGTAGTGCCATCTTAAAGCGACCCTTAGTTAAATCTATGCCAGCTTTGCTAAACGTTTGTCCTTGTAACTTTTTGATTGTCATAGCAAAGCTGACATTGACAGGAAAATGAGGTTTTTTTTTTTAATTGAAAGGGAAAATTTTACGGAATTATGGGAGTTCGTGGTATAAATACCATCTCACCTTTTCTGAATTCGGATATTATACGTCCTTTTATAACGTTTCCTTGCAATGATACTACTCGCAATCTAGTACGTACCATTGCAAAGTTTCGGTGGGTTTACATTACGAAGTATTATGATGGACACGCCAATTTTAAGTTGTAGTTTGTGAGGAGGTAGACCAGGCACATTTACACTGTTTCAAAATTCTATTGGATAATTAACAGCTTCATCCAGATGGCAAACTGCATTGATGGAAAAGTATGATTGTACCTACGATAGTTAAATAATTTAAGTAATTAAAAAAAAATAACTGTCTCTTTATTACGTTTAAATAACAGCTTTTTACTACATGCATATTATAAAAATATAACAGTGTGAAGAATCCTGCATGCCTGAGAGATTTCGATACTCGATTTCGATAGCTTGCGAAGTCTACCAACCCGCATTGGGCCAGCGTGATGGACTATGGCCTAATCCCTCTCACCATGAGAGGAGACCAGTGCCCAATAGTCTGACAGAAATGGTCAAGGTGTATTCAGTGACGCCTATATAGCCTAATATATTACTACCTATACCAAATATACCGGGTGGAGCAGTGTTATTGAGCTATTTCGTAAAAAAAATTCTCAGTAGCAGCCCGGTGTTTGGAAATGCCCGGTAGACGGCAATAAGCTCGCCGACTATTACGTGGGACTTAAACATCGCTGGCGAATCGTGGGTGTGTAATACATCTCTGCCCACCCCTTCAGGGAATACAGGCGTGAGCTATGTTACATTACCATTACTATACTATTACCTATACTTTATTATATACTTTTCACGGTCTGATTCGATGTGGTTTAATTGTTATTAAATAAACAAAAAAATAGCGAATTTACGCTCGTTTAAACTACAGTGATACAATAAAACCAGCGCTATACCGTATTTAGTTTGGAAATGTGCCCGGTAGACGTCAATTGGCTCGCCTCCTATTACGTGGGACTTAAACATAGCTGGCGAGTCGTGGGTGTGTAATACACCTCTGCCTACACCTTCGGGGAATACAGGCGTGATGCTATGTTTATACCGTATTTCGTGAGAACTACTTCTATAGACAAATATAGTAGTATATATAGTAGTAGTACTTGTTAAAATTAGCGCTAGATGGCGTATAAGACACGAAAACCAAGTACTTTTCAAAATTAGTGCTATCTACGTGATTTATTGAAAACTACTTAGTAAGACCAATACATTATTATTACTTATCAAATAATCAATTTTATTGTGAAAAATGAAAATTATGAGGCGTGCACTTTTGGATTTTCCAAAGTATTTTTATTTATTTTTTTGCTTTGCAACTATGGGAATTAATCATTAAGTACATTATTTTGAAAACCACAAGTAAAATCTGAAGTATTTTAAATTATTGTAGGTATGTGCTATGTGTGGTATGATAATACAAAAACTGAACTGAATCTTACATTAAACACAAAGTGAAAACTAGCTCACCCAGTGAACTTCGTACCGCCATATTTTTTTTTTCGTGAATATTATGCAATGAAAATTATTATAGTACTAATATCGCTATTAAAAATAGGTTTGCAGTATATACAGCGGTTAGCAGTAGAAGGGTGAAAATTTAGGGTTGTATCAATGATATTGTATATAAAAAGAGGCAGCAATGTTACAAGCGCGCGTTTTGTGAACACTTGAAAACGTCCTAATTAGGACGTTTTTTCCTTAGTCCGCGTCAAGCAGTCGACGAGTAACTCATGAGCTGTCATGTGCATTGAGTAACAAAAATAATAAACATGCCATCATGTGTGTTAAAAAGTGTACAACTTACGATACCAAAGTTAATAAAAAACACAAAGGATCTCCTATCACATGTAAGTATATAGAAAATTATATAACTATTGGCATATTTCAATAAAAATATTTTTGTAATATTTATTTTTCACAAGAGCTATAAGAACGCCTGCACTGTGGACATAGATTATTAGTACAGAGGCGAAACAGGTAGTAACAGTCACAAAATTACCTCTAAATCAGTTTTTTATTTTGGAATTTCATAATAATTTGTTTATATAACAGATTACTATTTAAAAATAATATAATAGCAAACACGCTGGTGGTAAACGTTTATGGTAGACGAAAGCCACCACGCAGCAAATAAAATTATATATTAATACAGTTTTTCTTTGTTAAAGTTTTCTAATAATGAAGTCCGACTGCAAGAGTGGATCGCAATTGTTCGTCTACAAAGAAATAAAACCGACTGGTTGCCTTCAAAAAGCAGCAGAATATGTATTGATCACTCCAAAGCTACGGATAGATATATTTAGTTAAAAGAAATAAATTACATCTTTTCGAAGGTGTTTAGTTGTTAAATCTTACAATATAAAGTATTTATAACAATTATCATCAATTGATCGACTATTGGACGTCCAAATTCTCATTTCACCTGTGATCATGAATGCTGCAAGCATTCAAACGAAATATTCTAAACGTCGGAATAGTACAAAATCCAAAGCAGTTTTAATTCAGAAAGGTCTAGTTTTTGTTGTTTTTTTAATATTCTTGCATTTAAATAAATTATGTAATAAATTGCTCATTTCTTGCCGAGTGGTCCTGAGAATGCCTCGTGTAAAGGCAAAACACGTGTCGAATTTGTGTTCGGATTTTTGAGGAATATTGCAACGTTGTGGTTCTGAGAGTCATGCCGTGTCGCATGGTTGTATTGCATTGGTGACATTTTTTGTCATGATCGTGCATGCTACTCAGCTATTATCACATTCTCCTCTATCTGTGAGAGTGTGGGTTGGCAATCTTAGGTTATTGTGTGTGTCCAAAGATAACCGGGATTGACAGTCCGTGGGTGAGTGGCTCTCCTCCTAAACTATCCATTCTATAATAATATTCTTACATTTATTAAACTTAACTAATAATATAAATTTTTAGGGTTCCGTACCCAAAGGGTCAAAACGGGACCCTATTACTAAGACTTCGCTGTCTGTCCGTCTGTCACCAGGCTGTATCTTAAGAACGGCGATAGCTAGACAGTTGAAATTTTCACATATGATGTATTTCTGTTGCCGCTATAACAACAAATACTAAAAACAAAAACATTATAATATTTAAGGGGGGCTCCCAAACAACGTATGTCTGTCCGTCCGTTTGACACCAGGCTGTATCTCAAGAACGGCGTTAGCTATACAGTTGAAATTTTCACAAATTATGTATTTCTGTTACCGCTATACCAACAAATACCAAAATCCAAAAAAAAAACAATATTTATGGGGGGCTCCCATACAACAAACTTGATTTTTTTGCCCTTTCTTGCTCGCTATTGATAACGGCAACAGGTAGAAGTTACAATAGTGTAATGTTATTTACCTAGTCAATGGTACGCAACCCTTCGTGCACGAGTCCAACTCGCACTTGGCCGGTTTTTATTTTATATTACAATTTACAAACGAATATGGATCTCTGTTGTCCGAAATAAACGATTTATAAATGATATTATGACGTATCGAGTTCGATTTCTAGTCGGAAGAGACGAGATTTTATAAGGAACGCACATCATTCACACTTCAAAATATGTGTTTTTGACCACCCATTATTGATGTGAAACATCTAATGCGGAGGGAGGGTAAAATCGGCTATTAGCATAGCGACGCTTTTATTTTACTTGTCCCGTTCAAATCTTGCAAGTTAAGTTTGATACACTTCTCGGTTTCCGATTAAGCTGAAATTTTACACGCTTGTGTATATCACGTGAAAATGAAGTATTATGATGACATGGAGCTGATCTGATGATGAAGCTGGAAGGTGGACATAAGAACTCTATAATGAAATGCGCAACCCCATCGAGTTTGGGATCGTATGATTCGTCTTGCCGAGTACTTTGTGTCTGGATGGTATCCAGGGCCTGATGATGAAGCTGTAAGGTGGCCACGGTAACTTTATAATGAAACGACGCAACCCTATCGAGTGTATACTAGTTTGATTCGTCTTAAGGAGTACTTTGTCAAGTTATGATCATTTTATTTTGCCGTGTGGGGCCGGCTTTAGAATTGTCCCACCCCTCTCCACCCATGGGAGTCGTAAGAGCCGACTGAGCGAATACCGGGGGAGTGGGCAGCAGCACTTCCTCGAGTATTAATAACATCCACTGCGATCGCCAACCCGCCTGCCAAGCGTGGCGATTACGACAATATCCCCCAAAAAAGTGAGCACCCAACAAAAAACGGCTCTCAGTCACGGCAGCTCCGCTATTCCGTGGCCTAATGGTAGCGGGCCCGGTAACGGCGGAGCAGGGGGTGCGAAGAATCTCCGGTCGCGGATAGGCTACCATAAACAACGACCTCTGGCCCTGGTAACGCACAATGTTCGGACACTTCGGACCAACGAGAGAATCACCGAGCTGGAAGAGGAATTGAGCAAGATCCAATGGGACATTATAGGGTTGTCAGAAGTCCGAAGAGAGGGTGAGGGCACGACAATCCTCCAGTCCGGGAACTTGCTCTTCCAACGGGAGGGCGACCACCAGTCCCAAGGGGGTGTCGGGTTTATCGTTTGCAGGTCTCTCGTAGGCAACGTGGAGAGGATTGAAAGTGTGTCGAGTAGGGTAGCGTACCTTATACTCAGAATAACCAAACGGTATTCATTGAAGGTCATACAGGTTTACGCACCGACCTCGACACACTCCGATGTTGAGGTGGAGGCCCTATATGAGGACATCTCGAAGGCCATCCACTTGTCTTAAACCTATTTCACGGTGGTTATGGGAGATTTTAACGCGAAACTAGGCCAAAAGACAGACGATGAGCTGAAGGTGGGGCACTATGGATTTGGGCAGAGGAACCACAGGGGCCAGATGCTGGCTGATTTTCTGGAGAAGGAAGGCCTCTTTATGATGAATTCCTTCTTCAGGAAGCAGCCCTAGCGAAAATAGACCTGGATTAGCCCTGATGGTTCAGTGAAAAACGAGACTGACTTCATCCTGTCGGACAAACGACACATTCAATGATGTCTCAGTGATCAGCAGGATTAAAACTGGGAGTGATCACCGACTAGTCAGGGGCATCTTGAACAAAAGTCAAGAGGTCGCGTTTGATGAAGTCTACGCTCCGACCAACACCTGCCCAATACCAGAACCCCGAGAGCTTTCAGCTCGAACTACAAAATCGCTTCCAATGTCTAGATGAGTGTGAATCAGCGAGCGATATGAACAGCAGGTTCGTGTAAACTGTCCACGCGGTCGGGTCGACTTACTTCAAGGCCCGTCGCGTCAGTAGGAATCGTAAACTCTCGGACCATACTCTCAAACTCATGGAGAGGAGAAATGAAATGATAGTCCAGTCCTGAGACGATTGGTCCTGCCTAAGGCGGTTAAACAGACAGATCTCCAAGGCTGTGCGGCACGATATTCGCCAATTTAATACTACCCGTATTAAAGAGGCGATAGAGCGGAACCAAGGCTCGAAAGTGTTCGCAAGAGATCTGTCTGTTGGCCAAAGCCAGTTGACTAAACTGAGGACCAACAACGGCACTATCATTTCTTCTCGAGATGAGATCTTGGGAGAGGTCCAGCAGTTCTATGGACAGTTGTACAGATCCCAGAGCCCTGCTGTTGGCTTGGTTCAAGACCCCAGATCCAAGCTAACTCGGCACTTTACCGAAGATATCCCGGACGTCAGCCTGTACGAGATCAGAATGGCTCTCAAACAACTAAAGAATGAAAAGGCACCGGGAGACGACGGAATCACCACAGAGCTTCTGAGAGCAGGCGGAAAGCCGGTCTTAAAAGCTCTTCAGAGGCTGTTCAATTCCGTCGTTATCGGGGGTGACGTTCCAGAGTCGTGGACCAGAAGCGTGGTGGTGCTCTTCACCAAGAAAGGTGACAGAACCCTCTTGAAGAACTATAGACCCATCTCGCTCTTGAGCCACGTCTATAAGTTGTTTTCGAGGGTCATTACAAATCGACTAACGCGCAGGCTTGACGACTTCCAACCTCCCGAACAAGCCGGTTTCCGAAAAGGTTATAGTACCATAGACCACATTCACACGCTACGCCAGATTGTACAGAAAACCGAGGAATACAATCGGCCTCTGTGTCTGGCGTTTGTGGACTATGAGAAAGCCTTCGATTCGATCGAAACTTGGGCGGTGCTGCAGTCCCTTCAGCGGTGCCAATATGACAATCGGTACATCGAAGTGCTGAAGTGCTTGTTTAGAAACGCCACCATGTCAGTCCGTGTTCAGGACAAGAGTACGGGACCGATCCAACTGCAGAGAGGTGTTAGACAGGGAGACGTTATGTCCTCGAAACTCTTCACCGCTGCATTGGAAGATGTCTTCAAGCTCTTGGACTGGACCGGATTCGGCATCAACATCAATGGCGAATACATCACTCACCTTCGATATGCCGACGACATCGTAGTCATGGCAGAATCTCTGGAGGACCTTGACACCATGCTCAATGATCTCAGCAGGGTTTCCCGATTAGTGGGTCTCAAAATGAACATGGACAAGACGAAAGTCATGTCTAATGTCCACGTCATTTCAGCACCGGTCCTAGTCGGGAGTGCGCTTCTCGAAGTTGTCGACCATTATGTCTACCTGGGACAAACAGTCCAGTTAGGTAGGCACAACTTCGAGAAAGAGGTCAATCGACGAATCCAACTCGGCTGGGCAGCGTTCGGGAAGTTAAGGAAGATCTTCTCGTCCAATATTCCGCAGTGTCTGAAAACGAAGGTCTACGACCAGTGTGTGTTACCAGTGATGACATATGGAACAGATACGTGGTCTCTGAATGTTGGCCTTGTACCAAGGCTCAAGGTCGCTCAGCGGTCCATGGAGCGGGCTATGCTTGGTATTTCCCTACGTGATCGAATCCGTAATACGGAGATCTGTAGGAGAACGAGAGTGACCGACATAGCCCGCCGGGTTGCCATGCTGAAGTGGCAATGGGCAGGCCACATCGCTCGACGAACCGATAACCGTTGGGGACGAAAGGTTCTCGAGTGGCGACCACGTATCGGACGGCGCAGCGTAGGACGGCCCCCCACCAGATGGACCGATGATCTGGTCAAAGCTGCGGGGAGCCGTTGGATGCGGTCGGCACAGGACCGCTCGTTGTAGCGTTCTCTTGGGGAGGCCTATGTCCAGCAGTGGACGTTAAAAGGCTGATGGATGGATGGATGATG
The DNA here is from genome assembly GCA_948253155.1 of Leucoma salicis. Lineage (NCBI taxonomy): Eukaryota > Metazoa > Arthropoda > Insecta > Lepidoptera > Erebidae > Leucoma > Leucoma salicis. The sequence continues at coordinate 25,601,270 of OX411803.1, forward strand.
ATCATTTTATTTCTACAAAATAATTTCGATGTTTTCACATCTGCTAGACGTCCCGCGATGTCTAGTATTTTTTTGCCTTGCAAAGGAAAATATCATGAGGTAACCGAGGAGAGTATTTTCTTTAGAACTCGAGATGTCTGCGAACCTTCATAATGCCAGCCCCAACCATCGCTTTTTCTGAAAAGAGGCCCTTGCTCAACTGGGAAATATTAAGAATTGTGGGAAACAAACAACGTAGTACCTATTAGTTTTTATCAAAACATGATAGTTATACACCTATCTATTACTTTTCTAAAGCTGTTACTGAGGTGTGCCTATACTTCTATACTATTATAAAACTGTAACATAGCTACGTCTGTACATTTAAGATATTTGAGAAAAAAATACTGTAATAGGCTATATAGGCGTGTATAAACACAAAAAAAGTTTTTTTAGAATTTTTGTCTGTATTTATCTGTTTGTTTGTTCGCGCATCACGCACAAACTACTGAACGGATTTTGATGCAACTTTTTTTATTTGATAGATTTTGATTAGACTTACAAACTGGTATACATTTTATCCCGCTACTATATCGGAAACCTGAGATACAACCCAAAAACTAGCCTTTGGTTTTGGAAAAAAACTATATTACGCTGCTTTTGTTTAGGTGACCCTGAAAACAAAACATTTTTGTCTGTTTGTCTGCTTGATTGATCTCACATTACCCAATAACAACTTAACTTATTTGTTCAATAGCATTTTCTTTACACTTAAACATTGGTATATGTTGTGGTACCTACCTACCTGAGATATAAACTAAAAAGCGAACCGCGGTCAAAGACTAGTTAGATATAGTATTAAATTGCAATCATTTCAATGAAGCGTTATTATAACATAAAATGTTATAACGTAAGAGTATGTTTAGTCTTATGAACCGGCTGAGTTGAGTTGTACCATCTGGGCTTTGTGTACACATACGCCACTGCTGCATACTTTAATAAATTGGTTAAAGTCACCTCTCAATTTTACACTGATGGTTTCATATGGACGCTTAGTCATTGACACGGTATTCTACAAGCGTTGGACGTGATATTTATGATTGTAATGACGTAGACGACGCGTGGGGGAGTTATCTTGTTATCTAGACATGATTCGACAGTCAGTCAGGCACACTAGCGCCACAGGCTCAGGGCTCAGTAGTGAATTTTTGCTTGTTGCGGACGCGCGTTGGCAAATCATAAATAACTATTCTTATCACAAGAACCTGCTTCCACCATGAGTCTAACCATAAAGAACCAGGTATTTATAAATTATTCAATTACACCCTGCGCAGTAATGCGAAATGTATATTATAATTATGTTACTGCAAAAGAGCTGTTGTTAATAATGCAATTGTTTATATTGTGATCTTAAATGCCCTTCTAATAATTCGACTTTGCCAAATTAATATAAAGAATTGAAATAATAACACAAGGCGATATTGCTTCTTTTTTTATATAAAATGGCAATACTTTAAATTTGGCTCCACGATAATACATTTTCTACTTGTTAATAAATTTGTTAAATTAAGAATTATATATTTATCAACATTTATTACAATATGTCTATTATTTGTATTTTTTCTTTATGATTATAAAAGAAAAAGATGCAATACACTTGTTAGTTGTAACACACTTCCACTGATAAGTGTATGTAATACACAGAGATGGGAACCTAATATATCATACAACGAGTATTTATTTGTTTCTTTTATTCTTAATCGATTGTATTTATATAAACTTTGACCGTATATCGATGAACGATACGTTCCCGTTGTATTTTACGCGTAGTATCTACCTACCATAAGAGGGCACCAAAGAACCAAAATGAAACATACAAATTGTACTATAGTACAGCATAAACATTAGAAAAAAGATCTAAGCGAACCCGTAGGGTCAGCGTAACCGGGAATTTTTTACATAACGAAAAACATTTCGAAATTTTGTAATTTATTTTTACACACTCACCTTTACATTTAATTATAAAAGCGTAACAGACATGTATATTTTATGATTTTTCTATAATATATACATGAACAATGCGTATCTTTATATCACGCATAAAAAAAAAAACAAGCGATGGTAACCTTTTCAAAGGTTATTATCGCTAATTTTGCGATATTACCTTTATATGAGCCTCAATTTGGGTAGTGCGCAGGCATTACACAATTCGTTTACCTACTACATTTTAGACAATCGGATGACGCACAGTAGGCCCCCCAAATTAAGTTATGGTACAAAGCATGTAAATAAAATAATTTAAATCGTATGAAGCAATACTCGAAGCGAAGACAAACCACTTCCTAAAGAAAATATCGTCCACCATAATCTGAAGTAGAGTGTCAATAAAACAAGAAGTCTAATTATTATGTCCAACCCAGTTCGATATGCTTTTTCTACGGTTTATTATGTCGCTTCCTATCTTTTTGACTCAGCATTATATAGGCAAATTGTGCGTCTTCGATAAGTCCAAAAAGAACCAGGTATCTGTTCCGTAAATCATCACTAATCACCGGTTTGAATATATTTTTCAGATACTTGATTTTAATCCTCATAAGTACAACTTTGTACGTGGTTGGATTGCTTCAAAAAGAAAAATGTCTTTTCTATAGTTTATATAAGAGCATGTCTAGTCAAACAGAGGTCTGAGCGTATATCTGAACTGAAATGAATTTAACAATTTCTACCACAATATATAATTGTTTTATCATCCTTTTACAATGTTATCTACGATAGTTGAGGCTCTGTGTAGGTCTACGTGTAAATACATTCCTAATACACATGTTAAGATAATAAGTATATTGTACCTACTTGCCTATCTCCCCATGTTCCAAAATAACGGTGACTAAAGATCAGGGTCTTCTGCATAAAGGAGTAGATAAAATTTGTTGTTTAATATTGTTTTTTAAACAATTTTTTACATTGTTGCTGGACAGTAGTCAAAGATTACTTCAATTATATTAATTAATTTAATACCTGCACCATTGAGGTTATAATGGAAAAAGAAAATAATATATAGGAGCAAACTGTTGCCGACGGCTTTGTTCGAACTTGATATAAAAAAAATCCTATAGAATAAATGAGTAGCAAACATTAAGTTTGATTAAACAATATTCGATTTTCTTGTTGAAAGCAGTTTTTAGGTAATATCTCAGGTCCCATGACCACGACTGCTGCAACGCGGTTGAAACGTCGGGCTAAAGGTAGTTATAAACTTGACCTAATTTAGATATTTTTATATATATTTTTAGCATTTGACATGCTTAGCACTATACATTAAACACTTTTCACTTTGTGTCCTGCTCGTGACTGTTATTTTCGATTTCACATTTTTCACTTTGTGTTTACTTTAAATATATCTCAGATTCTCGACATAGTAATTTGTACCAGTGTTCAAGACTAAAAAAAGAGCTATCATACAAAAAATAACCATTAAAATTCGTCAGTCAGTTTACGCGTGACGATCGCACAAACAGACGAAAATTCATAAAATAATAATGTGTTTATTGGCCTCTATCTTTGAGTCGGTATTAAATAGCCGAATCGAGCGTCTTCAATGAGTCCTAAAAAGATTTGTTGCGTGAATTTGTTTCGTAAGTAAAATCATTAAATGTAACTTATGCAATATAGCTTCTATTAATATTTATAATAGAATATTTACTGACACTCAAATATTCCTTCTAAAAACTGATACTCCCGTACAACATTTGGCTGTTTAGACAAATTAGGCTTGTAGGTCTCACCATGTTTTCTTTCAATGAGCAATTACAAAAGTGATGATTTGATCTTCTGATCTACTGGTCACGATGACCAGTAGATCAACAGGGGCAACGAAGAGTACAAGTGCACTCTCTCTTTCCTCACTTTCTTAGTACAATGGGATGGAATTCCGATACGACTAAAGATCACACGCAGAGCCAACGCGTTTACGTATTCTCCGAGCCACGGGGTGAAGTGCTTTTTACGGGCCTGACCTGGGATTCCAACACGATTCATGATCAGGAGTCAAAGTCTAGTTTTTAGTTTATATCTCAGGTTCCCGATATAGTAGCGGGATAAAATGTACCAGTTTTTAAGCCTAGTCCAGAGCTATGAAATAAAAAAAGTTGCATCAAAATATGTGTATTAGTTTTTGCGTGATACGCGAACAAACAACCAGATAAACAGACAATACACTACAGCAATAACATCGAGGCAGTTCAGTTAAACTAATTAAAGATGTTTTGTGGCTCATCTGCCAACGTTAGCATAAATAATGCTAACTGCAATGCATCTGCCAACGTTAGCATAAATAATGCTAACGGTGGCAGATAAGTCATATAATATGTCCAGTATTAATTAATGCAAACAATTTTAAATATATACCCTAAATAAAAATATATTTTATGGATAAACGCCCAGAGCTGCTAGATTTACATCCAGTAACCGATATTGTTGGCAAACTACCCATATATTATTTTTTATACCTACTACTTGAGTTGAGGCAAACAAGCATACGGCCCACCTGATGGTAAGCGGTTATCGTAGCCTATAGACGCTAGCAACACCACAGGCATCACTCGCGCGTCGCCATCTCCAAGGAAAGGGATAGGAGGTGGATAAGGTGGATAATAAGGAGAGGATAGGGAAGGGGTTTGAGCTTCCGGTGCTCTCACTCACCATACGAAACACTACGGTAAGATTAACAACCGTTGTTACACGCTGGTTTTTTGTGAAAGGGTGGTACTTTCCCGATCGAGCCGGCCTATTCAGGCTGGTATAAGCAAGGCTCCACTACTAGATCTCAGACTAAAACAACTACAACTGTGATTATCATGGTTTCTTGCGTGTGCCAATAAAATAACATAATCTTATATATCACTATTGCCAAATGTAATAAAATAGTCCTGTTAAGTCACAATGGTCCGATCGTCCTAGTGTCCAGGGCCCCAATAAGTTAATCACGGCCCTGAATTCTATGTCAATTCTTCAATTTACTGGTTTAAAGGTATTTTGTTAGCAAGAACTATCTAGAATCTGGTTGTCAACAAATGCGTATTAAGTTCCTATTTCAGTGAACAGTATAATTTTTGATTGGTGTAAATTACGTTGGCCAAATAGTCAACATGCATTAATCCAATATGTAAATGCTTCCGATAGGTGGCATTGGTCGTTAAAACAAATGTGGTAAGGAGATTGGGTATTCTAACAAATAGTACGGCAGCTCAGTGGATTAGAGCACTTCCCCGGATAGGAATGGACGCAGATTAGATTCCCGCTCGTACTAAAATACTCTTTTTCCTTATTCACAAATTATAATTCGTACTTTAAGAGTAGCTGAGCATGTCAAGTGCTAAAATATAGATCAAAATAGTCAACAATTGTTTTGTATATACTTACCTAATTAGAATATTATCATGTGTTACGGGGAAATCCCTAGCAATGAAATAAAAAAAAAACATAATTTACAATTTAATAAAAAAAGAAATTACAAAATTAATGAATCATTTAAAAATACAGATTCCGATTTTAATTAAAAAAAAGAAGGGAGCTATGAGAAATCAGGAGGTGGTTCACAACTCAGGGGATTGTCCCCAAGACCGTCACCTACGGGTACTCAACTGCGGGGGGGAGGCGCGCAGATGTATGCCGGAGGGCGGGTGAAGCCGGCGCAACCGGCGCTGGAACCGGACCCGTAGGGCAGTCGCAACCCAGTAGGCCGTAACCCGGATCTCGAGCGCAGCCAGGAACAGTACTTGAACTTGAAATTCTTGACTTGAAATTCTGAACTTGAAACCCCAGGAGCTGGAAAACACAGGGCGGAACGTCTCGACTCCTGGGGACACTGTTCTGGTTCTTCTCGCCGAGCCCCCGTACCCGAACTAGGTTCAGGTCCGAGGGTGTCGGCCGACTATTACAGTGTCCATATTAAATTATTAATAAAAACAATCCTCACAGAATTGCATCCAAAATATAGACATGGAGAAAGTTTAATAAAAAAATAAATAAATCAGAATCCCCCTACATTCTGGAGGTATAAAGCATTGATACTGAGAAAATAAAAAATAGTTACCTAATAAATGACCGCCCCCTAAGAGTGGCGGTGAGATGGTATAGCAACATACAAACAGATAATTGTTGACGACATTTACACAAAAAAACCAGTTGCATAATAGTCTAGATGACAAGTAACATCTAATGATAAAACTGTTTTTAAAATGCCTGTCTGCCCCATAAGGGCGACGGCGTGAAGATATATAACATCTAACAGGAAATAGTTTTAAAATGCCTGTCTGCCCCATAAGGGAGACGGCGTGATGATGTATAACATTTATGTAACAACTGTTTTAAAAGTGCCTGTCTGCCCCATAAGGGAGACAGCGTGATGTTAAGTAATAAGTAGCAAAAAGCAATATTCTTAAATTATATACAGTATGCGAACTATTATATTTTACAGGTAGACGCGAATAAGATTCTAAATGCAGTTGTATGTTACAATCTTAAATAATTAGTATTAACAAATTTGGAATAAAAATTCTATGGAATGACAACTATGTTATGAGTATTACTAGGTATTTTGCAAAGAATTTAAAGGTATAGATATTATAATAAGAATTCTTTTGGAGGAGTTTCGGTCAACTAAATTAGTGTAAAAAATTTAGATATGTAAAATAAAATTATCTAACGTAATAAAATGACGAATGAATGTAGTAACAATAAAAAATATATGTGCCAAAGGGAAATTGTGCAACAGACATGTGCTATTTTTAGAGATTAATTTTGAATTGTAAAAGAAATAATGTACGTTACCTTTTATTCGGGTGTTAGTGACTAAATATGGGGGGCGGTATATTTAAGACCGGCGCTCCCCTCCGCTCAATTCTGGAGGGAAATTATTGTGTCAAAACTTTTAGGAATTCTACTTTTTTTCTTTAACTTTATGACCTGGTGGCGTTAAAAAATTAAAAATTATATGGTGGGTACGAAATTTTGTGTACTAAATAAATAGGTAATAATCTCTGTACGAACAGTATAATGTTTTTTGATATTTATGTACCTTTGAAACAAATGATTGGTAGGTATGTATTATACAATACGTCTAATCGTCTCGTTAGAACGAACTTTATAGAACAGTTACACGTAAAAATCTACTTTTTAAATATGGTTATACCAATAAAGTAAACGAAGGAAAATGAGTCCTACAATAGAAATTATTATAAAACGTACCTTTGGGGTTTTCTAAGTCATACACTTTTAAATGCCCTAGGCAAAAATAATATTTTATGATAATTTACGCAGTGTTATCTGCCTTGACACACACGATAATTTAGACTCCGAGAGAAAAAAAAACTACCTCCTGTTCCATACTTATATTTTTACTCTAATAATACGCCCTTCTAAGATTATACTTGCCATCTCTTTTTAGCGCTGTTGCCCCGACTTACTCAATGGTGGATAGTTTTTTGTTCTAGAACTTTTCCTATCCATATGCTTGCGATTGGAGTAGCCATAGAACGTTCTCGAACCCTGGCGTACTCTGCTCGCATCCGGGATCGCATGCTGGCCATATATGGTAATAATATTTGATTCTGGCCTTTGTGGGAGTGGATTCATGCGATCCATTGGCGATAATCTAACTGGGTAGGGAGTCTAGGCAAACGCGCGTATTTTAAATTTGCGGATATGGTATCCGGTATCAATTGAATATGCGACTTTATAATTTATATAGTAATTTGTTCGGTTACATCGTAACACATGAGTAATACTGTACATTGCTTCTTTTAACAGTACACTATACACCTGTTACCAGTCAACCGAACTGTAATTAGGAATTACCACTGATAACTAACACAACACTAACACGATATATACGAGTTTAATTAAATTGAATAAAAAGAATATCGCAATTAAGTATTAAAATATCGTACCACAACATAATGATAATTAATTAATAAAAACTTAAAAAAATAAATACAGTCGTCTAATATAATAAGGTCATCTAAGTAAAAAAGCATAAGTACATAAAGCAATTGTTTTAAAATGTTTATTGACATAAATACACCTCAAAACTAGGGTTTTTGAATTGAAAAAAGGAGTGGTAAAATTTTGTATGGGAGTGTGACAACGTCACTACTTTAATAATTGCTATAATTATATGAAATGAGCGAACCGTATTATACTCAAAACTTAGTTTCTTAAGGGATCCGTACCTAAAGGGTAGAAACAGAACCCTATTACTAAGCCTCCGCCGTCTGTTCGTATGTCTGTCAGCAAGATGTATCTCACAGACCGTAATAGGTAATATCTAGTGGCCGTCTAGTGGGCAATATTTGACTATACCTACACCGATCGTACATACAATCAATCCTATAAAATGTATTTTTATTGAATTAATTTATTTCTAATGTATGTTACACAAAAATATTACTTATCTAAAAAAGAGTGTAAATTTGCGCTCCAACGTTGGCTATCAACCTTGAGTTATCAGGAAACAGAAAATCTTTTAAAAATACTATCCTAAATAAATATTTTCCTACGCAACTGCACTCATGCAAGAATTTATACATTCGATCGCTTGTGCCAATATTGTTATGTTTGTTTGTAATAAGATCAAAGTGCGACATTTACTTGTATATCATTAGCAAATAAGGGAGGTGGCGCTGGCGCCTATGATACAATGTCTAACATTAGTACAGGTGCCAACGAACCTTATATTGGTTAATTTTATGGTTTAATTGTCTGTTTATAAGATCAAATTTGTAATAATAATATCTTTGAATAAATAAATTATTATTCTCTTTATTTATTTTATATCACATTATATACACTTTTAAATATATTATGAAAAGAAACAAACACTCACACAAACATACTAACATACTTATAAAAATACAAACAAATACACAAACGAGTAAACATAACAAATTTAAAAATGTATAAAATAGATAGACCACCGACATCGGGTGCTGGGACCAAGTTGCCGGTGGTTAGGGGTCCAGAGTAAGGAACCTCCTCACAATACGTGCCGTGTCGAGGAGTACTGCCTTTTGCATCAAGCCCTTAAGCCAGCCGTCCAACGAGAGTCTCAATAGGTGTTGGTCGAGACTCTTGGCAATCAGTCCATTAACCGATATGACTATCGGAACAATAATTGTTGAATCAACATCCCACATGTCGGTAATCTCGTGAGCTAAATCCAAATATTTCATTTGCTTTTCTTTTTCAGCTTTCACGAGATTCTCGTCATGCGAAATAGTGACGTCAACAATTACTGCACGGCGCTCTGATCGGTCTATCACCACTATATCAGGCTTGTTAGCAACAATAGTCCTGTCAGTAATGACAGACCGATCCCAGTACAACGTGGCACGGTCATTTTCGAGAACTGGGTCGGGCACATATTTATAGTATGGCACTTCAATTTCCACCAGATTGTATTTAAGAGCAAGTTGCTGGTGAACAATCCTGGCTACCTGGTTATGTCTGTGCAAATAATCGCCGTTGGCAAGACGAGTACAACCGGAAACAATATGCCTGAGTGATTCTCCGGGACGGTGGCATGCCCGACAGATGTCAACCGTACCATCTTTCAGGATATATTTTCGGTAGTTATTTGTCATCACAACTTCATCCATTATTGCAAAGACAAAACCTTCAGTTTCTCCGAAGAGATCACTGAATTGCAGCCAGGAAACAGATGCTGCAAAATCAACATCAGGCCCATGTAAGGCCCGATAAAAACGTCCATGCAGCTCCTTGCTCCTCCATACTTCCCGGCGGTCCTCAATGCCAAGCACTATAGGCTTGTGCCAGTTCTCTTTAGCCAAAGCAAGCGGGGTAAATCCTTGATCCACTCTAACTACATCACGATGCACGTCCATGTCATTATTGAGAAAATATTCTCGGAGGTTGTATACCTCGCGGTTATGAAGGGTTTTGATGTTTAAAAAACCACGACCCCCACATCTCCGCGGGATATACAACCTCATTACCGATGAGCGCGGGTGGTGCATTCGGTATGCAGTCAGAAGTGAGCGGACCTTTCTATCAAGGGTTCAGCCTGAGTCCATCTGAGTATGCCAAAGGAATACATCAAGACAGGCATGACCCAACTGTTACAGGCACGCACCTTGTTGCCGCCAGAAAGTAGACTATTAAGTACTTTTCTTAAGCGGCAAAAGAAGCGCTCCTGCAACTTTTGTTTCATGACTGCCTCAAAAAAAATAAAACAATATTATTATTATTATTTCTAATGCTTATAGTTTAAGTAATGTTAAATAACAAATTATATGCCTCTGGTCTAGCAATACCAGAGGCATATAATTCTCGAGTCTATAGGTTACGGTAATGCTTTCCAGCTGGTTGCCACCCACACAGTATAAAAAAGTACAAACATCTTTCCCTAAAGTAAGAGATACACCTCTCACAACGCAGATGCCGTATGAGGTATCGCCCAAAACTCCCAAACTGGAGATCGAACTAAATACTACTGTCTTTGCAGTCCTTGGTTTTAACGCTAGTGCTACAGCTTGAGCTACCACCGAAGGAATGTAACATAGTTCCAGTGGCCGCCAATAAAAGCGGAGAGACGGCACACGGCGGGTTTCTTTACTAGGGTATAGCTTGGGCTTATCGTCTATTAACTAATTTATCAGCCATGTCCCATTTAAGCAAAACTAAACAAAAAGCGTTATGCCTACTGCTATATGTGACGTTATCAATATAAGATAACTTTTGACACTTATAAATTTCGCTTCACATATAATATTCGTCTGCTAAGCAGGGAGTAATTTAAACAATTACAATGAAGCATACATACTGTTATATATTAAATATCTGTTATGTAATTAAATTATAATACAATATGATTAAAATATATAACATGCAATGATACATACATAAATAATACTTAAAATGAACAATAAATTTACAGCATAATGCTCATAATATTTAAAATGAACAATAAATTTAATATTAACAAAAAATAATATATAGCAATCATCCATCCATCCATCAGCCTTTCAACGTCCACTGCTGGACATAGGCGTCCCCAAGAGAAAGCCACAACGAGCGATCCCGTCATGGGGGATAATGCCGTAATCGCCACGCTTGGCAGGCGGGTTGGCGATCGCAGTGGATGTTGTTAATACTCGAGGGAGTGCTGCTGCCCACTCCTGCGGTGTTCCCTCAGTCGGCTCTTACGACTCCCGTGGGTAGAGAGGGGTGGGACAATTCTAAAGCCGGCCCCACACGGTTAGTTAGTGGTTATATAGCAATAAACAATACAAATTATTACCAAACATACCTTTTACGTCATCCTCTTTTCTACTTTTCGCAGTGCCCAACAGGGTCCATAATTGTTACCAAATCTTTTATTTTTATTTTACCACCTACTATATACATTGTGGAATGCGAAATTATATGAATATGAATATCAAAATTGTTTAGTACCAAACTTTAATACATTGTAGTCTGGCATCAAAACGTTCGCTTTCAAAGTTTAAATTTTTTTCCCAATCATTTTTAATTTTTTCCTCATCAGCGTGACAATTGCTCGGGACTGCGTATATCAATAACACATTCCTTCGCAATGTCCTGGGTGACGCTAAATAGGCAAAGCATCTGGGACGGTATTCCAGGAGATGCAGGTTCAAATCCTGCTCGTGGCTGTTATTTTCAATTTGACATTTTCGCACCTTGTATTAATCTTTATCGTGGCTTAGATCTCGAGCTCCCGTGGCGCGTATTGTGATTGTGATTCCCACAGAGGGCAATTCTTTATGCGCTCCACAAATGGTTGTTTTAAGGCAGGATTTATGTTGTTAGCCGTGTGAGGCCGGCTTTAGAATTGTCACCCCTCTCCACCAATGGGAGTCGTAAGAGCCGACTAAAGGAATACCGGGGGAGTGGGCAGCAGAACTCCTTCGAGTATTAACAACATCCACTGCGATCGCCATGGGTTTAATAAAAAAAAACCAGAATCCCCCTACATTCTGCAGGTATAAAGAATTGATACTGAAAAAAAAAATAGTTACCTAATAAATGACCGCTACCGCTACTGACCACTACTGTATGCGAACTATTATATTTTACAGGTAGAAGCGAATAAGATTCTAAATGCAGTTGTATGTTACAATCTTAAATAATTAGTATTAACAATTTGGAATAAAAATTCTATGGAATGACAACTATGTTATCCGTATTACTAGGTATTTTGCAAAGAATTTAAAGGTATAGATATTATAATAAGAGTTCTTTTGGAGGAGTTTCGGTCAACTAAATTAGTGTAAAAAATTTAGATATGTAAAATAAAATTATCTAACGTAATAAAATGACGAGTAGTAACAATAAAAAATATATGTGCCAAAAGGTGAAATATTCCTCCATAAGAATCTTAACACACACGAAATTGTGCAACAGACATGGGCTATTTTTAGAGGTTAATTTCGAATTGTAAAAGAAATAATGTACGTTACCGTTTATTCGGGTGTTAGTGACTAAATATGGGGGGCGGTATATTTAAGACCAGCGCTCCCCTCCGCTCAGTTCTGGAGGGAAAGTATTGTGTCAAAACTTTTAGGAATTCTACTTTTCTTCTTTTTTTTTCAACCTCTTTTCTTTCCCACTATTAGGCATGGGTCTCTTCTCATGGTGAGAGGGATTAAGCCATAGTCCACCACGCTGGCCCAATACGGGTTGGCAGACTTCACAAGCCGTTGAGAAAATGTCTCAGGCTCATGCAGGTTTCCTTACGATGTTTTCCTTCACTGAGCAGTGATAAAATGTAGGTAAACAAATACACAAATAACACAAACAAGTCAGAGATAACTACGAGATCTGAACTTTGGACTCGATTCTTTCTTTCTTCTTCTGCTACGCATCTAAAGGTTTGTTATTTTTTAAAAGGATGAAGTTTAATTATTTTATTTAGATAAACAAGTGAGCCCTGCGATTTCAAGTAAATCCTTAAAGTAATATACAGGACTCTCACTTATATTACAATGAATAACCCATTTAATCATTAATTATTGCCACGAGTAGTTAAATGTTAAACCCTTATCAACCCGTAAGAGCAGTGTGTTGATCGTAAACCAAATTTACTCTCGTTGTAAACATTGCAAACTGTAAGAAAAGAAAACAGAAAATTAACAGCGGACGCAAAGATGTTTCAACACCGACTGGGACAATTAAAAAAGAACTTTAAGTGCTAGTGGGATTCGAACTGGTGTCCCTTCCAATCCGGGGAAGTGCTCTAACCGCTAAGCCATCGCACTGACCAATGGCCATTCCCAATCTCCGCATCACATTTGTCTTTACGATATTTTTCCATATTCACAAATAATTTGTTCTTTAAAGTAGCTGAGCATGTTAAGTGCTAAAATACAGATCAAAAAGTTAAAAAGATTTTTGATAGATCATGAATAAGGTGAACTCAGTTTTTTTGCAATTGTATTTTAGTATATTAAAATGGTTATACTTTTTTTGTATACCACGCTTCAGGCGTTTACCATCAGTGTGGGCGTTTACCTATAGACACTAGAAACACAGGTATGACTCACGCGTCGCCAACTCCATGAAAAGGAATAGTGGGTTAAGAGGAAGGACAGTAATGAGAGTGTATGAGCTGAATAAGAAATAAAGAATGAGCGATATACTTATAATCTGATGAGAAGGAGATGGTAGTAATATGGATGCGGCATGCGGAGGATTATGATCTAATAAAAACACAGTAGATCGTGGCGAATAGGCCTCTCCCAGTACACGTTGTGGCGTAAACAGGCATATACTACTCTGTCAAGAAAGTACCGGGAAAAGATCAATAAAACACAAAAATTTTGTTATTCATCCAAATTTATTTTATCACCTTCAAAGGATTCAGAAACGATAGACTTACGGCAACAAATAATCCAATCATCAAAACATTTTTTAAACGCTGTTTGCTGAATTGAGTTCAGTTCTCGCCGTGAATTCTCCTTTATGTCTTCTACCGATTGAAAAAGGGTGCCACGAAGTGGTAATTTGAGTTTAGGAAAAAGAAAGAAGGCAGCTGGAGCCATATCTGGTGAATATGGTGGTTGCTCGATGGTATTTGTTGAGTGTTTGGACAAAAATTCATTTACAATGATGGCCTTGTGCGAAGGCGCATTATCGTGGTGCTAAATCCAAGAATTTTCTTTCCACAAATCTGGCCTTTTTCATCGAACTTGCTCTCTTAAACGCCACATAACGCTCAAATAATATTTTTTATTTACCATTTGACCTTTTGGCAAGAATTCCGAGTGCACAACACCGTGATAGTCAAAGAAAACAGTCAACATGACTTTGACTTTTGATCGACTTTGGCGTGGTTTTTTCGGTTTCGGTTCAGTTGGAAGTCGCCACTCCGAAGCTTGTTGACTAGTTTGCATGTCAAACTCGTAAACCCACGTCTCGTCACCAGTAACAATGCGTTTCATGAATGTTGGGTTGGAATTGACTCGTTCTAGCATGTCCTCAGCGACTCTCATGCGATTGAGTTTTTGGAGAAAATTCAGGTCTTTTGGGACTAGCCGAGCGGAAACATGTTTCATACCCAAGTGATTATTTCAAATGGTACGGATCGACTCGTGAGACACAGAAAGTTCGGCGGCTATCTCTCTTAAAGTTGAATGAGGATTTTCAGTCACTATTTCCTTCACTTTTGCAATGTTAACTTCAGTTGCAGACGTTGATGGCCTACCAGAGCGAGGCAAATCTTCCATCATATCTCGACCGCTTTTTAACGCTTTGTACCACTTATAAGCACGTGTTTTTGATAAAGTCGATTCACCGTAAGCCTTCTGTAACATTTTCAGTGAATCCAAACACGAAATTCCTTTGGCGATGCAAAATTTAAGACAAACTCTTTTTTCGATGTTTTTGTCCATTATAAAATTCGCAATACACACTAGATATGATATAACTAAAAACAGCACTGTATTTAATATAAATAACAGATGCAACTCAAACTACGCGCCAAAATGGGTAACAGTTGTGCCAATCTAACAACAACAAAAAAAACAAAATTTTGAATTTGGAACCACAGACAAATCATCCATTCCCAATACTTTCTTGACTGAATGTATATATATTTCAAGCTGTGAACTGCGATTGGCCAATTGAATGATTGAAATTACGTTACTTATAACTAATTGGGGCATAATTGTTGATGGAGTACTCGTATTTATATGTGTAAATCGATAAGGACATAGCAAACATTACCGAATGCCACAAAACTTACATATATATATTTTTTAGTTTATGAGTAATCCCTTATTTATTATCTGGAGCTAGCCAATATTACGACGCATTGCCGTGGGTTGTATGCGCAATGTTCTAATAATATTATCCAGTATAAAGAATACACGTCACACTAATAATTACGAATATCATCCAGAAATATAATCATCCAGTAGTTGCACGATATTTAATAAAATACCAACATATTAAACACAAAGTGGAAAATGTGAAATCGAAAATAACAGTCACGAGCAGGATTTGAACCTGCATCTCCTAGATACCGTCCAGATGCTTTGCCAATTCAGCCATTGTGATAATTGCTCCTGACTGCTAATCTCGATAACACATTCTTACTTAACATCTTGAGTGACGCCTGCGCCATCTGCCGGAAGTATTTTCATACATTATATGGACCAGGTAAACTTAATTTTAATTTTAATAAATAATATTTTTACCTAACAAATAACGCAACACTATAAATATTTAGATATTTTTTATGTAATTATATTTTTAGCATTTGACATATTTAGCCATATGTACATTAAACACAAAGTGGAAAATGTGTAGGTAATCGAAAATAACAGTCACGAGCAGGATTTGAACCTGCATGTCCTGGATACCGTCCAGATGCTTTGCCAATTCAGCCATCGGGACAATTGCTCCTGACTGCTAATCTCGATAACACATTCATACGTGTTTAACGTATATGGCTAATCATGTCAAATGCTAAAAATATATATAAAATATCTAAATAAATATCAACATAATTTTAATTTTTAAATACGTCAACGGCATGACCAGTAGCGCATCAATATATCAAACACTGCCATACATTTCAGTTACCCAACTGTGCAGTCAAGGAGTGCTAAGGTTATGATCATTCTATATATAGTATTTGGAAGAGCACGGTAATTGCATACCACTTACACATGTCATCTACTGTGTACTTTTCAAAATGTTGTTGCCAACGGGAACTTGCGGTAATCACGCTCACGCAAACGTTAAAACGAATCAGCCTCTGTTTATATAACGTGTAAAGTCCCATATTTGCACCACTAAAATGCGGATTGATTTAAGTAAGAGTAAGGGTTATAATTTGTACTTGAATGTCTGTATTATATATCTATAAATATAATTATCTGTTCCCGCATAACATTCCCGAAACCTAAACTACTTATCACAGCTGGACAAATAAAGTATCGTTAGAAGCGTCTTTATTGTCCGTTCGTTATAGGTACGTGACGCCACACTAAATTAAATATAGAACCCTCTAGGGGATATAATGTGGTAAATACAAAATAACTTTTCAGCAGTGCCCTATTGAGTATGATATGAAAGGATTTAAGTAGTATATTTTTAATAAATACGAGTATTAATATACGTAGTCGAATTTTAGTTTTTTTGTTTTTAATTAGGCACAGGTATTCTTTGATTTGTTGATATTTTCGTCAGTGTCAGTTGGGTGCGGAGGCCTCAAATGACTCAAGCCCTAACGTGATCTAGATTATTCTTTGATGACGTAATACCTGGGACCGGCTGTATCGGCTCACTTCTTTAAACAGAAATGTAAATTGTTCACAGTTCATATTTATAGAAATGAATGTCTGATATGTTAGATATAGATTAGTGTAACTTCGCGTATTTCTGATGTAGGCATTGAGTCAAAATTAGTTATTTTTGGCTTACACATCTCGAAGTGATTCAATGTTTGGAGTCTTTGAGATTATTTCAAAATTTTGCCGCCATTTAATTATTACGTTAACATTATTAAAATGTTGCACAACAAACTACCATATGCCGCCTACATCTCTTTTTTTGGCACTCAGTGGAACAATTTTCTTCCATGTAAATATTTTTACAGCTAGTTTCAACTTCACATCGCATACTCACTAATATGACATAATATCTTATTTAAGAAAACATTAGCTATCTTGGCAATTTTACTAGTTTCCGGACTTAAATGACGAAAACACGAAATATTTGTATCATTGTAGGCAAGTACTTAAACACGTATAATATAACCTAATTTGACAAAATTTTGTCGAAAATCCGGCGAAGTGGAGATTTTGTATTATTCGTAATAATTGTATGTACACAAAGCGCTATAAATTTAGGTAAGTTTCATTATTGTATAACATGATACAATATCTAATTAAAGCCCATACTTTTTTGTGGGCATTCTACTTTTCGGTTTTCTGACCAAAAAAAATGCGACAAGTAGTTTCTACAGTCTTCTATTGATGTTAATCTAATACTGCTCAAATAATTTTAAAGAGACCCAAACAGGTAAAAATCTGAGGGCTATAAGTGGACGCATTAAAACTTCCCAAACAAGCTCTCTCAATATTTGCTGAATGTATGTGTGGTTTTTTTCATAATGAACAACCACACCTTTTCTGTTGATCAATTCCGGCCGTTTTTTCTCTATTTCGGGCACTATAGTCTGTCTCCCGTTTTTATGGTAGGTCCTTACTACACACAGTACAGATGTTTAGATAATGAGGTGGGTTCGATTCCCACTCAGAAGTTGTCCTGTGTGATCCACAAATGGCTGTTCTGACACTGGGTCTACTTTGTATCCGTTAAATTGTATGTTTGTAAAGTCCACCGCAATAGAAATATTATTCCTTAGTGCAAGGTGTGGTGTATGATGAACCAAAAACGGTACCGTTTCATTATGTCTCAATAGCGAATCATAAATTAGTACATGATTCCATTAGGTTTCCTCCAGTGAGCTCATAGGACACCCAAATA
The DNA here is from genome assembly GCA_948253155.1 of Leucoma salicis. Lineage (NCBI taxonomy): Eukaryota > Metazoa > Arthropoda > Insecta > Lepidoptera > Erebidae > Leucoma > Leucoma salicis. The sequence continues at coordinate 25,619,279 of OX411803.1, forward strand.
TCTAGTTTTTGTGTTATTCAAGGTAATAATTTATCATCGCAACCCGTTTAGTTGTTTGCTTTATATGATAAAAATAGCTATCCAATATCCTTTTTTTCTGTTAAGGCGTGAAAAAACGAACAGGGTAGCAGGGAACTCCCCCCACCCATTAAATAAACCCACCGTGTGCCGTCTCTCTGCCTATACTGTCAGACCACTGGAATGATGTGACATTACTTCAGTGATGTACAAATATCTTAACATAAACTAAACATCTTTACAAACTTCCACAATTATAATATTAATAGGATTAATAAAATATACACAGCAGTAGTGTAAAGGAAAGTCGGGTAGCCCCGGACGGCGGGTAGTCCCGGACTTTTCAATTTCTAAAAAACTAAATGCCTTGCATACAAAATTCGTTATTGTAAATCTAGAGTAGAAAAAAAACACAATTCAGTTGCAACGTGAGCGCCGAGAAAATTAGTCATGAACAAATGTTTTGTTCCCGACAAAAAAAATTCGTCGCTCCTGTCAAAATTCATTGCAGGTTATCAAGTACAGAAGTGTGCATTCTTGTATATCGCTCAATGTTTTAGGTTATATATTTAAAGGTTCTAATAGTATTTCCAACAATTGTTCTACAATTTGAGAGATATGTAATGCAAACGATCGGGTACCCGCTAAAGTCGGGTACCCTCAGACATGGTTTTACGTTTTGGATTACGCAATATTGTTTTAGAAAAACTATAATCGTATCATTTATTATCATTTTGCTTATATATGGAACGTATATTAAAATGTTGTTACTATCGTTGCAAAAAGACTTGCAATATACCGAAAGGGAAGAAGCAGTAAAAGATTTAAACTGGGGTAAGATAAATAGCAAGAAGCAAGGGATGCTAAAACTGAGCCCATAAAGATTGTGTTCATATTTTTTTTGCTTAGTATATTTTAGAAAGTGTGATAGTTGATTAGTGTTAATATATTAGTAGAAATCCTAATTTGATGTAAAGTATAAAATAAAGACAGATTTTTTTTATTTGCAATTTACTCAAGTGTCCAGTGCTACCCGATCTTCCCCTACAGACCTAAGTTATTTTATAAAGCCTGTCGTCTACAAAGTATAATACTTTGTAGCAGTTAAGATTAACTTACATAATTACAACAGTTATTAGATAATTACAAGAATAATTTATTTAAATTCAATTTCTTTATTTAACTTCATTTACTACTGTTTGAATTAAACCGCATAAATGTAAAATACTTTTCAATTTACTTCATTAATATAATTGAAAATAAGCAAATGTAAGTGATTCTATTACAAAAAAACTATTTTATGTGGCGTGAATATAAGTATTTGGCTTGTTTTATTAGTTTTTCGCCCGACTTTGAAGTTTATGTAAACGAAGTCAGTCTTTATTATATACAAATATAAAAATTTCGTGTCACTTTGTATGTCTGCGATGAACTCCGAAACTACTTATATCTGAACTTAATTATTTTTTCAATATTTGTTATTTAATTAAACTTAAAATACATGATAGTTTTTTACCAGATTGTTTTCTTCAGCCGGTATTACCAAAAACTACTGAACGGATTTTTATGCATCTTTTCATTTGATATCTCTTAATTAGACTTAAAAACTGGTCTAGATTTTATCATGCTACTATATCGGGAACCTAAGATATAACCTAAAAACTAAAAGAAGGCTAGTTTATAATATTAGTAAGTAAGGTTTATTGTCCTACCATTGTGAGATAGACACGTGTATAATATAGGTATATTTATTGTACAAAGAAGATTTTTTTGGTGAGTAGACGAAGCCCTCCATCTTTATAATATCAATTTTATCTTTATTACCCTCTCCGTTATAGTGTTTCGGTAGGGAAAACAGCGTCACCGGAGCCGCAACCCGTGTTCCCGATCAACAAGTCAAGTCGTGAGGCCGATCACTGTAGTTGTTTTAGTCGATAAGCCCGGAGAGGAGGGTTAGGTGAGCCCCACACTAACCTCTCTCATGCCCTTGCGTAGAGAAAAATGTCTTAACTTTATACATTTTTGATCTATATTTTTTAGCATTTGACATGCTCCGCCACTTTTAAAGTATAAATTATTTGAGAATAAGGAAAAAGAGATTTCTCTGGAAAAAGAGAATCTCTTTTTCCTTATTCTCAAATAATTTATATGTCTTAACTTTATGTTATATCTGTATTAACCTCCAAAACAATACTGGTCGGAGATAGAGGATAACATACTCAAGCTGGTTGTAATTACATTCGAAAGAGTGACAAATTTAACCACGCGTCCATCTTGCTCGAGCATGATATTTAGAAGAATATCCATATTTATACCTCATTTTTTGTCCAACAATTATTTGTAATGTACAAGCTATTGTTGTATAATTCTATTCTTGTATTATCGCATAATATATAAGTATTTTTATTTGATAAGACGAGAACCCCTTCCACGGTACAATGTTAAACAAACATATCGATAACGGCTTTGTAGTTCTTTCAACTTAACCTAACCTTTATATTTATTACTATTTATATATTCAGAAGAATAGGTATTATTTGCCATGTGGGGCCGGCACAATGAATAGCTCCACCCCGTCTCTTCCTATGGGAGTCGTAAAATTCGACTAAGGGATTACCGGGGGACCGGGCAGCAGCGTTCCCCTGTGTACTAAAAACATCCTCTGCGATCGCCAACCCGCCTGCCAAGCGTGGCGATTATGGTAAAACCCCCCATTTTGGGGAGGCCTATGTCCAGCAGTGGACAATGAAAGGCTGATGGATGGAGGTATTATTATAATTTGATATAAACTAAACTAAACAATTACAGTTTATCGCATTCGCATATATTAATATCTATCTATTATAAATATACATATATATGTCACAGTGTTTTTCCACGATGAACTCCGAAACTACTTAACTGATCCTTTACTTATCCGATGAATTTGTATATCTTGGATGTGGATTCAGACGATTCAGTCGGTATGGAAGGTACACCACTGATATAGAGAGAAGAGTAAATGCGGGAAATAGAGTGAAGGGAGCATTGGGACAACTTCTCGGCAGCCATCACCTCAACCAGAAGGCACTTACCGTAATACACAACGCAATGCTTGTCCCAGCGTTATGTATTGGTGAAAGAATACCGTTAAGAAGATATACAATGTGTAAGCAGAAGGATTTAGGTACAGGGGGAGACCGAGACTTACGTACCTAGATCAAGGATCAAGGGAGTCAGGAGTCTCCGAAACCGGCGAGCGTGTATGAAGAGAATTATGAATGTTGAGGAAGCGAGAGATGTATGCAAGAATAAAGCCTTTTGGCACTGTGTTCTCTGCCTACCACCTTAAGGGATATGGCGTGATGATAAGAAGTACGTATCCAATATTAACGTTTTTTTATGTGTGATTTGACTTTAATGATATTTAGCAGTTTCCGATTATGCCCTAGTTTTTTTTACAAAATTAATGACTTTTTTCACAAGAGGATTCTGGACAGAACTTCAATAGAACTTGAGTAACCACCCCATCTACATTAAGAATTTTAATATACTAATAGCCTTTGCCAGCGGCTCTGCCGCAGCCAAAAGTTAGTTTTTAGCTTAGATTAATAATATGTCTAGATGGATGATAGGCGTTGAGAACGCGTCAAAAAAAATGGGGTGAACTTTTCATCCCAATGCTGTTAGTGGCAATCGTGACGTCACTGGACACGGTTGTATCCAGGAGCAATAGTATATCATTTAAAATGTCAACGTGTGCAATTAAAGTGTGCTGAAACTACAAAAATCGGATAATGAACACTAAAGATATCTCTTATCATCGGTTAGTAACATTATTTCCTACCATAACTGGCTAAATAAGTAATTTAAATATTCCGAAAATAAATTAATTATATTTCGTAATTTTTTGTGTGATACCAGTTTATAAAGTTAAATTTCCCGCGTAATCTTGCAACATTGATGATATTTTAACGATAGAAACTTTACCTAACATAATTATTATCGTTTTAATGGATCCATAAAGCTGCACAGTTGTCATTTTCGGAATTAATTACAATATCTATTTGTAATATTATTATTTATTTTAATGATGAAAATTGTTTACATTTTTAAACATTTTGATCTATATTTTAGCACTTGACATGCTCAGCTACTCTTAAAGTACAAATTATAACCTTGTGTTTAATGTATAGTGCTAAGCATGTCAAATGCTAAAAAATATATATAAAAATATCTAAACACAAATTATAATTTGAGAATAAGGAAAAAGAGTATTTTAGTACAGGCGGGAATCGAACCTGCGTCCCTTCCTATCCGGGGAAGTGCTCTAATCCACTGAGCTACAGAACTATCTTTTAGACATACCCAATCTCCTTATCACATTTGTCTTAACGACCAACGCCCTCTATCGGAACGCATTTACATGCATTAATCCAATATAGTAAGTTTAATTTTGCAATTAAAATTCATACTATATGATGGCGAGATTTTTTTTTAAAACCTTTTGATCTAAATTTTAGCTCTTGGCATGCTCAACGTTGAAACAACATATCAGCTTTAGACATCCACCATCTAAGTCCAGTCAAATTATGGATGCTGTAAAGTATTCGAAATGTCGGGATAGTATAAAAATCAAGTAAACGTGATAGATTCCGTAAACGTAGTTTTATTTCAAAATGTGTAAAATTCGCGTAAATGTTATAAAGTATTAAATACATATTTTTTTAAATTTACTTCCGGCTCCGCTTTCTTTTTCATAGTCGATAATTTATATTAAAAATGTTAATTAATCTCTTAAAATAACTCATATGCTTTTAGAAATAATACACAGAATCCAAATCGACCCATAAACTTCGGAGATGTGTCAAAAAATGGAAAGCAAATCTACAAACTCTATTAAAAAATTAAAAATTGTATAACATGAAAACTATGATAGGTAGACCCCCCTCCCCTTTTAAAAGTTTATTTACGATATTTTTTCATGAATATTCAATAAATTACGGGCGGTCACATGCCCATGAATGACTTTGTATATATATGTTTTATTATTAGAATGTCTATAATCTATGATAACATAATTTTCCCATAATTTAATTGAATTACGACTGAAACGCACACAAACACAAATTACACAAGCGTAATGACAGCTGTCACACACACACTTGCATTTTAATTCCCGCCTGTTTTTTTTATGGCGTTTATAAGAGTGTCTTACTTGTGGTAAACGGTGTGGATATCACTATTATTCATATTATGTAACATATATTGCTTTTTTACCACATTATTGTGATGTTGTTTGTTTACACAAATAAAAGAAAAAAAAAAAAAAAAAGAGTGACTCCATTTAGACATATTATTAACATAACCTAAATCTCAAATATCTTAAATGTACAGATACAGCTCTGTTACAGTTTTATAATATGTAGTCTATACTATTATAAAGCTGTAACAGAGCTGTGTCTGTACATTTAAGATATTTGAGAAAAATTACTGAATTAGGCTATTTAGGCGTGTCTAAACACAAAACATTGTTTTTTAGAATTTTTGTCTGTTTATCTGTTTGTCCGTTTGTTTGTTAGCGCATCACGCAAAAACTACTGGACGGATTTTGATGCACCTTTTTTTTATTTGAAAGACCTTGATTAGACTTAAAAATGGTATTCATTTTATCCCGCTACTATATCGGGAACCTGAGATATAACTGAAATACTAGCTTTTGGCTGCGGCGAAGCCGCGGGCAAAGGTTAGTCACTAATATGACAGTTTGACGTTGAAAGAACTGAACAAAACACTGAATAATTATTCGGAGCTTGAACAATATTTATTGTAATGGTGTATCTTATTCTAAACCACAAATAAGTACAATAGAAGTCATGCTGTTTTATTATGTAAAAAAAGTCATCAGATCTGAATAAAGTTCCATTATAACTGTGGTATGGAATAAGGCAACAATGTCTTTGTTCTAAAAGGTACAATTAAAGGGTCTACCTTTGTTACACATTTGAACAAGACAATTGACTAAAGCCTTACTATTTATAAACCAACAATTTAGGTACTGCACATTTGTCAGGGCATTATATTATGAGAAAACATGTTTTTTTTTATCAGGTCGTTTACCGCAGAACTCAGATATAGTTCCGAGTTCTGTGTTATTTGCCCTCTAAATTTCTAACTTCACGCTATGAAAATTGAAAATTTTCAAAAGTTGGGAATTTATTGGATTTATCCCGTTTTTCGAAAATCGAGTTATCAACGGATGTTGACGTTTTGAGATCCTAGGAAGCTTCCCCGAATGTTTCCGAGATAATGTCTGTATATATGCGTGTGTGTGTGTGTGTGTGTGTTTGTGTGTGTGTGTGTGTGTGTGTGTGTGAGTGTGTGTGTGTGGCTGTATGTAAACCTCTCATTACCTTTGAACGGCTTGACTGATTTCATCGCGGTTGGCGACATTCAAAAGGAATTGACCGAAAACTAGACTAGAGTACTACTAGTATCTAGAGGGTACTTTATTTTAACCTATCTCTTAATATTAGGTCCTTTTACATATAAAATTGGCCTCTTGATCTCAAATATCTGGCTTTTGGTTAGGAATTCCAAATTCAAATTTATTTCAAATTTGTTTGTTGTCATAACATAAAATAGTTTTTTTCTAATAGAATAGGAGCAGATGTACTGCTTACTTTCAATTATCTATTAATTAAATAAATTGTAAAGTATTTTACATTTATGAGGTTGATTTATTTATTTATTTAGGGGAAAAACAAACAGTTACACACTTACAATTAACTGAGAATATTAACAATAGGTAAGAAAACTTATGCATATGTGTAACCAACAACGTTATCCACGTATTTAACAATAATACAGTAATTATGAACTGATTTAAGGAAATATACCTAATATCAACATTTAACATTAAAAAAAAATATATTTTAATGTGAAACTGACTATGTGAGACTGGCAAATGAATTAATTAATAGCATATTTACATACGAGTACATTTAAAGCCAACAAGATTAAAGTGTATATTTACTGATCTTTTCATTTAAAACTGCCTTGGTGGTGTAGCGGTAGTGTATGCGACTGCTAATCATGAGGTATCGGGTTCGATCCCCGGGTTGGGCAAAGTTATTAAACTTTTTCCTAAAAAGAAAATTTCTCAGCAGCAGCCCGGAGTTTGGAAATGTGCCCGGCAGACGTCAATAGGCTCGCCCCCTATTACGTGGGACTCAAACATAGCTGGCGAGTCGTGGGTGTGTAATACACCTCTGCCTACCCCTTCGGGGAATATAGGCGTGATGCTATGTTATGTGTCGTGTTGTTTCATTTAAAGCACTTCTAAATTTACTAGCTGATAATAAAAATAAATCTAAATCTATGAAATAATCATTATAGTTTTTAGTTATATGACGCAGAGGTGCACGGACTCCAGCGTTAGTGCAGCAAGAGCTAACTGCAAAAAGAGGATGTGCGTGCACCTCACTTCTCATTACAGTTCTCGGAACGATATAGCACAATTTGTTAATTAAATCAGAGCAGTCGTATCGGTTACTACATAAGTCATAAAGAAATATGGTTTCTGAAAAGAGGCGTCTAGACTTTAATTCGCACAAATTATTATCTGAGTTGTTGATAAGCGCATGACGGCAACGATAATGCATTGCTTTGATGAACTTCTGCTGAAGTCCTTCCAAACTGTCTATATACTTTTTATACAAGGGATTCCATATTATAACGGCGTATTCCAGTTGAGACCTAATTAGTGCTTTGTACAAATGGAGATAAGTACTAGTTCTCTTAAAATCCTTGCAGGATCTCATTACAAAGCCATACGTTCGATACGCATTACTGAGAATTTTAATGATGTGTAGATCTAAGTGAAACCTTTCATCAAGCAATACGCCAAGATCTTTTACAGAGGAAACTTTATCAAGGGTTATATGAGATAAAGATTAAGGGAAAACTAATATATTCTTGTTTTAGTAAAAGTGATAGATACACATTTAGAAATATTCAAATGTATTTTGTTATTAATCCAGTATTCTGCAAATCAATCTAAATCAGTCTGTAGTAAGTTACAATCAGATTGTTTGCGAATAGTTCTATACATTTTTAAATCATCTGCATAAAGTAAAAATTTTGAATTTAAAAAGCAGACATTGTTGTGGTTTATAAAGATCAGAAATAACAGAGGACCTAAAATTGAGCCTTGTGGTACACCGGAAGTAACGGTCACCAAATCTGATTGATAACCTTTGATTACTACTCTTTGTGACCTATTTGTAACATATGACGTGAATCAGCGTAGTAGATCACCACGAATACCATTATATGCTAGTTTATGAAGAAGGAGCTCATGATCCACAAACGCAATTGTCAAACGCCTTACGGAAATCCGTGTACACGGCGTCAACTTGTATTTGTTGGTCCATATTGTTAAATACATAATCTGAAAAAGTAAGTAGATTGGTCACAGTAGACCTTTTCTGCACAAAGCCATGTTGTTGACAAAGTATAACACGGTGAAGTACGGGATAAATAGTGCTGTGTATCAGTTTCTTGAGTAGTGCTGTGTAAAGTTTCGACAAGGTGGACAGAATTGAAATTGGCCTATAGTTTTCAACATCAAGTTTGGAACCTGTTTTGTGTATTGGTATGACGTTGGCTATTTTCCATATAGCAGGAAAAGTACCTTCTCCAATACCTTTAATGTGAATAACTTTCAGTGGAGCGCAGATCTTATCGGCTATTTTATACAAAAAGTAAGGCGGTAACCCATCAGGGCCAGGTCCCTTGGTTATATCCAGAGTTTTTAATGCTTTTAAGACTTGATCTATGGAAAAAGTGACATGGTTAGTGACAACGCAATTATCTGCCTGAATTGCGGATGGCATCCAATCATTTACATTTAATGTTGAGATTTCATATACAGATTGAAAGAATTTTGAAAAAAAATTACAGATAGTGACTGGATCATTAGTATTATGATTTTTGTAAAATATAGTGTCTGGTTACATGGTAGCGTATCTACTATGCAATCTGCATTACTAATTAGTAAGTCCAAGATATGACTCTTGTTATTTATGAGGTAATTATATTGAAAAGAGTTTAATAATCCCGTAAAATTGTTAATGTTTAGTATCATTTCGGATGAACCGGAACAATATAGTGCAGATGGCTTGCAATTATTGTGTGGAAGCCACTTAGCTTCTAGCAAATTAAAGTCTCCAAATAAATAGAAATTATCAGGATTTAATTTGTCTAAGGAGTAATGTAAGTATTGAAAGTTATCAAGAAAAAATTCTTGAGATGTTTTAGGTGGAACATATGTGGCACTAATAAAAATCTTTCTGTTATTCATGCCCGAACGCTCTATAAGAATGTGTTCAATATGTGGGGTTGTAAACATATCAATGGTCACGAGAGCAGAACGTAATTTTATAATAAAGCATTCAGGAAACCACCACCTTCCTTTTTATTGGTAGCAATACGATTACGGTCACATCTATATATTGTGTAACGATCATCTATAAATTTGCTGTTTAAGTCAAACAGTAGTAAATCAAGTTAAATAAAGGAATTGAATAAAAATTACTGTAATTAGGTTAACTGCTACAAAGTATTAAATGGTCCTTACATATGAAATTGGCGTTATGTCAAAAACTTTGTCAACAATTGCAAACCATAATGGAAAAACTAGCCGTTAAACAACCGAGACCTGTTAATTGCTCTAGCTAGCCCACTGCTGCTTCAGGACAACGCTAGACCACACACTGCACAACAGACGGTCACTAAATTAGAGGAGCTGCGATTGGAATGTCTCCGACATCCACCATGCTCCTCGGACCTTGCTCGAGCAGACAAAAAAGAGAGAGAGAGAGAGAGAGTTGCGCACCCAGCTGCGAACTCACTTGCTCGTGTGCTTAAGGCTCGATACACAAAAAATATTCACGACATTTCACACAACGTCCTCTGGTCCCAAACTAAGCTCAACTCTTGTGCTATGGGTACCAGATTACGGATATAATACAATATATAACTTTTTTTTGTAAATAGAAAACATCCAGACGCAGTACAACTATTTGTGTTCATCTCACAAATAATTGTCCTGAGTGGGAATCGAACGATTTACATTATAGCATTTTAATAAATACTCCTTGCTTAATAAAATGACTCAAATACGTCAGAGATACTTTATTTATATCCTTTAAATAATTTAGTCTATGATTTGTAGGGCTAAACGTCGACAGTAGTATACCAAAATAAATGCCGTTTGCAAGTATTTAACACGTCAAAAATGCCTACAATGCACGAACCAAATGAGGCCATTTGGATTTCGGACGTGTGTGCATGAAGTCTAAACTATGACACTAACAGAATTCTAAATCCATTTAAAAGATTGCACGTGAAGTATTTACATGTGCTATCATATTACGAAAAAATTAAAGCAAGATATTGTTTTTGATGTGAAACATCTAATGCGGAGGGAGGGTAAAATCGGCTGTTAGCGTGGCGACGCTTTTATTTTACTTGCCCCGTTCAAATCTTGCAAGTTAAATTTGACACACTTGCCGGTTTCCGATTGTGTTGAAATTTTACACGCATATGTATATCGCGTGACAATGCAATATTATGATGACATGATTCTGATCTGATGATGGAGCTAGAAGGTGGCCATAGGAACTCCGTTATAAAACGACATAATTCCATCGAGTTTGGGCTCGTATGATTCGTCTTGACAAGTACTTTATCTCTAGATGGTATCCAGGGTCTGATAATGGAGCTGTAAGATGGCCACAGTAACTCTGTAATGAAACGACCCAAACCCATCGAGTTTATACTCGTTTGATTTGTCTTAAGAGAGTACTTTGTCAAGTTATGATGATTTTATTTCTATAAAATAATGTCGATGTTTTCACATCTGGTAGATGTCCCGCGACGTCTAGTTTTTTTTATGAATGCCATAGGCAGTCAGTGTATTTCTCGTTGTGGCGTTCTCTTGGGGAGGCCTATGTCCAGCAGTGGACGTTGAAAGGCTGATGGATGGATGGATTAATACGTGGAATTTAGTGCCGGAGGTAGGTATCTTCGCTTAGTTAGCTATTTCAAAGTATCTATTCTCTTCATTAACCTAGAATATAACCTAAAATACATGATATTTTGTGTATTAATTAAAGAAACTAAATTTAGTCTTCAAAGCGATTCCGTTCTTTCATAATATATCTTTAAAGTAGCCAATGTCAAGTGCTAAAATACAGACCAAAATTCTTTCATATCTCCAAAATATGTTATAAATAATCATCCTAGACGAAATATGTCACTCTTTTTAAAAAACCTTTACAAATATTTGTTTAAATATGCGAAGACACAAAAATAAAAATGTACTTACAAAAGAATGGACTAACATCACAGGATATTATTACACAATATGTAATATTCATCACACTGGCATTTTCACTTTGAGATCCGCTACATCCGCAACGTGCATGTGGTGACGGACTAAGAATACAAGTATCACCACCCCATTCTTTCCCACGGGTGTCGTACGAGGCTACTAAGGGAAGTAAACAGTTATCACCCGTTGCATTACTGGTGGTAGGGCTGGGTACTAAGCGAGCGATGGTTACCATTTACCATCAGGTGGGCCATACAGTTTTGAGGTCAAATATGAAAAGCGATATTTAATAATGAATATAGTATAATAGTGAATAAAATTCTTCATAAGAAACCAGAACAGATGTTGTTATAAAGCAGATGAGCCCACCTTATGGTAAGTAGTAACAGCCGTTCACGGACTCAACAATACTAAGAATATTGCAAGTCACAGCCCATCATTTCATTTCACTTTGCGGGAAATAAATAATTGAATGGTTATCTCTCGCTACCAACCACCACCGAGGTGCTTTACGATTGGTCATACGGAAGACAGTGGCAGCGATGCGCTCGTGTCTTATAACCATTTATAGTCCCTCAACAAACCCTTTTCTTCTTTTTTTGTTAGTCGGGATAAAATTTACTAGGGTGTGCGACCCTGTAGTTCGGGCAACCAACGGGTTAGTCCCCACGCTCTCACTAAATTAACCCGCCCTGTGCCGTCTCTGCGCCTGTATTGCCAGACTACTGAAACTATGTGACATTTCTTCAGTGGTAACAACCAGACGTACCACCATTGATCTAATGGGTGATAACTGCTTGTTTTCCTTAGCAGTCTCAACGACACCCGCGAATGGGGGTGACAGAAGCATTCTTAGTCCATCACCACAGGGCAGGTTTCACAAGCAGTCTATATAATCTGTCCGTTGAGAAATCTTTATCATGGCTACACCATTAAATTTGTTCGTTGCTTTATACTCGTATAAATAAAATCACCACAGAGTAAAAAAAAATGTAAAACACTATAGAAATTAAATATAATGCGTAAAAAAAAACCTCAACAACTAAATGCTAGTTTTTTATTTACACTCAGTCAAGGACATTAGCACGCATTCTTCCAAAACTTTGTTTGTTTTTAAATTGCTGCGTTACACGGCCCTCCGCGACGGGCGATGTTGTTGTTGAAATAACCGAACATAATTAGCTCGCCCACGTGGGGTCAGCATACAGATAGGGTTGTCAAATATTTAATATTCATCTGGATTTACTCTAAACTTCTTGTTTAACTAACGATCAAAGTGACAATTCAGTTCAATGTTCAATTAATACTTTTGTGTATACAAATAGATATATCTATGATTAGGTATCTAATTATCACCACACATTAGTGCAGTCAAGAACCCGAATTAAATTTTTTGCTTCCTTATTAATTCGAAGGCAATATAAGTTAAGATCATGAGCTCATATCTTGCCACTAGTTCCATGTGTTTACGTTAATTATAATGTGTAAAATGTCCTCTTAAACCGCGTTTCTAGGTATTAGAATGAAACTAGAACAGTTGCGTATAAACCTAACGGTTATTATTAGACAATCTATTATTCTGTTTAGAATTGAATATTGGGGCTGACTTCCATCTTGTACCATTAAACTAATCAACCTATGAATCAACGCTAGACACATCCATTAGTTCAGCAGTAATTACAAAACGATTTACATAATCATCATACAAGTTCACTTTAATTTGCAAAGGGTATTGCCAATGTAGATAAGCCGTTAATGCACTAAGTGCCTTGGGGCTGTTTTTCATTCCTTCCTAAGATATTTAAATTGATATCTTTGCTTCTATACCTTGTGGATGTCCATGTAGTGACTAAAATGATATAATGTCATCACCTCATTATATATATAACCCTCTGTCTCTGAGAAAATAATGATTATATTTTGATCTGTATTTTAGCACTTGATATTCTCAGCTACTTTTAAAGAACAAATACAAAAGAGAACTGATTCGAATCCCGCTCGCAGTAAAGCTCTCTATTTTCACTTTCACAAATCATTTGTTTTCAAAAGAAATAATTGACTAACAAGTCTGGTTGAATCATGAATGGTTGTCTGCTAGTAGTCCTTCAACAGTCATCAGCATATAGTCAATCATTAAAACTTACTTACAGTATAGTTGGAAAGGAAAATAAGTATAAACAAAGACAATAAGGCTTACTTAATTATATTTTATTGTGCTAACCAAAACAGTAAAGCCGACACGTTACTTACATCAAACAATTTGCGAATACTAATCCCATCCAAGCGAAATAGTAGCGATATTTAAATTCACACTTGGTTCTACAAATTTATGTTTAAAGTAGCTCCTGCTCACGGCTTCGGCCGCGTGGACTTCTGAATATAGACAAGTCACTATAACGCAAATTTTTATTTCCATATTTTTATAGGGATAACCCTATAAAATATGAAAAATATAAATTCTATTGAACCGTTTGCTACAAAACTAATCTAAAGATTGTCTTAAATGTCATCGAAATTGGTCCACCCGTTCTGAAGTCCTTGGGAACATACACACGTCGACTGTAATATTTACTAGAAAAATTTATTATCGACAAACAATAACAATTTCAAATTTTCAGTTTGCGGAGACCGGGTACGTGATATTGGAGAACTTCCTTAGACCAGCAGAATGTATTGAACTTATTAATGCCGGCATGGAACTCGCTGCAGAGTTGCCTCCTAAACATGAGAGGTTTGTATTTGCCTCAGTGGATGGTGAAGATAAGGTACAAATTTTCCTCTAATTGTTTTTATATTAATGTAATAGAGCCCTGCCGTGTGGGGCCGGCTTTAGAATTGTCCCACCTCGGAGAGGGGTTTTTGGGTGGAGACCCATGGGAGTCGTAAGAGTCAACTGAGGGAATACCGAGGGAGTGGGCAGCAGCACTCCCTCGAGTATTAACAACATCCACTGCGATCGCCAACCCGCCTGCCAAGCGTGGCGATTACGGCACTATCCCCTCTTGGGGAGGCCTATGTCCAGCAGTGAACATTGAAATTCTGATGGATTGGATTGGAATGTAATAGATCCGGCAAGTCATGGTTTTAGTTTTTGTTGTTATACTACATTGTTACACGACAAATACCTTCTGCATTACCTAAGATACCTATATTATCCTTGTGGCGTTAGTTACTTCTTATAATATAATCATATCATTTAGAGAAAACTTCATACACTTATAACTTAATTATCACAAAGAAACAGAGACAATCTTGGATAGCAGTAATAATTTATAGTATATTTATGGTATTTATTTTAATCAAAACAGTAGTACACAAAATAATGTAAATAAAAGTTTTTTAAAGAAAATTACAGTGGTATTAATAATCTATTGGTAAAACCAAATACTGCCTGCGAAGACAATGGTATCGTGCTCTGTCCCCAGCATAGGGGCCCCTGCATAACACACACTTCTGATGTTGCGAGAATTTTCGAGAATGTACGTATTCTTGTCCGTGTGGTAACGGACTAAGAATACAAGTGTCACCACCCCATTTTTTCCCACGGGTGTCGTACAAGGCGACTAAGTAAGCAATTATCACCCATTGCATGACTGGTGGTAGGGCTGGGCACCAAGTGGGAGTACTCACTTGGTATCGGACCTGAGTGGGTTGGTACCACCATCTCCCGTGTGACAAGCTATGAAGCACATCGTTGCGTTTTGGCTGTATAGCAGGAGATAGCCCTTTATTCTTTCATTTCATATAAGTGAAATGAAATGGTGAGCAGCGGCTTGACAATATTCGGTATAGTTGAGTCCAAGAGCGACGGTTACCATTTACCATCAGATGGGCCGTGGCTCGGCTGCCAAAACATGCAATAAAAAAAATAAAAAATAAAAATTTGTTCACGAATAATCACTGCCCGGTAAAGGAAAATATCGTGAGAAATTTTAAAAACTATATTAATTGGTGTTAGTAATTATTTAAATATAAGCCTACATAAAATGGCTACAATACGGGTATTGACGCTAGTTATAATTTAATGTAAATCTATGACATAAACGCTTAATAGTTATATTAAAATATCCAACATCCTTAGGTTTAGTGTACTTTTCCACCGAAGGAATGTAACATGGTTCCAGTGGCCCGCCAATAAAGGCGGAGAGACGGCACACGGCGGGTTTCTTTAGTGGGTGCAGGCCCCACACTACCCTGGTCGTTGCCCCGAACGATAGGGTGTGCGGTTAGGAACATTTTTTCCCGCCATAACAAAAAAAAAAAAGGTTTAGTGTACTTTAAAAAAATATTAAATATGTAATACCATTTGAAAATTTTGTAAATCACACACATTCATTATCACGTGACCCCGAATGCGTATGACATGGCCCGTATTTGCATGAAACTGACAGAAACAAATACTGGAGACCACGCACGAACGACTATATTGAACAGCGGTTCGTGACGTAATTGAGCGTTTTAGCGGGAAATGTATAAAATATTTTCGTTTATCAATTTATTCTGCAAATTTAATATTTAATTTATAAGTTCTTTTTTTATTTTGTTAGTCATGGGTGTATCTACGGAATAAAAGCAGAACTATTATAGTCCAAATCCGAATCGTTAATATTTTACTTTGTCCTTTTTGTAAACTAATATTACAATAATGTTGTATAAAAATTTGAATGATTTTCCAGCAATTGAAGGAGGATTACTTCATAAATAGTAATGACAAGATCCACTACTTTTTTGAGGACGGTGCCATTGATGCTGATGGAGAGCTAAAAGTGGAGCCTGAATTGGCTTTAAATAAGGTTGTGTTTACCTTTCATTATTAAAATAGTTTTTAAGATAGCATAGCTACTGTGTATTATATAAAGCGTGTTGCCGGCATGAAGCCTTTCTTTTGTATAAGTTTCTACTTAACTTGTAAACAAGTTACTCTGTAGATAATTTTAATCAAAACATAATAGTAACTAAATATGTATTTGTTAAATAAACATAAGGTAAAGATATCTAACTTGGCGGTAATTTAATTAAAACTCGAAAGGACAATACAAATTAAGCATCCACCTATTCCACCGTGCCTTTCTGAAAAGTTCGCTATTTTCATAAAAAAAACATTACTATTTATATTGCACGCCTCATAAGCGAAGCGTTGAGGTGGGTTCTACTTCCGCTTTACACGGAACTACTGCTTTTTCAAACTTAAAATGTCTCTATTTATCATATATTGCACTTGTAAAATAATATCTACACACACATATAAAGAACAAACACTACATTAAACACAAAGTGAAAAATGTGACATTGAAAATAACAGTCACGAGCAGGATTCGAACCTGCATCTCCTGGATACCGTCCAGATGCTTTGCCAATTCAGCCATCGTGACCCTTGCTCCTGACTGCTAATTTAGATAACACATTCATACTTAACGTCTTTGGGTGACGCCTGCACCATCTGTCGGAAGTATTTTCATACATAATACCGACCAGGTAAACTTAATTTTACAATTAAGATTTTACCTAACAATGACGCAAACCCTATAAATATTTAGATATTTTTATATATATTTTTAGCATTTGACATGCTTAGCAACATACATTAAACACAAAGTGAAAAATGTGAAATCGAAAATAACATCCAGGTATCCAGTAGATGCAAGTTCGAATCCTGCTCGTGACTGTTATATAAAATATCTAAATAGGTCTTGATTAGACTTAAAAAACTGGTATAGGTATATTTTATCCCGATACCAGTAACCAGCTACAGGTGCAAAACTTACCAATTATTTTATAGCATAAACACATAAAACTAACCTTTTGGATAAATAATTAGAAAAAATTAAATAGAGAAATATAGAGAAATAGTTAAATTATAGATTACATAATAAATTACTGGAAGAGTAAAGACTTAAAATGTCGCTGTAAACGTCGTTTTCTTGGTCTCGTTATTTGGTGTATTTTACCTTATAATCATTACATAATTACTTACTTACTTATCATCACGCCATTTCCCTTGCGGGGTAGGCAGAGAGAACAGAGTGCCAAGAGGTTCTATTCTTGCATACACCTCTCGCTTCCTCAACATTCATAACTCTCTTCATACACGCTCGCCGGTTTCGGAGACTCCTGACTCCACCTTCCTTCAATACATGACCGATTTTGGTCTAGGTAGGTGAGTCTCGGTCTCCCCCTGTACCTACATTCTTCCACTTTCGCATTGTATATCTTCTTAACCAGTCGCTCGTCCGCCATTCTTTCCACATGTCCGAACCATCGGAGCATTCCCTTTCGCATCTTTACACCAATAGGTACTCTCTTTCATACCTACTCGCTCTCTTACGTCGTCGTTACGTATGCGGCCAGTCAGCTTCACTCCACAGATTCTCCGTAGAGATCGTATTTTGACCGCATTGATTTTACTCTCATGCTCCTTTTTGCATAACTAAGTCTCGCTTTCATACAATAACGTTGGGACAAGCACTACGTTGTGTATTGCGACACGTGCCTTCTGGCTGAGGTGATGACTGCCGAGAAGTTGTCCCAATGCTCCGTTCACTCTATTTCCCGCATTCACTCTTCTCACTGCATCAGTGGTGTACCTTCCATCCCGACTGAATCCACATCCAAGATATACAAATTCATTACATAACTAACTGCTTTTAAACTAGAAAACAATGATTGCTTGAGAAGTGACAAGTTGAATCACACGTACGAGAATAAATGGTACGCGGGGTTTTGTTGTTGTATGTTTGCCTTATAAGGTAAAATATAAATCTTATGTAATAAGGTCTCGGGTTCGATCTCCGGGCAACGCTATTGAGGTTTTTCATAAAAACAAAAAATTCTAAGTAGCAGCCCGGAGTTTGGAAATGTGTCCGGTAGACGGCAATAGCATCGCCCCATAACGTGGGGCTTAAACATAGTTGGCAAACTGTCGGTGTGTAATACACCTCTGCCTACCCCTTAGGGGATACAGGCGTGAGACTGTGTTTTTTTGTTTATCTTATAAATTATACATATATTAAATTTTAACCATATCAATCATATTTTATTTATTATTTATTTTTAGATTGGACACGCCCTACACTATCTCCATCCCATCTTTAGATGCTATACCTATAGCGAGCGTGTCAAGGCTGTTTGTAAGGAACTGGGCTATAAGGAGCCTGCTGTTGCCCAGTCTATGTACATATTCAAGCACCCAGGCACCGGATCTGAAGGTAGTTTTTTTATTACTTCATTCGTCATTATGCTTAAAATCTTTTTCTTAGTTAATATTACTACTAATATGGTGATTGCCCCGAGACTTAGAAAATTAATTCCATATGTGATTTACAGTAACAACAAATACACTTATCAACCTTGAGGCTAGCTAATTGAACGGTTTCATTAAATTATTTCTTCGAAATAAAAACGCATCTTGACATTTTACTTATCTATTGTCTTTTATGTTTACTAGTGGCAGAAGTTGACCCTTACTCGATATTATTACTCTGACATTACTATTGGTTAAGTAATTAGGTACACTTACAACGTGAAAACTTTTTTTTGTAAAGGCGGGTAAAAATGTTCCTAAACGCACACCCCGTCGTTCGGGGCAACGAACAGGGTAGTGTAGGGCCCTCACCCACTAAAGAAACCCGCCGTGTGCCGTCTCTCCGCCTTTATTGGCAGGCCACTGAAACTATGTTACATTCCTTCGGTGGTACAACGTGAAAGCCTAACAAACAAATAAACACACCTTCGCATATACAAATAAATAAAATTGTTGCATTTGACATAAATGGTATATTATTTAGGGTGTGTCTTCACGTTTGCAATATAGGATGCCTAAAAGAGAGTTAGGCGAGAGACCGGCTGGCCGTGTGGGGCCGGCTTTAGAATTGTCCCACCACTCTCTACCCATGGGAGTCGTAAGAGCCGACTGAGGGAATACCAGAGGAGTGGGCAGCAGTGCTCCCTCGAGTATTAACAACATCCACTGCGATCACCAACCCGCCTGCCAAGCGTGGCGGTTACGGCATTATCCCCCATGACGGGACCGCTTGTTGTGGCGTTCTCTTGGGGAGGCCTATGTCCAGCAGTGGACGTTGAAAGGCTGATGGATGGATGGAAAAGAAAGTTAACAATAATAAGCCATAATTAGAACATTTTAGACACACAATATATCTGTAACTATTTCTAGAGATAATCTTGAGATAATTCACAAGAATATTACGCACATACTCCTAAACGACTTCACGTCCTTTACCACTGAAGGAATGTAATATGGTTCCGGTGGCCTGCCAATAAAGGCGTAGAGATGACAAACGGCGGGTTTCTCACTACCCTGTTCGTTGCCCCGAACGACGGGGTGTAGCGGTTAGGAAAATGTTTTCCCGCCTTAACAAAATAAAAGGGGTATATGTATGACTAATCGGAACCACTGAAGCATAACATTCAATTACATAAATAAGTACTGTAATAAACTTATCAACGCCTACTAATAATAACATTAAATTTGGTTATGTTTTATTTTCTTTGATCAAACAATAATGATGTTTATTCCTTTCTCTGAAGAAATTACCAATAATTTTCAGAATTGTGTTCCAGATTCTCATTTACATTACGTGTCAGAGATAATACGTATTATTGCTTTTATTATTTACGTAAAATTTCCTGTAACAGTAATACCACATCAAGACGCAACATACTTGCACACTGAACCAGTGCCTCCTATCGGTTTCTGGATCGCTCTCGAAGATGCCACTGTCCAAAACAGTTGCCTCTGGGTAGTTCGTGGCTCTCATACATCTGGAGTACATAGGCACTTACTTCGAAGTCAAGAGGACAATGGCAAAGACATATTGGTGTACGACAAACCGAATCCGATTTACCCCGAATCAAGTTTCCAGCCTGTTACGGTCCCTAGGGGTAAGGTGTTTTATTAAACTTTAAAACATTGTAGTTATATGCTCATTATTTTTGTGTGTATGGCATTAATTGGAGCTATTTTACGCTAGATCGTACTTTTAACAATAAAAATAAACAAGCGATTTTCATAAGCATAGATGACGGATTGGTTTAGATTCCGTCCGAGTGTTGTGGGTTCGATTCCCACACAGGATAGCTCTCTGTGTGATCCACAAATGGTTGTTCTGAGTCTGGGTGTACTGTGTGGCCGTGAAATTATATGTTTGTAAAGTCCGCCTCGATACAAGAAGTATTCCTTAGAGAATAGCGCCCTTATAAAAAAAAACATTCTTTAAATTCCAGGTGCCTGCGTTCTTCTCCATGGCAATATTGTCCACAAAAGTGCTCACAACAAGTCTGATAAGAGCCGCCATGCTTATACCTTCCATGTTATTGAAAAACATAACAACCAGTACTCGCCGCTTAACTGGTTGCAAGAAGGAGAGAAGGCACCATTTGTAAACCTCTACAAGGCGCCTCAGATACTATAATTTATTAATGCACATTCCTATCAAGCAATCATAATCCATCAATAATATTAATTTGTTATGATACAATAGATGTTAATATAATTTAGTAGGTATGACGTAGACTTATTTATGTAGAGGTACAAATATTTTAATCTCAGTTTACTGTTATAAATATAAGTTGTTTAAACGATTTATTTATGATATCTGCTTAGTATTACCTACTATTCAAATGCATCAATTAGAATGAAACTAAAAATGTGCAGTTATCGATTCGAATACGAATGCATAATAAATTAAGCAATAGTCGATTTAAATCTAATTCTTGTCACACAATAAAATAGCATGTCATTGAACGAGTTGGGTTAGGTCTTTATGTAATAACGTATTAGAGTAATTATATTTTGTTTAATTTTTAAGAGCATTTTTAAGAGCTTGTGATACATTTTATGTAATTTTGTCCTATATTTGAATATTTAATAAATTTCGATTTACACATGTGGGCTTTCATTTAAACGGCTACTGTATATGTTGCAACATTTTTTCACAAGCCATCACATTAATTTTTACGATATAATAATAAAACCTTTATTTCCTTAACAAAAACTTTCTACAAAAAACTTGAAAAATAAATGTTTTAATTATATAGGTGTAAAAATAAAATGTCAAGGCCTTCTTGTAGGGTATAGGCCTCCTCCATTGTCATCCATGTTTTACGATTGCTAGCCGTGTTGACCCAGCTGTGACCCCGCAGTTTTGTTTATTTCGTAGTCCCAGCGCTCGTTTACGTAACAATATCCACTGCAAAATATAGTCCTATATTAAATTACTTATCTCAATCATAAGACACAAACAACTTTTCAATTATCGCACCAATTACAAATGTTTACACATTCAGATTACCGGTCAGTGTTAAGTGGTGCGCTACAATCTACCTTTGACAAGTTATTTGCGATTGACGTCATCTATCGGAAGAACTACGAATCATTTCCCAGATCCAATACATTTAAGCACTTGAGATGCTCGGCAATCTACTAGAACAAATTTTGTGAAGATAAATAAGTAGATCCGTTTGGATCTCAAACAGTAAGAAAGTACGTGATATAGATATTGTTAACATCTGATACCATGTAGACGTGCTGCGATAGCACAGGAGCCTTTGGACCGGTATTTTAAAAAGTAAAACGTTCGAAATGTTTCAAACCACGTTCGCAAGTATCTAGTAAATTATTTTATTTTATATTTACTTCATGGACTGTCTTATAAACAGAAAAAAAACAAAATATATACTTAGTTAGATTTTTTTTTAATAAAACATGGGTTGGGAGAAAGTTATACTATTAACTTATATACACCATTAGATTCTAAGAACCATTGAATGGTCCTAACTATTACAAAGCTGTAACAGAGCGGTGTGTGTACATTTAAGATATCTGAGAAAAAATGACTGTAATAGGCTACATACTTAGGTGTGTCTGAACACAAAACAATATTTTTTTAGATTTTTTGTCGGTTTATCACGCGCATGAAGCAAACTCTTGTAAACTGATTTTGACGTAACTTTTTTATTTCATAGCTCTTGAGTAGAACTCAAAACTGGTGTGCATTTTATCCCGCTACTATATCGAAAACCTGAGATACCACCTAATAATTAGGTTTTGGCTGCGGCGTAGCCACTGGCAAAGGCTAGTTATTTTATAAAGTCTAAGTTATCATAGAAGATATAAAATAGACTGTAATTAAAGTTCTTTGCTACAAGAAAATAATAATTTAAGTAGCAACTAAAGAAAACTCCAACACTCTTCAAGAATGTTTTCCAAGAAATATTTCTAGTAATTACGTTAGCGGTTTTTCTCCCCTGTATATTTATTTGAATGAAAAAATTGATGAAATGAAATGGCTTAGGAAAGGAAAATAACGTTGCAGAGGCGTAAATAAATTGCAAATCTAATTAGATTTGAAGAGTTACTCTTGACCCCGTAATGTGAAGGTTATATTAAAATATAGGTTTCGATCATTAAACATCTACCTACCCCTTCAGACGTAAAGAGCTTTACTCTCCTATTGTTGTCGTCTAGTCCGGCGGTTTATTGATCTCAACAGACTGTTGATTTTACGAGACAGATTACAACTACAGGAGCTTTTTTTTTATGCTTGTGATGGCAGACGAGCTACGACCCACATGCTGGTACTCATGGAAATAATAAGCACTAAGCAGAATGTACGGCTTCCTCCCACTACACCCAAGATACAATGGGGTGTTTCGCGATCGATCACACTGGATATGGTGGCACCGACCCGTCCGGGCCAGAGAAGTAGTAAGTATCCACTCTTCTTCACTTGTTATCTGTCTGTATCAAGTGAGCTCACTTGGTACCCAACCCTACCACCAATGACGCTATGGGTGATAATCCCACACTTTCCTTAGGCACCTAGTAAGAGACCCATGGGTAAAAATGGAGTATTGAAATTTGTATTCTTTGTACATCACAAGGACCAAATGTTTTAAATACCCTTTACGAAAAGCGAATATCTTCCGTGGACTTTTTTGTAGCACTGTCTAAAGACTTCGTTTAAGAATCATCCATAGCGGTCACTATACGTGCCGCAAAACCGAACACACCGGTATACATCTCCCGTCTACATTACACCACACAGGCGGAGGACATTGTGGAGTACGTGCACCAAAAGTTGGAGTACAAGCCCAGAGTGCAGCTACTGCAATGCAGGCGTTTGTGGTGCGAATACCAACGTTGTTTCTGGAGAAAGTCTTAGATAAAAAATTTGGCCGCAAGATGTGGTGTTCAGGTGCTTTCGCGGACAGATACCACCTGAGCGTATTAGGCATTAGTGCAACGGTAGCATTATATTAACATAGTTTTTAAGCATTTTATGTTACTAACATTTTTTTAATACATACGTAT
Organism: Leucoma salicis; assembly: GCA_948253155.1. NCBI lineage: Eukaryota > Metazoa > Arthropoda > Insecta > Lepidoptera > Erebidae > Leucoma > Leucoma salicis. The sequence goes on from OX411803.1 coordinate 25,643,002, forward strand.
GTTAGACTTTAAGGTATTTATTAATGGACCCTGTTGTCTGAAATAAAGATATTATTAATGTAAATGAGGCCTTTGCGCATCAGGAACATATAGTAAATCACAACTTTTATCAGCAAATGCCTACTTTCAAGAGGTTTTTGGGTTACCACAAGGAGTTTCGGTTAAGACAACACCTTTCTGGGATGAGGGTGATCTGTTAACAATACCCTCGTCACGGTGAGGAAGGCCGGCTTCTAAGAGGCCGCCCAATCGGCGGAGGTCGGAGTCCCGCTCGTTTCCTCGTTTACCGGATCGGTACGTTGGGCCTGAGGGTCTCGTTGCCGAAAACTGAGGCCCACGATTCCCCAGGATTCCACTGCCCGCGACGAGGTAAGGAGCACACCTGAATGCGCAGGGGGTTGCCGTGCCGGTGCAGGCTCAGATGCAAAATGGGGGGCTGCACCTCGATAGCAAATGTAATTTCGGGCCACACTTCGCCCAGCTCGGCCCTAGGCTGCCTAGGCACCACTAGGGCGTCGGAATGTCACATGACGACCCTTTGGCGTCCCAGTAATAGGCGTGGAAGTGGCCGCTGTGTTTTTAGTGGATATTACAGGCGCAACTAAGATGGGGCCGGCTTTAGAATTGTCCCACCCCTCTCTAGCCACGGGAGTCGTAAGAGCCAACTAAGGGAATACCGCAGAGTGGGCAGCAGCACTCCTTCGAGTATTAACAAGATTAACTGCGATCGCCAACCCGCCCGCCAAGCGTGGCGATTACGGCAATATCCCCCAAAAAAAAATGAGCACCCAACATAAAACGGCTCCCAGTCACGGCAGCTCCGCTATTCCGTGGCCTAACGGTAGCGGGCCCGGTAACGGCGGAGCAGGGGGTGCGAAGAATCTCCGGTTGCGGCAAGGCTACCAAAAACAACGACCTCTGGCCCTGGTAACGCACAACGTTCGAACACTTCGGACCGACGAGAGAATCACCGAGCTGCAAGAGGAATTGAGCAAGATCCACTGGGACATTATAGGGTTGTCAGAAGTCCAAAGAGAGGATGAGGGCATGACAATCCTCCAGTCCGGGAACTTGCTCTTCCACCGGGAGGGCGACCACCAGTCCCAAGGGGGTGTCGGGTTTATCGTTCGCAGGTCTCTCGTAGGCAACGTGGAGAGGATTGAAAGTGTGTCGAGTAGGTTAGTGTACCTTATACTCAGAATAACCAACCGGTATTCGTTGAAGGTCATACAGGTTTACGCACCGACCTCGACACACTCCGATGACGAGGTGGAGTCCCTATATGAGGATATCTTGAAGGCCATCCACTTGTCTAAAACCTATTTCACGGTGGTTATGGGAGACTTTAACACGAAACTGGGCAAAAGGACAGACGATGAGCTGAAGGTGGGGCACTATGGATTTGGGCAGAGGAACCACAGGGGCCAGATGCTGGCTGATTTTCTGGAGAAGGAAGGCCTCTTTATGATGAATTCCTTCTTCAGGAAGCAGCCCCAGCGAAAATGGACCTGAATTAGCCCTGATAGTTCAGTGAAAAACGAGATTGACTTCATCCTGTCGGACAAACGACACATATTCAATGATGTCTCAGTGATCAGCAGGATTAAAACTGGAAGTTATCACCGACTAGTCAGGGGTATCTTGAATATTAGAACAAAAGTCGAGAGGTCGCGCTTGATGAAGTCTACGCTCCGACCAACACCTGCCCAATACCCCCCCGAGAGCTTTCAGATCGAACTACAAAATCGCTTCAAATGTCTAGATGAGTGTGAATCAACGAGCGATATGAACAGCAGGTTCGTGCAAACTGTCCACGCGGTCGGGTCAACTTACTTCAAGGCCCGTCGCGTCAGTAGGACCCGTAAACTCTCGGACCATACTCTCAAACTCATGGAGAGGAGAAAAGAAATGATAGTCCAGTCCTCAGCCGATTGGTCCTGCCTAAGGCGGTTAAACAGACAGATCTCCAAGGCTGTGCGGCACGATATTCGCCAATTTAATACTACCTGTATTAAAGAGGCGATAGAGCGGAACCAAGGCTCGAAAGTGTTCGCAAGGGATCTGTCTGTTGGCCAAAGTCAGTTGACTAAACTGAGGACCAACTTGGTCCAAGACCCCAGATCCAAGCTAACTCGGCACTTTACCGAAGATATCCTGGACGTCGGCCTATACGAGATCAGAATGGCTCTCAAACAACTAAAGAACGGAAAGGCACCGGGATACGACGGAATAACCACAGAGCTTCTGAGAGCAGGCGGAAAGCCGGTCTTAAAAGCTCTTCAGAGGCTTTTCAATTCCGTCGTTCTCGGGGGCGATGTTCCAGAGTCGTGAACCAGAAGCGTGGTGGTGCTATTCTTCAAGAAAGGTGACAGAACCCTCTTGAAGAACTATAGACCCATCTCGCTCTTGAGCCACGTCTATAAGTTGTTTTCGAGGGCATTACAAATCGACTCACGTGCAGACTTGACGAATTCCAGCCTCCCGAACAAGCCAGTTTCCGAAAAGACTATAGTACCATAGACCACATCCATACGCTACGCCAGATTATACAGAAAACCGAGGAATATAATCGGCCTCTGTGTCTGGCGTTTGTGGACTATGAGAAAGCCTTCGATTCGATTGAAACTTGGGCGGTGCTGCAGTCCCTTCAGCGGTGCCAAGTTGACTATCGGTACATCGAAGTGCTGAAGTGCTTGTATAGAAACGCCACCATGTCAGTCCGTGTTCAGGACAGGAGTACGAAACCGATCCAACTGCAGAGAGGTGTTAGACAGGGAGACGTTATGTCCCCGAAACTCTTCACCGCTGCATAGTCATGGCAGAATCGCTGGAGGACCTTGGCACCATGCTCAATGATCTCAGCAGGGTTTCCCGGCTAGTGGGTCTCAAAATGAACATGGACAAGACGAAAGTCATGTCTAATGTCCATGTCATTTCAGCACCGGTCCTAGTCGGGAGTGCGCTTCTCGAAGATGTCGACCATTATGTCTACCTGGGACAAACAGTCCAGTTAGGTAGGCACAACTTCGAGAAAGAGGTCTATCGACGAATCCAACTTGGCTGGGCAGCATTCGGGGAGCTAAGGAAGATCTTCTCGTCCAATATTCCGCAGTGTCTGAAAACGAAGGTCTACGACCAGTGTATGTTACCAGTGATGACATACGGAACAGAGACGTGGTCTCTGAATGTTGGCCTCATATCAAAGCTCAAAGTCGCTCAGCGGGCCATGGGCGGGCTATGCTTGGTATTTCCCTACGTGACCGAATCCGTAATACGGAGATCCGTAGGAGAACGAGAGTGACCGACATAGCCCGCCGGGTTGCCATGCTGAAGTGGCAATGGGCAGGCCACATCGCTCGACGAACCGATAACCGTTGGGGACGAAAGGTTCTCGAGTGGCGACCCCGTATCGGACGGCGCGGCGTGGGACGGCCCCCCACCAGATGGACCGACGATCTGGTCAAAGCTGCAGGGAGCCGTTGGATGCGGTCGGCACAGGACCTCTCGTTGTGGCGTTCTCTTGGGGAGGTCTATATCCAGCAGTGGACGTTGAAAGGCTGATGGATGGATGGATGAAGCAATATAAATACATAATAATCAAATTATAGAGCTCAATGTTGATTAAAGATGTCCTTCATCGATCCATTAGCCTTTCACCGTTACCTACTGGACGTAGGGCTTCCCAAGAGAGCCCCAGAACTAACGGTGCTGGTCGCCTGCGTCCAACGGCTGTCTGCAGCCTTTACCATGTCATCGGTCCACCTGGTGGGTGGCTGTCCTACATTGCGCCGTCCGACTCGTGGTTGCCACTCGAGAACCTTTCTCTCCTTTCTTCTGGAGATGTTCTACCTAATTTTAATAGGGGCTATTTTTTTATTTTTTCAAAGACAGCATTTCACACTTAGAACTAATCCTTGCATCGCGGGGGACCTTACGAACTTACAAATTTACAATTAAACGGGCACAAAGTACCTACACCTAGACTCAGAAGCGGAACAATCATTTGTGGATCACACAAAGATTTTTCCTGTATGGGAACCGAACCCACAAAACTCGGGGTCGGTACCTAAACCACTTCACCGTCTATTCATTGACTTCTGAGCCAGCAGCGGCGGCTTTCTAATGCGCTTAGGGTTCCCCAAGATCAATAAGTTTTGTGTATATTCGTATCTATTGTCGAAACTGATAAAGCCTATTAAAAAACAACTCAAAGACAACAATTTGCGTATACTTTAATTACTCTTGTTATATTAAATTATAGTAGGGCAACGTGTGTTTTTTTCGGTGACCCGAACCACCGCCAGCGACTAGGGTGGCGCAGGCGGGAGTACCTGCGATGGACCGAGGAACGTCCGCCACCCGCCTCCCGCGAAAGCGTGACGCTCCGGTGGCCACAAGCGGTAAAGAGGGTACCTGGATACCACTACTGAAGTAATGTCTACCAGTTCCAGTGGTCTTCCAGTACAGGCAGAGAAACGTACGGCACACGGGGACTTATTTAGTGGGTGAGATCCCCACACTAACCTGTTCGTTGGTCCTTAGCGGTTAGGTACATTTTTCCCGCCTTAACAAAAACAAGGGTGACGTGTTTTCAAACAGAACGTTGTCTTCATTTAAAAGCTTATACACAATAGGAGTAAAAAAAACAATACCAGTAAAATACTTTACTGCCTCTGTTTATTTAGTTATTATAATCTTTGTCCGTGTGTTAACGGACTAAGAAGTGTAAGTAACGGACTAAGGTGTCACCACCTCCTTTTTTCCCGCGGGTGTTGTTTGAAGCGACTAAGGGAAGTAAGCAATAATCATCACCCATCGCACCCATTGGTTGTAGCAGGAGACAGCCAGCAGCCCCTCTTCCATTTCCCTTCTTGAGCCCGTGGTGGGTGTCTGTAATGTTTGAATTCCAAGCGATAATAAGGTCGAGATTGGAACATTGAGAGTATTGTCTGGCACGGGGTTCAGGGAGACCTGGTGGAAATTATTAGCGGGATCAAAAAGGTTTTGACAGAGACGCAGATTTGCGCCTCCAATGACATGTTGTACCTCAAATATTTCTATAGTAAAGCCGGGATGTCCATGTTCGTTCGTTCGGAGTGATGTCTGCGGTTATCACCTTCGGGGGCTTGAACATGGGGACCTGTCAATTTTGTGGTCACACGTAGTATATAGAGGGACAATCGGCATCTACGCATGCCAGTACAGGTCCCATGGAAGTTATTTTGGGCCAACTCATATCTTCAAGTAAGTCGAACGGGGGATTGACCAAATATTGGAGCAATATCCATAGGTGGAGGTGGTGGTCCTAGGTGATTTCAATGCTCACCATAAAATGTCGCTCGGTTCTTGACCACTGACTCCCTAGGTCAGAAACTCTTCAATATGGCTTCGGCCTATGATCTCTCACAACTGGTGACGTTGTAATAAAACTTATCCGCACCATCTGGAAATGATCTTGTCCAAGACTGTTCGTTTCCAGCGCTCTTTTCTACCACGTGCGTATAGGCTCTAGAATGAATTTCTTGCTGCGGTGTTTCTTCAGCGTTAAGACATGTCTTTCTTTAAACGAGGTTTGAGAAGAGCACTGACATTTTCAGGCAATCTTCAGATTGACCCAATAAGTGAGCCTGTGAAGTTTGGAAACGATCGGATTTTATGTCACCCTTCATAAGTGATATAAAAGCTGACCCCCCTTGGCTGGCCCGCATTTGTAACTACGACGTAAGAAAGCAAGTAGGTATGAAAGAGAATATTGGTGTTAAGATGCGAAAAGGAATGCCGCGATGGTTCGAACATGTCGAAAGAATGCCGGACGAGTGACTGGTTAAGAAGATATACAATACGAAAGTGGAAGGGTGTAGATACAGGCGAGACCACCTACCTAGATCAAATCGGACATGTATTGAAGAAAGGTGGAGTCAGGACACTCCGAAACCGGCGATCGTGTATGAAGAGAATTATGAATGTTGAAAGAGTGACAATGTATGCAAGAATAGACGCCTTTTGGGACTCTGTTCTCTCTGCCTAGCCCGCAAGTGAGATAGCAAGTCATTACGATCACTATTACTATGTAATAGAAATTTAAAGAATGACGACAATTGTATTCGTACGTAAAATAAAAATAAAAGAATTAACAATGCTGCATGATAAACTGTATTTATATAAATTTAGGGGTGTTAGTTTAAGTGGGATGACAGATATGGCTTGATACCACGGCCGTTCACACTGTACGAGAGGAAGTATGAGTACCGCGTATCTCGCTATCAGTTCAGTTCGGAACCCCGCTCTGTGCACACCAGCGCCATGCGTCTCGCAGCCCTCCTCGTAATTCTTGTCTGCATCCAAAGTAAGTACTAAAAATACACACCGACTTTTCCTTTTTAGGTAACGCTTGCGATTCAATTGCACGATATCCGTTTATTTCAGCGATTTACTCTTTCATAAAGTATGTATATTTCTATGCAAAGCTCTTAAATTGTTTTGTCGTATGATAAAAATATTATTCATAAACATAGTTCGATATCATTTTCATTATAATGTGTCTTTGTTAGGTTTTGCAATAAAGAGTAATATTATGAGTACAAAGAGACGATGTCTTATTTAGAACTGATGCGTACACATATCTAGAGGTCATAGTTTATTCGCGTTACGATATAATGTTTTCTATGTAGCTCTACATAACTATTGTTTATTTTATATTGAGACATATAATTGTAAACTACTTTGCCTATAGTATTGATAGGATCCAATTTTAAGGCCCTCATATAAGGAGATAATTTAGCAAATATTTTTGAAAGAGGTTTTAAAGACAAAATAACAATAGACTGTTGTCCTATGTATTATAAAGCTGTAACAGAGCTGTGTCTGTACATTTAAGATATATAAAAAAAATACTGTAATATAGCCTATATTAGACGTGTCTGAACCCAAAACATTTTTTTTAGATTTTGTTTGTCTGTTTATCTGGTTGTTCGTTCGCGCATCAAAAGCTACTGAACGGATTTTGATGCAACTTTTTTTATTTTAATAGCTCTTGATGAGACTGAAAAACATTTTATCCCGCATATATATGGGAAACCTGAGATATAACCTAAAAACTAGCTTTTAGCAAAGGTTAGTATAAATATATAGCAGTGATAGCCTAGCGGTAAATCCAAGGACTGTAAAGACAGTGACATAGAGTTTAATCTCCAGTGCAAGAACTGGCATAGCACATCGGACTTGAGATTTTTCGAAAATTTGAGTTTATTTGTTTACAACTTATCAATGCTCGATGAAGAAAAAAACGTCGTGATGATAATGCACGCCTGAGAAATTTTCTCGACGGCTTATGAAGTCTGCTTACCCGCACTAGGTAGTCGTGGTGGACTACGGTTTAAATACCTCTCACTGTGAGAGGAGATCCGTATCCAATAGCGGGACTGTAATGAATTTAAAAAAAACTATAGACTTTGAGATCCCGATGTTCAGCCACATTGTTAATAAAAGTTGATAAACTTTTTTCTGAAGAATGACAACTTGCTCTTAGATAAAAAAAGTTATTGATTTGATAGGTTATCCGTAATAACAAAGTGGTGATTGCCAGTGCCAAAAGCGGCCGGATTCCGTAGTACCTAAAGCCTTTCCTGGGAAGAACGCGTCACGAAACTCATGGGTTACTTTTATAATTCGCCAATTTGATCAGTTAGTCCGATTGTACAGACTGAATAGAGTTCGTATTTCTGACTAGAATGGAGAGAGATCACGCGCTGCACTGATAGCTTAGGGCTGTAGTTCTGAGACACACCGAACACACCGTCACATTCCTAAGAATTTAATGAAAAGAAAGTGCAATAACTTTTTATTTTCTCATTCCGGGATTCATATGCATGACCCGCAGTGGCATGCACAAAAAAACTATAACTGTGCTATTAAGAAGGCCACTTTTTCAAGGAGAACTTTTTACTCGTAAAAAAAATATGGCTACGAATGTAGTGTAATGGAAAAAATCAGCCAGGCCATTACCCTAATTGATCCAGCGATCTTTGTATCACCTAAGAATTAGCTCAATTAAATTCAGTTTATTCCTTCAAAAATTGATAGGAAAAATATTTTTCTTCATAATTTGTTTTTTGTTGAACAGATTTACGCATAGATACAATATAGCGCACATATAATCAATTTACTTGGATTGACACATAATAGTTAATAGGTATGTTCTTGTGGGATACTAAAAAAAAACAAAAATCAACAAGACTTATCCACTTGATAGTTGGTGTAGACGTGTCTCTCTTTGGCCTGTAGTGGGTCGTCCGCTAGTCCGCTAGTAGAAGTTAATTTATAATATAAGTAGAATACTGTTATGGTGCTTAAATGGGATGGAATTAGGAGCAGAGCTTTTAGTGAATAAGTCGTGAAAGACAAACGGTCCCGTTTGCCTTTCAGGGAAATATGAACGAATTTCTATCGGTAGTTAATAACATAAGACTGTACAGGTGCTCGTTATTAATTACAATGTACAGATAGTATTATATGTAATATGATTACTCGATTCATGGTTACTCTAAGCACCAAATAATGCCAGTCGCAAAATTACATCACCATTGTGAAGGATCAACACAATATCTGTAAGTTTACTAACTAGTTTTGTACTTACAAATTATGATTTAAAGGGGTTTCTAAACTGTCGAGATACTGGAACACTACCCTTCCATTTTAATTTTATAGAAGCCAGTGTGTCAGTCAAAAATAAATAATTTCGTGGCAACTAGTAATTTTTACACAGAACCCCTGGATTTCGCTTAACCAACATTAGAAATTGTTGGTAATTATCGCATTGAAACTATCGTGTGATTGATACTATTAGAGATATATATCCGGAAATAAGTCACTTTGTGGGTCGGTTTCGTCAACGAGTCGACACCGATACGGGGTCGCCCTGATGATGAGCATCGAATATGCTTGGAGCCCGGGTCCACAAAATCGATCCTCAACGTGAGTTATTTCTGTTTATGTATTTAATCGGTGGTAATGCTTACATAGATACTTAGATATTACGCATCGTATTGTTTTATTACGTGCAACAATTAATAAAACAATTTACATAACAGTTGGCGCTTTGGCGTGTGACCCAGAACAAGCACTTAATGGCTGCAAAATATATGGAGGTTCATGCACCTGCGGGTTCGGATGTAAAACTGAATATATTTACAAGACTAGGAGAGCCTGCCTTAATGCACTACGAGGTGAGTGTTCACAAAAAAATTGCTAAGCACTTCCCTATAGTGTGAAGCTTAATTATATGCTTTATCGTTTTTTCATAATTGAAATGCCTTAAAATTCTTACTAATACATGTAAGCTTGTTTGTTAAGCTTTCACGTCGTTACTACTAGGCCAATCACCATAAAATTTTGTATACTTATAAAAGCCCAGAAAAGAACATAAGCTACCTTTTTTCCGGACAAATGGATGTTCTAATTGCCTCTGTGTTGTAGCGGTAGTATGAGCGACTGCCGATCATGAGGTCTCGGGTTCGATGCCTGACTCAGGCAGTGCTATTGGGCTTTATCGTGATAAGAAAAATTCTCAGTAGCAGCCCGGAGCTTGGAAATGTGCCCGGTAGACGGCAATAGGCGTCCCCTATTACGTGGGACTTAAACATAGCTGGCGAGTCGTGGGTGTGTAATACACCTGTGCCTACCCCTACGGGGAATGCAGGCGTTATGCAATGTTTGAAAATAGATGTTCTGTGGGATTCTTATTTTTACAAAGAGATACTTAATGTGCCTACGGCACGGCGCGCGGCGTGACGTATTTATATTCTGTAGTTCACGTGGACGCAGTCGTGGGCAGAGTCTAATTTAATTATAATATTAGGTAATAATTCTAAAATTATTTTCCAAAAATTAAATGAATGTATTTTGGTAATATAATTTCAAGAGATGTTCTTCTAAATTTAAATTAAATTATTATATCCTGATATTGTTTAAAGATACATCATACAATTGCATAATAGTTTCCACTTGAACACATCACAGAACGGAGTTCAAATATATGCAACCGGTTGCCCTGCTATCGGGGCATATGTATCCAGACAATTCAAGAACCAGGTTTTGCTTGCAAGTGTGAGGGAACCGGATTTTATGGTCAGCGCTGTGAAAAAGGCAAGTAATAAATATTAAGTGTATAACTATTTTATATTTGTACCTGGTAATGAAGCGTGAAGTGATAGAAAAATATAACGAATGAATATAACACAAAATTTAAATTAGCAAATGGCATCTTTAAAAAAATATAAATGATACGTTAATACAGGAAGACCCCGTCGGATGTTTTCCGATAAAATACAATAAGATAATATTCTTATGTAACTTGTTCAGGCATTTAAAAGTTATGGATAAATAAAGAAGCTCTTACGTACAAAAATAAACATTACACTCCTTTTGCGTGTAATATTTTTCAGCTTAACACTACTATATAATTAATAACTAGTTAATTCTATATTTCAGCCTGTCCAACGGTACCGGTACGCGGCATGGTTTTCCCCTATGAATGCATCGTTATCTGAACCTGCACGAGAAACTTGAAGAATATGCATATTTATTGTAGTTTTGCAAAGTTTGCTTTATGCCATATTAATAAATTTAATATAATTCTTAATCAGGTATTACATATTGCAATATCTGATGTTTAGCAATAGTGAAAAAAAAATCATACCTACCTAATTATTTGTAGTATAAAATACTTGAATGTATTAGAAATATACAAAGGTTTTAATTAAAAGTACTTTTACGGAATAAATTCAATTTAATTGATTTCCAGTAGTCCCGGGGTTTGGTATTTACAGTATTTTACGCAATTCATATTAATTTATTTATTTCTTAAACTCTATGTTTAAATTGTAATGGCAGACTTAATGCCTGACGCAACCGAGGTGATGTAGAGATGATAGAAGGTAAGGCATTTTCAGAAGAGAACAGATACCTAGTACATAAAAAATACAAAGCACCCCGCCTGTATTCCCCGAAGGGGTAGGCAGAGGTGTATTACACACCCACGATTCGCCAGCTATGTTTGTTTTCCCACGTAATACATTCAGTCAAGAAAGTATTGGGAATGGATGATTTGTTTATGGCTCCAAATTCAAATTTTTTTTTTGTTGTTGTTTGATTGGCACAACTGTTATCTATTATGGCGCGAAGTTTGAGTTACATCTGTTATTTATATTAAATACAGTGCTGTTTTTAGTTATATCATATCTAGTGTGTATTGCGAATTTCATAATGGACAAAAATATCGACCAAAGAGTTTGTCTTAAATTTTGCATCGCCAATGGAATTTCGTGTTCGGAGTCACTGAAAATGTTACAGAAGGCTTATGATGAATCGACTTTATCAAAAACACGTGCTTATGAGTGGTACAAAGCGTTTAAAAGCGGTCGTGATGTGATGGAAGATTTACCTCGCTTTGGTAGGCCATCAACGTCTGCAACTGAAGTTAACATTGCAAAAGTGAAGGAAATAGTGACTGAAAATCCTCATTCAACTTTGAGAGAGATAGCCGCCGAACTTTCTGTGTCTCACGAGTCGATCTGTACCTTTTTAAATAATTACTTGGGTATGAAACATGTTTCCGCTCGGCTAGTCCCAAAAGACCTGAATTTTCTCCAAAAACTCAATCGCATGAGAGTCGCTGAGGACATGCTAGAACGAGTCAATTCCAACCCAACATTCATGAAACGCATTGTTACTGGTGATGAGACGTGGGTTTACGAGTTTGACATGACAACTAGTCAACAAGCTTCGGAGTGGCGACTTCCAACTGAACCGAAACCAAAAAAAACCACGCCAAAATCGATCAAAAGTCAAAGTCATGTTGACTGTTTTCTTTGACTATCGCGGTGTTGTGCACTCGGAATTCTTGCCAGAAGGTCAAACGGTAAGTAAAGAATATTATTTGAGTGTTATGCGGCGTTTAAGAGATCAAATTCGACGAAAACGCAGATTTGTGGAAAGAAAATTCTTGGATTTTGCACCACGATAATGCGCGTTCGCACAAGGCCATTATTGTGTCCTCATGGAGATAAGCAATAGGAAATATAATAAAATAACATTGCTATGTTCAATTCCGATGCCATTCAAAATAGGCTTCTAAACTGAATTGTTATATTTTGTACCATGATGTCTAATTTAGCTGAATTGCAATTGAATAGCAAGAAATAAATATATTGTCTGTGAATCGCTATACAGTAATGTCATAATGGAAAAAGATAGCACTATAGGTTTGGCTGAGGGTTTGGCGCATAAGTCGATCTCTTTTACTCTTATACACACATTGCGTTCTGAATCTTTAACGAAATTAGTTTCGGTAATTTACGGTTTTTTTCATAAAATTCTTACGGTCTAAATATTTGTTTAATACACATAACACTTAAATTTGTAATATAAAATAGTAGCTATTATAAAATATAGTAGGAAATTAACTAAATTTATAACGGTATCTCTTTTAATTTCTAGTATGTGTTTAGTCCGAGACGTAGAAGTAACTTTTGAACGCACCTTGAAAATGTTATCACAGAGTATATCGCGGTGTTTGTATTTTTTCATCCAGTGGTCACAAATCTACCGATTTTTCGGTATTTCTACTGGTATGGCGCCTGTCCTACTGAAATACCGAAATGAAACGATTTTTCTTCGATTTCTAAGAATACAAGTAAATTCTTACTTACTTACTTATCATCACGCCATTTCCCTTGTTAGGTAGGCAGAGAGAACAGAGTGCCAAGAGGCTCTATCCTTGCATACATCTCTCGCTTTCTCAACATTCATAACTCTCTTCATACACGCTCGCCGGTTTCGGAGACTCCTGACTCCACCTTCCTTCAAACATGACCAATTTGGTCTAGGTAGGTAAGTCTCGGTCTCCCCCTGTACCTACATCCTTCCACTTTCGCATTGTATATTTTCTTAGCCAGTCGCTCGTCCGGCAATCTTTCCACGTGTCTGAACCATCGGAGTATTCCCTTTCGCATCTTTACACCAATACAGAGAGTATTCATACCTACACGCTCTCTTACGTCATTGTTACGAATGCAAAAAGCAAGAAAATTATCCCGATTTTATTACCGAATTTCAACAATTCCAAGTTGGCATACCTATATTTTTTTTTTTACAGTAAATCTTTCAGTTATAGGTATGTCTGCATGTACGTCAATTAATAGACATTTGTGTTTACGACCCACGCCACCTGCATTAATAAATAGTACACTTAATTTTTATAATATACTAGATGACCCGGTGAACTTCGTATCACCTGGAAGTTATTTTATCAGCGATTATAAATCCTAATTAATTCGCATCGTCTAAGGTCTGATTTTGAAACGTGCTTGTAATTCTTCTGAATTAGAAAGAATGACAGTAGCTTTCATTTTGTCGTCTGTTAACGAAATACCCATACAAAGTTACCAATACAGATTTTTTCAATTTTTCTTCTTTATTTATAGGGTTCCCCTTTTTTTCTTTACTTTTAAACCACCCCTGTATTATAGCGAACAAAATACAAAAACAATTATTCAAATCGGTCAAGCCAGTTTTGAGTTTTAGCGAAACTAACGAACAGCAATTGGTTTTTATTATATATATATATATATAGTTATAAAGATAACCGTGAAACCGTGAGTGCCAGCAAAATAAATTGATTATCATATATAGCGTAAGTATATTATAATCAGAAAATACTCAGTGTATATCAAATATGAGATTCAAAGGATATTTTTGTGGTCAAATGATAATGATTCAGTTTTATTGGTGCTTTGCCGTTGTAATATATTATGTTTTAAAAGATTCCACTTGAGTCCCAAGTAAAGTTATATGGTGAAGGTGTAATATACTCATGAACTTATTATAGTATCGAAATTACTATAAGTCAAAGTTTAAAAGATGGTTGTAATGCCTAGAGCTACATTTAGCTAAAATGCAAGAGAACTATCGGATACATAGGGAGAGCTATTTGAAGAGTTTGCTGTAAGTATTATTTATTTAAATTAGTAATAGCAAGTGAGCTACTAAACTCTAGTAACTATGCGCAGAGAGCTCACTCTACTTGGTATCCTACCAATACCAGTCCGTTGTTGATACCCACCAGAGGGAAATATTGTTGATATATGTTAGTCCGTTAGAGTTACTAAAACTCAGCAATGAAACTGCTACAGTTATGTGTGTGTGTCATCCTATATTTCTTGGTGATGTGTGAAAATAAAATAAATAAAAAGAACTGCCTCTGTGGTGCAGCGGTAATGTAAGCAACTGCTGATCAGGTTCGATCCCCGGGTCGGACTTAAACATAGCTGGCGAATCGTGAGTGTGTAATACACCTCTGCCTACCCCTTCGGCAAATATAGGCGTGATGCTGTGTAAAAATAATTGAGAGTAATTTGTATATTCTCATGTTAAGCAGCCCAATATATTTTCTATGTTCTAAATATAACATACATACATTCATCCATCCATCCATCAGCCTTTCAACGCCCACCGCTGGACATAGGCATACATACTTTCAGAACATGTTTAATTTACAGATTGAACAACAGCAAGTTCTTATAGACAAAGTTGCCTTGAATATAGGCAGCATACCAGCTCTTGTTGATGAGACACCCTCTTTGTCCACAAGAGTGGGTGCTCTCCTTGATCCATCTGAATCAGAGTGTGTTAAGAGATGTAAATCAGGCACAATTTTACGAACTCCTAAATCAATTTAAACTGGCTTGAGGGCCCTTCAAGCCACACATCCACAGTCACTGCTACTCTGCAATATCACCACCAACTGTAACATTTCCCGAAAGGCATGATACACATAGACGTTGATCGCATCGTCGAAGATAGGGCTGAGTTCGAAACAATTGTATAATAGTGAATCCAGGAAGAAAATAAAAAAATATCAAATTAAATCTTTATTTTTCTTGTCAACATCCCGTACTAGGACGTAACTCTTAGAGTTCGGCAGTAAGTTCGTTACAAATATGTAATTAACAAGCAAAAAGTTGATATGCATATGTCTATATTTATTTCGAAAATAACTGTGAAAGTTTGAAGTAAAATGGGTTTCGTAGTTTTTGAGTTTAAGTTAAACGAAGAAAAATATATAATTAGCCGATACCTAGAAAATTACAATATGTACTTAAATTACCCATATGCGTAGAGTAGCCCACGTTATAAGGACTTTAAAAGTTCTAAGAAAACTGTTTTAAAAATCCCAATAGTCCTTTCTATAATGTTTATTGCTCTAATGTGAAAATCTGAATGACTCTACACCTAATGCACCAGGATTAGGTGTTATAATAATAGTTTTTATTAGGTACATACGTCAGACCTATATTTTGCAAGATATCTATTTAGATCCTCTCAGTAATTTTTTTTTAAATAACACCGTGCACTAAGGAATAATCCCTATCTCGCGGGGGACATTACAAACATACAATTTCACGGACTCTGTACACCCAGTTAGGTGTTAGGAAAGAATTTTCTCGGTATATAACAGCAACGCTAGTGGCACCATTCGTACGTGAAATTACTGGTGTTAGGGCTGGGTACTAAGTGAGAGTGCTCATTTGCTCTCAGGCCCGAATATCCTTTCCTACGGGTATCGTATAAGGCGACTAAAGGAAGTAAGCAATTATAACCCATTGCATTAGTGGTGGTAGGGCTGGGTACTAAGTGAGAGTACTCACTTGCTATCGGGCCCGAACGGGTCGGTACCACCGTCTCCTGCGTGACCGGTCATGAAGCACGTCAGTGTGTTTTGGCTGTAGCAGAAGATTACCGTTTATTCTTTAATTTCACATCAGAGAAACTAAATGGTGCGCAGCGGCTTGACTATACTTTCAGTATAGTTGAGTTCATGCGCGACGGTTACAACTTACCACCATAAGCAATAAAAAAAAGGTAGGATTTTTCTAAGGTAGTGGGTTTTCTAAGGTGTATCTGTAATACCTATATATAATAACTAATATTATTACTAATATTAGCAAGTTATAAAAAATATAATGTTTATTTCTGAGAAAAATATGTCATTTGTTGCCTGCAGGCTACGCGGGTGAAGCCGCGGGCAGGAGCTATTGTATGAACAGTCGAGTATATACTTCTCTATTTGAATCGTTTCTTTGGCGTGGAACCCTGTTTTTCCAAAATAAAAGCCCGTCCAAATCGGTACATCCGTTCTGGAGATTAGCCGGAACAAACAGCCAATAACTTTAAAATTTGGTATTTTACTAAAGGTAGCGTTTTTAAACAGACACTTCAATTATATTTATTTGTATAGATAATTGCCAACCGCGACTTCGTCGGCGTGAACGTCAAAATTCGAATTCGTTATGTTGTTTGAGCTTATCCTACAAAAAAAGTAAAACAACTTTTTTTTTATTGCATTTAGTGGCAGCCGAGCCACGGTCCATCTGATGGTAAATGGTAACCGCCGGCCATGGACTCGACTGTACCGAGAGTATTGTCAAGCCGCTGCTCACCAATTCATTTTACAGATGAAATGAAATATAAACGGCTATCTCCTGCTACAGCCAAAACGCAACGGTATGCTTCATGGCCGGTCACACGGGAGATGGTGGTACCAACCCGCTCGGGCCGGATACCAAGTGAGTACTCCCACTTGGTACCCAGCCCTACCACCAGTCGTGCAATGGATGATAATTGCTTACTTCCCTTAGTCGCCTCATACGACACCCGTGGGAAAGAATGGGGTGATGACACTTGTATTCTTAATCCGTCACCACACGGTTAAAAAAAACTATTTTAATACAGTGTCTTATCTATGTATCTCTAACAAATTTTATCCAAATCCCTTCAGACGTTTAGACGTGATTCATGGAAAACATCCACTAAACATGCAATCATCTTAACAAACTTTCTCATATATAAATTGTTGAAAGTGTTTTTTGTCCGTGTGGTGACGGATTAAGTATACAAGTGTCACCACCACATTCTTTCCCATGGATGTCGTAAGGCGACTGAAGGATGTAAGCAACTATCATCCATTGCATTGAAGCACATCGTTGCGTTTTGGCCGTAGCAGGAAATAGCCGTTTATTTTTTCATTTTATATCTGTGAAATAAAATGGTGAGCAGCGGCTTGACAATACTCTCGGTATAGTCGAGTACATCAGCGACGGTTACCATTTACCATCAGATGGGCCGTGGCTCGTCTGCCACTACAAGCAATAAAAAAAGCACCGAGTCGCAATACAGCCCTTTGCGGATAATATAAAGTTTGTCTGTATGAGAATCGAACCCGCGACACCCGGGTGGGAGGTCAGTATTTAAACCACTCCACCATCTGAGCGTAGGATTGATATTAATTTTTTCCTTATAAGTAGGTACCTAAATGAATGGTCTCCCACGTGTCGTCCAATTACTTTGGGCATGCGTTTTTTTCTTTACAAATACAATCACATTGCTTAAATGACTTTAAATATATAGCAAGCAGCAATTGTTATTATAGCAAACCTCGTAATTATATATCAATATGAGTATGGGAAATATTTATTCTTATGGTATCGATGTTCATTTAATTTCTATAAGTAATTATTTATAGTTAACTACATTTAGCGTTCGCTATAGCGACTGTTTGAATCTAGAAGTACCGCCGCCATCGGTTACCTTTAAGTAAATGATTATTTGCCGTAAGGGGCCAGCTTTAGCATTGTCCCACCCCTCTCCACCCATAGGAGTCGTAAGAGCCGACTGAGGGAGTACCAGGGGAGTGGGCAGCAGCACTCCCTTGAATATTAACAACATCTACTGCGATCGCCAACCCGCCTGCCAAGCGTGGCGATTACGGCACTATCCCCTATATGAGCGAAACACATGTTGTGGCGTACTCTTCGGGAGGCCTATGTCCAGCAGTAGACGTGAAAGGCTGATGGGTGGATGGATGGAAATGATTATTTATGATCGTGTGACTCTAAACACTTTATGAAAGTTTTATACTATGAAAATAATTCAGTAAAAGCGAAAAAATAGTAACTTTATTTGAATCGCTTAATTTAACACATGAGCGATCTTGTTTAGGTTGTCAAGTAAGTTCATGGTACGAATTTCAATACAATATGTCATATTTACGATTGATTATGTGCTGAATCGTCAACAAATGTCAATAACCAAAAGATTGCGTCTTAAACAAGTCATGGTACGAAATTGCGATTCAGTTCAGTTTGGGTCCTAAACTGGATCGCAATAAGAGTTCATTCATGTAGGCCTGCTGGACAGTGCTAGCAGTGTATATATCAGAACACAGCCTAATACATTATTTGTCATTTTTCAAATGTAAAAAAATGGCTGTCTGTCACTTGCAAATGTAGTTTACGAACTTGCTTATTGCTGTTTTGTAGTGTTAGTAAGTAATTGTTTCGAGGTGGAATGAAGGAAAATCAGAGAAAATGTTTTAAGTGTTTTAGTGTAAAGAAAATATACAGGTCAAGATACTTTCACAATAGCTAGTTAAAGTGATCAAAGTTAGTTGCGATTATAGAGTTCTGTGATTGTAAAATTTTATATTTTTTGTTAAGTAAAAGTTTATTTTGATCTATTTTTATTTTCAAACATTTAATAAGAATCCTAATAAAACTACAAAAATAAGTGGTCGTATTTGAATTCCCTCTCTATATTAATTAAAGGGGGCGTTCAACAGGTGCTGTATCTGTCAGAATCTGCCACAATTTTTTTGTTCAAAGTTGCTATTCTTCTCGGGTAGAGTTTATGTTCCTTGACTAAAGCCCGCGCGAGCGCCAATAGTTACAGTTTTAGGTTTAAAATTTTTGCTGAATTCACTATATAGATCAGTATATGCAGTATATAAATCGTTAGGGTTGTCATGAAAAGGCAACCATGGTACTTTTTCAGATAGATTACATTTAAAAAGCTCTAAGCGGCTAGAGTTCATTGGAACAAAGGTAACTTTATCTTTATGGACCCTACTAGTTCCAGGAAATACCACCAGTTGTCCACAATGATCAGATTCCAGTTTATTTATGATAGATTTATATGCTTTTGCATTTGTAAATATATTATCTATACAAGTTGCGCTCAAAGAAGTAGGTAATCCTAGTAGGTTCCAGAAAAAAATTGTGCATGTTATAAGATTTCATTATAGTTATAAATTTTTGAGTAACAGTGCTATTTTCAAGTAAATTTATATTAAAGTCTCCACAGATCACAATTGTTTATTTGAACTGGAGGTTTTAAATAAAATATCCTCTAAGTGTCTCTCAAAATCATCATATTATGGTGAACATGGGGGTCTATAAACACAAGCGACAATGAACTGCTCAGACTCAATACAAGCAATTTCAATAACCCGATCAACAGAGAGGCTCACAATATCATTACGTACTTTATATTTAATTTTATTATCTATAATAATTAGGGCACCACCCCGTATACTCATGTCTCTGTAGAATGAGCAAGCAACCTGGTGATTGGGAAAATTGAAAATGAATTGATTGTTTTTGAGCCAATGCTCTGTAATACAAAGAATATCTACATCACAATCATTAGATAATAAATAATTCAAATTCTTTACCAAACATACCTTGAATATTTTGATGTACCAGGTTGATTGGCTTTAATTTATGATTATTATACAATATACTATTACTAGAGTAAGAGGATGTCTCTTTTGTCTTTATTAGATTATAATTGGTTGATAAACAAATTTTAAAGCAAGAGGCGAGAGAGGTAGAGTTGGCGGGCAACTAAGCAAACGAGTGTGTACTACATACTCCCAAATTTTTGCCCGATACAGTGTATTCCTCGGACCAATAGTAGTATACTTAGTCTATGGTGTGTTCATTCTAATATCTGTGCACGATTTTTTGCTAAGCCTCCTAAGGCTACATATACTGTATCAACGAGAAATAAATCCCAAACGTAAACGTCAACCAGTTGCGTCTATTTACCTGAACCGTACGGTAAAAAAAGACGAGATTTCAACGGGAAAGTGAAATAAAATTAAAGTTTGTGGAAAGTTTTCGTTTTATAACGTCAGTGTTATTATAATCCGCGTCGATTTGGTCGAGCAGGCTGCCGAAACTTATTCAGGTAGTTTTAGCACCTCAATCGTCAGGAAATCTTTCAGACTTAGCAGACATGGCAGATAAACTGGCAGAGTTACAACCAGAAACTCAAGATGTTTGCTCGGTAAGCAACAACAAACATTCCCCTACATTTTCATCTTATCCTGGCTGTGTTGCTTCTACATCATCACCCGCTAACCATGATAATTTAACCCTAATTCAAAAACTAATTGACACACTGACTAAAGCTGTGGCGTCAATATCTTTACAATTAGGGAATGATAGGAGGTGTTATGGTCATTCTAGAGATAGAACTGATGCAAGTTTTAAAGGCAAGAGACGTATATCTAGGAGTCGTTCTAGGGATAATGGTGATTTTTGTTGGTATCACAAAACTTTCAGTTCCAAGGCAACGAAATGCATCAAGCCTTGCAAATCGTCTAATGACCAGGGAAACGACAAGAACTTTCTGTAGTGGTGAGTACAGAAAGTGAGTTTAGAAGTCGCCGCCTTTTCATCTTTGACAAGAAATCAGGCCAGAAATTTCTAGTCGACACCGGTTCTGACATCTGTTGTTTTCCTAAACGTCTTGTCAAATCAAAAATTCAAGATTCGAATTTCGAACTTTGTGCGGCAAACTGTAACAAAATTAAAACATTTGATATCATTCGATTAAAGTTAAATATAGGTTTGAGACGCGATTTCAAATGGAATTTTGTCATTGCAGACGTTGATTTGCCAATTATAGGTTCCGATTTTATAAGTCATTACGATTTAATTATCGACTGTAAGCGCAAAAGAATAATAGATGGTCTAACCAAACTATTTATTTCTGCATCAATCGCCGTCGTTCAGCAACCTTTTATAAAAACCGTTTCGATTAGCAATACGCCTTTTGAAAAACTTTTAAGCGAATATCCATAAATCACCAGGCCTGGTATCGACCGTGAGATTAAACATAATACTGTTCATTTTATAGAGACAACTGATGGCCCGCCAATCTCTTGCCGACCCAGAAGACTAGCCCCCGAAAAGCTCGAAGAAAGAGGTCGAGTTGTTAGTTAGTAATGGTACTGCGAGAACTTCCAGCAGCCCTTGGTCATCTCCACTGCATTTGGTTCCCAAGAAGGACGCGACTTGGCGACCTTGCGGTGACTATAGATAATTAAATGCTCGCACCATTCCGGATAAGTATCCTATTCGGCACATTGGTGATTTTACTAGTAATCTTGCTGGATTAACCATATTCAGTACAATTGACCTGGTAAAGGCGTACCAACAGATTCCTGTTAATAAGGACGATATTTGCAAAACTGCTATAACCACACTATTTGGATTGTTCGAATTTCCATACATGACATTTGGTCTTCGAAACGCAGGACAACTTTCCAGCGTTTCATCAATGAAGTCGTTACGGGACTTGATTTTTGTTTCCAATACGTTAACGACATTTTAGTGTTCTCTAAAAGCCATTCTTGTCATTTACAGCATCTTAGGATCCTATTCGACAGATTACGTCAATTTGGTGTAGTCGTGAACACCAGTAAATGCAATATATTTGGAGCTGAAGAAGTAACTTTTCTAGGGAGTAAAATTTGTGCGAAAGGTACTAAACCTCCCGAGGAACGCGTACAAGTTTAAACCTTTCAACCCTTAAGTTTAAGTAATAAACCTTTTCCTTGGGCACCACAACTTGAAAAACAATCTCGAGTTTGCAAGGATCATTTAGCTTCAATAACACTTTTTGCTCACCAAGATTTCAAAACAAAACTTGGTCTTTTCACAGATGCTTCTGGCACGTACGTAGGAGCATGTCTTCAGCAGCAACGTGACAACCAACACTGGGAGCCTTTAGCATTTTTCAGCAAAAAGTTAAATGAAAAACAAAAGTCCAGCTTATTATCGCGAACTTTTGGCTATCTATGAGGCTGTTCAACACTTTCGACACATAATGGAAGCACACTTCGGGAGAAATTTCACTGATCATACACGACTCACATTTTCATTTCAGCAACGTAAAGAAAAGTTACCCCCTATTCAACGTAATCAATTAAATTTTATTAGTTAATCCTCGACTAATATCGTCTACATCAAGGGAGAAGAGAATGTGGTAGCCGATACATTGTCACAAGTCGAAAGCATTAATTTTTCAGAAAATTTTGCTTAGCTTTCAAAACAAGCACAATTAGCTGACGAAGAATTAAAAATTCTTAGGAATAATTCATCTTTAGTTTTAAAAGAAACTGACATTCCAGAAACCCACCTTAAAATAACGTGTGATTTTTCAACAGGAAAAACAAGACCTTACCTTCCACAAACATTCAGGTATCCCGCTTTCCTGATACTTCACAACCTCAGTCATCCCGGTGCGCAGGCAAGCGCAAGACTGGTGGCGATTTGTTTGGTCTGGTATTAAAAAGGGTTGCAGTAAGTGGGCACGCAACTGTATTGCATGCCAGAAGAACAAGGTAACCAGAC
This sequence comes from Leucoma salicis, assembly GCA_948253155.1. NCBI lineage: Eukaryota > Metazoa > Arthropoda > Insecta > Lepidoptera > Erebidae > Leucoma > Leucoma salicis. Next base: position 25,665,537 of record OX411803.1, read on the forward strand.
ACATTAATATGCCAGTAGGCAACTTTAAAGAAGTATTCTGCAGATTTAGGAATGTGCACTTGGATATTATTGGTCCATTGCCCAGTTCCACAGGTTTCTTGTACTGTCTGACAGCAATTGACAGATTCTCGAGATGGCCTGAAGCATGGCCTATGTTCGGAATTTCAGCAGAGGAAGTTGCGGATACTTTCATTAAGGGTTGGATATCTAGATTCGGTATTCCACTTGTTGTCACTACAGACCAAGGTAGACAATTCGAATCTTATATTTTTAATAATCTTTTGGATTGGTGTTCTATTCGAAGACAACGCACTACTATTTATCATCCTTAATCTAATCGAGAGATTTCACCGTCAACTCAAGGCTGCAATCATGTGTCATAATAACTCATGGGCTAACGCTCTACCCTTCGTCCTGTTAGGAATAAGGACAGCCCATAAAGTTGATCTTGATTGTAGTTCTGCTGAACTACTTTATGGAGAGCCGTTAAGATTGCCTGGTGACTTTATTTTAGAAAATAAATCAGTTAGTCATAGCAGCTTTTTAAAAGATATTCGTTCAATCATCTCTAAATTAAAACCCATTCTAGCCGCTCATCATAACAATCATAAATCATTTATTTTTAAGGATTTAGATAAGGCAACTCACGTGTTTTTAAGGGATAATTCTGTTCGACTCTCACTTCAACCTCCATATACTGACCCTTATAAAATAATTAATAGGAACAACAATTTAAAAACTATAAATATTCTCATAAAAATTAAGAAAAAAGAAGTAAGCCTGATCGAGTGAAACCTGCACACTTAGAGGCAGACCAGTTTCAGTGTGAGCCGCAACCCGCAAAGATTTCTCCTCATCCAGCCCTTCCTGCCTCTGTTGACATGGACTCCGATGCTAGCACAGCGAATTCCAATCTGTCATCTGAACGGAACTATACGACTCGTTCGGGCAGGCGCGTTATATTTAGATTTTAACTTGCTTTAGTTAGTTGTAGGTTATTTCTTCTCCTAGGTTATTTATCTCCCTAGGGGGGTGATGTGGAAATAATAATATTTCCCACTCAACCTCCTTACTGAAATATAGGTCAAACAAAAGTCTTTGTTGAGATTTTGAATTATAGTATTCTGACAATCTAAGAAATATTTATTAATGTCAAGATTCAAATCTTCTTGTCTTCTTGTTTTCTTTAAACAAGAAGACAAAATTATAAAAATGTCGATGTCATATATATGAGATGTCATATATCGACTAATAGATATTTTTATTATTGCTCAGTATTTTAAGAAGGAAGCACTTGGTCTTCCTTAGCGACCCTTAAGGTCCTCACTCCTTGATGTTGCAGTATTTCTTTGTATATAAAGCCTTTCAGTACCTATGTTATAATTGTTGGTTACTACCTATTCAAAAGTCTTGCAATTCTTTATAACTAGTGTTTTATAACAATGATGCATTGAAGTGTATATGTGAATAAGCAAGATGTAATGAATCTACTTCTAACTGAGTACCTAATCCTCGTGATTATTAATCAGTTGAATACGCAGTCGAGATATTGGGGCTCGACATATTAGATGAGGAGATGGTTATACCAAGCCCATAGCAACCCCCAAAAGTTCTTAATTGTAGTCATTATTTGGCAAAAACCTTAATTGTAAAGTTATATCTCAGGTTCCCGAAATAATAGAGTAGATAAAACGTAAGTACTTTGTAGTTTTACCCACGTAAGCGTAGGTTGTCATAGTTTGAACCTAGGCAATTTTTACAAAATTCGATAGCTTTGAATATTTACCTACATCCATCCATCCATCCATCCATCAGCCTTTCAACGTCCACTGCTGGACATAGGCCTCCCCAAGAGAACGCCACAACGAGCGGTCCCGTCATGGGGGATAATGCCGTAATCGCCACGCTTGGCAGGCGGGTTGGCGATCGCCGTGGATGTTGTTAATACTCGGGGGAGTGCTGCTGCCCACTCCTTCGGTATTCCCTCAGTCGGCTCTTACAACCCCCGTGATTTACCTATATAGTTATCTAATTATGTAATAAACAACAGACTAAAGTGGAGTCATTTTAATAGGTAACATTTGACGTCTGTCAGTTTTATCTTCATAGTGAGGTGATCTGCTTAAAAACATCGATTGAAGCGAATAAATCGATACGGACTTGAAACATAATAATGTGAATCCCTGTCCCATTATTATTTTTCTTTCGTAAATAGGAGCAAAATAAGACAAGTACATAATTTAACAAAAAAATTGCATTTATTCAGTTGAACTATCAGAACTGTTATTAGTATTGTCATCTTCATCACTGCTGTCAGCTGAAATATTATTAATTCATTTTCAATAATATTGTCTATTCTCACATCTCGTTCAAAATCTTGTAAAATTATTTTCTTTGTTTTCTCTAAGATTTTTCTCCAGTCTTCTGTAGTGACTTCTGCACACGCAGTTTTTAGCAGAGTCATCATTTTAGCAGTACTGAAGGGTGGTTCAGTATTGTTCCGCACTGCATGACCCCCTTTATTTGTGCCCAAATAAGCTCGATGGCGTTATACTGGCAATGGTAGAGAGGCAATCGAATAACTTCGTGTCCATGCTCTAGGGCTAGTTCATCGATTACATAGCGGAGCTTGGACGGCTCAGTTGCTTTTACCAGATTTAACAACTCAACTTTTAATAAAGTTGGACTTGCATCCACACCATTTCTTACCAGCCACGAGACAATTTCTTGCTTTTTATTTGCTTGAGTTGGTGGTTTATCGACTTGTACAGAATGATGCGGTGCGTTGTCCATTATAATTTTCGATGGGTTTCTAAGCTGACTAGCAGCTTCTCAAACCACTCTTTAAAAACCTCAAAGTTCATTTCCTCATGGTAATCACTTGTAGTTTTAGAGGCGAATGCGAGAAGGCAGTCTGGAATAAAACCTTGAGAAGCTGATCCCGCGTGACATATAATAAGTCGGGCTCCTTTTCCCGATGGAACTTTTGAGGTGGAAGCCGCTGTATCATCGGTCCATGTCCGCGAAACCGTATGGTTTGCATTCAACCATGTTTTGTCAATAAGCAGGACATTGCCCCAATCCGTAATTTTATTTACTTGACGTAAGAATGTTACTCTCTTCAAAATAATATTATAGCGTTCTAGCTAAATTTTCCACTTGTCAGATTTTTTAAATCTAAAGCCAATCGATTTCAAAACCTTTGATAGAGACCATTTACCACCAAAAAATAAGCCTGCGTCTTTTAACGAACTCATTAGCTTTTCCCGTGTAGGATATTCTTTTCTCGAGTAATATCCATAAATGTGGTTGCGAATTGCAGCAGCATCAAAAAAATTATCAACGCCAACAATTTTCTTGTACCTCTTTCTTTTTTTCGGTGTACGTAAAGTATTATCTTCTGAGCCTGATAGTAAGTATTTCTCTTTCAGAATTTGAGTTACTGTCCTCTTCCCTATTCCCAATTCTTCGGCAACGCGTTCTCTCGGTTGTGTCAATGGTAAAAGGGGCCCGTCGTTAACTGATTCACGTTCAAAATAATTGTGCAATTTCACCACTAGTTCGCGAGATTGACTGTTTAGCGTTTTCCCCCGTTTCGACATGGTAAGACTGTAATGTTGTTCTTGTTTACTAATCGTTAAGCAATCGGAGTCCAATTTATAGCCAGGTAAACGTAGTCAGTAAGATCAGTCCAATAAAAAAGCTGGGCCAAAAGAAAATAACAAAGAGCACACCAAAAACGCACAGTCACTTCGCACAATGACAAAAGACTACGTCATGTAATGGCGACATGAAATGGCGTCATCGACAGGCACTGGTGTTGCCAGCAACATCCCACCTAAATTGTCCATCCATCCATCCATCAGCCTTTTAATGTCCACTGCTGGACATAGGCCTCCCCAAGAATGGGGGATAGTGCGTAATCGTCACGCTTGGCAGGCAGGTTGGCGATCGCAATGGATGTTGTTAATACTCGAGGGAGTGCTGTTGCCCACTCCCCCGGTATTCCCTCAGTCGGCTCTTACGACTTCCATGGGTGGAGAGGGATGGAACAATTCTAAAGCCGGCCCCACACGGCCCACAACCTAAATTGTACCTAACATCAATAATTTTCTATTTAGTTATTTTTTGTATTTTTATAGTTAAAAGAATAAATATAATTATGCATTTGATTCTACTTATCAGTTTTAGATTTTTAAAGTAACATCCCTTTTGTTTAGGCGGGAAAAAAAGTTGCAACGAACAGCCCCAGCAAGGGCGGCATTAGACGCAAATATTCACGCCTGCGCCGCCCCAGTCGCTGGCGGCGGTTAGGGTCTGCGGAAGGATCAGCCTACCTGGCCCTCACCGCCGCTTCCTTCCGCGAGATGACCTCCTCGCAGAAGGCAGCGACCGTGGCCCAATTCCTGTCGCTGCCAAGTATCGCTCAGACGACGCTCGACAGCGAGAGGTCCCCCCCTATTGCCGCGACGAGTTCACGGCGCTGCTTGGTCAAAGCCGGGCATGACTCGAGCGTGTGCTGCGCCGTGTCCTCGTCGCAGCCGCAATGGTGACAGCCCGGAGTCGCTTCCCTCCTTGCGACAATTTGCAGATATCTGCCGAAGCAACCGTGCCCCGACAGCACCTGCACCAGTCGGAAGGTAAGGACTCCGTGCCGCCGCCCTGCCCACTCTTCCAGCACCGGCTGGAGCGCCCCTACGGTCCGAAGACCAGCCCGGGGTGCCTTCAGCCGCGCCCTCCAGTTGGCCATGGCAGCTCGGCGGGCGCCACCCTGCCATCTGGCCACCACGCTGGGTAGGGGACGTCCACCCCCCTCCCACTCTTGCGACGCCCGCCGGTACGCCTCGGCGAGCACCTCCGCCTCCAAGTCCCACGGAGGGGTTCCGGCCAACACGCAGGCTACCTCGGTCGACACCGTGCGGTATCCACGTATGACCCTGGACGCGACGACTCTCTGTGGCCTCCACAGAAGAGCCCTGTTCAGTGCGTCCAGGGACTCCGCCCACACGGGTGCGCCGTACAGCGCCATCGACCGGACCACCCCCGTGTAAAGCCGTCGATACGCATTGTTGGGTCCGACAGTAACATCCCTAGTGTTTAAAAAGAAAAAGGGTTAACTGACGCAACATTGTAACGACGTTCAGTTCTTAAGATCAGAAATTGTTTTTTATGTTTAGAATGGTTTATAAGTGAAAGCAAATCGTATAATTACTCGTATCGGTCGTTATTACAATAAATATGTAATCGTAATTAAAAAAAGTTAAGCAATTGTGCAGTATTAGCAAAACGAAAAAAATATATTATTTAATGCCCGCCGTTACAAGGTTACGTTTTTGAATTTTGATGAATTGTCTAATGTTACCTATTAAAATGACTCCACTTTAGTTAAACAATAACACGTTGGATATTCGTGGTTTCACCTGCGTAAGATTCTACTTAGGAATCTAGCGGGGATGCCAGAAAGTAGGTGCTGATAAATAAAGGCGATAAATCATAATAATATTTTATTGTTTTACACAGATCTGGCGAAAACTAAGAAATAACCAGGATAGAATCACTTTGTATAATTTTTGGCGTTCCTAAGCAATATAAATTCAGAATTTTACTTTGGAGGCGAATGTCTACAGATGTCTAGATAAAGTGCCCATAGATGTAACCATCGCCTGGCCACTCATGAGACAGCAACATAGCACTTCAGTGTTAGCCACACTACGTAAATGAAGATTGCGATATAAGAGTCGGGACTCCATACAATTTAATTTTATCTAATTGCATGGCATTCTATTACCAACATTAGCAAGGAACATAATAATTACCTATGTCATTAAGTCCAATATGCCAACCTAATAGAGCAAATACCTACCTCTTCTAAGAGGTTAGTTAGTTTATTTATTTTGTTCTGTTATGCTGTTACAAACGATGAGAGAACGATAGTGAAAAAATAAGACAGCGATATTATTCCCGCTCTTAGACAACGAATATTATAGACAAGCTATCAAAGTATGGAGTGTCAAGATAGCAATAGTTTGACATACAATTCGAATCTTTATGCATATACTATAGTCGAAACCAGACATTATTTAGGTCATCACTAATGACTATGTGAAGTAAGAAATTAATTTGCATTAAATTTTAATACGATTTTTGATGTGCTAAGTTTTCGCAAAAATTATATCGCCTGCGCGTCACCCAAAGACGAAAAAAAAAAAAGGCGTCACCCAAAGACGTTAAGTATGATGTGTTATCGAAATTAGCAGTCAGGAGCAATTGTCAGGATGGCTGAATTGGTAAAGCATCTGGACGGTATCCAGAAGATGCAGGTTCAAATCCTGCTCCTGACTGTTATTTTCGATTTCACATTTTTCACTTTGTGTTTTATGTTATGTAGTTCCTTATTTTGTTTATTTGTCATACTGTTACTCACTAACGAGAAGTGTTATTGTAATTGTATGTGAAATACTTACATAAACACAAGCCACGTGCATGCCTTTCCGTATTATTCGCTCTTGTGTGGTTCGGTCTAGTGTGCATACACCTTAATTATGTCACAATTTCAAACGATATTTAAGTACCTACTTTGCTAAAATAAGTTTAGTAGTCTTCGGGCTGTCGTACTTGTTAGTTCGTCGCGTTGGACTATTTGGGATTGCAGTGACTTCGTGTGATAATTATGGCAGATTATGGAAACAATGAATGTTACAACATGATATTGTGTGTCGGTGCGGTGAGAAATAACAATCTGCTTGCTGCCCGCGAATTGTACCACCGTTGGTACCGGAATAGGAGGCTTCCCTCATACTCCTGTTTCCATTGGAAGAATTGCCAGTAAGTTTGTACCGGGACATGGAGCTGCAACAGGACGCGCGCCGGCGCATTACGCCCATGGTGTCCGAGAATACCTGGATCGCCGATTTACGATGTGGATAGGCCGTGGCGGCACAGTGTCAAGTGTGAAACTGTCCAAGAAATGCGTGGCAAAATTATTTCTGCTTCTAGCACGGTCTCCTCACAAATGCTCCGGAATGTGACACGGTCCGTAGCTCACCGAGCCGAATTATGAATTGAAAGGGAAGGACGGCACATTGAACCCTTCCTTTAGTGGTGTGGTTGCAAAACCTACCTACCTACTTCTATCTGTATCCTGTATCATGTTGTGATGTACCTGTGCTGCTTTGAAAGTACTAGTGATCAAATAATTACATAAGTAGCTAACAACTAACTAATTAGCTAAAACAAAACCAACACGTGATGTGGTCCACTGCTGGACATAGGCCTCCCCAAAAGAACGCCACAACGAGCGGTCTCGTCATGGGGGATAATGCCGTAATCGCCACGCTTGGCAGGCGGGTTGGCGATCGCAGTGGATGTTTTTAATACTCAAGGGAGTGCTACTGCCCACTCTCCCGGTATTCCCTCGATCGGCTCTTACGACTCCCGTGGGTAGAGAGCAGTGGGACAATTCTAAAGCCGGCCCCACACGCCCGAATGCTTATATTATGCTTAAAATGTATTAGACCTTGTAACATTAGCGTATATAACGTGATTAATGAAGGTTTTTTTTACGTCAATACAAAAACAAGCTTACATACCGATGATGGGGACAGTTGGCCATCTTATTGTTTGGACCCAGTTGATTGGGTCCAAATACAAATAACGCATATGCGAAAAGAATAAAATACTTATAAATGTGTCTCTCTCACTCTTGCTAAAAACTAATATGTGCATCCTTTTCTTCATCGTTAGCATCAAAATAGTAACGAGTCTATAATATTCTTTGTCTAAGTTCCCGCTGTAATGAGGACAAAAAATAGTGTGCTATTTCGCGCTGTCTGGTGGTGCAGGAACAGTACTAACTTAGCAGCTTAGTGTCTCGAAAAGAATATAGATGGAGCTTTTCTCAACAGAGGCGCATTATTTCATTAAATATTTCCAAAAAATATTAAAATGCAACAATTATATAAAATTGAATAACAGTTTACAAAATCCCTAATCAAGTGTGAGCTCAGTTATTGTGTGATCAATTATTATTTATTACTTACGGATCACGCAATTTCAAAAACAAAAATATTAACTAAAGCGCCATCTAGCGGCGGTGGTATCACTGCGCTTCTTACATTTTACATAGAGCCATCTAGTGACCACGGAACAAAATCTCCAAAGTGGCGTATCTATTGGAAGCTTACATAAAGGTAATCAAAGAGTATAATAATCTAAAACAAGGATGGTTATTTATCTAAGATTCCAAGCATAGTTATTTATCTATGGTTATCTCTTTGGTTTTGCGCGCGGAGTTTTGGTGGGAACACGAAGATCATATCGTCGCTCTGCATTATTTTCCTAAGCTTGTGTTATTTCAAGTATTAACTTACGTGTGATGAGAGAAAAACGATGTTTATGTTACTGTTAGGCTGATGGTTCTGCCAATGCCTTATACAAATTAATAAAAATGGTTATGAAAATAATAATGGTTCTGCGCGCCCTGCCTAGTTTGTCTGTGGCGCCTCTGGTCTTGAGTAATATTGTTCTGTGCCTCTGGCTCTGGGCGCCTCGGCCTGACAAATCTGGCAAAGAGTATGTAATAGCTACGGTAAAACCTGGACAAAACCTACATAAATAAAGCATTAACTTTAAAATGAGTTTAGCAATATCAAAATAAGTATTTACAGTTACTTACTTGTGGCTCCTCTAAAAATCTGGACCATTTCATGTGCTCCACTCATTTTTATGGTGTTAATTTTTAGAAGAGTAAATAGGTATATTTGATTATAATACTATTTAAACTTACTCGAGGGAGTGCTGCTGCCTTTTCCCCGTGGGCAGCAGCACTCCCTCGACTATTATCAACATCCACTGCGATCGTTAACCCGCCTGCCAAGTGTGGCGATTACGGCATTTTCCCCCATGACGGGACCGCTCGTTGTGGCGTTCTCTTGGGGAGGCCTATGTCCAGCAGTGGACGTTGAAAGGCTGGTGGATGGATGGATGGATAAGTCTTAAACAAATACACACTATTCCTTAAAGTCAGAGGTCAGGTTAGAGTCAGGTGTGTGCTGTGAGAGGACTTCAAAGTGGGGATCGATACCACTGTCTTTGCAGTCGCTGATTTTATCACTAGCTATCACTGCTGTCAGAATAATCTATCACTTAAATAACCTCTAGTTATTGTTCAATCATACCTACATTAATGTTCTGCTTATGTGCTCTTTGTTTTGATTGCAAGCAAAGGGACAGCCGAGTGTGTGGTAGGCTCTTAATCATACCAGGTACTGCCAACCTTCAGACCTATTATGTGCTCAGGAGAATACACCATAACCGCCGTGTTACAGGAAATATTGAAATCACTTTGTATACTCGCTCAGCTAAAGATTATTTCAGCATCATACAGATTACTTTATAAGATTACTAAGACCAGTAGTTTATATTTCTTCCTATTTTATGAATATATTTAACCTCTTGGATTTTTACATACATATAATAACATTGATAACATGTTTGCTTTTCACTTAAAAGACAGTATTATAACATTAATGCCCAGATCTTTACAATATTACTAAAGTGCACCTATAATTTTTTTTTTCAACCCTTTTGCTGTTCCACTATTGGGCATGGGTCTTCTCTCATGGGCAGAGGGATTAGGCCATTGTCCACCACGCTGGCCTAATGCGGGTTGGCAGACTTCACAAGCCATCAAGGAAATTGCTCAGGCATGCAGGTTTCCTCGCTATGTATTCCTTCAATGCGCAGTGATAAATTGTAAACAACATGTACATTATATATATTATCGCTGTTGTGAGGAGTCTTATCGCATCCTTTTGGCATTGATTGTGATCGTCTCACAACTATACTGCAGGCTATTTGTGAGGACTACACATGCCCAATAGTAAAATATTGGTTAAAAGTACACCTAGACGAAAACCGAAAGTAGTCAGCTAGTTTTACTTTATTCTATTCTACACTATTTTATTATTATTTTTGTCTATTTTATATTGTTTACAATTTTGTGTTAAATATGGGATTTGTACCTGAATAAATAAACAACTATTATTATTACTATACTGAACAAATCTCAGATTATCAATCCTTAGTCTGTAGTTCTGCTGTAAATCTGATGCATTGCAGTTATCCTAGTCATCCCAGGGATGTTTTTTCCTTCATTGTTTAACCTTGATAAACAGGAAAGACCATCCTTCATTGCTATATATGGCTTGACTACCAAGGAACAACCGTTAGCTACAGACTGGCAATGCTATGCAGAATTTTGTGTTGCAATATAAATAAGGAGCTTATGTCCAGCTTTAGGCTGCAACAGCCTGATTGATATGTAAGAGTTATAGCAAAAGGAAATTAACATACAAGTGCATGGAACTGTTGGTGTTGGTTCAAGTAACTTTTAGAGTGTCTGACGATGAGTTCAGAAAACAAGTCAGTGTAAAAACATTTTACATTTTCTTGTCCATGCATAGTTGCCTGGAAGAGATCGCTCTGAGTGATAAGGCTGCCAATTGAAACATTATACAGTTAAGCCTCTAATGTTATTTTTATAAGGTTTCAATAAAGAGATCTATTTTTTATACTCTGCCTTATAGGATATGGTACCATCTTTTTTTGGGAAGTTTAAACAAATCACCAGCACCTTGGAGCTATACCTACTGAACCTAAATACTAAATTCTGAAGATTACTCATAGTTACAAAACTGTTATTATTTCAATGAATCTAAAATAATATAGGTACAAGCATGGACGTATATGTCCATGGGTACAGGGTACAGTGCAATTGAGATTGGAATGTTTTGCTATTCCTACTTCTGAATGTAGAAGTAAACCTTCACAGTAGGTAATTGGAAATTGGATGTGCTGTGCTCCTGGACTCTGGTAATAGTCAGTTCATAAATACCTATGACTACTATCATATTTAAAATATAATATGTATCCTTAGAATAATAACGCTCAGAACGATAGTTTCATTTATATATGCGATGGGCGATTGTTCCAAAAAAAAACAATCGACTGAATCGAAAATTGTGCCATTGCACATTCGATTGTCGATTTAGTAGTTCCTCACTATGATCTTTCGAATAACAATCGATAAACTACTAACTGAACTACAAAAAACCATGAACGTAAAGTCCATGCTAAAAACTAACAATGCACTTTACCCAGTATACATTTAAACAATTGTAGTCTTTGCGTCCTACAATGGTGGGGTGGTGCGCGCGCGGGACGGGGTTGCTATGGTTGTTTTGATTTTAAGTACCTATTACTAGTATTACTCAATGTTGCCAACATAGCACTATTTTACACTACACTTTCGGTGCTAGAATTTGTAGCATATGGAGAAAGTAGTAAAACTCAGTGAATTTAGTAAATAAATGCATTTTATTTAGCTCCTCAATCCTGACGTTCAGCTTAATAAATAGTTGACTGTAGCTACCTCAGATCACAACGTAATCAAAAACCAGAGACACTAACATTTAGTGTAAATGTCTACTAAATAAATATGTATGGATCAACATTGTATATATTCGGTACCTACCTATCTAAAAAACAAATAACTTTCCAGTAGGTACTCCTTAAGAATTCGCTTTTAAGGGTGACCTTGTTATATGAATGAAACCAAGAGACTAGTTTTTGAAATTCAATTTTTAACAAATCGACGTTATCGAAATTCTAAGCAACTATTGTAATATATTTATACCTATTTCTTTTATCTATCTATACCTACTAATAAAGCTGTAACAAAGCAGTGTCTGTACATTTAAGATATTTGAAAAAAAATTACTATACTTAATGGGCTATATAGGCGTGTCTAAACACAAAATATTTCTTTTTAGAATTGTAGTTTGTTCATCTGTCTGTTTGTTCGCGCATCACGCAAAAACTATTGCAGGGATTTTAATGCATTTTTTTTTATTTGATAGCTCTTGTTTCGACTGAAAAACTGGTATACATTTTATCCCGCTACTATATCCGGAACCGGAGATATAACAAAATAAACTAGCTTTTGGCTGCGGCGAAGCCGCGGATAAAGGCTAGTAAATAGTAACTAATCATTATTTGATGCATTAGTGACTAAAGCAACAAAATCCTTATTATTTATTGGATATTTTATGATTTTTCGTTATTTTTTTTTAATTTTTATTCCCGTCTCTTCCTATGGGAGTCGTAAAAGCCGACTAAGGGATTACCGGGGGACCGGGCAGCATCGTTCCCCTGTGTACTAAAAACATCCACTGCGATCGCAATGGTAAAACCCCCAATTTGGGGAGGCCTATGTCTAGCAGTGGACGATGAAAGGGTGATGGATGGATGATTATGATTTTCTTCAGAATCCGCCAATATTATAAAAATAAGACGTCAATACTATTTTATAAGCCCTATTCTATACAACAGATAAAGAAAGAAAGAAAATCAGTTTATTAAACACACATATACAAACAATATGAACATATAGAACAAAGCTTACAATTATTTATGTGTTTATAAGGCTACAACTCCGCATGAGCTGCGGGCGACCGCAGCGCAGATTTTCAGTTAAAGCCTCGAGTAACTCACGGATGTTCAAGTTACAAATTATTAAATTTTATTTTTTAAAAAATAAATGAAAGAAAAGTATATAAAAGAAACTAATAATAATAAAAACAACAACAGTTAAAAAATGTTTTGTGTATAATACTAAATAAATATTTCAAGTAAAATAAATTTTAAACCAAGTATATAACCACGCTTAAAATTATTATATAAAAAAACATTGTGACTGCATTCCATATGGGGAAAAATAATAAATATAAAATAAGTTAAAATAAAAGTAAAATAGTTTACTATGTGCTGGATATTTGTGACATAAATATATATCTTTCAATTTAATCCTAAAAGTGGCTGCTTTTCAGCGTACGTATTGGTGGAGGTAAATTGTTCCAACATTTTGTTGCGTCATATTTGAAACCTCCTCTGAATGCCGTGGTCCTATGCCTCGGAAATTTAAGTGGCTGGGACGTAGTTCTAGCGGTACACTGCCTACTATAAAATGACCAGTCTAACTTGCTATACAAATAAAGAGGAATCCTTTTAGTAATCACTCCAAATAAAAGAGTAGCCAAATGCAAATCCCTTCTCCATTTCATTTTCAATATCTTTCCCGAGTTCAAGAACGGAGTAACATGACTACGCCTTGGGATGTTATAACAAAAGCGAGCGCACGCATTTTGAACTCGTTGTATAAGGCCTGAGGTCTTTGATAATAGTCTAGGTCCATACACCACGTCAAGGTAATTAAATTTAGACAAAACAAGTGAGTCAGTAAATTGAACACGAAGTTTAGTACTCAAATAGCTACGCATTCTACATAAAATTTTAAGCCCATAGAAGCAATTTTTAACTAATTCAGAGATATATCTCTCAAATCCTAAATCTTCATCCAATATTATCCCCAAATTGCGTGCTTCAGTAACTCTTTCTATGCTACAGCCATCGATACTTATAATTGGATTTTCATTATATATCTTCGAAACCTGATCTTTAGAACCGAGGATCATATATTTAGTTTTATTAGAATTAAGTATTAAAGTATTATTCCTAGCCCAATTACATATGTTATTTAAATCCTCGTTGACCCTATTCACAGCATATTGAGTTTCGCCAGGCCTAAAAGAAAAATATATCTGAATGTCATCAGCATAGGTATGGTACTTGCAATATTTTATAACTCTTGTTATATCTGCACTGAAAACAATAAACAGCAAGGCCCCTAGCACCGGCCCTTGAGGAACTCCTCTAGCAACTGGTCTTAGTTTAGATCGTGAGATAGAACCATCGCTTTTACGGATTTCTACAAACTAGTAACGATCACGCAAATATGAGTCAAACCATTTTAAAGTGCTAATATCAAATCCGTAATAAGATAGCTTTGACAACAAAAGTGAATTATCCAAAGAGTCGAACGCCCTGGAAAAATCCAACAATACCATAATTGTCCCCTGGCCCAAATCACGGGCAGATAAAATATCAACTGTCACATCTAAAATAGCAGTAGCTGTGCTTCTGTTTTTCCTGTAGCCAGATTGTTTATCAGCAAGGATATTGTTACTCTCCAAATATGTGACCATTTGTGCACCAATCACTTTCTCTAGAACCTTAGAAAGACACGGCAGTATACTTATTGGTCTGAGATCACCAACACTCGCTACGTTATTACTTTTCGGCAGCGGTCTCACAATGGCTGTTTTCCACATAGACGGAAATTGTGATGATAAAATAGACATGTTTATTATTTTGGTTACAATTTCTAATGTATATGGCAAAGTGGAAATAATATCTATAGACAAATCATTGACGCCTAACGCATTGGATTTTATGTTTTGAAGTATCTCAAGCACATCCATAGATCTGACAGGTTTTAAACTAAATGAATTGCTCTTATTAAACTTGCTAAATTCTAAAAAAGTCAACATAGATAAAGATGTTTAGATGCTCTCGGGATGGTCAAAAAATGTTGGTTTATTATACTTGCATCATCGAGATGAGCTGGTATATCTGCCGTTTTGCTATGTATCAAATTTAATTTTAAATGCTTCCGTAACTTTTTGGGATTATTTATATTCTGATTAATATGAATATCAAAATAACATTGCTTTTCACGATGTATAGCTAACTCTACTTCTTTTTTCAGGTCTTTATAATAATTTACATGAGTAGTTGACTGAGTTTTACGAGCTCTTTTTAGAGCAGCATCTCATAATTTCATCATAAGTTTAATATTTTCGGTAAGCCAAGGCGTTGGTAACTCCCTTACTGTTATTGTTTTAATAGGTGCATGTAAATCAAATATAAAACTAACTGTTGTAGATAAACTGTCTACAAGATCATCCACGTCATCAATTATATATAAATCTTTATTTAGTAAATCTCCGTTAAAATCCCGCAACAGCCCGTAACTAATTACCCGAGCTACATGCTTAGGTTTCCGGTAGGTGAATTCCGTCCAAATAAATGCGTGACAATTTTGCCACGCGAAAAAATTCAGTAAAGAAACACCAGGTCTCTGTTGCATGAATGGAAAAAATCGAATACCACCACTGGAAGCATCTCCGCAGGAATTTCTACATTACATGACCGGGGAAACACTAGAATCAAAACATTTTCTTCAAAATATAAGATCACTCCTTTCAAATGACTTCTTTCGGTGTTACTTCGACTAACTAAATGAATTTGAATGTGTAATTTCAATTCAAGGGCAAATTTATCACAAAATAAGATCCTTACTACCAATGCTTAACGAAGACTATAAATTTCTGCAAGTATATTTCATCGGAAAATAAGAACAAGAAATTGATCAACGATGCACAAATTTTAATGGATAGAGACGCAAAATAATCCAAGATGTACAGAGGATCTTACAAAAATACAATCAACTGATTTACATATTCAAAACAACATTAGACTGCATGATTTCTGATGACTATAAAATTGTAGTTCGAGCCGATAAAAGACCACGTGTAGAACACGAACGTAGATTTAATGCACCTTAGATAGATGAAGTCGCCATCGTAATTGTGGACAATGAAAATACATGCCGTGACATAATTGTACAACGAAGAAGGACTACAACGCATTGCAGAGACACACCGTTCATATGATGCTCTTTAATATCCGTTTAATATTTCTGCACGGAAAGGACGGATATCATTTCAAAGATTTCAATATAAAACAAATTCATCCTAAAACAGGCATAGAAACAAACAAAAAAGTCACTTCCAAGGAGTTCTATGCTTACCGCTTAATGATCATAGACAGTGAAATATACAATCACATACTCAACACTCGCCGTTTATTCCAACAATTTCTGTTAGATATGTACGCAAAAATAGAAGCAGAACGGATGCTTTACATAAGATTGAATCAGATAGCTGCATTGAATGATTTTTTGTAATTATAAAATAGAATTCCTGAATTTGGTAGGGCTTCCATCACTACATGTTTCCCATCTAAGGTACCTACAGCATGAGGAAAATTCCACCTAGAGTCAAATCCTCTTGATATAATTTTCCATTCTGCTTTACTTGAAAGCACCTGGAAATAGATCGATGAACGAAAAACAATATTTATTTCAGATCCGCAGACTGAACCACCTTCATCATCTTTTTATATACAGGCAGTATCACCTTCTACACCAATACCACTTTTAATGCCAACACACTACCCTACTTTAAGAAGAAACTGGAGGCTATTGAGGGCTTAATAAAATTGAATAATTGATTTTCAACTATTGGTTAAATTATTGCTCAACTGTGTAATCAGTAAGAAATACAAATATAATAGATATGATTAAAGTTTTTATACCTTTAAACTTTTTTTTATTTATTTAGGTACTTACTATGTCTACTCACCTTTAGATAATAATAATTTCAGTCTACAGCAGAAGGCAAGGCAGACTTCTGGAATCAACTGTGAAAGTTGTTGCTTAGTAATTCGCAAGGATAGGTACATTAGGCTAGTGTAACTGTCCCGTAGCTAGAAACCGTAAAGTCGCACCTAATCTCATGTCAAGTAGAACAACATCACTACGCCATGTCGTTTGTTTTTGTATATCTGGCAATATTAATGATAAAAGCTCATCATAATCGCTTTCTAAACAAAGAAAAAAAAATTTTAAACCGAATCTGTCTTCAATTTTCAATTCTTGATATAAATATTGAAAGAACGTTGCTGCAGGTGGGTTCTAACACGAAATCTATTTCTTCTGCAATTTTACGAGCAATAAAACTTTATTTTAATGTACATTTAGAATTTTATTATTACACAATTCTTGATACGGACCGACTTGGAAGGTCTTCAAAAACTTTTATGTTTGCGTTTAAAAAATACACAATCAATACATAGTACAACACTTTTAGCACATTCTAAAGACCTTTATCTAAAGATTATAATATGTAATTTATTTACCACTGTAGCTTCTAATGTTATGTACACACGCGACAAGCGACGCCACTGAACTGAAACTTGATACTCAAAATGGCGCGAAACGCTCTTATCCGCTGTTGTGTTGCGCGTACGAGTCTGTCTTACTCAACAGTTTTGTGTCCACGGTATAAATATTGTGGTAGAAATTTAGTCTGTTACATTGAAAATCGACTAAGTAAATTGATACCGTTACGTCCATGCCGATCGAGAAAAAAACAAGAAATATATGAAACTAGTCGCTTAGGTACACATCTATGAGCCGCGGGACGCTCAAGGGGTGAGATGTAGTGCTCGGCTTAGATAAAGTACCTATAGATGTAGCCATGGTACATTAGAAAGTGTGAGCAAAATAATCAAGGGAACATTGTCATTGGCGGAATTATCATACGAAGAAGAATTTTGATTTGTCAATGTGTGCGTTGGATAGTGATGTAAGTTTTAAGAGTTAGATTGACTATCGATAAAATGATAAAACAAATCAGTTTTTAATGAACTCACTCATTCAAATAATCATCTTATGAATTAGTTTTTATTTATTTCATCAGCAACGTCAGTCAACGATATTACGCATTTTATAACGGAATCATACACAGCTTTCAGCAACATAAACCTACTTATAATTTTTAAATTAACTAAATCGACTTGACTGACAATATCTGCTGTAGAACTTTTATTGTATTTTTTCCATTAATGTGTTAAGAGAAAATGTTACAAACATTTAGGATAAATAAAATAAACATACATAATTTTTAAATTATCTATCTAATTAAATCGACTTGACTGACAATATCTGCTCTAGAACTTTTATTTGATTTTCTTCCATTAATATGTTACGAGAAAATGTTCCAAGCATTTAGGATAAATATCGAAAATATACCTTGTCAATAAAATCAAGCTCTAGTGTAATACTCTGTCAAGAAAGTACCGGGAAAAGATCAATATTACACAAAAAAAATTTTATTCATCCAAATTTATTTTATAACCTTCAAAGTATGCTCCTTGACCAACTATAGGCCAACGAATAATCCAATTATCAAAACATTTTATAAACGCTGTTTTCGGAATTGAGTTCAGTTCACGCCGCGAATTCTCCTTTATGTCTTCTACCGATTGAAAATGGGTGCCATGAAGTGGTAATTTGAGTTTAGGAAAAAGAAAGTAGTCGGCTGGAGCTATATCTGGTGAATATGGTGGTTGTTCAATGGTATTTGTTGAGTGTTTGGACAAAAATTCATTCCCAATGATGGCCTTGTGCGATGGCGCATTATCGTGGTGCAAAATCCAAGCATTTTCTTTCCACAAATCTGGCTTTTTCGTCGAATTTGTTCTCTTAACGCCGCATAACGCTCAAATAATATTCTCTATTTACCGTTTGACCTTCTGGCAAGAATTCCGAGTGCACAACAACGCGATAGTCAAAGAAAACAGTCAACATGACTTTGACTTTTGATCGACTTTGGCGTGGTTTTTTCGGTTTCGGTTCAGTTTGAAGTCGCCACTCCGAAGCTTGTTGACTAGTTTGCATGTCAAACTTGTAAACCCACGTCTCGTCACCAGTAACAATGCGTTTCATGAATGTTGGGTCGGAATTGAGTCGTTCTAGCATGTCCTCAGCGACTCTCATGTGATTGAGTTTTTGGAGAAAATTCAGGTCTTTTGTGACTAGCCGAGTGGAGACATATTTCCCAAGTGATTATTTAAAATGGTACGGATCGACTCTTGAGACACATGAAGTTCGGCGGCTATCTCTCTCAAAGTTGAATAAGGATTTTCAGTCACTATTTCCTTCACTTTTGCAATGATAACTTCAGTTGCAGACGTTGATGGCCTACCAGAGCGAGGCAAATCTTCCATCACATCTCGACCGCTTTTAATCGCTTTGTACCACTCATAAGCACGTGTTTTTGATAAAGTCGATTCACCGTAAGCCTTCTGTTAGATTTTCAGCGACTCCGAATACGAAATTCCATTGGCGATGCAAAATTTAAGACAAACTCTTTGTTCGATGTTTTTGTCCATTACGAAATTCGCAATACACACTAGATATGATATAACTAAAAACAGCACTGTATTTAATATAAATAACAGATGCAACTTAAACTCCGCGCCAAAATGGATATCAGTTGTGCCAATCTAACAACAACAAAAAAAATACAAAAATTTGAATTTGGCACCATAAACAAATCATCCATTTCCAATAGTTTCTTGACTGAATGTATATGTACCTAAAAACTTTTCTACTAAAATCTTGCAAATATGTAACAATGCGACATATTTCTATGTAAAATATAAACAGTAATAATGGGATTGAAATTAATCCGTAACTGAAACAGAAAATATGAGTAATAATGACCTAAAATAAAAGCATTAGTTGTAGTAACATCTTGAGAACTTAGCTGTGAAACGTGTAATAATCAGGCTTATTTATATCACAGGCACTCACGGAATAAACAACCATTGTATTTAATAGTTATAATCATATAATAAACAAGATTTATAACACAAATAAATCGAAAAACCGCGAAGCTAGTTTCAATCTAGACGACTGTAGACTATCTGTCATTCAAACGGTTTGCAATGACATTAGATTTGCTTTTTTATATCTATGTGAAATAATCTTAGACAAATAACATATAGATGTAGCCATGATACATTAGGAAGTATGGAAGTGAGACGGGCAAATACGAAATACCTAAGAAAATTGAGACAAAGTATCGTATTTTCCTGTCTCATGTGACGTGCAGGTTTTTCAACTGCCAAACTTTAATATAGTTTGCCACACAATTTAATCACCATGACTACCAGGGATGCTATTAAAAGGAAAATTAGGTGCCGTGTTTTGGGGTTGATAAAATACCGTGTCTCAAACAAATTTATTAAAAAACAGACTTTCGCACCTGATTAAAGTAATAAATTATTATAATATTAATAATTACATATTATTCTTATAGTTACAGTGATTAAAAATAAAGTTTCCGTACAAAATCTATAAAAATATGTCAAAGAAACAAACTTTATTTGAATTTAAGTGAGTACTCCCACTTGGTACCCAGCCCTACTACCATTCATGCTATGGTTGATAATTGCTTACTTCCCTTAGTCGCCACATATGACACCCGTAGGAAAGAATAAGGTGGTGACACTTGTATTCTTAGACCCTCACCACACATTTAAAACAAAAACATAAAATATTTTAATCTCTATTTTAGCACTTGACATGCTCAGCTACTTTAAAGTACAAAAACTGTCTGATATCACTGATACGTATTTCTTCTTCTACATAAACTTGTGCACTTTGCACATCAAAAACTGAGCTGGCTACCTTAGTTACCTACACTATTGATATTTTATGTTTGTTTATTTTTTGTTCTTTTCAATCTTGTGTAACAATAAATACATTCTTTAAATGCTTAAAATTATTATTAGAATTCGAAGCATGCAATTCAAATGATTAATCGATTCGTTAAATTAATAAAAATAAATATTTAATACTATGCTTATAAGCCTGACCACTTCATTTTGAGGACAGGAAATGAACGAATGGATGGATGCTTCTCACTACATGAAAAATCAGTGACGAATAAAATCACAAATTATTTGTGGTGGATGCTAGGTTTCAAGAGCGCATAAATAAAAAAGAGTGCAAATATATTAATGCTTTATTTTGCTTTCATGTAAATATCTGAATTATTTTGTTTCATCTGTCTGAATTTGATCATTGTGTATAACCTTATTATGCAAAATTAACTTCATTTAAATTATTGTAAAATATTATTTAAATATTTATTGTAGGTTGCAGGACATGTGAAATGACTTTCGCACTTTGTGTTCTGAAACAAACTCATTTTATTAGGACCACAAATTATCTAATTTATATATGTAGTTTCCTATTGCCTTACCTAAATATTACTAAGTTCATTTCGCTAACATACAAAAAACATGTTATAGGTTTAATAAAATTATTCATTTTAAATTATGTAAGTTTATATAAAAAGTGCTAGTAAGTCCATGAATATGTTACTTACATAATTTAGCGAGTTAATTATTAAGTAATACGTTTTTTTACCTTTTCGTTATAAATATTTAGGTCTAATTAGAAATATATCGAATTTGATACGTTTTCGATACCTACTCTAAATTTTATATCGATACATCAATATAATAATGAAAAAAATACATACAACTAAGATAATTATTTATAAAACAAACTATGTCTTAAGTACTTAGAGTTAGGTTGAATATTAATTTAGTAACTAGAACAAACAATATATCTAAGAAGTAATAATTAGATATATAATTGGACCTATACCATGTGTTACTCAACATAATAGTGTACAAACATTAAAATAAGTTAATACAAATAAGTTTTTAGAAAAATTTGAATTTTAGTCTAAGCATCAACATAATTTATCCACTTAATATTGTATTTTTGTACTCTTGTTACTCCAAAGAAATAAAAAGACTTTTTATTTATTTATTTTTGATTACATCGATATATCGGATTAATATCGCCATAAAATATCGATATATATCGATACATCGATATTTATTCTTAAAGCCTATGCCACCTTATGCATTAAAAAACATAAGAAGTATTGTGTTGACACTTGTCACCAGTCAGAAAGAGAAAGCGCACCGAGGGAATGCAATAGCAATAACCCGCCATTATTGATCATGCAAACTCCATACAAAGGGAGGTACTGTTCTATGTTTCGTCAGACTGGGCGGGCCGTCGACTAGCGGTGGGACGAGTTGTACATTTTCGAACTCGATCTACTCGAACAAAAATAATGGTCAACTCGAGATGTCTCGGTGTCACTGTCAACGTGTCAAGTAACACTAACTCCGAGTACAACTCGTAGCGTGAATATTATGCAAATGCTTATATTGCAGTATGCTTCAAATGAACGACTGAACTGGTGACCGAGTCACTAAGTTGGAGTTATGTATTGATCAAATACTACATAATTTAATGAGAAGTGTGATCGGCTCCACTCACGACTTGATTGCGTCGCCGGTTACTTGCAACCACAGAACAATAATACTCTGGAGCATACAACTGTCGACGCGACTTGTAGATATAGGTGGGCGATATAACATACAACAAATTATAAAACTCATTATTAATTTCTAACCATACAGCAAATTATCATAAATCAACCATGACAGTTATAATATTTATTATTACACAGCAGCGACACAGAATAACATGTACTAACGTAGCAGCGATATCTAACAAAAATAGTTTGTCTTCCCACCGAATCGTCAATACTCGGCAATGCTCGGAAATAATCGGAGTCATTCATCGTTGCGTGGATGCGTGGGCAACAATCATGGCGTACTTCATGGTAATATATAGCGAGCGGTTTTTTGTTTATACTAATATGAGCTCTCGACGAATAGATATAAGAACTAATATTACCTACAGTAAAATATAACATTTACAAAACATATATTTTACAACATTGATATTCGCGTGAAGTTCGTTCGTTCGTTCATAATGAGAATCACAAATTATGTAGTTTATCAAGTTGTACTGTTGTATTGACGCATTGACGAGACGAGTGTTGTTGAAATAGGTTGTGTGATATATTATGTATTTCTGTTAGTCAAACTGTGTGTATGGTTTTGATTTGAAGTTTTAACTGCTATCACGACGACGACTTACGAACCGAGCCTTTCGCAAGTTGGTCTTATAGTGACAAAGATTAGTTATTGTAAATAATTTAAATTAGTGTAGGTATAAAATAATAATTGTATAATATTGTTTTAAGTGTAAATATTATGATTGTGGGATATTTTTTTGCACGCGTGGAGGTGTGTACTATTCTAGTTTCACGTAGAAAAACTGTTTTCTCTTACATTTTAGATCTATTTCTTTTAGCAATTGACATGCTCCGCTACTTTTTAAAGTACAAAATATTTGCGAATAAAGAAAAAAATATTTTTAGTAGGGGCGGGAATCAAACCACGCATCTTTAGGGTAGCTTAGTGTTTTCTCTAAATTAAAATGTCTCTATTTATCATATATTGCAATTGTAAAATAATATATACATACACGTATCAAGAAAAAACACAATTTTGAACACTCATGATATTTTTGATACCATTTTTGTTATTTAAACTAGTTAAAAACTGTTTGAAAAAGTTCTATCTTGGACGTCCGTTTGTTGTAGGTAATGTATGTTAACACGATAACAACCAAAACACTTTACTAATCGAGTCTTATTTTTTCTTTTACGAATTAGTATGATTACGAATAGAGCCCTATTACTTTTCACGGTCTAATTCGATATGGTTTAATTGTTATTAAATAAACAAAAAAATAGTGAAAATTTAGGTACGCTCGACTCTAAAACCAGTGTTACGCTATACTTTATTTCGTGAGAATTACTTGAACTATTTCTGTAGACCAATATAGTAGTACTTCTTAAAATTAGCGCTAGATGGCGTATAAGACATGAAAACCTCATTAGTAGTTTTTAAAATTAATGCTATCTATGTGATTTATTGAAAACTACTTAGTAAGACCAATACATTACTTATGAAATAATCAAATTTATTGTGAAAAATGAAGATTATGAGGCGTGCACTTTTGGATTTTCCAAAATATTTTTATTGCATGTAGTGGCAGACGAGCAACGGCCCATCTGATGTCGAGTCGTCTCATACGACATCCGTGGGAAAGAATGGGGTGGGGACACTTTTATTCTTAGTCCCTACAACGTCTTGAACCGTCTGAAACGGAATGTTGTATAAGCACCAATATGTAGGAATCGCTGAAAGGGGAAATATGATTACACATTTTTTTTTAGGCGTACTTATTCTAGCTGCGTATGCAATTATAATTTATATTATAACTCTGTTTAACATTAGTTATAAAAATATAGTATAATGTATAACAAGTTATAAAAATATAACGGTTTCGCCCACCACAGCTTGTAGATTGCCGAGTTGACTCGTGTTCGTGTAAACGGAAGTCGAGCTAACTCGTTGGTAGAGTAGCTCGAGTTAACTGAGTTAAATAAGTCGAGTTGCCCATCGCTACCGTCGACTGAGTGGACTGAGTTGTTGAATTCATTAAGTAATATCAAGTATTACATATTATATGTATCTCAAGCAAGCATCCCACGTCCCGATTGTTGTTGTATCTAAAGTGGCTTTCTTCACACGCCATGAAAACTATGTTCGTCAGTGGAAATTGTGGAATCCTTTTATATTTTATACAGCTCTAAAACTGGAGACTGTGATTCGCCTATTTCAACCGCACTTCACGACATCTCGTCAAAAACAAAAAATCTGCCACTTTCAGAAACGGGATGCATGCGTGCTTACCATAGTGCTTAGGTACATACAGTAAAAAATGTAAAAATTAATATTTATATTTCAGTTCAGGAATTTCTGTCCACAGATAATATAGACTCAGAAAAAATATCATAAAATTGCTGGAATTCAGTCGTAAAAAAGTTCATGAAATTGTATGTTTGTAGAGTCCTCCGTGATACAAGGATTATTCCTTAGTGCTAAGTGAAACTAAAAATTTAGCGATATATCGATATTTTTTTCGCATTTTAAAATATCGATACGATATAATCGATATTTTTTGGTTCTTACTGCATCCCTAAGATAATATCGAGAGGCGTGTCATACCTACACTCAATAAAAAGGGCATAAAGACCATTTTTGGTAATTGAATTTTTGATGTACTTTTAGTCAGTTTTCGTCGCTCTTACGTAATGTATATTTAAGAAAATCTATTTACTCTCCAATATTTTCTTACAATTAAATATGACTTTCGCAAAATATTCTCGTGGTTGCCCCACGCAGATAATGTGTGGAACCGAATTTGTGGGTTCGAACTCTGCTTGGGAGGTTGGTAATGTCGGAATAACTGGTAGGTACATGCAGAATGTATAACCTACCAAATAAAAAGAAGAAAGAAATTATGGATTCTAAGCTCCTATCTCATTATTTATTTTTACTCAATTAATAACCTTTATTTACCGTAAAATACCAATTTTTTTTCAACCTGGCAAGTAATGGAATCATTAGAATTTAATATAAGTAACTAATAGAGCACCTACATACCTACTTTGCATGCAAGAAACTCTAAAGAGTCCATCCATCAGCCTTTCAACGTCCACTGCTGGACATAGGCCTCCCCAAGAGAACGCCACAACGGGCGGTCCTGTGCCGACTGCATCCAACGGCTCCCCGCAGCTTTGACCAGATCGTCGGTCCATCTGGTAGGGGGCCGTCCTACGCTGCGCCGTCCGATACGTGGTCTCCACTCGAGAACCTTTCGTCCCCAACGGTTATCGGTTCGTCGAGCGATGTGGCCTGCCCATTGCCACTTCAGCATGGCAACCCGGCGGGCTATGTCGGTCACTCTCGTTCTCCTACGGATATATTACGGATTCGATCACGTAGGGAAATACCAAGCATAGCCCGCTCCATGGCCCGCTGAGCGACTTTGAGCCTTGATATGAGGCCAACATTCAGAGACCACGTCTCTGTTCCGTATGTCATCACTGGTAACACACACTGATCGTAGACCTTCGTTTTCAGACACTGCGGAATATTGGACGAGAACATCTTCCTTAGCTTCCCGAACGCTGCCCAGCCGAGTTGGATTCGTCGATTGACCTCTTTCTCGAAGTTGTGCCTACCTAACTGGACTGTTTGTCCCAGGTAGACATAATGGTCGATAACTTCGAGAAGCGCACTCCCGACTAGGACCGGTGCTGAAATGACATGGACATTAGACATGAATTTCGTCTTTTCCATGTTCATTTTTATACCCACTAGTCGGGAAACCCTGCTGAGTTCATCGAGCATGGTGCCAAGGTCCTCCAGCGATTCTGCCATGACTACGATGTCGTCGGCATACCGAAGGTGAGTGATGTATTCACCATTGATGTTGATGCCGAATCCGGTCCAGTCCAAGAGCTTGAAGACATCTTCCAATGCAGCGGTGAAGAGTTTCGGGGACATAACGTCTCCCTGTCTAACACCTCTCTGCAGTTGGATCGGTTTCGTATTCCTGTCCTGAACACGGACTGACATGGTGGCGTTTCTATACAAGCACTTCAGCACTTCGATGTACCAATTGTCAATTTGGCACCGCTGAAGGGACTGCAGCACCGCCCATGTTTCGATCGAATCGAAGGCTTTCTCGTAGTCCACAAACGCCAGACATAGAGGCCGATTGTATTCCTCGGTTTTCTGTATAATCTGGCGTAGCGTGTGGATGTTGTCTATGGTACTATAGCCTTTTCGGAAACCGGCTTGTTCGGGAGGCTGGAAGTCGTCAACCCTGCGCGTGAGTCGATTTGTAATGACCCTCGAAAACAACTTATAGACGTGGCTCAAGAGCGAGATGGCTCTAAAGAGTAAAGCTATATAAACTGGAAAAAAAATCTTTTTTTTCTTTTCGTTTATGGCGCACGCGTGCGTTTCGTCTACGTGGATCTCAGACTTGGGTCACTATCATATAAATAATTCACTCTATGGTACACTAATATGTACATAACTTAGCAAAAATAGATACCTATTAACAAATTGTGAAAATGTGAAATCGAAAATAACTGTCACGAGCATGATTTGAACCTGCATTTCCTGGAATACCGGCTAAGATGATTTGCTTTGTACAATTGCTGAATTAGTAGCAACTCCTACGCGTGACTATTTATGATTTCACATTTTCACAATTTGTTAATTTAGGTATATGGCTAAGAATGTCAAATGCTAAAAATATAAAAAAAAAAACAGATATCCCACGGGAAACTAACATTTTTCTGGGATATAGAAATACTCCATGTGTAAATCCAGATAATAACTAGTTTATTATTTGCGCCAAATAAGTAGGTATCATCCAAATAAGTGCAGCTGTTTTAGGTGATAAACATCATTCAAATATACAAAAACAAACATAGCTGGCGAATCGTGGGTGTGCAATACACCTCTGCCTACCCCTTCGGGTAATACAGGCGTGATGCTATGTTTTCTTTATGTTTCAAATATACAAACTTACACATTTATTAAAGTCTACCTTTTTGATTTTTTATTATTGAGATTGCCAAAAGTACAAATTTCAGTTATACCGTTTTGCAGCGGGAAGGGTCCTACTAGTTACATATACATACATCAATATAATGTATAGATTTTTCACCTGTTGCTTTCAGTATGAAAATACACTTGAAGCGTGCCGAGCGTGAATTACGATTTACGATCACTGGCCCTTTTATTTTCTACCGAACGATCTCCTTTGTTGGATAGTCTATTCGAGTTATCATTATGTACGAGACTAACATCACCATTAATAAAGGATTGAATTGAACTACGATTGACGGCAAAATTACACCAAATTCGCATCGACAACAACTTGGCGCGATTTTAAGTACCTACCTATATAATTTACGTGAATTCGCAATTATGCCACGTAACACTGGAGCTGCTGCACTACTACAAAGAATTGAGCAGCAAAAAAAGCTGCTTGCAGTGTTGCACCATATAAGTGCAGCTTACAGCGCGGCTGTCTACATAGAAATGACATTGCCTACAATGTTAAGCGCACGTCAAAGAAACGATCTATCACTTTTCAAGATTATCATGGAGCTGGCCCGTTGCTGGATCCAGCTAAAACTGTCAGGTATAAATCCCGCCAACCACTTTGTTGCTGAAGCCATGAAGATAATGAAAGATTTCTTGATATATCGAGAAACCTTTCACTATAGCACATGCAATTTAGTAACCATTGAAACTATAGAAAACTACTATGATTTTTTTATTAATTTGTAACTTGTAAGCTGTTTTAGTGTATTGATTTATATATACTACAGAAAAGAGCTATGTATAAAAATATTCTTACTAATATTATAAATGCTAAAATGAGTTTGTTTATTTGTTTGTTTGTTTCGCTCGCTTTCACACTGTAACTACTGAACCATTAGCAAGAAATTTTACACACCTGTAAGTCGAGCACAGAAAAGGACATAGGGTACTTTTTATCCCGGAAAAATTGATAGTTCCTGTGAAATAGTTTTTGAAACAGCTGTTTTTGAAATAAGCTGTTTTTGGAATTGCTGTTTCTGCAAAGAGATCATTAGTGTCACAGAGTGCTGTATTTATGTACTGATGATGACGCAGACAGAATCGCGGGCACAATCAAGTCTATAATATAGGGCCAAGAGCTTTCCTTAGATAGGAATTTTAAGAAATAAATATTGTAAATATTGTCATAATTTATACCTATAAGAAATTCTGTTACAGGTACCTAATGAGATAAATATCGTCAGCTTTGATAACTTTAGTAACTAATCATAAATGTTTTAATTTTACTAGGAACAAAGGCAATCTTGTCCATACAGTCCCTACTCATCTTCACATTTTTTTTAGATCTTTCGTAGGGCAATGTATATTATTACAATAAAATTCCTGAAAACATCTAAAACATTTTAAAATTGCCACAAAAATTAAACTGTAGTAAAGGTTAAATAAAAAAACGCATCTTGAAGGTAACCAACCATTTCTGAAATACTGTTTATGTAAACACTTATGTATAAAAGTATATATAATGAGGATATTTTCATGATTGTGTAATAGGTATTTAGAATCTAAAAATTTATATGTTTATTTCGCCGATATATATGCTGTATGCTTGTCGAAGGATCTTCATGTTCACTTAAATTGCCTGAATGTGGCAGCGTTGTTTTTCGGATGATCCCCTCCTTGTAGTATGGCGAAGGGGCTCATCCAACTTAGCCACGCGTCAGACTGGTAAACGGCCTCTGCTGGTGGTAGCTGGTCAGTCTCACTATCCAGGGCTTGGGTGGTGTAGTCACGGGGGTCATTACATATTTTTCTTTTTTTCAATAACTTATTTTTTCTGTTGTACCGTATTCTACTCATGTGATGCCTATGTGTAAATGAGGGTTTATGTACTGTATGTGTTTACACATACTTACAGCAACGTTAAGACTAATTGCTCAATTTATATTCCTAATTTAAAATAAGCATATTATATCCTATTTTATTTTAATAGTTATGTATTTATGTATTGTAGGTAAATGTTACTTCTATAATATAAGCTGTAACAGAGCTGTGTATGTACATTTAAGATATGTGAGAAAAAATACTGTTTTAGGCTATATATACGTGTCTTAATACAAAACCATTTTTTTTTTACTTTTTGTCTTTTTATTTGTTTGTTCGTTCGTGCATCACGCAAAAGCTACTGAACGGATTTTTATGCAACTTATTTTATTTGGTAGCTCTTGATTAGATTTAAAAACTGTCATACATTTTATCCCACTACTATACCGGGAAGCTGAGATATTACCTAAAAACTAGCTTTTGACTGCGGCAAAACCGCGAGCAAAGGCTAGTTAGTACATTTTATAGAACTGTATAAAACTGTAATAAATTGAACTGTAATATATATTGAAATTGAAATGAATAAGTGGCTTCTCAGCTTCTTGTCTTCTGGTGATTGCAATCGCGACATTAGTAATAGTGGGTGTTTTCTATCTAAGTATTATAATATATGTATGTATTTACAAAAAAAAAGAAGTAGTATATATATTATATCCGATCTGGTACTCATAGGCAAGTGTTAAAAGCTTAGTTTGGGACCAGAGGACGTTGTGTGAAATGTCCGTGAATATTTATTTACTTATTAATATTGCTGCGGATGCACTTTCTTCAGGCGCTCATGTCGCTTCATGTTAGTAATTAACTTTGATAGTTCTATCTATCTATACTATTATAAAGCTGTAAAAGAGCTGTGTCTGTACATTTAAGATATTTGAGAAAAAATAACTGTATTAGGCTATATAGACGTGTCTTAACACAAAACCATTTTTTTTAGATTTTTTGTCTTTTTATCTGTTTGTTCGTTCGCGCATCACGCAAAAACTACTGAACGGATTTTTATGCATTTTATTTTGTTTCATAGATTTTGATTAGACTTAAAAGCTGGTATACATTTTATCCCGCTACTATATCGGGAACAACCTGAGATACAACATAAAAATTAGCTTATGGTTGCGGCGGAGCCGCAAGCAAAGGCTAGTGTGTTATATAATAGACCTATGAAATTAAGACATTTTTGAATTTGAATATTTTAATGGTATTTAATGTCATAGAATGAACTTTTAAATGTAGAGCTTAATAGTTAAATATTGGTGTGTTGAAATAATTTCGAAATAAAAAAGAAACTGTAGGTTGGCAATGATAGTATGATAGGTACTTACAGCATTGTAATACCCAGAATGGAACAAAGGAATAATGGTTATAAAGTTGTAGAGATAGTTACGATGTTTTTAAATAATGAATTTTCCTGTTCTCGTGGTGAAAATATGTGATTGTTTAATATTAATTAAATACAATGACATATATTATAAAACTGAAATTGACTTATTTATTGTTATTTAACATACTACCTACCTCTCAGTGCATGAGTCAGTTTTGAAATATTACTTTAGTATTTTTAGTCTTTGGTGTATGGTTTTTCTAGCAAGAACTTAAAATTGAAAAATAATGTCTACCCCTGGTTACTACTGCAATGGATTCAATACTTTTCTTTATTATGTGAGTCATAGAATCTTACTACATTATCTGAAATGTCGTGCAAATGTTCTATTCGGTTTAGTTTAAATTAAGTTTTTCTTGTTAGTCGCCTGGAAAAATTACAACCCTATCTGAAAACAACATTTTGGACAATTTACAATATTTGGAAATTCAATATTTTGGAATTCTTATAAAATAGGTGATGGACATTGTCATAATTATTGCAGCCTCAAAGCGGAGAAACTGCTTCCGGCGGGTTTATTTAGAGGCCCTTATAATACCCTGTTCGTTGCCCCGAACGATGACTTGTGCAATAAGGTATAATATATTTTAAATCCAAACGAAGCGACCTCCTCATAACAGCAAAACCCAGTTTTATTAGATATACAAAGCCTACCGGGTTGGCCTACCCTACTAGTGGTACAGATGCCTATATACTTACCTATTCGTGTATTTCTGGTCATCTACGTATTTTTATATTTATTGCATGTAGTGACAGACGAGCCACGGCCCATCTGATGGTAAATGGTAACCGTCGCTCATGGACTGAACTATACCGAGACTATTGTCAAGCCGCTGCTCACCATTTCATTTCGCAGATATGAAATGAAAGACACTTATTTGTGTTATAAATCTTGTTTATTATAGGTATGATTATAACTATTAAATACAATGGTTGTTAGTTCCGTGAGTGCCTGCCATGTAAATCATGCAAACAATCCTGATAATTGCATTTTTCACAGGTAAGTTCTCAGTATGTTATCACAACTTTAAATGCTTTTATTTTAGGTCATAATTACTGGATATTTTCTGTTTCAGTTACGGATTAATTTCAACTTCATTGTTTCTGTTTATATTTTACATAGAAATATGTCGCATTGTTACATATTTGCAAGATTTTAGTAGAAAAGTTTTTAGGTACATCTAGGGCTTGACTTTATCGGCAAGGTATATTGTCGATATTTATCCTAAATGTTTGTAACATTTTCTCTTAACACATTAATGGAAAAAATGCAATAAAAGTTCTACAGCAGATATTGTCAGTCAAGTCGATTTAGTTAATTTAAAAATTATAAGTAGGTTTATGTTGCTAAAAGCTGAGTGTATAATTCCCTTATAAAATGCATAATATCGTTGACAGACGCTGCTGGTGAAATAAATAAAACTAATTAATTATGTTTGTTTTAATTTATTATGTCTGTTTTGTTTACATCACTATTCAACGCACACATTGACAAATCAAAATTGGTTACGCGTTATCGAGCTGTCAGGTGATCTATACGTTACTATATCTATGCTCTGTACAGCAAATTCAGCATCTCTTTAGTTGGGTCATTGTGAGCTGAGGTCGCAGCGACCACAGCCTCCGTGGTTGTCGAGTGGACCACCCCTAGAATAGTTTTGAACGGTTGTCGTGTCCATAATTAATTATTTAGTCAGTCTCACTCACAGAACAATAGACACTACTCCTACCGGAGTGTCTCACTGTCAGTGACAGTGGGTGGTTTCATTGGCATCTTAGACAAAGTATGGCATATTAGCCGGCACGTGTAAGACTCCCGGGAGTCTAACGCTCGTTTAGAACTTGTTGAAATAATAATATATAATAATACTGAGAGTCAAGGGGATAATATAAAAACCTGTAACTAAGGGCCACTTGCGCGGAAATTTTGAGATAATGAAATACCTTTGGGTTTACTAGCTCAGGTTACACGAATAACTATCTAATTGAAAATTTCTCTTGCACGTAAGAAAAATCACGCAGGTTTTACTAACCTCATTCCGCGTACATCCAGCCAAATACAAAATGGGATGAATGATGAACGACACAAGTATTCTTCTCTCTCTCACACAACAGTTACTCACATAAGTCTTTGTTTAATGTCAGATTTGAATTGACGCCATGTGTGTTGGTGATATGTCATTATGTCAAATCATTGTTTGTTTACTATCTCGAGTGTATTTTGTAACGATATATCTGTATTATTTTGTGAAATGCGAAGGAGATCTTATATATGTGGACCTTTTTTAACAAGTGGGAGCAGTTTACTTCTTTGTGATATACCTTATAACCAAATATAGGTAAACATGTTATTGGTGGCAATAAATAAGAAACTGCTGGTGCTATCCTGAACTGACCGGGCCCTGTAGATAAGTGGCATCATAGGTGATGTACCTACCTACTATACATATATGTAGCGAAGTGGCATAAATGCTAGTAAAACAGAATAAAACAAAAATATAGAAGAATTATTCTAATAATCAATGTATGGGATTGACATAAGATTACGACGACATAATAAGCATAGCCCGTTGTCTAGAGGGGCTGAACACACATGAACACATCATCAGAAACCAAAAAGTCACTCATCAGGACAATAAAAATAAACGATGCAATGTTATTCTGTTGTTGTTTTTTATATACAAAACACAAACTAGCATAGTCTCACAATTTTGACGTAATAAACCCAGAGATAGACATTTAACCCTCCAACTTTAGCGGGTTACCGCTGGTGCGGCAGTGGTAACAAAAGTAACCACGCCATCTGTACCCGTAGACTAGCTAATGGCAACAAAAGTTGCCATGCATAATTTCTTCGCACGGTTCAAATATATTTTTGTTTCTGTTTACGTAGTCGATTATTACCATAGAGAAAAAAACACTATCTCCATAATAAATAACGTAAGCTCAGTATAACACATCGCGAATACTACATAGTGCCAACATTCGAAAGAAACTAAATGAAATATTACCCTGTAGCGCGAGCTCAAAAGATGGGTTAATACCTATATTTGCCAATATCAGCTGATATCAATATATTCTTCAAGTAATATCATAATATGTAAACTAATATATGAATATCACTAATATTTAATACGGAGGATATAGAGATATGTTCACAGACTACTATACTACTTGATATGTTGCATATCAATTCCCACCACCATTTTTAACTCAATAATATGTACGATGTTCTGACCGATATGACACGTACGATGTTCTCACCGATATGCGATTCTATCTAGTCTATGGATATATCAACACACCCATGTTCAGTGGCATAGATTATATACTAATATAAAATATTCAGTGGTCACTGTTTATGTTTATGATATAGTGAATATGGCATATTAGCAATACCGTATTAGCATATTAGATTGAGTCGGATTACTGATACATGAATACCTCCAATATCTTTGATATCTTAATGGATATGAATATATCGGTTCCATCTTTAGAGCTCACTTTATCAGGCGGCACGCGACGCGAGTGGTCATATCCAAAAATAAATTAACGTGTATTGGCGGTATATACCATCATCATATTTTTTATTTAGTTATTTGAACATATTATTTAGAGTGTGAGCAATTAATCTTATGGTGAGAGTCAATTAATTTCATGGAAATGTGTTTTTTAAGTTTACTACCAACAATTTTTGTTCCTAATGGCGGCAGATTGCATTTAGTTACATATTCATTATTACAATTTAATGGTGTAATCACATTTAAATAATGGTATACAATGATTATCTACTATTGTGTGTACAATAAAGTCCCTTTAAATATAATATACTACAAGATTCATAATTTTCTTACAATTTACGACTCACAACGATCGGCCATCTTGTGAAAGTTATGTGGCGTTTGTAAACTAAGGGCACGGTCCCATCTGAAAATTGTGACCATTGATATATAAATGTTAGAAATATATTTTTTATATGGACTTTAATCGAAATCTTACTTTACTTCTTACTCATGTTGGATGGTCGCTCATAATTGTGTGGTTGTAGCTGTAAATATTAATTTCAATTTTGTTGAAATCTTTCTTCTTCCTAGTGCTGGTGTGGATATTTGCATCTCAATGAAACTGCTGAACAGAAATTTCACATATAGATAGATTAAAGTGTAGACTAGCACATGGGCTATATTCAAAATTGGGCATCTGAACTGCACCAATTAATCACGCCAGAACAGCTGAACAGATTTGGATGAAATTTGGCATAGAGATAGATTATAATCTGGAATATCATATGGGCTACTTAATATCTCGTAAAAATATGTTTACGGCTAATGTGGGATAGATCACCATAACTACTCTACCAGTCATCATAAAATTTATAGCACAGGTATGATTTTATTTTAGATGATAGACAAAAGTATAAGAGGACGCGGTCGTGGTCGTGCTCGTGCTCGTGGTCGGAGTCATGGTGGGGCCAGCTCCTCACGTATGCTGCCTGCGTAAGTATGGATTATTTTTTTAGCACCTATTTTAGTTATTTGCAAGAGAAGCTATCACTTCCAAATAAGGAATGAAAATTTGGTATATCATGTAACTATAGAAATGTTGTTTGCCGTGACACAACAATTCTGAAGCCGGCCCCACGGCTTCGGAATTGTCCCACCCCTTTCTACCCACGGGAGTCGTAAGAGCTGACTGAGGGAATACCGGGAGAGTGGGCAGCAGCACTCCCTCGAGTATTAACAACGCCCACTGCGATCGCCAACCCGCCTGCCAAGCGTGGCGATTACGGCACTATCCCGCATTTCTTGGGGAGGCCTATGTCCAGCAGTGGACGTTGATAGGTTGATGGATGGATGGATGGATGGGTAGGAATGTAAAGTCTGCCAACCAGCACTGGGCTAGCATGGTGGACTACAGCTCAATGTATGGCATAGTAATAAATTACTCAATATATTTAAGTACTCGGCCAGCATGGTCATCGGCTCACATCCCTCTCTTACTACCAGAAGACCGGTGCTCAATGGTAGGACAGTAATAAATTAGACAATATAATGTTTATACATATTTATATTTTCTGTATTTAGTGACACGCCTGGAACTTCATCAGGTGAAGGCACTGGGCATCAGCCGGAGAAAGCAGCACTGCGGTGGAGCCAGATCTGGGTCATGGTTTATTGGGGATTTGCAGCGTTTTCTTGGCTGTCTAATATTAATCAAAACAGAAATTACGTTTTCAACAGAATTTAAATATTTAGTTATTGTTGGGCCAGACAAGCTAATGTGGATAGACCCTTATATTTCTTGACTTTTTACGAGTGATCTACTTAAAATGCTAATATCTTGGTTCCTGTTTACGAGAAAAACATGGGTTTGGTACCATTTGAAAGCTATTTTTATGTAGTTTATTTGAGTCTAATTTAATTTAAATCTAATTATGTTTGTTAACCAATAAACCTTGTGAAACTTAAAGTTAATTGCTATGGATGAGGTACTCTGATGTATTTGTACTCATATTTTACAGTAGTGGTTTATTCAATTATAATTGTATTTGTTACAAAATTTTAAGGATGAAACAAGCTTTTAGGTATAATAAATATTTTTATTTCACATCTTGTTATTGTACAGAAATAAATTGTTAAACATCAGCGGCGAAAACCGCGCG
This sequence comes from Leucoma salicis, assembly GCA_948253155.1. Taxonomy (NCBI): domain Eukaryota; kingdom Metazoa; phylum Arthropoda; class Insecta; order Lepidoptera; family Erebidae; genus Leucoma; species Leucoma salicis. The sequence goes on from OX411803.1 coordinate 25,701,467, forward strand.
ACTAACAAATATCATTGGTTTCTAAAAAAGGATGTACCTATATATATGTATATTTTTATACTATGGTACATGGTTTTATTTTTTCTTATTGTAAATTGTATCCATCAAGTGATCTGAAACAAAATAATTATATGTTATTGCTCTATTTCTGAAATAAAAATATATTTCTAACCTTAAGTCTTTTTTTTTTCGAAATTGTAATTTCGGCCCTTATTAAAACATAAATAGACTTACGAATATGTATGTGTTAGGCACTTAGAGTATAAATAAACTAGAGCGCGCGTATCGCTTCGGTCCGTTGTGCCAAAATCGTAAGCAAATGTGTTATAGGTACTAACTATGGTATAGCGTTTTTATAGTGACGTTCCGTGCGTGACGTAATTTCTGCAAATATATCGATTGTTTGCCGGGAATATACTTAAGTTAGGAATTAATTAATTATATGTTCGATATTCTAATAAATAGCGAAGCGGTAAAACCAAGGAGTTCAATCTCCAGCCCGAGGTTCTGTACGGCATAATCCTCTGACAAGTTATTACTGCTCGGTGAGAGAAAACATCGTGAGACCTGCACGCCTGAGATTTAATCCACGGCACGTGCTTGTGAAGTCTGCTAACACGCACTGGGCCAGCATGGTGAACTACGGCCTAAATCGCTCTCTTACTCAGATAGTAAATAGGGTTGGAAAAATAAATTTGTCGGTTTGCTATGATAGGTATTTAATGCTTACAAATATTTTAAAAAAGGTAGGTATCATTTATTAAATTTTAAAATTATAAACCTTGACTTTTTTCTGAGTGAATCTGAATTTCAAAATCCGATCATAGGTATAGACCATTATTGACCCTTAAAGAGCGTTAATTATTATATTATATTTATATAAGTATTTTTTTGTTACGTCTATATATTTTTCCACTACTGCACGTATCACATTAATAATATAATAGCATACATGTACCTATATTTATATTATTTAATCACCAAATTATTTATTAGACAGAAATAATATTTTTATATAAAATTACACTATTAAAAAAAATATCGTATAAAATTAATTACGGTACAACACTATCTCATCGTGTAGAAAAAATGACGGTTGATAGCGTGCCGGGTCGTCCCGCCCCGCGTGTCCTGCGTACCCCTTTAAGACCCTTCTGAATTTTGCTAAAACAAGTAATTTAGTAACTAAATTCTACTTATTGAGGAAAAGAAATGTTACTATTCCTTTTATTTTGCTGCCGGGAATCGTTTTTACAACCTGGCACTGTACATTTCACCATTTTTATCATAAAATAAATAAAAGATTGCTCTCCGACTTAATATGAACCGTATTGTTTTGCTACTGATTGAGCGTTTCATCGACGCGTGATACTGTTCATACTTGTACTTACGGTTCATACTCAGTAAGGCGCGCTCTATAGTTTATATACTCTAAGGTTAGGCACCATTCGAAGCGCATATTCAACTAGATCAAAGTAACAATAACAAAACACTGTGTCTTAGTATTTGAGTTGGTAAATGAGGTTCAAATGGGAGTACGGACGCCACGCAAATATGCCGCGGTGGCGCCAGACGGCGCGGTGGCCCGGTGGCGTAATGGTGTAACGTTCTTGGGCGGCGACCGGATAGTTAATTATTTTACGCATGGTATAGTGTTAACTCTTAGCCGTGCAAGCAAAAATAATTATTTAGCCCTGCGTTAGCAGTACGCTCGGAGTTATATACAATAACTCTAAAACGCGCAAGTGGGTCTAAGCAGGCTATTCTGTGGTATATATCTATATTAAAGTCAATTTACTCAATCATCTATAGTATTATAAAACTGTAACTTAGCTATGTGTGTACATTTAAGATATTTGAGAAAATATGACTGTAATAAGCTATATAGGCGTGTTTAAACACAAAACGATGTTTTTTTAGATTTTTGTCTGCTTATCTGTTTGTTTATTCGCGCATCACAAAAACTACTGAACGGATTTTGATGCAACTTTTTTATTTGAAAGGCCTTAATTAGACTTAAAAACTGGTAGACATTTTATCCCGTTACTATATCGGAAACCTGAGATATAACCGAAAACCAAGCTTTTGGCTGCGGCGAAGCCGCTGGCAAAGGCTTGTTCATTCATATTTCTATACCCTCCTTATTCCATTGTTTTTTGTTTTGTTCTAAGTTCGATGAGATAAATGAGATTACACAAAGTTCTTACATTCACAGACTATATGTGCCTACAATCAAGTTCGATGAGTTGACGTGTTGTCAATGTCACTGTCAGTTTCTACTTTTATTAGAGCATAGCCGTGAGATCTTGAGTATTTGAGCAATATTGTTCTGTGATCGTCTTTCTACAAGTGATAAACAGAAATTTACTATTCGCTTTCTATTTCCTGCCCAATAATACAGGTAAGTGTTGTGTTATACCAAACGTTTTATTTTGGTAGAACCGTAACAACTATGACGAGATCTAAATTCAAACACTGCTATTTTTGTTTCATGAAAACAATTGAAAAAGTTGCTGTATCACCTGCTCTTAAAGTTTTTTTGTTTTAGGAACAAAATAATGCAGGTGACACATAAATTTAAAATAATTAGCTTTTGTCCGCAACTTTGTCTGCGTGGATTTAATTTGATCCATACAGACACAGCCCCACAGGAACTCCTTTAAATGGTGTATTTATCCAGGCCATAAGTTAATAGATATAAGTTATCTACAAAATTACAGAATTTTAACTAAACTAACTATATACACCTAAAAGAAAAACTTAAAATATAAATTGAGATATGACTATTTATAGATAAGACACTTGAGCGAACTTTAGATCGAGTGGACTTAAGTTCGTTCAAGCGAGAATCCACAGCCGGCAACGTTCCTGAAATGCTGGCAGCATTACCTCGCTGGATGGTGAGGCTTAATCTTTGGCCGAGATACAGCCCAGCATTTCGGTCACGTGTCGATTCCACAAGACGACCCGCCAATTCTTTATAAATTTTAAGAGCTTCGGGTCTCCAAATGCCCATTGTCTCCACACCAAATGGCACAAAAATGTAACCTTTATTGAGGTTAGCATATTTTCGCCGCTTGAGTGATTCAGCAGAAGCAGCCGTGCCACCAGCACTCTGAGATGATTCTGAAAGATAAGATGATGCCAATGTATCTAGACAGGTAGCATCCCACACTAGTGGTTGTCCCATCTTCCAGGGAATAAGCGTCATTTCGTCGGGTCTTTTGCCATCGTCCCTTAAAAGTCCGGGAGGCTCCAAAGTTGCGGGGACGGTAGCACTACCAAAGGCCTGACGGATAACGTTATTTAGAGTGCTGTGACGAGATGCATGACCAGCACTTCTAATGCATGACAGCCCGTGGTAGCCCAAAACATCTACTTTATCAGTGCACGCGCAGTGGTGTAGAACAAAGTACGGAGCACCGATATGTAGAGATATGGCTATACGGAAGATGTTATTATCTAGCAAAGTGCCTAATCCATTTGATGGTAGAGCAAAGGCCCGATTCCCAACGAGAAACAGCTAAAAGACGAGCACGGTCCGTGAGGCTGCTGGACGTATTTAAAAAATTATTCCGTACCAGCTCAGAAACAGGCTCGTCCCACTGCCTCTGCGAGGGTGGGTCCTTTGGGAGACCACCATTTGGACAGGCTATTTTCCATGCATTTAAAGCTTCACTCAAAAGAGAAATTTCAACATCGCCTAAACAAGGTGCTAATATTAGGTTTACCAAATTTTGTATACTATTAACTGTGGCTAAAAATGCCGACAAGGATACACCCGAAATTTTTCGAATCCCAAGACCACCTAACCTTATTAGTAGGGGAGCCTGAGACAAAGAACGATTATCCAAAGAAATATTTAAAATGAAATTGAGCATATCCTTTACGATGCAATCCAACTGCTGTAAAAGACTAGGGTAATTTCAGAGTTGGCAGCATCGTAAAGCATACGTAAATTTCGGCATAATTATTTTCTTATTTTTTTGTATTATAATTTCTCATCCAGATAGATGATCCACTTAGTAGTTTAGCCGAATGCCAAATACTAAATTACCTATTTAGACTCCAGATCGTGAAAGAGATGTTACTACATATCCTATCAGTATCTATCCTATTTACACTACTACTGTGAGACAATTAATTAATAATATATATCTTAGGGAATGCAATATTTTTACTACAGATCTCATAACATTCTTAAATAATTATGCTTTTTCATTTAACCTGATATGTGGATATGCATGCTCATTTCACAATACAATTCAGATCCTTTATGGATAAATAATAATGGTTTTTAAAATGATGACAGTTTCTAAGGTAGAGGGAGATATTAAAGATACTTATATAGCTCAATTCCTTAGACGGCACATATAGTGGAGTGGTTTAGATACCGGCCTACCACCCGAGGGTTGTGGGTTCCATTCCCAGACAGAACAACTCTTTCTGTGATCCACAAATGGTTATTCTGAGTCTGGGTGTACTATGTGTCCGTTATGTTTGTAAAAGTCAAGTGTATACAAGGATAAATCCTCAGTGCAGGATGTTAAAAAAAAATTATTTCCGAGTTCTACTATTCATCTCTCTGCATCTTCTCACGTTTGTATTTGTTACCAATGAGGCATAAAATAAGGATAAGTGTGTTTTGAGCATAAGCACGCTAACAACAGTGTCATAATAATATTTGAATGTAACGGCAAGTGGTAAGTTTCATAATGTAGATAAGTTTAATGTAGCAATACTATCGAAATACTCTGAATATGTTATAAAAGAATTGTTTCATTTTGCACTCAATATATTAGCAATACACCCGTATTAGCATATCAGATTTAGTCAGATTACTGATACATGAATACATCCAATATCACTAATATCTTAATGCATATGAATATATCGATTCCATCTTTAGTATTTAAATTTGGCTTGCAAGTGATTTATTTATTTATTTAAAAGCTCATACAAATGTATAATGATTTAGTATGCGCCACTTGTGAATTGGCATATTTTCTAGTAAAATATTAACGGATTGCCGTATAATACGGCAATTGTTGTATCAATTAAACTGTTTACCTCGGTCTACACACATGACATAAGGCACAAGCATGGACAAAATGGTTAACTTTTGCTAGCCTAGATAGATATATACCTAGATAGATACCCTAGACTTCTATGCATGTGCAAGGTTAGTGATAAAGTTTAGGTAGGTATTTGTTTTAGTACAGCGCTTTAGATAATGGTGGTTCAGTAGAGATGCTTTCATGATAGAAGCAATACAATAAGTGTAACCAAAATTGTTCAGTAAAATGTCAATGGAGCTAAAATAAAGTAGTTTCTGCATAATATCATAATACAATGAATCCTTTTTTCAGTGATTGAAATCATAATTAATTGTGATTGGCCATTGTAATAAAAAATAGGTATCTATTACACATTAGTTAAAAATAACCAAATAGTAGTTACTCTAATAAATTAGTAAATCTTCTGTTAACGAATAATATTATTTACACTAGTCAACTATTGGATTTTTCATTATTTGAAAACCAATGCTTTTCTTAACAAAAAAAAAATTATTAGGATAGTATCACACCTTTATTTGCATATTTCATTGTTCCCGGACCGTTTTGCATGAGGTCCCTGAAAGAAGTCAGCAGTATAACACTCATTGCATAGCTGATCGGGAACTAAGAGAGAAATTTTACTTATTATGCGGTCTGAACAGGTCAGTAACTACCGTGTGATAGACCGGGAAACATTTTATTGTTTTACTAGTAGCTGGAGATATGCATCTAATTTACTCTGCTATTGGTAGCAAAAGAGCCATGGTTCACTTGATGGTAATTGGTTACCGTCACTTGTAGACTCCACAATACTAAGAGCACTGCGGTGCACCATGATGTTCTACCAGTACGCTTGAGAGGAGTGAAATACACACAAATACACTGTTTGAGCTAACATCAACTTCTTTGTCATAAGGAAATCATCGTCAAGTAGGACATCCATCGTAGGTATCGAATTATGGTTAGTTGCAGTTTTAAGTGATTATAGTTGAGTTCTTGCAGCTTATTAATCAGCAATAAGTCATCAAAACTATGGCTTTCAATGCACCTTAACCCAAATTAATAAAAGAATACTTTGTTTTTTAAGTTGTTCTTTATTTTTAGACAATTTTATTAATTGATTTTTGTACTAGCGGGAATCGAAGCCGCGTCTTTTCAATCTGGGGGGGCTCTAAGCCACTGAGCAGCTTTTGTACAGACCCTTCGATCATTCCAATTTACTTATCACATTTGTCTTAACGACCAACGCCATCTATCGGAAACGCGTTTATATGCAAATTCACAAATAATTTGTACTTTAAAAAGTGGCGGAGCATTTGACGCTAAAAAAATATAGATCAATCAAGATTTTTTTAAATATTATTAACGAAATTGAAACCATATATCCAAGTAATAGTTGTGTTGGGGCTTGCATAAATGAGAAAAGAAACAAAATATATATATAAAACCATGTGTATATTTTTATAGAGCCCATTTAACAAACTAGACTTCAGAATAAAACAAAATTATGTAGGTATTTTGCGTAAATATAATTTTATTTAAATGAAGGCTGAAACTGAAATAATGGTAAAATTAAAGATGAATGTGTTTTCAAGATTCATACAAATCACCAGGCCTGGATGGGATTTTCCCTGCCATGCTGAAGTGGGGCGGGGAGGAACTCATTCAAATACTCACCACAATTCTGGCCGCCTGTCTTGCTCATAGGTACGTGCCGAAAAGTTGGAGAGAAGTCAAGGAGATCTTCATACCCAAGCCAGGTAAGAGTGATTACTGGGACCCCAAATCCTACAGACCTATTAGCTTGACCTCTTTTCTGTTGAAAACACTGGAGAGGTTGTGCGATAGGAACCTGAGGGAGGGGGTTCTACTAGGCGCTCCCCTGCACCCACATCAACACGCCTACTGTCAAGGTAAATCTACAGAATCGGCACTAGATGCAGTGGTATGCAAAATTGAAGAAGCGATTTCAAGCAAGTCTATATGTCCAGGCACCTTCATAGACATCGAGGGGGCCTTTGACAAGACCAAATTTACTAGCATAACTGCAGCACTCGAAATACATGGAGCAAATGCAGTTATGATTCAATGGATAAATAATATGTTAAGCAAAGGGATCGTTAAGCTTAGCACAGGCGAAACACACAAGGCACTGGTGGCCAAAGGATGCCCTCAAAGGGGTATGCTCTCACCGCTACTGTGGAATTTAGTAGTAAATGATCTGATTGCTACACTGAACAACAATCACTAATATACGGTCGGTTATGCCGACGATCTGGTGATACTGACATGCGGCAACAGTACAAGTACAGTATGCGACGTTACACGCTCTGCGCTGGTCATCGTGGAACGGTGGTGTACTATCAAAGAACTAACAGTCAATCCAAAAAAGACGGAAATGGTGATGTTCACTAACAAACGCAACCTGGGCAACTACCGATGGCCCAAATTATTCAAAACAGAACTCCAGTTATCAACACAGGTTAAGTACCTAGGCGTAATTCTTGACTGTAAGTTAAATTTGAGTAATCATTTAAATAGTAAAATAGATAAAGCTACGGTCGCATTCTGGCAACGCCGCAGAATGATAGGTAAAAGGTGGGGCCTAGACCCTAAAATCGTTCTATGGCTATACCAGGTAGTAATCCGACTAATGATTAGCTACGGTGCGGTGGTGTGGTGGCCACGGACCGAATTATCCACTGTCATAGCTAAACTACAACGACTCAAGAGATTGGCCTGTATGGCGGCCACGGGATGCATGAGGACAACTCCAACTGCTGCTCTGGAAGCTATTCTTGGCCTGCCGCCACTGCATCTGTTCATAAAACAAGAGGCAGCAGCTACAGCGGTACGGTTTAAAAACCTGAGTCTCTGGAGACTAGCAAGGGTACCGCACACCGAAATCCTCAGTGAGGTAACAGGTAAGGAGCCGCTCATGGCAGCGGTGACCGACAGGATAGCCAAGCAATTCGTATTTGACAAAAAGTACAAGATACAATTGCAAGAACAACCGGGTGAAGGTCTTAACCCACGAGAGATGAGAATCTTCACAGATGGATCTAAAACAAGGTCAGGTACTGGTGCGGGTGTATTCTCCGAAGACCTGAACATACAGATATCTACACCATTAGGAGCTCATAACACGGTCTTACAGGCAGAATATGTGGGCATCTTAATGGCAGCGTATGCAATCGACTCTAGAAAGGTAAAGAACCACCAAATCCGTATACTCTCTGACAGCCGATCAGTCCTAAAGGCCCTTCAAAGGTACACTGTAACCTCGGGTCTTATATACGAGTGTCATCGAGCCCTGTCACAGGTATGTATCGACAACGATATAACCCTACAGTGGATCAAAGGACACAGCAACTCACGCGATAATGACGCTGCCGATGAATTGGCAAGGGGGGGTTCGGAGATGATAATGGAAGGACCAGAGCCCATTCCTGCCGTTCGCTTGGCTCCGAAACACACTACGACCAAACACCAAGGTAGAACACCAAGAATACTGGTCTAACTTAGGTACATGCAGGCAAGCCAAAGAGGCCCTTCCGACAATCTACCCCGGATTGTCACTAAAGCTACGGCGTTTGAAGAGGCCTCAGCTCCGGCTCCTAATAGGAGCCATTACTGGACATGCTTTATGGAATAAACACTTATTTACTCTAGGTGTTACAGACAGTCCTCTTTGCAGAGCTTGCATGGAGGCAGACGAAACGGCCGCCCACGTCTTCCTTAAATGTCCGGGGTGGCAGAATTCCGGGCACTATACCTCGCCTCTCCGAGGTCGCTCCCAGAAGTCGTCGGTAACGTCAAGGGTCTGCTAGGCTTTCTGGTGATGCTGGGTTGGCAAGAGTAGTGCCAGCAACCCGTTACGCAAAATAGGCGCACTTACGATGTCGAGTTGCGGAAAAATAGCCCGCGTTTACAATACAATACAATACAAAATGCCTACTGCGCTTAACATTTCCTCTCACGTTAAAAGGCACCGCTGCACGATACATACCGTGGTATTAATTTCAAATAGACTGCTAACCTGTTTTAAACCTTCAATTTATCACCAAAAATTACCAAAAACTAAGTTAAGTAAATTGAAACCAACGCGTAAGTTATGCCGCGCAATATTCTTGTACTTAACTAATTTATTTTTTCAAATTAAAATTTGGAATAATCCAAAAAGGCGTACGAAATAAGCTTTCTTTATAAAATTGTAAAACCAGCCAGTATTTTTTGAAATTTAGAACCTTATTCATAATATCATTAAAATAGTGTTGATTTGTGTATGTTGGCTTCTGATATAGTCAGTCCATCGACTATAAATAATAAAAATATTTTTGTATCTCTTGATGAATTTACTACTGTGTAACACATAAGTCATATATATTCTCGGTTGTCAAAGATAATATCGCGGATCATAATCCGGCTAAGTTGAGTAAGTCATTTATTTTTAGTGTGATACGGAGTTGTATTTATATAAAGACACAAAAAATTTGTCCATCCATCCATCAGCCTTTTAACGTCCACTGCTGGACATAGGCCTCCCCAAAGGGGGATAATGGCGTAATCGCCACGCTTGGCAGGCGGCTTGGCGATCGCAGTGGATGTTGTTAATACTCGAGGGAGTGCTGCTGCCCACTCCCCCGGTATACCCTCTCTCAGCTCTTACGACTCCCGTGGGCACTACCCAGGGGTTTTAGGGGTGAAGCAATAACTATTGCTGTTTATTATAAACATAAAAACTGTACTAAGCCCATTATTCGTAAAAATATAACAGACGGTTTGTCACAATATATTATGTTATGTAAAACAGTGCTATAGAGCTGTTATCTTATATGAATAAGTGGGTAGGCCTCAAAACAATCCCAATCACCATTTTGAATCGCTCGCCATAACAAAAGAGACATATATAAATAGCATCACGCCTAAGGGCGCCACGCCGAAGAAGTAGGCAGAGGTGTATTACACACACATATTCCGAAGGGATAGGCAGAGGTGTATTACACACACATACGGTTCGCCAGCTACGTTTAGGTCCCACATAATAGGAGGCGAGCCTATTGCCGTCTACCGGGCACATATCCAAACTCCGGGCTGCTATTGAGAACTTTTCTTTTTAGAAATAAGCTCAATAACATTGCCCAACCCGGGGATCGAACCCGAGACCTCATGATCAGCAATCGCACATACTACCGCTGCATCAGCGAGACAGTTCATAATAAAAGACTGTGATATAATGTATAACATTCGCGTAAATACCAGAACTTGTAGGGAGTACCAGGGCAAGATAGTACTTCATTCAGTACTCCTTCAACTCATGAATTTTAACGTGTCTGTACCTACCTGAAATGAATAAACAAATCTGTATAATAAATAAAACATTCATTTTTTGATAACGATAGCCGCTGCTAAGTCTCCTCGTCTCACAGGTGAAGGTGGTCCAGATTATACCTCTTTTGAAGTTTCAAAATTACCAATACCACACGTCCCTAATGCCGTCTTTATTTTGGACTTTTGAACTACACAGCGAAAACCGCGTAAAATAACAGGTTTGTTCCGTATGTGGTAGTGAGCCAGCTGATTGTTTAGTGTACAGAGTGTCCACTATCTTCCCAGTCAGTGTGGCGCGGTATTCCTTCCTTTTAAATATTAGTCATGATTTTATTTTATTAATTCGATATAATAACGTCGTGTAAATATATCCCGTCAAAAACATAAATGTCAAATGATAACCAAGTTCAATATTATGATATATGCCTTGGTTGTTGACTTCAACGACAAAAGAAGTGAGATCTAAATGGGTGCCAAGTTCAATGGTCAGTCCTGAAATTGATTTATAACAACATAAAATATTTTATAACGACTTAAAATATAATTTCTACTTATAACTTAGGATAATATATTGAAGCTGGTCTGTCTTGGCTAGTTTTCATATACGGTACTGCTCGCCAATTCTTTAGCTTGAACTGACGCTAACGCGTGTCTAGATTTAAGTACTTCCTGTTTATTAAACTGTGACAAATAAACAAGGTATTCTTCTTATTTGTAACATGTTATTGTTTGTAGGATGGCGTGGACAGGATATCAGAAGTTTCTTGCTTTAATGTTAGTAGTGACAGGGTCCATTAATTCCTTAAGTACTAAATGGGCTGACAAGTTACAATCTAAAGGATCCGATGGCGTCCAAAGAGATTTCAACCATCCTTTTTTACAAGTAAGTATATTATAAATTAACTCTACCAATGTTAATATTGTCCTTGAGAATACTGCAACGTATATATGTCCCTTTCGCACACATAAATTGTATTTAAAAAATATTTTATATTTTCATTGTTTAGGCAGCGGCCATGTTCTTAGGAGAGATGCTATGTTTGATAACTTTCAAATTAATATACTATACTACAAAAAGTACTGGTGGTCATCAACTCGTCAACGGTAATCAGAATTTCAACCCTTTTATACTGATGCCAGCTGCTATGTTTGACTTGGTAAGTGAATTCAATCATTATATGTGTGCGTTATGGTGCCGTGTGGGGCCGGCTTTAGAATTGTCCCACCCTTCTCCACCCATGGGAGTCGTAAGAGCCGACTGACGGAATACCGGGGGAGTGGGCAGCAGCACTCCTTAAGTAGTTTAACAACATCCACTGCGATCACCAACCCGCCTGCCAAGCGTGGCGATTACGGCACTATCCCCTATTCTTGGGGAGGCCTATGTCCAGCAGTGGACTTTAAAAGGCTGATGGATAGATGGATGGATATGTGCGTTAAAATTAGTGGAGATTCAGTTGTCCCCTTATAGCTGGGTCGTAGAGTCAAGGAACATAAACTCTACCTGAGCGTAGAGTTCAGTTAGACAGTGGCTCCATGTAAATATACTAGTGGATCAGCAAAAACCGAACAGCCCCCTTAGAATGAAAAACGAAACGTTAGACAAACTTTCGTTTCACTTCATTGTGATTGGTCGCCTGAATCACGCGTCGAAATCTCGACTAATCAAGCATCACGCGTCGGACTGTTCATCAATCACAATGACTCAAAACGAAAGTTTATCTAAAATCACAATGAAGTGAAACGAAAGTTCGTCTAACGTTTCGATTTTCATTATAAGGGGGCTGATCGGAAGTTGACCCCAACAAAAAGATTGGGTGAGGTTACAGTGAAAGGGATTTTTTGCAGGTGGGAACTTCGATAATGTACATTGGTTTGACGTTGACCTACGTGAGCAGCTTCCAGATGTTCCGCGGCTCCATCATTGTCTTCGTTGCTGTGCTATCGATGACGTTCTTAGAACGCAGAATCATTCAGCGCCAGTGGCTTGGAATACGTAAGTATTACTAGAGATATTTAAACTGTCTATTTTCTCCAGATTCCGAGCAGCAATTTTGATAATTTATTTTTAAATAAAAAAAATCGCCCTCAAAAACTAAAAAGCAAATAATTGGTATTTACATACGATTTCCGTGCTAGACACCTATTGATGTGTTTTTTTATATTTAATAATATTTTTTCCTTGCTAATGATATTTTTATAAAATAGGTGTGTAGGTTTGAGTAGGGTACATCATGGGGAGGCCTTCCTTGGGTGCATCTTGTATGAGAAAGCGTCGAGCACAGGAGTCTGAAAATGACAAAGATAAGCGCAGTAGAGAAAGAAATAGAGCATAGGGTCTCGGAGTCTTCTTCTGAAAGGTTGAAGCAGTGCGTTTATTTGGCGTACCCATATATATATATATATATATAATATACGGGTACGTCAAATAAACGCACTGCTCCAATGAGACAGAGAGGTTTCGAAGTAAACGAAAATAAAAATAATATCATCGATGTATACATTATTTTAGATTGTTGTTGGGTTTTTAAAACCCCCTCCCCCGATTTTGATAAAATTTATATACCACCTCTGAAACCTACCAAACAAAACAAATATCATTGAATTAATTCATAATTGGCGGAATAATCGCGTATCAAAAATACAAAAAAAACATACAGTCGAATTGAAAACCTCCTTTTTGATCTTTATGTAAGCATATAAGTATATACCATAGATATAATTTAATGTTAAATCTATGGTATTTCCATATGCAAGTTGAATATACGTTAGGTACTGTCGATATTTTTCACAGTGGTCATCAATAAAAAATATAAATATGTACCGATATCTCTATCACACTATAGTTTTCAAATGAATCTGACGATATCGCTATCTATGTAAGACCTTTATACTTATTTAAAATACTCTTATTGTTGTTGCTTGTATACCGGCTCTCATCCTCAAACAGTTTCCAGTGATTTAAACAATGAAATACATATTTTAAGTACCAAAGATTACAACATGCAGATATCATTCAAAAAATGTTTTTTTTCCTATTTGAGCATAGAGCGCAACGCATCTATGTTTTTTATAAGATCAACTGATACGATACGCAGTGTTTTGTTCTATTATATTTATTTATTTATTAAAAGCTTGAAAAATGTAAATTAAAAATAAAAGAGCGAGCCTTACAGTAGTCGCATATGATGTGTCTCCTGACAATAATAAACACAACAACAAAAAGAAAAAAAGCGAAATTGTTCCATCCGTTCACGCATGATGCGATGACCACAGGAAATACAGATTCAGTTTTATATGCGAGTACCTGGAGTACCTATAAAGATTTTAACTGAAGAAAAGCTTAGGATAAGAATATTTTTCGATGAATTGTAAAATCTGTGAACCCGTACTGGTCCAGCTTAATGCATTATAATCAAAGCTCCTCTCACTTTGAAAGAACATTCATTACTACATTAACCACAAAATAGATAAGTACAGAAGGCAAGCTCATGTATGTATCTCACTTTTCATACCTACGCTCGGCGGTCGCGCTAAAGTTATTAACTCGGTCTTATGCGAAAAAACTATCGGCACTCATATCTAGTTGTTTGATTGATTGTTGAGAATAAAACAGGAAGAACGCAAATAAAAACAAATAATAACCAAAATAGTTAAATAATTTAGATCTATATTTTTTAGCATTTGACATACTCCGCTACTTTTTAAAGTACAAATTATTAGTGAATAAGAAAAAAGAGATTTTCAGTACGAGCGGGAATCGAACTTGCGTCTTTTCCAATCCGGGGAAGTGCTCTAAGCCACTGAGCTATCGTACTGACCTATTCGGTCATTCCATTCTCCTCATCATATTTGTCTTTACGACCAAAGCCTTCTATCGGAATGCATTTACATGCATTAATCCATACAACATTCCGATAGATGGCGTTGGTCGTAGAGATAAATGTGATGAGAAGATTGGGATGACCGAATAGGTCAGTACGATAGCTCAGTGGCTTAGAGCACTTCCCCGGATTGGAAAAGACGCGGGTTTGATTCCCGCTCGTACTAAAAATCTCTTTTTCCTTATTCACTAATAATTCGTACTTTATAAAATAGTTAAATTATAATGTCATAGTTTAATGTCACCTACAAATTTGTCACAGAAAATATCTAGCGTCGATTTCGAAATTGGCAAATTGCACGATTATTATACAAGGAGGGATCAAAAAGTAGTGAGAATGAGGTAGAATATAATGACTGTTGAATACTTAATAATTTATTTTTCTACATAGTCTCCGAGTCTCTCTGCACACCGAGTCCAGCGCTTTTCTAAGGCTTCAATCCCTTTCAAAAAAATAGTTTTGTCTTGGTTTTGCAAAAAGCTCTCCACGGCATCCATCACCTCGTTATCGTCTTCGTACCTGTTTCCCCTTAAGTATTCTTTCAATTTGGGGAACAGATAAAAATCGCTAGGCACCAGATCTGGTAAATAAGGGGGGTGGTCAACCAATTCAAAGCCAGCTTGCTGAATGGCAGCCATCGCAACTGCTGACCTGTGCGCGAGTGCGTTGTCGTGATGAAACAGCACGACACTTCGAAGCTTCCCTCTGCTTTTCTCTTTGATGGCATTCCTCAACTTGGGAACTAAAGCTGCATAATATTGGCCTGTAATAGTGGTTCCACGCTCCAGGTAATCAATCAACAATATCCCTTCTGAGTCCCAAAATATTGAGGCCATAACCTTGCCAGCCGATGCCACGGCACGAAACTTCTTCGGGGTCCGTCATGATGGCCGTTTCCATTGCGAAGATTGCTGTTTTGTCTCGGTATCAAAATGATGGACCCATGTTTCGTCCATTGTTATGAAACGAGACAAAAAGTTTTCAGAATCATCTTGAAACTTGTCCAACAGCATCTTCAAAATGTCAAGTCGATTTTGTTTCTGACTGTCGGTTAACATTCTCGGCACCCATCTTGCGGAGAGTTTTCTCATATTCAAAGATTGTTTCAATATGGATTGAATATTTCCATATGAAATGCCCGTTTCTTGAATTAAGTATCGGATGGTAACTCTTCGATCGCTCAATACAATTTTCTTGACGTTCGCAACATTTTCTTGGGTGACTGACGTCGATGGACGGCCGCAACGATGTTCGTCTTCCGTGCTCGTTCTCCCTACTCGAAATTGAGAAGCCCACCTTGCAACAGTGGAATACGGCGGAGCAGACTCTCCTAATGTTGCCTCCAAATCGCAATGAATCTCTTGCGTCGTTAACTTTTTTAAACAGAGGTATTTATTAACGGCTCGCACTTAGTTTTTCTCCATTTTCGAGAACACGTTCCGACACGAAGCAAACAAATGACTACATTCAGAAAAAAACAAAAGAGAATCGAATATTTTTTCTTTTTTAATATTACAAATATGTATCTGAGCTATGCCTGCCAGTATTTATTTTTTTCTTACCAAGGAGTATGTCGTTCTCACTACTTTTTGATCCCTCCTCGCATTATAACTTGCTGTCCCCGGCCACGCTTCGCTGTGGCACATTATTCATTTGAATATTAGGAATCACTTTTTCGATAAGTTCTTCTTTCAATGTTACCTTGAAAGAAGAACTTATCGAAACAAATTATAAACACACAAATTATAAAAAATATCATGAAATGATATTCGTCTTGCTTTCTCATCGTTTGGCAGCTGTCTGTTCCAAATGTCCAGTAACTGTCGTGAGTATACCTGGTCTGATTGATCATTCTGTAGCTGGACACGCATATTCGTAGTCAACAGAGTCAACTGCAATGCACATAAATGTCGCCACAATGTTGAATATTTCCGGCAAGCATTTATTTCGTCTGCTGGTGTCGATCAAGAAATTACAGGCAATGGTTGTACGCAAATATCGCCGATCGATCCAGAGCACTTTTTTATGTGCCATCGTGCATTCATCCCAAACAATCGAGTTTACATTTTTGTAATACTTTTCCCATACCGGATAATTTGGAAATATTGCACGTGGCAGTCTCTATGGTTTGCATGTTCAATGGTAACCTCAGAGCTGAATGACCAGTCCTTCCACCTGGTAACAATGTCGCAGCTATTCCAGACGTTGCGAGAGAGCCATTTTTTGATCAAAAAAAATTCAGGTGTGGAATGCATGGATTAAGTGTTTTATCTGCGAAACATTGTGGAGAAGCATCTGGCTGTAAGCCAGAGGGTTTTCTGCATTTTTGTGGATTTGTAGAAAGCGTTTGACGCAGTTGTACGAAAAGAATTTCGGGACATTTTGCCGGACTGCTGCAAGCGGTGCAGTCCAAATACATGGGCTACAGAGCTTGTGTGCGGCTGGATGATGGAATGTCGCCCTGGTTTAATGTAAATATCGGTGTTAAACAGGGCTGCGTTCTAACAGCCAAACTGTTTATCATATATCTGGATAAATGTCTACAAAGGTTGAGTGAAATGAATGCGGGAGTTCAGATGGGGGACTTAGTAAGTAAGTATTATGTCGAAACTTAAGTACAAAATAATGTTTTTTTTATTGTGCACAAAGAACATGTCTCTTGTTACATTACAGTAATTGTGGTATTCCTAATTTTTTATCTAAAATAAAGAAATAACGTAAAGTATGCATAATAATAGGTCTAATCTCGGTGACAAACGGAATAGGTTGTAAATATTTATCTAGAGCAGAGCAGGGCTGGCCAACCGGTCGATTGGTTATTAGTCCAATCGATTGCGACAAGGCAAAAAATATGAAGAACTCACTGCGCAAAATCTGCGTCAAAATACTACATATACTCGTGTGTATACCAAAGGGCCAAATACATTTACATAAATCTCATTAGTGTTATTGTTTTACTGCGATTAGTAGGATTCATTTCAATTATTTGTTACTTATTAATATGCTTAAGCTTAGATACTTAAGTTTTCTTGCATAATTTCTGTCGTTAAGTTTTAACTTGCAAGTTAATACAACCGAGTAATTATCATTTTGTGTTTTCTTCTTCAACTGATCACAGAAATATCTAGTAACAAAAATAAGAAATTGGCTGTCGCGGGCCAGATTGATGACGCTAGTCCTAAGCTGTCGCGGGCCGGATTTGGCCCGCGGGCCGTAGTTTGGAGACCCCTGTTATAGAGCATTATTACCATTTTAAATATAGAATAATTCCTAAATGATAGAAAACACAAACATTCATAATTAGGTCCTCCTTTGTATTTTACACACACGCCTACAGTGATTAGCATATTTTTCCTGGTCTTGTTTTTTTTTTACTTTTATTAAGCTTAGGTATGTGATATGCACGGGATATAGGAATCAAAATAGGGACCTATATAAAATTCTCGCGACATAGGAATAAAAATAATCCAGGAATAGTTAACACAATTTTTAAGCCTAATTATTACTTTTTAGTCTTATATGAATAATAAAATTGTAATACTGCTGAATATTTATCCCATTTGTATGGAGACATTCACCTCGATGTGAGGTCGATTGCCCGAGATACAGTTGCCATATTTTATATAACACATTGTAACACTGACGATCTCGCGATGTTATCAAAATTATATGTCATGATTATATGCGTTCGCTACTCATAAACTTTGTTGAGGACAAAACAATGATTAACGGCATACCTATACATAGTATACGAAACTTTGTAGTGGTTCTAGAATTGTAGAAGGTAACCGGAAAGGTTCTTTCGATAAAATTAGGTTTTATTTTCAATTGTTTTCTAACTCATATAAATCTGTGAAATATAAAACGACTATGACGATATATGACTGAATGATAAGTGATCACTGATATGTTCAATTGTTTTTATTATTTAAATCTCCAGTATCTACATAGTGATATATCCTAACTATTATAAAACTGTAACAGAGCTGTGTGCTCTGTAGATATCTAAAATAAGTCAAGTAACTTTTTTTTAGCCATTTGCATGCCTAGCCGTATAAATTAAGACAAAGTGTGAAAATGTGAAAACGAAAATAACAGTCACGAGCAGGATTTAAAACGGCATCTCCTGGAAAACCGTCACCCAAAACGTTAAGAATGAATGTATTATCGGAATTCGCACTCCCGAGCAGTTGTCGCGATGGCTGAATTGGCAAAGCATCTAGGACGGTATTCCAGGAGATGTAGGTTCAAATCTTACTCGTGATTGTTATTTTCGATTTCACATGTTACATTGTCAAATACACCCTCGCTACGGCATCGCACAAAGCGCGAAAAAAAAATCCAAAAAATCAGTTCATAAACCAATATAACTTCCATGACGCAATACACCTTGCCTCCCTTCGCAACACTCGCATTTCAAAGATGGCTGCCCACCCAATTATTCCCATTTAATCCTACCTGGCCACCCCGTTGCGCCCTAATGTTACGTTCGATGAGTTCAATTACAAATATGGCTGTCCACATCAGGTTTGTAGACGATTCTTGTAAGTGTACATGTTAACAAACACACACATACTGTAGCAACGCTTCAGGAAACCACGCCCCATGGGATGGGTTTGGCTTGCATCCGCCTTCTCGATGTTTGTTAGTGAAAGTGATTTTAACAGAATATTAACCTTTTCGCTAATGTACAGTGCTCAGGGGGAAGTTCACAAACAGATATTTTAGCACAGAACTTGTAGTAATCATTTTTTACGCTAGGATTGCCAAATCAAGTTGACGCGATAGATTTCTTAATTTAAGTTTTATTTCATAAAGGTTGATACAGTGTCGGGATAAATCGTATACCAGTTTTTAAGTCTGATAAAGAGCTATTAAACAAAAAAGTTACATTAAAATTCGTTCAGTAGAACTTGCGTGATGTGCGAGAGAATGGGATACAATTTCACGTATAATTATTTACTGTACAATGATAAGGCAGAGAGATGATCCCAGAAGTTATGTCATTGACATAAAACTGCAAATGGTTAATATACATAGATCAAGTTATATACTTGATAACTCGTTACTATTTTGAAACTAAGGGCGCAGAAACGGATGCACATATTAGGTTATAGCAAGAGCGAGCGAGACAAGAATATTTTTTTTATCCTTTTCGGCGAATGCTTTATTTTTGTTGGGAGCCAATTCAACTGGCTTCCAATAATAAGGTGACCAACCGTCCCCATCGGTAAGTAAGCTTGTTTTTGTATTTGCGTAAAAAAGGATCATTATTCACATTCTATATGCTAATGGTTACAATGTTACACGTTCTAATACATTTTAAGCAAAATATAAGCATAACTGCAATTCTTTTGTAGTTATCCGGTTGAAACAGGTATTGCATTTTTAGTTTACAAAGTTATAATCATAGTTATCTTCTTAAATGATTCCGTTTATCATAAACTTCTCATCAGAAAAATCGAAACACTGCAAGTTTATGTTTTGTAAGGATTATGATGGATCTTGTCCATCCGCCGTGTGGGGCCGGCTTTGGAATTGTCCCACCCCTCTCTACCCACGGGAGTCGTAAGAGCCGACTGAGGGAATACCGGGGGAGTGGGCAGCAGCACTCCCTCGAGTATTAACAATGTTGTAGTAACGTTGGATGCGGTCGGCGCGGGACCGCTCGTTGTGGCGTTCTTTTGGGGGGCTGATGGATGGATGGATGGAAGGATTATCAGAAAAATGTGTATATTTAGGAATATGTATATGTCAAATGTCGTTTAATAGTGAATAATATGAGGTTTTCAAATCATAATGTTAATGTTCTAAATTTAAATTAAATTTTCATAGGTTTCGTATTTTGTTTAACAAGTAATTTTTACCCTGTATGGAGTATGAAGGAAATTGATAAAATAACACACGTAAATGAAAAAAAAGCTAAGACACGTTTATTTAATAACTTGTATTCCCTCCCCGAGCTCTTATTACTGCTTCCATACCGTTCTTCATCGATCGGATGACAGTCACGATCAAATGTTGAAGCATTCCATTCCATTCCTCTTGGATTGCATTTTGCAGCTGGCTAAATGTTTCTGTGGCGGGATCTATTGCACGAATTCGTCTCCTTAATTCATCCCATAGATGTTCAATCGGATGCATGTCCGGGTTTCTTGCTGGCCATTCCATAATGGAGATACCGACTTCGTTAACATAATCTCGTACGACGCTCGCGGTTTGAGCCCTAGCATTGTCGTGCATGAATATGAAACCGTTGCCAATAAAATGTGCATAGGGCATCACGTGAGGCTCAAGACACTGTTCGATGTACCGATGACTGTATAGTGCAGGCAAACGTGGCCCAGACATAAAGACAAGCTCTGTCTTACCGTTGGAGCTGATTCCTCTCCAAACCGTCCACGAACCGCCACCATAGCTGACCTTTACTTCAATGTAGCATTGTGCAAAGCGTGCTCCATCTCTTCTGTAGACCTTGTCCCTTCCTTCGTTACCATACAGCATAATTTTACACTCATCAGAAAAGAGGACTTTGTTCCACTGGAGGTATGACCAATTTAGGTGCTCACGTGCCAAGTTAAGACGCGCTCTTCGATGGTCTGCAGTTAATTTCGACCCATATGCTGGCTTGTGAGGTACCAGTCCACGTTTCTTCAACCTTCTCCTAATTGTAGAGTCACTTACAGCCATCCTACGTACGACATGAAGCTGCTGCTACAGTTGAAAAGCATTGAGGCGTCGATTTCGTAAAGAAGTTGTTACAATAAATCGATCATCTCTCTCAGAAGTGACCCGATTCCTGCCAGATCCTGAACGGCGCGTGAACAAATCAGTCTCCCGATAGCGTTTGTAGACTCTATGAACAGACGACAGGCTTAGATGCAATCTTTCAGTCACAACACGCTGACTAAGTCCAGAATCCAGCAATGCCACCACTTGGGCGGCTTCTGCAGGCGAAGTATCCATATGTTTTAGAAAAAAAAACTTTTGGGACATCCCAAAGTCACAGTACACACACAGTATACAGAACACAAAACAAAAAGTTTTAAGATTAAGTGCTAATTTTTAGTTTTCAAAGGTGAAATGTACTGCATATCTAAACACACATTTGTCTCAAAACAGTGAATCATTTGATTTATAGGATAAACAAATGAAATTCTAATTTATAATTTAGAATTTTCGCTTATCACTGTAATGGCCAATCTGCCAGCTATACAATTACGAGCCCCGATGCAAAATAGTTCGTCTAGTATGGAAAGTAGTGCAAAGCGTAAAATATAGAAAGTAAATATTGGTAAAATAATTAAGAACGTTTAATAAACAGTAAACCACAATTTGAGGAACATTTTAAAGTTTATTTTAACATAACTGAAAATCTTTCATGACTTTACATAACATAAAAAAATAAAAAAAAAATTCTAAAAAACATAACGCAAAAGTATTCGTCTACCCTTGTCACTCACGAAAATAGTTCGTCTACCACTTAGTTGTGTCGCCTTTGCTCTCAATGACAGCTTTAATGCGAAGAGGATGGTTGCAACCAACGATGCACACTCCTCAGGCGTAATTGACTCCCAGACAGCCAAGAGTTTAGCCTTTAAGTCGCTCTTCGATCTGGATGGATTTTTACGGAGAACTTTTTTCATTTTTCATTTTCCTAGGGTTTCGATCGGCGACAAGTCCGGGCTGTTAGATGGCAATTCGATTGTAGGGATGCTTTTCGCCAGTAGCCACGTCTTTGTTGTCCTTGCAGTATGGCAGGAAGCACCATCCTGTTGAACTGTATTCAGTTCTTCGTACGTGAGAACATTGTTACCAATAACACGCAACAGATGGTGCTTTACTGACTTTACCCCAGCCTCCCACAGCCCGCCAAACACAGGACTATATGACGGTATAAACTTGAATTTAATTCCTTCATTGGCAGCATAGCTAGTCAATGTGTGTTGGTGGTCTGTAGAAGACTGCAGCTTATAGAGCTCTTGTAGACGAGTGTTAGCACATCTGAAGGTTGATTGATGCATTGTCACAAAAAATTTGCGATGGCTTATTCCTACGAGCTATGAATCTTTTTAGACAATTTAAGAAGTTTTCTGTAGTAATGCCAATTCAATATGGATAGCCTTGGTTACAAAGCATATAAATATTAAAACATAAGATTTGATAATTACTGGTTTTCTAACCCGAGCAAATTTTATATTAAATGGTCCAGCATAGTCTATGCCAACCGTTGCAAACGGTCTGGCAGCTTCTACCCTTTGACTAGGTAAGGATCCCATTAATTGGGTTAAATTTAACTTAAAGCATATATATACTATACATTTGTGAATTACATGCTTTATCTCTCTGACACCATTAACCAACCAGTATTTTTGATTTAAATTACACAAAATGAGCTTCTGACCAGCATGCATAAGTTTTTTATGTTCTTTCAAAATAATTGTGTGATTCTAGATTTTTTTACCAAGATTATTGGATTTTTTTGACTATATGACAATTTGGAGTTTTGCAACCTGCCTCCCACCCGCAGAATATCTTCACTATCTAAAAACGGATTAAGGGAACTTAAAATGCCTTTTACTGGTTGGTTTGATTTCAGAGACACAATTTCAGATGTGTATCCCTGATGCTGAACATGTTTGATTATAATTTTATGGCATTTTCAATTTCTTTTGGCGACAAATTTTCAATCGGCCTATCCTCTTTTTTAAGTTTACAATTGTGAAAAAATCTTAAAACATAAGCCATTTTTCTTTTCATTATATCAATATCAGAGAATCTTATAAAAAAGTCTAGAGTTTCTGGGGTTTGAACTATATTACAGACTGGGATTACTACATCGTTTTTTATTCTGGTATATCACTTTGTACCTCCACCATTTTAAAACAATGTTCAAATTTAGGATCAAGCATGTATTGTGGTCCACGCCACCATAATGTGTGTGTTTGAAAAAAATGGAGCTTAATACCTCTAGATAAACAATCAGCAGGGTTATCAGATATCTTGACATAGAACCAATTGTAATTACTGGTTAATTCTTGAATTCTTTTTACTCTATTTGCCACATAAGCTTGCAGTTTTATTGGTTCCATGCCCAGCCATGCTAATACAATTTTTGAATCTGAATACATATAAATGTTAACATTGAACTTCAACCTAATAATATCATACAACCGTTTTGCCATAATAGCTAATAATAAAGCACTGTTAAGTTCAAGTCGAGGCGTGCTCAAGTCCTTATTAATAGGGCAAACGCGAGACTTTGAGCTTAGCAGGTCCATAGTGACACTATCATCATTATGCACAGCTCTTAAGTACAAACAGCACCCGTAAGCATTGTTAGAGGCGTCAGCGAACCCGATCAATTCAAACCGTTCTGCATTCAATAATATTACAATAATTAGCAATTATTGCCTATCTATCCTTACACTTGACATCTCGATTAGACTACGAGCAAAATCCTTCCATTCTCTATTTAAGTCATCGGGGAGCTCCTCATCCCATGCCAAATTTAATTTGCATATTTATTGCATTATAATTTTTGATAAAACAAAGAGTGGCCCTACTAGGCTTAATGGGTCGAAAAACTTACTGATGAAGGATAGCACTTGCCTTCTTGAATTTTAGTTTCAGGGCAATCGATATAAAAGGAATCTAAATTCACATTATAACGCAAGCCAAGAGTTTTCACAAATGATTCATCTCTGTTTAATTCAATGTCATTTAGGTTTTGCCTTTCAATGGGAATGTCTAGTAATACTTTTTTATTGTTAGCACACCACTTATGCAATTCAAATCCTCCTAACCTTAATAACTCTATTAATTGATATTTGGTCTCCAATAAAACATTTATATCATCACTACCAGTGTGAACGTCGTCTACGTATGTATTGTAACGCAATACATCTGCAGCCAATGGATACTTTTTACCAAATGTGTTAGCTAACTCTAAAAGACATCTAGGAGCGAGATAAGAAGATGATTTCAAACCATATGTTACTGTTTTTAGTTGTATACATAAAATTGGTTCAGTTTGCTTACTTCTCCAAAGAATATTTTGAAGTGCTCTATACTTAGGTTCAATCATTATCTGTCGAAACATTTGTTTAATATCTGCTATCAAAATATAAGTGGGAAATCTAAATAATATAAGAATATTAAAAAGTTCGTTTTGTACAATAGGACCGTTAAGCAATGCATCGTTTAGTGAAATCTTACTTTTTGTAGCCATGCTGCCATCAAACACCACTCTCATTTTAGTGGTCTTACTGTTTTCGTTAAATATTGGGTGATGTGGTAAGAAATAAACTGCCCCCTTAGTTAAATCATAATTAGAAATTTCGTAATACTCTGCATGGCCCGAGGTTACATATTCATCAATAAATTCCTTATATTTTTGGTAAAGTTCCTTATCTTTCACTAGTCTTTTTTCCAAATTGTAATAACTTTGCAATGCAGGAGTAAATGAGTCACCGAGATGAAGTTCAATTAAAGGCTGTTTTATCGGCAAGGCTACCTGAAATCTATTATCGTTCAATATAACGTGAGATCTTGAATACTTCTTCGGCAAGATCATTTTGTGAAATAGATTCTTTATAAATTTCAGGCACCCTCTCCGACTCCCAAAATTGCTTCAAAGTTTTATTTAGTTTATCTTGCTCAAGTTTCAAATTTGAAGTTATAGATAAACAACTGACCTTGCTAAGTTATGCATGTGCTGGCACAGGGCCTGCTATAATATAACCAAAATGTGTACTTATATGAATGGACTCAAACCACCTTGAGCCGTGCATCTTAGTGGCCGCGAGCCTTGCAGACTGAAAAAACATATCACATCCCATTAAGATGGAAATGGGTGCCTGCATATCAAACATTTTCGTCAGCTAACTGTATATTGCTAGGTAAGTTTAAATTTTTCTTGCAAATAGGAAATTGCGGTAGATTGTCTGTTATTTTGTCAACAACACAACACTTCACATTTATTTTATAATTACCGATGCTTGAATGAATTGTGAACTGAACATTTTCTTTTATATTATTAATACCATTACATATACCCATTATTGTGTTATTTTTAGTACTCCTCACACAATGTATCTGGTTAGCTAAGTGAGCAGAGATCAGCGAAACCTGACTTCCAGAGTCCAGCAGAGCACGAGCTTCTATCATTTCATTGTTCTTATTTTTTAATTTTACCACAACCTTAGGAAGTAAAATTTCATTGGAAGTTTTACAGAATAACTTACTTTGGGTTCCTTCACGAGATTTGATGGTGATGAGCTGTCACCTTCATTAGTTGACCCTTGGGGTTCATGTAATAGTGTGTTATGTTTCCCTTGCAAATTGCACACTTGAAACTATACTTACACTTCCCAGGATGACTATTCAAACATATAGTGCAGCATTTATTTTTATTAATGAAGCTGAGTCTTTCTTTGTAATTATCTAACTTAAATTTCGGACAGCAATATAATCTGTGTATATGTAAAGTACAATACATACATTTTATCTCACCGTCACCTTGAGTGATTGCACCGGTGAATGCACCCCTACCCTTCTCATGTTGACTACCCGGACTCTGATGAAAGTTGTTTCAAGACGTCTGATTCGAATTGACGACCCTGGTCGGAGGTTATACTGACTGGGCAACCGAAACGTGCGATCCATTGTTCTACGAACACTCTAGCAACCGTTTCGGCTGAAATGTCTTTCACAGGTATAACTTCAGGCCATTTTGTTACCCTATCGATAATGGTAATACAATATTTATAATCCTCGGAAGGTGGCAAAGGACCTATATATAATATCTATGTGAACGTTTTCAAAACGTTGTCCTGTATCGTTGAATTCTCCCAAGGGTGTTATCGTTCGACGTTTTACTTTGCTTTTTTGACACGGGATACAAATTTTTACGTAGTTTTTTATGTCGGTATTCATGCTTGACCAAAAATATCTATTTTTAACTAAGCGTTTAGTGGCTGCTATACCTTTGTGACTTATGTTATGTATATTTTTAATAGCAAGCTTTCTGAACTGTATAGGTAGATAAGGTTTAATATTGTTTGTAGAAGATTCGCAAGTTATTTTTACATCGCTATTAGGCATTGTTATTAATTTAAATTGGAGATTATCACGTTTGTACAAATTTTGTAACTCTTTGTCGTTATTTTCTAGTTCTGCGAGTTTTTGGTAATCAAATAAAGATGGAAGTATAATCTCGTTAATTCTGGATAAGGCGTCGGCGACTGTGTTTTCATCGCCCTCTATGTAGTTTATCTTATCGCAAAATTGGGAAATAAAATCTAATTGTCTCAAGCGCCTAGGTGAGTCTGAGGTTGAGACCTTTTTTGATAAGGCTAATGGTTTGTGATCTGTAAGTACTGTGAGTTGTCTACCTTCTACCATATAGCGAAAATGTTTAATTGACATGTAAATCGCTAGTAGTTCCCTATCGTAAGGGACCCTTTGGAATATCCTCGGGAGCCATTTTAATATTGTGATAGGCTTTCCGGACATCAATTTTTGAAAATATAGTTTTTCCTTTTAAAATATATGTAAAGTCGAGTAGCCTTGGTAATGGGTAACGGTCGGGGATTGTTTGTGCGTTGAGCCGACGATAGTCACCACAAGGTCTCACACCATCTTTTTTCTTAACACATACGAGTGGGTTAGCCCAAGGGCTATTGGAAGGTCTACAAATACCTAACTGCATCATTCTTTCGAATTCTGCCTTGGCTATTTTGTATTTTTCCGGGTTGAGAGGACGTACTTTTACGTGAACTGGAGAACCAGTCGTGTAAATGTGATGTTGTACGTCGTGTTTGGGATTTGCTTTAAAGTTTTCTAATTTGGTGATATCGGGAAATTTTTGTAAAATGTGGTGATAATTGTCGTTGACGTCGATTGACCGAATATTTGCCTCGTTAGACTGAATTAAGTTAGTGGGGATAATAATGTTATTTTATCTATTAATTTCCTACCGTGTAAATCTATCATTAGTTTATTCGCAGTGAGGAAGTCAGCACCTATGATTGAACGTTGAACGTCCGCTAATATAAATTTCCATCTGAATGTACGGCTTAACCCTAAATTAACTATAATGGTTTTTTCGCCATGTTTTTATTTTTGTGCCGTTAGCTGCATACAATATATAATCGGATGTGGATCCATTTTGCTTCTTAGCTAGAATGGACACGTCAGCGCCAGTCTCGATTAGAAATTGCACACCGGAAGAAATATCTGTTATACATAAACGATAGGACTTTTTGACACCGGTTACATTTACCGGCGTCTCGGTTAGTTTTTCCGAGTTCGGTTTACAATTAATTATATCACCACATTTGCGTGCGCTGGAGCCATAGGTGAAGTGGTAAAAGCACTTTTAACCTATGTTACCTGGTTTTTGGGTTTGTTTAGGATAATTTATCCTATTTTTTGTTGTATTTTCGCAGCTTTTTGAACGTAATCGAGACGTACCTAGCCCATAACGGTATAGACCTTGGTATAGACCTAGACGCGACTTGTGATTTTAATGATTATTTGAGTAATTAATTTTGTGATTTAGTGCAGATATATTTCATTTAATTTGATTGATATCACTCATTATATTGTAGCTAGATCCTTGGTTGCTCGGACTAGCTTGGGTAACGGCGGCTAATTCTGATGGTCTGGTTTTTTCTAATAGTTTATCGGCTATTTGAGCTAGACTATCGAGTTTTAATTCGCCAGTATCGCAAGCGGTTATTATAGCTCTAATAGAATGTGGTAGCCGGCCAGACCATAGCAACTTTCAAGGTTGCATCCGTCGTAATAGTTGAGACGGTTTTTGATCTCCCAGTTCAATTTCATTTAAGAGCTGATTTAATTGTTTGGTTTCAGACTCTGCATACACATAAATTAACCTATTTTTTAATGTGTCGAACTTATTTGTCTCAGGCATATTGTCTAAAATGTCACTTAATTCGTCTTGTTTAAGCTTAGATATTAAAAGTTGACTTTTGTGAAGGTCACTTGCCTTTTGTGGGTCTACGATGGCGTTGAACTGGTGGAACCAGAGTCTGGGTCGATCTCGCCAGAAGTCCGGTATCCTCGATGAGATGGATATTGCGGTCGTCTCAGTTGATTGCCTCAGCTCCCTTGTTGGTGTTGCTGAAGACTGCTGGTGTGCGACGGCCGGGTCAGTCATGGTATCACGCGGTGGTTCCGAATCTCGTTATTTACGCGTCGCAAGACACAGATGCAAGTTGTTATCACTCGCTATTATAACAATATGACAATGTACTGTATTGTAAATATTGACACATACATGTTACTAAGTATTACAATATAACCCGTTTCCTACTCTTCTGGGAAATTCGTTCTACATTATTAACTTTAAGTGGTTGAGCCTCGTTTATCCCAGTATGAATGGGCCGACTCGATCGGGGAAGTAGGTACCAAACTCTCACAAAACATCAGCGTGAAACAATGGTAGGTGCTCCTACCGTAACGTTGCGTGTGGTGAGTGAGAGCGCCGGAGTCCTAAACCTCCCTGTCCTCTCCTTATTACCCTTTCTAAACTCTACTTAGTATCTTTTTTTTTGTTAAGGCGGGAAAATATCTTCCTAACCGCACACCCCGTCGTTCGGGGCAACGAACGGGGTAGTGTGGGGCCCTCACCCACTAAAGAAACCCGCCGTGTGCCGTCTCACCGCCTTTATTAGCGGGCCACCGGAACCATATTACATTCCTTCAGTGGTCCGCCGGCAGGCTCTACTTAGTATCCTACCTATATCCTCTCCTTATTATCCTGCCTATCCACCTCCTATGCCTTTCCTTGGAGATGGCGAATGGCGTGTTGCCCTCTGTTGTTGCTAGCGTTTATAGGCTAAGGTAACCGCTTACCATCAAGTAGGCCGTATATTTATTTGCCATAAGTGGTATAAAATAATAAAATTCATTTCTGCCAGAGATCTCTCAGGAAGCTAAGTTGTGTCAAATCTGTAGCGTGTAATATTTATTATAATGAATTTAATAAAAAATATCTGTGTTTACTGTCTGCGTGTTCATTTGTTTGTTCGCAAATCACGCAAAAACTACTGGATATTGATGAAACTTTTTTAAAGTAAAAATTATTTGTGAATAAGGAAAAAGAGTTTTTTTGTACTAGCGGGAATCGAACCCGCGTCTTTTCCAATCCGGGGAAGTGCTCTAAGCCACTGAGCTATAGTACAGATCTTTCGATCATCCCAATCTTTCTTTCTTTCTTTCCAATCTCCTTATCACATTTGGTCTTTACTAACTTTTTTAGTTAGAATTAATAGCTGGTGCACATTTTATCCCGCTATGCTGTATCGGGAACTTGAGATATAAGTAACCATCGAAATACAAATATCTTTTCTAAAAAAATTACACTAACGCTAATATGGCAGTTTAGTACTCTTCACGTACACGAGTTACTGTCATTAAATATTATTTTTAAGGCCAGATAAAGTTCCTAATTGCACACCGTCGTTCGGGGCAACAAACAGGGTAAGTGTCCCCTCCCAATAAACTCGCCGTGTGTCGTATGCTGTTTGGATCATTATCTGTACCCGTGGCATCTCGAAATAATACTTGGTAACCTGTAACAAACAAACGTGAAGGACGATAACGGGAAGAACTGTGGCAACCCCTTTGGCCTTGATAAAATGTAATTAGTGCCGTTTCATACGCTATAATCCTCATAGCAGCTGCTAGGGAAAAATGACAGACCCTCACCCTCGTTTAGCCTGTTTATCAAGGCGAGTTTGATCGGGGAGCCGACGAAACATTAAGATTATTATTTCCCTGTCATCATTTTCATCAAATTATTCAAACTATTCAATTCATAGCGTGCAACTAAACGTAAATAATCCACATCGAAATAAAATATATTTGTGTCTAATCCTATAATAATCCTTAATATTATAAAGCTGTAACAGAGCTGTGTCGGTATATTTAAGGTATTTGAGAAAAAAATTACTGTATTATGTATAGGCTATATGGTATAGGCGTGTCTGAACACAAAACCTTTTTTGTTAGATTTTTCCGTCTGTCGGTTTATCTTTTTGACTACTGAACGAATCTTGATGAAACATTTTTTTATTTAATAGCTCTTGATTAAGACTTATAAAACTGGTATACATTTTATACCGCTACTATATCGGGAACCTGAGATATACCTGTAATTGGCTTCCTGACACTTATACTAAATTTAACAGACAAAAATATCTAAAAATAATTGTTTTGTGTTCAGACACGTCTATGTAGCCTTATACAGTAATTTTAGCTCAAATATCTTAAATATACCGACACAGCTCTGTTACAGCTTTATTATAGTATACTCGTAGATATATTAGCTTTATGTTTATATGCAGTCTTGTTTTCAATATGTAATCTATAATGTTGATGTTACGTGTATACTTGTATATATGAGGTCCACTTTTAGTTTGGATAGTACATCTGTTACTCCCTAGTAATAGGACAATATGTGATTTGAGAAAAATACATTGTAATTTTACAAGTGTAGGTACAATAGGGATTTGAGAAAAATACATTGCAATTTTATGAGTGTACTATCCTTTGCCGCGCCTCCGTCACAGCCAAAATCTGATTTAGTCACGGGATAAAATGTATACAATTTAGGTCTAATCAAGAGCCATCAAGCAAAAAAAGTTTGTTTAAAATCCGTCTAAAAATATTTGATGAAGTCAAACTAACCTAATCTATATTATATAAGCGATTTACCACTCACTGACTCATCACGATATCACCGAAACCATACGTCCGATTGACTTGAAATTTTGCATAGATGGAGCCTCTATCTTTTCACGACGTAGACGCTCACTAAGAAAGGATTTTACGAAACTACTATCCAAAAGATATATTTTTATCTGCTATCATATTTAGAGTTCTACACTCATTATCACAATAACACTATTTTTCCGTACTCCGTGCAATAACACTTTCTGGTTATACGTATCTGTCGTATTACTCTTTGAATAACACCATCACAAAATAACATGTCAACCGTTGCTATGGTAACCAATGATGTGGTTCACAGAGTACTTTTTAATATAGGGAATGATGATGTGGTTATTAAAGTAACATCATGCTAAAAGTTATTTTTAACAAAATAATTTTAGTTATGTTTATGAGTTAAAGAGTTGGCATTAGTTTAATAGTTTTTTTAAAGACTTATTTTAGATATTCCGATTTCTATAATATTTCAATTTGCATTAGTTTAATCGATTTTTTAAAGACTTATAATTTAGGTTACAAATTATTTGTGGATGCGGAAAAAGAGAACTTTAGTGCGAGCGGGATTCGAACTGCGTCCCTTCCCATCCGGGGAAGTGCTCTAAGTCGCTAAGCTATCGCACTGACCAACGGTCATACCCAATCTCCACATCACAATACGATCCACTCCACCTATCGGATGCAACGTATTTTGACCAGATCGGAGACGTTCTTAAGGAAGGCCAGGTTAAGAGTACTCGAAACCAACGAGCATGCATAAAAGCGCTGATGAAAGAAGATGAAGCGAAAGATGCGTGTCAGGATCGTAGCAAGTGGAGAGAAGTGGTCTCTGGCTACCCCTACGGGAAAAAGACGTGACAATATGTATGTATGATTTTATAAAATTATAACAACTTACTGCGTGCTTGAGCTTAATGACACTATTCAGAAAAAAAAACGAGAGAAAAAGAGACAGTCAATAAGCTTTTCAAAAGAGATTTTGGTATTATTAGGCATATTCACGTACGTTATTTAAAGTAACATAAACGGTCTTTTTTCGCGTATAAATTAGCTACTACCTTTAGCCCGACGTTTCAACTGCGTTGCAGCAGCCGTGGTCACGGGACAACTTTCAACTTTTCAACTTCACCTAATTTATACGCGAAAAAAGACCCGTTTATGTTACTTTAAATATGTGTACAATTCGCGAATTTTTAAAAGTTAATATTGATATGTTGCTTAGATAACGTGATTAGTCTTTGCCTTTTGTAAAAAAATTTAAAATTTAAACCTTATTAGATCTCAGTAATTCCGTACATAATTTAATAATCCATAACAGTTGTTGCCTACTGAGTTTTCTGGCCGGATATTTCTCAGTCAGGCCGCGTTCCGATCCGGTGGTAGCTTCTTAGTCTTAGCTTTTGGCAAAATCAATATATTTAATATTATAAACTAATAACCAAGATTGTCTTCTAACTGGTAGTAATTGGTAGTTTGTGGTAGAATTTTTGAGCACTAAATAAAAACAAAAATTTTACAATTTAAAGACGAGTATTATACTCATTTTAATATACTAACTTAAAGTCTCGTACATTGTAAGCATAAACATTTGAAGTAGATATTTTCACTGTGTTAAAAACGAATATTGGGTGGGTTAAAATAAATAAACCAAAAATTTTGTAAAAGCATATACTGTGGGTAGGTGAAACCGTTGAAATAACATATCAGCCTTGGACGTCTATCATCTAAGTCCACCCGTGATCATGAATGCTGTAAAGTATTCGAAACGTCGGGATAGTAGTAAAATCAAGTAAACGCGATAGATTCCGTAAACGTAGTTTTATTTCAAAATGTGTAACATTCGCGTAAATATCAGAAAGTATTAGTATATTCATATTTTTCTTAAATATTTTAAATGTTTCAATAGTCAGACATAGCTTTGTTACATGTGTGTATTCTGTGAGGTTAAAAATAATGTCGCTATTGAGACTAGTACAAGCCACCTGCGCGGTTGTACATGTTTAAGCCCTGATAGGCATACACTATTCTTTTACCCTTATAAAAAACAGCAATTATGTTTGACGTTATGTATTCTTTGATGAAGGCCGACTATTTATAGTAATTACGTAAGTACATAATTCGAGACTTAAACATGTAATAAATTATTTCCAGTAAACATAATCATCGGGTTGGTGATAGTTGGAGTCACGGACGCCATGTATCAAGCTGCTGGAGAGTCAAAGGGCAGAAACAGTCTGATCACTGGTGATCTGCTGATTATAGTTGCACAAGTTATTTCTGCTTGCCAAATGGTGTACGAAGAGAAATATGTTGCTGGTAAATATTCACATAATTTCATCTTATACATATATTATATTTCTAGCCTGGGGGGTTAGGCAGAATCTCATATCTCACATGTCGATCGTATTGTGATCACTGTCATTGGTTGAGAAACCGACTCGTGATGTCGCAATAATCCGCTGGTCAATCACGGTGACCTCTCAACCAATCATCGATACGATCGACATGTGAGATATGAGATTCTGCCTAACCCCAATGGGCCCGTAGAATGTAACTCACTAAATTGTATCAACTCGCTTGTGATTGGTAGAAAAACCGACGCGTGATGTCACAATAATCCTTCGGCCAATCATGGTGATCTCTCAACCAAACACAATGACACGAAGTCATGTCGATATGATCGAGTGAGATACATTTTAACCCCCTGTTTTTCTGTCGGTCCGCGAGAGTTCCTTAGTCCCTTATCAAATTCCATGATTTACCCCTCATATAAATTATTTGCCGTGTGGGACCGGTTTTAGAATTGTCCCACCTCTCTCCACCCATGGGAGTCGTAAGAGCCGACTGAGGGAATACCGTGGGAGTGGGCAGCGGCACTCCTTCGAGTATTAACAACATCCACTGCGATCGTTAACCCGCCTGCCAAGCGTGGCGATTACGGCACTATCCCCCATTCTTGGGGAGGCCTATGTCCAGCAGTGGACGTTAAAAGGCTGATGGATGGATGGACCCCTCATTTAATCGTGCGTTCTAGTAACGAAAAATAGACCCACGGCCTAAAATTTCTCTTAAATTTGAGATTTAAAATCATCTAAGAAGAGGTCCTTTAATGCATGCGGAATTCCGCACGGGTTGACTGAAGTTTTATTATATTTCAATTGGCATTTTTTTGAAATTTTAATGTGGATAGAAATTGTGGGAGAGGAGTGTCGAAAAAAAGATGGATGGATTGTGTGAAGAGTGATATATGCACGAAGACTGTTACTGTTGAAATTATGTCTGATAGAGATGAATGGAAGAAAATAATATATAAAGAACAAATTATTTGTGAAATGTGGAAAAAGAGAACTTTAGTGCGAGCGGGAATCGAACCTGCGTCCCTTCCAATCCAGGGAAGTGCTCTAACGGCTCGGAACTTGCCGTGGCTCGTATGCCACCATACACAGAAAAAAAAACTAGTATATTTAAAAAGTACATTCAATGTCTTTCCCATTGCTTTTTTAGTCACAATGATGTTTTACATTATGATTTATTCTGTGTTTAGGAAAATTTCACTTGATCGTTGATTCCAGCTTTTACGAGAAACCCGACAGTCGTGATCAAATTATCCTTCTGAAATTTTGTGATCTGAGTAAACATTCCGGTCACAAAATTTCCTTTGGAGTTGCAGAGGTCAGTTGCCAGCCGCTTTGTTGAAAAGCCTATTATTATATTAAATCTGGTTACATTCTAACCTCGGCCCAACAAGCATTGGAAGTAATAGAGTTAGCTAAAAATATGATGATTCTCTGTTCCCAGGTTTAAATATACCACCGATGCAGGCTGTGGGTTGGGAAGGAGTCTTCGGGTTTTCGGTGCTATCCTTACTTCTTGTGGTGTTTTACTGGATACCAGCACCTGCACACTTCGATAACAACGCCAGAGGGACAGTGGAGGACGCCATCGACGGGCTGGTGCAAATTGGTAAGATTTTTTCTAAACCATTTAAGTGATTAATTTTGGGGAATTATTAACTGGGCGAATAAATAATATATAAATGACATAATATGTTAATGAGATACAAATATGTTTGCTTTTAATTATGTTTGCGAAAAATTAACTTGACTGGCGGATTAAATTATGAATGATTAATTCTAGAAATGAGCTACTAGCACAGTTAATCAAAGCTATCAACTAAAATTCCAAGTTTCAGAATTAAATACTAAATTGGGCGAAAAAGATACTGAGTGAGCGATAATAATACCGAGTTACTATACCTATAACCGATTTAAGTTAATACACGAAGTGCTTCAAAAATACCGTTTTGGGACGTGTTTGTGTGCTGCGGTAATAATATCTATCGTTAAATACTGTAATAATTTGAGTAAATATTTTTGACGTGATAACGTCTTATAAATCGATGAACCCCGGCTGCACGCACGAAAAAGTCTCACGTTCCGAAAAATGTATTAGCGACCGATGCATTGTTTGTGAAACTCTCAGAAAACATATATGATGTTATCACGTAAAATTATCGCCCGTAGACCGATTTTATAGACAACCATATATTTTTTTCTATAACATATTATTCTTTTGAAAAAGCACGCAGTATTCGTTCGGTATTATTAAAAAATGGGTTAAGTTAGAACTGTGACCACAACGGCTAAACACGATTAGTGCATATAGAAAGTAACTATTTTACTTGTTTTATTGACCTCGATTATAACGCAGCACTCTTGGAATAAAATATATGCCAGATGTTAAATACAATGTGAGCTGCAAAATTGTTACTCAAATAGAAATTTGTTTGTTAAAGAATTATTATACTAATCGTTCGGGATATCTCGTACATCAAATTCATATTATTAAGTCGCCGTTTTAAATATTTGTGTTTGCCCTCAGTCTTTCGCCCACTCATTATTCCAGTACGCCATGTATTTTTTTCACCCTTAGTTTGAATATTCGATCGTTTAAATACTAGCCTGTACTTTTTCGTATGCTTACTGACTAATCATAATATATGTATAGTTGTACCGTTCAAATCTTTTTAGCCTTATAGCAAACTTTGTAGAAATAAACGTAGGTGGCTAACAAGCATACATAATGGTAAGCGATTACCTTAGCCTATAGGACGCTAGCAACACCAGGGGCATCACTGGCGCCACGCCACTCCGAGGAAAGGGTGGGGTGATAAAGAGGACTGATAATAAGGAGAGGATGGAAGATAGGGAGCGGTTTGGGCCTCTGGCGCTCTCACTCACCACACGAAACATTGACATTGATTCACGCTTCTATGAGAGGGTGGTACAGATTCATATATAGAAATGTTTCATAAAATACTTTAAAGGTTTCATTGCTAACACACAACGATGTACGTGTGGCGGGTAGGCGACGAATTCGGTCGGGCCCGGCCGGGTTGAGAAACATACCAGGTTGCAATCTCTAGTGGTACTTTGCCGATTGAAATGGCCCATTGATGTTGGTACAAGCAAGACTCTGACACTAAAAATCCACTAGGTACATATTTACACGGAGCGACGGCTTATCTATCGACGAGGTGTACGTAACGGCACACCCCATCGTTTGGGCCAACGAACAGGATAGTGTGGTGCCCTCGCCAATATTACACACTAAATAAACTCAATAAATTCAGTGCTAACTGCTTAAGCCTAATCTGTTTAGACAGATTATTAAAATGGAGGTGTCTGTTTATAATGTCTAAATAACACGCTATTTACTAAATGCATATAAAAGTCGACTGCCTCTGTGGTGCAGCGGTAATGTAAACGGCTGCTGATCATGAGGTCTCGGGCTCGATTCCCGGGTCGGGCAGTGCTTTTGGGGCTTTTTCGTAAAAAGAAAAATTCTCAGTAGCAGCCCGGAGTTTGGAAATGTGCTCGGTAGACGGCAATAGGCTCGCCCCCTACTACGTGGGACCTAAACATAGCTGGCGAATCGTGGCTGTGTAATACACCTCTGCCTACCCCGGGGAATACAGGCGTGATGCTATGTAAAAGTAGCTATATTACCTATAAAAATACAAAATTTTTAAGGTTTGTCGGTCTTTCTGTCTATATGTAAAAATAGCTGGACCGATTTGGATGAGACTGGCAGATTGCTGCTGATATAAGGACTAATTTCACTTAATTTTTTTTTGAAAAAAATCACTAGATTCCCCGCGCGAATTAAGTTGCGGGTAGCACGTAGACTCGTGCACACATGCACGTTTTCTTCCCATTCTCATACTGACTTTTTTATTTTATTTATTTATTTATTTCCAAGTATACATAGTTACAATAATTTTCCAAAAAGATCTTACAAAGATTATGAATGCTTTGGCACTCGTACTAGGACAAAACCTGTGTCACGAATGGCATTTTAGAGAGATATCTATTTGGATATGCGCTTAAACTATACGAACTAGTGTATTTTGGGTACAATACAAATATGTGACTTGTCTGTTTCCAGGTAACAACCCCCTATTGCTTCTAGCGACTCTTGGAACTATCGTGTCAATTGCTTTCTTCAACTTTGCCGGCATCAGCGTTACCAAGGAGCAGTCAGCCACCACCAGAATGGTTCTGGACTCCGTAAGGTAACTGCCGCTGCTAATAACAGTCATAATTTAATTTTCAATAAAATAGTTTCAGAGTTTTTCGAACCATTACTGTCGCAATATTGAGTACGGGTCTCCTCTCAAAGTGAGAGGGATTCAGGCTGTAGTCCAAAAATGCTGGCCCAGCGTGGGTTGGTAGACTTCATAAGCTGTCGAGAAAATTTTTCGGGCGTCCGCCCCTTTATATTTCGAACGAACTTTCGTTTCGCTTCATCGTGATGGTCGTCTGAATCACGCGTCGAAATCTCGACTAATCAGGAATCACGCGTCAGACTGTTGATCAATCACAATGACTCGAAACGAAAGTTCGTCTAACGTTTCGTTTTTCATTCTGAGGGGGCTGATTGAAGATGTCTTTAAGAAAGGCCAGGTCAAGAGTACTCATAACCGACGAGCATCCATGAAAGTGCCGATGAAAGTAGGAAGGAAGCGAAAGATGTGTATCAGGATCGTACCAAGTGGAGAGAAGTAGTCTCTGCCTACCCTTGCGGGAAAAAGGTGTGACAATATGTAGGATACCAGAATAGTCTAAGAAACTTTCTTCACTCCATATATACACGTGCTAATTGTGCGATATAGATCACAAGACATCTAAAAGTAAAAAAAATAACCTCGAACGGGGAATGAAACTCGATACCATTGTCACTTGCAGTCCTTGGTTTTACCACTAGGACTATCACGGGTGTAGTAGAGAAGATTCCCTCCCATCGTCATTTATTTGCTATAAAGAGACTGATATTGTTTTTAAATTAACTGCTCTTATTATATCCCTAGGACATTTGTCATCTGGATGGTATCACTGGCTGTCAGGTGGCAAAACTTCTATTGGCCACATTTAATCGGCTTTGGAGTTCTCATATTTGGCATGTGCGAGTACAATGGTTTAATACCCAAGTGCACCAGACGCCAGCAGGTTGACCACAGCGAGGACTCGACCCCTGCCGACTCTGAATCTGAGAGGATTAATAGCGAGGCTGACGAGAACGTCTTGAATGCTTAACATTTAACTTACGAACATTTTCATTTAATGGTAAGTTAAATACGAAAACAAGTTGAACTAGCTAATAAGTGTGATACAACCCAAAAAAATATCATTTACATTACTTCTCACCTTGATGTCTTATAAAATTAGGAATAATGTAAATAAAATAAAATTATCATAAAAACTATGTTAATAAAATATATTAAGCAAATTTATAAATAAGAACATTATGTAATATAATATTTTATTATTACTGAAATATGATTAGCATATCATATTCTTTTTATTTTCATGTTACAAAAATCTTTACGAGTACCTAAACTAGTGATATGTGATATCTCATTATAATACCAAAATTGATATATAAATGTTAGTTGGGTAAAGTAACGTAACTATTTAACCTTCAATGTTTTACAACAGAAAAGTACCATTTTAATAACTACATCGGTACACGGTCAGTTTTGTATCAAATTTTTGTATAATTTTGATTCTGTAGTCGAAGTTACTCGACCGTGAGATTACATATCCTAATAAATTAGATAAAATTATGTCCTACTGGAGTAGCAATAATGCGTTGGATGCCAAACTCACTTTGATCTAATAAATTTCAAGTAAAATGATAAAAAGTCAATGATTTTATGCAATGAAATAAACTACATATATTATTTTTAATGTTAATCGACTACACGCGTAAGCTTCCCTATAGTGTATAGCCCACTGTCCACGTAAATCGCAAACGGATACTATTGTCATTAAGGTCACGGACACATGTTATTTTTTGTTAGTATTTTATTATAACAATTAAGTGATTTGATAACGCTACCTTTGCATCTTCCATATATGTTTGTTCAATTGTAAAATGTTCATCCGTCAGCCTTTCTACGTCCACTGCTAGACACAGGCCTCCCCAAATTGGGGGTATAGTGCCGTAATCGCTTGGCAGGCGGGTTGGCGATCGCAGTGGATGTTGTTAATACTCGAAGGAGTGCTGCTGCCCACTCCCCCCGATATTCCCTCAGTCGGCTCCTATGACTCCTATGGGTGGAGAGGGGTGGAACAATTCTAAAGCCGGCCCCACACGGCCAAGCCGGCCCCACACGGTCAACACGGCGGGTAAAATGTTACATTTAAAAAATAGAATAATAAATATAGAAATGAGGGTGCACTCATTCGTAAAGCACATACCTACCTATATCTGTATTCAACTGGGTCTTTCCCAGACAATTATGGATTATGGGAAGATTTCTGCTGGCACCACGTTAATTTCATCTAGCAATCCACTTTGGTTTCCATATGCCTTTGGGATTCCATTTGCATTAATATTTCATTTTCAATGTGTTGTACAACTATAGACACTATTTTTCTTATTTATACGCTTATTAAATTCGTATCAATTAATTCAACGCTCATTTTCTAGATTGAAACAACTGTTTCGGAGGATCAGATCCCTAAAAGTCGAGTAAAACAACTGTAGACAACGCGACTAGTTTTCTCCGAACGGAACTTATGACTACTCGCCTACGTTTGAACGCTACTTATTACTTACTATTTGATACTTAACTGACTGATTTATTAACTCGCTACTGTACTTATAGAGAGTAAATCGGGCCTTAGCGATTGCTTGCATGTTGCAGTAAAGCCAGGGATGTTATGAATATGAAATTTCGAATCTGGATACGGATACGCATATAGGAATAACATTATACAGGTTTCAGACAAGGTTACGGATATGAAATTATTTCGGATTATCCGCTATGTTCAGCTAGATTCGATAAGGATATTAGAAAAAATATATAACAGTTAAATACAAAATCTTGTAAATGTTAAATTGTAATGTAGTACTAAACACAAAGTGAAAAATGTGAAATCGAAAATAACAGTCAGGAGCAGGATTTGAACCTGCATCTTCTATCATCGTTCGTCGAATTTAGCAGTCAGGAGCAATTGTCAGGATAGCTGAATTGGTAAAGCATCTGGACGGTATCCAGAAGATGCAGGTTCAAATCCTGCTCCTGACTGTTATTTTCGATTTCACATTTTTCACTTTGTGTTTAGTGCATAGTGCTAGGCATGTCAAATGCTAAAAATATATATAAAAATATCTAAATATTTGTAATGTAGTAATTCCACAATCATTATCTAGTTATGACTAAGCAATTGTATTAATAAATAATAAACAATCGCGCGCGGCTTGTGTTTCGACTCGGTCGGGCAAAAACAAAAACCTGTCGTAACATGTATTATTTAGAGATTCTTCCTCTATCCGCAACTATTCGAAACTTTTATATCGATTTAGGTTACTTTATTTCGGATATCCGGTAGTTACGGTTATGGAGCTCCATAACATCTGGTAGAAACAAACGTATTTGGATCGCAACCTGCTTAACTACTGACATGCTGCTGCTCGAGCTGCATCACAAACGAATGGTTAAACGCAACTGCAGATATCATTCTATAACGTGCGGTTTAATAAAACAATTTATATTTCTTTCGATGTATGGACGAAGTCTTCTAATAAAGTTGTACTTATGCTATAATCACATCATCATCACTTATTAGGTAACACCATAAGACGTACTTTCACGGTGCTAGTTGAAAGAAAACTAAAATGTTTTGTAGCTTGACTGTCGATTTTATGAGGACACGTGGACGTAATTAGCCTGCTGTCATATGTGTATTAATTAGCCTGCCATGAATTCCTCAAATGATGCCGGCGTGGACAGTAAGCCTAAAGCACCTACTCACCACACGGCATATAACGTCTCCTACACTACTAATGATTTACAAAACCAGTCTTGGTCTTGCGATTCTGCAAGCAATATCAATTATCATTATTGTATATCAATTAACATTATATTAGTCTTGGTATGTTAAGACCAAAACCGAGAGTGAAAAACCAAGATTAAACCACAGCAGTTTGTCAAACCATGGTCAACTTTTTATGCCAAATCTAAAATTTTGACTGAATAGGAGGTAGTTTATATTGATAATCTTAGATAAACTTTGTACTATGATGAATTAAATGTTTATAACAAAATCTGGTTTTATTAATATAATCAACTACTTCTTTTTTTCTTTCTTATTCTTTTAAGTAATTCGGTACATTGTAGAAATTGAAAGAAAGGCCTCACACATACGCAAATTTTATAGTAGGTACCTACAACATTCCCTTTTAACAAAAATATTCGATATAATTTTGTTTTATTGATTTAATTTTTTTCGTTTTACCGAACGACGAGGTGTGCGGTTAGGTACATTATTTTCCGCCTTAAAAAGGGTTATGTGAATGAGATTTTGGAATTGATTTTAAACAAACAATGCGAGTCAGAGTAAAATAATTAATAGCATAATCGCATAGTGAACGTTCTTCATTTTTTTTATTTCTGCCATTTTATTCTCTGTATCACCAAATTTGATAGATGGCGCGCATACTCGAACATTACGAACCTCGCTCCGCTGCGTGCAAAATGGGGATGTGTTTAAAGTCATAATTTCACGTCAGTTGGTGTATTATATTATCGACATGGCCGTTGACTGTAATTTCCATACAATTTGTAACCTGTAATTTGGTAGATTTAGGCAAAGTAAAAGAAGTTAAATTTGTTAATAAAACAAAAAAAACTATTGATTACTCTTAATAATTACAATAATAATATGATAAAAATGAACATATTCCTTAATGGCCGCTGAACAATACAGTTTTATTGACGGGCTTCGTGGCGTAGTCAGTAGT
This sequence comes from Leucoma salicis, assembly GCA_948253155.1. Taxonomy (NCBI): domain Eukaryota; kingdom Metazoa; phylum Arthropoda; class Insecta; order Lepidoptera; family Erebidae; genus Leucoma; species Leucoma salicis. The sequence goes on from OX411803.1 coordinate 25,743,807, forward strand.
GTAACCGACTTCTGTGCACGAGGTCGTGGGTTCGATTCCCACTCAGGACAATTATTTGTGTGATGAACACAGATATTTGTACTGCGTCTGGGTGTTTTCTATCTATTATATGTATGTATTTACAAAAAAAAAAAGTAGTATATGTATTATATCCGTAATCTGGTACCCATAGCACAAGCGTTAAGCTTAGTTTGGGATCAGAGGATGTTGTGTGAAAATGTCCGTAAATATTTATTATTTATTTATTATTATTGAAGTGATGTGTAAAATATAATAGAAGTGATGCCTTTTAATTTTTCAATTTTTTAAGATTTCGTTGTTGGGTTAACAACACGTTTTTTTATTGCCAATGGTGGCAGACGAGCCAGTGGCTCACCTGATTTAAGTAGTTACTGCCGATCCTGGATCCAGCAATACCCGAGGCACAGCAAGACCGCTGCCTACGGGGATTATAGTGCTCCCCTTAAACATTATCTAAAAAAAGACATGTCATGGCGCCAAAATCGGCCTTCGCCTTGGTGCCATGGTCTAGGCCGTTATGCAGTTTTTGCAGTGGTGGGAGATTGAGAAAGCAAAAACTGTGCTGCACAGCCTTAACGAGCGACGTCAAGAAAAGAAATTGATCTGTCAGTCTCCACCTCACATGTGAATTGAATTTTTAGGTGAAGAGAATTAAGGTGGTTCAGATATTGCTCCACTTGAGGTATTCCTCCGGATATGATGCAGAAGATATCGTCAACGACCGCTTCCAAAACCTTACTTTAAAAGGCCCAGTTCTTAGTCTAGTAGTAGTAGTTTAAAAGTTACCACCTAATATTCGTTTAGAAATACAATTAAAATATCTACTTCAAATTTTATGCTTACAATGTATGAGACTTTAAGTTAGTATATTAAAATGATTATAATCCATCCATCCATCCATTCATCCATCAGCCTTTCAACGTCCACTGCTGGACATAGGCCACCCTAAGAGAACGCCACAACAAGCGGTCCCGTCATGGGGGATAATGCCGTAATCGCCACGCTTGGCAGGCGAGTTGGTGATCGCAGTGGATGTTGTTAATACTCGAGGGAGTGCTGCTGCCCACTCCCCCGGCATTCCCTCAGTCGCCTCTTACGACTTCCGTGGGTAGAGAGTGGTGGGACAATCCTAAAGCCGGCCCCACACGGCCATAATGAATACCATAATGTGGTCCTGTGTGTGCTCACAAATTGCAGACTTTGTATAACGACGGTGCTTCAAATCAGCTATGTGTTCTTTGATCCGAGTTGTTATGGATCTCTTTGTTTGCCCAATGTAGGAGAGACCATAATCACATTCCAGCTTGTATACTCCTGCATCCTGTAAGGGTATACGCTTACCATGTGCCATAAATATGGCACTTGACTGGTGGTAAAAGCGTCGCCACTAGCCACTGGTTTAGAACAGTTGTATGTTTTAGAAACATATGTCCTCCTTTTTTTTCGAACAAAACGGAACTGCGCAACATTGCGGCATAGCTACTCGATATGATGATAGTTATTTATAATTAATAAACTTAATGAGATTCAAGATTTAAAACTTTGTTTCGGCGCCAATCTTATAAATTCTCCTTTGACAGCTATACCTCTGGACCTTAGTCAACAGTGGCGCCAACTGGTGAGCAAAGAAACGATAGTCCCCATTTCTGTATAAACAGGGAATTTAAAATGATAACTAAATAAATCAATAACACGATGAAAAAAAAACAATTTAATAAATAACATGACATTAATACTTATATTCGATATTGGGTTCGCTGGTATGACGCAAACTTTTTGTTATCAATTATTTCCGAATACTCACCGACAGATTACATGTAGGTAATTCTTTAATATTTTTTTCTCACATATGAAATGTAACTAAGTAATAAATCTTTGAAATAATTTATATTTCATAAAGGATTTTCCATTATAAAAGCTAAATTTACTTAATTGTGACGAAAATTCTTATAATTATGCTTTTATAATATTAAGAGTGACGATATTGTGGAGTTGTAGGTATAATGCACTTTTCGACGACAAATGTCTCTTTGTAATGAACCAAAGAAAATGTGTTTTAAAATATAAATATATATAAATTTAAACGACTTACACATAAAATTATATGCCATCTTGTTTTAATTTTGCTCCTAAGCAATTTTTACACCCAACAACAACGCACTTCATTGTTAAAAAAATTGAATAGTCCTATATAAACGTGGAAAAGAGCAAACCGATCGCAGTGACGCTCAGGCAGTGACGGCTCATTCGACACTACGGTTTTAGGCCCAGCCCACTGTGACGTCGTTGACCTAGTTGAAGGCAACATGACCTAGTTGCCTTGCGGCAAAGCTCAGATAAAAAACCTATTATCTAAGCGGCAAAGAGTAAAGTAATACTAAGGGAAAAGAGAGCCCACTTGCGGATAAATTTGACGCTCATTTTAAAACGCCAACTGGATTTCTGCCCCGCAATTCGCGCTGTTAGCGAATGTATCTTATAGCTCTCTATATATACCTATACACATTGCTAACATTGCAATAGTATAGAGCTAGCTATAGCTATACTGAAATATTTTGATGTGAAACATCTAATGCGGAGGGAGGGTAAAATCGGCTGTTAGCGTGGCGACGCTTTTATTTTACTTGTCCCGTTCAAATCTTGCAAGATAATTTGACACACTTCCCGGTTTCCGATTGAGCTGAAATTTTACACGCATATGTATATCACGTGACAATGCAATATTATGATGACATGGAACTGATCTGATGATGGAGCTGGAAGGTGGCCACAGTAACTCTATAATGAAACGACGCAACCCCATCGAGTTTGGACTTGTTTGATTCACCTTGATGAGTACAATGCCTTTAGATGATATCCAAGGTCTGATGATGGAGCTGGAAGGTGGCCATGCGAAACTGTAATTAAATGGCGCAACTCCATCGAGTTAGGGATCGTTTGAAATGTCTTGACTAGTACTCCAGTCCTAGATGATATCGAGGGTCTGATGATGGAGCTGGAAGGTGGCCACAGTAAGTCTGTAATGAAATGACGCAACCTCATCAAGTTTGGAATCGTTTAATTCGTCTTGACGAGTATTTTGTCTTTAGATGGTAGGTATACAGGCAGGGGTTCCTGCTCGCGGTGGGGTTCTCTTTTTCCACATATACAAATAATTTGTTCTGTAATAAACTTCAATGATGGTAAAATGCACTAATTAATTTTCATCCATCCATCCAGGTATATATTTTAATGTGTCTTAAATAAATATTTAATTTGTTAAACTGTTTAAACTTGAGTTATATTGTGTGTCACGGTTGTGTATAAATAAACTTCTTTCTTTCTACAAAATAAAAGTCGATGTTTTCACATCTGGTAGACGTCCCGCGACGTCTAGTTTTTTAGTTTTGAGTACTTATCTTTTAATTAATTACGTAATTATGTTTATCTAAAAAGTTGGCGTAACTCGACTCCCAAAGAGTAAAGTAATACTAGAGGAACTCGACTCAATAGATGTCGCTAGTTTTACCTTAAAAAAAAGCGATGATGTAAATTAATGTGCCTATAAAAACAACCGAGTGTAATGATAGCGCGATTTAAAATTGCCACCATCGACATCTAGGGCCGTATATGTCAAGTAAACGTACATTTAAACTTTGGGGCGTAGAGAAAGGTGGCGCTTTTGTGAGGAACCCGGCCTCCAAAGGAAACCGTCCCCACCGTGCCTTGCGGCATCTCCGCTATTTTTCTGTACTCCGCGCTAAGGACATTTTAGTTCGTTTTCTTTTACCACCTACTAGAGATAGACAGTTTTTAAGCAGTTATTCTGAGTAAAGGTCTTTATTTTGATGATGATATGTTTGCTTATTAGAGCTCAATGTATGTTTGCTAAGATTAAGTATGTATGTTTTTCTTCAATATTTGGCATGAAGTATGTCAGAATAACGTGTTTACAACCTTGTTATACGATTACCGCCAAAAGGCAATTCTAAAAATAATCTGTAGGGGCAAATGTAAACTTAATGTAAAACTTAAAATACAGTGCCAAAATATATTCTATATTTAATGTTTACATGTAAGTAGGTACTTGTGTTATCCTTTAAGTCTGCAAACAAATATAATCATTTTCTTCATCCTATAAATATTTATAGATGAAAAAGTGCTAAAAGATATGTTTTTCTTCAAAATCGTTTACATTTACCCACATTAACCCTATATAGGGTGTGTAGGTAAGCCTTTTGTTCAATAACCCCTAGAGCTTAATATAGCTTATATACAAAAGTAGAAGACAATGCACAAAACTTTTCACAGGGTTACCTACATTTATCCGATATAAAGATTATTGCAAAGATGGCACCAAATGTTTATTAATAACACCTGACAGTTATGTGGAATTTATCGGAACGATGGAAGAACGATTCTGCAACTTTTTCGAGAGAGATATAATTGAACTTTGAAATCCTAAAAGGTTTCTTAAATAAGGCTTATACTTTCGCAATGTTTTGCAAGTGTTTCCACTAGGTTATTGTAAAAAATTGTCCATAAGAGTGCGAATTTATTACGCATTAAAACATAATAAACGTGCATTTCTATCCGTGTGGTGACGGACTAAGAACACAAGTGTCACCACCCCATTCTTTCCCGCGGGTGTCGTACAAGACGACTAAGAGAACTAAGCACTTATCACCCATTGCATTACTGGTGGTAGAGCTGGGTAGCAACCCGAGTGGGTTGGTACCACCATCTCCCGTGTGAGCGGCTATGAAGCACATGTGTTTTGGTTGTACCAACAGATAGCCGTTATTTCTTTAATATAATATATGAAATGGTCAGCAGCGGCTTGACAATAGGTAGGTACTCCCGGTATAGTTGAGTCCATGAGCGACGGATACAATTTAACAAAAACGTCTAAATCGACACAAGATATTTCCTGTGACAAATTTGTAGGTATAATAATTACATTAAAATTGAATTATTGGTTTTTATTTCCGTTCTTCCTGTTTTATTATCAAACAACTGCAGAAGAGTGCCACTAACATGATGCTTTGTTTTTCGCATAAATAAGCCAGAGTTGATAACCCCAGAGCGACCGCTGAGCGTAGGTATGAAAAGTTAGGTACATACATACCTACATGAGCTTGACTTCTGTTTATTTTGTGCCGCTGGGCTATCTGTGCAGATATGAGATGGTACCTATATACCTATAAAATGAACTCTCATCTTTATTGCGTTACGTTAAAAAGTTCAAAATGAATTGGTCGGTTTTTCAGGTGACTCTTCTATTTATTTAACAGCTTCAACGTCAAAAAATAACTATTAGGTACTTTAAGTACCTTTCAGTACCTAATACCCAACTCTAGGTAGGATAATTAAATATCATATAGGAAATTTAAGCAGAGATCACCATACATGCCTAACCGCCTTCTAGTCCTAGAAAAGAGCAGCATATTACCTACCATTTACCAAACAATCCTAGTTTTTTTAATCATTATTGGACTTATTGGCTTTAGCCAAACAAAGAAAATAAAAAAGGGAAAATATACGGGATCTCGCAGTTTTATTTACCAGTTGGTTAAAGAGGTGACAACATAGCCCGTACATCAATTAAACCTACGTAAAACCTATAGGTATGTTATACTCGTAGGTATAAGTATGTTACGGAACCAAGAATCACCGTTTTAGGTCTTATTCATAAGCTACTCCCAAATGTCTTACCACTGTGTGGACTTGTCAACTTCTTTGTTAATATAAATGTATTTATTAATAAGTCTACTCGAGAGTTATTAAATATAAAAAGATGCATCAAAATCCGCCCATATAGCCTATTACAGTCATTTTTTCACAAATATCTTAAATGTACAGACAGCTATGTTACAGCTTTATAATTAGTATAGATAAATAAAAACACGACAGAATTAATTCTAAAAGCTCTCATTTAGTTAATATTTATTTTCATATGAAAGTAACGTATTACGCTATCCAGGTTTCGATTCTTTTTCAGCTTTAAGTTGCTGTCCAGCGGCTGAAATTAAAGAAATGATTAATATGTAAAAGTTCACTTTACCTCAGTGTTGAAGACTAATGACCGACGTTATCGAATGATATATATTTATTTACCCAATATACAGTATACATACTATAGAACCCTATAGTGTAGGTATAATTTTAAAGATGCGAAAGGGAATGCTCCGATGGTTCGTACATATGGAAAGAATGCCGGACGAGCGACTGGTTAAGAAGATATACAATGCGAAAGTGGAAGGATGTAGGTACAAGGAGAGACCGAGACTCACCTACCTAGACCAAATCGGTCATGTATTGAAGGAAGCCGGCGAGCGTGTATGAACAGAGTTATGAATGTTGAGGAAGCGAGAGATGTATGCAAGAATAGAGCCTCTTGGCACTCTGTTCTCTCTGCTTACCCCACAAGGGTAATGGCTTACCATAACTACCATATCATGGGAAGCACGCAAGCAGCGAACGGTGGCTCTATCTACCACAGAAGCCGAATGCATGGCTCTAGCGGAATCGTGCAAAGAAGCAGCAGATATACAAAATCACTCAGAAAGTATTCACTCTTAGCTCTCATCCCATCATTATTATTATAAGTATATCGATAACCAAAGTTCCGTCAATTTGGCACACAACAATATGTATCACGCACGGACTAAACACAGTGACATAAAACATCACTTCAGTGGCTAAGGGTAGATATTTTCAAAAGGAAGCCCGGTTAAATAAATCAAATCTTCAAAAAAAAATCATGCAAGCTCGAATAACTACGTAAGTGCTTTTTCAGTTACATATTTCCTAGCTGAATTTACATAAATCCTGTACGATCTCAAAATAATAAACACTAAACAGTAAACGAACTTTGTACAAAAATTTGGTCCCAATAAAAATGTCGTTAGCTATGTAAAGCTGATGCGCAATTATTTCTCTGCCTAAAATCATAATTAACCCAAACTCATAGACAAGAACGATTGTGATACTCAAGGTCGAAATTGGCCTGATTCTTTATTATTAATACGGTGAGTTTGTTTAATGGGAGAACTCTGTACGTTGCCTCCAATGTCAGGGTGTTAGCTAATAACATTTTACCCGCCATAACAAAAAAAGGGTCATAAGTGGGGTAGAATAGAGGGGAGGAGCAAAATAAGGTTCGGCTGCCAAGTGGAACCTCAATGGTATTATTAGACGGTAGACCGACACTGGTCTGGGTAACACTCACGTAAAATTTCGCCGTTGGCCCAGTAGAAATATTTAATAGTGGCCGCACCTGCCACGGTTTCCTCTTTTTGTTTGTTTTTCAGAGATCCTCGAAGCACCCTTGCAGCTATGTTAGAGTAGTTCACATAACTGAAACATAATTTATTTTGATAGTACAGTTTAGTAGTCACTGTCCCTTGAGGGACTTTAAAGGTATAAAAATGTATTTATTTTAAAACTTTTGCACATACTAAGTAGAAGGCGGACTTAATGCCATGGCATTCCCTACCAGTCTAACTGGGGTGGAGCAAAAATGTAGTGGTAGGTGTATTTAAAAATAATACTACAATACTATAATAAAATTACATACTAATACCGTAAGAATACTTATATGTCAACCAAAAGAACACATACAGTAATAAATAACGTATATAATATACATTCATATATACTGACATAAATAAAAATAAATATCAAATATAAGTGAGCAATAATTAGAGTGAAGACTCTGCCAAAAAACTGGAGTAAAGCTCGTGAATTCTAGCTTTAAAAGTTGTACGACTAGTGGCCATCCTGATCTCTAGAGGCCAATGCATTCCAAAGTAGAATAGACTGGACATAGAAGGAAGAGTGAACAATACTGGAAGAGTGGGACGGACAGAGGAGAAGGAGGTTGTTAGCAGAACGAAGATGCTGGTCATGTGTAGAGGAAAGAAATTGCAAATGAAGCTTAAGGTACGTAGGAGCATTAGAAGAGTTTAGAAGACAATATAGGAATTTACACCCAACTGTCGAGATCGCACAAATAAATTATCTTTGGCAACTAAACCAACAATGCCCAATAAAGGAGGGCGCTGTCTTAATTTAAGAAAGCTCTACGCTCGCGCCATCTATGCAGATCAATCGATAACTTTAATTTTGCCAGAACCTTTCAGAAGCTATGTGCTTTTATAGGAATCTTATACCTCCGATGTCGCATTGTCGGCATCCCCTCCCGAATTATATCTGAGTCCTCACTTACAACAGATGGGATAAACTTTTAACGGCTTGGAGGACCTAATAGGTATTTCGAAACTTAACATACTTTAAACCAGCCATTCTCCACGCTGTACTCATTTTTATTTAAATAATTAATTTACGTTTTATTGACTAAAATACAAAATAGACTTCGCAATACAGCATAATCCAATATATTAATTTGTATTTGCAACTTCGTGCTTTTCATATTATTAAATGTCAAAAATGTGTCTGTCGTGTCTGTGTTCTTATCATAGATTTTTTATTAAAAATGTATGGTTTTTTATAGTTCTTAAGTTTCGTAGGTGAGATAGCTACCTCATTTGTATTAGAGATCACGATTAAAACTTATTCTACTCTTTGATTAAAACTGGCCGTTCCATCTAGATATGTAGGTACAAATTTTATTTGGTAAAGTTAGTATAAAAAAGTGCTCAAAGCGCCCAAAGAATTTTTCACTTCAAAAATATGCGGGGCAGTTTTCGGGGACTGCCGATAAAAGTGAAAACTAAGTAACTTTTTAAAGTACAAATTAGTTGTGAATAAGGAAAAAGAGATTTTTAGTACGAGCGGGAATCGAACCCGCGTCTTTTCCAATCCGGGGAAGTGGTAAGCTACTGAGCTATCGTACTGACCTATTCGGTCATCCCAATTTCCTCTTCACATTTGTATTTACGACCAACGCCATCTATAGGAATGCATTTACATGCATTAATCCAATATAGTAATTTCTACTTTAAAAAGTAGCGGAGCATGTCAAATGCTAAAAAATATAGATCAAAAATGTTTCAAAAATCGCGCCACGACTGAGCGTAAATTTTCGGCCGTTCGGGAGCGCCCCCATCTCACCCCGCACCGCACCGCACGATTGCTCTGTCTAGACGTCTTCGATGACCGACTGTATGGTTCTTCGACTGTGCTATAGATTTAGCCATGATACATTAGGAAGTGTGGAAGTGAGACGGGCATATACGAAATGAAATACCTTAAGAAAATTGAGACAAAGTATCGAATCTAGCTGTCTCATATGACATGCAGGTTTTTCAACTGGCGAACTTTAAAATAGTTCGCCATACAACTGCATCACCATGTTTTAATACAACACATGATCTACTTTTGAGGTTTTTTCAGGGGAAACTATGTATGGACGCAGAGCAATGTCTTTTATTCAAAAAGCAGACATGCACCTAATTATAAAAATAAATAATTATAATAATAATAATTACATATTCCTATAGTTACAAAGATTAAAAAGAAGGTTGCCGTACAAAATCTATAAAAATATGTCACATAAACAAACTTTATTCAAACTTCACTCATCATCATTATACTTTTTACTTTTATTAATATTATAAATGTGAATGTAAGTTTGTTTGTTACGCTTTCACGCGAAAACTACTTAACCGATCATCATGAAACTTTGTACACATATTCTTGGAGGTATTAGAAGTAACATAGGATACTTTTGATTAAAAAGAAATATTTTTTACGAAAGATAAAAAAATTGTTTGTTGCTTTTCAAGCGTTGCTTTATTTATTTTTATGAAGTTCCTCACGGACGAAGTCGCGGGTACCAACTAGTCATAATACAACTGTCTGACTGATACTTATTTCTTTTACTTAAAACAAAAACTTACTAAGTATAAACACACTACACTCAAGAGAAAAGTTTAGAATATGTGTGATAGATTTTCTTTTTTAATTTACAAGACCAATCAAGATACCCTATTTTCTTTTTAAGCCGTATATATTTTTATAGGCATTGTATAAGCTACAACAAAAAAACTGCTTGGTTTCGCGGCGAGTTACAGTTACATTTCTGTGACGATCTTCGTTCATGTCAGGATAAGGTGACATTGCAATGACCTTCGGGGACCAGACAGGGAGTGGCGGCTCGCACAACTTGCGGGGATATTTAGGTCAGCATTTAATCGCAAATTTACATGATTACAATTTTATTCCTACATACGTGCAAGAATATGCAGTGTTATTATTTTTCTAAAAAAATAACTTTTGTTTTAATGTTTAGGTAAATAAAATATTATATTAAAATTATTTTAAATAATGATACTTACGTTTCTTAGATTATGTTTGGGTTGATAACATATTTTACGTAGGTTCATTCGTAACGGGAACAGTCTTACTGAGTACTGAGTGTTAAAAATGTACAGAGGTCAACAACATTAAGGCGGCGTCAAATTGATGTCGTTGTTCCTCGCGACCTTCGCAGATTTGTAGAGGGCAAATTTAGAATTCAGAATATAATCGACCATATTATATTTATAAGCTTACTAATCTTTGCCCGCGGCTCCGGCACAGCCAAAAGCTGGTTTTTAGGTTATATCTCAAGGTCCCGATATAGTAGCGGGGTAAAATGTATACCAGTTTTTAGGGTTCCGTACCCAAAGGGTCAAAACGGGACCCTATTACTAAGACTTCGCTGTCTGTCTGTCCGTCCATCCGTCGCCAGGCTGTATCTCAAGAACGGCGATAGCTAGATAGTTGAAATTTTCACAAGTGATGTATTTCTGTTGCTGCTATAACAACAAATACTAAAAACAAAAACATTATAATATTTAAGGGGGGCTCCCATACAACGTCTGTCTATCCGTCCGTCTGTCTGTCTCCAGGCTGTATCTCATGAACGGCGATAGCTAAACAGTTGAAATTTTCACAAATGATGTATTTCTGTTGCCGCTATAACAACAACTACTAAAAACAAAAACATTATAATATTTAAGGGGGGCTCCCATACAACGTATGTCTGTCCGTCCATCTGTCGCCAGGCTGTATCTCAAGAACGGCGATAGCTAGACAGTTGAAATTTTCACAAATGATGTATTTCTGTTGCCGCTATAAGAACAAATACTAAAAACAAAAAAAATATATTTAAGGGGGGATCCCATACAACGTCTGTCTCTCCGTCCGTCTGTCACCAGGCTGTATCTCAAGAACGGCGTTAGCTAGACAGTTGAAATTCTCACAAATTATGTATTTCTGTTAGCGCTATAACAACAAATACTAAAAACAAAAAAAAACAATATTTAAGGGGGGCTCCCATACAACAAACGTGATTTTTTTGCCCTTTTTTGCTCGCTATTGATAACGGCAACAGGTAGAAGTTACAATAAAGTCATGTTGTTTACCTAGTCAATGGTACGGAACCCTTCGTGCGCGAGTCCAAATCGCACTTGGCCGGTTTTTTTAAGTCTAATCAAGAGCTCAAATAAAAAAAGTTGCATCATAATTCGTTCAGTAGCTTTTGCGTGACGCGCGAACGAATAAACAGATAAATAAACAATAAATCTAAAAAAAAAATTTTTTTGTGTTTAGACATGCCTGGTTGGCCTAATCTGCCTAATACAGTTTTTTTTTCAAATAATTCTTAAATGTACAGCAGCTCATAGCTCTGTTACAGCTTTATAACAGTACCTATAGTTAGATAGATATTTTGCATATAGGTATGTAAGTAGTACAATTATCTAGAACCGACCCGTTTGGAATTCCACAATTATAATAATCGAATCCGATTCTATATCTATCGCAACATCGACGCATACATTAAAGGACCTTATAGATGATTTTAAATCTCAAATTTAAGAGAAGCGGTATATTTTTACACCGTATGTCTAAATGATAAGCTTTTAAAAAGAGGGGTGAGTCACGGAATTTGATAAAAGATTGAGGAAGATCTCGCGGACCGACAGAAAAACAGGTTAGAGAAATAATATAATAAGATAATTTATTATTTGATAACATTTTGATGATAGTTGATGATAAGTTATATTTTGAATGTATACCTCGACTATTTATCAATAGTCCGACCTTTTAATCATCAAAAAGCTTACGTTAAAGGCGGCGGCAAGCGTGCGCACGTGAGCGAGCATGATTTTATCTGAAGAATCACGTCGCGTTTCTTAAAATTTAGTAGGATATAAACACCGTCTGCTCTGCGTCTATACCGTTTGCGTTTCCCGGTTCGTTGAATGACGTTCATGATTAATATGTTGTGAAATCTAATAAGTAGTTTGAAATTACTTTTGATGTTTTAAATATGCCTTGTCTATCCAAACAGTGCTACGTAGAAATTTACTTTTCGATTTAAAAATAAATCTAGCTACCCACCAATAATATTATTTCATAAATGTCAATATATTCCGTACTATAGTGGGTGCGTATCTGCTAGAAAAACTATAAGGCGCTAGGCACTGTTATAAAGCTGTAACTGAGCTGTGTGCTTACATTTAGTATGATATTTGAGGAAAAAAATACTATAGGTATTATGCTATTTAGAGGTCTCTGGACATAAAACATTATTTTTATTTTTTTGTTTGGACTTCACTTTCCCGATTGAGTCGGCTCCGGTCTCATTCTACTTTGCTGGGACAAGCAACTAGAAGCTAAAAGCACTAGAATTACATATTATTAGACTTTGCCCGTGTGGGGCCGGCTTTACAATTGTCCTACCTCTCTCTACCCACAGGAGTCGTAAAAGCCGACTGAGGGAATACCGAGGGAGTGGGCAGCAGCACTCCCTCGTGTATTAACAACATCCACTGCGATTGCCAACCTGCCTGCCAAGCGTGGCGATTACGGCATTATCCCCCATGACGGGTCCGCTCGTTGTGGCGTTCTCTTGGGGAGGCCTATGTCCAGCAGTGGACGTTGAAAGGCTGATAGATGGATGGATGGATAGCCTTTGCCCGTGGCTCCACTGCGGACAAAAGCTAGTTTTTAGGTTCCCGATATATAAAGTAGTGGGACAAAACATACGTATGTATACAAGTCTTTGAGTCTAATCAAGAGCTATCAAAACAAAAAATCATAAAAATCCGTTCAGTAGCAGAACAAATAGATAAACAGTCAAACATCAAAGAGTATATATACTAAAGATCAAACATTACTCGTAAAACAATGTGTCCGGTTCCATAGACATGCACATAATCTAATACAGTGAGTTAGGTAAAGCTTCATAAATAGTAAATAGGTACCTACTGTTTGTTTAAACTTTTAAATTCTTAAAAAATCGACGATTACTTAAAAAACTTGTGTGAAGTGATATTATAATGTGTGGGTTAAATTACAACAGAGCACTATTACGGTTAATCAAAGGATTTTTATTGCTTAAATTATTATGTCCATCATTTTAATGCAGTCCTTTACAAGGCATATTGATGTGAAACATGTAATACGGAGGGAGGGTAAAATCGGCTGTTAGCGTGACGACGCTTTTATTTTACTTGTCCCGTTCAAATCTTACAAGTTAAGTTTATCACACTTCCCGGTTTCCGATTGAGCTGCAATTTTACACGCATACGTATATCGCGTGACAGTGCAATATTATGATGACATGGAGCTGATCTGATGATGGAGCTGGAAGGTGGACTTAGCAATTCTATAATGAAACCACGCAACCCCTTTGACTTTGGACTCGTTTGATTCGTCTAGATGAGTACTTTTGTCTTTAGGTGGTATTCTGGGTCTGATGATGGCGTTGAAAGGTGACCATGAGAACTCTTTAATTAAATAGCACAACTCCATCGAGTTAGGGCTCGTCTGAATTGTCTTAACTAGTACTCCAGTCCTAGATGATATCAAGAGTCTGATAATGGAGCTGGAAGGTGGCCATAGGACTTCGTTACAAAAAGACATAACCCCATTGAGTTTGGGCTCATATGATTCATATTGACGAGTACTTTCTTTCTAGACAGTATTGAAGGTCTGATGATGGAGCTGGAAGGTGGCCACAGTAACTCTGTAATGAAACGACGAAACCCCATCGAGTTTGGAAACGTTTGATTCGTCTTGACGAGTACTTTATCTTTAGATGGTATCCAGAGTCTGATGATGGAGCTATAAGGTGGCCATAGGAACTCCGTGATAAAATGACATAACCCCATCGAGTTTGGGCTCGTATGATTCGTCTTAACGAGTACTTTGTCTCTAGATGGTATTCAGGATGTGATGATAGAGCTGGAAAGTAACCATGGGTACTCGGTAATTAAACGTCGCAACCCATCGATTTAGGGCTAGTTAGAGTTATCTTGAATAGTACCATAGTCCTAGGTGATTCAGGATTCAGGGTCTGATAATAACGTAGAGTGCGCAACTACCCACTCTTTGCCTTACGTTCATTCAGAACAAATGCTGGTAACCGTGCTCCAATTCAACGTGTTACACATATGTACAATACATTTTTCTTTGATATTGATATATTTCACCTATCTAAATCTATTTTTAAGAAAGAAATTTTGAACAAGCTTAGGAATATTAATATAAATTCTAATTTATGACACTTGATAACTATTAACTAATTAAAGTAGGATATACTATTTTGTTTTTTAACACTAGGTAAGTACATATTATTTAAATACCATGTTCTGTACACAGCTAACTAATCTGTGGAAAATGTTGTGGTTATTGCATTTACTAACATTATATAAAAGCATATCATTGTTTAAGCATATATTATACAATGTAATAACGTTTATTTTCCAAAATAAAGTAAAATAAAATAAAATAAAATAATGAAGCCGGATGACCATGGGCACTATCCTATAAAGCGCCGCAATCCCATCAACTTTGGAATCGTTTGATTCGTTTTGACAAGTAAGTACTTAGCCCTAGATGATATCCAGGGCCTGATGATGGTGATTTAAGTCCATTTCCGTTATTTTACATATGTCATAATTTTATACAAGTACACGTTGAAAAAGTTATGATCATTTTATTTCTAGGTACTCATTATTTCTACAAAATAATTTCGATGTTTTCACATCTGGTAGACGTTTTTTTTATTGAAAACGCTTTGTCTCTTTGCACACTGCAGGGTAGGGTGGCTGTACCCCACCCTGCAGAAATTTACTTATGCACATACACAAATAGTGACTTAATTAATAAAATGCCAACACTTTTATACATATATTACAAATAATGTAGAGCGGCGTAGACTATTTTATATTTCCGCCCTAAACTCTACAGTTAGCTAGGCTTGTTGCTGGTGAACTCCGATATCTCAACAGTTTTTTATAAATATTATCTTTGTTCCAACTTGAAAGACAGGTAATTAGGTACGATGAATTTTATTCCGATTATTTCCTTTCAAACTATCGAAAAAACTAAAAGGCAAAATTATATAAACTATTGAACGAATTATCTGTAGGTACCACGGCAAAAACATAGCTAGCGAATCGTGGGTGTGTAATACACCTCTGCCTACCCCTTCGGGAAATACAGGCGTGATGCTATGTTTACCACAGTAACACTTCGCCGGGTGCTAGTGTAATATGAAGGTAGATATGTATACTAAGTTATTCGTATAGATTTATAGATACATCCAATAGTTGTGGACTGAACTACAATAATTTGCTTCCCATGAAATAGGTAGTCGTAGTTTGCACTCTAATACGATCTCTTCTCTATTTAATCTATGCTGAACCGAGTGATGACAAATAAAATATCTTTCTCTCTGGTCTCCATTTTTGTTTATTTTTATATCCAATTCCAATATTATATATTTTTATATTTTTAATTATGATTATGAGAATTTGAATAAAATTTAATACTATTTATCTTTAAGTAAAATCTATAGTGAAATTTAAAATATGGCTAATAACTATATTTCGATGATACCAATGACGACTACGTGCGAGAGGGCACGCAGCCTTTTAAGAGTGGGCATAAAACATCACGGCTTCTTGCCAAACTGTAAGTAGTCAATAAAGTTACTATAACTCCATCCATCCATCAACCTTTCCTCGTCCACTGCTGGACATAGGCCTCCCCAAGAGAACGCCACAGCGAACGATCCTGTGCCGCCTGCATCCAACGACTGCCTGCGACTTTGACCAGGTCATCGGTCCACCTGGTGGGAGGCCGTCCTACACTGCGCCGTCCGTTACACGGTCGCCTCTCGAAAACCTTTCTTCACCAACGCTTGTCGGTTCGTCGAGCGATGTGGCCTGCCCGTTGCCACTTCAGCATGCTAACCCGGTGGGCTATGTCGGCCACTTCCGTTCTCCTACGGATTTCCGTATTACGGATCTTATACGTAGATATATCCCAAGCATAGCCCGCTCCATAGCACGCTGAGCGACTTTGAGCCTTGATATAAGGCCAACATTCAGAGACCACGCCTCTGTGCCGTAAATCATCACTGGTAACACACAATGGTCGCAGACCTTCGTCTTCAGACACTGGAATATTGGACAAGAAGATTGAATAGCAAAAGATAATTCATTCGTTCATTTTCCCTTAGCGAAAGTAATTGATGAGCAACAGTTTGGCAGTACCTTAGTATTATTCAGTTCATTTCGTCCGGTTATCACTTATCATCAGGTGGATAGCGTGTAGTCTGCCACCAAAATAAAAAATAATAGTCCTATGAAGAAGTTGTGTTAATACACGCTTAATAATTATATAAACATTAAAGAACAAATTATTTGTGAAAGTGGAAAAGAGATCTTTAAAGCGAGCGGCATTCGAACCTGTAGCTCAACCATGAGTTTTGCTCACGTAAACTCGCTAGCGACTACGTAAAATATTTGTATGACAAACCTTACAGCGCCTCTGGCGGTTACCTAGGGAATTAAATTCGGTAGTATGAGTAACTTAATATTTCGATGCGTAAAATACCTATCGAAAGGAATTCGATAGCGACTTGGCATTTGTATAGTTTGTATACAAATTTGGTACCATGAGTTATGAACTTGTCTTACGCTATCGAACAAAACTGCTTCGATTGTAGTTACGTAACTCACTGCATTATTGTGTGGTGAAAGACTTAGTTTATCTATAATACTTACTAAAGCTTTGGTGTAAATGCCTGAAAGAGAGCATATTTAGCAGTTAGTGGTGGCTAAATATGAGGATAATCACCGGGAATAAAGAAAAACTCAAGCTAATATGAGAATTCTAGTTGGATGTTCATTAGAAAATATTAGTGAGAATACGTTTGCAAAACTTTACAGGCTTAACAAAAAAGTATTTTTAAGATTATTTGTGCAATTTTACCTCAGTTTACAGAAATAAAGTCTTCACAAAGGGTTTCATTGGAATCAAAGGTAAGTTACGATGTCACAATAAAATATTGCTGGGTTGGGTATGTTACAACCCGCCGGCGACCACCATCATACACTCCACTAGTAATTGAAATCGAGAGGCACTGGTTCTCATAATATTAATACAAAAAAGTTTCACAACAACAATACCGTACATTATCGATCGCGATCTACAATAAATACAATGGGGATATAAGTGAGATGTGAGATTGATTGACTTGGCAATATTTTGTTGACATTAGCCACTAACATTTGTTTACATTAAAGAGGCAAAATTCGAAATCAAACTATTACGAATACACACTTAAACAAAAGCGACCCATCTATTTAGTCGGATAACAGCAAGGAATTGAACTTTAGCATTTTTTTCTTTCGTTTATACCAAGATAGAAAAGGAGAACAATAATAAGCCTGAAACTAGCTGTAAGTTTACACTGTACCAACATAACGACATGCTACGTAAATCTACTGTCGAGCTTACTTGAGCAAGTGACGTAAGCGGCAATTTAACTCATGGTACGAGTACTATCGAAATCTATCCTATACACGTATAAACGCTAGCGACTCTAATTACCTATCGTATCTTTATAGCATAAACTCATGGTCGAGCTACAGCTCCCTTCCAATCTGGGAAAGTACTCTGGACCGCTAAGCCATCGCAGTCACCGACGGTGACTCCCAATCTCCACTTCAAAATTGCTTTTAGATGTTTCTACGAATCTCGCTCGCAGTCTTTTTAAACTATCACAATTTATAAACCACTAGGTATGTTTTCACAGATATGTCTTCAAGGCAGCGAAAAGTTAACGTAAAAACTCGTAAAGTGGAACCGGAACGTCCTTGTCAACAGTTCACTACCATAGGGAAACTATTCAATCGAGGGCCAAATAATATCCGTGACAACATTAACAAGGTTACTGTTCTTGGTCTCGAAGAGATTGGTATGGCTACGGTCTTCGCCTTACTATCTCAGGTAAAGTAAAAATTTTATAACCAGCCGGTACTTTCTCAATTAAGTAAAATATTTAACATTATGTATTTCTGAACATAATCACTGCTAACTAAAATCTGTTTATATAGGTACTTTTGTGTGAAATATGATTGGATTCCAATATTGTTACGTTTGCCTTCTCCACTATGGGAGAGAAAGTACTAACTTACTTTTTTTAAAAAGACGGCACTCCGTATTAGGAATAATCCTTCTATTGTGTGGGAATTTACAACCATACAATTTCACGGACATAAAGTACACCCAGACTCAGAACAACCATTTATTGATCACACAAAGAGTTGTCCTGTGTGCGAATCGAACCCACAACACTCGGCGGGCGGAAGGCCGTTATCTAAACCACTCCACCATCTGTGCAGTCTTATCATCACGTCATTTCCCTTGCGGGGTAGGCAGAGAGAACAGAGCGCCAGAATGCTCTAGGCCCTAGGGGGTTAGAATGCATCTCACTAAATCGTATGACATCATAGTAGGGGAGCCGCAGAAGGAAGTATGGGATTTACTCGAGCGCGGCAGATTAACATAAGGGAGGATACCTCTGCATCCTGCTGAGTACCTGTACCGTATATGAGTCCTCTATGTAGTGACGTGCGTCAAGGGCAGCCCATCAGATTAGTAAAAAAAAATCGATGGTCAGAAAAATTAAAGCGCGTCAGATTAAGATGAGGTGGGTTGATTATGAGCTAATAAGCATATTTTGAAAATCTGACGATTTGAGCGTGACGAAAGGGAGTGGGAGGGTTACAAAACTGCAAAAAAAACGATATCTTGACATTCTCGAGCGTGGCTAATTTTTTTTTATTTTGAAGAAAAAATTTTTAAGAATAACCAAAAATATAATTATAATCTGACGATTTCCACAAGCCGAAGTAACAAAAATTCGTTGTCGATGGAAAGTTCAAAATGATCTGGTTTGCAGGTGATTAATTGCCGAAAGCGTATGAAGATGAAGTCATAAAACCTGATATTCTTGAGGATACTCCAGAATCAGGTATATCTTTTCTCCATTAATTAAAAAACTCGTTATTTATAACAAAAAAATATTTTTAAATATTTTAATGATTTCTTGTTACAGATACGCAATCTGAGGATAAAATCGAGCCAGAAGAGGAAGATGTTTCTACGGATCTTCATCCGTGATCTTCATCATGATTAATTAATTAATTAAATATATTTTTTTATTTTCGATTTTTTTTAGTTATTTTCTTATAAATACAGGTATTCTACCTAAAAAACATACACTTTTTTATTTGCATGCTATTTCCTGAGCTGTTCGATTAATTAAGTACAATTATTAAAAAAAAAATTTTAGTTGTCAGATTAGGCGGATCCATCTAGGTAATCGTCAGATTATGAGAGAGCACGTCTAGGACATAAAGATGACCCATATATAACTTAATCTGACGCGCTTGAGTATTTCAAAATGGCGATTTTTTTGCACATTATATTAATGACCGCGAGTTTGCGTCACATCGAAATCGTCAGATTATTGAATGAGAGCTTTTTTTAGGTTCACTTAACATCCCCTTAGAAAATCTGACGCGCTCGATTAATTTTTTTTTTCATTTTCAACCCTTACGTACATTAACCCGCATCATGCAAACGATCATATTAACATACATACATTATTAAATATACGTAGGACATTGATGATATCAGTATCTGACGCGCTCGAGTATGTCCATGCAACAGTTTTTTTTTACATATTTGAAAATCTATAGCTGCTTACCCCACTAATGAAAAGGATACATTATTTTTTCTTCTTATCATCTAAGCTTTGCAATCCAATAGGTCTCCATGACGCTCGAGTAAATCCCCAATTAGCATCGTCGGCTCCCCTATTATCATTCGTCATTGAAATTTGTTGAGAGATATCAACGTGATTGGCTGAGGTATTATCGTGAGGCATCACGCGTAGGTTTCTCTACAAATCACAATCGAGACGATACGATGTCGACACGATTTAGTGAGATACTTTGTATGGGGCCTGTTCTTGCATAGATTTCTCGCAACATTCTCGCAACTCTTCATACACGTTCGCCGGTTTCAGAGAGTCGTGAATCTACCTTCCTTCAATACATGACGGATTTGTTCTAGGTAGGTTATTTTCGGTCTCCCTCTGTACTTACATCCTTCCACTTTCTTAACCAATCCCTCGTCCGGCATTCTTTCCACATGTCCGAAACTATGGAAGGGAAAGTAGCCTACTACATAACACTGGCTAGATAGCTTGGCTAGATTTTGTTTCCAGTGCTCTTTCTTTTGCCACTGTGATGTTGCAAATACTTCCTTAGTTATCTATCACCTCTTAGGAACGAAACTATTACTTGTGGCGTTGATGACTTGCACAGCGCCAAAAGGAAGGATAATTTTAGATATAGGTCTTATACCTATACTACGGAACGGTCATTTATAAAACAAGTAGTTCGTAAATCAGAGCTCAGCTTTACGTGACATAAAATATAGGTATATACCTACTTTTACGCTACAGAATATAGCGGATTTTGCATATGATTATCCCAAATAAATAAGTAAATAATTTTGCAGTCCGTCTTTAGTCTGTTAAATTTAAAATCTTTATGAACTTTAACATTTAGTAAGAATTATTCGATCACAGAATGTCACAAACAACATCTGCATGATTGATTTGGACGACGAAATATTAAAAGGCGAGCACATGGATCTGCAGTACGCCTCTTTGTTCGTCAATAATGCTAATATTTTAGCCAGTAAAGGTGTGGTATCTCTTCTTTATTGCATACTACAGAGAATTTGATTTTTACTGTAAACTTAAGACGAGGCAGACTGTTCCTGCACGTTTTGCCTAAGTCTCTGTCAGTGTCGTCAAAAGAAATATTGAAAGCTATTATGCAGATAACAAGATAACAACACCTGAATACTCATTATTTTCCCCCATTAACTATTATTTTTAATTACTTTCATAAAAATACCTAATAAATGAGCGCGATTGGTGATTTTAATAAAAAATTACGTATAGTTTGTTGAAGCTGACCACAGGACCCGGATTCCTCCCGTGGTGTGGCTGCTGTAAAGTATTCGAAATACAAGATAGGTACCACCTAATTGAAAGTGATAAAATATTTAATGATATGTAAATTTAATTTATAGACTAGGTTTCTTACACTATTCATTTAGAAATTTGAATCCAAATTGCGTATCAATAAGTAGGCTTTTCCCTCTAGAAATTGCTGCTTCGGCTAATTCCAAAATCTGTATTATTATAACTGGTACGTATAGAGGGCAAGAAGAGCATCCACATACGTTTGTGGGGCGAAGTATACATATTGTCAAAGCAATTATACCAGAGGTAAGATTTTCTTTTTTATATAACTTTTATAGTATTAATTTACGATGCTACCGTTAGTCAAGAAAACAAAATGTAATACCACCACGTCATTCCATTACACAGTCATCGTAAAAGTCCTCTGAGAAAGTAAAATAACGCAGATTACTATATCAAGGCTCGGAAAACTTACCTTTAATAGCTTTACGGGCAGTGTATGCCACACTTTGGCTAAATGCCAAGAATAACCTCACCTATAATGAAAGAATTTAATAGAAAGAAATAAACTCATCTATATTTTTCTATTACAAGACAATATAGCTAATAGACGCAGCCCCAGGCTAACGAATAAACACTGTTTTATTATAAACTCTGTACCTAGGCGACTTTATAAACGAAAGGAGTAGGTACTTATGCGAATTATCTTTTCATGTTAAAAACCAACGTAAGATAACATTATTTAACTGTAATAACTTTCCAAATGTAAATGTTCGATGATAATAATCAAGTTGCTTTTTCTATTTACAGCTTGTAAAATACAGTCCCAATACAATTTTAATCCTTGCTAGTAGTCCGGTAGACGTTTTGAGTTACGCTGCTTGGAAACTGAGTGGGTTGCCAAAGGAACGCATCATAGGCACTGGAACGCTCTTAGACACAGCTAGATTCCGCCACTATTTAGGGATAAAGATGGGTATGTCTCCTGCAGACTGTAATGGTTATATTATTGGAGAACATGGAGAAAACTGTGGTAAGTTTTAAATAATAACCGGTCGAAGATTCCGCCAGGCCAAAATATATAGTATCGGTCATAGTTTCGCTTTTGGTCGAAATTCAGACGCAAACCGGTGTTCAGTCGGAGTCTAGTTTTAAATAACAAGGTTTTCTGAGAATTGTTGCATTAATCTGATTGACCATCTTATACATCAGACTTCAGCAACATAAGTGATGTCTGCAGACTTTGATTATTCATAAGATAATGGATCAATACACTGCATAATCCTACCATGGTTGCTACGGTAGAAACGAGTCAAAATGGTTCTAATTCCTTACATAAATTCACCTTCTAGGAAGTAAAAATAAGCGTTATTATTATTATTTATTTTAGACACTTCAAGAGAATGCTATAAAAACAGTCTTATACTGCTGCAACTGAAATCTGAAAACATAGCCAGCTAATACGAGGCGGTCGTATCAGTTGCGCCCGTTCTCATATGGATCTCTACGCATTTTATTTCATAGTCTCAAATAAAGTCTTGTTATCTCTCACGCAAGATCCAGGGAAGAGAGGAGGGAGGGTGACTTTTATTCTCTACAAAACATTCTACAACTTTGAGCCCGGTAATGGGGCAACATTTAAATATCACATCTGTCATTTCAGCATTGCAGAATTTCAGACGACATGATCTTCCTAAGTTAATTAGTTATAGTTCTATAATTTCATTTTGTTTTTGTGAACGGTAATGCTTTTTTACAGTACCTGTGTGGTCAGGTGTAAATATAGCTGGTGTTTATCTAAAAGATATTAACCCACATGTGGGTAGTAGTAGTAACGATGGTGAAAACTGGCACTACATATACAAGGACGTGGTTAATTTTGATAACAATGTACGAAGTCTCAAGGGGTACTGCTCTTGGTCTTATGCTCTAGCTATATCGACTCTCTGTAAGACTATACTCACTGATGCAAACAGCGTGCTTCCTGTATCCACTCACGTGCAGGTAAATGTACTACGAGTCATCGTACTTATTTGTTGAAGATTTACAAATGATAAATAAAAAATACCCCAAAGGAGATTAAAAATACTTTGGAAAATCCAAAAGTGCATGCCTCATAATCTTCATTTTTTACAATAAAATTGATTATTTGATATGTAACTAATAATGTATTGGTCTTACTAAGTAGTTTTCAATAAATCACATAGATAGCGCTAATTTCAAAAAGTACTAATGAGGTTTTCATGTCTTATACGCCATCTAGCGCTAATTTTAAGAAGTACTTCTATATTGGTCTATAGAAACAGTTCAAGTAATTCTCAAGAAATAAGGTATAGCGTAGCGCTGGTTTTAGTGTCGAGTCGAGAGTAAATATTCATATTTTTTTTTGTTTATTTAATAACAATTTTAAACCACATCGAATCAGACCGTGAAAAGTGATAGGGCTCTATTCGTAATCATAATAATTCCTAAAAGAAAAAAAAGACACGATTAGTAAAGTATTTTGGTCGTTATCGTGTCAACATACATTACCTACAACAAAAGGACGTCCAAGACAGAACTTTTTCAAACAGTTTTTTAACTAGTTTAAATAACAAAAATGGCATCAAAAATATCATAAGTGTTAAAAATAGTGTTTTTTTCTTGATATGTGTGTGTGTGTATATATTATTTTACAAGTGCAATATATGATAAATAG
Organism: Leucoma salicis; assembly: GCA_948253155.1. Taxonomy (NCBI): domain Eukaryota; kingdom Metazoa; phylum Arthropoda; class Insecta; order Lepidoptera; family Erebidae; genus Leucoma; species Leucoma salicis. The sequence goes on from OX411803.1 coordinate 25,767,821, forward strand.
AGGCATTTTAACCCTAGGTTAGAAAAATCTGTTTTTCTGCGTGAAGCGAGAATAGTACACATCTCAACGCTTCGCTTATGAGGCGTGCAATAGAGAGTTGATTAACGAAGAGATAATACCTATAACATTAATAAATGTTAGCCATACTTTATGATACAAAACGTTCGTTTTGTTGTGCTAGGGACATAAGATTACTTTTACGGAATTGATGCGTCCAAATAATTTTTTATTATTTTGACATTTCGGATACTTTACCACATGCCTCCGACTGTCACAGGAGGAGAGGTATTTAACGTCCGATTGTAGATCAGATGCTACAGAACTTTGCTTTATTAAATCAGACGTTTAGTACTCAAAAAGGATAAAATCCGCAAAAGTGATTGTATTTAGTCTCGTGTTATCGGGCCTGAGCGGGTCGCTACCGCCATCTACCATGAAATCGACCACTGAAACTCATCGGTGTGTGTTTAGATTGTAGCGGAAGATAACCATGCAGTCATTTATATCCCATTCGTGAAATTATATGGTGAGCAGCGGCTTGCAGGAATCTTAATATTGCTCTCAAACTCAATTATTATTTTAATTATTTCACAGGGGGAGCATGCAATCCCAGACGACGTATTTCTATCGTTGCCATGCGTTATAGGTAGAAACGGGGTGGTAAAAATTGTTCGGCAGACGCTCTCAGACGTTGAAGCTCGGCTCTTGCGCAAGGGTGCAGAGAACGTGGCTGGGCTGCAAGAGTCTGCGGCAAAGATACTATCGTAACATTGACAATTGATTCCAATTATATTGTGTTTATTGCAATTATTTACGTCCATCATTAAATTATTAGTTCTGTTTTGATTTTTATTATAATATATTTATTATTACACGCTTTAAATTAACTTGATTTGTAGTAAGTAAGCTCCTTATAATTTATACATTATGATAGCCTATACCTAGAGTCAAGATCTGCAAGGACATTGGTATACAGTCCGATCTTTAGTCCAAAGGTACACAACCCTAACAACTCGATTTATTTCGAATTAATGTCTGCATTTGTTTACATATTATCACTACTCGGTGAAGGAAAAATCGTCAGGAATCCTCTATGCCTTGTAAAATCTAGCCACCCGCACCGGGCTGCCCGGCTGGTATGGTCTACGGTCATTGAAAGATTGGAGACTCTCTCAATATGGATAAGGCTTCCATATTGAGAGCGTCTCCAATCCTCTAGATTTCTTCAAAGATCGACATCAAATAAAAGTAATAAATCTCTACAAAGAAATTGATGACCATTTTAACAGTTTTTCACACAAAGGATCCTAATGCTGACTGATTTACGTGAGTATCGGTTTTAAAACAAGATTTTGGTTTTGAAAGGAAGGCGGAGTAAGTAGAAACCGGCGAGCGTGTATGGACAGAATTATAAATGTTGATGAAGCGAGAGATGTATGCAAAAATAAAGCCTTTTGACACTCTGTCCTCTCTGCCTACCCAGTAAGGGAGATGGCGTGATAATAAGTAAGTATTTTGGTTTTAAGTTCTAATAAATCTAAATCTATCTGTACATATTAGCTAGCACTCGGGGTGTCTGTAGGTTCATTGGAGGAATTTATCAAAAATGCTGAGGAGGCGGCAACGGATCAGGTCCATCCATCAGCCTTTTAAAGTCCACTGCTGGATATAGGCCTCCCCAAGAATGGGGGAAAGTGCCGTAATCGCCACGCTTGGCAGGCGGGTTGGCGATCGCAGTGGATGTTGTTAATACTCGAAGCAGTGCTGCTGCCCACTCCCTCGGTATTCCCTCAGTCGGCTCTTACGACTCCCATGGGTGGAGAGGGGTGCGACAATTCTAAAGCCGACCCCACACGGCAGGTAAAGGACATAAAATAACGATTATTAATGTAATGCACCTCTGCCTACACCTTCGGGGAATACAGGCGTGCTGTTTATTATTTATCACTTTTTGTAAGAGCACTTTGGAATTACTAAACTCAGTTAGTTTGGGAGTGAAATTTAGGCTTTATTTAATTTCAGTTTTACGTTAGGGTTTTCACACAGACAGCTACAACTAAAAATGGTTGTTAAAAAAAAGTAAGTAAATCAATCTAAAGCCACTCGTATGTATGTAGGTAATCTACGAAATACAAATTCCAATCAAAAATACTGCACATGAAATGGGGCCGAGCAAGATTGTATTGAAGTAAATTATAGTGGTTTTAATTTTGTCAACGATGTCCGTATTTATTCAGTTTGCACATTTATTTTTTGATGAACGTGAATAAACTGACGCGAAATGGTGCCAAATATTTAAAGAAGAAAAGTCGTTATCTTGTGCAATAAAGTTTTTTTAATAAAGAAATTTAAAGTGCGACAGCTTTCAAAATATGTATTAGAAAGCTATGGCTATACGTAGGTATGCGATGTTCCTTAGTGGGTACCCGAAAGGGTAAAGTGGGATCCGCACGGCTTTAAGCAAGATGTAAGCAAGCGTTTAAGCAAAGTGCCCTTGTCGGAACACCAGCGGATTGTGTTTCGGCTACACGGTTTACATCACGGCTTTAAACAAGAGGTAAGCGTTCAGCAAGGTGCCGGTCACAGCGCAACTGTCTTTGGTAAGATTTAATCCGCTGGCCAGACGGTTGTAAACATGTATCCGCTGTAAGCTCGGATGTAAGCACGCAAGGACGTTGAAGGTCAAACAAAATTTGGTTTACATCTGCTGTCCACACGGCTGGCAACAAACTAGGTCACCCATGCTGGAACGCTTGCTTACAGGCGTCCGGTCCTTGCTTAAGCCGCCGGCGCGGCGGATAAGTAATATAATTCAGTTCCAGCGGTCCACCAATATAGGCGGAGAGACGGCATGGTATGCGGTTAGGAACATTTTTTCCCGCCTTAGCAAAAAAAAACAGGTATGCGAATGCGATGTTCCTTAACTGCCTCGGTGGTGTAGCGGTAGTGTATGCGACTGCTAATCATGAGGTCTCGGGTTCGATCCCCGGGTCGGGCAAAAAGCTATTGAGCTTTTTCCTAAAAAGAAAAATTCTCAGTAGCAGCCCGGAGTTTGGAAATGTGCCCGGTAGACGTCAATAGGCTCGCCCCCTATTACGTGGGACTCAAACATAGCTGGCGAGTCGTGGGTGTGTAATACACCTCTGCCTACCCCTTTGGGGAATACAGGCGTGATGCTATGTGTTTATGTTTCTCGTGTCCATCCATCCATCAGCCTTTCGACGTCCACTGCTGGACATAGGCCTCCCCAAAATGAGGGATAGTGTCGTAATCGCCACGCTTGGCAGGCGGGTTGGCGATCGCAGTGGATGTTGTTAATACTCGAGGAGTGCTGCTGCCCACTGCCCCCGTATTCCCTCAGTCGGCTCTTACGACTCCCATGAGTGGAGAGGGGTGGGACAATTCTAAAGCCGGCCCCACACGGCACGGTTTCTCGTGTACTGCTAGTGAAATATTTAGGTACACATGAAATTGTATGTTCCTCTATAAAATTCTAAAGTAGGTAGGTAGCCTATAGTTTCTAGTTAGTTCGATTCATAATCTCAAAATGTTTTATTGGTGCATGCGCAATGCCCGGCGTCCAAATAAACCTGCTAAAGGTCACCTTGAACTTTACGGGCGGACGGGCGCGGCGTGCCTGCAACAACTATCAGATACGCGCAGACAGCTGTTTGAAAAAGTTCTACGTGACTCAGTACACGGACTATACATTAGTAAGTGCACTCATCATTTGTATATTTTGTACTTTCAAATATAAATTCATACTTGTGTGCTACTGAAAAATCTTAGTATTTTAATTTTTGTCTTTTTCTACTGCTGTGGTTGTTTAGTAAGTAATTGACAGGGTAATAGTGTGAAGGCTAGTGTATTTGCTCCTCCATCTGTACTGTTCTGGTTACACACGCATTATTCTTTGATTGGCAATATTGTAAAGGGCCGTTTTATTATTGTAATTTGGAATGACTAAGGTTTACTTTACATACATTAAAGTACATACATTATTGAGCAATAAATACTTTGTCAGCAAATTATTATTTTTCTTATTTAAAAAATTAAGAACGGAAAATTTCCAAACTAAAATATTTCGAAAAATTATCCATATTAGTACAAAATACGCGGATGTTTTAAAGAAATAAGCACGCATCAATTAAAAATTTGCGCGCGCACTTTTCGGTTACGACACGATCTCTTGCTCACTCATTCATCATTCATCCATTTATAAGCGAGAAATTTAACTGTTCATTCAGTTAATACTTAGAAGCAGAACTGCGAGCACGTAAAAGTAGTATCAAGTAGCTGTTGTAACTTTGTTATAAAAGTTTAAAGTTTGTGTAAAGTAATTCGAGAAAGAAATGGCCGAAAGTAATGGCAACGGTTTCCAAAGAGACAGTGAGTATAATACTTTAATTAAATTTATTGTGAGTTCAAATAAGTTGTGTAGCCTTTTGAAGGGTTTGAAGGACAACCTAATATGCTGTATGACGTACATATTGCATCCTAGGTAGGGTCAGGATGAATGTAGGATTTAGGAAGTTTATTTACCATTTTTATTATATTTTACATAATAATTATGTAAATGTGAAATAGGTAATAATAGCACCGGTTTACATTCGCAATCAGCCATTGATTAGATATAATCTATTTGATATTTTTGAACTAACTTTACACTATTAGGGACATGGAGGATATTTTTTTCACTATAGAATAGTTAAGGAAAGCAATATTAGGGGAATATTAGCCCTACTCCTACATAGATGTAACTAATCCAGTGCCAGCGAAACATGTAAGGAGCCTTTAAACATTTTTGACAACAGACTTGAGGACAACTAGGTAGATGTCTATAAAAAAAGGCATATCAAGACTTAAAAATTACACTATCTGTGATTTATGGTCCTCGTGGCGTAGTCGGTAGTGTAATCGACTTCCGTGCACGAGGTCGTGGGTTCGATTTCCACTCAGGACAATTATTTGTGTGATGAACATAGATATTGTTTTATATCTATTATATGTATGTATTTACAAAAAAAAAGTAATATAATGTATTATATACGTTATCTGGTGGTCCCATAGCAGAAGCTTAGTTTGGGAAGACGTTGTGTGAAAATGTTCGTGAATATTTATTTATCAAGATAAAAAAAAGCTATCAAGATAAAAAACCTATTTGATGATTTTTTTCTTTAATTTATTTATAGTTACTAGGGTTCAGGGGGTGCTTACCTATAGTAAGGGAAACAGATCCAATAATTTGCCGTGTGGGGCCGGCACCTAGAATAGCTCCACCCCGTCTCTTCCTATGGGAGTCGTAAAAGCCGACTAAGGGATTACCGCGGGACCGAGCAGCAGCGTTCCCCTGTGTACTAAAAACAATCCACTGCTATCGCCAACCCACCTGCCAAGCGTGGCGATAATGGTAAAACCCCCATTTTGGGGAGGCCTATGTCCAGCAGTGGGGTTGCCGTGTGGGCTGGCTTTAGAATTGTCCCACCCCTCTCCACCCATGGGAGTCGTCAAAGCCGACTGAGGGAATACCGAGAGAGTGGGCAGCAGCACTCCTTCGCGTATTAACAACATCCACTGCGATCGCCAACCCGCCTGCCAAGCGTGGCGATTACGGCACTATCCCCCATTCTTGGGGAGGCCTATGTCCAGCAGTGGACTTTAAAAGGCTGGTGGATGGATGGATGTCCAGCAGTGGACGATGAAAGGCTGATGGATGGATGGACTAACTAGGGAACCTAGTTACACTTTGTGGTAGAGCCTTGTTTATCCCAGTATGAATGGGGCTCGATCGGGGAAGTACCACCCTCTCACAAAAGATCAGCGTGAAACAACGGTAGGGGTACCTATTGTTGTTTCGTATAGTGAGTGAGAGTACCGGAGGCCCTAACCCCCTCCATCCTAGTATCCAACCTGTCCTCTCCTTAGTATCCTTCCTATCCACCTCCTATTCTTGGTGACGGCGAGTGATGCCTCTGGTGTTGCTAGCGTCTATTGGCTACGGTAACCACTTGCCATCAGGTAGCAGCCTACCTTTGCTTGTTTACCATACACATAGTAGGTAGGTACCTTTTTTTTTGTTGAGTCGGGAAAAAATGTTCCTACCAGCACACCCCATCTTTCGGGGCAACGAACAGGGTAGTATGGGGCCTTCACCCACTAAAGAAACCCGCCGTGTTCCGTCTCTCTGCCTTTATTGGCGTGCCACTGGAACTATGTTACATTTCTTCGGTGGTACATAGTAGGTACCTGCCTATAAATAAAAATTCCACTATCTATCTAGCAAGACTTCCATCCACCCACCGGCTGATCACTCCATACGCCGCTACACATTAACACTTATCATATCACATAAAACTTGGTTTACGAGTGCTTCCGAGATAGATTCATGGTTTATAAGGAGGCCGGTATTTTACAGTCCAACAATTTCATGGATTGCATCATCTTTGCACACACAGAACACCGAATTACTACATTAGATTCTGGCCGCAACTTCGTCCACGTTGAGTTTTGAATATAAATATGTTATGTTAGTTTACGACACGTTATTTATCTCTTATCTAAAAATACAGGAACCATTTATTTTTCTGGAATAAAAAGAATCCTATGAGTATGTCCTAATCTGCTGCTTCAGACTGTATTTACGCAACATTTTATGATGATCGGTTCAATAGTTTCGGCTTGAAAGCGTTACAAACTCTCTTTCGCGTTTATAATATTAGTGAGGATGTACCAGCAACTTAAGTGCTAAAAGGTCTCGAAGATGTACCTACCTATTAGTAATTTATAAACTGCGCAGATGGTGCAGTGGTTTAGATACCGTTCTCCCGCCCGAGTGTTATGGGTTCGATTGCCACACAGAACAACTCTTTATGATCCACAAATGGTTGTTCGGAGTCTGGGTGTACTTTGTGTCCATGACATTATATGCTTGTACAATACCCCCCGATACATGCATTATTCCTAAATATTCGTCTTGAAAAAAAAACATGAAAAGATTGTCGACGTATACATCTTGTTCAGGATGAATCCAAAAAGTTTCGAGGTATATATTTATAAAGCACTGCATTGTCTGACCTCCACGACCAAACTTTGTGGATCTTGGAAAAAGACCTGAGATAGATTTTTTATTCAGGCCTATTGACAACTTGTTGCCAGGATCTTATTTGACGGCAGGGACCCACTGCTTAACGTGCCTTCAAAAGCATGAAGGTCAGGTGTAAACAAATAGCTGTCACGTTTTACACCAATCGGATACCGCGAACTTAGTTTACTTACTCACAATTATTTCCTCTAATAATTACACTATATGTGGAAAAATAGCGAAAGACAATTTACGAAATCTCGCTTTCAATAAAACTAGACTGTCCGTTTACTGAAGGTTTAGAACAAGTACACCACCAGATTAACAACTGGACTTTCTAGATATACATCAATGTTCTAACCATAATGCGAAATCTCCATGGATGTATTATTTTACTCTATGAAAATCACACTGACAAGGACCAATGACACAATGTTGCACTATGTGGTGATGATGAGTAATATAATGTCCCAAGGTTACAGGAAAGAATAAAGGAAAATACGCCAACTAGACGAAGCTTGTGACTGTGTAAAATATCTGTATAATTACAGCTTGGAGCTTATTATTTCATGATCCGAGCATCTTGGAAGTGCTAATCTTAGAACTTTTATGAGTTAAAATCAATGATATTATAGTTATTGCACGAACATTTGTTTTATGTGTATTTATTAGTTTTGGTGATTGCATATCCAATTGACGATGTGCTTGCAAATTATTTAGTTGTGATTTGAAACGGGAGTAACCGGTCGTGTTAGGAACATCGCCAAATTCTATATTAGGTAGCTTGCGAGGTCGGACCTCTATAGTCTGAGATACAAATTGTTAATTAAAAGGTGCTGTGATGTTTTGTTTTCTTATTTCACTTGATATCTATTACTTGGTAGTTTACTAAAAAACATCTAAATAGTTTAAAAATAAATTTGGGACTAAGCTTGACATACATGGCGTCAATTTTAATAAAGTATCATCAGGTTATATGTAGAGTTAGTGGGGGCAGCACTATCTTCACCAGTAGCCGCCGAAGAATATACAATCAACAAGGTTTGATTCCTTCCTTCCTTCTTAATCAATTTAATAAGTTTGTTATAATATTCCACTTGCAACAATTATAACAAAGTACCTACTACTACTACTAACGGATCTAGGTTATTACTTATACCTAAAGAAGAAAGGATATAGGTAATATGGATAAAGTAATTATCACTTAAATAAATTTGGCATTAATGTAATACAATTACAAATCTGCTCGGTGTATTGTCTTATATATTTAAACGAGTAATAATTGTATTTATTTCATGTATCTGAAACGGCTCTAACGATTCGGATTAAATTTTGTACATGGATAAGGATTTGCTTTCTAAGTTTTATCTGTATAAACATTTTTCCTGAAAAAAAATCGATTTTCCATTAAAAAAAGATATATTTTTTTAGGTACTGGCATTAGGTAGGTGTATCGTTACTAATATCATGCTAGCGATTTGGATTGAAAATTTTGTATTAATAAGGTTTTTGTCTTTTCAAATCTCAAAGCGCTTTTACTGAAAAAAAAATACGTGATTGTAGACAAAAGAGAAAAAAAAAGTTATTACGAATCCTTAGAACCTAACAATGTCAGCGCTATCTACATTTTTGGTGGACTTTTTCATAACATAGCATAGCATCACGCATGTATTCATGAAGGGGTAGGCAGAGGTGTATTACACACTCGCGATTCGCCAACTATGTTTGAATCCCACGTAATAGGGGGCGAGCCCAATGCCCTCTACCGGGCACATTTCCAAACTCTGGAAGTTATTATTTTTCATAAGGTAGTTTATACATATAATGTAGTCCTTTGTAGGATTTAATAATTAGTTTTATGATAAACAAGGCAGTTTGCAAAAAATAAAATGTCGTAGAAGTCGCCTACTGTCCCGGAGATACCATTGATTCTGTTTTACCTCAGTATGTAAATTTGCAAAATGTACATATGTAATAAGTACGTGTATCGTCAGTATCTTATATAAATAAGTATCTTCTCCATAGTTTAAAAACGCTGAGCGAAGCTCTGTCGCCCAGGTAGGCTTTCTATTAACGAGCTTTGTCATACTACATAATCACGTCATGAGGTGCAGAAACACTTAAATTATTTACCTACATTAAATTATTTCATGAGTAGGTACACTATGATTTGTATAATACTCCGTAAAACCTTTTACATCGTTCGACATCATAACGTTGCTTACTAATATTATGATGTTGCTAGCAAAGCGTCTTAAAGTTTTCGGAAATTTTTTAATTATATACGCATTTTTTTAATTTATTCTTTCTTAAGAATCTTCTCCTGACAATAATAAACATAACAAAAAAATAATTTACGTAATTGTTCCATCCGTTCACGCGTGATGCGATGACCAAGGGAAATAGAGATTAATTTTTATAATATAAAGATAACAAGTGCGATTCAGACATATTCCATCAAAACATGTTGCACTTCAATACAATTGAGTAACAGGCCCGTCATCCCTATCAGTATTAGTAAATATTGTGATTTATAATAATATAATAATTTATTTATTCGTAGGTAAGATGGCTTCCATCGGACAGCTGTTCCGGCCCATGCAAGAGAGGGCTGACACCTATCACAATAAAGTCACTGTAGTGGGCGTTGGGTCAGTCGGTATGGCTGCCGTCTTCTCACTCATCACACAGGTATGATGCAAACACTCTTATTATAATGTAGCCACTAACGATGCATTCGAAACTGATTTCATCTAGTGCTTACGAAAAGAGGTTCGTGCGTTTTAATCTCTTTTTCTGGTGATAGAGACATTGCACCCTTTTGTTCTGTTAAGGTAGGAGAAAATGTATTTACGCGCATACTCCGTCGTTTAGGGCAACGAACAGGGTAGTGTGGGGCCCTCACCCACTAAATAAACCCGCCGTGTGCCGTCTCCTGTATTGGCATCCTGGACATTTCGAAATCCTAATATCTTGGAGTGATTTATAGCAGCAATGGTCCGATGACCCCATTTAGATTAGCAGCAGAGCAACTTACTAACTTCTCACTAGATACGTTAAAAAAATATAATTCGTATCGCTCCGTTGCAGTGATGCTAAAGTGTGGCTTGACCCTTGAGTATTAATTTTATAAACGTAAAGTGGCTTGTGAGTTTGTATTTTTGTCCGGGCTACTGTTGAGCAGGGTAGTTACCAGATTATGACATTGCAGTGCTTAAACAGGTAAAAGGTACTTGCTAAATATTCAGTCAAGAGGCTCGGCTATGAATTTTTTTTTTTACAATAAGTCTAAAGTTTGATTATAATATCTAGTAATCTAATAATCCATCCATCCATCCATCAGCCTTTTAACGTCCACTGCTGGACCCTGGCCTCCCCAAGAATGAGGGATAGTGCCGTAATCGCCACGCTTGGCAGGCGCGTTGGCGATTGCAGTGGATGTTGTTAATAATCTAATAAATCTACGTCTAAATATTAGTAGAAATTAAAACGATACTAATAACGTAATATAAATAGTTATGCACTTATGCAGAGTGTAGTGATCGCTATGGTAAAACCAAGGACTAAATACAGTAGCATCGAGTTCGTTCCGCACTCCGAAGACCTCGCACGATTTACAAAACTAGTTTTTTGAGATTTTACGAAACGATGTTTTTATTTAAAGTACAAATTATTATTTGTGAATGAGGAAAAAGAGAACTTTAGTGTGAGCGGGAAACGAACCGCGTCCCTTTCAATCCGGAGAAATGCTCTAATCCACTGAGATACCCCACTACCTTTCGGTCATGCCCAATCTCCTCCGACATGTGTCTTAACGACCAACGCCACCTATCGGAAAGCATTTACATGCATTAATCCAATATAGTAAGTTAAATTTTGCAATTAAAATTCATACTATTTGATGGCGTGATTTTTGAAACATTTTGATCTGTGCAACTACTACATTTGTTTACAAATTATCACTGTTCTGTGAAGGGAAACATTGTCAGAAAACCGGCATGTCTTAGATATTTTCTTGACGGCTTGTGAAGCTACCCCAGCGTTAACCCCTACCACTACCACTGGACACTGAGAGGGATCTGCCCAATATTCGGATAGTATAAGGCTTTACAAATATAATAATAATAAAGCAAAGTGATAAACAATGTAATGCCAAACGTGGATAGAATATGACCTTCATATTATTAAACAGTATTTCATGAGGATACATTTTTTTATTTGGTGTTGTTACACAGACTCGAGCTTGTTGATTATTCTGTGTTACGTCATTCTGTGCTTGTTATATTGGACATTCCGTTGCTATGTATTCAGTTTTCCTGCTTAGCCATTTATTTTGAGCTCAGGGATGTCTGAGTGTTGGATTGGCCTATTGTATAACACATACATTATTGGAATTTGAGTACTCTGTTTTGCTAATAACAGTCATAACAGGTAGGTGCCGATCCTTAGATACGTATGTAAATGTAACCATGTACCTACATATTTATACTTTCGCCAGATACCTACATACTCAAATGCCAGTCAGTGTTGCCCGTATATAAAATATAATATTCTGCCAGCAACTTCGTCTTGGGTTCTAATTAATAATGATTACGTTACGGCAATCATTTTTTTAACCATTTTATTATCCCACTATCCGTGGACACGGGCTCTTGCCATACTGAGAGGAATTTAGTCTGTCCACCAAGCTGATCCAGTGCGAGCTGGCAAATTTCGCAAGCCGTCGAGAAAAGCTCTCAGGCATGAGGTTTCTTCACGATGTTTTCCTTCACCAAACAGTGATCATTTGTCAACATAAGCACACAATTATGAAAAATCTTGACATGGGATCGAATTCGATGCCAGTCTTTACAGTCCTCGGTTTTACAGCTAGTCCTATCTCTGCACTAATACTCTACGGCACATTTTCTCTATTAAAAAGGATAGGAACCATACATTTTTCCGGGGTAAAAAGTATCAAGTTTTTTGGGGACCATATACATAGGTACCTATAATGTATTCAAAATTTCCTGATGATTGGTTCAGTAGTTACGGCGTAAAAGCTTAACAAATATAAATATTCGCATTTATATCTAATATTAGTAAGGATAACTTGGAAACGGTTTGGCTTTCCATCTGAAAAGGCATATTTAACATATTATAGAACTTGGTGTACAACCCAAAAAAAAACGAGTAAGCCAAGAATAATACGAATAACTAAATGTAATTCAGTTTCCTGTTCTTGTACGGATCAGCAGATTAATTATTTATTCAAGTCTTTTCTGTGTTTATTTTTCAATTTCGAAATTTTTTTTACTGCTATTCGTCCCAAATCCACGTTTTCAATGATTTTCGTTTATTGATGTGAAACATCTAATGCGGAGGGAGGGTAAAATCGGTTGTTAGTGTGGCGACGCTTTTATTGTACCTACTTGTCCCGTTCAAATCTTGCAATTTAAATTTGACACACTTCCCGGTTTCCGATTGAGCTGAAATTTTACACGCATGTGTATATCACGTGACAATGCAATATTATGATGACATGGAGCTGATCTGATGATGGAGCTGGAAGGTGAACATAGGAACTCTATAATGAAACGGAGCAACCCCATCAAATTTGGGCTCGTATGATTCGTCGTGCCGAGTACTTTGTGTCTAGATGGTATCCAGGGGCTGATGATGAAGCTGGAAGGTGGCCACAGTAACTCTATAATGAAATGACGCAACCCCCGATGAAATGTCCCGACTAGAACTTCAGTCACAGATGATATCCAGGGTCTGATGATGGAGCTGGAAGGTGACCACAGTAACTGTAATGAAACTACGCAACTCTATCGAGTTTATACTCGTTTGTTTTGTCTTGAAATAAAATGATCATAACTTGACAAAGTACTCCTTTGTTATGATCATTTTATTTCTACAAAATAATTTCGATATTTTCACATCTGCTAGACGTCCCGCGACACCTAGTTTTTTTAATACCAATGATGGTTTAACAAGCTAATTCAGCTTATTACCTCTATCTACAAAATAAGCATTCGGTTCCGCGTCAGAGACTCGCTTATTATTGTTTTTGTCTACATATTTAATCGATCCGATTATTCATGACGATATTTATATCGTACGATATTTTCTTATATCGTCATGAATGTGCATGTGAAGCACTTTTGAATAGACACTTCATAATTTATTCATGTTCTTAATAATTTTAAATTGAAGACGAATGATGCGAATTACCTATATTGTTGTAGATTTAAACGAATCGAGAGATCAAAAGAACAACTAGCCACATTCGAAAATACACTTGAAAATGTAAGTGTGGTGCAAATAATTGTTAGTGATCAAAACATCAAGGAGTCGACTCTCAAAATAATGAACGTTTATCATGCTTAGTTAATCACATCGTACAATCCACAATACCTACGGTCATCAGTAATACCATATGTTATATTATGTAGTTTTCGGGGAGGTCATGGTCGTAACAGCGGTTCAATTACCCGACTATGATCGACCTTGTACTTGGTAAAGGTGACTGGGTAGTGTTCAGTCTATATTTTGTGTTGAATTTATTTAATCTCACATTATGTAAGAATTAATCGTGACTTTAACTAAACCGTGACTTTAACTTTCTGTCGTATAGCCTACCTATTCTCAGGGTGGACCCTGCCGCCCCGGTGAGACGCCGTTTTTAAGTGCGGATGTCTCCACATAAAACTATCGAAAGAAATTTGAGTCTGGATATTCTCGACGTCGCGTGTCGTTCTGTTATAGCATCAGGCATGCTGTTGCCGCGAGTGCGATCAAAATCCTAATTATCTGTTTAACTATATTATTATGATTCGTTATTATGGTATATTTTTTAATTAGCTCACAGCTTATGTCTTTAAGTGTAAATTGTTAGATATTATTAAGATCTACAGTAAATGTAAAAAGTGTTCGGATGTTGCGTAGGTAGGTATGTGACTCGCAGACTCTTATCATTGAATCATAGCTATGAATTATAATATTTTAAAGCATTTAATGTATATTTTGGTGTTTTCTTAAATACTAGTTGTTCCTACCGACATGTCACACAGTCGAGAAGTCGAAAATCGTTGAATGTTAAAAAGATGTCAACCATAAATTAATTTAATTGTTGAAAATAGTGGGTTATGCACTTGATTAATGAACCGTTGTCTGTATTTTGTATTAATAAAGCATTACCTACTTACCGCACTGCTCACTGAAACATTACTCTGTACCTAGAAATCAGTCACGATATGATTCAAAACATGTTGCTTTTAATTTCATCACATCACGGTAATGAAAACAATGCCTGCGTGGTGTCATTAACTACTAATTAAGTGTCTCTAAATGGAGATAACATCGTATTTTTATGCATGTTCAAGGAATAATTTTATGGTAAATCGTATTACCATAAAATATGATCCAATAGATCTTAATCTAATTTTGCCTCAAGTATAGACAAAAATAAATCTATTGAGGGGATGATGTATCTATAATGAACTATCTATTTATAGGAAATTCGTCTTACAGAGGTTTGATAAATGTATGGAAAGTAAAATTAGGTACCTACCCTACTATCAACCTATTTCAATACAAAACGGTGATTCCATTACAAGAGATAAGATATGAAATCATCAAAATCTTTAATATCACGTAATTTCATCGTATGTATTTTGATTGAACAGGGTGTGTCGCACAACGTTGTGATGGTGGATATGGTAGCTGACAAGCTGAAGGGGGAAATGTTGGATCTGCAGCACGGCTCGAGCTTCGTGAAGAATGCCAAGATACAATCCAGCACTGGTATAAATTATGTGTTTATTATTTATTCATCGAGGGGAAAGAGAGGTTTAAAATATGATCCAGCCAGCGTAGTTTATTGCCTTCGACGTTAATGACTGACACAATAGTAGGCTCGTTTATACTTACAAGCTTAGAGCTTATGAATGAACTGAAATGTGCGTTACCCAAATTTTGTATAGCAGAACAAATACTAAACTTCTCTTTTTCCACATTCACAAATAATTTGTACTTTATAACAAACATTGTTCATCTATGTACAATTTCAGTGGTTTATTTCTCCGAAACGAAGTTTAGTGCTTGATGAATCGTCACTTGCCCCCTGAACACGCTCTAGCGACTTAATGCTATGCAAATTAACTCCTTTGTGGTCTTGTGATAGATTGAAAAAAATAAGTGAAGATTATCTATCTTCCCGCTATATTTCGATTAGTGTTATTACGTATATGTCGATATTGTTGCGCGCTGATGGTAAATAATATTGTAGTGTTAGATTATCGTCTCCCTAGCCTTGTTCCAAACTTCAGTAGGGTCGCCTTCCGATCTGTTCGGTTTCAGTTGATCTACCTGTATCTACATGGATCGACTGCGTATCTGACCTCCATCATGAAAATTGCTTTCGGACTGCAAGTCGTGCGACTAGGCTCCTATTATTGTAGTACTCGTATTAGGTAGTAAAGTAAATAGATTGAAGTACAAATTATAATTTGTGAATAAGGAAAAAGAGTATTTTAGTACGAGCGGGAATACTAGTCTAGAAATGGTACGATAGCTCAATGGATTAGAGCACTTCCCCGGAAAGGAAGGGACGCAGGTTCGTTTCCCGCTCGTACTAAAATACTCTTTTTCCTTATTCACAAATTATAATTTGTACTTTAAGAGTAGCTGAGCATGTCAAATGCTAAAATATAGATCAAAAATACAATAGATTGGTAAATTCATAACACAACATAAATTATATTATTTTTTATATTTAATTATTTATTTAAATATAAATAAATAGTATAATTTATGTTATAATTAAAAAAAGTTGTCGGTGTGGTGACGGACTAAAAATACAAGTGTCACCACCCCATTCTTTCCCATGGGTGTCTTATGAGGCGACTAAGGGAAGTAAGCAATTATCATCCACTGCATGACTGGTGGTAGGGCTGGGTACCAAGTGGGAGTATTCACTTGGAATCGGGCCCGAGCGGGTTGGTACCTACCACCATCTCCCGTGTGACTGGCCATGAACATGACACATCGTTGCGATTTGGCTGTAGCAGAAGATAGCCGTTTATTCTTTAATTCCATAGGTATCTGTGAAATGAAATGGTGAACAGCGGCTTAACAATACTCTCGGTATGTTTGAGTCTATGAGCGACGGTTACCATTTACAATCAGATGGGCCTTAGCTTGTCTGCCACTAGATGCAATAAATAAAATATATTATGTATCGGTATTTTGCCGTAAATTTTTTTTAATGGGTTTTCTGTTAGGGAATTCTCGGTAACATTACGGAGACTGAAACTATGGCGGTAGTCTCGCCACTACATCACTCATTTTTGGATTTTGGTTGAAATAATCGAATTACTTTATTGCAATGCCGTGTCACACATCTTTGGAATTTGAAAAACCTTTTATCCTTATTTACAGATTATGCTATAACGGAGGGTTCCAAGGTGTGCATTGTCACAGCTGGCGTGAGGCAGCGTGAGGGAGAGTCTAGGCTTGCACTCGTTCAGAGAAACACCGATATTTTCAAGAAAATTATTCCTCAGGTAGGAATTATAATTAATATGACGTGAAATTTAAGGTCGATCTTCGAAAAAGTTTTTTATAGTATTATCAATATTTGCTTCTAATTGCTGCTGGTCCGTAGGTAAGCCTTCCAAAGAATAGTAAATTTATACAAATAAATAAAATTGTAGTGTCTGTTCGTATTGTCTAAATAACAGCTTTTCACTAAATGCATATGAAAGTACCTATGTAGGTACGTTACCTGTTAAACAAAGTAGGTACCAATGTTTTGACGTGACAACGTCTTATAATTCGATAGAGCCGGCTGCACGCACGAAAAAACATGACTCATGCGGCGTTACCTCGCTCTGAGGCGTTCCATGTAAGGCTTGAAGTGCAAGCGAGAGCGCGGAACGAGCGACAAAGAAGCACAATCGGCCTTTGCGTTCGGCAGCGTTCGACATCCGTCTCTCTCCTACTTGAGTGAGCGATGCGTCTGCGTGGACAGCTGCTATACTATAGTACATTTACATGTTTTGACCGAGTATCAAGTGCAGTGAAAAGTGAATGTGGTGTCAATTGTTTATAGCAACAATAATTACAGCGATAAAGGTAATGATTCTTTGACGTTGTCACGTTCAACTATCGTCAGTAAACCGACTTTACAGACAACCAATTTTTTTTGTCTGTCTGTTTGCTTTGGTTATTCTCTGATAGGGCTGGACCGATTTGGATAGCTGAACTTGGGCTACTTTTATTTTGGAATAATTGGAATTAGGGTTTTATTAAAAATATCTACGCAGATGAAGCTGCGGGGAGCAGGTAGCAATAAATAAGTATCAAAAACAATTTTTCAGTTGGTAAAGTACAGTCCGGACGCTGTTCTGCTCATAGCGAGCAATCCGGTGGATGTATTGACGTACGTCTCATGGAAGATCAGCGGGCTACCAAAGCACCGAGTCATCGGGTCCGGCACTAATCTTGATTCTGCGCGGTTCCGGTATCTGTTGTCGAATCGACTTGGCGTCGCCTCCACCTCCTGCCACGGCTACATCATCGGTGAACATGGCGACAGCAGCGGTAAGTAAAAATAACCAGACTAGCCAGATTGGCATATGTTTCAAAATTTTCAAACCTTGTCTCGCAATGAATTATCGACTGCTAATCATGAGGTCTCGGGTTCGAACCTCGGATCGGGCAATTTTATTGAGCTTTTTCCTAAAAAGAAAAATTCTCAGTAGCAGCCCGGAGTTTGGAAATGTGCCTGGTAGACGGCAATAGGCTCGCCCCCTATTACGTGGGACTTAAACATAGCTGGCGAGTCGTGGGTGTGTAATACACCTCTGCCTACCCTTTCGGGGAATACAGGCGTGATGCTATGTTGTGTGTGAATTATCTTACCAACTGTTTATTTGCACGATGCAGTTTACGTAGCACAATATATTTGTAAATTCAAAATCTGTACGTAACGTGTGATTTTTTGCGCCTGTGTATTATTCATCTACCTAACACTCATTTTAAATGTCAAAGGAGTATTTTTTTTTTATTGTATAGTAACTGTTTCTACTTTAGTTAATAATATAATTATCTTTCTTATTGTAGTCTAAAATGTAAAACTAGTTTATAGCTAAACTGTCGACTTCATAGCATGCCGTAGTGACTTGTAATTAGAACAGCACTAAGCTAAAGTTTAGAGACCTACCTACTACTGTGTGTTAACTTTTTATAATATATGTTTTGTAAGTTGCCCTTATTAAATAAATAAATAAATTTCCAGTGCCGGTGTGGTCTGGAGTTAACGTAGCTGGTGTAAGATTGGTTGACTTAAACCCCAAGCTGGGGTCGGATGAAGACCCTGAAAACTGGAAGAAGCTGCACACAGAAGTGGTGCAGTGCGCTTATGAGGTCATCAAGCTGAAAGGCTACACGTCATGGGCTATCGGCCTGTCTCTGTCGCAGATCACGGAGGCTATACTATCGGATGGCAACAGTGTACACCCAGTCTCCACTTATGTTAAGGTAAACTATATATATACTTGAATATTACGCCCCAACTATTGCCTACAAACCCCCTATTTTTGTTAAGGTGGGAAAAAATGTTCCTAACCACACACCCCGTCGTTCGGGGCAACGAACAGGGTAGTGTGGGGCTCTCACCCACTAAATAAACCCGCCGTGTGCCGTCTCTCCACCTTTATTGGCGGGCCACTGGGCCTACATACCCCCTAAGGGTGAATTACGGAAATTCCTTTCTATTCCCAATAAGCTAGATTATTTGAATAACATTTTGTAATACATTTTTCTTGTGCCAATGGGTAGACCCCATTCTCGGGGAACCGACAAAAAAGCAAGGTTCTAGATTGGTGACCATGTATCAAACGGGCAGTGTAGGCTGGTGGGACCAGGTGGACTAATGACCTGGATAGGGTCGCAGGCAGCCGTTGGATACAGGCGGCACAAGACTGAAAGCTGATTATGATGATCTGTGAAATAAAGTCTAGGGAATGCTATGTATGTAGTATGTATTTTTTGTAAAGATTAAAATAAATATTTTGTATTTTGGTAACAGGGTGAGCACGGCATAACGAACGAAGTGTTTCTGTCTCTGCCTTGCGTGCTCGGTCGTCATGGCGTGATTGATCTGATCCGTCAACCGCTCACCGAACACGAGCAGGGACAACTCCATCGTTCTGCAGATATTATGGGCAAAGTACAGGCTGACATCAAGTGGTAACAAGTCTTGCTGACCAGTCATTAGTTATTTACACTGCGAATGTCAAAAGTAAACGTGTAAATGCTAAGACCTTCCCGCAAACGACAGACTCACTGTCACATTTGACAGTTAGTCAACGGCGATTGCGTTTATTGTGCTCATTACCTATGCGTGTTGTGGCTTGGCTTACGTAATCTCTAAAGTTTAGATCACTTTGTTTATGATGTATCAAGTTTAATTTTATATTTTAATTATTTGGTGTGACTTTTTATTCGTTGTTTTACTTTACTTAATTGTTACTTAAATTTAATTTGTTTTAATGACTCGCCAATTTTTATGTATACATCGATATTGCTTCTTAAGCAGGCTACGTTAAGTGCCGCCTGCTCGTAATGACCACAAATATTTAAGGATTGTATCAGTGAACTCATTATCCGAATTAATTGTATGGCCTGAGGCAACACCGTCTCCAGCAGGTCTGAATAAATAAATCATCGACTATGTTGAAAGTACAGAGCCACAGAACACTTTAAACAGTTCGTTCGACTAGGCACTCACAACGATGCCGCTCACAGCCGTAGTTTACGCCGTTCCACTTGTTTGTGCGAGTTTACTTAGCAAATCGAGGTGAAACTGGTTGTCGTTTTCTAAACACTCACTTCGAATCAACTCTTTACAAAGTCATTGTGAGCTTGGCGTGATCGATAATAATGACATTATATGAGGCAACCGCGACGTGATCGGCAAGTGGAACGGTTAAAGATTTACAGCGGCATGTAGGACAAGCTCAAAGTCAAGCTAGTCGGAGCTCTGTGCTATAATATAAAATTCATTTGTAATATACTACATACATTATAACTAAAGGATACGATAGTTATAGCTAGTGTATTAAGAATTTTTAGAGCCTCTTCGAATACTGTCTGTTTTTAGTAAAGTTATTGAATAATCTTGCTGCGGTATACTTTAGTCACCGTTGCCTTTATACTCTAGTTGTAAAGAGACTTCGCAGCAACAACTCACGTATACCACAGCGAACATCCATACGTTTTCGTAGTTCCCCTTAAATAAAATATCCATTCGTAGTTCCCCTTAAATAAAATATCAATAGTAATATAACATTTACACGCTTTTTATTATCTTCACCTGTATGTTTGTATGTTTGTAACCGACTCCTTTGAGCGCGATTTTGACCCACCTTGAACGGACAGATTTAATTTAAACTTTGTACACTTATCAAGAACCGATAACAATACAATAATTTAATAAATTTGTCTCATTGTTGTGATCAGGATCGCCAGGATTATTTTTTTAACAATCAATTGCACTAAAAAGTGAAAAATAAATATAGTTTAAAATAACATATAAAAAGTGAAAAATAATTCTTAATATTCGTATCGTGGGGCGGGGCATCTTTTTCGTATATATATACGAAAAAGTTGGTACAAATCGCCCCACTAATCGAACACCCCACGCTTTTTTCATAATAATACTAATATTTTTTGTTCATTATTAGATACTTTTCTACATATATTAAGAATTATTTTTCACTGTTTAGTTCGATGTGCAATAAAAGCGTGTTTTATAGGTTTTTTTAAACTACATATATTTATTTTATATAGGTATTAAGTTGGAACTAGTCTATAATATACAGGTCAATCTGCACTTTGTCGCCAATTCACTGTTACGAACCAGTGTGGCTAAACACAATGAAATTGTGATGTATGAGAATATTTTTGCGCCGGTGCACTATAAGTCCGCACCGCTGCCGCTAAATTGTAGCTTCATCTTTATCTATATTATTATCAGTATTCGTTCGAGTATTTTATAGTAATATGTATTAGGTATAGCATACACAATACAATAGTTATATGGTGGCCTTAACTTTATTAGTAATTTATTTATTTTTTATTAGCGATAGAAGTTTTATGTCTTATTATAAAATTTAGTTCTTAGTAAATTAATATTTCCTAATGAATTACTTAATGTTTTCTGATGAAATCTTGTTCTTCAAATCAAGAAACTTCATCCAGTGATGTGATTAGTATTTCGTTACCTTTTTGAAACAAGGGAAAATTTATCTTCATTAATGTTATACCTATCTATAACTAGATTTTATTCTGAAGTATGTTATATATTTATATTTATTACTATGCATTTATAACGATCAAGTATTATTGCAAAAATGTGCCTACATTGTTCTTGCATTTCTAGAAATAAGTATATTAAAATACGTTTCTAACTCTTTTTGTAACGTAGGTACGGCGTAAGTTTTTGTTACGTAAGATAATCAATTATTTATACTCTAAAAGAATATCTATATATATTAGTACTCAAAAAAATGACGTGATAACATCTTATAAATCAATGAACGCGGAATGCACGCACGTGTCACGTTCCGTCTGAGCCGAGCGTGCAAGCGAGAGAGCGGAACAAACGATAGAGAGGCAAGATCGGCCCTATCGACATATATGACGTTAACACGTAAAATTATCGTTCGTAAACCGACTTTACAGACAACTATACAATTTTATTTTAGTGGAAGAAGCTATAATAGCAGTCCATTTAAAGTGTGTTGTTTTCAGGTCTAGTCTGACAATCAAGTGATTGTACAATTAAAACATTTTGTTCATTATTGTACTCATTGCAAACGATCGCGACTAATGCATATCGTGAATACAAGTCTATATATAACTACCTGTTTTTTCGTAGTTGAAAATAGCGCAATTAGCTAGATAAAACAAATGTAGAAATGGTATTTTCTATGCAGATAATATGACGTACATGAAGGTTTTGGTGTTGTAAAGTTTTATTTCAATAAATTATTCATTCTAAATGATGCGTTTTAATCACTGTTGAATACAAAGTTAGTCATAACTGGCAACATGTTAAATTATATTTTTGTTATCCAAACAAATACGATTATTAGATACCTACGAAAGCAAAGTATAGGCATATTCATTTTATTATTGATGTGAAACATCTAATGCGGAGGGAGAGTAAAATCGGCTGTTAGCGTGGCGACGCTTTTATTTTACTTGTCCCGTTCAAATATTGCAAGTTAAAATTGACGTACTTCTTCAGTTTCCGATTGAGCTGAAATTTTACACGCATCTGTATATCGCGTGACAATGCAATATTATGATGACGTGGAGCTGGAAGGTGCACATAGGAACTCTATAATGAAACGGCGCAACCCCATAAAATTTGGGCTCGTATGATTCGTCTTGACGAGTACTTTGTCTTTAGATGGTATCCAGGGTCTGATGATGGAGCTAGAAGGTGGCCATAGGAACTCCGTTATAACACGATATAACTCCATCGATTTTGGGCTCGTATATTTTGTCTTGACGAGTACTTCGTCTCTAGATGGTATCCAGGGTCTGACGATGGAGCTGGAAGGTGTTCACAGTAACTCTGTAATGAAACGTCGCAATCCTATCGAGTTTATACTCGTTTGATTCGTCTTGAGGAGTACTTTGTCAAGTTATGATCATTTTATTTCTACAAAATAATATCGATGTTTTCACATCTGGTAGACGTCCCGCGACGTCTAGTTTTTTTATTGGATTGCAAAGCTTAGATGATAAGAAGAAAAAAATGTTATATAATGTATATAGCGGCTATAGCTTTTCAAATATGTAAAAAAAATACTGTTGCATGGACATACTCGAGCGCGTCAGATATAGATAGCATTAATGTCCTACGTATATTTTTAATAATGTACGTATGTTAATCTGATCGTTTGCATAATGCGGGTGGTCGTACGTAAGGCTTGAAAATGGAAACAACAAAAAATTTAACGAGCGCGTCAGATTTTCTAAGGGGATGTAAGTGAACCTAAAAAAAAAGCTCTCATTTTAATAATCTGACGATTTCGATGTGACGCAAACTCGCGGCTAGTAGCGTGCAAAAAAATCCTATTTTGAAATAGCGTCAGATTAGTGAGTATTATTCGTTACGATAATCTTACCGGTCCCTTACGGGATCCTAGTACATCTGATTGACCACCAAATTAACCCAGCTTGGTGTGGACTGGCTCGTTCCGGGACAACGGACCCCCAAATTAAGATATATGTACCTATATAATATGGTTCATCTTTATGTCCTAGATGTGCTGTCTCATAATCTGACGATTATCTAGAGGGATTCGCCTAATCTGACAACTAAAATGAAATTTATTTTTTTCTTTTTTCAATCAATGAACTTAATTAATTGAAAAGCTCAGAAAATAGCATACAAATAAAAAGTGTATATTTTTTAAAGTAGAATACTAATAGGTATTTATAAGAAAATAAAACAAAAACAATTTTTTTTTGAGGATTTGTAAGGATGTGTGCTAATATAGCATTACTTCCACAACAAAGAATCCATAGTGCATGGTCATCTTTGCAAGCCCTTTTCCCACAAACTCAAGAAATGAGTCAATTTCAAGAATATTTTACTAAACACTGGATGTCTTTGTGTTCGTCTTTTCTTAGTTGCGCAAAAGATAAGCATCGCACAAACAATGCAATAAAGGGTTGGCATAAGAGATTGAACACACGTATGCCACACAAACCAACTCTAATGAGGTTTTTGTACAAATGGAAGAAAGAAGCGAAATATCAGGACACCCGAAATATTTTGTTTTGTTTTGCGGAGCTTTTAGACAACGGCGTGATATTTTATTCGACAAATGCCATAAAAAACAGCTGAATGAGCTACAAGCTGGCAAATAACTGAAATTCAGTTTTTACAAAATATCATAACTATAAAAAAGAGAATGCGTTAATCTACTATGACGCTGGTTAAGAATAATACTTATTTTTTGTATCTTTAATGTAACCTACCTAATGTATTTTTTTTTTATGCGTATGGTGGCAAACTTGTCACGGCCTATCTGATGGTAAATGGTAACCGTCGCTCATGGACTTAACTATGCCAGGAGTATTGTCAACTCGCTGCTCACCATTTCATTCACTGATATAAAATTAAAGAATAAACGGCTATCTCCTGCTACAGCCAAAACGCAACGATGTGCTTTATGGCCGGTCACACGTGAGACGGTGGTACCAACCCGTTCGATCCCGATAGCAAGTGAGTACTCCCACTTGGTACCGATTCCTACCACCAGTAATGCATGATAATTGCTTGCTTCGCTTAGTCACCTCGTACGACACCCGTGGGAAAGAATGGGGTGGTGACACTTGTATTCTTAGTCCGTCGCCACACGGACAAAATTTTAGGTATTTAGTTGATTTTAAGATTTTCAAATAAAGTGTAACTGATTGTACACGTATTTGACAGTTTTATTTCGAACATTCATAAACAAAGACGTTTAGAAAATCAGTTGTTTTGGGAATTGGTGATTTCTAGATTTGTTCAAAATGAGATCAGTACAATGTAAAAATCGGCCCTAACAGAGGAAACGCTGGAAGGTGGCCACAGTAACTCTGTAATGAAACGACACAACCCTATCAAGTTTATATTCGTTTGATGACTACTTTGTCAAGTTATAATCATTTGATTTCTACAAAATAATTTCGTTTTTTTCATATCTGGTAGACGTCCCACTACGTCTAGTTTTTTTGTAGCTTTGTAAACCTTCCACTCCCTTTCGTCACGCTCAAATCGTCAGATTTTCAAAATATATTCTTATTAGCTCGTAATTAACCCACCTTACCTTAATCTGACGCGCTTTAATATTTCTTACCATCGTTTTTTTTTTACTAATTTAATGGGCTGCCATATACGCACGTCACTATATAGAGGGCTCATATATGGTACAGGTACTCAGCAGGATACAAGGTATCCTCCCTTATGTTAATCTGCCGCGCTCGAGTATATCCTAAAATCCCTTCTGGGGCTCCCCTACTATTAAGTATGTGTATAATGTTGTAGTTTTATAGCTACGGTTTCATTACAATTATCTAGTACTTGTAATACAAAGGGCTACCATGTAAAATAAAACAAGTTTTATTTTTAGTCATTTAATATCTTTTTATACTATATCTAGTCCAGTCGAAGGGTACAATATCCATCGTTTAACCTTTAACTACAATATGTCGCTCTTGGCTTACAAAATTATTTATAGGCAAATTCCGTTCTGCCGTAGTTGCATCACTCCTTTGGGACTTGTATTTTTAGTCCCACTACCAAGTCCATATTTGGAAACAAACCAGGTTTTGCAGGAGAGAACAAGTTTACCACGACTGGACTAACTATATATCAGCTTTAAGGTAAACTTTGAAACACGCACGCGAGACAGGCATCCTTTACGAGCGATAGAGATGGGAAGCCGCATCCCTTCAGTTTGTTGGCAATTGTACAAACAACGATTAGTATATGAAACAGCGGCAGATAACACATTTATAATGGCTTGTACACGGTTTTAGATTAAAATTTTACTGAAGGTTTTCAATAGTGTTTTTGCATTCGTTCAGTAGTAAGGATTCAATAACAGGAGAAAATAAAAAGGCGGCTAAAATTATTACAACTGGTTTAATCAAAATCGACCCAGGGACTTGTTGGATTTAGTTTTAACAGATATAGTGCTTTTTAATGATGAAAAAATGGTTATCATGTCTTGACAGAGTAACTAGGTCAGTTGTAAGGAGAATTATAAGTCGCAGACACCTGATTCGCGTAGATAATTTAAAATCTACCTTTGTAAAGTGACAGTGGCTGATAGCTCGCTGCTTTGTCTAAATTACAGGCAATGCTACGAAGCGCGCACCACAATGACAGCTAAAATAAGACAATAGTTGCTGCAGTAAATACTTTATAACAACTTAAAATCACAGACCACGTATATTCTAAGAGACGAGGCTTTTGTGCGTCAGGATATAACAATCTTGCTTCGATATAATCATTAAATTATAAGATATTAATTCTAGAGAAATCGAAGCACTTTAATTTGCGTGCCTGGTCCAGTGTTATTACTATAAAAATCATCATGTTGCGCGTATGCCATTTTGATTGTCGTTGCGGACACCTGTACGATTCTAAAAGCAATAAAAGCGTAATATTCAATTACTAATAAGATCATGGAATCACTGACGAATGTAGTTTCACTCTCCTTTATAATGCATGATTATAGCAACGAGCATTCCCGCGCCATTGAGCAATTTAAAGGAAATAATTTATGTGATGACAATATAATTAAAAGTTGTTGCAATATAAAATTAAGAAGCTATACATTTGTTTTAGTATT
Source organism: Leucoma salicis (assembly GCA_948253155.1). Taxonomy (NCBI): domain Eukaryota; kingdom Metazoa; phylum Arthropoda; class Insecta; order Lepidoptera; family Erebidae; genus Leucoma; species Leucoma salicis. The sequence goes on from OX411803.1 coordinate 25,794,314, forward strand.
ATTCTTTTAAAATGATACATTTTTGAGATAAAGGCTAGCATATAAAATTCATAAGTAATACTTTATAATTCCTAGAGATAAGTTACATTTGGAAAGAGTGCCGTTGAGACAGTAGTCTACTGCGCTCGGCAATACACGGTTATAGTCCATCATTATAACTACAATTATAGCTACTACTACAATAGCTAGTACATAATATTCACGTATATACTATAATTCCTTAATACAATAAACATACACGATTATAATTTTGCATTTTGGTCACAAATTAGGACAATAATTACGCTCTAAAACTTAATTCTATATACAGCTCGTTAGTTCATTATCAAATCAATCATTTATTTAACAAGTACATACGTTAAAATTAGAAATAGGCATGTAAAATTTTATATTTAGCATAAATCACAGACACTTTTTTTTTTAAATCGGCCATTCCAGGACTATTTTTTATAATCAAAAAAGATGATCACCCGATGTTTTGTTATTTAATATAAAAAACTTAGCAGTGTTATGTTAACATTAGCCTGTAGGGGAAGTCGACAGAAGATTTATTAAAAATGTGTCAATATCTCGAGTTTTTTGATCAGTAAACACGTTGCAATTATTTTTTTAAATAACTAAAATACCAAACTGAACAGGTGGGCACATTGACTACAGAACGTAGTAAAACTACATCTTAAAATATTAAAACGTAATCCTATTAAGTGAATAACTAACAAGATCTACATCTAGCTAGGACCTCATCGTCAAATATTCAAATGCTATCAAATTATAATTGTTGCTCTATCGTTACTATCGAGAAATAAATTTACTTACGAATAAAGGCTTTCATCAAACTCACGGATTCTAGTAGCATTTCAGAGTAGGCCAATCGTTATCATCTAAATTCGAATATTTAGTAGGTTTATGAAGGAAATTTCGACGTTATTAAAACGACACTAAACTTATAGTATTCAGTCCCAAAATATATATGCACGTTGAGCCCTAGTTATAAGATGGATAAGATATTTATATAGCATCTATAATTTAATATCAGTTCGAGAGAAATTTTCACAGTTCGTTACTAAGTCGATGCATATACGCTACGACATATTATTGTTAAAATAATATCTAACGTACACATTCGATTGTAATGTATTATTATCGTGACGTCACGTCGGGTGCTATAGGTCCCTAGATTTATTTAGTAGTGATGTTTATTTAGTAGTATCTATATTTTTGGTATGTTCATACAAAGGCTGGATGTAAAGCAGATATGCATCGACATACGTTGCGTGAGTGGTTTTGCGAGCGTATGTCGCGGTTCTGTTGTCGCAGAGGTCCCGTCACGTCTCGTTGAGTGGCGATCGCAGAGTGTAAAGTGAATTTCCGTGTCCCGCCGGCCGCCGCCGGTCCAGGAAAGTCTTCAGTTGCGCCGCTGATAACTGGATTGCTGGTGCCTGTGAAACAGGATAAGTATTTTTTTACTTATGAAGTAAGTTTGAAAACCTTTCGGTTTCGTGTGCTATCTGGTTGTTTGATCGAAGTACATCTAGCCGATGCACACGTGTTGGATACTCTACCTATAAGCATAAATCTTCTTTACAATACTCAATATGCAAAAATAGTACTAATCTTTAACGTTGTAGATATAAGCATGTTAAAAAAAATAATAGGCTGTCATAGAAATGCCGACAGAAGTGAAAATATTTGTACTTTTTGAATTTTTCTTTCAGTCTGAATTATTAAAATTTCATAATATGTAAATTGAAAATATTAACAAAAAAGTCAAACATGCATATGATACAGTCGAGTATATACATTGTATTAGTGTATTTATGCGTATACATGTATTGGTCGCTATACTACACGTCGCTTGTTTGGCGAAAGCGTAATACGTCACGAGCATGTCAAGGTCATCGGTGATGTGAACCCATAAGCTTTTACCCTACCAAAAATCGCTCAACGCGGTTAAAGGAGTTTTCACTTCAAAAAACACTGTTCTATACTAATGTAAATATAGGTGATTAACTACCTGTTGAAACCATGGTTCGTCGAGCGCGTCTCTAGGTGTGAGACGGCGCGCCGGAGCGGGCTCGAGCAGGGCCCGAATGAGTCGTTGCGCACGTTCGTCTACGCCCGCCCAGTGCTCCGGCGGGAAACAATAGTCGCACTTGATTATGTTCGCCGTCGTCTCCTCTATTGACTCGTCTAAGAACGGCGATAACTGCAAACACACGCATTGAGCTATATTGTGGGCATAGGCCATGTGACTTTATACTTCTATGTGTATTTAGCAAATAATGTAAGTATCTGTTTAAGTGTAAAACAATGGGATGTTAGAAAGGATAAGCAAAGAAAAAAAAAAAAAAAAAAAAGCAAAGCAAAAGCAAGTCAGTACCTATCGTTTATTAAACCATACGTTGTATTGTAAAGATCACTGTTTATCAAAATAGGATGAATGCGTCAGAGATTCACAGTCAAGAAACTCATATTATTTATGATTTTTTATCTTTATGGCTTTGATATTTGTCATATTAGAGTAAAAGATGAGAACCACATTGTTGACATTAACTTACCCCTGTGAGAAAGACATATAGGAAGACACCGGCGGCCCAAGCGTCCCAGGCAGGCGCAGGCGGTCGGCCTAGTACGCATTCTGGGGGTGCAAACTCGAGTTGCGCTGGCGCAGGCGGTAATACTTCACGACTAGAATTATTGGTACCCTCCGTTGTCTCCACAGCCGAACCAAGGTCCACCAGCTTCAACTGCGGTTGTGCACCGCCAAGCTCTACCAATATGTTTTCAGGCTGCAATATTACAAGTATTCTTTATATTACTCATTATATTATCGGTAAATAAAAAAAATATATTAAATAAAGGAAATTCAATTTAAATAAAATGGAGAGTACATTTGTTGTGGTAAAGAGATAATTTTGTAAAGTAAATGTACACGTAGAGTAGTTGTGTAAGTGTAACAAGGAAAGGCGTTGGTCAACGCATACGACACATCTTAGGTACACTTTTTCGACGGTGCAGGTTACTGATCTGATATCTAGATGCTTGATAGTACAGAGTTGAGAGTATTGTACAGAGCTACGAGCAGTTCCAAAATGTATTATGTCGAGTGCGTGCATATGTGTGAAGTATTTGAGTGCGTGCGTGTGATTTGTGTGAGAGAGCGTACCCTGACATCAAGATGCGCTACGTTGATGGAGTGGAGCCAACAGAGTGCGGAGAGGAGCTGCGCTGTGTGCGTGGCGACGGTTTGTTGTGTGTAGACTTGTGGGTTGGCGGCGGCCCAATCTAGTAGTGCCCCACCCGCAATGAGTTCGAGCACGAGCGTGTGTGCGCCCGCGCGTGGCACCTCAGCGAACAGAGCGAGCGCGCGCACTACGGCGCCGTGCGCACCGCGTGACAACACGCGGAACTCGCGTACTGCGTCTGTATAGCGGGCCGGCCATACCTGCGCACGCGGACATGCTAATATTTTATATCGTGTATTATACACATTACTAAATATATATTACCAAGTTTAGAATCCGAAATAAGTAGGGATGAAGACGAAAGCCGAAACATAAGTTTATTTTTTATAAAACTAACACTTAGAACTGACTGCACAGATGGCGGAGTAGTTTAGATACCGGCCCGAGTGTTGTGGGTTCGGTTTCCACGCAGGATAGCTCTTTGGGTGATCTACAAATAGTTGTTCTGAGTCTGGATGTACTTTGTGTTCGTGAAATTGTATGTTTGTAAAGTCCCCCGCGATACAAGGATTATTACGTAGTGCAGGGTGTCTTAAAAAAATCCTGCCTCTACCATAAGTTACTTGCACATTTCAATCTTAATAATAAATTCAAACACAGGTGCAATTAAAAAAAATAATAATTACGAAACTGATTTTAGGCCAATTTAAGAAATTAAATTTGCGATATATATGCCCTCTTGCATGGGCTCTCGTTATTACATTAACGAAATAAACAAGTACATAGAGATAAGCCTTTTCTGTCAATGTCTACCCCCTTGTTATCTGAACCTAATATAACATTAACGTCATGTTTACAACGGATAGCTCCATTTCAACAAATAAATTTCCACACAACTCTCCTATTTGAATCGATTATTCTTTCATTTCAAATCGGTGAAATGAAATGGTGAGCAGCGGTTTGACAATACTCTGGATATAGTTGAGTCCATAAGCGACGGTTACCATTTATCATCAGATGGGCCGGTGCTCATCAGCCGCCAAATGCAAAAAAAAATTTAAAAAATCGATGTTTTGCACTGCCCTCTAATATTAATTTACAGTATAATAAATAAGAAAATAACATGCCTGTTTTAATGCCACTCGTTGTCCAGTTCCTGTATCTCTTGCTGCTAGAACTCTAGCAGTTCTACCGCGTCCAATCTCTTCCTCTACGCTGTACCTCCTCGCAAACTGCTCACGCTGCCAGGCGCCACCGCCGCCGCACGACGCGGGTTCTGACGCCGGCCCCACCGTGCCACTCCTCGCGCATATCAAACGAAAACTATACTGTCCGGCAGGGAGCTCCTCTAACGCCAACGTGTTTGCCGTGGCGGGCGTTTCTGTGGCACGTCTCCACTCACCCTCCCCTACACGGCAATATTCCAGATGTGCTGGATTTGGTTCATCCCAATGTACGACGAGGCCACCACCGGGATGCGCTCGTACTGTCGGTAGGCCGGGAGTTCCACCCGCGCCGACTATTAATCGCGCAGAGGTTTGTACACCGCCGAGTTCGTTGCTGATAAGACAACAATAAACGCCGGCATCAGAGGCGCGACATGAGTGTATGGTGAGAGTAGCGTGGCCGTCGGGCGAGAGTGTTATCTGAAAGCGTCCTCCATGTCGCAGCGCACGCGTCTCCGGCGCGGTTTTGCGCCATGAGGCAGTGGCACGAGACGCGAGTGCACGGCACGCGAATGTCGCACTAGCACCAGGCGCGACGCTCACATCCGACGCGGGCTCGACGAGCTCAGGGGCGTGTACCTCCGTCACGAGCCCTTCGGCGCCGGGCTCGCCTGTGGCTGCCGCCTGCCCACCGCGGCGCAGCTTTAATCCCCACGGCCGCTTCGACACGCCCTGTTATACGCACATAGTGTAGCGCACCGAATCCTCGTAAGTCCCAAGCGTTGCATGCACGCCCACTCACTATATACATTCCTTACAATTACTATATACATTCTATACATAACATTTAGTCGACGACTGTTAAATCACAACACTTAGTCTTGTAGTCCAATATCACAGTCTATGTTAGAAATATTTTTCAGTGTATATCATACCTACAACAAAAGAAATATGAACAAGCGTTTAAAATAAAAAACATGCAATGATAATTTATACATCATGCTATTCTTTAAAACTCAACTACTATATTATAAATGGAAATAAATATAATATCATAGGTACTACTTTAAAATATAATATTATAGAAACACGTTGGGCCAACGTATAAGTTCAAGTCGTAAGAGTACCTAATTGTTTATGCATTGTTAATTGCATTATGAAACCACATATTTAACATATTTATAGCACACACTAAATTACTACTATATGTTCTAGAATAGTTTTAATTTGAAATTTTCATATAGACGCAATAACCTATGCGGACAATTAAAACGTACTAAATTAAAGGTAACCTTTTTTAATCTATACTAATATTATAAAGAGGAAAGATTTGATTGTTTGTTTACATTGAATAGGCTCAGAAACTACTGGACCGATTTAAAAAAAATCATTCACCATTAGTATCCTACATTATCCCTGACGCACATAGGTAATAGAATATTTTCAAAAAATTAGGGATGCGTATGAAAACTTCGAAAACGTAATCCAACGTGTGAAAAAAATCCTTATATCGTGTACGCTGCGTAAATTGACAATAGAGCAAAGTGATTTACTACAGTTTTATAGAGGATATCAATATCTACAAAAAGTCCGAGTACCATACGTCTAATTATAACAGTTATGACACAATAACTACATTTCATGTTAAAATATGCAATAGTAACGCCGGTACCTACAAACTAATATTATAAAGAGGAAAGATTTGTATTTGTGTATGACATAGGCTATATTTATTACTATAAATAGATGTCTTGCATACAGATACATTTACTCTACGTTTATCGCAAAATGTTTAAAAATAAATGTTTACCCGTGCGAAGCCGGGGCGGGCCGCTAGTATATAATAAACACGCAGGCCCAACGTTTAGAAACACTGAAATGCATTAAATAATAATATGTACCTATAGATATAGAGAAAAAGTAAAGTAACGTAAATTATAAAACAATATTTATTAAGCATATAGGTAAGCAGTAAAATGTCTAGCCGCTATAAAGTTATTTCTATAGCCTTTGCATACGTAGGAGTCATTTATAACCCATAAATTGATAATAAAGACACATTATTATTTTAATAATCTATGTATATCTAAAATAGTTCAGCATGTCAAGTAATTAGAAAAATACCTTAATAGTAGATAACTTAAAAGGTCATAATTTTGTATAAAATTTATAAAAGAAAAAAAAAAGATTGATATCGGTCAGAAGTTCTATAAAGCGTATGCGATAATGTTATATTACCTGACGATAGAATGTTACACATATTCGTTCAGAATCCAGAAAAAACATAAGCAACGTTTTATCCAAAAAATAGATAGTTCCTGAAAATATTTTCAATTGGTGAATATTAAGTAGGTATGACGTGTGGGGCCGGCTACAAAAAAAAAACAGCATCACGCCTGTATTCCCCGAAGGGGTAGGCAGAGGTGTATTATACACCCACGACTCACCAGCTATGTTTATAACTATATTCATTTATTTTATAATATTCATAAAAATTGTCTATCTTTCAGCTTAGAATGTAATATATAAAAGTTTCCATTACGTAATTTGGCAGGATTTACGAGATATTATTGTCCTAATTATTTTATTATGCTTTATACAAAGCATTATAATATAAAGCATTATAATATAAAGCATTATAATATAATATGCCGTGTGGGGCTTTAGAATTGTCCCACCCCTCTCCACCCATGGGAGTCGTAAGAGCCGACTGAGGGAATACCCGGGAGTGGGCAGCAGCACTCTTTCGAGTATTAACAACATCCACTGCGATCGCCAACTCGCCTGCCAAGCGTGGCGGTTTACGGTACTATCCCCCATTCTTGGAGAGGCCTATGTCCAGCAATGGACGTTAAAAGGCTGATGGATGAATGGATGGATGGAAAGCATTATGCCATTGCCAAACAACCGGTCAGCATTTAGACGAAATTATTTAAAAATTAAAAACAAGTTATTCGATAACGACTGGATAGACTGCATGCGCACTGTCGTCGATTAAACTGTTTGATCGTCACGTATTCGTCACAAGCACAAAAGTCAAATAAATAGTTCGATCTATTTCAAAATTGTATATATGCGTATGTGCGTATTCTCTGTTCAGATCCACAGAATCACGGTGATTCCTCGACCAATCACAATGACACGATGCGATGTCGATACGATTCAATGTGTAACATAATAACCGCCTAGTTCTCAAACATGTCGTGTCGCTCATATATATATATATACAGGTGATCAGTTAAACCCGAACAGATCGTAGGCTCACCTAAAATAACTTTGGGATAAAGCTAAGATGATGTAAAGATAAAAAATAATATAACTAATAGTACCTACCTATTTAGAAAGATGGAAGTTTATTTTCATTATTACATAATTGATGTTCTAAATCGAATTTCAAGTAGTAATTGTGAGCCTAGTCAAGTTGCATTCTAGGATCGGTAATGCTATAGAAAACTATTAAAATGTATGGAAATTTAACATCTCTAACGTTAAGTCACGTGACTAAGCGTTATAGATATCGTTAAAAGATATCAAATTTTCATACATCAAATTTAATAGTTTTTTATGGCGTTAGCGATCATAGAACGTAACTTGCCTAGGCTTTTTTATTTTGTTGTCGGGAATAAATGTTCCTGACCGCACACCCCGTCGTTGGGGACAACGAACAGGGTAGTGTGGGGCCCTCACCCACTAAATAAACCTGCCGTGTGCCGTTAATAAACCTTTGTTGGCAGGCCACTGGAACCATATTACATTCCGGTGGTAACTATGGTGTGTATGGTGATGGTGGTGTCTCTATTAAAGATGTATATTCGCGAATGCGAAAATTCGCTATTATTTTATATCTGTTTGCATATGAAATTTAATAAAACTATGGTATGTCACAGAATACATAATAGGAACAGCAGATTCATTCCGCAAATTCATATAAACAAAAAGCAGCTGTTGCTCTGACCCAACAAAGTGCAATTCAGGTCGCACTGCTAATTACCTACAGTCATACTTACCCAGGAGTTGCTTGTTTTTCTATCGCGTAACTCTTCTATCTCTTACTTTATCACTCTTATTATGTTTAAGATTTTGTAAAGAACAATAAATCTAAATATTTAATTACCAGTACTATGCTTGTTACTCTACTTTTGTAACCAAATGTCGTTTCAAAGAAAAATATTTTACTATGTCTGTATAGATACTTTAACCTATGAAGACAGCAATATGGCATCTTTTTTTACCGAGGCCGCTACGGTCATAAATAATGTATTTATCAGCCTTCTACCGTCCACTACTGGATCTGCGCTCATTTGGGGAGCTTATGTTCCCCAAATGAGCGCAACAACGAAACCGCCTGCATTCAACGCCTGCCTGCGACCAAGTCATCAGTCCACCTGTTGGGAGGCCGTCCGATACGTGGTTGCCACTCGAAAACATTTCTACCCGTCCTGACTACGGACCGGTGCTGAAATTACATGGGCATTATGCATGACTTTCGTCTTGGTCCATGTTCATTTTTAGACTCACTAGTCAGGAAACTACTGTGGCCATTAAGCATGGTACCAAGGTTCTGCTATGACTACGATATCGTCTGCAAATCAAAGGTGAATAATGTATTCACCATTGATATTGATACCGAATCCAGTCTAGTCCAAGAACTTGAAAACATCTTCCAATGCCGTGGCGAAGAGTTCTAACACCTTTCTGCAGATGGATTTTTCTGAACTCAGACTGACACGGTGAAGTTTCTTTCTCTTTTTTCTTATAGTCCACAAACGCTAGACACATAGGCCGATTATACTCCTCGGTCTTCTGTATAATATACGTACGCAGCGTATCATGTGGGTATGACCTTTTCGGAGAGAAGTCGTTGAGGTCGAGTCGATTTGTAATTGACACTCGAAAACAATTAATAAGCGTTGGCTCAAGAACGAGATGGCCCTATAATTTTTCAGGAATGCCTAATAAATAGGCACAGCAAAACGGGTCTGCCTCATATGCATGATGTAACAATAATACCAAAAGTACGGAGTGCGCCTGGCCTGGTTTAGTATTAGTTAAATTAATTAAAAAAGCATAAAAAAAACAGCACCTCGCCTGTATTCCCTGAAGGGACACCTTTCGACGTCCACTGCTGGACATAAGCCTCCCCAAGAGAACGCCACAACAAGTTTCGCTCATATGGGGGATAGTGCCGTAATCGCCACGTTTGGCAGGCGGGTTGGCGATCGCAGTGGATGTTGTTAATACTCGAGGGAGTGCTGCTGCCTATTCCCCTGGTATTCCCTCAGTCGGCTCTTACGACTCCCATGGGTGGAGAGGGGTGGGACAATTCTAAAGCCGGCCCCGCACGGCAGCTATGTTTAAGTCCCACGTAATAGGGGGCGAGCCTATTGCCATCTACCGGGCACATTACCAAACTCCGGGCTGATGAACTCCGGACTGAGAATTTTTTTCTCATAAAAGCTCAACAGCAGTTGCTCGCACTCTTGCTGCACCACACAGGCAGTTCAATTAATAAGAGATTGTAATTTATATACTTACTCAACATTTTATACGTGTACTTTATTAACAATTGCTTATTTTATTCTGGCGGAAATAATATAACTACAAATATATGTGTTGTTTATTGTTAAGGAAGTCCGTTGTGTTGCTTCGAGCTCGAGCAAATTTAACTCGTAATATTACGAATTTCCTCTATTCTGTTCAGCCATTTGAATCCTTAAGTCTTTTAAGGAAATAATGTGTAAATTGTCCTCTTCGTATATTAACATCTCAAGTATCGATTGCTTAAGCGGTTATACACTTCACTTGCCTAAAGTGGCGGACGAGCTAGCAGTCCATCTGATTATAAACGATAAGCACCGTTCTACAATAACACCCGTTCTACACAAGACTACCAATAATAATTGTCTCCCACAACTACTGGTTTTAAACTTATATATAATAATGTAAGAAAACTAAATGTCAATTTATAGAAATTCCACCTAACAGAAAGTTTTCAGTGGTTATAATGAAACTGATGATGTACAATACCTTCAGTTGTTTTCATTTAGTGTAAAGCTTGGCAAAAAGATTATAGTTATAAGATTATTGATCATTTGAATTTTTACTTTTCTATAATGGTGATGAATTATGTTGACAAAATTAAAAATAAGAACACTGGTACTACGTATTACAATAAAATTCTAGCAAAATACCCGAAACATGCCGATAAATACGTTTAAGAAAGTTGTGAAAATTACATTCTTGCCTTTATTGATTTCGAATTATCTTGAAGATAAAACAAAATGCGTTTGAAAAGCTCTTCATTAAAAATATTGTTTAACACAACAATGTTAAATTGTTTACGGTAAAAGGGCCTCCTGATTGTGCGATACAATTTCTGTTATAAGCGGAGAATTCTCAAGAAAGTATGAGCTTTAGTTTCATGTTGTACATTTATGAAACTTACCTTAATATTGCAAATAATGCAATATCCCTACTTTGCTGGATTTTTTACACGAGAACGTTCCCTGTTTAATTTCTTCAATTGGCTACCATATTCCATTCCACGGCACCATATTTAAACCCAATGAATTTTTAATATCAACTAAAATATGAGACGGTCGACGCCTTCAAGGCTCTTCTCCGGGAATAGAGCAATATACCTATCAGACCACATTCGTGCAGCGTGTGAAGCCTTCTCGGGCAGACTGTCATCCGCGCTAAAGATGGCTACATCGAACAATAATATATATGTTTAATTCGAAATGTTTTTTTACATATCCTGAAGTTTCTAAATACAGAAAAAACTAAATTGACAAAATTGCAGCATTTTTAACTGGTAACACTTCGAGTGCCGACCCCTGTATGCCGGGTTCTTCACGTGAAAGCTTTATCTATAGGCGACTAAGATTACTAACGCCTGCGCCTGCACTTGATCTTGCGTTAGTTATTAGTGGACGATTATAAGTGTTATATAATAGGCCTATGAAATAAATATATTTTTGAATTTAAATACGAAGTGGTATAAAACAATGTTACGATGTCATTTCGTAAATATATTTATAAATTAATATTTAATAAAATAACTAACTTATCATCACGCCATTTCCTTTGCGGGGTACAGCGGCAGAGAGAACAGAGTGCCAAGAGGTTCTATTCTTGCATACATCTCTCGCTTCCTCAATATTCATAACTCTCTTCATACACGGTCGCCGGGTTCGGAGACTCCTGACTCCCTTCAATACATGACCGATTTGGTCTAGGTAGGTGAGTCTCGGTCTCCCCCTGTACCTACATCCTTCCACTTTCGCTTTGTATATCTTCTTAACCAGTCGCTCGTCCGGCATTCTTTCCACATCTCCCAACCATCGGAGCATTCCCTTTCGCATCTTTACACCAATACTCTCGTTCATACCTACTCGCTCTCTTACGTCGTTGTTACAAATGCAGTCAGTCAGCCTTACTCCACAGATTCTCCGCAGAGATCGCATTTCGACCGCATTGATTTTACTCTCATTCTCCTTTTTGCATACCCAACTCTCGCTTCCATATAATATAATAACGTTGGGACAAGCACTGCGTTGTGTATTGCGACACGTGCCTTCTGGCTGAGGTGGTGGCTGCCGAGAAGTTGTCCCAATGCTCCGTTCACTCTATTTCCCCCATTCACTCTTCTCTCTACATCAGTGGTGTACCTTCCATCCTGACTGAATCCACATCCAAGATATACAAATTCATCCATTTGTTCTAGCATACCATTTCCTATTGCTACTCTAACAATAAAATAATTTATATATATACTATTATAAAGCTGTAACAGAGCTGTGTCTGTACATTCAAGATATTTGAGAAAAAATGGCTGTAATAAGCTATATGGGCGTGTCTAAACCCAATACAATTTCTTTTTAATTTTTGTCTGTTTGTCTATCTGTTTGTTTGTTTGTATGTTCGCGCATCACGCAAAAACTACTGGACTGATTTTGGTGCAACTTTTTTTATATGAAAGCTGTCGATTAGACTTAAAAACTGGTACACATTTTATCCCGCTACTATATCGGGAACCTGAAATATAAGCTAAAAACTAGCTTTTGGCTGCGGCGAAGCCGCGGGCAAAGGCTAGTAATTATATAAATTTGCTTCACTAAGATATTTTATTCATTTTGGGATTCGCATAATTTCTTTATTTTGAGTTAACAGTATTGAAACTTTGGTAAATCTAATATTACCAAATAGTTTAAGCAATGTTGAAATTTCTTTATTTACTGAGGCTATATATGCCCGGATAGTAAGCCTGCCTAAGAATCCATCCTCGAAGACACAATGGGACGAGCCGCTTTGTGAGCTGGTACGGAACAATCTTTAGCTTAAGAACAGTAGCCTCAGAGAACGTGTTCTCTTTTAAATTTATTAGGCACGTTGCTAGATTATAACATCTTCTGTATAGTCTTATCTCTTCATATCGGTGGTCCGTGCGTTGTTTCATACCGCTGCGCATGCGCCATTAAAGTAGGTGTTTAGTCATCATGCATCAGAAATACTGGTCGTGTAGCTCGTCACAGCACTCTGAACGACGTCATCCATCGGGCATTTGGTAGTGCAAACTTCCCGGCAACATTGGAGCCTCGTGGTCTTTTAAGGGACAATGGAAAAAGACTTCCTAGTGGTAGAACCGTGCTTATCATAGCCTGAATGGGCCGAGCCCGCCCATGCCGTCCGTCGGGGAAGTACTACTTTTACACAGAAGATTAGCGTGAAACAATGATATTTAGTCATATCGTTGTTTTCTATTTATATTATCTTATTGAAATTTTTTGAAGACCATCATACAATTTCATAATCCACGCTACCAAAATTTTTACTACTGTCAGTTTTTACTGGGCTCAGTGTCTAAGCGATCTTTAAAGTTAAATTTATATATTTTAACTTTTATCATTTTGATTAGACATTATTATTTGTCGTTGTAAACCCTTAATCTGTTCTTATTTTAGTTCTGTAGTTTATTCCGTCATTGATATAAATAACAAATCGCGAGCAGTCGATATGGATGGTATCCTTAAATATGCAAGGAATATGAAAGTATCCATAATTTTCGATAACCTTAGATTTCTATTTCTAATGATTCGAGTAGGCATGGATATTCTAATCCTTTGAATCCATTCGCATCTTGTTTGATTAGAAATAAGATATGAGGGGACTTCAGTGGATTAGGGCATAATATCGCCGCCATGAGATTTTTTCAGGAAATCACAAGATAATTAACATCCATGAGGAATAATCCAAGCGTTTGTGAGTGCCTAGCGGAACGTAAAAAGTTTGTTTACGACGTGCTCTATATGTACTACTCAGTTGCTTTATATAATTAATAAAGAAATCATTTTCATTAACTGTCTATACAAAAGATAAATTTGAATCCTTTTGTTTTTTAACCTTTTTTACGAATCGAGTGGATATTTATTTCATATTAATTTTATTACCCCATTAGTTTAGATCACTTCAACCTGCGATTAGAATTTTATAACTTCCGAATAATTTTCGATATCAAGGCTTTTATTTTCAATTGCAGACCTTTATAAGATATTATAATTTTGTAACAGCTGAACTATTTCATAGAGCATAACATTCCTCATACTTAAAACTTGTCAGTGCGAGACTGGAGATACACGACATATGCAGCTGCCCAGGTGACCATGGACTTACGTTTGCGTGGGGCGGCGAGGTGGGGCTAGTCGCTTTGGTGGACGAGCGCGTTGCACGCGTCGAGCTTGCTGGCAAGTTGATCGTGTTTGCTTTTGCGTGTGAGCGCTGTGAGCGTGCACTCAACTCGGGCGCGCACCTTCCTAACGACGGCGGCACACTCTCTGACTTGCGCACGCCGCACCGACCGTCCCTTACACTACACCGACGGGAATAACCAAATTTAACATTAAAAAAAAATAAAATAAAACGGGACACCAGCCAACACCACCACTTTCAAACTCACTCAACGTGTACTATTTATTTGTATATATAAAAGCTTAGCAATTTTCTTCAAAGTGAACTTGAAAGTAGGGTATATTGTTGTTGTGAATTAAAATATTTCAGTTTTAATATGTGGACCAATAACTTTTGTATAGCATCACTATATGTTTATAATTCTATAAGTGTCTGTAGTGTCTCTAAGCTGCACTGTGTACTAATTGACCTGCGTCTAGATTAATAACAAACTATAGAGTGTTAATACTCTGCAGCGCTAGATGAAGTAATATGTTCTATTAGCATGTGTTAGCGAAAGCTGGGCCCCAAATAAAAACCACATAAACGAAACAAACAAAACGAAAAGAAGCACGCGGGACTATAAGCAGAAAACCACAAGCGTATTCTTGACATTTATTGGTTACTCATGTAACATGTTAATAATAAGTATTACAGTGATTGTTAGATATTAGTATTATAGTATATACATAAATTAAAATTCAATAGCCGAATATATACATATGAAGGATACAAAACTATAAAGCCTACTTGTCGAGAAACTCGAACAAATCAGAATCATCTCTTTTGGTAAAAATTTCATAATAGAAAACTAATATAAAAATTTCGTAGACAAAATATATGTTAATACAGATCATGATATCCGCCACACATCCGCGGTATCATGTAAATGAAATATAGTATTAACTATTTATTATGTATCACTTATATAATTATGGATTCATAGTACATAAAAACCTAGGCGCGATTACAAACCAATTGTCGGCGTTTAAAACATTTTTAATCTAAATATAATACAATCTAAATGTTGTGAGTTGTTAACTAAATGTAATGCACAAGGAAGCGTGATCAGCTCCTCACTAAAAGCAAATCTCACCACTCAAAATACATTAGTTAACTAAATAAATACGGGAACCATTTAAGTTATTTGTGTAAGAAGCGATCAAGGGAAACTCCCGCGCAATGCGGCCTTAAGGCGGCGTCAGCCAGCGAACAATACAAATATATAACTTATATATTATACGCCTTACACACTATCAACATCAAAAGCAGAGTTCATTAAGCAATTTCTGTTATAATGTTATATCATATTCACTACGTATTGAATGATAAACTACGCAAAAAGATCTCTCTATTCGAAATGCAACGAACTCAAAGTTTGGACCCTGGACTTGATGAATTTACTCTCTTATCGCCTTATCGATCTTCAGTTTGTTCGTCCACTATTAAATTAACAACTTTTGTAAGTGGGGTAAATTTATTAAAGCTGTTTTTGAACATATTACTGCGTGCATAAGAGTTTAAATTGCTGTAACACTACAATTATCTCTATGAAACATTAAAAATTATTGCTTGTGAATGTGAACATTTAATTTTATTGTAATTAAGTTAACACTTAGTATATGTGATTTTAATTGAAAGTTAATTAGATGATGAATGAATGATATAATGAGAGGGTGGCGGGCAGTTACAATAAGCCCCGCCACTATGTGAATATGAATTGTTGTACCTTACGCTAGAGCATGCAATACGACTAAACCCGTCATCAGAAATATACGTTTCATTCACTCAAGTATTCCAGTCTTCACGTTCTTCCCTATTAACTAGACAAAATTGAAAACGATATTGCTTATTGTATCGATATGATATATTATTTACTCATACCGTATAGAGTCGCGGACTCGCCGCAGCTCGGCGAGAACTATCTGATCGTTCGTTAGTTACACTCGAGAAGTGTTATAAATAATGCTTTCTGTAAGTCAGTGAAGTACTATGGTCGCGTCTAGAAGTTATGATATTAGGCATGCCGCTTAAGCAGTGAAAAGTTGATTTACGAATGTCACAAAATAATTTTACATTATACTAGAGTTGGAGTTGGATTGTGAAAGAGCGAAATTTACTTTAAATTGGGATAATCTTAGATTCAAATTAGTGTGGCATAGGTCTTTACGCAGAGCAAATTTCAATAGATTTTTTTACGACACATTACATACTTTCTACTTTCTTTAAAAACAATGTTTGAAACAACATCGCTTCTACGTGTAAAAACACTAATGTCTTGTTCCACAAGAAATATTTAATGCAAGTATAGTGAAGAACGGCTTATCTAATTAATGCGATTGATGTTCTGAATACGGTGTGGGCTTTTTACTGACTGATATGTACCCGTAAAGGTTCAAAATGGAAGCCCAGTACTTTTTATTAGTGTTCACCGTATAACAGTTGTATACACATATCTTCCCGTTTATAAGTAGGTACTTAAAATATATATGTCGATAGTAATTGTCTACGTTAGGTAAATGAGTGCAAAGCATCAAAACGAATATGTCTGGCGTTGTTACCCGAACACGATATGATTATATATCACTAAAAACGTTCGGACACAAGTCGCGAGGACACAACGTCACTAAGTCGAAGAGGACTTAATTTACATTTAGTAAAAACAATTAATTATCTAATTTTACGTCAACAATAAAACGTCTAAATTACTAAATGTAAATATCAATTCCAGTGTGTGTTTAACCTAAAATGGACATTTATGCGCTAGACATCTTCAGGTGACGATAAATAGTCGACCCGACTAGTCAACATATGACGCACGCGCATCTTCATACATCATACACAATTATTGAATTAAATCACTTTTATGTTGCATCCATCACCACGTAATAACTTTCTAATCACAAAAACAATATTTTAATACATGTCCTAGAGCAATTAAGAGCTTGAGAGCCGTAGATGTTATTTAGGCTCACAAGTTCTCATGCCACAATAGTACGCCCTCAATCTAAATATTTTTTGTAAACAATTTCATACAAAATTATTTCTAAACATAGAATTTCTTAATCCATCCTGATTATTATCCAATACCCATTAAAGACAGCGCTACAATGCAAAACTTTATTTAAACGTTAGCGAAACACGGACATGTGCGCTGCATTAGACACAACACTTCCACGATAGTTTACAACCATTCACGCAACTCAGACCACGTACAAATAACGTATTCTTAAAGCGATGCGTTGTGCGCAGTTAAAATACACATAAATAATACTATATGAACTTCCTCCCAAACAGTTTAGATGTTAGTGCATCAAAACATCGGGTCAGTACGAGCGACTCGTCGCTGATCTAACAAGACGACACATGCCTGATATTACGTTTTACTTTCGTCACAGCGTTACGCCGATGATATTTGAGATTATATTATCCAGACGTCATTTAAAATATCAAAATAGATAAATACATTAACTTATTCGAATGTAGGGAGATTTTATAAGTGGTTATGTTAAAATACATATTAGTACACTGTTAGTAATAAAAGGATTATTAGTAATACACTCGTATTTATTGAGCAATTTGGGGTGAATATGATCACGTTTAATTGATATTTTACCAAAAATCTGTTAAAAATGTGATAGACCAAAATTACTTTTTATTTTGAATGTTTAAAATATTAAGTTGTTTAAAGAAGTTATTTTATTCACCTCAAATAACACTGTATAAAGAAAGGTTTTTTTTTAAATTAAATATTAAGCGATGTTGACCCGGCGGTAAGCGTTGGCCGGGTACTTACGCGGCGTGTTCGCGGCCGAACTGCCCACGCAGATAAGCACCAGGGTTCTCCAGAGCGGCGCCAAAGTTCTGCTGTAATTGCAGAATGCTAGACAAGGTAGAGACCCACTCTTCAAGTGTAGTCTCTGAAGGTCGGCATAGATACGACTGCTGTGGCTGCGATTTCTTTGGGTCCTTGATCGAGCTCACGATAAAGGCGTTGTCGAGCTCCTCCATCTCCATTTTGTTCACCTGATAGTTAAAGTCATATTATCTATCAGGCCGAAATAAGGAAATAAATAAAAAAAAAGCATCACGCCTGTATTCCCTGAAGGAGTAGGCAGAGGTGCACCTCTAATACATTACACACCCACGGTTCGCCAGCTATGTTTAAGTCCTACGTAATAGGGGGCAAGCCTATTGGTGTCTACCGGACAAATTTCCAAACTTCGGGCAGTTACTGAGAATTTTTCGTTTTACGAAAAAGCCGACCCGAGGATCGAACCCGAGACCTCATGATCAGCAGTCGCACGCACTACCGCTGCACCACCGAGGCATTGAGAGACAAGGAAATAACTAGGCAAAACATGCCTACTACAAGAGAACTGAACAGAAGACACAACAGCCCTCGTGATCAGCTATTTGAAAGACATTAGATACCACACATACGGCGGACAGTCGAAAGATCGTACGTACGAACGTAAGTGTGTAAATACATAGACTCACGCTTGGCCTATTTCAGAAGGGTAGATCGACTTAAGGCGCTCAAGAAGTGAGGGTTTCACGTGATGTTTCCTATCTCGGTTAAAGCAAATGATAACATATACCTACACGCAGCTAACTTCAGAGTATTTATTGAAGACGCTTGACGTAGATTTGTATTGAGCACTTTTATTTGTATATTTATTGCTTAATTATTTCTTATGTTTTTTTATTGAATATATATAGTGTGAGAGCCAAGGCACACCTGATAGTAAGTGGTAACCATTGCTCTTAGACTAAGTAATACTAAGAATACTGCCAAGTACATTTGGTATGAATAGACGGCTATCTCCCGCTACAACCAAACCACGCCCTGGTCACGATCGTCCACAAAGAAGATGGTGGTATCGACCCGCTCGGGCCACATAACAAGTGAGTACTCCCAATCAATACCTAACCCGACCATCAGTAACAGTGTGTGATAAATGCTTACTTGTTTCAGTCGCCTTGTACGACATCCGCGGAAAACAATCGGTAAAACACTTATATTGTTAGTCTGCCCGTAGCACACGGACTGAGACTGCATAAGACTAAGACTACCGTTACGTATAGGGTACTAACTTGAAGATGTGCTTTGTAGTGGTAATTGGGGCTGCTGAATTGTGACTTCTTGCCGACAGCTTCGCTGAATATAATGCATTGTTCAAAGAGGAACACGTGCAACTCTTTGCCGCGTTCGTTGCCACCGCCCGATACATCCGAGACCACCATCGATTCCTGCAGTAACAGCTTGCCCTGTGCAGTTATGTTGCCCTGGAATAATACATCATATAATTGTTATGTGGTAGGTGGCAAGTTCCGCTATTTGCTGATAACCCTAAACACAGCTGAAATTACTAATGACAGGTCATGACTTAGTGTGTTTTTATGATTATAACGCTTATGTTAGTTATACTTTATATTGTATTATAAATATGACTGGAATAGTTTAATTTTAGTTTTTCTACATTATCAATAATAGCTGACCCTACTTATGTGGTGTATCTAAAAGTCAAATTTAACATTGGAAAGCTTTGCTTAATAGTGTGATTAAGTAAATCGCTCATGTTTATTTGTTATAAACGATATGCACGAAAGCTGTGCACCACACATTTTCGCTAGAACCTGCACGCAAGTAAAGAAAATCGCACCAGCATTAGTATGAGAATATTCTTACCGCAAATCCTTGAAGCCTGCCGACGTCCATCATCATGTTCGCGTTCTTTGGTATGATATCAGTGCACTCGACTGCTTCGCGCAGTGCCGTAATCACATGTCCTGGAGTGTTTGCGAGCTCTGAGTACGCCAATATCTTTTTGACCAGAAGATGGTACTTCTGGATGCGTTGTATAGGTTTTATCAACAGATCCCCGAGCTACGAAATATAACGACAACATTAAATAATGTTTACGATCATACATACAACTAATATGCGAAATAGCTATTATTAATGTCACATTCCAGCGTGAAAGTAGTGAAGTGTTTATATGAAAAATAAGCCCCCAGGAAATAAATAAATAAGTATTGGAGTAAATGTAAGTAGTAGTATCACTCAGAACTGTGTTGGCCATGCAGGAGAGCGCCTCTCGTAAAACATATTGTCAACGCTGAAAAGTTTTATGTCATATAAAATATAGCGTACGTATGTAATTTTTTATAGCCTAGGTCTTTTCAGCTCAGTGGTAGTTTACGATAGATAAGTATCAGAACTTTTATAGTCACACTAGAAATGTTGCGAGCCGGTGAAAATTACATTGGCAGCGATTTCGCAACACTATAAGGGCGTCAAATCACAAATGAATAATTTAGTGTCAGTCCATTTCAGATGGTTTAGAAAGTGCCAGTGGTTGTCCGATTGGTCGTGTTTCATATAAAAATTTAGTTGATTTTCATAGTAAAATATATATATATATATATATATATATATATATATATATATATATATATGCCCCTAGGGGCAATACGAAATTACTAGTACCCGGCAAAGAGCATCGCGGGAGCCGAGCAGGTTAGAAGGCTGCCTAAGGCGCACGATCAAAAAACAGGGCGCGCAAACAAGGCCTGTTGACGTGTTGTGAATGAATGCATTAGAACGATACCTATTGGTTTTTCAACGTAAATATGAGCATTTATGACTGACATGCCATGTCACGACGGTACCTTTTATGTCGTTTCAAAAAACATATATAACCTTCTACACATCAGACAACTTAGCAAGCAAGAGCTGTGTCGCGACGCATCAGAGACGCCTATATGTTCATATATTTGACTTATAGATGGATACACGGTACTCTTCTAGAGGTCTGGAGCAAGAACACGAAATTATTGATACGAGCCATTGCGTAAACCTAATTCCGACACGGCATGTTAGATCAATAGATATCCACCTCAACTTTATGCATATCAAGTGCGATATCTTGGAAACTATAGTTTTATTTTTACGACCCCGTACTCGTATTTACAGTCACTACAAATATAACAAAAACGATCATTTTTGTAGTCATTTTAATTAATTTCAATTATTTATATAATTATAAGTAATTTATGATATTTAGATATTTAAAAACTTGAGCCTATCATTTCATGTCATAGATGTACTGACGAAAGTGCCGATGTTCAACTTTTCTGTGAGTGGTATCTATGTAAGTACATTTTACTTTTAATAACGTGAAGTCCGGGTAATGGGAAAGCGGTTATAATTATATAGGTATACATGAAATAGTTGATTCTCAGGTAAGCTAATATTAATTTCACTTAAGCATAGAAACAAATATGCTCATAAACTAATCGGCCACATTCTTCACATTCCAGATTACTTTGATCTCTTGTTTGATAGAGAATATAAATCAAGAATAAACAGATTGAATAAGTATTCCTGTTAAATTTCGAGGGCTTACATTCCGTGAAGCTACGTGCTCGTGAATTAATACATTCCCTGAATTATTATCATTTATCGGCGTTGATAGCTTGTTTAATAAAAAACTTGAGGGTTTCTAAGACCGGTTTACTTACAATAGTTACAATTTAACCACGATATTTTAAATATGAAGTTTTATGGAAAGTTTGATAGCAACGAACCTGTAATTTATGTCCAAATTTGATCCTCAGTTCTTGAAAGTAAGCATCATGTTCTGAAACTATGTACTCGGAGACCGGCTTGTTCCTACAGTAGGCTTCATACATAAACATTCTCTTCTCGAGGAAGCGGCGGAAAAGTGGACCCAGTAGCTCGGGCTCCTCCACACATCGATGTAACTCCAATAGGAACTTACTGCACAAATCAACATTCACTCATATATGCATGTCCCATTTATTCGTACGCCAGCGCTAAGTAACTAATAAACTCCATATATTAGTATCGTTACATAATCGTATATTGTATTCTTCTTCAAAAACCTCAAGCCAGTGTGTTGACCAGGTGAGTTGGCATACACTGGTTTTTAAAATAACCTTGTCTCACACTATTGTAAGATAATTCAAGATTTGCCTACGACAATGACGGAATGGACTGGGGTGTCAACAGTATTATGTTTTTGGGTACACTACTACACACCTAATCATAATAATATAAGTAAAACACACTTAAGTCTCATTAGAGGTCATATATACGCGTGACTGCCGTGATATTTTAGAATCCATGTGTGGCGGTTTGATTCCCATACAGGAAAAATATTGGTGCGGTCCACAAATAGTTATAATGTCATTTTAATTACTAGTCTCATATCTTCCTGATTAGGTCCAAGCTTTTTGAAATATATATTCTGTAACCGCTCAGCACGCAGCTGTTTCGCAAGCGTATAACACATACTACAAATATCAAAATAACCAATATAAATAAATGTCTGCCTCGGTTAAAGAAACACTTTCGTCAGCGACAGGTAAAAAAGTTAATTAATCTATATTACTTGTGTCTCCCGGAAATAGTTGTCTTATATGTTTCTGGGACACACGAAAATGTTTGTAAAACTTTCGGCAGAAGAATTGCAATATTTTAGGTACTCACTCGCGATGCCACTCGTAAATAGCCTCTACGTTTCCAAAAATCATGCGGTGGCGACGGTCACGTTGCAGACTTTCTGGTAAGGGCGGGTCAGCATTCGGATCCTATGTAATATGTACGATTATAATGATAACAAATTAATCAGATAACTGTATTTGGGCAGCGAATAAAACAATCTTGGCGGGAGATAGGTACATACTACGTATAATGGGGCTGCCATATTGAAAAAAAGAATCAGGTAGGCCTTGCTTATAGCGGCAAATGCGGTAACAAAAATTAGATATGCTTGAGCAATTAAAAAGATGCACAAGTCAAAATCAAAAGTCCTAAATAAGCCTCAAATAACTGTTTCATTTTTTATTACATACATATGACCTAGTTATTTATGGAAAAAATAAACATCATTCTCGACTCTTTATATTAAAACTCAACTATAATAGTGGAGTATAGCGATACGATTACCCATAGCACAAGCGTTAAGCTTAGTTTGGGACCAGAGGACGTTGTGTGAAATGTCCGTGAATATTTATTTAATAGTATAATGATCTCCAGACTTTAATTTCGATCACGGCACCGAGTGTCGTCAGATACTAGCCACAGTAGCCATGTACGTATAATAGTGTACGAGTGAGTGCGCTAACACAAGTGCACTCTCTGTTCCCTCACTGTAATATTTCGACATGACCGGAAAGAGATCAGGCGCAACACCAACGGCTTTACGTGCTATCCGAGGTACAAGAGTGAAACTCCGCCAACTCCGAGCTACTATTGAAAGTTTCTTGATGGAGATACCCAATAACATTTTGTTAGCCCAGCCTCGGAATCGAACCGAGACCTTGTTATCTGCAGTTGCATTCACTACTGCTGGACCACCGAGACAGTAAGTAAACTTGAATATTTTTTTTTAGATTTAAGGTTGTTTTTATGTTTAGATGTCTGTTACTCAATCACACAAAAACGTCTGAACAGATTGTATAAAATTTGCCATGCACATATTTTGTTATCTGGATAAGATACGGGATACTTTTTGTCGAAAAAATGTTAGGTTACTTTTTTTGTTAATACTACAGTATTAACAAAAAATGTTGGTAAAGATGTGTCTAACTTTTGCCGGACAGAAGATAGTTTATTATAAAGGTGAATAAGATACTGAAAATATAAACGAATAATAACACCAACTGCTGCGTGGTTTTATTTTTAAAAGAACTCTTTAGTTTAAAAAGGACATTTCAAGTTTTAAATGAATGACACAGCATACCGACATAAAGAACACGACTTTTAATGAACCAACCAAGTTCAGCAAAGAATTTTAAAGTGCGATTAGCTTTATGAACTGTCATTTCAAACTTTCAATAAAGCGGGGGCTGACATTGAAAAAACTTTCTGGAACGCTCAATGTCAAAATTAAAAACCTTCGAATATATTAAATAATTTCTTGTGCAAACATTTTTATTTGTATTTACATCTGCTATAATATTACATATTATATTAAGACTTGTTGCAAATATTGTTATTAAGTAAGTGAGAATATGTACTATTGTGTGTATATGAAATCTGACCTGTATATGGCGCAAGTAGCCCTCGCTGATCAGTTGTAAATCAGACACGTATATCTCTTCCGTTTCAACAAGTTCTCGCAAGACGTACTCTCGTTTCTTCAGAACCGCCTCAGCTGAATCGGGACCCGGGGTGATAGGCGGATCCTCTTCCTCCGCCGCACGACCGGATGTACTTGCGGTACCAGTCAGACCGACACAACCGTGTTGTTCCTAAAGAACACAAAATATTTACACTTTGTCTGCAAATCAAGTAAACTTACGAAATACCTTAAGCAGTTACTATTTGAACTTGCTTAAGATGTTAAAAGCTGAATAAAAAACAGCTTCTCGATTAATGCGTCTAATAAATACTTCTAATTGAAGCGTCAGCTGTTACCTTTTTGTGCAAAGAAAAAGCTTTTATATTAAATTTCATTGTTGTGTGCGTTTTAAATACGTTTACTAGGTTAGTAAACGTCTACAATAGTTAAGCATAACTAAACACACTCAAGCGTATCACTCATGTTTATTTAATACGTATTTCTAAAACACTACTTAATCACAATATTCCATCAATTGATTGGCCCATTGCACACTGCTAGACATAGACCCCATGATATGTGCTATTAATCCAAGTCCACGTCTTCTATACCATAGAAATTTTCTTGAAGTATGTTAAATATGTGTATTTCCTAGGCGTTCTTTTAACTTTTTCAATTTACAGCAACAAATGAGCCCTTGTCCACCTGGCAGTAAGCGGGAACAGCTACTCATGAATGTATGAGCCATATCAGGTGTCCAGATACGCCAAACCACTGCCCACCGTGAACATCAACTACTGTCCTCGAAAGGAATGGGAACCGGAGCGCCTGACTAAACTAGATGCCTAAAGCGGAACATATAATAAATTGTTGAAACACGACATGTTCTTGTGACACACACACACGCACACACACACACACACAAAACCACGTACTCATATCAAATGCTGAAACTTAGCCCAAGCGACGCTAATATGTACCTAAGTACGAACTGCACATAAACTAATATTACCGTGACTTTAGAATTACTACTAAAAACCTAGTTGTCTGTTTATATAGTATTTGAAGTTTCCGATTCTAAAACGCTAACTGTCAACGTCGATAGATTTTAATCATCTTATACCGCATCGAAATCGTTAACGACCATGCACACTACTTATACACGTACTTTAAAATAAAACTGTAAACTCTACACAAACACTTAGTATTAGGTACATGCATTAAGAAGCAGCTGTTCAATGTTACAAACTTAGCACTACCTAATGTCGGTGATAATTTGCACAACAAACTACGAGTAACGATATCCCGTCTATTTTGTAAAACTAATGGACACTTAAAGCCTATTTTGTTACGATTCTAACACACAATACAATCATAATAGACACAGGCTATCATTTTTTTTTGATTACATTATTTCTTATAGTAAGAATATTATACTTAATATTATAAGTGCGAAAATAATTTTGTTTCGTTGGTTACGCTACTCGCTTTACGCTTTCACGCTGTGACTACTAAACCAATAATCATTAAATTGCGCATATCTATAATCTGGAGCACAGAAAAGAACATAGACTCTTCACGCAGACGAAGTAGCGGCATAATAAAAGGAAAGAAGTAAGTTATCTTCATACAAACGAACCGAGCCCGGTTTGCATTTATGCGTGCCAGTACCTAACGAGTCACCACACGCACACAATAACAACATTTAAAACTGCTAATGCTAAAGGTGCGCTCGTCAATGCTGCTCCGTCTTTTCGTACGCATTACCGTGCGCCCAGGCTTCCTTGATCGCCGCTACCGCTCCATCATACCGCTCGGTATTTATTAATTGTAGTTCAAAGATGGCTACATATCGGAAAAGAAAATACTGTATTGTATTTGGATGTCATATAGACGTGATCTTTTCAAAGTACAACACAAGATGATATCATTGAAAAAATATACTCAGCTCCCGTTCTGTGCATAAAAACATATAATTAAGAAACTTTGTATTATGGATTCCTGATGTTCTGGCTAAGTTTCAATATAATTTATTTTAATTTTGTATATAAAAACTAGCTCTGTATTTATGACACTTGAATAAACTAAATGTGACCAGCACTGCGTGCGTAGGTAAATATCGCGCGCACGGGCAATAAGTTAGCGTACTTGTTTCCTTTTACTATGGTATAAATAAAACTATTAGGTAAGTGCAATTTTATAACACGTAATAAGGACTGCTAATTATAATACTAGTGTTTAACATTTACTGGTTCTAATTTCAACGGCCTTTGAACACTATGATCCATGTAAGGCGGACCACAGCAGTAATCCACGAGAATTAATGTAATCATATCATAGATACTATCTAATCTTTGTAATACGCAACTTTGATTAATAGCCTAAATGTAAGAAATCTATATTAGAATACTTATTTGTTATATTCTATAACCGTGAGACTTATTTTTACTTTCAATTCGTAGATTAATTGTTCGTCGTTCCAGAGATTAATTCTGATCCTATAGACTGTTAGTTGCCAATTGGGATATTTCGGAACTGAATGCTAGCCTGAATGAATGGCACAACGCGACGCCGCAATTTTGGTGCGTTTATTTCAATATCACATAAAACCATGCGACACTCCGTATCTGTTTGCAGCCAATATCCGCTTACAAAATTCAGTGAATATAAATTTATTGCTAGTAAAAAGCGCACACATTACGTATTGCAGATTACACATTTGTCTTAGATAATGTAAGAGTTTGGAGCGCCGTTTTATTACTGACAAGCGTCAAAATGAAGTGTAAATACTCAAACCATTCAATTTATTAAAGTAACTATACAAAATGTGCCTCGGTCCGTGCTTAATTATATATTCTGAGGTATATTACGGAACAAATTTGATATTTGCAGCTTACCAACTGGATTGCAATTTCCACCTGTTAGGGCACTTGACTACGGCCGCTTTGACAGAAAGAGCGAAATTGCTATTCTATAGACACCTTACGACTCGTCTACCCGATGATTCCCACCAGTACATCTATTTTTTTTTTTTACATTTGACAGCAAAACATGATTATGACGTTGTTTAATACGATAGTAATAAACCACCCTTTCATTCCTCGTCATTCCATTAAACGGAATACCATTACATTAATTTGTAAGTCTGCGTGGGGATTACGCGATTTAAATCCTGCGATGGTCATCATGGGATATGATATGAGGTTCCCATTCATAAATTATTGATTGGATTGTGTACATCTAAACATGTCATATTTAGTTAGTAAAAAACTTTACAGCACATAGCAGTTATATATACAGTGCGTTCCACTTCACGCTCACAACGCCTTAGGTACTTGTGGGCGTTTCATTTGTAAACCCAAGTAGAAAAGGGTTTTAGAGTTTTCTAAACACTCACTTCAATCCAACTGTTTAGATGGGTCATTGTGAGCTTGGCGTGAGCGGAAATAATGGCATCGTCGCTGCCATGACCCTTCGGAGGACACAGCTAGAGACGCCCCGGGTCGCCTTTGAATCGTAGGGGCGTTACAGCTGGTGCAGGAGTCCTTACCTTCCAACTGGTGCAGGTGCTATCGGGGCACAGCTGCTACGATAGATACCTGTAGACAGTCGCAAGGAGGGAAGCGATTCCAGGCGGCATCTCGCACCTGATACCGCCCTAGCTGAAACCGCGTGCCTCCAGCGATGCTTCGCTTTACTTACTAAAAAGGTAAGCCACCAGCGAACCACTAAAGTAATGTCTTCCAGGTCCTTAAGTCCGCCGGTATAGGTGAAGAGATGGCACACGGCGGGTGGCCCACACTACCCTGTTCGTTGGCCCGGACTATGGAGAGTACGGTTAGGTACATTTCTTCCCGCCTCTCAAGCAAGGGAAACGGGAAAACCACGGTCAAATCAATTAAAAGGGAATAAAAAAATATCTAAGTATTATTTAGGTTATCTAATGGTGTTGGTATTACTTCACATGGAAATAGTGAGTTTAAACATACCTAACTAATATAAAATAAAACATTAAAATTATCTCCTCATTAGCCAAGAGGTTTGCCACAAAAAAGATAGATACGATCAAATATTTTAGGAAATGGACAAGAAATGTCTTTTGGTCAATCAATAATTAGATGAAGACGTAAGTTTCATAAGAGTGACTATTATTTTGTATCTCATGAATGTCAAAGGTTTTTTCAACTATTAGGTTTAAGTGTTATAAAAAACGTAAAGTTCTTACAAAATCAATACCACGTTTGAAAAATCTTCCAGTATGTACCTAAGCAGCCAAATTACGGTGTTTTTCACGTAAGTCATCAATTTTCTGCTTTGATCGATGTAAAAAACACAAGATGCCTTAATTGGGCAGCTGGTACGAACAAAAATTCATTTATGACCTCTTTTGTTCGCTTCTTCTGTTCTCAACCCAACATTTTAAGCAACGCTACTCAAGTGCACCCCCTTTCTTTTCTAAATATGTGCGTCGTGTAGCTCGTAGACGTATTATCTATTATGTCAATATGATATTATCGATTACGTCACTAATTTGGTTTTAAGAACGATGGTTTTACTCGTGGCTCGGCGAGCGCAGTCGACCAGCGAGCCACACAATAATTGGGCTTTGTAACTCAGCCTTGTTCGCAGTATGAAACTGTTATCTCACTAACTATAGCGCATACTAATGCAGAAATATGACACCAGACCAATTTTTATACTTACTTTCTTACTTTTGTCAACGTTTACTCAAATTTAGTTAATATTTCAATAATAAGTAAGAAATAGACAAACTTAGCTTAACTTGTAGTTACTAACAAATATTTTTTATTTCTTCAATATGAATTACCTAAAAATAAATTTACAGGATAAGAATAATTATGGGGTGTCTTCAAGATATTTTACCTCTTTTCTTATCAATTACGATCATTCCATGTAAGAAATGCCTTATTAGATCTCGATGAAGAAATGTTTGTTATGTATTTATTGTATCTTCTCGCCTTGAAAATACCTTTACTGTACAGTACTTAGTAATGTTAAAATTATAACAGTTCCACTCACAAGCCACGCGAAGCTCGGTAAGTGCTTTTGATCGTCGATCATCCGTATAAAGCGAGCAATTTGTGTAAAATGTTCCAGTTACGTTGTCAATCCATGTTTGTTTATTTTCTCTATGTGCAAAATGAAAAATGTAGGTTCGGTTTGCCTACTCTATTTGCACGGTTGTATAATCTAAAGTTCTTTACATTGGAGCACCGCTGATGTGCAGTCGCGAGATATTCGCAAACTTCGTGAATAACTACGTAGTATGCAGTCAACTGTTCTTGCTAACTTAATATAATATTTGAACTGCACTTGCGCTCTTTATAATTATTGCTGAGAATTTCAATCATATATTGGTATAACTTAAATGGTTTAACCGTAAAATTTTAACGGCTTGACAAACAGTATGGATACGAAAACTAACAAAGGAGAAAATAACATGCACACATCATGCATTAAGATAGAACCGAACCATTCGCTCCTTCACGATCTGCTCTATTTCCGCGATATCAGCGGCGCCATTATTGCTTTCCATAGCATCTATGGCGAGAGAATTCTGAAAATATTCACCATAATATAAGCTCCGTTGCCAATAAACGGA
Organism: Leucoma salicis; assembly: GCA_948253155.1. Lineage (NCBI taxonomy): Eukaryota > Metazoa > Arthropoda > Insecta > Lepidoptera > Erebidae > Leucoma > Leucoma salicis. The sequence continues at coordinate 25,824,111 of OX411803.1, forward strand.
AACGATATCATATATTATCACAAAGTTTAAGTGCGCCAATGTCCGTTTCTTTTGTGGGACATTTTAATTATTACCAAAAATACAGAAAACTTCATGCCTAATATTTCTAGTAAATAACATTCTAAGGAATCTTATTTTGAAATTATGATGCTGTGAATTTTAGTTGTTGAACCCAACACTTATAGATACATGAATATTGGTATTAAATATAAGTCAATAAGAACTCTATACTTACTCTCTCAGCGGGTACAGCTGGCGTAGCTGGGGCTGGTTGCTGCAACACTGCTTGCGGGTTCTGTAGTAAAATTTAAGATTGAAATTTTGTTCGGCAATTCGTTTTTTTTAACATTCATGCTTACCTTGCTTGGAGTCGTGAAACCTATCCAACTAAATGACATCTGTAACATTATTGAACTCTGTTCCGTGTCGAATAACAACAATAGCGATACGTAGTGGCTATTCACTGAGTGTGACGTACTAAAAGCCCGCTACATCATTTTAGTTTAATAATTTTCGACAGAATCTTTAATGAATGTATGGGCTAAAAATAACACAGTTACTGTTGTGAATCCCAAGCCTATTTTACGTATTATTTGTTCTGTGGGATTAAACTAGTAGTTAGTTTAAAACATAACATATAACGAATGCGACAAGTAGCCTTCTCAACCTCAACCTCTAAGATGGGCTTTGGGATTGATTGTCTTTTGATCAGGTATACCGAAATCTAAATCATAGGAGGCTGTTTATAAGGGGTGTAAATTTTTGCGTCTAACTACAGACATTGCTTGTAATATAACGCAGTAATTTTCCAAAATAGCAGATGGATTAGTTAGCCGGATTCTGAGTGATTATCTAAATCGAGTTTATCAAAGTGAGGCTGACTGACCGCATTCGTAACGACGACGTAAGAGAGCGAGTAGGTATGAAAGAGAGTATTAGTGTAAAGATGCGAAAGGGAATGCTCCGATGGTTCGGACATGTGGAAAGAATACCGGACGAGCGACTGGTTAAGAAGATATACAATGCGAAAGTGGAAGGATGTAGGTACAGGGGGAGAGCGAGACTCAACTACCTACACCAAATCGGTCGTGTATTGAAGGAAAGTGGAGTCAGGAGTCTCTGAAACCGGCGAGCGTGTATAAAGAGAATTATGAATGTTGAGGAAGCAAAAGATGTATGCAAGAATAGAGCCTCTTGACATTATGTTCTCTCTGCCTACCCCGCAAGGGAAATGGCGGTATGATAAGTTAGTTTATCAATATTAAAGACGTGCATATGCAAAACCAAATTACATATAAATTGTACTAAGATGTGAATATGCAAACTTATATATAAGAGTAACTTGTACTGAGGTATCCAAATGCTTCTCATACTTCGGACATGAATTGGCAAAACATCTAGGACGGTATTCCAGGTGATGCAGGTTCAAATCCTGCTCGTGACTGTTATTTTCGATATCATATTTTCACACTTTGTGTTAATCTGATTTACAAAATTGATTGCTCGGTACAAATTAATTTTATCATAAGCTGATATATATCAATATATAACTAAAATTAAACTTACATTAATAGGTTTCATGGGCGGAGGCAGTTCTACATCAGCTGCTTCGTCCTCTGCCTCATCAAATTTTCCAGTTTCGTGTTCGTCAGGGCGTCCATTATCTCCCATAGTTCCATAAGGCAGCTAAACAAAATGCTATATAAAACCTCAGGGTAGACACAAATAGTAAATACCAAATGCGAAGTGCACGGAGCATTGGTGGACGCATGCGAGGCGTTTCACAACGACACAATTTTAAACATCAAATTTCTCTACTTAAAAAAAAAGTTCAATGGGGAGTATTATGGATGGTATGTTAGGTATTATGGATGCTATGGTGACCGTTGCACGGTACCACTTGTCATCAATTCCACTTTTTATTTGTCGCGGGAGCGCTCTACACTTTGTGCGGCTACGCATATTAATTACATACAGTTGTCACTGACAAGGACAACAAAAAATTACTGAAGATTAATTTATTGTTTAAGGATTAAAAAAAATTAAAACCTTTTTTCATATGCATATATGTATTTAAATTATCTTGATTTGTTACTATATGTAACTAAGAAACACTATATTGATTAAACTATAAAACGTTCATGTTATTGACGATAAAAGGGTGATAATTAATAAATGAATTCATGTGTCCTCGCGTATTTGTTTATGACAGACAGTGTAAGCCCACGACCACAGTGGTACCTATCAGACGATATCAGAGGCGATGCACAACTGTATAATTGTTTTAAACTATTGTGAGGTAGGTATACTTTCAAAACGTTGAAACTTTTTTTATAACGGAAAATTTTAGAATGTTATATTCTAAAATAAATCTGCTGGTTAAAATCGAGAGAATTTAAAATAATAGCTCTGATAAAACAGACGCCTGCAGCAGGGTACAGGCCTGCAGACGTAAATTTTGGGAGACTCCACTAATTTCCGAGACTAAGTTACGAGCGCTCATAACTGTGAACATACTTTGAAGCTTCACCAACATAATTAATTTACGCCGTAGGTGACTGAATGTAACTCATTTTTATTATATGTGGTGAAAGGGCCTCGATATATCATAATACCTAGATACATAAAAATAGATGCTATAAGGTCATTTTAGAAAATATTTTACTTACCTTGAGTTTTTTATCTGATGGGATCTTCTTTAGAGGGATTGGCTTTTCAGTAATTGCTGGTGATTGCGGTCCAGTGGGTTTCTCGGATTTATTTTGCGACTTATTTCGAATACCTCCTAACCATCTTTTTCTGCAGTGAAATAGTAATAGTTAATAACTTGACTGGTATTACACACTACTGTGAAATGGTTTGTTAGGAAGTTGAGTTTTCTAGGCCTACAAAAACAAAGATAATGAAATTCACATTATAAGGCATACTTTATAAATGCCGTAGGTACTTTTTTTATCTTTCACTGGAATGGAGGCAAGGTTTCAAACGCCTGTATTATTTTCCCAATATGAAACAACAAATCAAGCAACCATTAATTACGTTAAGTAGTTTATCAGCAGATCCCTTATAGTTCAGAGAACTTATTTTAATTCGTAGTCACTACGCTACAAACAGTAAATGAATCTTCTCGGTCATGCCTGCAACCATGCAACTTTTAAGGGAATTTCATTTTGAATTTTGAGTGAATTGTGACTGTGAATTATAAGAAAACTGAAACTTCAGTTCTTTTGGTCAGCATCTTAAAGATATGAGTCATTTAGCTGTACCTACTTAAAAATAGCAGTAGTCTGCAAGAGGAAACTAGATTATTTTCTTTTATAACGTTTTTCTTTTAATATCTTGTACGGTTTCTGTGTACATGAAGTATAGTTATTTCTGAGAAAAACAAAATTTGATGGATCGTATGCTACGGAAAAAAATGGGTGTAACGTGATTTAAGCAAATAATGTATCTTTTGTACGTAAAAGTAAATGGCTATATTTAAGGTAAATGGGGTAGGATTTGTCTAGAAAATTAGAGTATTACTTGAGCAATTCTTAACTATAACAAAAATTATAACTATATTTAACAATAAAAAAACACCTTTAAGACAATAACAAAAGGAAACTAAAAAAGTAAAAATTAAAGTTACAGCAACTTATTTTGATTTGAATAATCTGCAACTAGTCAATATACTATCATTTTGAAGTCGTAATTTTCACATTAGTTTAGCTAACCCGAAGACATGCTCAGCCCAGAAAATTCCGGAATTAAATATTAAAAATCGATTTGCTACTATCCAGACATTTTGAATACTTTGCAGGAGTCAGGGTCACGGCGGGACTATGGTGTTTCACGTCCAATTGTCTAAAATACTCGAGTTTGAAAGCAGACAAAAATTTATATTGATAAGTCAGTAAGTAGCCGTGTGGGGACGACTTTAGAATTGTGCCACCCCCCTCCACCCATGGGAGTCGTAAGAGCCGACTGAGAGAATACCGGGGGAGTGGGCAGCAGCACTCCTTCGAGTATTAACAACATCCACTGCGATCGCCAACCCGCCTGCCAAGCGTGGCGATTACGGCACTATCCCCCATTCTTGGGGAGGCCTATGTCCAGCAGTGGACTTTAAAAGGCTGATGGATGGATGGATGGATGGATGGAAGTCAGTAAGTAAGTATAATAATTCAGATATAAAGTTTACAATAGCAAAATTGTCTATTTATCAAACGACGCTATAAAAAAAAAACATTTGAATTTGCAATAGATGAATCCAAAAGAATTCGATAACACCTGATTTAGTTTTTTGATTATCCATCTAATATTATATTATTACAGTAATGTAGAGATGGTTAGGTATTTTTAGGTTAGGTTTCATGCAATAGTCGGCCATATCACTTAATTTCTATAATCTGGCTACGGTAAATAGGTAGGTATATAGATCATTTTATGGTGTTTTTATTCAATTATTATTTTATTATGAAAGTTTGCACAGTTATAATGATTTGATGTTTACAAAAGTTAATTATTTTACCCGCCTAATTAAAATTCGTTCATAAATAAAAATTTAAAAAAAATATATTCCTAACGACAACGTAAGAGCGAGTAGGTATGAAAGAGAGTATTAGTGTACAGATGCTAAAGATTCCCTTTAGCTTTAGCTCCGATGATTCGGACATGTGGTAAGAATGTCCAGCATTCTTCGAGAGTGGTTAAGAAGCTATACAATGTGAACTAGAAAAGATGTAGGTACAGGGGATGTAGGTACCGAGACTCACCTACCTAGACCAAGTCGGTCATGTATTGAAGGTAGGTGGAGTCAGGAGTCTCCGAAACCGGTGAGCGGGTATGAGGAGAATTATGAATGTTGAGGAAGCGAGAGATGTATGCGAGCATAGAGCCTCTTGGCAATCTGTTCTCTCTGCCTACCCCGCAATGGAAATGGCGTGATGATAAGTAGTACTAATAGAAGTAAAAAATAGTATTTGCTCTACTTGTATGAATTTTAAGGTAGTGTATTAGTCTTAGTATAGTACAATAATCTTACTTTAAATTGCATTGTTAAAATTTGTAACTAATACTATCAGTAAAGAGACAAAATTTTAAATAATTATTAATATTATCTCCGATTTGATTTTTGGATTATTAAGATTCCGTAAACGTATTTTTTTAATTATGAAATGTGTAGCATTTTCGTAAATATCAGCAAGTATTTTATTACCAAAGGTACATGAAAAACTGTTTTTGTTTGGTTTTGAATTTTCATTATATGTCTAAAATATAGGGATTTTCAAAAAGACAAATTGAGGATATAAAATTGATGTTATTATTAGGTATACGAATGCTGTTCGATATTCGTGCTATACGGTGTCGGTAACCTATATATAACAAAAGTATAGGATACCTAATTAAAACTGGCCAACCGTTGTAAAAAGTGGATAAACTTCACCACCATTATACATTTTACTATGATTGACCGTTACTTATGTATACCGATACTTATGTATAAGTAAAAAGGGTTTAAAATTTCTATTAGGACCAGCCAATTTGTATGAATATATCTTTTTAAATACGAAATAGGGGTCGTTCGTTTATTTAGGCACAGTACAATACGTCCAGCATAAGTATTAAGACCAGCCAATATGTATGAATATATCTTTTAAAATACGAAATAGGGGTCGTTCGTTTATTTAGGCACAGTGCAACACGTCTAGCATAAGTATTAAGACCAGCCAATTTGTATAAATATATCTTTTTAAATACAAAATAGGGGTCGTTCGTTTATTTAGGCACAGTGCAGCACGTCTAGCATAAGTATTAAGACCAGCAAATTTGTATAAATATATCATTTTAAATACGAAATAGGGGTTGTTCGTTTATTTAGGCACAGTGCAACACGTCCAGCATAAGTATTAAGACCAGCCAATTTGTATAAATATATCTTTTTAAATACGAAATAGGGGTCGTTCGTTTATTTAGGCACAGTGCAACACGTCCAGCATAAGTATTAAGACCAGCCAATTTGTATAAATATATCTTTTTAAATACGAAATAGGGGTCGTTCGTTTATTTAGGCACAGTGCAGCACGTCCAGCATAAGTATTAAGACCAGCCAATTTGTATGAATATATATTTTTAAATACGAAATAGGGGTCGTTCGTTTATTTAGGCACAGTGCAGCACGTCCAGCATAAGTATTAAGACCAGCCAATTTTTATGAATATATATTTTTAAATACGAAATAGGGGTCGTTCGTTTATTTAGGCACAGTGCAGCACGTCTAGCATAAGTATTAAGACCAGCCAATATGTATGAATATATCTTTTTAAATACGAAATAGGGGTCGTTCGTTTATTTAGGCACAGTGCAGAACGTCTAGCATAAGTATTAAGACCAGCCAATATGTATGAATATATCTTTTTAAATACGAAATAGGGGTCGTTCGTTTATTTAGGCACAGTGCAGCACGTCTAGCATAAGTATTTTAGGCACAGTGCAGCACGTCTAGCATAAGTATTAAGACCAGCCAATATGTATGAATATATCTTTTTAAATACGAAATAGGGGTCGTTAGTTTATTAAGGCACAGTGCAACACGTCCAGCATAAGTATTAAGACCAGCCAATTTGTATGAATATATATTTTTAAATACGAAATAGGGGTCGTTCGTTTATTTAGGCACAGTGCAGCATGTCTAGCATAAGTATTAAGACCAGCCAATATGTATGAATATATCTTTTAAAATACGAAATAGGGGTCGTTCGTTTATTTAGGCACAGTGCAGCACGTCTAGCATAAGTATTTTAGGCACAGTGCAGCACGTCTAGCATAAGTATTAAGACCAGCAAATTTGTATAAATATATCATTTTAAATACGAAATAGGGGTCGTTCGTTTATTTAAGCACAGTGCAACACGTCCAGCATAAGTATTAAGACCAGCCAATTTGTATAAATATATCTTTTTAAATACGAAATAGGGGTCGTTCGTTTATTTAGGCACAGTGCAACACGTCTAGCATAAGTATTAAGACCAGCCAATTTGTATGAATATATCTTTTTAAATACGAAATAGGGGTCGTTCGTTTATTAAGGCACAGTGCAACACGTCTAGCATAAGTATTAAGACCAGCCAATATGTATGAATATATCTTTTTAAATACGAAATAGGGGTCGTTCGTTTATTTAGGCACAGTGCAGCACGTCTAGCATAAGTATTAAGACCAGCAAATTTGTATAAATATATCATTTTAAATACGAAATAGGGGTCGTTCGTTTATTTAGGCACAGTGCAGCACGTCTAGCATAAGTATTAAGACCAGCCAATATGTATGAATATATCTTTTTAAATACGAAATAGGGGTCGTTCGTTTATTTAGGCACAGTGCAGCACGTCTAGCATAAGTATTTTAGGCACAGTGCAGCACGTCTAGCATAAGTATTAAGACCAGCAAATTTGTATAAATATATCATTTTAAATACGAAATAGGGGTCGTTCGTTTATTTAAGCACAGTGCAACACGTCCAGCATAAGTAATAAGACCAGCCAATTTGTATAAATATATCTTTTTAAATACGAAATAGGGGTCGTTCGTTTATTTAGGCACAGTGCAACACGTCTAGCATAAGTATTAAGACCAGCCAATTTGTATGAATATATCTTTTTAAATACGAAATAGGGGTCGTTCGTTTATTAAGGCACAGTGCAACACGTCCAGCATAAGTATTAAGACCAGCCAATTTGTATGAATATATATTTTTAAATACGAAATAGGGGTCGTTCGTTTATTAAGGCACAGTGAAACACGTCCAGCATAAGTATTAAGACCAGCAAATTTGTATAAATATATCATTTTAAATACGAAATAGGGGTCGTTCGTTTATTTAGGCACAGTGTAGCACGTCTAGCATAAGTATTAAGACCAGCCAATATGTATGAATATATCTTTTTAAATACGAAATAGGGGTCGTTCGTTTATTTAGGCACAGTGCAGCACGTCTAGCATAAGTATTAAGACCAGCAAATTTGTATAAATATATCATTTTAAATACGAAATAGGGGTCGTTCGTTTATTTAGGCACAGTGCAGCACGTCTAGCATAAGTATTAAGACCAGCAAATTTGTATAAATATATCATTTTAAATACGAAATAGGGGTCGTTCGTTTATTTAGGCACAGTGCAGCACGTCTAGCATAAGTATTAAGACCAGCCAATATGTATGAATATATCTTTTTAAATACGAAATAGGGGTCGTTCGTTTATTTAGGCACAGTGCAGCACGTCTAGCATAAGTATTAAGACCAGCAAATTTGTATAAATATATCATTTTAAATACGAAATAGGGGTCGTTCGTTTATTTAGGCACAGTGCAGCACGTCTAGCATAAGTATTAAGACCAGCCAATATGTATGAATATATCTTTTTAAATACGAAATAGGGGTCGTTCGTTTATTTAGGCACAGTGCAGCACATCTAGCATAAGTATTAAGACCAGCAAATTTGTATAAATATATCATTTTAAATACGAAATAGGGGTCGTTCGTTTATTTAGGCACAGTGCAGCACGTCTAGCATAAGTATTAAGACCAGCAAATTTGTATAAATATATCATTTTAAATACGAAATAGGGGTCGTTCGTTTATTTAGGCACAGTGCAACACGTCTAGCATAAGTATTAAGACCAGCAAATTTGTATAAATATATCATTTTAAATACGAAATAGGGGTCGTTCGTTTATTTAGGCACAGTGCAGCACGTCTAGCATAAGTATTAAGACCAGCAAATTTGTATAAATATATCATTTTAAATACGAAATAGGGGTCGTTCGTTTATTTAGGCACAGTGCAGCACGTCTAGCATAAGTATTAAGACCAGCAAATTTGTATAAATATATCATTTTAAATACGAAATAGGGGTCGTTCGTTTATTTAGGCACAGTGCAACACGTCTAGCATGGTCAATTGACCACAATCTATGTAAAAGGATACCTAAACCGCAATGCTTGTATTAAGTACGCTGTGTCATTGTTACTTAGGTTACCTCGTATTTGATTGATACAACCAGTTTTGATCTGATTCAAAAGTATACTAAAGCCTTGGATACACTTGAGAGACAAAAGGATCTACATGTTGCGCAATATGTCGCTAACAACAATATAAAATGTCATTGGGACAATGTCGTGGAACATTTTACAGGCCATGAGGCCACACCACTCAGTATTTATACAAATGTCACTCGAGGAGGCTGTGGCGTTTAGTGCTGCGAAAAGATAAATAAATATTTAAGTGATCTCTAAACGTCCGGCGGATCATATTTGTAACTCGAAAGCTAACATCTGATTTTGAAACTTTATTGGAAATTGTTGGACATTCTGTAACCTAATAGGATACAATACAACGGAACGCTGTTGGTTCTTACATGGTAATTTAAGCGCCTCGGCAATATGCCTTTATATCGATAATTACGGTTTGAAGTAGCATACAACAAATCATGACTGGTGGAAAGCTCAAAAAGTGAAGGCACGCGCGGTATAGTTTCCCCACACTACTGACTTATTGAGAGGCACGTTGCGAACACGACTACACTCGGTGACAAATGGCGCGACAATGAAGCGGAACATGTGCGCTCGCTCTCGGAGCGGGAACAAGCAACATGCCCCGGATCACGTATAATGTCGCGAGGCATGTTGCGGGGCACTGAGCAACGTTGCTGCGTCATATAAACTGCGTGTCGCGCATCGTATTGCAGGAGAAAATGTCCCTTAGTGTATCCCGGGCTTTACAAAGTTGACAAGACCGCAAATGGTTGTCTACGATGTCGATTGATATATGTATTGTAAATTATTATTAAATACTTTGTATGTTGTAATTATGATTAATTCGAATTAATTATAGTTAACATGCCGTTTTCCTCGTTTGTTTTACCTCCACTACTGCATACTTTAAGAGAGAAGACTTGACTTGTTGCATACCTATTTATGCTCGGAAAAAATCTAAAAACATGTCCATATTGAATCTTTTTCGTTATTAGTATCAAATTAGTTGATGAGTGTACTTTGAAAATCATCCACTAAACGTGTACCATACTCCTTATTGAAATTATATTATTAACTAATTAGTTTTTGTTCATGAAAACCATTATTCATAGTTACAAGTTAAAATAAATTACTCACAAATGTTATAAAAGTGAGTTTTTGCTTAATAATTTGTCACGCATTCAAGCCCTAACTACCTACTACATCTATAATTATGAAATTATTCATAAATAATATTTATGCATAATTTCATATATTTTAATAATAATATATAATAAATATAAATATTCACGGACATTTCTGGTCTCAAACTCAGCTTAATGCTTGTGCTATGGGTACGAGATTACGGATATAATACATATATTACTTTTTTTTTGTAAATACATACATATAATAGAAAGAAAACACCTAGACGCAGTAACTACAAATATCTGTGTTCATCACGTCGTGTTGAGCACGGAAGTCGGTTACACTACCGAATACGCCACGAGGCCCGTCAATTTATTAAATATTATGTAAGTCGGTTATACTACCGACTACGCCACGAAGCCCGTCAATTTATTAAATAAGTCGGTTACACTACCTACTATGCCACGAGGCGGGTCAATTTATTAAATATTATGTAAGTCAGTTACACTACCGACTACGCCACGAGGCCCGTCAATTTATTAAATAAGTCGGTTACACTACCGACTACGCCACGAGGCGTGTCAATTTATTAAATATAGTCCGGAACTCAAAAAAGGACACAGGCCACTTTTTCTCCTGGGAAAATAGATGGTTCTTGTGAGAAAGCAGCCTTTTTTAATAAAAAAGAAATGTGCGGTAAAGTGAAATATTAAGGCATATTATAATTAATTCTGAAATCCACGCATACAGTCGCGAACGGAATTTAGGAGTCTATATTAGAATGGAACCCTTATAATTGAATGTAATGAGTGTGATAAAGTTATCACAGTATATGCAGTTCTGCATAATCGCAGGTCACTGTTACATGCATCTAAGCAATGCATTGATTGAAATATTTTAGACAGCAGGCAACTTTATTTTATTTTCAAATTTACCGTGAAAGGCAATATGGGTAAACAAAGGCTTGTTTGATTGTTTGTTGCAGGGGCTGCAAGTATAAAGCGGTAATAGCATTTAGTATTCCTGGAAATATACACAGGACTGTCGAGTTCCATGAACTTTCGAAAGCTTTTCATTGTGTAGAATGCTAACGCATTTTTGCGCTCGTCGCTCTGCACTTGATCTTATTACGGAAATAATACAAGCGGGTGATTTTAGGTTCGCATCCCAATGATGTAGTATTTTTTTTTTATAAACGGAAAATAAAAATGCAGTGCTTTTTCCTTTTCTTTATACATACATTTTTAAATTCCCGCTAAGAAAATTGAAAATTTTCAAAAGTTGGGGAGTTATTGGTTTTACCCCGTTTTTCGAATTCGAATCGAGTTTTCAACGGATGTTGACGTTTTGAGGTCCTAGGAAGATTCCCCGGATGTATCCGCGATTTGTTGATTTTGAATACAATTAGGACCGATTCGAACCGGTAGATCTTGAGAAATCTCAAAAAAGAATCTACAAAACATTTTTTTTTCAAATGTGTTTATTTTTGGAATAACTTTTAAACGGTTTTACCGTTCGATTCAAAAAACCACCTCGATCGCCACCAGTCCGGTAAAAATCGGTTGATTCGTTAGTGAGATTCGTTGTAGAAAGCAATTGAAGAAAATGGTTTCTCAAGAATTTCTATGAAATTTTCAGTCTGACCAGTTCGAGCTTTAAGATTCTTCAAAGAGCTCAAAAAGCTGCGTTGAATGCTGTAAACTACGAGAAAATCGGTTCATTCATTAAAAAGTTATTCCAATTTAAATATTCAAAAATGCTGTTTTTAACCCCTGACGCAAAAAGAGGGGTGTTATAAGTTTGACGTGTTTGTCTGTCTGTGGCTCCGTAGCTCGCGAACGGATGAAGCGATTTCAATTTAGTTTTTTTTTATATGAAAGGTGAGTTACGGGCGAGTGTTTTAGACATGTTTGATGAAAATCGGTTGAGACGTTTATGAGTTGTGGGGGGTGAAAGTGGGGAAGAATAACCGAATGTCTGCAAATATAATCGAGCGGGGTCTCAAATGAAAGCGCATCACGTGCACATTACAAAATAATATGTTCAATGAAAATCGGTTGAGCCCTGAAAAAACTCTGGGGGTAAAAGTAGGGAAAATACCCAATATCTGCAAATATATGTGGTGGGGAGAAAATGAGGATGGAAATCCGAATGTCAGCAAATTTACCCAAGTAATCAGTAATTAAGTAAAATAAAAGCGAACAAGCTTGACTTAAATCTTTACCAATAAAAATTTAAAAAATTTCAACAAGAATCTATTTATTAACAACTTATCAAAATCTACATTATAATAAGTGTGTACCTATAAAAAGTATAAAATAAAAATTAAATAAAAAAATTAAAAAAATAATTCTAAAAAAAAATACATCGCGTTGGGGGCCTGCTCCATACCTAACTAAGCAACATATAGTAGGTAATAAATAAGTAGGAGAGGTCCCCCAACGCGATGTATTTTTTTAGAATTATTAATACTCGTACATACTTAGGTAATTTAAGATTGAGTTTCTTTCATTATTTTTTACTTTTTAAAGAGAACTCATGTTATTGTGACGGAGGTTTTTTAAATTTTGAATTTAATTTTTATTTATCTTTCTATCATTTTATTTATTGTATATAAAATGGTTTATCTTTGTCTGAAAAATACGATTAAACTCAAGCCTTCACTTCTTCATTACTATGAAAATTTCTTCCCATGAAGTTCTCCAAGTTTGAGAATAGGTAATAATCGTTGGGAGCTAGGTCAGGATTGTAAGGGTGCGCCAAAATTTAGTAGTTATTCTGAGTTCGGGTGTACTTTCATCCGTGAAATTGTATGTTTAAAAGTCCCCCGCGATACTGGGATTATTCCATATTAGCGGGTCTTTAAAGATATTAAAGGTTTTTATCGACTTTCATACAAGCTAATGAAAATAACGTAAGTCACAATCACGTAAGTGTTTATTAACTACAGGCGGTCTTTAACCAACTACCAACGACTTTCCAGGTGTCAACAAAGGTTTTAAAAATATAAGTCTCATTATCGCTTTAATAATAGGACTAATCCTCTTTTTGCACAGAGTAATTTTATCATATACTTTAAATATATTATTTGTTATATTGGACTGATTATAATAGTATTTCTGGAACTTAACCTGAATTTATGCACAGGGCTATATGTGTATACGGAACTGGCCACTTACATACACAATAATTAAAAACCTGTTACAACATTTGAAAATGGAGCTCTTTGGCTGTAGAGTACAGTTTGTTTCCTCTGACTGTCGCATATTGTCATTTAAGAAATTGTGTGTCTACATCACTATAGTTTTAACTCGTGATTTGAAATTTTCGTAGTATGATTTTCTAGGATTTTAAGTGTAATTTGACAGCGCCGCAGAGCTTCGCTCGGCTTCAAAAAAAGACTTTCAGGCATCTTTAGGCATAGGCATGGGTCAAATACAATCAATCCTACACAAACATTTGGTTATGAAAAAGCTGTGCTCGCGGTGGATCCCACACAATTAGATAGGGGACCAAAACACGGACCGCGCCACTTGGTGCTACGAGCCCCGATGCAAAATAGTTCGTCTAGTGTGAAATTTTTTCTGTGAGATTTTTTCTAACTTCATTATTTTTGTATATCAATATAAAATATTAAGCTGTTATACTATAACATGTCGCGTTACTTATGCCATTTTTTAATTATGAACCAATAAACTATTTTAGCTTTTTAAATTTATACATATCCTGTTTTAAATTCGAAGAAGTTATAAACAAAATAGTTCGTCTAATTATTAATCGATGCAAAAGAGTTCGTCTTTTGGTGAGTTAAATAAGATTATTCCTTCTTTGTACAATTATGTTGCATAATTTAAATTTGTAAAAGTATTTCTGTGTCATTTGTCAAGTGAGACAGTATAAATTCTGAAAATTTCAGTTTTTTTCATTAGTTTTCAAATAACAATGGGTCGTGGCAAACCCGTTTGTGAAAAGCTTCGAAAGCGAATAGTTTGTGGGGTCGATGCTGGCAAATCAAGTTACCAAATATCTAAAGACTTGATACTTCCCAGGTCTACAGTCCAATCTATCATTCAGCACTATAAAAAGAATAGAACGACTTCTTGTTTGAAGAAAACTGGTCGACCACGCATCACAAGTGCAGTAGAAAACAGACTCCTGAAGAAAATTATCAAAAATAATCGTCGTGCTCGAGCTGGAGAACTCACGGCAATGGAAGGACATGATTCACAAAGACGTCTCAGTTGATACTTGCAAAAGAGTCCTAAAAAGAATGGGTAACGGATTTTACACCGCTAAGGAAAAACCACTGTTGACTGCTGTACAAAAGAAAAAGAGGTTGAAGTTTGCTCGTGATCATTTAAATTAGACTTTCAATCAGTGGCGTAGTATTATTTGGAGTGACGAGTCCAAATTTGAAGTGACAGTCAGCGATGAAAGGAAAAAAAGTGATTCGGAACAAAAATGAGGCATTTCATACTGATTGTCTCAAACGCAAAGTGAAGTTTCCGGCGTCTCTTATGATATGGGGCTGCATGTCTGCACAAGGTGTTGGTGGTATGCAGTTTATGGATGGTTCTATCAATGCTGCAAGGTATCAACACCTTTTGGAAGAGAATTTACTGCCCTCTATTCCGTCACTTAAGCAACAAGATTCCTTCATTTTTCAACAGGATGGTGCTTCCTGCCATACTGCAAGGACAACGAAGACGTGGCTACTGGCGAAAAGCATCCCTACAATCGAATGGCCATCTAACAGCCCGGACTTGTCGCCGATCGAAACCCTATGGTGGAAAATGAAAAAAGTTCTCCGTAAAAATCCATCAAGATCGAAGAGCGACTTAAAGGCTCTTGGCTGTCTGGGAGTCAATTACGCCTGAGGAGTGTGCAGCGTTGGTTGCAACCATGCCTCTTCGCATTAAAGCTGTCATTGAGAGCAAAGGCGACACAACTAAGTGGTAGACGAACTATTTTGCGGGAGTGACAAGGGTAGACGAATACTTTTGCGTTATGTTTTTTAGAATATTTTTTTGATTTTTTTATGTTATGTAAAGTCTTGAAAGAATTTCAGTTATGTTAAAATAAACTTTAAAATGTTCCTCAAATTCTGGTTTACTTTTTATTAAAACGTTCTTAATTATTTTACCAATATTTACTTTCTATATTTTACGATTTGCACTACTTTCCATACTAGACGAACTATTTTGCATCGGGGCTTGTATATGGAATAGCTTACCAGATTCCAGAAAGGGGCGTCAGGAATGATGTGAGACATAGCAACAGATGACTAAACCTGAATTTACTGGTCCCAAAACAAAGCAGCAATTGAGTGTATCGGTCTTTCATAATGAGCCGAAGGCAACCAAAGTGGCATTTGTGCAAAGTAACTCTAAACGGATGTTTGCTCCTTTTTAAAACTGGGCACCTGGCTACTGTTAATTTGGAGAATCATCGTACCGTCAATAGTGATTGGTACATGGCAATTTGTTTGCAGCCGTAAACGCCCTATAATCTTACATCACGATAATGCCAGTTCTTACACGGCCAGACAGACAAATGAATAACTATTTAGATATTTTTATATATATTTTTAGCATTTGACATGCTTAGCACTATACATTAAACACAAAGTGAAAAATGTGAAATCGAAAATAACATTCAGGAGCAGGATTTGAACCTGCATCTCCTGGATACCGTCCAGATGCTTTACCAATTCAGCCATCCTGACAATTGCTCCTGACTGCTAATTTCGATAACACATTCATACTTAACGTCTTTGGGTGACGCCTGCACCATTTGTCGGAAGTATTTTCATACATTATACCGACCAGGTAAACTTAATTTTACAATTAAGATTTTACCTAATAATGACGCAAACCCTATAAATATTTGGTAATTTTTTTTCACTTTGTGTTAAATGAATAACTAATTAATCTTCATTTATTAGAAAAACGTAGATCTTATGGGCCTACCTGAATACAAACCCGACCGCCACCTAGCGACTATTTTTGTTTCCCAAACATTTTAAACCAGTTACGCGGTCAACGATTTCCTTCACCTGAAGAGGCTGTTAAAGGGTATAAAAAATATGTTCCCTAGGTCACCACGGAGGAGTGGCATAAAAGTTTTCAAAATTTGTTGATTCGTATGAAAATATAAATAAATTCATTTTTGACAATTCATAGTATTTGTTTCTTATTCATTCCGGAAGTGTCCCCACGTAGATATACTTAAGTTTATTTCAAATTATGAAATATCTACTGTATCGTAGCAATATGCTATTACTATTATAATACGTGTTGTTCCACAGTACATATCAGAGTGGTCAGATGTTTATCAAGCCAAGGACTAGCTACCGCAATGCGGTCAGACAAAAGTACCGTAACGATGTTGGATTATATTATATATTATCTGCTTACTACTTTACGAGAACATTGCATAATTTGTAGCACAATCTCAATTAACTTACTTTACATTAAAAACTTGATTCCACATTGTTCAAACCGAATGTATCACATCACTGTTTCCCACTACAACGTTTACGATTACATTTATGGACATTCAAACATCACCGGCCTGTTTATATATTGATGAAATAATTTACAAAGACAACGAGTTGATATGCTTCGATATGCATAACATACGACTACATAGCCGTTTGTCACTGTTCACAATACACGGTCGTTTCTACAATTACATACCAATTAACGAAGAGATTTAAATCACGTGCTACTCGTCGTATCACATGCCTGCCCTTTTCAAAATTTTCACTAAGTTAATCTATCTATTGAACTTTTTCAAATTTTAGAGTGATTAAAATATTTATATACATAAGCATTAACAAACCAACGAATAGGCAATTTAACAATCAAAAATATAAGTAACTAAATATTTATTTGGACTTGAATGTATGTAAGAACGAAAGAGATTAGATTACGTGCTGATAAGCATACATGGTATTTGATATTGTTAGAGGAATATACTATCTATCAATTGATTTACGGACATATAAATATTTTAGAGTGGGTAAAGGGTAAAGAAGAAGTTCGAAGAGGTCTCGTATTACAGTATAACATGTTTAAGGGTTCTCTATTACAGCGTACTACAGAAGAACTAATTAATTTAGTGGCAACAATTTAACCATCAGTTCCGTAGCCTTACTCGGAAATTGTTAATTTCGAACCTCAAACTAGTCTACGCCAGTTTGGTCGCGTAATCAAAGCAATTGTATATAATACCACATTATAAATGTATTTTATTTAAGCATTCCTAATATTTATAGCTTTCTTCTAAGAGGTTCTAAAAGTAGAAATGTCAATATGTGTCAAACTGTTTCACAATGATTTTCCTTGTAAACGAAAAATATTTCCATCGGTGCTGAGTACACTATTTATTTGACCTATGTACAGGTATTTTATAAGCACACACAGATCACCGCCTGCTATATGTCTTTATGTATGTCCGGTGAGAAGTATCGTGGTAACAACCTGATACGGCGGAGGCAGTTGGCACAGTAGCGGCGGCGCGAATCATCAGCGTCAGCGGGCATGGCTGGAGGTGGCGGCTGCGTCTACCCGACAACACAGACCAACTGAGGCCCGTCATGATATCGTATATGAATTAGATAAAATTACACTAATAAGATAAGAATACGACTAAGACTAACTTCAGATACCTATAAGATAAGACAGTATATTTACATTCGAAAAATGTTTTGTAATGTTAAAAACATTAGTAAAAAATATTTACAACGTACAATTATAAGTAAACTTTCAAAAATCAATAATATAATATGTTATATCAGCTCCGGTTACTAAGTGCGCAACTCTTTTAAAATATGTAAAGATATTTCAGCCTTCTTAAACATTAAATTTAAAAACAATAAATATCGTATCGTTTTTTTCATATGTATAATGTACGAGTATTACACGTTTTAACCTGTTTGAATTATTAACTCAGTTCATATATCATTGTGATGCTAATCGATAGACAAGCCTCTCAAATTGCGAAATGTCATCTGATCATCCATCTCCTAGTATACACTATTCGAGATAAACCTTTGTAGGTCGTTCGTGTTTTTTTGCTGAAGGTACCCTTATCTTATGACATCTAGTTAGTCACTATAGGTAGGTAAGAAGTTTACCTACACTTTTTTAATTTAAAGTGTGTTTATTCCATGCTAAATTGGTTTATAATTCGTCACATCTGTACAGAAAACTTTTCCGAGGCTTTACTACTAACACTGTTTTTGAATTTTTGCTTGAATACTGCTGTGCAACCCACATTGGCCTAAATCATATCTATACTTCCATTTAAACCCATAATTTTATTGATCGCAATAAATAAAAACAAGTACCACATTATTTTTAATCCTTGTTCTGTCTAACTATTGGACACGGGCCTTATAACCACATATTGTCTTTCTAATAAATAAAAGATAATAAAATATTATTGATAGTTTTAAATTATGAGCTGGGCCTGAGATGTTACAGCAGTTAACCCTCGTGTTGGAATTCAAAAGTTGCACGTTTCCATTATACCTAAATTGCACGAATTGTGTACATAAAACGGGCCTCGTAGCGTAGTCGGTAGTGTCGTGCACTACCCCGTGCTTCGATTCCCACTCAGCACAATTATTTGTGTGATGAACACAGATATTTGTACTGCGTCTGGGTGTTTTCTATCTATTATATGTATTTACAAAAAAAAGTAATATATATAGATATTATATCCGTAATCTGGTATCCATAGCACAAGTGTTAAGCTTGTTTTGGGACCAGAGGACGTTGTGTGAAATGTCCGTTAATATTTATATTTATTAATATTTCAGAAATAAACCCTATAATCATTTATACGATAATACGAGCAGACTCAGCTAGATTTACGTGAATAGAAAACTCTTAACATGATGAGTGCAATTACATTTAAAAAAGTAAGTTTGATGCTAGGCTGGCTTGCAAATACTTACGCAGATATTACATTAATACACGTTAATGATTCAGAATAAATCTATACAACCATTCCACCCGGAACCAGATATGCCATAAAATATTAGAAACATCAGCATAGTAGAAAATCAAGGAAACGCGATAGATTCCATAAAAGTAGATTTGTTTCAGAATGTGTAATAGTCGCGTAAATATAACAAAGCATTATTGATTCAGACTGTCAGTGGTCCCAATTTGTTATAACAATATTTTTTTTACGTGACTTCGCAGTATCCAGGCTAAACGAGACTCCCCCTGCCCCCCTCCAAGGCCTCGGCAAAACGTTGAGTAAGATACACAGGAAGATTACCAGCAGGTCAACTGTTACGACAGCCATATTGGTGATCACTGATCAGCTAGTGGTCCTCAAGGTATTGCGGTGGTTTACAACCTTCTGCATACTGGTCTCCCACTCCGGCACGAGGGCTACTCACTGTTTTTGCTGGTTGGCGGGACAACCTCCCTAGGATATCTCCGGGTTCGGGGCCCTAACTGACCGGCAGGTGGCCGGCGAACCATTTTCACTGAGTCACCCTGAACCCCGTGCCAGCCGAATCACGCCGAATGACGACTTTTATTATTTTGTTTCTTTGATGACGCACAATAAGTGCAGTTTATATCATAAAATTAATGATAAATACTAGGCTAATTTTCCTGAGACATATTTAATCAAAAACTAGCGATAAGTTAATCAAAGGAAAGCAAACACTTTCGTTCAATAATAAAACAATATTTACCCGCTAAAAGGCTTTCGGTGCTTCACGGGGCTGGCGGCGCTAGTTGTTCCAGGGTCAGAACTTGATGCTTCTGCAAAGAAAAACCCAATGTAAATATCCAAGTTTCTTTTAAAATACAATAATTCAAAGAACCAAATAAAAAACAAAAGAATGGCGGGCGTATTTTTTCTTATGCTGATGATACAGCATTGGTTTACTCAGGGGTTTCATGGAGAGAAGTGCCGAGCGTTGCTGAAGGCAGTTTGTCGAAAATATCTGGCTGGCTTAGTGAAAATCTTTTAACTCTCAATATTCAAAAAACGAACTTCATCTGCTTTACTCCAAATCAAAGGACGCAGCCTGGCCCCGAATTTAAAATCATTATTCTTGAGTGTACCAAAATATCTAATACTTACTGCCGCTGTCAAAGTATTGAACAAGTAACATCCACGAAATACTTAGGTGTAACTGTTGATCAAAGACTGTCGTGGCATTTTCACATGGAAGTTATCACAGGTAGGGTGAGAAAATTAATATGGATTTTTAAAGCATTGCGTCATGTAATGCAAGCAGAGACTCTTAACAGAATCTATACTGCTTTGGCACAGTCGGTAATAACGTATTATATATTAAAAATAAATTTTTGAATTTGGAACGAGCTCAGAGATCACTTATCAAGGTTATGTACTTTAAACCTTATAGGTATTCTACAGAAAATCTATATAGGGAAAGTAAACTGTTAGGAGTAAGGAAATTATATATCTTAAATGTAACTCTAAACTTGTATAAAACGTTAACATACAATCCATCAGTACTCGGTAAAAGACGTAAATTTATGGTAGCCTATTCTGCGAGAGTTCGTACAGTTTTTGCTAGGCGTCAATATGCTACACAATCGGCATATATCTATAACAAACTAAACAGGCAACTAAATATCTATCCTATGTTACTCTACAACTGTAGAATTACATTGATGGAATGGCTTAAAACACTAACGTACGATGAGACTGAAGGCATCTTAGTTCGAATTAGTTAAGAAACAGGCACATGCTTTCATGTACGGGCATGCGAACACACACACACACACACACGCACGAACGCACTCGCACACAAACACACACCCATATGCACACACAACCACGCACACACACACACACACATACAAGCGCGCGCACACACACACACACACACACACACACACACACAGACACACCACACACACACACACACACACACACACACACACACACACACACACACACACACACACACACAACCCCACAAATTAACTCAAATAAGGCAGCAAGAATGTTATGGTCTTGTCATTGTTAGTTATTTGAATAAGGGAAGAAGCGAGATAGCTCCAATACAAGTATATTGATAACTTACTGGGGCTTATCTCAATTTTGTATTGCATGACAATTTATGAGATACAATAAAAACATTTTTATTTTTATTTTTTATTTTTTTTATATAGTTGAACAAACGCTAATGTCCTTTTAAGTGTCGCTGGACTTTTAGTAATGGATAGTTTTAAAAAAATCTTTGAGTTTTAGTAACCGGCTAGAAGTAGGAGAGTTATATAACATGAATTCCCTTACAATTTGAGGTGTCAATCAGTAGTTTTTTTTTGTAACTGGCAATAACTTTTCATATGAGTTGATGATCCAGTCATTTAGTACTTAATACGTAGGCGAAAAAGACGGCCTATTATAGAATAGGCCGTCTTTTTTTGTCTACAGCGATATTGAACGCAATTAATCCATAATAAAAATTAATAACATATTTTTTTTTTAGAATTGGCTGATCGTCACAAAATAAAGGTTTTAGGTAAATAAAGATAAGTCTATCTTAACTTCACTGAACTTTAGTTATTGATATTCCAAGATGATAATCTAATCGTTAAATTCAATTATTGGTTTAATTCAGGGCTTCTTGCGAGCTATCCTTATCAGAAATTCTTAATTTAGGTACTAACTGCTGCATTCGCTTATGGGCGGGACTTTGTCTACAGCATGTAACCGTCACCAACAAAACTAGCTTATAGAATAACATGCTCTTCTAACACTTTTTAAATGTATCGTTTGTTAGTCCAGATACGAAATTAAGGTCTTTTTTCTTACAAAAATATTTACGGTTGGTAGCTACCTCATTTTACAATTTACAACATTTGCGCTCATTTTACAATTATAACGTGAGCTTTGCAAAAATCAAACGTTTATTATTAAACTAGGCGCTCACATTAATAGTAAATTTTTTTTTACTTTTTTTATGAAAATATCTAACAAAATATTTTTTAGTTATTTGTACACACGTGACACGTCGAAATTTCTTTAAATTCATTAGCTCACAAGCAATAGCACGATGATTGTTTACACCTAGTATATACCTAGGCCTATAGCTAATTTCCAGGTATCAGATTACGTAAAAACATTACTCAAAAAATCATTTTCTTAAAGTACGTATTGATATTCTACTTAGTAGACTAATCATAAAGACCAAACTTGCGAATATTGCACGCCTCATAAGCGAAGCGTTGAGATGGGTTCTACTCCCGCTTTACACGGAACAATTGATTTTTCAAACCTTTAAATGTCTCTATTTATATTGCACTTGTAAAATAATATCTACACACACATATAAAGAACAAACACTATTTTTAACACTCATGATACTTTGATGCCATTTTTGTTATTTAAACTACTGGTTAGGGAGCTGAATGCCAAAATTTCTATATGATTTGTTCGTGTGGCAGACATGATTAATATCAATGATTATACCATAAAAAGCATTAAGGACCGGGTCTGCCACCATAACAGGACTGCGTTATCAATTGACAGGACTTTAAAAATGTAAAAAAACGATATGCTAAATCATTTGTTTGTCTCTGCCTCTTGAACTGATGGTCAGAAACACCTTCAAAACGAGACACATCGAAGCGGCAGACGTCCAGCCCTCTTACTTTTTAAGTAATTAATTTTAAACAATGTTTTATGATTTAAAAAATTGCATATGAATTGTTCGCTTGGCAGACCCGAATTGTTCGATTAATGACGATATAAAGAACCACAGAAAAATAGTCTGCCACCATGATAGCGCTGCGTTTTCAATCGACAGCGCTTTAATAGTGTAAAACAAAAAATGTCTGTTAAATTATTTGTTCGTATTTGCCTTTTGGACTGTTGGTCAGAATCATCCTCAAGACGATAAACATCGAAGAGGCAGACGTCCAAACCTCTGATTTTCCAAGGGCAGAGCATTTTTATATAATTTTTTTTTTCGAAAGTTTTGTCTTTCTTTTTTAGATAGAAGAAAGTGACAACGGTATAATTCCACAGGTAGTTGGCGTTTACCTACAGGGCATTCCGCGTCAAATCACGCGGTCGTTGGCCTGACCCCTCGGATTTTGATGTCCAATGAATCGTGGGTTTCGTTTGGCTCCAAATATTATTTCAAATGTTTAGAAATGTTTATTTTATTTTTATTAGGGGTTGTCCGAGCTAAAAAGCATTAAATTGAGGAAAAACATAAAGAGGAGCCTTTTTTAAATTAATGAAATTTTTTCACTTATCTGTGTATAGTTCGATAATGGACCAAACGTCTATGTGGGGCTGGCTTTAGAATTGTCCCACCTCTCTCTACCCACGGGAGTCGTAAGAGCCGACTGAGGGAATACCAGGGGAGTGGGCAGCAACACTCCTTCGAGTATTGAGGCCTATGTGCAGCAGTGGACGTTGAAAGGCTGATGGATGGATGGATGATGATGGAAAAATGTTTTTGTTTCACTCTAAAACCAAGAAATAAAAATCAAGTTTCACTAGGATTTTTTTCTTTTTGTATTCTCACTTCAAGAAACAATTACAATAAGAAATTATGAAAAAAAAAATAGTTATTATTTTAAACATTTTTGATCTATAGTAATTATTTTACCGCCTGATTTGACGTGGAATCCCTCTATAGACGGCTGTTTTACGCGGTCAACCTTGTGAGAACTGTCGATCGTTTCCCTTCGTTCGCTCCGAATAGTACTGTCTTGCTCTCTCGTACACGTATTTATGTGGTGATCCTCTCTTATATATATATAATGCACTATGGTGTACAATATATATATATCTAAATATTTAACGAAGGCAGGAGCTTATCTTCATTTTCATATTCATCAGAATGATGGTCAGACATGAGGATAGTCTTGTAATCACACGACGTTATTGTTCAATACACTAATCTTTATGGATAGTTTAGTTTTGGTAACAAAAGAACAAGTGATGCTCACAATATTTTAGGTTGTTACTCTCAAAATAATCACATAGTGCACCTATGGTTAGTTGTATGGCGACCACGACCGACTGTGTTCACGATCTTGCCAATCGAATCCCTCGTAGGACGTCTCTCCTCTTTTAAATTGACTAACTGCTATCTGTCAGCCGTCACCTACCGCCTGACGTCTGTCATCGCATCACAACTAAATACTTATAATGTGAAGACATTTATAAGATATTGAAGGTAAGTGACTCAAGCAATAATAAAATTACATTACATACCTAGTCTAGTAGACGTCAATAGGCTCGCCCCCTGTTACGTGGGACTTAAACATAGCTGGCGAGTCGTGGGTGTGTAACACACCTCTGCCTACCCCTTCGGGAATACAGGTGTGATGCTATGTTTTTTTTTAAATAAACCTTTTTATATTAAACACAAAGTGAAAAATGTGAAAATCGTAAATAACAGTCACGAGCAGGATTTGAACCTGCATCTCCTGGATACCGTCCAGATGCTTTGCCAAACCAGCCATCGTGACATTTTTCACTTTGTGTTTAATGTATAGTGCTAAGCATGTCAAATGCTAAAAATATATATAAAAATATCTAAAAAAAAACATCTAAATTTTTAATTGATTAAAATTTTATTTCCTTTCATAAAAGACAGAAAATAATATACTATTACGTGAACTCTTAGTAATAACAATAATAAACCGTAATACCCGCTTAAAAAAATCAGCGACCTAGACGTCTGCCAATTTTTTTTTTCCTATTCTGGGAGTCCTAATGAATCGAATGGACGCAACGAGAACGACGAACAAATGATTTAGTATTGCTTTTTTTTTACATTTCGCGCCTACGTCCCATGATAAAACAGAGCCCTGCAGATCTGCCTCTTCGATGTTAATAGTTTTAAGGATGATTTTGACCATCAGTCCAAGAGGCAGACGCGAACAAATGATTTACTTAGTATCACTTTTTTTTACATTTTTGAAGCGCTGTAACTTGAAAATGCAGGGACATACGACTTTCATTTACAGGACCAAATCGGTTTGTATTGGCATAAACTTTCATCCCTATTAATATGAAACAGGAACAAATCATATACCAAAATGGCACTCAGCTCAGTACACAATAACAGTCACGCACTCAAGTCAGGCACTCAATAACAGTCACGAGCAGGATCCTGCTCGTGACTGTTATTTTCGATTTCACATTTTTCACTTTGTGTTTAATCCCTAACCATAGTTAAAAAACTGTTTGAAAAAAATCTGACTTGGACGTCCGTGAGTTGTAGGTAATGTATGTTAACACGATAACGACCAAAATACTTTACTAATCGAGTCTTCTTTTTTCGTTTACGAATTATTATGATTAGGAATAGAGCCCTATTACTTTTCATGGTCTGATTCGATGTGGTTTAATTGTTATTAATAAACAAAAAAATGCTGAATATTTACGCTCAACGCGACACTAAAACCAGCGCCTTTCATGAGAACTACCTTTTTACGTACGCATAGCCACCGGTGGTTTTACTATCGTCAGGTGGTTTTACATTCGCCCGGCCGGTACATTGTTTTTTGTTAAAAGAAAGTTCTTACCTTTGCTTGACGAACTGATGATATTTGTCAAGTATAATAACTATTTTATCCATAACAATAATTAAAAACACTAAACACACGTAAATAATAATACACCAACGGAATATTTTTAGCGGCGCGGGGGCCCTTTTTTTGCGTGGCCTTGGCGTGCGCGCGGCCCGGAACTGAGAGGTAGACCAATACAGAAGTACTTCTTAAAATTAGCGCTATATGGCGTTAAAGACATGAAACCCACATTAGTACTTTTTGAAATTAGCGCTATGTGATTTATTGAAAACTACTTAGTAAGACCAATACATTATTAGTTACTTATCAAATAATCAATTTTATTGTGAAAAATGAAGATTATGAGGCGTGCAGTTTTGGATTTTTCAAAGTATTTTGAATTGAGTGTAGTGAATGTGTGGTACTGTCATTACAAAACAAAAAAATAAAGGAGATGGCCGAAAATTGTATGGACCCCGATTCTCGTGCATTGGACTTTTATCTCGAACTCGACATATGTCGAAAAAAATTGCGAATGTCGAGTAAAAACCAATTTTCGTATTCTCGGAATGTCACGTTAGAGATAAGTCTACCACTCAGCGCACGACATGCAACGAGTAGTCTATAGCAATCGACATCTTGTGTCGAATGATAATTCGAACGTCACTTTGTTTTTGTTGTGAATAGTTGTGGACTTGTGGTTGTGAAACGTCTTGTAAACTAGATTTTGTTCCAACCCAATCCTTGATATCAAGTGGAAGTCAAGAAAATGGGTGATGAGCTAATTGTCGCATTTATTAATAATCTGGTGGAGGCTACAGAAGATGCGGCACTGGGTATTCCACGTCGGCAAGGTCTGTGGCGTTATAACGCTATGGAGTTAAGAGATGCAGCGTTCCAAAAAAACTTTCGCCTATCGAAGGAACTGACGGATGAACTAATAGACATAGTGGAACCAGTCTTATGTCATAGGACACGACCCTATTTTTTTTGTTAAGGCGGTAAAAAATGTTCCTAACCGCACACCCCGTCGTTCGGGGCAACGACCAGGGGTAGTGTGGGGCCTGCACCCACTAAAGAAACCTGCCGTGTGCCGTCTCTCCGCCTTTATTGGTGGGCCACTGGAACTATGTTACATTCCTTCGGTGGTATAGGACACGACCCTGCATTTTTTAATTATTCTATACTTAGAAACATAAATTAACAAACAAACGACACTGATAAATATAATACTATATTATAGGATTTTTACTTTTTATCGTTTTGGTAAAACATTTCGTATAATGCAAGTAGTCTTTCTACAATTTTTTGTTATACTATAATACATTGTATATTAATATTGCACTAGGAGATCTTCTAACTGTGCAGCAATGAATAGAATTATAATATTAAATTGACGCTACATATATATAAACAACTTCTTTTTTTTTTAAGGCGGGAAGAAATGTTCCTAACCCCGTCGTTCGGGGCAACGAACAGGGTAGTGTGGGGCCCTCACCCACTAAAGAAACCCGCCTTGTGCCATCTCTCCGCCGTTACTGGCGGGCCACTGGAACTATGTTACATTCCTTCGGTGGTATATGTATATATAAACACCTAAAACATATTTTAAAACAATTTTATCGCTTAATCGATATTTTTCCCAACACAATCGATACTTTTATAAAATAATCGAGAAAACCTACTATAAGCCACTCAAAAGAATTAGTCAATTTTTACCACCAGTCAAGTGCCATATACCCTTACAGGATGCAGGAGTGTACAAGCTGGATACTGATTGTGGCCTCTCCTACATTGGGCAAACAAAGAGATCCATAAGAACTCGGATCAAAGAACACATAGCTGATGTGAAGCACCGGCGGTATACAAAGTCTGCAATTTGTAAGCACACACAGGACCACACTCGCCATTACATCAGGTTTAACAAACCTCAAATCCTCGCAAAAGAACATCGATATCGTCCTAGAATTATACGTGAGGCTATTGAAATTAAGAAACATCCCAATTTCAATAGAGAAGACGGCTGGGTCTTACCATCAAGCTGGAATCCTGTGATAGGCCTCACCAAACATAATACAAGAAGGCACACCACAAGATTGCAAGACACAGTTAGCGCTTATTGTGTAGATAAAACCCACAGTAGTGATTAGTTAGTATTTCCGCATAAATTTAATAATGCATAACAAGTTGTTGCCTACTGAGTTTTCTGGCCGGATCTTTCTCAGTCAGGCCGCGTTCTGATCCGGTGGTAGCTTTTTTAGTGTTAGCTTCTATTAAAATCAATATATTGAATAATAGAAACTAACAATCAATATTGTCTTCTTAATAGTAGTTTTTTGATTACTTAAAAATTTTAATTGGTAGTTTGTGGTAGAATGTTTAAGCACTAAATATAAACAAAAAAGAAAAATTACTAATTTTATTACACTAGCTTAAAATCTCATACATTGTAGGCATAAATCTTAGAGTAGATATTTTTAATTGTGTTTCTAAACGAATATTATGTGGATTGAAATAAATAAACCAAAAATTTGTAAAATCATATTACTGTGAAACAACATATCAGCTTTGGACATCTACCATCTAAGTCCACCCGTGATCTTGAATGCTGTAAAGTATTCGAAACGTCGGGATAGTATAAAAATCAATCAATCGCGATAGATTCCGTAAACGTAGTTTTATTTCAAAATATGCTTTATCTTTAAAATTTTGTCATATGGAAACATTGTATCGAGGAGATACAAACGGGCTTGCTTGTCAAACGGGCTTGCTTGTCCCAGCATGAACCGGGCCCGGCTACACCGGCGAGGTACTATTACCCTTTCACAGAAGATCAGCGCTAAACAACAGTATGTATTCCTGTTGTATTTCGTAAATGAAGAGTGAAAGCGCGGGAGTCCTAAGCCCCTTCCTCAGCCTCTCCTTATTATCTTTCCTTTCCACCTCCTATCCCTTTCCTTGAAGTTGGCGATGAATTAAACCTACAAATCCCAATGAAAAGGCAAATGGCGTTTTTATATTATGCTAGCGGCTACGCTCGCGTCATAGTGATATCCTATATGTGATGATAGATGTAAAATCCATTTTGGATAAATTCTTCCAAAGTGCTCACCAGTATCAAGGAAAACCATATGTCAATTTTCATGGTCCTAGCTACTCGGTCGGTCAGTCAGTCAGAATAGTTAGATTGTTTCAGTTCTGAAGTCCACGCAGACAAAATCGCGGGAACTTATATTTATCTTCTATTCTATCTACGAGTATATACTACTATAAAACTGTAACAGAGCTGTGTCTGTACATTCAAGATATTTGAGAAAAAATGACTGTTATAGGCTACATAGGCGTGTTTAAACAATACATTTTTTAAAATTTTTGTCTGTTTGTCTGTTTTTCTGTTTGTTTGTTCGCGCATCACACAAAAACTGATGAACGGATTTTGATGCAAATTTTTTATTTGAAAGGCCTTGATTATACTTAAAAACTGGTAGGTATACATTTTATCCCGCTACTATATCGGGAACCTGAGATACAACCTAAAAGCCTAAAAGCTTTTGGCTGCGGCGGAGCCGCTGGCAAAGGCTAGTACTAATAAAGCTGTAACAGAGCTATGTCTGTACATTTAAGATATTTGAGAAAAAAATACTTTAATAGGCTATATAGGCGTATCTAAATACAAAACGTTTTTTTTTAGATTTTTTGTCTGTTTGTCTGTTTATCTGTTTGTTTGTTCGCGCATCACGCAAAAACAACCTAACGGATTTTGATGCAACTTCTTTTGTTTGACAGCTCTTGATTAGACTTAACAACTCGGTCATTGGCTTTGTTACAATATTGCTCGATAGTAAAAATGTTTACGTCAGTAAATATTTTTTCTGTAATCTGCCTTTGCGTATCGCTTATGGAGTTGTTTTGACTTTACCGCCCTATTCCTTTTTGAAATATCAGTCATCTTTTAAAATACGCGACTTGATTCTAGATGCTATATTCATTTTCCTAGATAAACCTTTTGCTTTTGGACAGGATTTCTTTGAATGCTTTTTCTAACTGCTTTGATCGCCTGTTTAGTATGAATACTACGTGGACGGCCTCATCTTTTACTATCACAAACACAGGACTTTTAATTGTACCTATCAATAGCTCTGTACACAAACATTCGAAGAATATCAAACGGATAGTGTTTTTCAGAAATTATATTTGGCTCCATAGATACCTACTTTTTTTAGCTATAACAGCAATTCGGTTCTCTTTATTACTCTACTCCATTTTAACAGGTTCCCTGTCACATGAATCATATAGGATACATAACAATTAAATTTCTATTGTGTTTACAAATGGACAGGGAATTGGTTAATATCACAAAAATATTTTACACAGATTGGCGCGAAAATAAGAAAACACAATGAATTTTCTATTAGGAATAAAATGGCTTTGAATTCAAATTTAAAACTATTGTTTTTTTTAAATTGTATTATGTAAGGTCACTATGTAAACTTCAACCAACAGTCACAATATTGGGTAGTTGTTTAATCACGTTAGATCGATGTTCACTATTCAGTTTGTAAACAAGGAGTAGCCAGCCCATATATATATATATATTACGTGCATTAAATATCTTTTAGGCCGTATGGGGCCGGTTTTAGAATTGTCCCACCCCTCTCTACCCACGGGAGTCGTAAGAGCCGACTAAGGGAATGCCAGGGGAGCGGGCAGCAGCACTCCCTCGAGTATTAACAACATCCACTGCGATCGCCAACCCGCCTGCCAAGCGTGGCGATTACGGCATTATCCCCCCTTTGGGGAGGCCTATGTCCAGCGGTGGACGTTAAAAGGCTGATGAATGGTTGGATGGAAATATCTTTTACATCATAAGTACAATCATTTTGCATTTGCCAGTTAAGTCATCGAGACATGTATTAAGGAGCTAATAATTTCGACAACACATTCCTTGCCTTGGATGTATTTGCATACATTGTTCCGACTAGGTAAGCTAGTGTTTAATTTTATAAAATTTTTAAAAGAATAGTATTATAAAAAGGTTTTAAGATGGAACAGGTAGGCAGGTAAAAACAACAATAACTTGTAAGTGTGGTGCAATATCTTTCACAACCCCTAAGAGTGATGAATCAAGATACGATCAATATGTGTACACAAACTAATTAGGGCACATGAGCTCGTGCGTGCCGGAAAGTAATTCTATTAGTAGACAATGACCTACCATCAATATGCAGGCTAAATATCAAAACGTACTGGAAGATCATATTCAGACATGATATTGAAGCCATCTCTATAGGCGAAAACCACAAAACCGTTATAACATTACAGTTTTCATATTTTTATATAATTTTACGCATTTGACACGCTTCTAGCACAAAGTGCACAATTTGGATATGCACTTGCGTGTTTTTGGAAATCGTGACTGTTATTTTCGAATTCACATTTCCGCACTTTGTGTTAACATTACAGTTATACCTAAATATATCTTATTCTAGAATACCCCCCATGAGTGTCTTATTTTATCTTTATTATTCTTTCCCACCTAGGACTGTACCAGTTGAAATATCCTAAATTTTTATAGAAAAAGCAAACCACTACGTTCTTAAATAGCTAACATGCTGGGTACATAATAAAGCACATAGCTCTGTCTTCTCTGGTTTAGTAAATTCTAGTCTCTATTTTCTCTGAAAATATTCAATTAACTACCTAATATTTTACAACCTTAGATTGTTTTATCACCAGGCATAGGTACCTAACTATTACCTACCTCAGAAGTAACCTACTTCAGAAGTATTTATTCTTAAACCGTCACCTCAAGAATAATCTTTTAAATAGTAAAACTATTAGGTTATATTAGGAGGTAATAATTATTCTAAGACTAAAGCAGAAACTTTTTATTATAGCACTGATATAGTAATATGGAATTAAATAAAAGCTAACACCAAGTAGGTTAAGGTTGAATACAGCCAAAATCAGTGTTCCGTGAGATCG
Source organism: Leucoma salicis (assembly GCA_948253155.1). Taxonomy (NCBI): domain Eukaryota; kingdom Metazoa; phylum Arthropoda; class Insecta; order Lepidoptera; family Erebidae; genus Leucoma; species Leucoma salicis. Next base: position 25,855,782 of record OX411803.1, read on the forward strand.
GTTCGGAATCGGGCAGTGTGCTCACACGAGCTACATCTGATATACCTACTCGTAAGCGCTCCCCTATTTAACCTACGGCGCTGTTCTTGACCTTTCTTTGTAGCTTGCCAATATAACAAAAACAAATAAAAACAGGATATGACAAAGAAAACATATTCATTAACTACATTTAAATATTCAAGGAACATTTAATGTTGTTCTTTATACTATTATAAAGCTGTAACAGAACTATGCCTGTACTTTTAAGGTATTCGTAAACAAATGAATGTATTACGCTATTTGTCTTTTAGAGACGAACTGAACAGTAAAACATTTTATTTTAGAATTTTTGTCACGTTCTCTGTTTGTTCGGGCATCACCCAAGAACTACTGAACAGATTTTGATGAAACTGTTTTACTTTAATAGCTCTTGATTAGACTTCAAAGCTGGTAGGTATACATTTTAACCCGCTACTATATCGGAAACCTGAGATTTATCCTAAAAACTAGCTTTTGGCTGCGGCTGAGTCGCGAGCAAAGGCTACTCTAATATATCAAACATCCATCCATCAGCCTTTTAAAGTCCACTGCTGGACATAGGCCTCCCCAAGAATGGGGGATAGTGCCGTAATCGCCACGCTTGGCAGGCGGGTTGGCGATCGCAGTGGATGTTGTTAATACTCGAAGGAGTGCTGCTGCCCACTCCCTCGGTATCCCCTCAGTCGGCTTTTACGACTCCCATGGGTGGAAAAGGGTGGGAGAATTCTAAAGCCGGCCCCACACGGCAAGAAAATACATCAATGTCTAATATATAAAATTCTCGTGTCACAGTGTTTGTCGCCATTCTCCTCCGAAACGGCTTGATCGATTCTTATTATCTTGTACGTATATTTAGTTGGTCTGAGAATAAGATGTAATCTATTTTTCATACCCCTAACTAAAAAGGGTGGTCCACCCCTTAATATTTTATTTTTATTTTTTAGACCAAATTTTTTATAGTAATATTTATATGATTCGCCATATAAGTTAGTTTTTTTTTCCATGCCAGAAATTCCTTAAAAATTCTCTAGAAATAATTTATAGGCATGCCAAACAACGTTTGCTGGGTCAGCTAGTTAACTATAAAATTTTGTACAAAACGTATCTCCTACGTAACGTTTCCATCAAAATAATAGTATGTTACCCCTGTTGCATCAATTCATAAGGTAATAAATGACAATATGCCACGCTAGCCAGACAGATAGGCGGAATTAGGTTTCGGTTTTCTGTTACAATAATAAAATAATGCTGCATTATTTACACCTGCACCCGCGGTATGCAAATAGTGAAGTGAAATTGTACCCCGTTACTAAACCTACAGTCATGAACATTGAAAAGTTCGCAAAGATGAAACTTTCACTTGCAACTTTCGCCATCATGACGTTTCTGTGCAGTACAAACGTAAATGATTGTTAAGCTACTCGGTAATGATTAAGATGGCCGTGCGAAACGAGTGTTGTTCGAACCACTTCTTATTTTTCGTTCTACCGTATTAATGAGTCTGCAGTGATTTTAAATTACATTAAAGAATATTAAGGTTTCATGGGTCCTGCATACAATATTGCAAAAAGCATTTTCCACATTGTTTGGTAAATAGGCAATATATTTTTTAATGGACTTCATTGGATAAATGTTCATTGATATTAATAATGCCATCCATTATTCGAGATAGTGAAGCCTACTAGGTACGCTTCTAGTCAGCAAAGGACAGGGCCCATCTCTGTTTGAACAACATAAAAAAACAAAACATCATTTGCGTGGTAAAAATCGTACAAAACTCTCTCACTAAGTGCAGAGACGAATGCCAAGTAGTGGAACTATCTTCGGTTGACACCTCCGAACAGATTCCTAAATCATACAAGCATAAATTACAAAACAATAAACCCCGACTCTCTGGCCTCTCCTTTTACTCCATCGTCAGACCCTGGTTACCGCCTGACTAACAGATACGAGTTTATGAGCCCAAACAAATTCCTACTACAGTAATATATTTTTAATTTTTAAATAAGTACAAACTATGGTGACAAATTACGTTTATACACAAACATAATATGAGGTTTTTGGAAAGTCGTCTCTTACTAAAACTTCCAAATAAATATATTTTAATTACACACGAAAGTAGACATACTGTATATGGTACGGTTAACCCAGTGGCCGAGTAGTGGTTATGTATGACCCTGTAGGCCGTGACTGTACCGACTAAAAAGTGCCTTTCCATACACCCAAACTTTATTCCAAATAGAATAGGGTTTATTTCGTATTGTTAGACCGCCGACAAAAACTTTGTACAAGTACAGATGTGAAGTTATATTTAAATCACGCTGCTCATCTGCAATGTTAAGGTTGAATTCCGTAACGTTTACGTCACGAGATGGGCTCGTATGGGCCTGCACTCATACATTATGAGAATGTAATGCTGGAAATCATTTAAGACCTCTTCTATATTTGTTTATTTTATAACTAAACGTTCTCTTCATGCGCACAGTATCTAAACACTTCTCGCATTCAGTTAAAATGCACACATTTAGGAGCATGGACTGTTAAAGGATGTGTAAATACATTAAATGAGCTTTCATTGAACATGTTTATATAAGAGTATTGCATAATGTAGTGTGCTAAATGGAAATATTTAATCAGAGTTACTTTGAGTCGTGTAAGTCGTGTTCTACTAACTTTGAACATATATGTCACATAGGTTTAATAATGAGTGTTTCATATCGTTTCTTTTTTATATTAAATCTAAGTAAAAAAGAAGAACTAAATCGAATACATATACACCTATTTTTTCTTAACACATTTTCCCCTGTTTTAGAGTCAGACTGTTGGTATGTAACAACCTACCAGCAACAGCTTTGATTTAGAATCAAATACACTACATTTTGTCCAAGCCTTTGTGTTCGTGAACTTTTAGAACTTGATCTATACAATAAATAGGAAATATAAATATGTCACTCTACGACACCTGAATTAACTCATGTAAAGAACTATCCAAGAGGTACATGTTTAAAATGTGTAAAAAGTAGCCTTTGCCATTTAATGGCCTTCGGACAGTCATGATGATCGGTTAAATAGTTAAGAAGTTGTTTCACAGTATGAAAGCATAATAAATAAAAAACTCTCTTGCCCCAAATATTGTGATGCAGTGTAAAGGTCCAAAAGAGCTGAATTTGACGTAACTTTAAACACAAAGTGAAAAATTGAACGGACCCACTGGTACTCTAACAATAAAACAATATGTGTTTATTTAGGCTATCATTTATCCATATTATATCAAATTTCGTTTAGTCATCTTTAGCGCTTTACTCCAAAATAGTTATCCTATGGGAACTATAATAATAGTTACGGGATGAGACGTATTCAAAATGTTCTATCTGTCTACCTATACAATTCAAACCAAACCCTTTCACTCAATTAAATGTTATTGACTAAAATATATCCTAAATATACAAATGAACGTTGGCATTTATAATATTACAATTGGCCCAGCCAGTTCGGCACGCATGCAATAAGACATAAACATTAAATATCGCAATTATTTGACTATGTTTGAAGTTCTTATGAAAAAAATGACACACCCATATAAACTTTCACAAAGCATATATTACAATCAGATAAAGTAGTGGACCTAATTAACATTATAAATCAACTAGATAATGAAATAGTATCATTTGTTCTTAATGATGGAATTTATTTAGAAATAGAGAGAATTCAAAGCGACTGCACAGATGGCGCAGTGGTTTAGATACTGGCTGTTCCGACTGAGAGTTGTTAGTTTGATTCCCACTCAGGATAACTCTTTGTGTGATCCACAAATGGTTGTTCTGAGTCTAGGTGTACTTTGTGTCCGTGATATTGTATTTTTGTAAAGTCCCTCGCGATACAAGGATTATTCCTTGGTGTTGTTTCTTTTTGTAAAGTAATACTAAAGCAGATATTTATCAAGCCCACATATACCAAACAAAATAGGTTTGTTATTTTCAAATTGTTGTATAATATGATGAATTTTATCTCATTGGATAGCCAACGTAAATTAAAGGAACGGACAAAAAATATAAAATTTAAATAGTAGTGCTCCGTTTTCATTACGGCAATACCAACCTAAATATTGCCATTTAATAAAGTCACTTTTATTTTTTAATTAGAGAATTTTACATCTTAGAAATAAAAAATTGTCACTACAAGTTTTCTTTACTCTATCTCTCAACTTATCGACGTCCACTGTTGGACATAGGCCTCCCTAACAGAGCGCCACAACGAGCGGTCTTGTACCGCCTGCATCCAACGGCTTACTTATCCTAAAATAATATTTTGTATTTTTATATCGAAGGTAGATCAAGGTTGTCAGATTCAAAGTTACCCAGATTCAAGACAATATTGAATGTTATTTTTAAGGAAACTGTAGACAGTTTCGACAAATATTTCCTAATTTTCTTTTATCAAAACAAAAATGTTAAAAGAACACAATTTATTTGATAAATAAGCGTTAAGGAATATAATTCAATTAGTAATCACGTACATAACATTAAAGGAACTTCAATAAGTATATTCTACATGTTTCGTTATTATTAAATTACCATGTCTGATAATGTAAATATAAGTTGTAACTAACTTATTATCACGCCATCTCCCTCGCGAGGTAGGCAGAAAGAATATAAATAATGATATCTATTATAAGTGTACTTTAGAGTATTTAAATTGTAAACAGCACCAGAAAGAGAGAGAGAGAAAGAGAGAGAGAGAGAGAGAGAGAGAGAGAGACCGAGGTACCTATTATTGCGCAAGCTTAGTTGTATGCTAAGTAGCAATATGTAATCCTGATGGATTATATTGGTGCTCTCTGCAGATTTTCCATAACAGTTTGTAACTGGCATAGAACGTAATACAAATAGAATTATATATATATATGTATATTAATCATATATTAATAGGAGTTTCAGTGAATTTTAAACATCTACATTACTAAAATAATTTATGAAATTTACGTGTCCATCCAGCCTTTCTATCCCGAATTGCTTATTATTTTAATGAAATGATGCACAAATTTGTCATCAATCATTTTGAAATTATCAAGTTAGAGTCAAACGAATTTCTCCTGTATATTACTTATAATGGTGCGTTCACATGCTTGCATTCAAAGCAACATTCAACGGGCACGAGCACGGGCACATGCGTGTGAACGGTCTGCCCGTGGCTGCCCGGCTGCTTGTGTACGCGCTCGCCGTTGAACGGAATGTGTTGGTTTTTTTTTTGGCAAAGTTCAAAGGATGAATGTGCTTGCGCCCGTGGTCCTGTTCACATGCGCGCGGTCGCTTTAGTATCTCGTGAGCACAAAGTACATTGAATATATGGAGACTCGTGAGCCTTCGTGACGACCGGGTGTACAAGTGTTAATAAAAATTACGATAATGAGATGTCGGAGTGGTCATCCATCCATCCATCCATCAGCCTTTTAACGTCCACTGCTGGACATAAGCCTCCCCAAGAATGGGGGTAGTGCCATAATCGCCACGCTTGGCACGCGGGTTGGCGATCGCAGTAGATGTTGTTAATACTCGAAGGAGTGCTGCTGCCCACTTCCTCGGTATGAGGACTGAGGGCAGTCGGCTCTTACGACTCCCATGGGTGGAGAGGGGTGGGACAATTCTAAAGCCGGCCCCACACGGCAAAGCCGGCCCCACACGGCAACGTCAGAGTGGTCAAGCGACCAAATTTTACCTTTCCTCGAGTTTTATCAGCAAGAATTTTTGTCATCCACCACCCTCTTCTCTGTAATCGTCTTCTCCGTTCTATTCGTCGTCGATAATTTTGTTATTTTTTTTTCAATAAAAATAAGTGAGACCGGTGGTAATAGCTGCCAAAATATTATTAACAAATTAACGTCTGCATTGTCCGCCATGCTCACAGAACATTTTTACTCTACGAGAAGAAAGACGGTTTCATACATTTTTTTGAGGACATTTTTTCTTACCGACCTGCGCCATCTGGGTCGATACCCCAGAATTAATTAGAACCGCGACGGCGGTAAACACACGCTATTAAGATTGTATAATTAATAGGCATGGGTCGTTGACGGTTTTTTCGTTAATGTAATTTAACTGTTAATCATCAATGGTCAACGGGTTAAAAAAACTGTTAAATAAATAACAGGTTTTGAATGTTCAGTGTCAATTTTAAATAAACTTTTTCAATTTCAATCAGTGAGAAATGGTCAACAGGTTAAAAAAGTTGTTAAATTAATAACAGGTTTTGAATTTTCAACGTCAATTTATTCCGTTGAGCCGTTGACGTAAATTAACAGTTTATATTTTCAAATGTTTTTTTTTAACTGAATAAAATAATTATAGTCTTGGGCGTTGACGTAAATTAACAACTAATATTTGCAACCTGTTTTTTCATTGATGATTAACAGTTAACTCGTTGACGAATGAAAAGCCGTTAAAAAACAGTTTATTGATTCAACGATCACCTCTGATAACTAATATACTTTGTTTAAATATTTCATATTTATCCAAAACAGATGGCGTAACTCGAAACAATCGACGTCGCTAGTTTCCAAGTGTAAAATCGCATTAATATGGCTGTATCTTATAAACAGCGAACAACGATAGCGGCTTTTAAAATTGCCACTAGCTAGGCTTTAGGGCCACTTATGATTGTTGCCGCGTTCCGGTGCCGACAGCGGATGTAACTTTTACATTGATATTATTGTCCCTTTTTAATAGCATTGTCTCTTACTAAAACGAAACCCACCTATAAACAGTTTGTAGAACGAAGCTGACAGGGCCTGGCCATGCTTGCACTGACTGACGTCCCGAGCGTGTGAACGTGTAACGAGCCTGGCAGCGCACGACAAGCTGTGCGCCAAGATGCATCCCGAGCTGCTTGCCGGGCTGAGAGGCACGCGTGCAGACGCTCTTTGTGTAAAAATCTTTTAAACTTTGCCAAAAAAACACACACTCACTCCGTTCAACGCCGAGCGCGTGCACAAGCAGCCGGGCAGCCGTTCACACGCTTGTGTTCGTGCGCGTGCCCATTGAATGTCGCTTTGAATGCAAGCGTGTGAACGGACAATTGTGGTGAATGGCGGGCTGCGCACCGAGCTGCTTCCCGAGCAGCTTGCCGGGCTACGCGGCGCGCGTGTAAACGCGCCATTATAATAGTTTTATTTATCTAATATTTCCGCTAATGATTGCGGCAGCCCGCGGTTATTTTTTATCATGAAAATTCGCTGGAGCGTGCTTTAACTTTGGGCCATTACCCACATTATTTCTTTGAGTTAGTAAATTGTTAAAATATGAAATTTGGCTGCATTTCACGTACTTATTAGAACGTAATATAATTATTTATCGTTTTTTTTTGGTTAAATAAGCAGGTGTATGTAGATTTATATCACCAAAACAACTATATTAAATTAAGGTGAGAGTCAACAAGGTCTTGGCATATTCAGGTTTGCGAATGCGTCCTATATATTTGTAACTAGCTGATACCCGCGACTTCGTCAGCGTTAAAGTTTTACTTTCTAAATTCGACCGCTATTTTACCCGCGATTTTATAAAACCATTGAATTGTATGTGTATTCCATCTATTATATATAATACCAGTGTCACGATGCCTGTCCGGGTTGAATGAATGAATGAAGAATGATGATGAAATACTGAACCAATTTTTTTTAAATGTGTGTTTTGTTCCACCTTAAGAGATAGGATACTTTATATCTCAATATATAATTGCAATATTTATTCATGAAAAATACATATATGGTGGTACGAAGTTCGGCGGGTCAGCTAGTGTCAAATATAAAATGAAATTTAACATTCTTAATTCAAAAAAGGTCAAATATGTGTCTTTCTATCTCCCAATTAGAAACCTACCAAACTACCTCCACATTTTCTTCTTATTATTTTACCTGACCACTTCCTCATCTCCTCTATATCATCATTCCTCTTCATGTTCTATAGCTTTTCTTGGGGTGGATTACTCGCGAAGGTTGCTTTTGGTCTATAGGCTGCCACGCCAACCACTCATGGGGTGGCAAACTTACCGTCTTACTCACCATCAAGCCGTACAACCCAGTATAATTATATGTTATAAGCATTGATGTATAAACAAAAACATAGCAACACGCCTGTATTTCCCAAAGGGGTAGGCATAGTTGTATTACACACCCACGATTCACCAGCTATGTTTAAGTCCCACGTAATAGGGGGCGAGCCTATTGCCGTCTACCGGACACATTTAAAACTCTGGGCGGCTACTGAGAATTTTTCTATTTACGAAAAAGCTCAATAACACTGCTCGACCCGGGAATCAAACCCGAGACCTCATGATCAGCAGTCTCTTCCACTACTTCTGCACTACAGAGGCAGTTGAAGTATTAAACAGAAAATCCACAATTAGGCACTAAAAGTGTACACTATAAATTAGTGCAGATTACGCTTTCCTGCACTCATTTCATTTAGTATTATTTTCTGCAACGTATCAATATGCCTAATAATACCAAAATCTCTTCTTAAAAACTCATTGACTGTCTAGCTCTTCTTTCCCTATCAGAAGTTAATCGCATCTCTCGCACTTTAAACTTATATCTAAAAACTATGTATTTTTTAAATCTAAAACGCGCTTATTCCGACAAGAGTCAATAAGAACCAAGTCCGTTCGCATTAAGAGTGACAATGTGAGTAAAGTCGGCGCGTTTTGTATTTTTTTTGTGTGTGACGTTTGTTGTTAGCCTCAGATGGCTATGACAACCTTACCCGGACAATTGGTGAGCGCAGAGGGCTCTCAAACCAACATTTAGGCAACGCTACCCGAGGGCACCACCTGTGGGGTAAGGACCTCGGCTCGGGCTGTTGCTGGCAAAGTGGGATTTCCCACGTTTACGATTTGAAGTCGGCGCGTGAGCGCCCTCGCCTTTTTATAGATGCAGCGGATGGCCGTTTCACGCGTTAAACAAAAATCAACCGTATAGCCGTATCCATATTGGCGCGGCGAGATTTGGAAGTTTTATTTCATCTATATCTTGAGTGTTTATAAACCGATTTCTATATTTTTTTTTATAAAATATATATTAAAGTGTTCTTTTTGAATATGGGAGTTTGATAAACATATATCTATGTGAAATACAATATATTTATGTATTTAATAATACACTTTGAAGAAATGCCTAACGATTAAACACGTTATTGTGGCTAATTTATAAAAGATAGATATATACTATTGAGGACTTTTTTGTAGATCTTTTGAAGACCATCATCTTTGTAATACATACTTTTGGTGTATGATCAACTTATGCGAGGATAAGAGCTCGAAAGCGCATTTTCATCCGACTTGCTTCAAATTTATTGTCACTGCTCAGCTCCTATGTGTCTTAGCGTTATGTTATATAGCCTATAACCTGCCCAGGAGTATGAACTACAATCGTACCAAGTTTGGTTAAAATCCCTTCAGTAGTTTTTGACCCAGGCATGCATATACAGACAGACAGACAAAAATTTACTGATTACATTTTTGGCATCAGTATCAATCACCATTCATCCTCCAATATTAATTTTGAATATATATTCAATGTACAGAATTGACCTCTCTACAGTTTTATTATAAGTATAGATATAGATAATTATAAAAAACTTTTAAGCTGCTTGGACTGAAACAATATGTGTGTATACTATTGAAAGTCATTAAGTTAATGTTATATTGTTAGAGGTTAGGTTAAACTTTTTGAAACCTATAATTTCTTCATATTTAAACATTTTTACACATATAAAACAGAATGACATAAATATATTTATGCGTGCGTGTTAGAGTTCTGTGATTTGCAACATAACGTTTCATAACAGCCATTGGAAATAGTATAAATGTAGTGATAGACAAAAATATGGCACAGTTTGCGGATTAAAATAATATAAAAGATTATTTTGAGCGCGTCCGGCGCATTGGCGCCTGCGTGGACGAAGCGTCGTCGTACCGCTCGCTGCCTGTCGAGTAGAAGGACCGACACACTTATTAAATAAATAAAAACTAACCTTGTACTGTGTACGTAAATGTAGTTCACTATACTGGAGAACGTCGACATTGGCAACGATTAGTTTCAGTAGGTTACTTACATATAAATTTGTTTACGTTGATAGCGTCTTTGCAAATTTGAAACAATTACCAACTACATAATATTAATATTACATGAGCACAAACGGTATGATTTAACAGACTAGGTAATAATTGCTGAAGAGTTACTACATAATAGGAATGTAACTAATGCTCGAATTCCCACATTCGCGAACGCGAATGTTGCCCGTTGTCCTTTAAAAATGTCCTACCGCACACCCCGCTGTTTTGGGAGGCAACGGGGTAGTGTGGGGCTTTCACCCACTAAAATCCCACCTAGTCCGCCCTTACTACGGCGGATCACGAGTACCACTTCGTATCGACCGCGATCCGCAGTCGGCAGCCCCTTCGGGCACCTTCTCTTCTGCGACGCCCCGCGCACGTGGGCGTCACACCTTCGCGGTAGGCTTTCGCGGACGGCAGGGCAATCCCCAACCCCACTGACCGCAGCCTCGGCTAGGCGGCATCAGGCAGATAAGTGCGCCCACGCCGCCCGCGGGCCGGCGGCGAATTGGGTCCGCGAAGGAGGATTCCTCCGGGGCCCTCTCCGCCGCCTCTTTCCGCGAGGTGATAGCCTCGCAGAAGGCGGCGACCGCGGTCCAGGCCCTGTCACCGCCAACCATCGCTCGCACAACGGCTGGCAGCGACAGGTCCACGCCTATGAATGCAGCGAGTTCCCGGCGCTGCTCATCCCAAACCTGGCATGACTCGAGCGTGTGCTGCGCTGAGTCCTCGCTGCAGTCGCAGTGGTGACAGCCTGGGATCGCATCCCTCCTAGCGATCATGTGCAGGTATTTGCCGAAGCAACCATGCCCCGACAAAACCTGAGACCAGCCCGGGGCGTCTCCAGCCGAGACTTCCACTTAAAGACGGTGGCGCGGCGGGCATCTTCCCACCACGAAGAGTTCTCGCTCGGCGAGGGGAGCCTGCCCCCCGCCCGCGATAAACGTCGGCGAGCACTTCCGCCTCCAGATCCCACGGGGGGTTCCGGCCAATGCGCAGGTTGCATCGGTCGAGACCGTGCGGTACCCACGTATTGCCCTGACCGCTACGACCCTCTGTGGACGCCACATCAGGGCCCTATTGCGAGCGGCCAGGGACTTCGCCCACACGGGCGCGCCGCACAGGGCCATTGAGCGCACTACCCCCGCGTAGAGTCGTTGAAACGCGAGACTCGGCCCGCCCAGATTCGGCATCAAACGCCCGAGGACGGACGCCGTGCCAATGAGTCTTGGCGCAAGACGGCGAAAGTGCTCGTCGAAGTGCCACCGTCCATCCAATACCAGACAAGAGCGGCCCGAGAACCGAACCCTGTGGGACGCCGCACGACATGGCCCTCCTGACAACGTCCCCTTCCCGGTCCACGAAGAGGACGCTGCGGCCGTCGAGATTACCCGTTGTCCTAGGTGAACGTCAAACGCGTCAATACTACACGACGCGACGCGACACGAAAATATCAAATAGAGGTTGTATGTACTTTATGGCCTACGTTGTCGGCCGTTTGGGGCCGACTTTAGAATTGTCCCACCCCTCTCTACCCATAGGAGTCGTAAGAGCCTGAGGGACTGAGGGAATACCGGAAGAGTGGGCAGCAGCACCCCTTCGAGTATTAACAACATCCACTGCAATCGCCAACCCACCTGCCAAGCGTGGCGATTACGGCACTATCCCCCATTCTTGGGCCTATATCCAGCAGTGGACTTTAACAGACTGATCGATGGATGGATGGATGATGTCACCTAATTTGAATGCGATGCAAAGCGGTTAAAGTATTAGCCGCAATACGTCGCAAAGCTCACCTATGACAACGGGTTAAACCACAACATTTACGAATGCGAACATTGGCTATTTAGATAATTTCTAGAAAAGCTAGATTTTTTATTATATCTTAGGTTCACGGTATAGTAGCGAGATAAAATATGATTCGTGATAACGTCAGGCGTCATTAAATAAGTTTCATCAAAATCCATTAAAAAGTTTAGCCATGATACACGAACAAATAAAATAGATAAAAATTCTAAATAATTGTTTTGAGTTTTGAGACGCCTAAATAGCAGAGTGTAGTTATTTTTTCTCATTACATACAAACATAGCTTTAGAACAGTTTTATAGTAGAAATGGATTATAAATATAGATATGATCAAGTTACTATTTCACACTAGAAGCAAAGGCCTCGAAAGTTTTATACCTCAAGTTCCTTTACTACAATAGGTATACAAGTTCTTTTCACCAAATTCCGAGGCCTACCCTAGACAGCGTTCGACTTCTAACACAGTTGGCTTTGTCGCTTGTCCGGTGTATACTGAGGGACTCTCTGATGGTCAGTATCTATATCATGCATTATCCGTACCGTCATCCTGATAGCGATAGATATTCTTTATTGACAGCATATTATTGATAATATGCAGGATGAACAGCATAGAGCAAAGCACCGAGTATAATCGTACGCCAGCGTTAACCGATACGGCAAAACCCGCACTCCCGCCTTCCGTAAGTTACACGCAAAGATGGCGTACGCTATATTGGCGATAGCTGATTAGCTGGTGATCGTCAAGCTACTACAGAAGCCGGCAGTTTATAATCTCGAAGACCTTGAGGTACTGTAGAAGGCATTAGTACTAGATTTATGATATACATACAGAAAGATCTCGTATAAGTTAATTTTGAGGATGGGGTTTTCCTTTGCTGATTACGGCTGTTTGTCAAATAAATGTGACAAGGGTAAGAATTTTCATGAATTAGATATTAAAATAAGTTAGGCTATTCTTTGTAACCTACATTTAGCCATTTTCACTGTCCAGATAAGTACACTCACATATCACTTATAGAATATTCTACCAGGCGTAAGTATATTCTGTTCCTATAAAATACCAGTCGTAAGTGAATTAGCTGACAGTTTGCAACTAACGGATGGGAGGGTTTTCACTTACGATCTGCAACAATAATCTATGGCAATCTCAGACTAATTACATCTAGACAGAGCGAAGAAAATTTTTTAACATGTATGAGCGAGAACATAAGATACAATTTACTGGTGCAAACAACAGACAAAGTCATAGATTTTTGTCTTTGTCGCCGTGGCCAGTTTTTGGTATATGTCACGATGTCAAAATGCTTTGTCTGTCACGATTCAACTGACATAATCGAACATTTGTATAAAAATACGGATTTTTGCATATTATTCAGTGTCATTACGTGTTATTCAGTGTTTTGAGACAAAGGCTACGTGATAATAGTGCTTGTAAAATAGTGTACTAGGCTACAAAAAATACAGCAAGCGAAAAAAAACAGGTACCTATAACATTTCATGCGTTCGAAAATGAAATAATTTAATGATTTAATGCTATAAAGTGATATAAAATGGGCTTTTTTACTCGAAATTAATCATTTTTACTAAGATACACTCGCAAAACACGTTTTCTAGCTAAATTTCTATTACTGAGAATTTCGGTGTGGCCTTATTGCGAATTTAATTTGCCCGGTTTTCACTTTACTAATAAATTTATATGTAATTTATGAGGTGATGATAAATATTTACTATTTTAGGTTTCCCTCTAATCCAGATGCGAGATCGAAATGGGTGGATGCTACGGGAAAACGAGGCAACCCACGAAATACCCAAAATATGTTCCACGATATTTTGTTGATGTTTCATTATAAATATTAAGAAAATAGTAACGTTGGGAGCAAAATCATTGCCAGTAAATATGTTCATGTAAGTATAGCTTTTAAAGTCTTGGTAACTTTAAAAACCATAGCATCACGTAATAGGGGCAAGCCTATTAACGTCTACCGGGCACATTTCCAAACTCCAGGCTGCTACTGAGATTTTTTTTTTGTTACGAAATATCTCAATAACACTGCCCGACCCGGAGATCGAACCCGAGACCTCATGATCAGCAGCCGCTTACACTACCACAGCACCACAGAGGCAGTTGTAACTTCATCTTTGTAAGTAAATCTCAATTCTAGATTATGACTACCGCTGTAGTCATAATCTAGAATTCAGAGAAACTGATTTGCTCTAAGTTCTTATTCAATTAATTAAATCAGCGCCGGAAGGATGATAATTATTTTCTTATTTGACCCAGAAAAGAAAGAAAAGATAATTTAATTGTATTCTTGTGTACTATTATTATATTAAATATAATTATTATTTACCAGATGAGATATCGAACAGAATGGCTATTTATGGAGCAGCAATACTTACCATACACCAAGGCTCAGTCTTGGTATTTCCTTACGTGATCGAATTCTTATTACGGAGATCCGTAGAACGTGAATATCCGACATAGCCCGCCGGGTTTGCATGCTGAAGTGGCAATGGGCAGGCGATATGGCCTGACTCTGCTCGATGAACTGACAACCGTTGGGGAAAAAGGTTTTCGAGTTGCGACCACGTATCGGACAGCGCAGCTTAATATTGCCTCCCACCAGATGGACCAAATATATGGTCAAAGCTGCAGAGAGCCGTTGGATACAGTCAGCACAAGCCCGGTATGTCTGGTGCTCTCTTGGGGAGGCCAATGTCCAGCAGTGGACGTTTAAAGACTGATGGTTGGATGAATAGAAGGGGTGGTAGATTTACTTTTAAATAATTATTTTGATAAACGTTGTGATTTTCAATAAAATATTTGTTACGAAGAGTTTCTTATTTACGACCAAGTTACAGACCTCATTCTAACTATCGTTTAATTTGCCCAAATATGGTTAAATATTTGTCAACCTGGCAACATTTAAAAAAAATATTGCTGCTTCAAGTGCGGCCACGTAGTGGCTCCGTCTAGTTCATAGTCTGAGATGGCAATGAAGATTTAAGGTGTTTCTATAAAAAAAACAACCTCTCTCTCAACTCTGAGATTGAAATGGAGACTGCATTTACTCTCAGATACTGATATCAGAGCGATTTTGATTCTGAAAAAATCAAAATCGAACATTAATAAGTACTGGGTTGTACGTAGTATTATTACTTCCATGATCTTTATATAAGGGCCTTAGATTATAGAAAAGAGAATTCTGTGGCTATGGTTGTTGTCATAATTATGATTGTTGTTCAAATTGACAGTAGTATTTAGCACTCTTTGTATTTAGCTTGTTACATTTAAAACACTCCGCTTTTTCTGATCATGTGAAACGATTGATGTAATAATGAAACGCAAAGAGGTTCATGGGTATTCTTAACCGACAGTTGCTCGTTACTGCTAGACGTGATATTAATGTTGCCTGTGAAGCCTCGGTATCGGTAACTTGAAAACTTCTGGTAGCTGTCATAACAATGACGATTCGTTGAATATAGGAACAGGGCAATAGTACATCTTTATAGCTGAGAGGCGCCACCCGATCGCATTCGCGGCACACTTCATGATCTATATACTATTAAAAAACTGTAACATAGCTATGTCTGTACATTTAAGATATTTGAGAAAAAATGACTGTAAGGGTATATAGGCATGTCTAAACACAAAACGTTTTTTTGTAGATTTTTGTCTGTTTGCCTGTTTATCTGTTTGTTTGTTCAGGCATCACGCAAAAACTACCGAACAGATTTTGATGCAACTTTTTTTATTTGATAGCTCTCGATTAGACTTAACAACTGGTATACATTTTATCCCGCTACTATACCGGGAACCTAAAACTAACCCGAAAAGCCTAGTTATCTATACTATTATAAAGCTGTAATAGAGCTGTGTCTGTATATTTAAGATATTTGAGAAAAAATTACTGTATTAGATTATATAGGCGTGATTGAACACAAAACATTTTTGTCTGTTTGTCTGATTGTTCGTTCGCGCATCACGCAAAATCTACTGAACGGATTTTGATACAATTTTTTTTTATTTGATAGCTCTTGATTAGACTTAAAAACTTAAAATAAAATGAGTACTTTTATAATATTAATTAAACAACACGAATCAATTATCACACTTTTCGAATATGAACACAATATTCATGGGCCCAATCTTTACATCCCTTGCTTCTTTCAATTTAGTTTACCCCATTTTAATGTTTCACTGGTTCTTCCCTTAACATATTTAGTTTCTTAGAAATTTAAATGTCCGGGGCTACCCGACTTTCCCTTATATACATTTTATCTCGCTACTATATCGAGAACCTGTGATATATCCTAAAAACTAGCTTTTGACTGCGGCGGAGCCGCATGCAATGGCTAGTGTACTAAATAAGAAGCACATTAAGTTATTGAAATTATAATTATTTTGTAAAACGTGAATGAATCTCAGGAATGGAATAATAATACGTGTTTGCAGTCTAGGTACCTATTATTGTATACCGAAACATGTTGTATGTTGGATATTCCAAAGATTCCTACGTGCTACATAAATGAGCTTTGAGTGTTGTTTATAGTATATGTTTCTGTAGATACGAAATCTATAGCAAGTATTAACATTAGTGTCATAAGCCTTTTGGATAAATAAGTACATAATAATTATTCATATGGTGGCAAGCTTAGACTTCATGCACAAAATTGCATTTGTACACAAACGACATCTTGTAGGTTCTTGTACGGGGTGTTATTTTCCTTGCAACGGACTTACATTCTATATTTGGATATATTATTTTGATAACATAAAAATTCTAAGCCCACGTTGTGCTTGTACTCTAATTTATTATTGTAAAATATCTGAACCTGTCAAGCGTTTATAATCTATATTACCTTAGCTCTACGTCTCTAAAGATTTCAAATTCCTTCGTGTAGGCGATTAATATAAGAGCATATCGAAAAGTTAATTAATTACAACAAAAATAACGGGGAATTAATTAAGACAACAAAATTATTTTATTAAGTATCATACAAGCCGACCCACTAAACAACAGTGGGTTTTATCTGCAATTAGTAACTCCTGAATTTCATCCCGATATTTGAATTGACGGGTGAGGGTTTGGGTTGAAATTGTATTGTGGTTATATGTTTTGATGTGCAAAAATTGTGTAGTTCTTACAGTACGTATTTTATATAAAAAAAAATAAACACCAGTAATATTTCACATTAATAATAGATGATTTTTATTCTTAGATATACACTATGAAAAACGCTAGTTTGCTCTTTAGTTGGCGTAGACAAACCACTATGGTGTACTATGATCACGAAAAATTCATCGTGTTTTAAAATACAAGATTTCGTAAGCGACCATAACAAGCACGGATGTGGGTAGCAATCGAGACACAGGCGCACAACGTTCCTTACCGTTGTCTTTATCCATTTATACCGATTTGCCACCATAAATTGTGATAATTATGAGGGGTGCGAATGTTCGCACTGGCGAGAGTCAGAGCGCGACTCCTGCGCCGGCCACGAGTTCACTACTCGCACATTATTGTGCAAGACCCGTGCCCCGTCCTATTCAATTTCAAATATGGTAGCGACCGCGCGCGCACGTCCTATTGGACAGTTAAAGCATAAGAACGAAATGGTTACAAATCGAATTGTAAATAAATCATTGGATAACTACTAATGGGTAGGCGATTAATCGGAATGTGTTTTTATTTTGGACATTCAAATTTCCGCTTTGAAATAATACGTGATGAAATAACGGTGGTTCCTGCCATTCCTCATTAATAATCGAATATCTAAATATTAATTAGGCAAATCAATAACTGGTCAACCTTTTATTTCATTCCGGAAACATACCATTTCTAAAGGCAGTTTTCTAGCATAGTCCTTGTAAAATTAAAACAGGCGTTACTGTTTTTAGTTATTTAAAATTAGGTAATAATATTTTTAGATTTTGAAGTATACTACTGCTTCCGTTAAATTTGTATTCGACAACACACATCCTAACTATCCTACCCTAATAGGTATTAAAAACAGACTGTTGCCCGTGTCTTCCTCATCGATATGTTTTTTACGTTTTAATCTCCATCGTTAATCGTTTAAAATTTTAAGCTCTTGAGATACGATTTCATTATTCAACATAAGACGTGGTTCTAAGTTAAATATAAAATTAAATTAATGTTCTTCATTTCAAAAATCTGAATGTTCCCATTGTTAGCAGAGCGACAAAATCATGCATAGCTTACACTCTCTCTCAGTAATCTCTGTTTATCCCCGTCAATCTTTATTAAAATTTGAATACTACGTACATTCTCAGGGAACCATCTCAATCGAATTTATTGGCTTCATGTTAAGAGGTAGGCAACATACAAAAAGCCAGTCTGAGTAACAAAGTGCATTGAATAATTATATATCTATACTAGCTCACCCGACAAACTTCGTACCGTCATATTTTTTTTCGTGAATACCTATTTTGCAATGAAAATTATTAAAGTACTACTAATATCGCTATTAAAAAATAGGGGTTGGTAGTTGAAGGGTGAAAATTTAGGGTTGTCTGTATTTTTAATGCCAAATCATAAAAAATGAAAATAAAAAGTTGTCTACTAAATAAAAATTGGTGTGGACCACCCCTACCACTTAGGGGTATGAAAAATAGTTTACATCCTATTATCAGACCTACTGAATATACACACAAAATTTCATAAGAATTGGTCAAGCCGTTTCGAAGGAGAATGGCGACAAACACTGTAACATGATAATTTTATATAGGTACTCATATTAGATATTTAGTTCTTACTTTGAGCATATAATTTTCTTCAACCCTTTTTTCTGTCCCAATATTGGGCACGGTTCTGCTCTCATGGTAAGAAGGAAGGGTAAATCGAATCGAAATTGAGTGAAATGACAATGAAAATGACATTCGAGCTTAAACGCCAGCGAATTAGTAGCCAAACTAATTGTAGGCGCCAAATATCCCTAAGCTTGGCTAGCTTTACAAAAGTATTGAAATAGTAAGTAATAAATATATAGATACAAATTAGAAACATTATCTAATCTTTAGTTAAATTACGTTATTTTTAAATTTTCAATAAATACTCTGTGAAAGAATTCAATGCGCACAATTCAATACGCACTGTAAATTTTTACGTCTTACACGAAGTAGTAGTTTGGCGACTTGGGATCTTGCACTATAAGATTTATATACCTATAGCCTATTCCTATAATATGTCCAATTACATATTCTTGTTACACAATACAAAGTGAGAGCACTGACTTGATATCGGGACCGAATGGGTCGGTACCACCGTCTCCTGTGTGACCGGTCATGAAGTACGTCAGTGTATTTTGGCTGGAGGACATACACACAAACAGAAAATAAAAAATGATATCAGTAAGTATCAAGAAACAATCTTCTAGAAATATCACAAAATAAATCAAATAAAAATCAAATAATATTTACATATTAAATTATCTCATATAGATCATAAACACGTAGTTGCTGGCAGTAGGCATTTATTAGAATAAATAGATTTCTTAGACGGTGGTAGCTCGTAATAGATATTGCAGTACTATCAGAAAGAAATAAACTTTACACGGATGCAACTCTTTTTTTGGCTGATGCGACGTCCACAGAACTCATAGTTTTGTGGCGACATCACTCTTTCTCTTCTCTGATTATTCTATGGGAGTAATCAAAATGGCCTAGTCTGAACTTTGGAACTATCGTTTAAAAGATGTTATCGTTTTAAGGTATCTAAAGTTTCAAGACAGACACTGTGTCCACTATACCTCCGATTAACAGACTCACCCCCGCTTTCGAGGACGAGGAAAAGTCCAAGTGCCTAGCCGCCAGATAGTCTGGAGCAACCATATACACCGAGCTCACTATACTTCGATGCTACGCACCATCCCTTCTTAGATAGGGAAGTGGTAGTTTGACAATCATGAGTTAGGCAGGGACCTAGTGGAACAGCCACCTCCAGTTACCACCACCGAACTGAAGTCTGGAGTTTAGCTATACCAAATTTGATAAACTTCCAAAAATCTTCCCAAACTTTCGCATTTATAATAATAGAAGGCTAAATGCAGTTTTGACATGACCTTCACAAAATATTGATTAAATAACAGACTCTAAAATATTTAACTGTGCTATACAAACCAAGTTGTGATATTAATATTACCTTTTATTATTATTACTCTCATAATATGTAATTACCTCTGACTGTCTATTTTGACAAGCGAATTTAACTTGGACAGCTAGTACTAGTAATTAATTAATTTATATTAAAATTGCAAAGGATATCTACAGGGGAAAACTATAAGTCTGAGAGATTTTAGTGTCTGCCGACATACAAAGAGCATCGTGGAAGTTGACCTTTTTATTATGGAACAAAAGCTGTGTAGTGAAACTGCAAAAGGATGAGTATATTAATTAGAAGTACAGGAGTTATTTTCATAGTTTTAATAAAAGTACCAAAGAAAATGTCTTACATAAACCTCGAGATTAAAGTGTATTTTAAAGAGCTGTAGTGTTATTGCCAAATTCAAACAAAAAAAAAACATAAATTGCAGGTATACAAACAGGGTCATAAACATCTAGATAGCTAAATATAAATAGTATAACCAGGAAAGGGCCGGCACACAAGAATAGCTCCACCCCGTCTCTTCCTATGGGAGTCGTAAAAGCCGACTAAGGGATTACCGGGGACCGGGCAGCAGCGTTCCCCTGTGTAGGTACTAAAAACATCCACTGCGATCGCCAACCCGCCTGCCAAGCGTGGCAAAGCCCCCATTTTGGGGAGGCCTATGTCCAGCAGTGGACGATGAAAGGCTGATGGATGGATGGATGGAACCAGGAAAGAGTATTCATATATGTAGTACTTATTAATAAATGATAAAAAAAATTGGGTCGCTCAATACTCGACATAATATATATTTTCCATACATGTCATAAAATTGTAACTGGCCGATGTCTGAAAAATAAGGTTCTTTGCAGCGCTAATAGTAAATTTTTTTTAGTTTTTTGTTAGTAGCCTGTCCGTATAAATTTGCACTCGTATAAAAACTTGTAATTAAAAATGGATGTGGTTTTCACAATTTAACTTAAAACTGGTAAGTAGGTATTAAACATATAGTGCAAAATACCCATTTCTTTGGTCTAGCGTAAGATATCCATAAAAATAGTCTTTTTCTTTAATATAATTTTCATGTATTCATGTATTCATGTATAATAATAACATAAGCTTACTTATTTCCGCGATAAAAATATTTTTAAAGCAACAGTTATCTATGTAACACATTATAATTGGGCTGCTACCATTAGTCTGGCTACTTTTAAATCGTATTAAAATATTTCTCTTAAATTAGAGATATTACTTGTAGGTCTACAAGTGACATTGAAATATCTTACTATTTAATCCGAAATATGCGCACATAAATATTAGTATTTTTTTCACGTAACTTTAGCAAATACCTGGAAATAGGCTATCGGCTCAAACTAGCGGATGCGCATATAAGTTTTAAAAGGACGGACCGAGAAAAATTTTGTAAATAGTAGAATATGTTGTTACACGCAAATATTTATAATTGAACTTGAAAAAGTAAAGACATACAAAAAGCTTATAGATGAATATAGGGAGCGTAGGATTTACCTATTTTTGCCAACGATGGCAGAGGAGCTAGCAGCCTACCTGATGATAAGTGGCAACCTGGTAAGACTTTAGCAACACCAGGGGCACAGCCAAGTTGCCGCCTACCGTAACTTAAGTGCTCTTCTCAAACCTCGTTTAAAGGACATGTCGAAGCGCCGGGGAAACACCGTAGGAGGTAGGTCCTTTCAGAGCTCACACGTACGTGGTAGAAAAAAACGCTGACAACGAACTGTATTTGACGAAATTGTTTCCAGGTGATGTGGATAAACATTTTTATTTTAAGGCGGAAAAAAATGTTCCTAACTGCACAGCCCATCGTTCGGGGCAACGAACGGGGTAATGTGAGTCTCACCCACTAAATAAACCCGCCGTGTGCCGTCTCTCCGCCTTTATTGGCGGGCCACTGGAACTACACCACCACTGGAATTACTTCAGTGGTGGTGTGCATGAACCGTACCGCGACGTCTCGTGGTTTGGTGATAAACTGGTGATGTTGGTACCACCTCAAACAGCTCCTCCGAGCACTCTCCATTATAGAGCCGATAGAACACACAGAGGGACCCATAGTCTCTCCGCCGCTCCAACGACTCTAGACCCTGCGTGAAATCGGGATCATTGACATTTGAATAGCACGCCTTTACACGGAGTCAAGTGGGTCGATTTGATTGGTTACTTAGGCACACC
Organism: Leucoma salicis; assembly: GCA_948253155.1. NCBI lineage: Eukaryota > Metazoa > Arthropoda > Insecta > Lepidoptera > Erebidae > Leucoma > Leucoma salicis. The sequence goes on from OX411803.1 coordinate 25,878,030, forward strand.
TGCCCAGAGATATCAGCAGTACTCCATATGAGGGCGGACTTGTGCTTTATATAACACAGGTCGTTGCTTCAGGGTGAAGTACCACATGGTTCTATTCAGGACGCCCAGTTTTTTATTCGCTAATTTGGCTTTGTCCTCCAAATGACTCCCGAGCTTGACTTAGCTAGAGACGATACCGAAGACATAAATTCTCTCGGAGCCCGGGAGAGTTACCCCTTGGAACTGGGATGCCACGACAAATGGGTCCTTCTTTGCCGTGAACGCGCATACCTGTGTCTTTATGGGGTTGAATAGAACTATATTATTTTCCCCCTATTCCGAGGCCCGGCATAGAGAGCGCTCGACTTCATAACATAAGTTGGGTGCGTCTCTCCTCCAGCGTGATAGACCCCTCAGGTCTATACTAATACTGAACTTTGTAACAATACTAGTCGTCTACTGCAGCTATTTATCTATTACAGCTAAAGCGACATGATAGGCGTTCTTATCTCATTATTTTAACGAGATTTTTTTAATTTTCTATAAACCCAATACACAAAGTTGTAAGCAGAAGCATTTTATAATAAATTAGCCGTTTTAGGTTATATCTCAGGTTCCCGATACAGTACAATGTAGCGGGAAGTTGAAGATAGTTTAAGTCTAATAAAGAGCTATCAAATAAAAAAAGTTGCATCGACATCCGTTTAGTAGCTTTTGCGTGATGCGCGAACGAACAAACAGATAAATAATGTTTGACAAACAGATAAACAGACAAAAATATAAAAAATCCTACTACAGTATTTTTTTCTAAAATATTTTTTAATGTACAGACATAGCTCTGTTACAGCTTTATAATTGTATAATAAACTAGACTGCCTGCAGCCCCATCTGCGTGCATACCACAATTTAAATACATCACGGCACACTAATTATTTATATGTAAAAATGGCTATCCTACTGGAACCATTCGTTTTTCCAGGATAAAAACTAGCCTGTCCTTTTCTGGGCTCTATATAAATGCAAATTTCATGATGAATGGTTCAGTAACTGCAGCGTGACAACGTAACAAACAAACACACTTTCGCATTTATAATATTAGTAAGACTAGAGGCTGTCCTGCTTGCTTGCCGTTATCTCATATGTTCTTTTTACCATTCCTTTCCAACAACCTATACTCGTATTTAAACATTGACATTAATCTTGCAACTATCATTCTTTATGCAATCCATCCAAGATTGATAGATTCATCAGTCATCCTCTCACATACCTTTTCCGAGATAGGTTCCATTCATCCCATCGCTCAGGTGCATAGGAATCAAGGTGCTTTCCTCTCGTTTTTTTCCATGGTTAGTGCTAATTTTGTAGTATACTTCTAATGTAATCATTATATCTCAATACCGCATCTTAGCGCTCTTATTACAGTAGCATGTAGACATCATCCATATACTTAGCAGCTTAACATTGTTTCCAAATTGTTATTTTGATTGATCAAGTAGTTACGGCATGAATATATAACAAACAAAATCATTTTCATATTTACCTAACATTGTATGTGAGTAAAAATAAACAAATATAGCATCACGCCTGCATCCCCGAATGGGTAGGCAGAGGTGTATTACACACACACGGCTCGCCAGTTATGTTTAAATCCCACGTAATAGAAAGCGAGCCTATTGCCATCTACCGGGCACATTTCCAAATTCCAGACTGCTACTGAGAATTTTTCGTTTTACGAAAAAGCGCAAATACACTGCCCGAACCAAGGATCGAACCCGAGAACTCATGGTCAGCAGTCACACACACTACCGCTGCACCACCGAGGTTTAAATTAATCTTCATTGTAATTTTCAATTAACAAAACTTTATTATTAAAATGCACTATAGTTTGGGAGTGATTAATTTATGTTCTATGATTATTGTGTAGCTTCGAGTCCCGGTTCGTACAAGTTGTCCTGCACATCCTCTATTTGACCCCTTAAGGACATAAGTTCCAAAAACCCTTTTAGCGGATTATAGAGTTATGAAAACGTTATAAGCCCTTGATAATAAGCAATTCGTGCATCATAATGAATATCTAGCTATTTTATAGAATACTTTTGCCGCGGATTCACTGCAGACAACACATAGTTATATTATATCTAGGCAATATTATATCTCAGGTTCCTGATACAAAACGTTTTATTAAAATATTATTAGTAGTGTTTGCGTGATGTGCGAACAAATAAACATACACAAATCCTATAAAACAATGTTTTGTGTTCTGTGACGCCTAAGTAGCGTAATACAGTCGTTTGTTCTTAAATATCTTAAACGTACAGACACAGCTTTATAAATAGTACAGATTGTACCTACATGCGGAGGTCGTAAGATCGGCAAGTTTAAGTATTTTTCGCTGTGTGACCTAACCTAACTTCCTTCTTGCTTCGGAAGGCGCAGCGGGTCCCAGCTGTCAGATAACATACCGGCTGTCGTCACAGGTTGTCAGTCATTAATATAAAATCTGCCTGCGGTCATGTTTTAAGGTACCCTTAGTTGGGCCGTGGAGGTAAGTCGCACCTTTTAAATATGGCTAGATCGGCCAAAACAGACTAGATTGAAAAAAGTTTGGTGGTTACCTTCTCACCGACGCTAAAAGCACATATCGTGAATAAAATTCAAGATGTGTGCTGGCGCAGTATATTTAGAGTATATTGAACGTAGCGTCGCACAAATATTTCAACGAGATTATCCACTATTTGTATCTAAAGATTCCTCAAATTTTTCAGACATACAGTCCGAAGAGGCACTGGCACTTTACAAAAGTGCACAATCACCCAGTGTGTAGAAGGACGCAGAAGCAGAAGATGAGGAGATGGACCATTGTGGTTCACTAGGACCATATCGCATGGAGCGACCACGCAAAAAGCTCTTGGCGGTATTGTCTGGAGTACGGTAGTGGTGAGAATTGAAGAAAGAAGTCTCTCAGACATGTGGATACAGTCATGGCGGTAGTCTTGTTATATAAAATCTGTAAAATAACCAGGTCACGCCTGTATCCTGAAAGGGTAGGCAGAGGTCTATTACACACACACGGTTCGCCAGCTATGTTTGAGTCCCACGTAATAGGGGGCGAGCCTGTTGTCGTGTCCAAACTACGGGCTGCTACTGAGAATTTTTCTTTTTACACAAAAAGCTCAATAACACTGCCCAATCTGGGGATCGAACTCATGATCAGCGGTCGCTCACACTACCACTTCACCACAGAGGCAGTTAAGTTACGCTTAATCTACAAGATAAAAATCTATCCGAAGCAAAGATGATGAAGTTTTCTGTCTTCAGTTCTCTGACTCCATTTAGAATATTAAACAAAGTTATAGGGATATATATACATTCCTTAAGCAAGCCCTACAAGCAGTCTGCAAGTCTAACAATAGGTTAACGACTAAGATTTGTATATCCCTACAGACTGATATGATACCTTTTTGAATCTAGAGTTTTATGACATCTTTTAGATAAATTTTAATTTTAATACAAAGTGTATTTAAACTTTACGCAACTAGGTACATTACAACAATCCATCCATCCATCAGCCTTTCGACGTCCACTGCTGGGCATAGGCCTCCCCAAGAGAACGCCACAACGAGCGCTCCTGTGCCGACCACATGCAACGGCTCCCCGCGGCTTTGACCAGATCGTCGGTCCATCTGGCCGTCCTAAGCAGTGCCGTCTGATACGTGGTCGCCACACGAGAACCTTTCTTCCTCAACGGGTGTTGGTTCATTGAGCGATGTGGCCTGCTCATTGCCACTTCAGCATGGCAACCCGGAGGGCTATGTCGGTCATTATCGTTATTACAACAATATCCATTAAAATTGTAATAATTACCTTCTTTTAAATGAATTCATAATGAATCGAATATTTTATGAAAACATTATTTATGAGCCTCAGGGTGAAGCGGGCTACTGTTTTTATAGGATAAGTTATATATATGGATAACACAAATCCGGAGGGTCTTTCAAAAATAGGTATGTAATTTTTAGTTAATATCGTACTTTTTCAAACTTATAGGTACAAATATTAATGCTGAAGAGTTTGTTCTTTTTGTATTTTTGTTTGGTTGAAGTCGTAAATTTCTGGAAATACCGGTCAAATTTGAAATTAAAAACCTTTTAAAACGTCACTCACGATCCATAGGATCGGAGCAATTAAAGATCGAGCACGGGCGGGCATCGAAGGGCTGAACTGTAAATAGTTTCTATCAAAAAAAGGTAATACGAAAAATTATACGCAGTATTACTCCTGAGGAAGAGTAAATATCAATCAATGATGGTTGAATCTCAGGACCCAACTTAATTGAACATCTAGTAGTCCACGTGAAATTTAGTATTATCTTAGTCTATAAATTAGGATATCTTTGAATAAAGCTTATATTATACTTCGAAGTCAGATCAAGCAATTTCGGATATGTGAGTATTAAATATCCATATCCACAGATGCCGTTATAAAAGCGCTTTTATTTCTTTTTCGTTAAAAAAACAGTGTATTTTCAGAATATACACGTACGTAGATAAATTTAATAAGTAACATTTTATCAATTGCACAAGAATGGCTCTAAATATATTAAATTCTTTAAAAATACAACAATTAGCAACAATAAATAATTGAAATTGTAACCAAATTGTCATTAGTATCGTCTGTCAACTGCAACAGCAACTTGCAATTGCTGTTATTGCAATTTTGTAACCATCATCTATATGGCAACGACGTGGTTTGTAATCATTCATGTCTCGTGCCCACTGGGGTGAAAAGTGGCTTGCGGAAGGCCGTTTAATGACAAGCGGCAATCCGTTGTCTCTACCTAAATCTCTGAGAAACAGGCGTTAGTCTAGAAGCATGTAGGATAACAACAGACCATTAATAGTAATAATAGTAGTGTCAAATTAATTTCTATACAATTTATAACCTATAACTTGGTAAATTTATTAATTTCTATTAATTTCTATACAAATTAATAGAAATTAATATAGTATTTTTTATTTATTTCTATACAATTTATAACCTATAACTTGGTAAATTATAATTTTCTTGTAATTTTTTCTCTGTGTTGTATCAAAATGTAATAAATAGCCCCGATGTACATTTATTTTCCAGAGATCTAACATTAAAAAAAAGTGGCAAATGACGTAAAAATTTTGTGGCTACACAGCATAGCGTCTTTCAATTATTTAATCTTCCAGATATTACACATTTTGCTCAGGACTGTTATTTTCGTTTTCACATTTTCACACTTTGTGTTAATTTTATTCGTATATCATCATCGTAATGACATAGACTTTATAACGATGGCCGTCTGATTGGAGCCTATATGCGTTACTCAAGCATTTTAGTATTAAAAATTCAATGTCAATGGCAAATAGACTCTCTTAAACGCTTCGGATTACTAAAATTTTATTTGGTATTTTTAAATACCTTTTGTCTTTAGAAAAGTATGTAGTCGTATATATAGGAGCTGAGTGGCTGTAGAAGCAAGATCTCAGCTAGTTCAAAATCATTTGTCACCGTTTTTGTAATTTTCATCATATATGTAATTTAACCCTTCTTTGTACGTGTATAATTATTATTATGGTTACTTAACTTTTATAAAATAAATAAAATATTTAGGCAATATGCTGCTATTTGCTTAGTTATTAGTAAAAATGACACGATAAAATAATCATAATTGAGTCCGTTAGACTTATATGTTACGGGCTTCGTGGCGTGGTCGGTAGTGTAACCGACTTCTGTGCACGAGGTCGTGGGTTCGATACCCACTCAGGACAATTATTTGTGTGATGAACACAGGTATTTTTACTGCGTTTGGGTGCTTTCTATCTATTATATGTATGTATTTACAAAAAAAAGTAATATATGTACCTATTATATCCGTAATCTGGTACCCATAGCACAAGCGTTAAGCTTAGTTTGGGAGAAAAATGTCCGTGAATATTTATTTATTTATATTATAATGCCGAAAAAATTAAGGACATTTGGTAACACATTTGTTTTTGTAAAAATTAACTCACCTGAGCCTTCGTTAAAATCTGAACATGGACCAGGTTGTAAAACATCAGTATTCAGGTTTAGTGCGGCTTTGGTAGCTATGGACTTCTTGGAGCTAGGACCAGGTGGTGTAAAAACGCCATAAAGCTCTAGATTAACGCTCGGAGATGATGAAAAATCTCCATTTGTCGATAGTCCTTTAGCGCCGTAAGGGGATGTATCATCGTCACTGCTAACTCTTGGAGAAAATTCGAATATGGAGCTGCATGCGGAGAAATCTTGCATACAACTGGTGCATTTTTTGTATGCCCAATTGCAGGAAATACATAGTAGCCCCAGGAAACAAATTTTGAATGTTTTGTTTAACCCGGTTAAATGTTAAAAGTGCACAGCGCGGCTACACCAGTGCGTCGCGGACGGTAGCTGCAACTGAACTGTTATTATTGTCGAGTTTTAATATCCAGGGAGGCGTTCCCTACTGCACGGGGTTGCAGCATTCAACAGGAGAGTAATTGCAACGCGGCTAAGATGCGATGCGGGCGGGTGTGCGCAAACGTCCGCCCGCCCGACTTAATGTCTTCATGTAAGCACGCCCATTCATTACCACCAACACCTCCTTAACCGACTACTTAAGAGGACGGAACTCATATAAAAGCACATGTATCTAAAAATATTTTTAAGTCACTTTAAATGTTGTATTTTTGAAAAGAAAGTTTCTCACAGGTCTTGCAAGTTCTTTAAGATAAATAAATAATTTTCAAACAACAAAATTTATTCCCTTGTAAAGTAATAGTGAATTCACAAACACTTCTTAAAATTGAGAGTAACGAAGACCGGCCGGCACACGACGAGTCAACGAGCTGGTTTACTTTACACTGGGACTTATTTAACCGCGATTATAAACGTCACGACACAATTAATAGCGATGTCGGACAGAGCGGCTCGGCAGCGGCGCACACTACGTAACAACGTACCCACCGCTTTTGCAATCGCCACAAGTTTTGGCATACGACTGACAACAATAATAACAGATATGTGACGAACACACATCTTCAATTAAATTCAATAAATGGTACTGATGTGACCTGTCTGGTCTGAGTACTGATTGTTATACAACTCCCAGGAGTTCCGCGCCTCGAGAATAAAACTCATATGGTAATAAAAATTTGGAAAATTATGAAAATACGTGACAATATCACGACAAAACTAATACACACGGGCAGAACGACTGATTACTATTTTAACGTGAACGTTTATATCAGATGAATGTCCACCACGACCACGGTTACATTATTTTAGTACGGTGCCACAAGTTACACAGCAACCGAAACAATGAAATTATTGCAAACCAAATTTCTTGATAGCATAATTTCACGAAATAAACACCACTGGAATATTTTTTGTGGAGTTATCTTCAAGACATAGTCTATACGGAGCCAATAGATCGATTGCAGCCTTAAAACTCGAAATTCGTGAAGTGATTAACAGAATAGACCCATTTTGTCAAAAAGTGATTAAAAACTTTGATGAAAGAATCGACATCTGTAACCGTGGTTGAGGTGGAACATTTATCAGATATCATTTTTCATTCATAATTGCCAAATCTTACTTCTTTTTTAATACAACAAAATTTGAATCATTGTCATCGAAATTTATTGTCTTATTTTGATTTACTAAACAAAGTTCTTGATGAAAAACCCTATATATATTATATCTATTGTCGCTAACAGTAAGAAAAATCGAAATGCCATGGTTTTTTTAAACATAACACCTATATAATCCTTGTATCGTGGGGGACTCTACAAACATACAATTTCACAGAAACAAAGTACACTCGACAAAGGCACGACTTAGAACAACCATTTGTGGATGCACACAAATTTTAAGTGCATTGATCAGCCAAAAGCAATAAAAAGTCTCTTTGACGTGGAACAAAAAGTTGTTATTGTATATAATTTTTTAGAGGAAATAAAATATTAAAAACTAACATGATATCATTGAAAGTATATTTTTTTTTTAATATGACCAAAATTTGTTGTAGGTATACTATGAAATAAAGGTCTTTAATTTTGTCTAAATTCGTGAACAACAAAATTGATAAAAAAGAGTTATCAAGCTCGTATTAGTTAATAATAATAAATATTCACGGACATTTTCACACAACGTCCTCTGGTCCCAAAGTAAGCTTAACGCTTCTACTATGGGTACCAGATTACGGATATAATACATATACTACTTTTTTTTGTAATTACATACATATAATATATATGTAAGTGGCCCATGAGTTTCTTGCCGGGTTCTTCTCATAAAAGGCTTTTACTACGGAATCCGGCCGCTTGTGGCGATTGCAATCGCCACTTTGTGATTGCGGATGCACTCGCCTCAGGCGCTCGTGTTAATTATTTTAATTATTAGTGTATTATTGACGATTTTACGTGCTACTTAATAGGCCTATGAAATAAAGATATTTATGAATTTGAATTAAAAGAAATCACCCAGACGCAGTACAAATATCTGTGTTCCTCGCACAAATAATTGTCCTGAGTGGGAATCGAACCCACGACCTCGTGCACGGAAGTCGGTTACAGTACCGACTACGCCATGAAGCCCGTCGTAGTTATACAATAAACGTTGATAATGGTTCAAAAAGCGACATATCATAGGTGTTCATTCCGTGCAGCCCACCTATAGATTTTGGCGTATGCGTAATGGGTGTAACATATGTATATAACTTTATTTATTTCTATAATATTCCAATACTTTGAAAAATAGATACTGTAATTAGCAGAACTTAACATGTAAACAATTTAAAAATAAATTATAACTGTTTGTATGTATAAAGCACTAGCCTTTGCCAGCGGCTTCGCCGCAGCCAAAAGCTAGTTTTTCGGTTATATCTCCGGTTCCCAATATAGTAGCGGGATAAAATATCTACCAGTTCTTAAGTCAAATCAAGGCCTTTCAAATAAAAAAAGTTGCAGTAAAATCCGTTCAGTAGTTTTTGTGTGATGCACAAACAAACAGAGAAACAGACAAACAGATAAACAGACAAACAGACAAAAATTCTAAAAAAAAATTGTTTTGTGTTTAGACACGCCTATATACTACGCCATGAAGCCCGTCGTAGTTATACAATAAACGTTGATAATGGTTCAAAAAGCGACATATCATAGGTGTTCATTCCGTGCAGCCCACCTATAGATTTTGGCGTATTCGTAATGGGTGTAACATATGTATATAACTTTATTTATTTCTATAATATTCCAATACTTTGAAAAATAGATACTGTAATTAGCAGAACTTAACATGTAAACAATTTAAAAATAAATTATAACTGTTTGTATGTATAAAGCACTAGCCTTTGCCAGCGGCTTCGCCGCAGCCAAAAGCTAGTTTTTCGGTTATATCTCCGGTTCCCAATATAGTAGCGGGATAAAATATCTACCAGTTCTTAAGTCAAATCAAGGCCTTTCAAATAAAAAAAGTTGCAGTAAAATCCGTTCAGTAGTTTTTGTGTGATGCACAAACAAACAGAGAAACAGACAAACAGATAAACAGACAAACAGACAAAAATTCTAAAAAAAAATTGTTTTGTGTTTAGACACGCCTATATAGCCTATTACAGTAATTTTTTCTCAAATATCTTGAATGTACAGACACAGCTCTGTTACAGTTTTATAATAGTCTAGATTATAAATTTTGAGAGGACAGCTCTGTTATTCTAATTGCCGCGGACTTATTATACTTTGCCACGATAATTGTCTGAAAACTACATAGCTAAGATAAAATTTATTATAGCTATACATAAGCAAAATATTTTTATAGTTAATCTTAAGAATGTCTAACCACGTTACGTTAGATGCAGTCAGCACAGGGTCGCTTGAAGTGCCGCGCTCTTGGGGAGGCCTGTGTGCTAGAGAGGACGTCGAAAGGCTGATGGATAGATGGATGGAAGGTAGTAAATGTTATTGATACAGGTGGTATACTCTATCCCTCCCTCACAGGTCAGCGCAACGGTAGGTATTCCTATTGTTGTATTTGGTATGGTAGAGTGAGAGGCCCGAGACCCTCTCTTTATTATCCTTCCTCTCCATCTCCCATCCTTTTCCTGAGAGTGAGCAACGCGCAAATGATGCCTCTACGTTGCTAGCGTCTATATGCATTAACCGCTTTCCCTCAGGTGGAACGTATTCTTGTTCACCAAAAGCACGCGTAGAATAACAAAAATATTTTTGCAACTACATAACCAATCCATTGAAAAAGATTGGAAGCTACCTAAGCTAACATTTTTTTTTGCCATGTCCGGCTTTAGATTTGTCCTACCCCTCTCCATGGGAGTCGTAAGAGCCGACTGAGAGGATACCGGGGGAGTGGGCAGCAGCACACCTTCGAGTATTAACAACATCCACTGCGATCGCCAACCCGCCTGCCAAGCGTGGCGATTACGGCACTATCCCCCATTCTTGGGGAGGCCTATGTCCAGCAGTGGACTTTAAAAGGCTGATGGATGGATGGAAGCTAACATTGTACCATCGTGGCACTCAGAAACGGTACAATAAAAAAGTAAAAGTCTTCTTACGTTTTCTGTTATTTTATATCGAGAATGTTGTCTGTGCGTCTATTCCGCATGCTGCAGCTAATAGAACATAATATACACACAAATAACAAAACTTTAATATCATGCTTTATAGAAAATTCAATAACATTTTCTTATCCTTTGCCAGATTATTATGCTTACACGAGGATGCTACTTTAATAGAGTCTTATTAAGTTTTAGTCTTGAACGTATACCTACTCAAAAATATTACGACGCTCAGGTTATTACTTGTAGTTATTTGCGAACTGGCGGGTAAAGTACCGTACAAATTCAAAAGTAACAAAATAAAGTTATTTAAGCCAAAATTATACTCGTTTCAGTTTGTCTTATTAACAGAGTAAATATTTCAAATTTTCATGTCGGTACCCTTTATTAATTTCCTGAGACAACCCTCGACGACGTTTACTATAGAATATACGAGTAATACGAGTATGTATTAATATAAGCCTGGGTATACATAGTTGTTTGCGAAATTGACCAATCTATAAATATAATAGAAGTAAAGCTGCTAGATATCTGCCTGTATCTGATTCTTTGGGTTCCTCTAAACCACGTAACAAATTTGGATTTTTTTTTATGTCGTTTAAATAATTTTTCAAGGAAGTTTAATATAAAATTGTCATGAACTCGTGAAAAATATGGTTACGAGTTACTCTGGCTAAATAAAAGACAGGTCAAAATAACATAACTACTAAAGAATAGTAGTTTTTCAAAAATCCTCGAGATATTAGTACTCAGTCGACAGATTTCATTTAATTACATAACCAAATTGAAAACTTCCACCGTTTTTTGAAATTCGTTGATAATTTAAGTACCTATATGCAATTGTACATTGTATTATACATTTTTACACAATTGTACACAAAATTAAATTCTCTAACTAAATATACATGTGGCTCACAATAACCGCTGTACATGCACACTATTAAAGTCCACTATAATTTCGTTTGTATCCTGATGGCAACCATTTGCTCAGCGGAAGTTAAGACTACGCACGAGTAAATAAAATTAAAATGTGCATCTGAACTACTAGCACATAGCATAGCATCACGCCTGTATTCCCCGAAGGGGTAGGCAGAGGTGTATTACACACCCACGACTCGCCAGCTATGTTCAAGTCCCACGTAATAGGGGGCGAGCCTATTGACGTCTACCGGGCACATTTCCGAACTCCGGGCTGCTACTCATAATTTTTCTTTTTAGGAAAAAGCTCAATAATATTGCCCGACCCGGGGATCGAACTCGAGACCTCTTAGCAGTCGAACTCCTAGCGTTGTTAATAAATTTATTACTCGTCCCCTGTTAGACCTAAATTATTGTATAAGCGATTACGTAAATAGATATGCTAACATCATATTATATGTATTATAAAAATTATTTCTGTTAAATATATTTTAAGGAAAAAAATGTTTACATTAACCCTCCGAATATCATAATAATAATAAAATTGTAAATTAGCAACATCTTTAATCTATACTATTATAAAATTGTAACAGATCTGTGTCTGTACATTTAAGATATTTGAAAAAAAATGAGTTTAATAGACTATATAGGCGTGTCTAAACACAAAACGATTTTTTTTTTAATTTTTGTCTGTTTGTCTATCTGTTTGTTTGTTTGCGCATCACGCAAAAACTACTAAACAGATTTTGATGTAACTTTTTTTTTGAAAGGCCTTAATTGGACTTAAAAACTGGTATACATTTTATCCCGCTACTATATCGGTAACCTGAGATTTAAGCGAAAAACTAGAAAATTATTTAAACTAGATTTTTTTTTAGAATGTATTTAAAAGAACTACTAGACGGATTTTGATGCAACTTTTTTTTATTTGAAAGGCCGTGGATCTGACTTAAAAACTGGTAGACATTTTATCCCACTACTATATCAGGAACCTGAGATATAACCGAAAAACTAGCTTTTGGCTGCGGCGAAGCCGCTGGCAAAGGCTAGTTATGAACTAAAATAGGACAATTTTCTCTTTTATAAATATTATAACTGTGATCATAAGATAATTGGAAATCATATGGGTCAAATTAATAAATAACAAGAGCAAATCTTGCTTTTACATTTTTATAGTAGGAACAATACCCACCATTTACCCGAGTACAAAGGATTCCAAATAAATATTTTTTTTATTACTTAATAAAGGCACTGTCAAGCCCCGCTTAATGGTAAATGTTAACATACAATGTGGTAGTAGTAAATTACTGTTATTGTCTACCTTTTATATACAGATCGATACCTGCGTATCAAACGAAGCCCTTGGCTAACAAACTTATTGGGAGAGTTTCCAGGAAGCAACAATGATCTATTTATAATTATTTACTGGCTACCCGCGGACTCTGCCTGCGTGGTCTTCAGAATTGACTCAAATAATATTAATATGTTACTCTAGGCAAGGGTCTCAAAACTTTGAAGCCTTAAAAAAATAATTACCTATGGCCCAGGTAATTATTTTTTCAGGATGTTCCAAGGGCCAAAACACATTTACATAAATCTCATTAGTGTTTTTTGTTTTACTGTGATCCCCCTAGGATCCATTTCAATTATTTGTTAGTTATTAATATGCTTAAGCTTAGATACTTAAGTTTTCTGTGTCATCATTTCTGTCGTTAAGTTTTACTTTGAAAGTAAATATAACCGAGTAATTTTTTGTGTTTTCTTCTTCAACTTATCACAGAAATAGTAACAAAAATAACCCATTGGCTGTCGCGGGCCAGATTGATGACACTAGTCTCAAGCTGTCGCGTGCCGGATTGATGGCATTGGCGGGCCGGATCTGGCCCGCGGGCCGTAGTTTGGAGACCCCTGCTCTAAGGCACTTTAATTTTATCTACGCCAAAACTGCTATCCCATAGGCACCATCTTTTTTTTATGAAATAAGCATTTGCCTCTTTTTGGATTCCGAACTGTATGTATACAAAATTTCATAATGATCGGTTAAGTAGCTACGGCGATAAGGCGTTACAAACAAACAAAGCATTATCGTATCCATAATATTAGTATGGCCTTTACCCGTGGCAAAACTTTTTTATTATTTGCTTACCTATATCTCTGGTGCCCAATATATATATATATATATATATATTTATGTAGCGCAAGTCTAATCAAGAGCTATGAAACACAGTAAAGTACGTTTTGCGTGAAGCGGCGAACAAACAAAGAAACCTAAAGTAGTTCATAGAGCTAAAAAGCCAAATACAATATTTTTTCTTAATATACACCGACTAACAGAACCCCAAGAACAATTCGGCTGTAGAGCTAAGCACTCGTGTGTTCAACAGGTCCATCGCATCACGAACTACACGGCTCGAACATGCAATTTAACCATTTCAATGCTACTTTAGCTAGTACCTACTGTGGTATCTCGTAATCATAATACGACTTTTTCTCAAACCACAGCTTTCACAAAAAGTTGAAGGGATTTTATAACCCCAATCCTAACCGGAGTATCGAAAGACTTCGGTCCGTGTGGTGACGGACTAAGAATACAAGTGTCACCACGCCATTCTTTCCCAGGGTGTCGTATGAGGCGACTAAGGGAAGTAAGCAATTGTCATCCATTGCATGACTGGTGGTAGGGCTGAGTACCGGGTGGGACTAATCACTTGGGGCCCGAGCGGGTTGGTACCACCATCTCCCATGTGACCGGCCATGAAGCACATCGTTGCGTTTTGGCTGTTGCAGGAGATAGCCGTTTATGTTTCATTTCATATCTGTGAAATGAATTGGTGAATAGCGGCTTGACAATACTCTCGGTATAGTAGTAGTTCATGGGCAACGGTTACCATTTACCATCAGATGGACCGTGGCTCGTTTGCCACTACATGCAATAAAAAAAAATCCTCTCCCCTGTACTATTCGCAACGTACACCAGCTACTTACTTCGCCATTGGCTAACGTAGACAGCACTTTATACAGACGATACCGCCATTTATTGCTCAGGTATGACCCCGACCTTAATCAGTAGATTCTCCAAAGTAAAATGCTTTAGGAAGTGCGAGTATAAAGATCAACTCTGAGTAGAACCTGGGGGTTATGTTTCATAAGCGACTTATGTATCTGTGTCCTCAAGATATCTCACAGATTAGTATATTAGGAAAGCCTAGTCCCGGGCTAAGGTGAGCCAAGTACCTAGCCGTAAACATATTTAAAGTAGCATAAACGGGTCTTTTTTCGCGTATAAAATAGGTGAAATTATGAACTACCTTTTACCCGACGTTTCAACTGCGTTGCAGCAGCCGTGGTCACGGGACAACTGGAGAGGCGAGCTACTTTGTGATCATCCTATTGTGAGTCAAATTAACTCACCGACGTATGACTTAGCAAAACACATAGCTTCTGTATTGCAGCCGTTATTAGGTAAGACTTCTACATATGTAAAGGATTCTCGTCATTTTGTAGCCACGATCGGCAATTTTAAACTGGAAGCTGAGGACATAATGGTCAGTTATGATGTTGAGTCTCTTTTCACCAATATTCCAGTGAAAGATTGTATACATCTGATCGAACAAAAACTGAGGGAAAATGGTATGTCAGGACACTATGTTGCTCTGCTAAAATCATGCATAGAGGGTAACTACTTCTTATACCAGAACCAATACTACCTACAGATAGATGGCGTTGCAATGGGCAGCCCATTGGCACCTGTTATGGCTAATATCTGGATGGAGTATTTTGAAGAATGGGCACTAAGAACTGGGCCTTTTAAAGTAAGGTTTTGGAAGCGGTACGTAGACGATATCTTCTGCATCATATCCGGAGGAATGCCTCAAGTGGAGCAATATCTGAACCACCTTAATTCTCTTCACCTAAAAATTAAATTCACATGTGAGGTGGAGACTGACAGATCAATTTCTTTTCTTGACGTGAAGTTGATGGCGAAACCTGACGGCACCCTTGGCCATACCGTCTACCGGAAACCGACACACACAAATAAGTATCTGCACGCCTCATCGCACCACCATCCGCGTCACCTACAGTCAGTCATAACTTCATTGACTACCAGAGCCATTGATATTTGTGACCCTGAACATCTACAACAGGAACTGCATAATGTTCAGGAGGTACTGAAACGAAATGGGTACAAAACTGGTCGTAGGCTTCAGCGGCGAACGCAAAGGGAAAGATATCCTGAAGTCAATAGACAACCGGCTTTCCTGCCATATATACGAGGAGTGACGGACAAAATTGGAACAGTACTTAGTAAATACTCCATGAAGACTGTATACATTCCGCACTGTAAGTTATCGAGTCAATTGCGTACACCGAAGGATATTATTCCCTTGCAATCAGCGGGCGTTTACAAAATAAACTGTAGCTGTGGGAGCGCTTACATCGGCCAAATCAAGCGATCGATTGCTGAAAGGGTTAAGGAGCACATAACTGCAGTCAGGAAAGGACAGATAAACAAATCTGCCATCGCTGAACATCTCCTAGAAGCAGGTACTAATCACTGGATTGAGCTTCACCAACCTATAATCCTATCTCAGGACCGCCACTACTACAAACGGTTAGTGCGCGAAGCTATTGAAATCAAAAAACACAGAAATTTCAATAGAGGAGACGGATTTAATCTATCATCAGCGTGGAATCCAGTGATTAATAAGTGCAAACTACCTAACATATCTTCACATTCGTCTCGCGATATAGTGAGTGTTGTGTGTCGGACAAACATCGGTGTAGATCAATCTACCCTACAAACTGTCGAGGAAAAATAAAGTAGCTCGCCTCTCCAGTTGTCCCGTGACCACGGCTGCTGCAACGCAGTTGAAACGTCGGGTAAAAGGTAGTTCATAATTTCACCTATTTTATACGCGAAAAAAGACCCGTTTATGCTACTTTAAATATGTGTACAATTCGCGAATCTTTAAAAGTTACTACCTAGCCGTAATCTTTGATGATCGATGAACATTCGCACATACCATTCAGAATGTATGCTCGCGTACACGCGTGGAAAAAGAAAGCTTTACTGCGAACAGGATTCAAACCTGCGTCCCATCCAATCCAAAAAGTGTTTACGACCCACGCCATCTATCGGATACATTTAACGTCTTATTGATCGCGTCGATCTTAATAATAGCCTCGATGAAGACGACGACGACATAACACTCGCTCAGCAGATCAGAGCATACACAGCTCTCGAAGCTATTACACGTAAATAACCACGGTTTGGTACTCGCCACCGAGGTCGGAATTCGTGCCGCGTTGAAATCCTGAACGTGGATACTTTCACTTTACCAGCAACGGTTCAAGATGAGGTCTGTACCCTACAGGCAATTTTGTTTTAAATGCCCTCTGTGATCACCGCTTGTCCGGGTAAGGTTGTCATGCCATCTGAACTAACCATAGTCAAACAAAATAAACATAAAAATATTTTTCGCAAATATTTTAAAGGTAAAAACTCAGTTCTGTTAAAGATTAAGAAGACAGTATAGAGTAGATCGATTTAAGAGTCGGGAGGTTTAATAAATACATTGATAACAATAGCATATATACCATATCTATCTATATAATATTATAAAGCTGTTACAGAGCTATGAATGCACAGAAAATTTAAGATATTTGAGAAAAAATTACTTTATTAGGCTATATAGGCCTGTCTAAACTAGGAACTAAAGCTTTTGGCTGCGGCGAAGCCGCGGGCAAAGGCTAGTACTACGAGTATTATAAAGTTGTAACAGAGCTGTGTCTACATTTGAGATATTTGAGAAAAAAATAGTTTATTAGGCTATATGTTTTGTGTTTAGAGACACCTGTGTCTAAACACAAAACATCTTTTTTTACATTTTTTCTGTTTGTCCGTTTGTTTGTTCGCGCATCACGCAAAAACTACAGAACGGATTTCGATACAACTTTTTTATTTAGTAGCTCTTGATTAGGCTTAAAAACTGGTATACATTTTATCCCGCTACTATATCGAGAACCTGAGATACGTACAACCTAAAAACCAGCCACCATTTAATCAAAATATCACTATATGTTGCATAACAAAGTTTTTGAAATTATATGAGTGTTAAATATCTTCTATTTTCTTGATGTCGGTATAAGTACGAGTCCGTCTAACGCGGGGTCACGGTAAATCAAAAACCTCGTTTTCACATGAAAGTAATAGTTCACTTTGTGTTTGAATGCACCCCAAACCGATACCTAAAATGAAAACTCGACATTTTCACATTTTCGGAACACTACAACTAAAATACTGTATCATTCGATTTTCATGACCTTTACCTAATATAAATGGGTCATTTATGGGACACAAGACGCAAGTGTGACTTTATAAAGAAGTTATCGCACCTCCTTTTGCTTTATTTTAATTTATTATATTAACTAGTAGTTGACTTCCAAGGGTAGAAGATTATTTTCATTATTGTATGTCATTTATGCTATCGTAATACGTATAAATATAAATACGACCTCTTAACTTATGATCTACGCATTAGACTGATGTATGGTGTCAGACAATTGAAACTATGTACGATGTACTTGTACACTGAATAGTACCGATACTATTGTAACATCCGGCAGGGAGTAAAGATCACTTCCATACATGAATTGGAAGTGTCTGTACTGACAGACTCACGCTGAATAATTAATTATTGTGTTAAATGTTATGATTCCCTCCCAAACGGAAACTAATTAGAGTTAATGCATAATACTGAACGTCTACACTAACTACTACAGTAGTTATATATGTACTTTAACTTTGTAGGCAAAGATTTGGTACCCCACTTTTAAATTCCGGTAAATTCTTATGGAGGTTACTTCAAAAACAGATTTGCTAAGGCAAAATCAGAGCTGACCTCAAATACCCAAAATGTTAAGGTAATTTAAATTTAGCAACGCTAACTCAACAATTTCTAGTTACAGGAAAGGTAGCCGTTGTGGACTGTTGTATGACATGTTTATTCTTAACTAGCTACCTATGTTACGTCTGCGTTTATTTGTTTTTTCTGCGCGGATCGTTTTTGATTTTCCACAGTAAAAGTACTTTAACTTATTTCTTATAATATCAGCTGTCTGCTAGTGAAAATGCCATCCAAACTGCTACAGCCATTTGTACATTAGTGGAAACAAACAAACAGACATGTAATATTTCACCAATAGAGTTAAAAGTTGTTACTTTTATTAGAAAACTTTGAAAGCGATGATTTTAAGAAGAAAAGATGATTTGGTCGCTCAACCCGCATGTCTTACAAGGTAACTTACTTGTGATGCCTAGAGTTGCTAACTTTTACGATCAGAGATCAAGACGCTGGCTTATTCCAGCATAGGTATAATTAACTAAATTGTGCCAGTTTCAATTTGTTCCAAAAAACAATTAAAAAGGCAATTTAAAAAAGTCTACTTACATGTGTAATATTATGTAACTGAATACAATTTATATAATTAATAATTTTGTGTTACTAATTTTAAGTTCTAAATAAATAAATAGACAAAAATATAGTAAATATGTTTTTGTTATCTGTATCTATATGCATTTAGTAAAAAATTGTAATTTAGACATCACACACACTATAATTTTATTTATTTGTATAGATAACACGAGAAAAAATATAAAACCCTGGGCATTTTAAATAAATAAACTTGAATAGCATTCAAGTTTTTGTGCAACGTCAAACAAAATTAATGAGCATTTTGGGAGAAAAACATGAAAAAGAAAAGTAATAAAATGTAAATTTTGCTATTTAATATCACAGAGAGTGAGCGGGGTATGTGACAAAATTTGGGACTGAAACAACTTTCAATTGCACGACACAAGTTATAACGTAATTAATTGCATGTATCGTAATGAACAAGTTATTGTAACGGAATTAATTGCTTGTATCGTGTGTTCAATTTACTCTACATGGAAATAAACAAAAATTTGTACAGTGTGAGCTGTGACAAGGTGACTGGAAATACTAATTTGCGTTAACGTTCGACAGGCGACTGCTATTTTATTTTGTGCTTAATTGATTGACGCTTTACTGGCACTATAACACAGATTCGTCAAAAGAACACATCTGTGACAGGAGCGCTCATTTAGCGTTCTTTTAAATAGCCTCATCTCCGAAAATAAACATAATTGTATATGTTTATTTTTTATAAATCTATAAAAGCTCGAAAACAGCTTACACCTACACGTGGCTCGAGAGCGAGATGGGTCTATAATTCTTCTGTCACCAGGATTCTGGAATCTATATAATAGTAGACCCCAACCATCGCCCTTAATGAAAATTCAAATAACGAACAATATTTTTTCCTACTTTCGGGTCTGAGTTTAGCTAGTAGTCAATTAGAACAACAGTAAATACTCCTATTTAGATATTTTTATATATATTTTTATCGAAAATAACCTGCTCGTGACTGTTATTTTTATTTTCACATTTTTCACTTTGTGTTTAAAGTAATTACTCCTGATAATATTAATTAATTGATTTCTTAACTTCTTTTCCTTTCGATGAGCACTCCAGGTGGCTTCATATATGAGTGGCTGTTAACTCGCAAAACGCTGTTGTAAATTCTGCATAAAAAATTGTCTCCAATCTTGTTGTGTGGAGTAGGTAGCTCCGTGTAAATATATAAGTACTAGTGATGAGTGAAAACCGAACAAATCGGAAGTTGAGCCCAAAGAAGTTTGGGACAAGGCTAGGAAAAAGCGGAGTGGTTTTTACCATAAGCTACAAGGTGGGCCATGGTTCATCAGCCATCGTAACCAATACAAAACACAAACTAGCCCAAACCCCAATGATTTAGGTACAACCCACTAGCGGTAACTTAGCATAAGGTGGGCATACGGCCCCCCTTATGGTAAGCTTGTTTGTCACCCACGTAGTATAAAAAACGATTTCTGTATCTATACTCTTAGGAAGCTGTAACGGTGACACATATATTGTATAAATCTTAGGATATTTAAAAGAAAAATGAATTTATTACATTATTTAGGCGTCTCTGAACACAAAACAATTTTTTTTAGTTTTTAGTTTGTTTCTTTGTCAGTTTATTCGTTTGTTTGTTCGAGCACCGTTCAGTATTGTATTTTGATGAAACTTTTCTTGTTTGATAGCTCATGATTAGACTTAAAAACCGGTATACCTACATTATATTACGCTACTATATCGGAAACCTGAGATACTGAAAACCAGCTTAAGGCTGCGGCGGAGCCGCGAGCAAAGTATTGAAGGAAAATCCATTATTTTTAAAAGCAATTAGCACCACTATCTATTATCCGCTTAAAACTTAAAATAATCTAAGCAATATAGTTTTACCACTATATGTAATCACTAGCCTTTGCCCACGGCTTCGTCGCAGCCAAAAGCTAGTTTTTCGGTTATATCTCAGGCTCCCGATATAGCAGCGGGATAAAATGTATACCAGTTTTTAAGTCTAATCAATACCTTTCAAATAAAAAAAAATTGCATCAAAAGCCATCCAGTAGTTTTTTTTAAATAAATTCTAAAAAAATCTAGTTTGAATAATATTCTAGTTTTTGGTTATATCTCAGGTTTCCGACATAGTAGTGATAAAATCTATACCAGTTTCTAAGTCTAATCAAGGCCTTTCAGATAAAAAAGTTGCATCAAAATCCATCCAGTTGTTTTTTTAATAAATTCTAAAAAAATCAGTTTAAATAATTTTCTAGTTTTTCGGTTATATCTCAGGTTCCCGACATAGTAGTGATAAAATCTATACCAGTTTCTAAGTCTAATCAAGGCCTTTCAGGTAAAAAAAGTTGCATCAAAATCCGTCCAATAGTTTTTGCGTGATGCGCAAACAGACAAACAGATAAACAGACAAAAATTCTAAAAAAAATTGTTTTGGGTTTAGACTATATCCATCCATCCATCCATCCATCAGCCTTTCGACGTCCACTGCTGGACATAGGCCTCCCCAAATTGGGGGTATAATGCCGTAATCGCCACGCTTGGCAGGTGGGTTGGCGATCGCAGTGGATGTTGTTAATACTCGAGGGAGTGCTGCTGCCCACTCCCCGTGGTATTTCCTCAGTCGGTTCTTACGACTCCCATGGGTGGAGAGGGATAGGACAATTTTAAAGCCGGTCCCACACGGCGTTAGACTATATAGCCTATTACAACTATTTTTTCTCAAATATCTTGAATGTACAGACACAGCTCTGTTACAGCTTTATAATAGTATAGATAAACTTGTTTATGAAGAAGACATGACCAAGTTTGGAAAGTAAGAAAGCAGTGTTCGTGATATTAAATGCTTTTCCTCTGCATTTTACTCTGGCATTATAACTCTAGTACAAACATCTGAAAGTGCCTCTGTCTCAGCAAGGAACTTTAACAACAAAACAAAAATCTTATGTGATTTTATTTCATAAGACGGTAGGCGGAGCGAGATTCCTATAAAGACACGCCTTCTTTTACAGTGATGAAGCCGGAAAGGAACACACACTGCTTCAAGAAACTTTAGCATTCACAGGGCAGTTAATACTAGTCATGAATTGCAGAAGCATAACGAATATAACTGATAAGATAGACTCTTTTATTTATACGGTTTCAGGCGAGCCACGGTTCACATGATAGTAAGGGATAACCGTCGCTCGTGGACTCTACTAAGTATACTGTCAAGCCGCTGCTGACCATTTCATTTCACGGAACGAACGGCTACCTCCCGTTATTGAAAATACTGTTTTTTGTTTACACCAGCTAATCTCTTTAAGATATTTAATATCACGCTACGACCATTACGATTAAACAGCAGGTGCCGCGGGACAAAGTTTGTCTACACTTACTATTATTATAAGATTAAACGAACTTACCTTAGGTGAAGTTCTATCTTAATTATACGAAGCTCCTTGTCTGAGACGGTTTTACGAGTAGTAACGCTGATTGCCTTCAGCGCTGTCACAATTTTTAAAGCTAAAAAATTTAAAAAATATAATTCCTTCCTTTGGCAACTCTAATTACACGATGTCATTATGTTTAAAGTTAAACCGTTATGAACAATCCAAGTATTGGGAAAATACTTAATAGTATTTGTGGGAGGGTTATTGCGACTCCCGTCTCGGACAAGGAGCTTCGTATAATTAAGATAGAACTTCACCTAAGGTAAGTTCGTTTAATCTTATAATTATACTATCTCCTTGTCCGAGACGGTTTTACGAGTAGATGTTTAAAGCTGGGTTGTGAATAAGGTAATTTGTTGAATAGAACAAAAAATATATACCTATATTTAATACTTTCAAACAATAATTATAATAATCGTCTAGTATCAACTTAATGAATATAATAATCATATAATAATAAACACAAATTAACTAAACACCAAAAAATAATAAAAAATAATAAAAATGAAATACTTAAGTACTTATAGTATTGCATATGGAACTACTGAATTGGGTTGGATCTTGTTAGACAGGTCTATTGTAATGTCTTGGAAAGATAGTCGAATTTTGAGACCAACCAGTAGCCTTTCTGATTGCATCAATACTGACTCCTGACCTGTTTGCAGCAGACGTTGATACGTGTCTCGTACTGTGAGCTGTGAAGACTGAGACATCGATTTCAGCATCTTTTAATGTGAGATTGATGCAACGGCTTATAGTTTGTGTTGATGTATTTTTATGTGGTTTCTTGAATGTAAGAAGTAACTGATATGTATATCATGGGAAAGGTTTGGACTCTGTGAACAGTGGTCAGCGGGAGTAATGTTACCATTTTTTTTTATTATTCAATATCTCTAGTGTCGTATCTTCATTTGGGTATAACCCAGTTAAATGGTTTAGTAAAACTCCCGGATCCCATGTAATTTCATATTGGAAGTCTTGAACGAAAAATACCTTTTCTTAGTCTCAAATATGATTAGATCATTACTAGACAAGGATTTAATTTGTGGGAACCATGGTTGGGATGGCCAATAAGGAAAAACTAAGATTCCTGTGGCTCCAAGTTTCCTGTGGCTCCATCTCTTTGTATTTTAAATAAACATTTCAATAATAATGAAAAAGGTGGAAAGGCTTAGAAAAACTTATCTTTCCAATTGAATGTAAAGCATCTATAATAGATATTTCTGGATCACGTTTCCAAGAAACATATCTCTTGTAACACCATTAAGATGTGGAAATTGTACGCCTCCCATTTTATTTATGTATTGTATAATGTGAATGAGTTAATCCTTTCTAATATAGTTGTTTGTTTCTGACTTGGAACTGACAATGATAAATCTGTTGAATTTAAAATAAAACCTAAATGTTTACAAGTCTGGTTAGGTGTAAAAACAGTTTTCTCTAGAATAATTTCGATTCCCAAATCTTGTAATACATAGTTTGTATGCTACTTCCATATTGTCCTCTTCACACTTACTATTAGATTGATTGTAATATAAACTGTCATCTAAATAACTTGATAATATTATATTACGGTTTCTTAGGAATGTACTGACTGCTTTGAGTAGTTTTGTAAAAACAATAGGTGCTGTACACAATCTATAAGGCAAAGCATTAAATTGATATAAAGTTCCATCAAAGTAAAATCTTAATTTTTTTTGCTATTTTCAGACATTGGTACAGAGAAATAAGCTTGTTTCAAATCAATTGAGGCCATATTACAGTCTTTGGACATAAGTTGACATGCTGTTCTTATGTCTTTTAACTTAAAATGATCAGTATTAATGTACTGATTTAACTTTTTGAGTTTTAGTATAAATATATATGAACCATTCTGTATTGGAACTAAAAAACAAAAATGGTGAAGTGGATTGGTCTGAACTGCTTGAGCATTTCAAGACTGCCCCTAGATGCATAAGTTTGAATTTCACTCTTAATTATGCTCTTATCTTCTTCAGGCCAGTGTTGTTTGATTGGTTTTATTTGATAAGGTGGAGGTGTAATACTAAACGGTGTCTCGTAACCTTGTATCCACTCTAACACTACTGAGTCACCAGTTATCTCTAGCCAATTTCTCTTAAAGTATTTTAGTCTACCTGCATGCACCTGTTCTTTTAATGTTGGTGTCTGGACCTGGACCTCCGTGGAGCTCGTTTCCGACCTCTCTGGTGAGAGTAATGGAAGTAAAACTGTCTCTAGTCTATTTTTATTAGGCCCCGCTAGTGCAAAATATTTTTTGGTGCAGAATCTTGGTAATAAATTTCAGGCGCTAACTTGGTTTCATCATTGTTCTCTTCAATGAGAACTGTGCTGTTCTGTTTATATTCCCCTTTAAAAGACTCGTCAAATACCTCCCAAGACAGGTTAATAACTTCCCTGTTATATTTTATCGATTCGCAATTCTTTTGTATCTCTTTAAGGAAGGATCTGAAAGTGAAGCCAATATTTCAGGATTCACGTGGGGTATTTTTGCTCTTGTAAAGTTGATCGGGGTAGGGTATTTTTGCAATATAGAATTTCTTGGATCCTTTCCAAGACCGTCGCTCATTAATTTTGACCAACGGAGAGATAATTCTGCCCTTATAGGTTCACCAAAATCTGCATTATCCTCCCCTTTAGGTCCAAGAGCTTACAGAAACTCTTCTGGGAACTGATTGTTTTCCGAAATTGTATTATGTCCAGGTTAGGAATTATATAATGACAAGTCTATCCGCTGAGTGATAGCGCTACAGTCAACGTAAGCCTCATAAGACAGGCTAATAAGAAGGCATTGTATATCCGCCGTGTGATATCGCTTGCCCTGAAATTGTATTATGTCCAGTTAGGAATTATATAATGACAAGTCTATCCGCTGAGTGATAGCGCTACAGTCAATGTAAGCCTCATAAAACAGGCTAATAAGAAGGCATTGTATATCCGCCGTGTGATATCGCTTGCCCTGAAATTGTATTATGTCCAGTTAGGAATTATATAATGACAAGTCTATCCGCTGAGTGATAGCGCTACAGTCAATGTAAGCCTCATAAAACAGGCTAATAAGAAGGCATTGTATATCCGCCGTGTGATATCGCTTGCCCTGAAATTGTATTATGTCCAGTTAGGAATTATATAATGACAAGTCTATCCGCTGAGTGATAGCGCTACAGTCAATGTAAGCCTCATAAAACAGGCTAATAAGAAGGCATTGTATATCCGATATGTGATATCGCTTGCCCTATGTGATTAAAAAAAATAATAACAAATTGTGTACCCACTTGTGGTAAACCATTGCATTTTTTCTTAGGTATATAACATAAGTACGTAGTTTCTCGTTTACCCAGACGTTTAAAGGCACTTATTTATATGTCATTGCAATCAGTTAGAGAAAGATAAAACAAAACTTGCATGATTAACACACCTGTGTTTGTTAGATGCTGGTTAAATATTTCTGGGGCATTGGAAGGTCCAGGCTCAATATCTATTTGTGATGTCAACTTGCAGGAATTTTCTTTCGGTCTTAAACTTTGCCATGGGGGGAACAGTTTGCTATCAGGCATAGTTCCTTACAAAAGCGCCAACTTTCTCTACGCTCCAAAGTTTAAATGTACGTTTACTTGACATATACGGCCCTAGATGTCATTAGTGGCAATTTTAAATCGCGCTAATATTACACTCAGTTGCTGTTTATAAGATACAGTCACATTAAATTACATTATCACTTCTTTTTAATGTAAAACTAGCGACATCGATTGAGTCGACTTTCTTCAGTATTACATTATAACCTTACTCTTTGAGAGTTCAGTTACGCATCTTTTTTACATAAATGTTATGTAATAATTAAATGAACTAAACTCTAAAATATTTCAGTATAGCTAGCTATACTATTGCAATATGTATTTGCAATGTTAGCAATGTATATAGATATATAGTTACATATTCGCTACCAGCGCGAATTGCGGAGAAGAAATCCAGATGGCGCTTCAAGACGAGCGTTGAATTCCCCCGTAAGTGGTCTATCTTTTCCTTTAGTATTACTTTACTCTTTGGCTTTTCCATCTTCTTTCTTATATATTCTTTATCTCTTTCTTTGCTTTGTGCCTATTTCCTTTTTCTCATTTTTATTTCCCTATTTCTCTTTTCCTTGTTCATATGAACCGAATTTCACAAACTTCCAAAGGAATTTGAAAAAAGAAAACCGTAAAGAAAAAAAGCTCAATTGTGTCAATATAAGAAAAGTAATAAGGTTGGATATCGTAATGTTCAATTGAACCTTAGACAAAGAATATTATAGACAAGCTATCAGCTTATGCAGTGTCGAGATAGCAATAGTTTGACATATGATAACCGGAATAATTTTAAAAGACATCTATGATTATAACTTAGTTGACTAAAAATCGATCGCCAACCCGCCTGCCAAGCGCGGCGACCACGGTAAAACCCCCATTTTGGGGAGGCCTACGTCCAGCAGCGGACGATGAAAGGCTGATGGATGGATGGATGGATGGATGGATGGATGGATGGATGGATGGATGGATGGCTAAAATGTACTACCTGTTCTAGCCGGATACAAGAATTACAGGACAAAAGAAATTGCAGTTTTGCTTATATTCTGCTTAAAATGTATCCAAACGTGTAACATTAGCGTATATAACGTGATTAATGAAAGTATTTTTTTTTACCTAAATATGAAAAACATGCTTACATACCGATGATGGGGACGGTTGGCCACCTTATTGCTGGGACCCAGTTGATTTGGTTCAAATAAAAATAACGCATACGCGAAAAGGATAAAATACTTATACATGTGTCTCTCTCACTCTTGCTAAAACCTAATATGTGCATCCTTTTCTTCATCCTTAATGTCCAAATAGTAGCGAGTCTATCTTATACATACTTTGTCTAAGAATCTTATTTTCGGGCCGGTTGGCCCGAAAATGACAATGGGGTGTCATTATACTAATATTTTTATGTTCATAAAATTTCTATTCGATAGATAAAATCAGAACTGATAATTAAATCAGCTTCCATGTTTTTTAAAAGTTATAAGAACTACATACATACCTTTAGAATTCAAGTATTTTAACCTGAATTGCCTACAACAACAAACCTCTTTTCCATCCATGATAGATTTTCAGAGTAACATAACAATTTTCCGTATTGTATAGATCCGATTTTCATACTTCCACTTATTTCCAAACGCCACACATAATGTTGTGTACCGATAAACCATTTACTAAGAGAGTTTATAAGCAATACTATATAAATATTATCATTTTATTTAGCATAATTTACAAGAATCAACTGACAGCGCTGTGCACAAAAAGCCACAGGTAGGAATATTTTTTTTTAAATATTTTAGCTTTAAAAATTGTGACATTGCCTTCAGCGAAGGCAATCAGCGTTACTACTCGTAAAACCGTCTCGGACAAGGAGATAGTATAATATCTCTGCAACAAAGCTGTTTGAAAATTAACGATATTTAGACAAAAAATTATAGTAGGTAGTCACAACGGATCTTTGTGTCTCTGAAGTTAGGCACAGAGCCAAGAAGTTGGGATTGTGCCGGGATATTAGGATCATTGTCTTTTCATATCTGATTGTGTAGGTTTTAATTATTAATTTTAGATTCAATAAAAAGTATACGAGCGGTTTGACAGAATACCTAAGCTTACCCCTGAAGCGGGAAATCAATGGTCGGTAGGGCTAGTGCTAGGCTAGACTATTCTCTATATCTATTTATAATTAGGTAATTAACTGCCTCTGTGGTGCAGCGGTAGTGTGAGCTGATCATGAGATCTCTGGTTTGATCCCCGGGTCGGGCTGTGATATTGAGCTTTTTCGTAAAAAGAAAAATTCTCAGTAGCAGCCCGGAATTTGGAAATGTGCCCGGTAGACGGCAGTGGTGGTGGTATATGTCTAATACGCGAAAAGTTAACAACTCATATTAGCAAATTTCCGTCCGATCTTAATGATTAAAAAAATCCTGGTACACGATCGACACGTCATCTACAGAGTCCAATTGTGAATCCAACCTATCCCGGGACCTTAAGTGGGTCCACACAAAAATATATCAAAATCAATTTAGACGGTTTCGTATTTTTGCGAGACTAATTTGCATTTATCAATTTTGCACGGCAATTGATTTTTATGTGCGCAATGTGTTTAATTTTACTTCTTACATTAAACATTATGTGCGCATCAAGTTGTAAATTACTGCTTGTCCTTTCCTTCAGAGAGCACATTAAGCCGTTAACCAAGGCTGACATCTATGATAGTCAGTAGTGACCTTAAGAGGAGGCAACGACCTCAAATAGGTATCATAACGAGGTACCTTGGGGTATCAGTAGATATGCTTTTTGGTTGCCGTGGTTGTTCTACTTACATTAGCTGACATCAAAAAGCTTGATTTTGTGCTGAGAATATGTAATGTATAATGCCTTTTCTGCATCATGAGATCGATTTACTTACCAATAGCTGTATCTTAAATGGTGACTTACCTGCAACATAACATAATTTTCATTTAATACATTACATAATGGGTCAGTCTGACAACAATAGTAAACACCACTACACCGATATTATGTTATCAATTAGATTCTGTATCAATATAATATCTACACTCATAGTTAGGTACGCAACTAACTGAAGCTACGAACAGCTTACACAAGCTTTAACATTCGTAGTAAATAACGGCGGACGAGATGAGTCGTTTGAAATAAGGGCTTTGTAACACTTTCGAATATTTAGTGCAAAATTTTGTTTATTCCAACAAATAACTATGTCATATGAGGAACATCCAGAAACCTTTTGCATAGAGATTATTAGTGTACCGTATAGTGACGATTCCATATTCTAATAGAAACTTTTCACTTCGCGTAAACACAAGGTTTAGGCCCTACATGCTAGCAGTCAAAGATATGTAGTGAGAGCAAGAGAGAGAGCGTTAGTGCATACTGCCATCGGGTATCAGACAAGGACGCAGTCTGTGAACTTTACTTATCTACCGTCAATTTGTAACCATAGCGCATCCGTCAATACAGAGTAACAGTCCTGGGGTCACTTAAAATTATTGAATCGTGATTGATAACTCTTTTTAACTGAAAAACATAATATAAAATTATAACATAACAACATCCAATATAATATAAAATTATAACATAATATATTATATTCAAATCAAATTATGATACTATCGGCACCGGCGCGACGCTTCGTAGATTTTTCTCTGTTCTATCGATTATTATTTTTGACCTTGGCTTTGTATTTTCAATTGTATAACTTGCATAAACGTTGACCTGTTGAATTAGCATCGGACTTCAAAATTCCTAGCGATTAGTTATTTAGAAAAATAGGGCTCATCAAGCACATTTGTCCGTGTGGTGACGGACTAAGAATACAAGTATCACCACCCCATTCTTTCCCACGGGTGTCGTATGAGGCGACTATGGGAAGTAAGCAATTATCATCCATTGCATGACTGGTGGTAGGGCTGGGTACCAAGTAGGAGTACTCATTTGGTATCGGACCCAAGCGGGTTGGTACCACCTTCTCCCGTGTGACCGGCCATGAAGCACATCGTTGCGTTTTGGCTGTAGCAGTAGATTGCCGTTTATATTTCATTTAATGTGTGAAATGAATTGGTGAGCAGCGGCTTGACAATACTCTCGGTATAGTCGAGTCCATGGGCGACGGTTACCATTTACCATCAGATGGACCGTCGCTCGTCTGCCACAACATGCAATTAAAAAATAAAAGCACAGACTCAATTAATCCGTCACATATTAAAGCTCAATTACATATTTGCCCGATCTATGTTGAACCTGTGACTCGGGCTTGGAACCTTTAATGTGATAATGTTTGAGATCCAGGCACCCGCTGCTGATAACGCGTCTTGTATGATATTCACTTTATATGACTGAAATAACTCCATAGTTAAAATATTTAAGAAGTTGTCATAACCTTATGTCGATGTCATAAGTTAATGTTTTATATCTACTAACAGACAAGTTTTTGGAAAAAGTGACAACCATACGTGGTTTTTTAATTAACAATGCTATCAATAATACATTCAAATTATCCGTGTAGGTGACCAGGCCACAGACACTCCCAGGAAACCCGCCAGTCTCCTTTAATTGTGAAAGGTTAGAAAAAGCCGTTAATACGTCACGGTACTTTTGTATTTATAATATTAAACAAAGATAAAAATCTTCTAATTTGGATATATTTACATTATTATAATTTTTTATTATTTATACATAAAACTGAAGTGTCTGTTTGTGATGTCTAAATAACAGCTAATGAAAGTAAATACCTGTATCCGTTACCTATAACAAACGGCCAATTATATTTTTTTGTATGTTTTGTCTGTCTATTTGTTCCGGCTAATTCCTTAACGGCTTGACCGACGCAGGACGGGACATTCACTTTCAGATAGGTGACGTTATAAGAGAGAGTAATTTAGGTTACTTTTATTTTAGGCTAAGTAATGTATGTTTACACCAGAGAGGTTGCGGCCAATTGAAAAATGGCATTGGAAGCATTTTAAGGTCTTTAAATCTTTATCTTAGAAATAAATTATAATCCATCTTAAAAAGAAGCCAAAGATTTTTTTTTTACAAAAATGTAATCATACGAGTATTACTCAAAAGTCCCGTCCGCCCATATTTAGAATTTTATACTAGCAACCCGTAGGAACATATTCCTCTATTATAATTAAGCATTATTAAAAATAAAATCACAAAATAAGTACAAGACGGATTTAATGCCTGTGGCGTTTTCTGCCAGTCTACGTGGGGAGGAGTTGAAATATAGTGTAGGTGCATTAATCTATACATATGTAAGCGAAATACCACTCACTGACTGACTCATCACGAGATCTCTGAAACCATATGTCCGATTGACTTCAAATTTTGCATAGCTACTCTTTTCGCAAAGTAGACGCGTACTAAGAATGGATTTTACAAAAGTTCTATCTAAAATATATATTTTTTTTCTATATAGCATCTCATAACTCATGATGAGAAATTGTTGGCATGGCAACCGTTGCAAAAGTAGCTAATGCAAAAGTACCTAATCATTCTATTATCTAATGGGTATTAATATATTTTTTTTTTATCTTTGCACATGCTAAGTACAAGCGACTTAATGCCTTGGGTATTCTCTACCAGTCTACCTGGGAATAATAATAGTTTTTTTATCTAATATTCAATAAGTTCTTTTTTTTATTTACTCCGTGGTAAGTTTTAAGGGAAACAAAATATATTTACAAAATATAATTCAATGCTCAACGCTCGATAGCGTTTGTATTTTACTGAAATGTAAACATGTAAATTTGAAAACAGTTACTGAGTATGAATAAATAACGCAGCGCTTCAGCTTTTTGCATATTCACATATTATGTGGGGGGAAATGAGGAATTAAACTTTGTTTGCGAGTATCGGTTTTATCATAGGTAGTAACTTGAAAATTGATATTGTATCTATTTATCAGAAATAAATAACGTTCTGCTCAGTTTTTGGATTTTCACAGTTTAATTAAAGCTCTTGGATGGAGACCATTTATATGTGTGTATCATTTACTCCTCACCTATACTCTGTACCAGCGGTCGACAACACGCGGCCCGCGAGCTACCCTCTTGCGACCCGGGATTGTTTTTTTAGTATATTAATTTATATACCTAAATAAATAATAATAATAAGAAACTATAACGTAAATATTATTATCTTTATTTTTCGGCATTTCTATTAATAACATAAAAAATATTGGAAACTCCAAAAGTGCACGCCTTATAAAATCAATTTTCACAATAAAATTTATTATTCGTAAAAGTGTATATCGTCCGTGTGGGGCCGGCTTTCGTCCGTGTGGGGCCGGCTTTAGAATCGTTCCACCCCTCTCTACCCACGGGAGTAAGGGAATACCGGGGGAGTGGGCAGCAGCACTCCCTCGAGTATTAACAACATCCACTGCGATCGCCAACCCGCCTGCCAAGCGTGGCGATTACGGCATTATCCCCCATGACGGGACCGCTCATTGTGGCGTTCTCTTGGGGAGGCCCATGTCCAGCAGTGGACCGTGAAAGGCTAACCCTTCGGGGATACAGGCGTGAAACTATGTTATGCATTTAGGTTAAAAAGATCGGCCTGTCCGCCTAATACTCTTTAGAATCACAACATTTATTAGTTGCGTGATTGGATATTATTTTGACACGCCTATCGGTTTGGCTACCTAATTGGCTAATCGAGATTCTTTATTAGTGACAGCGAATTCTTTTGTAAAACGCCGCAACTTAGTACCTAAACAGTTCGGATTTTGCTCAAAGGGTGCCGACGCCTAAAGACTAATGTACACTGCACCATTTTTCATCTTTTTATTTTGGAAATGAATTCAGTTCACATTTTTGATAAGTACTCTAAGTTAGGATTATTTGAAATTTTCTTTAGCTGACATTGAAAATCATTCTAAATTTGTTTTTACTTTCTTTAAGTAACTTATTACCCAGTAAATATAATTCTAATATAATAATTATAATTATATAATAAATAGGAGCCCTATTAAGTTACTGTTCTTCACGGATAAATTTAGTCAAAAATGGATATCTTTGACCGTCCTCGGGTCACTATGCAGCTTTATTTTTACCCGACTACGCGAAGCAAAAAGGAGGGTTATTGTACTTTCGAATCTGATTTACCTAATTATTAGGGTTAGTTACTAATATTGCTTCCGTAACGTATAGCCTAGCGTATGCGACTGCTCATTGCGAGGTCTCAGGTTTGATTCCCGGACCGGGCAAAAATAGTTATTGGGTTTTTTTGAAATGTTCCCGGCAGACGGCAATAGGCTGGCCCCCTATTACGTGGGACGTCAACATAGTTGGCGAACCGTGGGTGGAAAAAATACACCTCTGCCTAACCCTTCAGGAATACAGGCGTGAAACTATGTTATGTAGTTCCTTATTTTGTCATACTGTTACTCAATAACGAGAAGTGTTATTGTAATTGTATGTGAGATACATAAAGTCAAGCCACGTGCATGCCTCTTTCTGTATTATTCGCTCTTGTGTGGTTCGGTCTAGTGTACATACACCTTAATTATGTCGCAATTTCAAAGTAGGTAAATAACCTACTTACCAAAATAAATTTAGTAGTCTTCCTGCTGTCGTACTTGTCAGTTCGTCGTGTTGGACTGTTTGGACTGCAGTGACTTCGTGTGGTAATCATGGCAGATTATGGAAACAATTAATATTACTATACGATATTGTGTGTCGGTGCGGTGAGGAATAACAATCTGGTTGCTGCCCGCGAATTGTACCACCGTCGGTACCGGAATAGGAGGCTTCCCTCATAAGCCTGTTTCCGAAGGTTGGTGCACAGGCTGCACTCAACTGGGTCGTTCCACAGCTCCGACCGTGGTGGAAGACAGAGGAGTGATGCTTCGTTTCAAGCGGAAGAAGCAACTTTAAATTTTTTTGATGTCGGGACGAGGCAGAGCACCCGTGATGCTGCAGCTGCTTTAGGTGTCACACAGATGAGCGCATGGCGTCCTCTAAAGAGAGCACACGGGAGGTAACGGTGGCAGACTATACACCTCGATATAATTTCTGTGCGTGGTACCGCGACCGGCTCGGTGCCGAAGAAAATTTTGGTACCAACATTTTGTGGAGTGATGAGGCAACCTTCACAAGGCACGGGCTATTTAGTCAACACAATGAACACGTGAGGGTGCACGAAAACCCACACGCGTCAAGGCAGTCTAGTTTTCAGAACATTAATATATATAAATTAATATTTTTTCAATTTTTAGTTGACTCTTCTTCTTTGATAAAAGGTCGTGTAGGTACTTCTAACATTATGTTTTATTTTTAAATTATGCTCCTCTGTAGCCAAACGATGATCTTCAATAATATTTTTGAACCTCTTAGCTCACGTTCTTCAGCATTTAACAGCATTTCTTTTTCTTTATATATTATTTATCAAATCACTGGTCATTATTTCACCATAACAATATCAGCCATTCAATGTAACCACGTTAATTAGATGCAGAAAAGATAAGAATTGGTTAAAATTAGATTTTCAACATTATTTTCCGTTTATTTCAATTTCAAAGAGTAAATAACTGCTACGCTGATGTTTATTTTCTTATGTCACTCAAGTTTTGAATATGAAAACTAAAAAGTAATCCATTAATTTATTTTTATAATAAAAACACAAGTATCATAACATTATACACAAGTAAAATATTAATAAATATAAAATCATGTTTTCTAGTTTAAAATAAGTACATTGATGAGCCTCTGCCCAAACATCAAACAAATCGAAAATTACTGGAAAGA
This sequence comes from Leucoma salicis, assembly GCA_948253155.1. Lineage (NCBI taxonomy): Eukaryota > Metazoa > Arthropoda > Insecta > Lepidoptera > Erebidae > Leucoma > Leucoma salicis. Next base: position 25,912,773 of record OX411803.1, read on the forward strand.
GGTATTTAAACGCTATCAGTTAAAGTTGCCAGTGTTTCTGTTGTGTAACTATACATCATTTATTAGTTAGAGGTGTGTAACGCTTATACACTGCTTACACATTGTGTAAGTACACAGTTGTTAAACATCTGTTTTGTGATTCTTTATTAGTAAGACTGTAAGATTATTAATTCGAGTCTATATCAATAAAAACATTACAAATTCTTCATTGATGTTTGACATTTTATTGTACCTCATTTCGCTATGAAACTCACGGGTAAATCACAGAGTTCCTTATATTAAGGGTAGATACAGGTAGATATTAGATAGAAGCATGGAAGTAAAAATTCTACGTACAAGTAGTACTTATAACTTCCATGAATAGAAGTAGTGCATAGTATTACGTAATGTCCAGCTGCGCCAAGAGAATGCGTAAAAAACTAGAAAGCAAAGAGTATGAAATACCAAGAGTAAAATGGAGCTCAGTACAGTCGGTAAGTCAAATAATTAATAAATTTCAAGTAGTTAATAAACTTATTTTAATACAGACTTTTACAAATAAAGTTAATGTGCTAAAAAGTCGTGGTAAAACATAAAACATCCCATATTCCCCAAAGGGGTAGGCAGAGGTGTATTGCACACCCACGGTCCGCCAGCTATGTTTAAGTCCCACTTAATAGGCAGGTCTATTGCCGTCTAACGGGTACAATTCCAAACTTCGAAAAAAGTTCAATAACACTGCCCGACCCTGGGATCGAACTCACGATCAGCAGTCGCTCATACAAGAATACACAACATGAATTTTATACATATTATTAAGTATAATATTTTAAAATATTTTCCCATGAGCCAGACAAATCTGACGAGCCAAACATCCTCCCAGACTCGTTAAAAATTCCGCTGTGCGAGGTAGCGCGAGAGCATTAGAGCATTATTCATGCGTATAAGTACAAGTGAGATAGACTCTGACGCGTATATCTCTCTCTCTTACAACTCGTGGAAGTACAAAGTCTGGGGTGACTGGGATCTCACTCTATTATTAGCTAACTTAAATTTTTCATTAAAACGCTGTTCCATACAAAATGTATGAGGCAATTAATTACCTTCATAACTTTTTTTTAGTGATTGTTTCCATTTTTTAATAGTTATTCTGCTATTCCGGGTGGAGATAATCCAACGATTCAAAGATCATAAAAATCGATGCAGCCGTTCTTGAGTTATAAATGGTGTAACTAATAATACTTTCTGATATTTACGCGAATGTTACACATTTTGAAATAAAACTTCATTTACGGAATCTATCGCGTTTACTTGATTTTACTACTATCCCGACGTTTCGAATACTTTACAGCATTCTTGATCACGGGTGGACTGAGATGATAGAGATATCAGCCTTGGACGTCTATCATCTAAGTCCACCCGTGATCATGAATGCTGTAAAGTATTCGAAACGTCGGGATAGTAGTAAAATCAAGTAAACGCGATAGATTCCGTAAACGAAGTTTTATTTCAAAATGGTGTAACTAACCCATCCGCGCTTAATGCCGCCCTAGTCCAGGTCGCGGGCGGTTGGACCTAGCGCTTAGAGCCTACCACGAAAGTGCAATGTCCCAGGTGCGCGGGGACGTCACTCAGAGATAGCTCGACAGGGCTAGCTGCCGCGCGGACCACTGAAATGAATATACGCGTTAGCAGTGGTCAGCCGATTACGGGTTTGTAAGGGCGGTTTTTAGTGGGTGAGAGCCCCCACACTACCCCTAAAAAATATATATATATAATTACGAGCCCCGATGCAAAATAGTTCGTCTAGTATGGAAAGTAGTGCAAAGCGTAAAATATAGAAAGTAAATATTGGTAAAATAATTAAAAACGTTTAATAAAAAGTAAACCACAATTTGAGGAACATATTAAAGTTTATTTTAACATAACTGAAATTCTTTCATGACTTTACATAACATAAAACATTTAAAAAAATATTCTAAAAAACATAACGCAAAAGTATTCGTCTACCCTTGTCACTTACGCAAAATAGTTCGTCTACCACTTAGTTGTGTCGCCTTTGCTCTCAATGACAGCTTTTATGCGAAGAGGCATGGTTGCAACCAACGCTGCACACTCCTCAGGCGTAATTGACTCCCAGACAGCCCAGAGTTTAGCCTTTAAGTCGCTCTTCGATCTTGATGGATTTTTACAGAGATTTTTTTTCATTTTCCACCATAGGGTTTCAATCGGCGACAAGTCCGGGCTGTTAGATGGCCATTCGATTGTAGGGATGCCTTTCACCAGTAGCCACGTCTTTGTTATCCTTGCAGTATGGCAGGAAGCACCATCCTGTTGAAAAATGAAGGAATCTTGATGCTTAAGTGACGGAATAGAGAGCAGTAAATTCTCTTCCAAAAGGTTTTGATACCTTGCAGCATAGTTCCTAATCACTTTTTTCCATTCATCGCCGACTGTCACTTCAAATTTGGACTTGTCACTCCAAATGATACTACGCCACTGGTCGGAAGTCCAATTTAAATGATCACGAGCAAACTTCAACCTCTTTTTCTTTTGTACATCATCATACATATCTTTTGTCAACAGTGGTTTCTCCTTAGCGGTGTAAAATCCGTAAACCATTTTTTTCAGGACTCTTTTGCAAGTGTCAACTGAGACGTCTTTGTGAATCATGTCCTTCCATTGCACCGTGAGTTCTCCAGCTCGACCACGACGATTATTTTTGATAATTTTCTTCAGGGTTCTGTTTTCTACTGCACTTGTGATGCGTGGTCGACCAGTTTTCTTCAAACAAGAAGTCGTTCTATTCTTTTTATAGTGCTGAATGATAGATTGGACTGTAGACCTGGGAAGTATTAAGTCTTTAGATACTTGGTAACTTTATTTGCCAGCATCGACCCCACAAACTATTCGCTTTCGAAGCTCTTCACACGCGGGTTTGCCACGACCCATTGTTCTTTGAAAACTAATGAAAAAAACTGAAATTTTTAGAATTTATATGTCTCACTTGACAAATAACACACGAATTACTTTTACAAATTTATATTATGCATCGTAATTGTACAAAGAAGGAATAATCTTATTTAACTCACCGATAGACGAACTCTTTTGCATCGATTAACAATTAGACGAATTATTTTGCTTATAACTTCTTCGAATTTAAAACAGGATATGTATAAATTTAAACGGCTAAAATAGTTTATTGGTTCACAATTAAAAAATGGCATAAGTAACGCGACATGTAATAATATAGTAGAAAAGTTTAATATTTTATATAGATATACAAAAATAATGAAGTTAGAAAAAATCTCACAGAGAAAATTTCACACTAGACGAACTATTTTGCATCGGGGCTCGTATAAAACAAAGACACACTAATCAGACTTTGTTTTATATATTAAATATAAGTATAGTTCGTCAAATTCTGTAGCGTACCTTACGCCAACCCTTTTTTACTACGCATGGAAATCCTTTATGGATACCCATCCGCCGGGCAGACAGAGAGGTTATGCTAAACTCCCAGTGGAACTGGTCTACCTGCTAAAACCACGGGGTGTTTTTTCAGACTTCCTTTAGCCAGGGATGAGGTACACGCTCTACGCATCATAAGTTCCACCATCGCTAGCAGGTCTGAGCCTCCATTTCTGGTGGCCCCGTCTGTTTTTGAGGGCCAAGCCCTCGCCTTGAGCTAGCCCTGCATTTTATTAAAATAAATTATATAAAGTTTGCTGTGTAACATAGCATGGAATAAAATGACAACTTTTTAAAATGTACCCTTCCTTTTCTTGCATCATAGGAGGGCAACAGACCTACTATGTCTCACTAGCTATTCAAACGTTGCCTTTGTCACAATGGTGCCACAGAACTCAGAATATGTAGAATTGTCATGTAGCACTGGCTATAAAAAATATGCCGCAAAATCAGAACATTTGAACTTTTTTTTCGATTATAAATATACCGCACTGATTCGATTGAAAATTATGAATTGATTATGAATATTGATTTTTAATTTTTCCCATTAATCATTCCCGCCTTACACTCTTTAAACTAACTTATCATCACGCCATTTCCCTTGCGGGGTAGGCAGAGAGAACAGAGTGCCAAGAGCTCTATTCTTGCATACATCTCTTGCTTCCTCAACATTCATAACTCTCTTCATACACGCTCGCCGGTTTCGGAGACTCCTGACTCCACCTTCCTTCAATACATGACCAATTTGCTCTCCAAACCAAACTCTCTCAACCTCTTTAAACGTTGATAATAATTAGAAAATATACATTGTTTTTGTGCTGTAAAATAATTAGTTATAATTATGTACTTAAGTACATAGTGAATGCAGTGTTTAGTTTATTGTGTAAATAGGTACGTACATAATTATTATATAGTTTTAAAAATTAGAAATCTCGTTTATATGCTATTTTATGAAAAGTAAGACATGGTGGTATTGAAGTTTGTTGTCTAACGGATTATCGTCCGAGTTCAGTTATGTTCAAACTAAAAAAAACCACATACCTACGTAGTTGTTCAATCTTGCATGACCTCGGTAGTAGTAGGACCGAGACGTTATTTTCTTTTTTATATTTATATTATTTCACCAGGTTACCTTTTGAAAATATCCATCCTTCGCCACTGTTATTTATAGATCTCATAAATATTTATTCAGTTTACACTAAGTACCTACACTATTATGAAATAGTAGAAAATCATGTAAATGTGACAGATTCCTTAAAAATAATTATAATTCATAATTCGTTTAGTTCCATGCGAATATCAGTAAGTATTATTTCAGAACGTACTAAGTACGAGTACTAGTTTATCTAAACAACTACCTCATTTTTAAAGTTGTGAATATTTGGTCATATGACCACACAGGAGAAACAATTTTATTAGGGACAACGAAATGTTAATTTACAGTTAATACAAAAACAAGTAACACAGACAGAACAGTAAGAGGTGTAACGGAATATACCAAAACCGGGCCGATATCACCTTCTCCCCATCTGGTTCCCAATCAGCTGGGTGCCATTTTGGTATATGATGTGTTCGTCTTTCATATTAATAGGAATGCAAGTTTATGCCAATACAAATGTCCGTGTGGTGACGGACTAAGGATACCACTGTCACCACCCCATTATTTTCCACGGGAGTCGTATGAGGCGACTAAGGGAAGTAAGCAATTATCATCCATCGCATGACTGGTGGTAGGGCTGGGTACCAAGTGGGAGTACTCACTTGGTATCGGGCCCGAGCGGGATGGTACCACCATCTCCCGTGTGATCGGCCATTAAGCACATGGTTGCCTTTTGGCTGTAGCAGGAGATAGCCGTTTAATCTTTAATTTCATATCTGTGGAATGAAATGGTGAGCAGCGACTTGACGATACTCTCGGTATAGTAGAGTCTATGGGCGACGGTTACCATTTACCATCAGATGGGCCGTGGCTCGTCTGCCACTACATGCTATAAAAAAAAAACGATTTGGTCCTGTAAATGAAGGTCGTATGTCCCTGCGTTTTCGAGATACAGCGCTTCAGAAATGAAAAAAAAATAGATAATATATCATTTATTCGCGTGACTGATGGTCAAAATCATCCTTAAACATCAAAGAGGCAGACGTGCATAGCTCTGTTTTATCACAGGACGTACAGTCGTGGTCAACTAATTAGGGAAAATCTCTAGTTGAGTCAAATTGTGAATTATTTTTTTATTTTCCGACGAGTCTTAACAATATTCCATATCTTTTACATGTAAGTATAATTAGTCATTGATGTGCCCGATTATACAAATAACAACTTCTTAAACATTAAACCTCTTTACAGTATAGCTGATAGATTATCATAGTGCTATTTGATCAAAGAATGCTGGCTGGCCATTTAATTAGGGACACTGAGGTATTGCGTTCTAATTTCAGAACTTGAATCTTAATACTTTTTTATTTCTTCTCTTATTGTTTTGTGGTAGTTTTGGCGGCAATCCAGATTTTTAATTATAAGTTTTGAGAATTATTATGAAGAAAAATGGTCAAAAATAAAAGTTGCGATCCAACACTACGAAAAATGATCATGAAGTTTGTCGAGCGTGGTTGGTCATACCGAAGGATAGCACAAAATTTAAATTGTTCAAAAACTATGGTATGCAATGCAGTGCAACATTTCAGGCGCTATAACACAGCTTTAAATTTGTCCAGAACAAAAAGATCGAGAAAAACAACTCCGCAAGAAGATAGAATGATAACCAGCATAATAATCCGGTGTATCAGCGAGGACCGTTCGACGACGTCTGGTAGAAGCAGGGTTGTTCGGAAGAGTGGCTCGCAAGGTACCGTTGTTGAAGAAAGAACATAGAAATGCTCTTTTGACGTTTGCATGTAAATATGGACATTGGACCTACGCCCAATGGCAACATGTATTATTCTCTGACGAGACCAAGGTTAATTTGATTTCTTCAGATGGAAGACAATATGTACAGCGTCCTGTAAAAGCGGAAATGAATCCAAGATTCACAAAAAAACAGGTGAAACATGGCGGTGGAAACATTAAAATGTGGGGTTCATTTTCTGGACGTGGAGTGGGACCTGTGAGGAAAGTTCAGGGTAACTTAACCCAACATCAATACAAGGCAATATTGGAAGAAACTATGCTTCCCTAAGCTGAGGAGCATTTCCCTATTATATGGACGTTTCAGCAGGATAACGACCCGAAACATACCGCCCCTTCAGTCAAGTCGTTTCTTACCAGTCAGTCCGTATCGGTGCTAGATTGGCCAGCAAATAGCCCGGACCTCAACCCAATTGAGCACCTTTGGCACGAAATCAAGAAAAAAGTTGCCACTTATCGTACTACAACTTTAGATGAACTTAATGAAGCTTTTTGTGAGGCATGGGCAAACATTCCTGTCGAAACAACATGTCACAAACTGATAATGTCTATGCCACATCGGTGTCAGCGGTAATTACTAACAAAGGTTTTGCTACTGGGTATTGATTTTACACGTAATAAAATAAGGCTGTTAAAGATATTATAATACTGCAGATTATTAGTTTTGTTTAACTCTATTTTTCATTATACTTTACTGTCCTTAATTAAATGTCCAGCTACAGAATTGTACCTTAATATTTAATACATGTTTAACCTTTGATATTAAATACTTTAGGGCCGTGTGGGGCCGGATTTAGAATTGTCCCATCCTTCTCCACCCATGGGAGTCGTAAGAGCCGACTGAGGGAATACCGGGGGAAGTGGGCAGCAGAACTCCCTCAAGTATTAACAACATCTACTGCGATCGCCAACCCGCCTGCCAAGCTTGGCGATTACGGCAGTATACCCCCAATTTGGGGAGGCCTATGTCTAGCAGTGAACGTCGAAAGGCTGATGGATGGATGGATTAAATACTTTTATCTATTTATTTAATATTTTATTTACAGCCATTTATAGCATAATAATCGGACCAAATTATGCAAATAATAGGTGCTGAGAAATCAACAGGGTTTTATATTTATATGTATATAACCGGTTATAGCGCTTCACTATCTTGAATGTCCCTAATTAGTTGACCACGACTGTAGGTGCAAAAATGTAAAAAAAAACCTATACTAAATCATTTGTTCGTCGTTCTCGTTGCCTCCATTCGATTCATTAGGCCTCCCAGAACAGGAAAACAGTTGGCAGACGTCTAGGTCGCTGATATTTTTATGTACGATTCTTTAGTTTTTTTCAGGAAGGAATGTAAAGCGGGTATTATGGTTTATTATTGTTATTACTAACAATTCACGTATTACTGTATTGTTTTCTGTCTTTTATGAAATTAAACAAAAATTAAAAAAAAACAAAAAATTTAAATCTTTAGGGAAATTTCTTTTTTAGGTTCTACTTTCTGTGAAAGAAATTTCATAAAAAAGGCTTTATGTTTTTCCTCAATTTAATGTTTTTTATAGCCGGTTTTATATGGACGTCTCGTTATTTATCGTTTTGAGGATGATTCTGACCATCAGTCCAAAAGGTAGACACGAACAAATGATTTAGCAGACATTTTTTTTGTACACTTTTTGAGCGCTGTTGATTGAAAACGCAGCGCTACCATGGTGGCAGACTATTTTTCTGTGGTTCTTTATATCGTCATTAATCGAACAATTCAGATCTGCCAAATGAACATTTCATATCCATCCATCCATCAGCCTTTTAACGTCCACTGCTTGAGATAGGCCTCCCCAAGAATGGGGGAGAATGGCGTAATCACCACTCTTGGCAGGCGGGTTGGCGATAGCAGTGGATGTTGTTAATACTCGAGGGAGTGCTGCTGCCCACTCCCCCGGTATTCCCTCAGTCGGCTCTTACGACTCCCATGGGTGGAGAGGGGTGGAAAAATTCTAAAGCCGGCCACACACGGCACAACATTTCATATACACATTTTTAAATCATAAAAATTGTTTAAAAATAAATTAGTTAAAAAGTCAGAGGGAAGGACGTCTGCCTCTTCGATATTCCTCGTTTTGAAGATGCATCTGACCATCAGTCCAAGAGGCAGACACGAACAAATGATTTAGCATGCCGTTTTATTTTTTATATTTTTACGGTGCTGTCAATTGATAAAGCAGGCCTATTATGGTGGCAGACGCGGTCCTTAATGTTTTTTATGGTACAATCATCGATATTAATCATGTCTGCCACACGAACAGATCATGTAGAAATTTTGGCACCCAGCTCCCTAACCAATCCGTATTTGTTTTATATATAGTTGCCTATACCGCAGCTCTACGCTCAACCCTCAGTAATGAAAGACCCACATACAGATATATATGTATCAAAGAAGAAACATAGTCCAGCCAAGCTTTTTTCTTCTTTTGCTCTATGAACGCTGCTACTTCCGTATCCCACCAAGCGTTCCTACTTTTCTCTTTCCTATGCTTCTTTGAGCTTCGACATATACTTTTGTATAAATATTACACATATATATTTTTATATAGACTTATCCCCTTATATGAGTAGTAAATATCCTACTTGTCACCAACATAACTCAGCCCCTAAAATTCCATAAAGAAGGTACAGTTCGAGTCTTCGTATTACTTCTAAGAATTAACTGAACCCTATTCACTTCGAACACGAGACCTCTATTATAAATTTGTAATTATATAGACCGTTACTGTTCACAGCCGGCCCCACACTGTGGCCGTGTGGGGCCGGCTTTAGAATCACCGAGCTGGAAGAGGAATTGAGCAAGATCCGCTGGGACATTATAGGGTTGTCAGAAGTCCGAAGAGAGGGTGAGGGCACGACAATCCTCCAGTCCGGGAACTTGCTCTTCCGCCGGGAGGGCGACCACCAGTCCCAAGGAGGTGCCGGGTTTATCGTTCGCAGGTCTCTAATAGGCAACGTGGAGAGGATTGAAAGTGTGTCGAGTAGGGTAGCGTACCTTATACTTAGAATAACCAAACGGTATTCATTGAAGGTCATACAGGTTTACGCACCGACCTCGACACACTCCGATGTCGAGGTGGAGGCCCTATATGAGGACATCTCGAAGGCCATCCACTTGTCTAAAACCTATTTCACGGTGGTTATGGGAGACTTTAACGCGAAACTAGGCAAAAGGACAGACGATGAGCTGAAGGTGGGGCACTATGGATTTGGGCAGAGAAACCACAGGGGCCAGACGCTGGCTGATTTTCTGCAGAAGGAAGGCCTCTTCGTGATGAATTCCTTCTTCAGGAAGCAGCCCTAGCGGAAATGGACCTAGATTAGCCCTGATGGTTCAGTAAAAAACGAGATTGACTTCATCTTGTCGGACAAACGATACATATTCAATGATGTCTCAGTGATCAGCAATATTAGAACTGGCAGTCATCACCGACTAGTCAGGGGCACCTTGAATATTAGAACAAAAGTCAAGAGATCACGCTTGATGAAGTCTACGCTCCGACCAATACTTGCCCAATACCAGAACCCCGCGAGCTTTCAGCTCGAAAAATCGCTTCCAATGTCTAATGAGTGTGAATCAGCGAGCGATCAGCGGCACTGTCATTTCATCTCGAGATGAGATCTTGGGAGAGGTACAGCAGTTCTACGGACAGTTGTACAGATCCCAGAGCCCTGCTGTTGGCTTGGTCCAAGACCCCAGATCCAAGCTAACTCGGCACTTTACCGAAGATATCCCGGACGTCAGCCTGTACGAGACCAGAATGGCTCTCAAACAGCTAAAGGACGGAAAGGCACCGGGTGACGACAGAATTACTATAGAGCTTCTGAAGGCAGGCGGAAAGGCGGTCCTCAAAGCCCTTCAGAGGTCATTCAATTCCGTCGTTCTCGGGGGCGACGTTCCAGAGTCGTGGAACAGGAGCGTGGTGGTGCTGTTCTTCAAAAAAAGTGACAGAACCCTCTTGAAGAATTATAGACCCATCTCGCTCTTGAGCCACGTCTATAAGTTGTTCTCGAGGGTTATTACAAATCGACTCACGCGCAGGCTTGACGACTTCCAGCCTCCCGAACAAGCCTGTTTCCGAAAAGGCTATAGTACCATAGACCACATTCATACGCTACGCCAGATTATACAGAAAACCAAGGAATATAATCGGCCTCTGTGTCTGGCGTTTGTGGACTATGAGAAAGCCTTCGATTGTATCGAAACTTGGGCGGTGCTGCAGTCCCTTCAGAGGTGCCAAATTGACTATCGGTATATCGAAGTGCTGAAGTGCTTGTATAGAAACGCCACCATGTCAGTCCGTGTTCAGGACAGGAGTACGAAACCGATCCAACTGCAGAGAGGTATTAGACAGGGAGACGTTATGTCCCCGAATCTCTTCACCGCTGCATTGGAAGATGTCTTCAAGCTCTTGGACTGGACCAGATTTGGCATCAACATCAATGGCAAACACATCACTCACCTTCGATATGCCGACGACATCGTAGTCATGTCAGAATCGCTGGAGGACCTTGGCACCATGCTCAATGATCTCAGCAGGGTTTCCCGACTAGAGTGGGTCTCAAATGACATGGACAATGGACAAGACGAAAGTCATGTCTAATGTCCATGTCATTTCAGCACTGGTCCTAGTCGGGAGTGCGCTTCTCGAAGTTGTCGACCACTATGTCTACCTGGGACAAACAGTCCAGTTAGGTAGGCACAACTTCGAGAAAGAGGTCAATCGACGAATCCAACTCGGCTGGGCAGCGTTCGGGAAGCTAAGGAAGATCTTCTCCCCCAATACTCCGCAGTGTCTGAAAACGAAGGTCTACGACCAGTGTGTATTACCAGTGATGACATATGGAACAGAGACGTTGTCTCTGAATGTTGGTCTTGTATCAAGGCTCAAAGTCGCTCAGCGGGCCATGGAGCGGGCTATGCTTGGTATTTCCCTACGTGATCGAATCCGTAATACGGAGATCCGTAGGAGAACGAGAGTGACCGACATAGCCCGCCGGGTTGCCGTGCTGAAGTGGCAATGGGCAGGCCACATCGCTCGACGAACTGACAACTGTTGGGGAAGAAGGGTTCTCGAGTGGCGACCACGTATCGGACGGCGCAGCGTATGACGGCCCCCTACCAGATGGACCGATGATCTGGTCAAAGTCGCGAGGAGCCGTTGGATGCGGTCGGCACAGGACCGCTCGTTGTGGCGTTCTCTTGGGAAGGCCTATGTCCAGCAGTGGACGTCAAAATCCGCCACAATCCTGAGCAGTGTAATCAATACAAATGATTTCCTTAGACATATATTTTTATTTCATAGGTAAGTCGTTCAATCGTTATCTATAATATATGTTATCGTTGCGTAGGCAGCGCTGGACAGATTGCGGATGACGCCAACGATGGCAAACACCTTAACTCAAGTGCTTATTGAGTGTCGTGTTTCTAAGTACATCCACATCGATGAGATTAATCGAAATAATTATGGACATGTATGAGCATAGATAAATATTGTAAATTGATAATATTTTGTTACAAAATTACTAAATAATTTATTTCTAAGTTATTTTAAGTAATCATGATTAATATAATGAAATATTTTATTTGTTGGAAATTGTACTGACTTTTGAGTGATTATTATTATGTCTGCGAGGAAAACAAAAGACAAATTCTACATCAAGGTAGGTATAACAATTACTACTACAAAGGTAATTTCACACAGTTTCAGTATCATTTCGCAAAGAACTCTAAACATTTTGATGTTTCTTTAGCCGCAACAGATTTTTCGTAGAAGTCGTTTCCGGGGAAAAACTTAATACGTTAAATAGAATTTCGTGAATATTATTGGATTAATTTTGGTAACACGCTGACTGTGTAATGGCGCTGGCCATATGACACATTAGATAATATGTCACACACTTAATATAATATAGTGGAACTGACGTGAATTTCATATCCTGATTTTTCTTCTTGTTAATTATGAGAATATTGTATAAAGAATGTATTTTGTACAAATACTTCTGAAAATAGTCCTTACGAAAAAAGTGTTACAGAACATTTATATATTATTTATTATTATTATTATATAAATAGGGACGGGCCGAAATTCGTTTTACATTCGGTTTAACCGAATTTCGGTGGCTTGAACAGAACTTCGGCTGAATGCCGAAGTTCGGTCTTAAATGCCGAACATTCGGTATAAGAAAAAGGTATGGTTTCTACTAAAATTAAGAGAAATCAAAGCTGTCACAGCTTTAAAATAAGTCACATATACCAATTACCAATACTCTAGAATAATTTAATCATGGTCAGTTGTGGGTACGCTAAACTATAATTACTATAGATAAATTAAAATGTATATATGAATAGTTTTTTGATGTAAAACATCTAATGCGGAGGAAGGGTAAAATCGGCTGTTAGCGTGGCGACGTTTTTATTTTACTTGTCCCGTTCAAATTTTGCAAGTTAAATTTGACACACTTCCCGATTTCCGATTGAGCTGAAATTTTACACGCATGTGTATATCGCGTGACAATGCAATATTATGATGACATGGAGCTGATCTGATAATGGAGCTGGAAGGTGGACATAGGAACTCTATAATGAAATGGCGCAACTCCATCGAGTTAGGGCTTGTATGATTCGCCTTGCCGAGTACTTTGTGTCTAGATGGTATCCAGGGGCTGATGATGAAGCTGGAAGGTGGCCATAGTAACTCTATAATGAAACGACGCAACCCCGTCGAGTTTGGACAGGTTTGATTCGTCTTGATGAGTATTTTGTCTTTAGATTGTATCCAGGGTCTGATGATGGACCTGGAAGGTGGCCATGCGAAACTCTGTAATTAAATGGCGCAACTCCATTGAGTTAGGGCTCGTGACTAGAAATTCAGTCCTAGATGATATCCAGGGTCTAATGATGGAGCTGGAAGGTGACCACAGTAACTCTGTAATGAAACGATGCAACCCCATCGAGTTTGGAATCATTTGATTTGTCTTGACGAGTACTTTGTCTTTAGATGGTATTCAGGGTCTGATAATGGAGCTAGAAGGTGGCCATAGGAACTCCGTTATAAAACGACATAACACCATCGAGTTTGGGCTCGTATGATTTGTCTTTACAAGTACTTTTTCTCTAGATGGTATCCAGACTCTGACAATGGAGCTGGAAGGTCGCCACAGTAACTCTGTAATGAAACGACGCAACCCTATCGAGTTTATACTCTTTTGATTCGCCTTGAGGAGTACTTTGATAAGTTATGATCATTTTATTTCTACAAAATATTTCCGATGTTTTCACATCTGCTAGACGTCCCGCGACGTATAGTTTTTCGCAATCCAGGAGTCTATGAATCAATAAACTCAATAATTTGAAATAATGTGTCACCCGTACACTTAATATTTTACGACGTTGTCTTTCATAAAAAAAATACACACAGAACACGACAAGTTACTCCCGAGAAAGCACACACCGAACTTCGGCCGAAAAGTTCGTATTCGGTTAAAATCACATTCGGGCCATCTCTAATATAAACACCTTATATTTCACTAAAATAAGGCTTACATTATTTGTTCATTAGGATGTGTGGCATACACACACTAAAAAAAATCTATCGCACTCATAGATCTACATCTATGTTGTCTTTATTATTTTAATACGTAAAACACCGTTACAGTAAGATATACCAGAAAATAAATTGTGGGTTATTTTTTGTTACCATTGAAATTTTAAAAGCGTGTTACACTTATGAAACTGAGTAACGTTAAACGCACATTATTATATTGGGAGTAATTTTATTTCGATTTTGCATATATTTTTCTTGGGGAAAGTTGTTCGGTGTCTTGAGTGGAACTATTAAAATTTAGATGGTGATAAAAACTAAACCCTAATATAAAAAATATAATTACGTAAGTACCTACTTAACTAGATTTGTGAAGAAATAAACACTTATTTTGCTTATTTTTTATATAAATAACCCGAAAAAAACATATTTTATATTACATTCGTAATTAGTTGTACCTACATATTACTACTGAAATAATTTAAACTGTGGGCTAGCGCTAACGTCACGCCACACGCGAGCGGCCCCTACACCTCACCTCCTAAAACCTTAGGTAGCGTTGAAACACCTCGCCTTCAGTCGTCTTAAAACGTACTAGTATATTGCACGAAGCAACGGCGAAAGTGAAGGGGCAAAGTAGTTATACAATAAAACAGCAAGTCTTCAAAGTATTTTGATATAGACAAATAAAAATGTAAGGGAAATTGAGAATGTTTTTCGGAACTTTTGGAGTTTGAAATAATAAGCGAACAACTTGAGCACAAAATTACCTTTTTATTTTGTGACTTGAGTACCTACATATTTGGGCATTTTATACTTGCTTGAACTGTTCTTATTTTTCACTTGAATCGTTGTTTTCTCAACTAGTTCCCTTTACTCGAAAGGACAAGCGAAAAGCTTCCGATAGTTATAGAATATTTCTTAACAAATGTTTTGTAAGGCACCATTTCATAAGATATAGGTCAGAGAACCGTGTTTGAGCTTTCAGAATCTCAAGACTGCTCATAGGCTGACAAACGTCGCAACCGAGTTCTCAGAGTGTTGTAAATAATGTTAGCTACAAAATCATCGCATTAAATACTTATAAGCGAAAAATTGAGAGGCTCGCGACTCGTACAAACAACATATACTACGAGTTTTATACATTATTGCAGAGGTATTTTTGTGTTCAGTTACAGGCAATGAATGTTGACTAACATAAAGAGCTAATATTGTTTGCCTGCATAAGATGAAAAGATTAACTTTAGGAACAAAACATAACTACATTTTTGTTGCAATGTCAATATCATTATTATCTAAAGCTAGATCATTACTAATATCACACGAGTAAATTAGTTATTTATGTATCTAGTAGTATTAAAGAATACTTGCGGCTGCTACTGGCGGATTAGCACGAGTGTTGTTTCAAGTAAAAAAAAATTTACAAATCTCAAAAAAGGGACCTCTTTGCTTCATTAAATAAGAGTTATGCAAAAAAAATTATTAGTTATATTAAGTTTTAGTCCATCCATCCATCCATCAGCCTTTCTACGTCCACTGCTGGAGACAGGCCTCCCCAAATTGGGGGTATAGTGCCGTAATCGCCACGCTTGGCAGGCGGGTTGGCGATCGCAGTGGATGTAACAATATCCCGAGGGAGTGCTGCTGCCCACTCCCCCCGATATTCCCTCAGTCGGCTCCTACGACTCCCATGGGTGGAGAGGGGTGGAACAATTCTAAAGCCAGCCCCACACGGCAATGTTTTAGTACAAAATGAAAAACCCTACTAAAATATTACAGATTAGACAAAGACATTTGTGTTTTTCCTCTAACTGAATGGACGGATTTCCAGAAAACTTAATGTTAGTCCGAAAATCCTCAGGCAACCTATCAAAAATCATCTTTCTGCTCATTTTTTTTCTTATTCACTTCTCTAATATCTTTCACAGTTACTTTCACCTTTGTATACTTCGTCGTTAGCTCTGGCGGCCAGCCAGTCCAACCAAGCTTTTTTTTTATTTTTTTGCACATCTCTATCCCACCAAACATTATTTACTGTTCTTTCTTACCTCCTTTTGATAAGACCACATACTTCACTAGCCACACTCACCACATTTTTGTTAAATGACTTCCATAGTTTTTCTAGTTCACATACATATTCGAGATCATTAAGCTTTTCAATCAATTTACTTTTATACTTCTCTTTTACTTCATCCTCTTGCAGTTTCTCTATTTTTATCCTTTCTAGTATGCTCTTGTTCTCAGGGATTCGGTGCGGCATCCATTGAATAAATTACTTATTCGGCTCATCACCAAAAATCATCTGAATTTATTCCCCCGATAGATCCTCGTGTCCAATACATTCTTTCTCAATCTTTCATCTACTATTACAAAGTCCATCATACTGCTTCTAACATTCTTCGCCTCCCGTGTAAAAATATGAATAGTTTTGTGTTCAAACATTGTGTTTGTAACACAAAGGTCCCATTCCAAACATATATGTAATATCCATTTAAATTAACCCTTTCATCTCCAAACTTACCTAATATTCTTTCGAAACCGTAACGTTTTACGCTAACCCAGCCATTAAAATCACCAAGCATGATTAATATTACAGATTGAACGACAAAAACAATAAGAAACGTCTTTGCAGCGGAACAGACGCGGAAGGACTTTAATTTAAAGTTCTTACTACCATTTCCTTTCCTTAAACTTGAATTCCGCTAAGAAGCGGATCCTTAAATTATGTTATAAGATAAACTGATATTAGCTAGCTTTGGCTATGCATTGCTCGTCAGCCACGTAATACGATTTTATATATTATACGAACAAATGCGCAAAAGCATTTGTGTATTGCTCTTTCAGGCAAGGATATAAGCTACTTTGTATACCAGAAAGATGATGGTTCCTGTGGGATAGCAACATAGAGATAAGATCTCCAAGAAGGATCATCAGAATGGCGGCGACGTAGTTCGCCACTCGTCACGCCTCGTTTCCCATAGGGGCGAAAAGTGGACAGCGGAAAGTCGCTTTGCTACGTTAAATGTAGTTTGTCAGTTGATGAAAGAAAAGAGGATTGTTATGTGTGTGAGTGAGACGAAACTACATTTCGATGTCAAAACCACTTTCTGTTGTTGAATTAATTTTAAGTTGTACCTACTATTTTTGATCTATATTTTTTAGCATTTGACATGCTCCGCTACTTTTCACAAATAATTTGTACCTACTAGTTCAGGCGCTTCAGGTCGAATCTGAACAGGATTGTACTTTGTACATGACTCCGCAATAACGCGGCGCATGCGTCGCGCACTTACGGCGCTAACGCAGCGTATGTATTTACTCATTTTACTCTTGCACTGACGCCGCAACAACGCGACGCCTGCGCTGCGCATACGTTTATCGAACGGCTACGCTGGACAAACGCTAGTGTGCAGGCGCTCTTACAGGAGATGGTAACATTAATGAATGAATCCTTGAAAAAAAAAGGAATAAACGTGAATGTTAAGAATACGAAGGTAATAGTTCTAGAAAGAGATGAATGCATGACCTCATGTGACATAGTGATTGAAGGAGTGAAGGTTTAACAAGTAAAAGAGTTTGTGTATCTGGGAACATTGTTTACGAGAGATGGAAATTATGAAAAAGACATTGAAAGGAGAGTGAATGCAGGTAATCAGGTGAATGGGGCGCTACACTAAATTAAATTAAATATTCAAGGACATTTCACACAACGTCATCTGGTCCTAAACTAAGCTTAACGCTTGTGCTATGGATACCGCATTACGGATAATATAATACATATATTACTTTTTTTTTGTAAATACATACATTTATTAGATAGAAAACACCCAGACGCAGTACAAATATCTGTGTTCATCAAACAAATAATTGTCCTGAGTGGGAATCGAACGGAAGTCGGTTACACTACCGATAATAAGTAGTCGTAAAGTGTCTGAAAAGGCACGACTCACCGTGCAAAATGGAGTGTTAGTACCAACTCTAATGTACGGAAGTGAAAGTTGGGTATGGCAGAAGAAGGACGAGAGTAGAATAAACGCAGTGGAGATGAGATCTCTGAGAAGTATGTGTGGTATAACTTCGAAAGATAGAGTAAGAAACAGTGTAGTGAGAGAACGATGTGGTGTAAAAGAAGATATAGTGACAAAGATTGAGAAAGGAATGTTAAGATGGTTGGACGTGTCCAAACCATCTTAACATTCCGGAGGATGGGGGAGGATGGATGAAAACAGGATAACAAAAAAGATACATATGGCGAGTGTGAATAGTGCAGTTAGAAAGGGTAGAACTCGTCAAACGTTATCTGATCAAATCAGAGAAGTTCTCGGGAAAGGTCAGGTCAGAAGTACCCTAAACCGACGTGCATGTATGCGGAATATAATGACAGTGAATGAGGCAAAAAAGGTGAGCAAGGATCGTGGCAACTGGAAATCCGTTGTCTCTGCCTACCCCTCTGGGAAAAAGGCGTGAGTCTATAAATAAATAAATATAAACATAGAGATAATTAATGTGCCGTAGAGTGACGTACCTATTTATATTATTTAATTAGTAACATTGTTAGTTTGTTATACATAGCTTATTTATATGCCGTAGTAAAGAAAATTTACGATTAATGGGGATGGCTATTTTGGTGTTGACATTGTATTTTGTGCCAGAGGATTACGTATTTAGATTAGAGACCTTAAGTTATAAGGTACGACTGGAGCCTGCGACGTTTACCGCGGGCTGGGCGTAATCAGTTACGCCGACGATACCCTCGTCATAGCCCGGGTGACCGACACCTTCGAAGTGGCGGCATTACTACTGGCCATTTCCACAGAGCCGTGGCGGTCAGATTAATATGCGACAACCGCGTGGTTACGTGCGAGTTCCCGTGTGCATTGGCTAGAACCGTGTGACCTGGAGGCCGAGGTCCTCGCCTATTATCGCCGTTTATCGACGGGCGTCAGTGTACACAGCAAGAGCGGGAGGCCCAGTCAAATGAGCGCATGGAAGAGCGTGGCTTGCCGCGTTATTATCGCCCGTTAGAGCCAACCCTCTACGCTGGCGACGCCTCGGGCAGGTCTTCGGGCCGTAGGTGCACTACAGCCAATTTTAGAGGGATGGGCGGGGTTGCAAGTTTATCTTTTGTTAGAATGTCATCTTGTGGAAGGAGGTAGCGGAGAGGGACAGTAAGGTTGATATCTCCTCTGGCCTAATCCGAGTGGCATTGGCGCGGATATCTGCGCCTAATGCCGCCTTAGCCGAGACCGCGGGTGGTTGGATCGGGGATTGTCCTCCGCCTACTGCGAAGATGTGACGTCTCAGGTCAGACGGAGACGTCGCTCAGAGAGGAAGCCCGACAGGGCTAGCCGCCGCACGGACGATACCACGACGGTTCCAGTGGACCGCTGAGTACGGGCGGGTGAGCGCGCACGGTAGGTTTTAGTGGGTGAGAGCCTCACACTACCTTGTTGTCTCCCCGGACCGCGGGGTGTGCAGAAGGTACATTTTTGTCCACAATAGCTTATTTATATGCCATAGGTAAACTCTTTTAGTCTATTAATATAATATTTGATAACCATGTTTGGAGTCCAAACAGACAAAGTCGTGGGCAGAAGCTATACTGGAGTACAATTAAATAGAGGAGTAGTGAAGCTTACAAAGGCATTTGTTGTCTAAGAAGATTACAATGTTTGTCAATAGCGTTAGGAAGATCAAGTTAACATGTCGATATTGACATTGTTGAGATGCGATGAATGCAACCGTGAAATCTATTTATTGCAATGCGTTTCATGTATCTACTAGG
Source organism: Leucoma salicis (assembly GCA_948253155.1). Lineage (NCBI taxonomy): Eukaryota > Metazoa > Arthropoda > Insecta > Lepidoptera > Erebidae > Leucoma > Leucoma salicis. The sequence continues at coordinate 25,932,493 of OX411803.1, forward strand.
TATATACGTAGAGTCCTACTGAGGGATGTAGGCCGTAGCCCGCCACGCTGGCCCAGTGCGGGTTGGCAGACGTGAAAAGCCGTTGAGAAAATCTCTCAGGCATGCAAGTTTCCGATATTTTTTTCACCAAGAGTGATATCATAAGTACAAGGCGGACTTAATTGCTTTAAGAATTCTCTTAGAGACCTATGAATTTAAAAAGGTTGGTGCCTTATAAGGAAAAAGCTAGACGTTAAACAACCGCGACTGGTCAAATGTTCTAGCCCACTGCTGCTTCAGGATAACGCTATACCACACACTGCACAAGAGGAGCTGCGATTGGAATGTCTCCGACACCCACCGTACTCCCCGGACCTTGTTCCAACAGATTACCACTTTTTCCGGAATTTGGACAACCTCTTGCAAGAAAAAACATTCAATTCCGATGAGGCTGTCAAAACCGCCTTCAAAGATTTTATTGATTCTCGCCCCCACAATTTTTTCAGCAAAGGGATCAACGAACTACTAATAAAATGGCAAAAAATGCATAGATACCATGGTACATACATTGATTGACTAATGAAAAAAATCATTTTTTTAAATAATGCCAATTTAATTTTTCATAAATAATGCCAATTTCATATCTAAGGACCTATTACTTTCCCGTCTGTTTCTTTAAAGTGTAAGTAAATATGTAACACGCCCGTACCTCGTTTATGTGATTTAGTACCAAGGTATCAGGGGCGAACTAACTGCCTCGGTGGTGTAGTGGTAGTGTATGCGACTGCTAATCATGAGGTCTCGGGTTCGATCCCCGGGTCGGGCAATGTTATTGAGCTTTTTCCTAAAAAGAAAAATTCTCAGTAGCAGCCCGGAGTTTGGAAATGTGCCCGGTAGACGTCAATAGGCTCGCCCCCTATTACGTGCGACTTAAACATAGCTGGCGAGTCGTGGGTGTGTAATACACCTCTGCCTACCCCTTCGGGGAATACAGGCGTGAAGCTATGTTTTTTTTAACTCATAGTCCTCCCACCTAACACGATTCTAGATTCCGTGTTGCAACTGAGTAATTCCTAAACACAACCCATGAATCAAAGTCCGGGCAAAGAAGACTTAACGCTCACAATTGGATATTAGACTTATTCCACTAGACTAAGGAGAGCTTCCATCCATCCATCAGCCTTTGACTTCACTGTTGGACATAGGCCTCCCCAAGAGAGCGCCACAAGCATTCCTGTGCAAACTGCATCTAACTGCTATCCACGGCTTTGACCAGATCGTAGTGCACCTGAGACAGTCTCAGTTTCTAAAACATATAGCAATAAATATTCTTGGTGTTCTTACAGCAATTAACTGTATCTAACATCAGTCAATACAGTATAAATACGGAATAGATTATCTTGTATGAACGCAATTTAATACAAACATATGACAATTTGTGATAACATGTTCAACTGTCGTAAACATCATTCTGTGTATGCAAATAACGATGTGTCGATTTAATAATAAACTCTTTTTATTAAGTAGAAATACAGAAAGAAATTTAATATCTACCTACAGCGATATTTTGCTGATGTAATTTACTATTAATGGGAGTTCTAGTGTAGTTCATAGACAACAGCATAGTATAAGGAAAGAAGTAAGTTATCTTCATACAAACGAACCGAGCGCGGTTTGCATGTGTGCGTGCCAGTGACTTCGAGTCGCCGCACGCACGCAATAACAAAATTTAAAAAAAGCTAAAGGTGCCTGCCTAGGCTGCGCCGTCGTTTCGTACGCATTGCCGTGCGCTCAGGCTTCGTTGACAATCGTTGATCTCCGCTACCGCTCGGTATTTATTTATTCAAGTTCAAAGATGGCTACATATCGGAAAAGAAAATACTGTATTGTATTTGAATGACATATAGACAGAATCTTTTCAAATCACAACACTAAAAACATGATGATATTATTGAATATAAAATATGCCCAGCTTCCATTCTAGCCATAAAAACTTATAATTAAGAAACTTTGTACTATGGATCCCTGATGTTCTGACTAAGTTTCAAGATAATTTATTTGAATTTTGTATATAAAAACTAGCTCTGTATTGATGACGATTTAATAAACTAAAAGTGACCAGCCCTGCGTGCATAGGTAATTATCGCGCCCGGGGTCTGAGTTACCGTAATTGTTTCCTTTTACTATGACAACAGGCACTTTCTATCGGTTGGAAATAGCTGTTTTCTGGGCGTATTCTTATAGTAGCGTCACTGTAGCCCTACTGCCAAGTCAAAATAAGAAGGCGAGCTAAAAAATAATTTTATCAAAAATACGCGTAAATTCTTAAGTTATTGTTATATTATATTTAATCAGGCTATTTACTTTATTTTATAATTAGATGCCGTGTCACAAGTCGTTTTAGAGTGACACATTTATATATTGTGTTATATTTTTCGTATTGGATGTTATTGAATACTTACATTATATTTAAGAAAACTTAAATCTAAATTAGTAATAAATATTGCGACGAATAAATTATTAAATTAATTAAACTTATATATTGTACATATTGACCCAATTCTGAAGTCCACGCAATAAATAAAGTAAATTTTAATACATATTATATACTGTTACAAGATCACAATAATTCACAAATATTATAAATGCAATAACCACGCGGTGGTAAGTACACTTTTTGTATTTTCCTTCTAGTCTCAGTCCTTCTAATTTCTAAACGCACTCGAGTCTGGAATCTGTTTAGAACGAACGCACAACACAGCATGGGACGTCGGTATCTAAGATTTGTAGAATCGAAATTATAAGTTTAACTTTTTTATTTTTTACAATTCCGAAGCTATGGTCAATGTCGCGGTAGACGTTGGATGCAATGGGCACAATACCGCTTATTGCGGCGTTTTCTTGGGGAGGCTATGTCCAGCAATGGACGGCAGAGGACTTATGGATGGGTGGATCGTACTAGTATTTAAACAAAAGAGGTAAACTCATCGCAAACAAAATTATTTCGTTAACTTCTGCCTCGGCACGAGCAAATGCGTCATATTAACTTCCATGTCACAATTGTGCCTATATATGTAGGAAATCCCGCAAAGTGAATTTCGTAATTCCATTATCTACATTTCAGGAGAGAACTAAAATTCCTGGAATACATATTTTATACACCTCACAATAAACAGGCACGGTGAGGGAGTGTTTTATTCTCGAAATTTAGCTTTGTCATACTTTTGGACAGGAACTACGGCTTATTTTAAACAATATATTTAAATGGACTGCCTGATAGAAACGTAAATGTATAGAATTAACGTAAATCTTAATTCATATACTATATCTATAAAATAATGGCTAATTTTAAAACAAGACTATCGATACGTTTTGTGAATGCGAGGTGCTTGACAATAGACAATACAACTATGGATATTATCAAAGGATAACTATTAGCACTTGATGTAACATTACACTGCTGACATTAATTTAATTATTTAATGCTCACATCTCTGGGCAGGCACACCAAAATACCAACTCGATCCATTTACTTACATACCTTGCAAAAGCGTGCTGTTCGAATTGTCGATGATCCCAATCCCAATCTTACGGACGGACCGGAGTCATTAGGGCGGCGGAGAGACTGGATCTCTTTGTGTGCTCTATCGACTCTTCAACGAGGAACTGTTTGAGCTGATACCAACCTCGCTTTTTTACAACCGAACCACGAGACGTCGTAGTATGGTTCATCCATACCACTTCGAAACGATCTCGCCCAATACCTTTCGCTTCCAGCGCTCTTTTCTACCACGCACGTTTAAGCTCTGTAATGAACTTACTGCTGCGGTGTTTACTCGGTGCTACGACTTGTCCTTCTTTTTAAACAAGGTTTGAGAAGAGCATTTTACTCGGGGTAGGCGGCGGCTTGGCTGTGGCGCTGATGTTGTCAAAGTCCATGAGCGGCGGTTACCACTTACCATCAGGCCGTTTGCTCGTCTGCCACCGTAAATATAAAAACGTGTATAAAATGAAAACACTATTAATGTCTGTCTTTTTTTTTTTATTGCATGTAGTGGCAGACGAGCCACAGTCCATCTTATGGTAAATGGTAACCGTCGCCCATGGACTCGACTATACCGAGAGTATTGTCAAGCCGCTGCTCACCAATTAATTTCACAGATAAGAAATGAAATATAAACGGCTATCTCCTGCTACAGCCAAAACGCAACGATGTGCTTCATGGCCGGTCACACGGGAGATGGTGGTTAAACCCGCTCGGGCCCGATACCAAGTGAGTACTCCCACTTGTTACCCAGCCCTACCACCAGTCATGCTATTGATGATAATTGCTTACTTCCCTTAGTCGCCTCATACGACACCCGCGGAAAAGAATGGGATGGTGAAACTTGTATTCTTAGTCCGTCACCACACGGATATGTCATGTCTGTCTGCCTCTCCGCTTACTTCTTACCACCCAAAGGATTTTGAAATATAAATTGCATCCGTGCCAAATAAGTTCATATTGGTAGTAAGATTATATTTGCAAACTGACACTTTAATCACTTAATAACATCTTGGCATTTGCCATGATTATGATCATAGATATGCCATATTAATTAATTCCATAGTATCGTTTAGTCGTTATTGACCATTCTAATTAAACACTGTGAATTTAGAGCCAAATAGACCGGTGTTTCGATTTTTTTATGAAATGTATGGTTACGAGTCTACATCACAGGTAAATAATAAGCATTGTAAAAAAATAAAATCCCCTTATTTAACTATCTATAAACGCTGTATCCATATCTATCGCATAGATATTAGTAATCAATTTAATAATTTTAACAAATTGATACCGACACCCAAAATTACAATGTAACTGAATCTATACTATTTTATAAAGCTGTGGCAGACTCTGACCATGCCCTGTACATTTAAGATATTTGAGAAAAATCACTGTTAGGCTACTTAGACGTATCTGAACACGAAACATTTTTTTAATTATCTATTTGTTTGCTCGCACATCACGTAATAAAAACGCCTGATGGGATTTTTAAACAAACATTTTTGTTTGATTGCTTTTGATTAGACTTAAAAACTGGTATACGTTTTTTCCCGCTACTATATCGCGAACCTGAGATATAACTTAAAATCTAGTTAAATTATAAATGCATTAAATATGTGGTGTATGGTGAGGTGTTCGCTATTCTATTTTCCATCCAGTTTTAATTTTAAACTACGCTCGGGACTGTTTTCAGGAGTTAAGAACACTGGCATATTTTATAAAAACAGCGGGGATGTCTAATATTGCATTTTGGACAACTGACTGACTATTTTATTGTTTCAATACATTGTAGGAGATACGTTCGAATTGGTGATATTTTAAAAAAGGACTGATAAAGAGTATGAGGACTGATAGGGCCTCAACGAGACCATGTATAAAATGCGATCAGTTTTGGGAAGCAAACAAAGTATGTCAAGATCGCAATAAATGTAAATGGTTAGTCTCTGCCTACGCCTTGGGAATACTCGTGAAGCTATGCTGATGTGTTACAGTACCTAAGATAAAGTTCGAAAACGAAAGTGTAACAAAAATATCTGGGGTTAACGTAACGAAATTATAATAAATAAAGGACGGCTCCAAGACTCATCAACTTACAAATCTTCCTTTACAAAACACCTCGAGGGCGTGTAGTTACCTAGCAACCCTCCTCGCGATAATTGACATCACGAATCCTTTCGAAATAAAACTACGTTTACGGAATCTATCGCGTTTACTTGATTTTACTACTATCCCGACGTTTCGAATACTTTACAGCATTCATAATCACGGGTGGACTTAGATGATAGACGTCCAAGGCTGATATGTTATTTCAACGGTTTCATCTACCCACAGTATATGATTTTACAAAATTTTTGGTTTATTTACTTTAACCCACTTAATATTCGTTTATAATAGAACTCAGTAGGCAACAACTGCCGGTTTTCTGGCCGGATCTTTCTCAGTCAGGCCGCGTTCCGATCCGGTGGTAGCTTCTTAGTCTTTGCTTTTGGCAAAATCAATATATTTAATAATATAAACTAATAACCAAGATTGTCTTCTTACTGGTAGTAATTGGTAGTTTGTGGTAGAATATTTGAGCACGAAATAAAAACAAAAATTTTATAATTTAAAGGGGAGTATTATACTCATTTGAAGTAGTTAAAATAAATAAACCAAAAATCTTGTAAAATCATATACTGTGGGTAGGTGAAACCGTGGAAATAACATATCAGCCTTGGACGTCTATCATCTAAGTCCACCCGTAAAGTATTGGAAACGTCGGGATAGTAGTAAAATCAAGTAAACGCGATAGATTCCGTAAACGTAGTTTTATTTATACCGAGAGTATTGTTAAGCCGCTGCGCACCATTTCGTTTCTGAGATATGAAATGAAAGAATAAATGGCTATCTTCTGCTACAGACAAAACACACTGACGTGCTTCATGACCGGTCACCCAGAAGACAGAGGTACCAACCCGTTCGGGCCCCATAACAAGTGAGTACTCACTTGGTACCCAGCCCTACCACCAGTAATGCAATGGGTGATAATTCCTTACATCCCTTAGTCGCCTTGTACGACACCCGTAGGAAATGGTGGGGTGGTGACACGTCTATTCTTAGTCAATTTTGATATTAATTAATATTGGACGAGAAGATCTTCCTTAGCTTCCCGAACGCTGCCCAGCCGAGTTGGATTCGTCGATTGACCTCTTTCTCGAAGTTGTGCCTACCTAACTGAACTGTTTGTGCCAGGTAGACATAGTGGTCTACAACTTCGAGAAGCGCACTTTGGTTGCCTTCATATTACACTCATTTGAAACTAAAACATGCAATATATATCGAATTTATAAAATTTGTATTCGTTTGACGTTTATTTTCTTCTAAAGATATAGTGAAGTGCTGATGTGTACGATATTGAATGAATGAATTATAGATTTAAAATAGTGAAAAGGCAAAGGGATGCCATTATAACAATTGCATTTTCGGTTAGTTTAGAAAAATTAAGAATATTAATTAATTGGCGCGATACAAACAGATAAACTAGTGGAATTTTGATTGGTGGGTATAGGTTTTTTTACATTATTTACAATAACATTAAAGCCATGTTATCGTGTTAACCAAGGTCATGGTATTGGTGGTTTGGCCTAACAGTTTTCAAAACAAGTTTGCCGACTCAAATGGATAACTTCCTGGGGCGGGGGGCTGGTAATATTATTCATTTCGTGATCGCACTCGCCATAGACACATCTCGTGAAATGTTTTTAAATAGTGTGTATGTTTATGCTGTACTAGCGATAATGGAGTAGAATAAAGAAAATACCTTGTATTTGAAAAAAAAACCAATTTGATCTAAAAACATAGCATCACGCCTGTATTCCCCGAGGGGGTAGGCAGAGGTGTATTATACACCCACAACTCGCCAGCTATGTTTAAGTCCCACGTAATAGGGGGCGAGCCTATTGACGTCTACCGGGCACATTTCCAGACTCCGGGTTGCTACTGAGAATTTTTCTTACTTTTTTTTTACGAAAAATCTTAATAGCACAGGCCGACCCGGGGATCGAACCCGAGACCTCATGATCAGCAGTCACTTACACTACCGCTGCACCACGGAGGCAGTTCAAATTTTAATTCAGTTTAAATTTGTCTTCAATTTTCCATTTTTGATAGATATTGTTAAAAAAAATATTACATACTAAAAAACTTCATATCGATATATCGAAATAATAAATATCGCCCTAAAATATCCATAATATTGAAGAAAAATAATCTATAAATCGATATTTATTCTGCAAGCCTATTTTCATATTTTATTATTATTATGTACACTGTAGGCAATCTCAACCATGCAGTAGACATTAGGGCTTAATTCCTTTGCCTCCCCAAAACTCAAAATATTTGAATGCACAATAGTAAAAATCTAAGAAAATCAGTATACTAATAGTATATATAATCTTTTAACTACCGTAAATATCATCTCACAATATTTAGATAAAGGCATACAGGTAGATGTTCTCTACCTTGATTTCGAAAAAGCTTTTGACCGTGTGGATAACGGTATCTTACTTTCGAAATTAAATAATCTAGGTTTTTTATCACACTCGATCAGGTGTCAGTCAGGGCTCAATTTTAGGTCCTTTATTATTTGGAATAATGGTAAATGATATAGAATCGGTCCTTAAGCATGCTAGTTGTTTGCTTTATGCTGACGATCTAAAATTAATTTATGGTATTAAGGTATTTTCGGATACATCTGCTCTCCAAGAGGACATTGATTCAATACTTCAGTGGAGTATTGATAATAAACTTTACCTTAACACATCAAAATGTAATGTAATGTCATATAGTCGAGCACGTAATCCTTGCCATGCCGAATATTTTTTTTAGGTTCTGAGTTAATCACCCGTATTTCCTCTGTTAGAGACCTCGGAATATTATTTGATAATCATCTCACTTTCCACGAACACATGAGGTCATTGGCTAAAGATGGTTACCGTAGGTTAGGTTTTGTTATTCGAAATATGCGGGATTTCAATAAATGTTCAGTTATTAAACTAGTTTATACTGCCTTAGTCAGGAGTAAATTAGAAACAGCTTGTGTCGTTTGGAATCCTTACGAAAGTTCTTATGCCTTACTTCTTGAAAAAGTACAAAAAAACTTTCTTCGCTTTTTATATAAAAAACAGTTTGGATACTATCCTTTCTTGTTTCCAACACAATTTATACTTGGTATGTTGAATTTGAATTCTCTTGAAGTGAGGCGTAATTACTCACTTCTTACTACTGCTTGTGAAATTATACGTGGCAAATCCGATTGCCCGGAACTAGTCGCTGAATTGGTTAGACTGTTTGTCCCAGATGTACCAAAACAAATACTTCGACCCCGGAAACAGAGATTGTTAGCTATACCTCCTGCCCGTACAGTGTCACATGCCAACTCTCCTTTTATACGTGCACTGACTATGTTAAATGCACTCTTGGCTACAGCACCTGAGTGTGATCTGTTTGCTGCAAGATGGATTGACATAAGTCGAGCATGTCTGGGTTATTGTGAGGTGATGGATAGAAGGTAATTTAAATAATTTACTGTTTATATTATGTCTTTTTGTTTTATTTTTAATTGTAATTATATCTATTATGTATAACGAATTGGTTTACTCTGTAATGTTATGCATTAATTTCCATAAATAAATAAATAAATAAATATATAATTCGTTTTATTATACATCAACATAGGTTATTGAGTTTATTTCATAATGGTAAGTCTATGTAAAGAAACCGATACCTTCTAATCAAGTTAATTCCATCGAATTAAAAAAGTGCATTCACTCATTCTTTCATATTCCTTACAATATGCTATAGGCACATCACTTAAACTATTAAAGGTCATTGACCTTTTTCGTTTACTAAGTTTTCATCTTTGATTGAAATCCACTATATGTTGTAGAGCTTTTTATGCTACTATGAATTACTCAACCACATAAAATTTTAGACTCGAAACCAGATCCCTCGTGATTACATCTACGACGCTAATATAATTGCGTTAAATATTAGTTTATATGTTTTGTATTTCATTTAAGTTTATGTTTTGTAACCGTTTATTTATATATTTTTTTTTAGTCTAATTAAAAATAATATTGTTTGTCACCGGGGCCAAAACTATATTATACGTTGCAAAACGTAAACAGATTGTAAGCTGAATATCACAAATAATTCGGTTATGCAGTTTGAGAGATAAACGTGCACGTCGTGACATATTGTTATTATATCTTAAGGTAAGGAATACATCAGAGACATACCAAGAGGTTCTTCACCGGGCTGACTGAGTGGTCTGCGAGACGGTGAATTTTTTTGAGCTTGATGATGGTGAGGCTGAGGTTTGAGGACTTGGACGGGTACGGCTCCCTCCAGCGGTGGCTCACCGGGTATGCGCACAACCCACCAATCAGCACGCCCTTGGCACAATTCCACCACTTCCACCTGCTGCCCCTTCGACACTGATAACTCTCCCGGGTTCACAGCAGTGTGTTCTGCTATAACCCATGTCATCTCTGGTCCAGCCTATAACAAAATATAATTTAATTATATAACATTCCTATTTACAAAAACAAATACTACGAAACGCGCATACATAACATAATTATGCTGACGTCTACTAAGAACTAGTAGAGTAAGTCCTCACATGAAATGTGGGATAAAACTAAATATGTAGTTATATAATAGGTGCACCACCACGTACAGGGTCTGTCGTAAATAATGGATAACCCGTTAATCGGAGATAGCCCTGATGTCAAGCTACAAGAAAATTTACTTTTTATTTTAGTATTGCCATCGGTACGAAAACGGTAGACAATTTTGTATTTTTTTTTTCTTCTTTGTTCATTCATTCGGTCACCATTTCAACAAAGTAACTTATTTTAATGTACTTTTTTTTGGTATCTGACTCTTGGATACTTGTATTATTATATTAGATTACTATATTAGATATTATTAATGTAAAGTACTGTCAAATTTTGCATTTTAAGCACTTTGTAAGTATTTTGTTTTCTTTAAGTCAAAATTTTAAAATTGATTGTGAAAAAAATATGTACTATGCTATAGCTGCCCATTATTTTAAAAACATGCCTAGTTTATGTAGATTCTAAAATAGTATTATACATGCGCACTTTATAAGCAATATTAGTTACACAAGCGAAATAACTTAGCAAGGTCAACATTTTGGTTTCAAGAAATGTGTCAAATCACGATGATTTAGGCACCTAATATGAATTTATTCAAAAAGAATTCGCTATTTTATTACTAAATTGTCAATTCAGTCAACATGTAGTCCCGATTAAAAACTCGCCGTATAAAGTTGACGACTGTATCGATCGTCTTCACTATGCACAGTTCATCAAGTTAATAAAACTGAATAAACGTGTGCATTTATCAAATCTTCCACCAACGAGTGCAGCAGCTCACCAACTTTCAACCGTGTTTATTATTAAGTTCAGACTTGGTTAAAATCACGCGATGTAGAACTCCTGAATGTGGGTTGGACAATGCATGATGAATTTCTGGAACCTGTTATGGCAATGAATCCACCAGCTCTGGAGGAATTGCTTAACACAATATTCTGCAACTGCAAGAATGGTTGTGGTTCGCGACGTGGATGCAAGAAAGCAGCGTTGCAGTGCTCTTTAGCTTGCGACCAGTGTAATAGGCAAGCTTGTCTTAATGCTTCACCATATCAGAGTGATATCAATGAAGACGGTACTTTTGACCCCGAATTCCTGGAAGAACAGGAGACAAATATCGTTGAAGACGAGAATACAGAGGAATTTGCAATTTTACAGCGACTGGAAGACTATGATGATGAAGAAGAAGAAAATTGAAATTAGAACTTGTAGTTCTTATTATTATTCAATTTTTAAAATTTCTACGTCATACATGTATGAAATGGTATTTTTCAATAAAACATTAATTAAAAATTTAATTCTTTTCTTTTTATTCAGTTAGGAAAGTGGTAATTAGTATAAATAAGATTAGAATTAAAAAATAATTAAAGTATTTCCCTTAATAACTTCATAATTACACGAATAGGTAAGTATTATTAAACTCATACATACTGAATTATTGAAAATAAATATTAATTATAACATAATAGTTAATAAAAAAAGTAAATTATCTAGAATTATATATTTATTAATAATTTATAAACTTTATAAGGCGTGTTTTAATCGGGACTACAGGTTGACCACGAATGATACTTTAAATAGTTACAACACTGCGCGCGCTCGGCCCTCTATCTCATAAATGGTTCAAGATATAATGGTTAGGGAGCTGGATGCCAAAATTTCTATATGATCTGTTCGTATGACATGACATACATGATTAATATCGATGATTGTTCCATAAAAAGCATTAAGGACCGCGTCTACCACCATAACAGGCCTGCGTTATCAATTGACAGCACTTTAAAAATGTAAAAATAAACGGTATGCTAAATCATTTGTTCGTCTCTGCCTCTTGAACTAATGGTCAGAAACACCTTCAAAACGAGGCACATCGAAGCGGTAGACGTTCGGCCCTCTGACTTTTTAAGTAATTAATTTTTAAACATTTTTTTATGACTTAAAAAATTTTATATGAATTGTCCACATGGCAGACCCGAATTGTTCGATTAATGACGATATAAAGAACCACAGAAAAATAGTCTGCCATGATAGCGCTGCGTTTTCAATCAAGAGCGCTTTAAAAGTGTAAAAAAATGTCTGCTAAATCTTGTTCGTTTCTGCCTTTTGGACTGATGGTCAGAATCATCCTCAAGACGATAAACATCGAAGAGGCAGACGTCCAGACCACTGATTTTCCAAGGGCAGAGCATTTAAAAAAATCATTAAATTGAGGAAAAACATGAAGAGGAGTCTTTTTTAAATTAATGAAATTTTTTCACAGATAAGTTGAACCCAAGACAGAAAAAAAACCTCTTATTTTTTTTATTGCTTATGATGGCAGATGAGCCACGGCTTACCTGATGGTAAGTGGTAACCGTCGCTCATAGACTCGACTACACCAAGTATACAGTCCAGCCGCCGCAAACCATTTCATTTCTCAAATGTGAAAGAATAATATATCGATAATGGACCAAACGTCCGTGTGTGGCCGGCTTTAGAATTGTCCCACCCCCCACGGGAGTCGTAAGAGCCGACTGAGGGAATATCGGGGGAGTGGGCAGCAACCCGCCTACCAAGCGTGGCGATTACGGCATTGACCTTGGAATATCTGTAGTCGCGGACACCCTATGGTAAGTAGGTTTTGAGACCAGTTTTAGGGTGTCAAAATAAAGGTTTATACAAGTTTATAGCTGACTATCTCTCATTCCGAGGTGAAACCCCTAATATTCCTGGACTATCAGGGCTATCTCCGATTAACGGGTTATACATTATTTACGACAGACCCTGTATAATAGGAACAATAACCTTCAAATTAATAGTTGATTTTTATCTTTTAAATTACGAAACTGATAATAATACGGTTTTCACAGTTAGAAATAGCTTGGAAAGGAGGAAAAGATATATTGCGTGTTTAATTTAATATCTTATTATGTGCAAGACTTTATTTTTTATAGTACTTGGGTGGCAAACAAGCATACGGCCCACCTGATGGTAAGCGGTTACCGTAGCCTATTGACGCTAGCAACAACAAAGCCATCAATCGCGCGTCGCCATCTCCACAGAAAGGGATAGGAGGCGGATAGGAAGTATATTAAGGATAGGTAGCATAGGTAGGAAACTAAGGAGAGGATAGGAAGGGGATTCGATCCTCCGGCACTCCCACTCACCATGGGAAACACATCGGCAGGTACCACTACTTCACGCTGATCTTTTGTGAGAGGGTGGTAATTAAATCTAAAATAATTAAATCGAGCCTGCCGGTCCATTCATGCTGTTATAAAAGCAAGCCTCTACCGCTAGGCATGACTTTCGTATGATCATGTTTTTCATTGACGTTCTGCACCTCGTCAGTGCAGGTCATGTTTTTGCTACCGGTAATCTATCATAAAATACATAGGTAATAATATTAGATCGAGCGCGATAAGCGCGCGGTCTCGCTTGGATCATCACTGCACCACAGGTTGCACTTGAGCAATGCAGAATGAACCATATGCCTCAGGCCTCTACCCCACCGTTGGCTTCAGATCTGCCTTATATATATATATAGGTAGAGGTATTTATTCACAAATCCATCAGGTCTAGTTAATGCGTAATATGGAGCCCTAACCCAGGCTCGTACAGGTTAGATTGAATACACAATTGTCAGCACGTTGAAAACATAATTGGGATATACTGTACCTCTTCAGTACAAACAACAGGAAGTGACTGAGATTTAATATTTTCACGTTGTAGCAATAAATCATTGATAGTGAGTGATTTAATACCCATCATACTGACTGGTCATGTATAAATAATAGCAGAGGTAATCAAATACAGTACAGTATACAAGACTATAACTATATAACATTAAATAATGGTGCCTACCTACAGGAATGAAACTCGTCAATGGTGTTTTGCAAAGGTTAGCCTGATGTCTCATTTATTTCTGCCGATCTAGCTACATTTTTCTCCTGAAATTGTTACCAATGAATCACTCGGTAGTAACTACTTGATAATTAAAATATCATATTAGGTACATTGAATTTATCCCGCGACTTTATAAAAAAACTAAACTTTAAGAAAAGTGACTGGGTAACACTTATAAACAACACCTAGAAACGTCATTTCTTAACTATAAGCATCTGATAATGTGCAAATACTTTATAATGATTTAGAAAAAATATTACAAACGGCGGCGAACTTATTGTATCCCGTAAGTTAAAATACCACAACATACAAATATAAATTTTCAGCGAAACCTTATTGGAAAGCGGATTTATCGAAGGCAGTTGCTCAACGGCATTTAGCTTTAACAAAATTTCGGTGTTGCCCTTCCCCCTAGTAATTTAGAAATTCTTGAAAACAGGATACGTAACATACAAAAATAGGTATAACACTTCAAGAACTGACCATTTCTGTTAAAATGACACGGCGCCTGGATGCGATGATATCTCATTTTCCATGATCATCTTTCATGAAAACTTACCTCGTAGTGGTTATGATATTCTATTATACCTTTATAACAGAATTTTCTCTTCTGGTATAGCTTCACAATGGCGTGAAGTTAAGGTTGTGCCTATCCTAAAATTTGGTAGAGATTTAAATTCGTCTTCTGCATTACGACCTATCTCCCGTATATCTTGCCACTGCAAGGTATTTCATATAAAAATACAAAATATATTAATTAACAAAAGATTGGAATGTTTCATAGAGTGCCAACAAATATTCCCGGATCAAATCATTGGCTTTCAAAGGGTTGGTCATATTTGAACAATCGCACTCACCAGTCACCTATATTCAGGTAGGGATTTTGAAAGACCTAACTACTGCGGCGTGTTTTGTGGATATAGATAGTGCTTACAACAGTGTACTTCCTATCTTATACACGTTCTATATCGCTTAGGGATTGGCTCTAGGATTCAATCATAGTAAGTTTGTGACCCTTACAGACATGAAAAGTTCGTTACATTTGGCTCGGTGTACCTCTCATGCGACGAGAGGCGCACAGGTTGTCTACAACATACTCGAATCAATTTTACGCTTGCAATCTGAGAATTGGGAAGTGTTTCTACAGTGGATTTCTTCACACATATAATTACAGGAGAACGAGATCGTAAATAAATTTGCTTGACAATCACACCCCTATTCTCTGATTACACTAGGAGTATAAAAGAACAGTGCAGAATATTATGTCAAGAATATTTTGACAAACGATCCACAGAAAAAATTCTTAAATATCCTTGACTTGGCAATAGCTAACTCAGACGCAATGTACTAGTGATAGCTCTCAGGATTCGACCTGCGCACATCTCCAAAATTCAATAATTGTGGTACGCTAGAAGATGCATATTATTGTATTGATGGAGTGCGCGCCGAACCGAAGCATTTCAAAGTCAATACTTCAACAGAAATAACTAATTTTGATGTGGGATTTTGTAATAGTATACTATCATCTCCAGAGTCTAACGAAGCAATTATTCTTTATAAATTGTTAGATTTAGGCCTGTAAAGGCCTTTGTCAACAACAAAAGTTATTTATGTTATTTTTTTGTATTTTAGTGATGCCTGATTACAGGGCAATATGGTCGCTCAGCGACAAAGCCTGTAAAAAAGACCTCTTTAATCCTTATAAACCGTATATCTATAATGTTCTGAGAGAGAACCGACAATTTCAAAATCAGCTTACGACTCACATCGCACCCCTAAAACAAGCATTTCGCACGCCGCGCAGGGCTTCCTACACAGCATAGACCAACCAACTAGGTTGTTTATGATAAACGGGCTTCACATGATTCAAAGACTGCAAGTCCTAGGAATTGATTTGAGTCTAAATTTTATTCACGATTCTAAATCTAAATTTTATGGCACAGTCTATAATTATAAAATATTTTAATATGCTATTTCGATTGTTCTCAATGATTTCCAATTTTCTATACAATATAATACAATAAAAAATACAGAAAATTGTTTGAAATTATGGAACAATCTTATTGCTTTTTAATAATAAAAAAATGTCTAATTATTATTTGTCATGAAAGTAAGAGATACGTACACAAATTTCTGCAGGTACACTTCACATCAGAAAAATCGAAACACCTCCCTTTTTCTTCGTTTCTGTCCTAATTTTACACAAAAGAGTTTTCATTCCATGAAAAAATCACAGTCATGATTGTATAGCTGACAGTTTGGCCAATACAGTGATAAGCGAAAATTCAAAATTCAAAATTAGAATTTCATTTGTTTATCCCTCAGACTAAATACATCTAGACAGAGCGAAGAAAATTATTTGACATGTATGAGCGAGACCATAAGATACAATTTACTGGTGCAAAAAACAGACAGTCATAGATTTTTGTCTTTGTCGCCGTGGGCAGTTTTTGGTATTTGTCACGATGTCAAAATGCTTTGTCTGTCACGATTCAACTGACATAATCGAACATTTGTATAAAAATTCGGGTTTTACATATATTTACGTGTTATTAAGTGTTTTGAGACAAAGACTACGTGATAATAGTGCTTGGTAAAATATTGTACTAGGCTACAAAAACGATAGGCGGACCACAGCGTGGCCGCACTTGATACGGCAATATTTTTTTTAAATGTTGCCAGGTTGATAAATATTTAACCATGTTTGGGCAAATTAAACGATAGTTAGAATAAGGTCTGTAACTTGCTCGTAAATAAGAAACTCTTCGTAACAAATATTTTATTGAAAATCGCAACGTTTATCAAAATGTATAAAGTGATATAAAATGGGTTTTTTTTACTAGAAATTAATAATTGTTACTAAGATACACTCGCAAAACAAGTTTTCTAGCTAAATTTATATTACTGAAAATTTTTTAGGTGTTGCCTTATTGCGAAATAAATTTGCCCAATTTTCACTTTACTATATAATTACGTAATTTATGAGATAATAAAAATTACCATTTTAGGGTTTCTTCTAATCCAGATGCGATATCGAAATGGGTAGATGCTACGGGAAAACGAGGCAAACCACGAAATACCCAAAATATGTTTCACGATATTTTATTGATGTTTCATTTTACATAATAAGAAAATAGTAACGTTGGGAGCAAAATCATTGTCAGTGAATATGTTCATGTAAGTATAGCTTTTAAAGTCTTTGTAACTTCAACTTTGTAAGTAAATCTCAATTCTAGATTATGACTACCGTTGTAGTCATAATCTAGAATTCAGAGAAACTGATTTGCTCTAAGTTCTTACTGCAGACCATCGAAGAGCGCGCCTTAACTTTGCACGTGAGCCCCTAAATTGGTCATACCTCCAGTGGAACAAAGTCCTCTTTTCTGATGAGTGTAAAATTATGCTGTATGGTAACGACGGAAGGAACAAGCTCTACAGAAGAGATGGAGAACGCTTTGCACAATGCTGCATTGAAGAAAAGGTCTGCTATGGTGGCGGTTCGTAGACGGTTTGGGGAGGAATCAGCGCCGACGGTAAGACAGAGCTTGTCTTTGTGTCTGGGCCACGTCTACCTGCACTAAACAGTCATCGGTACATCGAACAGTGTCTTGAGCCTCACGTGATGCCCTATGCACATTTTATTGGCAACGGTTTCATATTCATGCACGACAATGCTAGGGCTCACACGGCGAGCGTCGTACGAGATTATGTTACCGAAGTCGCTATCTCCATTATGGAATGGCCAGCAAGAAGCCCGGACATGAATCCGATTGAACATCTATGGGATGAATTAAAGAGACGAATTTGTGCAAGAGATCCTGCCCCAGAAACACTTAGCCAGCTGCAAAATGCAATTCAAGAAGAATGGAATGGAATGCCACAATATTTGATCGTGACTCATCCGATCGATGAAGAACCATATCGAAGCAGTAATAAGAGCTCGGGGAGGGAATACAAGTTATTAAATAAACGTTTCTTAGCTTTTTTTTTCATTTAGGTGTGTTGTTTTATCAATTTCTTCATACTCCATACAGGGTAAAAATGACTTGTTAAACAAAATACGACTCCTATGAAAATTTCATTTGAAATTAGAACATTAACATTAGAATTTGAAAACCTCATATTATTCACTATTAGAGCCCCCGCACATTATGGCCACCAGTCAGCGCTACAAAACGCGATCATCAGTGGTTAAGTCAGACCACTCACGCCGCCACCAGTGGCAGCCACTGGTGGCTGGATACGACTTTCAGTGGCTGCCACTTGCGGCAGTTGTTCAAGTGTACTCGACAGAGGCGGATGTGTGTTTGTCAAAAATGGACGCACTCTTGATTTCGTTATTCTTGCTTATTATACTAAGACGTAGATAACGTCGCAATATTCAGAATTATCGACGTCCAATTCATCGGCGTTATTGGGTTCATCCTATTTTAACTTCACGCAATAAAAATGGCAGGCCGTGTGGGGCCGGCTTTAGAATTGTCCCACCCCTCTCCACCCATGGGAGTCGTAAGAGTCGACTGAGGAAATAACGGCGGAGTGGGCAGCAGCACTCCTTCGAGTATTAACAACATCCACTGCGATCGCCAACCCGCCTGCCAAGCGTGGCGATTACGGCACTATCCCCCATTCATGGGGAGGCCTATGTCCAGCAGTGCACTTTAAAAGGCTGATGGATGGATGGAATAAAAATGGACAGCGCAAATTGCTTTTTGCCGGTCACAATACAACTCTGAGTTTAAATCCCAAATAGCCGGACGCTCTTCGATATCGGAAATAAATACATCTACATAAAAATGAGGAATCGGATCCGTACACATCGTGTACGTGCATTCAGTACGCTGCTTAAAACAAACCTGAATCGCGGGAGCAGGGAGAAGTCGGCGACTGTGGCTGTGTGTGCGCGCGAGTCGAACGACAAAACGCAGCCACAAGTAGCGAGCGCGGTCGAATCCCGCAGCTTGTGGCTCCGCGGCTACTCAAACGCTCGGTACAAAAACATAAACTTGCAAGGTGTTTCGATTTTTCTGATGACAAGTTTATACCAATTTTATTAACAACTAGCCTTTGTCCGCGGCTCCGTCGCAACCAAAAGCTAGTTTTTAGGTCATATTTCAGGTTCCCGATATAGTAACGGGATAAAATGTATATCAGTTTTTAAATCTAATCAAGAGTTATCAAATAATTTTTTTTATTCAAATAATGGCGCTCACTATTTATGGTTTCACTCGTATTTAGCAATATTCAATTTCAATTATAATTATATAGAAGAAACGCGCAATAAGTATATCTAACATACCGGTTGCCACCTGACAACGAGAGTTGCGGGCGACCTATTTTTTTTTCGTTCTCGACGTCATATTCTTTCAAATAATGTTTCATTTTTAATCAATAAAAAAATACGGCGTCGTCCAAGACTTTAGTATGAATGTGTTATCGAAATTAGCAGTCAGGAGCAATTGTCACGATGGCTGAATTGGCAAAGCATCTGGAGAGTATCCAGGAGATGCAGGTTCAAATCCTGCTCGTGACTGTTATTATCGATTTCACATGTTCACACTTTGTGTTTTTAATGTGTATATATGGCTAAGCATGTCAAATGCTAAAAATATATACATAAAAATATCGAAATATTTACGACATTACTAGGTAAAAATCTTAATTGTAAAATTAAATGTGATGAGGAAATTCGGTATTTCTAGAAATAGTACGATAGCTCAGTGGATTAGAGCACTTCCACGGAAAGGAAGGGACGCAGGTTTGATTCCCGCTCTTACTAAAATACTCTTTTTCCTTATTCACAAATTATAATTTGTACTTTAAGAGTAGCTGAGCATGTCAAGGGCTAAAATATAGATCAAAATGTTGTAAAATTAAGTTTACCTGGTCGATATAACGTACAATCGAGACGTTAAGTATGAATGTGTTATTGAACTTAGCAGTCAGGAGCAATTGTCACGATGGCTGAATTGGCAAAGCATCTGGACAGTATCCAGGAGATGCAGGTTCAAATCCTGCTCGTGACAGTTATTTTCGATTTCACATTTTTACAAAAAAAGACCAACGAAAGACCACCTCATAGTAAGTGGTAACTACCGTTCGTGGATTGGATGATACCAAAGGCACAGCCAATCCGCTGCCCACTGTGATCTACTATATCTACGATTAAGCATAAGCCCGTCACAGACGTAGTTATAATATACTTATCCATCCATCCATCCATCAGCCTTTCGACTTCCACTGCTGGACATAGGCCTCCCCAAGGAAACTTCGCTCATATGGGGGCTAGTGCCGTAATCGCCACGCTTGGCAGGCGGGTTGTCGATCGCAGTGGATGTTGTTAATACTCGAGGGAGTGCTGCTGCCCACTCCCTCGGTATTCGCTCAGTCGGTTCTTACGACTCCCATGGGTGGAGAGGAGTGGGACAATTCTAAAGCCGGTGGTGTAGAAATGTGTATTATTAGGCATGTGACCGAAAATTTGGATAGAAAATATATCGTAGGTACTCGTAATATGGCTTGCTATGATTTATATTTATATGTACATACGAATACATATTAGGCTTAGCTAACTTGCGTGACGGGCTTGATAGTGTTGAAATATTTTTTATTTGTACCAAACAGTTCAGATAAAAACGTGGAGAGTACATTTTCCATTAAACATTTCTAAGCAGTAAATCTGAAATATGGCACAAGTATTCAACACAATTTCATTCAGCTATTATGCTAAATAGTATCATCTGGAGATGAAAACGCCTGATTATAGACTGTTTTCAATTTTTTTACTTGAGATACTTTTAAAAACAATTATTTACACATAATATTTACTTATAACTGATTACGATCATAACAGGAAAAAAAAGGAAGGACATTTTTAAACTATATACGAAATCGTATTTTGAGATGAGATATTAATTAATTTTAATTTAATATAATATTTATAACTACAAACGTCATCTAGCTTCCATAAATATGCACGTAAATTCGGATAGGGCCTAGTAATAAAAACCCGTTACAAATTCAATACCCAAAATGAAATATTTTCCACGAAAATGACTAAAAGCTTCTGCATGCTTCGAGGCCAAATTCAATTCAGACTGGTTTGAAAAAAATGCTCAGTGAAGGAAAAATAAATGTAACGTCAAAGCTGATAGTAGGTCAATTTGAAAGGTGTGAATTCATTTAAAAAAATCTTTATTTCATAGGTCTGTTATATAGCACTTAAAATTGTTAAAAGTTTACTAATAACTAACACGAGCACTTGAAGCAAGTGTAACTGCAGAACTAATGGCACGATTGCAATCGCCACAAACGGGATAATAGGTGGATAGGAAGGATAATAAGGAGAGATTACCGTTGTTTCACTCTGAAATTTTGTGTGAGAGTGGTACTTCCCCGCATGCTGGGATATGCATGGCTCTACCACTAGACAAATAGAATCTATAAGAATACAAATTATAATTTATTAAATAATATTTGTGTCAATTGCGTATACGATTTGTACAATACACGACGGTAGATTATTAAACGATATTTCAAGGGTAACGTTGTTTGTAAATAGCAAAGGAATGCGCCATTGTTGGAACAATTCGACAGCTACTGCCAATGGCAATTTTACCAGACCAGTACGATGAGGGGTTCATCGGTTCAACAAATACGGCCAAAATTGGCAGTATAATAAAAATATACTGTTTTTATCAATTAACTAACTGCTACCTGCAACTTCATCCGCGTGGAATTTAGTTATTTTCTTTTTAGTGGGGAAACCCAATTATTATTCCAAAATAAAAATAGTGATTCCCGTCCCGTGAGTCCCGTTCAAATCGGTCCAACCAGTCCATTATCTGTAGATGTATATGCAAGGTATATACCTACTACATATATACTTATCTATTTAAATCGGTATACCTACATATCAATTTCATTGTTTTAATTTATTGCGCGGGACCCTAATTATTTTCAGCTACTCCTTGTAATGACAGCTATCTGCTAGTGAAAGTGCTGTTCAAATCGGTCCAGCTGTTCCGGAGATTAGCCAAGGAACAAACAGACAGACAAAATCTTTAAAAATTGGTAATTTGTTATAGGGAGCATATATACTCACGTTTACATTTAGTAAATAGTTGGTATTTATACATTACAAACAGACACTTCAATTTTATTTATTTGTATAGATTAACAGTATTTCAATATTAAGGGCATGTAGGCATAAAATGAACTTTAATACTCGTGTAACCTATCCGTTAAATACTACTCGGAAATTGAAATCTCCCATTTGTGTAATTTGTTCTATAAATTATAAACAAAAATATTTATAGTATACGTGCTTTTTAGCGAAAGTTGACATAATTTGTTCATAATAAATTCGATTGAAAATGTGGAGTAATACCCAAGGTCAGTGGCGCAGCAGCTTATTGTGTGAAATTTTCACTAAATACCACGGACTGGCGCGACCTTCAGCGCGTCCATCTGTTGAACGGCGCTCGCGGAAGCGACTCATCAATATGTGTACTTCTGACGAGTAATGCCACGTTCGCACCACAATTTATTAGGAATGCATGACTAAGTCATGCGTTTCAAACTGTGATGATGAAAGTACACATAGCTATTAAGGGTATACGAACAGTACACCCAGATTGAAAATTCCCTTCAGTGATTTCCTTAAATTAACTTGTAAATACAAAAGCTTTCTTTCACATATGTAAGTATTGTTAGATTTTCTATAAAAATGTTTTCTCATTTCGAACAGCAAAGATAAAAAGAAAGTAAGGTTTATTAAAATAATTTATTAAAACAACTCACGAAAAAATGTTATTAAATGTTCCTCAAGATGTTAAACGTCGAAACAAATGGTTCCAAGCAGTGCGACGACCTATTCCTAAAAGTGAAACTTCTATAGTATAGATAGGATTTTTTCGGTCACGAAAAAGCGTTACGGCCCGCAACATATATAGGTGTATAGGTGTTACATCTGCTGTTGGTATTCTCCGCGGTGTGTAAGTACGTAAACATAATTTTGTTAACATTTTTTTTTTAAATATCCACATGTCTGTTGAAGTTTCACTTCTACTATATGCACACATTTTTTTTGTTGTGAAGATAATTTTCGACACAATATTTATCTAATTGGATTTATTAAATTAAACTCCAAATCATCATTTTTTAAATTTCTATGAATACTTTAAAACAATTAAATTACTCTTTATAATTCTATATCACGCATGACTAAATAAAATTACCTGACATATATATATTTTTTTCCACTAAAATTCGGATATTTTTAGTCAATTCACGTGTAGAAGCCGTTTGAAAATGTACTGTCGTAAAATTCCTTTCATTATGAAGTCACAAACATGACGACCAATCGTAGTGCGTTAGTAGTCACGTGATTATTAAAAAAAAAAATCAATTGTTTTTAAATAATAATTGAAAAAAAAAGATTATTTCACATCGACTATTTATATAATTTATTCATATATATTTTTTAAATAAATAAATAATCTTGAAATAAAACTACGTTTACGGAATCTATCGCGTTTACTTGATTTTATTCCTATCCCGACGTTTCGAATACTTTACAGCATTCTTGATCACGGGTGGACTTAGATGATAGACGTCCAAGGTTGATATGTTATTTCAACGGTTTCATCTACCCACAGTATATGATTTTACAAAATTTTTGGTTTATTTATTTTAACCCACCTAATATTCGTTTAGAAACACAGTGAAAATATCTACTTCAAATGTTTATGCTTACAATGTATGAGATTTTAAATTAGTATATTAAAATGAGTATAATACTCCTCTTTAAATTGTAAAATTTTTTTTTTGTTTTTATTTAGTGCTCAAAAATTCTACCACAAACTACCAATTACTACCAGTAAGAAGACAATCTTGGTTATTAGTTTATATTATTAAATATATTGATTTTGCCAAAAGCTAAAACTAAGAAGCTACCACCGGATCGGAACGCGGCCTGACTGAGAAAGATCCGGCCAGAAAACTCAGTAGGCAACAACTGTTATGGATTATTAAAATTTGTACGGAATTACTGAGATCTAATAAGGTTTAAATTTTAATTTTTTTTTTTTTTTACAATAGGCAAAGACTAATCACTACTGTGGGTTTTATCTACACAATAAGCGCTAACTGTGTCTTGCAATCTTGTGGTGTGCCTTCTTGTATTCTGTTTGGTGAGGCCTATCACAGGATTCCAGCTTGATGGTAAGACCCAGCCGTCTTCTCTATTGAAATTGGAATGTTTCTTAATTTCAATAGCCTCACGTATCATTCTAGGGCGATA
Organism: Leucoma salicis; assembly: GCA_948253155.1. Classification (NCBI taxonomy): domain Eukaryota; kingdom Metazoa; phylum Arthropoda; class Insecta; order Lepidoptera; family Erebidae; genus Leucoma; species Leucoma salicis. Next base: position 25,956,863 of record OX411803.1, read on the forward strand.
TCGATATCGATCTCAGTAATTCCGTACAAATTTTAATAATCCATAACAGTTGTTGCCTACTGAGTTTTCTGGCCGGATCTTTCTCAGTCAGGCCGCGTTCCGATCCAGTGGTAGCTTCTTAGTCTTAGCTTTTGGCAAAATCAATATATTTAATAATATAAACTAATAACCAAGATTGTCTTCTTACTGGTAGTAATTGGCAGTTTGTGGTAGAATTTTTGAGCACTAAATAAAAACAAAAAAAAAAAATTTACAATTTATAGAGGAGTATTATACTCATTTTAATATACTAATTTAAAATCTCATACATTGTAAGCATAAACATTTGAAGTAGATATTTTCACTGTGTTTCTAAACGAATATTAGGTGGGTTAAAATAAATAAACCAAAAATTTTGTAAAATCATATACTGTGGGTAGATGAAACCGTTGAAATAACATATCAACCTTGGACGTCTATCATCTAAGTCCACCCGTGATCATGAATGCTGTAAAGTATTCGAAACGTCGGGATAGGAGTAAAATCAAGTAAACGCGATAGATTCCGTAAACGTAGTTTTATTTCAAAATGTGTAACATTCGCGTAAACATCAGAAAGTATTAAATAAATAATCGATATATTTTTTGCAAAAACCCAATTTCGCTCACTGGTTTCGAAATAACGTCGGAAGGGACTTAGTTACATTTATTTACACTGAATAAAACTGCATTGAGTACCCATAGTGCATGAGCATGAGCGCGTGAGGTTTGTACGGTCTATTACGACCGACGGTTATCTTGGAATCAGCATAAGTTTATAATGACAAAAGCTGTCACTGGTAATGTTGAGCACAAAGTCCCATAATTAGTAGGTACCTATAAATAAACTCGCCTCGTGGGGCTGGAATAGTCACCGAGCTGATAGTCAACCCAGAGCCAGATCCTCATCTAGAATGTCAGTTAGTGGTTTAGTTTGCCTTCTGCTACAATGCTAATGTCTGCTTAGTTCTAATTTATTATTCAACTAATTCGACACCTATACCATGAAATTGCGTGGTGACATTGTATTAGGTCATCACAACACAAATCACTGCCACATTTAGTAGCATAATTTAGAACTTAGCCACCGTGGTTTATTTACTTGATAAATAATGTGAAGTTCTATTAAAAGTGTAGGTAATTTGTTGTAGTGTATTTCCGAAGTTAAACCTATTCATTATTAAACACGTTTCATTTTACAAATATTATTAAATTTGTTTTCCGAAGTATTAATTAATATATATATAACTATCCAATTAACGAGAGCAGGTACCTAAACAAATTAAAGGTTTACATGAAGAATAAATAAACGTAATATGTGCCACTCAAAATAACAAAGTTCATAGGAACTATGCTCCAAACCTGCCTATACTTTAATTAAGTGACTTATTTATATTTTATTTAAGGGTTAAGTTAAATACTTATAAAGTTAATATTAAATTACACAGTAATTGCTTTTTACCTTAATTGATATTTAAATACTTATTCTCTTACTCTTCATACTATTATCGACGTTGTATTGATCTTATTAATTGTATGCCATACCAAATATACTAGGCGCATAGGAGAAGATTCTATCTTCTTTGATTTTTATTAGGTACTTTCTACTATGTCCATTCGATAGCTGTCCGAAAGAGATTGACTATTGCAATAGGACCGCCAATACTACTTAGTTGAAAATTCATTCTGCTGTAAAACTATTTGGTGTACTTATATTAAAGGGCTATGATTTTTAATGTTTTGTGTTTAGAGTTATTTTGCTTTCAGTAAATATAAAAAAAAACATACAAAAAGTATGTACATTTATATACTATATAAATGTACATACTTTTTGTATGTTTTTACTATTATTAGTGCAATTTTAGTTAATATTATTCATCAATAGTATTTTTTGCCTTCTAAAACTTATACTTTCCAATCCATTAAGTTAGCCCTCCATTCTACTTAAATAACGTACCTAAAACGCGTATAATGTAATTACTAATTATATAAATAAATATTCACGGACATTTTTCACACAACGTCCTCTGGTTTAAAACTAAGCTTAACGCTTGGGCTATGGGTACCAGATTACGGATATAATACATATACTACTTTTTTTTTTTGTAAATACATATATTAGTTAGAAAACACGCAGACGCAGTACAAATATCTGTGTTCATCACACAAATAATTGTCCTGAGTGGGAATCGAACCCACGACCTCGTGCACGGAAGTCAGCTACACTACCGAATACGCCACGAGGCCCGTCAATAATATACATGGTGATCATGTAATTAATAATAAAATAGTACATTGTTACCCTAGGGATGAAAGCAACTCGAACTATTGGAGCCCTCGCTGTGCTCGGGCGCCAAACCCCGTCTCGGGACTAAATAAGTCTTTATCCCGAGATAAACACTGTGCTTTTCATTACGAATACGAGGAAACTAAAAATAAAAATCATGAATTAGCTAAAGAAAAATGGGAGACTTTAAAAAATTGAATATGGAATCGCCGTTTTCCGCCGATTTTTTTTTTTCTGTGGCCTGTCAGCTATTTAGTCATTATTTTACATTTTAATCATTGAAAAAATATAAATCTTCGTTATTTTAAAACTTAGACGAAGGATATTATAGACAAGCTATCAGCGTATGCAGTGTCGAGATAGCAATAGATAACCGGAATAATTTTAAAAGATAACTATGATTATAACTTTGCTGACTAAAAATGTACTACCTGTTTTAGCCGGATAAAAGAATGACAGGACAAAAGAAATTGCAGTTATGCTTATATTTTGCTTAAAATGTATTAGAACATGTAATATTAGCGTATATAACGTGATTAATAAAGGTTTTTTTTACGTCAATACAAAACAAGCTTACATACTGATGATGGGAACGGTTGGCCACCTTATTGTTTGGACCCAGTTCATTGGGTCCAAATACAACTGACGCATACGCGAAAAGGATAAATATACTTATACCTGTGTCTCTCTCACTCTTGGTAAAACCTAGTATGTGCATCCTTTTCTTCATCCTTAATGTCAAAATAGTAGCGAGTCTATATTATTCTTCGTCTAAGTTTTAAAGATATAGTTGCAACTATATTAAAATAAAGTCATATAAAAAACAAATTCTTTAATAAATAGGTACTTAACTTTATGTTATTTCAATTTTACATCGCGCTGTAATTGACTGGCTGTACAGAAAATAGAACTGTTTTTTTTTATAATTACTCAGCTGTCAGTTGGAAGTAATTCACCCTAGGGCTGAAAAGTATTACTTTCAACCCGCTCCTCAGGCAACTTCAGGTCTACTTTCAGAGTATGAGTAATGAAAAATATTTTAAATGTGAGCCTTAGCACGCACACGACTGGAATTTTATTCGCGCGATTTTTCCGAAAATTTCTGTTACGTATTGTATGAAGCTGCACGCACCTTTTTTTTGGTTTAGGCGGGAAAAAATGTACCTAACCGCACACCCCGTCGTTCGGGGCAACGAACAGGGTAGTGTGAGGCCCTCACCCACTAAAGAAACCCACCGTGTGCCGTCTCTCCGCCTTTATTGGCGGGCCACTGGAACTATGTTACATTCCTTCGGGCGGAAATAAAATCGCGCAAATTATGTCCAGTAGGCGGATTAAAAACCACCAGAAAAAAATCGTTCGAATAAAATTCGCAGTGCTTGTTAAAACATAGCATCACGCCTGTATTCCCCGAAGGGGTAGGCAGAGGTGTATTACACACCCACGATTCGCCAGCTATGTTTAAGTCCCACGTAATAGGGAGCGAGCCTTTTCATTTTAGGAAAAAGTTCAATAACATTGCCCGACCCCGGGGATCGAACCCGAGACCTCATGATTAGCAGTCGCATACACTACCGCTACACCACCGAGGCAGTTTAATCCTTAGTAAGTATTAGGATAATAATAAAATACCAACAAATCAAAAATCAGAAAAAATACTATTGTTTATTTATGTTTAGTTTACATATCCGACAGATGTTTCGTATAGTTGTTACTACAGCACTGGGTCGATAAAACATAATATCATTAACGAGTGTGATCATGTTAATAAATATAACAAGATTCAAATGTAAATATTTGTTAAGCTTCATAAAACGTTATAATAACATTATCTTAGATTTTGCGATTATTAACGTCAGTCCATTCATATACTAAAATTCATCACCTATACTAGAAGCAAATAAACGTTTGTTTTACAAATTATTTAGTTCATTACAATATATTTATGTCGAATAGTAAGAAGATAGAATATAGTATAACTTATATTACAGATATTTGTAACATAGCCGTAACACCGTACTCGTAGACTCCACCAAATTATTCACTGTAAGTATAATATTTGTTGGCGTATCGTAAGTACTAAGTATTGTCTTATTCTATTATGTTGACCACGTTGGTATATTTTCTCCGCTTACTTAACGGCGTAACGAAATTTGATATGGTTTTTACTGTCGTTTAAGTCGTTTTATTTCAAGGAAGATTTGTATATATAGGTAATATCCTTATTAAACATTAGTAAAGAATTTCAATGATTTTTAATCAAGTTACTAAAAATTGTTTTTGGAGCGTTTATTCTGGATAAACTATAAATTAATATAATGTACGAATAATATAGGTAAGATAGTTTTCCAAAAATCCAAATTTTTTTTCATTTGTAAATCGTATCCGTGCGAAACGACGACGGATTACTCTTCATATAAAACAAATTACTTAGTAAAAAAGAATCGAACGGTCATTCCTCCAAGGAATATTATATTATTTAAATTTACTTTGGACCTGGTGGCACTACACAATATGTGTCGATAAAGTCGCGTTTATTGATATCTCAGCACTATTTGAAGTGCACACATGCACATTACACGCACACTGGTACATGTCATTTTTGGTCTCGTTATAATTATTCTATAGCCGATATATCTATATATTATATCAAAGGCCTTTATAGTATAGATACATATAATTGACCATTTTCCAAATTACCTACAAATAAAAAAAATCCAGATTGAGCCGGTAGGTACAATCAGAGATAAGCATAGATTGCAATCAATATTCTAGTGTATTTAAACAGCACATCCAATAGCGAGGCAAAGAGGTATGCCATAGAATCGTAATGTGCTAGGCAAGTTCACCATCCAATACATAAGTGCGTGTAGTTATACACGCATTTATTGTCAGTTGAACTACTTACTATAAAGTAATTTTTGTAACATACGTATATATATTACAAAATCTATTGAAGCATTAGCCTACTGAACGTTGTTGGTAAGTAATAAATATATGCTATAATATATATATCTTGATGGAAAAATTTGTGACTAGAAACTGATAATTTTTTAGGTTTTCAAAAAGGCATGCGATTTACAGTTGCCCCCTAGACAAGTTACAAGAACGTTCGTTGAATATAATGGAATAGAATAACCAATGTATGTCATTGACATTACATGTCGTAGCCTTTTTTGTCAACCATACATTTTCTATTCTATTCAACTAACATCTATGCCACTTGTCTAGGGGGCAAATCTTGTCTCTTTGAAGAATAGCCGAAAAGTCAGGAGATCTATTGCGCCTTTCTAGACTTAAAGAAGGTCTGTGATATAGAGGTGAGTAATGATCTATAGTCGGCAGTGTCCATGTAAAAATTGGACGGCAAATTAATTCAGGTTCTGAAAACCCTTTGTATGGATTCTACAGCTTGAATTTGCAAGTTCTGAAATCTTTTTATAAGGGGTTCCAGAGCTTGTGTAAAGATAGATGAGCCATAACCATACACTGACTGGTTTAACGTTGAAAAGGGATAGGCAAGAAACAGGAATATGTCGCGTCTACGAAGCTATTTAACCTATTCTTATATATTTACAAGATCTGAAAGAAAGTATGTAATCAATACAATAACGAAAGATAATTAGAAAAATAAAAGAATGAAAGTTAATGTTGAAAAGACGAAATGATGGTTCTAGAAAGGGATATATGCATGACGCTATGTGGCATAGTGTATGCTTGAAGGAACAACGAGTTGTTAGAACGTTCTAACCAGGCTCGACTGGCCGTGCACGGTGGGGTGTTAGCAGTGCAACGCCCGTATTCAAGAACGATACTTATGTAAGGTAGCAAGCAACACTATGCTAAGTAAGATATTTCTCACTGCGTTCGTCAGGGCAAGCCATTCTATTCACAAACAATACTCAAGCGATACTTTACTAAGCAAACGCACGGCGTCAATTATAGACCTGTGATTGGCTTCGATCAACATTGATCGACGGTGATTGGTCCCCTTCTGTTGCTAAGTTCTGTATAGTATTTGGCAGATGTGCGGATGACATAAATAATTTAAAAAAATTGTATTCTATATAAAAAAGAGGATTTATATCTATCTTTAAAACGTGTTATTTTATTATTGATATTATTGTTCTCTTTATTAATTTTGTTACATATTTCATACCTTTTTAAAATACAGAAGCTCACACAAAACTACTAGGTACTATAAAAACACAAACAAAAATAAACACAGGAGAATATAAATAATTTCGAAATGTATAAAATAGTCGCCCACCGACATCGGGTGCAGGGACCTAGCTGCCGGTGATTAGCGTTCCAAAAAAGGAACCCCCTTACAACAGGTACCTACGTGCCGTGTCTAGAAGTACTGCCTTTTTCATTAAGCCCTTAATCCAGCTGTCTAATGACAGTCTCTTTAGGTGTTGTTCGAGACTCTTGGCGATTCGTCCTTTAACCGATATGACTATCGGAACAATATGGATGTGCATACGATTCCGGATTCTCTAAAAACAAGTATACCTAAGTTCGTAGAGCCTTGCCCATCCCAGCACGAATGGGCCGATTCGATCGGGGAAGTACCACCCTCTCACATAAGATCAGCGTGTAACAACGGTAGTTACTCCTACCGTTGTGTTTCGTATGGCGAGTGAGATCGCCGGAGGCCCAAACTCCATCCCTATCCTCTCCTTATTATCCTTCCCATACACCTCTATCCCTTTCCTTGGAGATGGCGACGCGCGAGTGATGCCTCTTGTGTTGCTAGCGTCTATAGGCTTCGATAACCGCTTACGATCAGGTGAGCCATATGGTTGTTCACCATCCCAACTAGTACAAAAAAAAGCTGTGGCCTTCAATGCACAACCGGACGTGTCTCAAAGGAAAACTGTGCAGTTAAAGAGATGCTGAGAGAATATTAAATTCCAAGAAAAGAAGGAGCTTTCCTAGGTATTCAATTATATGAGACGCACAGGTGGAGGCGGTTGTCCTGCAGCCTCATCTGGTCTGATTTATATGAATAATAACATAAAAAATCGCAAACTATGATATGAATACAAACAAAATTTCAAGACCAAATTTACCACTGAATATAACCTCATTTAGGACTAAAGCTACACTATGCGTTGGTTAAAATGTTAAAATAGCTGCCTAGCTACTTTACGTAAGTGACGTTCCAAATGAACGCATAGCATTGCACACCGCTTAAGTATTGTTTATGAATCCGATTTACAGGCCCTATGCGTTCTTGCGCACTGTGAGACTTCATAGTATTGTTCTTGAATACGGGTGTTAGTACCAAATTAAAAATACGCAATTGAAAGTTAGGCGTTAACAAGCCTTAAGAGACATGCACATTGATTTATTATCATTATATTCCTCATGAATATAATGGCAATAAATAAGACAAAGGAAGTAGTCAACACTCGTGGCAAGTGAAAATCTGTTGTTTCCGCTTATGCCTCTAGTAATCAATGTTGCTCACGATGAACTAACCGAAACTATCTAACCGATTTTGACGTTTTTTTTTTTTAATGTGTGTTTTGCTGGCGTGCCTAAGTTAGGATATAGGTATTGCAAATTATTCATGGAAAAAAAAATATGGCCGTACGAAGTTCGCCGGGTCATGACTACAATATGAACAATAATATTTCACTAGGTAGAAGGTAAATTTTGTTACTCATGATTTTGTAATAATTCACAAGCCCCTGAGTGGCTGTCAGTAATTGTCCGTGACATTTATATAGCCACAAATTGATATTCCTTGTTTCAAGTTTCGGAGTCTACTATGACTGGCATTTTAGTACCTACTTATACCATTTAGGTGATATTACAAAAACAAAGTAACGATATGACTCGCCTTGCCGGAGCTAGGCTCGAGCTCCAAGTACGTACTCACATTGGATGATAATTTTACAAAAACATTTTTCAACCCTATGTTGGTTTGTGTAAATAAATACAGTTAACTTATAGAGAAGGCAAACCAATTGTAGATAAATTAGTTCGCACTAAAAACGGATGTAAGTTTAGATATAACAGAAAGAAGTGAATATGATTAAATGGCGAATAATTCCAGAATAATGCATTATGTGCTTCCTACTCTATTTGTCACTTTAAACTACAACGAAAGCTGTAAACAATCAAGTTTTAAAAGTTGTATACCTTTCAATGCTGTATCAAGTATATAGTATTAATTTACTACTTTAGCCATCGATCAACTACACCAGTGGATAATGCATAAAAATGGTGTACGCGGCCAACGGCACATCTAAAACTCCGCCATGGCGGACTTTGATTTAAGTAACTTATGATCTGTCAGACCAGAAACACGACAAAGTGCTTCGTAAAAAATTGTAAAACCTCTGTTTAATTCAACTAAAACAGATAGCGCGGCGTCTCACGGGTAAGTTAATTTTTTGATTAAAATTATCCTAAACTGAGATTAAAATTACCCTAAAACTAGCTTAATATGTACTTATAATTTACCTATTTTATACGCAAATAAAGACCCGATTATGTTTTAAATATATACTCGTATAAGCAGCTATGTAACGACTGAAAGAGACAATAATATACTCAATAACAATGATAATCATTATTATTATTGTAATCTGTTATTAATGTTGTAGTGTAGTAAATTCGATAGTGTTATTACTTTACGACAACTAAAACATTAAGTTTTATCACTAAACTGAATTGTATCTAAAGGTAGCAAACAGTTTTCTTTTCTGTTCTATCATTCCTCCTGATAGCTTAATAAATTACACTCATTCGTGCATCTGATTCCTTAAAAATAACAGTCTACCCGCGAGTAAACCCAAAAAAGGGCCCACGATAATTTATTTTAGACTGGGACTGTTGGGTGCATTGGTCCTAGTCCTGTACCTTTCATGTCTTCTTCTGAAGTTCAGAAAGGTATGTTGGATAACTACCGTTTAAATTTTACGCACATTTTTTAATCTTAGATTAATAACGAAAACAATATAAAAACATTCAACATATAAAACTTTATCGGTCAATGTTTTTACAAGATAGTCCTACAAAAGACGAACTCATAAACCTAGACAGTTACTTTTATTGAACTAAAGCCCTCCGGCAGCAGTTTTGAATAGATAAGGGTTTTCTTCGCCGTATTTTGCGATAGCCTTGTAACAAGTGTTGATTTGTAATATAAAAAGGAGTTGTTTGTATAATCTTTTAATGTCATCGATACTATTTTAAGATACTTTGACAAAGTGTACATCCTTACATGTTACGAAAGCTTATTAATTACTTTTTATGCATTTAAAAATAAACAATTCTAATGTATTTGTAATTATTACTAGAATAACCCTTACTTTTTGTTTACATTGCGTGCCGTAGATTTGCAAGATAACGTTTTTATAATAACAAAGAATACATTTAGGATGCTGTAGGTACCTACTTCTTCTAAAAAATATAAAATCAGTAGAAAATTAGAAAAAGCCCACGCTAGATGTTTTCATAAAACGTAATCCAAAACTGATTAAATACCCTATTTGAAAGTGCCCCTGAGTAGAGCAGATAAGATGCTCTTGAGAATCTCGTGAACACTTCCCGATTCAATCAGTATGTGCTCTGAATCTCTACATATTCGCCTGTTACACTGACTGACACACTGACTCATCACGATATCTATGAAACCATAAGTCCGATTGACTTCAAATTTTGCATAGGTAGGTACTCCTTTCGCAACGTAGACGCGTACTAAGAAAGGATTTTACGAAACTTCTATCCAAAATATATATTTTTATTTTACAACTACCTATTTACTATCCAAAATGTTTTTTTGAAATATCATCACAAAAAAGGCGTGGTATCACCACGCCTTGGTAGCCTTGGCCATGATAACTGTTGCCATACTACCTAATCGTTGTTAAAATTAGGTTATCTTTCCATCCATCCATCCATCAGCTTTTCAACGTCCACCGCTGGACATAAGCCTCCCCAAGAATAGGGGATAGTGCCGTAATCGCCACGCTTGGCAGGCGGGTTGGTGATCGCAGTGGATATTGTTAATATCCACTGCGATCCCCGGGTATTCCCTCAGTCGGCTCTTACGACTCCCATGGGTAGAGAGGGGTGGAACAATTCTAAAGCCGGCCCCACACGGAGGTTATCATTAATATCTTCAATTATAATACTTAGGAATTTCGTCGCGTCTGCATATATATATACAAACTTTCATATTTACAATATTATAGTAGGGTGGATTCTAGTTCTCCACAATTCCGAATTAGAATTGTTATATTCTGACATTTTTTAACAAAAATGAGTTACTATTTTCGGAGTATCTGAGAATGTAGGAGAAAATATTGACTTCCAGAGCGAGTACTATTAGTTCATCTTTTTATTAGAGAGTTTCATAGTCTCGGAGATCCAACACATTACCGAGCGTCGTTTACGCAAATCTAGCACTTCAGTCGCTTTAAATATTATTAATGAAATGCTTACTGCTTTATTCTAATTTTATACCTACCTGATATTATATTTTGGTATAATGAGTTTTTATTTTAAGGCTTAATGGGATAGGTACCTGCCGATAAGACAGAGCGGTTTTATGTGTCGATAAAAACTATATGCTGCAGAAGTGTGTACCAAATGTGTCGTGCATTTGGAGATGTCTATGTTGATTAAATTATTGCAAATATAATGTTTTATATGAGAATAATGGTATGTTAGATATTTAAATATAATCTAACACCAACGGAAATAGCCGTCTTTATAAACCATTCAGTTTAAATACACAAATCAATAGCTCGGTTACACAAACGTTCAGTTGTAATAGTCGAATGTTTGCGTAAAACGGACTAAGAGTTTTAAAATTGCAGTTGGCTCCATGCCTACTTTGTTATTTACAATAATACGAATCTTATTATCAACCCAGTCCATTTTAGCATCGCTGCAATATACAATCACGAGTGGCGCCAAACAATTGCTATTATCAAATGTCTATATTATAAACTTATATATCATATTATAAGAAATATTTAGGGATTGTCTTTATATAAGGGCTTCAGCCATGGCTGTTAAGGTGGATTGGATGGACACAAACATTAAGAATTAAGTTCCTTTTGACTCTTAATACAATGTTTTTTTATAGAACCTTTTTTAGAAGTTGAAAGCCACCATAGTATCTTGAAAATTATTGAAAACTGCACTACCAAAAAGATTTTCCGAAATGAGCCCTTTTGAAAAGATACTCCTCAATTTTGGGCTTGTCAAGTTACACATACTAACTTTGGGGAGTAGTTACGGTTGTTATGTTCTAATCTACTCATTTTACACACACAACGTGAGTTTTACGAATTTTTTTATTAGTTTTACCTAAACTATAACTTGGCACATGCATATTGTATAACTGACAACAATTTGTTATCATTTCTAACCCCTTCCGCACCCCATACATGGTTGTTACCTCTGTTTATCAAAGGATATCTTAAATATTGATACACTCAATCTTTTTTATAATCGAATTATTAATACTGATATTGTATGAAGATATATATTTTTGAGAAATAATGTATGTAAGTAACTAGGATTATTTCTTAATGTTTATGTTGTTGATTGTAATAATGCTTTTATATTGCTCGTTTTCCCTATGATTTTCACTAAGAGCCGTGTATGAAACACAGATTGATGATTAATATTGGGTGTTGCTTACGAGACTTTTTAGGGATTAAGGTTGGTGCGGTATTGAAGATTAGTGAAAATTTACATCCAACTTCATAGTACTAGTACTTTATATTTTATTGTTTGTGTCACAATATGACATTAATGATCAATTATGGCTATGTCATGTTGAATCATAACTTATTTAGTCAAATATATCCTTATTGTGTAATAATAACAATGGAATTTAACGAGTTCATAGAGTGTTGTTTTGTTACGATAGGGTTTTTCAACAAGAACTTTGTTTTTTAAATCAAAATAAAACAATAAATTTGAATGGTAATGATTCAAATTTTTATTGTATTACAATAAGTAAGGTTTGGCAATTATGAATGAATATCTGATAAATGTCCACCACGACCACGGTTACAGCCACCGAAACAATGAATTTATTGCAAACTAAATTTGCCGATCGCAAAATTTCACGAAATTCAGCTGTTAAGTGGCCGGCTCGAACATGTGATTTAATACTGCTGGATTATGTTTTGTGGGGTTATGTTAAAAGCAGAGTCTATACGAAGCCAATCGAATCGATTGCAGCTTTAAAACTCAAAATTCGTGAAGCGGTTAACGAAATAAACCCATCATTTTACACTGATGAAAAACTGATGAAAGAATCGACGTTTGTAGCCGTGGTCGTGGTGGACATTTATCAGATATTATTTGTCATTCATAATTGCCAAACCTTACTTATTGTAATACAGTAATAATTTCAATCATTATCATCTAAATTTATTGTTTTATTTTGATTTAAAAAACAAAGTTCTTGTTGAAATACCCTATATAATACTACACTAAAAAAAATATATCAACAATGACATCTGTTTTTTTCGAAGGGATTTAAAAACCTGCTTATGTTATTTAAAATCACTGTTCAGTAATAAATATAAAATAATTATTAAACAACGTAGCGTATGCAAATGCGTCAAATCATTAGGTGGGAAGGTAAAAAGCATAAATATGCGTATGTATGACAAACATTTAAAACAAATCACATATATATCCTATTATTTTTATACAGCTTCCCCAAAGAGCTAATAAATTAAAAGAATATTATTTTTTCTAATCTTGTTTAATGTTCAAACAATAAAATTAACTAAAGTATGATATTTAGTTTGACGATTTATTCATTGAAGGAAACCGATTCAATCTCATACAACTGCATTAAAAATGAAAACTTAGTTATGTGCCTGCAACGTGCTTGCGTAATAAATAGTAAAATATCACGAATGATTGTGCCAGATAATAAACAAAAAAGGATTTTTTGTAATCTTTTTGTAAATAAATCTTAATTAACATGAAATACACAAATTTCAATGTATTTATTTGATAATTCTAGACACAATTTTTCGTCTCTTTTAATGTTTTGAAGCAAAGCTGTGTTAACACTAACAGTAATGTAATGCATTCCATATATTCTTCTTTGTGATGGTTCCTTATTAATTAATTGAAAAGCTCCCATGTATTTTCACTGAAGTATCTCTTTTAAAGGCGAAAATTAATTACGTAGACAGTACTTTGCTCTTTCCATTACATTTACAAAGCAAAGCTGTTCACTTGTTGCCTTATCATCGTTTTCATACAATTTGGGTTGTGCATTTGCGCGAGTGCAAAAGAGGTTGCGTGCGCAGCTTCCATTGCAAGGGAGCAGTGGGGGTGGCTGTAGCGGGTGCATTTCATGCGCGACACTCGGAGGCGAGACGTGGCAGAGTCATCACCTGTCGTTGCCGGTTGTTCTTAAGGAGGCGCGCGTTGAACGAACCCGGCGTGTCGATGGTGTGCTGCCTGGAGAGCGCCGAGTGGGGCGCACTCACCGAACTCTGTCTAAACCATGGCAGCGATATTTTTCGCCTACTCTTGTGTTGTTTGGGGGCGGCGGGCGGCGGTGTGGTCTCCATTTCGCGACACGTGCATTTAGCGGCTACTGTAGACGAGCGCGACGCCGCTCGCTCCAACGCCGCTCGCGGCACTGTCGCCACTGCCGAGCGCGCGCGCCCCGCCGCACCGCCCGCTCACTCTCACATACCCAACCACTCACTACGCAGCCTCCGTATCGAGCTACATTTCCCGAATTTATTCCGCAAAAGTACCCACTGCGATGCCATGTGAAGGACGCTCCTAATCCGTTAGGAGCATTCGGACTAAAGGTTCTCGCAGTTAACGAGGGAAAAGTTCCCTCGCCAGCTAGGACAACATAGACAGCATATACGTTTCTTTTAGAAAACAACGCAATAGTTTAAATCTTTCAAGGATGACGGGAAGTTTGTTAAAGCCATAATATATGAGAGTGATTCATATTCACAAATAGGTACATACTATTACAACCTTATTAAGGATAAATGTGATCCTTTGTTATGTTTGTAAAAACCTGAGAAGTGCGTTATCCTGGGTTGTTTATGGTTTGCAATGCTTTGTCTTATGTGACATGCACATGGCGTTACTTCTGTCTGAATAACAGCTAACCTGTTATTTTCCTATAATACTGAACACCAAGTTAACGTGTTTCTTTGTCTACATGGGCAAATAGAATGAAGTTTCTAAACGATTTCAACAGGACTCCCTACTACTCGAATATTAAATTTTAAAACTGGTAATACTGTTTAATTTTTTCAACCCTTTTGATGTCCCACAATAAGGCATGGTCTCCTCTCATAGTGAGGTTTCCTCACAATGTTTTCATTAAGGGATGTCTAATTTATTGAAAATATACGAACAGGACGATCAAACTTAATGGAGACTGCTGCGTCGGCGTATGCATAAAATCTATAAGTCGATTGAGATGATTCCAAAAGTTAAAGTAACACGTTGCGGGTGTGATACAAACTGAGCGAGTTTATATTGGGTAAAAGATTATTTGTGCTTGCACCGTAGAAATATCACTACCTACATAATGCATTAAATAAATACAATTCCAAATTCACGTTGTATACAAACAGATAATTTTCAATTATGTAGTTTTTAATTTCGTGTTCAAAGGTTACGTTATCGCTTCTTTATAAATGTTCATGAATATACAAATGTTCCTTTTTAAACACAAAAATAGCAAACAATTTTCAGGCAAACAAAGCAAGTACAATTTGACAGTGGCCATCTCGCCGACAGCGCCATCTGAGCTTAGCTTTGACCGTGGATCCCCATTGCATGTAAAAAAATTAAATTATCTAATCCGCTATGATTTATTAGTGCAATAATGTGATTTCTATGTAGTGATATGGTGTGGTGTGTTGAAAAAGTGCGCATTCCATTTATTTTGTGATTAATCTTTTTAGTTAGTATCTACTACCATAAAATTCAAAATTTTAATTCAACCTCGTGTAAATTACACGGACGCTTTTTTTTCATTTTCGTATAATAATACATTGTGACTGGGACTGAATAAGCATGTAAACATGCAGAGGCGTATAGTGTATTTTTCTTAACTTGTCTTATTACGTAAACAGAAATGGCGTCCTGGTAATCAAAGACAATTGATAGCGTTACGGCCTCAGACTAAGAACCTAAGGGATTATCGAATGAACGAGTGAACAAATAAAGTTTGTGACTGAATGATTTTCATAATGTGGGATTTCCTCAGAATTCATTTTAGTTGGGAATGGAACTTGGAATAAATAAGAAATAATATCTAAAAATCATCTTTGCCCTATAGAAAGAAATAAAACTACACGCTATTTTTATTTTCTTTTATTAATTTGAGTCACTAGTTCCTTCACTAGAGGAGTCTGCCAATTCTGATCCGACGTGTATTATAAAACTCGAGGTCGGTGCGTTTGTTGCAGCATCTATTAATCCGTCAAGCTGCATCATTTTATCATCTTTTATTACTTGATTAATGCAATTGTTCCAAGACACCTTACCAATTTGGCCTAAACCTTCTTTAATTAACTCCTTGACTTCAGCCATTTTAAAAGATTTATTATTTTTGCCAACATAAGTTTTTAACTGTGTCCATATAAGTTCTATTGGGTTTAATTCGCAATGATAAGGCGGAAGGCGTAAGACAATAATATTTTTGCGGGCTGCCATCTCATCCACAACTTTTTGACATGACAGGAAGTTTCCACCAGTTAACCGGGTAAAAAAAATAGTTGTTATAATTTTGGTTGTGTTTTTAATTTATACTATTATAAAACTGTAACAGAGCTATCTGTACATTTAAGATATTTGAGAAAAATTACTGTAATAGGTTATATAGGCGTGTCTAAACACAAAATGATTTTTTTTAGATTTTTTGTCTGTCTATCTGTTTGTTTGTTCGCGCATCACGCAAAAACTACTGAATTAATTTTGATGCAACTTTTTTTATTTGATAGCTCTTGATTAGACTTAACAACTGGTATACATTTTATCCCGCTACTATACCGGGAACCTGAGATATAACCTAAAAAGTAGCTTTTGGCTGCGGCGAAGCCGCGGGCAAAGGCTAGTTATTTTATAAAGCGTTATCATTTGGATTATGCATTTTCCATTCATTAATGTTAAAAGTTATTATAGGAAAATAAGTTCAGCTTAATTATGTTTTATGAAGAAAACAGTTAATGGATATTTTATTCTAGTTATTTAGGAAATTTGAGGATTTGAAAAACAAGCTCGAGAAATCATCTCCAGTAGCTATGTGACAGATTTATTTACTGCCTAATTAACAAAAAAATATATATTGTTATAATTTTAATAGATGTATTTGTAGCAAGAAAAAGGTTTTACCACTTGTAATGTCTTTACGCCGCTAGTAGGTACCTATAGTCTGAAATACCAAAACCGTATAAATAAAATAACATCTCGATGAGAAAAGACAAACAGTTAAAAATATTATACGTTGTAAGTACAGATTACATTTTTGCTTCCATAAACTTTCCTTAAGTATGACGATGTTTGAAACATCAGTTTATAAACAAGGAACGATAAGAGGGAGGGTGCGCACGTTCACGGTCGAGTCCTACATGTGTCACAATCCGACGGTCGTGGCCTTGGGAACGACAGAGTAATGCAGCACGACAAATAGGCAAAGTAAATGTACGAGGGGAGAACAACTAATGGACATTGCGACGTCTGACGCTGTATCTGTCAGTAACATTTAATGAAGTCGACTACTAGTATTGCTAGATTATAGTCGCAAAATGTAAATTGTTATATATTTTAAGAACTTATATTATACCTCCTGGTTGAAAAAATCCTTCATACATTTGTTTGCTATGGAGGACATTCCAAAAAGGCATTTACTTAAATTGTTTACTGTGTCTTCTCATGTTAATTATTGTATTGAGCTTTTTACCTTATATTTAAAATTAACGAAAAGTGGTAGAGCGTTTCTTAGAATGAATCAATCTCCTCGACTGGGGAATTACCACCTCACAGGTCAGCGTTAAAGGCGTGTACGAACTCGTAATTTTGTGTTGCTGCGCACCATTTCATTTCTCAGATATGAAATGAAAGAATAAACGGCTATCTTCTGCTACAGCCAAAACACACCGACGTGCTTCATGACCAGTCAGACAGGTGAGGGCGGTACCGACCCGTTCGGACCAGATATCAAGTGAGTACTCTGACTTGGTACCCAGCCCTACCACCAGTAATGCAATAGGATAATTGCTTACTTCCCTTAGTCGCCTTGTACGACACCCGCGGGAAAGGATGGAGTGGTGACACTTGTATTCTTAGTCCGTCACAACATGGGCATTCAAACAAAGAAAACATTATAATACACTATATTAATTAATTAATACTATATTAATTATTAAAGATAGAATACTATATTATACATAGAATATATAGGTAGAATATTATATAAGATCGGAGAAGGTAGAAGTTGTACTCGTAATTAACAAACCGTTAACACTCCCCCCGCCCATTTTCCCTCCCTATAATATCAAAACCGAAAACCTTAAAGCTTGCTTCTCACGACACAAAATATCACGATTCGCGCCGCGCCTGCACACGCTTCGCACCGAGTGAAGATAGTGGCTGGAAGCGACTGGGGCTGGTGCGTCCGATCCGACAAAAGTCGGTAACTTCAAATGCGCACTCCTAAAGGCGCAAAAAAGGTCTCATTTAAAAATGGATCTGCATCGAGAACATTTTAGTGCGATGATTTTCTACGATTTTAAATGTGGCCTAAAACCTGATGAGTCATTTGATCGACTTCAAATTGCTTTTATGGATGAAGGACCTTCAAAAGCAACCATCTATCGTTGGCATAGCGAGCTCAAGCGCGGTCGCCTTACTTTGGGCGATGAACAAAGTAGTGGTCGCCCTACAACGGCTGTCACAGAAGAAAGTATGCTGGCAGTAAAAAATGTAATTCAAGAAAACAGGCTAACTACATACGAAGAGATTCAGCATACACTGCAGATTGGTTCGGGAAGCGTTTACAAGATTCTACACGAGCACCTTCGCGTGAGGAGATAGTTTCGCGCAGGGTGCCGTACAACCTCACCGAAGCTCAGAAGCAGGCCCGTGTGGAGTGGTGACGTGATATGATTCAAAAATTTGAAGCAAGCTCGTCTCGGCACCTTTACGACATTGTGACTGGTGACGAATCCTACGAATACGATCCAGAAACAAAGCATCAGTCGACAGTTTGGCTGTTTCAAAACGAACCAACACCTACGAAAGTGAAGCGATCGAGAAGCGCAGGGAAAATTTTGATCGCTAGTTTCTTCACTTTGACGGGGTACCTACCTGGTTTCCATTACGAGACCAAAGTAGCATCAACGCCGAATGGTATGGTATGGCATAAAAGGCCTGCCAGAAGTTTTGTCTACAATGAGCAACAAGCGACCGAACACCGGGCTCCGCGGGGTAGTGCTTCACCATGACAATGCGCCCGCGCACTCAGCGCTCAAAACGAGGGACTTCCTGGACACCAAACCGGTCAGTCTTGGGTTACCCTCCTTACAGTCCTGATCTGGCACCGTGTAACTTCCTTTTATTCCCTAAAATAAAAATTCTGCTGAAAGGGATACAGTTTTCTTCGCCGGAAGACGCGCTAGCAGCGTTCCAGAAGGTCATGGAAGGGGTGTCTGCGGCGGACAGCAAAAAAATGTTTCGATAATTGGTTCAGACGCATAAAAATTTGTATAGAGGCTGGTGGGAGATTTTTTATACTAATTAAAATATTTTATCCATGGAAGTTAGTTTTTAGTTTCTCAAAACTTTCTGAGTGTTCCACGTATTAATAAAACATGTTTTATTTCAGTTTTATTTCCAATCCCTCGAATATAAAATTTATTTGAATTCACTTTGCACCTCGTGACACTAAAACAATACAATATGTGTCGATAGTCGCGTTTAGTGAACGTCCCAGGGGGGATTAGGCATAATCTTATATCTCACATGTCGATCGTATCGTGAACAATGTGATTTGTTGAGAGATCACCGTGATTGGCCAACGGATTATTCCGACATCGCGCGTCGGTTTTGTCAACCAATCACAGTGATCACGATACGATCGACATGTGAGATATGAGATACTGCCTAACCCCCCTGCACTATTTGAAGTGCACACATGCACATGACACGCACACTGGTACGTGTCAGTTTTGGTCTCGTCATAATTACTCTATAGGCGATCTATATATATACTAAATCTATGGTCTATGCAGTGCAGAAGGTTCAACGCACGCCGCGCCGCATCTGTAAGAGCCATTACGCACGCGGACTCGGCGCGTAGTGGCAATGCACAAGCCAGTCGCCGGCATCCAACAGGAGCACGGCCTCAAATGGAAGCATTCGCACTGCGAGCAACTGTCGTAAAGACCGTGTCTTGTATTGTCTGTATGTGTAATGTACTTAGAATACTGTCGCTCGGCTTGATCTCCTGGCCCTAGTTGCCTATGTTTTGGTCGCCGAGAGACCGAGTCGCCGGCGACTAGTCGACAGTGCGTAATGGCTCTAAGAGCTGGTGACGCGTGTTCGCTCGTGGCGCGTGCTAATCTACTCGGCGCGACTCGACTCGTGATATCACGCACCGTGAGAAGCAAGCATAAGGGTTATCTTTATTAATTATTGATGAGTACAAAGAATTTTAAATTTTAAGTTCCATTTATTAAAAACACGACACTCCCATACACATTTTAGTCACTCAGGATAGGAGCATTAAATGTTATATACATAATACACAGCATCACGCCTGTGTGTGTGTGGGCAGAAGTGTAGTACACATGTATATATACATAATAATATATCCATATATACATACTAGCTGCTATCTGCGACTTTATCGGCGTGGAGATTAGAATTGTCCTCCGAATTTAATAGAAGTTATAAACCATATGGTTGCAAAATTTCATCCAAAAAAATTTACACAACACAAACTGGCATAAATTCCCATTTTTGACATATTAAACCCAAAGATGTAAATTTAACACTCATACTTTAGCGGGTTTAGTGGTTAATTATTTTATTTAACCCATGGTTTAGTGTGGTTTAGTGTTAACTCTTAGCAGTGCAAATAAAAATAATTATTTAACCCTACTTTAGCAGCTAACTCTGATTTACATAAATTAACTCTAGAACGCGCAAGTGGCCCAACAGCTTAAACGAGTACGAGTATCCGGTTAAGGCATTTCAGCTTTCAATTTTTCTACGTACTAATATGTACGGAATTTTTCGTATTTTCAATACTAAAATTCCCATTTCACAAACGCTCAACGAAATACCATACCGTTATTCGCAGGACTAAAAATAAAGCAGGCATTATAAGAGAAAAATAGTTATGTATTTTATTGATACTGTGGATGAAGTTATATTTCTGCAAAGAGAATAAAAAATGACCAGCTATCTCCTGCTTTCTTTTGATAGGCATCACTCGCGCGTCGCCATCTCTTCGGAAAGGTATAGGAGGTGGAGAGGGAGGATAATAGGGAGAGAATAGAAAGGATAAAACCAGACCCATTCATGCTGGGATAATCAAGCTTCTACCACTAGAACAGCTACAACCAAAACACACAGACGGTGCTTCATAGTTGGTCACACGGGAAATAGTGGTTTCGACCCCATAAGAAGTGAATCCTCTCACTTGGTACACAGCCCACCACCTCTTTTAGTCGGCTCACAGGACCCTCGCGGCAAAAAATGGGATAGCGACACTTGTATTCTTAGTCCTTCACAACACGAACCTGT
Source organism: Leucoma salicis (assembly GCA_948253155.1). Classification (NCBI taxonomy): domain Eukaryota; kingdom Metazoa; phylum Arthropoda; class Insecta; order Lepidoptera; family Erebidae; genus Leucoma; species Leucoma salicis. Next base: position 25,977,965 of record OX411803.1, read on the forward strand.
GTTTTGATCTGTACTTTAGCACTTGACATGCTCAGCTACTTTAAAGTACAAATTATTTATGAATAAGGAAAAATTTAGAGCGAGCGGGAATCGAACGTGCATCCCTTCCAATCCGGGGAAGTGCTCTAAGCCGCTGAGTTATAGCAATGACCTTACCTTAGGCCATACTCAATCTCCTCATCACATTTGTCTTTACAAACCTTTGTTTTATATTCGTCACCAACTGAACTTCTTTGTTTGGTAGTCTTCTAACAAAATTATTAATGAAAAATGCTCATTATCGATGTAAAGAATCCCATGTATGTTAAATAATATTACTATTCATCTAAATTAGTAAGCCCAGTTAAACAATATCTAGGTTGTTTATATCGAATATGCCGATTTGATATTATTTCTTTATTAGGTAAATGTTAACATGATGTATAAAATATGGGACGATAACTGCAGGGACAAGGACGACCCTTGTGAGTTCCACTTCACCTATTTTATAACTATCGATATTCTAGAATGTCACACGTAAAACAGCATGATAACGAAATCTTAGTAGGATTTTTTTTATTACAAACAGATATTTCAATTTTTTTAAATGTAACGTTCATGAAAATTCTTTTATCGATGCAGGGAGCTAGATAAATTGATGGCGAACAATATTTATGCGCAAAGAATCTATACTATTATAAAGCTGTAACAAAGCAGTGTCTGTACATTTGAGATATTTGAGAAAAAAATACTAAATTGGGCTGTCTGAAAACAAAACATTTTTTTATTTTTGTCTATTTGTTTCTTTGTTCGTGCATTACGCAAAAACTACTGAACAGATTTTGATGCTACTTTTTTATTTGATAGTTCTTCATTAGACTTAAAAACTGGTATACATTTTATCCCGCTAGTATATCGGGAAGCTGAGATATGACTGCGGTGGAGCCGCGGGCCAAGACTAGTTTTATATAAATGTTGTTACGTTGATCAGGGTACAAGAGCCATGGTGTCACATTTGAACTTACCATTCTGTGTATTTAAGGTACACAGGTTAATACTTCGTGCTACGCACGTAATCGTCTCGTGGCTACGTAGTGCCTACCTACTCGTATCTACATCGGCTATATTTATAAACTTGTATAAACTAAACCTCAAAGCCTAACAATGGCCTCCCAAAATTTATAGATGACCTAGAAATAGGTACTCTACATTCAAACCAAACATTGACAACTTGCTATTCAAGATTTTTAAGAAGTTAAGGTAAAGATGCGTTACATTCATACTAAATGGCGTACCGATATTGTTGCATTATGACAAAGTATTAATTTAGCATAGATTACGCGATAGCTAAAACGGAACGCATGCTACAGAAGAGATACATAGTTGTATATTGTGAATTATACTGCACATGAAATACCCTAGGCCGTAGAGTCAAAGGAATCATTGCATACGCCACACCTCGCTCCACAGAACAATTTCCTCGGTCGCTCTTACATACCGACTAAAAAAAATTCGGCCAAATGCCTGAATTCATGCGCAACAATTACTGCGCGCGAGTGCGATACCTCTTTTTTATATATCTATCTATACTATTATAAAACTGTAACAGAGCTGTGTCTGTACATTCAAGATATTTGAGAAAAAATTACTGTAATAGGCTATATAGGCGTGTCTAAACACAAAACAATTTTTTTTAGAATTTTTGTCTGTTTGTCCGGTTGTTTGTTCGCGCATCACACAAAAACTACTGAACGGATTTTGATGAAACTTTTTTTTATTTGAAAGGCCTTGATTAGGCTTAAAAACTTGTATACATTTTATCCCGCTACTATATCGGGAACCTGAGATATACCGAAAAACTAGAAAATTATTGAAACTAGAATTTTTTGTAGAATTTATTTAAAAGAACTACTAGATGGATTTTGATGCAACTTTTTTATTTGAAAGGCCTTGATTTGACTTAAAAACTGGTAGACATTTTATCCCGCTACTATATCGGCAACCTGAGATATAACCTAAAAACTAGCTTTTGGCTGCGGCGAAACCGCGGCGCAAAGGCTAGTATGTTATATATAACATCATTGAAATTTTTATGTTATCTTTATATGTTAACATCAGACAAGGTAATTAATTAAATTATTATCGATTATATGCTGAAAGCACCGGCCTGAATATAAGATATACCTAGTATTACATATAATACTATATTGCCATAAATATTATCAAGAAATATCGTTTCTTCTTTCTATTGCATAAAACATTTTTATTACTGTTGTTTCAGTTAGCTTCTTATACGTTAATAAAACAGGAATATTGAAAAAATATAGAGTATGGATAACGCAAATATTTTACATTGAAAAGTGACTTTTTGATTTTGATAAGGATATCCGCCATTATTACTATCGATAAATTTAATGATACATACGAAAGTGCTATTTTTTTATGTTTTTTTTTGGTTTCATTATATGCACTTGTTACTTGTGTTATGTTTCTTATTGTGAGACATGTTTACATATATGTTAATAGATTTGTCATTGTTGTATGTAAAATTTGAGCTAATCTTTATCTTTGAGAAACATTTGTTTTGGTTGTTAAAAATTTTGTCTCACGCTGAAATGTATACTTAGCTTCAAATCAAAATACCAGTTGGCTCTAATAAAAAGACAAAAAATAGCTACAATAAATCTGAATCATGCTTATATAAAATATTTGTAGTTAAAATTATGTTCTTATAAAAAACTATAAATAATAAACATAAAAAAATAGGTAATGGAATTTGAAAAATAGTAACTATAAATTTACTTCTATATACTATTATAAAACTGTAACAGAGCTGTGTCTGTACATTTAAGATATTTGAGAAAAAATGACTAATCTATATATATATATATATAAGCGATTTACCACTCACTGACTCATCACGATATCTCCGAAACCATACATCCGTATGACTTGAAAGTTTGCATAGATGCTCCGATCGCGACGTAGACGCTCGCTAAGAGGAGGGATTTTACGAAACTCCTATCCAAAATATATATTTGTATCTACTATCGTTATCGTATTCAAACTTCTACACACATTACCACAACAATACAACTCGCACGTCAACCGTTGCTATGGTAACCATTGTAGGTTCTCTCTATCTATGATGTGGTTATTAAAGTAACATGATGCTAAAAGTTGGCTTTTAACAAAATAATTTTAGTTATGTGTATGGGTTAAAGAGTATTTGGCATTAGTTTAATAGCTTTTTTAAAGAATTATTTTAGATATTCCGATTACTATAATATTTAAATTAACATTAGTTTGTTTTTTTTAAGACTTATTACTGATTACAAATTATTTGTCAATGTGGAAAAAGAGAAATTTAGTGCGAGCAGGATTCGATCTGCGTCCCTTCCAATCCGGAGAAGTGCTCTAAGTCTAGCGAATTAGCTTAGCAGCTATCGCACTGACCAACGCCCATACCCAATCTTTACATTATAATTATCTTTACCACCCACGCCACCTATCGGATGCAACGTATTTTGGCCAGATCGGAGACGTTCTTAAGGAAGGCCAGGTTAAGAGTACTTGAAACCAACGAGCATGCATGAAAGCGCTGATGAAAGTAGATGAAGCGAAAGATGTGTGTCAGGATCGTAGCCAGTGGAGAGAAGTGGTCTCTGCCTACTCCTACGGAAAAAAGACGTGACAATATGTATGATTTTATAAAATAACTACTCTTACTCTTGCTCACCCGGCGAATTTCGTATCGCCATATTGTTTTTTTCGTGAATATTTTGCAATGAAAATTATTAAAGTACTAATATCGCTATTAAAAAATAGGGGTTGGCAGTAGAAGGGTGAAAATTTAGGGTTGTATATATATTATTAATGTCAAATCATATAAAAAAAAATGTACATAAAATAAAAAAATTTGGGGTGGACCATCCTTATCCCTTAGGGGTATGAATAATAGTTTACATCCTATTCTCAGACCTATTGAATATACATACAAAATTTCATAAGAATCGATCAAGCCGTTTCGGAGGAGTATGGTGACAAACACTGTGACACGATAATTTTATATTTTAGATAACAACTTATAACTGCGTGCGTGAGCTTAATGACACTATTCAGAAAAAACGAGACAAAACGAGACAGGCAATGAGTTTTTTAAAAGAGATTTTGGTATTATTAGGCACATTGATACGTTGCGGAAAACAATACTAAACAAAATGAGTACAGGAAAGCGTAATCTGCACTCATTTATAGTGAACACTTTTAGTGCCTAATTGTGGATCTTCTCTGTTTTATACATCAACTGCCTCTGTGGTGCAGCGTTAGTGTAAGCGATTGCTGATCATGAGGTCTCGGGTTCGACTCCCGGGTAGGGCAGCGTTATTGAGATTTTTCGTAAAAAGAAAAATTCTCAGTAGCCGCCCGGAGTTCGAAATGCGCCCGAATGTGACGGCAATAGGCTCGCCCCCTATTAAGTGGGACTTAAACATAGCTGGTGAATCGTGGGTGTATAATACACCTCTGCCTACCCCTTCGGGGAATACAGGCGTGATCCTATGTTTTGTTTATACATCAATGTTCATAACACATAATTATACTGTACATAATTAGGCTTTACGGCTTGATGGTGAGTAAGAAGTTTGCCACCCCCTGAGTGGTTGGCGTGGTAGCCTATAGACCAAAGGCAACCTTCGCGAGTAATCCACCCCAAAAAATGCTATGCCCTATGGCTTTTAAGGATGAGGAATGATGAAGAGGAGATGAGGAAGTGGTCAGTTAAAATAATAGGAAGGGAAAGAGGGGGTGGTTTGGTAGGTTTTTAATTTAGAAATAGAAACACACATATTTAGATTTTATTGAATTAAGAATGTTTAAATTTCATTTTATATTAATTGATATATGATACACATACATTTCAATGGTTTTATAATATCGCGGGTAAAATAGGGGTCGAAATTAGAAAGTAAATCTTTAACGCTGACGAAGTCGCGGGTATCAGCTAATAGGCTATATAGGCGTGTCTAAACACAAAACATTTTTTTTTAGATTTTTTGTCTGTTTGTCGGTTTGTTTGTTCGCGCATCAGGCAAAAACTACTGAACGGATTTTGATGCAACTTTTTTTATTTGATAGATCTTGATTACACTTAAAAACTGGTATACATTTTATCCCGCTACTATGTCGGGAACCTGAGATACAACCCGAAAACTAGCTTTTGGTTGCGGCGGAGCCGCAAGCAAAGGCTAGTAGTTTGTATAACTTTCCTTGTGTTTCCTATTTCTATATCATTGTACAGCTGTAACAGAGCGGCGTCTGTACTTTTAAGATAACTGATAAATAATTAATGTAGTAGGCATCTCTGAAAAAACAATATATTTTACAACTTTTGTATAAAGACGCTCTCGTTGGACATCTGGATTAAAGGGATTTGATCCATAAGGCAGTACTTCTCGACACAGCACGTATTGTGAGGAGAACCTCTTTCTCTGCACTGTTGCCCACTATTATACCTATTATATTTTTAAATGGAGTATATTTTGTTGTGTCGGTTTTTTGTAATAGTGTATAATTATGTGTGCGTTTCTGTATTTACTTAAAAGGAAGCAAACACGTAATAAGTTACAAGGTGCAGGGAGCTTACTTTACAAGGCCTTTGCTTTTACTGTTTCAAACAATTTTCATACAGCGCTATTTTTCAGTTAACCTTGTTTCTGTTTTTTGTAATATCGTATTTGTGTGTGCGTCTGTGTATTACACAATAAACTTAGAAGGAAGCAAAAACGTAATAACTTAAAAGGCAAAGGGAACATACTTTACAAGGCCTTAGCTTTTACTGTATGACATGATTTTCATACAACTCTATTTTTCTATTTTTCAGTCAACCTCGTTTCTCTATGGTGTGATACCTTATTTACAAAAGGTTCGTTGAGGGACCATGTAACCACTTAATAATATTAAAAAACTTATAAAACGCAAAATCACCTAAAATACTAAAACAATATAATATACATAAAAATAATATATATAAAAATTTCTAAATATTTATAGTTTTGCGTCATTATTATGTAAATACTTCCGACAGATGGCGCAGGCGTCACCCAAGACGTTAAGTATGAATGTGTTATCGAAATTAGCAGTCGAGAGCAGTTGTCACGATGGCTTAATTGGCAAAGCATCTGGACGGTATCCAGGAGATTCAGGTTTAAATCCTGCTCGTGACTGTTATTTTCGATTTCACATTTTGCACTTTGTGTTTAAGAAAATGAAATTGTACTAAATTATTAATTAGCTTTTGCTAGTCCAGTTTTTAAGTCAAATCAAGAGCTGCAAACCAAAAAGGTTTTATCTAAAACCGTTCAGTACTTTTTGAATAAAACCCGAACAAACTTAGTAATAAGATATTTTAAGCTACATATTTGTAAAGACGACGTAAGAGAGCGAGTAGGTATGAAAGAGAGAGTATTGGTGTAAAGATGCGAAAGGAACACATATTTTGTCATTTAGCTTTGTACATAAAAGATGATACAAAATGTAAAAGGTTGGGGAGGACTTTGCCGAAGGACAAAGTGAGAGGAGAAATAAAATACAACATTAAGACATTATATACCTACTACATAACAACTATCACATTTGAATAAAAAATCCACTGGTGGACACTAAAGACAAATAGATGAAAATCAGCTAGCAGTCTCAAGATATTAAAGTTTATATTTTATATAATGAGTGAATTTGTATTAGGATAAATAAAATTCTAGTTCATTATCTTTTTTTGCCATACAGTAATACCATACTATATATTATATTATACTAGTACTCCACCTCCATATTACTCATTGCTTCATTTTCAATTCAAATGCATCATAATTATATTCCTTTCTTTAAATTCATATTATTTAATTAATAAATTTAAATGGCAATAATATATGTAAATAGAAAAATAAAACAGTTTTAAATGATGCACTATTATTTGAATACCTAATAATAAAGTTTTAGCCTCACAATTATATTTATACAAAAATGTCTCCATGGTATTCAGTGTTAGATATTCAAAACAAAGTTTTGTTTAATATTAATTTAATAAGATTCATATTGTATCCTGAGGTTAAAAGTAAGTAATAATAATTCCCTATGAAATAATAGCATGGGTCAGTGCATTCCAGACAAGGAACATAAACTCTACCCTCCAGAGGTCTATTACAATTTGCGTTATTGCGTACCATACTTTCTTCGCTCATTAGAGAACTGAGATATTTATTAGTAGGTAGGTACTACGAAAACAGAAACATACATAGAAGTAATTCCGAACCTTGAAAAAGCTGAAAAGTTAACTAAATTATGTTACGATGAAATAGTTTTATTTGTTTATTGTTCAAGGTTTCACAAATTCATTTTTTATTGTCATTATGACACATACTAGCTTGATAACTATAATACGTTTTACGTCCACAAAGATATACCCGGGTAATCGTGTAATAAAGTACCCGAATAATTTATTTATTTAGCAGAATAAATGGTAATCAAAAGAAGTGTTAACTGATATAAAATATACTAATTTCTATTAATTTCTACTACTTCGTTTCTACTACTACTTCGTTTCTAAACAAATCACCAATATTTTTTCTATAAAACACGTTCCTTTCTAAGCGTACGTAATGAATGGTGACACACTAAACAAACAATATTATTTAGAAAGACCTAAACCACGGTACTAGGAAGTCCATGGTTAAATTATGTTTTGTAATAAGACAAAGTTTAGACAATGGTTTATAAGTTAGACCTGGACCAACTAGTCCGGTTTAAACCGCGATTTAGTCCGTGTTTTGTAATAAGACGGAAAAAGTTTAGTTCGAACCTAACAATATTAGCGGTCAGTAACCCGCATAGATACCTACGCGTCGGTGCATTGAATGAGCGCCGACGTAGGTATTTACAGAAGCGGGCGGGTCGTGCGACCATAAAATCTGTGTCAAAAGCACCTTTCGTTAGCAATATTTTTTTTCTCAAAATTTACGCACTGGTTAAAAAATTACCCTGTATATAGGCGAGAACACAAAACAATTTGTTTTAGATACTCGTACATTTTATCCTACTACTATATCGGGCACCTGAGATATGACCTAAAAACTAGCTTTTGGCTGCGGTGGAGACACGGGTAAAGGCTAGTAAATAAATACAAGTGTTACAACATTATTATCGGTCATCACTAGGGCTAATAGACACTAACGACTTTTGTCACAAGGACGTGAATCACCTGGATTCTCGAGTAAGCACGGCTCTTGTATGGGCACGACTGGGTGATAAATCTTTTGATAGACCTACATAGTAAATGTATTTTGCCTCAACGTTAAGAGTATTTGAGCTGAAACGAATTCGTTAATACGGTGGAAAAGTAACAATCTCGTGACGGTTTCGTTTCGGTGCCGTAGCGACGACGATGCTGTGCCGTATCGTAAAAACTACTACAGTAAAATAAACTAATAAACATAGATTATTGCCGTGGGCTAAGCAAAGGCTAATATAATGTTAACTATGTATTACAAAACTGTAACAGAGTTCTGCCTGTACATTTAAGATATTTTTTAGGATATTTATGAGTGTCTAAACGCAAAACAATTTTTTTTTAGATTTTTTGTCTGTTTATCTGTTTGTTCGTCCGCGCATCACGCAAATACTATTGAACGGATTTTGATGAAACTTTTTTCACTTGATTAGATTTAAAAACTGGTATACATTTTATCTCACTACTATATCGGAAACCTGAGTTATAACCTAAAAGCTAGCTTTTGGCTGCGGCGGAGCCGGGGGCACAGAAAAAAATTCTTTTATTAAATTTTCGAGTTTTAAATTTCTTAAAAATAATAACATCAAAGAGTAAAAAAAGGATACACAAAGACCATAAAATACTTATTTATTTTAAAATACATCTCCAAGACCTGGAATTTTGTTATGTGTAATTCAATATTAGTACCTCATCGTTTCAAAGACGACACAAAGTTACATAAAATTATCTTTATCATTCACCAAAAGAGTTGTCAACATGTAAATTTTGTAAATCAGCCAGTTTATGCCAATATGTATGCAAAATTTTCTTTCGTGTACTCTTTAGGGTTCTGAGACAAAGATCACCAGATTGGCGAAATTTCTGATAAAAGAGCAAAATCTTTCTGAAAGTGTACTTCATTAGATTTGTGCGTCATATAATATCCCGACTCTCTCCTCTCTCTGGTGTGGTGGTATAGTAACCGCGCGGCTACATGATTTATTGCAACTAAGTACTAAGATTTCACAAGCTTTTTTTATTTAAGTTTTTTTATTAAAGCCAACAAGTTGTCACAGGTTGCGGATTGTTACTATTTGCATGTATTTTATTGATATAACCATCAAAAAGAGAGAGTACTATATATTTTATTCTTGAGGAGTACCGATTTCAATCTTGCAATCTCTAGGGGTGGTCTGCCCTACCTCTGAAGCAATATAACATAGTTCCAGTCGCCCGTCATTAAAGGCGGAGAGACGGCATACGGCGGGTTTATTTAGTGGCTGAGAGCCCCACACTACCCTAAAAAAGGGTGGTCTGCCCTAGTTCCAGTGGTCTACCAATACAGGAGGAGAGACGGCACACGGCGGGTTTATTTAGTGTATAAGGGCCCCAAAGTGCTCCGTTCATTTTCTTTCGCCTTTACAAAAAAAAAGGGTGGTTCTGCTGTCAAATATCTATTCAACAATGTACTTTTACCAAGTGGTGCCACATTCAATCAATTATAAACAAGGTAAAGAAGAAAATCGAGGCCAACATTGAGAGTAAAACTTGGAAAGGCATTCTAGAACGAATAGTAAATGTTTGCACCCACAGAGCGCTACAGATGAAAGCGAAAGCCATTTAACGGCTCTCTGGAAAAACGGTCTTTTTATATCTGAACGACGCAAAGAGGTACTGTACGGTAATTAAGTTGAAAAAATACAGTCTTTTGAGTTGACTTTCATTGACAAAAATCACGTAAATAGTTATAGTTCAAAAAAAGCACTTCGGTATATTTACTGATTTTTACTTTTAGGACAAGTTCCTTATATTAAATTTAACAACGACGAATATAAATAAATCACGTTTGGCATTTATAGAAATTATTACCATTACTATAATTATGAATATGTATCCACATCTGTACGACGAAATATTGTCTTGTAAATTCGAGTGCCAACGTTGACTTCACCAGTTACTAATCGGCCTCTGTGCACAGATAGAAACGCTAATTGGATTAGCATTTACTGATTGCTCTGTATTGGCTTCAGTTGACAGAGATTATACGATCTAGACTACAGCTTCTCTTTGATACTTGGTATTACCAATAGTATATATTGAAGTAGTGGGAAACATTGGTACAAAGCATTACTATAAATTATACTAGCAGATCTTGCAACTTAATCCTCAAAAGCAGACTTTATCCTCAAACGTTGACTTGCCTGCTATTAGGAGAGGATTGGGGTGGAATGTTCCGATATAATAAAATCATAAAAGAACAAATAAAACAAATTACTGTCAAAAATAAACTGACTGCACAGACGGCGGAGTGGTTTAGATTCTGGCCTCCCGTTCGAAAGTTGTGGGTTCGATTCTCACACAGGACAACTCTTTGTGTGACCACGAATGGTTGTTTGGGTCTGGTTGTACTTTGTATCCGCGAAATTGTATGTTTGTAAAGTCCCCCGCGATACAAGGATTATTCCTTAGTGCAGGGTGTCGTGTTAAATTTTTTCTCAGCCCTTTTTCTTCCCACTATGGGGCACGGGTCCTCTCATGGTAAGAGGGATAAGGCTATATAGTCCAGCACGCTAGACCAGTGTGGGTTGGCAGACTTCACAAGCCTCCCAAGCATGCATGCTCTCAAGCTGCATCTTGAAAAATCAGAGATGTGTGCCACACGAGGCCTGGGCTTTGTACTGAGTTCGCATTTGATACCACAGTATTTGTAGTCCTTGATTATGACGTCATCGATTAATTATTTGTGAATGGATACTTTTAGATATACTACCTGATGTGATACAATTATGTGTTTATTTCAGGCTTCTACCCCCTTATTTTATCCCATATTGCCATTATTATTGCACGCCTCATAAGCGAAGCGTTGAGGTGTGTTCTACTCCCGGTTGACACGGCACAGCTGATTTTTCAAACTTAAAATGTCTCTATTTATCATATATTGCACTTGTAAAATAATATCTACACACTCATATAACAAACAAGCAATATTTTTAACACTCATGATATTTTGATGGCATTTTTGTTATTTAAACTAGTTAAAAAACTGTTTGAAAAAAATCTGGCTTGGACGTCCGTGAGTTGTAGGTAATGTATGTTAACACGATAACGACCAAAATACTTAATTAATCGAGTCTTTTTTTTTTCGTTTACGAATTATTATGACTAGGAATAGAGCCCTATTACTTTTCACGTTCTGATTCGATGTGGAAAATACTGAATATTTGCGGCATTTACGCTCGACGCGACACTAAAACCAGCGCCTTTCATGAGAACTAGCTACCTTTTTACGTACACATAGCCACTGGTGGTTTTACTATCGGCATTCGTCAACAGAACAGAACGCCGTTCGCCCGGCCGTTACATTGTTTTTTGTTAAAAGAAAGTTTTTACCTTTGCTTGACGAACTGATGATATTTGTCAAGTATAATAACTATTTTATCCATAACAATAAGTAAAAGCACTAAACACGTAAATAATAACACACCAACGTTATAAAACACGAAAAAAACATATTTTACATTCCACAATTTTTTTGCGTGGCCTTTGCGTCACGGTGTTTTCACTAAGAACAAAGTATAAAATTATAAGACAACTAAGTTAGGAAGATAAATGGTTTAGAGATTTCTTGTTGAATTCATTGATTTTTAAATAAGTCGCATAATATTGTCCAAAGTTGCAATTTTCTATTGATAGATGTCGCTGTTTTAAAGTAAAAGAGATATTGACAAATGCAGCCCTAGATGTCGCAAGTGGCAATTTTAGATGTATTCAGTTGCTGTTGTATATATAGAACCACAATATTGCTTTTTTTGTAAGGAAACTAGCGATGTCTTTATGTTTTCTTAAATTGTTTTTGTTTACAGTTTAATAAATTATTCAATTTTACATGTTTATATATATTATATGCACTTCTGCAGGTATATATGTAAACTCATGGATTGTTGTTCTTATTAATTGCCAGATGGCGCCCAACATTAGTACTTTTTGAAATTAGCGCTATCTATGTGATTTATTGAAAACTACTTAGTAAAACCAATACATTTTTAGTTACTTATCAAATAATCAATTTTATTGTGAAAAATTAAGATGAGGCGTGCCGTTTTGGATTTTCCAAAGTATTTATAACTATTATAAAGCTGTAACAGAGCTAGCAAGATATTTGAGAACAAAATACTTTATTGTGCTATATAGGCGTGTCTAAACACAAAACATTTTTTTAGATTTTTTTTGTCTGTTTGTCTGTTTATCTGTTTGTTCGTTCGCGCATCACGCAAAAAATACTGAACGGATTTTGATGCAACTTGATTAGACTTAAAAACTGGTACACATTTTATCCCGCTATTATATCGGGAACCTGAGATATAACCTAAAAACTACCTTTTGGTTGCGGCGAAGCTGCGGGCAAAGGCTATTTTACTCGTATAATAATATCAAATAATTATTACTTATTTTAAATGACGAAAATTAATACTCTGATATTTATGCGAATATTATATATTGAAAATTATTATTGAAATAAAACCGGGCACTCCGCCCACTCGTGAAATGAGTGAATGCTAGGATTTCGTGAAATTAGTTTTAATTCATAATGACGGAAATTTGATATGCTAAGTAAAATTACCGTGCCATGTGGGGCCGGCTTTAGAATTGTCCCACCCCTCTCCACCCTGGGAGTCGTAAGAGCCGACGGAGGGACACCGAGGGAGTGGGCAGTAGCACTCCTTCTAGTATTTACAACATCCACTGCGATCGCCAACCCGCCTGTCAAGCGTGGCGATTGCGGCACTTTCCCCGTTCTTGGGGAAGCTTATGTCCAGCAGTGGACTTTAAAAGGCTGATGGATGGATGAATGGATGTAAAATTATACAGGATCTAATTGCCGCTATACAAAGTGCTTTATATCAACCTCGGATCAGACTAACAATAGTTTTCCTTAGACTAGAAAGGGTGATATTTTCCAAATAATTGCTTTTCTAAGAGTTTTGCTATAATCACGGATTATTGTCCCAGAAAATTGGTGTATTTTTTTGTTTTAAAATAACATATTTTTTTCAATAAGTTATATAATTTTTGGTAACCATAAAATAATTGCACAGATGGAAATAGTACAAGGAATGGGAATGTGGATTTGTGACAGAATTGCACTAAGAAATAAGCTATTTTAAAAAGGTACTCCTCAAATATACGTCGGTATAAAATTAATGAGCGTAACTCTCAACGGGTAAGGTATACATACTCGTAGATAAAGGTCCAATACATAATTACTTATGTTTCTTTATTACACAATTGTTGGAATAATTTTAGGTATTCACTAAAATTTTTTTGCCGCTAGAATTTTTATGTTGTTAGTGGTGTATGTATTTGGCGCGAAGCAATTAACTTGTCTATCAGCACCATTCACGATCAATTTTGCGTATTTTCTTGAGTAAACGAAATGTCAGCGTGAACCATCCTATAACAATATTTACGAACCCTGGAATAACATTTAATAGACTCTCCATTGCAGAAATCGTTAGCAATTTTACCGTAAGTGGTCAATATAAATACTTTTTTGTTAATACTAGATTAACGATGAAATTGAGTTCGAATGGCATTCATATCTAAACTGATTTGCATGACAAGCAAGTTGAAAAAATTAAGATAATCTTTCGACTATTACATTTGTTTTCACCAAGCAGGTTGCCCGCACATACTTGCCCTCTAAAGAGAAATGAGTCATCGTAAACTTTCTCCAGGCTTTCCTTATTCCTAAACAATTGAAGGCCTTACAAACACTTTATATATCCAATCGCAGGCGAAGCGCCTCCTCATCGCCTTCTTACTATCTCTCCTATCCCTTTTCCACTTTATCAAATACCAATTTTACAAAATTTGCATTAGAGTACCAACATAGTTCCTTTTTGCCTTTATAACATGCCTGCTTTACGTTTCCCCGCTAATCGGGGTTTGCCTCAGTACTAACATCTTTCGGTGACACTACATAGCTCATATTGCGCTTAATGTTAAATAATTTAAAAAAACTTCGCGTCAACCAGCATGTGAGCGAGCCACTATCTGACCTTAAATATATGCTGTAACTGACTACTAAGCTATACATCAAAATCCCATTCCAAAGTCGTGGTTCTTTCCGTAATTAAAAAGAAAATGTATATGCAGTAGATATAGATATAATTATTGAATATGTTTGTAGTGATTACTTATTTAAAAACAAACTTTTTCGCTATATTTAATATGACCTTTTTTTTTTGTTTAGGCGGGAACGCCCACGACTCGCCAGCTATGTTTAAGCCCCACGTAATAGGGGGCGAGCCTATTGACGTCTACCGGGCACATTACCAAACTCCGGGCTGCTCCTGAAAATTTTTCTTTTTAGGAAAAAGCTCTATAACATTGCCCGACCCGGGGATCGAACCCGAGACCTCATGATTAGCAGTCGCATACACTACCGCTACACCACCGAAGCGGTTAAGAAGAGCGCGGTGAAATACGCAGACACGGATAGTGACTTTAAGCTATGTATAGATTATCGTGGAACATTCATAATTACGACAAATATTTGTCACAGATTCTTTTTAAGTTTTATTTTAAACCAGATGGTTGTTAGTACCAACGGACCTTTAATTCGAAATGTGTACTACAGTGGCAGCCCCACATTCATCGCAAACGTAATTCCTTCCTCCTTCCTATATATAGTGCGATGTTATATAAACGTTTCTTTAAGTTTATTTATTTGTTCTTTACAAGAATAAAGCAATAAACTAAGCGAAAAAGACATTTAATATCTTATTACGAAAAATATATCTATAGGTATAGGAAATATTATTATATATACCCTAGTTCTAAAGTCCTCGAGGAATTCATATGTTGTATAATTACGGACGAGAGCCGCTTCTGCCACGGCTCCGAAGTGTGCGGACGCTGCAATTATTTGGTTATTTATCAGGTAAGTACCCGAATTAGCAGAGAGATTACAGAAATCAGTTTTAAATGTATTCATTAAATACCAAATAAAATTGTTCCATTAAAATAAGTCTATTAGTTTTTGCGTGATACGCAAAAACACATGACCAATAGATTAACGGCGACAATTCTAAAAAAATGTGTTTAGTTCAGACACAATATACTATAGTGATGAGTGCTATATCCAGCAGAATTAAAACTTGACTGACTTATATGTTTTTATACTACGCAGGTGGCGATCAAGCCTACGGCCTACCGGATGGTAAGCGTTTACCTAATAATATTGCAGATATTTTATAACAGACTTAAACTACAACTTTACATGAAAGTCTTTATTCTTTGTAGATAGAAACATGTAAATTTGAAATACAATTTATTACAGAGTATAAATAACGACGCGTTTCAGATTTTTTGCATGATAACATATGTGGGGGAAAGGGGCGATTAAATTGTGTTTGGGTATAGGTAGGTTTTATTACAGGTAGGACGCGACACGAAAATTGGAATCTACTTATCACAAATAAATAATTACATGTTTCAGGGAACTTTACATTTTAACCGAAGAAAATGATGTAGATGTTTTCATTAGTGTAATTTTCTTTGAAGATAGGAACTTGAAAATTGGAATTATTTCTACTCTAAAAAAAGATTAAATATGCGCTCGCAAATTCCGCTTTAAGTGTAGGAAATGAGTGGAGAAAGTTTGAATGGGAGTGTTATATTTTGTAATGGCGATATATGGTATTATTATTTAGATGAATATTTATATTTGTTGTATAAATATTTTTTGTCAAACACGCACAAATGCCGACTCCCGCTGACATCAACTAGAATCTCATTAGTTCAGCTTCAGACATACCTGTTACATTCAATATTCAACGCGGTGCCACATTCAAACGTCTGTGAGCACCTGAGCACTATCAGATTTGTTGAACGAATTATGTATCTACTTAACACAGTGCAATGCCGTTAAAACCAATTCACCGTCAGCGAAGTTCGATAATGCATATTGGTTTAAAACATATATTTACTGCAATTGTTGTTAAGAGCTTCAAAGTGTAGATATTTCTTTTTCAACTGACTTCAAAAAAGTCGGAGGTTCTCAATTCGACTGTATTTTTTTTTTATGTTACCACAGAACTTTCGAATGGGTGTACCGATTTTTTATTTTTATTTGAAAGCTGGAGCTTCCTATGTGGCCCCATTTCAATTTGGTGCAGTTCTGACATTGGCATCCATGAGAAAACCATATAAGTCTTAACTTGAAGTCGTTTTTTTTTTGTGACGTTTACATAGAAATTATTAAACCTTAAATACGCAACTTAGTTGTTATTTTTAGTGCTGAATAACTCTCTATCTTCTTTTCAATAATAAAACTTTGTAAAATACTTTCTGAACATAAAAAATCAAAGAACTCATTAGGAATTTTATCGTCGCTTTACTTGCCTCTTTCGAAATATACCAATTGGTAGTTAAGCAAAGAAGCTTGCTCCTATTATGAATGAGTGTCGTCGTTTATATCAAGTTTACTTTCTACTGAATAAGCACTGCAGTCACTTAAACCATTTTAGCTGCTGCTGATTGCTAATACTGTAACTGTCCTTGGCCGTCTCCCCTGTTAATTTTGCAAATATCGCATATATTTAAATTTGTGATACAACTAAAACCTTTTGGGTATTAAATTTAAGTATAGTAATATTCTATGAAAATATAACATAATTTTTTATGCCGTCCGCAAACAATCATGCGTAACACCTGTGGTAAGCAGTTCCGTAGCCTATAGAAGCAACAGACCTCATTACTCAAGCGTCAGCAGATGAGGAGTTAGGATAATAAGTTGACGATGAGGAGAGATTTAGGGTTTCGGCGATCTCACTTAATTAAACTGAAACTTTATTACTTCAATAAAAAAAATCATATTAGTTCGTCTTATTCGTTCGTTTATTTCTCTCTTTCCGTAGTGATCATACAAAAACTCTAAAATGAAGAACATACAATCCAACACCACAATCCACAACGGGCCAAGCAGTTTGTTACTCAAGATGCTGGCCCAAAAAGGACCAGTAGACATTTTTATTTCACATCAGATCAACTTTATCATATCAAATGTTTAACTAATAATTCAAACTACACGGACGCGCCAACACTTGGTGTATCTATTAATTGGAATATGCTATGGTTAAGTGTAGATGAAATATCTTCTTTTAAATCCCTAAAATTGGTACTTATGGATATTGTTTCAATCAGCCATTGCAGTCCATAGAAGTACATAGGCCTCGTCGGCACGGATACCCGGTCCCATTATATGTGGTACCTATATAGTGTTTCAGTATAGTACAGTTCATGTACCATATTTACTGCTATCCAATGAAATACTTATTTGCAAGGATTCATATCTCGAACCTGTGAATTATCTAAGTTTAGCGTTTATATAGTTCATAAGTTTCAAAATTAGATCTGCACTTACCTTATCAGAGTCGGTTGTGTTTCCACTGCCAACCGATGCGAGCGAATTACGATCGAGATTCTCTGTGGTGTCATCCAGTATTGGATCGTCATAATCTCTGTAAACGACCGATATAATTAACGTAATTCTTCACTAAGCGCTAATCATCTATACAAATAAATAAAATTCAAGAGTCTGTTTGTTATATCTAAATAACGGCCGCTTACTTTATGCAAAGGAAAGTAATCTCAGGAACGGTTGGACCGAATTGGACAGATCTTTTACTTGCAGATAGCTGATTTTATAAAACGTAATTAAGCCTTACTTTTATTTTGGTAAAAAAACTTAGAATAGAGCCCAAAAAAAACTAAAGTTGACGCGCAGAAAGTCGCGGGTAGCAGTTAAACTAAAAATGTAGATGAGTAGGTAACTGGATATTAGTTTATACCAGCACTCGCTAAAAGGTATCAATGACATTTTCATAATCGTGAAAACGGTCTCTGATTCCAAAAAACTTGTTATAGACTCATAGTAGTGGATTTCAAACT
Source organism: Leucoma salicis (assembly GCA_948253155.1). Taxonomy (NCBI): domain Eukaryota; kingdom Metazoa; phylum Arthropoda; class Insecta; order Lepidoptera; family Erebidae; genus Leucoma; species Leucoma salicis. The sequence goes on from OX411803.1 coordinate 25,996,161, forward strand.
GGGTTGAATGATACAGAGGCCACGTCAGTTTTCTTAGAATTTTAAAAGCAAAAATTCAAAGATTCTTTTGAACTATGTATTCAAAAGAGCCGAATATTTTATTTTGACTTTTAGTAGAAGGAAAACTATACAATATGGAACTTTACCATACTTTATTATATATTTTTAAGCAATTTGCATACTAGCCCTAAGTTCATAAAATAATAGTAAAATATAGATACATAGTCCTGTACATTATTGTTTCTCTTTCACAAATCCAGACGTACACCGTTGCTTCATCGGAGTTGAACTCTTAAAATTTTTCAATTACCTAAAGTTAAACAAAGCTTTCACAAATTTACCCTTTTCTGTCCGCCTACACATATTCGTTATTTGATACGCTCCTTTAGTACGTATGTTCCTTGATAGGTATAGAAAAAAATCAGAAATATATTTAAGTACAGTGATAGCACAAAGGTAAAACTATGGACTGCAAATACAGCTGTCCCGTTAGTTCACCAAGTGGACAGCTGTGTTTTCTTCAGGAAAACATCATGAGAAAATCTGAAAGCCTGCGTTATTTCCTTGACAACTTGTGGAAGTCTGCCAACCCGACACATGAAACTTTATCAAATAACGAATGATATTTAAGTTCAGATAAGTAAATAAAATAAAAGGTTGGTTACCTGCTGGATCGTTGTGAGCTGGTGGGCCGAACGCGAGCAGGGCTTCGTGGTGGTGGCTGCAGGTGGAAGTATGTCTCCTATGTTAAAACAAATGAATGCACATTTAGATTTTCCCCCTGATAACTTCGTTGTCAATATTTTTCTTAGAGTCTCTATATCACTGTTGAATAGTGTATTCAGCTCCGAAACGAGAGGCGAAGTGTACTAGCAGACTACTGCCCTAGTTAGTTAACTTAAGACTTTCTTTAGAGGTTTACTTCGCTGGCGTGGGTCAGATCACCTATATTTTTTCAATAGGTTTTATTTAATATCGACTCTATAATTGAATCATTAGTCTCTCGTTCTTATTTTGAATTTTCTCTTAGTATATTTACTACGAGATGATTGTTGGTATCAGTATACACTCAGTATGCATTCTACACAGATATAAAAGACCATTTGGAGCTGTTCAACAGTAGTATTCACTTATATTTTAGTATTCAATTATAGTAAGTTTTATAAAAAGAATGAAAATATAAAGAAAACATCTGCTAATAAAAAAAATCTGCTTTCTTGCACCAGCGTAATTGATAATGTCCTAAGCTTCACTATTTTGGGCACAAGAGATGCCCAATTGTGGGATATTATTAGGTTGAATGACGACATATTATTGTCACTTGACGGATATTAACATAGCCTATGGCGCTCTATTTCAATGTTGATATTATATTACTGCATGCCTTCGGCACTCCCAAGTGTAGTTATAACTAAATTTTGTTCGCATCAAGCGAGTACTACGCCACCGCCCACTATAATATAGTTATTAAGTTCTCGTATGCGCTTCATAACCACCATTTTCCATTAATATAGTTTCACCAATCAATATTCTATCGAACATATAAGTAATAATGAAGCTTTACCTGATATCTTGGACACTTCATTATTTAACTATTTAGATAAGAAATTAGAATATTGTTAGTATTTCCACTATAAGTACCCACTCTTATACTACTATCCTATAAAAGTTAAAAAAGTATAAAAACAAAGAATTTACTCGAATATTTTTGTAAATAGATACATAAGATGAACCCTTTATTATACATTAACATATTACATAAAAATATTAAAATGTATAATAGGCGGCTTTATCGCATATTGCGATTTCTTCACGCACGACAACCGTTGAAATATGTTTGTAGTATTACAGTACACTTGACCTCACATAACAATAATGTACTTACTTACAACATAATCTAAATTTAAAACAGCTTTAAGATAACTTTGTAATATTACTTACCTTTACATAATAATTTAATGAGCAAATTAATTTATAGTTTTACCTGTATAACTTCTCTGAGGCGGCGGACCCATGTCTGTTTGACCTCAAGCGAGGGGGCCTTCAAGACTATGCGACAGTCGCTAACCATAGGTTCGCTGCCAGTCCACACTGAGAACTTGCATTCGTCACCCTCAATGTGTTCGGTCACACCCAGTTCAGAGGTCTGCGTAAACATCATATCATATTATTTACACGGACAAGATATATGGTGGAATATTTGGAACGATTTCTTAAATCTCCGATATTAACGTGTGCATGTAGACCAATAGTTTAGTTCAATAGGACGCAGTTATAATTCATTCCAAGTTTGTTATAGTTTAACGTAACTACTAACTCTTAACTAAATAACCTTAAAGAACATCATGTTTGAAACTTTATAATTAACCCCGTTATCAGAAACCAAAGACTTTTCCTCGTTTTAATTAAACAAAATCGTGGATGGTTGATATCAATTTCGCACCCATAAAAACTATTACAACAATTGATTTTCTCAGTTCTCCTTTGAATTTATTTTTAGGGATCGAAAGCTATTCGGAACATCTAAACAAACACTCCTTAGTATAATACTTATACTATAAACATATTGATTGAGATAAATTTAAGGAGAAACCTTTTATTGTAGCAACAAAAATTGCAAAAATAGGTTTAAATTGTACATATGCAGACGATCAATAAAGCTATAATAAACTTTATAAAACCTGCTACCATATATATTATCCAAAAGGCAGTAAGACAATACTCAAAAAACATATCATAAATAGAGATCAAAGATGGTTGTGAAGGATGTAAAGTTAATTCGTCTTACAAAAGGGATCTCAAAAATGGTGCTAATCTTTACGAGAAGACAAACAAAACCCAGAGCATGTTTGAAAATAAGTTTAACAATTATTTATCAGACTTTTTGTATGTATACTCACCATGAATTTGGTTTTGTAAATATATTTGGCTTTTCCGTGTGAATCTTTGACTTCTTTAGCCAGTAGCAGATGTAGGTCAAAGAGAAAGACGCGCCTTTCGCGGCCTTTCTTAATTATCTGTCGCAAGTCCCAGACGTGGAACGAGTCCTGAAGTACGACTTCACCGAGGCTGTCAGTGGGCACGTCGCAGCCCTCCAGAAGCGACAAGTGCATGGCGTCGTTGGCCTTCTTCGGCACAGACAGCATAACCTCCAGACCGTCCTATATAACAGATACACGATATGATAGTACAAACTTCAAGCTTACCTTCCAAACAAACCTAAAACTATCTTTTTATGTTTATACGAATATTAAATATTACCACTTTATAGTGATTGAAACATACAATATACCTGAAAAAACGATGCGTATAGCTGATACGCAGCAGTGAATCCGACGATTTCTTAAGTGTATATTCCACTTAAGAATCGACGGGTTTTTTACGGAGCAGTGGACGGCGTGTATACTTGGGAAGTCTTCTCGCGGGTGTCGCTCGAGGCGACTAAGGAAAGTAAGCAATCATCATCATCACAGGTGGTAGAGCTGGGTACTAAGTGGGAGTACTTATTGGCTAAAGGGCCTAACGAGCGCGTCACACCTTCTCCCGTGTGATCGGCAATGAAGTAGCGCTCTCGCTACAACTAAAACACGATAGCCGTTTAATATTTCATTTCATAAACACGAAAGGAAATGGTGAGCAGTGGCTTTTACCATGATGTATAAGTGATGAGCCTAAGCCCACCGCATTGACTCATCCAGTACCATAAGCAATAAAAACACACTTGTCGCTCTATCGGCCGACAAGATCAAGCAACTTTTGCTTTACTGGCATCAGATGGGAGATCCAAACTACGAGGGGCCATTTTTAAGTCCGCGGAATGGAGAGTAAAAATAAAAATTCATTTGTTTTTTTCTGTTTTCGAAAGCCGGAAAATACTTCGTTCAGTATAGTGATATTAAAACGTAGTATTCTCCGGTTGTGGAAACACCTTTACATTTGTAATCTATCGACAGGATCCTTTCTGAACTCAAAAGCCTTGCCATGATTTTCCCAGTCGAGTGTGACACCTTAAACTTTTTAGGTGGTGGTGTGCCTTTTTTGATCTTGTTAGTACACAAATTCATTGCGATGAACCCACTTTTCATCTCCAGTAACAATTCATGCCAATAGTCCATCCTTGTACCTATTTACTACAGAGGTCCAAACACTCTATGCACTGTTGTGTTGGTGTGAGTATCTCGGCAGCCTACTGTGTGCCTAATGCTGACCTAGGTCATAACACGGTGATCGTGAAGAATTTAAAAAATAGTTGTCTCTGATACTTCAATAATTTCTGCGAGTTGTTTCATATTTAGTCTGGTATCTTCTAATATCTATGTTTTATTTTGGTATGATTTCCGCAGTGGTCACCTCAATCGGCCTTTCTGGCTGTGGATCGTCTTCAAATGGGTCTTGCTTGAAGTGGGTATGCCATTTACAAACCATAGTTTTACCCGGGCAAGAATTCACTTCGCTATTCGCGAATAGCTATCCCAAGTATAAGCGATACGTCAGATGGCGTGGAAAAACGACTGTTGATTATCTAAGAAAATAAAATCGTGGTATAGATTATTCTCGGTATAGTTATTCTTGTATATATTCCAGTTTGGGCGAATCCACTCTTAGGTAAGTACCCCCACTAATTACCTAACTACCCATTCCGCGAACATAAAATGCACCCTCATATTTGTGAACACCTGACTGACTGAAAAACACGCTCAGCAATGGATCCCGCCTGTAAAATATCATCCAGCAGATAATAACAAATTTTCGAAATCCTGAATGACAATTAGACTCTTTTTCTAAGTTGTCTCTTAGTTTAGACTCCCAATGTGTTACTAGCGTCTCTAGGCTCATATTGTTTGCCATGAGGCGGACCATTTGCTTGCTTTTTTTTTGCGCTTTTATAGTACAGTGAAAAAAATATACAAATCAAAGCCACTCTGATAATAAAGGTAGGTACGAGAACTTTTCGCTTTTATAAATCAATTATTTAATACTCAGCGGTTCCCTAAAATATCCCGTAAATGCAAAATTAAAACAAATCTGCTTGTAATACGCATATTATATTAACACAATAAAATAAGCATTAAAAATATTGTCAAAATTCACAAATCTTAGTTTTAACTTATTCAAGAATATTATAGCCCCACACAACCACAAGGTTTTCCTGTTCTTGTATGTTATGTTTTCCGTAAGTTAAAATAAGACAGTCAGTTCAAACAGTAGTAGCAATCAATACCTTAAATGTTAAATGATTTCGCACTTTTTTCACCTAAATGGTAAGCAGATATATAACACTAAGATATATCACTAATGTAACGTGAAATAGAGCGAGTTTATTGTCATCAGTTTATTCAAGTCTTCATGCCCTATTAAATATTTCCTGATAGCAGAACCCAATAAATAACATACAACCCAGATTCATACAATTCAAATACATTTCAAACTATACAGTCAGCCTAATGGGCATAATCCTTCATGTCGACTGAAAGCCCAATAATTGGGTACGACTACAGTACAGACAAAGTAATACATACATCTCTCGTCGCAAGCGGCGAAATCCGATTAGATTTTGAATAAATCATATATTTTAACTTCGACATGACTGATGGCCAATACTTTCACTAAAAGTACCCACTGTAAAATTATCACATTCTATGTATTTTAATTATACTAAACACACACCGCAACGTGCGTATGTGTTTCAAATGACTAGCATATGGCCTAAGATGAATCAGTCATAAGGAAAATATTGAACTAATACAATTTGTTAATTACTGCAAGTGAAACAGGAGCCTCGCGTTAAACTTATTCGAATACAACTCGAGTAACTAACAAAATAATGGACTTCCATCATTACCAAACCTCGTTAGCCAGTGATAACGTCTACCCAATAAACCATTAGGTACAAATAATACAACACATCGGTCCTCGATGATTCAGATGGTATACACAATATGGACATGTATTAATATGTATAAACTCCTTATCCTTCTCTTCCACCTCATATCTTTTCTTGGCGTTGGCACGCAAGTGATGGCTCTTGTGTTCTGGCGTCTAATGTATAAGCTATGTAACCGTTTACCATCAGGAGGATTCTTGTTTGCCACTCGCATAGGACAAAAACAAATTATAACGCAGTACTTCGATCAAAAATGCAATAGATTTCGCGTCGACCCGAAAAATACGTCTCGGTAAATAACAACGCACTTGAAAAGTGAGCTCTTATTTTGTTTAGGTCAAAAAGTACTTTAATTGTTGCCATTTAAGCTTGATTTCACAGTAAATGTTATTTGTCTTTTAACTTTTAAGTGGCAGTAATAAATTATTGCTGTGCTCGTTTTTTGTTACGAAGGACCGTAAATGTAAGATAATATTTTAAAAATTTGTAACTTTATTACTAAGTGCCATGATTGTAATTAGGTAGAACTTAAATCTGTTTTAAATCCTTTGTCTCAGTTCGTTAGTAAACAAATGTAGCAAGTATATTATTATATTCACACGGACAGTTTTTAGTTTGATTTTGTTGAGGACACTGTGTCTTGTTAGTATTGATGATCGAAGACGTAGGAGTTTCACGATGATGTTTCTAAAAACCACGCCCCTAATTGAAAATTCCGGTATTTGTGTCACCTCCTATTAGGTTAGACTTATATCGCCTCCTATTAGATATACCAAAATGTTGTTTTTATACATATTTATTTAATAAAATACTTTAACATTTATAGTTATTATTGCAAATATATCCCCGGCTGCAATAATATTAAATACACATCATATACACGTCAAACATTTTCTAAGAATGTGACTAATGTTTACACAAGTATTCCGTTGTGCGCAATCCTGACACTAGTTTATATCATACAATTTTAACTATTCCATAGACAACATTGCCCTATAATAACGCAAATTTTAATAATTTTGGTAAATTATAAACTTTTCATTTAAACCTACGGTACCCTGGGCGATCGAAAAACTGAGCGCCACTGATAATCAAATAAATGCCAATGACTAAACGCTACTCTTAGCCTCGACACACCAATTTCCTTTCCCAGAGCTATCCATATCAAGATCTTTTATCTTACCTTAACGTACGTTTCGAAGAGCGAAAACAATAATTTAAACACTGTATCACAAATTGTAAATTGATGAAGATAATTTACAGATAAAATTGTAAACAGACTCAAAGATTTAAATGCATTAAGTACATGCACATACACGTAAATTATTTATTATGTAGCGTATTCACCACTCTAACGTGTAACGTCAAACTCGAGTTTACCTGCCTTCTTTATCTTATCACTACTGCCCGTAATCTTTGGACGCAAGACGTGTTCATACACAACAACTAGTCTATTTCCTAATACTTAATGTAAGTATCCTTTAGATGTTTTAGAGCAAATTTTACATTAATTTAAGGCTCATGACTGTTTTATTGATAATGTAATCAATAGGTTACTTATCATCACGCCATCTCCCTTGCGAGGTAGGCAAAGAGAAGAGAGTGCCAAGAAGCTCTATTCTTGCATACATCTCTCGCTTCCTCCTCAACATTCATAATTCTCTTCATACACGCTCTCCGGTTTCGGAAACTCCTGGCTCCAACTTCCTTTAATATATGACTGACTTGGTCTAGGTAGGTCAGTATCGGTCTCCGCCTGTATCCTTGCACTTTCGCATTGTATATTTTCTTAACCAATTGCTCGTACTCGTACGGTATTCTTTTCACATGTCCGAACCATCGGAGCATTCCCTTTCGCATCTTTACACCAATACTCTCTTTCATACCTACACACTCTCTTACGTCGTCGTTACGAATGCTGTCAACCTAACTCCATAGATTTTCCGCAGAGATCGCATTTTGGCCGCATTAATTTTACTCTCATGCTCACACATATACGACTTACCACATGTAGCATATTTCACTATAGTCTTGACTAGTCGTAATATAATGTATTTATTTAAATGATGCATGCAGCTAATATAGTTAAAGATCTACTTGGGGGTTTGAAAAAATCTTTTTGCATATTTATCCAGGTATATAACTAACATCATTACGAAATCCTTGATAGCCGAGCAAGTTCTGCTTGCTTGTTATAAGTTGTTAGAAGTTAAGCTTATTATTCAAGATATCAATAACTAGCATCCTCTTTACACGCCGTGAAGAATTATTCTCGATGGATATTTAAAGGGATAAACAAAATTTGTTGCAAGTTTGGTTGTGCCTTTGGTAAGGGTAACTGGTCTGATTTTATCTTTAATATTTATTAAGGGTTATAAAAGAGATGTTATATTCAACAATTACGGGAATATCAATATATGCATTTAGCTTACAAGAAAATTTTCACACCTTACAATATATAATTTCCTAATCTAAAGAAAACAAATTTTGAATGCCTGCATGCGTAATAATCAATTGCAATTAAATGTAAGTTTTATGAGAATAAGAGCTAACATTATTTATTTTTAAGCTAATAATGTACACAGCATCACACCTGTACCCCCGAAGGGGTAGGCAGAGGTGTATTATTATACAACCACGATTCACCAGCTATGTTTAAGTCCCGCGTAATAGGGGGCGAGCCTATTGTCGTCTACCGGGTACATTTCCAAACTCCGGGCTGCTACTGAGAATTCTTTTAATTTTATGAGAAAGCTCAATAACGCTGTCTGACCCGGGGATCGAACCCGAAATCTCATGATCAGCAGTCGCGTCCTATATTGTATACTAAAATATAATGATCAATTTTTAACTGACATTATTTTATGGTAACTTCAGCCATAATTTTTATAATGACTAAAAAGTACAAAGCAATTAATAAAAACAAACTATTGTTAATTTTTTGTACTATATATTACAATATTCCTCTCTTGATGAAATGTTATTATATTATTTAATTGATAATCTTTTACAAATAAATAATCAGCGTGACGGTTTTGTCCATTTGCAAGAATTTTAAATTTTACTAGATCTTATATGGACATAAATGATGTCTATGTAAAGTTTGCTACAGCATTGCTACGCAATTTATTAATAGCGCCCAATACCGCCATGAACTGACAACGACATCTAGTATGAATTTAAATTAATAACAAACACGTCATTTTTGATTTGGGCGACATCTACCGATCAAATTTAGCATTATTTTCCCAACGCCCACATGCCTTAGGCGCGTTAGTAATGACATCTAGTGAGGAACTGAACATAGTTTACAGCCAAGTTCGGTTACAAAATATTTAGCTTTACTATTACGTGGAGCAAAGCTAAGAGGATCCAGAGTAATCTTGCCAATTATAACAATTAATTTTATAATTTTTTACGTATCTGTGGTGCAGCGGTAGTGTAAGCGACTACTGATCATGGGTCTCGGGTTCAATCCCCGGGTCGGGCAGTGTTATTGATGTTTTTCGTAAAAAGAAAAATTCTCAGTAGCAGCCCGGGGTTTGGAAATGTGCCCGGTAGAAAGCAATAGGCTCGCCTCCTATTACGTGGGACTTAAACATAGCTGGCGAATCGTGGGTGTGTAATACACCTCTGCCTACCCCTTCGGATAATACAGGCGTGATGCTGTGTGTTTTTACGTATCTAATAATAGTAGATAATAATGTATGTGTAAGGAACGTTAGGGCTTACCAGTATCTTATCAAATTCTTGGGAGCTATTTTAAATTTTTCACCACGTGATCATGGACTAACAAATCAAGTACCTATCAGAAATTTGTCATTCGAGGCGGCTAAGGGATATTTCCCTGATTGCTTAATATCAGTTATTGCCCAGTGCATTTCTGGTCGTAGGGTTAGGTTAGGTTTTTCCCGTCTAAGCCTAAAAAAAAAATGGTTAGGTAATGCCGCCCTAGCCGAGGCCGCGGGCGGTTGGACCGGGGATTGTCCTCCGCTCGCGTAGAGAGCCTACCGCGAAGGTGCGACGCCCCAGGTGTGCGGAGACGTTTCTCAGAGAGGAAGCCCAAGAGGGCTAGCCGCCGCGCCGACCACTAATGTGAATATACGCGGTACCAGTGGTCCGCCGAGTACGGGCGGGTGAGGGCGCACGGTGGATTTTTAGTGGGTGAGAGCCCCACACTACACTGTCCGGGAAGACAGCGGGGTGTGCGGTAGGTACATTTTTGTCCACAATAAAAAAAAATTACTAAGTAGGAGTACTTACTTATTATGTGACCCAAGCGGTCGGTACTACCGTCTGCCGAGTTTGACCATGAACACCTCAAGTATATTTTGGTTGTGACGGGAGATAGCCGCCTATTCAATAATTTCTCATCTATCAAAAGTAATTGCAAGCAGCGGCTTAGCATTATTCTCAATATTGTTGAATCCATGCGCGGCGTTGAGGTCTTGCAGCTGTTCATTAGGAAAAGAACGGTTCGAGAGAGGCAACAGTTTACTATTACCCTAACAAGATTTTTTTTTATACAACTTGGGTGGCAAGCAAGCATACCTGATGGTAAGCGGTTACCGTAGCCTATAGACGCTAGCAACACCAGAGGTATCATCGCGCGTCGCCATCTCCAATGAAAGTTATAGGAGGTGGAAATGAAGGATAATAAGGAGAAGATAGGAAGGGGATTTGTGCCTCAGGGGCTCTCACTCATCATATGAAACACAACAGTAGGAGTACCTACCGTTGTTTCACGCTGATCTTTTTTGAGAGGGTGGCATTTCCCCGATCAAGCCGGCCCCCATTCATGCTGGGATAAGCAAGGCTATACCACCAGAAAAAGTTACAATACCAAAAAAAAACTATATGATTGTTTGTGAAGTCGGTTTACAGACGATAATTTTACGTGATAACGTCGTATATGTTTTCTGAGAATTTCGCAAACAATGTGTCGGTCGCCATAGATTTTTCGATGTATATGTAAATACGAAGCTTCTAATCATACCTAAATATTACTTAAGTAAAGTACACACTAAATCATCATCAATTTAACGGGTCACACTCATAAGCTAGTCACATAGTAATTCTGTAAATCCACCATCTTACGAACCGCAAATGAACCACCTAGTCAGATTACTTTTAATACCGCCACCTTTTTTTATGTTTTAGTAACCCTGGGCGGAACGTGACACTTTCGTGCGTGCGGTCGGCGTTCATCGATTTATAAGACGTTATCACGTCAAAAATCCCACAACTAGTGAATACAAACAAGAGATGGTACGGTGCTCACTCTGAAAGTTATTAGAAAATAAAACCCATGCCCAAAAAGTAAGCACCGTCGCATGCGATGGAACCATCGATTGAAGCAGTAGGTCCACTCTTCTTTAGGAATTTCTTCTACGCTTTTTTTAAACGTAGCCACGGCATCTTATAAAACGGATTCCGCTAAGTATATCTTTTATTTTTGGAAATAAATAAAAGACATAAAGTTGCCAGGTCTCGAGTATAAGGTGAATGTTCCACTAACTCCACACCTTCGATAGACAAATATTCGGTCTAGCGGAGTGAGTTGGAGCGTTGTCATTGTGGAGAAGGATCCTGCTTCTTGGGCGTCGCTGTACATGCTATGGTGGAACATTTTCCAATACAATTGGTAAACAATGACTAACATACCAATCTGCAGTAACAGTCCTTTTATCTTGTAGGATAATTGTTTCGAAATGACCTGTCCGTCCAAGGAATAAGGCAATTATCTTTTTCCTTTGACTTCTGCCCTTCTTTACTTCTGTTGGCCAATCTTCGAATGCAGATTGTCTTTTGGTTTCGAGTGCGTAACAATATATCCAGCTTTCATCACCAGTGACGAAGTCATATACAGCATTCAATTCTCCTCCGTCATACTTTTTAAGCATTGAGCGGCACCAATCCAAACGTCGGACGGCGTTTTGATCTTCCGTCAAATTATGAGGTAGCCATCTATTAGAAAGTTTTCTGACGCCTAAATGTTCATGTAGGACTTTTTGTACTTGATTCATACCAATTTCTTAAGCTGCCCTAATCTGTTGATATGTCACCCTTCTATCAGCTTTTATCATTAGCCGCACCGCACTCACTTTATCTTCATTAGTCACAGTAGGAAGACGTCCTTCTCACGAATCATCAGTGAGTTTGCTCCGACCACGTTTAAGCTCATTAAATCAGTTGTAAACAGCGGCACGGGAAAGGGGCTTCGTCATGAAATACTAATAGAAATCTATCGTATATGCATTGTTGTTGAGTAAGATCGCACCTAAATCATTATTCATTCATTCTATAGTCAAATCGTAAAAGCAAATGGCATAATTATGAATTCATTATTATTCATTACGCATTTACAGATTCCCAAAGAGTTTAATTCGAAATTTAAATAAATTTGTCATCGGCTACTTTTTTTACTGACCTATTCTAAAAATTTTTAGTGAGACCAACATACGTCGGTAGCAACTTAAGTGCGACAACAAAACACTCTCTATACACCGAACACTACCACTGATGCCGTTTTATTTTAAATTATTCTCTTGTAAAGTAGTTATATCTACGAATAATAATATGTGAAGAAGTGTAAATCAAGCTCAAAAACGGCATGCCAGCTATGTTTAAGTCCCACGTAATAGGGGGCGAGCCAAATTGCCGTGTACCGGGCACATTTCCAAACTCCGGGCTGCAACTGACAATTTTTCATTTTCTTTTACGGAAACGCTCAATAACACTGCCCGACCCAGGTACGAACCCGAGACCTCATGATCAGCAGTCGCTCACACTAACGCTGCATCACAGAGGCAGTTAAAAACTTAAACTATAGTATCCTATTCTTTTTCCTTGTTTTGCTGTATATTCAAACTACATATCGTTTTGCTGTATAGGACATCTACCATCTAAGTCCACCCGTGATCATGAATGCTGTAAAGTATTCGAAACGTCGGGATAGTATAAAAAATCAAGTAAACGCGATAGATTCCGTAAACGTAGTTATTTCAAAATATATTCGGAACTCTTAACAATACTTAATATTCTTTTCCAATATAATGATTTCAGAAATTGAATTTTCATTGTATTAAAAAGTCAATAAAACCAAGCACGCGTTTCATAATCGCCCCCACAGATGGTGCCAACATGTCTTGAATGCGACCAATCGCGTCCTCCAACGCAATTACCGTTGAAAGTGTGGTGAGTGTTTCGTTGTATTGTTGTTAGTTTGTTTGCGTAAGGGGCTCCACAATTGAAGGTAATTGTATGACAGTTACATTTCTTCACATATTATTATTCGTAGAGTTATATATAATCTTATTTCTGGAAGTCACAAATAATACTATATACTGCGTAATACGTATGTATGCAGGAGGAGATAGTAACACTTTATAGACAATCACACACGGTCATCCTAACTATTATGGAGCTGTAACAGAACTGTGTCTGTACATTTATGATATTTGAGAAAAAAATAATGTATTAAACTATATTTCTGCCTACTGTATTACCTACCACCTCCTGTTCTCTCTGCATACCCCACAAGGGAAATGGCGTGATGATAAGTAGTAGTATTAGGCTATGTAGGCGTTTCGGAACACAAAATAATTTATTTTTTGTCAGTTTGTAGATTTGTCTGTTTCGGTTTGTCTGTTTGTTCGTTCGCGCACATTGGGAACCTAAAATATAACGTAAGAAGATAGAAGCTAAACGCAAAGGCTAGTTCTAACTATTCTAAAACTGTAACAGAGCTGTCTGTACATTTAAGATATTCGATAAAAAAATGACTGTATTAGGCTATATAGGCGTGTGTGAACACAAAACTTTTTTTAGAGATTTGTATGTTTGTCGGTTTGTCTGTTTATTTGTTCGCGCATCACGCTAAAACTACTGAACATAATTTGATGCAACTTTTTATTTGATAGTTCTTGATTAGACTTAAAAACTGGTATACTTTATATCTGCTACTATATCGGGAACCGGAGATAAAATCTAAAAACTAGCTTTTCTAGTAAATTAATATATTAATTATCTGCTTATACTTAAGAAATTTAGATAATCATGTACGGTACCCTCCCCTCACGAGATTAACTCGCACTTACGACAAATTTTACTTCAATAAATTCCTTATTGGTGCATGCATCTCATTCTACCTTCAAACTACACAACAGTGTACTTAACAACCAACGGTTAATTCTGAAACGTAGTCAGACTCTCAATTTAGTATAGTTTGAGATGCCTTTATGAGTATAGCTGTGAGTTTTAAACTATTACCATAGGTTCATGCATTAGGTATACCTGTTTACTATAGTAAAGGATGATTCCTCAATTTTTATAACTATTACATGACAATGTCGTTATAATGTCTTATTAAGAGCTAGGTGAGTCAAACACCATTTTGTTTTTTTTCTTTTATATGAAATTATTTATTACTGTCATCGCAAGAAAACACATAAACAACAAATAAAGATGTTTCTTTCTGTTAGTACACGTATAAAATCGTAATATATTTATTTAAAATCATCACTAGGCATTTTTTATTTTTATTATATATATAAAATAAATTTGAAAATCAAAATGTGTACTAAACATATTTTTGTCCCAATCGTTACAAAATCTCAGTCATATACATTTTTTTCTGTAATTTCACTTTTATTCATTGTTTTTAATTGTGAATTGAGTTAGATTCAACACAACAATATTCTATCATTGCTATATTCATGCTAAATAAAAAAAAAAACTCAATTTATGTAAAATGTCTAGTAATATTTTTGGAGAACAAATTATTTTGGAAAAAGAGTTTTTTTCACTGTCACAATAATTTGTTATTTAAAAGTAGCTGAGCATGTCAAAATATTTAAAATATTTTTGGAATCAATTAATTTAAAACATTTCATGAACATTAGATTCAATGTAAGATTTGTTTTGTATTTATGACTACATTAGATCAATGCGCATACCTTGATTTCACCTTGTCCTTCCGCGCAGCAGGCCTGGAGGTCTTTGAGCAGTAGTTGATATTTGGTTATCCTCTGCACGGGCTTGATGAGATACGCTGCAAGTGGATGCTCCAATTTCTTCTTGCGTTGCACCCTGGACAAAGCAAGTAATGAAACGGACATTCGGGCGAGCGCTATCTATGGCGATTAGTTAATGATGCAGATAACAGAACCTTCAGGTAACACCGGTCTCATTACCAGCATCTATGTTTATGTTAACTTCCCCACTTATACTCTCATACCACATATATTTCAATGATATACTCGTATACCTTATAAAAACTGTAAGATATTGTAAAGTTTAATATATACTGAACACTAAGATTACCAGCACTGACTGACCAACTTAACTACCACGGTAGTGCAACGATGACATTATTATAAAGCGTCTTGCCTTCACAGAAACGTCCACTAATGACACTAATAGTAAACCACGAAATGACCAGACACACTTCCTTCGATAAGCGAGCTAAATGTGAACTAGCGTTGTTTATCAGGAACCACAAATAAACTCGACAATGACTAAGACGACAGAGAGTACCTATTAATTAATGCACTTTCTACAAACATTTCATATTCTCATACTGATAAAATGTATGAGTGGGGTCATTACACAGTATTACTCACTAGTTATAATACAATTAATTCATGATATATAGAAAAGTAGTTTATATCAGCTTTATTAATATATGTAAATACAAACGACCCGCCCTTACTTCGCTCGGGACCCGCAAGAAAATCTTTAGGGTGACTTGTTTATAAAACATTGAATCTCTCTACTTACAAAAAGGATTTCCTTCCAAGAAAAAATATCAAAACGACAGTGTAGTGTTTCAAAATCTATTGCATCTTTAGAAGTAAGCAGAAAAACAACGACTTTATACTATTTAAAAAACACAGATGGAGAGCATAGATTGTGATATTTTTGGAACATTTTTACTCTTTATGGTATTACCATATCGTTTGTAAATAATCTATTTATTTTTTTACACAACAAAAAAAGCTATCGGAACACAATGATAATATTTGAACTTTGTAGATAGAATCGGACTTTAATATTCCAATAGTAATCCTAACTATTATAAAGCTGTAACAGAGTTGTGTCTGTACATTTAAGATATTTGAGAAAAAAATGACTGTATTAGGCTATATACGCGTGTCTGAAAGCAAAACATCTTTTTTAGATTTTTGTTTATTTGTCCGTTTGTCTGTTTGTTACGCAAAAACTACTGAACGGATTTTGAAGCAACTTTTTTTATCTGATCTCCGATCAGAATTAAAAACTGGTTGGCAGTCTAGTATATAAATATGCTTCAACATTTATCTCAGTTTACTATCTCAAAACAAAAAACAAATCTCTGGGGAGTTAGACGGAATCTCATATCTCACATGTCGATCGTATCGTGATCACTGTGATAGATTGAGAGATCACCGTGATTGGCCGACGGATTATTGCGACATCACGCGTCGGTTTCTCTACCAATCACAAGCGAGTCGATACGATGTCGATTGTGAGATATGAGATTCTGCCTAACCCCCCAGGCATGCAGATGTCGTAACGACATTATACACCAAGCAGTGATAATTACTAAACAAATACGCACATAATCTCAAAGTCAATCGGCTTGTCTCAGATAGCCCAAAGCAAATATTACCTATATTACATAATAATAACTGCCTCTGTGGTGCAGCGCTAGTGTAAGCGACTGCTGATCATGAGGTCTCGGGTCCGATCCCCGGGTCGGGCAGTGTTATTGAGATTTTTCGTAAAAAAAAAAAAGAAAAATTCTCAGTAGCAGCCTGGAGTTTGGAAATGTGCCCAGTAGACGTCAATAGGTTCGCCCCCTATTACGTGGGACTTGAACATAGCTGGCGAGTCGTGGGTGTGTAACACACCTCTGCCTACCCTTTCGGGGAATACAGGCGTGATGCTGTTTTTTTTACATAATATGAGATATTAAACGATAACTCCAATATTACCAGCGATAAGCTATTGAAAATAATTGTAATAAGGTAAAAATTCCAGCAGTTAAAGTTGTTTACAGTGGCTTACTACTCAATCTTCTGTTATAATTGTTAGGCGTCGAAGCCGTCATCAAAGCTATAAACGTGAAACTTGTATATTATATACTCTAGATTTAGCCCGCGACACGGCATTGAATGAGCTTGTTGCTATTGGGGAAGAACCGTTAATTTTTGAGAACGTAGAGAACACTTTCCATCAGGTTTGGCGGCACGCACATCATTGAAGGACCGAGATGGCTCTCAAATCATTCAAAGTCAGTCCCCTCACCTGAGATGGTAGTGAAAGTAACGTGGATCAAAGACCGGAGTGTTGTCAAGCTTTTAATTGCATGAAATCTATATGTATACTAAATCAATATATACTACTCAATAGGTAGCGTAAATGCGTCTGTATTTTTATTTAGGAAATAATTTCTCACCTTTCGAAATAATCTCCAGCATTCTGCACAACGGCGGCATTGCTATCCGGTTTGTTGCGGCAGTACGACACGTACATGTCGAACTCTCGAGCCCAAGTCACGAAACAATGGCCGACGTCCTCCGGCATAGTCTCATACTTGTCTAACTCGCGCAAGAATACTCGCTCGTGGAAACGGTGAATCTCTTCGATGTTGCCGAATATTATTTCCTCCTGTGTGATATGTTATTTTATATGAGAGGTGTCCTTGAGCTGAGCTGACCGATATAATTATGCGTTACTTAACACTAAGTAAATTACTAAGACTTTCGTCAGGCCTCCGTCACTCCATGTACTTGCGCGCTATAATTACCTACCGCCCGGCCGAGCGATCTCGGGCCGTTTGCGGACCAAATTCAGTGCGGTTTTCGCAAGCGAAGCGCACGCACGTTGTTCAATTTGAATCGTTCCATTCGTTTGTACGCGTACCTACGATGCCGTCTGGTACCTTATTAAGAGAACTTGAGACTATGTTTATTAATAATTTTGAAAAAAATATGAAACAAGGCCGCTCTTTATGAAATTTCAAATGACATACATTTTGATTCGCCCTGCCCTTGTTTCCCAAAACAATATCTAATAAAACTTCTTATTAGTATTTAGATAATTGTCACGATGGCTGAATTGGCAAAGCATCTGGACGGTATCCAGGAGATGCAGGTTCAAGTCCTGCTCGTGACTGTTATTTTCAATTTCACATTTTTCGCTTTGTGTTTAATGTATAGTGCCAAGCATGTAAAATGCTTAAAATATATCTAAATATTTATAGGGTTTGCGTCATTAGTAGGTAAAATCTTAATTGTAAAATTAAGTTTAGCTGGTCGGTATAATGTATGAAAATACTTCTGACAAATGGCGCAGGCGTCACCCAAAGACGTTAAGTATGAATGTGTTATCGAAATTAGCAGTCAGGAGCAATTGTCACGATGGCTGAATTGGCAAAGCATCTGGACGGTATCCAGGAGATGCAGGTTCAAGTCCTGCTCGTTACTGTTATTTTCGATTTCACATTTTTCGCTTTGTGTTTAACTTTTCATTAGATTCAGGATTTTTTCTACACTCAAATTTAATAACCAAAAATTTAGAAAGGGTAAGAAATTTATAAAAATTATAATAAAAATAAAACACATGTAACTTTTAAAGTTTTTTTTTTATTTTGCCTACACACTGACCTCTATAATTATGTTTTAGATGTATTGCAGTAAGCACCAATTTATAAAAAAATATTTAAAAAAACGATACAATTTTAAACTACCACCTATAGTCAAAACATATTCACAGTTCTCAATAAAATAGACACAAATAGTTATGTTAATTTAATTTTATCAAAGAGGGAGCCCTGCGATTGCTGTGGGATCGCGCGGTGCGAAGCAATCACTACTGTACGCTTGAGCATTTAGGCACATTTTAGCATGTAGGGGTTGCTGACGCGAAGGAGTAGGCTATTATAGCAGTAGGTATTGGAAATTTTGTACTGAGTGAAGTATCTGTTACGTAGTAACTATTTAGTAATCTGTGCTTTCGTTTTCTTTTTGAAGTAAAACTTCTTAGCCGCGGCGTTTAGAGTAGGTAAGATTTTTTTGTGAACGGATGTAACGTTACATCGCTCATTATAACGTGTTTGGCGCAAAAACTACTTAATAACTTGTTGTTTGATAGCTCTTGATTAGACTTAAAAAACCCAAAACCAACCTTGTGACTGCGGCGGTGCCGCTGGCAAAGGCTATATTATACATTTTGAAATAAAACTACGTTTACGGAATCTATCGCGTTTACTTGATTTTTGTACTATCCCGACGTTTCGAATACTTTACAGCATTCATGGATCACGGGTGGACTTAGATGGTAGATGTCCAAAGCTGATATGTTGTTTAAACGGTTTCATCTACCCACAGTAATGATTTTACAAATTTTTGGTTTATTTAGTATTAGGCTATATTATGCTTCTGTTTTATATATATGTATATATATATATATACAGTACATTACCTTGCCCTGAAGCGCATGCGGCACGGAACCTGGATCAGTTCTCATTTCTCGCAGATAGCACGTGATACACGTCTCCAGGTCCTTTACATATGCACGCTCAGTTTGCAACAGCTCCGCCATTATGAACCTTTAAAAAAACACACATTCAGTATCATTGTAGAAACATAAATTTGTGAGGCCTAAAATACCACAACATAACGGAGTCTACACACCAAACTCGCCAACCCGCCTACATAGTTCGGCGGCTTTGTTGTCAGCGGGCTAGTAAGCAGCTTCACATCCCCCTCGCCCACGGCGACTTTTTGTAGCGATGCTGTCGTGCGTTCGCATCGATGGAGTCGCGATGAGTCGCCTAGCTGTTTGCCCTTGCCCACACCATGGTTCAGTCGCGATGCAAACGCGATTCAGTAACGGCACAAAAATGCCTGCGATCGCTACAATTGCAAGATGGACTCCGTTGAGGCAACATCAGTCAGGTTGTCTTTGGTGCTGCTTTTACGTAAACAGCCGAAGCGTGGGCAACGAAAGCAACGTAAATATTGGATGCACCCATTTAATAAAGAGATATTACTTCTCCACTCACGGGCCACCCTCCCTCCGTTCTCTCACCGTAGTCATCCGACACGGTCGCGCGTTTGCATCGATACAGTCGCGATGCTGTATCACTTCTGTAGTGCGTTGCAAATGCAACTAACACGCGTTTACGCGACAGCATCGCTACAAAAAGTCGCCGTGGGCCTTATTAATCTACAAACCAAACAATCAACTTCCACTCCTTAAAATCTTATCCCTCTCCAATTTATCTAGTTAGATTTACCAGTAAAATTATATAAAACCATCAACGATGTGATCATCGATTTTTTTATGCTAAAGTGGTGGCAAAAAAGCATATGTCCCGCCTGATAGTAAGCGGTTACCGTAGCCTATAGAACCTTGCAACATAAGGCACGTTGCAATCCCTAAAGATCGATATTGGAAGTGGAGAGAAAGCATGATAAAGAGCTCCTCCTGCGTTCTCACTCACATCATGAAACTAACCAGTACAAGTAGGTACCTAAGCGGCGATTTTATCAGAGAACGTGGAACGCACCCGGGCGAGCCGGCCCAGCCTAACAGGGTGAAGTAAAAGTGATTATTTTAAATGTATCTATAAGTAGATAGCGTTAACAGCTAGTTTTTGTAGAAGCTGTAGAACATTTCTCTATTTGACAACCTGGTCTCTCAGCCTACAACAGGACGTTGTATAAGAAGATCTGTCTTAACCAGTGGGACATAATATCTGTAAAGAATAAAGACAAAAGATTGATTACTCTTTGCGCCTGGCGCTGCGCCTCTTTTCATCGCCTACGGCTGTGGGCTGCGGTTCAACTCTCGAGTCATTTTCGGCAGAGTGCGAGGACGTTAGCGACGCGGGTACTCCGGAGTCACTCTCCGGCTCGCTCTCGTCACCCTCCATTGAACCGCTAAACTCAGCATATCTATATATAAACAGGACATTTAAATATTTAAATCACGTGCTTAAAATTATAATAACGAATTAATGGCATAAAAACCCCAAAGTCATTAAAAAACTGGCCGCCGTTCTCGATATTAAAACAGCAATGGCTTGTGGAACAGCAGGTGTATGCGTAAATGTAATATTGTGTTTTATGTAGCACTTAAAGTAAGACCATTGTGTCTTACATTCTATCAGTTACCCTTTAAAAAAGCCTATTATCAACCTGCAAACTTAAACATATAACTTTTTCTGTAATAATATATTTAAATTAGGCTGTATGGGACCGGCCAATTAGCATTGGCAAAAATCTAAAAAAGCAATGTAATAATGGATATTCATATAATTTTTCCTTCCACTCAGCGCATGTAATGGATTGCACATTTTTCGATTAAAAAGGTACTTTTCCACACATGCAAATCTGAACACTGACACATGAGAAAATATATTTTTAATCCGAATCTGCATTCATTTTTGATACAATAAAACGGAACTTTTACATTTAAGTGTTCTATTCAAAAACTCAATTCTTTAAAAACTAAAATAATTAATAGTTAATGTATTTTAATCTGTTTACTTTGTCAGAAACATGTATGCTTAATAATTTAGTAGAGACATGACTATTAAATTATTGTATTGTATATATTAATGGTTATCACAAATAAAATATTGGACAGATTACCTAGCATCAACGGCAGCTACCCATTCCTTGATCTGTACAGCGTGCGGATGCCCTTTCTCAACGAGCCCGTCAGCGAGTTGTGCGAGCAAGCGTACGCGCTCACGGGACTCACGAGCCACGCCCCCCGCGGCTGCGGCCGCCGCGGCGCCGCATCTCTCCTGTGTCTCCTTGATCCATTCCACGGCGGCCCGCGCCGAGCGTTCGAATAGAGCAAACTGCTGACACTGCTCCAAACGCTTCTTACGGACCGTCCAGTGTTCTAGCACCTGGATAACCACATATTAATTAGAAGAACCGATAATTCTACGCTTGTAGACTACTAGCTGCTGCGCGCCAATTCCTCTGCACGGATTTCAAAATTGGAGTCAATATAATATAACTACTCGACTTTATGCCACATTTATTACCTCTATGCAAAAATAGTTATATAATAGAAATCCTTATATATTAATCCAACTCTCTGGTTGCCAAATTTCATACAAATATGTTCAACCATTTGTACGTTATTGAGTAGTACAAACTTTCACATTTTAATAAGAGCCAACTAATACGATGTTTACTATGTGACAAAATAAAACACGGAGTATGCTCCAATTTCGTTTTGCAAAAATTTTAAAAGACGACTTACTGCCGAATTATTGAAATACAGTGTAAATGACTTTTGACACTGGTATAAATTTTGTTGAGCTAATAAATGTATACGATTACGAGTGCGGAAGCCGGTGTCGAAAGGGTATTAATCTTACAAAATTCGAAGCAAAATCTTATACCAACCCGTCCGTTAGTCGTGGTGTAAGCCTGTTATAATTACTATTTTAAACAAAATTAAATATTATTACTACCACTAATGAACGGAGAACAAGAACCGTTCAAAATACTTAAATAGCACATAAAAAAAATTAAAATACCGGTTGTATGATGATCGTAATAAAACTCTTTATCATGTTCTCACAAAACACGCGCTTAAACTAGATACATGGTAAACAGTATGGTAAATACGTACAGCTCAACCCGTTGCCCTCGTGATACCATCTCTCGCCAGTCAACAAAAGCCTCATTGTTCGTGGCGTCATTCTAACGCGACACTGATACTGACAAAACAAATCTAATAATAACCGAATCCCAAACTCACGCAATTGTTTGAATTTTACATGATTGGAAATACGTTGTGTGTACACAAACAAACAACTGCAACTTGTAATTAACCAAACATGTTTAGTTATTTGTTTTAAAAATATTGAGTCAAAACAGCAAATTGCTATATGTTATGAAAACGACCGATCGTATCAGTTTCCGTTCTGCCGGTATCTATTTAATCTGTTTAACGTATTGTTTTATAAAATCATCCTGATGTACCTTGACATACGATTAATATTAGTAGAATAACGTACGAAGTACTCGTAGTTTGTTGTACTCAGGTCCCAAATAACCTTTACCTTTACAAACGCTATGAATAGCTATTGTCTCCTGAATATCTCTCCACACATACTTAGCTATACAAATAAATAAAATTGAATTGTCTATTTGTTATGTCTAAATAACACAACAACTTGTTATTAAGTATAGACGTTACCAATTAACAAAATACTAATTTTTAAAAGTTTTGTCGGTCTGTTTGTTCTAGCAAAACTCCGAAACGGCTCGGTCCCTTTGGACGGATTTTATGTTATAAGGGGCTACTTTTATTTAGGATGACTGCCTCGGTGGTGTAGCGGTAGTGTATGCGACTGCTAATCATGAGGTCTCGGGTTCGATCCCCGGGACGGGCAAAGTTATTGAGCTTTTTCCTAAAAATAAAATTTCTCTGTAGGAGTTTGGAAATGTGCCCGGTAGACGTCAATAGGCTCGCCCCCTATTACGTGGGACTCAAACATAGCTGGCGGGTCGTGGGTGTGTAATACACCTCTGCCTACCCCTTCGGGGAATAAAGGCGTGATGCTATGTATTTAGGATTATAATTAGAATTATTTAATTAGGGAAGAAAGGAAATAACTAAGTTTCTCGCGGACGAAGTCGCAGGTAGCAACTGGTTAAGAATTACATTATAAAAACATTACAAACCACCACCAGACAATCGGCGCCCTTTACGACACAGTTTAAGGCGAGTGGCGATATCTCTAGTAGCCGATCTATATAGTATTATAAAAACCAAAAAATGTGTTTGTTTGTTTCCCTCGCTTTCATGCTGTAACTACTGAAGCGATCCTCAATCAATTTTGCATACATAAAATCCTGAATCCAGAAAAAGAAAGGTTTTTTTTACTTATTTTTACGGTAAAAAGGGTGGTTCCTGTCATCCAACAGACACAGGGGATCCAACTATTTAATTATAAAATAATTAATGAGCCGTAGAGTGAATTATATAACAATGAATTCTGAGGAGGTCAGAAGCAAATTAAGTATAAGATTATTTTGGAGTGTAATCACTAGTACAAACAATGATTGATAGAATGTCAGAATATATTATATTTATAATTTGACTTTGGGACGTTCATAAATGATATTACGGTAAAATCTGCTTTTCTGAATCCTCTGTCGCCAGATACACTGGTGTCACAATTCAAACATTCACTAGCGGTAGAGTCTTGCTTGTCCAGCCAGCATGAATGGGCCCCCTCTCACAGAAGATCAGCGTAAGGTGAGTGAGAGCTTCGGAGACCCAAACCTCCTCCTTAGCCTTCCCTTGTCATCGCTTGAGATCGCGACGCACGAGTGATGCCTCTGGTGTTGCTAGCGTCTTTAAGTCACAGTAACCGCTTACCATCAGGTGGGCCGTATGCTTGGTTGCCACTCACGTAGTACAAAAAAAAACAATAAATACATCACATAATCGATACCGAATCCCCTTTCTTATCTTATACATAATCCAGTCCATAAAACATTTCACATTTCATCACACAAAGCGATTCCAAGAACCTACTCTAATTGATTGCGAATTTTGTGGACAGCCGCTTTGTAAACATAAACTAACTAACTTATCATCACGCCATTTCCCTTGCGGGGTAGGCAGAGAGAACAGAGTGCCAAGAGGCTCTATTCTTGCATACATCTCTCGCTTCCTCAACATTCATAACTCTCTTCATACACGCTCGCCGGTTTCGGAGACTCCTGACTCCACCTTTCTTCAATACATGACCGATTTGGTCTAGTTAGTTGAGTCTCGGTCTCCCCCTGTACCTACATCCTTCCACTTTCGCATTGTATATATTCTTAACCAGTCACTCGTCCGGCATTCTTTCCACATGTCCGAACCATCGGAGCATTCCCTTTCGCATCTTTACACCAATACTCTCTTTCATACCTACTCGCTCTCTTACGTAGTCGTTACGAATGCGGTCAGTCAGTTTCACTCCACAGATTCTCCGCAGAGATCGCATTTCGACCGCATTCATTTTACTCTCATGCTCCTTTTTGCATACCCAACTCTCACTTCCATATAATAACGTTGGGACAAGCACTGCGTTGTGTATTGCGACACGTGCACTCTGGCTGAGGTGATGACTGGCGAGAAATTGTCCCAATGTTCCGTTCACTCTATTTCCCGCATTCACTCTTTTCTCTACATCAGTGGTGTACCTTCCATCCCGACTGAATCCACATCCAAGATATACAAATTCATCCACTTGTTCTAGCACACCATTTCCTATTGGTACTCTAACATCTGTTCTGGCTTCTTCTCTTTCAAAAACCATTATTTTGGTTTTGCTCACATTCACGCGTAGGCCCCTTTTCTTACAATCTTCTGCCATTACGTCGACTAGGGTTTGCAGGTCAGTCGCGGACTGCGCTAATAAAACCACATCGTCTGCATATAACAGAGAGTTAACCACTGAGTCGCCCATCTGAACTCCCACATTCATTTCATTCAACCTTTGTAGATATTTATCCAGATATATGATAAACAGTCTGGCTGATAGAACGCAGCCCTGTTTAACGCCGATATTGACATCAAAGCAGGGTGACATTCCATCATCCAGCCGCACACAAGCTCTGCAGTCCATGTAGTTGGACTGCACCGCTTGTAGCAGTCTATCTTTAATAGCATACGCCGGCAAAATGTCCCAAAGTTCCATTCGTACAACCGTGGTCAAATGCTTTCTCTAAATCCACAAAACTGCAGATAACCCTCTGGCCTACAGCCAGATGCTTCTCCACAATGTTGCGCAAAGAAAACACTTGATCCTTGCATCCCCTTCCACACCCGAAACCTGCTTGTGCCTCACACAAAAATTCATCAGACACCATCGTCATTCTCCTTTCAATAATCTTACCATACACTTTGGCTGCCAACCTTGTCAAGCTTATGGCTCTATAGTTTGCACAGTCATAACGTGAACCCTTGTTTTTAAACAAGGGCACGAAGACTACGCTTCTCCAGTCCTTGGGAACCGTTCCTGAGCTCCAACATAAATTGAGAAGCCTCAGTAAGGATTCCCAGACACATGAGCCTCCAAGCTTGATCATCTCAGCAGACACCATATCAATACCCGCTGCCTTACCATTTTTCAAACTTCTAATCGCCCATTTAACTTTATCCATACTAAATGCCGGTACCGAATGCTGATCTGTTAGACCACATGTGGCACCGGCATCACCCTGAACATCCGCATACATATCTTCAAAATATTAATTCCATCAGCTTAACAAATCTTGTGTTTGCGTAAGAATGTCTCCACCTTTAGAGCTTATTTTATTCATTCTGAAAGCTGACCAACCACTCCGAGATTTCTTCACCTCCCTCCAGAAAAGTTTGGTGTTGCTCTCGAAGTTTTAGGTCAGCCTTTCTTCTGCAATTATATTTGCTCTATCACGCTTCTTTTTCACTAAGGCTTTGGCGTCATTCTTACGTTGCCGATATATTTCTTTCTTCTGTTCTTTCATACTTGCACTCAGATTCAAAGATACCTAGTCCAGCCACGCTTTCTTCTTTTGGTCTACGGAAGCTGCTACTTCCGTATCCCACCATGCATCACCTTTCACTTTCCTATGCTTCTTTGAGCATCCACATACTTCTTTCGCTGTATCTACCATAATCTTTCAATACTCTCCAGCATTCTTCTATGTCAGATTCCGGCTGACATGCCATTGTCAGCCTTTCACGGACACCCTCTTCATACGTTGCTCTTACACGCTCTTCTTGCAACTTTTCAATCTTTATTCTTTCAAGCCCTCCGAGGTGGACACGCTCTCGCCAGTGTCTCCACTTTCTGAACAGACCACTAAATCTCGCAATAACGAGATAGTGGTCCGTGTCGACAGTGGGACCCCTGTAGGCTCTTGTATCCAGAATTTTACTTCGGAGGACTGTCTACCAGAATTAAATCTATCATACTTCTCTGTTCATTCCTTCTCCATGTATACATATGGATGTCCTTATGTTGAAAAAATGTGTTTGAAACAATAAGGTTTCTCTCCATACATACATCCGCAATGAGCCTACCTGCATCGTTCACTCTCTTATCACCAAATGAACCAAGCACGTCTTCGAAGTCTGGACGCTTGGTCAATTCAAGTCTCCGCATACGATCAAGCATCGCAATCACTAGCTTCTGCCAAATCCAGAACTTTCCTAACATTATCCCAGAACTTCTCTAGATCCGATGCCACCGAAGAGCCTACGGGAGCATAAGCTGCGACCATGAAGACCCTGGTGACACCTAGTTTTATTCGTACCCATAGAAGTCTGGGATCGAACATTCCGTAGTCTTTCACACCTGAGGACAAGCGAGCGGACAGCAAAACCCGCACTCCCAGGCTGGCGCGATCGCTCTGCAGTACACCAGACCACAGAGCTATCTTGCCACCGGGAAGATCACAGGCGTCGCTGCCCTTTCGCTTAACCTCTGTTACACAGAGCACATCACGCTGTCTGTCCGTCATGACGGTTACCAGCTCGTGTAACTTATCTTCCACACCACCTCTTACATAAACATAAATCCTAACTATTATTATAAATGCGAAAGTCAGTTTAGGTAGTTTATTTGTTCCTTACGCTTTCACGCCACAACTACTGAACTGATCATCATGAAATTTTGCAAATATATAGTATAACCCAGGACATTTTTTATTCCAGAAAATGTTTAGTTTCTGTGGGATAACTATTTTTGCAAATAGATAATTAGTGTACCGTAGAGTAATGTATTTATGTACCACGCCACGGACAGAATCTAGCCAGCAATAATTCATAAGAATACCTCGCCTTTGGTTGGGTTTCTCACACATCTCAAAAACAGAATGTGAGAATCATGTGGATTCTCATATTCTTTTATTTTAGCAGGTCTTTTACATAGTGGATTAATGTTCACCTTGTTTTCTTGAGCGAGCAATGTGTCTAGGATAGCTCTTGTCTGTTCATGGTGAGCCTTGCTCGCAGCCGGCGTATGCCCGTGGACCTGAGCCGATCGCGCGGCATACTTGAGGAATGTCTCAGCAGTTCGGCGTGCGAGTGTACACGCCTTTAGGAATGCTTCTTTTTGTTCACCATGCTTTACAATCAATGCAGCCACCTGTAAGTATAATGCAATCGTTTAATTAATTCATGCTTTCTACCTTAGCTTGCTGCATTCTCATTTGGCCAGAAACCAACATTAAAAGTTTTTACTTTCAGAATGTTTCTCTAACTCAATAATATTGTATAATATTCATTTGAAATTCTTTGTGTCGTTCGTGTGACCCAAACTATTCTAGTATGATTGTGTATGGGTGCCCAACACACAACACTCAATTTGGCACGTGATTATCTAATCACAACGCGTTCTATGCATTCAGATGTTGCATACTAAGGTCATTGCCTTGAGGTCACAATGAAATTTTTAATGAAAACATACCTACAACTCCCACTGTTGGGCACAAGCCATCACAATGAGAAAATAAATTGACTTGGACAAAGCAAACTAACCTGGGCAGCTTTGTCAATGTTGAGTTGTAACGTGTGTTCATCAACTGGTGGCGCGGCGGCCGAACCGCACCAGTCCTCATCCCGGCGGTACTCTCGTTCCAGAGAATCTAACACTGAGCAGACTTGTTCAGCAGTCTTATAGAAATTGAGCGACGCCGTCACTAACTTGTGGCGTTCCTCGGCACACGTAACCAGTCTCTGCCAACGCTCCGTCACTTCCTCAGAAATTTCTCTGTGAATATTTCAATTTAGTATAAAAAGAGGAAAACAACCCGCATTGCCCACGCGTCTTAACAACTTGTCAAAGTTAGGAGTCATTTATATATGATAGTATATGATAGTATTGAGGTAACATTATTTACTCTAATACGTATATCAGATTTGCGAGTCATGGCGACAATGTTTCTATTTAAAGGATCGAAAGGTCGTCAATGTAAAACTAAATTAATAAATATAATATAAAGGCTGTATATTTAAAAGTCATTACGAATGTGAAAGCGTGTTTGTTTATTTGTTGCTTTAAGCCATAATTTCTAAACCGATCATCATGCAATTTTGCAAATATATAGTATAATAACCCAGGACATTTTTTATTTCGGAAAATTGATGGTTCCTATGGGATAACGATATAATGTACAGTAGAGTGACGTATTTATATTCCGAAGTCCACGCGGACGAAATCGCGGGCGGAATGTAATATTTAATAATATCAAAGTAAGGTTAGGGAAGCCTTATGCGTAGATCTTAATAAAAACGTTGAGCAATAATAACGAAATCAAATAAAGTGAGACAATAAAATCATAATTTCACTTTCATGTCTTGTCACATTCACACACATTCATGTGTTTTTTGTTTTGTTTCGAGTCTACTCATGAGTACGGCTGGTGCAACTAAGCCGAAACGTCGAGGTTAGTCAAAATAATAGTACCTATGTTGAGAAGTTTAATGCGCGTATAGACCCGTTAAATGTGTTGTAATGAACACATATGTTATTTAAAACCAAAATAATTTGGAACACACATGTTTTTTTATGATTGTAGCATTATAATTTGGCGCCTTTTATTTATGCTAACTTAAAACGATTTTTTCTCATTATGTAACGCATGATGCAAATGCGATTTATTTCCAAGTAATTTTTTATGTGGTTCTCTTCGTGTCAAATTATAACAAACAATATACGTGACATTACACATGTAGTATCCATATAATATTCATCTCAAGAACCGCGTTTTACGACTTGAAAAACATTTCTAATTCGATAACCTACGTCAGTTTTAATGCAGCCTACCGAAATACAAATAAACGTCAAACGGAAATATTTATCTCGTAGAATTATTTTTCTAGGGGATCACATCTGAGCTAGTAAAACTTAGAGATTAATACATAATATAATTTGCGTACACGGAAGTAATACACATTAGTGTAATTTATAGTAATAATAATAACTATAATTTATTTATATAACAATAATTGCAAGATTTCATAAGAGGATACTATAAATTAAAACAGACATGTGCATATAGCTACAACACTTCAGTAACGTCTTAAAATTAACGGTTATATATTTTATTTTATTTTGGAAAAAATGCCACGCACGAGTAAATATCATAGTATCACAGAGGACAAACATACTATCAACGGGACAAGCAACACACAAGTCCAGAATAACACATTTAATTGTCCCATATGGCAATCAAACACATATAAACATTTGGCAAGAGAGGTCATTACGTCATTTGTGTCACCACGCCATCCTCCCGCGGGTGTCGTAAAAGGCGGCTAAGGGAAGTAACCAATTATCACCTATTGCATTACTGGTGGTAGGGATGGGTACCAAGTGAGAGTACTCACTAGCTATCGGGCCCGAACGGGTCGGTACCACTGTCTCCTGTGTGACCGGTCATGAAGCATGTCAGTATGTTTTGGCTGTAGCAGAAGATAGTCGTTTCTTCTTTCATTTCAATATTCTCGGTATAGTAGAGTCCATGAGCGACGGTTACCACTTACCATCAGGTGGGCCGTGGCTCGTCTGCCATCATTAGCAATATAAAACCATTTACTGAACCACTATGACACAGGTCTCCTCTCAGAGTGGGAGGTATTTCACACTGCGTGTTACTAATTTAATACATTATTGCCGCTATATAGTTTGTTTATTCATTACGGTTTCACGGCGTAGCTTCTTGGCCGACTATAACGATATTATGCACGACTACATAATCGTTCCGAAGCCTTTTAAAGGACATTAGGCTCTCGTTTTAACCTGGAGAAATGGATATCTAATTCCTGTAGGATAGCTATTTTTGCATGGAAATATTTAACGTGCCGCAGAGTGAAATACTTATATTGGACCTGTTCTGCATTTCACGCAAACAAGGACAAAGTCCGCGTGGACTCCATGACCAGAAGCTGGTGGTATCATAACTATTCTCAAATGAAAAGAGAACATACCCTACACGTCACTTTAGTCTTAAGGCGAAATCTGTTCACTCGGCCTACAATAACTTTACCTCTTACCCGGACGGTCTATTGTCTTACCTGATAGTATGTGGATCGTAATGATTAGCGGCGCGGAGTGCATCCGCTCTGTACTTCACTTGCACGGCACTTGCGTGTGTCTTCTCCACGGCCACTTGGAACTGGTCATGTTCACGTTTCAACTGTTCAGCTTCCGACAGGGTGCCCGGTATAGAGAACGAGGCCGCCAACATAGCCTCGCCGTTTCTTATCCAACTCACTACTTGAGCGGCGTCCTTTTGGAATTGTCCTGAAGAATAGCATATGTTATCGTAGGTATTTTGTTCACATACAATTTTAGTATACCGACAATTCTGAAAAGAACTGTCCCTTACAGAGTCGGTATTACATCTAATAGTGGTTAGTAAATTAGCCGGCGCAATATACAATTATTTTCCTCATCATTCTTATCTTACTGCAGTTAGGTATATGTTATTTAATTAATAAGTATTTCGATATTATATTTTATCGGCATGTTATTTTTATTATACTATCAAAAATATCAATGGAAATGGCCATGCACCTTTGTACTTGACTGACTTGAAGAGACTAAGTCGATGTGGCGTATTAGTCAAATGACCTAATATCTCTTGCAACTGGTTGGTTCCGAAATAAAAATGCTATTGCACTAATCTGCGTGGATTGGCGAAGTTAGTTATACATAAAACAAGTTCGGGATACGCACAGATGGCGGAGTGGTTTAGATACCGGCCTCCCGCCGAAAGGTTGTGGGTTCGATGACCACACAGGACAACTCTTTCTGTGATCCACAAATGATTGTTTTGAGTCTGGGTGTACTTGTGCCTGTGAAATTGTATGTTTGTAAAGTCCCATGTGATACAAAGATTCAATCCATCCATCTATCAGCCATTCGACGTCCACTGCTGGACATAGGCCTCCCCAAGAGAACGTTACAACATGTGTTTCGCTCATATGGGGGATAGTGCCGTAATCGCCACGCTTGGCAGGCGGGTTGGCGATCGCCATGTTTGTTAATACTCGAGGGAGTGCTGCTGCTCACTCCTCCGGTATTCCCTCAGTCGGCTCTTACGACTCCCATGGGTGGAGAGGGGTGGGACAATTCTAAAGGCGGCCCCACGCGGCATATCTCTATATGATTCAAAGATTATTGTTTTGAAATTATCGTGATATTGATAAATTATAAGATTTATATCGGATCTGCTCGAAACCCGGGTCGACGTAATCGATCCTAAACGTGAGTTACTGCCGGTATAATAGTAAATCTCACAAAGATTATTCCTTAGTGCAGTGTAGTTTTAAAAAAAATTAAGATCAACATATGGCAAGTTTTACTAACCTAGCTGTACGCACTGTTCGAACCTAGCGCGCCTTTCTTCAGCCAGTTCTTCGAGATCAAGTTGCCTGTCGTGTAGGAAGTCAAGTAGTAGTTGTACACGCGCCTGGGGGTCTAGAGGTGCTGCTTCGGGGCCATCTGAGCCACTCGAAGCCATCACATCTGAAGCCTCGGCAATGGCGCCAGCCAACTCTTGTCCTTGTTGCACCACCTATATAAAATATAAAAACTTGACTTCTCCTTTTTAAAGTATAAATTATTTGTGAATAAGGAAAAAGAGATTTTTAGTAGGAGCGGGAAACGAACCCGCGTCTAAAAATCTCTTTTTCCTTATTCAAAAATAATTTATACTGTAAAAAGTAGCGGAGCATGTCAATTGCTAAAAAATAAAGATCTAAAATGTTGACTTCTGCTTTTATACCCAGTTAACTTTTAGATTAATTACAACCGAAATAAACAGTCATTTATTTTTTTACGGTAATCTTTAACTTCTCTAAAGATTTTCTTACAACTGAAAGCTGTATTTTTAGCCATAAATTACTAATCTATACTATTATAAAGCTGTAACAGAGCTAAGTCTGTACATTTAAGATATTTGAAAAAAAAATACTGAATTAGGCTATATAGGCATGTCTAAACACAAAAAGATTTTTTGCCTGTTTGTCTGTTTGTTTGTTCGCGCATCACGCTAAAACTACTAAACGGATTTTGATGCCACTTTTTTGTTTGATAGCTCTTGATTAGACTTAACAACTGGTATACATTTTATACCGCTACTATATCGGAAACCTGAGATATTACCCATAAAACTAGCTTTTGGCGGCGGAGCCGCGGGCAAAGGCTAGTAACGTAAATAAAATCATTATCGTGAACGATCTTACTATTGCATATACACTGTTTTATAGTAACTTCTTTCATGTATGCAAGACCAATATAGGTACTAAATATACTGTGATATGTATTAAGTTAATATTGTGTTGACCTGGAAAGTGGCATGTTGCATTCGAGCTACACTCTCATTGTGGGCCGCCAGTGCCTGTTCAGCTTGTTGAGGATCCCGAGGAGGATCTGTGCGCTGTAATTCATCTCCCCATAGCTCGAGGCGAGATGATACCTGGAAAAAACAAGGACAAAATCACCTATGTAGAAATGTTGTACATAACTACAGGATTATGTAGACAAGCAATATAATAGGGGTTAAAGTATGAAATTGCCGTTTTATTGTAATAGGTACTACGAATTGACATAGAACCCTCATGATTTGATATTTTTGAGTGAAACTTTTTTCAAATGGTACCTATGAGGGTCTTCTTTTAAAAAATGTGCAACATTCGATTATCGCCTTTCAGTTGTTTTTTTATTCAGCTTAGACAAGAAAGATGGATACTTCGAAAATTCGAGTGCTAACTAACTAACGCTGCAGAAACAGGTCGCAATATTAATGTTGCGTTTGGAGAGGGGACTGCTAATGAACGCACCGTGCGATTTTGCTTTTGCCGCTTTCGTGATGGAAATTTTGATTTGAAGAACGAACCACCTGGAAAACCGCCCACACATATGAATAACAATGAATTGAAAGAGATGGTGGAAGCCGATCCAAGCCAAACTACCCAGGAATTAGCGGCATGGTTTAACATTACCTTACCAAAAATATTGACTCATTTGCGTTAAATTAATAAAATAAAACAATATGAAAAATGGGTGCCTCATGATTTGACTGATCTGCAGAAAGAAACGCGTGTTGAAACTTGTGTTGCCTTGTTGAATCGATACAGAGATGAAGGAATATTGGATCGAATTGTGACATGTGATGAAAAGTGGATTCTTTACGCTGACCCCAGGTCAAACGCCGCAACTGTGTCCAGCAAAGCTTACCAATAAAAAGGTAATGGTAACTGTTTGGTGGTCTCAGCATGGTCAGGCGTACATCACTCGCTCAAGGCCCCGAGTTAAATGCCTACCGCTTCGCGTACCGACCACGATACAACCGACTGGAGACTGTCGCATGCGCGCCTATGCGCTCGCGCTTGTTGTATTAATTAAAATAAAATTATTTACGCGATTTAGGGTATTTCGACAATAAAATTTAATAACCGAAAATTCAAAGCTAAAACTCTAAACGTATATGATCAACAAAAAAAAGCAATGTATAAAAAAATAATCCGACTTGAAAATAACATTTAAAATGATATAAAAAGTAATCAAATAGAATCTACTAGAAAAATAAAGTTTTATTTATGACAGCTTTGCTGCTGTCGGTGGAGTCAGGAGTCTCCGAAACCGGCGAGCGGAAACCGGAGAGTGTATGAAGAGAATTATGAATGTTGAGGAAGCGAGAGATGTATGCAAGAACAAGAGCCTTTTGTCACTCTGTTCTCTCTGCCTACCCCACAAGGGAGATAGCGTGATGTAGTAAAATCATCATAGGTGCAACCCTAGCGCAATTAAAATGTAGAATGACGCGGTTGCCCGAGGATCATGCGGCGGGCAAAACAATCTCAACTGTATTTCTGTGTCTATAAGGTACATTTCTTCTCGTTACGAACAATTAGTATTATTATTAAGAATTTGTTGGCTATTATAGAGAGATTTTGTACAAGTTTTAATGGAAGTGACGTTTCTGTCCGTAGGACTAGTATCTATTCTGTGGCATGGTGTTATTCACTGTAGCTTTCTCCGATCTGGTCAAGCAATAATGGCAGATGTCTACTATGCCGAACTCCGAACAATGATAGCAAAACTTGCAGTGAAACAGCCCCGACTCATGAATCGATCTTCACCATTATTGCTCCATGATAACGCGAGACCTCATACAGCACGAGACACCGTTTTAACTCTACAGGAACTGCAATTAGAAAGCATTCGTCACCCTCCGTATTCACCAGACCTCGCTCCAACGAACTACCATTTTTTTCGTGATTTGGATAATTTTCTACGTGATAAAGTTTTCTTCCCAGGAGGCAGTACAAAATGCTTTCACACAGTTTGTAGAATCTAGATCACCAGAGTTCTATCGCAAAGGCATAAATGACCTTCCTATTAGATGGCAGCAATATATAGATAATAATGGTAGATATTTTGATTAAATATGTTAAATTAAACTAAGTACAAATCGGCAATTTCATACTTTAACCCGTAATACATGTATGTAGGTATATAAATATGTCTGTCTTGCAGCTGTTATAATATGATCTTCAGAGACTCCTCTACAATACGAGAGGTATTGACCAACTCGTCAATTACGTTAGAATAGTGTGTTTCCAAATTTTTATTCTAAAGCATCACGCCTGTGTTCCACGAAGGGGTAGGCAGAGGTGTATTACAAACCCAGGGTTCGCAAGCTATGTTTAAATCCTACGTAATAGGGGGCGAGCCTATTGCCGTCTACCGGGCATATTTCCAATCTCCGGGCTGCTACTGAGAATTTTTCTCATTACGAAAAAGCTTAATAACATTTCCCGATCAAACCCGAAACTTCATGATCAGCAGTCGTATGCACTACCGCTGCACCACCGAGGCAGTTAGTAGTTTTTCTATTGCAGTACTTTTCTACTAACTTCCATTAGTCGCCTCGTACAACACACGTGAGTAAGATTGAACTAGTGTTGTGTTTATTAGTCCGTTACCATACGGCATCTTCGGACTGGATCAAACCTTTCCGAAATTAATATTGACGAATTATGAAACAATTACAAAAACAGCCTAAGATTACTTTTTAGTATTGTTCCATAGTTCCGCTGTACCTACTACAAGCGCTACTGCACAAGGTCTCAATGCTCAACATTTATTTATTTTATTTATTTATACTTTATTTTACACCATATGTTATAAAATTTTAAGGTACAATGCGAAGAAAGAAAAAAAGAAATGTAAAAACCCATAAGTGGTACAATGGGCGGCCTTATTACTAATAGTAATTTCTTCCAGGCAACCTTTGGATGGACACAACTTTTAATTGGACAATGGTAGTTGTAGGTGTTAGTACCACAGACAAGAAAAAAAATATATATTTATATATATAAATAAAATATGATAAATATAACACATACACTTACATGCAAATACATAAACCTCTGTACAAATAAACTACACCTATATACATACATATAATTATTACACAAACAATACATTAATATTTATAAA
Organism: Leucoma salicis; assembly: GCA_948253155.1. Classification (NCBI taxonomy): domain Eukaryota; kingdom Metazoa; phylum Arthropoda; class Insecta; order Lepidoptera; family Erebidae; genus Leucoma; species Leucoma salicis. The sequence continues at coordinate 26,032,562 of OX411803.1, forward strand.
AAAAAGAAAAAGAAAATACACATTCAGTGAGGATGAGATCATAGCTTGATGGTATAGTAAAATTCATGGTTGCAAGCTCAAATAGTAATTTTTGACCATTATTTTAAATTTAGTTAGGGTCTCTGCTCGCCTTATTTCCACTGGCAGAGCATTCCACAGACTAATAGCAGTGATAGTGAAAGATTTGCCAAAAAAGTTCGTATAATGTAAAGGCCTTTTTAACTTCATATTTTCCGATGACCTTAAACATCTGCTATGTGTGTCATGAAGGTATTCAAAACGACCTTTGAGATAGGAAGGAGATGAAGGGTTAAACAGTACATTATATAGTAACGAGAGAATATGAGTATCCCGGCGAAGTCGTATTGGTAACCACTTAAGCTGAGATCGAAATTGTGAAACATGATCATACTTGCGAAGTCCAAATATGAATCTTATACAGAAATTTTGGAGGCGCTCAAGTTTATCTAGTTGGTTTACGGCGAGATCCGGATAGCTGGCATCAGCGTAGTCAAGAATAGGCAGAAGCAATGAAGTAGCAAGCGTAATTTTGGTGAAAGCGTAATTTTGGTGGAATTTATCGATGCTTTACGGATTTATGGCGACTGACGGCAATCAGTACTTCTATTGTTCAGTCGTATGTATGGAGTGGTATGTACATATTTAGAAGACCATGTTCTTTTATTGGATCGTTGCCAATACATACAACACGTGGAAACTTTAAATCAACCGTCTCATTAAATATGTCAAACTCCTCTAATCGAATGTATATATTTCACCGTCCTAATCCAGTTTCAAAACGTTTTCCATAAAGGCAAATACCTATTTACTAACCTCTAATGCGTCTCTTTCAAAGTGTCTGAGTTGCAGCGTAAGTTCGAGTCTCCTTTCACGATCAGACCACAACTCTTCCAGAGCCCCACGAGTACCTCGCAGTCGTTCCAAAGTCGTTTCTACAGCTGCAGTGCTTTGAGCATCCGAGTCTCCCGATGATCTGCGAATATAAATAATGTATTAAGAAAATCTATTGATTATACCATAAATATAGTAACGTATAGATCACCTGACAGCTCGATAACGCGTAACCAATTTTGATTTGTCAATGTGTGCGTTGGATAGTGATGTAAGTTTTAAGTGTTAGACTGACTATCTATAAAATGATAAAACAAATTTTAACAAAGTTTTAACGAACTCGCTCATTCAAATAATCATCTTCAACTAATGAAATAAAATAGACATAATAAATTAAAATAAACATAATTAATTCGTTTTTATTTATATATAATATTATTATTAACTGCCTCGGTGGTGTCCATCCATCCATCCATCCATCAGCCTTTCAACGTCCACTGCTGGACATAGGCCTCCCCAAGAGAACGCCACAACGAGCGGTCCCGTCATGGGGGATAATGCCGTAATCGCCACGCTTGGCAGGCGGCTTGGCGATCGCAGTGGATGTTGTTAATACTCAAGGGAGTGCTCAAGAGTTCTAAAGCCGACCCCACACGGCCAAGTGCCACGGCTCGGTGGTTTAGCGGTAGTGTATGCGACTGCTAATCATGAGGTCTCGGTTTCGATCCCCGGGTCGGACAATGTTATTGAGCTTTTTCCTCAGTAACAGCCCGGAGTTTGGAAATGTGCCCGGTAGACGTCAATAGAATCGCCCCCTATTACGTGGGACTTAAACATAGCTGGCGAGTCGTGGGTGTGTTTAATACACCTCTGCCTACCCCTTCGGGGAATACAGGCGTGATGCTATGTTTATTTATTTCACCAGCAACGTCAGTCAACGATATTATGCATTTTATAAGGAATTTATACACTCAGCTTTTAAGCAACATAAACCTACTTATACCTAATTTTTAAATTAACTAAATCGAGTTTACTGACAATATCTGCTGTAGAACATTTATTGCATTTTTTCCATTAATGTGTTAGGAGAAAATGTCCAAAACATTTAGGATAAATATCGACAATATACCTTGTCGATAAAGTCAAGCCCTAGTGTATATGTACCTAAAAACTTTTCTATTAAAATCTTGCAAATATGTAAGAATGCGACATATTTCTATGTAAAATGTAAACAGTAACAGAAAATATTAGTAATTATGACCTAAAATAAAAGCATTTAAGTTGTGATAACATCCTAAGAACTTACCTGTGAAACATGCAATTATCAGGATAGTTTGCATGATTTACATCACAGGCACTCACGGAACAAACAACCATTGTATTTAATAGTTATAATCTTATAATAAACAAGATTTATAACACAAATAAATCAAAAAATCGCGAAGCTAAATTCAAGCTAGAAGACTGTAGAATACCTGTCATTCAAATGGGTTACAATGACATTAGATTTGCTTTCCTCTTCCATCTTGCTATGTTGCCGTATAAGATTTTCTTCTCGCTCACACGCTTTGGTGATCTATACGTTACTATATCTATGGGTTATACTGAGTAAAATGAAAAAAAAGAACATTAATTTAGGTATATTCATAACATCCAACTCGTTGTTATAAATGTTGGAAATCCAGATTATCCAATTTATTAGCGGCACAGCGCCTTAAACACAAAGTGAAAAATGTGAAATCGAAAATAACAGTCACGAGCAGGATTCGAACCTGCATCTCCTGGATACCGTCCAGATGCTTTGCCAATTCACCCAAAGACGTCAAGTATGAATGTGTTATCGAGATTAGCAGTCAGGAGCAAGGGTTACGATGGCTGAATTGGCAAAGCATCTGGACGGTATCCAGGAGATGCAGGTTCGAATCCTGCTCGTGACTGTTATTTTCGATTTCACATTTTTCACTTTGTGTTTAATGTATGTTACTAAGCATGTCAAATGCTAAAAATATATATAAAAATATCTAAATAGCACAGCGCCTTATTAATACATATTTTCAACAAATTAAAACACTACAGACCAACTTGTTTGCTTTTGAAACGGTTTTAAAAATATTTTTATTATTGTAAAGACAAACTCCGTGACCACCAAATACATAAGGTTAAGGACAGTGCGGTGTTTAGTGGTAAATCACTTCATTTGTAGGTGACAACCAATGCCACCCATCAGGTACCGTGTTAGTGTGTACGCGAAGATAGTGGCGCAGGATGTCAACTAACATTAAAGAAAAACTAAAGTAATTTGCAATGAGTAACTCTCTCGGCTTCAGTAACTTTGTGTATAGTTTTAGTTTTATAATACAATTGACGCATTATTTTAAATAATGTATTAGCATTGATAGGTGTCGTATAGCAGAAACAGGTCGACGCGATATGCCTATCCGGAATGTACCTATCGCATTAGTACCCGCTTCCCGCCCACGGCGTTTTCAATGCATGAGGGAAAAATTAAATTAGTATCGTATAGCCGACAACGCTGTAAGGGGAATCGCTAGAAGAGACAAAGATACAACCAATAAGGAGCATTTGAAAAAAGCAGAAAAGGTTACACTGAATCCGTAATGTAATTTATTTTATTTTCATAAAACAATGTCTTCTGTTGCCACCAACAGCTCATCAATATCATTAAATTTAAATAGTACCTATTATACCAACATGACTTGCGTACGTGTGACAGCCTATGATGTTCTTTATTTATCATACTAGCGGCCCATCTTGGCTTTGCTCGGGTGGACATTGTATAAACATTTTAGGATAAATGTAGAGTAAATGTATCTTTAAGCAGTACATAAGTTGTTTTTTTTTTTAATTACTATTTATTGTAATAAATATCTATCTAGTAATAAATATAGTCTATGTGATTTGTATACGTACAAAAATAAAAGTAATTTCTCTTTATAATATTAGTAATAAATATAGCAATGTTACTTAGGGATAAAGTAGCATTCTAATGGTGAAAGAATTTTCGAAATAGGTCTAGTAGTTTTTAAGTTTATTCGTTACAAACATATAAAAATACAAATATTTCCTCTTTATAACATTAAGTATAGATCTAGCGCATTTCGCGCGGCTTCGCTCGCATCATTGTTTTAATTCCATTTTGGATAGCATTCGTGTAAAATCCTTTTAAGTGCTCACCTACAGTACTTATAAAAAATAAACCGTATGTAAATTTTCGATACCCTGGCCCCAGGAGTTTCGGCTGTGTGTTGATGTGTCAGTACGTCATTATTCTTTTATATTACTTGCTTATATATAATTATAATTCTGTTGCTGTCTGTCACTGAACTCTACCTAAATTGTAACATTTAGTAACTTTTAAAGATTCGCGAATTGTACACATATTTAAAGTAGCATAAACGGGTCTTTTTCGCGTATAAAATAGGTGAAATTATTGACTACCTTTTACCCGACGTCTGTGAGGTCTGCAGGTATTTTATAACTAGCTGATGCCCGCGAAATTATTAAATTTTCCCTGTGAGTTAACTATACCTACCTACATCGTTTTAAAGTTTCGTGTCACAATGGCATAATTATTATTTATTATTATGCAAGAGACGAACTCTTTACATTATATGTTCTCAACACGTAACTAGCTTTCTTCTCATGTTTTCTATTATAGGCGTTACTTACTACTAACTTCCACCACATTCTCTCCAATTGTGGTTACCTAGCCTATCAATTAATTTTATTGAATATCAATTGCCTGTTTTCTTTAAGTTTGTTTTTGAACCTCAAGCTTTATTACTACGAAATTTCTACAGTATTAGCCGTACTTTGGCAACATCTCTAAGCCATTGTGATAACATTTTAGATCTATATTTTTTAGCATTCGACATGCTCCGCTACTTTTTAAAGTATAAATTATTATTAATTATTAATCTCATTTTCCTTATTCACAAATAATTTATACCATTGTGATAACCTTGAAAATATTTGCCGCTGGCAAACTTGAAAGCGAATGAGCTCTAGGGAGATATCCCAATTTTATTAGAGCGCCTTTCGCTGTTTTGACTAAATCTTCAAAACACTCTCGACAGTAAGAAAAGTTGAACTCAGCTAATAAAAGAAATAATATGAAGACATCCAGTAAAGAGATCCTCCAGTACTGACAAAACACTTAGAAATAGTGAGAGATGATCTCAATTCATGCGTTAAGACATTATATTTTCTGTTACGTGCTCTACTTTCAAAGTTATTCCATAAATCTAGTAGACGTCAATTTATAAAATCTAATTACACTTTACACAACCATCTTCACATTTGCTTTTACACCATTCTTTTAAATTATTATACTACTTGCCAATCCAACGTTAAGACAGGCCAAACGACGAATGAATGAAAACACGGTGGTGCGTTGATAACGGGGGGAAAGACAGTGCACAGTGGGTTATTATTTAGTGAGTAAGGGCCCTGCTACACTGACCCGCTGGTCTTAAGACATTCCATTCAATTGTTAAGTTTTAGGGGCTTATAGTATTATATTCTTTCGCTTAGCCACCGTCGATACGAATTTAGCACAACTGTAATCACTATTGACACTTTAATCAATGAAATGCTACCACTCTATTACCACAATTTCAATGTTGATTAACTCATTATATGTTCACATACACCACACGTAAGCATAAATATATACCTAAGATTAATAAAACACAAAGGACCATGGCGAAAAATTAGTTGACGATTATGTGAGCGTCTTGATATATCCTGATATCATATGTCCAGTTAAAACAGGTAGTATATTTTTAGTCAACAAAGTTATAATCATAGTTATCTATTAAAATTATTCCGGTATGTCAAACTATTGCTATCTCGACTTTGCATACGCTGATAGCTTGTCTACAATATTCTTTGTCTAAGTTGAGTACCAATAATTTTTTTTGCGTTGCAAGCCATCATTTTTTTTTTATTTGTTTCAGGCATTAGCAGAACCATCAGCCTTACAGTAACTAAACATCGTTATTCTCTGATCACAGGTAAGTTTAATTCATGAAACAAGTCGTAGTTGAAATCAGTCATATAAAATTAGTCAGTCAAGTCAAAGTCCTGCTCCAGTAAAACAACACAACAACAAGTGATGATTTGGTTGAAATCAGGCTAAACCTAGAGTGGAAACTAGCTTTTAAGAGTGCTGCTGATACTTGATGATGGTCTCAAGCCTGATGGGTATTTGCAAAATCGTCCGTGTAGTGACAGACTAAGAATACAAGTGTCACCACCTCATTCTTTTCCACGGGTGTCATACGAGGCGACTAAGGCAATAAGCAATTATCACCCATTGCATTACTAGTGGTAGGGCTGGGTAACAAGTGGGATATTCACTTGCTACTGAGCCCGAGCGATTTGGTACCACAATCTCCAGTGACCGGCCATAAAGCACGTTTGTGTGTTTTGGCTATAGTAGTATTCTTTCATTTCATATCTGTAAATTGAAATGGTGAGTAGCGGCTTGACACTGGCTCCCGATATAGTTGGGTCCATGATCGACGGTAACAATTTACAATCAGTTGGGCAGTGGCTTGTCGCCACCATAAGCAACAAAAATATCCTTATATTGTACCTTGCGTTGCAAACAAACATACTATTATATCGCTATGGGAAGACGCGGGTAATGCGCTAGTGCATAATATTATAGTAGGTACAGCATCAGTGATATAGATAAACCAACGTAACCGTTGAGTGATCGCCCATTCTTAGGCGACGACGTCTTACTCGTAAGAGCGCACCTCTGCGTGATTTCATTCAGCATTCTATAAAATTGAAGATTTCATACCTAAACTATTTTAGATTTTTTTTTGTGCAATAATAACGAGTTTTGTAATCGTAATGCTGTATGACATGTTTGTAAATGTGACATATTTTTTAATAATAATTGTAATACATAATGCTCTAAATCTGACTTGTAAATTATCTTTACCAATAAATTGATTATTGATTATTTCCATCCACATATTTTATGAGGCTGCCGCGGATGGTTATGAATGCCTCCGAATGATCAATCGGCGATCGGCCCAATCCTTTAAAGGTGCTTTTAAGGGCAACGTTTATGACTATCATAAAATAGAAATATAACGGAAATCCGATCTTGTAATATGTTAGAACATAACCTACAAAATTAAATATTCTTATCGTAATAACTAAAAAGGCCTTCTTAGACAAAAACTTATACACCCCAAGGCTCAGAAAATTACAGTTATTCAATACGCATATTTTTTGAACAAAGACGCAACAATTTTTTGTCAACTAATTTAATGTATGGGAGTTCGCCATTGTCCTTTATAAAGAATTTAAGGGGATTTCGCTCCCATATTAACGAACGAACTAAATTCCACGTTGTTATAATTCGACTTTAAGACGCTCATGAGTGATGCGTTAAATGGTAAACACGCGTTAATTTCATATAACTACGTTAATTTACCTTATAATCGGAAATACTCCATGACTTTACTTATTTGTAGATTAATTTTTATATGCTTGAATAAGTTTCTTACCTCCATCGTAAACATCGCACCGGGGACTTATGTCTGTGCGTGCGCCGATGATATTTGAGCATTTTGCACAAAAATGTTCATTTCACCAGCAGTCAGATACTATTCTTAATAGTCGTTGATCGTTAACAAAATCACAGCACCGACACATCTTATAGTCAAAAAGCACACACACGATCACTAAACACCAGCAGTTATTAATACAGAAACATAAGGTTGTCGTCGGGAGTTACTACTCGAGTATGGTTAATAAAACCCGACGGTGATCTACAATGCGTATGCGCTACTGTTATGTTACGGTTGGATAGCAAATCTTTTATGCTCATCTGCATCCAGACGGTATAGCATTAAATTGAATAGGTGAGATTCTACCCCGTCCAATATGTAAACATAGCCATGAGCATTGAAATAAATTACGTAAATTAAACAATAAATTCTATACCCGATTGTAAGAACTAAAGAAATTATAAGACAATACATTGTTTTTCTCGCGGTTTGTAAACATAAGAATAACAGAATCGCTATGTACACGAATATTAAGAGAGTTTATTTATTTAGAATTGCAAACATTTGCTTACACTATTACATATATAGAGAAGCAACATTATTAAATATCTGGCAAAGTGTAACAATTAATTATAGGCAAATACAACATGCTTTGTACGGACAAAACTTAAACTAATTAACAAAAGAGTTTTCTTTTGTGGATGGATGGATGTTTATCCATCCATCCATCAGCCTTTCAACGTCCACTGCTGGACATAGGCCTCCCCAAGAGAACGCCACAACGAGCGGTCCCATCATGGGGGACAATGCCGTAATCGCCACGTTTGGCAGGCGGGTTGGCGATCGCAGTGGATGTTGTTAATACTCGAGGGAGTGCTGCTGCCCACTCCTCCGGCATTCCCTCAGTCGGCTACGACTCCCGTGGGTAGAGAGGGGTGGGACAATTCTAAAGCCGGCCCCACACGGCCTCGTCAAAGGAAACATAATAAGAAGTTATTTTGATAAGTTTAACAAAATGGTGGGCTAGAATAAGTGGATGAATTTGTATAACGTGGATGTGGATTCAATCGGGATGGAAGGTACACCACTGATATCAGTCTCTATATAGAGAGAAGAGTAAATGCGGGAAATAGAGTGAACAACGCATTGGGACAAATCCTCGGCAGCCATCACCTCAGCTAGAAGGTACGTGTCGCAATACACAGAAATGCGATATCTGCGGAGAATCTGTGAAGTGAGGACTGACCGCATTCATAATGACGACATAAGAGAGCGAGTAGGATGAAAGAGAGTATTGGTATAAAGATGCGAAAGGGAATGCTCCGATTGTTCGGACATCTGGAAAAAATTCCGGACGTACAAAGTTAAGAAAGTTGAAGGATGTAGGTACTGGGGGAGACCGAGACTACCTAGATCGGTCATGTATTGAAGGAGGGTAGAGTCAGGAGTCTCCGAAATCAGCGAGCGTGTATGAAGAGAATTATTAATGTTGAGGAAGCGAGCGATGTACCTATGCAAGTATAGAGTCTTTTGGCATTCTGTTCTCTCTGCCTACCTGGCAAGGGAAATGGTGTGATGATAAGAAGTAAGTAATATCATACAAAGACGGATACATCTTTGGTAATAGTGTTCGACTAATATAATTTTTTAAACAACATTACTTTTGCAAACCATCCACGCCGTCCGCACAGATCGTGCGCTGGATTTGAGCTCCGGCCCACGTTAATCAGCGCCAGTTACGCGTGGCAGTGTTGATAAATCATAAGCTATCACTCTGCTGAGGGTACCATATTTGACCGTTGCGGTCAATTTTTATAAGTAATTATACCAGTCACAACGAATCTTTGTGTCTCTGAAGTTAGGCACAGAGCAAGAAATGGGAATTGTGACGGAATCATACGATTAGTGCTGACTAATTTAAATCTTATTATATTATAATAAAGCCAGCGGTATCACAATATAAATTGATATATATTTTTAGAAGTTTGCATTCAACTTTGCTTCAGAATTATTTGAATTACATAAAATCATGTAAAGATGAGGAGTTACAGCATTCCGGTGCAGAAGACAGTTTCTAGTGTCGCCGGAGAGAGGCGCATTCCGCACGCGTCGGCGCCCAATCGGAACCGAAGATTTCCACCACAATATTTGTGCTGTTCTCTTATGCATTGTTGTTATAAAATACTTTTGATCCTCACTTCTTGATAACAAGGAGAAAATATAATAATCATACTTAATATTATAAAGTTTAGTTTGTTTGTTACGCTTTCACGCGAAACTACTTAACCGATCATCATGAAACTTTGTACACATATTCTTGGAGGTATTAGAAGTTTTATAGGATACTCTTTATTAAAAAAAAATGTTTTTACGAAAGATAATAAAATTGTTTGTCGTTTTAAAGGTTGCTTTATTTATTTTTATGAAATTCCTCGCGGACGAAGTCGCGAGTAACAGCTAGTAGTTTTATAAATTTCACTCGATATGATACATTATTGTCAGGATTCTTTAACATTCTTTAGCTAACTTTTATAACATTTTAATTAAATTGGTAAAACGCATGAAAATCGGTTGTTGGTTTTTTGTTAGACAAACACAGACTGACGCGGCAGGGGACTTACTGTTATAATATGATTTATTAGTATTGATTAGTGAACCGCCCTCGCTTCGCACAGATACAATTGATTAATGTCACTCTACCTATTCTGAAGTGCTATTAAGATATAGGTGAAGCCAGCGTAAGGCACAAATTAAAATTGATCAAAAAGTACTTAGAATGTAGTATTATACATGTCAGCATTCCTTGGAGAATTATTTAAATTAACATGAAAACCGTTACAAAATTCGTTGTGATTTAGAAGAAAAAAGCGAACAAACAGATAGACGCGGATAGCGACTTTATGTATTATATATAGGTACGTAGTATACAGTAACGATAAGGCTTACGAGATTAGTGGTGAATAGTGTATGTGGTGTCTGTTAAGTTTAATGACCATTGGGACCTCATAAAAATTCTGTTCATGATGCTAACACAAGCCCTCAAGAAAGGGAGCCCAAAGTACTCAACAATTAGGGTTCAGTGGTGATTTTATGGGCAGTTAAAACGCATTCATCGACATTTTATATCCGGTTTTATTAGTGTAAACCAACGCTTGTATCGGGATTAAAAAGTAACAGCCAGGCGCCTTCCTACAAATGATGCACGCCGTGACACTGACAATTTACTGCACACACACTTTGTCACGTCTTACTGGTGTCATTTGTAATACAAATTAAAACTGTGCACCCGTTACTATCCATCCCAAAGTCCTTCCAGGTTATTATAAATATCGAATATATAAAATTCTCGTATCACAGTGTTTGTCACCATTCTCCTCCAAAACGGCTTGAACGATTCTTATGAAATTTTGTGGGTATATTCAGTAGGTTTGAGAATAGGATACAAACTATTTCTCATACCCCAAAGTGATAAGGGTGGTCCACCCCAAAAAATATATTTTTATTTTTGAACAAAATGGTTTTTTTTTTATGATTTGCCATTAAAAATTACATACAGCCCTAAATTTTCACCCTTCTACTGCCAAACCCTATTTTTTAATAGTGATATTAGTACTTTAATAATTTTAATTACAAAATCTTCACGAAAAAAATATGGCGTTATGGCGGTACGATGTACGCCAGGTAAGCTAGTTATTTTATATAATTAAATCAATAACATTTATTACATCGAGGGACCAGAAATGTTTCAAGTTAATCCTTACTAATATTATAAAAAAGCAAAAGTGAGATTGTTGTTTGTTTATTTGTTACGTTTTTCCGGCGTAACTACTGAACCAATCATAAATTTTTGTTTACATATAGTCTCAAACCCAGAAAAGAAAAAACGGATGGCTCCTGTAGAATGGCAAATTTTTGCAGAGGTCAATAATGTGCCGTAAAATGAAGTTTTTATATTCTAAAGTCCCCACGGTCGAAATTACGGGCTAAGTCTAATATCTTATAATTAAGATGCGCAAGACCTTCATGTGAGAATTTTGCAGGAAATATCCATTATCAATCAACGAAATGAAATCCTTACTAATATTATAAATATCAAGTGAGTTCGCTTGTTACGCTTTCACGCAGTTACTGTTTTAACGAACCAATTATCATGAAATTTTGCATAGGTACATATATAAAATAATTGGTTCCCGTAGGATAGCTAATTATAGTATTGGTGTAAAGATGCGAAAGGGAATAAACCATTTGGAAAGAATGGCGGACGAGCGACTGGTTAAGTAGAGACATAATGCGAGAGTGGAAGGATGAGGATGTAGGTGTACCTACATCCTTCCACTCACCTTGAGACTCGCCTACCTAGACCAAATCCGTCATGTATTGAAGGAAGGTGGAGCCAACCGGCGAGCGTTTATGAAGGGAGTTATGAATGTTGAGGAAGCGAGATATATGCAAGAATAGAGCCTTTTGGCACTATGTTCTCTCTGCCTACTCTGCAAGGGAGATGGTGTAATGATAAGTAAGAAGTAAAAATTGTGCCGTAGAGTGATATACATATCATTTACATTTTCCTTTATATGTCCACGCAGACAGACTCGCGGGCAGTATCTAGTACATAAATAAAATTCATATTTTATTTACGAATTGAAACGCCATTAAACAAGAAGAAGAAGATACGAATTGATACATTGTTTCTACATATTCCTAATACTAAAAACCTAATTATGCTTTAGTACCCTAATCTAATTAACAGATTTCATAGACACCCTAATGATCTGAAATAATATCAGGGTACCCAAAGAGAATCTGTACATAGCTTATCAATGAGTAACATGATTGTTAAAATGTTAAATATTATAATAACAAAATGCTCACTGCGACCAATCATCGATGACCATTGTCTTCAGTCACGACCCCACGTCAGTGTGCGACCATTTTTTTAACACATTCTGTGCTTGCATTCCTACAGTGGCAGGTACGTCAACATACCAAGGACATCAGATTCAATTGTAACCAAGCGACATACCAAATAAATAACAATTGAACCCTATCATATTAGGTTCAAGACAGATCAACACAATCAATAGAGTAGCGCGTCCTTTTTAGGGTTCCGTACCCGAAGGGTCAAAACGGGACCCTATTACTAAGACTTCGCTGTCTGTCTGTCCGTCCGTCTGTCACCGGGCTGTATCTCAAGAACGGCCATAGCTTGACAGTTGAAATTTTCACAAATGATGTATTTCTGTTGCCGCTATAACAACAAATACTAAAAACAAAAAATAATAATATTTAAGGGGGGCTCCGATACAACGTCTGTCTGTCCGTCCGTCTGTCACCAGGCTGTATCTCAAGAACGGCGATAGCTAGACAGTTGAAATTTTCACAAATGATGTATTTCTGTTGCCGCTATAACAACAAATACTAAAAACAAAAAATAATAATATTTAAGGGGGGCTCCGATACAACGTCTGTCTGTCCGTCCGTCTGTCACCAGGCTGTATCTCAAGAACGGCGATAGCTAGACAGTTGAAATTTTCACAAATGATGTATTTCTGTTGGCGCTATAACAACAAATACTAAAAACAAAAAATAATAATATTTAAGGGGGACTCCCATACAACGTCTGTCTGTCCGTCCGTCTGTCACCAGGCTGTATCTCAAGAATGGCGATAGCTAGACAGTTGAATTTTTTACAAATGATGTATTTCTGTTGCCGCTATAACAAATATTAAAAACAAAAAAAAATATATAAGGGGGGCTCCCATACAACGTCTGTCTGTCCATCCGTCTATCACCAGGCTGAATCTCAAGAACGGCGATAGCTAGACAGTTGAAATTTTCACAAATGATGTATTTCTGTTGCCGCTATAACAACAAATACTAAAAACAAAAACAAAACAATATTTAAGGGAGGTTCCCATACAACAAACGTGATTTTTTTTGCCCTTTTTTGCTCGCTATTGATAAAACCACGAAATGAGTCAAATTTTACTTGCAAAATTTGGTAACAGCCAAACACCATGGTTACAGAGAGTTACAATAATGTAATGTTATTTACCTAGTCAATGGTACGGAACCCTTCGTGCGCGAGTCCGACTCGCACTTGGCCGGTTTTTTTATCCTAGTGAGTGGATCGCTTAGGCTAAGTTAAGATGCATTGTAATACTAAAAAATCAATTAAGATATAGGTTAGTTGTTGTACCTGATTTATTTGCATATAATCTGATGTCTTACGGAATTAGTCCATTCGAAAAACTCAACAGCACCCTTAGGATGATAACGAAACGTTAGACGAACTTTCGTTTCACTTCATTATGATTGGTCGTCTGAATCACGCATCGAAATCTCGACTAATAAGGACGGTTAGACGGAATCTCATATCTCACAATCGACATCGTATCGTCTCGCTTGTGATTGGTAGAGAAACCAATGCGTGATGTCGCAATAATACGTTGGCCAATCACGGTGATCTCTCAACCAATCACAGTGATCACGATACGATCGACATGTGAGATATGAGATTCTGCCTAACCCCCCAGGAATCACGCGTCGACTGTTGATCAATTACAATGACTCGAAACGAAAGTTCGTCTAACGTTTCGTGTTTCATTGTAAGGGGGCAGGGCTCGTTTAGTCCATAATGTAATCATAATATATCAATGAGACAGTTGTAGTCTACTAATGGATATATAAAGGCCTCTTCGATTTTGTGCCATCTCAGCTGGCACTGTGCCTTCTGCATGCAGTCTATTCTAGACGTTTTTCCAGGTTATCAGTTCAGACGGCGCCTACGGTTTTACTAAATTAGACCATTCAAAACAGTATGTAAACTATAACGGCCCAAAATTAAAATCTATTCTTGATTATTATGTATTCCGTATAGTTTACATGTAGTTTACAGACCGCTGATTAAATCTGACTATGCGAGGGGAGATAGATCTGTATTGATGACAGATTGGTATAAAGCAGTCCAACATGTAAACTTTTTTAAAATAGTCTCGGTCTGAAATTAAGGATAAACAAAGCAATCTCCATTAGTTCACAAGGGTGCATGGATCTACAGACACTTAATGGGGATTGGAGATCGATGTAGAAGGTCAAAATTAACTTTGAAATCATGAAATTTGAACGTTTATATGAGTAGAACAGCAAATAGTATAATTAAGCAAGAAATATTCTACTAGTAATACTCACGTTCGCAGGTTCCCAATCAAATGATGAGTCGTATTGAAAACACTAATCAAAAAAACATAAAATCAAGATAAGCATGTATTTGGAAATGCATGAAAACGAGGTTTTACATATACGAGCAGCTGGCAAGTTTTAATGTAGGTCCACGCAAATTGTTTGAATAATGCCTGACGGGCCACCAGGGTAATTAGATCATAGGAATAGAATGTACGTGCAGAGCGTAAGTGAATTTAATTTCTATTTCAGAATCTAATTTATATTATATTTAATCAACATTTTATAAAGCTATGTTCGTGCCTAAATAAGGTAGAATTACCCCTTTAGTAAATGTATGTATATAAGTAATAGGTCCCAGGTACTATAATAGGTACAAAAAGGAGGAGGTGATGTATGAAGAGAAGGCGGCAGAGCGCAAACGAGAGATGCTTAGCAGTCTCCCGTCCCATAGAAGACGCACTGGGCGCTAGAGAGCGCTTAACAAACTCCAGCCCCCATAAGCGTTAGCCTGAGGATGATGGGCCTGGAGCAGTTTGTGAATCTAGCAGAAGCAGGCAAGAGATGGACCGTCGGCGCACGTGTTCCGCGAGTGCCTCTCGATGAGGGCGGGATTTACGTGTAAAAAAGGTCATAGGTGCTCTAGTAGACGTCAAGTTTGATCATATATCTATCTATACATATTATAAAGTACCGTTCGCCGCGATTGTATGTCTGAAGAAGTATTTATTAAAACTGGAAATCTAATGAACAGAATTTTATGCAGTTTTCATCAATCTCGTTATTGCGAGATTTAGTGGTCTGTTCAGAAAGTGGAGACACTGGCGAGAGCATGTCCACTTCGGAGGGCTTGAAAGAATAAAGATTGAAAAGTTGCAAGAAGAGCGTGTAAGAGCAACGTATGAAGAGGGTGTCCGTGAAAGGCTGACAATGGCAAGTAAGCCGGAATCTGACATAGAAGAATGCTGGAGAGTATTGAAAGATTATGGTAGATACAGCGAAAGAAGTATGTGGATGCTCAAAGAAGCATAGGAAAGTGAAAGGTGATGCATAGTGGGATACGGAAGTAGCATCTTCCGTAGACCAAAAAAAGAAAGCGTGGCTGGACTAGGTATCTTCTTTGAACATGAGTGCAAGTATGAAAGAACAGAAGAAAGAAATATACCAGCAACGTAAGAATGACACCAAAGCCTTAGTGAAAGAGAAGCGTGATAGAGCAAATATGATTGCAGAAGAAAGGCTGACCAAAAACTTCGAGAGCAATACCAAACTTTTCTGGAGGGAGGTAAAGAAATCTCGGAGTGGTTGGTCAGCTTTCAGAAAGAATAAAATAAGGTCCGAAGGTGGAGACATTCTTACGCAAACACAAGATGTGTTGAGCTGATGGAGTGAGTATTTTGGAGATATGTATGCGGATGTTCAGGGTGATGCCGGTGCCACATGTGGTCTAACAGATCAGCATTCGGTACCGGCATTTAGTATGGATGAAGTTGAATGGGCGATTAGAAGATTGAAAAATGGTAAGGCAGCGGGTATTGATATGGTGTCTGCTCAGATGATCGAGCTTGTCTGGGAATCCTTCCTGATGCTTCTTAATTTATGTTGGAGCTCACGAATGGTTCCCAAGGACTGAGAAGCGCAGTCATCGTGCCCTTGTTTAAAAACAAGGGTTCACGTTATGACTGTGCAAACTACAGAGCCATAAGCTTGACCAGTTTGCATGCATGGATCAGTTTCAGGTGTGGAAGAGAATGCATGGATCAAGTGTTTTCTCTGCGCAACATTGTGGAGATGCATCTGGTTGTAGGCCAGAGGGTTTTCTGCAGTTTTATGGATTAGGAGAAAGCATTTAACACTGTTGTACGAAAGGAACTTTGGGACATTTTGCCGGAGTATGGTATTAACGGTAGACTGCTACAAGCGGTGCAGTTCAACTACATGGACTGCAGAGCTTGTGTGCGGCTGGATGATGGAATGTCACCCTGGTTTGATGTCAATATCGGCGTTAAACAGGGCTGCGTTCTATCAGCCAGACTGTTTATCATACATCTGGATAAATGTCTACAAAGGTTGAATGAAATGAATGTGGGAGTTTATATGGGCGACTCAGTGGTTAACTCTCTGTTATATGCAGACGATGCGGTCCTATTAGCGCAGTCTGCGACTGACCTGCAAACCCTATGTGATTGGTAGCGACAGTGTCAGTCGTAATATGATCCTTCCTATCCTTAATATCATCCTTCCTGTAATCACCCACATTCTAAACTACTCCATATCCAGCGGTGTCTTTCCAACCACGTGGAAGGATGCCCACATAACTCCCATACCTAAAAAGAAAAGCCCTTCCAGCTTTGCTGAATACCGACCCATAGCCATTCTACCATTCCTTTCCAAAATCCTAGAACGACTTATCCAATCCCAGCTTAGTAGTTTCCTCTCAGATAACCAACTCCTTAACCCACTCCAATCGGGTTTCCGACCTGGTCATAGCACCACTACAACCCTGGTTCATATTACGGAGGACATTAGGCTAGCTATGGAGAAAGGGGAACTAACAGTCTTGGCTCTTCTTGACTTTAGTAACGCTTTTAACACCGTCGACTTTGATGTCCTGCTTGGCATTTTGCGTTCCCTTAACATATCTCCAACAGCTGTTGGTTGGTTTCATAGTTACCTGTATGGTCGCCGGCAACGCATTTATATTGAAGGCAATGTCTCTTCATGGTTCTCTACGCTTGCTGGTGTGCCTCAGGGCGGCGTTCTCTCTCCGCTACTTTTCGCAGTTTACATAAACTCTATCACTGACAAACTCATTTCTTCCTACCACCTTTATGCTGATGATCTGCAAATCTACTGCCGAGCTCCTTTAAGCAGGTTAACAGAAGCTATTGGAAGAGTTAATGAAGACCTTGACAGTATTTGTGACTGGAGTTCATCCTATGGCTTAACAGTAAATCCCTTAAAAACTCAGGCCATAATAATCGGTAGCTCTAGGATGGTATCAAAAATTAACTGGTTGCAATTGCCACGTATCCTGTTTAATGGAGTATTCATTCCGTACAGTGACAATGTTAAAGACCTGGGTATATATATTGATAGGTGCCTAACCTGGAGTCCACAAATCCAGGAACTAAGCAAAAAATTGTTTGCTTCTACTGGGTCCCTGCGAAGATTACGCAATCTTCTGCCATTTACTACGAAAACAGTGCTTGCTCAGTCCCTTCTCTTTCCTATCCTTGATTATGCTGATGCCAGCTATCTTGACCTCACAGAAGACCAACTTAATAAACTTGAGCGTCTTCAAAATCTCTGTATCAGGTTCATATTTGGATTGCGCAAATATGACCATATATCTGAATTTCGTAATAAGCTCAATTGGTTGCCGATACGACTTCGCCGGAATTCTCATATCCTATTTCTTCTCTACAATATTTTGTTTAACCCTCTTACTCCTTTGTATCTTAAAGAACGTTTTGTGTTCTTGCATGACTCGCATTCGAGACTCCTTAGATCATCCGATAATTTATTATTAAAAACGCCCATGCATTCAACAACATTTCAAGCCAAGTCCTTTTCTGTCCAAGCAGTTCAACTTTGGAATGTATTGCCTAGAAGTGTGCGCCACGCTGAAGCACTAGCTACTCTTAGAATAATTACACCTAGAAACCGAGTCCGCCTCGGTAAAGTGAGGCAACTCAAACCTAGCCATATTGGCTAAGTTCATTACTCAGCCCGTCAGTGCTCAAGGTCGTGTCGTATCGACAACTACACCCGAAATTTTTATTAAAAATGACGGTTAGTGCAGTCAACGGATGTCACAGTACATCGGAAAAGCACAAGAAAGATAGTAACATTACATTTCACGGGTAATTAATGCGTCTAAACTTATATTTTTACGTAAAACATTCATCAAAATGAAAAATAAATTTCAATAATTTGTCATGGCACAGTTTATGAAAATGTTGCCGACACGGGGAAATATTCTCCCACATTTTGTTGTTTAATTAAAAGTGAAACACGTCTCAATTAGGCAATTAAAGGCGCAATTTTTTAGGGTTCCGTACCCGAAGGGTCAAAACGGGACCCTATTACTAAGACTTCACTATCTGTCCGTCCGTCTGTCACCAGGTTGTATCTCAAGAACGGCGATAACTAGACAGTTGAAATTTTCACAAATGATGTATTTCTGTTGCCGCTATAACAACAAATACTAAAAACAAAAAATAATAATATTTAAGGGGGGCTCCCATACAACGTCTGTCTGTCCGTCCGTCTGTCACCAGGTTGTATCTCAAGAATGGCGATAGCTAGACAGTTGAAATTTTCACAAATGATGTATTTCTGTTGCTGTTATAACAACAAATACTATAAACAAAAAAATATAATATTTAAGGGGGGCTCCCTTACAACAAACGTGATTTTTTTTTGCCTCTTTATGCTCGCTGTTGATAACGGCAACAGGTAGACGCTTGAAATATTCACAGAATATTTAGTTATATGTATATTCACTTTAAAAATAAATAATTAAATTAAAATAAAACAAATATTTAAGGGGGCCTCCCATACACAAACGTGTTTCTTTACTCGTTTTGGCTCTGTCTGTCCGTCTGTCTGTCACCAGGCTGTACCTATCTAAAGAACGGAGATAGTATACCTAGTCAATGGTACGGAAACATTCGTGCGCGAGTCCGACTAGCACTTGGCCGGTTTCTTCTTTTTGATTAAATTAAATTGATTAATAAGGAAACTGAGACAAAAAACAACAAGTTCGCGTACTTCCGCGTCACTTACTTATAATAATAATATGTAATTTTATGTGTTGATTTGGTTTTAGGTTTCCTTCTGATTATTTTTATTTCACTCTTTTTAGTGCATCATGCCGGCAATATTCGTGTATTCTGGTAAATAGGTACGTTACACTGTTTAGGATGTAAACAAAACGGGTAACGACCAAGTAGTTTCGGTAAACGAATTGCACTTATATTTCTGTATGGGATCTATGGCCTTTGTCATCAATTCAGCAGTAAGAATTGATGAGTTCCAAATAAATAAAAGGTGTAATCTAATTTGTAATGTGATCACAACTATAAGTGTGAAATAGTTTCAACTTCCCTATTTTTAGGGAAAATTTAATGTATTATCAACATTATTTTTTCACTGTGTGCGTTTCGTCAAGCGTAAATGCAAGTACCTTATGCACACATAGATTATATTATTGCCTCACTTTTAACGGGCCACTTTGAAGGGAACTATCGTTCTAGGTGTAATTATTCTAAGTAGCTACTTTTAAAAAGTTAGTAAAAAAACACTATCTCAATTCCAATTTTTGAGATTCTTTCGGATAGTATCATCTGATTTCTAATAGCTATATGGTAGTTATGTATCATACTTATGTACTATTTAATATTAATCTATAACTATCGGTATTACTGGTATGTATGTATCTGTATATATGTATGTATTTATTTAAGTGTATTCATGTCTGTTTATATATGTATATATACTATAAAATGGTTCTTTTTACACCAAAAGCTGCCCTCCTAACTCTTAGTCTGCATATTCTTTTCCATCCAATGGTTGTCCGGAAGAAATTGCCCTGTGCGATAGGACCGCCAATTGTACAATATTATTATTTCTATTTTTATAAGTTACTGTTTGTTTTGCTATCTGGTGTACAATAAAGACGTTATTATTATTATTAAATATGATATAACTAAAAACAGCACTGTATTTAATATAAATAACAGATGCATCTCAAACACCGCGCCAAAATGGATAACAGTTGTGTTAAAAACAACAAAAAAAACATAAATTTGAATTTGGAACACAGAACATTTTTCCTCTACGAGAAGAATGACGGTTTAATACATTTTATTTGAGGATTTTTTTTCTTACCGACCTGCGCCATCTGGGTCGAAACTAGAGGTGGGTCGTTGAATCAATAAACTGTTTTTTTCAACGGCTTTTCATTCGTCAATGAGTTAACTGTTAATCATCAATGAAAAAACAGATTGAAAATATTAGCTGTTAATTTACGCCAACGCCCAAGACTATAATTATTTTATTCAGTTAAAAAAAACAGTTGAAAATATAAACTGTTAATTTACGTTAGCGGATCAACGGAATAAATTGACGTTGAAAATTCAAAACCTGTTATTAATTTATCAGCTTTTTTTAACCGGTTGACCATTTGTCATGTCAATGATTGAAATTGAAAACGTTGATACAAAATTGACACTGAACATTCAAATTAACAGTTTTTTTAACTTGTTGACCATTGATGTTTAACAGTTAAATTACATTAACGAAAAAACCGTCAACGACCCATGTCTAGTCGAAACCCCAGAACTAATTAGAACCGCGAGGGCGGTAAATACACGCTATTAAGATTGTGTAACTAATACTTTGTTTAAAATATTTCATATTTATCCAAAAAAGATGGCGTAACTCGAAACAATCGACGTCGTCAGTTTCCAAATGTAAAATTGCATTAATATGGCTGTATAAGCACTTAACTGCGAACACCAATAGCGGCTTTTAAAAATGCCACTAGCGACATCTAGGGCCACATATGTTAATGATTGTTGCCGCGTTCTGGTGCCGACAACGGTTGTATCTTTTACATTTATATTATTGTCCCTTTTTAATAGCATTGTCTCTTACTAAAACGAAACCCACCTATAAACAGTTTGTAGAACGAAGCTGACAGGGCCTGATTTGGAACCATAAACAAAATAAATCATCCATTCCCAATACTTTCTTGACTGAACGTAATACAATTAGAACCAGTACATAGATTTGCAGCAATGGAAAAGTATTTATCAGAAGAGATTAAAGTTGTGTAATGCACGGTAATTAACAATTTCCTGGTTAGAAAAAATGCCTCGCTCCGAGAGATTTCATTTCACATAATTCCAAACAACTTAGCTTTCTCCATACAGTTCTACGATCAAGTAACTGCTATTATAACCTGTGAGACAATGGTTCCGCTTCGATAATTATGAGTATTGTAGTACTATTGACAAATTGATTACCAACAACTAGAAGTATTATATTTCAGTTTATATGAATTATGGCCTAGTGAGTGATTGACTAACTCAGAAGGGTAAGTGGCATAAGGCTGCAACTTATAACCTTATAAATTACCCGAGATGGTTGAATCCTGAATCGTATGAAGCGTTATTAAATTTCTATCCCAAAAAAATATTGATCTTTTATCCCAATAAGAAGTTACTGTGGGATACGGCCAAATGAGAGTTAAAGGGTTTGAATTTCGAAGTTCACGTAGACTAAATCACAGTTAGAAACTAGTAAATATAAATAGACTAGATGACCCGGTGATCTTCGTATCTTCTACGATTTATTTTGTCAGAGATTATTAATCCTAATCAATCTACATTGTCCAAGGTTTGAATTGAGCTTTAATAATTCTTTTTTCCATCCATCCATCCATCCATCCATCCATCAGCCTTTTAACGTCTACTGCTGGACATAGGCCTGCCCAAGAATGGGGGATAGTGCCGTAATCACCACGCTTGGCAGGCGTGTTGGCGATCGCAGTGGATGTTGTTAATACTCGAAGGAGTGCTGCTGCCCACTCCCTCGGTATTCCCTCAGTCGGCTTTTACGACTCTCATGGGTGGTGAGGGGTGGGACAATTCTAAAGCCGGCCCCACACGGCACATTATTCTTTTTTAGTTGCTTGTAATTCAAATAATTAGAAAGAATGACAGTAGCTGTCATTTTGTCGTTTGTCTGTAGGCAAATAACCATACATAGTATCAAATATTTTAATATTTTTTCAATATGCTAATTTCTTATAGGGTAGGTAACGTTTTAAATTTTACTTTTAAACCACCCCTGTATTAGAGCGAACATAACAAAAAAAACAATTATTCAAATCGGTTAAGCCAGTTTTGAGTTTTAGCGAGACTAACGAACAGCAATTAATTTTTCACATCAAAAAAATGTTTGAGATCACTTTGAAAATACGAAATATTTTTATTGGCAGTATGGTGAAACTTTTTTATTTTATCTATGATTCTTCATTTAAAAATGTGATATTTGATCAAAAAACAATATCAATAACATGTCAAAAACAATTGTTATTCCCTATAAAAAGAAATGCAATCTTTGATTACGCTTATTCAGAAATCTGACCGACAAGATTCAAGCAATATAAATTTTTCGTTTAAAATGTTGATTTGGAAAGATGCCTAAAGGATTGCCTGAAGCTTTACGAGCAAGAATTGTTACTTTGGGGAAAGAAGGATATTCTATGAGAGAAATAGCTTGCCAAGTTGCTGTATCCCAATCCTGTGTCGTGAACACGTTGCGGAGGTATCGCGGCATGGATAACTGTGCTGATCAACCTCGCAGTGGTCGGCCAACTGTTCTTACTGCTGGCCAGAAACGTTACATCAGAGTGCTGACTGCCCGCAACCCAATCAATGCCACTAAAATAAAAGCTGAGTTGCGGGCTGCCACTGGGCTAGAAGTAAGCACTCAGACCATCAGGAATTGCTTACACCAGGCTGGATTACGAGCAAGGAGATCCGAGCGAGCACCTCTGAACTCACGGCAACGACAGCAACGCAGATTGCAGTGGGCTAGGCTCCGCCAATATGAAGATAATAACAAGGAAAACATTTGGCAAAATTGCTTCTTCGTTGACGAATAAGCACTCATCCAGACAACCAAGGTGTCCGAGTCTGGAGAAGACGTGGGGATGCAGAGAGACAAAGAACTGCCACTGGTACTGTTCAACAAATCGGTGTCCTTTTGGAGCGGAATAATGATTAGAGCTAGAGCACCGTTAATCCCGTATTGGGGCTCGATGACTGCAGCTTTATACCAAAATGTTGTTATCGAAGGATTTATTATAAATGGTCTGCCATTTAGAATAAATCATGGCCACCAATTCGTATTGGTTAATGATAATGCACCCGCACATCGAACTCAACGAGTCAATGCTGCTCTCCGTCATCACAACATTGCCAGGTTAGACTGGCCTGCCGGTTCGCCTGACTTGAACCCGATCGAGCACGCTTGGGATATATCCTAAGGCGAGCTGTTTGGTACCGTCAACCACCTACCTCCCCACACAGTGCCAGAGATCAGGGAAGCTGCTATTGAAGAATGGGACAGGTTACCACAAGAAATCCTGAATAACTTGATTCTCAGCATGCCCAGGAGGGTTGCTGCTTGTGTTCGAGCTAGGGGAGGAGTTATCTTGTACTAAACAATTCCGTAATAAATTCTTAATAATGTTTCTTATTTCGTCGTTTTCTTTCATTTATTTCTTAGTCACAATTGCATTAAAATTTTCAAATATTATTTTTATTTGTAAAATAATTAATAGTTATTATCTTTTTTAAAAAGATCCCGAAAACCCTTTTTATATAGGGGTCACCCGGGGAATACAGGCGTATTGACGTATGTCAATACGCCAGTATTCCCCGAAGGGGTAGGCAGAGGTGTATTACACACCCACGATTCGCCAGCTATGTTTAGGTCCCACGTAATAGAGGGCGAGCCTATTGCCGTCTACCGGGCACATTTCCAAACTCCGGGCTGCTACTGAGAATTTTTCTCTTTACGAAAAAGCTCAATAACATTACCCAACCCGGGCATCGAACCCGAGACCTCATGATCAGCAGTCGCACACACTACCGCTGTACCACCCAGAATGAATCTGTCGTGAATGTTGACAGTGTAAATCTGCAATAGCAGGTGACAGTTGACTGAGCTAATCTAATTAGGTTGATTTCATAAGCGCGGAAAACTTAGAACGTACGAGTATCATAACAGTTCAATATATCGAGAGCGTCGAATCTAGTAATTGAAAGGAAAGTTTTGTGAGAACAATTGTATAGCGATAAATACTTGTGTAGGCAAAAGAAAAGGAGGGTCCCGTAGCTCGCTGCCCCTGTACAGCAGGGGTCTAAGCGTATTTATCACAGAAGCGCGCCGGAAGATACGGATGTGAGACAATTTAAATCACTCTCCGCGACCCATCATCCATTGTTACCGACTTCCCGAGCACAATCACTATGCTGTCTGTATATGAACGGAGCATAAATATCACTCGCGCCATTCATCATATTGACATTATTTACAAATTTCCATTCGCATCACGATCTAAATACCTACGTGACATGCACTTCAAATAACATATAACGTGTCACTATAAACAATCATAATTAAATCACTAGATCACCAATTCAGTAGAGATATTTCTTTCGTATACTCGTATCTATATGTATTGTTATTGCATTATTTTATTATGCACTTTCGCAAAGTGGAAGGATGTAGGTACAGGGGGAGACCGAGACTCACCTACCTAGACCAAATCGGTCATGTATTGAAGGAAGGTGAAGCCAGGAGTCTCCGAAACCAGCGAGCGTGTATGAAGAGAAATTATGAATGTCAAGGAAGCGAGAGATGTATGCAAGAACAGAGCTTTTTGGCACTCTGTTCTCTCTGCCTACCCCTCAAGGGAGATGGCGTGATGATTAGTAAGTATCATTATGCACCTTACATGACATTATGGAGTCCTAGTTCATTTGGATATTATGGGCACAGTTGTGAAATTATAAACGATAAGTATATGTACCTATATGAATCTACAGTAAAGCTGATAGTTACTCTATAGTCAAAAGAGCATGGCATGGTGCGTTAATAGACCTTAAAAAATATATACTTAAGATTATTATTATATCAAATCAGCTTTAGAATATGGAGGCGAACTTGCCTCTTCAAATCTTGCAACAATTATTGTTGCAATGAACGTTTACTTCCTTGTTATAAGAATGCTACAAGCAAGAAAGAATAACGTTACTATACCAATGTTGACTGACTGAAACTGTCCAGTGGTTCAATAAAGGGGACAATGTGCATTTAGTGGACTGCCGCAAACAAAACCACAGATGTTCAATATTCCGCAGACAACATAGGATCAAGTGCTTTGTGCTCGATGAAATTACTTTTTAGTGCAGCGATGAAAATATACGACGAATACGTCCAACAAACACCGAATCTATCAAGATTTTTTCATAAACTATCAGTGGTTAGATTTTCATCTAAAAAATTTTAATAACAGTTTAAGGTGTTTTAAAATTTTAATTATAAGTTATTAAATGTGTGTATAATTAGTTGAACACAATAAAATTTCATTTTCTATATCTATACTATTATAAAGCTGTAACAGAGCTGTGTCTGTACATTTAAGATATTTGAGAAAAAAATGACTGTAATAGGCTATATAGGCGTGTCTAAACACAAAACAATTTTTTTTAGAATTTTCGTCTGTTTGTCTGTTTATCTGTTTGTCTGTTCGCGCATCACACAAAATCTACTGAACGGATTTTGATGCAGCTTTTTTTATTTGAAAGGCCTTGATTATACTCAAAAACTGGTATACATTTTATCCCGTTACTATATCGGGAACCTGAGATATAACCGAAAAACTAAAAAATGATTTAAACTAGATTTTTTTTTAGAATTTATTTAAAAGAACTACTAGATGAATTTTGATGCAACTTTTTTTATTTGAAAGGTCTTGATTTGACTTAAAAACTGGTAGACATTTTATCCCGCTACTATATCGGGAACCTGAGATATAACCGAAAAACTAGCTTTTGGCTGCGGCGAAGCCGCTGGCAAAGGCTAGTAAATATATAAAATTGCAGTGTCTGTTTGCAATTTTTGTTACCTATAGGTTTGTTATAACAAAATACTAATTTTAATGACTTTGTCTGTCTGTCTTTTTGTTAGGGCTAATTTCCGAAACTGCTGGGCCAATTTTTAGGGTACTATCACTGAGCGAAAGCTGATGTTATAAGGAGTATTTTAGGCTACGGAAAAATAATTAAAACAACAGGAACCATATCATTTAGGAAAAACTTCATAATTTATAAAAATTATATATACTAGCTGCTACTCGACTTATTCCGCGTGGAATTTAGTTATGTATGTTTTTTTTTTTTGTGTGGAACCATTCATCCATCTATCAGTCTTTCGTCGCGTCCACTGCTGCACTTAGGCCTCCCCAAGAGATCACCACGACAGACGTTCCTATGCCGCCTGCATCCAAGGGCTGCAAGTAACTTTGACCACGTCATCGGTCCATTTGGTGTGAAGTCCTACACTGCGCCTTCTTACATGTAGTCGCTACTCGAGAAGCTTTCCACCCTAACGGTTGTCGGTTTGTCGAGCGATGTGGCCTGCCGATTGTCGCTTTAGCGTGCCGACCTGAAGGGCTATGGCAGTCACTCTAGCACTCCTACGAATTTCCGTGTAGCGGATTTTATCGCGTGGAGAAATACCGAGCATAGCCCATTCCATGGCGCGCTGCGAGACTTTGAGCTTGTTGTTGTTGTTGGAAGCTAACATTTAAGGACCACATATATGTCATTATTGCTAACACACACTAATCCTAGATCTTTATATCACATTTTATTTTTTTAAAAGGCAAAAGTAATATACACATGCGATCCCAAGACCCCACCAACTAGAAGTCACCCATCTAATCCACTAAACCATCGAGGCAGTTTTAAAATAAATTAAATCGTTTAAGATACGAAAGACTATCCGAGGTTCTTAAATTCAAACGCTGAATGCGATACCTCGTGATTTATGGACAAGTATTCTTGTGTAATCTGTACGGTCATATAACGTAGTAAGTAATAGCCTTTTTTTTTTGTTTAGGCGGGAATAAATATACCTAACCGCACACCCCGTCGTTCGGGGCAACGAACAAGGTAGTGTGGGGCCCTCACCCACTAAAGAAACCCGCCATGTGCCGTCTCTCCGCCTTTATTGGCGGGCCACTGGAACTATGTTACATTCCTTCGGTGGTCCGCCGGCGGCTTACCCTTTCGGGTACCCTCTACTGAGCGACGCACCCACACACGGAGCATCGCACCTTCGCGGAAGGCCTTGCGGGTGGCGGACGTTCCCCGGTCCAACCACCCGCAGCCTCAGCTAGGGCGGCATTAGGCGCAAATACTCACGCCTGCACCGCCCCAGTCGCTGGCGGCGGTTCGGGTCTGCGGAAGGATCAGCCTCCCTGGCCCTCTCTGACGCTTCCTTCCGCGAGATGACCTCGTCGCAGAAGGCAGCGACCGCGGCCCAATTCCTGTCGCTGCCAAGCATCGCTCTAACGACGCTCGGCAGCGAGAGGTCCCCCCCTATTGCCGCGACGAGATCACGGCGCTGCCCGCCCCAAGCCGGGCACGACTCAAACGTGTGCTGCGCCGTGTCCTCGTCGCAGCCACAATGGTGAGAGCCCGGAGTCGCTTCCCTCCTTGCAACTATGTGCAGATATCTGCCGAAGCAACCGTGCCCCGACAGCACCTGCACCAGTCGGAAGGTAAGGACTCCGTGCCGTCGCCCCGCCCACTCCTCCAGGACAGGCTGGAGCGCCCCTACGGTCCAGAGACCGGCTCGGAGCGCTTCCAGCCGTGTCCTCCATCTGGCCATGGCAGCTCGGCGGCCATCGCCATGCCACCTGGCCACCTCCCTGGGTGGGGGACGACCACCCACCTCTCGCTCTTGCGACGTCCGCCGATACACTTCGGCGAGCACCTCCGCCTCTAAGTCCCCCGGGGGGAAGCAGTAATAGCCTAGCGGTGAAATCAAGGACTGTCAAGACAACGGTATGGAATTAGATTCTTAGAGCTAGAGACTTCGCGAACTTTATTAAAATATTGAGAGTATTTTATACAAATTAATAATTTCCCTGTGAATACCATGATAAAACCTAAAACTTCGAGATACTAACTATCCTATATTTGTTTAAGTTTTTATGTTTTCATTTTATGTTCCAGGCAAAGATTGTGTGGCAGGCAAAGAGTAAAATAATACTATAGGAAGTGGTAGTTATTGCCATGAGCACTGCCAGTAATAAATATATAGCTCTAATTGGTTATTGTACACAATGAGAAATATAAATAAGACATAAAATAAACAATCCTCTATGGATTGTTAGTGTGTATTGCCACTGTCGTGTGCCAGACTTCGGAACAAAGTTTTGGTTCGATAATATATATATCTATGACAATTTGATCCGTTTCGCTTTTCAAAAGTTTTGAGTTATATAGCATTATTTAATGTTTACTTTAAAAGCACAAAACATGTAGCAAAGAGATCGGTGCAAAATACTTCTATGTCCCTTCACAAAGATTAACTTTGATGAAAATCTCTGATTCATACGCTACAAAGACTCGAGGGGAGGATAGACAAACAGTTGGTAAACATAAAGCGAGACTTATGTTAATGTTACTGACGTGTTTGTAATATCGACGATAACAAGTATAATTTCTTAGTAAATCAATCTAAAATACTTTCTCCAGACATAGAACTCATTAGTAGATAAGTACCTACCTATTTAAATTTATATTGTACAGAATAAGACATGTATTAAGCCTTCACATATCATTACTTCTTCCGAAATAATTTAAGTCACTTTGTCATTTCGTGTTAGATGTACGATTGCTATGAAAATAAATTTAATGACGATTAATTGAATAACCTATATGGTTCAACTAAATAATTAATAAAAAAATCAAGATTCGCTAAGCATTTAACATAAAAGTAATATAGTAATATTGATACTATAAATAATGTACTTATATAATTTCAAATGTCATTCTACCGGTATGATGTAGGTAGGTATAGCTGCAATAGATATAATTAAAATCGACTCGGAGCACCTAGGTTGTCACCAAATAGATGAAAAGTCACCGATCATTACACAATATTACTAATGTACCAGTACATATATTTGAATAATGTTTATATTGCCATATATACCCTATAATATACCTAAATATATATTTTTAACTATACTAATGTAATTTTTACTTAATATTAAATGTATGTTCATGACAAAATATTATTGATCAGTGTTAAAATTTCTGGGAGTTATGCGATAATTTATAATTAATTCAGTGATTTCTTTTTAATCTTTATGTGATCAAGGTGTACCTCTAGTGGTAATAAAATTCAAATTTAATGTTCGTAAGGCTAAACGCGTAAGCCAGAATATTTATTCAGTATTTTGTTGATCTTAATGAAGCTTCTGCATAATATGGGGTTAAAAAAATCACAGTTTTGCATGCTTTCTCCTGTCCTACAACAACTGCATCTTATGAAAACACGAACATCTATGCAAATGAAGCGCGTACACGAAATAGAAAATATACTCTACACTATAAACATATCGGTAATGGAAATGTTGGCAACTGATGTGATTATTAGCAAAAAAAAAAATACATCCACAAAACCATACAAGTTACATTCGAAATGTTATTGGCGCGAATATACGTTAATCGCGAGCGCTAGGGGTACGTCGAACCGCGCTCTTCCCCGATTGTAAACTGCGAAATGCATGTGCAGCCATTGGCCTGCAACCGACCACGCGACGCTCGTACTAAACAAAAATCACTCACGACGCTACGAGAAAATTAAAACGAAATTTATGAAACGGCTGTTTTCTTATGTAAAATTATCGTACGTTAAAAAATATTCCTTTACAAATTTATTTTTAAAGATAGACACGTTTGCTTATCAGCCTGCTTTCCTACTGTATCAAGTTTTCGATATGATACGCTGGGCAGTATGGTATACACATATTAGGACGGCAGTTTAAATAATGCAGTAATCATTTATTATACTTTATATATACTCATAATTGTAAAAAAAAAATTGTATAGGCAATGTTTTCAATAGATGTAAGTAATTGAAATCATTTTTATCGAATAACAAAATAAACGTGGTGAAGTGCCGAACAAATAAAGCGAGGGATCGAGTAGGCTTTTGTGTTACACGTCCCCTGGTTACGAGTTGAAAATAAACTATAATAAGTATATAACTACTAACAATTCATAGCGCTCTTTAAGTATAGTGGATTTCAATCAAAGATGAAAACTTAGTAAACAAAGAAAATATTTAGATATTTTTATATATATTTTTAGCATTTTACATGCTTAGCACTATACATTAAACACAAAGTGGAAAATGTGAAATCGAAAATAGCGTCACCCAAAAGACGTTAAGTATGAATGTGTTATCGAAATTAGCAGTCAGGAGCAATTGTCAGGAGCAATTGTCACGATGGCTGAATTGGCAAAGCATCTGGACGGTATCCAGGAGATGCAGGTTCAAATCCTGCTCGTGACTGTTATTTTCGATTTCACATTTTCCACTTTGTGCTTAAAGAAAGAAAAGTCAATAAAAAAACGTCAAACGAAAACAAACTTCGATATTTATTACATGTTTTAGTTTCAAAGAAGGCAACAGTATTTTCGAAGATAGCGACATCTGAATTGAATGTAGTATAAACGAAATAAGTATGAAATCGACGATTTATGTTGAGTGATGGTTTGTTTACAATGTTTTCACTTTTGATTGAAATGTACTATAGGTAGGTATACGTTATTTTTATACATAGATGTACGTAAGTTATTTTCATTAACGATAGTGCCAGAACTTTCACTGCTTTACATATAAAACCTAGCATAGTCATAAAACCTAGTATACACAGGACAGGATCAACCACCTTTATAGAACAATCCTCCTAACTACTAAACAACCCTTCTACCCCTTTAAGAATACCACCGAAATAGTGTGTTGTTTGTTTCCAGCTCGTATATTATCTCTATTACTTTCAACTATATAACTTATGGACGCTGGTAGGGTGGAAAAATCTTGATTGTGGTTTTATTAACGCTTCTATGATCTCGATCTTCAATATAAAACTGTTTTCTTATATGCCACATTCATATGAAAGGAGAATTATAAGTGTTTACCGACAAATGTGTGGTAGCTTAGCGGTAATACAAAGGACCGCTAAGACATTGATATCGACTTTGTTCCCCAGTCCTAGGCTGCAGACTTGTTAGGCACACACCTCTGACTTTAGGGCAATTATGTATTTGCTTTTTTTTT
Organism: Leucoma salicis; assembly: GCA_948253155.1. NCBI lineage: Eukaryota > Metazoa > Arthropoda > Insecta > Lepidoptera > Erebidae > Leucoma > Leucoma salicis. The sequence continues at coordinate 26,064,100 of OX411803.1, forward strand.
TCTGTTCAATTATCACTGCCCTGTAGGCCTACCACTCTTAGCTAGTGATTCAATTCCGACGCAATTCAAAATGGTATATTATTGTATTTCGTACCATGATGTCTAATTGAGCGATCTTGTTTAGTCAAGCAAGTTCATGGTACGAATTTAAATACAAAGATGTCATGTTTGCTATTCAGGTTATGTGCTGATTCGGCTAAAAACAAAAGATTGAGTCTTTGACACGTCATGGTACGAATTGCGATTCAGTTCTGTTTGGGTCCTGAACTGGATCGCAATAAGAGTTCGTGAGATGCCTGCTGTAAAGGAAAATGTCGTAAAAATAAAGTAATGAGTTATGAAACAAAATACCATGGACGTTTACGAGATTTTAGAACCCAGGTGAGTTCTATATAATCGTCATAGGCCTTGATTTTAAACTTAATGTAGCTACTAACATCTCACTAGGCTTTGCTTCAACACTATAATTTTATACAATCAATGATAAGCTTTTTGAAGATACGTCAGCGTTACTTAAGAGATCCCAGTTATCCCAAGAGCTCGTCGACGCTAGGTTTTTTCCTGATACGGTAAACAAGTTAGACAGGAGGTGATTCATTTCGAATTGAGAACCAATTATTTATATAGCTTACAAACGAGTATTCCTATAAAAGGATCTGAACTAGATGTCCTACCAGACTCAGAATAATTGTACTTAGTAAAAAAAAGTCGTTGACCCTAAAGCCTGCTTAGGCTGTGAAATAATTTTCCAGCACCAGTTTTGCCAGTCCAATATAAGGAGGATGTATAATAATGATGATGATCTCCAGACCGATTTCAGTCACGACGGACTGTGCCAACGGATACTGGCCAACAATGCAGGAGTTTTGGTGTTTGTGTGTTCGCAAACACAAGTGCACCTTCTGTCTTTCTCGTTCTCTTAGTCCGATGAGACGGCATTCCGACATGACCGTAAAGATGAGGCCCAAGACCAACGGATTTACGTGACTTCCGAGGCATGAGGGTGAAACACCACCAACTTTCTAACTTCAAGCTATTATCACGAATTTGATGAAGGAAAGTCAATAACCATTTGCTGGCCCGTACCCAGGATTGAATCAGACCTTATGATCAGCAGTCGATGCCTCCTGCTAGATCACCGAGGCGAGGATAATATTGACACAATGAAAGACTGATTTGTGAAACCAGAATTAATTATTAGTAGTACATAATTATAGCACCTATTTTAGAACAGTTAAGCACTACCGGTGTTAAAATCTATGAAATTATCATATATAGACTAAAAATACTAACATTCAACAAATAAGTCATTGGCGAAATTGTATGTTGCAAAGCCGGCTTGGGTCAACGAAACTGCAAGTTTTTCACAAGTAAAAGCACTAGCGACGGAAACGTATCGAGTTATTTGACCTTATTTACAAGATGCTTACTTTACTTATCGATACCCTTAAAGCACTGAGAGGACGTGTCGAAAGTGATAGTGGCGTAACCAGCGAATATTACAAGTTTTAAGTGACTTATTATATCATTAAACCATTTAATACACCAATAGGTAACTAGAATGCAGGAGAAAATATTAGATACCACTAGTAACTTAAAAAAGGGTTAGGTAGGTACTACTCGTAACTACTAAGCGTCAGGGACAAAATATTGTTAAAATTTGATTAGTTATATATTGTAGTTATTAATTTTTGACACGAAAAAGAATTATGAATTATACGGATAATATTTTAATAATCGTTATATTTTTGCCCTGCCCTGTGAATTATTTCTTTATTCATATTTTATTGTAAATACAATTAAGGACTATTAATAGGCACTGACCATTTCAGGCATTTTTGGGCTTTTAAGTGTTTGTATACTTATAGAATAATTATTGTATTAATTATTGTATTATATGCAATTGGCGGCTTGTTATTGGCCAATTTCAAATTAATGTAGGTATTTGTGTTTCTAATTTAGTGATTTATTAGTTTGCGTGTCATTTGATTTTTCTTTGCCATCGTTCACAATATGGAAAACTTAAAATATCGGGTTATTTACGAACAAGAGTTCCACCGTGGCACTAAAGATAATTTCATTTAAAACAAATCGTTTTGCTTTTCCATACATAATGCCAATTTCATATGTAACGACCTATTATATTGTAAACGTAGAGTACGTAAATCGCGGTAATGACAAATGGAGGAGAGCTAATGATAATCAGACTCTTATCCGAGAAGGCTATTTAATAAATAATACATTGTTTGCGCCACATATCAGCATCGCGTGTGCGTCCACCGTTGAAATTTCACTGAAAATATAGAGTAACGCTTCAACAATGTACATCTTAGAAATTGGGTCATATGGTTCGTGCAACGTCCCGAGAGCAATGTGAGCTCGACCATTGTATACCAACTTTTAATAACGAGGCACCAGGAATGTAATACAAAATAATAACACTGGTATAAAGTAAGTACATTACGAACGAGACTAAGTGTGTCAGGCTTTTTTTGTTCTATTTAATTTCCCTGTGGATTTTAGAGGGAATTATGGATTATTTTAGAGGGGTACTTAGTGTTATGTTGTTGCAAAATTGACCGGGTTGCCATGCTGAAGTGGCAATGGGCAGGCCATATCGCTCGACGAACTGACAACCATTAGAGAAGAAAGGTTCTCGAGTGGCGACCACGTATCTGACTTCACAGCGTAGGACGCCCCCAAAGATGGACTGACGATCTGGTCAAAGCCGCGGGGAGCCGTTGGATGCGGTCGGCACAGGACCGCTCGTTGTGGCGTTCTCTGGGGGAGGCCTGTGTCCAGCAGTGGACGTTGAAAGGCTGATGGATGGATGGATGGATAGTGTTAAGTCTTAAGCGCTACCGGTCAACAATTATTTTTGCACTAAGCTAAAGCATTTAAGACTAATTCAATTCAGCTCCCTTCTGCAGCGGGAAGCCGCTCGGCTCTGCCTCTAAAGGCTGGCTGGCGCTCACTTTACGGGATGGCGCGGAATGGCACGGCAAAGGATGTTTGTGAGAGAACATGAATTTGAATCTTATTATAATACTATTGGCACACAAATTTCGTTGATATCGTTACAAGCAGACCAAGCAGCATACCGCGGGATGCCGCAGCATCCTTTGTTTTTTGGCATATCAAATGTGCAGTATCCCACGGCATCCTACGGCATCCTTTGGCATGCAACGGGATGCCTCGGCATGCCGAGGCGCCCCTCGGCGTTCCGGTGATACTTTTCCGTGCCATCCCGTCAAGTTAGCGCCGGCCTTAATGCTGCTGTGTACACAAGGCATTTTTGATTTAATATTACATTACATGATTGAGCTGCGCGAGGCTTGTAACGCGAGATGTCATGGTTTTGACATGTCATATCCTATCATGTAAAACGACCAAATCAAATAATAAATTTCTGTAAAGATAATATCCTAAAGGCGGGTTTTTTTATTGTCAACGGTGGCAGACTAGCGAACAGGCTACCTCATGGTAAGTGGTAACTTTCACTCACGGACTTTGGCAACACAAGGGGTAGAGCCAAGCCGCTGCCTACAGTGAGTAAAGCGCTCTTCTCAAATCTCGTTTAAAGAAGGATATGTCGTAACGCTGGGGAAATAGCAGCATGAAGTTCATTCCAGTATCTACACGTGCGTTGTAGAAAAAAGCGCTGGAAACGAACGAATGAGCCTTGTGATAAGCTAGCAATAAACTCCATGGTATCGGAGCAGCAGTGGGACGCAAACTCACCCGCCATGGTTAATAATAAAAAAAAAATACGTGGTGAGAGATGTATACAAGAATAGAGCCTTTTGGTACTCTGTTCTCTCTGTCTACCCCGCAAGGGAGATGGCATGATGATAAGTAAATTAAGATATCATTCCACGGACTTGTGGTTGTTTCGTAGTACTCCATGTTGATAAATGAGAGGAATCACGTAGGTCTCATTTATTCATAGGTACCATTCCGCTACAAAACATAGGCAACACATGGACCAGCCTATATCTCAAAAATTTACTGTTTAAATAGAACGCTCCCCCACAAAATAACAATAACCTAATGAGATAAAAACAAGATGACGCACGCCTCTTAGAACATAATAGTTTTCCGGGAAAGTAGCAAGTTGTATAGAGTATTGTCCGACTGTCAAGCGCAACTTTAAATAGGACAAGATCGGCCGTAGGCTTCCAAGGCTTCTATCGATTGTATGCATTATTTCCTAGAGATATCTTTCTATTAAAAAATAACAAATATAATATAATCACTGTATTTTTATTTTAATGTCACAATTTTATACATTGGCTAGAAAACTCATACTCCTATGCAAAATTTCATTATCTCATAAAATGTAAAAATCCAAAACTGAAACCCATCCGTTTCTGTTTAAGTGTTGTAGGTGCAATTCATATTTTCATGTTTCTAACTTTAAAAAAGCAGTATCATACAAAGTTCGGGGGTGACGGGCCTAAGACAGTCCGTCACCCCAGCAGAACAGACCCAACGGCGACGCTTGTTAACTGCGAGCACCTCTCGGGCCTGGCCTTCATTATCAGAAGACCATAACCTGATAGGGACACGGTAATAGGCTCGCCCCATATTACGTGGAACTTAAACGTAGCTGGCAAACCGTGAATGTGTAATACACCTAATGCCTATCCCTTCGGGAATACAGGGGTGATGCTGTTTGATAGTAACACGAAAAATAAATTTATGCTGGGATAAGAAATATAAGAAGCCAACAACAATTTGTAATACACTTAAGGGTAAAGCAATAACGGTCGTACCGTACGGTAACGTCTTTTGTGTGAATGACTGAATATTAATTGAGAAGGATTTGTTGTGTTTTCAATAAAACCATATTGTTAAACTAGGTTATATGAACTTGATCAGCAAACCATCGGTGTACTGTACCATCGCTGGCAGACGAGCATGCATATGATCCGTTTGCTCATCTCCTGATGGTAATTGGTAACTAACGTACAAGAACTTTAGCAACAATAGGAGTAAAGTGCTCGTCTTAAACGTCGTTTAAAGAAGGGTATGTCGTACGTAGCGCTGAGAAAACACCACATTCATTCAAGAGCTTACCTGTACTTGGTAGAAAATGGTGCTAAAAGCGAATCATTTTGGACTAGAACGTTTCCAGGTGGTAAGGATGAATCATACAGCTAAAGCGATTGCTGATCAGCTGGGGATCATCAAGGTATTGCAAAAGCTGGTGGTTATAATTTTCACCAATACCTTGTCAAGCAGTTGTCATCGCAATTTCCGACCCATCACCGTTTTGGGAACTAGATGTACATGGACAATTTTCCACGAAGTAGGAACCTTACTGATTCTCTACGAGAGACGGTACAGGCGTCTGAGGATGGAGGTTAACGGACACGGCACGTCCAAAGAACCATCGCAGCAGGACAAGCGCGACTTATGGACGTTCAGTAGCTTCAAATGTTGTATAATGCTAATTTCATTAGGTATTATGTTTATTATATTCACGGCACTGGATTGCAGTTGGTGAGGCTGTCAAAAAAAAGCATCCAAAGTAGAGTTGGAGGCAAATAGTTTGCCTAAAACATGAACGTTCTCGTTGGCAGACCGCTTCTGGCGCGCCGGCACAGGTATAGGCTTCGTTTACCTAGGGATTACTGCACCCACCAACCCTTATCTTGGTGTAAAGGATGTATAATTCCATCCCCGTAAGCACCGTATCCATGAAGCCTGTACATATATATATCAGAATCCCCAGAGGAGAAGCCGAGTTGCTTCCACGCGTATGATGCGAAGAACTCGCGAAGTTGGTCCCAATCTGCTCACTTAACAGCCACACTCGACTCTACGAGACCCATTCGCAAAGAAATTACTGGGCCTAACAACAGCGACTAAGCTGCGTAAGATGCAAGGGGCAAATGATCCCAGAGAAGTATCAACCACCACCCCGTATCGTGTGTAGCCAGCAGAACACAAAGAAGGCTCTTGGCTCTCAAACATAGCATCAAGCCTGTATTCCCCGAAGGGGTAGGCAATGCTGCTATGCTCTCAATTTGTGGGATACAGATAGGTATTGTCACTAGTTGTAAGAGACCATAAGCTAAACTCATATTGAAGAAATACCGGGCGTAAAAAGCGTCAATGGCATTGAAGTCATGGAACACCACCTAGGCGGATGGATACTGCTCTAATATTATATCAATCCCACGTTCGACGTTACTGTGAGTAATAAAAGAGTTGGCACCTTTGACACTTTGCACGTTGTGAGATAAAAGGAGCACTCCTTTTCATAGCCAGGGTTTTTTACCCTAAGTTCCTACCTGCGTCTCCATCAAAAAGAGAAGGGTAGGTTGACATCGGTTGTTCTTTTTTTTACCCGACTATGGCGAATTAAAAAGGAGGGTTATGACTGACCGCTATGTATGTATGTGGGTATGCATGTACGTAGCCTAGTGGTAAAACCAAGGACGTATGTATGTGGGTTTTTTTTCATGTATGTAGCCTATTGGTAAAACAAAGGACTGCAAAGACAATAGTATCGAGTTCGATCCCCAGTCTAAAATAACGGCACCACACCTCTGACATGATTTTTTTTCGACGGTGGCAGACGAGCAAACGGCCCACCTGATGTAAAATGCTCTTCTCAAACCTCATTTATAAAGGAACGCTAGGGAAACACCGCAGCAGGAAGTTCATTCCAGATTTTACACGTACGTGTTAGAATGGCAATCGCGCCTGTATAGATGTTAGGCAGATGTGTATTGCACACCCAAGGGTTGGTCAGCTCTGTTTAAGTCCCACGTAATAGGGGGCGAGCCTATTGCCGTCTACCGGGCACATTTCCAAACACCGGACTGCTGATCTGAATTTTTTTACGAAAATACTCAATTCAATCAAACACTACCCGACCCAGAGATCGAACCCGACTAGGACTTTTGCTGAAATGACATGGACATTAGACTTTCATCTTGTCCATGTTCATTTTGAGACCCACTAGTCGGGAAACCCTGCTGAGATCATTGAGCATGGTGCCAAGGTCCTCCAGCGATTCTGCCATGACTACGATGTCGTCGGCATATCGAAGGTACGTTATGTATTCGCCATTGATGTTGATGCCGAATCCGCTCCAGTCCAAGAGCTTGAACACTTCTTCCAATGCAGCGGTGAAGAGTTTCGGGATCATAACGTCTCCCTGTCTAAAACCTCTCTGCAGTTGTATCGGTGTCGTACTCCTGTCCTGAACACGGACTGACATGGTGGCGTTTCTATACAAGCACTTCAGCATTTCGATGTACCGATAGTCAATTTGGCATCGCTGAAGGGACTGCAGCACCGCCCAAGTTTCGATCGAATCGAAGGCTTTCTCATAGTCCACAAACGCCAGACACAGAGGCCGATTGTACTCCTCGGTTTTCCGTATAATCTAGCGCAGCATGTGGATGTGGTCTATGGTACTATAGCCTTTTCGGAAACCGGCTTATTCGGGAGGCTGGAAGTCGTCAAGCCTGTGTGTGAGTCGATTTGTAATGACCCTCGAAAACAACTTATAGACGTGGTTCAAAAGCGAGATGGGTCTATAGTTCTTCAAGAAGGTTCTGTCACCTTTCTTGAAGAACAGCACCACCACGCTTCTAGTCCACGACTCTGGAACGTCGCCCCCGAGAACGACGGAATTGAACAGCCTATGAAGAGCTTTTAAGACCGGCTTTCCGCCTGCTCTCAGAAGCTCTGTGGTGATTCCGTCGTCTCCCGGTGCCTTTCCGTTCTTTAGTTGTTTGAGAACCATTCTGATCTCGTACAGGCTGACGTCCGGGATATCTTCGGTAAAGTGCCGAGTTAGCTTGGATCTGGGATCTTGGACCAAGCCGACAACAGGACTCTGGGATCTTTACAACTGTCCATAGAACTGGCGGACCTCTCTCAAGATCTCATCTCGGGATGAAATGACAGTGCCGTCGTTGGTCCTCAGCTTAGTCAACTGGCTTTGGCCGATAGACAGATCTCTTGCGAACACTTTCGAGCCTTGGTTCCGCTCTATCGCCTCTTTAATGCGGATAGCATTAAATTGGCGAATATCGTGTCGCACAGCCTTGGAGATCTGTCTGTTTAACCGCCTCAGGTAGGACCAATCGGCTGAAGACTGGACTGTCATTTTTTTTCTCATTTCCATGAGATTGAGAGTATGGTCCGAGAGTTCACGAGTCCTACTAATGCGACGAGTCTTGAAGTAGGTCGACTCGACTGCGTGGACAGTTTGTACGAACCTGCTGTTCAAATCGCTCGCTAATTCGCACTCATCAAGACATTGGAAGCGATTTTGTAGTTCGAGCTGAAAGCTCTCGGGGTTCTGGTATTGGGCAGGTGTTGGTCGGAGCGTAGACTTCATCAAGCGTGAGCTCTCGACTTTCGTGCTAATATTCAAGATGCCCCTGACTAGTCGGTGATCACTCCCAGTTTTAATCCTGCTGATTACTGAGACATCATTGAATATGTGTCGTTTGTCCAACAAGATGAAGTCAATCTCGTTTTTAACTGAACCATTATGGCTTATCCAGGTCCATTTCCGCTGGGACTGCTTTCTGAAGAAGGAATTCATCATGTAGAGGCCTTCCTTCTCCAGAAAATCAGCCAGCATCTGGCCCCTGTGATTCCTTTATCCGAAACCATAGTGCCACACTTTGGCCAGTTTCGCTTTAAAGTCTCCCATAACCACCGTGAAGTAGGTTTTAGACGAGTGGATGGCCTTCGAGATATCCTCATATAGGGCCTCCACCTCATTGTCGAGTGTGTCGAGGTCAGTGCGTAAACCTGTATGACCTTAAACAAATACCATTTCGTTATTCTGAGTTTAAGGTACGCAACCCTACTCGACACACTCTCAATCCTCTCCACGTTGCCTACGAGAGACCTGCTAACGATAAAGCCGACACCTCCTTGAGACTGGTGGTCGCCCTCCCGGTGGAAGAGCAATTTCCCGGACTGGAGGATTGTCGTGCCCTCACCCTCTCTTCGGACTTCTGACAACCCTATAATGTCCCAGCGGATCTTGCCCAATTCCTCTCCCAGCTCGGTGATTCTCTCGTCGGTCCGAGGTGTCCGAACGTTGTGCGTTACCAGAGCCAGAGGTCGTTGTTTGTGGTAGCCTTTCCGCGACCGGAGATTCTTCGCACCCCCTGCTCCGCTGTTACCGGGCCCCCTACCGTTAGGCCATGGAATAGCGGAGCTGCCGTGACTGGGGCCATTTTAAATTGTGTGCTCGTCATGGGGGATAATGCCGTAATCGCCACGCTTGGCAGGCGGGTTGGTGATCGCAGTGGATGTTATTAATACTTGAGGGAGTGCTGCTGCCCACTCCCCCGGTATTCCCTCAGTCAGCTCTTACGACTCCCATAGGTAGAGACGGGTGGGACAATTCTAAAGCCGGCCCCACACGGCACCAACTATAAATGTACCTATAATTACGACTAATGACTCACCTAAGGTCTTGCAATAGTGCTTCACCCTGTGCGATTGTGGCACCACATGCTTCCAGACTGGCTGCACGGTGTTGTGCGCATTGCTCAAGGGCTCGTCTTGCCGCTTCGGGAGTATCGTCAGATGCGCACACACCACCGCCGGTGCGCAATGTCTCCAGCCATTGTAGTAACTGCAATATATTATACAGTAAGTTATATGCATAAAGGTCAAGTTTATTAAAGATGCAAGATAACACACTCAGTGTCGATACAACAGTTTCGTATTTTTTATAATTTATTTAGCATCAATCAAATAATCATTGGCCAATACCCAGAGATGAAATGGTCCACCGCAGAATTGTTAACGCACGAATACCGGAATTGTGAACAGCGAGCCGTATTGGGGAGAGGTGTACACGATACAACGCGCAAGCGCCGTAGTGCTAAACGCACCGCATAGAGAGACATTGAACGCAGTTTCATAGCCACCGGTACGCCACGGCACATTAATAGATCACACAAGCCATATAAGTATATATCTCAGACATGCTTTCTTACGATGCTTTACGGATTTTTGGTTCGATCATGACATACGAGTGAAAGAATCGTGCGGAAGAGTAGTTCGTCTTTGGCTAAAGGTAATTTGAAGAACGCCGTGGGCTTTTAGTAGGTATACCGTGTACTTCGACGGTAAGTAACGACACAGCTCGATGAAGTTATGTAGCTTTATAACGGAGTTCCTATTGCCACCTTCTAGCTCCATGGATGGATACCATCTAAAGATAAAGTACTCGTCAAGATTAATCAAATGATTCCAAACTCGATGGAGTTGCGTCGTTTCATTACAGAGTTACTGTGGTCACCTTCCAGCTCCATCATCAGACCCTGGATATCATCTATGACTGAAGTTCTAGTCAGGACATTTCAAACGAGCCCTAACTCGATGAAGTTGCGCCATTTAATTACAGAGTTTTGGCAGAAGATTTTAAGAAAAGGGGCCTACGTGTTAATGTGAGCAAAACTAAAGTAATGGTTTTTTAAAGAGAAGAAGCCAGAACAGATGTTAGAGTAAAAATAGGAAATGGTGTGCTAGAACAAGTGGATGAATTTGTATATCTTGGATGTGGATTCAGTCGGGATGGAAGGTACACCACTGATGTAGAGAGGAGTGAATGCGGGAAATAGAGTGAACGGAGCATTGGGACAACTCCTCGGCAGCCACCACCTCAGCCAGATGGCACGTGTCGCAATACACAACGCAGTGCTTGTCCCAACGTCATTATATGGAAGCGAGAGTTGGGTATGTAAAAAGGAGCATGAGAGTAAAATCAATGCGGTCGAAATGCGATTTCTGCGGAGAATCTGTGGAGTGAGGCTGACTGACCGCATTCGTAACAATGACGTAAGAGAGCGAGTAGGTATGAAAGAGAGTATTGGTGTAAAGATGCGAAAGGGAATGCTCCGATGGTTCGGACATGTGGAAAGAATGCCGGACGAGCGACTGGCTAAGAAGATATACAATGCGAAAGTGGAAGGATGTAGGTACAGGGAGAGACCGAGACTTATCTACCTAGACCAAATTGGTCATGTATTGAATGAAGGTGGAGTCAGGAGTCTCCGAAACTGGCGAGCGTGTATGAAGAGAGTTATGAATGTTGAGGAAGCGAGAGATGTATGCAAGAATAGAGCCTCTTGGCACTCTGTCCTCTCTGCCTACCCCGCAAGGGAAATGGCGTGATGATAAGTAAGCAAGTAAGTAAGTTTCGCATGATCACCTTCCAGCTCCATCATCAGACCCTGGATACCATCTATAGACAAAGTACTCATCAAGACGAATCAAACGTGTCCAAACTCGACGTAGTTGCGTCATTTCATTATAGAGTTACTGTGGCCACCTTCCAGCTTCATCATCAGCCCCTGGATACCATCTAGTCACAAAGTACTCGGCAAGACGAATCATACGAGCCCAAACTTGATGGGGTTGCGCCGTTTCATTATAGAGTTCCTATGTCCACCTTCCAGCTCCATCATCAGATAAGCTCTATGTCATCATAATATTGCATTGTCACGTGATATACATATGCGTGTAATATCAATCGGAAACCGAAAGTGTGTCAAATTTAACTTGCAAGATTTGAACGGGACAAGTACTTACAATAAAAGCGTCGCCACGCCAACAGCCGATTTTATCCTCCCTCCGCATTAGATGTTTCACATCAAAAAGTCTAATATTATATGGACAAAATGGATTTTACCTCTTTTTCGTGAGTATACAACAAGACGGCTAGGTCTAGTCGTCGACGGCGTCGGTCAACTCGCGCCGCAAACGCCGCCACATGTACCTCGAGGTCTCTAGCAACGCCTAATACTTCTTCAGGGTCACATTCACCAGAACGAGCCAATTCTTCAGCACCCGCCAGCAATTTTTCAGCGTTTGTATAAGTGTTCTGAGAAATAAATATGAAACAATTACCTAACACATTTAACAGGGACTATTTCTCTTGGATGCAAGGATGAACTTTGTACTGGACTCCTTTTTGATAGGATTTGTTCTTATTTTAGTAGTCTATGTTGATTCTATTCGGGTCGACAGTTATCAGTCGTGGTTGAAATGCTACCGCTTTAAATAAATAGAAAGAAAAGGCTAATTCTTTAAAATAATAACAAAATATTGAGGATAAATCACAATAACCCTGGCGTTATGAAAGATCATCAGATTATTAACTTTAAATGAATATTTTCTACAAATATAAATATATATTCATCACCATATTTTTTAATATATACTATTATACTATACATAGCTTTCAGCCTATTCATGAATTGATTTGCATTCGAGTAGCCATACCTATCTATTATAGAAAATATTAATGTATCTTGGTACATTCTTTTGCATTTCAGAATGTAGAGTTTATGCTATTCAGAAAACACACCAGAAGTGTGTATAGTGTATATACATACATACAGACACACGCCTGTTCCAGAGGGATACACAGAGACAATGCACTTCCAGTAGCTACGATCCTTGCTCGTCTCTTTTGGCTCTTTCATTCTCATTACATTTTTCATACATATGAGTCAAAATAATCAGTGTATACTCACTTGTGCAACATTTTCAAAATGTTCATGAGATTTCTGATATACTCTAGCTTTATGGAGATTCCTTCCTATTCCAGTGTTCTTCTGTAAAAACACTTCACCGTGATTCGCCAACCAATCCAGTACCTGAAACAAATTTCATATTTAGTGACGAATTGCAACACTGTACTCGCACCCCCATCTCCTCATCCCCTTCCCTCTAATATGGCGAGGGGGTGATGACTGAGTAGACTCGTGAACGGGCGCTACTGATGGTAACTGGTCGGTCTCGCTATCGTGGACGTGGATGGTGCCGTTGCAGGGACCAGTGCATATTTTCTTTTCTTTTTTAGTACTTTATTTTATTTTCTGTACCGCATTGTAGTCGCTGACGGCATTATTTATTATGCATACTTTAATAATAATTAGTAGTATGTGATATATAGTATATCATGTTGGTTGCATTATCTTCCACGTCATTTTAGTTCAAAAGGTGTCCCATGAACGCACTAGCGCTCTAACAGTACTAGTATCGCTCTACTATCCACTCGTTTCAGATAACAAGTGAAAAACTTTCTTGATACCCAACATTTCATCCATCAGTAAGGCAATGGGTGATAACTGCTTACTTCTCTTCGTCGCCTCGTATGGCACCCGCGGGAGAGCACGGTTGGTAACACTTGTATTCTTAGTCTGTGACCACACGGATCAAAATTAACGACTCAATACTCAACCACAATTTAACTAACCTGCCTACAATCTTCTTTGTACAAAAGCAAAGCGAGCCTCTGGTGCAACTTAAGTCTGGCTTGGTGGTAACGCGCTTCTAATGCGCGATGATGTCCCAAAATCTGATGGATTACAGCAAGCACATGGTTCGCACCGGAGCTATAATCTGCTGCTGGATCTCCACCACTGCTGCTTGCACTGCTTACAGTACCGTCGTTCTAGAATAACATACCTTATTCTTACATTGAACTGGGAAACAGGCAACTAATAGTTCTACTAATAATTCCACCCCTTTATTTACTGCAGGTGGTCTTGGGGAAACAGGTGTGATACTACGTTTTTTTTAATTGTTGGTTTTTATTATTTACATTATTTATAACATGGTTATGTTTTAAATTAAGAGTATAATTAACTTTTTTCTATTATATATATTAACGTCCTTGAAAATTTGATTCTCACTATTAAAGATAAAAACTGGAAGCAAAGAACTTTGAAATAATAATTGAATAGACCTGATTATTTCAGTCGGGAAAATTATCACACAGGGTTATATTATTGGTGATGGCAAAACTTATGTCTCAGCTTACCATATCAGCAGGGTCAGATTGATGGCACACTTGAACTAGATGGTCTAGTTGGTACAAAAGTTTCTTGCTTGTGGAATGGACCTGCAACAACATACAAGGAAAAATAAACTAGTTGTATGTTTTTAAGACAACACTTTAGGTCTCCCTAGTCAATATTGTGGGATAATTTATGACTATAAGAAACAGACACAACATAATTATATCCTGGTAAAGAGATCTAACTACTCATGACGCGCAGAAATATTTGCATAGTGTGAGGAAGAATCCATGTTGGCACTGATGGTTTGTACCGAGCTCTATGAGAAGGTGATAATTACTTATATGTATCCATCAATAAATAGATAACCCAAGCGAGCTTTTAACATTCTCTATGAAGACTCAGAAAAGCATTTCTAATAGGCTTTCTATCAAATGTTACAAAAAGGTCATTGATAACTGTTTATTGGCCGTATGGGGCCGGCATTAGAATTGTCCCACCCCTCTCTACCCACGGGAGTCGTAAGAGCCGACAGAGGGAATGCCGGGGGAGTGGGCAGCAGCACTCCCTCGAGTATTAACAACATCCACTGCGATCGCCAACCCGCCTGCCAAGCGTGGCGATTACGGCATTATCCCCCATGACGGGACCGCTCGTTGTGGCGTTCTCTTGGGGAGGCCTATGTCCAGCAGTGGACGTTGAAGGGCTGATGGATGGATGGATGGAACTGTTTATAAGATTTATTGTTAATATTAAAATATAGTAAAAAGTACCACACGCTTGTTACCGATCATTATTTATTATAATATAATTTTCTACATTTTAGTTCAACTAGCTATAAATTATAGTTTTTTAAACTATATTTTTGATCTGTATTTTGCAATTGACATGCTCAGCGCTTTAAAGAATAAATTATTTGTTCCTTTTTAAACTATAATTTATTTTCTTCTATTTAGTCTCAAAACAGCATCAAAAGTACTTCAATTTAAAAGAAAAAGTAAAGCCTACGGCTGCGATAGTTATATTTTAACTTCGTTATATATACTACGACCGATACCAATTCGTAATAAAAACAAAAAACAAAACAGACAGAAAAGCTACTTAAATGATTGCATTGTCATTGGTCCTTGTTAAGTATGAAGTCTCATTTTAATCTAATACATTGAAAAGCGTGAAAATCACGTTTAAAATGATTAATAGCTAGATAATAGACAGATACAAGCGAAACTTACATAAAGCATATTAAAAACATACAAATATCAATGCAAAATTCCAAGGAGACTGTTTCTTTTTGTAAGAATCACATTTTGATTTTTGCAGAAGCAATACAAACCTTTGTATGTGACTCGTTGAAACTCGTTATTGCCCGTGCTCATTAGTGAAACGAGTTGCAAAAACAAATTACGGACCTTTAATAAAGTAGTTTATAAAAAATCTTACCTCAGTATAAGCCTGGCACATGTGCTCATAAAGTTGACGGTGTCTCTGAGCGTGTTGTTCAAGGGCGCGAGGATCGTTGCAAGGCGAACCTCCTTGCCCTGTTGCTAGCTGTAACGCGACCGCACATTGTGCGCCCCACCCACCGACTGCGGATACGTACGCCTCTGCCTTGTGGTGAAACACAACAGACAGGGACAGCACCGCAGAACGCTCCTCCAAACCTACAAAGTAAGGTAAGAAAGCATTACTAACTTAATCTATATTAACAGTAGGGCCACACAAAACTAGTTTTACCACTCATCAGAGAAATCAATGTCACCAAGAGTGGATTCGACCAAACTCGAATATATACCAGAATAACTATACCGAGAATAATCTATTCCACGATTTTATTCTCTTAGGCCCACTTGCGCATTTCAGAATTAGGGCCGGTTGCTTCAGCTATACTTGACGCACACGTAAACGTCAAAAATGGAGTTAACCATCGTCAAACCAAAAAAAGCGTAGTTTCACGAAATGAGGTCCTTAACGTACGTTAAATAATAACGATTACGGTAACAGATGTCCCGCCCACTGGTTAACATCACTTTCGGTGCGTCTAGCCATAGATATACTCGTAGTATATACTGTCAGCATATAGGTACTATATGGATGCGTCTAGCAAACAGTATGTACCTACAACATTATGGAGACTCTTTTGTATTCGTCTTTATTCTACGAGTTGTTCGTCTGGCGATAATACAAATAATGTAGAAAGGAAGAAAAAAGTCTTTAAAACACCTGTTAACAACCAAAATTTTTGGGATGAGCAGGAATTCATATATGTTGGAATTCATTCATTGCAAGGTATCGTGAGACTATCGTGTACCAATAAAGGAAGTAGCTCTATTGTTGGCACGTCGTATCGAAGACGATATAAAATTTGTTACAGAAAAGTAGAATTTCTTTTAAGAATATTTTGATTTAAAATTTATTTCTCTACACTATTTCAGAAACTTGGCTGTAAAACCTAGCCTACCTATAGATCAGGTACTTGCTACTCTACAATGTTATGGTTGAGGATCGCTTTATTAGATGTGTTGGGCATGTGTCAGGTTTGCAGAAATCAACAGTGTCTCATATTATTCATCGAGTGATTCGGGTTATCGATAAATTATGTCCTCATTACATAAACATTCCATCTAACGAAGAAGAAAAATTGGCTGTTGCAAATACTTCTATAATATAGCTAGATTTCAAATCAAACTTTAACAGATGTGAAGTCCTCGGTTGGTCTCCACCGGTATTGAATTCTGCATGAATAGCTTATTTTTCTTTATATTACCTAATAATATTGTCACAATCCACAACTAATAATAAAGGAATAATTCAAAGTTTTGTCATTCGCTTCATAAACAATAAAATAAATAAGTAATACGTATATATAGTATATATAGTATATACTTATATACATTACATATTACTTCCATGACATTAACCATAGACTATAACATCCTGTGTCTATGACAAAAAAAGATAAACTGACGTATACGGACAAAGGTTGGCATACTAGAAAATTCTCCCATTTATTTTTATTACGAAAATACGTTGCTATGTGCTGGCATCCCTGATAACTTTGACGACTGGTTTTTTTAGGCAATGAAACAACGCTTTGTATTTAACGTACGTTAAATATCGTTCGTAATCGTTATTTTTTGACGTACGTATGTTACGATAATCAATCGTTTGAAACAACCGGCCCTTACCGTCTTATTAATAAAAACAGTCTACTCCTACCTTAATCCAAGCTTTCTCTCGGACTAACTACTCCCAGACTATCCAAGGAGTAGCTGGGTGTTTGAAATGTTATTAATAAACACGGAGTCAGCACGGACTAGCTAAGCATTCCTTACGCTTGGATTAACGCGTACACAATGGCAACCCTTGCATTTTAAAAGTAAAAAGAATGAGTCGAACGCCAATTGACAGCCCACTAAAACCCGCCGTGCGCCCTCATTCACCCGTAGGTACTCGGTAGACCACTGGTACCGCATGTATTCTCTTCAGTGGTCCGCGCGGTAGCTAGCCCCATCGAGCTCCCTCTCTGAATGACGTCCCCGCACACCTGGGACGTCACACCTTCGCGGTAAGCTCAACGCGGGCGGCGGATAATCCTCGAACCATCCACCCGCGGCCTCGGCTAGGGTGGCATTAGGCGCAGATAATCGCGCCCACGCAGCCCCGCTTGCCGGCGGCGGGTTGGGCCAGAGGAGACAACGGCGTCCCTGGCCCTTTCCTTCCGCGAAATGACATCCTCGCAAAAGGCGGCGACCGGGGTTCAGTACCTATCGCTGCCGGCCATAGCTCGCACAACAGCCGGCAGCGACCGGTCCTCTGCGATTACTGCAGCGAGATCTCGGCGCTGCCCAGCCCAGGCCGGACACGACTCAAGCGTGTGCTGCGCCGAGTCCTCGCTGCAATCGCAGTGGTGGTAGCAGGGAGTCTCCTCCTTCCTAGCGACCGTGTACAGGTACTTGCCGAAGCAGCCGTGCCCCAACAGCACCTGCACCAGTCGGAAGGAGAGCCCTCCGTACCGCCGCCCCACCCATCCATCCAAAAATGGCTGGAGCGCCCCTACGGTCTGAAGACCGGCCCCAGGCATCTCCAGCCGAACCCTCCAACGGGCGATGATAGCGCGGCGAGCGTCGTTTGAGTTTTGGGGTAATTTATTATAGAGGTTGTCTTCCTTGCGGTCCAGGCGATTAAACCAAGACCCTCGTTCCCATGGGCCGCGAGACGTAACCACAGACACCCAATCAGGTTTATGATTTGGGACGGGAGGGGCCGCTGTAGCCCCGCTATCCCTCCTCTCCAGAACCCGGGGAGCCAATCTGGCCCCACCGACCCCGAGGCCTGGTCTATCCGTCGTCCTCTCTGCTGAGTCAGAGGGACACACGGATTTTAGCCGCCGGTGACTGCTGACGTTGCCCGGGGTGCATGACTAGGAGGTATACTGCACCACACCCCAGCCATAGTGCCTTGCCTACTCCATCCTTAGTCGGTTGCTAAACTATGTAGCCTGCAGGTTTAACTTTTACTCTGAGAGTAGAGTTGGATTAGCCTACTCATTTGTTACGCCATGTTTATTAATAACGAAATTGGTTACTACCGAGTAAATACTTGGAGTAAAGATACTATTGTATTAGTCCGTGTTTATTAATAAGACCGTTAATGTGTATAACTCCGAGCGAACTGCTAACACAAGGCTAAATAATTATTTTTGCTTGCACTGCTAAGAGTTAACTCTATACCATGCGTAAAATAATTAACTATTAAACCCGCCAAAGTTGGAGGGTTATATGTCTATCTCTGGGTTTATTACGTCAAAATTGTGAGACTATATATGCTAGTTCGTGTTTTGTGTTTAAAAAACAACAACAGAATAATATTGCATCGTTTATTTTTATTGTCCTGATGAGTGACTTTTTGGTTTCTGATGATGTGTTTATGGGTGTTCAGGCCCCCTACACAACGGGATATGCTTATTAGGTGTCGTCGAAATCTTATGTCAATCCCATACGTTGATTATTAGAATAATTCTTCTATCCTTTTGTTTTATTCTGTTCTACTAGCATTTATGCCACTTCTCTATATATAGTACATCATCTATGATGCCACTTATCTACAGGACCAGGCCCAGTTCAGGATAGCACCAGCAGTATCTTATTTATTTTCAATAACATGTTTACCTATATTTGGTTATTATATCACAAAGAAGTAAACTGCTCCCACTTGTTAAAATAGGGCCACATATATAAGATTTCCTTCACATCTCACAAAATAATACAGATATATTGTCACAAAATACACTCGAGATAGTAAACAAATAATAATTTGACATAATGACATATCGCCATTCAATATAAACTACCAAAAACACATGGCGTCAATTCAAATCTGACATTAAACAAAGACTTATGCAAGTGACTGTTGTGTGAGAGAGAGAAGAATACTTGTGTCGTTCATCATTCATCCCTTTTGTATTTGGCTGGTTGTAAGCGGAATGAGGTTAGTAAAACCTGCGTGATTTTTCTTACGTGCAAGAGAAATTTTGAGATAATTATTTGTGTAACCTAAGCTAGTAAGCCCAAAGGTATTTCATTATCTCAAAATTTCCGCGCAAGTGGCCCTTAGATAATCAACAGTCGTTTTTCCACGCCATCTGACGTATCGCTTATACTTGGGATAGCTATTCGCGAATAGCGAAGTGAATGTAATACCCAGCAAAAAGAAATTGTTCTACAAACGGGACAGTGTATAGCTTAACTCATCTCAACTCTTATTTGTAGTATTATAGCGGGAGAAAGTAGCTGTCACGCACCCGAAACCGATATTGGTTTGGAAAAATGACAGCACAAAAAAAGATGACGCCATTTTTTTTATTCTTGGATTAACTCCTTATTCGATGCTTATCGGTGGTATAGTGACTATTCCCAAATAGGCTCGCTATTCTTCGAATTGTTGTTGGTAAAATGTAAAATTGATTTATTCTCGAGTAAGTAGCGATTTATTCTAGGAATAAAATGTATTCTTCTTTGGTCGAATCCGCCATAAACCATGCAACTTATATTCTAGTACTGCACAGGTTGCATTGCCACTTAGTTTCACTGGAATGTATAATATATCAAGGTTTTGTCTACACATTTCCTCACGACGTTGTCTTCGTCGTTAAAATTAATAATGATTTGTGACAATTTTTTTCAACCCATTACAAATCTACTATTGGGGGCGTGTCTTCTCTCAGAGTGAGGTGGATTCAGGTCATGGTTGCCCAGTGCGGGTTGCCAGACTTAACAAACAAAAATAAACGGGTTGCCAGACTTAACAAATAAAAATAAACAGGCATGCAGGTTTCTTCACAATGTTTTATTTAACCAAATTAGTGATAATTTGTAAGCTAACACACACGTATTTTCGAAAGCTCAAATAGTCAGCGGTGTGTGCCGTAAACTAGGACTGGGGCTCGAACTCGATACTGTCTTTGCAATTCTTGGTTTTACCACTAGACTATCGCCAGAGGCCAGATATAAATTAGATTTCAATAAAATGTTTTATATGAAATGTGTGTAAACATTTAATGCAAAGATTGATTTAAACTAATACATAATTATCTAAACATAAAGATTCCAAAAATATTACCAGCAGAGAGTTGTTTGTAAGCGCGCTCGAGCCTGTGTGCTAGTGAGGAAATTTCCGCTTCTGCATAATGTCGTTTGTCGGCCAAACGTCGCGCCGCTGTTGTTACCCGGGCGACGCTGGGCCGTCCCCCGCCTGTGCATGCAGCTGCAAACCTGTAGACATAACAAATAACTATATTTATCCGTAAACTATCAAAATAACATTTAGGCTCTCTTTAGTGGTAATATAAATTACTGAGCAAAGAACTACACACACTGCTTTACTACTGGAACTACTTGATGAATGCGTTTTTACGTAATAACAATACTACCAGGACTTCTTTCAAATAGTTTTTGGGATATCCGATTTCTCATCTAGGAATGTTGTTTTTTAAAGTAAAAATTATTATTTAGTTTATGTTCAATGCATGGGTGTATTAAACGTAACAGGGGGTATATATTACATTCAAGAGCTTATTGATTATATTTAAAATATTCTCAGAATATTTCAAAACATTAACGGAATCTAAAAAATATGGTCTGGCGACTGGATCTCTCTAATATTTCATTTTGCCTCTTCATTGCAAATTATAAAATTTAAATGACGTCAGATATTTGTTACCTGGCGTGCTCCTCCTGCAACCGTTTGGCGGCCGCACATGAGCGCCCTATTTCCACGTAAGTCGCTAGGAATGCGGTGCGGTGATTCACGATCCACTCCAACATCTGTCAAATAAAAATATATATGGAAATATAGATGAGACAATATGACACACATTGCCTGCCACATCCATCTTTCCATTTTATAAACTGTATTATTTTTTAATAATATCATTTCTTCACTGAGGCAATCAGCACTCAAAATATTTTTACGTAACTTTCCAACGGATTGTGAAGTCATTCCACAGGGAGACTCGTGTCCAACAATGGTATTGACATGAGGAAAAAAATTGGATAAGGATTTGTCGTAAAAATAAAGTATTTATCATATTCTTTGGTATCTATTGGACAAAAAAAATGATTATATTTTGATCTGTATTTTAACATTTGATATGCTCAACTACTTTAAAGAACAAATTATTTGTGAATGTGGAAAAAGAGAACTTTAGTGCGAGCGGGATTCGAACCTGTGTCCCTTCCAATCCGGGGAAGTGCGCTAGACCGCTGAGCAGCTATTGGAAAATATGAATATATCTGATTTACTTGCGGTTGATATACGTAGTCAGGTTTCATACTGCTACTGTGTATAGGTAGATGATAAATGCAAGGCTGGTATTATCATACCATTACAGATATTATAAAATAAATAATTTAATACAAGCTAGATAAAATTGGTGAGTTCGTTCATATCGCTCTTTTTGCTTATGATGGCAGAGGAGCCACTTCTTCCCACCTGATGGTAAATGGTAATCGCCGCTCATGGATTCAACAATACTAAAAATACTGCCAAGCCACTGCTAACCTTCTCGTTTCTGGATGGAAAATTTGTAAATGAACAGCTATCCCCCACTACAAGCAAACCCACTAAAGTGCTTTACGGTCGGTCACATGGATACGGTGGTAACGACCTGGGCCTCTATAACAAGTGAGTCCTCTATAACAAGAGGTACACAAACCCTACCTTCAGTAATGGAATGGGTAATAACTGTTTACTGCCATTAGTCGCCTCGTAACACCCACAGGAAAGGATAGACTGGTGCTTACTATTTTAATGTGTCATGGGCTTTTGCTGGTAATTGCTGCTGAATACATTGGCAGCAATGATAATTATACTGTTACCGGATAGCCTGATATTAGTTAAATTAAAACCAATATAAAACCTTTTCGCAGTCTTGTTCAAAGAGTCGCAGCTGGAAACATTGATCGAGCTGCATTTTCTTGTGCTGCCAGAGTTTATGCGCATGCGCATGGGCTGAGCGTACAGCGGACAATTGAGCACGAACAGCGTCTGGCGAACCGCAGTGGAAGGCGGCTTCGCCACTACTCCCGCTGGCCTCGGAACAAGCCGCGTCAGCAGCTTCCAGCCGTTGTAGAACGCGCTCGCCTAAAGCAACACATTAATTACGCCCTACCAATTTGTCCTTGTCTTTAAAACTATACGTTAAAATCAGCTATATTTAAAATTTAGGTTTTTTTATAATAAACATAACCAATCATAGCATTTTTACATTTTTCGGGCGTTCGTACTTACCTACTCCCTTATTGATCCGCCCCAAAGGGTAGGATCGTAATATTAGACATCCTAAATCTTTTTTGAATACCGTTTAAAGAAGGAATTTATATAGTAAAACCTATTAGATTAATTTACACTGTCCTGAAAGTGAAGTTACGGTTTTTGATTTTAACGATATTTAGATCTTTAGCGACGTATTTCTTTAAATATTTAGCTGAATAATCAATTCAACTTAAACAACTACAATATTCGTATAACCTAAATCATCGATATTATAACCCGCGTATAGAATAGGCTGTAATAAAGCATACGATGCATTCCTCGACACTTTCTAATTCACCAAATAGATCTAGTTATCAATGCAATACTTTTTCTATTTACACGCGATTTCAATGAATATTGGTATTGAGGTAGAACACGTACAATAAACTATTAATCCATATCATTAAAAATAAATACTAACTGGGAATATGATCTAAGTAATTATATCATCGCATAATCATAATTAGATTAAACGAACATACCCGACTGTTCACGCGACCACAAACAACCAAAACACATAACTAACAGTAAGGTTGATGATGATAACAGTTCGGCTGCAAGCAGACAGGTGCACCAACATGCGCAACAACCTGATGTTATACAACAATTTGACCGATTCGGCTATCCGACGACCGTTCAACCATAACACCTAACGTAATATGATTCAAAATAAATAAATATCAAATTCCGCAATTTAACGTTTTCTAATTCACTTTTTCAGTTATATTGTGTGCAAGGTAAATATATGCATATTATGTGACTGAAAAATGAAAACTGTTGTTAAATATTTAATTATAATGTAAAATATGACAAATAATGGTAATAGCTGTAATACTTTGTTGTAAAAAATCAACACAATTTCTGTATGTTGTGCTTTGACTGGTCAATATGTTTTGGAATACTTAAGTTTTATTTTTAACCCACAATAGGGAGACCCATTGCTTGAATTATTTTAAAGAACAAGTCTAAACAACACCTTTTTATATTTGTGGAAATAATAATTTTAGAATAAAAAAGATTGCAAGTAAAATTTAAAGTACTTTTGAATGGGTAATGTAATATTATTATTATTCAGATTACCTTGTGCTTCCAGTTCATCGACAGGAACCTTAGCAAGTCGTTTACTAATATCGGCGTGTGCATCGATAGCTCTTCTAGCCCCTGTAACGTCATCCGCGAAATCTGCCCTAGCGACATCCTCTTGCAAGTCGTCGAGTCTATCCAACAGCTCTCCCGCTTGCCACATAAGCTCTTCTAAGGCCTACAAAATTCTTCTTTTGTAATACACCACATTAACAATCACACATAATGGTATTGTAATCCTTATAAATAAGTCATAAGTAATAAGTCCTTATATATAAGTATTCCAAAAGGCAGGCCTCTTCATAGCTAAATAAGTATCTAACTAACAATTGTCAGACGCAACATTATTTAAGGAGCGCTTACTTGTTCATGTAAATTGATATTAAAAGTATTCGATTATTGACGGGCCTCGTGGCGTAGTGGGTAGTGTAACCAACTTCCGTGCACGAGGTCGTGGGTTCGATTCCCACTCAGGACAATTATTTGTGTGATGAACACAGATATTTGTACTGCGTCTGGGTGTTTTATATATATTATATGTATGTATTTACAAAAAAAAAGTAGTATATGTATTATATCCGTAATATAGTACCCATATCACAAGCGTTAAGCTTAGTTTGGGACCAGAGAACGTTGTGTGAAAATGTCCGTGAATATTTATTTATTTATTATTCCACAAACCAACCAACGTTCGATATTTGTAATGCACAGATTAATTTTCAGGAAATACAAACACTAGTTTGTATGTTGTAAGATTAGCGACGTGTAAACATCTCGTCTATTTAACAGGACTAAGTTCAAAATTATGTGTTAAAACATTTACTTACCAATCTAAGATCAATCCACTGCGCGTGATCATATTGCAATGTACCATCCAAATCAGGTGTCAAATGTGAACTATCTATTACTTTAGGCAGTGCTTCTAAGCTAATCATGGTTGTCTAAAAGAAATTTTATATTATATGCAATAGTTTAAAAAACATCAATCGTATTATATTTGTAATATCGACAATTTTAATTACCTCAAACTTGTACTTATGTGCTCCTATCGTTGTGCGTTGCTTTTGCCAAAAATTGTCAGGTTTAACTACTAGTGCTTGATGGACGGAAGCAGGGAAGTGTTCTTGCAGAACTTTTAATATTGGTTTTATTGCTGCCCACGCTGAACCTCTCATATCAACCAATATTGTAAATCCATGTGATCTTACTGAGTCACTGAAACAAAAGTATATTACTAAGCATATGTAAAAGTCCTCTTACACAAGCCATTATGTTCATAACTGAAAGACGGCTTATACCCAGAAATTAGGTTGAGACCATAGGTCATTGATTATGTTTTGACATGAGTTTGATTAGGCATTGTTCAGCTGTTACTGCGAAATACTGTAGTGTCTGTATACGCACTAGCAGCACCGTAATTTAATGCATATCTATAGTTCACTGTTCAACAATAAACAGGAGGGGGTAAGTTACCTAACTTCTGATTTATCTATCTATACTATTATGAAGCTGTAACAGAGCTGTGTATGTACATTTAAGATATTTTAGAAAAAATGTCTGTAATAGACTAAGGGCGTGTCTAAACACAAAAAAAATATTTTTAGAATTTTTGTCTGTTTAGCTGTTTGTCTGTTTGTTCGTTCGCGCGCATCATGTAAAAACTACTGAACGGATTTGGTGCAACTTTTTTTATTTGATAGCTCTTGATTAGACTTAAAAACTGGCATACATTTTAACCCGCTATTTTTTTTTTGTATTGTTAGCGGTGGCAGACGAGCAAGCGGCCCACCTGATGGTAAGTGGTAACCGCCGCTCATGGACTTAAGCAACACCAGGGACACAGCCAAGCCGCCGCCTTTTTTTTTGTTAACGCTGTGGAAATCCATTTACGCATCCCCTCCATCAGTGACAGACGGAGGGGTATGTAGGACTCACCGGGCGCGCAGATCTTAGTTGCACCCGGAATACCCACTAAAACCACAGCGGCCCCTTCCACGCCTATTGGCGGGGCGCCGGAGGGTCGTCTTATGACATTCTACTACGACGCCCCAGGCGGATGGCCAGCTGGCCACGCCCTGTCGTCATCAAGGTGGTGGGAGGAGGTGGGCGTAGCGACGCCTCCTCCCCCCTGGCCGCCGCCGGCGGAGCGAGTCGGCGTGAGCTGACGCCTCGCGTTAACGCTCCACGGCCTCCTTCCGTGAAATTATAGCCTCACAGAAGGAGGCCATGGACGACCAGCACCTGTCACTGCCAAGCATCTGGGAGATTACGGCTGGCAGCGACAGGTCTCTTCCAATTACCGCCGACAGGACGCGGCGCTGGGGCCCCCAGGCAGGGCATTCCGCCAGAGCGTGACGCGCATCATCGACTAGCGCACCACACTCATGACATCCGGGGGCCCCTTCTCTGCCAATACGGTGCAGGTACTTACCGAAGCACCCATGTCCGGTAAGTACCTGCGTCAACCTGAAGCTGAGGCTGCCGTGCCTTCGATTTAACCAGCGATGGAGGTGCGGCGCAACCGCCTCTACAGTCCCCCGTCCTGCTCCGGGGGACTCCAGCTCTTCCCTCCACCACCGGATCATCGCCCTTCGGGCCGCTTCGTGTGCTCTGCCCAGATTCCTTGCGGAGACTTCCTCGCCCCTGACCCGCACCGCAGCACGGAACCAGTAGGCCTCTGCCAGTGCCTCAGCTAGCCAAGCCGCCGCCTACCGCAACATAAGTGCTCCTTTCAAACCTCTTTTAAAGAGGGACATGTCGTAGCACCGGGGAAACACCGTAGCAGGTAGTTCATTCCAGAGCTTACACGTACGTGGTAAAAAAGAACGCTGAAAACGAACTGTCTTTGACGAAATCGTTTCCAGGTGGTGTGGATGAACCTTACCGCGACATCTCGTGGTTCGGTGGTAAAATGGTGATTTTGGTACCACCTCAAACAGCTCCTCCGAGCACTCCCCATTGTAGAGCCGATAGAGCATACAGAGGGACCCGAAGTCTCTCCGCCACTCCAACGGCTCTAGACCCTCCGTGAGATCGGGATCATCGACAATTCGAATAGCACGCCTTTGCAGGGAGTCAAGTGGGTCGAGTTGGTACTTAGGCGCACCTGCCCAGAGATGTAAGCAGTACTCCATATGAGGGCGGACCTGTGCTTTATATAGCACAAGTCGTTGCCTCGGCGTGAAGTACCGCTTGGTTCTGTTAAGGACGCCTAGTTTTTTACTCGCCAATTTGGCTTTGTCCTCCAAATGACTCCCGAACTGGACTTTGCTAGAGATGTCGATGCCGAGGATCCCAATACTCTTGGAGACCGGGAGAGTTACCCCTTGGAACTGGGGCGCCACGACAAATGCGTCCTTCTTTGCGGTGAACGTGCAAACCTGTCTTCGTGGGGTTGAATTGAACTATGTTCTTTTCACCCCATTCCGAGGCCCGCCCAAGAGAGCGCTCGACTGCAGGCACAAGTTCGGTCCGTCTCTCCTCCAGCATGTTCCGAGGGACTTTCTGACGGCTGGTATATCGCGCATCACCCGTACTGTCATCCGCATAGCAACGTATATTCTCTATTGAGAGCAAGTCATTGATATGCAGGATGAACAGTGTTGGGGACAGCACCGAGCCTTGTGGTCCGCCAGTATTAACCCCCATGGTACCGGAGCAGCAGCCGTCTACAACGACTTTGATGCTCCGACCATCTAGGAAGCTGGCGATCCATTTGCAGAGTCCCTCGGGGATTCCATAAGATGGTAACTTCGATAGAAGGGCCCTATGCCAGACCCTGTCTATGCTAGGTAGTGGGTTTAGTGAGGAGCTGACACGAAGCACGGAAGTGCCCCCGGTGCCTCCCTGCAAGCAACCGTCGGGCCCACTCCGGTCTCCCGCTCCGGCACAACGGCTGCTGTACAGGATTTTCGCCGGTTGGCGGGACAGCCTCCCGAGGTAGGATATCCCCGGGTTCGGGTCCCCTACTGACAGGCAGGTGGCCGGCGGAACCATTTCCACCGGGTCTCCCTGAACCCCGTACCAGCCCCTCACGCCCTCACCAGTCACGATCCAACCATCGTCCATTCTAAGCGCTACCGCAACCCACTGCGTACCAAGGAATGGAGAATGGGATAGGGACGGAAATCTACCGCTACAACCAAAACACACCAAAATGCTTCACGGTCGGTCACACGGCAGACGGTGGTACAGAACCGCTCGGACCTGCCAACAAGCAAGACTCCTCTCACTAGTTACCAAGCCCTACCACCAATAATGCAGTAGATGACAACTGCTTACTTCCCTTAGTTGTCTCATACGACACCCGCGGGACAGAATGAGGTGGTGACACCTGTATTCTTAGTCTGTCACCACACGGACAAAATCAAATCGGGAACCTGAGATATAATCTAAAAACTAGCTTATTTATTTTGTTTTGATACGATACGCGAAAATATGGCCTCTATAAATTAATACAAATACGTAAATATTTAAAAACAAATTCCCCACAAAGTTTGAAGATCCGATATCCTTAAACTATAAATACTATTATAAAATTTGTAACAGACCGACGTCTGCATATTAACGATGTATGAGAAATGTATGAGGCTAGTTAGGCGTCTACCACTGAAGTAATGTAACATAGTTTCAGTGGCCCCCCAATACAGGCCGAGAGACGGCACACGGCGGATTTATTTAATGGGTGAGAGCCCCACACTACCATGTTCGTTGCCCGCAACGACGGGGTAGTGTGGGCGGTTAGGTTCCTTTTTTTCCACATTAACAAAAACATTGGCCATTTTTTGGGTTTAAGAACATTTTTATAGCATTTTTGTCTGACAGAGAAATATCGTTTTCATAATTTTGCCAGTGTTTGTTATGTTCGCACATCACGCAAAAACCACTACAGTTTTTTTTTCGGGTTCCTGCGATGTAACTAAAAACGTAACTTGTGCCTGCGACGGAGCCGCGGGAAAAGGCTTGTGTACCTATTATAAAATACTAAGTACTGCATTCATGTTATTTAAACTATATGGCTGTTTCAGTGACGATCTCGTTTACTACCACACTTGGTTTCCACAAAATAAATATTTACGAGATCCAGATATGGCAGATGATGGTCCGTGTGTATCTGCTTTCTGCGTGTTTATTACCGATCTCGTGAAATCGTTGTTTAAAATTAACTCTTTTTAAGTTCCGTAGTATGTCTGCTGTTTATATCCGACTAAATATAACTTGTTTTTGTAAAAACTGTGGGCTGCCTTGCCTCCGTTTACAACATGATTTATAAAGGTCAGGCATTTTAGCAGTAGAGGCGCGTCGCATCGCTGTAAACGGGCCGCATGTCCGAGAAATATCATTTTATGACTTTGTATTGGTTTCATAAGCTTATATTTGCCGTGTGGGGCCGGCTTTAGAATTGTCCCACCCCTCTCTACCCACGGCAGGCTTATGTCCAGCAGTGGACGTTGAAAAGCTGATGGATGGAAGCTTATATGCATTTTAGTGCTGCAACACAGCGTGATAGTCGACCCTGAGAATGTCTGACCGCACCGCATCGCTGTAGCGTCTTGCTGCCAAATGCGTTTACTTATTTTTCGGTGCATCTTATTCTCGTGTCAACCGTATCGGCAGGATTCCTGCTTCGTGGAAGGTAGCCCATGTTAACTCGTTTCCTAAAAAGGGTGATAGGTTGGACCCGTCGAACTAAAGGCCAATCGCGATGACAGCCTTGCTCTCCTAGGTACTGGAGAAAGTTATTAAACATCGGGTTCTGCAGTACCTTGAGGCATCGATATATCTAGCAAAGTTCGGGAGTCATTTGGAGGACAAAGCCAAATTGGCGAGCAAGAAACTGGGCATTCTGAACAGAGCTAAGCAGTACTTAACTTTACACCAAGGCACTTGGGCTGTATAAAGCACAAATCCACGTGCATTACGGCTCACATCTCTGGGCAGGCGCACCAAAATACCAGCTCGACCCACTCAACAACCTGCAAAGGCTTTCTGTTCGAATTGTTGACGATTCCAATCTCACGGATGGACTGGTATCGTGGGCGCGATCGAGACTTTGGATCTCTCTGTGTGCTCTATCAGCTCTTTAATGGGAAGTGCTCTGAGGAACTGTTTCAAGTAGTACCTACCAACATCGTCGTCTTACCACCAGACCATGATACGCCGTAGAGGAATTCATCCGAACCACCTGGAAACGATCTCGTCTAAAACGGTTCGTTTTCAGCGTTCCTTTCGATCAGATCGATCGATAAGATCTGAAATTAACTTCCTGCTGCGGTGTTTCCCCAGTGTTACGACTTGACCCTCTTTAAATGAGGTTTGAGAACAGCACTTTACTTACGGTCGGCGGTGGCTTGGCTGTGCCCCTGGTGCTGCCAAAGTCCATGAGCAGTTACCACTTACTATCAGGTGGGCCATTTACTCGTCTACCACTGTTGGCAATAAAAAAAAACCTTGAATCTGTAATATGCTGGTCCCTCAGCCCTTTAATGAAGTTTGAATGAATCTCTAGAACTAGTTTTCGTGTATGTCGTAGTGACGAGCAAAATACTAATATGCGCCCATTTCCACTTACTAATTATTACATCACGAGTAAAACTGAACACTTTGTTGCTTGAAACACGGACAGAAGTTATTTATATGGTTTCTCGATACCTACCTAATTGGTATGACTGAACACAATAGACACTCTATGCGACGACACTCTTTATACGACACAGCGTGAAATTGTATCAGACGTACGATATACCGTAATATTTTACTGAAAAAGTAATATCTATAATGAACTTGTTGGCTGTCAATATTGCAAATTTTATCGTCCCATGCTGGACATTTTTTTCTTTCTTTTTTTTCAACCTATTACAGTCGCACTATTGGCCACGGGTCTCCTCTCAGAGAGGCTTTCAGGCCGTAGTTCATCACGCTGGCCCAGTGCGAATTGGCAGACTTCACAAGCCGTCGAGAAAATCTCGCAGGCATGCCTGGTAGTTCCTCACGATGTTATCATTCTCCGAGCAGTGATCATTTGTGACATAGTGACGTTTTTATATAAACACTTCAACTCTTCGATGTACCAATAGTCAATTTGGCGCAGCTGAAGAGACTATAGCATCACTCAAGTTTCGATCGAATTGAAGGCTTTCTCATAGTCCACAAATGCACACAGAAGCCGATTATACTCCTCGGTCTTCTATATAATCTGACACAGCGTACGGATGCGGTTTATGGTACTATAGCCTTTCGGAAACCGGCTTGTTCGGGAGGCTGGAAGTCGTCGAACCTGCGCGGGAACCGATTGTAATGATTCCCGAAAACATTTTATAGACGTGACTCGAGAGCACGATGTGCCCAAATTTCTTGAAGTAATTTCGTAGTCTCCCGGGACCTTTGCATTCTTTAGTTGTTTGAGAGCCATTCTGATCTCATACAGGCTGACGACCGGGATATATTCTGTATAGTGCTGAGTTAACTTGGCTCTGGGATTTGGGAACACGCCGACAATAGGATCTCGGATCTGTACAATTGAACTTGTAGAATCTCCCAAAATCTCACCTTTGGAGAGCTTTGGTTCCGCTCTTCGTTCAGAGGCGCAAGTTCGTTCGTTTCGTTTTTAATATGAAGAGCAATAAATCAGCGAATGTCGCGTAGCGATTTGTAGATCTGCCTGTTTAGTCGCATTTAGTTGAAACAATCAGTCGTAGACTGCACCATCACGTTTGTCCATCTCACCATGATACATACAATATGGTCCAAAAGTTATAGCTCAATTCACGCGACGGGTCTTAAAGAAGTTCAAACCGACTACATGAACAGTTTCCACAAACCTACTGTTCATATCATTCGCTGATTCATAATCGTACAGGCATTAAAAGCGATTTTGTAGTTCGAGCTGAAAGCTCTGGGGGTTTTAGTATTGGGCAGACGTAGGTCTACGCACTAAGATTCAACGTGCCTCTGACTAATCGGTGATTACTCCCAGCTTTTATCCCGCTGATTCAGTGATCAGACATCATTGAATATAATTTCGCTTGTCCAACAAGATTAAGTTTATCTCGATCTTTGTGGAAGAAGTAAAATACTTAAACAACATATTTTATGAAAATGTGAAATAGAAAATAAGAATAGCGAGCGCTTTCTCTCGCAGTTAGACTGCCATTATAGATGACGTAGGTTTGATGCCCGCTCGTAGTTATTATTTTCTATACGATTTGTTTAGTATATCCTATTTTTGCATCAACTCCACAAGATTAATCAATAATGAATGTTGTAATATTGGACTGAACAGTTTTCTATCCATATTTGATTACAATAGCTTTTCTACACCAAACTTGTAGTAGTAGTATGTGTATACAAGCTACTTAGCGACACACAAATTGATTATCTAGTGCGCAGTAGTAACGATTGAAAATTATAAAGAAGCTACCTCTCGACAGACGTTGTTTGCTGTTAAACGGCTAAATGACGCAGATAGCAATTGAACACTCTCAAAATATGATGTCAGTATTTTTTCTAAATGGAAGCGTGAATTCGAAGAAGTATTACTTGTTTCATTTTATTCCTCTAACTTTTACCTGTGGCCCTGCCGGCTAGGTACCACTAGCAACCTCTAATCTAAATAAGAGTACCTATGTCATTCTGGCACAAACATAGTATCTACATAGATTAAGTACTTACGGTGTCAAGAGGTAACAAATAAACAAACTCATTTTCACATTTATAATATTGTTATATACATACATACATATTGTCACGCCTTTTTCCCGTAGGCGTAGGCGGAGACTACTTCTCTCCACTTGCTAGATCCTGACACACATATTTCGCTTCATCTACTTTCATCAGCGCTTTCATGCATGCTCATTGGTTACGAGTACTCTTAACCTGACCTTCCTTAAGAACGTTTCCGATCTAGTCAAAATACGTTCGCCTAGGTCGACCTCTACCAATTTGCCCATTCACAGTCGCCTTGTATATCTCTTTCGTTAATCTTCTTTCATTTATCCTCTCTACGTGTCCGAACCACCTAAGCATTCCTTTTCTCTATTTTGGTCACTACATCTTGTTTCACACCACAGCATTCTCGTATCACATTATTTATCACTTTGTCCATCAGTCACTCCGGCTATGCTTCTCAGACTTCTCATCTCCACAGCATTTATCATACTCTCATGCTTCATGCCCAACATTCACGACCATACATATGTGTAGGGTCCAGCTCTTCTGGCTTTTCGGCAAACAATTTTCTGCTATTATTCGTAAGGAAAAGACCTGATCCATGCATCATCTTCCGTTCCTAAATCCCGCTTTCACATCCCATATTTTCTCATCAGTTGCATGTTTGACTCTTCTAAACAAAATTTTTGCATACAGTTTGCCGACAACGCTTTTCCCTTATAAAGCGGTACGATAACGGCCTTGCATGTATGAATTAATTATAATATTGTTAAGGATACATTATTGGTAGCGGAAGTCCCATTTTTATAATAAGCGGCAATCCGTTGTCTCTGATTACTGACTACCAACCCTCTGGAAAACCGCAAACGCAACTCAAAATACCTCCCAAGTCGAAGCTAGAGAGGGCTAGAACAGATTTGACTAAACTCATAACACTCTCACAAAGCTTGTAAGCCTTATGACTGTGGTGATATTGTGTCCCGCGACATAATGGTCTTGTGGCGCAATGCATTTCGTTTTCAAATAAATAGCAAGCAAAAATTAAAATATTATTACACACAGTTGCAATGTCCAGGAAGTAATTCTAGCAATTTGTATAAGACTAATAGCTTCAGTAGACAGTAGAAAGACAGTAAAGTTTTTACATAAAACAAGTATTAGTAGAATATTGTAAGTATTATTGTAAAATATTTGATAGAAATCAAGAAATACCGAAATTTCAATCGAGGAGATGATTTTAGGTTGTCATCATCGTGGATTCCTGTAGTGGCGAAGTGTTCACGTAGCGATTTGTGTCTCAGAAGAATGGTCGACGACTAACAGTGGTTAGTATTGTGTGTAAGACTTTGCGGTCAGTAAGTGAGGGTTACGTAGTTGAAGATTCTCTCACACGATATAACTGACGAACACCTGCTCTCTCCAGTCTACACATGACCATGGCTGATACAAACACGAAACGTAAAGCTCCGAAACGTCGTGGTTTTGACTAAATAATAGTATTTTGTGAAGTTTAATGAGCGTATAGACCCGGTAAATGTGTGGCATAAATATAAAACGCGAAAGTTGGTAGATACTACTAGAACTCACGGGTATTATTAGGTTTTTATCTAAGCCTTTTCTAGTGGTAGAGCCTAGCTTATCCCAGCATGAATGGGCCAGCTCGATCGGGGAAGTACCACCCTCTCGAAAAAAGACCAACGTGTAACAACGGTAGTTAAAACTTACCATTGTGTCTCGTATGGTGCGTGAGCGCCGGAGGCCCAAGTCCCCTCCACATCCTCTCCTCATTATCCTTCCTGCCCTCTCCTTAGTATCCCACCTATTCTCTCCTTATTATCCACCCTACCCACCTCCTATCCCTCTCCTTGGAGATGGCGATGCGCGAGCGATGGCTCTGGTGTTGATAGCGTATATAGGCTACGGTAACCACTTACCATCAGGTGGGCCGTATGCTTGTTTGCAACTCAAATAGTATAAAAAAACCTCTAATTATACTCTGGAACTTTCAAATACCAAAATTTAACACATTTTAGAGATTTATGGAGAGTACACCTATCCAAGAGCTATAGAAATGATTAAAATAATTATCAATCTGTAGTCTCAATAAAAAGTTTACAGTAGGGACTTGGTCTACTGTGTACCAGTTATTTATGAACGAATGAACAAACTTAAAAAATCTTATATGATTGGAAGATACAAACTTACCAAGGTATACTGATCAAATAGTGCAACAAACGCCTATAGTCATCTGGCGCAACTCTGTCTCTTCTTGAATTTGCAGGAAACCATATTATAGGACCACCGCGCCGATCGCGGCCGCCTGTCAGAGCCGCTACCCGCTCTTGGAGTAGCGGGAGTACATCTAGAGCACGCGCTCCAGCCTCCATCGCTGCCCCTGCTCAGTGACCACTTTGGAGAAGCCTAAAACACATAATTAATACATAAATTCAATAGAAAACATTTATAGACATGAGGCATAAAAGACAATGCCGAAAACCAGGCTATTTTGTGCCCGTCGCGCGTCTTAACTATCTAAACATAAAAAATCGACTTTTGAGTAATGACGTTATTTGTATTTATTTTAGTCATAAGCGAAGCGGGGTTTCGAAGTTATAAAAAAAAAGATATACATATTATTAAATTCGATATAAGCGGAACAACCATATTTATTGGAAGGCTTGGATAGTTAATGTCGCCAGTTTATTACTATACCCATTTTTAAAGCCAAATAGTAAGAATATTGATTTGAAATAAAAAAAAGAAAACCCACATGACCTTCTATTATAATACTTAGTATTAGTCGAAGATTATTTTATGAAATCACAATTACGAAGTTTTGTTTTTATATTAAAAATATAATATTTATTTCTATTTCTAAGAATATTTTAGGAAATATATTGTTATTTTACTAGCAACCCTTATTGATTTGAATTTGATTGAAAATTTGTCATGATTTCACATTTGTATTGCTGATAACGTGTTATGTATGTTTATGTGTTGATTGCTTCATTTGTGAAAAAGCAGTGGTTTTTTTTATTATTGTCCAGTGTTTACTTTAACGTTGAGTTTAGCAAATTCTCCGTTGAGTAATAAAAAAAAAGAGCGTGACGTCGTGTGAGATAAACTTTTTAGTGGTACTAAGACCAGGACTCTTAGAATGTAATCTAGGTCCAGAGAAGTTAGCCGTAGCATTATATCCTATCTATATTTCTTACATAGGTACTCTAAAATACTATTGATACTACATTTTATAGTATAATAGAATAAAAGATATAGATTTCAACGCATAATATATAACCTGTATACTAAAAATTAAAAGTCAGATTTCTCTAAACTCCCATTAGATATCTCAATGATATTTTTATTTAAAGACCCTGAGTACATTTACAATGTTCTACAGTTAATTTGGTTAAGACGCAACAATAGCCCAACTCTCATAGAAAAATCGGCATTGTCCTTTGTTATGAATGACAGGATGTTTGCATGTATAAATAATTTTTGCACTTAAGCTAACATATTTTAACATTCCCTTTGCATTAAAAGCAGACGTAACTAGAGACAAACTTAAACATGATTTCCTATCTAATTCATCCTATCCCTCTGAGAAACAGGTGTAAGTCTATGTACGTATACGATGTACACACACGTATATAACAATTATAATGGGTAGATCTTAGTGTTGGTCTCAGAGGCAGAGTGCATGGCCAATTTATATTTTGGCCAAACCTGCATCTATGGCCGTAATTGGCAGATAATGAACCCAAATTTTTTATAAGTCACTACTTTAGCCAAAACCCAATATAATTTATATAATACATAAATTATATAAATTTTATGCGAGAGAATCTTAAAACATTTTTGGTTTATTTACTTTTTCTAGCGACTAATTTAGTATAAAATAAAACATAAGTAATTGTATTTATTATTCATACTGGTGGAAGAGTTAATGAGCTCAACATATACTCACTTAAAAATGTGATAAATATATATGAATGTTTATATGATCTACTTTCACTAATGAGCAATAGAATAATTGTGTGGGCTATATTGAGATATTTTGGTATTAGTAAAATTAAGTTATAATATTAATTCAAAATCATCATTCACTTACCTCTCTTTGATATCAATTTTAAATTAATATGCTGAAAGAATAGATTTTGTAGGTATATCCAAGATAAGCATTATTTTTTTTATGTTAATTATCAGTTCCAAGTCAAAGGACTCTTAAATTAATTAGGTATTGTAGATCTCATATAGATGGGATACATGTGTTAGTGAATATTGATACACAAACCTAATAATAATAATATTGAATATACACCAGCACAATATGCTGCATACTGCTAACCTTACTTATCAGGAAGTGTTTGTGGATTTCAAACAATTATTGTTTATAAATGTTTAATTGGCTTGATTACCCTGTGCTTATCAAATTATTGAGTTTATAATAAGAACTCACAGTGATATTTTATGATATGTTACATAAGCATTTTTTTCTCATCTGTGATAGCATTGAACATATGAAGCATATATACATATCTGTTTTTCAGAGATTTATGTAAAATCCTTTTAAAAACTTTTAGGAAATATTGATGTTTATTAAGTATTGTGTATGTAAACTCCTTGAAAACAATTATTATATTATGTATGGTCCATAAGAACAATGTATGGTGTGGTCTTAACATTTTACTTAGTATGTTTGTTTTACAAAGGTTAATATTAATTCACACTTAATAAATGTATGTTAACCAAAGTGATTGTTTTACTCACTTAGACCACAACATCTCAATACAATATTTTTTTATATATAATATGTATTGTTTTCGAGAAGTCTTTGGAATGTTAGGATACCCTAACAATAATGATGAGAACTAACAGTAACATACATTATTATCATGAATGAAACAATATTATAATAAAGATAATGTATGTTTATACACTAAATTATTTTTTTAGAGCACTATTATGTTTATATTTTTATCAATAAGGAATATTAAATATGAATCAATAATAAAACTAACCCATAAAACTGCATTCCTTTTCATAAGATGTATTAGATAGAACCTTGCCTAATATAATTATTACTGCAGTAATTGAAGTAACTAGAGTTTGCATGCAAAGTTTTATGAATGAGACATTGTCTCTTCTATACACAAATGCAAGCACATGAAAAAGGTATTCAATAGGTGTACAATGGTCAGATGGAAAGCTACACGCGAATCCAAAGATATTTCGAAAATCTACTTTTCTTTGTAAAGCCCACACCGAACGCTAAGGAGGGTCGCGAGCTTGTATTGTGATAAATAGAATCGTATTAGTTTAACTAATATTTGTCAGCACTTTTAAACTAAATGACTAGATGGAATGGGCTCTTCAATTTAAAAATATTGAAATGATTATTCCAAGCTCTGATGACAAATTGTTACAGTTAATATAGCTACCTATGTCACAACAAATAACCTCAGCCATCAATTTGAACATACCGTGGTGACTCAAAGATGCCAATTAGTCGGGTATAAAAGGTTCGGCACGCATTATTGTCACTATTATTATTTCCACTAAAACATTCGTAAAAAATATATTCATTACTGTCCCTAAAACTTTAAAAACACACAAGCAGCACAAAAATGACAAATAGCGGAACACCAACCACCAACCAACCACAATGGCGCGTCAGGGTTGCCTAAACTTGCAATTCAAAAACCGGTATTCCAAAACAAAAACTGCTGTAATATACCGGTTTTTTAAGTGAAAAATGTAAACACTAATAAAAGTATTATTCATACCGAAAATGAACATGTGTAAACGTACTTACCCATCATATTAATAGAAATAAACCAACCTAAATACACAATAATTACAGCATTCAATTAGTCTATCTAAAAATGGCTACTCACGATGCAATTTTAAATGTATTCTGTCGAATAAATTTGAGTTGATTTGACAAATTGCAAGGTGTGATTATTTTCCTTCTTTATCACCTCTGTTAAGTCAAATCAAATTGAATACACTGATTCAAATTCAACTCACTAATCATTACGCCATTTCCCTTGCGGGGAAGATAGAGGGAACGGGATGCCAAAAGACACTCTATTCCAAAGAATATAGTACTCTCTAACGAGAGCTGTAAATTAGAAATTAAAATAGTCAAAGTTACTAATAACTAACACGAGCGCTTGACTAAATCTACAATACCTACTAAATGTCTGAATGGTGTTAACAATAACTTGAAAACATATAGCAAACTAACACGAAAATTAAATATTAATTGCCGTCCAGTATTTTTTAACTTATCTTTATTTCAAATTGATAATTTATTTGGCTTTTTTAATTATCAGATCTTAAAAAGGTATCCCCCACATTCATCTAACATCTCACTCACTCATCATTAGTTCCCAAGCAGGTCTTGGCTGCCTTATAGTGAACGTCCATTGGTCAGCACACACGTGCCACACGCATCGCATTGAAACTTAGACAAACTTTTTGTCTAAGGTTCAATGCGATGCGTGTGGCACGTGAAAGGAGAATGGTATTTTTGAGAACTAACTAACTTAACTTATCATCACGCCATTTCCCTTGCAGGGTAGGCAGAGAGAACAGAGTGCCAAGAGGCTCTATTCTTGCATACATCTCTCGCTTCATCAACATTCATAACTCTCTTCATACACGCTCGCCGGTTTCGGAGACTCCTGACTCCACCTTCCTTCAATACATGACCGATTTGGTCTAGGTAGGTGAGTCTCGGTCTCCCCCTGTACCTACATCCTTCCACTTTCGCATTGTATATCTTCTTAATCAGTCGCTCGCCCGGCATTCTTTCCACATGTCTGAACCATCGGAGCATTGCCTTTCGCATCTTTACACCAATATGAGGGAATGAAAGAGAGTTTCATACCTACTCGGTCTCTTACATTTGATATTACTCTCATGCTCCCTTTAGCATACCCAACTCTCGCTTCCATATAATAACGTTGGAACAAGCACTGCGTTGTGTTGCGACACGTGCCTTCTTGTTGAGGTGGTGGCTGCCGAGAAGTTGTCCCAATACTCCGTTCACTCTATTGCCCGCATTCACTCTTCTCTCTACATCAGTGATGTACCTTCCATTCCGACTGAATCCACATCCAAGATATATAAATTCATCCACTTGTTCTAGCACACCATTTTCTATTGCTACTCTAACATCTTTTTTTTTGAGCATTTCTTTAGTTTTATTAAGGCGGGAAAAAGTGTTCCTAACCGCTCACAACTTGAACAAGGTAGTGTGGGGCCCTTGCCCACTAAATAAACCCGGCATGTGCCATCTTTACGCCTTATTGGCAGGCCACTGGAACAATGTTACATTCCTTCAGTGGTGGGATATTTGGGCCCGAAGTTAACAAGTTGAAATATTCTTTAAAAATTTGGCAATATTTTTCTAATGTAAAATTCAAAAAACCAGCTCATTTTGCAATCTAGAAATCGAAAAAACATTAAAAAAGAAATGATGAAGGTAATCGTTTATTTTAGTCGATTCACAATAGAATTAATGCTCATTTGGATTGATAAATTAAATTAAAACTAAGTAAACGTTTAGTTTCATTATTAATCATTTATTAAAAGAATGATTTAATAAAAAAGCTATGTGGCACAAGCATCACTCTGAACCTCCGCATACATATCTCCAAAATATACACTCCATCGGCTTAACACATCTTGTGTTTTCGTAAGAATGTCTCCACCTTTAGACCTTATTTTATTCATTCTGAAAGCTCACCAACCACTCCGAGATTTCTTCACCTCCCTCCAGAAAAGTTTGGTGTTGCTCTTGAAGTTTTGGTCAGCCTTTCTTCTGCAATCATATTTGCTCTATCACGCTTCTCTTTCACTAAGGCTTTGGTGTCATTCTTACGTTGCCGGTATATTTCTTTCTTCTGTTTTTTCATACTTGCACTCAGGTTCAAAGAAGATACATAGTCTAGCCACGCTTTCTTCTTTTGGTCTACGGAAGCTGCTACTTCCGTATCCCACCATGCATCACCTTTCACTTTCCTATGCTTCTTTGAGCATCCACATACTTCTTTCGCTGTATTTACCATACTATCTTTCAATACTCTCCAGCATTCTTCTATGTCAGATTCCGGCTGACTTGCCATTGTCAGCCGTTCATGGACACCCTCTACATACTTTGCTCTTACACTCTCTTCTTGCAACTTTTCAATCTTTATTCTTTCAAGCCCTCCGAAGTGGGCACGCTCTCGCCAGTGTCTCCACTTTCTGAACAGACCACTAAATCTCGCAATAACGAGATAGTGGTCCATGTCGACAGTGGGACCCCTGTAGGCTCTTGTACCCAGAATTTTACTTCGGAGGCGACTGTCTACCAGAATTAAATCTATCATACTTCTCTGTTCATTCCTTCTCCATGTATACATATGAATGTCCTTATGTTGAAAAAAATGTGTTTGACACAATAAGGTTTCTCTCCATACATACATCTAAAAATTGGCGTGTCTCATACAAATTTAATCAAAATGTAAACTTAAAGGATGTTAAATACAAATATATAAGTAGGATATAAAAAACAAATTTATAATAATATCTACACAAAATTCATAAAAATATTTCAGATTAAGAGACAGATTTTAGGGGTAGTAGACTGTTAGGTGTCACTGTTTTTCGTCTGCATGTTATATTACAATCTTCTTTCGCTATTTTCGTTCATGGTTGTAAGTCTCGTAACAGTAGAATGAATATCGTAAGTACGTATGACACAACCAACTACTATCGATTGAAGAACATCTAATCTTCCGGGGAATTCTCTACTAGTGCCATGTCCATTATTAACTTATCACACTAGCGATGTGAATTCAATAATCAACTAAAGTCCAATGGTGCTATAGATTGTATTAAATTAAGTTATTGAGTAGCTGTATCCCGCGACCTAAGCGACTTAATGCGCTTTGTGAGGGTCCCCTGATTGACGATTATAATGCCTTGTTCCGTGGTTTTTCCAAAAGGCACCAAATACCGTATAATATAGCAATTGTCATGTCAATGGCAACACTGGTTGGCATATGTCAAGTTTGTCTGGTTTTGGGTTGGCGATTCTTCTGGCGAAAGATTGATTTTTGTATAAATTA
Source organism: Leucoma salicis (assembly GCA_948253155.1). Taxonomy (NCBI): domain Eukaryota; kingdom Metazoa; phylum Arthropoda; class Insecta; order Lepidoptera; family Erebidae; genus Leucoma; species Leucoma salicis. The sequence goes on from OX411803.1 coordinate 26,105,588, forward strand.
TTAAATAAGGTTGGATACCCAAAAAAATTTAATTTAAAAAGACGATCTTCCAAAATTGATCCTTCTTTTGACTTGTTTTATTTTATAGCTATTTTTTTAAATTATAATATGAACAACACGAATTAATCTTGCGATACTTACTCGGTATCGAAAAGTAAGTACTTGAGCGACGATGGGGGCCTCCACCCATCACGCCTTGCCCAGTTTGGCGAGTCGAGGGGAGCAGAGTGTCGAGTAGGCACGTGGAATGTAAGAGGTAGTGTGGAAGATAAGTTACACGAGCTGGTAACCGTCATGTCGGACAGACAGCTTGATGTGCTCTGTGTAACAGAGACCAAGCGAAAGGGTAACGACGCCTGTGATCTTCCTGGTGGCGGGTTAGTTCTGTGGTCTGGTGTACCGCAGAGCGATTGGGCCAGCATGGGAGTGGGGGTGTTGCTGTCCGCTCGCTTGCCACAGGTGTGAAAGACTACGGAATGTTTGATCCCAGACTACCATGGGTCCGAATAAAACTAGGTGTCACTAGGGTCTTCATGGTTGCAGCTTATGCTCCCGTAGGCTCTTCGGTGGCATCGAATCTAGAGAAGTTCTGGGATAATGTTAGGGAAGTTCTGGATTTGGCAGAAGCTAGTGAACGCGTGATCGTATGCGGAGACCTGAATGGATGGGTTGGGACCAAGCTTCCAGACTTCGAGGACGTGCTTGGTTCATTTGGTGATAAGAGAGTGAATAATGCAGGTAGGCTCATTGCGGATGTGTGTATGGAGAGAAACCTTATTGTGTCAAACACATTTTTTCAACATAAGGACATCCATATGTATACATGGAGAAGGAATGAACAGAGAAGTATTATAGATTTAATTCTGGTAGACAGTCGCCTCCGAAGTAAAATTCTGGTTACAAGAGTCTACAGGGGTCCCACTGTCGACGCGGACCACTATCTCGTTATTGCGAGATTTAGTGGTCTGTTCAGAAAGTGGAGACACAGGCGAGAGCGTGCCCACTTCGGAGGGCTTGAAAGAATAAAGATTGAAAAGTTGCAAGAAGAGAGTGTAAGAGCAAAGTATGTAGAGGGTGTCCATGAACGGCTGACAATGGCAAGTCAGCCGGAATCTGACATAGAAGAATGCTGGAGAGTATTGAAAGATAGTATGGTAAATACAGCGAAAGAAGTATGTGGATGCTCAAAGAAGCATAGGAAAGTGAAAGGTGATGCATGGTGGGATACGGAAGTAGCAGCTTCCGTAGACCAAAAGAAGAAAGCGTGGCTAGACTATGTATCTTCTTTGAACCTGAGTGCAAGTATGAAAAAACAGAAGAAAGAAATATACCGGCAACGTAAGAATGACACCAAAGCCTTAGTGAAAGAGAAGCGTGATAGAGCAAATATGATTGCAGAAGAAAGGCTGACCAAAAACTTCGAGAGCAACACCAAACTTTTCTGGAGGGAGGTGAAGAAATCTCGGAGTGGTTGGTCAGCTTTCAGAATGAATAAAATAAGGTCTAAAGGTGGAGACATTCTTACGCAAACACAAGATGTGTTAAGCCGATGGAGTGTATATTTTGGAGATATGTATGCGGAGGTTCAGAGTGATGCTTGTGCCACATAGCTTTTTTATTAAATCATTCTTTTAATAAATGATTAATAATGAAACTAAACGTTTACTTAGTTTTAATTTAATTTATCAATCCAAATGAGCATTAATTCTATTGTGAATCGACTAAAATAAACGATTTCCTTCATCATTTCTTTTTTAATGTTTTTTTCGATTTCTAGATTGCAAAATGAGCTGGTTTTTTGAATTTTACATTAGAAAAATATTGCCAAATTTTTAAAGAATATTTGAACTTGTTAACTTCAGGCCCAAATATCCCACCACTGAAGGAATGTAACATTGTTCCAGTGGCCTGCCAATAAGGCGTAAAGATGGCACATGGCGGGTTTATTTAGTGGGCAAGGGCCCCACACTACCCTGTTCAAGTTGTGTGCGGTTAGGAACACTTTTTGCCGCCTTAATAAAACTAAAGAAATGCTCAAAAAAAAAGATGTTAGAGTAGCAATAGAAAATGGTGCGCTAGAACAAGTGGATGAATTTATATATCTTGGATGTGGATTCAGTCGGAATGGAAGGTACACCACTGATGTAGAGAGAAGAGTGAATGCGGGCAATAGAGTGAACGGAGTACTGGGACAACTTCTCGGCAGCCACCACCTCAACAAGAAGGCACGTGTCGCAACCCACAACGCAGTGCTTGTTCCAACGTTATTATATGGAAGCGAGAGTTGGGTATGCTAAAGGGAGCATGAGAGTAATATCAAATGTAAGAGACCGAGTAGGTATGAAACTCTCTTTCATTCCCTCATATTGGTGTAAAGATGCGAAAGGCAATGCTCCGATGGTTCAGACATGTGGAAAGAATGCCGGGCGAGCGACTGATTAAGAAGATATACAATGCGAAAGTGGAAGGATGTAGGTACAGGGGGAGACCGAGACTCACCTACCTAGACCAAATCGGTCATGTATTGAAGGAAGGTGGAGTCAGGAGTCTCCGAAACCGGCGAGCGTGTATGAAGAGAGTTATGAATGTTGATGAAGCGAGAGATGTATGCAAGAATAGAGCCTCTTGGCACTCTGTTCTCTCTGCCTACCCTGCAAGGGAAATGGCGTGATGATAAGTTAAGTTAGTTAGTTCTCAAAAATACCATTCTCCTTTCTTATTAAATTGTTATGGTACTTAATTGTAATGGGAAACCAGCTTAATATCCCAATAAACCCTTCCTACACAAGAGTACGACGTGAAACGCCATTATGATACCAAGCATGAAATTAAATTTGCAATTTTTTTTTAATTTGTTTAAGATTCTTGTTATTTTTCGTCATTTCTCATAATAAAATTACAATTAAATGTCTTTTAATTTAAAATAATATAGCAAATGCGGCCTGCTTTCCTTTATAAAGTCCCCCTGTGTCCCCTGGCGGCCAAAAGGTAGCCGACCCATGGCCTAGATTATAAACGAATTCTTACGTTTATGGGCGCGTCTCACCATTAAACGTTAAACTTTGACGAGTACATCGAAGCTTACAATATGTATAGTACATGAAGATAAAAAAAAATAAAAGGATAGACGTCGCGGGACGTCTACCAGATGTGAAAACATCAAAATTATTTTGTAGAAATAATAAGTAGAAATCATAACTTTTTCAATGTGTGCTTGTATAAAATTATGACATGTGTAAAATAACGGAAATGGACATATATCATCATCATCAGGCCCTGGATGTCATCTAGGACTGAAGTTCATGTCAAAACGAATCAAACAATTCCAAAGTTTATGGGATTGCGGCGTTTTATGGCATAGTGCCCATGGTCATCCGGCTCTATCATCAGACCCTGAATATCATCTAGGACCATGGTACTATTGAAGATAACTCAAACTCGTTCTAAATCGATGGGTTGCGATGTTTAATTACCGAGTACCCATGACCACTTTCCAGCTCCATCCTCAGACCCTGTATACTATCTAGAGACAAAGTACTCGTCAAGACGAATCAAACGAGTTTAACTCGATGGGGTTGCGTTGTTTCTGTACAGAGTTACTGTGGCCACCTTCCAGCTCCATCATCAGACCCTGGATATCATCTAGGACTGGAGTACTATTCAAGACATATCAAACGAGCCCTAACTCCATGGAGTTGCGTCATTTCATTACAGAGTTCTCATGGCCACCTTCCAGCACCATCATCAGACCTGGGATACCATCTAAAGGCAAAGTACTTATCAAGACGAATCATTTAACTTGCAAGATTTGAATGGGACAAGTAAAATAAAAGCGTCGCCACGCTAACAGCCGATTTTACTCTCCCTCCACATTAGATGTTTCACATTAAAAAAAACCATCTGGATATCAGAACATCGACAACCCTAGGTGAACCTAACCGAAAAATAAGGATGACGTCATCCGCATTTAACCAGAAAGCTAATACATGCTTGCGTGCGGTGCCTGCGGCTTGACCAGTGTACGCAGTGCTATACAAATTTATACAAAGCGAACAAAAATGCGTGCCTGCGTTGCGTACGGCGCGTAAAAATGGACGCGGAGCTTTACTCCATTATTAAAGTTCATAAAACCATTGAGCTGTAAACAGAAGGAGAAGAAATAACTACAAATTTACCAAGCAATTTCTAAGTCTTGAACTGAAAATGGCGGAAATTGCTAGGGAAGCGTAAAAATGTCAATATCGATACTTCAGTCCTTCAAGCGCTCAATAAATTTTTAAGTGGACAAAAGTTTTTTTAATTGCGTTAATCTTTATCTACCTATATAATTATAATTACATAACTATGTGTGTCAAATTGCAAATCCATTCAGTAATATGAGCTAGTGGTTGATAGATCAATTAAGCATGCTTGATTTTTAAACAAACAGAAAAAATAAGGGCATAACGCTCTATTGAACAGATTTGGGTTGTAAAAATCATAAAGAAATAAATAATAATTTAACCCTGGGTAAAGACGTTCATTCTAAGTCCAAACATACCTATATAAGTATTGGAAAGTGAGGTATTACAATAAAAAAAATAGACGTCGCAGGACGTCTACCAGATGTGAAACATTGAAATTATTTTGTATAAATAATTGATTAGAAATACAATGATATAAACTTTTCCAATGTGTGCTTGTTATGTATGTATGTAAAATTATATGTTAAAACTTGTGGGTTTTTGTGGAATGAAACAGCCCAATAACTAATTAAACTCACTTTATATTCGGACAGCGTAACGTTGTACTAGGAATTAGCTAAACGAATGCCAACATAATGGCGCGTCCTACCCTTTTTAACAAAATTAATCGGAAGTCAGATTACTAATTAATAAAGTTAAATTATTGTTTACAACGCCAAATTATTACAATGATTAACTAAATTATTAATTATGAATTATAGATATAAAAAGGTATAGGTAAATCACTAAGGTATCTTCAGCAAATTGTTTAAAATACCTACTCGTAAAAGATTTCCGCCTATCTGTTATTATTCTTACTGGATAACCAAACTGAATAATTATTTCTTTTAGCAATCGAATAGTCTCAAGTGAACTACAATTTTTAGCATGTCGGGCGAACACAAATTTTGTAAAAGCGTCTATCACTACCAGAACATTAGTATTCCCTTTACGGGTTTTAGCAAAAGGACCAAAATAGTCAGCGTGCAACGTATGCATAGGTATGGCTGGCTTGTTAATTGGATGTAGTTCAACCTCCAACCTACCATAATTGCCTTTATTAAATGCACATTGCAAACAACTGTTTACATATTTTCTTATAAATCTCGTCATTCCTTCAAACCAGAACTGAGCCTTAATAGATCGTTCACATTTTTCGAACCCGGGGTGACCTATTTGATCGTGAAGTTTTTGTGGTAGACCGTATTTTGCCAATTTTGGAATAACAAAAAGCTCACCAGCAACTGTTTTCCTAAAAAGTATGTTATCTTTAATAATGTAGTTTTAAAATAAGTTAGGATCAGGATTGTCACGAAGTCTAGAAATAATGATTTGAATATTATCATCCTGTAGCTGAAGCGTTATTAACCAATCTGAATTATCGATCATGAGTAGTGTGTTAGTTACAGGGTTTCTACTAAGCGCGTCTACGTGCTTCATACGTTCGCCTGGCCTATACTCAATCTCAAGGTCAAATTCTTGTATTGTAAGCCACCAGCGAGCTATTCTCGGAATTAAATCACGTTTCACTAGGGTAGTTCTAAGTGCTGAGCAATATGTCACTACTTTAACTTTGATGCCTGTAAGATAAATTCTGAAACGCTTAAGAGATTCAACAACGGCAAGTGTTTCAAAGTTCATAACTATGATAGTGCTTCTCTTCCTTACTTGTCACCCTACTAAAATAAGCAATAGGCTTTAAACTACCGTCTGCTTGGTATTGCATGAAAATCCCACCTAAACCAATTTTACTGGCATCACAATGTAGCTCAGTTTTTGCGTTACAGTTGTAAATGCCTAATACCAGTATTTCAATCAAACGCTGCTTAAGAGTTTGAAAGGATTTTTCTTAGTCAGCACCCCAATGCCATTTTACATCTTTCTTAGTAAGTAGAGTAAGAGGACGGGCAATTTGTGCAAAATATTGAACAAACTTTCTGAAATACGATGTTAAACTTATAAATTGTCTAATCTCATGTACATTGCGCGGCCGGTTATATCCTGCAACACATTTTATTTTAGCCTGGCCCGGTTGTATTGTACCAGCTAATATTTCGTGGCCTAGGTAAGTGGCGGTACGTTTAAGAAAAGAACATTTACCAAGATTTAATTTTAAATTTGCCTGTTTTAATAATTGTAAAACGTTTTCTAGTAGTACGAAACCTTCTTCTACTGTTTTTGTAGGCAACATAACGTCATCAAGATATAGGGCAATGTTTTGATTGACCCTACCTAGCGTCATCTGTATTAAAAGAGAAATACAGCTGAGGCATATGCGAGGCCAAATGGCATTTTCAAAAATTCTAATTGACCGGATGGAGTTACAAATGCAGTCTTAGTTATTGAATCTTCATGAATACCCACTTGGTAATAACCTTGGGCAAGGTCAAAGGTTGTAAAAAAGAATTGCCCTGATAGCTTATTGACTTGATCTTCTATATGTGGCAAAGGATATCTATCCTTTATAGTATTAGCATTTAATGCTCTATAATCTACACAAAGCCTATAGTCCCCTGTCTTTATCTTTACTAGAACAATAGGGCTAGCATACTCAGACATGGACTCCCTAATAATATCTGCTTCTAGTAAATCCTTGATTTTGCTGTTCACGATTTCATTTTCTTTGTGTGACAATGGATAAGGCTTGCAGATCGGTTGGTTATTTATTGTGCGAATATTCATTTTGATGAGATAAGTACAACCCAAATCTTTGGTATTTCTAGCAAATGAGTTAGTATACTTGTTTAAAAGTATTAGTAATTGTTTGTTTTCGCAATCACTAAGCTGTCCTGTCTCTATATCGGATAAGTTAATACGTAAATTATCGGTATTTGAATCATCTATAGCTAGGGTCGTATACTCGCGCGTGTACGTTGGTATTGTTGTTATCTCAGCCCTAGCTACAAGCTTTTGTGCCTCGCATACTATATCAGTATCACCTAAATTGACAACTTTTAAATGAGAATGACATGATTTAATAATAGCAGAGGGTATAAAGTATGTAATGTTACCTAACTGTACCCAAACCGTATTAGTTAGAAATGTGTGCTCCTTTTCATTACTTTTGTTACAGTTGACATGTACTTCTACATATAGTTGACTTTGTTTAGGTATTTTAACATTGTGCTTTAAATAAACTGGAAATTTTACAAGAAAATCGGTTGAATCTAATTTCATATTTGCAAATAAACCTTGTACCACTTGACTTTGAACAAAACGTACAGAAGAAGCTGTAGTTACTAGACTGACATTATTACTATTAATCATAGTTTGACCAATTAATAAATCAATATCCGCTGTTATATAATTAGCTAGTTCAACTACTCCGTACAATATTGTATTATCTATCAAGACACTCAAGTAACTTGAACCAAGTGAGTTTACACATGCTCCTCCAAAACCTTGCATAACAGTAGTACTAGGCTCGATTATAATTTGCAATCTTTCGGTTTGTGACATACAGAGAATATTCATTTTACTACCTGTGTCTATAAATGCTCTGAGCTGGTGCCCATTTACTATTACTGTTCTTTTATAAATATCAGCATAAATATCGTAGGTTATGTGCATTATTCGACTAACCTTTGGTGGTTGCTGTCGCGAAGTCCCAGCGCTGCCGGCGCCCAACCAGCATGCTGCCGTTGTATGTCCACTGCGCCGGCAGTTCTCGCAACGCTGCTGCTGCCTGCAGTCTCGAGCCTCATGACCCGCCCGACGACACACGTAGCATATCTTCGGCTGGAGCTGATGAGCCGGCGTCGAAACAAGTTTGTTATTGCCTCTTCTCCATGTAGAATACCGCACTGTACTTGAATCTACCCGTTGAAGAGTGAGTGCGTTCAGGAGTGTCGCAACTATATGCTTTAGCGTTAGCTCTCAATTCGTGAGGCAACCCCCGTATTATACACGAAATTGCATCTTCGCCGATGATACTGCATTTCTTCAGTAAAGATAGTTTTTCGTGATAATACTTCGTCATAGTTTCTTTGTCTTCTTTCTTTCTAGCCAACATGCGTTCTAACTTGTCCACTTAGTCAGTCGATCGGAAATGCCACCATCAGCATTTCCTTCCATTCGCCCCACGTGAGGTTGTAATTTTCGAGGTCGTCGTACCATTCTCGGGCAGAGCCTCGCAGCCGTAATTGCATAATAAACGTTCGGTCGGTATGATCCCATCCGTAGATATCGCCTAGCTGGTCTATTTTGTGAAGCCACCCGATAAAGTATTGTTGGTATCTTCTGGTCTAAACTTCGGAATTACTTCAGCATCACTGGGTGCAACATGCCGTTTTTTGCTCACGTATTTCTTACGAGTGTCGTTAGAGATAAAAACTCACTATTTTCATCTTCAGACGAACTTGAATTACTATTTTTTCGTTTACGTCGTCCCAAGCCGTTTACGTATGGTTCAGACATTTTGAACATAATCCCACTTCTGAGATGTTAAAACTTGTGGGTTTTTGTAGAATGATTGAAATGAATTTATAGATGCCCAATAACTAATTAAACTCACTTTATATTCGGACAGCGTAACGTTGTACTAGGAATTAGCCAAACGAATGCCGATTACTAATTAATAAAGTTAAATTATTGTTTACAACGCCAAATTATTACAATGATTAACTAAATTATTAATTGTGAATTATAGATATAATAAGATATAGGTAAATCACTAAGGTATAATTGGGAGTAGTTATTATACGTCACATTCACTGGGCGCCTATGTGTTCTTGTTAACATATAACATGTGTAAAATAACTGAAATGGACATAAATCATCATCATCAGACCCTGGATATCATCTAGGACTGAAGTACTTGTCAAACGAATCAAACAAGTCCGAACTCGATGGGATTGCGTCGTTTCATTATAGAGTTACTGTGGCCACCGCAGCTTCAACATCAGACCCTGGATACCACCTAGAAACAAAGTACTCGTCAAGATGAATCATATGAGCACAAACTAGATGGGGTTGCGTCCTTTCATTATAGGCTTCCTATGTCCACCTTCCAGCTCCATCATCAGATCAGCTCCATATCATCATAATATTACATTGTCACGAAAAATATATATGCGTGTAAAATTTCAGCTCAATCGGAAACCGGGAAGTGTGTCAAATTTAACTTGCAAGATATGAACGCAACAAGTAAAATAAAAGCGTCGCCATGCTAACAGCCGATTTTACCTGCGCTGACGTTCATACTCAGGGTCACCAGTTTAGGGTGAGACAAACAGAAAAGGTAAAGTTCCTCATCCACAATAAATTGAAAAGTGAGGATACTCCGACCAGACGGGTTTTGTGTCTGGTGGGCTAATGTCCGTCGGTTGTTGTCGGGTTATATATATGTTCAATCGCTCGACTAACTTTAATATTGCGATGTAGGATACGTCAGTTTTTAGTTCGTATGTGGTGAGATAGATATCGCTACAGAACTATATTAGCGCTAAAAGTTTCCAGAATGAAAATCACTATGAATGGTCAAAAATGAATTTATTGTTTCTCAAAATATTTTTCTTTAGAGTAAATTCTCTATTTCATACGAATAAACTAATTTTGAAATCTTTATGCCACACGTGGTGACCTCGGAAACCAGTTTCTCATACTCTTCAAAAGTGTTCTGGTGATCAAAATCATTAACCACGTAACTGGTTCTATATTTTTGGAAACAAAAACAAGTCATAAGGTGCCCGGTCAGAACCTTAAAAAACTCGAATCTGTCAAATTTAAAATTACACAATAGCTTGGGACTGCAAATTTTTATAACACATTTCTTCTTGAAGCTCCACCATCATCACCTATAATATCACATTATCATACTTTGTGTTCATTTATGTGGCTAAGCATTTGACATGCTTAAAAATATATGAAAACACAATGATATTGTATATAAAAAGAGGCAGATATGTTACAAGCGCGCGTTTTGTTAAGACTAGAAAACGTCCTAATTAGGACGTTTTGTCTTTAGTCCGCATCAAGCAGGCGACGAGTAAACTCATGAGCTGTCATGTGCATTGAGTAACAAAAATAATAAATATGCCACCATGTGTGTTAAAAAGTACAAATTACGATACCAAAGTTCAAAAATCAAAAAACAAAATATGATTTATTATCAAAAATGAACTATTCAGAATGTTGGTATCCGGTGGCCCCACACTAGGCAAGCCTGTCCTGTGGGTGCCTGTTACGATTTACAATTTCTCGGTACCATTACAATCTTGACTCGATCGACATCAATTGACTTATTGATAGAATTTATCATGAAATTAACAATAATTTACTAACAACAATTTACTAACAATAATTAACAACAATATTATGCCGGAAATTCAGAATACAGAACAAACCAGAAGCCGCGCTCAATAATAATTGCATAGCACGGACTGTGTCCAAAAACAATGCGTACGTCCCGCCCCTGCCCCGCTTCTTGTCCACGTAATGGTGCTAGCTCGGGAGCGGCTTCCCACTTTTTGGGGTAATCTTATAACACAAGAGAAATATATTTAGTAACGGATATTTGTGAGTAGGGTAGTAAACTAACGTTGTACTACGACTATGCGACTAGTGCTCAAACATTTAATTAAGCTGCTATAAAATTTGATAACTAGAGTTGTCCCAACGTTAGTTATACCTCCTGCTATAAATACACGAGTTCTAAAACGTCAGTAAAGTTTTTATTAGGTACCCTTTTGCTGAGTTAGCTTTTCATAATATTGTCTTTTAGACTCTGAACTGATTTGTTGAGTTTTACGTTTTGATAAATAATGTAACCTTATATCTAGATATTTCTCAATAACCGCCCTTATATTATTGTTTCTATGGCTTTGACCATTTATGTGGTCATTGTTTACTAGAAATATGTTTTTACTATATAACTATTCCTACCTTACCTAATTATAGAAGCAATATAAGCACGGTATACCATTACGGAAGTTTGTACAAGTGTAGTTTCTTTAACTTTCTTTAGTGCATATACAAATTTGTTTATCAGCTTACAAATATTTTCTATATGGTTTTTCCAACTTAATCATATTGATCTACATACGTACATAGACTTTTAAATTAATTACCCTTCCCTTGTTTCGCCCTATTCGGATAAAAATAGTGAGTATTCTAAATAAGAATTAAAAAATAAGCAGAACATTTTTGATTAAAATGGCAACACTCACAAAATGAACGCGCCACTTTCTAAGTCGTTCACAATATGTAAACAAATATACCTTTGAAAGAGCTACTTACAGATGAAATGTGATCCCATCCTATTTCCTTGTAATCCCAGCGGCATTTTTACACGTACGAACAACACAAGACGGCATTTTAAATAAAAATTAACACATGTGCAATACGTCACGACGCGCTACGTGCAAAGCAGTAACTAATCGCAATAAAGTTATAACTACTCATTCTAAGAGTGGTTTTTGTTTCTCAAGTTTTAAGCGCGCGGGCGGTTTCTGGTTTGTTCTGTATTCTGAGGCCGGAAATTATTAATTAAAATTAAACTATTAACTAAATATAACATACATAATTATATACATACATACCTAAATATTCATATATTCATAAAATATAGGTATACACATAAATACATACAATATAGTATTTGATGTACATTTAGTGATGACTTTAATATAAAGATCTGACGAACGTTAAGTACATTACTAACACTGTAGAGTTTTTGGTGGGTACCTAAAGGGTGTTTTTAAGCATAGTTTTGAGAACACATCGCTGAGCTCTTTTAAGCCGTAACATGAGAGTTTTAGCAGCATTTCCCCAGCAGCTTATACATTATATTATGAAGGAGTGAGTTACTGCATAATACTCTGTTTTTAAGATGTTTAGTGGTGCTGAAGATCAAAGTAACTTCATGATATTTGTAGTTTTTCGAACTCGTTTTGATAGAGACGACATAATATGTGACCTAAAATTTAGATTTTGGTCAATAATTATGCCGAGGTATTTGATAGTTTCAACTTTTTCCAAGTTTTGACATTTACAACATTCTTGCATTTCACAATTATGTAACTTGATACTATACGAGTTATTTGGAGCGGTGACTGCTGTCTTATGAAAACATACATATTTAGTTTTTTCGGCGTTGAGCGTTAGCAGATTATTCTTCAGCCAAGTTGATACCTGCTTCAGACCCAACTCAACATTGTGAAACGCTTCTGCCTAAGATAAGCCGTCGTAGATTATTACCGTGTCATCTGCATAGCATATGATATCGTTACGTATTATATTATGTATGTCATTCATATACGTTATAAATAGGGTAGGCCCGAGGATACTACCTTGGGGGATGCCGAAATTAGATGTACGTGTTCAGCTTTCATATCTACTAACTCTGACACATTGCTTTCTCTCCAGAAGATAACTTTTAAACCACTCAAGGGCCACTCTCCTGATAGCGAAGTGATTTTCCAGCTTTCGCAATAGTATTGGGAAGGATAAAGTATCAAAAGCTTTCGCTAAATCTAGGAAAACTCCTACACTGCAACTGCCCCTGTTAAGTTGTGATGATACTGTTGAAGTAAGCAACGTGACAGCAAACTTGACAAAGTTAATAAAACACAAGGGATCTCCTATCACATGTAAGTATACAGAAAATTTTATAACTACTGGCATATTTCAATAAAAATATTTTTGTAATCTATACTATTATAAAACTGTAACAGAGCTGTGTCTGTAAATTCAAGATATTTGAGAAAAAATGACTGTATTAGGCTATATAGGCGTGCCTAAACCCAAAACAATTTTTTTTAGATTTTTTTTCTGTTTATGTGTTTATCTGTTTGTCTGTTAGTTTGTTCGCGCATCACGCAAAATCTACGAAACAGATTTTGATGCAACTTTTTTATATATAGGCTTGATTAGACTTAAAAAGTGGTATACATTTTATCCCGCTACTATATCGGGAACCTAAGATATAACTGAAAAACTAGCTTTTGGCTGCGGCGAAGCCACGGGCAAAGGCTAGTATTTTTAAAAATGGCTGCCAATGATACATTAATTTTCAAAAGAGCAATAAGAACACTTGCACTGTGGACATACATTATTAGTACAGAGGCGAAACATAGGCAGTAAAGTCACAAAATTACCTCTAGGTCAGTTTTTCATTTTGGAATTTTATAATAATCTTCTATACTATTATAAAGCTGTACTGTTACAGCATACAGCTCTGTAGCTGTGTCTGTAAATTCAAGATATTTGAGAAAAAATAACTGTAATAGGCTATATAGGCGTCTCTAAACCCAAAACATTTTTTTTTAGAATTTTTGTCTGTTCGTCTGTTTATCTGTTTGTCTGTTAGTTTGTTCGCGCATCACGCAAAAACTATGACACAGATTTTGATAGGCCTTGATTAGACTTAAAAACTGGTATACATTTTATCTCGTTACTATATCGGGAACCTGAGATATAACCGGAAAACTAGCTTTTGGCTGCGGCGGAGCCGCGGGAAAAGGCTGGTTTGTTTATATAACAGATTACTATTTAAAAATAATATAATAGCAAACATGCTGGTCGTAAATGTTTATGGTAAACGAAAGCCACCACGCAGTTAATAAAATTATATAAGTATTAATACGGTTTTTCTTTGCCAAGGTTTCCTAATAATGAAGTCTGACTGCAAGAGTGGATCGCAATTGTTCGTCTACAGAGAAATTAAACCTACTGGTTGCCTTCAAAAAGTAGCAGGATATGTATTGATCACTTCAAAGCGACTGATAGATATATTTAGTTAAAAGAAATAAATTAAATCTTTTCGGAGGTGTTTAATTGTTAAATCTTACAATTTAAATTATTAAATAACTATTATCCTCAATTGATCGACTATTGGACATCCAAATTCTCATTTCACCTGTGATCTCGAATGCTTGTAAAGTATTCTAAAGGTCGGAATTGAACAAAATCTAAAGTAGTTTAATTTCAGAAAGGTCTACTTTTTGTGTTTTTTTTTTATATTCTTTCATTTAAGATAATGATGTAATTAATGATGTCCTCTATCTGTCAGAGTGTGGATTGTCAATCTTAGGTTATTGTGTGTGTCCAAAGATAACCGGGATTGACAGTACGTGGGTGAAGGGCTCTCCTCCTAAACTATCCATTCTATAATATTATTACATTTATTAAACTTAATTAATAATATAAATAATACCAATATTTGTAACAAATTAAACTTGTTTTAATACTTAATATACTGAATACAAGCAGGATTCATACAATATATATAACTATTTTATCGTATTTCGTTCGCCTACCTTTTTTACCTACCTCCGAAATAGCCGGCTCTGTTGGCTGGCCACAATTGGACGAATACTATTGACAATTGAAAAGATAGAGCTATCTCTTTCACTTATATGGTTATCCTATCTTTCGTACTGTTCATTAATGCAACTTGTCAATAGTGTGCGCGATAATAGTGCGCGTAAGTAATAGTAATGCGGGAACAGATTTTAAATGTCATTTACTATGAACGTAACATATCTTGTGTAAAATATCATTGTCAAAACATTGGAATATCAAGATGATGCTGCATTTATGGTCATTTTTACGCATATCGTCAAAAACAAACAATTTTTTACCATTATTATTACTTCTACCTATTACTATTCACGGTAGGAGAATTCCAAAGCTACAATAGCCACTTAGCCACGATCCTTTATATAAGTAGCCACGCGTCTAGTTTTATTAAAAAAGGAGACAGCACAATATTGTTCTGTGACACAGCAACATTGCCAGCCCAGCTTTTTCAATAATTATTAGCTTTATCTAGAGAGGGTATAAACGTCTTAAAATTGACAAGATGTTCAAACGTTATGGTTATTCTTAAAACCGCGCTTTTAAAAGAGCTTTTCACTTAAAACGTTTTTTTCATAAAAGCTTCTAGTCGTTGAAGAAAACGTTGCTTCTACTCTTGTTATATTTATTGAAACAGCCATATATACGTTACGAAATACAATAAAATTACAAAAAAAAAATGTACTTAGCTTCCCATTTATCAATTATCAGGCATAGGACTGTCTGAAATTAATATTTAACAAGTAGTAACAAAATAATACTACATACATATTTCAAACCTAATTTACCCGTTTATTTATTATACTTAGTCGTTTTTAAATTGAGTCTTATCATTATTTGTATAAGGATATTTTTCAATCACAGTAGCATGGCTTTGGACCATCGCAAGAACTCAGCTGTTGCAACATAGTTGCAGCCACGTTTAAACGAAATCGATTTACACTTGTAAGCGTGCATAGAGACTTTTTTGAAAAGCACGCTCTTTTAGACGCTTTTAGTTTAAACGCTCACTCTTAGCTCTATCTCACTTCCCTTTCATTATGGCTTTGGTGTTCATAAAATATAAGTATTTATTTTTTCTATTTGGTCATACTCATACTGTAACTCAGTTTCCAAGAAGATACATAGATAGGTAGTCCAGTCACGCTTTCTTCTTTTGCTCTACGGAAGCTGCTACTTCCGTATACCACTTTATATCACCTTTCGCTTTGCTATGCTTCCGTGGGATTGCACATATTTCTTTCGCGTTGTCGACTATATTATCTTTCAATACTCTCCATGTCCATTCTTTTAAGTCCGATTCCGGTTGACTTGCCATCGTCAACCATTCACGGAAAAGATCATTTTTATTACAATAATCATTTTTATATACATATATATACTTATACGGTTTTTTAAGAGATATAAATATAAAATGATGTAATATTTGTAATTTACGTTCCACACATAGAAATGCAAAAGTTTATTTATTTATCGGTTTATGTACCTAATATTAAGTTTTTTAGACGGGCAGCCCTGTTTCATAATTTCGATGTGTTTATTGATTTTTTGACATGACCAAAGAGTATGTAATACCTACGGTAGACATGACTGTAAAGTTCGGTAATATTGGCAGTTTTATAAATTTAAATAAAACCGAGCCATGAAATAATGAAATAATTGAAATATGGTTGATAATTAAACAGGTATAACGTCAAAAAGTATTAAGCATTAATAATGTATGGGATTTGAAGCGGCACTACGTGTTATTAAATTAAATTACAGACAACATAATTACATGGTGAAAATTTAATTTTGCGTTTTTTTCTAAATAATACTAGTTTTATATACTGCGCGTATAATTCACATATTTCCCGCTATAGAAATTATAAAAACGCAGACGCGATTTGTTTTCTATTAAGGTTTTTGATTATAAAATGAACCAGAAACCATTTTTAGATCATTATTGATTTCCACCCATTTGTTTATAAAATAAAATGCATCGTAATAGCCATAAATTATTAAATCTACGTAAAGGCTAGAACAGTTGTTAAATAGTTATAAGATGCTTTGTGTAGGGTTCTGAGCAATTTATTGTATATATAGTCAAATTAATTTTGAAAGTGCTGTGCGTAGATTGGAATGAATCAAATTTATATTATGAAAATCTTTTTATTGTGATGCATATACAAATATTTCAGAGTATTAAATATCAACAATGGATCTTAAGATGCAGGTGCCAGAATTAAGATGTATGGAACCTGAGAATTATAGGAAATATTTTCAAACACTTTGCTGGAGTGGTGCACGGTAAGTTTAAACTTAATCATTCTGTGGTTGATTAAATTATTTTAAACGGCAGACTATAAGAATTTATAAGTTTAATTGCTTTTTAATGTTATTCCATAACATAAAGTCTAATAAGTTGTGTTTAGTAATACAAATATAAAATATGACATGGTAGTTTGTATTTAGCCTATGAAATAATGAAGGCTAAATCAAATTGGTTCAATTATTTTTAACTATTTATTTTGAATTTGATTTGTTTCTAAGACAATTTAAAGGCCATTAAAACACAAAGAAAAACAACTCATTCCTTATGAAAGTTAACAATTGAAATTTATATTATGAAAGTAGATCAACACAATTTTGTATGCCACTTGAGGTCATGCAACAATCATCATCAATGTGATTTATTTTACAGTGTAAACTCCAAACGCTACTCAATTTATTGGCAAACTCACTAAAAATCAAAATTATTTGTCTTTGGTTAGTTATTGCTTACCATCTCCACTGCAATATTACCTTTAAGCCTAAGCAACACTCATCGCAATATTATGAATATTCACATATGTAGCCAAATATTAGTGATAAATTCAGCACTTTGCTGTTGGTAAACTTTAGGCAGCCACACTACAATGTGACATTGTGGTGTTAATTAGGTTTTGCAAACTGATTTGAAAATTAAAAAAAAGAATGCTTCATCTTTCTTGTGTTTGTTATTGCGATAAAATACATGAGGATGCAATGTGGCCCTGCACATTCGCTGTAGGCCGAATGCAAATTTTTCTCATACAAATATTATTGCAATGAGTACTGCATAAGCAGTAGAGCTGCTGTGTCCCTTTATCCATTGTAGGATTATGTTATTGAAGTTGTCAGTTTGATTTAGCTTTTGGTGGTATTGGTGTATGAGTTTGACGGTTCAGCAACTGTAGCACTGCCATACTGTCTGAGAGTATATGGATGTTCTTACCCTTTATTTCTCTAGATGTGATTGCCAATGCCGCTAGGAAGATATCAAAACATTCTGTTTGGAAAACCGTGTTATTAATACCTAGTGGCGTAGCTATATGTACATTGAAACCTTCTGAGAAAAATACGGCTCCAGTGTCTTTACCTGTTATTTATTTGAATTGAAACTTGGCTGTTTTGCCCTGCAATATGGTAATGTCAGATAATGAGAATGTGATATCATGCAATCAGGCTCAACCCCGGTGCTCACAGGTACCCAGGCCTGTGAGTGTGAAATTTGCTACCTCACAACGGTGTGTGACCAGGCCTCTGTGATGGCAAATGCAGTACCAAGAAAAAATTTATTCAAGAATTATTCCATCCTGGCTTGTTTACACAACCAAGATCTCTCTTCCTTCAGCGAAACATGTACTCCAGCAGGGTACTAAACCACTAATTCTAATGCTGAAATTACACATCTACATATTAAAACATGAAGTAAAAACATTGTACTCCTTTTTAGCGCATTGCATGCACCGGTGTGGGATTTAGCACAGTTAAAGTTTAAATGGAGAAGGAGTGCAGAAACATAATATTTTTATATATAATATGCATTAGAAATAATATTTTTATTAAATAAAACTATGTTTACGGAATCTGTCGCCTTTATACTTGATTTTCTACTATCCCAATGTTTCATACATAATATTTTTGTACAACATGCATTAGAAATAAATTAATTTAATAAACAGGATTGATTGTATGTAGGGTTGGTGTATGGTCGAATGTGTTCAACATTCGACCATACACTAACAGACTGGACAACCACTAGTAAATCTAGTTCTGTGACCCAGGAACTAGAATGGACACTAACAAATTATGGTAACAAGTGAAGATCCAGTCCAAATACACCCCTGCATAGCCATAAACAAACCAAAATGAACTAATGGTTTGCCACACCACATAATACACCAACATTGAATAGCTTTGAAGACACATGATTAGATTAGATTAGAAGATTGTAACAGAAGGGGCCTACTGGTGAATGGGGTACAGGTAAATGTGAGCAAAACCAAAATAATGGTTTTTGAAAGAGAAGAAGCCAGAACAGATGTTAGAATAGCAATAGGGAATGGTGTGCTAGAACAAGTGGATGAATTTGTATATCTTGGATGTGGATTCAGTCTGGATGGAAGGTACACCACTGATGTAGAGAGAAGAGTGAATGCAGGAAATAGAGTGAACGGAGCATTGGGACAACTTCTCGGCTACCTCAGCCAGAGGGCTCGTGTCGCAATACACAACGCAGTGCTTGTCCCAACGTTATTATATGGAAGCGAGAGTTGGGTATGCAAAAAGGAGCATGAGAGTAAAATCAATGCGGTCGAAATGCGATCTCTGCGGAGAATCTGTGGAGTGAGGCTGACTGACCGCATTCGTAACGACGACGTAAGAGAGCGAGTAGGTATGAAAGAGAGTATTGGTGTAAAGATGCGAAAGGAAATGCTCCGATGGTTCGAACATGTGTAAACAATGCCGGACGAGCGACTGGTTAAGAAGATATACAATGCGAAAGTGGAAGGATGTAGGTACAGGGGGAGACCGAGACTCACCTACCAAATCGGTCATGTATTGAAGGAAGGTGGAGTCAGGAGTCTTCGAAACCGGCGAGCGTGTATGAAGAGAGTTATGAATGTTGAGGAAGCGCTAGATGTATGCAAGAATAGAGCCTCTTGGCACTCTGTTCTCTCTGCCTACCCCGCAGGGAAATGGCGTGATGATAAGGTAGTTAGCTAGTTTACTTACACGATGCAAAAAACCCTTAGTTACCAAACAAGCGAGATCCCCTCCAATGTTCATTGATGGAGTCAGCAACATTAAACGCTTCCTCTTCTCTCTTTTTCTGTGAAGAAATAGCGCAAGGAGATAAAAGTTCTACAAAATGCAAAGGTAATAATACAGTCGAAAGGCAGCCGAATCATACTCCAACCATATTTACAGAACTAAAAGAAAACATAAAATATCATACTTACCAACCAAAACAAAATAGAAGCTTCGGAGTTGTCTTAAAACACCTCCATCCACCAAATAGAATAATAAAGAGAATTAAATAAATATATTTAGGGGTCATAGTCCGGAGCGTGCTCGTCGCGATCCCTGCCATCCTAGTACAGGCTGTAATTCGGCTCGAATGCGTACCGCAGTGCGGGTTAGGTTAGGAACCTACCGTCCGTACGAACTACGGCAGATGCGGCGATGTGGACCCATCACGCCTTACCCAGTCTGGCGAGTCGCGGGGAGCAGTGTTGAATAGGCACGTGGAATGTAAGAGGTGGTGTAGAAGATAAGTTACACGAGCTGTCAATCGTCATGACGAATAGACAGCTTGACGTGCTCTGTGTAACAGAGACCAAGCGAATGGACAGCGACGCCTGTTATCTTCCTGGTCGAGGGACAGTACTGTGGTCCGGGTTACCATAGAGCGGTCGGGTCATTATGGGGGTAGGGGTGTTGCTGTCCGCTCGTTTGGTCTCAGGTGTGAAAGACTTCACCTTCACCTGCATAACACAACAATCTCCTCAACCTTTGTGGAGTGATGCAGCCGGGACACGTACATCTGCGTCGTAGGTATCGCTGGACGCAGAAGCATATTAGCTCCTGCCAGCGCGGTACCGTACCGGTTCGGAACAAGGATGCGTTTTCTTCTTCGTGTTCACCTTTATGAAGCCGTCCTTGTCAGTCTTGTCACCCTTTGACCAAAATTTTGGTGGATTCACAGCAGCTCTTGTTCCCCTTTCTATTTCCTGCTTGCCGTTTAGTTACAGCAGGTTTATGTGCGGCGACGATAGTAGCGTAGGCACATTTCGAGGTCGATGTACCTTCATGTGTCACTCCTTCAACCAATGTTTACGCAGCGAGGCACGATGCAGCGCAAGCAATAGCGCAAACACGTCCGTACACGCCCGCGCCGCGCCGCGCCGCTATGATTCTTATGTTCCGGTAGGCTCTTTGGTGGCATCAGATCTAGAGAAGTTCTAGGAAATTCTGGATTTGGCTGAAGCCAGTGAACGCGTGATCGTATTCGGAGACTTGAATGGACGGGTGATAAGCGAGTGAACGAAGCAGGTGGGCTCATTGCGGATTTATATATGGAGAGAAAACTTGTTGTGTCAAACACAATTTTTCAACATAAGGACATCCATATGTATTCATGGAGAAGAAATGAACAGAGAAGTATGACAGATTTAATTCTGGTAGACAGTCGCCTCCGAAAGCAAAATATATGGTATACAAGAGCTTATAGGGGGCTCCACTGTTGATACGTACCACTATCTCGTTATTGCGGTATAATGGTCAAGAAAGTGGAGACTTGGCGAGAACGTGCAGAAAAGCATCTAGCTGTAGGCCAGCGGGTTTTCTGTAGTTTTGTGGGTTTGGAGAAAGCATTTCACACGCTTGTACGGCCATATTAGTATTTTTGTTTTTTAAATACTCAACATGTTGAACTATTTATTTTACTAATTAAAAATACCATTAATTTTGTTACAGAAAAGAAAAAAAAATCCAGAAGAAAATTGGTAGAAAAGAGAAATTGCGCCGATTAAAACCAAACAATGCCCTTGCTCTGTGCAATGCCCCAACATTGCTGGGTAACCCGTCCCATTTTGCTGTATATGCTAATGTTAGAAGATCTATTCTGGCACGTTGGAGACATATAAATGGCACTATAGCTGACTTATCAGATGATAGTGACAATGAAGATTCATCTTCCCAAATACCATTGAATAAATTACCAAAGGTTACTAGCTCAATTAGTGTCAATTTATGAAATCGAGTATATTTGCGAAATATATCAAATTTTTATATTTGATTACAGATAACAGGTATAGGCTTACGAACAGTTTTTGCCTTGATATCCCAGGCACGAACTACAGAGGCACAATTTTGTGAACATGCATTAAAAGCCTTGTTGGATATATTGCAAGGACATGCGCCTGAAGAACTATCTCAGGAACCCACCGAGGTAAAGATCTTACATTCGAATTCATATATTCAATTTAATAAGCCATTAACATTATCATCATGATTAAGTTCATCAATCAAGATTTTAGTAAAGTAATAAAAATGTTATATTTTAGATAATATCCAATCTCCATGCTATGTTGGTAGAGGTTGCCAGTGGAAGTGGCCCAGATGGCAAAATAGAATTACCAACTACTCTCACAGCACTTAGTAGTTCTTGTCTCATAGCATTGTCAGTTGCTAGAGGTGAAGCAGAACTAATACTTCATGCTGTTACCTCCCTCATTATATCACCGTCTGCGCTATCTGATCAATATCTTCAGGTTGGTGCTGCTAAATAAATAAAATCATGTTATTTTAGTAATTACATAGTTGATATTCATCTATTTATAATTTGTAGGTGCCTTCGAACCTAACAACTCTCCAGCGGAGCGTACAATCAGTTATACTCGGAACTCCGTCCCGCAACCAGTGGTTGAATTATGGCGTCCCTCATCAATCTTTAGTCACTAGCTTTCCTGTCGATTTGCCTGCCCAGCTCATGGCTGGTTCCAGTGAACTTGTAGTTCGTTCACTGGTTTCAGATGGCTGTTTCTTGTACATTTTCTCTTCCAAGGGTTTACTGAAGATAGGGTCGGGCTATGGCAGTTCCATTAGACAACATGTTTACTTATATAAACCTGACTTTTTTGCCAGCGATCGTCATGGCTGGTTGGGTTACTGCAAGGTAAGTTGGGAACATTATTTGATAATTGTATTTTCTTGGTATAAAAATTAAATAAAATCTTTATTTTACAGGATAAATTGTACCTAAGGATAGGTAGGAAAAAGACTGAAGTTTATGAAATAGATAAAGAGACATTGGAAGTAAAAACCATGGTACGATTAGAACCTGGGCAGCCTAGCCCTGTTGAGCCTAAGTCCGCCGTTTTTACTGATGGAAACCAATTAGGCTTGGTTTTATTGACTGATTTCGTAAGTTATTAATCAAACATTATTATGAAGGACCTGTGAAAATGGTACTTATTAATAAATATATATATATATTGTGTTATCATTACCTGCAACTTAATCTGCTTTATTGGTGCCAACCTATAAAGGGGCAAAAATTCATCTCTTCTTTGTAAATTGATGGGTTCCATTCCCTACATGTCTCACAACGTTATTTTTTCGGGTGAAGGCCTGTTCGTTGCCCCGAATGACGGGGTGTGCGGATAGGAAATTTTTCCCCGCCTTAACAAAAATAAACCCTCATAGATGTTTTCTGATGTGGCTATCTGTCCGTCTATCACAGCTAATTGCTTGGAATCTACTGGGCCTATTAGGTTGATATTTGATACATATAAGAATTTCGGTGCACCCCACCCAAAATATTCGCGGCCCGTTTTTGAGGCAAAATAAAATTTGTTTCGTCCTCTGTACCATGTGATTGGCCGTGTGGTGCCGACTTTAGAATTGTCCCACCCTTCCACCCACGGGAGTCGTAAGAGCCGACTGAGGGAATATCAGGGGAGTGGGCAGCAGCACTCCCTCGATTATTAACAACATCCACTGCGATCGCCAACCCGCCTGCCAAGCGTGGCGATTACGGCATTATCCCCCATGACGGGACCGCTCGTTGTGGCGTTCTCTTGGGGAGGCCTATGTCCAGCAGTGGACGTTGAAAGGCAGATGGATGGATGGATGGATGGTACCATGTGATAGAAGCCTATAGGCCTTTTTTTTGTTAAGGGGAAAAAAATGTACCTAAACGCTCACCCCGTCGTTCGGCGCAACGAACAGGGTAGTGTGGGGCCCTCACCCACTAAATAAACCCGCCGTGTGCCGTCTCTCCACCTGTGTTGGCAGGCCACTGGTACTATGTTACATTAATTCAGTGGTGAAGTCTAAAGGCCTAGCAATACCAGGGTATCGATAAGAAGAATGATAGCGAGGTGATGAGAAGTTGAATAGGAAGAGAGGGGTGACCTTCAGCACCTAAAGACGAAGGTCTTATTACTCAAGCATTATTACTCACCAAACGAATTGTAACAGTAAAATATCTGCGACTGCTGATCATGAGGTATCGGGTTCGATCCCTGGATCGGGCAGAGATATTGAGATTTTTCGTAAAAAAAGAAAGACAATATTCTCAGTAGTACATAGCTGGCGAATCGTGGGTGTGTAATACACCTCTGCCTACCCCTTCGGGGAATACAGGCGTGATGCTATGTTAAATAACTAATGTACTATTCTGTTGGATGGTGGTAGTGCCCATCTATGCTGGATCAACAAGGTCATACATATTTTTCATATCCTATTCAAGAACATTAGTGTAAACCAACTATTCCTGTCGATAATATTCCCTACGTTGTTGTGTATTTACAGGATAAGCTCACGATACGGATGTATGATGTTGACCAGCAAGCTGAAAGAGCTGAGAGCTCGACTACCACTACATTGACGTCACGAAAAGAAATGAGTGTTAATCTTCTGAGGCGAAGGATGCTAATGCTTGGCAGAAGTTCTTTTGAAGATGGATTGTCTAGAAGATCCTTAGAACTGGATACACCTGTAGCCATGCAGATGGATGATTGTGACGAAGATCCGCTTATGAGCATTTACGCCGGTCAAGATTTCGCACTGTTAACAACGCAGTCTGGAAAGGTACAGTGAAGTTGCTTTTATCTTATTAATAAATTGATTACTGTTCATTACTATGAGGCTGGGTGTACATGTGTCCGTTAAATTGTGTCTCACACAATACAAAGATATTACCTAGTGTTCCTATTGTAAAAACAGTCTCCTATATGTCAACAGCTCGTTCCAAAATGTTCTGTTCGGCGAGTGATTTCTTTGCACTGCCTGCCTTTGAAACGTGTATTGGTTGGGGCATGCATTTGTTCTCCATCCACAGTCGTACTTGTACAGTTGGTCATAAGCCTGAACTTAAATCTGTTTTTTCTGGGTCTATCTTCAAGCTTGTGATATTGAGCTTTTCTGTCGTTTGTATGTCTGATATTAGTTTTATTCTATACTAGCCTTCCGCCTTCGGCTCCGCCGCAGCCAAAAGCTAGTTTTTTTTGGTTATATCTCAGGTTCCCGATATATTAGCGGGATAAAATGTATACCAGTTGTTAAGTCTAATCAAGAGCTATCAAACAAAAAAGTTGCATCAAAATCCGTTCAGTAGTTTTTGAGTGATGCGCGAACAAACAAACAGACAAAAATCTAAAAAAAATAGTTTTATGTTTAGATACGCCTATATAGCCTAATTAAGTCATTTTTTCTCAAATATGTTATCTTAAATGTACAGATACAGCTCTGTTACAGTTTTATAATAGTATAGAAGACAAGTTTATGATATCTTTTTTATAGGTGTACTATACAGGTAAAGGTCAAAGCTTGGGTTACAAGGCTGCTTCTCCACAAACTGGCCGATGGACACTCATGAAAGAAACCATATTCTCGAGGAACGAAGCACCTAATGTAAAGAGGTGCAGGGTTATGCAGGTATGTGTGCTGTAGAAGAAAATGGTTTTTAGTGAATGTTATTCATAACTATCCATGTTTTGTAGTATTCCGAGATCTGACTGCATGTGATATTTAATTAAATATCTATTTTTATAGGTAATGATTAACCCTTGGTTGTATTGTTCTATAAGTGGTACTAAATAACTGAACATAGATATGTACTAACAACAAAATTAAAAGTTTTACTGAACAATATATCAATCTAACGTGCACTCATTGATTACAGGTGGCGGTAGGACATGAGGGTGCTCATGCAGTTTTGGTGTTAGACAATGGCACAGCTCTATTTACAGGAATCGCAAGGCGAGGTGAAGACGGAGACGCTATTAAACATCGACGGGCACCTAAACCCACGAGGCCCAAGAAAATATTCAAGGTCTACACAATTTAATTTTAATATACACATGTATTATAAAGCCTAGTATATTCGATGCAAATTCCTTTTTAATTTGAATGGAGTAGGACAGTAATTAACCTGTTCGGTCACTTAGATATTTTGGGCCCCAATTCGAGATGATTATATCTTCTACTGAGGCAAGGGACCTCATAGATCTCGACCCTTCTAATTCTGTTTATGCCCAAAACGCCTAATGGAAAAGAGAGGCTGATATGGTGACATTAAATATATAACATGTTACTAGTCTAATTTTGTGGGTGTCATAAGAGGCAACTATAGAAAGCAGGTAAGCAGATAATATGAGCTGTAGAAGAAGGAGATCTGGAAAAGTAAAACCACATAAAAGTTGGGATTGGATTATATTTCTCTATTGTTGCTAGACTTTAACAAACTGCTGCTTCGGATTTCTTTTTATTTGAACCAACTAAAAGAAAACACCCAATATTAAAACAATATTCTTGAGAACAAACATAACATCACGTCTGTATTCCCCGAAGGGGTAGGCAGAGGTTTATTATACACCCACGGTTCGCCAGTTATGTTTAAGTTCCACGTAATAGGGGGCGAGCCGATTGCCGTCTACAGGGCACTATTCCAAACTCCGGGCTACTACTGAGAATTTTTCTTTTTATGAAAAAGCTCAATAACACTGCCCGACCCGGGGATTTAACCCGAGACCTCATGATCGGCGGTCACTCACACTACTGCACCAAAGGGTGAAACTATGATAGTGTTTATTCTGAATGTACCCCAAAGAGATACTTGTTTTGCAACTTACTACAATAATTACTCTTGCCACAATGGTTATTATATGTAATGTTGCAGGCTGAAGGGCATTACATATCTTATGCGGCATGCAACCACGGTTCGACAGCTCTGGTGACTAGACAGGGTGTGCTGCTCATGTTTGGTAAAGATACCCAACACTGCGACTCTGCGGGCCAAGTGCTGGGATTACGACATGAGAAGATCATACAGGTTAGAAATTCAACATACATACCAACTAATACTAACTAACGTGTGAAAAATTTTGCCTCCTTTTATCTCTAGTGGTAGTGCTTATCGCACAATGAATGGGCCGGCTCGCTCGGGGAAATACCACCCTCTCACAAAAGATCAGCATGAAACAACGGTAGTTACTTCTACCGTTGTGTGGTTGTGTATTGTAAAAGTCAATTTACAGCAGAACCTAACAGTCACATGGTGGATTCTGATTGATCACTGTCAGTCACACAGTATATCCATGTCTTACCAAATTTAGAATTCGTTTACTATCTAATGTATCACAAAAATAACTGACATTGTAGTCCCAACTCTCGTCAGATCCAAGACACGCATATCTAGAAATTAAATAACAGGAACACGATAACTTAATATTTAGATATTTTTATATGTATATTTTTAACATTTGACATGCTTAGATGCATGCATAAATCAACACAAAGTGGAAAAATGTGAAATCTGACTGTTATTTTCGATTTCACACTTAACTAACTTATCATCACGCCATTTCCCTTGCGGGGTAGGCAGAGAGAACAAAGTGCCAAGGCTCATTGCTCCTATTCTTGCATACATCTCTCGCTTCATACACGCTCGCCGGTTTCGGAGACTCCTGACTCCACCCTCCTTCAATACATGACCGATTTGGTCTAGGTAGGTGAGTCTCGGTCTCCCCCTGTACTTACATCCTTCCACTTTCGCATTGTATATCTGCTTAACCATTCGCTCGTCCGGCATTCTTTCCACATGTCCGAACCATCGGAGCATTCCCTTTCGCATCTTTACGCCAATACTCTCTTTCATACCTACTCGCTCTCTTACGTCGCTGTTACGAATGCGGTCAGTCAGTCTCACTCCACAGATTCTCCGCAGAGATCGCATTTCGACCGCATTGATTTTACTCTCATGCTCCTTTTTGTATACCCAACTCTCGCTTCCATATAATAACGTTGGGACAAGCACTGCGTTGTGTATTGCGACACGTGCCTTCTGGCTGAGGTGGTGGCTGCCGAGAAGTTGTCCCAATGCTCCGTTCACTCTATTTCCTGCATTCACTCTTCTCTACATCAGTGGTGTACCTTCCATCCCGACTGAATCCACATCCAAGATATACAAATTCATCAACTTGTTCCAGCACACCATTTCCTATTGCTACTCTAACATCTGTTCTGGCTTCTTCTCTTTCAAAAACCATTATTTTGGTTTTGTTCACATTCACACGTAGGCCCCTTCTCTTACAATCTTCTGCCATTACGTTGATTAGGGTTTGCAGGTCAGTCGCAGTGTGCGCTAATAGGACCGCATCGTCTGCATATAGCAGAGAGTTAACCACTGAGTCGCCCATCTGAACTCCCACATTCATTTATCCAGATATAACCTTTGTAAACATTTATCCAGATATATGATAAACAGTCTGGCTGATAGAACGCAGCCCTGTTTAACGCCGATATTGACATCAAACCAGGGTGACATTCCATCATCCAGCCGCACATAAGCTCTGCAGTCCATGTAATTGGACTGCACCGCTTGTAGCAGTCTACCGTTAATACCATACTCCGGCAAAATGTCCCAAAGTTCCTTTCGTACAACAGTGTCAAATGCTTTCTCCAAATCCACAAAACTGCAGAAAACCCTCTGGCATACAGCCAGATGCTTCTCCACAATGTTGCGCAGGGAAAACACTTGATCCATGCATCCTCTTCCACACCTGAAATCTCCTTGTGCCTCACACAAAAATTCATCAGACACCATCCTCATTCTCCTTTCAATAATCTTACCATACACTTTGGCTGCCAAACTGGTCAAGCTTATGGTTCTGTAGTTTGCACAGTCATAACGTGAACCCTTGTTTTTAAAAAAGGGCACGATGACTGCGCTTCTCCAGTCCTTGGGAACCATTCCTGACCTCCAACATATATTGAGAATCATCAGGAAGGATTCCCAGACACATGAGCCTCCAAGCTTGATCATCTCAGCAGACACCAATATCAATACCCGCTGCCTTACCATTTTTCAAACTTTCTAATCGCCCATTCAACTTCGTCCAAACTAATGTCATCAGAGGATGCCGGTACCGATTGCTTATCTGTTAGACCACATGTGGTACCAGCATCACCCTGAACATCCGCATACATATCTCCAAAATATTCACTCCATTGGCTTAACACATCTTGTGTTTGCGTAAGAATGTCTCCACCTTTAGACCTTATTTTATTCATTCTGAAAGCTGACCAGCCACTCCGAGATTTCTTCACCTCCCTCCAGAAAAGTTTGGTGTTGCTCTCGAAGTTTTTGGTCAGCCTTTCTTCTGCAATCATATTTGGTCTATCACGCTTCTCTTTCACTAAGGCTTTGGTGTCATTCTTATGATTTCACACTTTGTGTTGATTTATACGATAAATAAAAAAAAACACCATTTTTTTCTGGGAGATTCGTGCCTAATAATGAAACTCCTAGCAATGGCTTGATTTTGATGGTGATGTGTTCAAAGTTTTACATCGATGTCTACAAAGTTTGTTTTCTTTGTAGGTTGCATTAGGAAAAGCGCATGCCGTTGCTTTGACGAACTTCGGACAAGTATACACTTTTGGAATCAACAACAAAGGCCAATGCGGTCGGGAATTTGGATATACTAAAGAAAGTTAGTATCTTCATTTATTTCTAAATTTTGTCCTGATTTAAGCAAAAATCTTATCGCTTTTTCATTGCTTATGGTTACAGAGAAGCCACGGCCCACCTGTTGGTAAGTGTAACTGCCACTCATAGGCTCAATAAAACTAAGACTACTGTGAATCCGCTGCTCAACATTTCGTTTCGCGGATGTGAAATGAAAGAATGAATGGCTATATCCCGCTACAACAAAAAAAAAAAAAATAAACGCTATGTTTTTGCAGTAAAATCGACTGTATGGCGCTGACCGCACGAACGTCTCCGCTCTCGATACCTTTGTGTATGTGCGCGCGTGCGCATACTGTACTCCGTTGTTTCTGTATTATGCTGGTCATGTGTACTCGTATTTTATAGGCTTATATTTAGTTTCACCTGTCCCGGTGTCTGTGTGTCTCTAATGGAATATTGCAAGATAAATTTGACCCACTTCCCGGTTTCCGAAATTTTGTACATACAAAAATACTATATATATTATTACGACATGAGCTGATCTGATGATAGAGCCAGAAGGCAGGTGGCCATCGGAATTCTGCAATAAAACGACGCAATCCCAACGAGTTTGGAGTACTCCAGTCCTAGATGGTATATCGGATCTCGTATAGTCAGACAGACAGACAGAGAGATATAATTATATCTACCCGAGAAGTCTGACTATAGTATACTTGTAATTTATACCGCTCGAAAGCACGCTTTGTATTTTTTCTAAAAAATGAAGTGGATACTGTTTTGTGCTGCGGGAAATGCGGACAGTATATTTACTGTCCGTTCACAATACGAATTTATAAATTACATCCAGCATATATTTTAATGCTACATAGTGACGAATTGAAAACATGTAAGACCATTATATAAATAATGTATTATGCAATATTTCATTTTAGCTTCATGTTTTCAGAATTTTACACTTCACGTCGATCTTCCGCTTGCCGGCGCAACGACACCAAAGAAGATTCTAGATTGTGCACTGTACCGCATACTTGGACGACAGATTATTGCCGTGTCTGTGTACTATGCCGAGAGTGTACAGGCTTCTCAAGCGCTTGTCATTGCGCACAACATCCTAATAGAGTACCCGGAGAGTAAGTACTTAACACCATTGACCTTATATCTAATACTAGATACTACCCGCGACTTTATTCGTTGTCTTCGGAATATAAATACGTAACTCTACTACAGCACATTATGTCTCTATGCAAAAATTGCAATCCCGCAGCAAGCCATTTTCCGAGATAAAAGTAGCCTATGTCTTTTTGTGGGTTCCAGACTATTTATGTACGCAAAATTTCAGGGTGATTGGTTCAGTAATTACGACCTGAAAGCGTAACAAACAAACTCATTTTCGCATTATAATATTAGGATTTGACTTGATTTGTTGTGCATTAAAACAGCACCAGCGTTGCAAATGAGTAAACATTGCATGGGAGGTAAAAATCAATAAGGTTTTTACTAAAGAGAAAGAAAAGAATACTGTTGAGATCATTGACCTAATAAAAATGGACGTCGGGTCTAGTACAAAATTCACAAAGAAAGTGTACATAATATTACATTCAAACTTCAACATTCTAATTTGATACCTTGTACCATTATAATAGCGTTCGAGTTTTTATTGCAAATAATAATTATTAGCTTATGAAGTTTCTACCAATAGGCCGCACCATGATTACCTTATGCAGCTTCTAGTGAGTTGATGATTTATTTTTACAAATATTCAAAATTTAAATAAAATTTCATTGTTTTTTAGCAAAATAGCAAATAATTAAACAATAGTCTATTTACTGCAAATATGATACACCATCTTCTTTTTTCACTTAGTAGTTTTTATAAGTTTTCACAATACAGTACAGCATATTGAATGTATAGTCAAGTGGGTCGACCAAACGAAGACTGGCGCGCGATTGTATCTGTTTTTGCGTTTTGTATCTCTTTTGATTCGGACACTTGAGCGTGGACACGAGGTGCATATGTTGGTAGGTCAATGGTTAAGATGCTAAATATTTGAAGACTCAAGGGAAATCTGATAAGAGGTCTTATAATCTATGATTAAATAGTTCCATCTGTTTAACCGACTGAGTCATTGTGGTTTCTTATCGATAAGGATTTTGTGCTTAAAACAGTACTAATATTTATATAATGTATTTAACAGGAGATGCGGTTGCGGTGAAGGTGATAGTGGTTGTTCAGTGTGTGGGGTATGTCGACGTTGCGTCGACGCATTTGCTACAGCTGAGCGATCTGAACGCAATAACGTCACCACTGATCTCGACGATGACGCTGATTCATCTTCTAGAGATGCTAGAAGTGGTAAGTTTGTCATGCGGTAAAAAATAATAGTAATAATCTGCCTCGGATGTTTGTTTTTGACATTATCCTAGAATAAACATTGTCAATGGAATTCGCCGCTAGCGGTGACTAGCCGGAACAGGATATAATTATAATGCACAAACGTGCATTGCAACAGTGGTATATTTATAAGCTCTTGTATATTGCATCTATATTTTAGAATCATCTAGCTTACTTATGGCATGACCCCTATACCACGACCACGGCCAGTGTTAATGTACACAGCCATGTACGCAGGAGATTTTATAGTGCATGAGTATGTGCGCAAACGCAATGCACCTCTCTATTCCCTTACTCTGCAAGTCCGATGTGACGGCATTCCGACACGATCGGAGAGCGACCAAGCCCGGACCAACGGCTTTGCGTGCATTCCGATGCACAGAGCTAACACCCCGCCAACTTCCTAGCTCCGAACTGCTATTGGGAATTGATTGAAGGAAAATCCAAATAATTTGTTTGATGGGCATAGTCATCTGAAACTAACATAATAATGTTTTCAAGCAGATAAAGAAAATGTCCGATTCGTGATTTACGAGGTTCAAGCAGGCGCATCAGAGGGTGATCGTGACGCCAGTATTAAAGTTAACAGCTTGCCACCCGCACGCGTGGCTGTCCCTGGCGGGCACCGCATCGTCGCCCTTACTTGCGGTCTTCACCACACTGCTATGCTTACTGAACATGGTATGTTTGCAAGGGGCTATAATAGTATATATCTATGATGTACCAGTCCTTGCGCGGGTTTGCTTTTTTCCTTACTCTCAAAATCTGATGGACGGGCATTCTGACATTTCGGAGTAAAATGTATTTAGTGTGATATTTTTTTGTGTACTGATTAGTTCTATTTTTAAAACATCATCTGGCCTCGTTTTTTAATTCTGAATCATGCAAATATTTAATGATAACTGTTGGATATTACAACAAAACTTGAATAATAATACACGTTGCTGGCTTCACGTATAATTATCTTAGGTAATACAATGTGTAACTTTACTACTAGACGTAACAATACTTGTAAAATTTGTACTAGTTGTAGTAGTCTCATTTAAAGTTAGGTAGGTTACTATAGTGCGACTAGCTGTCATCGGACGCGCTGCGGAAGTGAGTTAGTAGCCGCCTCGCCGGCGGCTCGAGCGCCGCGGTCCCCGCACTCCATGCCCCTCGAACTCTAGTGTTGGGCGCGAACACTAGTGTTGGGCGCGAACATAACTAAAACATAAGACTCAGAGAAAGATCTTTTCAAGAAACCTTACGTTTACTCCATAAATTTGGAGAAATTTATAATATTCCATCCATCAGCCTTTCATCGTCCACTGCTAGACATAGGCCTCCCCAAAATGGGGGTTTTACCATAAACGCCACGCTTGGCAGGCGGGTTGGCGGAGGATGTTTTTTGTACACAGGGGAACGCTGCTGCCTGGTCTCCCGGTAATCCCTTAGTCGGCTTATACGACTCCCATAGGAAGAGACGGGGTGAAGCTATTCTCGGCACCACACGGCATATAATTTATAATATTACTACTTCTGATTCTTTCTGACTGGCCTAAGTACTCTGTTGCAACTAATATACTCGTGTGAATAGGTGACATTTTAACATTCGGATCGAATCAATACGGACAACTGGGTGCGGGAGACGTGTCGCAGCATCATCGCATTGTCCGTGTTCGAGTTCCACGCGCTCAGTGTGTCGCGGCAGGCAGCAATCACACCGTCGTACTCACTAGAGATGGAGAACTGTACACTTTTGGTAGTTATCAGGTGAGTTACGGTGTAAAGTGTTATCATTTTTCCAATGTATTTATTAAATATCATCATATCTTATGATGATTTCCTCGACGCATATTAAAATAACAAAGTTTAAAATAAAAATTGTTATTCATTCATCATAGATGTGCAATCTTATCTCTATAGAGACAGTAATCAAAAATGAGTTCAGTATAAGAGAAAGAATAAGAAACATAAGAATCCCAGTATTATATGCTGAAAATGTCTAAAAATTAAATTATGGTGGTATGACATGCCATTATTTCTAATTTACAGAAAGGCTCACTCGGTCGACCTCGCTTAGAAGAGTCCACACGTACCGATAGATGTCCTATCTGGTACGCAACACCTGGACGTGTACCTCGCCTAGGTCCTAGACACGCCTGTAAAGCATTTAGTGTATCTGCTTCTGGAGACCAAACCTTCGTACAAGTGTCTCAGTCGCTGATCAAAACCGACACTTTATTTAGCTCCACTATAACTGCGAACAGTAACTCCATTGGTAAGTATATACTTAATATAGATAATTATAAATATTCCTGTAACCGTGTTTGCCGTGTGGGGCTGGCTTTAGAATTTTCCCACCCCTCTCCACCCATGGGAGTTGTAACAGCCGACTGAGGGAATACTTAGGGAGTGGGCAGCAGCACTCCTTCGAGTATTAACAACATCCACTGCGATCGCCAACCCGTCTGCCAAGCGTGGCGATTACGGCACTATCCCCCATTCTTGGGGAGGCCTATGTTCAGCAGTGGACTTTAAAAGGCTAATGGATGGATGGATGATTCCTGTAACGTGTGTTAATATACTAATGAAAAAAAAAAGACTTGGTGAGTGTCTTTGTGTTATCCTGATAAAATTGAAAATTACTGAACCACGTAAATAGGGTTTTTTTTTTTTCATGTTATGGCCTGCATTTGTACAGGAAATATACTGGGTGATTGTGCGTTTATGCGGTCGTTCTTATAGATTTAAGTTTTAATCCTATTGATGAACCAAGTCGCAGGAAAATCGCTTCATGGGCAGCAATTTTGTCATTGGAAAATGCCGCCTTATTCGTTAAATAAATCAGAATTCAGATTAATCTAAAAAAAAATAGTTATCTATAATATATTATATGTAGTTATTATTAAAATTCAACTATTTATTTCCAGTAATTCTGCCCAATCGTCCTGAACACACCTTCAAATGTGTGACGATCAACAAAAACGATGGATCTTGCAACGCCTGGACAGGCTCTGAGCAAGTCGATTTTGTCAATACCTTAGCATGTATCGATCCACTTTACGACGTCATATGGTGCTATCAACCACAAATGCGAGTCATGAAATGCTACAACATACTTGCGTTTGACTCCCACAAGATACAAAGATGTTGTAATATAGATGCGAATGGATGCTTCGGTGAAAATGAACTTGAGTATCCGAATTGCGGTAGCATGAAGCGGCTTGAGGACTTTAAAAACTTGGAGAACCTTGATATGTCGATCAGTAATGAGATCAAGCCAAAGGAGAATGTGGCTTTGTCGAACATGTCCGTGTTGAATCAAGAATTGGCAATTCCTTCGGCACCAGGTTGCTCGGTCACCAGGATGCATGCTGCTTTACATTTACTTGGTTGTTTGGATTCTTTGACCTATGCCCATGATATTAGGTAAGTTTGTATTATCTGTTGTAGGCCCATAATCACTCCTACAACTCATTAAAAAATAGGTTGTCAAAATAGTAACCTTTTTGGATACTCACATAAATCATCCGAAAAAGATTACTTTTAGAATATTATAGCCTCAGTATAACATTAATTTGTTGTGAATCAAAGTCATACCTTATTTACAGGTTGCATCAAGTTGATTGTAAGAAGGAGAGCACACCTTCACCTGTGGCTGCTGCTAAAGAAGATTTTCTAACAGTGAATAGATTCGAGAGTCACGGAGGAGGCTGGGGGTATTCTGGACAGTCAATAGAGGCAATTCGTTTCATGTGTGATACCGACATATTGCTAGGTGTATATAGTTTTATTTTGATTAAGATAAGAATTACCTACGTAAATCATATTGTTTGTATATTATAATTATCTTAGAGAACAAATTATTTGTGTAATCTGGAAAAAGAGAACTTAGTGCGAGCGGGAATCGAACCTGCGTCCTTTCCAATCCGGGGAAGTGCTCTAACTGCTAAATCATTGCACTGATCCACGGCCATTCCCAATCTCCACATCACATTTGTCTTCACAACCACTTATATTCCATCCATCTAGAGATGTGTAACTCAGGAGTGATTGATACAAAAGATGTATAATCCTTTCAAAATGCGTAATCAATCTTTAAATCTTTGGTTTTGAAAATACATCTTTAACTCACTAGCTCACTACGTTAGGATTGAATAGATGGAATGATGGACATAGATTTAGAATGAGACAATAGATAAAGGATATTGTGAATTGAAAAGAGATAACATAAGTTGTAGGCACGCATAAACGCACTCTTGAAATACAATGACGATAGGTACACAGAAACTTAGACTTCTTCGTCTTTTAAGTAAAAAGCACAAAACCAGTTGCGACTTGAGGGAATGAGATAATAATTACATGAATCAATAGATATTTCCATCACTTATGATCAACTGAATGAACAACGTCATTCGTAACGAAAGATTTAAAAGAGTTAAAGATTTAAAAGAGTGATTTAAATCTTTCGAAGAAAAAGATTTATAAATCCCTGATCTCATTGGTGATTTAGTTTGCGCATCTCTGCATCCATCTATCCATCAGCCTTTCATTGTCCACTGCTGGACATAGGCCTCCCCAAAATGGGGGTTTTACCATAATCGCCACACTTGGCAAGCGGGTTGGCGATTGCAGTGGATGTTTTTAGTACACAGGGGAACGCTACTGCCCGGTCCCCCGGTAATCCCTAACTCTTTTACGACTCCCATAGGAAGAGACGGGGTGGAGCTATTCTTGGTGCCGGCCCCACACGGCCACTTATATTATCTTGTTTATTTATTTAAAATTTATAATTTTTTTCTACTAATGCGTTTTCCATCACCAGTAACTGATTATAATAATAACTAACTAACCTCTACGTAACTAATTTCTTGTTTATATCGTAGGTGGTATTGGGTTATTCGGAGGTCGTGGTGACTACACCGCGAAAATAAAATTGTTTGATATTGGGATTGAGGGGGGTGACCAAGAAGGAGACGGTGAACTCATTTCCGAAACCGAGGAGATTATGTTTGAGTGTGCGCCCCGAGACCGTTTCCCGGTTATATTTGATATGCCTGTACCATTAATGGTAAGTTTTTTTACTAGATAAATATAGAATTTGAAAATATTTTGTACCTGTGACGTGTTTGTATATACTATTAAAAGTTTTTATTTTCTTAGTAACTGGCAACCCACATTTACAATGCCAGTTAGCAGGAACACTTAATTAAAATAATTTCCAAAATTACCTGAATAAAGATTTTTTAATAAACTAATTGTTGTGATTGTCTACAGGCGAACAGATGGTATGTCGCATGGGCTTGCATCAATGGCCCTTCATCAGACTGTGGTTCCTCAGGACAAGCAATGGTTATAAACGATGAAGTGGGTTTCCATTTCAAAACATCTAAAAAATCCAACAATGGCACAGATGTTAATGCTGGGCAAATTCCATGCTTGCTATACAACATAGTCAGCCCTGATCAGTTACTACCAATAAGGGCAGCAGATCTTGGGGAACCAATCATACAACTATCCAAGAATTTATCAAGAAAAGTTACCGTTCACTGCTTCAGGTCACTCATTACCCTCTTAGAATTTAGTTGGAATACATTCCAAGATATGGTTTTAGAAACAAACGGTCAAATGCCTATTACCTATCAGAAATTAACTGTTATGAAACACCAAAAGAGATTAGTTTATGTAATAAGGGCGTGCTTAAGACTCGTAAAGTCTTATATAAATGAGATATATCCACAGAATAACAAAAAGAGGAACTCTCATGAATACATGTCTTACTTCGAAGCAATAGCTGACGTGAGGAATTTGATTCAAGCTATCATGGCAGAACCGACTCCGACTTGTGTCATGTTGCCCAGAAGGCCCGGGAAGAGTAAGGCCAATCGAGTGTGCTATGTGCAGTTTGCTCTGGAAATGACGACATCCATACTGAAGGAAGCGCACGAAACTATAACAGCCTGCTTCCATGCATTCTTCCCGACGCCGACATTGAAATGGAATCACTTGTGTTCCTTGCTGTTCAATGTTAAGGTACAGTATTAATTTCTTTTTTCATTGCCTATTACCGCACTTCTATTGGACACAGATCTCCTCTCGGAATAAGAAGTATTTAGGCAGTCCATCATGCTGGCCAATGCGTCACAAGCCATCGAGAAAGTCTCATATTTTTCTAGAAAGCTTACGTCAAAAAGTTTTCCTTCAACCCACAGTAATTTCTTTGTTTTTTCTTATGAAGCTGATTGTGTATGTCATTTTCTGCAGGAAGGTGTGGTGCCACCTAAACATGTTCGTGAATTAACTTCGACGTGTGCCGCTATGTGTGTTTCTCGTAGTTTACGAGATGTATTGCAGTATGTTGTTCCTCTTACACAGAACTCTCTTATGAACAATGAAAACAAACGTCCCGACAGCAAGGTATTAATGTATTTATTTTATAGTTTCCTTTTAATAAGTTAAGCATATAATATATTAGTGTGTGTCATACACTAATTTGTCTGTGTAACCGAATCCCATCTTGTGTTGAACCTAATCCTGTCTGACCCGGAAATCGAATTCTGAACCTAGGAAATTGAAATATATAGCATTATTCTATGGAAATGAAAACAATAAGAAAAATTTAAAAAATACCTATTAAAGCTTTTGTAATTGTATACTATAATTATATAATTATGTGACAGTAATTGATGTATTTTATTCAGGTTCTTAAGGAGGTTCCATCCAAATCAGCGACTATCCCGCGATCATCTCATGTTCAAAAGCCTCCTCCTATTCCTCCTAGAGCGAATAGTAAAGAAGTTTCCAAGGTAATATTTAAATTAAATACTTTTTTATATTTTAATACTAACAGGATGAAATCTTTACAAGTTAACATACAATGAAGCTGTATGTACTTATTTAGAATGTTTGAGGTGCCCCTAGCAATACTCATATAATATTTCATGTTAAAATACATTATAATATTGCTAAGTTAAAACTTAATATTGCTAAGTTAAAACTTAGCAATATTCTTCCTCTTCTCCACCCATGGGAGTCGTAAGAGCCGACTGAGGGAATACCAAGGGAGTGGGCAGCAGCACTCCCTCGAGTATTAACAACATCCACTGCGATTGCCAACCCTCCTGCCAAGCGTGGCGATTACGGCACTATCCCCCATATGAGCGAAACAGCACAGGACCGCACTTTGTAATGTTCTCCTGGGGAGGCCTATTTCCAGCAGTGGACGTTGAAAGGCTGATGGATGGATGAAGTTAAAACTTCGTATTAAAATGTAAAATACTGAGTCATTTATTACTAATAGAAAAATAATGAAAAATCTAGAATGCTGAACTTAAACATATTTTGTATTAATCCTATTTTATTATTTTACTATTATTTAAACTGTTTCTGGCCGGGTTATTCTCATTGAAAAGCCTTATTAATGAATCCGGCCGCTTGGGGCGATTGCAATAGCAATTTTTTTTTTTATTATTGCAGGTAGTGGCAGACGAGCCACGGTCCATCTGATGGTAAATGGTAACCGTCGCCCATGGACTCGACTATACCAAGAGTATTGGTAAGCCGCTGCTCACCAATTCATTTCTCAGATATGAAATGAAATATTAACGGCTATCTCCTGCTACAGCCAAAACGCAACGATGTGCTTCATGGCTGGCCACACGGGAGATGGTGGTACCAACCCGCTCGGGCCCGATACCAAGTGAGTACTCCCACTTGGTACCCAACCCTGCCACCAGTCATGCAATGGATGACAATTGCTTACTTCCCTTAGTCGCCTCATACGACACCCATGGGAAAAAATGGGGTGGTGAAACTTGTATTCTTAGTCCGTCACCACAAGGACAAATTACGGATATTGCGGATGTATTAGCCTCAAGCGCTTTAGCTAACTTTTTAGTTACTAGTACCTAACTTTGACGATTTTAAGTGCTATATAATAAGCCTATGAAATAAAAACATTTAAGAATTTGAATTTGTTAACAGCTACCGGATACTACAGAAACCAAGCCAAACTACACAGAATGGCATCTACTGGACGTTATACCACGTATGCTAGATATCGTAATGGTACCTATGAAGCAACAGATGATGACGCGTCAATGTGGCCAGCCGCACGACCACGGTGAGATAAAACAGAGAGAGCAGCTGTCGGACTACTGCTGCAAGCTTATTGCCAGAATTGTCGCTGAATTATCCTTCAGTGCTACCAATATAAGGGTTAGTCAGTTACTAAATATAATAATACTCAACCACACTCGGACTTAACACTGAAAATACATTCTTGTAGAGATGCTTACAGCCACAATAACACCTGTTCTTGTGATGAAATTGGTAAAGTAACTAGCGTAAGATACTTAGGAGTTATAGTTGACCAACGACTTTCATGGCATTTACACATGGAAATGACTATGACAAGAATTAGAAAGCTTATATGGATTTTTAAAATATTGCGTCATGTGACAGATAAGAAAACTTTATGCCAAGTATACACCTCTCTAGCCCAATCAATCCTGACTTATTGCATACCCGTATGGGGTGGTGCTACCAAAATAAAGTTTCTTGAACTAGAACATACTCAAATGTCTTTACTAAAAGTAATGTATTTAAATCATATAGATTTCCTTCTAATGAACTATACACAATAAGGTGGCCTACTTTCAGTTAGAAAATTATACGTTCTTAAAGTCATTTTAAAACTGCATAAAACATTGCCCTATAACCCTAATGTACCTAAAAAAAGTAGAAACCATATATATACTCATCACCGTTCATTCTACTTATGCAAAAAGGCAATACACTAGACAATCAGCTTTTCTTTATAATTTAATAAATAAGCAATTACAGATTCACAATTTGACCTACCAAAAATGTAATAGTACACAGTGGCGGGAAAACGGCGATTCCAAATTCAATTTTTTAAAGCCTCCCATTTTTTCTTTAGCTAATTCATGATTTTTATTTTTAGTTTCCTCGTATTCGTAATGAAAAGCACAGTGTATGTATTTCACCAGGCAAGCGTTATTTTCGATTATTTTTATTATATAAGCGCTACCACAACCGCTATGCCACGACGTCGACGACACACTACACTACCAAAACATCACAGTCACATGCACACTTGAACAGTCAGTCACTTCAGTCAGTCATACCGCGAAATAAAGGGACAGAACGGAATGACCCTGACCTGCCCCCTGGGGGGTTAGGCAGAATCTCATATCTCACATGTCGATCGTATCGTCTCGCTTGTACGATCACCGTGATTGGCCAACGGATTATGATGACATCACGCGCTAATCAATACTCTTGCAACTAATCAATAAAGTGCAATTCAGCTCGCATAAGCGCTCAGTGCCTACCGCGATATTCACCTAAACGTTGTCGCTGGAATGTAACATAATTAAAAGGAATGTAACATAGTTCCAGTGGCCCGCCAATAAAGGCGGAGAGACGGCACACGGCAGGTTTCTTTAGTGGGTGCAGGCCCCACACTACCCTGTTCGTTGCCCTGAACGACGGGGTGTGTGGTTGCGGCTAGGAACATTTTTTCCCGCCTTAAAAAAAAGGGTTCTCGGCTTGCCGCTAGCCCGCTACCTACCTACCTATTCATCGTCTATATACTTACTTGATCATGACCATGTAATCGATTCGTATGATTATACGGTCAATTTGAACAAATGAAAACAAACCTAGGTACTTACTGCTCTTTGTTTTATCTTTAGTGATATTTTTTGTTAGTTTATTTAAAGTTAGCTTGACGAACTCTCAGTTAGTGTTTTTCGTATGTTTGTTAGGTTAGGTTAGCTAACCTAACCAAGTCCTTACCTGCACCTTACTTTACTCAGCCTAATGATAAATTCTTAGTTTAGGTAGGTAACTACTTACACAGGCAATTATAATTTATTTTAAACACGGTCTAATTCAATAATCAAATTTTATTTGTGAACAACACTATAATCTAAAATATAATAATAGTAGGACGCTAGGGGTAAAATACAACACACATAGTGTGCGATTTGATTGAAATAAAAATAAGTTCTGAAGTAAGCCCTCAAATGAGCAATTGGTTGCACCAGACTTCGACGAGACATTTTTGTTGTTCACTATTTAAAATTTATTTATAATACATGAGCTCTGCGCGCGAGCGGTGCCACTGTCAACCGACTGGCAGCGCACCGGGGCGGAGGCGCAAAAGTGTAGGCACTTATCGTTGTAGGTACGGCCGAGTGAACGAGGCCTGGCGGGGCCTCCTAACACAGGTGTTTAATACACTTAAAAGGAAACCTCTATAATGGTTCTATTGTAGTAGATGTGGATAATTAAATAAATTATTATTATTATAGTTAATGCTGTATTATGTCATATTGTTTTGTCATATTTAGGAATCAGCAACTTTGTATTGAAAATATGTATAAGATCTAAAAGTTCATGTCTGTCTTTAGTCAGAGATTCATTATAATTATGACTTCTCTGGATAATTTAGTCTGACAGCAGGGTATGGAAATTTTGTAACAGCTTACCCAGAAAGCAATTATGAACAGTAAATTCGCAGTCTTATGTCGTTCTACTAAGATGACCGACATATAGGTGTTACACCTTTAGTTACTCTTGGGTGATAAATATGTCAGACCATAAAATGTGAGAAGTCACTTACACGAGTAATATATTATATCCTACTAATATTATAAATGAAATGAAATGAATGAGAAGATGTTGGGATGTTTATCCATTAGAAGTCAAAGATGGATATGGATAAAATTTGGTAGGCTATTAGATTTTTTATCTCGAAAAAAATTAATTTGTTATTTTTGGCATATAGTAGGTCTGTATATGTGTTTTCTAGGTATCATAAAGGAATTAATATAGTACATAGTTAAACTATGGCCCTATGTACCCTGATAAGTAGTTCCTGTGGTAAACGCATCTATGGATCAAGTTTTGAAGTGGGGGCAGTAGCTAGTAACTCATACAGCTCTGTACTTAATCCTGTGTTTCCCGTTTCAGGAGGATTTAGATAGTAATACAGTGAAAAATTTGGTGACTCCATCTCGATTTATGCGCGTGAACCAATCTCGTGCGTGGAACACGGGCAACGGTAGTCCTGACGCGATATGCTTCACCATCGATCGGCCTGGAATTGTCCTCGTCGGGGTGTGTGTTTACGGTGGGCTCGGCAACTATGAGTATTCGCTTGAATTGCTGCACGATGTTCGCGTGAGTTCACCAGAATACTATAAAAAAATACTATTAGCAAAGTTTGAATTGACCCTATAAAGCGAAGCTAATTAGCTATACAGAGTTGTTTATATGTTGCTCATCTCGATGGTTAACTTACAAGATTTCCTGACAAATTAACATGCAAAAGCTCACGAGATTTTTAAAATACTATCAAAGCTTTTCAACTACATGAGTACAAACTTGTGAATGTAATGTTCTGCTAAAATACGTGTTTAAATAACCAAAATTTATAGTATTATTATGTCTGCGTGTCTGAGAGATTTTCTCGACGACTTGTGCTGGACCAGCGTGCAGCGTTATGGTCTACCGATCTAAATTTCGCTTATTATGAGTGAAAATCCGTGCCAAATAGTGGGATAATTAAAGGCGGCTTGAAAAATTAAACCAAATTTGTGATATTGCCAATGGAATATTAGGTATAGCATTTAGAACATCCAAAATAATATTATTATGGTCTTATGACAGTTGCGCGCGACTGCAGACGAATCGAACCCGACTCATTGCTGGGTGAGCTTGGAAGTAGCACACGGGTCCTTTAACGCCTCCGACTGTCAACATGACGTAGTGCAGATCAAGTTCGAAAAACCTGTGTTTTTAAAAGTAAGTGGTATTTATATACACATTAGCTCCCTCACTAATAAATGTTGTATAACCTCTGAATAATTCAGTATTTTGTCTTTGTCACGAATATGACAGTTTGACGTTGAAAGAACGGAACAAAACACTGAATAACTATTCAGAGTTTAAACAATGTTTATTAGTGAGGGGTAGGTGACAGAAGAAGTACTACAGCATTAATTTATAGTAAGAGCCAATTATAAATTTTAACAACATTAACCTAAACCTTTTATGGATTTGTTGCAGGAAGATGTCCGATATGCCGTCAGGCTATGCAATCACGGTGGTCGGACAGCTAACGGTGACTGTGGCCTTCCTTCTGTGAAGGGTCCCGACGGCACAACATTTAGATTTTCTTCTTGCTCCCTTAGCTTCAATGGCACCACCCTTGCTAGAGGACAGATACCCTGTCTTATATATTACGGGTAAGGCTTATGTGCTTTAGATCATATAACTAAATAACCTCTGATTTGGGTATTATTCATCATCTTCCTAGCCTTATCCCAAGCTTTCTGGGATCTCTTTCTGATCTGCCCCCTTAGAATGAAAAACGTAACGTTAGACGAACTTTCGTTTCGCTTCATTATGATTAATTAAGTTCGTATTTAGCTGATCTGTCAGTATTTACATGGAGCGACTGCCCATCTGATCTCGCTTTTTATTTGGTTATTACTATTTTCATTATAAAGTACTTACTTGTACTACTCATGACGCCATTTCCTTTATGGGGTAGAGGGGGTAGGAACAGAGAACAGAGTGCCAAAAGGCTCTATTCTTGCATACATCGCTCGCTTCCTCAACATTCA
Organism: Leucoma salicis; assembly: GCA_948253155.1. NCBI lineage: Eukaryota > Metazoa > Arthropoda > Insecta > Lepidoptera > Erebidae > Leucoma > Leucoma salicis. The sequence continues at coordinate 26,149,906 of OX411803.1, forward strand.
TAATTCTCTTCATACACGCTCGCCGGTTTCGGAGACTCATGACTCCTCCTTCCGACTTCTGACCGATTTGGTCTAGGTAGGTGAGTCTCGGTCTCCCCCTGTACCTACATCCTTCCACTTTCGCATTGTATATCTTCTTAACCAGTCGCACGTCCGGCATTCTTTCCACATATCCGACCCATCGGAGCATTCCCTTTATTATTTTTCATTAATTCCATCATTCCCCCATTATAAAGTATTTTTCGCAATAATGTTTTGTGAATATATTTGTTATTAAAGGTGGGACTTACCGATTTCAATTTACTACTGTTTTGCAGAAATTCCAGATCATTATCAAATTCATCGGAAAGTGCTGACAGTCTCATAACAGCATTACGTTCGATCACCCTGCATGTCGCGTCAACGGTCATGGAACGTGGTGCGGAATTATTCTGTACGCTGCGCAATGAGCTTACCGCTGAAGATCTGAAGAGAAACGCGTCGGTATTGCAACAGTCTCCGGCAATTAATATACTCATACCATACACACTTGCCAATTTGGATGGCTTAGATGATTCCAAGGTACAGAATATTCTAAAATCTCTCACCTTTAGTATACCAATATAATATTATAACATATGCTGCCACTTTATAGGATATATAAAGGATTTATATATTCTGTAAATGATTTTCATCTGTCAATGTATCCTAAAATGCACACTGTAGAAGTTATGTAATTATACTCATAAAATTTCATCCTTAATAGTCATGTGAACCCTATTAGCCTATTACCAGACAGGTTCAGATTCCATGCTGCTACTGAGGATTTCCGTACAGGTAATACCTCGCGCAATATAATGCTTCCTATGCATCTATGTTATGTATAATAATGTATAACATGACATCCCGCCCAACTGAATGTACATTTCCTAACTATTATAATGCCGTAACAGAGCTGTGTCTGTACATTTTACAATGTCCGTGAATATTTATTTATTTATTTCAGATATTTGAGAAAAAAATGACTGTATTAGGCTATATAGGCATGTTGGAACACACAAAACAATTTTTTAGACTTTTTGTCTGTTTGTTCGTTCGCGCATCACGCAAAAACTATAAACGGATTTTGATTAACTTTTTTCTTTCGTAGCTTTTGGTTAGACTTATTAACTGTATAGGTATATATTTTATCCCGCTATTGTTCGGGAACCTAAAAGCAAATTTTGGCTGCAGCGGAGCCACGGGCAAAAGCTAGTTATTACTTAAATATATATATATATAAATCAATTTCTGTTTGTTAGTCTCACTAAAACTCAAAAATGGCTTTGACCAATTTGAATAATTATTTTTTTGTTTTGTTCGCTTTAATAAAGGGGTGGTTTTAAAGAAAAAAAATAGAGTAAACTCATAAAAATAGTTAAAAAATAAAAATATCTAAATTGGTAATTTTGGATGGGATGGATTATGGACCTAACAACAGACGACAAAATACTGCTACTGTAATTCTTTCTTATTCACTTGAATAACAAGCAAGTTTAATTTTATCCTATCTAAATTCAAATCTTAAACGATGCAGATTGATTAGGGTTGATAATCGCTGATAAAATAAATTGTAGGTGATACGAAGTTCACCGGGTCATCTAGTATTCAATAAAAAAACAACATGTCTATTTAAATGTGTTGTAGAGTGTGATCAAGTTATTGGAGATAATCCATAAGCTGCTCCCGCACGTGGCCGCGATGAACCTCTTGGTGCCCAATGTAGAAGAAATGACCACTACCACCGGAAATTATTACACGTGGGTTGAAAGCGATCATCCATACAAACAAGCTACTGTAACTAATATGAGGTAAAACAACAGTATATAATTATTTTTAATTTCAATTAACCCTCATTTTATGGCCATGGTCATACTCGGAACATGTTATGTTCTCAACATACTACAGACAGATACATTTTACGTCAGACTTTTTCATATGACGATCCTCGTGGCGTAGTCGGTAGTGTAACCGACTTCCGTGCACGAGGTCGTGGGTTCGATTCCCATTCAGGACGAGTATTTGTGTGACGAACACAGATATTTGTACTGCGTCTGGGTGTTTTCTATACATATGTACGTAAGTATTTACAAAAAAAAGTAATATATGTATTATATCCGTAATCTGGTACCCATAGCACAAGCGTTAAGCTTAGTTTGGGACTAGACGACGTTGTGTAAAAATGTCCGTGAATATTTATTTATTATATAACACAGTCTGCCCTACCCAGAGGTTGATTGACTGCGTAATAGCCGAATTACTTTTCATGTTAAAAGGAGTAATTATTTGTGACTAAAATAGCTTACTAGTGAGAGCTTACTAGGAGTAATTCCGAGTGTTCCTTATATCGCATCAATACATATTCCCTGAATAGTTATATTTAAATGACTGTAAAGGCTCCAGTGTATGACAGAAAGGGGTGGTGATACATTATGATTTTCAGGGTGCTGTTTCCCCCTAACGTATCATGGGTGGTACTAGAAATGGATCCTCGAAGTGTGACGGCACAGCCCGAAGATTCCCTGACTGTTTATGCAGTGGCTGGAACGCCTCGCCACCGCTGCCATTGCGCTAATGACGTTCGAGTCTCGGACCCACCGTTCAGAAAGGTATACAAGGTAGCGAGTCGTCCATCATTCATTCTAGTTGCTACTCATTTCAATATTCAACATGTACATTGACCAATATATATACATTGTTTGTTATTATTTTTAACTTTTAATTTTTAGTATATATATACAGCAAGGTAAATAGCAAAAATAGCGTTATAATACTTTTATATATGTAAAAGGTCATATTAGCTTTCTTAATTGTGTCCTTGTCATCGTTAAAATATAATCATTCCCATTTTTGGCATTGGTAGCGTTACAAACATGTAATTTCCGATCAATTGCGTTGTGGGCAGTCTTCAGCTTTAATGCCACTTTCAGCTTTAATGCCACTTTCAGTAAAGTTTCGCACACGCCTTCGTGAAATATTTTGTTTATACGCTAATGGCAATAAGGCATACGGCCCACCTGATAGTAAGCGGTTACCGTAGCCTATAGACGCTAGCAAAACCAGAGGCATCACTCGCGCATCGCCATCTCCAAGGAAAGTAATAAAAAATGGAGAGATTATTCCTAATAAGAAGATGCGTAGGATAATATGGTCAGGATAATAAGGAGAGTATAGGGAGAGGGTTTACGTCTTCGACGCCCGCACTCACCATACGAAACAACGACAGAAATTCCTTTATTACACGCTGAGCTTCTGTGAGAGGTTGGTACTTCCTTAATCGAGCCGGCCTATCCATGCTGGAATAATCAAGGCTTTACCACTCGTTTTGTTTTATGCAAGCTTTGTACTAAAAACTGCACAGTGTCCGTTATTTCATTAAAATCGGTTCATTAGTTTAAGAGTGCATTGCGGACAAACAACGTGACACCAGATTTTTCTATATAAATATATATATATAATTATGTAAATTTATTTCGCAAATCCCATATCAAATTTTGTATTTGCATAGCATTTCACTTATTAAATCTACATAGGGGTATATCTTGAAAATAACGCTATTTTTGACGAAAAAGACAAAGACATTTTTATGTCGTCATATCGTCAATCTTAAAGGATTGCATACTGGTATCTCAAAACAAAACTCTCGTTTAAACTGATCTTTTTTGAAAAAATACAAACAGGTCGAGCGATGCTCGGCCGCCCAGGCACACTAACATCTTTAACGTCTTTAAAATTCTTTTAAGTTCGTTTAAAGTACTTTTAATATCTTTATTTAAGATTTTGAATCAGTAGGTATGTATTATTGGATGGTACATGTTGAATCTATAAACTTTTGATCAGAACTCTTTTTTATAGCTGTTAATTTATCTAATGATCTCTAAGACTCGTACCCACACATGACAATAGTTTAATCTTCTGCCTTGCATAGCTACATCGCAATTCATTGCTCAGTTCTAGCTTTTGTAGTATATTTTAAATGTAATAAGTGATTTCGTAGAAAATTACTTAGTATTAATCTGAAATAAAAAATTGGTTGCCTGTAAAGGCGAAAGTTTTACGTGACAACGACTTTGAGTGGTAAAATAATTTTAATGTGAATATTCATTCGTATAGTAGGAAGAAGGATGAAATAATAGTAACAATTTAAAACATTTATTTATACAAAGAATTATATTTAAAACATTAATTTATACAAAGAATCTCGCACTGAATTTCATATTAACAAAATTTTATTTCTTCGTCTCTCTCGCTCTTAGGCGGGCTAACCATGCCCGAGTGGAAGGGACGCGTGCCTCTCACTCGCTCTCATTGTGAGCGCATAACGTGAGCGGAGCGTAACGCAGTTTCTTGAAGTGTCACCCGGCAAACCAATTTATAAACGTTGTCACGTCAAAAAAAACAGCATCACGCATGTATTCCCTGAAGGGATAGGCAGAGGTGTATTACACACCCACGACTTGCCAGCTATGTTTAAGTCCCACGTAATAGGGGGCGAGCCAATTGACGTCTACCGGGCACATTTCCAAACTCCGGGCTACTACTGAGAATTTTTCTTTTTAGGAAAAAGCTCAATAACTTTGCCCGACCCGGGGATCGAACCCGAGACCTCATGATTAGCACTCGTATACACTACCGCTACACCACCGAAAATCACCACAATCTGAAATAGATCGCTAAAATAGTTTTGCATTATTTATTAACTGTTAAGCATGTCAGTAGTTTTGGGTATTCAGAGAAGACAGTCGATCTTGATCACTTCACTTGGCTCTTGAGCGTTGCGGTGGGCTTCCATTAGAAAGGGTAACTGTTCCTTTTATCCATCTTAATTTCATTGGTAAGTCGTATACTAGATGTGTGTCTTGTATAATGGAACTCCTAAATGACGTTATTGTGGTACCGAGTCACTATGGGAATTAATTGTAGTGACTTTATTTTAATAATTCATCTACAATATAGACAGCAATGACTACAGTGTTTGTGATAATTACAGCGTATAGTTCAGTTGTCTTCGGAGGGCGAGGTTGAAGAGTTAGGCGATGAGGGTGATGCAGATGTTCTCTGTATGCATTACAACTGTTCCTATGTGAGCGTTACACCTCGGTTGGCTAACAAGTAAGTTTCACACTGTGATCTCGCGGGAGTCACGACTATATTCTCATATATATATTTTATTGCGTATGGTGGCAGACCAGCCACGGCCCATCTGATGGTAAATAGTAACCGTCGCTTATAGACTCAACTGTAAAGAGAGTATTGTCAGGCTGTTGCTCACCATTTAATTTCATAGATATGAAATGAAAGAATATGGCTATCTCTGTTATAACCAAAACACACCGATGTTCTTCATGGCCGTCACACGGGAGATGGTGGCACCATACTGCTCGGGTAGTAAGTTAGTACTCCCACTTGATTCCCAACCCTACCACCAGTAATACTACGGGTGATAATTGCTTACTTCCCTTAGTCGTGTCGTACGATACCCGTGGGAAAGAATGGGGTGGTGACACTTGTATTCTTAGTCCCTAACTACACGAATATTTTGGTAATTACTTGGGTGTTTCTATCTTTCGTGATATCTGTGAATAACGTATTGGCACTAATATTAGTAACCTGTTAAGTATTCTTTTTTCTGAAGGTGTTTTAATTTTAATGAAATATCTCTCTTAATACTTAATTAAAATTAATATTTGATACGATATTTTCAAGGTTACATATTTAAATTAATGTTGGTTAATTCTGACGGCTTATAGAGCCGTTGCTAGGTTACAGTATAGTGATAATCAAGCTAGATTACAATACTACTTTCCTATCGTTAACTTGTATACATAATAAGACAATATTTCACATTTCATGGGTTGTCTAGTATGAGGTAAAATTAAAAAGAAAATGGGCAAAGTACAACAGGTAAATACAAATAGTAAAAAGGAGATGGTACTTTTACATGAATATAAAACAAATATAGGCCACGGTAACACGTCATGTTGATGAGTCGGGTAATTCTTAGTAATATTCAACACTCTGTGGTTCCTACATTAGCGTGGTCCTTAATTATTGTAACATATAATACAAAGCTTATTTTTTTCGAATTCGGTCAGAGAACACGTAAAAAGATCTATACATTCTACAACTTTGTTTAGTGTATGTAAGCTAACAAGTTTGTCCTTGCGCTGGGCACCGCCAATAGACGATGTCTCCGCCGCCTCGCTACATAATTGTTGGGAACATATAGACTTACCTCTTTTAAAACCTCCGAATTAGAGATCTTACCACGTAATAACTTTAAAATATACGTTGCAAGAGCCATTTCCTTTCTTGTTTCCAATTTATTGTATCCGACCATGCCTATCACAAATAAAGTACATTAATGGATAAAATGGATATACCCCATAAAGTCTAAGAGACAAAAACCTAGTAAAATTTTGTAGTCGCTCCAGCATGAGACTATATTTAGCTTCACGTGGAGCCCAGATGATTGCGTTGTATTCTAGCTGACTCCTTACTAGCGCATTGTATAGTGTTGTAATTGAAGCTATACTAGTAAACTCTTCTACTCTTCGAAGTATGAATCTCAAACTCTGATAGGCCTTTTTTACAAACATTAATAATGTGATTACGAAATGTTAACTTCGCATTAAGGCGTACACCCAGACCCCATGCTGTGACCGTTCTTTCCAGAAGAGTGTTTTCCAGCTTGTAGGCGTAGTGGAGGGGTATTGTCGCGCGACTAAACGATATAACTATATATATATTTTGTGATCCTTTTGCCCTTTTAGAGTAGAGTATTAATACCTTTATAATAAAAAATCCTTTTACATTTCTTTTATATGCCAAAATTAAAATACAGCAGTTAATCGGACAACACCACTCAAAAAGTAATATCTGAAAGAAGCAATTGCCAACTATCTGGCTGATCTGGCTCATATCTATATATTTGTTAAAAGTTTGGAAATACTAAAATTTCTTCCCATCGTGAAAGAAGCTTAGTAGTCCATTGTTTAGTACATATAATCTCATAATATAATCAAAATTTGGGGTATATAAATTACATGCAACAAACCATTGCCTATAGTTTGTAATTTTTAAATGTTCTTTGTTACAGTTCTAGCGAATGGCCCCAGAAAGCTCTACTAGTACCAGGAAATGAAGTAATTTTCTCTCTTGAAACCGCGACCGATTATCTCACCGAATACAATACCACCAATAAGTAAGACTTAGTATTTACGCTTAAAGATTTATTTATTAGTTAATCATACTAGTTTCTCCTTGGAGTTTGATCTAGTATCATGGCGAAGCATAATTATCATAAACGTTGGTTTACTGTGTAAGTGGGAACCATCCCCTGCCCGAGGCCTCATAACTGGTGCTCTGCATAGTCGTGCACTAGCAGATTTCGGGATCACGTTAAATTTTTATATTAATTATATAAAAAGTAACTTATACCCTTGTAAAAAAGAAAAATTCTTAGTAACAGCTCGGAGTTTGGAAAAGTGCCCGGTAGACGTTAATAGGCTCGCCCTCTATTACGTGAGACTTAAACATAACTGGCGAGTGGGGTGTGTAATACACCTCTGCCTACCCCTTCGAGGAATACAGGCGTGATGCTATGTTTTTTTTTGTTATACCCTTGTCGGTTTCCAGACTATATCTATACTATTATAAAGCTGTAACAGAGTTATGTCTGTACAAGATATTTGAGAAAAAATGACTGTATTAGGCTTTAAAGGCGTGTCTAAACACAAAATGTTTTTTTAGATTTTTTGTCTGTTTATCTATTTGTCTGTTTGTTTGTTCGCGCATCACGCAAAAACTACTGAATGGATTTTGATGCAACTTTTTATTTGATAGCTCTTGATTAGACTTACTGGTATACATTTTATCCCGCTACTATATCGGGAACCTTAGATATAACCGAAAAACTAGCTTTTGGTTGCGGCGAAGCCGCGTGCAAAGGCTAGTAGTATATATATCTATAAAAAAATCATGATGATTGGTTCAGTAGTTATGGTGGGAAAGTGTAACAAATAAACAAACGCACTTTCGCATTTATAATATTAGTTAGCACTAGCCTTTGCTCGCGGCTCCGCCGCAGCCCAAAAGCTAGTTTTTAGGTTATATTTTAGGATGCCGATATAGTAGCGGAATAAAATGTATGTTTTGCGTGGTGCGCGAACAAACAAACAGACAAAAAATCTAAAAGAAATCTTTTTGTGTTAAGACACGCCTATATAGCCTAATTTGGTAATATTTTTCTAATATCTTAAATGTATAGAGACAGATCTGTTACAGCTTTATAATGTAGAGATTACTAGCCTTTGCCCGCGGCTTCGCCGCAGCCAAAAGTAGTTTTTGGGTTATATCTCAGGTTCCCGATATAGTAGCGGGTTAAAATGTATACCAGTTTTTAAGTCTACTCGAGAGCTATCTAATAAAAAAGTAACATCAAAATCCGTTCAGTAGTTTTTGCGTGATGAGCGAACAAACAAAGGGATAAACAGATAAACAGACAAACAGGCAAAAAATCTAAAAATCTTGTTTAGACCGCCTATATAGCCTATTACAGTTCTTTTTTCTCAAATATCTTAAATGTACAGACAGCTCTGTTACAGCTTTATAATAGTACAGATGTTATATGTACAGTGAGGAGAGCCGCTTCGGGTTTCGTTGCTTATGCGTCGGTTACGAAGACACACCACTTACGACTCAACGCCAAGGTCTTGTGGCGTTGGAAATGGAGCTCGTGTACGCGGGTGCAGCGTGCGCTTCACGACTCTTGGCGCCTGATCTTGAACTACCACCACTAACTTTCGGTAAGTGGCAACACAAATACTACATGCATTTTTTTCTACTAGTCTTACGTGTTAATAAATTGTTTTTCCATCATTCCATCTGACTGATTTAATCATAGAATTTAAATAGTTTCGTAATGCAGTTGTGACTAAAAATGTACAGCATAATATATACTGAGCGAATATATACTGATTTGTTTTAGTTTTTGCAGTCACCAAGCGATCCAATGCAAGTTCTTGAATGACAGTATAATAGGTATCATTATATACGTATTCATGGACTTGGTCTAATAGCACCTACAGATCCATCGATGGGCGGTTGTCTAAGTTAATAATCTGTAGCATAGTTATTAATTTATATGTAAAAATGTACCTACCGCACACCCCGTAGATCGCAGAGTAGCATGGGGCTCTCAGCCACTGAAAGCAACCATAGTGTGCTATCACCTGCGCGTATTCGGTGGACCTCTGGTACCGTTTATATTCGCTTCAGTGGTAGGAGACCCATGCCAATGTTGGCAGTTATAAAAAAAATCTTATATTTCAAACCTTGACTTCTTTGATAAGACCTTGACCTTCTAATTCTGTTTATCAATTACTTACAATACAAAAAAAAATCGTCCATTTGAGATCAAACTTAGTTAGTATATAATTAGTGGCGCGCTTGAATTTATAATAATAATAATATGAATTGATAACGTGTTATGATTATTATTTCACGAACGTAGTAGCATATTCGTAAGTTCCCGAAAGAGCTTATCGAAGGAATAATTCGTTATCGTCTAATTACACATTGTATGTAATCGTATCCTCAGTAGTATTAATCGTGAGAGGAATGTCGCAGTGCAGGTGTGCACCGTCTATTGTGCTCTGAGGCGTCCGCCTCGGGCATACTAATCAAGTTTACCTTTTGAGTGGACTAGACGCGTAGTACCCTACGTGTACTTCAATTTTTTTTTATTGCATATAGTGGCAGATGAGCCATGGCCCATCTGATGGTAAATGGAGAGCATTGTCAAGCCGCTGCTCACCATTCCATTTCACAGATATGAAACGAAATAATAAACGGCTATCTCCTGCTACAGCCGAAACGCAACGATGTGCTACATGGCCGGTCACACGGGAGATGGTGGTACCAACCCGCTCGGGCCCGATACCAAGTGAGTACTCCCACTTGGTATCCAGCCCTACCATCAGTCATGCAATGGATTATAATTGCTTACTTCCCTTAGTCGCCTCATATGACACCCATGGGAAAGAATGGGGTGGTGACACTTATATTCTTAGTCCGTCATAACACGGGCAATCTTTATATATATAAAAAGCTTGTATTAAATAAACATAGAAAATATAATTGTTACCTTTACATTACCTAGCCATACCCGCAGCGAGTCGTTGCAAGCAGCAGCCTTAATATCTCTCGTTGTCATGCTTTCCTGGGGAGGCCTGTATTCAACAGTACATTTTAAGCATTTTTTGTTTAGGCGGAAAATAATGTTCCTAACCGCACACCCCGTCGTTCGGGGCAACGAACAGGGTAGTGTGGCCCTCATCCACTAAAATAAACCAGCCGTGTGCCGTCTCTCCGCCTGTGTTAGTGGGCCACTGGAACTATGATGCATTACTTCTGTGGTAGTATATTTTAAGTATGGGGATTTTTAAAAACAATTTTTAAAAGCTACCTGTGTTGATCCTAATATATTTTCAATCCAACACTATGAATGGTATATATTTTAGCACGATATAATGTTAATTTTATTGTCCTACACAGCCACGATAGTAGAGGTCCAGGTTCACCCAATGATGGGCAGCAGTCCAGTTGGCGTTGAGGGTGAAACGTCTCAGGATAGCAGCGAAGCGCTCTTTCTGTCTAGAGGGCTGGAATTGTCTTCCCCACCAACAGTACACCACGTACTTGATGGACAGCCCCTGCTGCGGTGAGTAAATAAACTTCAGTATCGTAGCACCTAAAATACACAGTGTGGCCATAAATACTGTTACAATTAAAAATACAATAATATTACATTTGAATTTGGAACCTATCATTCTTAAATTAATATTCATTGTGTTTTCTCATTTTTGCGCCAATAATAGTGTTAATTCAATCTTTCTGGTATTAAAATGGAGCGGGGTGATTAAGAGAACCGAATTTTCAAATGTAATTTTGAAACTCCATCCGCTTGGTATTAGTCGAAAGTTTGTGTACCGGGCTGTTGATAGGTCCAACGAAACGTCCTCTGTTTGTGATAGTAAAACATCAGGCCATCTACGTAATATTCGTATTAAAAAGGTGAACTAAGCAGTTTTAAATCCAACTTCAGTGATGGTTTGGTGGGGTGTTAGTTATCAAGGTGTGACTGATCCATATTTTTGTGTAAAAGGTCTCAAAATATCGGCACAGGTGTATCACATGATTCTTGAGAAAGTGGTTAAGCCTCTTAATAACATCATGTTCCAAAACCAAGAATGGTTCCTAATTTCTGTAAGACTCAGCACCAGTCATAAAGCTTGATCCACACAAGCATGGTTGGAAACTAACGCTTCTGACTTCATCAGAGCCGAAGTCATCTAGTCCCGAACTTAAACCGCTGAATTATGATTTATGGTAAATTTTAAAGAGCATGGGATGCTCTAAACGCCGTAATGAATTGTGAATCCCCAAAAAAAATTGCCAGTAAAGAATTTTTCCCGTGGAGAAAGTGCTTCATTCAATTGATAACTGGTCCCAACATTTAAAGAATGTATTAGGACAAATGGAGATACCATAATAAACTGCATATGTTTTAATTATATTATATTAATGTGTAAGCTTACGCACACTATATTAATAAATGATTTATGCAATAGAAAAAAAAAGATCTTTTCCTTATAACAATATTTACGGCAAGACTATGTAAATATGTCTACACATTTTAATAACGCACACTATATTAATAAATGATTTATGCAATAGAAAAAAAAAGATCTTTTCCTTATAACAATATTTACGGCAAGACTATGTAAATATGTCTACACATTTTAATAATTATACGTGAAAATAAACAAAAATGAACATCATTCATTTCCATTCATAGTAATAATTAATCAAATTATACCCGCGAAAAATAAATAGAGAATGCCATTTTGTTTTGTACTTACAAATGCGGTGCCACACAAGTAGATAATATTTTTTATAACGGAAATTACAATATTATATTAAATACAAGAAAAATAGCGTATTTTTAGACTATGTTCATTTTTATTTCAGTGCCTTCCATCAATAGTTATGATGACATGTAATCGAAGTAGTACGTAGAAAATGTTATCTAGTTGTTATTGATAGTCTAGTTTTGTTGGCAATTTTCTAAGGATGTAGTGATAAATTCTTACAACTGTAATATTCTGCCAGAAAGAATAATATCTTTTTTAGTAAGTGAATTAAGAAAGTGACTATGAAGGAATAAATTTCTCCAGTCCAATAAGAATCAACAACACCTCAAATGTATATACTCTATATATGCATTTTTCGACGTGATAACGTCTTATAAATCGAATAACGCCGGCCGCACGCACGAAAAAGTGTCACGTTCCGGCCATTGTTGCTAAAACATAAAATTAGATGGCGGTATTTAAAGTAATCTGACTACGTGGTTCATCTGCAGTTCGGATTTACCGAATTACTATGAGACCAGCCTATGATCCGTTAAATTGATGTTGGTTTAGTGTGTACTTAAGTAATATTTAGGTATGATTCATCCATCCATCCATCCATCCATCCATCCATCATCATCATCATCATCATCATCATAACGTCTACTGCTGGACATAGGCCTCCCCAAGAATGGGGGATAGTGCCAGGTATGATATATGGTATATATGGTAGGTATGATTAGAAGCTTCGTATTTACATATACATCAAGCAAAAGAAAAACTATAACAGTTAATATTATTTTATAGTCTTGCAATACTGCGTAGTTCGAGATAGCAAAGAGTAGTTATAAAGAAACTCTCACAAAACATGTAATATGACGTTATCACGTAAAATTATCGTCCGTAAACCGACTTTACAGACAACCATGTAGTTTTTTTAAATTTATTTATTAATCTCAAGAAAACAATTTTACAGTCAAACACAAATAACACTATAACCTGAGAAAGAACTGCAAGAAAAATACGTAAAAAGTAGGTCAGGTTTGAACTTTAAAGCATAATAAAATATCTGCATGGGTTGTGGAATAAACTTAATGATTTTAAATTTAAAGTTTTAGTTGTACGAAAAATACCTATATAAACTGCCACAGTGCCCTTAAGTACTATTACTTTTTTTTTGTTAAGGCGATGCGTGCCTAACCTAAAGGTAAGCCGTTATAACATTCTACGAGTATAAACAAAAACACATAACATAACGTTCTATGTGATAATAAATTCAAAACATATCTATATAATAAAAATCAATTCCTGTTCGTTAGTCTCGTTAAAACCCAAAACTGGCTTGACCGATTTCAATTATTGTTTTTGTGTTTTGTTCACTCTAATACAGGGATGGTGTAAACGTAAAGAAAAAAAGGGAACCCTATAAAAAAACATAGAAAAATTGATAAAAACCTGTATTAGTAACTTAGTATGGTTATTTCAAAATAAATAAAATGCCAGCTACTGTCATTCTTTCTAATTCATTTGAATTACAAGCAAGTTTTAAGATTCTAACCTTAGTCAATGCTTATTGATAATCGCTTATAAATTAACTTGCAGGTGATACGAAGTTAACCGGGTTATCTAGTTTCTAATAATAATATTCGAAACATATTTCAAAAATTCATCAAAACAAATTATAATAAATAGTATTAAAAATCCCATAATATCATACTTGCTATGGTCTCGACATGTAATATTCAATCGGTATAGATATATATACTGTGGGCATAGTCTTCATTTGTATACCATCTTTGATATTTCTAAAAACAATACATTTTAGTGGAGATATATAAGAACAGTTGTAGGAAGCCTTTTCTACTTCTATATTTGTAAAATAATAGTAGTTATTGGAGGATTAAAAATGCAGTGTACGTGTTATCCATATCTATTTTCAACTTTTCAATATGACTGCGTGGAATTTTAAGTGACGGAGTTTTTTTATTGCTAAAGATGGCAGACGAGCTACGGCCTACCTGATGGTAAGTGCTAACCGTCGCTCATGGACTCAACTATACCGAGAGTGTTGTCAAGCCGCTGCGCACCATTTCATTTCTCAGATATGAAATGAAAGAATAAACGGTTATTGCACAGGAGACGGTGGTACCAACCCGTTTCGGCCCGATAGCAAGTGAGTACTCCCTTTTGGTATCCAGCCCTACTACCAGTAATGCAATGGGTGATAATTGCTTACTTCCCTTAGTCGCCTTGTACGACACCCGCGGGAAAGGATGGGGTGGTGACACTTGTATTCTTAGTCCGTCACCACCTTGTCAAGAAATATTATTTCCTTCTTTTTTACAGGCTTTAAACGCTTACACTGCGATTGCTACATTTGGCCTAGTACAGAATGAGTGGAAATTTTTCGGTATGTTCGTTTGATCGGTATCGGCAAATAGTTTGGTTACAAGTTTTCTTTCTCTCGCTGTGGTTTGTCCGTTTTAATAATATAGGATGCCTGTGAAACGTTACAGGGTAAGGGGCTGTTCATACACAAGGACGGGGTCACTAAAATTAAATTAGGTATATTCCGATGTTCCCCAAAACAGACATTGTTATTTGTGGGTACCAGTGATGTATTTCATCACACACGGAACAGAGACGTGGTCTTTGAGTTAAATTTGCTCAGCGATCCATGGAGCGGTCTATGCTCGCCATTGTCTACGTGATTGAATCCCCCACCTGGTAGATCGATGATCTTGTCAAAGCCGCTATTGGATGCCGTCTGCACACGTCTGCTGGACCGCTTGTTGTGGCGCTTTCTAGGAGAGGCCTATGTCCAACAGTCAGAATTAAATTAGTCAGAAGCAGGAAAAATATTTTTTTTTCGTATTTTTATAGTATAGCCTTGTGATGATCAAATAAGATGATATAAAGTTCAAATTCGCAGAAGGATGATGTTTAGTGATAAATAAATTGTTAGAAGTATATGTTTTTGTTGTTTTCTTTTTGTTGTTTGCATTTGCATGTGTATTTATTGTACAATATGAATATTTGGATTATAATTCCAAATTGCTTTGCTATAATATTTTTAATACGTACCTATATATCTGGCAGATTCAATTATTATTCATTTTTTCTATTAGTTATTGCAGGTAAGATTTTTCTTTTCATAAGGCTGTTATTTAGTACTGTAAAATAATTTTACAAGCCCCATCTGTAAGTTTATTTTTGGTATTGAATTAATACAAAAATATTTTGGTTATCTCTATCTAGCAAACATGTTATTTCTTCTATATAAATAAATAGAGGAAGTAGCACATAAAATATTATAAAGAAATACGAGTATTAGTAACCGCTATGCTTTTATCTTATATTACTCGTAGAGACCACGCCTATATGCTATGGTAAGTTTATGAATTCAACTTTGTGAACGAGCAGCTACAGTATCTGCGGTGCATCTACAGAGTATGAATACGTAAGTATATAATTTGCAGCTTTGTAGCGTATAGATTAATATCCACTTCCTAACAATAACTCTATAAATGTCAGTTTGTTAGGGAGTTGCACTCACGTGTAGCACCTGCTGAAAAGTTAGGCACGAGGATGTATTACAAATATTCTTTCTTTATTTTTCAATGCTATAATTGCTAACCGCCGCTCACGGTCTAAGCAGTACCATGTCAAGCTTCAGTATGCAGTACCGTGAAGTAAGAATGTTTACTGCTATCTTAACATCATCATCAATATGCTTCTCAGAAGACTTAAACGCCACATACTACAATGGAATGCCGTTGCTGTGTATGAAAGAATAAATATACTTACTTACTTATCATCACGCCATATCCCTTGCGGGGTAGGCAGAGAGAACAGAGTGCCAAGAGGCTCTATTCTTGCATACATCTCTCGCTTCCTCAACATTCATAACTCTCCTCATACACGCTCGCCGGTTTCGGTGACTCCTGACTCCACCTTCCTTCAATACATGACCAATTTGGTCTAGGTAGGTAAGTCTCGGTTTCCCCCTGTACCTACATCCTTCCACTTTCGCATTGTATATCTTCTTAGTCAGTCGCTCGTCCGGCATTCTTTCCACATGTCCGAACCATCGGAGCATTCCCTTTCGCATCTTTACACCAATACTCTCTTTCATACCTACTCGCTCTCTTACGTCATTGTTACGAATGCGATCAGTCAGCCTCACATTTCGCACAGATCGCATTTCGACCGCATTGATTTTGCTCTCATGCTCCTTCTTACATACCCAACTTTCGCTTCCATATAATAACGTTGGGACAAGCACTGCGTTGTGTATTGCGACACGTGCCTTCTGGCTGAGGTGATGACTGCGGAGAAGTTGTCCCAATGCTCCGCCCAATGCTCCGTTTACTCTATTTTCCGCATTCACTCTTCTTTCTACATCAGTGGTGTACCTTCCATCCCGACTGAATCCACATCCAAGATATACAAATTCATCCACTTGTTCTAGCACACCATTTCCTATTGAAATTTTTATTTAGAATATATATAAACTATAAAATGCACTAGCGCCGCCTCTCTCAAAACAAGAAACAAAAAAACAAATTATTTCTTAGTAAGTCACCACGCGATCAAACCCAGTATATTCCTATACTGGGTTAGGGAATAGTAATTAAAAAATCCCTGTACTGTCCACAACGATACATAGACTAAATAAGTAAATACACGATGGTTACCTACATAAAACCACATACTATCTATTTAAAAGTCATGACTATGATCAAATACCACATAGGTGAGAAATTCAACAAAGGATTCAACGCTAGAAAATATTTGTATGTTTAAATAATATCTATTTAGGTTTGTACTATGCAGGTTTGCACCAAGCAAGGGACTAGTCACGTTTGTGACATTTTACGACTTGACCTATTACTGTTGGAATTGTTAAACTACCTGGCTATTTAGATCAAAGTTTACGCAGTATTAGGAAACAAATAAGTAAAATGAATGTGTTGCTGATACTGTGTCGCGGGCTAGTTGCTTGACCCCCAACAGTATGATAGAAATATCATATAAGGTGATATACTATACACTGCTACAGTAATGCATAGTGAGCTAATGCATTCTCAATCCCATTCCATGGGTGTCATTAGACACGACTAAGTAGAAAATACCTAAAATAATAGTAGTTTACAATTTTATTGCGAGAGAAGGTAATTTGAAAAAAAAAAAACATGAATGTATCATAGTTCCAGTGGCCCGCCAATAAAGGCGGAAAGACGGCACACGGCGGGTTTCTTTAGTGGGTGAAGGCCCCACACTACCCTGTTCGTTGCTCCGAACGACGGGGTGTGCGATTAGAAACATTTTTTCCCGCTTTAACAAAAAAAGGTACTTTATACAAACAAAAAACACTCGAGTCTTTTTAGTTTTCATTTGTTTCATAAAATTCCACCACCAATCAGAAAACGCGTTTAAACATGTGTTTTCAACTTATTCTTATGAACTTATTTTCTTATGTTCAAGCTGTCGCAATGCTGTTACTACGCAGGTAGGTACAGCGCAGCGTAATGTCATATTATTTTATTGAATATATAGATCATATACCTAACTCTTAGCACAGCAAATTGTTGTACAATGGAATCCGTTTATAATGACATCGCAGGGACATAACAAACACGTCATACTAAGCGGACGTCATACAAAGCATTTTGTAGAATATAAACAATCTCCTATTTTTATTAGTATTTATTTATTTTAATAGAAAGAAACAAAATCAATTACCCACCGAGACTCAAAACAAAAAAAGCCATGCACGCGCCGAACGTCGTCGGGTATCACGTGACTCTCCCGAACACTGCCGAAGGTGTTAGGAATCATGCCGGTCACTATAACTGTAGTCCAGTGCAATTACGGAAATAAATAAACATAAAATTATGTAGTTTGGGGATTATGAAGGATCGATAGGGGGGTGTATTCCGAGCATATATTCCAATTTGAGGGATCCTGGCGAGGTCAGCTCAAGGTCATTTCGATGAAAACGCGTTTAATTCGATATCTCGAGAACGGTTAGTGTTAGGCAAAAAATTGTAGACCTTTTCTAAATTAAATTTACTAACTTTTTTATCTCAAACTTTTTTTTTCCATCAATATTTATCAATTTATTGGTTCCGAAAGGCAAAAATTTTACTTTTTTTCCTCCCTTTTTTTATTTTTCGCCATTTTCTCCCCAACCGTTCAATTTTATTAAATTTTACCGATTATCAAAGTGTAGATCTTTTAATTATGCACAACTTTTGTCTTAACCTTTTTTCTGGAATGCCAATACCTTCAGAGTTATATATTACTTTACCGAGCGAAATCCGCGCCATTGTCGCAACGCGTATTCACGGACACACTGTGCGTGCATTACCGCGGGTAAGGGACATCTGTTCCTCGACTCTCGTATACCTGGGGTAACCGTTGTCCTATGAAATCTATTTTAAGGTAGTTAGCGTAAGTGGCTGGCTTCGAATTGGTTGACCACCCCCCTTATTTACCAGATCTGGCGCCTAGCGATTTTTATCTGTTCCCCAAATTGAAAGAATACTTAAGGGGAAACAGGTACGAAGACGATAACGAGGTGATGGATGCCGTGGAGAGCTTTTTCAGGACCAAGACAAAACATTTTTTTTGAAAGGGATTGAAGCCTTAGAAAAGCGCTGGACTCGGTGTGCAGAGAGACTCTGAGACTATGTAGAAAAATAAATTATTAAGTATTCAACAGTCATTATATTCTATCTCATTCTCACTACTTTTTGATCCCTCCTCGTATATCCGACTTAGTTATAAAGAATGTTATATGAAAACCAAACTTCGCTGTGTAATTACGTCATAATAAGCGGTTGGTTAATATAGACGCAGTCATAATAAACGGATTCTACTGTATAGTTGATTCCGTACAAGTAGCTATTTAAAAAAATATATAAGGGATTTCCTGTATTATAAGAATGTAAAATTTTGGTGGTCGCAAAGCAATATTGTAGGTCAGGTATCTTAGAATAGCATCTACTACAATAAATTAATGTTTTAATTATTAAAAATTGCTAGAGGTGTAGATTATTACGATCGCAGAGCAGTAACATTGAAAGCAGTAAATTTAATTTTTATATTTAGATTCTATTAGCATGGCTATAATATGATTTCGTGACAACAGGACAACCAAGTTATCAGGATATACGGAAGGCATACAAGCCGCAAATATCCACCTCAGTGTCTATTTATTTCTAGCAGCGGTTATAATACATGCGAAGAGGCATTCTTTTTTAATTCAGCTAGATACAGGTCTGAAATGAAAACAGTGTTATTTGGTTGTACTTTTTATGCATAATAATTAAACAATATTACAAGCTAAGCATTACAATAATTTGCTGTTGTCGCGTAATACTGATCTACATAAAACTATTCTTGGCACTTTCAAAGGTGAAAGGTCGAACACTAGGATCCTAATTAAATTCAATTTGGTTGACGTGAAAGTGTGTTATGTGGCTCAATTACGAAGCCCTTAAGGTAGGGTCAGCAGCAAACTCATTGAAATATCGCAATATTTATTTGTTTGTATACTAAGAAAATAATAAATTTCTATAGTTTGAGACACCTAATCACAAGTCTGTGGTCATCACAAGTCTGTGGTCAGCAGTTCTGCTCTTTCCACCACTATATGAAATTCGGTCTCTCTGTAAGTCTTTCCGTCAGGCATAACTATTTGCACTTTTTTCTTCTTTTCGTTCTCACGTCTCACTATAAAGAATACAATTAAAGCTGCCACAATTAACACTATAATGATGCCTATAACCACAAATATCCAATAAGTTTGTTTAAATGCTCCACATCTGCTGTCGACGTAAGTTGGCAACGACACATAATAACTCTCAAGCTCGTACCAGCAGGCGATGGCGCCGCCTTGCTGTTTTGTAATTGCTCGCCATTCCTCCGCTAGTTCACAAGAACATGATTTGTTAAGGTTTAGCCCGTCCACTCGCATAATCAGCCTTGTACTATTGTAGATAAGTGAAGATGGGGTTATATTCGTAATAGTGTTATTATCGATCATTAACTCTTGAGCTCCCATTACTGAAGCCACTTCCAAACTCACAGTGAATCCAAAAAATACACCTTTCTTCAAATTAGTTACCGTGTTATTTCTAAAGGTAATAGGTCCCCTCGTAACTATGTGGAATCCATCTCCTTCCATTGTTTCTATTTTGTTACTCTCTATGAGAACCCTCTTTGGTGAATTGACAAGAAACGTTAAACTATTTAAATAATTAACGGTGACTCCTTCCATTCGGAACAAGTTGGTTACTTCAACATCGGAGAGAAATCTGCTCGGCATTGCATTCATCCTGCCACCACGTAATATAAAGTTGTCTACAGTGAATTGCTTAAAAGCCTGAATTTCTATATTACTGAATACGTTCTCCGACAATTCTATGCTATTAACACCTATAAGGCTGGAAAATGCAAAAGGCTTTAACATTACGATTCTACTATGACTTATAACGATGTCGTTGACTCGCCCTTGTATAGCATGTGATGCTATCTCATCGATTGTGCAATTGTCTATCGTGATCCGAAGCCCTGGGTTCATTTCGTTCTGGTTGGAGAAAGGCGACCATGATAAGGCTCGTTCGCTGACTGTGACGTGCTCTATGTTTCTTAGTTCTATATTGCGTAGTTGTAAAAGACTGCGCACGGTATCAGGTAGAAAGATGACTCGAGCACAATTTTCTATAATAATTCCGGTGGCAGTCGATGGCACTCGATAAGCTCCGTCTGGTCGTAGAGTCACTTCCTGTAATTCAAAAATATAAGTAGACAATCGTCACACACGCACCAAAATGAAGCCATTTTGTGCGCTATTGTGGCCTCTGGGACTCAATTTTAATCTACTAATAAAGTTACAAAAGGCGAAGGAACATCAAAATGTGTTGCTGCAAGCTGATATTGTTTTCAATTACTTTCTTGTGTCGCCATGTTATTGAATCAGGTTCTCCAATAGGGACCGACATTGAGATCGGTCTCTAATTCAAGGAGACACTTTATCAATGAATAACTTGTACTGATAGGGAGCAATGTTTACTGGTAGGGAGAATCTCACTCCGCCGGCGGACCACTGAAGGAATATAATATGGTTCCGGTGGCCCGCCAATAAAGGCGGAGAGACGGCATACGGCACCCGCCGTTCTTTAGTGGATGAGGGCCCCACACTACCCTGTTCGTTGCTCCGAACGACGGGGTGTGCGGTTAGGAACATTTTTTCCCGCCTTAACAAAAAAAAGGGGAGAATTTAATTGATGTTAGGTTGCCTTTTCTCATTTCACTCCCATGTTCGCGTCATTTTCTAACAGCATTTAGATTAAAGAATTATAACGATATTACAATTACTTTTCCGACCATACTAAATTGCTATTGACCTGCACATATGTTAGAAGTACCTACGTAGTAATATTATTGAGATATATTATGTACGTACCGTATATTCTTTAGTGCAGTTGCATATTACTCTTGTGAAAGGGTCGCACCGGCACGCTTCCTCTTCGCAAACGGTCGGAGTGATCGTCTGCGCAAGACATCGCGCATGAAGCGCGACCACAACCCACCACCATTTCAGCCAGCGCATGCTAATTCCTTCACGTCACCATCTCAATAAATTATTCATGCACTGGAACAAATACGTTAATTTCAATCATAAGTACAGTTAGCATTTCTCACTACAGTCCCGTTTCCTCGTTGAGATTTAATTTACACAGCCTAGCATATTCACGAACTAATAAAGTCAATATGAGTCAGCGAGGTATCGGCTCTTATCGCATACACTGTTATCAGATATGTAGTGGTAGAGGTGTGTGTGTGACTTACAAAGATAAGGCGCTGCAATCAAAATGTATCGTTAATTATTATGATCTCCAATATTGAAATTTAATATAACATGTTTTATAAAAAAAATTAAACAAGGTTTTTTTATATATTATTGTTAACACAAATTATATTTTAATAAATTGTGTAGTTGTCTAACTTCTAGATCGTTTATGGTTCCATTTTCTTAAATTGTGCTTTACGAGCAAATTAACTTTTATGAAACTTATTTTTGGATCACCTAAAATTTTAGTATTGAATTAAAAAACAGAACTAGAAATGAGCTCATATCTGATCTATATTTTTAAAGTCAAACAATATGAAAACTATATAGATACATAAATTAGATAATTTTCTCCCAATACCTAATATTTATGAAAATCATTTCATATAGGGTTTATAAAAATTATTTCATTCTACTAACAATAAATATTTAAATATTTTAAAATAATTTAAATCAAGTTCCTTTTTAGTAAATAGATAAAATTTTTGTGTTCAGTGTTTAAACACTGTTCAAAAAAACTAAATTTAATCTTACAGTCCAAAAAATAATTTATGAATTTGTTCGCCTTCGTCATTTTTCACGTGGTCTGGTCCTCTATTTTTGGTTCTTAAATTAGGTTTCCGTGCGTCCAGTGACCCTACCTGACACCATACGAATAAAAAAGTACCTACTCTTAACTCTCTAAACAATAAACTGTTCTTTGGAAAAACATTATATTATCTTCAGTCTTGACGGCGTTTGTTGAACATCTATATAACAAAAAATAAAACATTTGTTTGGATGTTAGAATTTTAATTTGATTTAATTTAATACTATGGTACCTACTATGGTCATTGCTAAATTAGCTTTCGTTGGGTGAATGTCCTTTTTGTTTACCTTTTTATTAAAAAATATTTGTAACGGGGGAACGGAAAGAAATGTTCGGTATGGGAATATATGTAACGGTAAAAGGCTTGTACAGATTGACCTTTTTCGTTAACTTTTAATGGTGTTGTGGTGTGATAGTCATAAATATAGATGAGTGAGATGTGAGGGAGTATGTCTTCGAGGGTATGCCGTGTGGCATCTGTACAGCGTCTGCTCCTTGCACTAATTACGATCATTGAGTTATTTTTGCGTTAAAAACCTACTGAATGTACACGCATTTGCAGCAATATGCTTGATTTATTTTAGTAGTCCGCCATGGCAATTTAGATATAAGTATCTGCAACAGACTAATTAATTGCTCTTGAATGTACTTTATAAAAATTCAGTTCAATATGATCTATATACTATATAAAATAAAACCGTAACCGTTACAAGTTCTGTTATGGTTGTATCTAACTAACTAACCTATCATCACACCATTTCCCTTGCGGAGTAGGCAGAGAGAACAGAGTGCCAAAAGGCTCTATTCTTGCATACATCTCTCGCTTCCTCTACATGCATAATTCGCTTCATATATGCTCGCCGGTTTCGAAGACTCCTGACTCTACCTTCCTTCAATACATGACCGATTTGGTTTAGGTAGGTGAGTCTCGGTCTTCCCCTGTACCTACATCCTTCTACTTTCGCATTATATATCTTCTTAACTAGTCGCTCGTCCGACATGCTTTCGACATGTCTGGACCATCGGAGCATTCCCTTTCGCATCTTTACACCAATTTGTATTGTATTTACATTCAAGATAATTGAAAAAAATAATATATCTGTATAAATAAATTACATTGAAGCGTCTGTTTGTAATGTCTAAATAACGGCTATTTACTATGTGTTTACGGAAGTCTATACGCTATCTTTAACAAAATAAAAATTTTTAAAGATTTTGTCTGTCTGTCTGTTAGTTTGTTCCTGCTTATCTCCGATGGTTGGTCCGATTTAGACGGGACTTTCCGCTTTGCTATGACAATGAACAAGTCACAAGGGCAAACGTTTTACAAAACTGGCACAGATTTAAATAAGGGTTGCTTTACTCATGGGAAACTGAACGTGGCATGTTCACTTGCGAAATATGCCACTAGCGTTGTTGTTTTGGCCCAAGAAAATCGGACTCCAAAGCGAAAAAATCCTGCCCCTATGCTCCAAACATTGTATTTATAGAGATTTTGAAATAGAGTTAATATGATATAAACCCAAAAAGAATAAAAACAAAAGAGATAACAATTAACAAAAAGAAAGATGTTAGCAACACCAGAGGCATCACTCGCGCGTCCCCATTTCCGAGAAAGAGATTAAAGGTGGAGAGGATGTATAATAGGGAGAGGGCTTGGGCCTCTAGCGCTGACAGCGCCATACGAAAAACAACGGTAGCTGTTGCATTGCTTTTCACACTGATCTTCTGTAAGAGAGAAGTACCACCCGTCGATTGGGCCGGCCCGTTCATCCTGGGATAAGCAAGGCTCTACCACTTAATGCTAAGTTTAGCATGGGTATATTTCTTTACAAGAAAAGTTAATAATTTTGTATTATTCACTTTTTTAAGTTCTGCGAACAGAAAAATATTTTTTGTTAAATTCCCCGCGGGCGAAGTCGCAGGTAACAGATAGGCTAATAAAACGTGTAAATAAAAAAAAAGAATGAAATATTTTTTTGGCTGTTTGGTCGCATAGCACGTAAAAGCTCTTGAACCAATTTTGTATGAAACCCATTTTCTTAGATAGCTCTTGATTATAATCAAAAACTGGTATATATATATATATATATATATATATATATATATATATATACTTATGTACTTTTTATTGCACTTCTGTGTCCGGAAAATATATACAATCGAACACCTTTTTGAACTGGTATACTAATACATGTTTTGACATAATTGTACTCCTATTCGAAACTGCACTAGTTGCTTATTTTGATTTAAAATGTACTTACAAACTACTACTAGTTTGCCTCCACTACGTTTAAGACTGCGTTCAAAAGGATTGCATAAAATGGCGTAGCAAACAAATATTACATTCAACAGTTTCTTTATACTTAAAGTGCATTTCAATCAAATCGAATGGATTTTTTTAATTCGATGGAATTAACTTAATTAGAAGGTATCAGGTTCTTTACATAGACTGACCATTATGAAATAAAATCAATAACCTATGTTGATGTGTAATAAAACTAATTATAAATATAATATTAGTATACTGATTTTCTTAGATTTATACTCCATCCATCAGCCCATAAACGTCCACTACTGGACGTGGGCCTCCCCACGAAGGGGGGAAATGCCATAATCGCGACGCTTGGCAGGCGGGTTGGCGATCGCAGAATGGTGTTAAACGTTTCCCAGGACTGCTGCCCATTCCCCTAGTGCTTCCTTAGTGGGTTTTTACGACACCCGCGGGTAAGTAAGGGGTGGTGACATATCTATTCTTAATCCACACGGACGGTGCAGCCCTCCAACTCAAAATATTTGAATGCACATAGATTTATACTATGTGCATTCAAATATTTTGAGTTCAAAGGAATTAAGCCCTAATGACTACTGCATTGTTGAGAATGTGTACACTGTATAAAGTGTAATAATAGGTAATAATAAAATATGAAAATAGGCTTCAAAAATAAATATTGATATATAGATTGTTTTTCTTCAATATATTGATATTTTATGGCGATATTTATTATTTCGATATATTGGTGTACCAATATAATTATTTTGAGTATGGAATATTCTTGTTAGCTACCTACAGCAACGTTCTTTCAACATCTATCAAAAATGGAAAATTGAAGACAAGATTTTAGATATACAGAATACAAGGTATTTTCTTTATTCCACTCCATTATCGCTAGTACAACATAAACATACACTGCCTTACTAATAAACGTTGTATAACCTTTGAATAGTTACACAGTGTTTTGTCTTTGTCACTAATATGACAGTTTGATGTTGAAAGAACGGAACAAAACACTGAGTAACTATTCGGAGCTTATACAATGTTTATTAGTAAGGGGGAAACGGAATTTCACGGGCCTCGTGGCGTAGTCGGTAGTGTAACCGACTTCCGTGTACGAGGTCGTGAGTTCGATTCCCACTCAGGACAAATATTTGTGTGATGAACACAGATATTTGTACTGCGTGTGGGTGTTTTCTATCTATTATATGTATGTATTTACAAAAAAAAAGTAATATATGTATTATATCCGTAATCTGGTACCCATAGCACAAGCAAGTATGCTTATTTTGGGGCCAGAGGACGTTGTGTGAAAATGTCCCAGAATATTGATTTATTTATTATTTAAAAAGATTTCACGCAATCACGAAATGAATAATATTAACCCTCCTCCCAGACCCCCCGCAGGCGAACGCGGGGGAAGTTATCCATTTCAGTCGGCAAATTTGCTTTGGAAACAAAACAGTTAGGCCACAGCCCCAATACCATGACCTTGGTTATATTATCATGTTATTACGTTTGCAAACACGAAAACATAGCGCTGCGGACCGGCTAATGTTATTGTAAATAACGCAAAAAATCTATACCCACCAATCAAAATTCCACTGATTTATCTGTAGGTATCGCGCCAACTAGAAAATATATTTCTAGGACAAAGTTGTTGCTCCCATAGTTTAATTTATTTTTGAAACAAATCGATAGGAACTAAAAATTAAATCGATATTCTTAATTTTTCTAAACATATCTGAAAATGCAATTGGCATAATGGCATAATCCCTTTGCCCTTTCACTATTTTGAAGCTGTATTTCATTCATTCAATATCGTACACATCAGCACTTCACTATATCTTTAGAAGAAAAAAAAAAACGTCAAGCGAAAACAAACTTTATAACTTCGATATTTATTACATGTTATAGTTTCAAATGAGTGTAATATGAAGGCATTTTCGAAGATACCGACATCAGAATTTAATGTAGTGAAAACGAAAGTATGAAATCGACGATTTATGTTGAGTGATGGTTTGTTTACAATGTTTTAACTTTGATTGAAATGTACTATACCTATTTGCTGACAAATAAGATTATTGTAGTTTTAGATTGTAAGACAAGTAGTGATGATTCGTTACAAAATGTTCCAAACTTTGTGCTAGGTTTACCATTATTCTTTGAGTTTTAATGAACCGAATGAATCACGTGAAGGAGTAACTGAATTACGCATATTTATGAATAATTCGTTCGAGTACTTAGATTACAAACAGGACGTAGTTATTTCCGTTTGTAAACATACTGAATAACTAATACTAGTGCACACAATTTCTGATACTCGAACAAACGGACGCCGTTCAAAATTAGAAAATGTTTTAAAAACCGTATTTTTGTTAGTTTAAATATTTGTCTTAGTGCCTTTATGCTCCAAATAAAAAAGAAAAGATTTCATTCGTTCATACACTCACGCCTGTTTCCCAGAGGGTTTAGTAGCGACAACCATAGATTTAATATATAGAATCTATGGCGACAACAGATTGCCACTTGTCTTATAACAGCCTTCCGCTGTCCATTTTGCCTCTCAGTGGGAACGAGATGTAGTAGGTAGCGAACCACTTCGCCGCCATTCGGATCATCCTAACTATTATAAAGCTGTAACAGAGCTGTGTCTGTACATTTAAGATATTTGAGGAAAAAATTACTGTATGTGGTTATATAGGCGTGACTAAAAACTATTTTTTTTTAGAATTTTTGTTTGTTCGCACATCATACAAAAACTACTGAACGGATTTTGATGCATGATGAACTTTTTTTGTTTGATAGCTCTTAATTAGACTTAAAAACTAGTATACATTTTATCCCGCTACTATATCAGGAACCTGAGATACAACCTCAAAACCAGATTTTGGCTGCGGCGGAGCCGCGGGTAAAGGCTAGTTAATACTAAAAATCCCTACTGCGTTCCCACCGGAAAACAAAGATTCTAAGGTGTCGAAAAATAAACATATAATTGTTATTCTTCCTCGATTCGATTCTTATTCGATTATCTTTACTTTTCATTATACAACTTATGGTTTAGCCTGCTGTACCTAATGCAGACCGCAGTATGTTTAGGTGTGTGCAATATATTTAGGGTTATTGCAATTTACTCTGTTTTTTCAATTAATAAGTATATTAATGTAACGATCAATTTCTTATATTAATTTTATATTCAGTTTCGAATAGGTTCTTTTTAATTTGTATATCTACTGCACAACCTACATTATGTAGAAAGTTCGTTAAAATTAAACAGCGAATACTGCAAATCATAATATTTGTTCAGTCTGTGTTGTCGGTTTTAGGTTTCATAATATTTAATGCAATGCAGCACAATGTAATTTAAGTCCGTGTAAGTATATTATACTAAACATATTTAGTTAACAATCGCAATTAATCCGTTTTATTAAGCCTTAGAATATACGAAATGCAGAATGTCAAAGACATACCTATTCAAATTAATTATTCCGGTCCTGGGGTTGACGTAGCTAAACTAGACATCTCATCGCAAGGCAAATATTTACCTTTAGCAAGAGCGGCCAATGGAAAATGGACTTGGCCTTACGATTTTTCCTTTCCTTCCAGAAGCAGCAACCTTAACTACTTTTCATATAGTTTTCTGCACATGGAGAAACAAATTGACACGACAAGCCAAGGCTGAAAACGGCTCAACGGCTAAGTCTGTTTACAGCTTTAGAATAATTTCTTAAATAAAATATTACAAATAATAATTTATAAATATTTGGTAGAAAATACCCACATTATTTTGTGTATTGATTATGTTAAAAGGAAAAGCGATAGCAACAAATTAAATATAAATAAAGCGACGATATATTGAAAGGGGTTTAAAATTATTATGTTTGAAAGGACTTTTTATTAAAAGTTACATATGTGCAGGAATCTACCCTTTAGCTGTGATTGCCAAATACACGTTACTCGACGGGATTGCAGTGTATAATCTGGCTTGGTGGCTTCAATCAAAAACTAAACTAGAAAATTCGGGTATCGGTTCATACGTGTTAGAGGATTAATCACGAAATTCCGAACCAAAAATGGATCTGAATACGTAACAGATTGCATTCATTCATCCATCCATCCATCAGCCTTTCGATGTCCTATGCTGGACATAGGCCTCCCCAAATTGGGGGTATAGTGCCGTAATCGCCACGCTTGGCAGGCGGTTGGCGATCGCAGTGGATGTTGTTATTACAGATTGCATTCAACATAAAAAAATATTATTACCATAAAAAACTTTGTTATCATTACCTACCTACTGTGTAATCTATTACTTTGTTATATAAACTTGATTATATATATATATATATATATATATATATATATATATATATATATATATATACCGACCTGGTATAATTTTTCTGAACAAATTACAGTCTTACTGTTGGGTTTTGTTCGGATAGTATGACTCTAATTCGGTATTGTTCAAAATGACGTCCTGAACATATAATTTTTGTTCACGTTTCAATAGGTAAAGTGATTCGAAGAAATAAGGCGTTCTTTAAATCGTAATGCTTAACCCTGTAATATTGGTACCTATATAAATATCATTATGTCCTCAGATAAGAAACGGTCAATAGAGCAATTGTCCGATAATACAAACTAAAACCTTTCGTAGAACTCTAGCAGTGCATTATAAAATAATGTTCTTATGCATATTTATGTTGTACTAATTGTTACAGCTAAGTAAGGGTTATCTAGTTAGCGAGATAATCTTGAGCAAGGCAATATAATATTGTTATAAATAAATTATTGTGAGCCTTTGTTTATGGCTCATCTGAAGATGATGATGATGATGAAGAACGAATACTAGTTGTATTCGTTGAACATTATATTAAACTCACGGAACCATTGACAATGCTTTTAATTCTATCTATATACTGTCCTATAAAAAACATAGCATCACGCCTGTATTCCCCGAAGGGGTAGGCAGAGTTTTATTACACACACGATTCGCCTGCTATGTTTAAGTCCCATGTAATAAGGGGCGAGCCTATTGACGTCTACCGGGCACATTTCCAAACTCCGGGCTGCTACTGAGAATTTTTCTTTTTAGGAAAAAGCTCAATAACATTGCCCGACCCGGGAATCGAACCCGAGACCTCACACTACTGTCCTATAGAGCTGCCATAAGACACTTTTACAAAGACGTGTTAAAGTTTACAGTAAAATGTTACTTCTTTTGCAGTTATTTGCTTAGTTGCCTTAACCGACTTAATAAAGATATCTGAGGAACATTATCATTATATTGATATTTCATGAGTCTGTATTTCATGTTTCCTAACAGACACCCTTATAAAATAGTTATGTACTATAGCCGTTAGTATCTACTAGGAGATATTCTATGCTGTAGCTTTATATAAAATTGCGAGGTGATACTATAATTGCGTTACTGTCATGCTCAAAAGGTTGTCAAAGCATATTGGTTTATTATACAAGGCTAAAACACAATTAAGCTTCCACCTCTTAGCTGGTTAAGTTATAGTTTGATCGACAATTTAGTGTAGTTTATTGCATTTGCTTAGGCAGATCTATACAATAAATCAAATTGAATATTTCTAATGCATAAATAACAGCTTACTTTCGGTTGCATGGTAAATTCTACTAACATAAAATTTTCAAATCATTAAACAGATTTAACTATAATAATAAAATAATAAATTTAGATATAAATAAAAATTAGTATGATCACTTGAACGAACTTAGACCTAGTAGACTACAATTTATTCAAGTTACATTTCACTGCCGGTGATGCGCCCAAAATACTGGCAGATTTACCTCGTTATATGGCGAGCCTGCTTACTTAATTTAAAGAAAATGTTTTTGTGCCGGCTAATCTTGAAAACGGCTGAACCGATTGGGACGGGATTTCACTGGCAGATAGCTGATTTTTATAAGGTGTTACTTAGATAACTTTTATTCTGGAAATAGAATTAGAAAAAAATAAACGTAACTACAAGCAGACGGAATCGCGGGTAGCAGCTAGTGTCCAAATAAGGTTATTAAAAGTAAGTACTCAAGTATTAATAGAGAGCCACTGAATAAGGTACTTATGTTGGAAAGAAAATGATGGGTAAATACGACCACCGTAGCAAACAATACAGGGTAATATAATAATACAGGATTCGTTACAGGAATTAAAATAATAGTAAATTAAATAGTAGGTAGGCTCATTGCTCTGATGTTCGACTAAAATATAGTTGGATCACTCCATTCTACTGGTACGTACCTATCTTAACTTCCTAACGATTCTCTACGCCTACTCATCCGACCAGTGTTTTAGAGGAAACCAAATTAATAACCAAGGTAATAGGAATCTTCTAGTGTTTAATACTTGTATCGGTTTCTGTATACAGCGTAGCGCAGAGCGCTGAGTACATATATGCCGATATCGATTTCTAGGATGCAAGAGTTGGAGTATTTGATTTATTGAAATGTGATGCACTAGCTTTTACTCAAGACTCAAGAGTTAGTTATCTGATGCACTAGCTTTTACTCAAGACTCAATAGTTCGTTTTTTTATTACTCTATTAGTTTACGTGGCGCAGGTCAGTAACGCTCCCAATTGGTCTGATTTTTTCCGATATCTTCAAGCGACTGTCGTCATACTTCAGCCACAAAACATTAATACACCTTAACTTTACTCGTGGCTTCCTTTTCCATTGGTGAAAATTGCATGAGTACCCGTTTAATAGTTCTAGGTCCAAAATTTAATGCGAATGGCAAAAAAATAAAGCTTAGTGTGAATTGAGTATAAGATATGTATTTTTAGAATTTGACTTTTCTTGCCAAAAATATTGTCGCAAACAAAGCAAATAGATGAGTATCTATTCGTCGGGTGATTAAACTGAGAGTGGAATGCCGAGCAATTTTTTGGCAGAGTTGCCAGGTAATAATTATATTTACTCTCAACTAATTATTATCTAATGACATCCAATAACATTTATAAATTTCGCGGGAGATAAGGACTTGCTCAGAATTAAGTACCTAGAGATAGTACCCTAAAAATAAACAGTCGAACAACAGTGTCAGAATGAAGTTAATTAAAAGTTGGAAAGAAATATATAACACTACTAATATTCAATTACTCCCGTTATCAAATATTAAATAATTTTACCAAGTTGGAAATGGTCACGAAACTTTACAAAGTTTCCTTGCAATCGGAAAATAGAAGTGCATATAACGTAGAGATTGTGTATTTGATGTAAATGCAAAACATTTCATAAGCTTTCAGGAACATTTTATGCATTTTGGGCGTAAAATAGTCGTATTCTGTTTATTGATATTACCGTTATGTCGGGTGTTTAAACTAAGAGTGGAATGCTGAGCAATTTTTTATTGTTAGGTGTTCATGAACTTTATTATTTCAAATCTGCTACATCAACATAAATGATGTCATAGTTATTTTAAATAAGATTATTTCATAGATTTAATATCTATGGATTATTTATTCCGATACGACATTCGAGACCGAGTTAAATAATACATAGGCCAATGTCATTTAAGTTTTTAAGGTTATATGAGCCATTAATTTTAGTATAAATATTTGAAGTGTTTGTATACAAACACAAAACAAAGCGTTTTACGCTTGAATTTGTGCTAATAAGGACTATATTTGTGGCGTCTCTGAATATTATATAAGTAGTTGATTATACACAGGTTACGTCACAAACGAATCGATTCACGGTAGCCTTTGATATGTATATGAAGCAGAAAAATATGCAATTCATTTATTGATTTAAAATTAGAACACAGTGAGTGTCATTAAATAGAATTAAATGTTGAATGAGACTTATAACTTATAATCATTTAAACTTGAATCTTTTGGTAGGAAGTGGTAAACTGCACTGCATATTTATTCCGTTTACAGGAGTATAATGCGGAACGTTAGCCCGTATGCACGTACTGGTCTGCTTTACACGATGGGTGCTTTTTTGTTCTGTTACTAGTATGTTTTAGCCGCTGACTGAAGAAAATTAACTCTTAGTGACATTTATATGGAAATGATCTAAGTATGTATTTTTATTAATCGATGTTATAACTAACTCATGTAAGCTAATTGTCTGATATTTCATTACAAAATCATGTCACTACGTATTAAAGAGTCGCTATACATATAGTACCTAATAGCCTATGATTTTAATTCGCTACTGTAAACGAGAGTAAATGTCGTACTAAAAATTGTCCCCGATGACCTCTGCACTTCTCTACGGGTCAATTACTGTACGTGAGATGTGGGATGGTTAAGGACAACGTTTATATTACGTAGATACTATATTCTTCAAGCGACTTCGTTTGCGTGGTCTCAGATTATAGGTAAATACGTTATTCTACGGTAACTGCCTCGGTGGTGTAGCGGTAGTGTATGCGACTGCTAATCATGAGGTCTCGGGTTCGATCCCCGGGTCGGGCAATGTTATTGAGCTTTTTCCTAAAAAGAAAAATTATTAGTAGCAGCCCAGAGTTTGGAAATGTGCCCGGTAGACGTCAATAGGCTCGCCCTCTATTACGTGGGACTTAAACATAGCTGGCGAGTCGTGGGTGTGTAATACACCTCTGCCTACCCTTTCGGGGAATATAGGCGTGACGCTATGTTCTAAGGAAAATTAATTACCTATTTCTATGCAAAAATTGCTATCCCATAGAAACCGTTAATTTTCCGGCATAAATAGTAGCCCATGTCCTTCTCTGCGTTTCGGACTATAGGTATGCAAAATTTTATGATGATGATCGTTAGAATAGTTCCGGCGTGAAAGCGTAACAAACGAACGCGTTCTCCCAATTATAAAATTAGCTTTTATCATGCTTTGGTGGAAATGTTTAGGTACTATTATAATACAATTTTACATGAGTACCTAATTTTATATTTGCTTGTCATTGTAAAATTTTAAAGTTGATTGTCATTACGTTTTGTGTAGCAGTATCCAGTCATATGAGCATATGTTGGTCCGGCCATATATTTCTCGGGTTATAAAACCACATGGCACAAACGTAGCTTATTAATCTTAACCCATAGGTATTAAAACATCAAGTCTCAGAGACTTGTATATTTTTTTAGTAGGTACACCATATTATTTTTGGTTACACATTACGAGTATATACACTACTTACTTACATAGAATAAAGTTGCTATCCACGTCTGTCTGTCAGCTTTCTTTTTCTAAACCACACAAAGAATTTTAACTACTTAGTGGATGAATATGTATATCTTGGATGTGGATTCAGTCGTGATGGACCTGTGTACCTTACACGACTGATATAGATAGAAGAGTAAATGCGGGAAATAGAGTGAACGGATCATTGGAACAACTTATCTGCAGCCACCACCTCAATCAGAAGGCACACGTGTCGCAATACGCAGTGCATATCCCAACGTTATTATATGGAAGAGAGAGTTGGGTATGCAAAAAAGAGTATGAGAGTAAAATCAATGCGGTCGAAATGCGATCTCTGCGGATAATCTGTGGAGTGAGCCTGACTGACCGCATTCGTAACGATGAGTAGGTAGAATATTGGTGTAAAGATGGGAAAAAAATGTTTCCACAAAAAAATGTTCGGACCTGTGGAAAGCATGCCAGACGAGCGACTGGTTAAAAAAATATAGAATGCGAAAGTGGAAGGACGTAGGTACAAGGGGAGACCGAGACTCACCTATCTAGACCAAATCAGTCATGTATTGAAGGAAGGTGGAGTCAGGAGTCTCCGAAACCGGCGAGCGTGTATGAAGAGAATTATGAATGTTGAGAAAGCGAGAAATGTATGCAAGAATAGCCTTTTGGCACTCTGTCCTCTCTGCCTACCCCACAAGGGAAATGGCGTGATGTTGAGTAAATAAGTACTGGTCGACCCGTGCGGAATTCCACATCCATTAAAGGACCTCTTCTTAGGTGATTTTAAATCTCAAATTTAAGAGAAGCCGTTAGCTTTTATACCGTGGGTCTACTTTTCATCATTAGCCGGCACGATAAGCTTTAAAATGAGGGATGATGTAAGTCATGTAATTTTATAAAGCAATAAGGAAGATCTCGCGGAGCGACAGAAAAACGGGCTGGAGGAATAATATATGAGAAGATTATTTTCTACTTTTTAGCTCAAATAGCTATTAAAGCGCCTTTTTTTTAGTTTTTTTTTAATTATAATTTGTCAAATTATAGAATTTAAATGCTTCTTGACAAGTTAATTTGCGGCATACGCTGGCTACATTTAAAGATATATGTACCTACTTTACTTACCCACTTTAAAATACTGTAACAGAAGAAGAGTTGTAGTCTTTTAAAAATATTTTGCATCACTCGACTGCATCCGCGCAAAGCGAGGCGAGCCACTAGTATTATTATCAATGAATGGGAAATCAAATAAAAGCCTAAAACACTAAAATTTCGTTTAAAACTTTGTCGAGTTTTACAGTCGTCGTCAATAGAAATATTAATATCTTATATTTAACAACTTTAACGAAAGGGGACTGATGATGAGGAAGTGGACAAAAGTTTCCGAGACAACTATTTGATATCTTTTGTTTGTATAACGTTTTAAGTTTTACACCGTTGTTTTCGTTACATAACACTCCTGTTTTTGTTTTTTTTTTTTATGGAAGAAATACGAATACGTTGGTTATTGGCATTGTTTGAAGTCACGCACAACAATAAACCTTTATAATTAAAACAATAAGAGTTTGACCTCAACGATCGACTCCACTTTTTAATTTCGCAGTATTTTGCTTAGTTCAAAGTCAAACGTGTACTATATTTTTTTTTAAAGATGCATTAAATTTTGATAAATATGCTCTTGAAAAAATATTTTGAGAAAATATTCTGGAAAAATGTGCTCTTAAAAATGGTATTCATTTCAAAATTGTAAATCTATCGGTAAGTTAACTTCCCTTTAACTTTCTGTTTGTTAAGTCAGTGAGTTGAGATAAATCAGTATCATGGATTCAGGCCTTCCTTATTGAATTAACCCTTAACAGGCTATTTCCCGGCTGCATGTTACTTCTGTTGTATGAGTAAATGTTTAATAGGTAATGTTTTGAGTACATACTGCATTTTTTTTAATCTTTGTTATTATTTCGGGCAGAATACGTTTTTATAAAAATTCTTATTTATTATGTCAAGCAATTTTTTTTGTTATTCGAAATAGTCTGTTTTAGGGTTTTGGAAAATATTTAAGGGCTTGATTGTGGCAACATTATATTAATAACAATTTGTATAATATTGATTGATACAATAAGATGATATCATCTAACTCAAATCCTTCCTATCGCTTGGGTGTCCGTTTACACTGTACAGTTCTTAAAACTGGGGTCTGTTTGTTTACACATAACGCCACTTACAGGGCACAACGCTTTCTGATGGACTTTTCTAGAAATCATTCGTAGCTAATCGGAATATTATATTTTTCAAAGCATAACGAATTTTTATTTGATTTATTAATACCTTCATTTAGCATTTAGCAGTCCTACAATTGTGAGATCATAACATATCTCATCCCTTTCTCCAAAGTGACCGGTTGAAAAATTGTGCGAATTCCTTACGTCTCAGGTCACTGATGACTCAGACATCTTAGATGCCCCATAATAATAAAAATAAATAAAATTATCCTATACATCACACTTTCGCGCTATGCATTTATTCAGTATTACGAGGTTTCCGTGTACACATTGCAACATTGTGAGACACTTCAATACATTTACTAAGGCCAGGTGTTAGTTCCAGATATTTGGTCATGAGCCAAGTAAAATGGTTACACATTAAATAAATAGTATTAAAAATAATAATACCGACCTCATGATAGTAGTTCCGCCGTAAAATCAACCTATGTAAACAAATGTTATTAGGCACTATTAATTTTTTAAGATGAACATAATCTGCATAATCACAAATCTAAGCGATGTTCCGAACACTATACTACGTATTAGCTCAACAATATATGTCCATGTTATTTAAAAATTAAAATTGATAAAGCACTAGTATGTACAACAATGCGCGCGTCAGTTACGTTCAATTCCTCCGGTGGCGACTGATATGAATGAGACGTCACGCGAGTCGAGAGGTGCGCTTGCGCACACCGCGTGACCTTCAAAGTCTTGAATAGTGCGTTAAAATCTAAGAAAATATTTTTCATTAACTTAGTATTAACAATTTAATATCATTAATACACAAAAACAATATTCAGAATATTGGCAAGCTAATATATATAACAATTCACCGACGGATCCATACGTCCATGAGCTGTGATGTGTTGCATAGGTAGAACGATTAACACTAAACTGATGTCATAAGGTGTATCATAAGTACTTAACAGATATTATATTAGAGGTTTACATTGTTTGCGTCTTCTCTTTATTATGATGGTAATTACTAATTAATATTATTGCTCTGCGGTTTATATTAATTAATATTTTGAAATATTATTTGTTATAGGACTTCAACATATCAATTAATAGAAAACGTTTGAAGATATAGTCAAAACATTATGTACCTAATCATAAGAAACTAGTTATTTTATTTAATTCGTAGCGCTTTATTTGTGTTTGAACGATGCACCACGGTAAGACTAGGTTTAATACATCGATACTTCTGGTTAAAATATATATAATAATAAAGGTTCTGGATAAAGATAAACTGTAGGTGTGGTATAAAATTATTGCAATTTCCTTAAAGTCGTTAAACGTTACAATTTTATTATAATGTTATCGGCACGGGTCACTTCTTATAGTGAGAGGGATTTGGGCCGTAGTCCAGTTTGCTAGCCGATGCGGGTTGGCAGATATCACAAGCAGTCGAAAAAAGCCTGAAAGCTTTAGCTCACTACGTGTCATATATAGATATGTTTTGTGAAATCCACCTTTTTACTTCCTTGTTAATTAATATTATATATGCGAAAATGCGTTCGTTTGCTCAAACTTTCTCTTCATTTCCTTGGAGCGGGCTATGCTCGGTTTTTCTCTACGTGATCGAATCCCTAAACGGAGACCTGTAGATCGACCGACAACCGTTGGGGAAAAAAGGTTTTGGAGTGGCGACCACGTAGGTATCGGACGGCGCAACGTAGGATGGATGTCCCACAGATGGACGAACGATCTAGTAATAGCCCCGGGGAGCCGTTAGCTGCAGTCAGTAAGTACCAGACTGCCTGTTGAGCGCTCTCTTGGGTAAGTTTATTTCCAGCAGTGGAAGTCCAAAGGCTGATGGATGGATGGGTGGTTTGTTTGTTTGTAACGCGTTCGCGCTGTAACTAACAAACGGACGTCGACTTTTTGTCCTGACAAAGTGGACGATTTCTGTAGAATAGCTGTTTTGTAATCTTACTAATACCTATTATAAATGCGAAAGTGAGTTTGTTTGTTTGTAAACGTTTGAACAATTCCACATAGATAAACATAATTCTAACCGCACTGTAACTTCTAATGACCATGGGATCTTGGTCTGCATTGTTAATAGATAGGGTCATTAGATTCTCCAGACCGTGCTAGGCCATGGCGGCCAGTGACCACAGACACTAGCGCATTACTACTACGCAGGAGACGAGTCGTGCCCAAACGCCCAAGGTGGTTCTCTGACCCTCTTGACTCTTCAATGAGACGCCATTATGTAGTAGTACAGTAGTACTCCCTGAACGGAGCCTGGCTTGCCTGCCATTAGCTGATCGACAAAAATATTTCTGTGTTTAAATTTTTGATAAGGGTGGTGGTGGGGGCCTTGGGGTGAAATATTGTATTTATATGTGTACCTCTAAAATATATTGGATTACTTTCGCATCGTCACTTACGTAGTCCAATTAGGAAAGGATTGTGTTATAAACTATCAAAGGATGCATTTCAAAATCTTCATAATCGGTCGAGCCGTTTAGAAGGAAAACAGGTTCAAAAGAATTTCATAATTAATAATTTCATAATAAGGCATGACGTAGATTGGTATCAGTCGCTATAAAATAAATGCGTGTATGCGTGCACTCTTTTCAATAACAAAAATGTAGGTAAAGCGCAGTTATGCATTTACCATTGTTTGATCTAACCGTTAACTGTATGATTTATGGAGAGTGGATAACCTCTGAGATGCTTCTAAGAATATGTGTGATGTGCTGTGGGATAAACTACGTTCTGTCCGCGCAGCAAAAGTACAACTGTACCTTGGCACGCGGGGGTCACTGCCGCTGGGTTATCTGTTACCCAAACGTCTTTATTTCAATCACATACCGCTTGTTAATTATGAAGGTTAGATATCTGACTTTTGAGACAGGTCAATAGTTTAAAAAATGAGCATATTTTTTATTTCAGAGAAGAATTAGGTGAATCTCCGTAATATTATTTCTCAAAGGAGTTTTTTTTGTTGATATAACATATCTAGTTTAAGACCATATCAAAATTAAGCTTAATAGACTTCTTAATATTTTTGTGCCTCTAATCTCTTAGATTGTTTTTCCATCTGATAAACCAGTTTTTAATGTGTGTCTTAGTTTCCTGATATTGATGTATATAGTTTTTTAATCTAATCATGAGCTATCAAACAAAATAGTATCATTAATATTTGATCAGTAGTTTTTGTGTGATGTGCGAACAAACGAACAAACAAACCGAGAAACACAAGAATTTAAAAACATCTAATAACTAACTAACTAACTTATCATCACGCCATTTCCCTTGCGAGATAGGCAGAGACAACAGAGTGCCAAGAGTAGGGTTGCCAACTATACTTTATAATAACGTATCCTACTTTATTTTTGGTAAATTTACTTTATATTTTTGCATAAAAATAAAGTATGTAAAAATACTCTATTTCTAATTTTTACTGTGATGCTTAAAATGAAACATTTAAATAACTGAACTATTATCGATACTTTTTAGCTGAAAAAGAACGCAAAGGCATACACAATTTAAAATATTTACAAGATAGATTGAATAATAACGATTTAATTTCAAAGTCAATTGAAGTGATACAAAGGAATTATACTAACAATGATAAAGAATTTTCAGAAAAAAAGTATTAACAAAATGGCAATATAAAATTAAAAATGCATCTGATACCCTGTGTAAAGAAAATTATTTCTTATTTCATCATCTATAAATTTA
This sequence comes from Leucoma salicis, assembly GCA_948253155.1. Taxonomy (NCBI): domain Eukaryota; kingdom Metazoa; phylum Arthropoda; class Insecta; order Lepidoptera; family Erebidae; genus Leucoma; species Leucoma salicis. Next base: position 26,189,671 of record OX411803.1, read on the forward strand.
ATAAAAAATGAGTTACTTGTTCATTTAAATTGGGATTATGAAGATAGCTTCCAAACATTGAAGGACAATAAAAACTGGATAAATAAATAATGTCTATTTTTTTTAATACTTTTTTCTTCTTCCAAATACTTTATTTTTTCTGCTTAAATAAATGTGATACGTTATTTTTTCCAAAAAAAGTTGCCAACCCTAGCCAAGAGGCTCTATTCTTGCATACATCTCTCGCTTCCTCAACATTCATAACTCTCTTCATACACGCTCGCCAGTTTCGGAGACTCCTGACTCCACCCTCCTTCAATACATGACCGATTTGGTCTAGGTAGGTGAGTCTCTGTATGGCGTATACTTCTCCCTCAACCGGAGTCTGGCTGGTTTCGAGGTCTAGCTTAACAGCCTAGAGACCTCGATACGGCGACTGGCACCTAGCCACGTCCTGGTCGTGGGGGACTTCAACGCCAAATCCACGGCGTGGGGGTCCCCTGCGACGGACGCCCGTGGAGCGGCGGTGGTAGAGTGGCCGGCGTCGACGGGCCTCTGTTTGCTAAATAGAGGCTTCGTTAACACGTGCGTGCGGCGACGGGGCGGGTCGATAGTGGACCTTTCGTTCGCTAGCCCCGACGTCGCAGCACAAGTGAGGAGCTGGTGTGTCCTGGAGGAGGTTGAGACCTTGTCCGATCATCGGTACATCCGGATTGAGGTCTCCCGGTCCCTCCAGGGCCCTAGCAGGGGTCACGCGGCGCGCAGAACTTCCGCGTTCCCGCGGTGGGCTGTGGGTAGGCTGGATAGTTCAATCGTGGCTGTCCTCACCGGCCCTGACTGAGGAGGTGGACGTTGAGGCTGGCCGATTTCGCGCTGCGATTACGCAGGTGTGCGACTCGGCCATGCCCCGTGTGCGACGTCCTCCTCCGAGGAAGGGGCTCTACTGGTGGTCCCAGGAGCTGGCGGACGGCGTCCGGACGGTTTCCTAGCTGCTGGAAGGAGGGGAGGCTGGTACTCCTGCCGAAGCCGGGGCGTACGCCGGATTCGGTCGGGCCTTCAGACCCATCGTCCTGCTGGACGAGGCGGGTAAGCTGCTGGAGAGAATCCTCGCTGCCCGCATTGTCCAGCACCTGCGCGACGTCGGACCCGACTTGTCGGATGCCCAGTTTGGCTTTCGGGCTGGTCGTTCGACGGTCGGCGCGATTATGCGCCTGAGGGCCGCGGCCGCGGCGGTCGTCGCCAGCGCTGGAGTGCTGTTGGCGGTGTCGCTCGACATAGCCAACGCATTCAATAGTCTGCCATTCAGCTGCATCAGGGAGGCGCTCCAGTATCACGGGGTGCCTGCATCCCTGAGGCGGCTGGTGGCGGACTATCTTGAGGGCCGCAGCGTTCTCAATGAGAGCCGCATAGGGGACGTTGTGAGGAGACCCATGTCGTGCGGGTGTCCCACAGGGTTCGGTTCTAGGGCCGCTCCTGACATTGGACATTGGTTACGACTGGGTGCTACGCTGTCGGTTCCCCCCCGGGCTGGCGGTCATCTGCTATGCGGATGACACGCTGGTCGTGGCCCGGGGCGGAAACTACGAGGAAGCGGCGTTCCTGGCCACCTTAGAGACCTCGGAGGTGGTTAGGAGGATCGGGGCGCTGGGGCTTAGGGTGGCCCTGGACAAGTCGGAGGCCCTACTTTTCGATGGGCCCCGACGTCGGCCACCTGCTGGCGCCTCAATCACGGTGGACGGGGTCCAAATTGGGGTGAAGGCCCAGATCAAGTATCTGGGCCTGGTGCTGGATGGGCGGTGGCGCTTTCGCGAGCACTTCCGCCAACTGTCCCCGAGGCTCGTCGGCGCAGCGTCCGCCCTTGCACGGCTTTTGCCGAATATGGGCGGACCCAACAATGCGTGCCGACGGCTTTATGCGGGGGTTGTCTGGTCGATGGCGCTGTACGGTGCACCTGTGTGGGCGGGGTGCCTGGACGCGCCGAACAGGGCTCTTCTGTGGAGACCACAAAGAGTCGTCGCGTCCAGGCTCATACGCGGATACCGCACGGTGTCGACGGAAGCGGCCTGCGTGCTGGCCGGAACCCCCCCGTGGGACTTGGAGGCGGAGGTGCTCGCCGAAGTGTATCGGCGGGCATCGCAAGAGCGAGAGGTGGGAGGTCGTCCTTCACCCAGGGAGGTGGCCAGGTGGCAGGGCGATGCCCGCCGAGCTGCCATGGCCAGATGGAGGACACGGCTGGAAGCGCCCCGAGCCGGTCTCTGGACCGTAGGGGCGCTCCAGCCTGTGCTGGAGGAGTGGGCGGGGCGACGGCACGGAGTCCTTACCTTCCGACTGGTGCAGGTGCTGTCGGGGCACGGTTGCTTCGGCAGATATTTGCACATAGTCGCAAGGAGGGAAGCGACTCCGGGCTGTCACCATTGCGGCTGCGACGAGGACACGGCGCAGAACACGCTCGAGTCATGCCCGGCTTGGGGCGGGCAGCGCCGTGAACTCGTCGCGGCAATAGGGGGGGACCTCTCGCTGCCGAGCGTCGTTAGAGCGATGCTTGGCAGCGACAGGAATTGGGCCGCGGTCGCTGCCTTCTGCGACGAGGTCATCTCGCGGAAGGAAGCGGCGGAGAGGGCCAGGGAGGCTGATCCTTCCGCAGACCCGAACCGCCGCCAGCGACTGGGGCGGCGCAGACGTGAGTATTTGCGCCTAATGCCGCCCTAGCTGAGGCTGCGGGTGGATGGACCGGGGAACGTCCGCCACCCGCAAGGCCTCCCGCGAAGGTGCGACGCACCGTGTGCGAGTGCGTCGCTCAGTAGCGGGTACCCGAAAGGGTAAGCCGCCGGCGGACCACCGAAGGAATGTAACATAGTTCTAGTGATCCGCCAAGAAAGGTGGAGAAACGGCACACGGCGGGTTTATTTAGTGGGTGAGGGCCCCACACTACCCTGTTTCTTGCCCCGAACAACGGTGTGTGCGGTTAGGTTTCGCGCCAAAACAAAAAAAAAAAAATGGTAGGTGAGTCTCGGTCTCCCCCTGTACCTACATCCTTCCATTTTTGCATTGTATATCTTCTTAACCAGTCGCTCATCCGGCATTCTTTCCACATGTCTGAACCATCGGAGCATTCCCTTTCGCATCTTTACACCAATACTCTCTTTCATACATACCTACTCGCTCTCTTACGTCGTTGTTACGAATGCGGTTAGTCAGCCTAATCAACATCTAATGTAAACGTTATTTTAGACAGATCTGTTAAATGTAGTGGTCACGTCTTGTTCTCACGTGGGCACCGAGAGGTCGTTTTATATCAAGTAACAATAAGTATGTCTCGGTCTATTCAGTAAATAAATACCAGTTGGCAAGGCGGGAACATTGATCTAAGACCGACTTGTTGAGACCGGGGTCTGGCAAATTATAAGTGTGAAGCTCGATTCAATCCGAGGTTTGCAACTCACCTAAGTGTACTTTCAATTGAACTTTCATTGCTCGGTGAAAATATTTTGAGGAAACATGCGTTTCTTAGAGATAGGTATTCTTTAGGGCTGTGAACTCTGTGAACACGCTTTAGGTCAGCGTAGTTGTCAATGTTTTTTTAAAGCCAGCACCCTGCACTAATGAATAATATCGCGGGGGACTTAACAAAGTACACCCAGACTCAGAACAACCATTTTTTGATCACACAAAGAGTTGTCCTGTGAATCGAACCCACAACACTCGGACGGGTGGCCGGTATCTAAACCACTCCGCCATCTGTGCAGTCATTGAAGGAGATCCGTGCTCAATAATGGGACGATTAAAGAGTTACGAAAAATAAACACGCGTGTTAAGTAAACGTGTACAAATGTCAAGTCAATCCATCGACTAATTTACGAATTTTACGATTGCAAGCTTAATACGTAGATTGAATTTACAATTTCGTTAGTTTTAAGGTCCGAACGAAGATATGAACATTTTAATCTCTTATTTCTCATTGTATTGTGATTAATTTAAGCCTGTGTATATACAGCGTATAATTAATTTTAAAAGTTCCGGTTTAACAAGTATTTAATTTAGATTTATAGAAATTTATTAGCCCAATATTTTAATTGTGTCCTGTTTTATACATAGATTACATAAAGGTTTGTTGTTAAATATGTTATAATACTTGTGATACAAAAATTATTTCGAGACGATAGTTTGTTCAACCTCACAAAAAGTTTCGATGTCTTCTTCTAGGCGATAATAATATATTTCATTTGTGTGTGATTTGTGTTTGTGATCTTCATGTAACTAAAAACTCAGTGCATTAATTCCTTTTTTACTATTAACCCATTCACTCCGTTTTAGACACAATAGAAATTTAATTGTTATGTATCATATATGATTCATGGGACAGGGAACCTGTTAAGATAGTAAAATAAATAACGTACGCTCGACTGACTATCGCTCTAATAGACATGATTTGTTGAGGAATTTCTAACTGTTTATGTGGGCTTATAATAATTATATTTGTAAAACAAATATAAAGTTCCGAATTTTTCAAATAGAAATATCATTTACTGGCCACCGGGCTAGGATGATGTATTAGGTTGTAAATCCCTCTTACTATGAGAGAGAGGAGACCCCAGCCCAATGCCTAGTGTGACAGGATTGAAAAAAAATAGGTACTGTATATATTTTGTTATTTCTTAGTATTGAAGGCCTGCAACTAAATATTATGTAAGTAGATCCTGGCCAGATCTTTGAATCGAAAACTTTTTGAAGTGGCCCACTATTTCACGGGGATTCTCTGTGATAACAAAGGTAATAAAAGTTCCAAATTCTTTATTTAATATAAACTTATTTAGTATAAATAAAGTAAATGCCCGCCATCATAATGCACCATCAATAATACTATATCAGCCCCTCTAACGGTGGATATTCTAAATACTTTACGATGTGATCACTAATGTTTGATCATATCATGAAGTAACCGTGCGTTTAGCTGTTCACATCGTCAAACGCGGATCATTCGTTGATCTGGCTAGACCATATCCTGATGTCTGCAACGGGTATATGCCATATCACGAAATACTACCATTTCATGAAGTGGTCGGCCGCATTATGAAGTGATCAATTCTAACATCTGACCACGACCTATATAAGTTCATGACCACACTTTCTTTATCTCTAGCAAGCTAAAAAAATCTACGGGTACGTAACTAACATTCATTCAAAATTAATTGGACGCAATTATAAACAAAATCCGTTTATATTTCTTTTTGGTTTTTATTTGTATTGTATTAGAGTCGATAATTCTACGTATGATTGTGTGTTATTTGCTCAAAAACCATAATAGAGACACTACCCAGGCTTCCGATAGAGCTAAATTTGTTTGAATGGTTCACGTAAGTTTATGTAACGATCGATGTATAGGCGTTTGTTTATAAGTACAATATCGATTCACAGCTTGATGAAAAATTTTACTATTTTATTATTTCCACGGATTTTTATTTGTTATTGCAAGAGGAGAATTAATTTACATCTGTTTTAAAGATTTCACCTGAATAACTTATATGTCAATAGTGTAACACATAATACAGTGCCTGTGTAATTCCATAAGGTACAAAAATGTCATTAATATACCTAAATCTCACAAATAAAACTAGCATCTGTTTTTTAATAGGTACCTATCTAAATAACCCTACTAAATGCCAATCATGAAAGTATATAATAGTAACGGCAGTTACAACAAGACAAAAGCAATTTTTAAGATTATTCCTTTTGTCTTTTTTTGTTTATCTTGATTTTTTTTATTGCTAATGGTCGCAGATGAGCCACGACCCACTTGATGGTAATTGGTAACCGTCGCTCGTGGACTCGTGGACGTGACTCAACTGTACCACGAGTATTGTCAAGCCGCTGAGCACCATTTCATTTCTAAGATAAGAAATGATAGAATAAACGGCTATCCTCTGCTACAGCCAAAACACACTGACGTGCTTCATGACACAGGAGACGGTGGTACCGACCCGTTCGGATCCAATAGCAAGTAAGTACCTACTCTCATTTGGTAACCAGCCCTGCCACCAGTATGCAATGGCTGATAATTGCTTACTTCCCTTAGTCGCCTTGTACGACATCCGCGGGAAAGGATGGGGTGGTGACACTTGTATTCTTATTCCGTGACCACACAGACAGAATAACTTAAGCTACTTTTATTTTAGAAAAATAATTAGGAACTGTTCAGTAAAGAGAACTAAATTCCCAGCGAACGATGACGCGGGTAGCAGCTAGTAATATCTATCTATATAATGTACGTATTATTTAAAGAATAACTGACTGAGTGACTGCCTAAACTCGTGGAAATTCACATAATGGGTTTCTTTGATACTGGAAGCGACCACTAAGGATTTTACGCAAATCCAAAAGTAGCCTTTTTTGTTTTTTTTTTGTTAAGGCGGGAAAAAATGTACCTAACCGCACACCCTGTTGTTCGGGGTAACGAACAGGGTAGTGTGGGGCCCTCACCTACTAAATAAACCCGCCGTGTGCCATCTCTCCGCCTGTGTGGGTGGGCCACTGGTACTATGTGCATTCCTTCAGTGGGCCGCCGGCGGCTTACTCTTTCGGGTACCCTCTAGTGAGCGACGCATTCACACACGGAGCGTCGCAACTTCGCGGGAGGCCTTGCGGGTGCCAGACTTTCCCCGGTCCATCCACACGCAGCCTCATCTAGGGCGGCATCAGGCGCAAGTACTAGCGCATGCGCCGCCCCAATTGCTGGCAAAATATAAAGCCTCGAAATGCATGTTTAAAATAAAGTACCTGGATGACCGAGCTTTGCTCAGTATTTTTTATTTTTTTGGTAAATAGTGTTTTTTGGTAATTATATTTAGATACGAATTACATACTGATTAAATATGAATAATATTTTTCGACCTTACCGACATAATAATAAAAATGGTTGATGGTTATTTTTTACTTACTTACTTACTTATTTATCATCACGCCATTTCCCTTGCGGGGTAGGCAGAGAGAACAGAGTGCCAAGAGCTTCTCTTCTTTTCTTCTTGCATACATCTCTCGTTTCCTCAACATTCATAACTCTCTTTATACATGCTCGCCGGTTTCGAAGACCACCTGTTCCTGACTCCACCTTCCTTCAATACATGACCAATTTGGTCTAGGTAGGTAAGTCTCGGTCTCCCCTGTACCTACATCCTTCCACTTTCGCATTGTATATCTTCTTAGCCAGTCGCTCGTCCGGCATTCTTTCCACATGTCCGAACCATCGGAGCATTCCCTTTCGCATCTTTACACCAATACTCTCTTTCATACCTACTCGCTCTCTTACGTCATTGTTACGAATGCGGTCAGTCAGCCTCACTCCACAGATTCTCCGCAGAGATCGCATTTCGACCGCATTGATTTTACTCTCATGCTCCTTTTTACATACCCAACTCTCACTTTTTATATAATAACGTCGGGACAAGCACTGCGTTGTGTATTGCGAGACGTGCCTTCTGGCTGAGGTGGTGGCTGCCGAGAAGTTGTCCCAATGTTCCGTTCACTCTATTTCCCGCATTCAATCTTCTCTCTACATCAGTGGTGTACCTTCCATCCCGACTGAAACCACATCCAAGATATATTATCGTCCCCTAAACCCTCTGCATACTAAATATATACATATAAGAATTGCTCGATTAAAGATATTAGATAAATCACTTCATGTTATGTAATGTTTTAAAACAATTAAACAATAATTTAGTTAAGCAAGCCTAAGCACTTAGCAGTCTATACCTGTGAATATTGTGGAAAGATTGGTGTTATATAGGACCTACGTAAACATTTTTTCCGAATTCCCGATTAAAAATAATCAATTGAGTTGAAAGGTAAGTTGTTAGGCAATGTTTCATAGATTACCTTATGGCAATTTGTGGCGCATAGCATCGTCAACATTTTACTACCTAATACCTATATTACATCAGAAACATTTACATATGCAGCATGGCTGTCCTGTTAAATAAATAGATATTTTAAACTACGCTAGTCGACGCTAAGCGGGTACGCGTGTGCACGTGCTCTGCTAATGAGTTACTCATTTCTGATCACGTCATAGCTATTTTATATTTTTAAGTATATATAACCATATGATTAGAACCCGATCGTACAAGGTTGTACACTCGTGCTTAGCCTCTTGTTATGTTGCGGATGAATCCATAATCGTGAATCCGAGCAAATAAAAAGATTATCAATATGAGGTACCGTGCTATTAAGAGCAATTTGTGTCACCTCGTTTAGTAAAACTGAAGGCTTTATCATTTGCCTTTGAAATAATTTGCTGGTTATTAAAATCAACATCTTACAACAAAATAAGCATTTAACGAAAGTGATGTATAAATAGCACCAAGATCTCGCTTTCATCTGCAGGATCTTCTAGATTTTAACGTGGACAACTCAAAAATACCTTTGATAATTTCAGGTTATTTTTAGTCAGTTTTTGCTTTGTCAGGTATTGATTTTTCTTTGGTTTATGTTGTATCTACAAATTCAAATGTCGTATTGTTTAATTACCACTCGTTATCAAACGGTTAGATTCCGACGCAGAACACATATTTGTGTGATCAACAAGTAGTTGTTGTAAGTTTGTGTCGTGGTGTTTGTATGTCATCCTCTGCACAAGGATTATGCTTAAAAAAGTTCAAGATATTGTTTTCTCTTAAAAACGTCTAGATTTCTGAAACCTTACCTAATCGCATGTCCGCTCACTGCACTGATAAATTTGACGCAAACATTACACATTTCATTAAATTACTATTTACGTCAATAACAATTTATAATATTTTGTTATTCCTTGTAAAGTGCAATATTTACTGTTCATAAGCTGTAATTACATGAAAGAGCGAAAGGTGAAATACTTTAGGCGGCATTTTGAATGATATTGAATAAAACATACATATTACTACTCTACTCAAACTATTTTCTCTGGTAATTGAACGAACCCGTTTCATTTAAATCAGAGCATTTTTTTTTTGCACATAAAACCAGTTAGGCTTATCGCTATAAGACAACGTAATCAAATTTACCATTCCTTAAAGATTATTTTATTTAAGCTATATATTGTATATTATAAAAATAGAGATTTATAATTATATTTTATGCTCAATACTATTTATTTGCTTCCTTAAATTCATATTAAATAGTAAATGTGTTTATAGCTAAGCTTTGATGATATTTCGTTTCATATCATAATTTGCTTGCCCGCTAGGACGACAATGTGATGTGACTTTAACTTATCTGCCGTTGGCTAAACTTAATAGAACTTGCCCTTTCAACCATTTTTGAGTCACATGTTTCGCACTTAGCTTAAAGCTTTAACTATTATTTCTTCACTTAACCCTTACATGCAAAACTTTTACTTTTGAAAGGGATTATTTACTTTTGACTAGCTGTCTACATTATTAAAATATTAATACTAACCTTTGCTTACGCCTCCGCCGCATATTTGTCAGGTCCCCGATATAGCAGAGGGATAAAACTTTTACCAGTTTTTAGGCTTAATCAAGAACTATTAAACAAATTTTTTTGCATCAAAATCGGTTCGGTAGCTTTTACGTGATGTGCGAACAAACAAACAAAAATTTAAAAAAATGTTTTATGTTCATTAACTTTTAAATAGCCTAATACAGTCATTTTCACTCAGATATCTCAAATGTACAGGCACAGCTCTCTTACAGCTTTGTAATAATATACATATACTTATTGAGATTGTTATTTTGTAGCAACTATCTAGTTCGGTAAAATATTTAAATCTATTGTGCTTGTAAGTATTTAAACTTAAAGTAGCAATTGTAATCATTAATAAATAAACCCGCCGTGTGCCGTCTCTCCTGTACTTCAGTGGTCCTACGGCTACTGTGCTGTGTTTTGGACATTCAATATATTTGAGAAAAAATACTGTAATAGGCTATAATATAGCCGTGTCTAAACCCAAAACAATTTTTTTTAGAACTTTTGTCTGTGTGTTTGTTCACGCATCACGAAAAACTACTGGACGGATTTTGATGCAACTTTTTTATTTGTAAGAGCTTCATTAGACTTAAAAACTGGTATACATTTTATGCTGCTATATCGGGAACCTGAAATATAATCGAAAAACTAACTTTTGCTTTTTGCAGGCAAAGGCTAATACTATTATAAAGACTTAACAGAGCTGTGACATTTAAGATATTTGAGAAAAAATGAGTTTAATAGGCTATATAGGCGTGTCTAAACACAAAAAAAAATATTTTTAGAATTTCTGTCTGTTTGTTCGTTCGTGAATCACGCAAAAACTACTGAACGGATTTTGATGCAACTTTTTATACGAGAGCTCTTGATAAGACTTAAAAACTGGTATACATTTTATCCCGCTACTATATCGGGAACCTGAGATATAACCTAAAACTAGCATTTGGCTGCGGCGAAGCCGCGAGCAAAGGCTAGTTATTTATAAATATACTTCATATTGTTTCTGTATTATAAAATAATATGGCTATTATTTAATTTGCAACATATTCTCTCTATACATGTAAACCAAGCTATGAAAACTCTCTCAGTTATGGTTTTGGAGTGTTTCAGTAAAACGAAAAAAAATACTTTCCAGCTTATAAATACAGGGAAATAAATTATATTTTTTGTTTGTGAATAGGTATCACACTTTAATAATATATTCTGAGTAATGTATAATGTGAACTGGGTTTTTATGAAGAACCAAAGTAAACAACATATTTGCTAAGGCAAATAACACAATTGTACATTCGATGTCCATTTCATATATCTCTATGAGACAATATGAACTTTTTGTGTGATTATATTATCTGGTAATAAATAACCTTAAATCAGTCCCCAGATACTGAGTCCTGTAGTGCACATTTGTGTTCTATACATCCATGTTCGCTAGCCGTTCTCTCATTCTATTACTACTTGGTTTCTACGTAAAAAAGTTTGACTAAATGATGTTGTTGTAGATGCTAAAGTGGACGTTTAAAAGAAAATTCGTTTAGGTACGGATTTCTGACCTTGGTTTACTACATCAAATGATCGTCAGTCGGAGCTCCTCAGCAAATATAAGAGAGTACAGAACATGAATGACAAACTCTCACCTACATTTTAGGTATAGTAAAAAAACTAAAACAACAATCACTCCAGCGTTATAACATTCGTGTCGATACAAAGTTTAGTATCTAAATATTTTAAAATAAGCTTTAAATTTATTTTAGGATAACACTAGCCTTTGCCCGCGGCTCCGCCGCAGCCAAAAGCTAGTTTTTAGCTTATATCTCAGGTTCCCAATATAGTAGCGGGATAACATGTACACCAGTTGTTAAGTCTAATCAAGAGCTATCACACAGAAAAAGTTGCATCAAAATCCGTTCAGTAGTTTTTGCGTGACGCGCGAACAAACAGACAAAAATTCAAAAAATCTCGTGTTTTTGTAAGAGGATTACACGTTTAGGTAATGCATACTTGCCTCTTGTTAAAAATTTCTATTCAATACATAAAGAGCTTCGATAAATAGTCATAAATACGACTTTTTACACTAGTAAATATGATTTACAAATTGTTGTTTTAAATATATACCTACTCTTTTATTTAGTTTTACCATGGAATAGATAAGTAAAATGAAATAATACCTAATATTGTTTATCAGCGAAGATTAAAGTTTACTTTGATAACATGAAGATATCGCGAAGTAGTTATTTTCGATGTTTTGATTATTTTATTTCTTTTACATCTTTTCATATCGCAAAATGGTAAACCTAAATTAATAAAATCATTTTGGCTATACAAAGTGTTGAAATGGATTTTATGATCTCTTTTCAATGCTAGCTTTATAGAAACAGTTCAATTGTGGTTCAATGGGCTTATGTGGCCAGATATGCCACAGGCCCCTGTGTGCTTTTCAATTATCTCCGAAATGTTAATAACGAGAGTGTTTTATTTTTAAATTAACAAGTTAATATTGGAAATGTATAGAAATGTAAATTCAGGGTTTTGATGCCTTTGTCTACGGGATTTGTAAATCTCTGAGATATAGTGATAGAGCCTTGCTTATCCCATCATGAATGGGCCAGCTCAATCGGGGAAATACCAGCCTCTCAAAGAAAATCAGCGTGAAACAACGGTAAGTTCTCCTAACGTTGAGTTTAGTATGTGAGAGCGCCGGAAGCGCAAACCCCCTCACAGTCCTATTCTCAGTATCCTTCCTATCCTCTCCTTATTCCAGTTCCTATCCCTTTACTTGGATACAGGACGCGCGAGTGATATCCATGATGTTGCTAGCGTCTATAGGCTACGGAAACCGCTTATCATCCGTAGGTGGGCGCCGTATGCTTTTTTGCCACCCGCATAGTATAAAAACATATCTTCCTAATCCTTACTAATATTATAAATGTGAAAGTGAGTTTGTTTATTTATTTGTTATACTTTCACGCTGTAACTACTGGACTGATCTATAGCAAATTTTGCATACATATAGTTTATCGCAAAGAAGGTCATAAGCTACTTTTTATCCCGGAATGGACAGCTCTTGTTGGTTAGCTATTTTGCATATAGAGATAATTAGTGTGACGTATTTATATACTTAAGACCATTAGAAAGAAATCGCGGGCAGAATCTACTAAGATAATAAACGAGAAGGATATTGTTTTAAATTTATTAGAATAAATGAAATTATTATTTTAAATTATAGATCGTATGATAGTTAAAAAGAATTAGCCATATAGTAATGATGAAGATGTAGTTGTAGCTTGGAACAGGGAATTAAAACAAAATTTTTGTTTAATATTACTTTTGAATCACTTAGATGCAGCTTTTCCACAATGTTAATTGTATTAAGTTCCTGAATTTATTATCAGAAATATTGGAAGTGAAAAATAAGCTAATATAGAAAAAATGAGCGATGTGAAGGAGTTTCTAGAAGTATACCTAAGTTACGAATGATTTTTTTTTAATAATTGGTGTATCTACACTGATCGTTCACAATGGAAATATTAGAGATTGTTTTTTGCTTATTAAGAAGCACTAGACTGCTAAATGGGCCGTGTGGGGCCGGCTTTAGAATTGTCCCAACCCTCTCTACCCACGGGAGTCGTAAGAGCCGACTGAGGGAATACCGGGGGAGTGGGCAGCAGCACTCCCTTGAGTATTAACAACATCCACTGCGATCGCCAACCCGCCTGCCAAGCGTGGCGATTACGGCATTGTCCCCCATGACGGGACCGATCGTGGCGTTCTCTTGGGGAGGCCTATATTCAGCAGTGGACTTTGAAAGGCTGATGGATGGATGGATGGAGACTGCTAAATTACATCCATCTATCAGCCTTTCAACGTCACCTGCTGGACATAGGCCTTCCCAAGAAACGCCACACGAGCGGTCCCGTCATGGGGGATAATGCCGTAATGGCCACGCTTGACAGGCGGGTTGGCGATTGCAGTGGATGTTGTTAATACTCGAGGGAGTGCTGCTGCCCACTCCTCCGGAATTCCCTCAGTCGGCTCTTACGACTCCCGTGGGTAGAGAGGGGTGGGACAATTCTAAAGCCGGCCCCACACGGCCACTGCTAAATTGCGTCAATGTAATATAAATACGTCACTCTACGTTACATCTATGGTATACCTTTATGTAAAAATTGTTATCCCACAGGAGCCGTCCATTTTGCCGTGATAAAGCTTCGAACTATATATTATGTGTGCAAAATGTCATGATTATTGGTAGTTAGGCGTGAAAGCATAACATACAAATTTACTTGCGCATTCATAATACTTTTAGAAAACGAGGCAATTTGCTTATATCCCATAGGTAAAACAAAACGTCAATCTCCTTTCAATTTAAGTTGTCTGTGGGTTGAACAAAAAAAAAAACAAATTAATGTTATTATTTGCGACATTCAACATTTATTTATTTTATATTATGAATATATGCAACATCAATGGAATAAAATATTTTTCACATTCACCTAACGTGTTTTTTTTTGTGAACATGGGTATTGTTTTTGTTGCTGTAATTAATAATTGTAATAGATAATGACTGTTTTTATGGCATACTGAAGTTATGTATTATTTCTATAATTAAAGTAATATTAAACATTTATACTTATTATATAATCTGTATATATTAATTAACATTTAAGAGTAGGACAGATTCAGTACTAAAATAATTATGATATAGGTTTTTACTAAATAGTTTACAGCGAGCTTTGAGCGTCACGCATCATACAGTTTAGTTTGTAAAGTGGAATAGTGTAAATATGTTAAAAATACATTCGTATATTATATGGAAATATATGATATATAATTCATGTATTTTTTATAAAATATAAAGGTTTAAAAGGACTCACTAACCTTTGGGATGGGTAAATGATTTTCAGGCAGGTTAAAATATGATAGAGTACATTGTTAAGGTTATCCAATATACAATAATACAATTTAGTTAATTCAATGAATGCGAGACAGTAATTTTTAAAAGACTATTATCTAATAATAATTTTCATAAATGCTTTTGAATATACATGAAAACTACAACTATTGTACTGTCTTTAATATTATAAGAGGTGATCCATTTCGAGGTTCCCTAGTTTTTTAAAGAAAAAAACACAGAATATGCAAATTGAATGGAGAATGTTTATTATCATTTGAAAGAACATTCTTTGGCTTTTATTTTTTGAAGATTATGTCTATCAAATGTTGGCCGTTGCTACGTCACAGATGCTCCATCCGTTGAGTCCAATTATCGATGACTCGTTCGAGCATTTCGACTGGTAACTGGCGAATGACACGCGTGATGTTTTCCTCCAAGGCCTGAATCGAAGCGGGTTTGTCGGTATAAACTTTAGACTTTACATATCCCCACAGGAAAAAGTCTAACGGTGTGATATCACACGATCTTGGTGGTCAATCGACCGGCCCAAAACGTGAAATTATGTGCTCACCGAAATGTTCTCTCAATAAATCCATTGATTGATGCGATGTGTGGGAAGTGGCGCTGTCTTGCTGAAATCAAATGTCGCCGAGATCACGAGCTTCAGATTGAGCCAGAAATGGGCCTCATTACTTTGTTACCAGTCGAAATGCTCGAATGAGTCATCGGAAATTGGACTCAACGGATGGACCATCTGCGACGTAGCAACGGCCAACATTTGATAAACATAATCTTCAAAAAATAAATGCCAAAGAATGTCCTTTCAAATGATAATGAACATTCTCCATTAAATTTGAATTTTCTGTTTTTTTCTTTAAAAAGTAGGGAACCTCGAAATGGATCACCTCTTATATTGCGTTTTGAAATACGCATATCCCACATTTATAGTATAACATCAATGTAATTTTCTTATGTTATATTTTATCGTTTGTCCGTGTTAATTTTAGCATTTCTCGTTGGATTTAAGACGTGATCTTTTATATATACACATACATTTTTATACAATAATATATATAGCTATATATTTTCAAAATTATGAACAGATAGTAGCTCGGTAAACACATCCGTGAGACTCAAAGTTATTAAATTAATTACTAATTATTATTTACAAATACAACAGTGTCTGGCATGACACATCACTCTCACGTAATTACAAAAATTAAAATAAACAAAATTAATATCACAGCAAAGAAATGTTTAAGCATCATCGCGTCATTTTATGTAGTGCGCTTTTCTCTTTTAGCCTGTCACGCATGGGTCCAAGTTCCAGTAGAAATCCATGTCACTCGTAACTGGTTGTAACCAAGGCCGGCGTCTTGTCTCGTAATGTTGTGTCCTTTGGACACCAGAGGCAAGCACTTCTTGTACAAACGCCGGCCTCTGTGGAGCCGTATCTCAACCAAGCTTAAAAGACGTACCCTCTCCAGGGTCTAAAGTAGCGGGTTTTTCCGGTAGAGGACGATTAATCATTTTCGCCGACGTATTAGATGTTGTTGATTTTATTGTTGAATGGATTGGTTGTTTTGATGGACTAGCATGATCGTTAGGAGTACTCATTTTTTCGCGAACTGCGCGGAGATAGGGACCGCGTGGTATGGCTTGTTCAGCCACAACGTCAGGCATATTACCCAAGAGTGTTCGCTTTTCTTTGTCGTTGTTAGTGATTTCAGCATATAAGTGCACCGCTAGGTCTTTAGGCTCAAAATATTCATGGACGAGTGCTGTTTGTCTATTATATGGTGATTGTGGCTTTACTCTCTCAATAGGATTAGTTTCTGTACCAACACTCTTCATTTCTTTTTTATTCTTTCCAATGCGTGTAGTTGTATTTTGATAAGGCAATTCGTAAATATTTTCCTGGTTGAACTCTACCGCATTTTCATCAATTTTTGTAAGTACATATAAATGTTCAATTGTTTCGCGAGCCTCTACATAATTTTCCGGACTTTCTAACTTTTCTTTTAAATTCTGCAAAAGCTCTTTGGTTAATTCTTCAGGTAATGTTTGTGTCATTTTGTCTTCAGTTGGCACTGTTTCTTCGTGAAGGTTAGGTTCTTGAGCTATATCTTGAACTCTAGTCGGTTCATTTAAGCAATGTCGCTCTGAATATTCATTAACAGAGAGACGTGAAATAGATCTAGCATTATCTATTCCGTTAGCTACACCGCAAGAAAATATACGATCGCAAAAAGAACCGCAAGATGAGTTAGATGACATCAAAAAGTTTTTAACATTAATACAATAACCTTTGCGTCGCATCCATCTTATAAGACTTATGAACATAACAATTATTACACAACCTAAACATGTTACTATTACTATACCAATAACTTTTCTGTCGCGCTCACTAATAGCTTGCTCTTGTTTATTCTTATGAGGGAACCTAGGATTTTTTATTTCGGTGCCAGTACCGTCCGCTTTTATTATGTAGGACTTGCAATGGAAGGTTACAGAATTTTTTACACAAACACCATCCAGGAATTTCTCGAATATTATGTTCTGTTCAGGTTCGTTAAAACAACGAGCCAAAAACTCATCAACGGTACAAAAACTTTCATATTGATATGCCTCTCCAGATTCTAGATCTAAAAGTTCTGCTAGCCATGTAGTTATGTTACAGTGACAAGTTTGTCCGTAATAATTCCCTTTATACACAACCGTGTAGGCTGAGTGTGATTGTGCTTGGCCTATAAATTTCAAACTGCTTGGATGCGCCGTTTCAATTTCATTCTCGACAAAAGTTAATTTATGCGCAGATTGTTCATTTATTGTAGTATCCGACGCTACTATAGCATTGGACACTAGTTCATCAAAAGAATTCCGCTTCATCTCCAATTTAGTCCATGATGATAATTCAATGCTTTTTTCCATCAGCTTGTTAAATTCTGTGTTACGAATCACAGCAGATGCCACTGTGATATTAATACCACCCGTGTCAATATTTTCAAACCTGTAAAAACAGAAATATAAATTAGAATCGACTTTAATGGCATAAGTATATCCTAGCAGTATTTTAAGTACTTACAATGTATATGAAATATTGAGATTTCCGACTGCAGACTGCAACGCTCTTGAAGCGATTGACCGTATTTTGCATCCAAAAAAGTAAAGGTTGTTGATAAGTGACTGTTGTGAAAATGCGTCTTCATCGATTTTTTGGATCGAGCTGTTGAGAGCCATTACGATGTTGTACGTATTAGCGTAAAATGCCTCTGCATGAATACTGTTAATTCTAACATTTTCAAGTATAATTTCTGCTGCTGATGATCCAAATGCTCGAGCAGGAACATCCGGCACAGTCACATTTCTCATGTGAATCTGAAAACAAAAGGTATAAATTTTAAGGTAAAGAAGGGAAATAGTCCTTGTGAAAACGAATATTCGCTTGTGCAGTAATTTTCGCAGCGCCAAGTATGTCAAAAAATACTGACCGACATGCCTGGACCATGTTCACCGACGTTGCCAGCCGAAGAGTCTAGTTTAAAAGAACCCGCGCCGAGTTGCAAAGATTTGACATTGGTGATGTTCATATTTAAGAGCCAAGAGAAAGCAGGCCCTTCCGTGGACACACTTTCGCAGTCCTTTATCGTCACCGAAAGGGGACCTGTAATTAATAAATTTCTGTCGTTAACCTAGTTATCAATTTTAAATTTTTATATGTACGGGTGCTTTTCATCTGTAGACTTGAGTTGTTTAGAATAATCCTTACTAATATTATAACAGAGGAAGTGAGTGTTTGTTACTCTTTAACGCCGTAACTACTGAACCAATGAAATGAATGAAACTTTTCATAAATATACTCTAAGGTCCAGAAAAGGGCATAGGCTACATGTTATCCTGGTAAAAAGTAATGCTCCTTTGGGATAGCTATTTTTGTGTAGAGACAAATAATATTATGTAGTAAAGTGGCATATTTATATTATGAGGTCCACGCGGACTAAGTCGCGGGCAGCATCTAGTAGTGTATAAATATTTTCTCTTATGTATGTAGTATTAGTGGCGTTAAATGTATTGTATTAAAGTGTTTCATGACGTGAGTCATTATCCTGTGAAACACGAATATCGAGTCGGGGAAATCGTGTATTTTTAGATGGCAACCACAGCAACGCTTGGGTGCCGACCATCCATTGGATTCAGGAGGTGTCCTCAATTTAGAATAAAATGATTATGATTAGAATATCATGGAAGAAATAAATTAAATTTATTACGTAATGCATAATTATAATTATGTTTTATACTTTTTGCACATAATCTACATAGGTACTTAGTTGTATGGACTTTCGGTAAAAATATGCAAAAAAATAATGTTACTAAATATACAAAACTACCAGATAAAATAAGATTCCTATTACGCTACTTATATTCAGTAAAATGACTACGTGATACCTGACCAGCTATCTGGAGCTGATATCATGTATTTTGAATACAGTAAATTTAATTAAAATGTGATTTCGGGAGATCTTACAAAGTGGTCTTGTTGCTAATCGGGAAAGGATTCCATTCAAACCAATTAAACAGGTTTCCAGTATCTTTAAGCATTTTAGTATAAAATGTTTTAAGTGCACCTGGCTATAGAACAACTAACTACGACCAAAAATTTTAAAGTTCCTATTTATAAAATTATGCTAGTGACCTCTTCATCTTTATAAAATACAGGTGGAATTAGCCTAGATAGGGGTACCTCCATTACTTATTGATATTACGAATTATTACTACACAAAGCCTTGTTTGTTTGTCGCTGTTTGGCACTCTATGTTAGCAACCTGAAAATAACATTCATAAAACGAAAAAGACTTCTGAAAATAATACTACGAGTATAAACAAGATTACACTGGTACTGTCACTGACATGCCCGTAATAGGAAAGTCACATGCTATAACATACACAAAAGGTGAAGTTAAAATCTAATTAAAACATTGTGTAGGTAATGCAATGCTCACTAAATACGAGTACGTATAAGTTGCTGTGTGTGGTACATTATGAACGGCGGGGACACAGAAATAGTCCAGAATTAGTCATCCAGCCGCATCGGCTCCCAGAGTTAGTGCTAACATTGCTTATGAGTTGATGGAATTTGTACAACTTGCAAATTGTGCGTCTGCACTTCCAAAACTTCCTGTTTGTATTGTCACTTGATATACACAACAAAAATGCGAGATGATCAACGCACAGTGCAAATAATTACAATTAGACTCTTTTATAAATAAACACTACTCATCTTTCATGTCATATTATCCATACCTACACGCACATAAAATAATAATGTAGGACCATAAGAGAAGAACAAACAATGATCTTAATAGTTTTGTCTTTCTATCTATAGGGGCACATCTCCGAAATTACTGAATGGATTATAATTCTGTTTTCACATAGATAAAGTTGGCTCGGGGCAAAATACGACCTATATTTCATTATATTGGATTCCAGGAAAAGTTGTCCTCGTTTACAAAATACATTTTAAGAGAAAGTACAATTCCGCTATGACGAAGTCCGCTTCTAATTATTTTAATGATATTTTCTCTTCTCACTAAATTATTTAGTTTCGCCTTTAAATGACATGGTGGTATCTATGTAGTGCAGAAGTATTAACAGCCAGCAATTATGTAGAGCCCGCATATACGAATAGTGATGTACAAAAACACGTGTTCTAAATGTGCAGGCCGATTCAATTGAAGACATTTTGTATTGCATATTCCCAGTATTTTAGACTTAGTTGACGCCGTATTTTATAATACCTACAATATAATATTTATATAGTTATAATAAATTTAAAACTCTTCACAATATTTTTATTTTCCTTACAAGTGGAATGGTTGAAAATATTAGAACTCGTATTTTACTGGTCTTTCTGCGACTACACGCTTAGATAGTTTTATTTGTAAAAAAAGTATTTTGTAAAAACTTTCATGGCTTAATATAATTTCAGCAAAGTTGGAAACCTCTACTAATTTCATAATTAGTTTTTTAGTATGCTAGCTATATTATGTCTTTAAGATAAATAATTAAGTACTTACTTTAAAATTGTTCATAACAAGTAGAGTATTAAAATTATAAGCGACTGTGTTATTAGACAGAATAATGTCGCAAGCGCAACTGGCCGACATATGGACAGAAGCTGTGCAGTGACGCACTTGACTCCAAGTCATTCTACAGACGAGCCAAAGAAAAAAATACCGATAAGCTGCAACTGTAAAAAGGCAAGCCAAAGATAGATGACAATACTGGGCCATTAGATCAACGACCGCCTGTTCAAAAGAAACAGAAATCAATAATTTTCCGCAAATAGCATAAAGATCCTGTAGATGATTACATGGTGTGTTACCTACACACCGGTATATTTCCCAATCGGATCTTTTCGCAGAACATGAATTATACTCGTCATTTGTAAATATAATTAGAACTCTGATTAGGAAAAATAATCTTAGCAACATTAATTATTTATTTTTAAAGACAGAGCCGTTTTTACAAATATCCCAGGGCACAATAAGATAATGGGTCCCTGTATAGCCATCAGTGCATTTTTTTAGTAAAACAAGAAGGAAGGGTTTTTATGTAGGCATATTAAGTAGATACTACAGCACTTAAGCAATCATTGTTAGATTTTGCAAAATACTCGGCTAATAATTTTTGGAAGTACATATCTGTTATTCAATGCTGATCTGGTCATACAGGGGCCCAATCGTTCAGGGAGCCATGAGCACTTTTCTAGTGCCCTATGGGAAAAATGCACTTATTTACGGATAAATCTTAATAACTACTTGTAACAAATACACCTATATGTACAGCTGAAGTTGTGGAATGCTGGCATGTTTGCCCGTTTAATATTTATTTATTGTTATTAGAACTAATTTCGGCGTATTATAAACAGATCTACCTTATAGCTATTCGGACAGCGCCAGTGTGTATGCTCACTAGGTAAATTCGGTCTTACAGGAAATACTTGCGGTCTCTAAAAAAAACTAACTGCTATTATAATTATATAGTTTATGAGTGACAATAGTAATACGGAGATAATTTTATGCCAGTATATTCACAGTAACACTATGCGTACTCTGCTTTATATTTCTCGTAGAACACAAGATTTTTGTAGGAATCGTTTATTATTCCGCTTCAAGCTGTGCCATCCATAGTCCCTGATAGATGACAGGAGATAAAGTATCACTAACTCCGCTTGTATAATGTAATGAACCGCTAATAAAACTCCCAATGATATGGCTAAAAGCTCATTATTTACTATATATCTTACATAACAACACAAAGCACAATGAAACTTGAAACCTTTGTCAGACAGCTATTGAGTGGCGTGTTTGGTACAGAGTTAACCTAAGATCGTGTTTAACTGGGTTTACAGGGTATTGTTTTGCAAGAATAACTTATGTTGCATATATTCCACACTTCACATAAAATAATTGGTACATCACTAAATAAGTTTGTAACGAATATGGGTTTTGCGAATAATCCTAAAATCAACAAAGAAATAATATATGATTTAGTTTTTGATGAATAAAAGATTAGTATAATAATATATTATGATGAAAGCTGATATAATCTATTATGATATGGTATTTTATTGTTTACGGGGGCTACAGGATGATAAGTGGTAACTGCCGCACAACAATACTAAGAATAATGCCAAAGCGCGACTCACCACTTCATTTTGCGGAAGGCAAATTAAGGATTAGACGTCTATCTCCGGCTACAACCAGAAGACGCCTAGGTGTAATACGTATAAGTTTATAAGTACCTACTACTACTTTATATTTGCTCTGTCAAAGTTTAGTATGCTTTAATTAACAGCCCAGCGAACTAATATTTACTATAATACCATCATATTTGTGGAATACTTGCTCTAAACAATCACATGTTACGTATAGTGCAAACAATCTTTGGTAATTAGGACATGGTTATATATTAGGCTACATAAAATATTATTTTCAATAGAAAATTAATGCCTCGATCCCTCAAGCTCTAACACACTTGTTGCTCTATCGTACAAGGTTTCGAGTGTTATATGTTAAGTACATTATACATCTCACCTTTTAAGTTCGTAGTCCCCATTACAAGTCATCTTACTAGTAGTCCTTGCATCTAACAGTTTTATGTTATCATAAGTGGGTGTTTCTTTAGAAATGTTAAATGATTTAAAACTAGAAATAGTATTTTACATATCTAGTAAGAAGCGATATCAGCTTGTCGCACATGTTTATTCTCTCAAATCTATAAAGTAGTTTTCTCGAATTACAAACTTCTTTCTATCTAAATTTCAAAATACTAAACAACTAAAGAACATGTTTGTGCGAGAGCTTGATAAAACGTTAAGGAGGTCTATAGATATAGGAGACAAAGTTACCGCGTGAAATCACTACTAGTAGTCTATACTATTATAAAGCTGTAAAAGAGCTGTGTCTGTACATTTAAGATATTTGAGAAAATATGCCTGTAATAGCCATATAGGCGTATCTACACACAAAATATTTTTTTTGTAATTTTTGTTTGTTTGTCTGTTTGTTTGTTCGCGCATCACACAAAAACTACTGAACGGATTTTGATGCAACTTTTTAAATTTGATAGCTCTTGATTAGACTTTAAGACTGGTATACAGTTTATCCCTCTTTTTTTTTTTTTTTTTTGTTTAGGCGGGAAAAAATGTTCCTAACCGCACACCCCGTCGCTCGGGGCAACGAACAGGGTAGTGTGGGGCCTTCACCCACTAAAGAAACCCGCCGTGTACCGTCTCTCCGCCTTTATTGGCGAGCCACTGGAACTATGTTACATTCCTTCGGTGGTATACAGTTTATCCCTCTACTATTTCGGTAACCTGAGATATAACCTAAAAACTAGCTTTTTGGCTGCGGCGGAGCCGCGGGCAAAAGCTAGTAGTTTAAAAAGCTGTGGATGTGTTCGAAGAAATGTTAATAATATTTTATAATCTCTATGGCGATATGACATTGACTACGCGCAGCTACAAGAGACACATAACGAAATAAAAAAGAATAAGCAAGTCCTTGATTGATCGCAGAAGGCAAACGAAATCGCTGAAATTGCAAATAAACTATATAATTAAAAAATCATAAGTACATTAAATCTTACCTTTAATATTGTTGAAGGTGTTCTTTTCAATGCGGAAGACGTCGCAATTTTCTATTTCAAGATGCAGGTTCAGCACATCCAAGTTATTCGCTGCGTTAGCCCTCATAAAGACTATTTCAGCTCCATAAATATAGATCCGGCGTGCATCTCTCAAACGTGATAACGAATTTGTTGCAAACATCACCACTCCAGCGCCATTGACTACTAGGTCTGTTGTTGTCTCCGGTAAATCGCCTTCGAATATGTCCAGTTTCTGAAAACCACAAACCATTGTATTAAAATCTGCTTCCTTTTTTGTGTAACCCTTTTGGTTACGTAGCCACAGCCCACCGGATAGTAAGTGGTTTAATCGCCTCGTACGACACCCGTGGGAAATAATGGGGTGTTATCATTCTTATTCCGTCACCACACGGATAAAATTATATGGATTCAATTTATAGTATTATTAAAAATCTACTAATCTAATGTACATTTGAGACATTTGAGAAAAAATGACTGTCATAGATTATAAAGGCGTGTCTAAACAAAAAAATAATAAAATTATTGTCTGTTTGTTTGTTCACGCAAAAACTACTGAACGAATTTTGATGCAATTTCTTTAATTTGAGAGCTCTTGATTCGACTTAGAAACTGGTATACATTTTATACCGCTACTATATCGGGGACCTGAGATACAACCGAAAAACTGCGGGGAAGCCGCGGGCAAAGGCTAGAGTAACATTATAAACTGCAAATATTTGTGAAGATTGCATTGAAATTAGGTATCTACCTAGAGATGGTTTAATATAAGTATGGAATTTTTGAGCAGCTTTTTTATTGTTTATTGATCATCTAGATCAGGTGAACTTCGTATCACCTACAATTTATTTTAAAGCGATTTTCAATCGTAATCAATCTACATGGTCTAAGGTTTGTATTATGTTAGATTATTGATTCAAATGGAAAGAATGACAGTTAGTAGCGGTCATTTTGTCGTCTGTTGTCAGGTCCATAATCGAAAATGGCGAAACCCATACAAAATTTCAATTTTGTATTTTTAAGTTTTTCCATTGGTTTTATGGGATTTCCCTATTTTTTTAATATTTCAAAGTTTTAAACAACCTCTGTATTAGAGAGACAAAACAAAAAAACAATTATTCAAATCGGTCAAGCCAGTTCTGAGTTTTAGCGAGAGGAACGAACAGCAATTACTAAAACTGCAAAACAGATTCGGATGAATGAGTGCCACAAAAAAACAACACAAATGGTTTGTTTCCTGGATTAACTCTCGCAGCAGCTAGTTTAATATAATAGTCACGTCACGCTATGATATATTATATACTTTACCTAATGAGTATTAGTCAAATAGAGAACATTTTTAATAACGAACAATATCAAAATGGCTATTATTTATTAAAATTCGAAGAAATCCGAGATTACGCACTCATTAAGTCGCTGTTTGCGGTGTATACGATGATCAATAATAATAATATGATATGAATGTTAGCCTAATACAAATAAAGTTGTTAAACTTCAAACTGAAATGTCTTTTATTCTTCTTGTTTTTTTATTCCTATTCAAACTATTCTATTTTTTGATCAGTTACTGCACTCGTACGTTACCCGTACTACACCAGAGAGGTTAGGCAGAATCTCATATCTCACATGTCGATCGTATCGTGATCACTGTGATTGGTTGAGAAACCGACGCGTGATGTCACAATAATCCGTTGGCCAATCACGGTGATCTCTCAACCAATCACAGTGATCACGATACGGCCGACATGTGAGATATGAGATTCCACCTAACCCCCCAGGGGGGTTAGGCAGAATGTCATATATCACGTGTCGACCGTATCGAGATCACTGTGATTGGTTGAGAAACCGACGCGTGATGTCACAATAATCCGTTGGCCAATCACGGTGATCTCTCAACCAATCACAGTGATCGCGATACGATCGACATGTGAGATATGACATTCTGCCTAACCCCCCAGAGGTAAATCAAATCAAATCAAAAAACGAGATATGAATGCAAGGATCTATCCTTTTGGCACTCTGTTCTCTCTGCCTGTCCAAAAATGGAGAGAGCGTGATGATAAATATGTAAGTACCTTCGTGAACGTTGATAGATATTTAGTATTCAAACTCTATCCATCTTAGATGTTTTTCATAAGGTGATGCAATAAAATAATGTCAACAAAAAATATATGGAGTATAACAATGTTAAGAATGTTCACATTGTTTTCTCAAGCTATTACTGTCCCACCTGTAGGGCATAGGTCTCCGTCAAAGTGTAAGCACAGTCACCCGTGGACCTAACATGGGTCACGACAAGCATCTCATCATCGTGTTTTATTTCTGTGCAATAATAAATAATTTGTAAACAAATAGGTTCGCACGGAATATCAATAACTATAAACGTCAGAGCGTGTGCTATGTGAGGTCTGGACCTCGGATTGGGGATCGCTATCTATATCTAGACTTATTTCATGGCGATATCGATGAAAGTCATTTTAATAGTTATTTATTTAGAAGTATTGATTAATGGTTTTAGAATTAGACATCTCCACGCCTCGGCGAATCACCCAAACCTTCCTCGTGAATTATTCCATACATTGGTAAAAACCGCTGAAAATCCGTTAAGTAGGTACTATTTGAGTTTATTGCATTTTGTATACCTATATAATTATATATTATCCGGCTCACCCGATGGCAAGCGGTTATCGTTCCCTTAGACGTTAGCAACACCAAAGGCATCATTCGCGTGTTGTCAATCTCGGTAGTATTTCTCCGATTGAGCCGGCATTCATGCTGATGGGTTGCATCAGCAGCATGCATCAATGAAGGTTCTACCACTAGCGTTCGGATGGACAGACAGACGTAGCTGTGTACTTTGTTTTATAACATTTATAGATATATATAGAGTTACCATCGTAAACGTTGATAGATAATTATTTAGTATCAAAAAGTATATATTTTATTATTTATTGACATAACGTTTGACTGTTTTTGAAAAGAGACTCGATTCGTGTGGTCCTTAAGCGGGGGGCACAACGCATACGGGCTACTGATTAAATTACACACTATGTGGGTAAAGTGAATGATTGCACCACAGTGACGGGAGGATACCTACTTATGTTTTTCAAGTGCCATGCTCCTTTAGTAGCAGGTCCTAGTCTATGAATACGGGAACGATTATGAATTCCACCGTACTAGTATCATTAGTTAATTTCCAATATTGTTTTTTATCACTATCGAATATAAACACTGTGTTATGAACTAATATGGCTCCTTGTGCTCATTTAATGGCTATTACCGAGACGTTTATATTTCTGCTCACTGCCATAGATAACACTGTGACTCATCACGCAAGATAGCTTGAACAATGCAACTCTCGAAAATGTAACAGATAGTTATTTGTTCAAGCGAATGCTGTTAATTATTTCTTTGTGAATAGGTATTAGGTACTGTTAGGGTTTCTGACGATGGTCGACCTCCTTATACAGTACATATTATAACAACTGAGAGCAAGGTGCCTTAATAAACCACAATGTAATAAATGGATCCGCTCTCACTAACTTGGGAGCTCAAAAATAATAACAAACAGTACTTATTCGAAAGTAGTAGATGTGTGTTATTAGTTAGTATTATATTATTAAACTCCATTTTATTGGTTCATTATCGAAGGAACCCAAGAAAGCAATATTAAAGTCTCCTAAGTCTCTCTAAATCGTTTTTTCATTCACAAAAATGGTGATATGTAAGTAGGTACAAAGTTTTTCATCTTGTAGTCCAAAACGGCATATATAATATCCGTAAGTATAGGTGCACTACAACCTCTTAGCATATTTTCGCAAGTAAAATTTCGCAATTAATATTTCCTCTGACACGTTAAAATAATCACATTCAGTTAAGAGCGTGCATTTTTAAACTGGAATTACTCTACCGGTCTTGAGATATTGCGTATGAATCGGACTGAGTCACAATCAAGTCTGCGTACTTTTGTTTGGAAATGTTGCCATTTACGTCGGCACATTTAACGATGACCGAGAGATACCACTGTAGTGGTCGCTCTTCATTTTCAATCAATTCAGGGAAAGTTAAGGCTCCCCGCTTAAATCATACTAGACTTGCAGTGGCCCAATAGGGTTTGCGTAGGGTTTATGCAATCATTAAAATAAATATAGTTGGTGCGTAGACAGTACCTAGTTACAAACAGATCGAACATTCATAGATCTACTAATAAGCATAGTATTACTTAGTAGCGTTAAGGCCCATGTGTTGGATCGGACGCAGTCCTTTTGTTAAAGTAATACATTTTACAATGTTAAGTTCACTTAGAGGCTATTCATAGGATACACGAGTACTTTAGTTGTTACAGGTTTTGGTTCTTACCTCACTGGAAATAATGCTCGTAACAATAAACTTTCATGCGCTGAGTTAAATGTTTTAGGGTTCATATTTAATATTACCTACTATCTCAAATAATAATTTGTGATAGCTAGGTTTACTTGTATCTAAGTAAGAGAAACGTTTGGATAATGCATATACATCGTAAATGGTAAATACCTGCAACCATGGTAGGTAATCTCAAACAAGCAATAGCTCTGATACGGACATCGTGGTCTAAATCAACGCATTACCTAATTAATATTAACACGGATAACTTGTCTGTTTATATATGCTGACATATTACGAGTATATACATATTTCAAACCACTTCGGTTTATTAAGTCAAACGGATTATTCTCAACCTGAACGGATTTACTTAGCATACTACTATTTTAGTAACCGACACGATACTTTTACGTCCCAATTTACTTCATCATCAGAACTTGGTTACCATGTATAGACAATTCCAATGTGCACCAACACGATACCACTAATGTAAGTTGGTAAATAAGCTGATAGTTTTTTAACTGCTCACTACGGTAGTTAAAAATATTGTCTATCAAGAATATCCTTTCAATAAAAAATAAACTAAATTAACACACACCGACACATTAAAATATCACCTGTCCGTTTACGTCAAGGATTAGAAAATGAAATTGGAAAGTCCACAAGTCATTCTTCTGGAATTTTGTAACACTCGATATTCCAATATTATAAAGATACTAGCTAGCCCAGCAAACGTTGTTTTGCCATATAAATTACTTCTACATCGGCAGTAGAAGGGTAAAAATTTAGGGTTGTATGTATTTTTTAATGCCGAATCATAATAAAACAAATATAGAAAATTTTGTCTAAAAAATAAAAAATAAAGTGTGTGTGTACTTATATACACGCGTTAGAAGTTATACTTCTTTGGCGTAACAAGATAAAAATCTTTCCAAAAAATTTATCTTTCGCCTTTTATTCTACGTTTGTAGAAAAAACGACACTAACAATAGAAAAAAGGTATATAATACATTGAAAGTTTTGTTATAACGCATTATCTAGTTAAATAAAGTTTAGTTTATTTAAAAACTAGTGTTGACTATAGCTAACTTCAGGGTGTCGGTTTTTCGTGACAGTGTGCGCATCGTAAAAATTTACTCTCATCATTTTTCCCTAACGCGCCAAAAGAAGTATTACTTCAAAAATATTTAGGGGTGGGTCACCCTTATCATTTAGGGGTATGAAAAATAGATGTTGGCCGATTCTCAGACCGGATATATGATATGCACACAAAATTTTATACAAATCGGTCTAGCCGTTTTGGAGGAGTTTGCTAACAAACACCGCAACACGAGAATTTTATATACCTATTAGATTGGTTTGTTTTGTTTAATACAAATCATAATACGATTAAAAGTTATCGAACTATTGATTCCAAAACGGCTGTCGGGTCATTTAGTATGTCGAGGGTTGTAACGTTTAACCGTTTAAGCGACATTTTATGAACTTTAATAGGTTAAAAATTTAATTTAATTGAATCAAAGCGTTATTACATTGGTTTAATATTACTACTAAAATGTTTGCTTATAAGTATACAATTTGATTGCCACGCAATCAGTATGGAAGGACGTTTTATCAAATTAGCTATAACGAAATACGCTTTATCTGCCGTTTAATTGCAATTTTGGGAAGAGAAACAAGCTTATGCTTCGATTTTATGTAGGAAGTTACACTGTCTCTATTAAAGCATTGAATCTAAAAATTGTTGTTTAAGCGCAAAAAAGTGCTTGGATTTAAATGAGACCCGGCTCTAACGACAGAAAAAAAACGCTAAAATGTTGCTTAGTGTTTTACCATTCTGATTTTACCCCTTGATATTCATATAGGTACGCTTTGCTTTGTATACAACTAGTAAGTGCTATTCCTGAGACTTAAAAATAATATCCACTTGAAAATGGCTGACGAATTATAATTATGTCGGTAGCTTGCTGTGTTGCGTACGAAACCTGTTTGTCGTCGTCGGACTCACTCAAACCAAACATAGCAAGACTAGCAGCTACATTAATACTTGTTTACTGTACCTAACTATGTAAATAAAACACTTGCAATTGACTCGTGATCTAGTTTGCAACTTTGCTAACTCAATGCCTTCAACGGAAGTCTTCAACACAATGCTCGCAATATTTCGATTAACTATGATGGGGCATAAGTCAATACGAACAGTGTAGGTTTGCGAACTTGTTAACTAACCAGCTACAGGCGTAATTGCAACACGTGATACAGGTTCATAAGATAACCCCTCACGAGGATATAAGTACTTTCAAAACCGGCAGGGCCAAAATTCGCGATAATTTTATAAGTATTGCAATGCGGTATTTAGGTACTTTTGCAAAAATTATGCCAGAGTAGCATTTAATTTTGACTTCTAAATTAATGAATCCATAGAAATACTGTAAGTTGGATTTTAAGAGACAACTTTATATTTTTATTTTGCTGCACTTTACAGAGCTTCTTCATAAATTTCTTTTTATTGTACATACGTCAAATTACCTTCTAAAATAGATTAGGGAGTTCAACTGGATAACATATTTAATTACATCTTAATGCCAGCCTTTAATGTGTTTTTGATATTATATTACCGTCATATATAAAGATACACGTGGCACATATAATTCGTTCGTTAATTTTGCAATAAAAAAAGAAAATAAAAACCTTCCTATGACTCAAGATGGACTGCATACATGTGCAAAATTTCATAAAAATCGGTTAATTAATTTAGAAGTTTATCACCGACAAACAACGCGATACGAGTTTTATATATACCTACGTATATTATATAATATCTTCTATACTATTATAAAGCTGTAACAGAGCTGTGCCTGTACATTTAAGATATTTGAGAAAAAAAATACTATTAGGCTATACAGGTGTGTCTAAATACAAAACAATAGTTTTTAGAATTTTTGTGTTTGGCTGTATCTTCGTTCGCGCATCACGTAAATACTAGTGAACGGATTTTGATGCAACTTTTTTTATTTGTTAGATCTTTATTGGACTTAAAAACTGGTATAAGTACATTTTATCGCGCTAAGATATCGGGAACCGGAGATATAACCTAAAAAAATAGCTTTTGGCTGTGGCGGAGCCGCGGGAAAAGGCTAGTAAAATTTATACTAAAACAAAGTCGGGTGAATTACGCCATTTATATGTCATGAACAGCTGGATAGATTTTTATTATCTTAGATTTGTTGGATAGGACCTCGCCTAGAAATGCAAACTAAAAAAATAATAATTCTCGAGCAAAAAAATAAATTTGTACGGAATTATAATATTGTACGCGCCTTTTTGATGATATCTCGAAAACGGGTTGACTGACTTCGATGATTATTTTTGTTCGTTTCGTTCTCTAGGAGTTTTAAGTAGGTAAGTACCTATTCGCTTAATATTAATAAAAAACTCAATTTAATTCAACTATTACTAGTTGAATTAAATTGAGTTTTTGTGAAAACAAAATGTAGATCTTGAGGCGGTACGAAGTCCGCTCAGCTAAAAATTATTATCTTTACCACAAGTGCTACAAGTAATACTATAAAATATTTTTAAGCGCAACGCGTGTTACACATACTTATACAACATTTTTGAGGTAAATGCAAGTGAACGGCATAAAGAGATAATAGTCTTAATTTTGCGAACAAGCCGTTACTTATATAGTTGTGACCCTTCTGGATCACTGGGTGTTCACCTCTTTCATTGGACGTCAATTAGCCAGATTTGCGTCGTAAAGCCCGGCAACACATATTAAGCGACGCCTATTCTAAAATGAATCATACTTCATTCCCATAATGTTCACATTCGTTTATTTGTTACAATCCAATATACTACTCAGTCCAAGTGGATCAGTATCTGAGCTGTTTGAATCTCACATTGCAGTTCTGATTTTCAATTCCTGACAAAATGTTTTAACATTGAACATCCACAACATAATAATATACATATATTAAGAGTTGTATCTGCACTTAAAAATTAATAATTTTTTATATTTTAGAACTATGAATAAATAATTCATTGTTGCTCATGTCATGACTTTCTATTTTGTTTAGACGACAAACGATGAAAAACAATAAAATATCTCGCCTTGTTACGGTTTATTCCCGGGTAAAGGCAGATTTATACTTGTTTGGGACGTCTCGTACCGTGATGCGCTTTGGCGTGACATTAAGTGTTCTCATTTATATGACACCTACTGATGATATTTCAGAGTATACAGTCCCAGCTATGGAAGAGTTGGAATATTCACATGAATTATCCGATTTTATTTCATTAGTATTATTCAAGTTTCAAGTACTGTTTGGATTGTGTGTCTGTCCGTTTGGATTCTGTGTCTGTATCCTATCCACCCCGCCTCCCGCCTTCCTTTTCCGAGTATTGCTTCGCGGTTTTGCGTCTCTGTCTATAGGCCACGGTAACCGCTTATCAAGAGGCCGTATTCTTGTTTGTCACCCACGTATAAAAAAACTACTTTCCCGTACAAACATTCGCCTTACATTTCCTTGTGTTCCAATGTGTTTCTAATGTGAAAATCTAATAACTCTGAAACACGCTATTATTTATTTAATGATATTTAGGATTATTTTGGTGAAGTATTTACATACTAGGTAGGTAGTAAGGTAATTAAAATTCAACAGATTTTTATATGAAGTAAAATATCTATATGTATATGTTAGATTTAGTTATACGAGTACTGATACAAAAATTACAATCTATTAAAATCGTGATGCATAAAAGAAGTGATGTCACCTTGTACTTATTGCAAACTTCTCAAGCCATCATTATCAGTGTGTTATTTATCCACCAAATACTCCACATGGAATAAGAGCGACTGTACGCACCTAATTCTCAAGGAAGAATCGGTTTTGCACGCGCGATTATTTAAATATTATGTATTTGCGTTATCAGCGCAAACATTTAACTAATAAGGACGCCTGCTCTATGTATTAAGTAAATCTGTTGAGGTGACCAGTATATTTCTAAAAATATACCAATAGTATGTTAATCTGTGACAAAAACTTGTACCCACCTACTGTAATTCGCACCTATTAATTAGGATCGAGATTGATGTACCCTAAGTACATGTACATCGTAGTCTGTTATTACGTTAATGTAGTCAGGTTTTAAATATTTATTGTAGCAGACCTATGAATTTAGTTCGCCTAGTAAACTAGGCACCATATTCGAAAGTATTTTATTCTGGTTTTTGTTTTGTAATCCGGATATTTCGATAATTGAACGTCGAAAGAGAACAATGGTTTAAAGGGAAAGCTGCAGTCAGTAGATATCTCTTCGTTTATAAAGAATTCGTTATATGTGTTGTATCTTGCTATGTTATGTAGTCAATAAATACTTATTATATGGAATAAATGACACGAGTATGAAGGAAAAATAACAGAAGCCTTTTTATTTGTAGTATAGTTGTCCCAAAACATAAAACAGATTCAAAAGCGCCAATTGCTTCTGAAATATATAATACTAGTTTTTAGGTTATATCTATGGTTCCTGATATAGTAGCGGGATAAAAAGTATACCAGTATTTAAGTCTACTTACTCAAAAGCTATTAAATAAAAAAAAGTTGCATCAAAATATATTCAGTAGTTTTTGCGTGATGCGTGAATGATCAAACAGACAAAAAAATATAAAAAAAAAATAATTCTGTTTAGACAAGCCTAAATAGATAGTATTTTTTCTTATTAGCTGGTGGTTCTAGCAGTAGTGTATGCGATTATAGATCATGAGGTCTCGGGTTTGAATCCGGTGTCCGATCAACAAAACCTAATTGGCGTTTTTCATTAAGAAATTCTCAATAGTATCTTGGTGTTGTAAGTTGGTATTTCACGCCTGATCTCTCTCCGGTCGTGTAAGTCGTTCCATAGGGTACTAGAAGGTGACTTGACACAGCTGAGTGTGCACTTGTGCTTGCGCACACACTCGTGCACTATAATATCTCCTACGTAGAGTTGGTTAATGTCTGTTGACACTGGCCGCCTTTACCGAAATTGGTTTGGGGATCATTATTTATTTATTTATTACCGGGTTAATAGATATTAATAAGTATAAACAAAAATGGTTTTAGATATTACATATTGTATGTATTAGATCTCTTAGGGTACGCGCAACGCATCTCGGCACGAATCATTGCGGGCGTTCTGTGAATGAGCGGGATGAAACGTATTACTGAAATAGTTGCTCCAAATAGCTACCGCATCAATATACGAATGTTGTCTGGCTAGAATTTTTTTATTTCTGTTTTGCCGTAAGAAAATAGAACCCACGTTTTAACATAAATCGTGCCATTTCAAATACCTTTGGTAGGTATGCCAAAGTCATTAAAATATTTTCCAAATGAAATCGATTGTTTGTATTTATAGTAGTAAAATTTAATTGGCGATAAACAAGTAATTTTTAGGAATCGATAAAAAATATTTTACCATTCATAACTCAATATATCATAATACGTTTAGAAACTCAGAAACCACTGATTCTGAATTACCTTCGAGATTAACATTATTAAATTGGCAAACATTTTGATATATTTTTATAGGCTTGCCTTCTCTGTTATGTTTCGTATCATAATTATAGGTTGTATAGCTCTCTATTGTATTAAATATAGTTTAAAATTACAAATTGACAAAATATCATAATATAAACTAATTAACTGCCTCCGTGGTGCAGCGGTAGTGTAAGTGACTGCTGATCATGAGGTCTCGGGTTCGATCCCCGGGTCGGGCAGTGTTATTGAGATTATACGTAAAAAAAAAAGAAAACTTCTGTGTAGCAGCCCGAATTTTGGAAATGTGTCCGGTAGACGTCAATTATAGGCTCGCCCCCTATTACGTGGCACTTAAACATAGCTGGCGAGTCGTGGGTGTGTAATACACCTCTGCCTACCCCTGCAGGAATACAGGCGTGATGCTATGTTTTTTTTTATTATCATAATATAACTTAGAAATGCTAAATTCCGAATGTCTACAACAAATAATACCAATTTATCGTTCTAAATTTTCACATTTCGTTTAGCATCTAAACGCACCTAAAGAGCTAAATTTTAGCTCCTGGGTGTGAATGTATTAAAAAGAGCAGGTATTATTATTTAATGTATATGCCTTGATGTGAGCAACTGTTGATCATGAAGTCTCGGCTCAGGCAGTATTTCGGGCATTTTCGTATAAGAAAATTCTTCAATAGCAGCCCGGCGTTCGAAAATATGTCCAGATAGGCTCGCCCCCAATTACTCGTACGTTGGACTTAAACATATTCGGTGAAACGTGGGTGGTGGGATATTCCACCACCCACGGTATATACCTCAGCCGTCGCTTTGTTATTAATAAGTTAGCCTTCCTATCGTCAAATCCACTTTCAATAAGTACGTTCTCGTATTGATCAGTTCAGATTTTCTTGTCACAATGTTAAGTTACTTGATAGGCATAGGTAACTATCATACGCGATCAATGAGAATAGTGCTCCAATTAACAGAAACGAAAAAATTATGAAATACCTTCTTATAGACATAATATATGTATTATTCAATATTTCTACGTAGAGTATGATATTTATTGTGAGCGAGAGAGGAGAACACTCGTGATCTACAGTGAAATATAATCAATACTAATAAAGCTACTGAATTTATTTGTTTTCCTCTTTGGTTGATCACTAATCTCTGGGATTACTGAGCGGATTTGGAAAATTCTTTTAGCATTCTGTTAAAATTTATTCAAAAATCTACATTCTACTTTTTATTGCATTTGGTAACAGGCCACCTGATAGTGAGAGGTCATCATGAACTTCGCATTACTAAGATCCCTTTATTTCACGCATTGAAAATGAATGAATGGATGGCAATCTGTCGCTACAACCAAAAGACACGAGGTGTGTCACGGTCGGTCACACGGTGGAATATGTACTATACCCGCTTGAGCCAGATAACAAGTGAGTACTCCCACTTGGTACTCAATCCTACCACCAGTACCTAATGCAATACACAGGTGATAATAATTGCTTATTTACCTTAGTCGCCTCGTAACAACCTCGTAATCGCGGGAAAATATAGGATCGTGACAATGGTATTCTTACTCTGAGCTGATTATATTATTATTATTATTATTATGAGCATTGTGGCTGAGCAACGGAGGCCTGAACAGTCAGAATGGTCATGTTTTGTATTAGTATCTAACAGAATATTTTAAAGATTGTACGCGGAATATATGTTTTCATCTGCTAACTATATCTAGTTATAGCTGTTATTTGTCAACCCAGTTTCTGTCCTACTATTGAGTCCGGGTTTCCTCTCGTGGTGAGAAGGCTTAGGCCATAGTCCACCACGTTAGCCAATGCGGTTGGCAGACTTTACATGCCTTTGCGGGTTCGAACTCGATTCCACTTACTTTTCAGTCCTTGGTATTTATTAACGCTAGACAATCCCTGTTTTTTTAATAAAAATAGTCTATCACTTGATATAAGTAAGCGACACTGTATCTCAAAATTAAAAAATCCTAATGGCATGCACCATTCTTTTCAATACTTAAAATTTAACCAACCTTATGATAACATAGTGATTAACTATCGTCTTATCGTTAGTACAAATCGCTTAACGATGACTAAGTCGTGTAGTTAGCGAATAAGTTCCTTATTCATTATAATACAGTATGAAGAAATATAAATTTTTACTTGCTAGTGCTTACCTATTAAAATATATCATATTTAAACAGTTTGTTGAGCAGCTTATTATCATTATGATTATTGTTTAAATATTATGACTAATGACGCTATAGTAACTATATTTTTAACTGAATAGTGTCAATATATTTTTTCAAATAATTTTCATGTTTCAACTGCCACCTTTTAGAATGAGGAACTAGAATTGATAGTCTCCCTGGCTAATTACTGTACGTCATCCAGAAAATATATGACGGGTGTACCTTTTCATGTACGTGCATTTTTGTGCCTGACAGACTGTAACAGAGACGTGTTCATTTAAGATATTTGAGAAAAAATGTTGGATCCTTTAGCCGATATAGGCGTGTTTGAACACAAAACATTTTATTTTATGCCACTTTTTCTGTTTGTTTGTTCGCGCATCATGCAAAAACTACTGAAGTGATTTTGATGCAACGTTTTTTTGATACCCTTAAAAACTGGTATATCCCGCTACTATATCGGGAACCTGAGGTATTACCTAAAAACTAGCTTTTTTTTGCCTGCGGGCAAAGACTAGTATTTAATATTTATCTTAAATTGCACACGAGGGACTTAAAAAAAATAGCGTTCAATCAATTATAACAGAACACAAAGTGCGAGATTATAAAATAAAAAAACGATAACCACAAGCAGTGAAACGAGGGTTATCCAGGACTACCGTTCCAGACGCTCTGATAACTGTGCTATCGGAACAGCATGCTCGGCACTATATTTTTTTATTGATTTTTCCCTAATTGTTATTTTTTCTTACAGAAATTAAGAATAGTCAAATATAAACACAATGTGTTAAGATGATTGTAAAAGCGATTGTATATCTGGTTACTTTAACGAAGATAAATATTACTGATATATCTTGAGCGGTGTCTCTGACCATCTCAGCTCTGGACCATCTCGGTCACTGGGCATAATTCAATCCCCCTCAATGTTCCGTGTCCCACATTATTCGATTGATGCACTGTAATCTTATTTGTTCGACAAATCACTACGTTAAAAGTTCGATTTAAACAGTGTAAAGTTTCTTAATCTTCAGAAAAGGTTTAAT
Source organism: Leucoma salicis (assembly GCA_948253155.1). Classification (NCBI taxonomy): domain Eukaryota; kingdom Metazoa; phylum Arthropoda; class Insecta; order Lepidoptera; family Erebidae; genus Leucoma; species Leucoma salicis. Next base: position 26,227,299 of record OX411803.1, read on the forward strand.
ATGTTACACAACCTAACCTTTTTACACGCTTTTTATTAGCTTCACCTGTATGTTTGTTTGTATGTTTGTAACCGACTCCTTTGGGTGCGATTTTGACCCACTAACGGTCAGATTTTATTCAAACTTTGTAGATTTATCTAGGACCGGTGACAATACACTAATTTGATAAGATTATTCCATTATTCAATTTGCAAAATAAGATTTGATAATTTATATATAACTAAAAAACACGCTACGGAATCTTCGAACGTGATTTTCAACCACAAAACGTCGGATTGATTTGAAACTTTGCACACTTATCGAGGACCGATGACAATGCAATAATTTGAGTTATCGAGTTTATCAGTTTTTAGAGGGTTCCGTAGCCAATAATGAACCCTTATAGTTAAGCCATCTCCGTCCGTCCGATAAAGTTTAAAGGCAAATTATCACAGCATAAGTAGGTTTTATTTCTTTTCAATAACAGTACTTTTGATACTATTTTGAGACTAAAAAGAAGAAAATAATCAAATGTTACAAATAGTTCACCTATATAGTAAAAAGCACCCCACGCTTTTTTACAATCATTATTTATTGTAATATTATCTACAAGTTAAACTAGCCATAAAGCGTGTTATTTTAGTTTTTTAAACTATAATTTATTCTATCGATGGTTGTTGAACTGAGTAGGTATTACAACCAGATACTTTGGAGATGGAAGTATCGTATTGACTATTTCCCCAAAACATATGTGTGATGAACACAGATATTTGTACTGCGTCTGGGTGTTTTCTATTTAAATTGACCATGATATTTTTTTTCGTTAGTACTGTTGATATAGGTATATATGTTATTTTCGATTTCACATTTTTCACTTTGTGTTTAATAGGTATACACTTCCAAATGTAATTAGGTTCATAACTACACACAATATATATTTAATAATTCCTGATATTTACGTAGTAACTATTTAGTAATCTGTGCTGATATTTACGCGAATATTACACATTATGAAATAAATCGTACGTTTATGGAATCTATCGCGTTTACTTGACTGATAATAATACAATGTTTATTGTCAATATTAGAAATTCATGGAAAGGAAATCACAATTTCAAGAGAATAAATTATTTCTAAAACGAAGCCATTAGCAATATATATATGGTCGACAAAATTATTAGGTAATGAAAAATCTTTGAAAGCGCTCATCTGACTGATTTCATATCAAAAAGTAATTTATGAAATTGTGGAATAATCTCGTCAAGAGACTTTTATATTGTACCAATAAGTTTAAGTACCTTGTTATCGCAAATATTATTTATTGTGTTGCCATGTATTGAAAGTATCAGGGTAGGTAGACGGCTAAAACAAATGAAGATAACAATTGGTCACGGTCGGTGTATCACGTCGGAATTAAAATCTCGTAAACGTATACAAATAGTGGATGTATCAGAATACCATAGTATAAGCCGCGAGCGTCGCAGGAAGCGATCTCTCATTACGTTTTTTTATGGTTTGTCCGATGCTCCCGACGTCGGGCCGTGCGGCCGCGTTACGTTCACGATGCGTCTTGAGACCGGCTCGTATGATTATTTGTTGTTTTTTTCAAACTAGATCCGCCTGCTTCATTTTGTAAGATAATTGTAACTTATGGATAATTGTAATATAAGTGTGTATGCAGTAGTTCGCTAGACGCAAAATTTATTACACTGTTTTTAATAATAGGTCCGTGTGGTGACGGACTTAAGAATACAAGTATCACCACCCCATTCTTTCCCATGGGTGTCATATGAGGCGACTAAGGGAAGAAAGCAATTGTCATGCATCGCATGACTGGTGGTAGGGCTGGTTACCAAGTGGGAGTACTCACTTGGTATCGGGCCCGAGCGGGTTGGTACCACCATCTCCCGTGTGACCGGCCATGAAGCACATGGTTGTGTTTTGGCTGTAGCAGGAGATAGCCGTTTATACGAGTATTTCATTTCATATCTGTGAAATGAATTGGTCAATACTTTTGGTATAATCGAGTCCATGGGCGACGGTTACCATTTACCATCAGATGGGCCGTGGCTCGTCTGCCACTATACGCAATAAAAAAAAAGGTACTCTAAATGATGATACTTTGATGACTGATGAGTCTGATGACACTTTGATTATTGGAGAGATAGTTTTGTTTCTATAACTATAGGAGAGACTAAACTAAACTTACAAGCACAAAGGTTGTAACACTTGTAGCGCGAAGCCGTTCTAGCTTTGCGGCTAAAATGTTATCTGTGAGAAATATTCAAAGAGTTAATAGTTTTGAACTAGAACTATATCTATGCGTATTTACATCTGCTAATCGCGATATTAGGTTCACGTGGAGCGTCTATTGTCGAAATTTTATCTTGTGTATTAGTGATCTAATGAATTTTGTCCTTTGTATTAGCATCCTAATTAATATAGTTTTCAAAATATAACTCTGCGTATTATGATACACTACTATACTTTCTTTTAGGTACTTTTAGATCTTTTATTACGATTGCATGTTTAGTAAAGGGGCTTTTAAAGGCTTATCTTCAAATTTAATAAATTAACACTATTGAAATTATGACCAAAATCCTGTAACCGTGCTGCCGTGATCACTAAAAATGTATCATTAGTAAAGGTTATAATATATATTATATTTTTATTGTATATTGTAGGTATATATGTTTCAATCTATTATTAATATTTTTTTAATAACAAATGTATCAAATGGATGCGTCTATTGTCTGTGCTTCGCATGCACATTGATAGTGATACCAATCACCAAACTGTAGACAATAGCCACGCGAGGACATAACTACGGCAGTAATTTACTTCCTGTTTTACTCAGTGAGTACAAACGTTGGGCATATTCGTGTGCTGGTGTTCACATACACACATCTATCAATTTATCCAAATGTACCGTTAGTATGATGTCTCACCGTCGCGGCATCACGCGTCAATATTTTAAAATGACTCATATTTATAATGACTTTAGATTTACTAAGAATTCTGCTCTGTATGTATTGTATCAACCTAAATATATAACTGTTTTAGAATAAATTACCATTTATGTCGTACAGATCTTTTGTTATTTGCTTGCAGCGATCAATTCATAAATGCTAAGAGCAAAAATCTCAATATATTTATGTATACAAAATCTAGACGGATCACGTTAACCTAAACGGCTATTGTCCTACTTGCAAATTTTCTAAATTTTGAACTCTGTCCAATAACTGTGTATAATTTTAAACATTGTTTATGTGAAATGTCTATTTTTTCATATCAACATGGGTATAATTTTGAAATAATACCTACAGAAGGGGCAGACAAGTTTGCACATACCTATTTATGTATAAATTACACGTGAATATCGTGTGTCCCGCCAGTTACCACAAATAGCCAGATTGAGAGTGCGAAGCCGATAGCTCGACTCTTGCCGTCTGACTGTCACAATCATCTGTATTTACGCTTATACCTACAACCTCTGATGCTTGTGGTTACAACAAGGATACTTTAACGCACTAAAAATTACAACAATATGTTTAATATTTTTTCTTGGAAAATGTTAATTATGCACTTTTAACACTTAACATAAATATGTTGTCAGTTCATACTAAAATAATACTTGTACTTTTCAAAATATGTATACATCTACACTAGCGATATCAAAATTATTACAGAATTTCAAGATACAATGATTTTTGTTGCACCACGTCTCGCTGTTTTTATGAGTATTAACAACGGGGTCGAAACTCAGGTAGATTTGTTTAGTTTAAACATTTTTTGCTGTAGCTTTTTAGCAAACGCGTGTGTTTATTTACAAAAATAAGAAAACGATTTATTTTAAACAATGACTTAAATAAAGTGACCAATAAATGTGCACACTAGTATACAAAAATAGATAATAAATTTCCAAAATCTTTGGAAAATTACAAGTTCATTTATTGTGCTAACTATTTTACAATTTTTATTGAACTCCACAATTATATTTAGGATTTTACTGTACAAACAGCATCGGAACCCATATGTTTATCACTTTTCGGTGCGTATATATGGCATACTTTGTTGACTCAGATCAAAACTAAGTTAAACCGCCAGTGTTAACATCGCGCTAATTCCAAAATGATTTTTACGTTAATACAAATTTAAATAAAGTAATTGATGGGTCATTAACCACTTAATGATATATTTTAAACAACATTACTGTTTTTTTTGTAAAATATGTTAGCATATATGTATAATGAGATAAGAGCAAAGTGGCGTCTTTCGTTGTTTAAAGTAAGGAACTTCTTTGGATGTAAAGCATTATTACGACGTATTTATTTATTTAGACTATAATAAGAATAGTTGATTTCCTCTATGTAGCGTTTGGTAAAGTTACTTCAGCTTTTGAGTCTAATTTTATCAGATGAAAACTTTTCTTACTATGTCTTAGACGTTAAGTCCAAAGAACACCCGCTGCTCTTGCATCTGGCGTTCACTTTTGTTTGTATAGAATATGTGAAATTAGTTAGAAGTACTTACTTGATCTCGGCTCAGGGTGCAATTAACAATCTTCCATGACGGGTGTGTATCTTGAGCGCATTCACAGAATTCCAAATTACAGACTTCTGTGCAAACACAATTATTGAAAAGAACAAAAACTAATAACACAATAAGTGGTGACATGATGCGCGCTGGGGCGCGAGTCCGCGCGCGCTGAGCGTCATGCAGAGACTGTCGAGACTGAGCCGCTATCACTGCTCGCAGTGGTCTCTCTGCCTATGCTAGTGATGCCAATCGCCTTCCATGCTGCGCTATTATAGATATCGATGATGCCTATTAATTTGTATTATTAACACTCGAAACACATATATATTATCACTTTTGAGTGTTCAATGTTAAACGTGATTCGTTTTTAATGAGGCTGTAATTACAAAAGCTACTAAAATTATACCCATTTATTAACTTACAAATGTTTGCACATCCACTCAAATATAGATATGTATAAACCTATATCTTTATCTATATAAATGATTTCTTGTTTGTTAATCTCGCTAAAACTCAAAATTGGCTTGATAGATTTGAATAATTATTATTATATTACTTTCACAGGGGTGGTTTAAAAGTAAAAAACCATGTAAAAAAAGTTGAAATATTAATAACTTCGTATGGGCATTTGGCTAACAGACGACAAAATGACAGCTACTGTCATTCTATCTACTTAATTTGCATTACAAGCAAGTTTATTTAATAACATATCAAAATCGAAATCTTAGACGATGCAGATTGATTGGGATTGCCAATGCGGATATAATAAATTGTAGGGCTCTTTAATAGGGAAGCACGCCGTGCTTTGTATCATGCTAAACATCAAACACATATGGCTACGTATGTAAACTTTTATGCAGAAGCGTTTACACGACATGCAATCAAAAAGGTCCATGTAATTTGTAGGAATATAGACTTTGTCTAAATAATCGTAGACGCATAGGTCGGATAAATGCACTGGTTATAATGATAACAATAGCTATATATTTATCGGTGCTTCATGCTAGTTCCACATCAAATGCAAGCTGCGGCAACTTTTGAGGCAACCGACATTTAACACGACCTTCAAAGTCGTTTTTCGGGCACCAGCTATACGTAGGCAAAATTACGTTATATATTATCAGGTAGTTACACAGTGTAAGCGGAACAATCGAATGCTCTTTTGCATTTATTATTTTTGTAAGGATTAAAGAGGAAGGGTGTGGATTTCCTTCTTATATTCATTAGTAAATGCATAATATAGACAGGTATATTGATTTAAAAGTGATTGTTATAAAGTATCGATAAGCTATAACGGTGCAGATCTAGTTACGGATGTCGCCGGGTGCCTGTTCCTAGCTGTTGCCGTCACTACCGAAGCAGGAATGGTAACTGTATTATAATAGCATTTAAACCCTTATAGATGTGCGCTTTTTAGCTTTTCATATTCTTTTTGATGCTTTGTTATTCACACGCGTTTTAACTGTTTTTTCTGGCCAAGATTTTAGCTGCACTTGGGATTACGTTATAGGGTACAGTGACATGTATATTTACTGCACAGATAATATATGTATCGTAATTAATCGTGATATCTTTATTATAGATGGTTGGAAATACTATTTCCAATTTGTAATAGCGATATTTGTAATTACATATCTATAGAAATAGACACTGCAAATATTGCATGGGAAATTGCTTACGATGGCAATTTATTTTTCACGTGATTGCTCTATTTCAGTTCCGACTGCAATTCTTTATTGCCCTACTAAGTTTTACTCGGGATGCGTCTCACGGAAATAGAAATACCAACTTACCTGCGCAATTGAATTGCACGACAAACCTAACTAAGTGCTATAATATACCTAACTAAATGCGAGGCACGGGTTATCTGACAGTTACTGGTAAGCGCCGCTCATCTACTTAACAATACTTAAAGCAAGCAGTTGATGACGATTTTATTTTTTGGATGAAAAATAGTAATAAGACACCTGTCTGCCGTTGTAACCAAACCTTCAAGGTCCGGTCACCTGGAAGATGAGTCCCCAACTCGTCCGAGCCCGATAACGGCTGCGTACTCCCACTTGGGAACCTTACCATCTTACTTGACACGGCATCATGAAGTCATAATAACTTAGTGATTTACAATAACAATTACACTTAGGTTGTGAGAAACTCAAACTATTTATCTATACTATCTATACTAATATTATAAAGAGGTAAAGTTTGTGAGGTTGTAGGGGATAATCTCTGGATCTACCGGACCGATTTTTTTTTTACCAATAGAAAGCTACGTTATTTATGAGTGTCTTAGGCTATACTATATTAACCCGAAAAAATGAAAAGACTTTTTCGTGGTAGTCGGATTTACAAAGTAAGTCGGAGAAAAAACCGTCGAACGAAAACGTTTCTTACGAACGCTGGCTTCACGACGGGAGATATATAATTGAGTTCTAGAGAAAAGTTGTAGAGCTTGATAATGCCTACAAAAAAGTCAGCGACAGCATATTATGTCTCACTTTTATATTTAAGTCACAAAAAGTAGTATATTTATATTAAAAAAATAATTTAAATCGTTAGGTTATATTTACCTCTCCTGAGGGACCTTTCGCTGCCGAGCGTCGTCACAGCGATGCTTGGCAGCGACAGAAATTGGGCGCTGCCTTCTGCGAGGTGGTAAACTCGCGGAAGGAAGCGGCGGAGAGAGTCAGGGAAACTGATCCTTCCGCAGACCAGAACCGCCGCCAGCGATTGGGGCAGCGCAGGCGCGAGTATTTGCCGCCCTAGCTGACGCCGCGGGTGGATGGACCGGGGAACGTCCGCCACCCGCAAGGCCTTCCGCGAAATTGCGACGCACCGTGTGCGGATGCGTCGCTCAGTTGAGGGTACCCGTAAGGGTAAGCCGCCGGCGGACCACTGAAGGAATGTAATATGGTTCCGATGGCCCGCCAAAAAAGGCAAAGAGACGGTACACTCAAGTGTTTAAAACAAAAGACTTTTTTCCCTTTTTCTGCATATAATTTGGACGAATGGTTAAAGAGATAATACGTCCGTAGGACTAGTATCTATTCTGTGACATAGGTATGGGACCGCGACCATGTCGTAATATATTGATTGATAGGTATTTCTATTAGACGGTTTTTTTAAATGTTTACCGCCCAACGGAGTACGACGAGGTACGGGTCAGCCAGTTACTAATATTATATAAATTATAATAATAAATGGGAAGATAATGAGAGTAAAATCAATGCGGTCGAAATACGATCTCTGCGGAGAATCTGTGGAGTGAGGCTGACTGACCGCATTCGTAACGACCACGTAAGAGAGCGTGTAGCTATGAAAGGGAGTATTGGTGTAAAGGTGCGAAAAGGAATGTTCCGATGGTTCGGACATATGGAAAGAATGCCGGACGAGCGACTGGTTCAGAAGATATACAATGCGAAAGTGGAAAGATGTAGGAACAGGGAGAGACTAACCTAGACCAAATCGGTCATCTATTGCAGGAAGGTGGAGGCAGGAGTCTCCGAAACCGACAAGCGTGTATGAATAGCGGATTCGACCAAACAAGAATACATTTTATTAATAGAATAAATTGCTACTTACTCGAAAATAAATCAATTTTACATTTTACCAACAACAATTCGAAGAATAGCGAGCCTATTTGGGAATAGTCACTATACCACCGATAAGCATCGAATAAGGAGTTAATCCAAGAATAAAAAAAATGGCCATCTTTTTTGTGCTGTCATTTTTCGAAACCAATATCGGTTTCGGTCGCGTGACAGCTATTTTCTCACGCTATAATACGACAAATAAGAGTTGAGATGAGTTAATCTATACACTGTCCCGTTTGTAGAACAATTTCTTTGTGCTCGGTATTACATTCACTTCGCTATTCGCGAATTTCAAGTATAAGCGATACGTCAGATGGCGTGGAAAAACGACTGTTGATTAACTAAGAGAATAAAATCCTGAAATAGATTATTCTCGGTATAGTTATTCTTGTATATATTCGAGTTTGGTCTAATGCACTCTTAGTCTAACAACGCCATTAAATAAATAGTCCATTGAAATGTTACAAGAGCTTTATGTTTTTTGGAGGACGCAATTTTATTTTTGGGACATGTGTGGGGGGTCAATAGAAGCTTAACCCCAAGTTTGTGGGGTTGCCGTCCTTGTCCCCCGGCCGCCATCTTGGAAAACACCTTTTGCGCGATATCTCGGAAACTATGCGTCCTACAAAAAATTCGTAAAGACATAATTTGTAGAAAATCTCCTAGAAATATGTTCATATAACTTTTTGCCATAAATTTAAAATTAATTCTTTGCCCATTTACCTTTTTTTGACCTAAATTTAAAATTAATTCTTCTCTTTAAATGTTGAAGAGCTGATGGATGGATGGATGGATCCCCAGTAGGCCTACTCCACAGGCATCTTGCCGATGAGGTAATCCTTGACATAATTATATTTTCAATCAGTTATTAGCTAGCTATTCTATTCTACTTTTCTTCGATGGACCAGGCTGTGGCTCAGAATGTAATGTGCACTCCTCTTAGAAATTACTATTAAACAATAATTTGGTAAGTTCTATAGTAAGGAAAACAGGTATGAATATGTAGTTGTACGGATTTAACAAAAAAATTTTAAGAATGTATTTACAATAAAAAAAAAGATCATATAAGTAATAGAGCACAAAAGAAAACTTATAGAAATTTTCTCACATTTTTGCTTATAACTTCTTTAATTTTAAATTTAGGGCAAAAAGTTATATGACCATATTTGTAGGCAAAGCGATTTGCTACAAATTATGTCTTTATGATTTTTTTGTAGGACGCATAGTTTCCGAGATATGGCAAAAAGGTGTTTTTAAGATGGCGGCCAGGGGACAAGGGCGGCAACCCCACAAACTTGGGGTTAAGCTTCTATTGACCACCGAAATTCTATTGACACATGTCCCAAAAATAAAATTACGTCCTCTAAAAAATGCAATATTAGGTCCTTAACATTTCAATGGACTACAAGAATTGAATTGAATTGATGTAATTAATTAGGATTTTTAACCAATAAATTAATAAGGTATTTGCTTATTTTTCTATAGGGAAAATTGTCTTGTGTGGAAAATTGCCTCTCGCTGCCGAGCGTTGTCAGAGCCCTGCTGGCGGACCACTTAAGTAATGTCATACAATTCCAGAGGTCCGCAGGACCACGCAGGACACTGTACACGACGGGTTTATTTAGTGGGCGAGAGTCCCACACTACACTGTTCGTTGCACCGAACGATGAGGTGTGCGGTTAGCTACATTTTTTCCCGCCTAAATAAAAATAGGCGGGAGGGGGGTAATTGTCTTTAAAGTTCCCTCCCAAACATTAGCGTAGACTATACTGTATTAGCAAGATATTATATCCATCCATCCATCAGCCTTTCATCGTCCACTGCTGGGCATAGGCCTCCCCAAGAGAACGCCATAGCGAACGGTCTTGTGCCGTCTGCATCCAACGAATACAGGCCGTCCCACGCTGCGCAGTCCGATACGCGGGCGCCACTCGAGAACCTTTCTTCCCCAACAGTTGTGTTGCATCAAAATCAATTCCTACTGAACTGCCATTTTACGTCATGTACGTGCAAACAAAGAAACAAACACAACTCCGTTTCGTTGTTTTTTTAATTCTTTACTCTTCGACATATTAAATATGGATCTTCTCTACAAGTGGGAAGTATTTATTACCTACGTTGTTTGAATACTAGTTGCTTGGAGAGTAGGTAGACACACCCCACTCCTTTGTATAGATTTTTTATTTTAATACTTTATTCTACAACCACATAGTTTTGGGACGACAGTTGTTAATCATGACAATTAATTACTTATAAATTAGACTAGAAACAGGTATTTGAAAGTTTGTGCTTCTTACTTTAAATATGACAGAGTTACATAGAACCGTTTATACCTTAGTTTACCTTCTTAAGGTTGAAATTTTTCAAAAATCCTTTCTTAGTGGATCCTTACAACAAAAAAGGCATCAACTATCAAAATTTCAAGCTTGCAGCCCCAGCGGTTTAAGCTCTGCGTTTTGACGTCAGTCAGTCGGGACAAGTAATTATATATGTATAGATAATATAGAACTTTTTGTTATTGATGACGTTATGTGCTCATAGTTATAATATACGTTATCATTGTTAATAGGTGTGTATCAACGGAGCGTCAGTTCTTGTCGGACTTCGTGACGGGCTCTGAAAGCACGGCCGGGGGACGGTTGGCCCGGTGGTTGGCACCAATCTCGAGGGTCGAACCTGCTAACTGCGAGCTCAAAGCACCCGCACTACCCGTGCGCCCGTCGACCAGAGTCACATTACCTGTTCTTGTTCGAGACCAGTACGGAGAAGTTGTCTCCTCGCCGGCTATGAAAGTTGAGGTAAGCGGTATCATAATAATTACGATTCATATTTAGAATTACTAGTTACAACTCATACTAATTATTAGTTACTGCAGTAGTAACCTAGTTACCACTGGGCGGTTTTAACAAAGGACTAAAGACACTGGTATCGATTTCTATACCCAGTCCTAGTTGCTAGCGCGGCACACATTTCGAAATGATGTGTGTAAATTTTTAATAAATATAAAGCAATGTCGAGAGAACTGCATGCCGCAGAGATTTTATCGACGGCTTGCTAAATCTGCCCAGCTACTCTGGGCCAGCGTGGTGCAATAGGTCTAAAGCCCATTACACACGTGGCTATATTATATATTAATATAAATAATAGCAAGGAATATTACGATAAATTTTCTATAGAAATTGTTGAATGATCGCACATGCTATAATATATATTTCTATAACTTCACTAACTTATACCATAATATATATAATCCATCCCTCCATTCATCAGCCTTTCAACGTCCACTGCTGGACATAGGCCTCCCAAAGAGAACGCCACAACGAGCGGTCCCGTCATGGGGAATAATGCCGTAATCGCCACGCTTGGCAGGCGGGTTGGCGATCGCAGTGGATGTTGTTAATACTCGAGGGAGGGCTGCTGCCCACTCCCCCGGTATTCGCTCAGTCGGCTCTTACGACTCCCGTGGGTAGACAGGGGTGGGACAATTCTAACGCCGGCCCCACACGGCCCAATATATATACTCGTAATAGTATGGTATATTAATATATATATTATAGCTACGTGTGTGACGGGCTTTATCTCTCACTCTGAGAAGAGTTACGTGCCCGTTGAAAAACAGTGCTGGGTTGATAAAAATATAGTGTTACTTATTTACTATATATTTGCACCAGTAGCAAAGTAATATACTTTGCTACTGGTGCAAATTCTTTTATTATTATATTAAAGGTGTTTTTCGCATTGAAATACGTACCTATCTCCTTTAATATTGTACCAAATTAATATTTGATAAGTACGGCATTTTGAGGGGTATTTTCCGCTGTCGTTTTTCTTAGAACATAGTTATTTGTGTCGATTTTATCAAGCTTCAAGAAACATTTTGATAAACATCGTTGTTAGGCTACGAGATTGTGATAAAAACAATGTTCCAATTATCGCCATTAGGCGTGGGTATACATGTAATTTACTGCTTAAACTAGGGTTGACAATAAAAGTCACTTATTGGTATCATGAGAGTTTTTTGTAAACCTGATGTTGTGTGTAACTTTAAAGTGAACAAATAAATATAGTTGTTATACACATACAACCTTAATAATAAATATTTTAATTTCCGACAAACTAGTGCTGTAAATGGACTCTAAATAGTAAATCATAATGATTATACACTTTACTTTCAACTGTAGGTACAATAATTAATAGTAACTCAGTCAATGCAATTCATGTCGCATCTATTTTTTTCGTATGTGCGAGGGTATGAATACTCTTTCGCCGGGCATGCTTAAGGGCTATCCTATATATATATAAGGCTATGGATTGAACGATCCCCATCTTGAGGCTCGTATAGGAGAGGTGTTAGATCCTGTAACAAACTAAATTACTTAAACATAATATTTATGTTATGATCTATAACCCACTAGGTATACAGGTACCTAAGTATAGTAATACTCTAATTGCAATAAAACAAATTAAAAGTTATTGATTTCAGGCCTGCGAAGGTTTGAGTTGAAGAAAACATTTCATTGAAGGATTATTGCAAGTCCTTTCAGTAAATGATTGTACGTTTATTGAACTATCTCATTGGTGTGTCACCTATCTTCTTAGTCCTCTCTTCTTAGGTTCTCTTTATAGGTATAACCTATATAAAAACCAATCACTGTTCGTTAGTCTCGCTAGAACTCAAAAATAACTTGACCGATTTGAATGATTGTTATTTTTTGTTTTGTTCGCTCTAATACAGGTGATGTTTAAAAGTAAAAAAAAGGGGAACATTATTAAAAGTGGAAAAAATTAAAAATTCAATATTGATAACTTTGTATGGCTATTTAGCTAAATACGACAAAATGTCAGGCTCCTGATATTCTTTCTAATTCATTTGCACGACAAGTAAGTTTAGTTAAATAACCTATCAAAATCTAAATCTTAGACGATTCAGGTTGATTAGGATTGATATTTGCTGATAAAATAAATTGTAGGTGATACGAAGTTCCACCATATAGTTCTATAAAAAATATTTTTTTTTTTATTGAAAATTAATATTCATTTAATCATACAGTACCTTCTGGTCCTAGTTGAGAATGCGAATCTCGGAGCTGTCGATCAATGAGTCTATCTAGAATTCCAGTTAGTTAGATCCAATTTAGAGAAAGAGGTCAATCGATTTAACTTGGCTAAGTATCGTTCGGAAAGCTTTGGTAGATCTTATTCGAAGTACCATTGATCTGAAATAGAAGTTCTATGCCCAATATGGGCCAGTGAAGCAAATATAGACGTGGTCTTTATACTGTCTAAAGTAGCGAAGCTGGCCATGAATAGGGATGTTTATAAGGGATAAATAATGTTGATACATAGAAAAAGTGTTACCCTGTGTAGTAGATGATGACATCCATATACATATATAGGATATATCTAATATATAAAATTCTCGTGTCGCGGTGTTTGCGGTTGAACTACTCCGAAACGGCTTAACCGATTCTCATGAAATTTTGTGTGCATAGGTAGGTCTGAGAATCGGACAACATCTATTTTTCAACCCTCTAAATGTTAAGGGTTCCCCCTAATTTTTTTTTTAATTTTTAGATATATTTTATTTTTTTATGATACAGCATTAAAAAATACATGCAACCCTAAATTTTCAACCCTCTACGATCAAACCCTATTTTTTATTAGTTCATTATAAACTTTAATTTTTTTGGCAAGATTTTTATTCTTATTTTGTCATGACTTAGAATTAACTGCTTCGGTGGTGTAGCGGTAGTGTATGCGACTGCTAATCATGAGGTCTCGGGTTCGATCCCCGGGTCGGGCAGTGTTGTTGAGCTTTTTCCTAAAAAGAAAAATTCTCAGTAGCAGCCCGGAGTTTGGAAATGTGCCCGGTAGACGTCAATAGGCTTGCCCCCTATTACGTGGGACTTAAACATAGCTGGAGAGTCGTGGGTGTGTAATACACTTCTGCCTACCCCTTATTTTTATTGAACTAAAAAAATGTTTCCTAGAAATAATATATAGGTACATGGCAAAACAACGTTTGCCGGGTCAGCTAGTAGGAATCTATAAATAGGCGGTCGCTTCGTGTAAATACTTGTATATCAGCTAAAATCAAACAGATTATAAACCGATCCCAACAAAGTTTTGAGATAACGCTAGAAGGTTATGATGATAGACTGAAAAGCACGCAATAGAGAAGTGGTAGACCATCGTGTTTGATGAATCGATAATAATCACACACTTTGGCTGCCAAACTGGTCAAGCTAATGTCTCAGTAGCTTGCACAGTCATAACGTGACCCCTTGTTATTTATCAAGGGCACGATGACTGCGCTTCTCCAGTCCTTGGGAACCATTCCTGAGCTCCAACATAAATTGAAAAGCACCAGGAAGGATTCCCAGACACATGAGCCTCCAAGCTTGATCATCGCAGCAGATACCAAATCAATACCCGCTGCCTTACCATTTTTCAAACTTCTAATCGCCCATTCAACTTCGTCCATACTAATGTCAACAGAGGATGCCGGTACCGAATGCTGATCTGTTAGACCACATGTGGCACTGGCATCATATATATCATATATGTCGGCATATATGATATCGGCATATTTTTGTATATATCGAATTAAAGGAAAAATAAGTAATTGAATTGTACATCATTATTAATGTTTTTCTGTTGCGTTGTCGATTTGCTAGGCTAGAATTCCACTTTAGTTTAAGTCTTTTTAGCTCCCGACCCAAATAAATGGGTGTTATAACTTTAAGTGTCTGTCTATCTCTGTATGTGTCTGTGTGTGTGTGTCTCTGTCCGTGGCACCGTAACTCCGAAACGGCCGAACCGATTTTGTTATTTTTTTTGTATTCGAGAGGTCACTTTATCAGGGGTGTCCTTAATAAAGTTTCATCAAAAAACATTATATTTTTAAATTGAAATTAGGGGGCTTTTAACTTTAATGTTGTAAAGAATAACAATTTTCTGTTGTTTTTTGAATCCATCTTTTTGCGTTAGGTACCTGCGTGTCTCGCAAAATGTATGTTGCCCACATGAAATTTAGGTCTTGCTCCGCCACTGGCGGAAACCTAAATCTATGAAGTAAATGATTTATTTTTATTGCTATGCTCGTGAAGTAACAATGAAACGATTGGTTCACTCATCGACCCGAGCGCGCTTGATGTCGAGTGGAGTTGAATAAAACCGATTCAGTGTTCCAATTAAATTATTTGTCATTTGTAGCGTATTTTTATATATTTTAAGCACTTGACATGCTTGTCTATTTACAAGAACATAATATGCGAATATGTGAACATTTCATACGTGACTGCCATTATCTATTACACATTTTTACACTTTATGTTGTGGTAAATATGCTTCTTTTTTAAACTTGATTAGAAAAAAGAAATTTATTTTTTATTTGTTATATATTTTATTTTTTTGAAATATAAACGACATAAAAACCAAGATAAATAACACACAACACATAGCATCACGCCTGTATTCCCCGAAAGGGTAGGCAGATGTGTATTACACACTCACGACTCGCCAGCTATGTTAAGTCCCACGTAATAGGGGGCGAGCCTATTGACGTCTACCGGGCACATTTCCAAACTCCGGGCTGCTACCGAGAATTTTTCTTTTTAGGAAAAGCTCAATAACATTACCCGACCGGGGGATCGAACCCGAGACCTCATTATTAGCAGTCGCATACACTACCGCTACACCACCGAGGCAGGCGAGGTTCTAAATTAAAATAACATTATTATGATAAAGATAATTAATCGATTTATGTTTCGATGGAAAACTAAACACCAATAAAAACTGTCACCAATTCGTCCTTTCCAAGAATGTTGTAAGGGAAGAAGGTAAAGATTAGCAGAAGGAGAAATTGCGAAAAAAGAAAAACAGTATACTTGGCTTCGTATATTCCCGTCTTAGCCAAAAAGCCAAAAGTATAAAAGCTGTAAAAAAATAAAGATTGGAGTTTTAAATTAAGCAGTTTACTAATAACACGGAAGAACCAATTTCTCGATTTCGCGTTTTATTTTTACAAGCATCACGCCTGTATTCCCCAAAGGGGTAGGCAGAGGTGTATTACACGCCCACGGTTCGACAGCTATATTGTAAGTCCCACGTAAAAGGGCGCGAGCCTATTGCCGTCTACCGGGCACATTTCCAAATTCTAGGCTGCTACTGAGAGAGGCTCAGATTAAGTATCTGGGCTTCTCTAACATACATTAAACACAAAATGAAAAATGTGAAATTGAAAATAACAGTTACGAGCAGGATTTGAACCTGCATCTCCTGGATACCGTCCAGATGCTTTGCCAATTCAGCAATCGTGACAATTGCTCCTGACTGCTAATTTCGATAACACATTCATACTTAACGTCTTTGGGTGACGCCTGCGCCATCTGTCGGAAGTATTTTCATACATTATACCGACCAGGTAAACTTAATTTTACAATTAAGATATTTTTATATATCTAAATATTTCTCTAACATAGTTCCGGTGGTTCGCCCACACAGGAGAGACGGCATACGGCGGGTTTATTTAGTGGGTGAGAGCCCCACACTACCCTGTTCGTTGCCCCGAACAACGGCGTGTGCGGAAAGGTACATTTTTCCCGCCTTAACAAAAAAAAAGGCTGCTATTGAGAATTTTTCTTGTTACAAAAAAGGCTCAATAACACTGCCCGACCCGGGGATCGAATTCTATAACCCGATTAGTATATAGTGTAATAGGCATCAAACATTCATATCGTTTGGTTGTGAATATCCTTGGAGAGGCCTCTCTTCCGCAGCATCTCTGAATTGTTCGTGAAAACTAACTAACTAACTTATCATCACGCCATTTCTCTTGCGGGATAGGCAGAGAGAACAGAGTGCCAAGAGGCTCTATTCTTGCATACATCTCTTGCTTCCTCAACATTCATAACTCTCTTCATACACGCTAGCCGGTTTCGGAGACTCCTGACTCCACCTTCCTTCAATACATGACCAATTTGGTCTAGGTAGGTAAGTCTCGGTCTCCCCCTGTACCAACCATCGGAGCATTCCCTTTGGCATCTTTACACCAATACTCTCTTTCATACCTACTCGCTCTCTTACGTCATTGTTACGAATGCGGTCAGTCAGCCTCACTCCACAGATTCTCCGCAGAGATCGCATTTCGACCGCATTGATTTTACTCTCATGCTCCTTTTTACATACCCAACTCTCGCTTCCATATAATAACGTTGGGACAAGCACTGCGTTGTGTATTGCGACACGTGCCTTCTGGCTGAGGTGGTGGCTGCCGAGAAGTTGTCCCAATGCTCCGTTCACTCTATTTCCCGCATTCACTCTTCTTTCTACAAGATATACAAATTCATCCACTTGTTCTAGCACACCATTTCCTATTGCTACTCTAACATCTGTTCTGGCTTCTTCTCTTTCAAAAACCATCACTTTGGTTTTGCTCACATTCACACGTAGCCCCTTTTCTTACAATCTTCTGCCATTACGTCGACTAGGGTTTGCAGGTCAGTCGCAGACTGCGCTAATAGGACCGTATCGTCTGCATATAGCAGAGAGTTAACCACTGAGTCGCCCATCTGAACTCCCACATTCATTAAACACAAAGTGAAAAATGTGAAATTGAAAATAACAGTCAGGAGCAGGATTTGAACCTGCATCTTCTGGATACCGTCCAGATGCTTTACCAATTCAGCCATCCTGACAATTGCTCCTGACTGCTAATCTCGATAACACATCATACCCAACGTCTTTGGGTGACGCCTGCGCCATCTGTCGGACGTACTTTCATACATTATACCGACCAGGCAAACTTAATTTTACAATTAAGATTTTACCTAATAATGACGCAAACCCTTTAAATATCTAGATATTTTTATATATATTTTTAGCATTTGACATGCTTAGCACTATACATTAAACACAAAGTGAAAAATGTGAAATCGAAAATAACAGTCAGGAGCAGGATTTGAACCTGCATCTTCTGGATACCGTCCAGATGCTTTACCAATTCAGCCATCCTGACAATTGCTCCTGACTGCTAATCTCGATAACACATAATACCCAACGTCTTTGGGTGACGCCCGATGATAAAGCATCTGGACGGTATCCAGAAGATGCAGGTTCAAATCCTGCTCCTGACTGTTATTTTCGATTTCACATTTTTCACTTTGTGTTTAATGTATAGTGCTAAGCATGTCAAATGCTAAAAATATATATAAAAATATCTAGATATTTAAAGGGTTTGCGTCATTATTAGGTAAAATCTTAATTGTAAAATTAAGTTTGCCTGGTCGGTATAATGTATGAAAGTACGTCCGACAGATGGCGCAGGCGTCACCCAAAGACGTTGGGTATGATGTGTTATCGAGATTAGCAGTCAGGAGCAATTGTCAGGATGGCTGAATTGGTAAAGCATCTGGACGGTATCCAGAAGATGCAGGTTCAAATCCAGCTCCTGACTGTTATTTTCGATTTCACATTTTTCACTTTGTGTTTAATGTATAGTGCTAAGCATGTCAAATGCTAAACATATATATAAAAATATCTAGATATTTAAAGGGTTTGCGTCATTATTAGGTAAAATCTTAATTGTAAAATTAAGTTTGCCTGGTCGGTATAATGTATGAAAGTACGTCCGACAGATGGCGCAGGCGTCACCCAAAGACGTTGGGTATGATGTGTTATCGAGATTAGCAGTCAGGAGCAATTGTCAGGATGGCTGAATTGGTAAAGCATCTGGACGGTATCCAGAAGATGCAGGTTCAAATCCTGCTCCTGACTGTTATTTTCGATTTCACATTTTTCACTTTGTGTTTAATGTATAGTGCTAAGCATGTCAAATGCTAAAAATATATATAAAAATATCTAGATATTTAAAGGGTTTGCGTCATTATTAGGTAAAATCTTAATTGTAAAATTAAGTTTGCCTGGTCGGTATAATGTATGAAAGTACGTCCGACAGATGGCGCAGGCGTCACCCAAAGACGTTGGGTATGATGTGTTATCGAGATTAGCAGTCAGGAGCAATTGTCAGGATGGCTGAATTGGTAAAGCATCTGGACGGTATCCAGAAGATGCAGGTTCAAATCCTGCTCCTGACTGTTATTTTCGATTTCACATTTTTCACTTTGTGTTTAATGTATAGTGCTAAGCATGTCAAATGCTAAAAATATATATAAAAATATCTAGATATTTAAAGGGTTTGCGTCATTATTAGGTAAAATCTTAATTGTAAAATTAAGTTTGCCTGGTCGGTATAATGTATGAAAGTACGTCCGACAGATGGCGCAGGCGTCACCCAAAGACGTTGGGTATGATGTGTTATCGAGATTAGCAGTCAGGAGCAATTGTCAGGATGGCTGAATTGGTAAAGCATCTGGACGGTATCCAGAAGATGCAGGTTCAAATCCTGCTCCTGACTGTTATTTTCGATTTCACATTTTTCACTTTGTGTTTAATGTATAGTGCTAAGCATCTCAAATGCTAAAAATATATATAAAAATATCTAGATATCCCACATTCATTTCATTCAACCTTTGTAGACATTTATCCAGATATATGATATATTGTTCGTGAACGTCTCTTAATGTGCAGTGTCAGAATTATTATATTATACCATGTCCAGTGCACGTCTCTAATGTCCGTGAATATTATTTATTATATTATTCCGTGTCCAGTACACGTCTCTAATGTGCAGTTTCAGAATTATTATATTATGCCGTGCCCAGTGCACGTCTCCAATGTCCGTGAATATTATTTATTATATTATTCCGTGTCCAGTACACGTCTCTAATGTGCAGTTTCAGAAT
The DNA here is from genome assembly GCA_948253155.1 of Leucoma salicis. NCBI lineage: Eukaryota > Metazoa > Arthropoda > Insecta > Lepidoptera > Erebidae > Leucoma > Leucoma salicis. Next base: position 26,247,211 of record OX411803.1, read on the forward strand.
TATTATTATGATATATTGTTCGTGAACGTCTCTTAATGTGCAGTGTCAGAATTATTATATTATACCATGTCCAGTGCACGACTCTAATGTCCGTGAATATTATTTATTATATTATTCCGTGTCCAGTACACGTCTCTAATGTGCAGTTTCAGAATTATTATATTATGCCGTGCCCAGTGCACGTCTCCAATGTCCGTGAATATTATTTATTATATTATTCCGTGTCCAGTACACGTCTCTAATGTGCAGTTTCAGAATTATTATATTATGCCGTGTCCAGTGCACGTCTCTAATGTCCGTGAATATTATTTATTATATTATTCCGTGTCCAGTACACGTCTCTAATGTGCAGTTTCAGAATTATTATATTATGCCGTGTCCAGTGCACGTCTCTAATGTCCGTGAATATTCGTTATTATATTATTCCATGTCGACTACACGTCTCTAATGTGCAGTTTCAGAATTATTATATTATGCCATGTCCAGTGCACGTCTCTAATGTCCGTGAATATTCGTTATTATATTATTCCATGTCCAGTACACGTCTCTAATGTGCAGTTTCAGAATTATTATATTATGCCATGTCCAGTGCACGTCTCTAATGTCCGTGAATATTATTTATTATATTATTCCGTGTCCAGTACACGTCTCTAATGTGCAGTTTCAGAATTATTCTATTATGCCGTGTCCAGTGCACGTCTCTAATGTCCGTGAATATTATTTATTATATTATTCCGTGTCCACTACACGTCTCTAATGTGCATTTTCAGAATTATTATATTATGCCGTGTCCAGTGCACGTCTCTAATGTCCGTGAATATTATTTATTATATCATTCCGTGTCCAGTACACGTCTCTAATGTGCAGTTTCAGAATTATTATATTATGCCATGTCCAGTGCACGTCTCTAATGTCCGTGAATATTATTTATTATATTATTCCGTGTCCAGTACACGTCTCTAATGTGCAGTTTCAGAATTATTCTATTATGCCGTGTCCAGTGCACGTCTCTAATGTCCGTGAATATTATTTATTATATTATTCCGTGTTCACTACACGTCTCTAATGTGCATTTTCAGAATTATTATATTATGCCGTGTCCAGTGCACGTCTCTAATGTCCGTGAATATTATTTATTATATCATTCCGTGTCCAGTACACGTCTCTAATGTGCAGTTTCAGAATTATTATATTATGCCGTGTCCAGTGCACATCTCTAATGTCCGTGAATGTTATTTATTATATTATTCCGTGTCTAGTACACGTCTCTAATATGCAGTTTCAGAATTATTATATTATGCCGTGTCCAGTGCACGTCTCTAATGTCCGTGAATATTATTTATTATATCATTCCGTGTCCAGTACACGTCTCTAATGTGCAGTTTCAGAATTATTATATTATGCCGTGTCCAGTGCACATCTCTAATGTCCGTGAATGTTATTTATTATATTATTCCGTGTCTAGTACACGTCTCTAATATGCAGTTTCAGAATTATTATATTATGCCGTGTCCAGTGCACGTCTCTAATGTCCGTGAATATTATTTATTATATTATTCCGTGTCCAGTACACGTCTCTAATGTGCAGTTTCAGAATTATTATTATGATATATTGTTCGTGAACGTCTCTTAATGTGCAGTGTCAGAATTATTATATTATACCATGTCCAGTGCACGACTCTAATGTCCGTGAATATTATTTATTATATTATTCCGTGTCCAGTACACGTCTCTAATGTGCAGTTTCAGAATTATTATATTATGCCGTGCCCAGTGCACGTCTCCAATGTCCGTGAATATTATTTATTATATCATTCCGTGTCCAGTACACGTCTCTAATGTGCAGTTTCAGAATTATTATATTATGCCGTGTCCAGTGCACGTCTCTAATGTCCGTGAATATTATTTATTATATTATTCCGTGTCCAGTACACGTCTCTAATGTGCAGTTTCAGAATTATTATATTATGCCGTGTCCAGTGCACGTCTCTAATGTCCGTGAATATTCGTTATTATATTATTCCATGTCGACTACACGTCTCTAATATGCAGTTTCAGAATTATTATATTATGCCATGTCCAGTGCACGTCTCTAATGTCCGTGAATATTCGTTATTATATTATTCCATGTCCAGTACACGTCTCTAATGTGCAGTTTCAGAATTATTATATTATGCCATGTCCAGTGCACGTCTCTAATGTCCGTGAATATTATTTATTATATTATTCCGTGTCCAGTACACGTCTCTAATGTGCAGTTTCAGAATTATTCTATTATGCCGTGTCCAGTGCACGTCTCTAATGTCCGTGAATATTATTTATTATATTATTCCGTGTCCACTACACGTCTCTAATGTGCATTTTCAGAATTATTATATTATGCCGTGTCCAGTGCACGTCTCTAATGTCCGTGAATATTATTTATTATATCATTCCGTGTCCAGTACACGTCTCTAATGTGCAGTTTCAGAATTATTATATTATGCCGTGTCCAGTGCACATCTCTAATGTCCGTGAATGTTATTTATTATATTATTCCGTGTCTAGTACACGTCTCTAATATGCAGTTTCAGAATTATTATATTATGCCGTGTCCAGTGCACGTCTCTAATGTCCGTGAATATTATTTATTATATTATTCCGTGTCCAGTACACGTCTCAAATGTGCATTTTCAGAATTATTATATTATGCCGTATCCAGTGCACGTCTCTAATGTCCGTGAATATTATTTATTATATTATTCCGTGTCCAGTACACGTCTCTAATGTGCAGTTTCAGAATTATTATATTATGCCGTGTCCAGTGCACGACTCTAATGTCCGTGAATATTATTTATTATATTATTCCGTCTCCAGTACACGTCTCTAATGTGCAGTTTCAGAATTATTATATTATTCACAAATCAATCTCTAAATCTGTATTGAAAACAAATTTAAGTTTGACTGCTTAAAATGATGTCGGAACCTGACCTTCAGAGCTGGCTGACACAACCAGCAACAAGTGTTTTGATGCCCATATAGCGTTAACATCTGACCTATCTACCATAGTTGCTTACCACAGATGTTTCTGGGTACTCGGAAATGTAAAAATCTTTCTTTGTTTGTTCTCTAATACAATTCTTGTGAAACGTCCGATAAGGGGATGATTTTTCCTACTTTAAACAACACTAACAAAGTTATCTATACAAGTAAATATAATTGAAGTGTCTTAAACACAAAGTGAAAAATGTGAAATCGAAAATAACAGTCAGGAGCAGGATATGAACCTGCATCTTCTGGATACCGTCCAGATGCTTTACCAATTCAGCCATCCTGACAATTGCTCCTGACTGCTAATTTCGATAACACATCATACTTAACGTCTTTGGGTGACGCCTGCGCCATCTGTCGGAAGTATTTTCATACATTATACCGACCAGGTAAACTTAATTTTACAATTAAGATTTTACCTAATAATGACGCAAACCCTTTAAATATTTAGATATTTTTATATATATTTTTAGCATTTGACATGCTTAGCACTATACATTACGGGACTCACGGCACGGGGATCATCACATTTTTCACTTTGTGTTTAATGTATAGTGCTAAGCATGTCAAATGCTAAAAATATATATAAAAATATCTAAATATTGAAGTGTCTGTTTGTAATGTCTAAATAACAGCTTTTTGCTAAATGTATATGAGAGTATATACATATAGTAATTAAAAAATAGACTACATTTATCTTAGTAAAATATTTAGGATTTCGCTTAAAAAAATAAAACCCATGAAATGAATGTGAATGAATACCGATTCAAATAGATAAGTATATACATCAAATATACATCTACGGCTTATCTCCTGAAAGGCTGGACTGATTTAGACGGGACTCACGGCACGGGGATCATTACATTTATTTTAAAACGGTAATGATTCTGCATTAAATAAGAAAATAACTAAATTCCACGCATAACGCAAATAAAAAATTGTATTGAAAATCAGCTTTTGTTCTTTGAAATAAATACTACTTGGAATCTATGAAATGTAATTGAAGAAAACTTATTAAATCACGAAGCATTTAGTAATATTTGAAATGAAGAATAATATTTGAACTTAGTATGGCGGAAGGACTACTTTGACGGTGTTGGAAGGCTGATTTGGGCGCTGTCATAACTTTTTGAATTCTGGCTTTTATTGGTGGCAATTATTAAAACTATGTCAAATAGCTTGACGTGTCTTAAGAAGTTGTATGCAATGATAATTTAAAAGTATCCACCGCCCATTTTCGACTTAAACGATGTTGTTTGCTAAGTGACGACATATCCAATAACTGTTTACCCAGGGGTAACACTGTTCCTCCCACGAAGGTGCGACGCTCCGTGTGCGCAAGCGTAGCTCAGTAGAGGGTACCCGAAAGGGTAAGCCGCCGGTGGATCACTGAAGTAATGTCACACATTACCAGTGGTCCGGAACAAAAAAAGGGGGTAACGATGTTACTATAAAGGTATTATATATCCTATAAAGAGATAACAGACAGTCATACGGTCTGTCGGTGGATATATAAGTGCCAATCACAGTCTATGCTACCCCCATGGAGATAAAGGTTTATGAAGGGATAAAAAGCGGAGAGATAGATAGACGGAGAAGATATTGGGTCTTCGGCGCTCTCACTCAAAACCGTCTGTTGTGTATTTTTTTATGAACCTCATTTCCTCACCTTATACATGATAGTGGAGAACTGAGAGATTGCTTTTGGTAATTGTGCTGTTTTATTGAACAAACTATGTTGTATATTGAACTATTATTTTAAACTAGAAACAAAATTATTCCGGACCGCTTTTAAGCAAATGAAGTCAGTAATTAATACCTTAATATTACACACAGTTTATAAATATCCTTTATTTGAAATTCTGGTATACGTCGCTTTACTTATTTTGCGATATATTTATTAAACATTAAGCATTCCATCAACATCAAGTAACTGTTCCATTTTTAGCAAGACCTAGTTTGATGTCCACCATAGAGTTCATTATACATAGATGAGTCTCGGGAGTCCCATTCAACCTAAAGCTGGCACCAGGAAGTGGGCAAGTTGTTAACTACCCATGGAAAAATAAAAAAAAAAACAGACTTCCATTTTAAAGCTATTATAATTTCTCACGCTATATATTGAAAGGAGTGCCCATTTATGGTTTAGTCTTGTATCAGACTCAAATTGGGCTCACTAAATTAAGTTTTTAATATTTACAATACCTTCTCAAGTACCAACATATACCATCTGCTAAACAAAAAATACTACTAGCTACTTTGTACGTTACCTACTACAGGTACTACTACAATATAATTTACCATTGACTTTTACAGTCGTCAGTATTTGAAGACTATATCGATTCCTAAATATGAATATCACTTTAAAAGATATTTTGATGTGAAACATCTAATGCGGAGGGAGGGTAAAATCGGCTGTTAGCGTGGCGACGCTTTTATTTTACTTGTCCCGTTCAAATCTTGTAAGTTAAATTTGACACACTTCCCGGTTTCCGATTTTGCTGAAATCTTACACGCATATGTATATCGCGTGACAATGCAATATTATGATGACATGGAGCTGATCTGATGATGGAGCTGGAAGGTGGACATAGGAACTCCCTAATGAAACGGCGCAACCCTATCGAGGGCACGTAGGATTCATCTTGTAGAGTACTTTGTCTCTAGGTGGTATCCAGGGTCTGATGATGAAGCTGGAAGGTGGCCATAGTAACTCTATAATGAAACGACGCAACCCTATTGAGTTTATACTCGTTTGATTCGCCTTGAGTAGTACTTTATCAAGTTATGATAATTTTATTTCTACAAAATAGTTTCGATGTTTCACATCTGGTAGACTTCCCATGACGTCTAGTTTTTTTATATTGCTCCGATTATAGTTTTATGGTTTACTGGTATAATATATTAATCATTTAAATGTTATTGTATTTAATATCGTACGTAGGCACGTAGAGCTACGTAATTTTGTTGATCCATTAAAAAATATAACATAATCCATGCCTGTATATCGCTGAAAGTATAGCCAGAAATGTATTACATGTACATTGACATGTGCTGCTTTGCTAAGCTAAAGATACTATACATTAAATTAAATTAATGGTATATTATACTCTTATCTGCACTCCCTCGAGTACTAACAACATCCACTGCGATCGCCAACTCGCCTGCCAAGAGTGGCGATTACGGCATTATCCCCCATGACGGGGCCGCTCGTTGTGGCGTTCTCTTGGGGAGGCTTATGTCCAGCAGTGGACGTTGAAAGGCTAATGGATGGATGGATATTATACTCTTAAGAACTTACTCGTATGAATGTCAAAATATCACATAGGCGAGATGGACACGCTTCCATCAACTTGGCATAATCCTGGATAGCTATACACTGTATTGTGTGTGAACCCATAGCAACCCCTACCTGAAGATATTATTATTTAGTACCTCTGTACATTGTGAGGACTCTTCATGAATCAAATATGGTATAATGATTTTGAGTAGGAATTAAAAACTCAGAGACTGGCTCTAAAATGATATGATCAGATAGAGAGAGACCAAGCGTTGGCCATATATGAGGCGTGTCCGTTGGTAAACAAAGAACCTTAACTTAACCTTAACTTAGGTACCGTTAGAGGAGTATGCCGTACAAAACTATTTATACTCTAAGATAGATAATTATTATGAATCAAGTTTTTAGAAACGTAGATATGTTAAGATTAAGAACGCATACATTATTTGTGTGTCATGTATTTCAATTGCTCGCAGTTTCTTTATTAGTAAACAGATGCATATGAAAGTCACGATTCTCGTAAAAAAATCTATTTTTAAAATTTATTATTATATATCACTAACTTCATTGCTAGCTGCTACTTTATAACGATTTATCTATACTATTATAAAACTGTAACATAGCTATGTCTGTACGTTTAAGATATTTGAGAAAAAATTACTGTATTAGGCTATATAGGTATGTCTAAACACAAAACGATTTTTTTAGATTTTTGTCTGATTATCTGTTTATTTGTTCGTGCATCACGCAAAAACGAATGAACGGATTTTGATGCAACTTTTTTCTTTTTATTTGATAGCTCTCGATTAGACTTAAAACTGGTATACCTTTCATCCCGCTACTATACCGGGAACCTGAGATATAAATCCAAAAAGGCTAGTATAATTATGTGCAAGGTATTAGAGTTTTGTATATTTATAAAAAATTTACAATGAACAATAAATAATGATTTATAATATAGCTAAGCATGTCAAATGCTTAAAAAATATATAAATAAATATTAAATAAATATTCTATGAAAATACAATATTTAATTCGCCGCCTGCCGGCAAACTTCCACCATCCCAACAGATTGCCATGTCAATTATGTCAATTGTCAATATCTTGGTCTAATGAGCTTGTCAAATAAAAAAAATATTGTTTTTTAGTTAGGCGCTATTTCAATTCCAAATTAATTTCCAATATTGTAAATATAGCTGTTTTATAAGAAATAACGCATGAATCATAATTAATTTTCAAGGTATAGTATTTTTATACCGACTAGGTAAACTTAATTTTACTATTAAGATTTTTACCTAATAATGACGAAAACCCTATAAATATTTAGATATTTTTATAAATATTTATAGCATTTGACATGCTTAGCACTATACATTAAACACAAAGTGAAAAAACTTCCGACAGATGGCGCAGGCGTCACCCAAAGACGTTAAGTATGAATGTGTTATCGAAATTAGCAGTCAGGAGCAATTGTCACGATGGCTGAATTGGCAAAGCATCTGGACGGTATCCAGGAGATGCAGGTTCAAATCCTGCTCGTGACTGTTATTTTCGATTTCACATTTTTCACTTTGTGTTTAATATAAAAATATCTAAATAATTTTCAGGGTCCTCATATTTTTAGAAACTGTACAAATAGCTGTCCAAGGCTTCATACATTTCTATAACAGCCCTTTGCATGTCAGTAACAAAATTACAGTGACGCAATATAAAGTTATTAGCGAAGCTCTTAGCACCGATAACGATATTCATAGATCGTACTATTAAACTACTTCCTAGGTCATACTAACAGTTCAACTTAACTTTCGTTATAGAACATTCTGAATGATTTTCTACATGATCTCAAAGTTGTTACAAAATTTTCGTATTTATCTGTACACGCGACTGCGAGGCTTGAAATACCTCAATGATCTTTAATTCTCGAAGCGTTGCGTATCATAATAAAAAATTTAATTAGGTAAATTTATTCGCAAAAATTGAAATTCGTTTGCGCGTTAATCATACTAATATTATAAATGTGAATGTAAGTTTGTTTGTTACGCATTCACGCGAAAACTACTTAACCGATCATCATGAAACTTTGTACACATATTCTTGGAGGTATTAAAAGTAACAAAGGATACTTTTTTTTTATGAAAGATAATATCATACTTCATACTTCATACTAATATTATAAATGTGAATGTAAGTTTGCTTGTTACGCATTCACGCGAAAACTACTTAACCGATCATCATGAAACTTTGTACACATATTCTTGGAGGTATTAAAAGTAACATAGGATACTTTTTTTTTTTTATGAAAGATAATAATATTGGTTGTTATTTCAAGGGTTGCTTTATTTATTTTTTTGAAATGCCTCGCGGACGAAGTCGCGGGTAACAGCTAGTACGTCATATTTAAACATTTAAGTGCTGCGAGCGCTAGTATTACTAACTGAATTGATTCTAAAATACCTAAAACAAACACGCCTTTTTAAATCCCAAACGCAAAAATAGGGGTGTCATAATTGACGTGTCTGTGGCATCGTAGCCCATAAACGAATGGACCGATTTTGTGGCGGTTTTTTTATTGTTTATGACTTTAGACGATAGCTCGTCTCGGCCCCACTTAATTATAAGTGGTAACCGTCACTAATGGAATCAGCAAAACCAAGGGCACTGCCGAGCTGCTGCAGCTACCTCCGTAATAGAATCCAATCAAGACGTTTCACAGCCATTTAAATCAAAAAAGTTAGTGACATCTACCTATAGGGGCTTAACAACAAGAAATAAGGCTCCAGTACCAAACCTTCTAGTTTATAGCTATTAATAAATATGGGTTAAATGTAACATTAATCAGCCTGCTTTATGCGGACTTTAATGAGAGTAATGACAGGGTTCTAGTGAAGAGACGGATAATGTTATAATAGAATTATTTAGCAAAAATAATAATTGCAATACTAGATAATATTCAAAAAACTATATAATATTTAATGAGTGGAGGGTCATTTATTTGCAGAAAACGTTACTATTCCAATTTAATCATAATACCATCTGCATAACGTTATTGAGTAGGTGGTTAAATAGTTCAATACAAAATATTGCCCAGCGGTATTCGATACTTATTTTTGACTAGTTTTTGCCCACGACTTCGTCCGCATAGGGTTCAGATTTGGGTCAAGACAAAAATAACAAATTGTGATTGATTGTTTAAGCGCATCTCTCAGGAACTCCTTATCCTTATAAGCACAAACTATATGCTACTCATATGTGTTTATAAGGACCATAATTTATCTGTAAAACAAAAAAAAAACTAAATTTTGGTGAGTGTCACCTAGAATGTTTTCAGAACATGATATGTTTTTTAAAATTATTATATTAGGTCCTTACATATGAAATTGGCGTTTTGTCATTGCTGATAATGAATAATTAAAAGTGATCGTGGAAGCTGATCCCTCGCAAACCATGTCAGAGTTAGCGGCAGGCTTCGGTGTGAGTAATAAAACAATTTTAATTCACTTGAAACGTCGAAAAGCTCGAAAAATGGGTACCGCCCGAATTGAGTGAAGCAAACCAAGAAACACGAGTCGAGTGCTGCGTTACATTACTCAACCGACAGTATAACAAGAGGATCTTGATTTGTATCGTTACTTGTGATGAAAAATGGATCCTGTATGATTATCGGAAACACTCATCACAATAATTGAACCCAGGAGAATCGGCCAATTCCTGCCCCAAGCAAAAGTTGACTCAGAAAAAGCTACTGGTACCAGTGAGACAACCGAGACTGGTCAATTGCTCTAGCCCACTGCTGCTTCAAGACAACACTAGACCTAACACTGCACAATAGACTGTAGCAAAATTAGAGAAGCTGCGATTGTCTCCGACATCCACCCCGGACCTTGCTCCAACAGATTACAATTTTTTCCGGAATTTAGACAAATTATTGCAAGGAAAAAAATCCAATTCCGATGAGGCTGTCACGCAAACGCTTTCAAAGATTTTATTAATTCTCGCTCCCACAATATTTCAGCAAAGGAATCAATCAACTACCGATAAAATGGCGAAAGTGCATAGATAATAATGGTACCATACTTTGATTGATTAATTAAAACGAATTCATTTAAAAAAAAATGGTTTTGCTTTTTCGATACGTAATGCCAATTTCATATGTAAGTACTTATTATTAAAACACTGCGTTGCTTTAGGAATCGTGGCTCATGTCTACGTTGTGTGTAGTTGCACAAAATATAACTAAGACTAAACTAAGTCATGCAAAGGGAACTCATAGCGAAGGTTGCGCTTGGAGTCAGTGCTCGTTAAAACTTTTAATGAGTTAACGAATAGAATCTTTTGTAAAGTAAGTGTAAACAACACGAGTATAGTTTCCACAAAATTAAAATACAACATTTTGCAAAATAAAAATGGTTGGTGATATTACGTAAAGTGTATTTTTTCACAAAATACATATATATCCAAACATGACAAGGTCAGGGTCTTATGAGTCGTTCCATAATTTTTATTCAGGCGCATATTTAAAATATATGCTTATTATTTTTTATTGCCTGGTGGCAGACGAGCCACGGCCCGCCTGATTGTAAGTGGCAAAAATACTTCTAAGCTGTTGCCCACTACTTCATTTCGTGGATTAGGAAATATAATATTGTAGATGCTTCACGGTTGGTCATGGCAGATGATGGTACTGACTCGCTCGGCCCCCGATAACAAGTGAATATTTCCACATGGTACCTACGCAGCAGGGAAAAGTAGGGTGTTTTAGGGCCTTGAATGTGGTGTGGCTAATTAGCCGGTCACCACACTAATAAAATTTTTATATGTATGGATCAATTGTTAGAACCATTATTAAGAACTGTATCACAGTCATTGCCTTTTGAAGTTTGAAATACGAAATTTTGAATTATAGCTACCGAGCATAAATTACGTATTTCAGAATGTTAGATTTTGATGCCATTCTTGTTATTTAAACTAGTTAAAAAACTGTTTAAAAAAGGTTGTCTACGCGAATATATATTGGACGTCCATGTGTTGTAGGTATGTTCGTATAATGTATGTTCACACGATAACGACCGAAATACTTTACTAATCGGCTCTTTTTCTTTTACGATTCAGTATGATTACGAATAGAGCCCTATCACTTTTCACGGTCTGATTCGATTTGGTTTAATTGTTATTAAATAAACAAAAAATACTGAATATTTACGCTCGACTCGACACTAAAACCAGCGCTATACTTACCTTATTTCATGAGAACTACTTCTATAGACCAATATAGAAATACTTCTTAAAATTAGCGCTAGATGACGTATAAGACATGAAAACCTCATTATTAGGGTACTTTTTGAAATTAGCGCTATCTATGTGATTTATTGAAAACTACTTAGTAAGACCAATGCATTATTAGTTACTTATCGAATAGTCAATTTTATTGTGAAAAATGAAGATTATGAGGCGTGCACTTTTGGATTTTCCAAAGTATTTTAATTTCTTATTGTAAGATAATTTCAAATACTACATCAATATATCTACCTATTCAGTATATTAGTGATGTTTATTAAAAAGTAATAAATGTACGATTTTCGCATAAGCTACGTTTTAACTGTACAATAACCAAATACTTGCCTACCCAACCTTAACTATGAGTGCTAAGATATTATGACTTGATGCAAATACTTCGCTTAGGCCACCTCACTTGCTACTGTTCACTTAGAGGCGCTTTCACACAGCAGTTAGAAAATGTTAGAAACTAAATATTTTTATCACAAAATCTTTTTTTAACATCAGTAATATAGTAACTATTGTTGAATGTTTTCAAACCTGCTACTCTGACGAAACATGTTGTAGAACCTTTCCTAACATTTTGTTACCACCACTTCGGATTAGTTTGGGTCTATATTTTCAAAAGGCTAGTCGCTCTTGCGATGAGAATAGTAGATTTGCTAAGTGTATTAGCTTTTATTTTTTGTTGCAGTGCAACAGACATTTTAAAAGATTTGGATATTGACGGTAGTTATGGAGATTTTTAAGAACGAACTCTTCAGGCTTTGAAGATCTCAAAAACAATTATACTTACAAACCGTTTTATTAACAAATGTTAGAAAAACATTAAAAGCAAAAAATGTTCACGTAATAAATGCTTAGGTTACTACAATTTTTTGACTGCTGTGTGGGAGCACCTTTATACGGTAACATACAATTGCGAAGAATTTCAGTGTTTTAATCTATAGCTTTCACGAAATCGATAGAGACGGGAGCTATTCCGCAAACAAATTGAATCTGTTACTCAACTCTTGACAAAGTGCAGTTTTAAAATATAGCAGCTACTTGGGGCTGCACTGTAGTATCGGTAGGGTACGGCTTCAATACTCTAAACGAGTTTACTAGCATCAAAGTGCAGTGTCACTTGCCTTTTAAAATCAGCACTCGCAAGTCAAACTAAAATATGAAATTGCCATTTACAGCTGAAATGCATGTGCTTGAGCGCCTGCCCGTTTTGAAGCTATTTGACTGGGTTTATTTAATTTGTCGATTCACTTCGAAAAATTTACGTAAAAAGGTTGCGATAGTCGAAAGAGTCTGAAAGTCGAATGCATTGGTCTTGCATTTGTAGGTGTTAGTGAGTCCAATGTGATTGTACTATATATTGTGATTTTCGGTAACTAGATAAACTTTAAAAACATTTGTTTTTGTCTTTATCTTGATTATTGCAGTAAGAAAATCTTACGAAATTATATTGTCTTATTAATTTTGTTATGTTAACTTTTTACTGAGCCAGTGTGGTTTTGCGGACTACAGGCTAAATCATGCTCAGTCTGCGGGGCCCCACGCCAATTGTGGGCCAGTAAGGAGTTGCGGAAAGAAATATTTCATGTGCAACTTTAGATAATAGTAGGCGAGGGTATTGACATTTGACCTTATATAAATAATAATTTAATTAGGCAACAGGACTGATAGCCGAGTATGACAATGCGTGGGCACGTGGTGGGCATCTCCTAAAATATCCATTCTATAATTACCTAAATAAGTTTTATAACCTAACGATCAATTCACTTTCAGCATCAGAAAATATAGATCTTCTCTCAAACCCGACAATAGATACAAACGAGTCCATGCAATTTCGATTAAAATAATATATCGAACTTTAATGGTAAGGGTATATTCTCGTAAAGGATTAATCAAGGCCTACAAAAGATAGCTCTCAACGTAGATAAGCCACCGCTTGCACAATCAATTGGCTTATTTGGGAATGAAATAAGTATAACTAGAACTACAGTATATTTATGTTGTTTAAGTGCTCAGTCTTAACTTCGGATTACATGATGAATGTATATACGAGTATCATATACATAGCCGGTACAAATATTTATCTTATGTTAGAATCGATAACGATACTATATACTCTAGTAGTAGTTAGATTGATTGTTCATGCTGGACGTTCGAAACATTTAGGATTAGGGTCCCTTTTAAATTATAAAGTCGTTATAGGTATGTACCAGTGCTTCACATTCGCATAGAAATAGCAGTACTATTCTTAGTAAAATCTATGAGGCATTAGAAAACTACTTGGAAGTACCACGAACTTGTATCGTTGCTTCTTGAAAATATTATATATAACACAATAACTAGAAGATATATAATTTATATACATATAGTGTTTTAAAACTGTAATATAAAGGTAGAAAACCTTAAATAAATAACCTACCTAATCTTTTTATTTTATTTATTTTTGGTGGGCAAAAATGTCCTACCGCATACCCCGCTGCCCGGGGAGGAAACGGGGTAGTGTGGGGCTCTCACCCACTAAAAACCCACCGTGCGCCCTCACCCGCCCCTGGTACGGCAGATCACGAGAACCGCGTCGTTACGACCGCGATCCGCAGGCGGCAGCCCCTTCGGGCACCCTCTCTTGAGCGACGCCTCGCGCACTTGGGCATCACACCTTCGTGGTAGGCTTCCGCGGACGCCAGGGTACTCTCCGACCCCACCGTCCGCAGCCTCGGCTAGGGCGGCATCAGGCGCAGGTAAGCGCGCGCACGTCGCCCCACGCGCCGGCGGCAAATCGGGTCCGCGAAGGAGGATTCTTCCCGGGCCCTCTCCGCCACCTCCTTCCGCAAGATGACAGTCTCGCAGAAGGTGGAGACCGCGCTCCAGGTCCTGTCACTGCCAACCATCGCTCGCGCAACGGCCAGCAGCGACAGGTCCACGCCTATGACTGCAACGAGTTCCCGGCGCTGCACATCCCAAGCCGGGTATGACTCGAGCGTGTGATGCGCCGAATCCTCGGCGAAAAAAAAAAAATCCTCGAATCCCCGGCGCAGCCGCAGTGGTGACAGCGTGGGGTCGTCTCCCTCCTAGCGATCATGTGCAGGTATTTGCCGAAGCAACCATGCCCCGACCAAACCTGCACCAACCGGAAGGACCCGTGCTGCCGCCCTGCCCATTCTTCCAAGACCGGCTGGAGCGCCCCCACGGTCCAGAGACCAACCCGGGGCGTCTCCAGCCGAGACCTCCACTTTAGGACGGTGGCGCGGCGGGCATCTTCCCGCCACGATGAAATCGCGCTCGGCGGCTGCCCCGCGAGACTCGGTCCGCCCAAATTCGGCATCAGTCGCCCGAGGGCGGACGCCGTGCCGACAAGCTTTGGCGCAAGACGGCGGAAGTGCTCGTCAAAGTGCCACCGTCCATCCAATACCAGGCCCAAATATTTGATGTGGGCCTGGATCGGGAGTCCCACACCATTGACCGTTATCGAGGCGCTGGCGGGTCAATAAATAACCTACCTATTTTAACTCGTAGTTTGCTACTGTTTTCGAAAGCGGAGACTATTTTTCATCCTAGATGAATTCTTGGCCAAATTTAATATAGAGAGCTCTTTATTTGCAATATTCATATTATATTCAATTGGATTCTGCATGTCAAAAGTAAACACAACTAATAAAATGTGTCGAGATCACTGCATTGTCAAGCAACGTGACCATGCAATTAATTAAATATTGAACATTTCACTCACTCAAAATTTCCATTAACAACACATTTAATTACAGGCACGCGTTTGTCGAACTATTCCTTCATGTTATTCAATGTTACATGAGTTGTTTTTTTAATAAATATAAAGGTTCGTTTTTCCACGTTAATTTCTCCCCTTTTACAATTCATTTGAAGTTAATTTGGGGCTGAAACCCTAACGATTTTTATCCTTCTTGCAGTGATATTGTTAGCTTAATTGTACATGTTTACGTCTGTTCTTTCTTACCACACTTTTTAGATTGAAGGAGTGATGACTAAAAATACAATAGATTTAATATAATGATATACACTTACCTTGAATCTCGAAATAAAACCTGTCTCCTAAGTGTAGGAGATGAGACCTCTTTTTATTAATTTTGAAGACAAAGATGGTAAAGAAGGTAGCGGAAAAGTCCAAACATCCATCCATCCATCAGCCTTTTAAAGTCCACTGCTGGACATATGCCTCCCCAAGAATGGGGGATAGTGCCGTAATCGCCACGCTTGGCAGGCGGGTTGGCGATCGCAGTGGATACTTGAAGGAGTGCTGCTGCCCTCTCCCTCGGTATTCCCTCAGTCGACTCTTACGACTCCCATGGGTGGAGAGGGGTGGGACAATTCTAAAGCCGGCCCCACACGGCAAACATTATTATGTCTGACATTATTATTGGAACGTTACAGATTTTAATGTACCTAAATGTGACGTTATTCAACTATATTCCATGAGTAGGTATAGTTTGTTAAATTAACTATTTTATTGGCTTTCAAGTGTTTCAGCTGTACGTACCAAAAGTATATTGTATTCTGAGCGTTCATGATTTCAATACATATTTACCACATTTTACAATGCTTCAACAAGCGTGAGTAATTGGTAGACTGTGCATCTGGTTAACTATAATAACCCGCGTGGCCAATTACCATATTTATTTTGCAATTTGTACTTCTGAAACACGCGAAAATTGCTAATTTTTCAAATTTCCGATATCACGCGAGCGACCTTCACTTTGTGTGAATATGGTTAATGATGTGTGATTAATTCTTTTTACATAAATGCTTCTTTCAAGATCTTTTGATCACCATCCAGCTACTGTTGATAATTAATATTTCTTTATCACAAACCCGTAAACAAGGGCATGAGAGCCCTCGCTCACATCTTATATCGTGCTTCCTGCCCCAATGTGGATTGACATACTTTATACACTGTTGGTGACATTTCCTCACCACTTTTTATCTGCGCCATTTAAACCAAGTAGTCTCTGTCATATTGGCCCTTGATTTTGCCAACATACCTTTTTTATTGACGTAAGATATTTTTTCATAAGCCCACTGCAAGAACCGGAAGGAAAATATATCAATGTTACCACATGCCATCTCTGGCGTGTAAAATTGAACCAGCGTTCGATGTGGGTTTGTTTAAATTTTCTCTATCTCTATCGCAGTGGCGTTGGGGCTTAAATCTAATTAAATATTCGACTCTGACGGAACCACCTTTCTTTTTTTTTTTTTTGTTAAGGCGGGAAAAAAATTTTCCTAACCGCACACCCCGTCGTTCGGGGCAACGAACAGGGTAGTGTGGGGCCCTCACCCACTAAAGAAACCCGCCGTGTGCCGTCTCTCCGCCTTTGTTGGCGGGCCACTGGAACTATGTTACATTCCTTCGGTGGTCCGCCGGCGGCTTACCCTTTCGGGTACCCTCTACTGAGCGACGCATCCGCACATGGAGCGTCGCACCTTCGCGGGAGGCCTTGCGGGTGGCGGACGTTCCCTGGTCCATCCACCCGCAGCCTCAGCTAGGGCGGCATGAGGCGCAAGTATCTGCGCCTGCGCCGCCCCGGTCGCTGGCGGCGGTTTGGGTCAGCGAAAGAATCCTCCTCCCTAGCCCTCTCCGCCGCTTCCTTCCGCGAGATAACCTCCTCGCAGAAGGCAGCGACCGCGGCCCAATTCCTGTCACTGCCAAGCACGAGTCGGAAGGTAAGGACTCCATGCCGTCGCCCCGCCCACTCCTCCAGCACTGGCTGGAGCGCCCCTACAGTCCAAAGACCGGCCCGGGGCGCCTCCAACCGTGCCCTCCATCTGGCCATGGCAGCTCGGCGGGCGTTGCCCTGCCACCTGGCCACCTCTCTGGGTAGGGGGCGTCCGCCCCCCTCCCGCTCTTGTGACGCCCGCCGATACACTTCAGCGAGCACCTCCGCCTCCAAGTCCCACGGGGGGATTCCGGCCAACGCGCAGGCCGCCTCCGTCGACACCGTGCGGTATCCACGTATGACCCTGGACGCAACGACTCTCTGTGGTCTCCACAGAAGAGCCCTGTTCAGTGCGTCCAGGGACCCCGCCCACACGGGTGCGCCGTACAGCGCCATCGACCGGACCACCCCCGCGTAAAGCCGTCGGCACGCATTGTTGGGTCCGTTCATATTCGGCATGAGCCGTGCAAGGGCGGACGCTGCGCCGACTAGCCTCGGGGACAGTTGGCGGAAGTGCTCGCGAAAGCGCCACCGCCCGTCCAGCACCAGGCCCAGATACTTAATCTGGGCCTGCACCCCAATCTGGACCCCGTCCACTGTGATTGAGGCGCCAGCAGGTGGCCGACGTCGGGGCCCATGGAAAAGTAGGGCCTCCGACTTGTCCAGGGCCACCCTAAGCCCCAGCGCCCCGATCCTCCTGACCACCTCCGAGGTCCCCTGACGGAACCACCTTAATGTATACTATCGGCGCGGGTCCGATAACAAGTGAGTACCCCTACTTGCTATCGAACCCTAATACCAGTAATGCATAATAATATGTGATAATCACCGCCAGTAAAGAATGGTATGGTGACATTTGTGTTCGTTGTGCCACACCACATAGTCTAAATACCTCGACTACGCTTATATACTATCGGCCTTCCAAAAATAAATCTAGTATAAAAGTTTATACTCAGAGTAAACGATGAATACGTAAAGTGGCAACAAATAAACTCGGAATAAATTTCTTTTTTTTGATCTATATTTTAGCACTTGACATGCTCAGCTACTTTAAAGTACAAATTATTATTTGTGAATGAGGAAAAAGAGAACTTTTAGTGCGAGCGGAAAACGAAAATTAATAGATTGAGAAATTTCGATATAGCTACAGCATAATGCATCCGTGTAACTTTCGCTAGTTCCAAAGATCGGAATCACTTGAATATGAGTAATATATTACACGTAACATTTGTCCGCAGGTTGTGGTTCAGCGGTTAGATACAGGCCGCCAAGGCAACCCGTCGCAATTTGAAGTCTACTTCTCTAATGTACCCAACTTGAAGTACCATACGACTGTGAAGGATAACATGTGCTTCCATGCCATCACCATGATGAAGGTAACTATTGGATATATTATTATTATAATATTTTTATTAAATGAAATTAGTGACCTAGTTAGTTTGCACGAACAAATTACGTCTAAAAGTAAAATCTGTTATCGAGTGGAGGTTGTAGTCAGCCAGACGAAAAGTGGTATAAAGCAGATTGGCGCTGCATTTTGTTCAACAAGTAAAATATTTCGAAAATAACTAAACCTAGTATATTTTGTCTATTTTAACAAACTAATAAATAACAGAATATATAGCAGCATGTTAAAAGTAATTATTGTGTAGATTATCGCGCGTCTGAAACACAAATCACTGAACACTTTGTTTATGAATATCGTTGTTTCGTAAAACTTTAATAACTACCGGTATATTAAATGAAGACAGCGCAGTATTTTTTAGACAAGGGTCAAGTGTATAAGATATAACATTTATAAAACTTAATTTATATCTATCCAGTAGTTTTATGCGCGCTCAACGGCAGATTTTATATAAATAAACACACACAAACATTTTGTAAAACGTCATGTAAAATTGTAACTGTCAGCGTGTGATACGTTTTCCTCGACTCTATTTTGTTCACATTGATCACGCTCAACAATTCATATACATCTCATACTATTATAAAGCTTTAACAGAGCTGTGTCTGTACATTTAAGATATTTGAGAAAATATTACTGAATTAGGCTATATAGGCGTGTCTCAACACAAAACGATTTTTTAGACTTTTTGTCTGTTTATCTGTTTGTCTGTTTGTTTGTTCGCGCAGCACGCAAAAACTACTGCACGGATTTTAATGCAACTTTTTTTGTTTGATAGCTCTTGATTAGACTTAACAACTGGTATACATTTTATCCCGCTACTTATCGGGAACCTGATATATAACCAAAAAACTAGCTTTTGGGTGCCCCGGAGCCGCGGACAAAAGCTAGTATTTTATAAATGGTGTATATTATACATAACACACAACTTATCAAATGTTCAGTTAACAATTGTATAAAATATTTCAAAACATATTCAACTAACACACGGTTCATAAGATCTTAGAGCAAACTACATTGACAGTACTAGTAAGTAATAGGTAAGTACTAGTACTTACAAACTTAGTTTAACTATAAACGAAGCGTATCTAAGATGTTTATAAGTAACTTGTCGTTTCCTAACAAATTATTCTAGAGAATATTATGGTAGGTACAACGCGAATGCTACTATTAGGTACTTAGGGAATAAAAATATTTGAAAGTGTCTATTGCATTTACTCGATGTTATGGGCGTATCGAATATTTTAAAGCTTTGCATTGTTTACTTTAGTCTACAGGCACTATACATGATCGAACGATCGAAATACAGGCCCCGTCAAAGGGCTTTGTGTTTAAGACGTACACAAACCTCAGTGTAAACTATGAGGTTTCACTTGCAATGCAGAACTGTACATAAAGTACGAGTATATATGTTTAGTCCACAGTCGAAGAACCATATATCTTCGACTGTGGTCACACTTTGCAACAACCAATATTGGTCTATAAAATAGTAAAAACGATTTTATACTGTCTAAGGGCTCAGACGAGCCAGCATCTCAAATGGAGGTAATTTGTAACCGCTGCTCATGGACTAATAAATCTATATTTTGACGGGCCTCGAGGCGTGGTCGGTAATGTAACCGACTTCCGTGCACGAGGTCGTGGGTTCGATTCCCACTCAGGACAATTATTTGTGTGATGAACACAGATACTTGTACTGCGTCTGGGTGTTTTCTATCTATTATATGTATGTATTTACAAAAAAAAGTAATATATTATGTATTATATATAAATATTTAATATAGGAAATATATAATAGGAACAAAACCCTGTTATGCAGTTGAGCTTTCGTTGTTGAATTGCGTAGTATTTCAATTTAGGTATTGCAGGATTTGTTCGTAAAAGTTAGTTCGTTAAAAGCGTCCGAGTTAATTCGAAACATAAAATATTTGTAGTGTGAGTTACATGAAAATTACCAAAGCCATTTTGAAAGTTAATTCATCGTTCATTCATTTACCATCAGAAAAATTAAATGTTGAGCAGTGCCTTGGCAGTCTCCAAACTATAGCTCTATCTGAGCTATTAAGATAGCATTTGAGATATTTGAGAAAAAATACTGTATTAGGGAACATGATACATTGGTTTTAAAAAATATATATAGGTAGGTATAGATAGAACCTGAAAGTTGTCTAGTTCGAGTTAAACTGCGTGTAGAGGCTTATGGTTATCTAAGTCCCATAAGCTTTTTTATCTCACCCTAATTGGTTTGTTTTCCTATGTATGTTACTTCAAATAGACTTCTTGTAGGTTTTTCTGTAATTTATACGTTAATATAACTTTAAACTATTTATATCTACCTATACTATTATAAAACTGTAACATAGCTATGTCTGTAAATTTAAGATATTTGAGAAAAAATGACTGTAATAGACTATATAGGCGTGTCTAAACAAAAAACTATTTTTTTAGAACTTTTGTCTGTTTGTCTGTTTGTTTGTTCGCGCATCACGCAAAAACTACAGAACGGATTTTGATGCAACTTTTTTTATTTGATAGCTCTCGATTAGAATTAACAACTGGTATACATTTTATAGCGCTACTATACCGGGAACCTGAGATATAACCCAAAAACTAGCTTTTGGATGCGGTGAAGCCGCGGACAAAAGCTAGTTAATTATAAAAATGTATATTTGTGATTCTCACAAC
Organism: Leucoma salicis; assembly: GCA_948253155.1. Taxonomy (NCBI): domain Eukaryota; kingdom Metazoa; phylum Arthropoda; class Insecta; order Lepidoptera; family Erebidae; genus Leucoma; species Leucoma salicis. The sequence continues at coordinate 26,268,578 of OX411803.1, forward strand.
GAGCCCTTTCATTTGATTAAATCTAGCTTGCAAAATTTTTCTACCTCCCAAACACTCAAACTAGGTACCTCTTTTACCTCAACAATCATTTCTTTACATTACACGTACCTACGCTTACTTAGGTCACCGACTTATGTGTACCAAATTTCAACTCGATCGGTGCAAATTGGAAAAATTGGCCGTGACAGACGAAAGACAGACAAACAGACACACGAGTGATTCTATACAAGATATTCGTTTTCCTTTTGAGGTACGGAACTCAAGAACTATATTGGTTTTAAATAATCCATGAGCGGTCGTTACCACTTACCATCACGTGGGCCGTGGATCGTCCGCCATCATAATTATGGAAAAAAAAAGTTTGAACTGCAAAGACTATAGAATAGATGTTTTTTTATAAAATTCCTAGTTAACCGCGTAAATTAGCAATAAGTTTATTTATGCACTTCGTTGAATAGAATATATCATTGAAATTTTGGAATATTTTCAAATCATAGCAGTTTGGGCCTTAAGGCATTACTTGATTCGAATACTTGGCACTCTGTTCTCTCTGCCTACCCCGCAAGGGAAATGGCGTGATGATAAGCTAGTTAGTATTGATTCGAACAGAGCCTTAAATCAGTGTTTAATCTATACTACTCGTATTATAAAGCTCAAGCTACAAGTCTGTACATTTAAGATATTTGAGAAAAAAATATTACTACATAGGCGTGTTTAAACACAAAACAATTTTTTTTTCGAATTTTTGTCAGTTTGTTTGTTCGCGCATCACGCAAAAACTATTGAAGGGATTTTGATGCAACTTTTTTTTATTTGATAGCTCTTGATTAGACTTAAATAATTCAATAAATATTCACGGACATTTTCACACAACGTCCTCTGGTCCCAAACTAAACTTAATGCTTGTGCTATGGGTACCAGATTACGGATATAATACATATAAGTACTACTTTTTTTTTTGTAAATTCATACATATAATAGACTAGCTGGCCCGGCAAACGTTGTTTTGCCATATAAATTATTATTTCTAGGTAATTTCTAGTGTAGACAAAAATAACTGACTCATTGTAAGTGTGTAAGGATGTGGTATATGCGTGAAATAGGCATGGAGCACTGTGAACGATGAGAGAATATCAAAATAACAAACGCCAAACATTATTATTTTTAAGTTATTGTAGGTTATTTCTTAAAATTACATATCACTATTTAATTACGACAGTAACACTAACAAACAATATCAGTCTCAATGCTATAGCGTGAACAATATTTTTTGTTAACCCATCTTTAGCTAACATAGCGGTCGCCCGCGGCTCCGCCCGCGTGGATGTCGGTTACCGCTGCAAAAAGTCTTCCCAGAAAAGACACGGTCAGCAAAATGATTCCCAGGTCAATTCACAGACACTGACACTAACATCGACGACGCAGTCATTATCCGCAGGCTGCATAGATTATCTTTATGAGGATGTTAAAGTTGTTAATGATGAAAATATTTAAATATAATTAATACTAAGTTTTTACTTCTGCCGGCAGTCCCGGAGTGAAACCCGTTGTTTTAGGATAGATAACTAAAGCGATTATTGTAGAGCTTCTCTATAAACAACATTTGACGTTAAATTATTTTCAGGTAACAAAATATACTGATGGTCGGGAGCCCCGACCCGTGATAGGGCAATGTAAAGTTGCCCATGCGTAAAACATTCTTTTCGTAAATCAATTCCTACTAATTTGAATGTTTGGCCCTGGGATTTGTTTATCGTTAGTGCGAAAGAAATTTTTACTGGAAATTGTAGCCTTTTGAAGGGTATAGGCAAATCAGTAGGAATCATGGGTATTCTTGGTATATGAGCTAATTCACCAGCTGCAGGGCCGGTGATAATCTTCGCTACTATTAAATTATCTTTTAGCTCCTTTATAAAAAGTCTCGTGCCATTACACATGTTGGGGGGGCTTAAATTTCTGAGAAGCATTATCGGCGTGCCAACTTTTAACGACAGTTCATGAGGTGGTAGCCCAGCGGGGTTCAGAGAATTTAAAAATTCATGGGGGTAGTGCACTGCGTCCTCGATGTTAGTGACGGTGTCTATGGATTTATAGCACTTTACTTCACCCGGTACTTTCTGCATAATTAAATTGTTTATTTCGTTGACTGTTTCATTCCTGGGAGAAACTATTGCTCTACAACACAGCCAACGAAAATCATTTTGATGTATGTTTTCGATGTCAGGATATATAGCATCTATCAGACTATCTAAATTATGGACTATTTGGCCTAGAGACTCATCCAAAGTAACTACATAATCAGTGCCCAAATTTAAAGATGGAAAAATTCCTTCTCCAAGTTTCAGCAGCTGTTGTGGAAAATTGCTATGCGTATTTCCACGTAGATGAGCTCTCATATTGGTGCGCAAATTTAAATGTTGAACAGATGTCCGAAGTTGAGACGATTTTAAACATGCCTTATAATATCTGCTCGCGTACCTCTGTTGACGACTGGAAGCGTTTGTCGGAAATCTCCAGCAAATACAAAAGTGATACCACCCATGACATTAGCAGAGCTTCGGAGGTCTTTTAAAGTACGGTCTACGGCCTCCACATGAGCTCTATGACTCATGGTGCATTCATCCCATATTACCAACGACGCGTCTTGCAGTAACTTACCAAGAGGCCCATTTTTCCGAATAGAGCACGTACACCGTTGATCTAAAGATACGGATAGCGGGAGTTTAAACGTAGAGTGAGCAGTTTTTCCTTCGTTCAAGAGAGTTGCAGCAATTCCTGACGAAGCAACTGCAATCGCAATCTTCCCTGATTGCCGTATCTTAGCAAGTATCAAATTTGCGAGAAAAGTCTTTACGGTGCCTCCTGGAGCGTCCAATAAAAATAATCTCCCCATGTTATTGTTCACGCTATCCACAATAGTCTCATAAGCATGTCTTTGATCTGGTACTAATTTTGGCACATTGTCATTTACAAACGCTGTTAAATCATTTCTGTTATACTGTACCATTGTGTCAATAGTATTATTATGGGTACGAACGGGAGAAGGTAATCCAAAATCACTTAAATTTTTGTCGTTTAATTCTAGTAGTTTGTTTTCTATTTCAATTAATCCTTCATTATAAATGACTTCAGTGAAGGGTAAAGTGTTATCCTGATTTTGTTGTCTGATACGATGTCTAATATCTTCACAGAACTGATCTTTGAAAGTATCCCATAACTTCAATGGTTCCGATGGTTGACAAAATAAAAGTATGACTACGAACAACTCCCTTAGTTTTTTTGGACAATGTGATAACGAAGCTTCGCTTAAAGTGTTACCCCAATGGTCATCGTTTTCAAGTAAATCTCGGTCACGGCAAGCTGCTTGATACGTCTCTTTGACAATACCGTTTATAGTTTTAAGGTATGCAAATGAGGTCGGACCGCGTACGTGGTGCAGTAGAATCCTAAGATAAAAACACTCTGATTGTGATGGATGTATCCCGTAGACTCTACCTAAAGCGGCATCTTTTTTTATCTCCGGATGTCCAACTACATCTTCACCACGCCTCCTTCTAGTGAATTTATTATTTGCCCATGTATAGTATTGCGGGACTTCATGATACAGAAGAGTTTTCGCGAATTCATCTTCATTACAGAGAGCAAAAAATGCCAGTAATGTGGTATTGCGTGGGTTTTGGACAACTTGATGAGCTGTCCCTGGTGCAAAATACACCCTTTAACCGTTCTCTAGATGAACGGCCAAATGCACTACAGTAGGATGCCGGTCGTGAATGGGAAATTCAAATAAGCGCCAGACAGCTTCAGATGTGCTTATGTACCTGTCATTTAAATAGTTTTCGACCTCATCGTGTGGGTTTCTAAGGCTGAAAGTTGCCTGATCTGAACCTTTATTTATATACTTACATATATATTTAATGGCTTGGACTGAGTGGCAATACTCCACGTTTATATGAGCGTTAAAAGTCTTACATAGTAGCGAGGAGTATGGAACAATCCACCTATTATCTATCGTCACCATGTTGCCCCTGATTTGTAGCGTAGTGCTCCGACCGCCGTTTCCTGTATCGCGCCTACGATAAACTGGATACCCATCCTCTCCGGTCTGGGTATCGTTCATGAAACGGCGAGGGTATTTTTTTGTGCAGACACCGTTCTTCATGCATGGTGCAGCTAAATTATGTTCTCCGCAGGGTCCATGTACCATATTTTTAGTTATAACGTCGTGTAGTACCGGATCAATTTCTTGATCGGGTAGCTCCGCCACTATGACACTGTCGATCTCATCTGGTTGTATTTTAGTTTCTAGCCAGAACAGCAAATGACAATGAGGTAAACCGCGCTTTTGCCACTCCACACTTGCCATATAACATTTTACTTTACCGAATATCTGTTCTTTGACAAATAATTTGATGAATTTCTTCATCTTTAAATGAAATACACGTGAAATTATGTCATGACGGTCGAAAGACCGTTGTCCTGGTAGCAGCTCCGCCTTAATTTCAGGCCATTCGGGGTTACATGTAAAAGTGACAAATAAGTCAGGTCTAGCATAATTTCGGACGTACGTCATCGCGTCCTGCGTTTTCTCGTGCATGAAACGCGGAGAACCTACGGGTTCTCGGGAATGACGATGGCAATATGACATGACCGATATTTGATGGATCAACATTTGCGTCATGATTTAAGGTATCTCTGAGATGAATGTAGTCATCAGCCCTCAGTCTTTGTTGATTCCGAGAAATATAATTTAATCTTTCCGATATCATTTTCGCCATCATGTCAACACAATATTGGCTAAATAAGTCTCTGTAATAATGTAACGGATTAAAAGAGTTAGTTCTAAACATTAATCTAAATGCATAAAATTGCATACTCGAAACAGTTTTATTACGCGCAGTACCCTGCTGAGGGATAGACAAATAATAACCGTCTTCTCCTGTCACAAACATTATAGGATACTGTAGTGGATCATAGGACCGATGTAGCTCGGAAACTTTTGAGCTGTCCGTCTCTACCGTGTAAGACTATATCCCTGGGACCTTTGTCTTCATCGACCAAGAGAACGGCTACCTCGTTTACAGTAAAAGCATTATATCTGCCTCTGTGTGCTGTCTGTGGAGTGCGATCTGAATGAATAATTAACTTTAAATTATCTGAGGAGTTGAGTTCTAAGTTTTGTTTAAAACTTCGTATATACACGTTATGATTATTCAGTGGTCTGTAATTCGCGAATTAAATCCATTTTTAAGGTTGGTGCGATGCTTGATCGCAGCGATAACTGGTCTGCATCCGAAATAAAATATATTTGCAAGAACTGTTGTTTTTGGCCTGATGGTGGTGAAAGGCTACCAATGAGATGATACACCTGTCCTTAAATTTTAAAAGTGGGCATAAAGTACCTTCCCTGATTTCTTTTGCGCCAAAAGAAGTCATTTGAAAAAGACTATTGTATTTACGTATATTTGTTAAAAAATTACCAGATAATGGATGCTTATTAGTTAAAAGATTTTTTATTGGTTGTGGCGGCTCCTGAAGGTTAGGAAAACAAACTTTACCTGAAGCACAGCACATACCATTAGGTTCGTCCGCCCATTTCTTGGCAGAGCAGTTAGAGCAGATCTTATTCATGACTCCGATTTGGACGGACGCTTGTTGTGCATAATCAACCTGCGGATCATAACTGAAAGCCAGTCTGTTGCTGCTAGCTAAAATTCGATTGCGAACTCTATTTGTGGACCACTGCTGTCTCTCTGCCTGAGCTCTAAGTCGCTGCAAGCGCTCGACACTCGACTCTCTTTCGCGCAACTGAGAGGTCCTTATATTTTGTTCATGAAGACGATGGGAACGCTCCAGCCTCGACTCTCGTGCACGTAACTCAGAGGTTCTCAGATTTTGTTGTGCAAGGCGTTGCGAACGTTCGACACTCGACTCTCGTGCGCGTACCTGAGAGTTTCTCTGATTTTGTTCAGCAAGGCGTTCACAACGTTCTCAACGTTCAGGTGAAAATTCTCCCATACGACGTATTCTTGCTGCCCGTGCTTGAGAACTATGTTTAGAAAGTTGAGACCTGGCTCTCTTAGGCATTTTCAAATGTTTAAGAAAATGCTAATAGCGTGTAATATTCTAGCTCTGAAAAGAACTGTTGTTTAGCCCTGAAAAGAACTGCTGTGTAGCCCTGAAAAGAACTGTTGGTTAGCCCTGAAAAGAAGTGTTGGTTACCCCTGAAAAAAACTGTTGGTTAGCCCTGAACAGAAATGTTGATTAGCTCTGAGAAAAACTTTTGCGTAGGTGTAGTTTTAAGAAAGAAATCTAAAAAAAATCGCACGAAAGACTTCGCGCACGACCGCTGCGTAGGGAACCGACCTCGCGTCTAAGCCGCGCGGGTACCTTACTCATAGATCTGAACTCCCCTTCCACATGTGCACCCCGCCTTGGTGACGCTCACTTCGCAACGGGCCGTGCAGCAGAAAACGTAATATTTTAATTTCGCCATAACTTCAAAACCAAATGTCCAATTTTAATCATTCAAAGACCAAATATTATCTACATAAACTGTACTTAATGATGAAATATTTTGATAAGGATTAATAGCATGAGTAAAATAAATGCGTTTAAATGTAGTCCAAAAAAATTCAAGATTTTTAAATAAAAAAATGGTTGTTGGGCCTCACTCGACATAGATAGTGTGCCGCGGACTTTTTGTAGATATTTATAAGATCTACAATTAATTAGAACATTTTATGGTTCTATCTTTTATAGTTTAGGCAGCGTACGCAAAATAAGTAACTTTTCTGGTTGATTTTTTACACCTTGGGTCCGAAAAAACCCAAATATCTTACAGAACCCTATTTTTTTCCAAAATAAAATTTAGCCTTTGTTACTCGTGGATAATGTAGCTTTCGAATGGTGAAAAAATTTTTAAAAACGGTCCAGTAGTTTTTGAGCCTATTCATTACAACCAAACAAACAAATAAACTACTATATCGGGAACCTGAGATATGACCTAAAAACTAGCTTTTGGCTGCGGAGGCGCCGCGGGCAAAGGCTAATAAATTATAAAAATATTGTTTAAAATAATCTAGCTCGATATTACCATAGTTAGCTTGTGGTAGAGCCTTGCTTATCTCACGATGAATCTGCCTGCTCGATCGGGGAAGTACCACCCTCTCACAAAAGATTAGCGTAAACCAACAGTAGTGGTTTTATTACACTAGCTTAAAATCTCATACATTGTAAGCATAAATCTTAGAGTAGATATTTTTAATCGTGTTTCTAAACGAATATTATGTGGGTTGAAATAAATAAACCAAAAATTTGTAAAATCATATTAGTATATTTTATGTTATATTTTCATATTAGTATATTACATTATTGTGGGTAGATGAATCCGTTGAAACAACATATCAGCTTTGGACATCTACCATCTAAGTCCACCCGTGATCATGAATGCTGTAAAGTGTTCGAAACGTCGGGATAGTATAAAAATCAAGTAAACGCGATAGATTCCGTAAACGTATTTTTATTTCAAAATACCTATAATGTATTTATTATTGTCTCTGGTTGTCAAATTGTTGACATAACTAATTTTATTATTATATTCCATTAAAATATAAGTCTATTAATTTTATATTATTATATAGTGTTAAAATGCTGCCTACACAACGTACTCCACCCAAAAAAAAGGTAATACCACGAGTCCAACTCCAGAGTGACTTCGTAAAAACAACCAGAAACAAACGTCTAAGAGGGGATAATTTGTCACGAACAGAGCAACTGCTAAGCTCTGAAGATCTTCAAGATGTACATCCAAATTGGAAGAGAGACCAGGATAGCAATATCTCTTAAGTTCCTAGCTGAGCAAACGTCTATAATGATAAAACTAGCAACAGACATTGGCGAAATTAAAACCCAAAACTCTCAAATTAAGGCATTTAATGATAAAATTCGGAAGGTAAATGAAGAGATGGCGACATCAATGTCTTTTCTTAACAATCAATTTGAAGATATGAAGAACGAACTCGCAGCCCTGAGGAAGGAAAGACTGGACCAACAAAGATACATCAACACAAAATCAACAGAAAATCTCGAAAGGAAAAACAACTCAAGTCGTGCTCATCTGGAATCGAACTTCGAAATATTCCACATGAAAACACTGAGAGTAACTCCTCGCTAGTGAATACAGTACGCAAACTAGGAGAAGCAGTTGGAGTTCGTATCTCTAAAAACGATCTGCGTGACACATATCGACTACCGGGAAAATCTACCAATACTTTAACTCCTCGCCCCATAATTGCAGAGTTTACTAAGGTGCAAACGAAACAAACGCTAATATCTGCCGTAAGATCCTTCAACAACGGAAAGCCTTAAGAATTGTATAAATAATGAACTTGAACAAATAAATATCAGCAACTCTTTTGCTTGCAACCCTGAGGATTGTACAAATTACTTAAGCAATTTTACACGCTATACCAGGGTAATTCATATAAATATACGAAGTTTGAATAAAAATTTTGACCACTTTCAAGTATTATTGCAGTCTATTAAAGTTAAATTTGATATAATTATTCTGACTGAATGTTGGCTCAGCAAAGTAACCAACATACCACCAATGAATAATTTTTATGCTTACGCTACTCTAACAAACTCCAATCAAAACGATGCAGTTATAATATACACAAAACTTGGGTTACAAACCACGGTGTGGGAACCAAACTTTAAAGGGGGCAATTGCCTTATTTGCCAAATTGAAAACAAATTATTAGTTGCAGTCTATCGCGCCCCATCACACAATTCAAACAACAGTTTTGACGATTTCCTAACAAGTTTAAATAGTATTTATGATCAGATATTAAAAAAATATACCAAATATTGCTCTAATAGGCTACATAAATATTGACATAAGAAAAAATAATATGACTGATCGAAGCCTTGACTACCTTATCTTAAATGCCTCTCAAGGGATGCTGCCTGCTCATTTGTTTTCTACACGATTGGACAACTGTTTAGACCACATTATCTTAAAGACAAATCTACCAGCTACTACACTAGTTCTAAATTCATACATTGCTGACCATAAACCCATCATATTAGCTATTAGTAACACCAACCCAACAAGGAAGACAAGACAAATCAATAGTCGATTTAATTATGAAGCAATAAAGTTAGAACTAGGATCTACAGACTTTACAATTATATACACAATTACAGATGCTAACCTAGCTATGAATATATTTATAAATAAAATAAAGTCAGTCATGTCTAGACACAAAAAACAAATCAAAATCCCCAAGCAAAAAAGAGTGCTAAAGCCTTGGATTACCCCAGGCTTACTAAAATGCATTAGAAACAGAGACAGGTTGCATATGCAATCTAGAACATTTCCCGATAATCTTATTTTAAAAGTTTCATATACCCGTTATAGAAATTTTTGTAATTCACTACTTAGAAAACTGAAATTCAATTATCAGCAAAATGAGCTTGAAAAACTAGCAAAACTCCTAAAGCGCTATGGAAAACTATGAAGGAAATTACTAACACCCAAAGAATAAACACTAGCCCGGTCGAGCTTCTTCAAATAGATGAAAATCCTAAATTATCAATTAACAAAGTATGCAATTTTTTTATTAGTGTAAGCAAAGATATGGCAGAAAAAATCATATCACGGGATATACGCTCACCAACCCTGGCTCAAAATCACCCCCCAGAAGAATTATGTCCACCTCTAAATTCCCTCAGGGTTATAGAAGTAGATGAGAGTGAGATCGAGTCTCTGATTCTTCAATTACGAAATGACTGTGCCGTTGGGTGGGATGGAATGCAAAACAAATGCAAGCAATGTTATTAAAAAACAATCGTAATATAACTTATCAATCTTTGTTTACAAATAAGTGTTTTCCCGGACTGCCTTAAAAAAGCCATAGTTTACCCTATTCACAAGGGTGGGGGCAAATACTGTGTTAACAATTACAGACCAATATCATTACTCTCTGCCCTCTCTAAAATACTAGAAAACATACTTAATAATCGACTCCGTACGTTTCTAGAAAAATTCAAACTTTTAGCTGATAACCATTATGGGTTTAGGACTGGAGTATCAACAGAAGATGCGGTACTTGATTTAGCATAATTGGTTCCCAGTAAACTGGATAACAAAACAAAATGTATGGGGATATTTTTGAACCTCTCCAAAGCGTTTGACACAGTCTCTGTCCCCTTGCTTATAACTAAATTAGAGCGCCTAGGTATACGCGGAACTATCCTTGATATCTTCAAAGACTATTTGAAAAATCGGACACAAAGAGTCAAGATTGATTCGCACCTAAGTGATGAAGATTCGGTTAGTTATGGTGTTCCACAGGGAAGCATACTCGGTCCTACCTTGTTCCAAATTTATATGAACGAACTATGCAAGATGAACTTCCCAAACTCTAAAATATATGCATATGCTGACGATACCGCTATTATCGTCTATGGTCAGACATGGGATTTTGTTAAAATTGAGGCGGAAAAAACACTCACTAAAATAACAAAATGGCTAAATCTAAATCTTTTAACTTTAAATCTAAATAAAACGTTCTATATACCTTTTGCAATCTGTCGTAACACTCTACCATCCCAGACCTACACCGTAATAGCTCACTCTTGCTTAGATCAATCGCCACCTTGTACCTGTCAAACACTCTCTAGAACAGACAATGTGAAATACCTGGGTGTGTATATAGATGACGCATTAACATATTGACACCCTTACTGTCAGAGTCTATTCTGAGGAAACATACAAGCATTCCCTACTCAAATCCAAGGAAGCGTACAAATTTGCGCACATGCACTCCACACAACACTACTTTCGCTAGACACCAGTACAATACATTAAGCACACACATTTACATGGCAACACATAAACAATTAAATATTACTGACCATAATAGTCACATTATTCAAACGACTGTCAAAGACTGGCTTAAAAAACAAGACTATGACCAAACGGAATCCTTGCTTACCTTCATTAGTTAATTCAAGAACATGTAACATACAGACGAACTAATACCACACACGCACACACACAAACGCGCACACACATACACACTCAACATACACACAAGTAAACACACACACTCAATAAAAAATAATATTTACACATATATAATATTTAACTTTCTATATTTAAACTAGAAACATTGATTTAGGCTCTGAAGGGTGGAGAACGTATTCCACTATTGCGCATACATTTAAGATAATGTTAACAAAAACATAGCTGAACACTGTCTCTTAAGTCACAGGATATCCTAGTTTAAGAGACAGGTTTACTAACTGTGCACACAGATTTCAGCTACAACAATTTAAGAAAACTACTATTATACACCAGATATTTTTGTTGATTTAAATATCTAAAAAATGAGCTGTAATTTTTCTGGAAATAAATATTATTATTATTATTCTCTTTATTTATTTTATATCACATTATATACACTTTTAAATATATTATGAAAAGAAACAAACACTCACACAAACATACTAACATACTTATAAAAATACAAACAAAAACACAAACGAGTAAACATAACAAATTTAAAAATGTATAAAATAGATAGACCACCGACAACGGGTGCTTGGACCAAGTTGCCGGTGGTTAGGGCTCCAGAGTAAGGAACCTCCTCACAATACGTGCCGTGTTGAGGAGTACTGCCTTTTGCATCAAGCCCTTAAGCCAGCCGTCCAACGAGAGTCTCAATAGGTGTTGGTCGAGACTCTTGGCAATCAGTCCATTAACCGATATGACTATCGGAACAATAATTGTTGAATCAACATTCCACATGTCGGTAATCTCGTGAGCTAAATCCAAATATTTCATTTGCTTTTCTTTTTCAGCTTTCACGAGATTCTCGTCATGCGGAATAGTGACGTCAACAATTATTGCACGGTGCTCTGATCGGTCTATCACCACTATATCAGGCTTGTTAGCAACAATAGTCCTGTCAGTAATGACAGACCGATCCCAGTACAACGTGGCACGGTCATTTTCGAGAACTGGGTCGGGCACGTATTTATAGTATGGCACTTCAATTTCCACCAGATTGTATTTAAGAGCAAGTTGCTGGTGAACAATCCTGGCTACCTGGTTATGTCTGTGCAAATAATCGCCGTTGGCAAGACGAGTACAACCGGAAACAATATGCCTGAGTGATTCTCCGGGACGGTGGCATGCCCGACAGATGTCAACCGTACCATCTTCCAGGATATATTTTCGGTAGTTATTCGTCATCACAACTTCATCCATTATTGCAAAGACAAAACCTTCAGTTTCTCCGAAGAGATCAATGAATTGCAGCCAGGAAACAGATGCTGCAAAATCAACATCAGGCCCATGTAAGGCCCGATAAAAACGTCCATGCAGCTCCTTGCTCCTCCATACCTCCCGGCGGTCTTCAATGCCAAGCACTATAGGCTTGTGCCAGTTCTCTTTAGCCAAAGCAAGCGGGGTAAATCCTTGATCCACTCTAACTACATCACGATGCACGTCCATGTCAGTATTGAGAAAATATTCTCGGAGGTTGTATACCTCGCGGTTATGAAGGGTTTTGATGTTTAAAAAACCACGACCCCCACATCTCCGCGGGATATACAACCTCATTACCGATGAGCGCGGGTGGTGCATTCGGTATGCAGTCAGAAGTGAGTGGACCTTTCTATCAAGGGTATCAAGTTCAGCCTGAGTCCATCTGAGTATGCCAAAGGAATACATCAAGACAGGCATGACCCAACTGTTACAGGCACGCACCTTGTTGCCGCCAGAAAGTAGACTATTAAGTACTTTTCTTAAGCGGCAAAAGAAGCGCTCCTGCAACTTTTGTTTCATGACTGCCTCAGAGATGCATAACGCCTGTGACATACCCAGATATTTGTAGGTCTCGGTAGCAGACAGAGACCGGAGTTGTGTGAAATCTGAAAGTTGCATTCCTTCAGATTCCACAACGACACCTCGCTTTACATGTAAGACTGCACATTTATCCACACCAAACTCCATTCTGATAGACTTACTGAAGGTTTCAGTTACCTTAAGTAATGCCATCAGTTAAGGTCTGGTGGGGGCAAATAACTTTAAGTCATCCATGTAAAGGAGGTGGGATAGACCCCGACTCTCTCTCCGCAACCGATAGCCTAGGCCTGAATTCTCTAGTAAAGTACTAAGAGGATTCAGGGCCAGGCAAAACCACAATGTACTGAGGCTGTCCCCCTGGAATATACCCCGCTCAATTTTTATTGGTGCGTCATGTACCTGAAGCCAGCGACGATCTGGATAGTAAAGGGCCGTTCTCCATTGCCCCATACACGTCTTCAAGAAGGCACGTAGAGTTGCATCAATTTTATACAACTCCAGTACCCTCAAGAGCCATGTATGGGGAACAGAGTCATAGGCTTTCTTATAGTCTATCCAGGCCATCACCAACTCTTTCCGGCCGCGACGAACCTGTTGGCTTATGACCGTGTCAATAATAAGGAGCTCTTTAGTTCCACGTGCCCCGCTCCTACATCCATTTTGAGATTTGGCCAAAATAGAATTTTTCACAATATGTGAAGAAATTTTTACTGTCAAAATGGATGTAAGGAGCTTATATATTGTAGGCAGGCAAGTAATGGTCCTGTAACTTTTGGGGTCCGCGGAACTACCACTCTTATAGAGAAGGTAGGTCGTACCGACAGTTAAAAAACGTGGTAACGACCTCGATGTCAAACGCAACTGAAATTGAGATGCCAAACGAGCATGTGAACTGCGTAACCATTTGAGCCAAAAATTGTGCAGTCCGTCCATTCCCGCGGTTTTCCAATTAGGTAACGAACGGACTGCACTGGTTACATCACTTGTTGTTATTAGTACTGCTTCCATATCAGTAATATGTTCACATGATCGTTTGACATCTCGCATCCAGCCACATTCCTCATGAATGACAGGCCTCGACCAGATGTTTTGCCAAAACGTAGTAGTGGCATAAACATCTGGAAGATCCCTGACATTCAGATCTACATCGGGCCGTTCCCAATTACGGTAGACCTGCCTCTCGTCTCTCTGGAATGTACGATTCACAGTGCATCGACCTACTCTCCGTTTGTAGCGCCTAACGCGATTTGCCCACGCATAAATTTTCTGCTTCAGGAAGTCTATGCGTTCTGTGACGTGGGACATATATTCTCGGGGATTTATTTCAGTCCCCGAGAAAGCCCGATTCACAAAACGCATGACTTATATTATTATTATTATTTATTAACTTTGCAATTCAAATGTCACGTTAACATAACGTTTCGTAGATAACTAATCAATAGTTAAGCTAACTTTGTACTACTAGGTTTCTTTAACTTCAACTGGATGATATCTACAAGCTTATTATTGTAAGCGTTATACGCATGCGTATAAGCGCGAGCGAGATAGAAGTCGGACGTCGGGGCCCATCCCTACAAATATTTGTATGTTGCAGCATGTATTCCATTATTCCTGCTGTACGTATATTAACGGCCTTTTCTCATTAATTTTTATTGCAAAATTGGTCTGCTTTCTTATTTTATCGGGATAGTTTATAGCCTATAACACCCCTTAAAGTCCGTTCTAAATATCGTTGATAGAATTTTTAAAATAGGACAAGTATTTTCAGACATTACTGCCGACATCACAACATACAAACATCCTTTCCATCCATCCATCAGTCTTTTAAAGTCCACTGCTGGACGTAGGCCTCCCCAAGAATGGGGGATAGTGCCGTAATCGCCACGCTTGACAGGCGGGTTGGCAATCGCAGTGGATGTTGTTAATACTCGAAGGAGTGCTGCTGCCCACTTCCCCGGTATGCCCTCAGTCGGTTATTACGACTACCATGAATGGAGAGGGGTGGGATAATTCTAAAGCCGGCCCCACGTGGCAAAACATCCTTTAAATTATTAGTATACTGCGATGTAACTTTTATTTCCATTTCGATAAACAATCGGAACTAGTGTTACTGTAATAATTACCATATTTTTTTAAACTTAGTTTTAATCGTCAATGTTGCTTATAGGAATTTCAGAACTTCTCGTTTGAAGAACTTCGCTTAGCAAGTGAGCCCTGGGATGATCTGGAAGTTATAGGTAGCACTTTCCCGCACAATGGGCTCATCCCTGCTGAGCGTCTGATTGTACGCTGTCAGCCCGATGGCTCATATGTGGCCCTTTGGACACCCCGGAATGCCGGAAAATATGTATTTCGTTGCACTCTTGATGATCAACCCACTGCTCAGGTATTATTATGTTTTATAACCTAAATATAAATTTATCTGATAATGATTTTTATAATTGTAAAGCACTCTGTAAGACAATCGTTAAGGCTCGTACCTCTCGTGAATAATAAGTAATAAGTATATATTAGTATATTTTATTAGTATATTTGAAATAAAAAAAACACAAAATAATACAAAACTGCAAATATGAGGTTATAATGTTACATGACCTTGTAGATGATAATGTGTATTTAAAAAAAAAAATTAAAATATGTTTACTTACCTAT
This sequence comes from Leucoma salicis, assembly GCA_948253155.1. Taxonomy (NCBI): domain Eukaryota; kingdom Metazoa; phylum Arthropoda; class Insecta; order Lepidoptera; family Erebidae; genus Leucoma; species Leucoma salicis. The sequence continues at coordinate 26,284,110 of OX411803.1, forward strand.
CCTACGTATTTTATATTTGCACTATCCACCGTACTAGTAAAAACTGTCCTACGGTATGATAGTCCTCTTTTTATTAAAACAATTAGATACAGAACACACAGAAAACAATAGTTTTATAACAGATGATATGTTTAGATATTGTGTACGATGCGGGTACACGAAGATTATTGAGTATAGCTTGAAGGTTCTGTTACGATCTCATGGACTCATTAGATGCAAGCGTGTTTCTCGTGTACTACTGATGCAAGCCTGTTAATATCTCGTTGCCAAAAATTATCATGAAGGAAAGCCCTTCGATAGTCTTCGGTCTGATAATCCAAAAGCTCGGAATGCAGATAAATGAGGCGTTATGCACACATATGGTTCAGGTCTGTGCTAAACCGTGTTTGATAGTTGTTAAAGTAGGTATTTGTTGCTTACAGGAGCTCACTGTGGAAGTCGCTGAGAGTGTGCTGGAGGGTCCACCCGAGCGAGCAGTTCAGGCAAATAGCACGTTGCCGTCCACTCCGCCTGCTAAATTACTGCGGTTCGCTGCTACATCCAGCGCGGGACTGCGTGTTAGGGCGAGCCCCAGCTTGCAAGCTGAAGAACTGGGGCGCATACCACCAGATGTTAATATCGCCTTTATTGAAGAGGTATTATTATTTTTGATCTATATTTTTAGCATTTGACATGCTCCGCCACTTTTTAAAGTACTAATTATTTGAGAATAAGGAAAAAGAGATCGGTTTAATGCATGTAAATGCTTCCGATAGATGGGGCTGGTCGTAAAGACAAATGTAATAAGGAGATTGGGATGGTCGAAAGACCTGTACTATAGCTCAGTGGCTTAGAGCACTTCCCCGGATTGGAAGAGGCGCGGGTTCGATTCCCGCTAGTACAAAAAATCTCTTTTTCCTTATTCTCAAATAATTTGTACTTTAAAAAGAGGTATTATTATTTTCCCAACTTTCTCTTAGTAAATTATTTGCGTAAATTGACAAACTTAATCCTTAAAATACATCACCGATTAGCTTTTATTCTTTGACAGCATAGTTAAGGACATTTAATTAAAATAAAGTACCACTCATGATGTGATAGTTTCCTCTACACTATTTTTATTACTGGTTGTGCTCATATTGTCCTTTTTTCAATTATTTTTATCCTTCTAACAGTGACTAAGTAAAACATTGAACATAGCATTCGATACTCTTTATCCATTAATTTACCAGAAGCTTAATATTAGAATTTCTCATTAGAAACGAGATAGTCGCTAAGGGTTGCTCTATGCCTGTTTGTCGAAATAATTTGATTGTTCTTCAGTTGGTGAACAAGGATGGGACATGGGTGCGTCTTAGCGCGGAGTCGTTGCGAGAGTATGCAGACGGTGCTGAAGTGGCGTGGTGTCTGCAGCAACACCGACATTTGGACCGCTCCTTGCTTGTACCCGTTGACCCCACTACGCCTCCGCAGGTATTCGTAAATCATTCCCGGCTTAATTTAAAAAAAAAGCAAGCATGTTTGTAGTCATGGTTTATTGTCATTGTCGTCCTAGCGTTAGTCCTGGTTGCGTCCTAAGTTATAACTTTGGAGCCCGGGGCCAATTTTTTAAACTTGCTTTTCGACTTTATACGGCGACACCTATATTGACAGTTCGAGCTATGCTTGAAAAAAGAATAATGAAATTATACATTAATTTTTATTTTCAACTCTTTTTAATGTTCCGCTATTGGGCTCATAGTGCAAGGGGTTTTAGGTCCACTACCCTGGTCCAGTGTAAATCGGCAGACTTCACTAGCTATCAAGAAAATCTTTTAAGTATGCAAGTTTCCTCACGGTATTTTACTTCACGGAGCAGTGTAATTTATTTAAAGACAATTAAAATTATTTAATTAAATTTAAAATATTGTTATCAAAATGCCGTCAAATGCAAATAGCACGCGATTGGCTTCTATTTGTGTTAGTATTTTTTTTGTGCGATGTGTGTATAACGCACTTGATATTAATTTATCATTAGTCGGAGTTTACGGGCGTTTGGAGTGGCTACGGTGATGCGCGGGGCCACACGCAGCATTGGACTCGGGAGGACGATGACGACGTCCTCACTGGTAAGTGTCGTCACCATACAAATTTTATAATAATTGAAAACTTAGAAACGGTAAAATACGCTTAAAAATAGTTATTCAGTTGTTCACAATGATACTCGTACTTAAATAATAGTCTTGTCGAGGCAATAAATTGTGGAATACTTATAATAGGCTGATAGATATCTATCAATCTATCAGCCTATTGATGTCCACTGTTGGACTTAGGTCTCCCCAGAAGAGCGCCACAATGAGCTACTCTGAGCAGCCTGCATGCAATGGCTCCCTTCGGCTTTGAGCAGATCAATAGTGTGTTTATATATTTTGGTATAGGTAGGCATTTCAATGTATGTGGTGACAAAGCATATGTAAATTTAAGATTTTCACGATGGTCACAATGGTTCATTAGCAATAAGTAATGTGAAGTGTCAATAATATACAATAACCATCCTGCTTTTCGCCACCGACACAGGACCGACGCTGTGAACAAAATTATTCATGTTCGTAGCGGTTGTTTGTGTGTGTTATTATATTTTTCGCAATACACAAAAACTATGTGATGAATGAATGCACTTTCAGCAAGCTTCGACTGCAAATAACAAAGAAATTTCTTCTTTAATAAGTTATTAAAGAATAATTAAAACAGAAGTTGTTTTGTTACAGAAATAAAGTGCATTGATGACAGAAAATTTCCATTGTCACACGACAATTTAATGACCGATGTAAGTTATTAGTTTTATTTAACTTTTCCTTTCTTTCTTTCTATTGAGTTGATATGCCTTACCTAAGTTATGTTGAACGTTATGCTCAGTATCAATGAGCTTATTTTAATCCAGCCACTGAGTAAATGTCACTTAATTCTTTTAATTACTTATAGTTTAACCCCAGGCGACTACCACAATATAAAATCTATGACAATGTTACCGTACCTTAACACTCTTTATACGATGTGTTAGTAAGTAACAAGGCGTGTTGAACATTGTCCAGGTTAAATTAATTAAGGTTTTACTAAATTAGCTGTAAGCTATAGCTTAAACCCCTCGCCCTAGTGCGGATTCGCAGACTTTACAAGCTGTCAAGAAAAGCTCTTAGGCTTGCAGGTCTTCCCACGATGTTTTAGTTATTATTTTCATTAGATACACACAGATGTGGTAATTAAAAAAAAATCAGAGATGTGACGTCACTGTGTATCGAAATCATACCACTATCTTTCCGATCCGCGGTTTTACCGCTACGCTGTCACTGCAATTTTGTGTGCTTATTTTACCACTTGAGATAGACGTTTCTTGGTGGCAAAACTAGCATTGGGGCCGTCTGATGGTAAGGAGTTATTGCAGACTATAGACGCTAGCAACACCAGTACCATCACTTGGGAGCTACAAAATGGAGAGTAAGGAGGAAGAAGTATGGGTTGATAGCGCTTTCACTCGCTGAATGAAGTACTTTAGTAGGAACCCTTAAAATACGTCGATATTCTATGAGAGGATGGTACTTCCTTGTTTCAGTCGGTATTATTATACAGGAACCACCGACCAAAATATAATTTTAGTTATAAGGTCATCCGTTTTATCATTTAATTACTAGCTGTAGCCCGCGACTTCGTCTGCGTGATCCTTTAAATTAGGATTAATTTTTGTTGCCCTTATATCCGATTGATTCTTTTTATACGTATAGATGTTCTAGTATTTTTTCAGTTTATTCTTTATACGAGCATCTACCTAATCTTATAAGTTTACCACCAAAAAGGTAAAAACCAGTAGAGCACACCAACTTTTCACCTTAGTAACTTTATTGCAGCGTACCATAAGGGTAAGTTTAGTGGCATCTATATTTATTTATTTTACATGGGTGGCGAACAAGCATATACAGCCAACCTGATGGTAAGCGGTTACCGTAGCCTATAGACGCCAGCAACACCAGAGGTATCTCTCGCGCGTCGTCATCTCCAAGGAAAGGGAAGGGATAGGAGGTTAGGTTAGTAGTTTTATCACTCACCATACGACTGAACTTTTGTGAGTGGGTGGTACTTCCCCGATCGAGCCGGCCCATTCGTGCTGGGATAAGTAAGGGTCTAGCACTAGTATATCTACCGCGCACAGTTTCAGACTCCGTGATTTTACTACGAATTTCGGCAAATATATAACATACTAATAACACAAACATTGTAGTTTACGTGTTACAGTTGCGTACTTACCTTACTAAGCCAACAAGTCTGACAGCCACATCACTAAAGTGACAAACTCGACACAATTACACAGAGTGTATTTTCTTTGAGCCCGTATGTATTTCTCTGTTGGACGCGAGTCTCAACCACGAACTGGTCATGGTTAAATATGTTCGTAGCGTTCCTTTTAGTTTTTTTTTATCAATATAGTATAGTCTACTTAATATTACTTCAACATATTTGTTGCGGATTATAATATTTGTTAAATAATAGATTAATACATATATAGGATACGGTACCCATTGGTGTCGGTTTTTTCCGTGACTAATACAGCAGACAGACGCTAACCAGCTACGCAGAAGAAAGCTATTATAGTGCACGAGTGTGTGCGCAAACACAAGTGCACTCTCTCTGGACAACATTCTGACACATTCGGAGAGAAATCAAGCGCAGGACCAACGGCCTTATGTCCTTTTAGAGACAGAGTCCACCGCCTATTTCCTAACTCTTTCCTAGCTTCCATTAATTTTTTGGCGGGAATACCTCCTAACCTTTTTGTTTGGCTAACCTGGAATTTGAATCCAATATCTCGTGATCCGCACTCGCATACATTATCACTGGACCACTGAAGCAGTTGGCACGTATTTTTAATATTAATATATTGCGCGCGTTAACAGAGCGAAGAGACTCCGCTCCTCTATGGCGCTTTGGAGCCGAGCAAACGTGGTAGAATCATGCGCAACGATTCACTGAGTTCCTCTTCGTCACCCAGGTATGATGCGCTCTACATTGGCTCTATCGATATACCATTTATTTCGTCTCTGCACTCTTGTTATGTTGTTGCATACAAAACTTGTTTTCTTCTGTCAAGTAAGTATCATTTTATCGCCTTTTACTGTATTGCCACTTTTTATCAGTAGGAGCCGTGCTTGTTACAAATTGAAAATCGATTCTAAACTACTGTTGGCTACTACAGGATATAGTTTAGTCGTAGAGACTTAACAATCAAAGAATATAACCTGATATTTCTATAGGCTTGTGAGTGTTATCACAAGACGAGTGCATTAGGTCAAGGATAAACTATTTTTTAAAGTTATTACTAGGCAATATTCAGAATTACCGTGTCGCTGGGATAATACAAACATACAATTAACGGACACAACACCCGGACTTAGAACAACCATTTAGAGATCACACAAATAATTGTCCTGTCTCGGAATCGATCCACAACACTGGACACTGGAAGACAGTATCAAAACCACTACGCTGTAATATCCTTGCTGATTATTATAATAAGAGGCGATTAATAGATTGTTCATTTTGGACGACATTTTGGTTTACGGTTTTCATAAAATGTTATGTTTAAATGCCGAGTACCGCCAATAAACACCCAATTATTTGATTATAATCAAATTATTATAGATAGATTAATGATTAGTATTATGCGCAGGCGTGTACGACGCAATAATGGAAACAGCGATGAATGGTGGCCCCCTGTCAAACATCGATCTAGCGAAAATGTTCGAGATGCCAATACCATACAAGAGGTAAAATTTAAATATCATTATTATTTTATTATGGTTACTTGTATTTACCTTTTTCTAAAATCGGCAGCAAATTGTATTCGGAAAAATCCTTGTATCCTTAGAGACTTTACAAATAAACAACACAAAGTACACCAAATACACTCAGACAGAATTATCCTGCGTTGAAATTAAACTCACAGCAGGCGGCACGAGAGGTCATTTTTAACTAATGGGCATTATGTAGTCAAATATTGTAAACAGTTTGATAATCCTCATATAGTTCGTTGTTGATCTAGTGGTCTGATAAGTATGTAACTGTTAACCACGAATATTGGAATTACCTACGTTTTTCATCGGGAATAATTCTGTAGTGTTACGGAATCTGAAACTGTGCCAGAACACTTAACAGGCTCGCCATATGAATTGTGGATATTTTATTATTCGAATGCTGCCCTATCAGGGGATAAAGTTGTAAGACAATAAATACAAAAAAAAAATACATATACCACCAATATTTCAACTTTAATTGCGTTGTTGCGTTCCATACGAGATGGGAAATTTTCTGATTTACGAGTATATATAGCAGCGCTTTCTTTGTAGATATATCTTGTCTTTATCTTTTATCAGAATTAAATCTATCTCACTGTTAGATTCTAATGAAGTTGTTCAGTGGTTAACTATAAGAAAGTAACACGGAAGCCAAGGAAACGGAATAGTATTCAAATTCTCATCTTCATGATACACAATGATCATGTGCTCGCTGTTAATACCTTCTTAAAAATAATACTACTCTTTAGAATCAACTTTCATTCATGTAGTCCAAGTACCGTATTAATACTTGTCACCATATCAGCCTCATTAGAATTGTCAAAGATATAACATAAGTATAATATTTATGTATATACTCTGTAGTGTAACAATATGTGCATCAAAATAACAATAGCCTTAGTTGTATACAATCGTTTCCAACCTCACCATTCATTCTCTATAGCCCCAATGACGACAGATCTAATGATGGTTTTATAATTGTTTTAATATAGACTTAATCTGAGAGGTTTTTTAATGAAATAAGTCTGCCGAACCACACTGGATGCGGTAATAAGTTATCCTAATTGAGACTTACTTAAGTTAGACAGTCACATATAAAGTAAGAAACAAAATGATCATCTCCTCACTGCGTCGGACTTCATCGGATTTGCTCACTCTCACAACGATTAAATTATGTACTACAGTGATTGATGTATAAAAAATCAATGACTACAGTCTGAAGTTTATTACGGCCAGTAAATAAGACTAAATCTAAATCAAAATAAATTATTTCTAGACTGAAATAGAAGCGAACGGTGAGGGTCAAGGTAGCAGCAGACTTGCACAAGCAGGCACACAGACTTCGCCCGAGAGACCCGGCGATGGCCTGTCTTCCCTGCAACAGTACATGGGTACTCAGGTAAGTAAGACCGCTATATATGTACCTCGATATATAGAAAAAAGTAATAAAGTTTAATGCGATAGCTCGACTCTTAACATTGTAATATTCAAGAACTCTTATACATTATCTATACAAACCTTTAAAGCAATCCAATCGTCTCTATATAATACAAGGCAACGAATAAAAAAATCGCGTAGCTGTATTTTACTATAGTAAGATGAAGCGGCTTCCAAAAGCGTATATATGTCGTTTCAGTGCATGTACTCGTATAATATAAAACCACTACATACTTATGATGATATAGCAGTAAAATGATGGCGATAATTGTCGACACCCAACAGAAGAACTTGTAATTTTGGACTGTAGCTGTCCATAAGCTAGTTAAACACTGATGACGGCACCAAGTGTATTTAGTAATCGTGACCGTTATCAGGCTATCAAACATAAGGGATATTAATAATTATTTTGGTTTGATGTGACCCAGGACTAGGTACTTAAGTAGGCGAGATATAATGAAAAATATATTAATATATAATAGTTTTGTTGCATAGGAGGGGATGAGGGCTGCAAGTTCAAGTCGTGTAGCGTCCAGCAGCCGCGTCGCTCAGCGGCTTAGTTCACCGCCGCCACCTCTACCTGCGCGTGCCGCTCCCGCAGCTCCGTCACCCCGCAAGACTGCCCTTAGCCCCGCACAAGCGGAATGTCTACGGGGAATATTCGCCGCTCTTCTCTGGCACGAAGGTAATCTACCTTACAGCATAATCCGGAAGAAAGAGGGGCAACTGACAGACTACTTTGTGGATTCTTTCTTAGTTATGCATGCATAAGATCGAATAATTTCTTTTCGACTTGGTCGACGCACAAATATCACATGTATCCATACAAATATTTACATCTTCAAGTTTTGCAATTTAGTTTATAAAGCTGTATAATACTAGGTATAGTTCACGACGCCATCGCGTGCGCAGCTTTTCTGAAGTTCCACCCTCAGCTACCCAAGCAAGGAGAGCGCGTCGTCACCCGTCCCGCTCATGACGTCACGCTTGATAGAAACCAAAGGCACTCCGTTGAAGTCTCTAATGCCGGTAAGTATATCTAATACTCTCGAAGTTTTAACGATTTGTTATTAACATTTAATATTTGTTTGTTTTAATTTAACATTGATACCGACTGACTTGCAAATTATCTTGTCTATGGTCTCGCCAAAAAACGCTGGTGTGCAGTGAACAGCTTCCTTACAATCGAATAGAATAGAATAATCAATGTACGCAATTGGCATAAGGTTACAACGACGTAAGCGAACGACGAGCGATAACGTCGCCAACTATGTATTTATGAATTTCACTCAGTTTTATTTCAAATAATAATCAGTTTGACTTGTAATATATCTAAAATCGCTAAATAACTACATTTTGTGATATTCTAATATTACAGTTATTCAGTATCTTACAATACGCTCTCCACATTATATTACCTTCCTGGATTTCAACTTATCAGGAACGATACAACGATGGGTGGTGGTGGTGGTGTTGCCATTTATATCCGCACCCATATCCCTTATACTATTATTGATATGTCTGCACAACCACCACCATCTAACTCTGGCGAACATCTATTTCTGGAAGTTGAACTCCAACGCACTAAAATCCTACTCGGTGTATACTACTGTCCTTCTTCACGTATTGATTTCTTCCCTTCTTTTGATATTCTGTTGGAAAACTTAGTCCCTTCTTATGCACACACCATTATTATGGGTGATTTTAATACGTGTCTCTTGACCTTGACCCTTCTCTCCTCGATCTTATACTGGTTTCTTCAAAACATCACGTTCAAATGCATGGCCAATTTCCAGCGGACGTGTTCTCCTATCATGATCTAGTCTTTGTATCCTATTAAATTCGTCCTCCTAAAACCAAATCTAAAATCCTTATGCAGCGCAACTTTGGTGGCATGGACATAGAGGCTTTGCGTGAGGACGCTAACAACCTAGATTGGACGTCACTTATTGCTTCAGATTCTATAGACTACTAGGTCAATGAGTTTACTAACAGTCTCCTTAAACTATATGACAAACATGCTCCTATAAGACCAGTGAAAATTAAACATCAGCCTTCACCTTGGTTGACTGATAGCATTCGGGCGCTTATGGTAAAGAAAGCTACTGCTAAGTTTAAATATAAGACTCGACCTAGTGCGTCAAACTGGGACAAGTACTGCTCTATACGAAATCACTGCAACAAGGTGTGTACTCCTCAATCCTTTCCAATCGGGCTTTCGTTCTTGCCATAGTACTGTTACAGCCTTAATTAACGTTACCGATGACATCAGAACTGGCATGGATGGAGGCTATCTCACTGTACTTGCATTACTAGATTTCACTAATGCATTTAACACAGTGGATCACGATATTCTACTTAGCCTGCTTAGCTCTCTTAACATATCTCCAACAGTGATTGGTTGGCTTCGCAGTTACCTGTGTGGACGCCGACAACGTATTCGTATCGAAAATTATTACTCGTCATGGTGTACTACAACTGTTGGTGTTCCCCAGGGTGGCGTGCTCTCCCCTTTACTTTTCGCTGTAATTTATAAATACTATTTCTAATCGACTTCTTTCCTCCTACCACCTTTATGCAGATGATCTTCAGATATATACTTAGGCACCATTAGCAGACCTATCGAATGCTGTGAGCACTATAATCTCGGACCTCCCCCCTGAGGCAAAATGTCATATTTCACGTGTCGACCGCATCGAGATCACTGTGATTGGTTGAGAAACCGACGCGTGATGTCACAATAATCCATTGGCCAATCACGGTGATCGTACAAGCGAGACGATACGATCGACATATGAGATATGAGATTCTGCCTAACCCCCCTGGAGTATATCAGTAGCTGGAGTAAGTCTCATGGGCTTGAAGTGAATCCGTCTAAGACACAGGTTATTGTTGTGGGTGGCTCTAGGTTAGTATCAAAAGTGCAGTTGACTCAGCTACCCTTGATCGTGTTTGATGGCAATGTAATACCGGTCAGTGACAAGGTTAAGAACCTGGGTATACTGGTTGACAGAAACCTTTCTTGGAATCCACAACTGAAGGAGGTTAGTCGCAAAATTTTCGCAACAGCTGGTTCACTAAGACGGTTGCGTAATTTTCTAACCACTGCCACCAAAACTGCGCTTGCGAATTCTCTGCTCCTTCCCATCCTCGATTGTGCCGATGCTAGCTATCCAGATCTTACCGAGAACCAACTTGATAAACTTGAGCGACTCCAAAATTTCTGTATAAGGTTTATATTTGGTTTGCGTAAATATGATCATGTGTCAGAATTTCGACAAAAGCTCAAATGGTTACCAATAGGTCTTCGCCGGAATGCTCATATACTTTTCTTATTATACAGTATTTTGTTTAACCCGTCATACCCTTCCTATCTCAAAGGAAATTTTGAATTCTTTCATGACACGCATGGGAGGCCCTTGAGGTCATCGCAAAATCTAAGGCTTAAAATACCAGTCCATTCCACAAAATACTTAGGTAAATCTTTTAGAGTGGTGGCTGTTTCTTTGTGGAATGAGTTACCTTTGCAAATCAGGCGTGCGCAAACTTTAGACAAATTTAAGAAAATGGTTACAGATCACTACCTGTCACTGTAGCCTTATGCCTAACAATTTATTAAGTATTAAGTTTGCGTATGGTATAAGTATGTATTTATATGTATATATTTATGTTAAATTATTATTTATATGTGTGGATATATGTATATGTAGTCTATCAAGTACACCTACAACTTGACTACTGCCTCCTGCTTTGAACTCCATCCAAAGGTTGTCTGGCAGAAATTGATAATAGCAATAAGACCGCCCATTGTTAATTTACTTGTAATTTCCATAGTCTAAGTTTCTTTTAATGTATTTTGGTGTACAATAAAGTATACATTCATTCATACATTCATTCATACGCCACAGGTCACTATCTGCGCATCCATCCCTCTACACTAGAAGCCCTGACGCGGTCTGGAGCCGAGGCGTCAGCTAGTCGCATGCGAAAAGCTGACATTGATACACCGATACGAGAGGAAGAGGTGCACAGTAATGATACAGGTTTGTTAAATGTTCATAGATACACATGTTTGAGCAAAAACTACGGCAAAATGGATTATTATTCTATGCTGATAATTAAGAAGTCATAGCATATCAAAACATATTATGCTAAAAATAAAAACGAGATGGAGCTAGCTATAGAGCTTATATAGACGTGTATATTAAAACTTTAGATTTATTTATTAGTGTGAAATAATTTTATAGTTATGACTGGAGGTGCACCGTCGGTCGTAAACGTACTGCCGCCGGCACTGCGGGCATTAGTTGCGCTTTGGGACGCTCTCTACGACGCAGAACAACTCTCTGCAGCTACTGACAAGTGAGTAGTAAGATATTTTGAATCTATACTATTATAAAACTGTAACATAGCTATGTCTGTACATTAAAGATTTTGAGAAAAAACTACTGTAACAGGCTATATAGGCGTGTCTAAACACAAAACGATTTTTTTTTAGATTTTATGTCTGTTTGTTTGCGCGAACGCATCACGCAAAAACTACTGAACGAATTATGATGCACCTTTTTATATTTGATAGCTCTCAATTAGACTTAACAACTGATATACATTTTATCCCGCTACTATACCGGAAACCTGAGATATAACCCAAAAACTAGCTTTTGGCTGCGGCGAAGCCGCGGGCAAAGGCTAGTATTTTATATTAACGAAGCAATATACTTATATTTTATTTATTTTTAATAATTGTGTGAATAACTAGATACGAGTATTTTTTCTTCTTCACGGCCTATATGTGTATACGTTCTACGTTTGGGCGCGAATCTACAATTAGTAGGTACGATAGCCGGATACAGTAAAATTACTTATAGCAGCTGAGTACGAGATATGGTGATTACATTATGTGCTCCTAGTATTTCACTATACAGCCAATATTAATTTTAAATATTAGAAATACTGAAAAATAATGTATAGTGCAGTTTTTGTATTCTTATGTATACGTTATATAGGCAGTGTCAAAAAAACTCGAACCTACTTAAAATTGCTCTAGGCCATAAAATAGACAAAAATAACGTACAGTTTAAAGTACACAAAGCACTTCAAGACTCGGAATAACTATTTGTTGTTCACCTAAAGAATCGCTTGGCACGGGTGGTCGGTGTCTTAACCATTCCGCCAACCAGACAGGAAAATACATTACTGATAATGCAATTACATAGAGTTTATAAATTAAGTTTTTAATATTAGTAAACTCGTGTCCGGATAACTGCGTCGAGTACATAACAAATAGAGTAATGCTTTCATAAACTATTTTGATGTAGCTATTAATATCTTCTTTGGTGTAAAACTAGATTACATCGCGATATTGACCAGTAAAAATACTGATAGTAAATAAAGCCTATGCCTAAGGTGAGGTGGCTGTGAAGTAGGCAAGCATCAGTTTGAGAAGATTTTGTTTTCTTAATTTGCATAGAGTCAGTTAGTTAAATTTATTTATTTAGGATGAAGCGTGGAAGCTGTGTTAAATATTACTTCGGCAGTAGTTATTCTACAAAATAAATATTTATGTTACAGAAAAAAAGTGGGAACTGAAAAAAATGAAAACGAGGAATTGCGCCCCAATAGCGTCATCCGAAAACGAAGAGACATGAGACCAGGAAGCACGCCTTATACAGGTAAATAGATACAGAATTATATATTCACAGTTTTACTGATATAATACTTATCATAGTATTAATATGAAGTAAACTTGAAAAAAAAACAGCACACACGTTGTCAGTCACCCGGTGTGTCCATCCATCTAATTTGTACAATCACACTAGAAAATGCTTATCTTTTTGAGATCAATCCGGCCACCGTGTACCGCGATGAAAATTTTCACTATTGTTATACGACGGGTCACGCCGTCTATGAGATAGGTTTGATTAGAAAATAATAAAATGTTTGCTTACGTAGGCTAATAATGTTCTATTGTGTTGTAGTATGTTGTGACCTGTGTGGTGGAGTGAATGTCCCGCCCCCTGTTGTGTCTCACATGCGTCACGCACATCCTGGTTGCGGCGCACGTACCAACAAAGGCTATGATCGAAGCGGCTCCTACCAAATGCAAGATCCATTACCTAACGACACACTCGTGCTTACATGTGGACAATACGCCCATGGTAAAGACATTAGTTTGGTTTTCGTTATAAAGGAGATGTGCTAATTGCCCATACATTCTTGACCTGGAAAGGACATACACGATACAATATGTGTTTGAAGATAAATTACTAGTCTATTGCCCTGTGTATTTCTTTCCACACTAACATTTGGGAGTGATGAGATAAAATACATCTAAGATAGATATTTTGTAATTTAAATACCTCAAAATCGAATATTTGACCAAAAATAAGGACATAATTATAAATAAATCAATGTCGACATGATAAATAAAATAGTATGTATCTGCATAATATATTATATAAAATAATAATGAGGCTTCTGAATCACTAAATCACAATAAAATATTCACGATACACAACAAGCTGTTTACAGTGAAATGACATGATAGATCTAAATGTTTTGCCAATATTTTGCATCGTGATTTCTCTTGATTAGAAATAATATCGATTTTAACCTAATACATAATTATAAAAAAATGAATGAGCGTAACCTTTATGCGCGGATGAAATAAAACTTCTTTAAATTTTACGGTAGATATTACTAAAAAGATCAATTATAAAATAAATTAAATTTCGCACTTTAATCTCTTATATTACTAGTAGGATCCATAGATATAGTAACGTATAGCAACACGCTTTGTTGATCTCAACAAAGTGTGTGAGCGAGAAGAAAATCTCATACGGCAACATAGCAAGATGGAAGAGTAAAGCAAATCTAATGTCATTGTAACCCATTTGAATGACAGGTATTCTACAGTCTTCTAGCTTGAAATTAGCTTCGCGGTTTTTAGATTTATTTGTGTTATAAATCTTGTTTATTATATGATTATAACTATTAAATACAATGGTTGTTTGTTCCGTGAGTGCCTGTGATGTAAATCATGCAAACTATCCTGATAGTTGCATGTTTCACAGGTAAGTTCTCAGGATGTTATCACAACTTAAATGCTTTTATTTTAGGTCATAATTACTGATATTTTCTGTTTCAGTTACAAATTAATTTCAATTTCATTGTTACTGTATATATTTTATATAGAAATATGTCGCATTGTTATATATTTGCAAGATTTTAGTAGAAAAGTTTTTAGGTACACATACACTAGGGCTTGATTTTATCGACAAGGTATATTGTCGATATTTATCCTAAATGCTTGGAACATTTTCTCCTAACACATTAATGAAAAAAATGCAATAAAAGTTCTACAGCAGATATTGTCAGTCAACTCGATTTAGTTAATTTAAAAATTAGATATATGTAGGTTTATGTTGCTAAAAGCTGAGTGTATAATAAATTATGTCTGTTTTATTTTTAATTTGTTTCATTACTTGAAGATGATTATTTGAATGAGCGAGTTCGTTAAAGAAACTAATTTGTTTTATCATTTTATCGATAGTCAGTCTAACTCTTAAAACTTACATCACTATCCAACGCGCACATTCACAAATCAAAATTGGTTACGCGTTATCGAGCTGTCAGGTGATCTATACGTTACTATATTTATGAGTAGGATCATATTAGCAATTACTTTATTAGTTTTTTTTTATATAGTGTGGTGTGCACTATAACTAGATAAAAACCACATCATTTCACTAATAAATCATAACGGCATTAATGCGAGTCGCACGCCGTCGGTCGATGCTTTGAACTACGAACTAGTCACGCACTTACTTGAACCTTGAACAGAACTGACCCCACAGCTGTGTTGACAGAAATGAAACTTATTTAGAAGAAATGCTTTGTAAAACATATAAAATAGTAAACAAAATTCTGAAAACCTTGTTCGATAATTGTTAACAATGTTACATGAAATTACGTCGTTTCAATCTAAAATATATTATGTACACATAATCTTTGAAATATATTATGTACACAATTCTTGATATGAACCAACCCAGGAGGTCTTCAAAAGATTTTATGTTTGCATTTAAAAAATACACGATGAACTTATAATATAATGCTTTTAGCACATTCTACACACATTTGTGAAAATATCATAATTATTTATTTAGCGCTGTTGCTTTCACAACATTTTTACAAATGTTTTTATTGACTGACTGCGCTCGCACACTGCCGCTACTACTACAAAATGGCGCAAACGAGTTGCGTTATGCTTTTGTTTTTTCGCCACGTCACTTCCGTTTAAAACTTACTTTAAACTAGACGTCGTGGGACGTCTACCAGATGTGAAAACATCGAAATTATTTTGTAGAATTAAAATGATCATAACTTGACAAAGTACTCCTCAAGACGAATCAAACGAGTATAAACTCAATAGGGTTGCGTCGTTTCATTACAGAGTTACTGTGACCACCTTCCAGTTCCATCGACAGACCCTGGATACCATCTAGAGACAAAGTACTCGTCAAGACGAATCAAATGAGCCCAAACTCGATGGGGTTGCGCGCGTTTTATTATAGAGTTCCTATATCTACCTTCCAGCTTCATCATCAGATCAGCTCCATGTCATCATAATATTACATTGTCACGCGATATACATATGCGTGTAAAATTTCAGCTTAATCGGAAACCGGGAAGTGTGTCAATTTTAACTTACTAGATTTAAAACGGACAAGTAAAATAAAAGCGTCGCCACGCTAACAGCCGATTTTACCCTCCCTCCGCATTAGATGTTTCACATCAAAAAGATCTGAGTTACTTTCACAGCTGTTCAACTGTTCTTACTTGAGTTATTTAAGAAATAAGTACATAATATTGTTTTATAATATAGTACCAAAGTTTTTTATTTTGTTAATGCAGCATAGTGGTTATAACAATCATTTACCAATCACCATTATCGGAAATTATAAATTGGAAATAATAGTTTTTAAACTATAGACTTTCTCTCCTACTTATATTAAAGAAAACAAAACCACTGAGGGATTTTATAATTTATTACTTTAATTTTGACTATTGAAAACATGTCCGCTACAGGCCGTAATTGGCACATCTCCTATAGCTAATTACTTTGTAATTCGAAATAGGCAAGGTTTTAGTTTAACCAGGGAAAACTAGGGTGGCCTAGTACCAGACTTAAAAGGAAGGAATTTGATGTCAACCCCTTGTTTATTTTAATCAGCCACCCGCACATAATATAGGTTTGGAAAAATCATTCGTATCATATTCTTTCGAGCATAATATAGGATCTTCACGATACGCAGTAGTTTGGCTATGCTCTGTCATTACATAAATAGCTAAATAAGATGTAATACAACAAGGTTGACATAGCATCACGCCTGTGTTCCCCAAAGGGGTAGGCAGAGGTGTATAATACACCCACGACTCGCCAGCTATGTTTAAGTCCCACGTAATAGGGGCCTATTGACGTCTACCGGGCACATTTCCAAACTCCGGGCTGCTACTGAGAATTTTTCTTTTTTAGGAAAAAGCTCAATAACATTGCCCGACCCGGGGATCGAACCCGAGACTTCATGATTAGCAGTCGTATACACTACCGCTACACCACCGAGGCAGTCTACAACAAGGTGTAATGAAGAAATATTTTTTTCCTAGGTTGCCGGTTATATTATATATATTGCGATAAATGCTACGAGAGGTCAATGAAGGCTGCATCGGCGATTCGACAGCAGCGCTCCAAAATGTTATCTGAAGCAGCATACTTCGAACGTGAAGTATCCAACTTGGATCATCAAACTATGAAAGAAAACGCTGTATTTCTTTTGGATCTTGCACCACTTACAAATTCAGGTAGAACTGTATATAATCTATTTTCATTTAAGTATTAATAACTCATTTTTCAAGAAATTATTGGGAATGGATGTTTTAAACACAAAGTGAAAAACACACATTTTTCACTTTGTGTTTAATGTATAGTGCTAAGCATGTCAAATGCTAAAAATATATACAAAAATATCTTAATGGATGTTTTGTTTATGGTTCAAAATTCAATTTTTTTTTGTTGTTAGATTGGCACAACTGTTATCCATTTTGGCGCGGAGTTTGAGTTGCATCTGTTATTTATATTAAATACAGTGCTGTTTTTAGTTATATCATATCTAGTGTGTATTGCGAATTTCATAATGGACAAGAACATCGAACAAAGAGTTTGTCTTAAATTTTGCATCGCCAATGGA
The DNA here is from genome assembly GCA_948253155.1 of Leucoma salicis. NCBI lineage: Eukaryota > Metazoa > Arthropoda > Insecta > Lepidoptera > Erebidae > Leucoma > Leucoma salicis. The sequence continues at coordinate 26,301,598 of OX411803.1, forward strand.
ATTTCGTGTTCGGAGTCACTGAAAATGTTACAGAAGGCTTACGGTGAATCGACTTTATCAAAAACAAATGCTTATGAGTGGTACAAAGCGTTTAAAAGCGGTCGAGATGTGATGGAAGATTTGCCTCGCTCTGGTAGGCCATCAACGTCTGCTAACATTGTAAAAGTGAAGGAAATAGTGACTGAAAATCCTCATTCAACTTTGAGAGAGATAGCCGCCGAACTTTCTGTGTCTCACGAGTCGATCCGTACGATTTTAAATAATCACTTAGGTATGAAACATGTTTCCGCTCGGCTAGTCCCAAAAGACCTGAACTTTCTCCAAAAACTCAATCGCATGAGAGTCGCTGAGGACATCCTAGAACGAGTCAATTCCGACCCAACATTCATGAAACGCATTGTTACTGGTGACGAGACGTGGGTTTACGAGTTTGACATGCAAACTAGTCAACAAGCTTCGGAGTGGCGACTTCCAACTGAACCGAAACCGAAAAAACCACGTCAACGTCAATCAAAAGTCAAAGTCATGTTGACTGTTTTCTTTGACTATCGCGGTGTTGTACAATCGAAATTCTTGCCAGAAGGTCAAACGGTAAACAAAAAATATTATTTGAGCGTTATGCGGCGTTTAAGAGATCAAATTCGACGAAAAAGGCCAGACTTGTGGCAAGAAAATTCTTGGATTTTGCACCACGATAATGCGCCTTCGCACAAGGCCATCATTGTGAATGATTTTTTGTCCAAACACTCAACATATACCATCGAGCAACCACCATATTCACCAGATATGGCTCCAGCCGACTTCTTTCTCTTTCCTAAATTCAAATTACCACTTCGCGGCACCGGTTTTCAATCGGTAGAAGACATAAAGGAGTATTCGCGGCGAGAACTGAACTCAATTCCGGAAAAAACGTTTAAAAAATGCTTTGATCATTGGATTATTCGTTGGCGTAAGTCTATCGTTTATGAAGGAGCATACTTTGAAGGTGATAAAATAAATTTGGATGAATAACAAAAATTTTGTGTATTATTGATCTTTTCCCGGTACATTCTTGACAGAGTTCCACTTTACCCTTGAGTCTTCTTCACATTGGTAAAGACATCGTCATCTCCCTAGCCCTATGTCCTTATCAAATTAAAATGCCAAATATCTACCAAACTGCCCAAACGGGATGTCCAAAGGTTGTTTGAGTCGTCTTTGCATTGTCTGCTGAATATAATATTGCATAAATGGCTCAGTTCCTTACACTGAAGAAATGGAAAATTTTATCAAAATATAATCTCGGGCACTCTCCTTTCAGCGCTTCCAAAATCACACGTAGGCACACACACTCTCTTTCTTACACATAAACACACACGCACACGCTCACTGAGACAAACACACGCACACACAACATCTAATTATTTTTATCTTACTATTATTTAAATTTAAATAATATTTCTCATTTAGATTTAAGAATTTCTTCATTAAAATTAGAACACTGTCGTGTCCTTTGCAGGTTAGCGTTAATAGCTACGACACAGTTTTTTCTACTAATGTATCTATTAATGAACACAAAGCTTGTAAACTTTTTATTGTTTTTCCAATAAAGTTCTCTAATCTAATCTTCATCAGTTTTATTGTAACGGTTCGTTTTATCGTTAATAGAGCCGATGAGCATATGTGGGTGGCATGAGGCGTCTCGCAGCCCGCCGACGCCACCGGGCAGCGTTTGGCAGCCGGCCCCGCCGTTTCAGTGCTTAGAAGCGCTTGGGGCGGCACCGAAGGCTGCCAGCTCCTCCGAAGTCGCGAGATATCACTCGCTTGGACGGCACCCACCACCACCAGTGGCACCGCTGGTAAACACTACTAAACTTAGCTTACATCACACTATATATTCGTCGTGAGTTAACGTCACAAACTTTAAAAAATAAATAAATAAAATTAAGGAAGGAAATAAATTGTAACCGAATGTTTCTTTTTTATCAGGGACCAGTGTTTGGTGGTATGGATCTGGGTATAAGCAGTCAGTGGCCACGTGTCCACCGCTCGATGTCGATGGGACAAGCCGGTGGTAACGATCTCGCTCACGCCGCCCGTCCGCCTCTCACCAACAACGCACCTGTTGATCTTGATACACTCTCTGGTAATTATCCTTAATGTACACACATTATATGAGCAAATAAATATAAGGATACAAACATTAATCAAATGTCAATACGAAAATATAAGACACTATTTACATTGAGCGCTCAGATTTATACTACCCGGGTGATAGTTAGCGGTTACTGTAGCCGATAGATGCTAGCAACACCAGTGCCATCACTCACGCATCTCCAAAAGGGATAGGAGGTAGACAGGAAGGATAATAAGGCGAAAGAGTTAAAGGAGTCTTTTTGGACTAGTAAGTTAAAGCGTCGGAGATGGCGTGATGATATACTTATCATCACGCCATCTCGCTTACGGGGAAAGCAGAGATAACAGAGTGCCAAAGGGCTCTATTCTTGCATACATCTCTCGCTTCCTCAACATTCATAACTCTCTTCATACACGCTCTCACTCACCATACGAAACACAACAGTGGGAAAACCTCTTTTTTTGTTACGGCGGGAAAAAATTACTTAACCGCACACCTCGTCGTTGGTACTTCCCCGATCGAACCAGCCTATGGCATGTAACGTAGTTAGGGCAACAAGGCTCAACCACTAGTAAAGCCCATTGCGAGCGAGAACGACCCCCGTAATGGGTGGCGAACCGTGTCGCCGCTGTTCAGAAGATTCTGAATAAATCCCCATTGCGCTCCTATTATGAGGGACCAAATTGCATTGAGTAAAAGTGTGTGTGCCATTTCTTCATAAACCTGTGGGAGTTAAGGTATGAGGCCGCAAACGACGGAAGTAAGTAAGCTGCACATTAAAGACACATGCTTTCTCAATTGTAGCTGCTGGGACGTCGTTGCTTGCCCAACCGAGCGCGTCGCTGCGCCGTCTGATCGGAACGGGTGATTGGACGGCCGGTGCAGGATCAGTGTCAGCATTCGAATCCCCTCGAGTTGACTCGGAGGCACTACTGAACAGTCCTGTACTGACATTTATTCTCGCCAAGCGTGATCTGCACCTACACCGACAAAAGATGGATGCCGCTATTCGAATAAATACTGTAAGGCAGTACGCATTTGAGGTGAGTACTGTCAAAACTGATTTAACTGAATAATTTTGTTTATATTTTTATTTATTATCTCATAATATCGTAGGCATTGAACTGGTTGTTGCGTTCAGCGACGCAGCCAACCTGCGTACATGACGTCATGTGGTGGTTCTGCAACGCACTAGATAAGTTCGCACGTATCGTGCCTCCCCCACTGACTCTAGAAGATAATAAAGAAGTAAGTTCGTCGTTTATTGTTTTGTTTACCCTGCAGGGGAGATAGCGTGATGATAAGTAATTCCTTTTTGTAATTATCTCGTAGAACACGTTTCCTGAAAATGTTCGGGCTATTATTCCAACGGCGTCGGCTACAGCAATCTGTCCGGGTGGTCAGTCAGCTCGGGGAGCCCGTGCGGCTTTCCATGCGTTTTTGGGATCGGTGAGCGCGCTCGCCCCCTCGCTGTCCCCAACTAGTGCAGCAGCGCTTCAATCTGTTAGATGTTGGGCGCTACATTATTCGCCACATGACAGAGCATTTTTGCACAGGTATAGTTTCTTATATGTGTGGTTTAATAGTTGCCAAAGAATATTTTTCCATTTGAATTTTATATTTGAAGGAGTTACAATACATTATGTACTTTCACACTTTTAGTGTAAAAAGAGTATAACGGAACACTTATTCTAAGAAATAATAAAGCAATCTCTATAGTACCTAATATGATAACTAGCATAAAGTAATGTAACTAATAATCAAACATCCGAACTGTTAATGCTGCGTGGATCAGATCACAAGTGTTCAGTGTGATCAGCAAGATTCTGTCGCACTCTGAAGATGGCGCTTATGAAGATGGCATGTTGGGTGCGCTACACGAAAGTTTTCATAGCTTCTTCAATAAGGTACACTGTGATAATAAACATTTTCCAACACCTGTGCTATGGAAAAAAACCTTTAACGCAATGAGTTTCGTTATATTTTCAGACCTTGAATCAATCTTTACTTCTTAGTGTTACTTAAAGTTATAAATACAAGCACATATACGCATAGTGGCTTGCAGTGACCACCTTTACTTTACTAAAGGTGGTCACCGCAAGGTCTTTACCTTAAACTGCTTTTACATCGATGCAAAGAACTTAAAGAGTGATGACGTATTATATTCTATGTTTAAGATCGCCGAATTAGCGTTACATAATATTTTATGTTCACTTGCGATGAACAACCTAATAATTGTTTGTCTAAAGTAGCTTTAAGTCTAGGTTACCTTAATGTAAATGTGGCACAAAGCATCACCGTTTGCAATATAACTTAGTCATATTACGTTTTCATTTGTGAACCTTTCAGGAGAACTTTGTTTGGAGTTGTCCAGATGTGACTGGTTGGTGTGATATAACAGTGTCATCTCGCCAAGGCATGGCAGGGGCACTTACAGATGGTAGCACTGAGACCTTCTGGGAATCAGGGGATGAAGATAGAAACAAAGCGAAGTGGATACAAGTGTCATACCCGGGTGGCACAACCGAAGACCGACCACATCTCGTATGCATTCATATCGATAATACTAGGGACACTGTGGTGAGTATGAGTATTGTTTTATTTTTAAGTATTACAGCATCATTACGTAACCCAACGGGTGGTCGTGAAGTACCATTATTATCAAGTGACATTAGATGTTCTTGTATATTCAGTGTTCAGCAGGCTTACCACGAACTCTTATTGCGATCCAGTTTAGGACCCAAATTGAACTGAATCGCAATTTCGTACCATGACGTGTCAAAGACGCAATCTTTTGTTTTTTGCCAAATCAGCATATAATCTGAATCGCAAACATGACATCTTTGTATTGAAATTCGTACCATGAACTTACTTTACAACCTAAACAAGATCGCTCAATTAGACATTATAGTACGAAATACAGCAACACACATATTTTTTGAATTGCGTCGCAATTGAATCGCTAGCTAAGAGTTCATGGTAGGTCCGCTGGCCTATATAATGTAGTGTTTGTCGAGTTTTCATTTACAAGCGGTGATAATAAGCCCATTTTGACTCTCGGCAGTCGACGTCATTGGATTTAAGTAAAGTACCCATTTTCAATAACAAATTTTATGAAAATCGAATGGGAATACAAAATCAATTTTATTTTGATTGCAGAACAAAACACTTTTAGTATCGTTCCTGTATAGCGGCGCGTCGAGCGAAATGTTCCATATGGAGGACGTCGAAGTGGATTCAAAGACGGCTACGTGGCTCTGTTACACCATGCCTAGTGAGTAAATCTTGATAGCACGTACACAGACCTTTCTGATGGGACAGGATGGTGGCTAAGGCGGTCCCAGGTGCATCTAGAATAAAATGCACAATACATTGCAGCGCTTAGAAGATAGCTTATTTTCATGTCATCTTTACTTTTATGTTATAACCGAACTAATAAAACCAAAATAAAGTGGTACTGGTTACGTTCTAAATAAAAGATGTTGCTTGTTCGTGAACATGAACGCGTAAGTACCAAAATGTTGTGCATTTTATTCAACCGTAAAGCACCTCGAGATGTTTCAGTTGTAGGTAACCATAATAACCGGTCCTGGGGGGTTAGGCAGAATCTCATATCTCAATTGTCGATCGTATCGTGATCACTGTGATTGGTTGAGAAAACGCGTGATGTCACAATAATCCGTTGGCCAATCATGGTGATCTCTCAACCAATCACAGTGATCACGATACGATGGACATGTGAGATATGAGATTCTGCCTAACCCCCCTGTTCATATCCCGGTAATGATTTCGAATAAGATTTTTTTTAAAAGACTACAGTATTCAAGTGCACATACAACCGCAATCGATATAGAATTATGAATGTCGGTGTAATAATTGGTATGTACAAAATTAAACGGCGAGTTACATAAGAGTTAGTTTTGCGGTGTGCAGAAGTCAGTAATGGATCTGTGCGCGTACGTTGCGAGCTACGCGGGCCGGAACCGGCCGTGCGTGTGCGACAAGTTCGTGTGTTGGGCGCACCTGTACCTGCGCAACAGACGCAAGCGCATCTATTGCACTCCCTCGCTGAGACTGATACACTGCGCGTTTTTAGATTACTCACGTCGCAGGTAAGAATTATTTAGTTGTATTATAATTTTGTAAATCTTAAGATGGAGTTAGGACTCGACGACCTACGGTCAGGAGAGATTGATTTCATTCTTAGCAGTAAAAGATGGCGGGGAAATAATCCGTTCTCATACTGTGGTGTCGGATTGCCGTCACATCGGACTATGTATGGAAATCGACTGCATTTTTGTTTTGTTGCTTTTTAATATTGCGCATAAATGGATAATATCTAGATGCCTTCATGAAATTTGGTTCCATCCCATCCATCCATCAGCCTTTCATCGTCCACTGCTGGACATAGGCCACCCCAAGAGAACGCCACAGCGAACGATACTATGCCGCCTGCATCCAACGAATACGCAGGTATTCGTTAGATTCATTTTTTGACCAGGTCATCTGTCCACCTCGTGGGAGGCCGTCCTACGTTGCGCTGCGCTATTTGTTTAGGAAAATAATATTATTTATTTTTGTAGGTGTTTGGAAAACTATTAGAGTGCGATCGTAGCGGCAGTGAATCTGGAGAAGGTGTAGCTGCTGCAGCAGAAGACCTCACTACAGCTAATGACAGTGACTTGAGAGAGCATGTCGTAGGCATACTGTTTGCGGGACATAAACTCACTTCATTACAGAGACAGGTGAGATATCGATTTCAGTATACTGCATATAAAATGTATGCCAACGTGTGCATTAACGAAATGTCCTCCCATGGCCATCATCCTGCCCTCTCGCCACGACCTCCTTTACCTAGCTTATATCCTGAAACCTGCCAAGCTTCAGGCCAAGATGTTGTTTCCAGAGGATGGATATCAAGATATTACAGATGGACGCTATAAGCATTCATTGGAAGCCCTCGATGGTTTTCGATTGACGAGAAGGTGAGCATTTTTAGTGATGCAGTCGTCAATCTATACAATGTTCACGCTCCCCACCAAAAGAGTTGAGCTGAAGCGTTTTCCAGCACCATGGATGTTGGAAGAGATCCGGACCGAAATGAGACGTAGTAATCGTGCGTTTCGTATCTTTAAGCAAAAGCGTTGTGACGGTAATTGGACAAATCTTAAGAAAATTTGAAACCGTTGCAATCAGATGATATGCAATGCTGAACGCCGACATGTCTTTGATAGTATTTCTGCTAGTATTTGGAAGTTTCTAGGAAGTCTAGGGATCGGCATATCACTTAACTCTGACTGGCCTAACACAGTAACTTTTGACGATATTAAGAGCCATTTTGCGACTACGGATACTCTCAATGTTATAACCAAACTCCATACTATTCACTTTGTAGGAAGTTTACCACGTCCCAACTATAAATTATTTTAATTTTCTCCGATTGCTCCAGGTGAGGTTAAAAAAATATTCTTTCTATAAAGTCTAAGGCCACGTGATGTGACAACAGCAGCCGGCGCATGTTGATCACCGTTTTGGATCAATATTTACTTCCCTGGCCTAAATTTACTAAATATCTCGCTCTCTTCTGGTTATTTCCTTCCCTTTGGCGAATAGCCTTTATCCACCCTTTGCCTAAAAACTCCTAATCTTGCACTTCTTACTCATTTTCGCCCCATATTCATCCTTCCTTATTAAAATTTCTGGAAAAATGTATCCTCAAACACGTGTCTAGTTATCCAATATAATAAAATTCTGTCACGTTCCAATCGGGATTTAGACTTGGGCACAGCACTATTTTAGTTTTATTAAAAGTAACTGTGATACAACGTTGAGAATTCAAAACACTACGGTAAAATTGATGGTCTTGGTGGACTTTTCAAATGCTTTTAATATGATCAACCATGATACCCTTATTTCTATGTTTATTCTCTATAGATATATCTCTAAACGCAAACGGGAATCGATGACCTTTAAAATTCCCCAAAGGGGTAGGCAAAGGTATATTACACACCCACGGTTCGCTAGCAATGTTTAAGTCCCACGTAATAGGGGCAAATTTTTAATAGCCATCTATGCCATTTAGAGTAATTGTTTGAATCGTATATAGTTAATGCTATCCGAAAATGGTTGCTCTGAATCTGTTAATCTGATTTTCACTTTATCAGGTGATGTCGCACATTGTGTGTGCGATCGGATGCGAAGCGACACGTGTGCGAGAGGACTGGGAGATTACACTGCTGTGTTTTGAGGCCGCCGAGCGTGATGAAATCTATACACGCCACCCTTCTTACGTACAGGACAACTACTGTTTCGAAATGCTATCATTGGTGAGCTTCTCTTTTGATGTATGAAACCATAGCGATTTGTCGTCGTTCTGTCCCAGCAATTCTGGGTAATCCAGTTTGTACGTCTAAAAGGATTTTATCATTGACTACTTTCGGCTCAAAGTTACAAAGGGTCCAAGAAAAAGTAAATAGTATAAAATCTATGGAACACTGTTTTTTTTTACACGCTTTTTATTAGCTTCACCTGTATGTTTGTTTGTAACCGACTCCTTTGGGCGCGATTTTGACCCTCTTTAAACGGCCAGATTTCGTTAAAACTTTGTAGATTTATCGAGGACCGATAACAACACACTAATTTGATAAAATTATTCCATTTTTCAATTTGCAAAATAAGTTTTGTACTTTAAAAAACACGCTACGGAATCTTCGAACGTGATTTGCAACCACTTCAAAACGTCGGATTGATTTGAAACTTTCCACACTTATCAAGGACCGATGACAATGCAATAATTTGAGTTATCGAGTTTATCGGTTTTTAGGGTTCCGTAGCCAATAAAGAACCCTTATAGTTTAGCCATGTCCGTCCGTCCGATGAAGTTTAAAGGTAAATTATCACAACATAAGTAGGTTTTATTTCTTTTAAATAACAGTACTATTGATACTATTTTGAGACTAAAAACAATAAAATAAAATACAGTATAAAAAACTAAAATAACACGCTTCAAATAGCTAGTTGAACTAAAAAGTAGTAAATAATATTACAATAAATAATGATTGTAAAAAAGCGTGAGGTGCATAATCAAATGTTATATTTCACTTATATAGTAAAAAGCACCCCACGCTTTTTTATATTACCTTTCTAATTGCATTATTTATACTCCTTGTTGATATAAACAAGTCCAGTTCTCATGTCGAGCTAAAAAAATAGAATTAAAAGGACATGATAAATGCATTATATTTAATGTAGAGATATGCAATCAGTGTGAAAAATATACGTTAAACGCAATTTGTTTTAGCTACTCGCACTGAGTGGTAGCTCAGTCGGTCGCGCACATTTGGCGCAGCAAACCGAATTACTGGCAGATTTACTGGCGCTATTGCATACCGGCAGCGATCGTGTACAACGCCAGGTGAATATTACTGTATAATAACTTATAAATTAATAGAACATTAAAAGGATTGCAGTTATTAGAACACTAACACATTATCGAGTAAATAATTTGTTAATACTATTTTCCAGGTAATATCTCTGTTGAGGCGCATGATCACAGAGATACTGCCACAGAAAATGTTAGCTGCTGTCAACTACGGCAATGATCTTGCAGCCAGGTAACTATTTATGTATTGATAACTAACGATTTGGCTTATCCTTATAAATCTTTACAAAATAAAAGATATATAGGTAGTAGGATTGGGCACCAATCGGGACGCATTTGTTATCGTGCCCAAGCGGGTCGGTACCCTCCGCTTCCGTGTGACCGACCTAGAATGACCTTATACCCTATTTACTTAATCTTGAAACAAAACGACTAATGTTTGTCAAAAAGTCCATATAAGAATAATTGTAAGTTGTTGAGTCTATAAACGGCGGTTCCCACTTACCATCAGGTGGCCCGCGGCTTGTCTGCCACCAAAAATAATAAAAAACCAAAAACTCATAACTAAACCTCATTCTTTTCAATTTCAGAGTGACATTGTTCGATCACTTGTTGTGCTACTTGGGCAAGGCGATTACAGTGCAAGTAAAAATAAAGGGTTCGGGCCCTGGGATCTCTAACTCAGTGATGATGGGTAGCAGCGTGCGGGCCGCGCCGCCAGCCACTTGGTTCATGCGAGGACAGACCGCCAAGAATCACGCGCACCTTGTTGCAAAGCTTCTGGCTGATATGTGCGAGGTATATGAAGGCTTAAAACTTTCTTTGCGCCATAGAAACGCTGTTTTGTAAATGTCTTAATACGGTCATAATATATGATTTTATGAATTATATCTTAGCTCTGACGAAAGTGTATACGGATACAGAAATACCTGTAGCTCAACACTTCGCCATCTCCATCAATCTCCAAGGTGGATAGGAAGGATAATAAAGAGAGGATAGGGAGGGTGTTTGGACCTCCGGCACTCTCACTCACCATAAGAAACACAACTGTAGGAGTACTTTCCGCCAGCCTATTGCATGCTGGGATAAGCAGGGCTCTACTACTAGAAATAAAAAGTTCAAATATATATTGTACTGTGCATATCGTGAGTTATTGTTTCGTTTATAATCAGGACAAGATTTCGCCGCTGTGGGGATTTGAGACCCGCAAGGCGTTGGCGAGTTATGTATCACAAGTGGCCCAGGTGTCGGACATACAGAGACGTCCTGTCCGGTGCATCGCTGAACCGACTATGTGGTTGGCGTTAGCAGCGCTCTGTATCTGCGAACAGTCGCACATGGAACTGTAAGATATTGTCCAGTTCTTTATCGTCGTCTGTATGGTAATATATAACCAACCAATAATTAATTTGCTTCAGACTCGTTACGAAAATATTAAAGATGTGCGCCAGGAGACAATACATTGTAATTAATTAAAATCATATCGTCACATAATTAGTGCAGCTACCATGCAATCGTGCCTACTAAATAATATCGGCAAATTTGCTGCTAATTACGAAAAGTTATGATACATATTTTATGGATAATATTTTGTTATGATCGAAGTGTTTAATCGATTTTTTAACTCTTTTACTGTCCCACTATTGGGTACAGGCTCCTCTCATAGTAAGTATTTAAGCCGTGGAGACAAGAAGATCTCACAGGAATGCAGGTTTCCTCCCGATGTTTTCCTTCACCAAGCAGTGATAATTTGTCAATAAATACAATAATTTCAGCAAAATTTCTAATAAAAGTCAGAAGTGTTTGCCGTGCTAGTTTTGAACCTGGAATTAGGGATCGACGGTCACTTACTACCGTTCCCCTGTGGATCTCCATGTTACGGATGGGCTCGCATAGAGATATTTTCAGCATAACCCACTCCCACGGCATGCTGCGCAACTTTAAGCTCTTTATGAGGCCCTCATTTACGAAGTACGTTCCATATGTCATCACTGTTAACACACATTGGTAGATTATTATTTAATAAAAAATAATATTATTACTTAACAAGTAATTTAATCGTAATAATTTAGATACAACTTCAGAATACTAGATTCTGCCCGCAACTTCGTCCTCGTGTACTTCAGAATATAATAATAATAATTTATGTCAGTGTCAACGGCAGTGGAGATAGTCGTGAATCTCGACGGGGTGAGAGCGAGTCGCGGCCACACTGCTCGAACCACGACGACGGCACCACCCTGGCGGTCATCGAGTGTCGTAGTTGCGGCCCTCTCTGTGCCGAGTGTGACCGCTTCTTGCATCTCAATAGATCTGCTAGAACTCACCACAGACAGGTACTTTTAAAAGCTTTACACACATTAAAAACTTAAATTAGTTATGCAATAATTAACTTTATGCCTTCCACGTTAAGTTTATAATTAGCATAGCTAAATTATTAGCTTTGATTCATTTTATTATATGTGTGCGACACGTATTTCTACATTGGGTGATAGAAACAACCTTTATAGATTTTTGATGTGAAACATCTAATGCGGAGGGAGGGTAAAATCGGCTGTTTGCGTGGCGAAGCTTTTATTTTACTTGTCCGGTTCAAATCTTGCAAATTGAATTAGACACACTTCCAGGTTTCCGATTGAGCTGAAATTTTACACGCATATGTATATCGCGTGATTATGGAATATTATGTTAGCATGGAGCTGATCTGATGATGGAAGCTGGAAGGTGGACATAGGAACTCTATAATGAAACGGCGCCACCCTATCGAGTTTGGACTCGTTTGATTCGTCTTGACGAGTACTTTATTTTTAGGTGTCCAGGGTATGATGATGGAGCTAGAAGGTGGCCATAGAAACTCCAATATAAAACGACATAACCCAATCGAGTTTGGACTCGTATGATTCGTCTTGACGAGCACTTTGTCTCTAGATAGTATCCAGGGTCGGATGATGAAGCTGGAAAATGGCCACAGTAACTCTGTAATGAAACGACGCTACCCCATCGAATTTTGACTCGTTTGATTCGTCCCGATGAGTACTTTGTCTCTAGACAGTATTAGCTAGAGAGCTGAAATTTTACACGCATATGTATTTCGCGTGACCATGGAATATTATGGAATCATGGAGCTGATCTGATGATGGATCTGGAACGTGGCCATAAGAACTCTGTAATTAAATTGCGCAACTCCATCTAGTTAGGGCTCGTTTGAATTGTCTTGATTAATACTCCAGTCCTAGATGATATCCAAGTTCTGATGATGGAGCTGGAAGGTAGCTATAGGACTCCATTAAAAAATAACATAACCACATCGGGTTTGGTCTCGTATGATTCGTCTTGACGAGTACTTTGTCCCTAGATAGTATTCAGGGTCCGATGATGGAGCTGGAAGGTGACCATGGGTACTCGGTAATTAAACGTCGCAAGCCATCGATTTAGGGCTAGTTTGAGTTATCTTGAATAGTATCATAGTCCTAGATGATATCCAGGGCCCGATGATGATTTATGTCCATTTCCGTTATTTTACACATATCATAATTTTATACAAGCACACATTCAAGGTTATGATCATTTTATTTCTACTCATTATTTACACAATAATTTCGATGTTTTCACATCTGGTAGACGTCCCGTGGCGTCTAAATTTATTTTTTTCTTTAGTTTTAGATTCTTATATTGTAAATTAATAACAATAATTACTTTAGATTTATATATTTTAAAATATTTTTTACAGATATGCAAAGAAGAAGAAAGTGCTATTCGTGTCGACATCCACGAGGGCTGTGGCAGAGCCAAGCTGTTTTGGCTGTTGCTGCTCGTAGACAGACGGACTCTCAAAGCATTGGCAGAGTTCCGAGGGATTGATAGCGGAATATGCGATGGAAGCGGAGGAGAAACTAATGCAGATACGGGCCCGTCGGGTCTCGCAGGCGTGTGCCGTTTTTGCGGTACTCGAAGCCACTCTGGATTGTTGGCCATAGGCAATGTTTGTGCCGACCAGCAATGCCAGGTAAATTAATTTCTATCTTTGGTATTGAAATTCGTGTTTTAAAATTTATTTAATATTATGCGTGAGAAGTATAGTAATGTATCAGAATTGTTAATTGAACTACGTCATACGTGTGATGTAGTTCAATGTGCAGTTATGTATATAACATGAAAACAACTTTTTTTAAATTTAGGAACACGGCAAGGAGGCATGCGCACGCGTCCTAAGTTGTGGGCACTTATGCGGGGGTGTTCGCGGGGAACAGACATGTTTGCCATGTCTACATGGATGTGCAGGCTCAGAAGACGATAAGCCTTTGCGACAAGACGCTGACGATATGTGCATGATTTGCTTCACTGATCCATTACAAGCCGCACCTGCAATACAGGTTTTTAAATAATTTAATGAATATTTTTTGTTGAGATTTTCAATAGGTTGCTGTCAATATACCCACACCCATGAATATCTCGATTACCATCGTTATCGTTATAAGAATGTTTTTGAGATTTAATTTGAAGATTGGTTCAATAAGTTTTCATATATATATCATCACAAGTTTACATCCATCCATCCATCAGCCTTTTAAAGTCCACTGCTGGACATAGGCCTCCCCAAGAATGGGGGATAGTGCCGTAATCGCCACGCTTGGCAGGCGGGTTGGCGATCGCAGTGGATGTTGATAATATTCGAAGGAGTGCTGCTGCCCACTCCCATGGTCCACCCATGGGACAATTCTAAAGCCGGCCCCACACGGCAACATCACATCACAAGTTTAGTAAATATCTTCTTACGCTTCATTAATTTCCAAATAACACTTTTTTATGTATAAATAACTAATGAACAGGGTGCGATCAACACTTATTTTATATGATAAGGGCCAGTATACTGTGTGCATATATGTCATACTCATGTTATGTAATCCTTAGGGTGCTATGACTCTTACCACTGAAGTAATGTAACATAGTTCCAATGGCCCGCCAATAAAGGCGGAGAGACGGCACACGGCGGGTTTATTTAGTGGGTGAGGGTCCCAGACTACCCTGTTCGTTGCCCTGAATGACGTGGTGTGCGGTTAGGAGCATTTTCCCCCGCCTTAACAAAAATAAGGGTCCTATGACACTCAAGGCGTGCGTATGTGAACTTTCGTGGATATTCAAACAATTAAACAATAATGTTGTAAGGGTAACTTTTTGATTTAATATTTTCAAAGAAAATTCCACTAGCTAATATGGGCAAATTAAGCTCCATAGGTGTGCACCAATTTCCTAAAAAAAACGTGAAAATTTGTTAGATAGTTTCGGAGTTCATCGTGAGCAACAACGTGTCACGAAAATTATATAATATAAAAGATTAACGAAATATTTATAGGGTTGCATCATTTATGTATGATTCTTAATTATGAAGCTTTGTAATCATAGATATAGTATAACGTATAGATCACCAAAGCGTGTGAGCGAGAAGAAAATCTTATACGACAACATAGCAAGATGGAAGAGGAACGCAAATCTAATGTCATTGTAAAGCGTTTAAATAACAGGTAGTCTACAGGCGTCTAGCTTGAAACTAGCTTCGCGGTTTTTTGATTTATATGTGTTATAAATCTTGTTTATTATATGATTATAACTATTAAATACAATGGTTGTTTGTTCCGTGAGTGCCTGTGATATAAATCATGCAAACAATCCTTATAATTGCACGTTTCACAGGTAAGTTCTCAGGAAGTTATCACAACTTAATGCTTTTATTTTAGGTCATAATTACCGATATTTTCTGTTTCGTTTACGGATTAATTTCAATTCCATCGTTACTGTTTATATTTTACATAAAAATATGTCGCATTGTTACATATTTGCAAGATTTTAGTAGAAAAGTTTTTAGGTACATATACACTAGGGCTTGACTTTATTGACAAGGTATTGTCGATATTTATCCTAAATGTTTGGAACATTTTCTCTTAACACATTAATGGAAAAAAAGCAATAAAAGTTCTACAGCAGATATTGTCAGTCAAGTCGATTTAGTTAGATAGATAATTTAAAAATTATAAATAGGTTTATGTTGCTAAAAGCTGAGTGTATAATTCCGTTATAAAATGCATAATATCGTTGACTGACGTTGCTGGTGAAATAAATAAAAACGTATTTTTTTATGTCTCTTTTGTTTCATTAGTTGAAGATGATTATTTGAATGAGCGAGTTCGTTAAGGAAACTGATTTGTTTTATCATTTTATCGATAGTCGGTCTAACTCTTAAAACTTACATCTCTATCCAACGCACACATTGACAAATCAAAATTGGTTACGCGTTATCGAGCTGTCAGGTGATCTATACGTTATATATCTATGTTTGTAATAATAAATTAAGCTTGACAAATGTCGCAGACGTCATCTACGATATTAAGAAGGCATGTGTTATGCAAATTGATAGTCCTGAGCAAATGTCACGAAGTTTTATTTGGCTAAGTGACTGGAACAGTTATGCAAGAGACGCATTCAAATCCTGCTCGTGGCTATTATTTTCGATTTCACATTTGTGCACCAAATTTTGCTTATTTATTGTGTATGTATTAAATAATAAAAATATTGTTTTCAACAGTTGAAGTGCGGCCATGTTTTCCACTTACACTGTTGCAAGAAGGTGCTCGCTAACAAATGGATCGGCCCTCGGATAACATTTTCTTTCTCACAATGCCCAATTTGTAAGGTAATAGAAATTAAAACCACTAACTTATTATGTTTGTTTAAATTGGGCTAAAATACCTCAAATATTTAGTCCGTTTGTATTACACCGACAAACTACTATAGATTTCATCTAAGAATTTATAATGTCACCCACTGCGTTCCATGTCACGGATGACTATGTCTTACAGAAAAAAAAACGAAACCATTTACCATACCATTTAGCAAGTTTTCCTTATGAGCTCTTGTGTCAGATTACAAATTAATATCTGATGTAATGAAAGAAGAGAAATTATCTCCACGAAGATATGTGATAAGGCGTTATTGTACAAATATTTCATGGTATCCTGTATTGTGTAGGAGGATATGGATCACTGGGCTTTAGAAGAGTTACTGGCTCCTATCCGTCGCCTTTACGAGGAAGTGAAACGAAAGGCGTCTATGAGGCTCGAATACGAAGGTGTGGCCTTGCCCAGCGGGGCTCGTGGCCGTTCGGTTTCCGACCCGGCTACCTACGCGATGGAGCGCTACGCATACTACGTGTGCCATAAGTGTGGCAAGGTACATTACTATTTATTTTTTAATGAAACCTTAAGCTTTTTAATGGCAAAATCTTATACGAGTTCCTTCCCGCGATTTCAGCTGCATAAATAGTTAAACAAGAAAACCGTATTAGAACAATTTTTTGGTGTTTATTTTGTGGATCAGAATGGTGTAATCTCCTGATTGTCATTTCGGTCTCTGCGGTCAAAGTCAACGAACATTACCCACGTACGCAGGATATACTATAGTGCACATGTGTACAACACACAGGTGCATTCTCTGTTCCCTCACGGCATTCCGACACTTCCGGACAGACATTAGGCGCAGGACCAACGGCTTCACGTGATTTTCGATGTATGGGGGGTGAAACACCACAAATTTCTCTCCGGGCTGCTATTCGGAATGTCTTGATGGAAATTCCTGTTAATTATTTGTTGGCCTGACCTGGGAATTGAACCTTGAAGCCTCATGATCCACAGTCGCATACACTAGGTGCGGCTCGACCTACCACCGAAGGAATGTAACATAGTTCCAGTGGCCCGCCAATAAAGGCGGAGAGACGGCACACGGCGGGTTTCTTTAGTGGGTGAGGGCCCCACACTACCCTGTTCGTTGCCCCGAACGACGGGGTGTGCGGTTAGGTACATTTTTTCCCGCCTAAACAAAAAAAAAAAAAAAAAGGTGCGGCTCGACCACCGAGGCAGTTAAGGTCATTATTTTATTTGTATACCAAGTTTCGTTTGATATGAAAATGAATAGTTCCAGTGAATATTCTTGGTATATGAATCATGAGGCCCAATGCCAAAAATACCTATTGCAGGAACTATTAAATGTTTTGGGACTAAAAGTAATCCAATCTCACGTTCATTTATCTAACAAATTCCATCCGAATCCGTTATTTAAGCGTGATTGAGGGGCGAACATCTAATCCTATTGAACTTTGGCACCTTTACTAATAGGATTGTATAAAAATTATTGTCTGTCGGTAGTCCCACAACCCACTGCATTAAATTTATTCATGTGGCAGGCATACTTTGGTGGTCTTGCCCGCTGCGAAGCCGAGACAAGTGGATGGTGGGAGCCAACAGAGTTGGTATGCGGCGCGTGCAGCGACGTAGCGGGTGCGCGCACTTGCCCCAAGCACGGCGCTGACTTTCTCGAGTACAAGTGCCGCTATTGTTGCTCGGTAAAATCTCTTCCTATTTGAGTATTTCAGAGAAAACGTGACGCTTAAATTGTAAAATATATACATTGATCTATATAAGACATACTAACTGTATCTACATCGCACGCCTGGCATAAATACACTTATGAGTTACGCTCAGGTCATGCAAGTTTATATGTAAAGAACGGAAATTGAAATAATATGTTCGTAAGAAAAAAATTCTACACGTGTTGGTAATGCAACAAAAGCAAACACATTTCACATTCATCTTTCAGTTTGAGATTAAAATATGCAGAAATATTTTTAAATTTATGTAGAAGAATGTTACAGTTATCGCCACAAATAAGTTTGGATACATGGTTACTGACAAATTATTTGTCTAATTCTTTCACGACGTTAACAGATAAGCCATGATTCGTCTGACGGATAAAGGAGATAGATATGCTTTCATACATTCTTGGCTCGAAAAATTGATTTGTAAAGAAATGAAAGTGGTGCCAATTAATAGCTTCATATTTACCAAATCACCATTCCAATTCAGGGGTTAGCTTGGCTATTTGGATTCGGCGTCCCATTGCATTAAAGCGACTAGTGTCTAATGCACAATTTACACAATAGAACGGCCATAAAATCCAACATAATAGAATCCAAGTCAGTTGTAAGCTTGTTTCTCAGTGTCCAGTAAGATAGCAAGGGTAGTTAATGAAGCAAAAACAGAAGTCCAAAAGGATAAAGTCAATATAAAGATATAAAGCAACGAAAATCGCACTAGAGATCATGCATAACATAGAAAACTAGATCAGACATCAGTCAAAACGAAAAAACAAAATAGAATATGACACATAGAAGTACTAAGTACTTTATAGTTAGTCTGAGTTTGTACGTAGTATTTACTTCCATGATCTGTCACAATGTCACTGTTTTCTGTGCTCAGGTTGTATTTTCCATACTATAACTTCTTTTTATTTTTCTCAATTTCTTGATAAATGTTAAGTTGATATTTTCTATATTTTGAATAGACAAAGGTAATAATTTTTTTGAGGCATATTTCGTCTCTTTACATTTTGTGACCCAGAAATAGCCGCCTCCTTTATCTGCAGCTCATTTCCGTAAAACTAGTTATCAGGAATGACCAAATTAAATAATACAGAAATATTATATAATTGTTGCGCCAATCTGTTCCGATTCAACTATCTCCAATGAAATCGAATAATCTTTCGCAGGTCGCAGTGTTTTTCTGTTTCGGCACATCACACTTCTGCAACTCGTGCCATGATGATTTCCAGCGAGTTACCAATATACCAAAAAATCAGTTGCCGCAATGTCCCGCCGGTATATTTATATATCCTAACTATTTTATAACTATAACAGAACTGTGTCTCTACATTTAAGACATTCGAGAAAATATTACTGTATGTATATATAGGCTTGTCTGAACACAATACATTTTTTTCTAGATTTTTTATCTGTTTGTCTGTTTATTTGTTCGCATATCACGGAAAAACTACTGAACGAATTTTGATGCAAATTATATTTAAAGGTTCTTGATTATACTTAAAAACCGGTATACGTTTTGTCCCGCTACTATATCGGGAACCTGAGACATAACCTAAAAACTAGCTTTTGGCTGCGGTGAAGCAAAGGCTAGTATTTTCTATTTTATAGCACCCACCCTTTGTATCATCAGAGCTAAATTTTTATTTGCGAGTATAAAGTATTTTTTATTTTTTTTATTTAAATACACACAGTACAAGGCTTTGTTGCTTAGTGACCACATCGCCTTATCGGATAAAAGTATCGATGTACTTACGTATAAAGTTAAAATTCAAAGTAAACCTAGAGTGAGAGTAACTATTTGTGAATATGTCTAAGCTCTCTACATCCATCATACTATGCAATAATGTAGTAAATTTTCTAATTGATTAAATAGGTCCGAAGGGAGAGCAGTTGCCGGGCTCTGCGGAAGAATGTCCATTACACGTTCAACATCCTCCCACGGGTGAGGAGTTTGCGCTGGGATGCGGCGTGTGTAGGCATGTACAAGCATTTTAAGCTAGAGACCACATAGAACATGGAGGAGAACAAACATCCCATAGACGCAGGTCAAATACTAACTACAGATGAAAATAATTTTTATAATGAATTTGACTTCCTGCCATAAAAACTAATGTTTACTCATTTACTTTTGGATATTACACACACGCAGACAAACATTAAGAGATTAATCCAAGCAATTGACTTTAGTTGTGCATGATACAGGTGCACACTTTTTCTTTTACCTGCAAGGAATTTGAAGAAGCGACTACTTTCTTAGACTATTATTCATGAGAGTATAACACTGATTTAAAACACTGTTGATAGATGGTTTGTCACTTTCCGTAAAATTTTCAATGTAGGTACTATGTTGAAAAGGGACTAAATAGTATTTTAGTTAAAACAGTGCTATAGAGCTGTTAGTTTTTGTGAATAAAAGGGTTAACTTGTATGCTGTGTCCATCATGATGTAATACACAAATAATGTGTGGGGAGATAGGTTGCGATGATTAATAATTCTATAAAATAAAAATATTTATAAATATTTTGGATTTTAAGTGTTGCTATAATAAAATAGGCGTAAATTTGTTGGAATACCCAAATATTTGGGTGAACTTGACCACAGTTCCAACCTATATTAAGGTTATCTTAAAATTTATTCAGAGTAAATGTATAATTAAAAAGACTTTATTAGTGGTCCTCTGTTAAAGTGTATATTTAAATTAAATCTATCGATAAATACATAGGACATACCTTATATTATGGCAATGATGTAAGAATGTAATATTTGAAACAATTATGTATTATAAATATATAGATACAATTATGCAAAATATCGTAATGTGGGTTATATGATTACCGATGTTTAAAATTATTTAAGTAGGTAATTGTTGACACACACTTAGATATCTTAAAAATAAGATATCTAAGTGTACACTTAGATATCTTAAAAATAAGATATCTAAGTGTAATAAAGTTATTTCTTCCGTGGCTTATTAACGAAATATTTTTTTATACCTACTCTAATGGTATAAACTAATGTAAATATCCTACTTCTATTATCTTTCTTCTTCTGTTTTTATGTAAGAGTTGTTATGTTTTTAACGTAATTTATTTGCGTATTTTACATTTAAAGGTTTTCATTCGATGTTAAAGTAACATTATATTTAAACAATTCTGAATAATATATATAAGAAAAATTAGTCTTAATTGCTTGTAATCTATCTTTAGTAATATAAGGGATTTCCATGCTACTATCATTTTCTATACATATTTTTATAGACGTTTTTAAAAAGGTCAATATATAGCATTATTTTTTTTTACTTATAATAAATACCTATTTATAAGTAAAATATGACTTTTTTTAATTGGTTACAGATTTTTGGCTTATTGGAAAAGTATACGACATAGTTTTGCAACGCCCATTGATTTCTTCACTCTCTCATTAAAGATTTTTAAATAAATCTGTCACGCCACCTTTTTTATAATAAATTTCTTTTTTTATAATAAGTTAAACGTCATTTGAAAGAATATGACTCAGCGTTATTCTTGAGAATATAATTTGATTTATTAAACAAATATGCAGAAATTTGCATCCGGATCTTATAATACATATTATATTCAATTTATTAATATAATGTTGTTTAAATTTATCAAAGTTAATTTGATCTTTGTTGGTGTCTTCTTTATTATTACATTACCTATATTGATTGTTGCACTCTAATATTGAATGTAATAGCTCTGGAAAATGCTCTATCTTATTAATACTGACTAGAACATTCTGATGTAGTAAATGTACCTGGTAAATGATATTACAATAAAGGTTTGGAAATCAATTGAAAAATTTATTTAAATGCCCTACTTTTGGACTCAAATCTCTACTAATGTTTTAGAGGAATTTGCCTTCTTGTAGCAATCTATCCATCCATCCATCAGCCTTTCGAAGTCCACTGCTGGACATAGGCCTCCCCAAGAGAACGCACAACATGTTTCGCTCATATGGGGGATAGTGCCGTAATCGCCACGCTTGGCAGTCGGGTTGGCGATCGCAGTGGATGTTGTTAATACTCGAGGGAGTGCTGCTGCCCACTCCCCTGGTATTCCCTCAGTCGGCTCTTACGACTCCCATGCATGGAGAGGGGTGGGACAATTCTAAAGCCGGCTCCACACGGCGCAAAGCAAACAAACTAGTGCGTATTATACATGAGACCATAAAAAACAAATACCATAAAAAAGAAAATAATTGGGACAAAAACTATTCTATCTCTCAAGTTGGACCAAATCACACCTGTACAAAATTTCATTAAACATTGAATTTGGTTCATTAGTTTAGAGAGTCCCTGACAAATAACGTGACATGAAATTTTTATATGTACCCTTGCTGGATCTGTCACACTTGGAATGGTAAGTACCGTGGTCCACTCAATTCCCATTTATGGGGCGCCTCGTAACTTATTATGAGTAAGTGGGGGCTTTTGTTCTGCTTTACAAAGAACAATTATGTAAACTAATAATAGTTACAGATCACCCATCCGTAGATTGACTTTATAAGTGCTGGGTTAACTAAAAGTTCAACCCTGTATGGGTTTTTAACCATCCATCCATCCATCCATCAGCCTTTTAACGTCCACTGCTGGACATAGGCCTCCCCAAGAGAACGCCACAACGAGCGGCAGGACCGCTCGTTGTGCCGACCGCATCTAACGGCTCCCTGCAGCTGTGACCAGATCATCGGTCCATCTGGTGGGGGGCCGTCCTACGCTGCGCCGTCCGATACGTGGTCGCCACTCGAGAACCTTTCGTCCCCAACGGTTATCGGTTCATCGAGCGATGTGGCCTGCCCATTGCCACTTCAGCATAGCAACCCGGCGGGCTATGTCGGTCACTCTCGTTCTCCTACGGATCTCCGTATTACGGATTCGATCACGTAGGGAAACACCAAGCATAGCCCGCTCCATGGCCCGCTGAGCGACTTTGAGCCTCGATATGAGGCCAACATTCAGAGACCACGTCTCTGTTCCGTATGTCATCACTGGTAACACACACTGGTCGTAGACCTTCGTTTTCAGACACTGCGGAATATTGGAAGAGAAGATCTTCCTTACCTTCCCGAACGCTGCCCAGCCGAGTTGGATTCGTCGATTGACCTCTTTCTCGAAGTTGTGCCTACCTAACTGGACTGTTTGTCCCAGGTAGACATGATGGTCGACAACTTCGAGAAGCGCACTCCCGACTAGGACTGGTGCTGAAATGACATGGACATTAGACATGACTTTCGTCTTGTCCATGTTCATTTTGAGACCCACTAGTCGGGAAACCCTGCTGAGATCATTGAGCATGGTGCCAAGGTCCTCTAGAGATTCTGCCATGACTACGATGTCGTCGGCATATCGAAGGTTAGTGATGTATTCGCCATTGATGTTGATGCCGAATCCGGTCAAGTCCAAGAGCTTGAAGACATCTTCCAATGCAGTGGTGAACAGTTTCGGGGACATAACGTCTCCCTGTCTAACACCTCTCTGCAGTTGGATTGGTCCCGTACTCTTGTCCTGAACACGGACTGACATGGTGGCGTTTCTATACAAGCACTTCAGCACTTCGATGTACTGATTGTCAATTTGGCACCGCTGAAGGGACTGCAGCACCGCCCAAGTTTAGATCGAATCGAAGGCTTTCTCATAGTCCACAAACGCCAGACACAGAGGCCGATTTTATTCCTCGGTTTTCTGTATAATCTGGCGTAGCGTGTGAATGTGGTCTATGGTACTATAGCCTTTTCGGAAAGCGCCTTGTTCGGGAGGCTGGAAGACGTCAAGCCTGCGCGTGAGTCGATTTGTAATGACCCTCGAAAACAACTTATAGACGTGGCTCAAGAGCGAGATGGGTCTATAGTTCTTCAAGAGGGTTCTGTCACCTTTCTTGAAGAACAGCACCACCACGCTTCTGGTCCACGACTCTGGAACGTCGCCCCCGAGAACAACGGAATTGAACAGCCTCTGAGGAGCTTTTAAGACCAGCTTTCCACCTGCTCTCAGAAGCTCTGTGGTGATTCCGTCGTCTCCCGGTGCCTTTCCGTTCTTTAGTTGTTTGAGAGCCATTCTGATCTCGTACAGGCTGACGTCCGGGATATCTTCGGTAAAGTGCCGAGTTAGCTTGGATCTGGGGTCTTGGACCAAGCCAACAGCAGGGCTCTGGGATCTGTACAACTGTCCATAGAACTGCTGGACCTCTCCCAAGATCTCATCTCGAGAAGAAATGATAGTGCCGTTGTTGGTCCTCAGATTAGTCAACTGACTTTGGCCAACATACAGATCTCTTGCGAACACTTTCGAGCCTTGGTTCCGCTCTATCGCCTCTTTAATACGGGTAGTATTAAATTGGCGAATATAGTGCCGCACAGCCTTGGAGATCTGTCTGTTTAACCGTCTTAGGCAGGACCAATCGGCTGAGGACTGGACTATCATTTCTTTTCTCCACTCCATGAGTTTGAGAGTATGGTCCGAGAGTTTACGATTCCTACTGACGCGACGGGCCTTGAAGTAAGTCGACCCGACCGCGTGGACAGTTTGCTCGAACCTGCTGTTCATATCGCTCGCTGATTCACACTCATCTAGACATTGGAAGCGATTTTGTAGTTCGAGCTGAAAGCTCTCGGGGTTCTGGTATTGGGCAGGTGTTGGTCGGAGCGTAGACTTCATCAATCGCGACCTCTCGACTTTTGTTCTAATATTCAAGATGCCCCTGACTAGTCGGTGTTCACTCCCAGTTTTAATCCTGCTGATCACTGAGACATCATTGAATATGTGTCGTTTGTCCGACAGGATGAAGTCAATCTCGTTTTTCACTGAACCATCAGGGCTAATCCAGGTCTATTTTCGCTGGGGCTGCTTCCCGAAGAAGGAATTCATCATGAAGAGACCTTCCTTCTCCAGAAAATCAGCCAGCATCTGGCCCCTGTGGTTCCTCTGCCCAAATCCATAGTGCCCCACCTTCAGCTCATCGTCTGTCCTTTTGCCTAGTTTCGCGTTAAAGTCTCCCATAACCACCGTGAAATAGGTTTTAGACAAGTGGATGGCCTTCGAGATGTCCTCATATAGGGCCTCCACCTCGTCATCGGAGTGTGTCAAGGTCGGTGCGTAAACCTGTATGACCTTCAACGAATACCGTTTGGTTATTCTGAGTATAAGGTACGCTACCCTACTCGACACATTTTCAATCCTTTCCACGTTGCCTATGAGAGACCTGCGAACGATAAACCCGACACCCCCTTGGGACTGGTGGTCGCCCTCCCGGTGGAAGAGCAAGTTCCCGGACTGGAGGATTGTCGTGCCCTCACCCGCTCTTCGGACTTCTGACAACCCTATAATGTCCCAGTGGATCTTGCTCAATTTCTCTTCCAGCTCGGTGATTCTCTCGTCGGTCCGAAGTGTCCGAACGTTGTGCGTTACCAGGGCCAGAGGTCGTTGTTTATGGTAGCCTATCCGCGACCGGAGATTCTTCGCACCCCCTGCTCCGCCGTTACCGGGCCCGCTACCGTTAGGCCACGGAATAGCGGAGCTGCCGTGACTGAGGGCCGTTTTTTGTTGGGTGCTCATTTTTTTGGGGGATATTGCCGTAATCGCCACGCTTGGCAGGCGGGTTGGCGATCGCAGTGGATGTTATTAATACTCGAGGAAGTGCTGCTGCCCACTCCTCCGGTATTCCCTCAGTCGGCTCTTATGACTCCCATGGGTGGAGAGGAGTGGGACAATTCTAAAGCCGGCCCCACACTGCAAACGGGTTTTTAACACCAGATACAAAAAATTACTTTTCATTACTCAGATTCGGAAAGTAGGTTTGAAGTTGCCTGAGGAGCGGGTTGAAAGTAATACTTTTCAGCCCTAGGGAGAATCGTTTTCAACTGACAGCTGTTTAATTATTTAAAAAAAAACTAGTTCTATTTTCACATTTCTATTGAACCTTATTCTTACTTACTACAGCCACTCAATCACAGCGCGATGTTTAATTGAAATAACAAAGTTAAGTATTAAATCAAGATTTTTTTTAACGACCACCATATTTAACTTACTTTCAAATATTTCTTTAAAATAATATAGATTTGGGTAAAATATTGTAACATTTTTTCAATGTTGAAAATAAAAAATAATGGCTGTTATGCTGGCTGGCCACAAAAAATAACTTTAAATAAATAATTATCTCAGCAGTTGATGTAAATTAAAATTCACTCATTTTTGCATGTTTTTATTTTTACTTTCCTTGAATTCGTAATGAAAAGCACAGTGTTTACCTCGGGTTAAAGACTTATTTAGTCCCGATACGTGGCGCCTATTATAGTTCGAGGGAGGTTACTTTCACCCCTAGAGTAACAATGTACTATTATCTTACATGGTGTTACATTAAAAAGGATCCTGTACTTTATCTATGTCTATGTCATTTCTTTCTCAGTTTATTACTGTCATTCTTTTTAACACGAGTTTCCTCTCAGAGAGGCAAGGTAGTTTTTTGGTTATACGCATTACTCTTTGTAGGTAGTTCACCACGGTGACCTAGTGTGAGTTGGCAGACTTCACAAGCTGTAGATAATTATGCTGTAGGTATATTCACCTAAAGTAGATATTTACAAGCATGTTAGCAATTTGTTCAGAGGTCACGGCGACAAGTATAAATGTTGATAAACAATCAATATCCATTGTATCTACTGGATAATACAAATTTATTATTTATTTGTGCATTCTTCCGAATGAATCACAATCTATGCGTTGAGTTATTCTACGCCAACTAAATACTTCGTAGTGTGATAACGAATAGCACAATCGGAGACCACTTGAGAGCATAGCTTGAGAGCGTAGCTGATAACTCAACTTCACAGATCGATTTTGGGCTCAAACAGATACGCCTTTTTATCTTGAGGTTATCTGGGCTATTGCAAAATCAATCTTCAGTTTTCGTGCAGTGTTATGTCAACAGTGGTGTGGTCGTATATTAACCTATGATATGTGGAATTCAGTGTAAAATTTAATTTAATCGATAATGATGATCGATTCTTATAAGTTAAAGGTAAGTTTCCTTCATAATTCTGTGTCAAAATAGTATTGAAAGTCTGATGTTATTTTTTAACCATGCTGACTATTACAGCCAAGCAGTAGCATATGTATCTTCAAATGTCTTGGGAGAAGGTCTTACTTCTTTTATGCAAACTTAATAGTTTTGAATAATCTCTTCTGTTACGGACTAAATATACGTGTAAGTTAGGCATTTTCTCAGTCATTAACATTCACCACCTACTAAGTACTAGTTCAGTCTAGGCACAGTTTACTTCTATTTTTAACCCATAGACTATCATGCTATAGCAATGTGGGTTGGCAAATTAGTTATATGTATAACGATTTTAACAAAGATCTATTTTTTCCATTAAAAATTGTGTCAGTGTAGCATTGTATAACAAATTTAGTAGCATTTTTGTATACTTACCGTTTTGTAATGGATAAGTGCCTACTTACCTGTCTACGTAATTAGTTTTTTATGTACAGAAAAATGTTTTACTTTACCATTGTTACACAATAATGTAATTGACAATGCCTACATAACACAATACATGGTTTACAAAAAGTAAAAATATTTGGTTATTTGCCACACTTAGGTTAGCTGGGATTTGATACGTGCGCACCTGTGCACGGCGGCTGTGGCAGTAGGATTTCAGGCTACATGGCGCAGTCCCCGAGATGCATTCCGATACGGAGGTCTGCAATACGGCCTCGCGTTTACCGTGGCTATGGTAGCTGTTGCCCTGCCCTTAGCCTTACTACAGCTTGCCATCGGACAACTCAGCCAACAGGACCCCATTGGCGTTTGGCGAGCCGTGCCATTCTTTAAAGGTTAGATGTGTGTTGCGATAAAAAGTATTCGGCCAGTAACGTTGCTTATAAAGTACAAATTATTTGTGAATGTGGAAAAAGAGTACTTTAGTGCGAGCGGGAATCATACTTGCGTTCCTTCCAATCCGGGGAAGTGGTCTAAGCCGCTGAGCTATCGCACTGACCTTCGGCCATACCCAATCTCCACATAAATTTGTCTTTACGACCCATGCCACCTATCGGATGCATTTACATGCATTAATCCAATAGTAAGATTAATTTTGCAATTAAAATTCATACTATCTGATGGCGTGATTTTTTAAACATTTTGATCTGTATTTTAGCACTTGACATGCTCAGCAGTAAAGACAATTAGGGCCTACGCAGATCGGGACGACGGTATGGCAAGGGATTTAATTTTTTACTAATGGACATTCAAACGCATCGATATAGAAATACTACATAAATTGCTATGCTTTAAAATGATGCCGTGGCATCGAAAGGGATTTCAATGCACGGCATTGAGAGACGCGCCACAGGCTTCCGCGGCGGGATGCCGTGGCGTACTACGGCCTGCCCCCTACGGGTAGGCAACGGGCCAACAGCATGCTAAGGACTCCGGTGCTCGTTTTGACATATCGTCCCCTCGTTTTGCTTTGTCACGCCATGGCATGCAGTGGCAAGTCGCTGGAATGCCGTGGTATCTAAGCGGCTAATGTGCGCTGACTGACGGCAAAATCCCTTGCCATGCCGTCGGCCTTTAATGTGATGTGGAGATTGGGTATGGCCGGAGGTCAGTGCGAAATATGAATGGTTCCCTTGGGATAGCTATTTTTACTAAGACATGTTAGCCATAGAGTGATATATTTATAATCTAGTCGCGGACAGAGTCCAGAGGGAATCTAGTATCAAATAATTAAGAGACTAACGAGAGAAAAGCAATTCTTATAACATTCAATCTTTACTTTTTTTCAGGAGTGGGATACTTGAGGTTACTCATCTCATTTTTGGCATCAGTGTATTCTATAATATATCTCTCGTTAACGGTTACATATTTCCTCTATACCTTGACGAATTCTTTGCCATTTTGGGAATGTTTTGACTTGGCTTTTATTGGGGTGAGTTATATTTTATTACATCGCTGTATATTTATTAAGTAAAATATATACCAGATAAGTTATGAGTACATATTAATATATCTGATCCTGAAACCTTGTTTCAATAAATTTATTGCAATTTCGTTTTTTAGGATCCATACGTAAATCCACTTAATGCTTCGGCTTGTCTTAAGTAAGTATAACAACAATAATGATCGTCTATAAACTAAGAAAATACAAAACCAATGGCAGTAGACTCAAATTAATAATTTTATAGTTTACTAGGTGACCGGTGAACTTCGTATAATTATCCTGTAATTAATTTTATCGTCCTAATCAATCTGCATCGTCTACGGTCTGAATTTAGATAGATTATTAAATATAATAAACATAATTATATGCTTTGCGGATTCGGGTACGGTTTTCCAAGATATGTAGTTTCAAATCCTGCTCGTGACTATTATTTTCGATTTCACATTTTCGCACTTTGTGTTCATCAATAACACCGTTTGAGAAAAATTACAGAACAGAAAATAAAATTGCTTGGAGAGCTGAGCTTATAGAGTCATGTATGAGCTTATAGTTTCGCATGTTTTTTGTTACAGTGAAACATTCATGGCGCCTGTTTCTGAAAAAATAGAATATTATATAGCTGTAACTTTAATTGTACTTGTACTCTGGATCATTTTTCCTTTTATGTGAGTAATAACATTAATATTGAATCAGTGTTCATAGAGCGTCACCTACAAGTCTTAAAAAAGTCCAGTGAGCGCATTAATGATGTGCACGTTATTTTGTATACTATTTTTGCCTATGATGGCTGACGAGACGACAAACGATAAGTGGTGGGCGTCGCTCATGGACTTAACAATATTAGGAATATTGCCAAGCCGCTGGCCAAGATTATATTTCGCGGTTGGGCAAACAATTAATGAATGGCTACCTGCCGCTGCAATTAGCGCACATGCTGGTGCTTCATGGTTTGAAGATAGTGGTACCGACGACCCATTCGGGCCCGATAACAAGTGAGCACTTCTACTTGTCTCCACACAATAGATGGTATGGATATAGCTGGTTTTATACAAATTACATCTATCTATAGGTACTATGATAAAACTGTAACAGAGCGATATGTCTGTGCGTTTAAAATAATTGGGTTAAAAGGAATGTATTAGGCTGTTTAGGCGTCTCTGTCAACAAAACAATATCTTTTTAATTTTTGCCTGTTTGTTTATTTGGGCTTCACGCGAAAACTACTAAACGGATTTTGATGACACTCGTTTTTTATGATTTCACTAAAAAACAGATATAAATTAATTTTATCCCGCTACTATATCGGGAACGTATGATATAACCTAAAGCAAGCTTTCGGCTGCGGCGGATTCTTGCTCAAATTCTAGTATTATATAGATAAGTATTTTACAGTTTTTACAATCCGGTAAAATTTATGAAACGGTTATTGTACGTGTTGGGGCCACTTGTGATTATCCTGACCATCGTGATTATATCATGCGTTGGAAACAGAGTTCATTTGACAGAGTTCATTAAAAAGAGCGACTGGGAAAGTTTCATTGAACCTAAGATTTGGTATGGGGCGCTCGCACAAGCGCTGTTGTCCTCACACGTTGCTGGAGGATATCTTGTATCTGCTGGGGACACCGTATACTCTAACACTAATGTGAAATGGTAAGCTCTATATTTTTATTTTTATAATAATGATTAGTAGATATTTTGAAATTTCATGCCACAAATCTGGCTAATTCTTTAACCTAGACTATTGATATTGTAGATAATTTAAATTATAACAAAACAATAGGTATCGTATAGCATGTCAAATGCTAAAAATATATATAAATATTTATAGGGTTTACGTCATTATTAGGTAAAAATCTTAATTGTAAAATTAAGTATACCTGGTCGGTATAATGTATGAAAATACTTCCGACAGATGGCGCAGGCGTCACTCAAAGACGTAAAGTATGAATGTGTTATCGAAATTAGCAGTCAGGAGCAATTGTCACGATGGCTGAATTGGCAAAGCATATCTGGACGGTATCCAGGAAATGCAGGTTCAAATCCTGCTCGTGACTGTTATTATCGATTTCACATTTTTCACTTTGTGTTTAATGTATAGTGCTAAGCATGTCAAATGCTTAAAATATATATAAATATTTATAGGGTTTGCGTCATTATTAGGTAAAAATCTTAATTGTAAAATTAAGTTTACCTGGTCGGTATAATGTATGAATATACTTCCGACAGATGGCGCAGGCGACACCCAAACACGTTAACCTCTCCGCGCCTTCGCGGTATTTAATAATAATTATCCCTGGAAATATAAAAAAGAAGGCTGATACTCAGGATACGTGGAATATGACCTCAAGGGCGCGGGGGGCTTTCTGTTCTATTTTTGTTTATTTATCTTTTATTTTTTTTTATAACTATTAGGGAAACTGGCTATAAACAAATAATTAAACCACTTATCTTAGTTCTGTAAAAGGTATCGGCTTTGTGAATTTTTCCTTTATTTTATATATTTTTATATAAAATAAACAATAGACCACGTAAATATGCACTTTGTCTACAGGAGTGACCAAATTGCATTTTGAAGCATTTCATAATTAGTATGAATGTGTTATCGAAATTAGCAGTCAGTCATCGTGACAATTGCTCCTGTGACTCAGGAGCAATTATCACGATGCTGAATTGGCAAAGCATATCTGGACGGTATCCAGGAGATGCAGGTTCAAATCCTGCTCGTGACTGTTATTTTCGATTTCACATTTTTCACTTTGTGTTTAATGTATAGTGCTAAGCATGTCAAATGCTAAAAATATATATAAATATTTACGCGAGGTTGTTTTTTTTAATGGGTAATATATATAATCCATGACTGCACAGATGGCGGAGTGGTTTAGATACCGGCCTCCCACCCGAGTGTTGTGGATCGATTCCCACATAGGACATCTCTTTGTGTGATCCATAAATGGTTGTTCTGAGTCTGGGTGTACTTTGTGTCCGTGAAATTGTATGTTTGTAAAGTTCCCCGCAATACAAGGATTATTCCTGAGCAGGGTGTCGTCTTTTTTACAAAAAATAAATAAATAGATTTATTTATTTATTTTCTGTGAACTGATTAGTTCTGTTCCGAACCTCTAAATTATATTGATTTTAGGACCCATTTAGATAAGTAATTATTCGCAGGGCATTTTATAGATAATTGATTGGCAATTATCTCTGTTTATATTCCATCCCCATCCATCCATCAGCCTTTCGAAGTCCACTACTGGACATAGGCCTCCCCAAGAGAACGCCACAACATGTGTTTCGCTCATATGGGGGATAGTGCCGTAATCGCCACGCTTGGCAGGCAGGTTGGCGATCGCAGTGGATGTTGTTAATACTCGAGGTAGTGCTGCTGCCCACTCCCCCGGTATTCCCTCAGTCGGCTCTTACGACTCCCATGGGTGGAGAGAGGTGGGACAGTTATAAAGCCGGTCCCACACGGTGTTTATATTATTTACTAATATCTGACAAAGTTTAGGTACGCCTAATAAGAAAAATAAGAAAATATCTTAAAATTAATATTTTCGTGAAATAATTAGTAATTATGTCGATTATTATCAAACAATTTGACGTGTTTATCAACGGTATATACCGTTGCTATGTTACTACGTGATCACATTAACTCATGCTATAATGAGCAAATAACTACCTACTTAGGTATATACTGTAAACCGTTAGCGCTAACAAACTATGACTTAAAAAATTCGAATAAGTACTTCGCATCTAATAAAGATGACCCATCAATCAAGTAAAAAGCTTATGGGGCAAGTGGTATATTGTTATGAGTATATCTATAGGTATATGTAATCTTTTCTGTTGCCTAGAAGGTGACTTCTTGTTACTTTAAGTATTGAAATATTATATTTTCTTAAAAAAAATTGTTCTTAGGACAGCAATTGTGCTCGTGGTATCGAATATTTTATCAACTTGGGCAAGTCTGTTATTCTGGTACTCAGTTAGTGAAGGAGATAAAGAAACTAGTGTATTTGCTGTCTTACTCCAGGCGTACAAAATAGGCGAGGATCCTAACGTTGAAACAGTCTGGTCTCTTATTACGTTTCTTACTTTAATATTCTCTGGATTTATTACCTTGGTGAGTACTAGTACTATTAATATTATTTAAAATTATTAAAAGTAAAATTCAAAATTCTGCAATGCTTGTAAACTAAATGCTACGAACAATGTATATTACCAATGATGACATATGGAACAGAGACGTGGTCACTGAATATTGATCGTATATCAAGGCTCAAAGTCAGTCGTATTTCGATGCGTGATTGAATCCATAATACGGAAATTCGTAGGAGAGAATGTTGAATGACTGACATAGCCCATCGGATTTGCACGCTGAAGTGGCAATGGGCAGGCCACTTCACTCAACGACCGTTAGAGAATAAACTGTTTTAAGTGGCGACCACGCATATGACAGTGCCGCGTTTGAAGGCTCTCCACCAGTTAGACCGGCGGTCTGGTCAAAATCACAGAGAACCGTTGGATGCGGATTGCACGGGACCGCTCGCTGTGGACCCTTTTCGAGAGGCCTATGTCCTACAGTAGACATCTAAAGGCTGATAGAGAGTAAAATTGTGTTTTGTCCAATTGACGAAAATAAAATAGCTTCCATGAAAAAAAATTGTTTAGGTATGGCGTGTGGAATCTCTAAGTCACAGTAATATAACCTCAGTCATCAATCATGCAGATTATTATGCTTAATGGCTAAGCAATACCTGGTATGACAGCTATATTTAATAGTTACAAACAATGACGTGCTTGGCGGTGTTTTGGACGGCGCGAAAATAA
Source organism: Leucoma salicis (assembly GCA_948253155.1). NCBI lineage: Eukaryota > Metazoa > Arthropoda > Insecta > Lepidoptera > Erebidae > Leucoma > Leucoma salicis. The sequence goes on from OX411803.1 coordinate 26,335,316, forward strand.
TAACCGCTGTTAGCTTACTCAAATAACATATTTTTCGTACGATTTTTCTTTTTATCACGAATCTTAATTGGCAAAAAAGCATTAAAGCCATGATTACTTACAGTTAAAACTTTACATCAAACATAATGATTAATGATAGAATTTAAAAATACATTGTATTTGTTCGAGAAAAATAGTTTAGTATATCATGTTGTTAAACTATTTTTCTTAGACTAAGTCTCATTCTGTTTTACTAGTGGTTGTTTTAATCTGCTTATCTCCAGTTGACCTTCCTATTTCCAATATACGACCGCTGCCGTCGTGTTGGAGGTCTGCGATGGCGAGTTGTTTCAGCCGCGGTATCACTATTGGCAGCAGTTTTAAGTTCTGGAGTGTTGGCAATAAGAGAACCGGCTCTAACCGTACTGGATGACTACGCTGTGCCATTACTAGTCAGTCTCACTACAATACTGGAGATATATGCATTCATTTTTATATATGGTATGTATGTTCTTATATCTCTTTACAGATTAAACATGTAGTCCTCCACGATGGTCTAGTGGGGCAGATTCTACCATCCATCCATCCATCAGCCTTTCGACGTCCACTGCTGGACATAGGCCTCTCCAAAGGGGGATAGTGCCATAATCGCCACGCTTGGCAGGCGGGTTGGCGATCGCAGTGGATGTTCTTAATATTTGAGGGATTGCTGCTGCCCACTTCCACGGTATTCCCTCAGTCAGCTCTTACGACCCCATGGGTGGAGAGGGGTGGGATAATTCTAAAGCCGGCCCCACACGGCAGATTTTACCAGCAGTCGAGAAAATTTCTCGGGCATGCAGATTTCCTCAAGATTTCTTTTTTTTTGGCTAATGATGGCAGACGAGCCATGGCCCACCTGATGGTAAGTGGTAACCGTCGCTCATGGATTCCACTATACCGAGAGTATTGTCAAGCCGCTGCGCACCATTTCATTTCTCAGATATGAAATGAAAGAATAAACGGCTATCTTCTGCTACAGCCAAAACACGACCGGTCACACAGAAGACGGTGGTACCAACCCGCTCGGGCCCGATAGCATGTGAGTACTCTCACTTGGTACCCATCCCTAACACCAGTAATGCAATGGGTGATAATTGCTTTCTTCCCTTAGTCGCCTTGTACGACACCCGCGGGAAATGGAGGGGTGGTGACAATTGTATTCTTAGCCCGTCACCACACGGACAAAATGTTTCACTTTACCGAGCGATGATACTTACTTAGTGAATTTTACAAATATCAGATCAAAAAGTTAAACGTATGTGTCTTACAATGTCTCTACCTCAATTGAATATTGAAACCGATACAGCTTTCTAGCAGCACATGGTCTTATCATTAGCTCTTATCACTAACATCTACATAATTAGGAAATAAAAAACAATTATCATAGAGTATGCATGCAACGGACGGCCCTACGTCCATTGCCCTCAGGCCAGCGTCATAGGGGCCAGAGATCATTCAGCGCCCTCCTGAGGGCTGCCACGACTGACGACAGAGCCTACTTCCATCAACCATCGCTCAAATACGGCGAGGGACCGGTTCGGAGAGAAATAACATCCGACGACATTCCCAATCTGCGCCGCTACGCATCCCCTTCCCCTGGTGACATTCTCTAGGCACAGGGTACCAGTGGCGGCTCTCACAATTCAGGCCACCTAGCCATCCACATCACCCACCCAGTCGTCTCTGGGGGGGACGAAGTATGGTTCGGCGACCATAATCTGTTAAGCCTCTGTTAACCATTTCCTTTCAAAAGACTGCTGATCATGAGTTCTCGGATTCGATCCCTGGGTCGGGCAATGTTATTGAGCTTTTTCGTAAAAAGATAAATTCTCAGTAGCAGCCCGGAGTTTGAAAATATGCCCAGTAGATGGCAATAGGCTCACCACCTATTACGTGGGACTTAAACATAGCTGGCGAACCGTAGGTGTGTAATACATCTCTGCCTACCACTTTGGGGATACAGGCGTGATGTGATGTTAAAGTTAACTAAAAGTTATTACGAAAAACTATTCACCTGCCCAGAAAATTATTTAACATTATATAAGGAAGTACTTCTTGTAAATACAAAAAAATATTTCTTATAGGTTGGAAAATATTAGTAGCAGATATAGAATTCTTAACCGGGTGTAAGCTTGGAAAGAGTTGGGTGTTGGGCTGGTGTTCTGTCCCTGGCGTTATCACTCCCTTCACTACTTGGTGGGTCACAATGGTCTACCTTCACAGCGACAACTGGATGCAGCCACCCTGGGCAGCCATCACACTTCTATCTACTACAGTATTGACAGTAGTTGTGTTTTTAATTCTTGCATCAATCGCAGTGGCCAGACAAGTCCAATTTGACTTTATAGGGGTAAGAATATTGTAGATTATGTAAACCTGTTGGGTAATTGTGTTTTATTTTCTCTTGGAAACTAAGGACTGGAATTAAGGCTAAGTTATAAAACTCGCTATATTTTTATGTATATTTTAAGCACTTGATATGCTCTTCCCTTTACCAGAACACAAAGTGCGAAAATGTGATTTCGAAAAAATAGTCACGAGCAGGATTTGAACCTACATTGCTTCGCCAATTCAGCCATCGTACCTCATGCTCGGGACAACCCAATAAATTAAAAAGGAATGTGTTGTGGAATATATAGTCCACTTTGTGTTTTTGCTGTTTCTTACTTTTTTATTATCGCTATTATAACTGCCATGTATACAAACGGTATATATTTTTCTATTACCGAACGTTGCTATAATGCGAATGTATTTAATTTACGAAGCGACATTTTATGTACTTTTCCTTTGTCATGATCATTTGAAGGTTGTTATAGTCGTTACCTTACGTATTGTGAATCATGTCTAGAATTTATCAATACTTCCTACCTTAAAGGACGCTTCTTTTCCGTAGAAACTGAAATCATCATTTAAACCATCTCGACATTGGGGACCGAGGGATCCAATTACCCATTACTATTGGCTGGCGAGGCGAGAAGAACTCGAACGGGGCAACGTAGGAAGAACAAGGTATCACAGGCGACAGCTAGGTCAGTTGTCAGGTAGACCGAGCTTCTTAACCCAGAGTGACTCTATTTCAAGAAACGATAATAATTTAGAAGTAGAGAAAACACGTTCTAACTCTGATGATTGGTTATACACGGTTATTAGAAAACAAACGCAGAAAATCAGTGAAGATATTCCAGAGAAAAGAAAGAGGGCTAAGTCCTTAGATTGGACATACTTAGAAAAAGCAAATCACGCTGTAGATATTAATGATATTAAGAAATTTTCAATTGCAATTCATGGAATGCACATAGAAAATAATAATAATGTAGTTAATAAAAACACTTAGGTATAATAAATAGATTTTAGAAATTAAATTTAACTGTTAAATGTTTTAATTATAATTATTTATTTATTAAATAATGATAATGTTTTTTCTGCACTAACTATTAACTACGGACTAAGAAAGTAAACTTGATTAGACAATATTACTGCGAGAGGACGCGTATTCAGTACAAAACTCTAATCAAACCCACATGTTATTTTTGTAATAAAAACGAGCCACAGCCACTTGATGGTGAGTGGTAGCAGCTGCTCATGGATTTAGCAATATCAGGATTATTGATAAACTGTTACCCATCCTGAAATTTGATTTAACCTTGACTCCACAACCACGTATGGATCAGCTATCTTCTTCTTCTTCACCCAAAATACATTGAGCTGCTTTATGGGCCTTTAAAACAAAGACGACTGTGGTACCTACCCACGAGTACCTCCCCTTGGAGTATATAGAAAGAGCTGTAAAAAGTAAAGAAAACATGAAGTGGTGTATGTATGTGTGAACTTCCACTACCCCTATACATATACTGTCATGGGGTCCTTGCCTTGTCTAACTTAAGAGGATTGAATGTTTTTAGAGTGCGGCACCAGGTGGTACTTTGTAGTACGAGTAATTATAAGTAATAAGGGCTAACATGAGTACCTACCTATTATGCTGCTAAAACTTGCCTATGTATACTCTCCTAAACACTGTATTACTTAACACAGTTAACTACTGAGATTCTGAATATTTGAGTACACAGTTATCAACTGAGATTCTGAATATTTGAGTACAGATTTAACTACTGAGATTCTGAATATTTGAGTACAGATTTAACTACTGAGATTCTGAATATTTGAGTATAAAGTTATTTGAGTACAACTTTAACACCAAGGTAACAAAGTTCTATAAATATTTAACTCGGTATACTCAACCAATTTCATATACACATTTAACTACTGAGATTTTGACTACACAGTTATTTAAGTACACAGTAAACAACTGAAATTCTGAATATTTGAGTACATAGTTATCAACTGAGATTCTGAATATTTGAGTACAGATTTAACTACTGAGATTCTGAATACTTGAGTATAAAGTTATTTGAGTACAACTTTAACACTAAGGTAACAAAGTTCTAAATATTTAACTCGGTGTGCTCAACCAATTTCATATATACATTTAACTACTGAGATTTTGACTACACAGTTACTTAAGTACACAGTTAACAATTGAAATTCTGAATATTTGAGTACACAGTTATCAACTGAGATTCAGAATAGTTGCCTCTATAAAATTGCATCAATAAAATCTATAACCAAAAATATGAGCATGTGTTAGAGTAGGTACCTCGGTCTACCCCGGCTATTAATATCGTTTTGTTCAGAGTGCATACGTGACATCGCTCACTAACCTTCACACGGCGCGCGTGTCACACCTACTAGGACCTCCTTGGTTATATCCAGCTATAAAATATGCTGTTCACGCATTCGCGTCCTCACCCGTATCTACTAGAAGACATATATTATGAGACGTCTAGTCTAATCAGTATTAAAGCTTGTTGGTATAAAACCTGTTTGTCTTATCTGTTTGTTTGGATTTGTTTTTTGTTATTTGTTCTATGTGGTGACAGACTTGTTTTTTTAGCGAATATATAAATTTATATTACATAGCAGTGTTGTCCGATTCCAAGTAAATCAAATCATATTACTGGGATATAAACTGGAAGTTAAAAGCGAGTTTTGTGTCGAAGCAAATGCGAATCGAATTCCAACATATTAGTAAGATAAAGTCTATTTAAAAGCTATCAAATAAAAGAAGCTTCACCTAAATCTTTTTAGTAATTTTGGCTGGACGCGCAAACAAACATAGGTAGATCAGAATAAAAAAAATAATTTTAGGTTTGTCTGTTCTCTCTGCCTACCCCGCAAGGGAAATGGCGTGATGATAAGTAAGTAAGTAAGTTTTAGATTTGAAGGCACCTTAATAGCCCACTATAGTTATTCGCATGGTGGGAGCCACGGCTCACCTAATGATGTAGTAACAGTCGCTCATTGATTCTACTATACTTTCTTTCTTTTTAAAAGACACCCTGCACTAAGCAATAATCCTTGTATTTCAGGGAATATTACGAACAAACAATTTCACAGATACAAAGTACACCGACAACCACTCAGAACAACCATTTATGGATTACACAAAGAGTTTTACTGTATGGAAATCGAACCCACAACACTCATGCGGGAGGCCAGTATCTAAACCACTCCGCCATCTCTGTGCAGTCAAATATACTAAGAGTACCTACTGTCAAGGCGCTGCTCTCCATTTCATTTCGCGGACGTGAAATTAAAGGAGCTAGAGCTATCATCTGAAATAACCTAAACACACCGAAGTGCTTAATAGTTGATCACACGGTAACAGTACTACCGTAGTACCTGTCGTGCGATCTACGGTATAAATAACAAAACGAGCATTTTTTAACAGTTTTACTTATAAGAGGCTTATATATTATAGTACCTATACACTTGATTTATATTCTAGTTTTCCTACTCAATTTCATCTCCCTTGAATTCCTCATAATTATTTGAAGTATGTGAATGTGAGCAAACCAAAATAAAGGTTTTTGAAAGAGAAGAAGCCGGAACAGATGTTAGAGTAGCAATAGGAAATGGTGTGCTAGAACAAGAGGATGAATTTGTATATCTTGGATGTGGATTCAGTCGGGATGGAAGGTACGCCACTGATGTAGAGAGAAGAGTGAATGCGGGAAATAGTAAACGGAGCATTGGGACAACTTCTTGGCAGTCATCACCTCAGACAGAGGGCACGTGTCGCAATACACAATGCAGTGCTTGTCCCAACGTTATTATATGGAAGCGAGAGTTGTGTATGTAAAAAGGAGCATGAGAGTAAAATCAATGCGGTCGAAATGCGATCTCTGCGGAGAATCTGTGGAGTGAGACTGACTGACCGCTTTGTTAACGACGACGTAAGAGAGCGAGTAGGTATGAAAGAGAGTATTGATGTAAAGATGCGAAAGGGAATGCTCCGATGGTTCGGACATGTGGAAAGAATGCTGGACGAGCGACTGGTTAAGAAGATATACAATGCAAAATTGGAAGGATGTAGGTACAGGAGGAGACCGAGACTCATCTACCTAGACCAAATCGGTCATGTATTGAAGAAAGGTGGAGTCAGGAGTCTCCGAAACCGGCGAGCGTGTATGAAGAGAATTATGAATGTTTAGGAAGCGAGAGATGTATGCAAGAATAGAGCCTCTTGGCACTCTGTTCTCTCTGCTTACCCCGCAAGGGAATTGGCATGATGATAAGTTAGTTAGTTAGTTTATTTGAAGTATTTTAAATTGTATAGTTAATATAATTTTGTATAAGTCTGTTCAATAAAATGTTAGATTTTTTCTAAGGATCTTAGAAATTTTCTCATTTGGCTGGATCTCCGTTTTCAATAGAGCTATATCTAAGCGTTGAACAATCGTACAGAAAAAAATCTTTCGAGTAAATGGTCATTAATAACGGAAAATATTATAACCGTACAATTTCCTACGTATCAAACTTTAATAACTTATTTAAATGTGGGTAAAAAAACCATGTCACGTATAAATAAACGATTTTCAGTTATAAACGAGCAGTAAAACTTACGCCTCTGTAATGCGTTGTTAGTAGTATAGGATAATCATCAGATAAGCGACTAATAAGGTATACAAGTCCACCTTATGTGAGATACTACAGTTACTCTAATATATATTATATGACTGATACAAAGCTCAGTTGCGTTGGAGGTAATTTATTTTGTCAGTGTATGTAGAATTTAACGGTACAATTAACCGCTTAAGAGCTGTTTGTGTGTTAACGAGTTATTGGTATAAATAAGTTAAACAGTTGCGTCATGGTTGTTTTGTCTTCGTACTAGACCTTTCCTCAAATATCCTGTCTTAAGAGTTAATCTGCAGAATGAAAGTTATAGAGAACCGTTTAGCATCAGATGCATTTTCTTATTAAGCGTTTTCTATTTTTGAAGACATACAATACTTAGTGCCGGATACCGAAGGAATATTTGATACACGTGGCCCCAGTCACGGGGGCTTTACTTATATTCAAACAATAAACTAACAAGTAAAACACGTCCATAGTCAGAACCACTTTTCAAGTACCCATAGATTATTTAATACGCTGTTCCATATATTTGTTTTAAATTTTGTATTACTGGGCTAAGGTATAAGCATCAGTTCGGCCCTCCAGCAAATCCGCGCCTTGCACTACTACTAAGAATTGTAGCGTTATGAGTGTCTCTATCTAAATAGTCCAATCCAAATCAGATCATTATTTTCTAAGATGAGCGCATACAAACAACACAGCAGCTTTATAATAATACGTGATCCATTTCGAGGTTCCCTACTTTTTTAAAGAAAAAAACAAAGAAAATTCAAATTTAATGGAGAATGTTTATTATCATTTGAAAGAACATTCTTTGGCATTTATTTTTTGAAGATTATGTCTATCAAATGTTGGCCGTTGCTACGTCGCAGATGGTCCATCCGTTGAGTCCAATTTTTGATGACTCGTTCGAGCATTTCTACTGGTAACTGGCGAATGACACGCGTGATATTTTCCTCCAAGGCCTGAATCGAAGCGGGTTTGTCCGCATAGACTTTACATATCCCCTCAGGAAAAAGTCTAACGGTGTGATATCACACGATCTTGGTGGCCAATCGACCGGCCCAAAACGTGAAATTATGTGCTCACCGAAATGTTCTCTCAATAAATCCATTGATTGATGCGATGTGTGGGAAGTAGCGCCGTCTTGCTGAAACCAAATGTCGTCGAGATCACGAGCTTCAATTTCAGGCATCAAATAGTCGGTTATCATGGCACGATAACGGCCGCCATTGACGGTTAAGTTCGCACCAGCATCATTTTTAAAGAAATTTGGACCGATGATTCCACCGGGCCACAAACCACACCAAACCGTTGTTTTTTCTGGATGAAGTGGTAGTTCTTGAATCTCTTCAGGTTGCTCTTTGTCCCAAATGCGGCAATTTTGATTGTTTACATACCCATTGAGCCAGAAATGGGCCTCATCGCTAAACAAAATTTGCCTCGAAAATGTCGGATCTTCTTGGAACTTTTCAAGAGCCCATAGAGCGAAGCGATGTCACTTGGGCCTTCCTTCTTCGTCCTTTCGAGCGGCTTCAGTTGTTGCAGAAGCTGTATTCTGTACGCTTTCAATTTAAGATCTCGACGTAAAATGCGCCAAGTCGTTCCATACTTCAGTCCTAATTGCTGCGAACGGCGCCGAATCGACTCTCCACGGTCTTCATGTACACTCTCAGCTACGGCCGCTATATTTTCTTCACAGCGTGCTGGACGTGGTCTATTCGGTCGAATATTATCCAATAATTAATGCTGGGTCTCAAAATGGGTGATGGTGTTGCGAATAGTGGCCGTGTGGGGCCGGCTTTAGAATTGTCCCACCCCTCTCCACCCATGAGAGTCGTAAGAGCCGACTGGGGGAACACCAGGAGAGTGGGCAGTAGCACTCCCTCGAGTATTAAAAACATCCACTGCGATCGCCAACCCGCCTGCCAAGCGTGGCGATTACGGCACTATCCCCCAAAAATGAGCACCCAACAAAAAATGGCCCCCAGCCACGGCAGCTCAGCTATTCCGTGGCGTAACAGTAGCGGGCCTGGTAACGGCGGAGCAGGAGGTGCGAAGAATCTCCGGTCGCAGCAAGGCTACCAAAACCAACGACCTCTGGCCCTGGTAACGCACAACGTTCGGACACTTCGGACCGACGAGAGAATCACCGAGCTGGAAGAGGAATTGAGCAAGATCCGCTGTGACATTATAGGGCTGTCAGAAGTCCGTAGAGAGGGTGAGGGCACGACAATCCTCCAGTCCGGGAACTTGCTCTTCCACCGGGAGGGCGACCACCAGTCCAAAGGTGGTGTCGGGTTTATCGTTCGCAGGTTTCTCGTAGGCAACGTGGAGAGAATTGAAAGTGTGTCGAGTAGGGTAGCGTACCTTATACTCAGAATAACCAAACGGTATTCGCTGAAGGTCATACAGGTTTACGCACTGACCTCGACACACTCCGATGACGAGGTGGAGGCCCTATATGAGTACATCTCGAAGGCCATCCACGTGTCTAAAACCTATTTCACGGTGGTTATGGGAGACTTTAACGCGAAACTAGGCAAAAGGACAGACGATGAGCTGAAGGTGGCGCACTATGGATTTGGGCAGAGAAACCACAGGGGCCAGATGCTGGCTGATTTTCTGGAAAATGAAGGCCTCTTCATGATGAATTCCTTCTTCAGGAAGCAGCCCCAGCGGAAATGGATCTGGATTAGCCCTGATAGTTCAGTGAAAAACGAGATTGACTTAATCCTGTCGGACAAACGACACATATTCAATGATGTCTCAGTGATCAGCAGGATTAAAACTGGGAGTGATCACCGACTAGTCAGGGGCATCTTGAATATTAGAACAAAAGTCGAGAGGTCGCGTTTGATGAAGTCTACGCTCCGACCAACACCTGCCCAATACCAGAACCCCGAGAGCTTTCAGCTCGAACTACAAAATCGCTTCCAATGTATAGATGAGTGTGAATCAGCGAGCGATATGAACAGCAGGTTCGTGCAAACTGTCCACGCGGTCGGGTCGACCTACTTCAAGACCCGTCGCGTCATTAGGACTCATAAACTCTCGGACCATACTCTCAAACTCATGGAGAGGAGATAAGAAATGACAGTCCAACCCTCAGCCGATTGGTCCTGCCTAAGGCGGTTAAACAGACAGATCTCCAAGGCTGTGCGACACGATATTCGCCAATTTAATACTACCCGTATTAAAGAGGCGATAGAGCGGAACCAAGGCTCGAAAGTGTTTGCAAGAGATCTGTCTGTTGGTCAAAGCCAGTTGACTAAACTGAGGACCAACGACGGCACTGTCATTTCATCTCCAGATGAGATCTTGAGAGAGGTCCAGCAGTTCTATGGACAGTTGTACAGATCCCAGAGTCCTGCTGTTGGCTTGGTCCAAGACCCCAGATCCAAGCTAACTCGGCACTTTACCGAAGATATCCCGGACGTCAGCCTGTACGAGATCACAATGGCTCTCAAACAGCTAAAGGACGGAAAGGCACCGGGTGACGACGGAATTACTATAGAGCTTCTGAAGGCAGGCGGAAAGCCGGTCCTCAAAGCCCTTCAGAGGCTATTCAATTCCGTCGTTCTCGGGGGTGACATTCCAGAGTCGTGGACCAGGAGCGTGGTGGTGCTGTTCTTCAAGAAAGGTGACAAAACCCTCTTGAAGAATTATAGACCCATCTCGCTCTTGAGCCACGTCTATAAGTTGTTCTCGAGGGTCATTACGAATCGACTCACGCGCAGGCTTGACGACTTCCAGCCTCCCAAACAAGCCGGTTTCCGAAAAGGTTATAGTACCATAGACCACATTCACACGCTACACCAGATTATACAGAAAACCGAGGAGTATAATCGGCCTCTGTGTCTGGCGTTTATGGACTATGAGAAAGCCTTCGATTCGATCGAAACTTGGGCGGTGCTGCAGTCCCTTCAGCGGTGCCAAATTGACTATCGGTATATCGAAGTGCTGAAGTGCTTGTATAGAAACGCCACCATGTCAGTCCGTGTTCAGGACAGGAGACGAAACCGATCCAAATGCAGAGTGGTGTTAGACAGGGGTACGTTATGTCCCCGAAACTCTTCACCGCGGACTGAACCGGATTTGGCATCAACATCAATGGCGAATACATCGCTCACCTTCGATATGCCGACGACGTCGTAGTCATGGCAGAATCGCTGGAGGACCTTGGCACCATGCTCAATGATCTCAGCAGGATTTCTTGACTAGTGGGTCTCAAAATGAACATAAACAAGACGAAAGTCATGTCTAATGTCCATGTCATTTCAGCACCGGTCCTAGTCGGGAGTGCGGTTCTCGAAGTTGTCGACCACTATGTGTACCTGGGACAAACAGTCCAGTTAGGTAGGCACAACTTCGAAAAAGAGGTCAATCGTCGAATCCAACTCGGCTGGGCAGCGTTCGGGAAGTAGTAGTATTAACTTACAAAACCACATAGGAAAACTATAATATGATCTGCGCAATGCTATGACATGTTCAGCGACTATTATGTAATGTTTCAATACTATTTATTGTATGAAGGTTTTCTTTTGAAACTGATAATCACTAAGCGGCAAACGCTGCTTTTGCATGCGATGTAAGTACTTTTATGAAGAAATCGAGACGTGTGTATGTTAGAGCTAAATACATATATCTATTCTATACTATTATAAAATTGTAACAGAGCTGTGTCTGTACATTTAAAAACCGGTATACATTTTATCCCGCTACTATATCGGGAACCTGAGATATAAGCGAAAAACTAGAAATTTATTTAAACTAGATTTTTTTTAAGAATGTAGTTATAAGAACTATTAGATGGATTTTGATGCAACTTTTTTTATTTGAAGGCCGTGATCTGACTTAAGAACTGGTAGACATTTTATCCCACTACTATATCAGGAACCTAAGATATAACCGAAAAACTAGCTTTTGGCTGCGGCGAAGCCGCTGGCAAAGGCTAGTAACAATGATAAATATAACTTTCATTCATTTAATTGTTTATGTGGCTGTTGGATATTATTTATTACTTATGTACATTGTACAAAACATGCGGCACGCTAAATCCTAACAATTGAGCTGTGTCTGTACATTTAAGATAGGTATTTAAGAAAAAAATACTGTAATAGGCTATATAGGCGTGTCTAAACACAAAACAATTTTTTTAGATTTTTTGTTTCTTTGTCTGTTTATCTGTTTGTTCGTTCGCGCATCACGCAAAAACTAGTCTCTAATAAAGATGGCTTTGCATAAATTTGTTTGCTTTTATAATTAATTTATTTTTTGCATATTTTATTTTATTTTATATGAAGTAGGTAATGGTTAATTACATAATTTATACATGATGCTTTTTTAATTGCTTTTAGTGGCAGACGAGCCACGGCCCATCTTATGGTAACCGTCGCTCATGGACTCAACTATACCGAGAGTATTGTCAAGCTACTGCTCACTATTTCATTCCACAGATATGAAATGAAAGAATAAACGGCTATCTCCTAATACAGCCAAAACGCAACGATGTGCTTCATGGGCGATCACACGAGAGATGGTGGTACCAACCCGCTCGGGCCTGAAAGCAAATGAGTTCTCCCACTTGGTGGCCCTACCACCAGTAATGCAACGGGTGATAATTGCTTACTTCCCTTAGTCGCCTCATACGACACCCCTGGGAATGAATAGGGGGAGACCACTTGACTAAGCAATAGACGTGAAATCGATATATTATCTATTTCTCTGTGTTCCTTAGGTAGGTAGATAGGTATGTTCTCTAAGGGTTTATTGAAATATGGGTACTTTTTATCTTCCCCGACTGGGTGCTACGCTGTCGGCTCCCTTTCCGGGGGCGGTCATCTGCTATGCGGGTGACACGCTGGTCTTGGTCTGGGGCGGAAACTTCCAGGAAGCGGAGTTCCTGGCCACGTTAGGGACCTCGGAGGTGGTCAGGAGGATCGGTTCGCTGGGGCTTAGGGTGGCCCTGGATAAGTCGGAAGCCCTACTTTTCCATGGGCCCCGACGTCAGCCACCTGTTTGCGCGGCGTGCGCCCTTGCATGGCTCATGCCGAATATGGGCGGACTCAACAATGCGTGCCGACAGCTTTACACGGGGATAGTCCGGTCGATGGCGCTGTACGGCGCACCCGTGTGGGCGGAGTCCGACGCTTGGACGCACCGAACAGGGCTCTTCTGTGGAGACCGCAAAGAGTTTTTGCGTCCATGCTCATACGCGGATACCGCACGTGATCGGATCCAGGCGGCCTGCGCATTGGCTGGAACCCCACCACGTGGGACTTGGAGGCTGAGGTGCTCGCTGAGGTGTATTAACGGGAGTCGCAAGAAGGGGTGAGGGACGGTCGTCTCCTGCCCAGAGAGGTGGCTAGGTGGCAGGGCGACGCCCGCCGAGCTACCATGGCCAGTTAAATGGCCATGCAGATGAAATAAGGTTCAAACAAGAAGTCTACTGATAAATTAATATTAAAATAATTTTCTAACTCAAATTAGATAAATCATGTAATTGAATTACTAGAAAAAAAAAAACTAGACGTCGCGGGACGTCTAGCAGATGTGAAAACATCGAAATTACTTTGTAGAAATAAAATGATTGACAAAGTAGGGTCGGTCATTGAGCCGGTAGCGCGCACAGGTCCGGTACCCGGACATTTGCTCGACTACATACTTTAAAATCTTGACAATAGTATTCATAGCTGAAATAATACCTAGATATATGTCTTATACGGTTTTAAGATAGTTGAGTGGTAATACTGGACCGATTTTAAAGCAAAAGACTAAATCTATAGCTGGGGATTAGCCGCTCAATATATCCTGTTACTCAGAGGTGAGTGGAAGTGCGAAAAATGACAAAAAAATTTACGAGGGCGCTCGAGATGAATCGTAATTTTTTTTTTTTTGTTTTTTTATAGTAACGTTTAATATTTAGTTAGATTTAATATTAAATGTTAAAAGGTATTTTATAGAGTTTTTGTATTAGATTAACTTATTTGTAATAAAATTTGTCAATTACACCAATTGGCGAACAAGTGCTCGCCAACCAGCATACAGTTGCGAATTTTGCTTTTTCATTTTGTTTCGGAGTACATAAAGTAGACCTTTAATAGTCAAAAATATGATATGATAAATGGTTCAACAATGTTTTATTCAGTTTACGAACACATACTTTCTTTAAAAAACCTTGTAAATTTTAACTTCAAAATTGTGTTCGCTTATCGGGATAATGCTGTGAAAACTGTGTTTCAGTAAGCGAACATGTGATTATTATGAAACAAAACTTAAGATAATTTAAGACATACTTTTATAATTAACAATTAAATATAAGTTACTTTACTTATCATCACGCTAACTCCCTTGCTTCTCTTCTCTGGCTATCCCAGCCAGAGAAAACAGAGTGCCAAAAGTCTCTATTCTTGCATACAACTCTCGCTTCCTCAATTCTCTTCATAAACGTTCGCCGGTTTCGGAGACCAGCTTCCTTGAATACATGATCAATTTGGACTAAGAGGGTTAGTATCGGTCTCCCCCAGTACCTACATCTTTTCACTTTCTCATTGCATATCTTCTTAACCAATTGCTCGTCTAGCATTCTTTCTTCATGTCCGAACCATCGGAGCATTCTCTTTCGCATATTTAGACCAATACTCTCTTTCAGACCTACTCGCCCACTTACGTCGTCATTACGAATGCAATTAGTCAGCCTAACTCCACAGATTTTCTGCAGTGATCAAGCGCATTTCAAACGCACTGATATTACTCCCATGCTCCTTTTTGCATATCCAACTCTCACTTCCCTATATTAATGTTGGGACAAGCACTGCATTATGTATTGTAACACCTGCCTTCTGGCTGAGGTAGTGGCTGCCGAAAAGTTGTCCAAAAGCTCCATTTCATTCTGTTGTGTGTTGTCTATCTATTTCAGTGGTGTACCTTCCATCCCGAATGAATCCACATCCAAGATTAGCAACCCTCGGCAAGCAGCTTGCATAAGTAAGAATAGCGAATGTAGAAGGCTGATAGATTGAATACATATTCTGAAGGGGCTGATGTAGGCACTATATCTAAGTGTTCGCCAATGGGTACTCTAGTGTTCGCATACTAAAAAAAATATTCGCAAACTGGCATTTTCAGTACTTTTTCATTTTTTTCTCATTTTATTCAAATCTACGTGCAGAATAGCAAAATAGCATCACGTTTTCAGAAAAAGAGTATATTCTTAACGTATTAATATAATAATACACTATATCATTCTTAAATAGTATACATTTTGAAGGGTTCAAAGAAGGCAACTCCGCTAATTGTTCGCCAACCGGCACAAGGACCCTACTCCTCAAGACGAATCTTGACAAAGTACTTCTCAAGACGAATCAAACGAGTGTAAACTCGATAGGGTTGCGTAGTTTCATTACAGAGTTACTGTGGCCACCTTCCAGCTCCATCTTCAGACCCTGGATACCATCTAGAGACAAAGTACTAGTTAAGACAAATCATACGAGCCCAAACTCGATGGAGCTATGTCGTTTTATAACGGAGTTCCTATGGCCACCTTCTAGCTCCATCATCAGACCCTGGATATCATCTAAAGACAAAGTACTAGTCAAGATGAATCAAATGAATCCAAACTCAATGGGGTTGCGTCGTTTCATTACAGAGTTACTGTGGCCACCTTCCAGCTCCATCATCAGACCCTGGATACCATCTAAAGACAAAGTACTCATAAAGACGAATCAAACGTGTCCAAACTCGACGGGGTTGCGTCATTTCATTATAGAGTTACTGTGGCCACCTTCCAGCTTCATTATCAGCCCCTAGATACCATCTAGACACAAAGTACTCGGCAAGACGAATCATACGAGCCCAAACTCGATGGGGTTGCGCCGTTTCATTATAAAGTTCCTATGTCCACCTTCCAGCTCCATAATCAGATCAGCTCCATGTCATCATAATATTTCATTGTCACGTGATATACACATGCGTGTAAAATTTCAGCTCAATCGGAAACCGGGAAGTGTGTCAAATTTAACTTGCAAGATTTGAATGTGACAAGTAGGTACGATAAAAGCGTCGCCACGCTAACAGCCGATTTTACCCTCCCTCCATTCATCAAATAAAAGCTTTAATGCTAATATCATGTTTTGTAATATGTATCTATATTAAAAATATCTTAAACTCTAGAGCCTTAAGTCGCCCGAAATAGGGGCATGTATCCCTTTATTTGACCCCTCTTACGACATCCGCGGGAAAGTATGGGGTGGTGGCACTTATATTCTTACTCCGTCACCATACGGTCTTGAATATTCCAGACGCCGCAGATTGGAATGAAAAGGTCACAATGAGTCAAGATACCGGTACAGAATTAGCATAAATCGCGAATTCTAAGAACTTAAAATGATTATAATTTTAAAGGTATAGTATCCATCCATCCATCCATCAGCCTTTCGACGTCCACTACTGGCCATAGGCCTCCCTAAGAGAACGCCACAACGAGCGGTCCCGTCATGGGGTATAATGCCGTAATCGCACACGCTTGGCATGCGGGTTGGCGATCACAGTTGATGTTGTTAATACTCGAGGGAGTGCTGCTGCCCATTCCCCCGGTATTCCCTCAGTCGGCTCTTACGACTCCCGTGGGTAGAGAGGGGTGGGACAATTCTAAAGCTGGCCCCACACGGCCTAGGTAGGTATATATTGCTGCCGAGGTGTATTGGCGGGAGTCGCATGATATCTAGTAATTGAGATGACACATTATATAAGGTATATTGTCATCTCAACCATTAGATATCAATCAAATGGATTGAACTAATGCGATTACCTGGTGTTATGTACCTACAACCGGTCATTCCAACTGACGCAGTTCATTTTGACCTCTTAATTTAAGTATGATAGCCTTAACCATGGACTGTGAAGGTTAGTGGAATTAAGACATTCAACATCATGTGCGTATTACTAATAAGTTGCTCAAATTAATAGGTAGTTATATAGTATAGATATTATATTTGTAAATATTATTCGCTTGGAATTTTACCGAGCTCAATTAGCTTTTTATCTTCGATCAATAATGCAATAGATTTCGCGTCGGCCCAAAAATTCGTTTCGGTAGATAAGAGCGCACTTGAGAAGTGAGCTCTTATTTTGTTTAGTTCAAAAGTACTTTATTTGTTGCTCTTTAAACATGATTTCACAGTAAATTATTTGTGTTTTCACTTTTAAGTGGCAGTTGTAATTGATTGCTTTGCTCGTTTTTGTGCCGAATTATGGTAAATGTAAGATAATATTTTAAAGATTTGTGATTTTATTACTAAGTGCCATGATTGTAATTAGGCTGAACTTAAAACTGTTTTAAAACCTTTGTCTCAGTTCGCTACTAAACAGTGGGCCTAGCCAAGTTCCATTCTATGATCGCTAACGCTATAAAAAACTATTAAAATGCATGGAGGTATGACGTCTCCATATCTATAACGCTAAGTCACGTGACTTAACGTTAGATATGTCAAAAAATCACATATTCACACGGACAGTTGTTAGCTTGATTTTGTTCGTGACACAGTATCTTATTAGTATTGATGATCGAATCTAGAGCATCAAATTGTACGTACGTGATAAGTGAACTTCGATATGACATCGTCAGAAGTGTTCATTGACCGCGACAAATGATCGAAGTTTACTTTTTGATTATAAGATGGCACGCATCTACGTATTTGGGATGCCTTCAGGGTGATACCAACTATGTCGCATACAGGCAGAGAGACGGCACACGGTGGGCACCGTCAGCCACCTCCCCAGACAGTGCCAGAGATCGGGGAAGCTGCTATTGAAGAATGGGACAGGTTACCGCAAGAAATCTTGGATTACTTTATATTGTAATAAATTCTTAATAATGTTTCTTATTTCGTCGTTTTCTTTCATTTATTTCTTAGTCACAATTGCATTAAAATTTTCAAATCAATTTCTTTTTGTAAAATTATTAAAATTAGTTAATACCGTATTTTAGTTTCAATAAAGTTATTTTATTTTTAAAAAGGATATCACGTAAGCTTTTTTTATAGGGTGAAATTTAAAAAATACAGTGTTTTTTGCTAGTGATCTCAAACTTTTTTTGATATGTTTATGCTTCCGCTCGCGACTTCATCTACCTACGTGGTCTTCAAATTTGGGATAGGTCCAAAACTAAATATATCTGTGTCTCATATATCATTCATCCAAATTTTTTTATTTATTAATAAGTACGAAATTTGCCTTGTTTTTACTAAAATCGGTATCTAACTACAATTTGTACAAATATTATCAATTAGCGTTGACTATCGAAATAGTATGCTTGTTGTTAAAGAAAAAATACGATGTAATTTTACAAGCTAACAAGATATATAACGTACTAAGAATACAAGTGTCACCACCCAAAGTAAGTAGTGGGAGTACTTCAAAGAGTAGAATAATCTAAAAAAAGAGAGTACTCATTTGCTATAAGGCCCGAGAGGGTCGGTACCATCATCTCCCGTGTGTGTTGGTGTGTTTTGGTTGTAACAGGAGATAGCCGTTTATTCTTTCATTTCATATATATGTGAAATTAAATAGTGAGCAGCGTCTTGACAATACTCTCGGTATAGTTGAGTCCATGAGCTACGGTTGTCATTTATTAGCAGGTGCGCCGTGGCTCGTCTGCCACCATATGAAATAAAAATACTGCTAATTATGGTTTAAGTAGATCCTATTAATATCAGTGGACAGAATAACCTATTTACCAAAAAGTAGACAAAGAATATCAGGGTACTTAAAATTCAGTAGTCAATCGTAAAAGTATCGTCAATTCTAATGACGCAGTTGTGATGTTATGTTTTTAAGCAACTCATTATATTTTTTGCGTGAGACTTGATTTTTCACCTTATTATTATTAATGAGATGAAGGAATATTACACACAAACATGCTTATTATACTTTACTAACTACTTTCATGGAATGAAAAAATTGCTGTTTTTGATAGCATATGATAACCGTGGATGATTGAAACAATTCAGTAGGTAAACACGACGATATCTATTCATAAGGGAAAGCTTGTTTATTGGGGTTTTAGAGTATATGTACGTGTGAGATATCCATCTGAGACAAACTTTATATCTTACGTCGTTGGACATCGGTTTACTGTTTTCTATTTAAATAGTGCCTCTGAAAATACCGTCAAAGGTAAAATTTTAGGATATTATATCATAATTGCGCAATAAAAATGTTGTTCACGAAATATTTGCACCTGGAACTTCCCGCTACGAATCAGAGTTAACCCGCCGGACCGGCCGCGTCGTAGTAAGGGCGTCACGTCCACCACTCGACGCAGCCTGCGAGGCCACGCGCTCATCAACAGAACCACCGCATTCAACTAGTAAGTGGCGTGCGAAGCGGATCGCTAAGCGGTTACGGTCGCGCCATATTCAAGTTTACGACTAGTAGACGGTTCTCGTGGACAGTCTAGGGTGTAAGTAGTGATGTCGAAGGATAATCCGAGGCTTGGGAGATTAGGCGTGCTGGCTCCAGCCGCGTTGTCGGCCTGCATGGACGCTTCTGTCCTGGCCGTTCCCGCCGCCGGCGCAATTGTCTCCACAGTCCTCAAGGAACTTAGCAAGGCTTTCATGCTGAAAAAGTGAGTTATATATTTACATAATTTAGGTAACTATTTTGATATTTTTTGAGCATTTGCCATATAAATTAACAAAAAGAAAATGTGAAATCAAAAATAACAGTCACAGAGAGTATTCCGGGAGATGCAGGTTCAAATCCCGCTCGTGACTGTTATTTTCGATTTAAAATTTTCATAATTTGTTTTAATATATATATATATATATATATATATACATATGTAACTTTTAGAGTTTAAGATATAAACACCTAGGATGCTTGCGATTACTCCGAAGATTTTTTTATTTTATTGTTGCTCAATTCGCTATATTTATAAATAAAAAATACTGTTTAACTACTTATTATAGTTTATGTCATAGTCATATGCCATAATTATTAAATATTGATTGGTGAAATGAAAAAATATATAGCTTAATATTATACCTATAAATAGTATATATTTGTAATACCCCTCCAGCTACAATAAAGCAGAGTAAATTTAACATAAAAACACGACTTAAAATTATCTCTGGAACCAATAATCACCTGGATAGGTATACTGACACAAACAAAAAAAAAAAGAATTACGAATCGGCCCTGGAATCAGGGCGAAATCACTGTACTTACACAGAATACCATACAGGGCATAGGTACATTAAACCACCTCCTTTTTGTCATATGTTCTTGTTCTACGAATTTAATTACTAATGTTTAGACTTTTTTTATCTTATACAAAAATTACATTACAATTTTTATGGTTTTATTACTATTTTATTTATTTTTACTTAATAAACTAGTCGTTCTGTTACGTTCTGTGCGTCTCTGTCTGAGCTGTGCGATTTTGTTTCTTGGTTAACACATGGGTGGTTTAGTTAAAACAATGCACCGATTGATGTCAGTTTAAATTTCTTCACAAACTTTGTTTTTTATTATATCAAGTCGTATGAGCAACAAAAATGCAGTGATCAAGATTTGAAAATGCATTATTAATATGCTCATGCTTTGATTTTAGTCGAAATAATATAATACCTACTACTGCTATCAAACAACTTTAAAACATGTTCCCGCTTAATCATCTTTAAGCAGTTGGGTATGTTGTTGATGCGCAAGTTATCCAACACGGGTTGAAAACTCGTATGACCACATACTCTGACTCACTCGTGTCCTGGATGCCTTAGCCTTGTAAGGAGTGTAAAGTGGATAAGATAGCAAGTTTACTAGAAATACATACCTATTCTGTAAATACTCTTAGCAATATTTTTTTTTAATTTTACTCACCCCTATGTCTATTATACTTACCACTATTGGAATTACTAGTCATGTATTTGATTTACTAGTCAATAAATGTATTTACATACTAATTTAGGAATGCCAGTTTTTAAACCGAATTGGCCGAAACTTAGGTTGTTTATCTTTTTTTTTTGTTAAGACATACAATTTACCTATTCGCACATCCCGTCGTTCAGGGCAACGAACAGGGTACTGTGGGGCCCTCCCTTTTAAATAAGCCCACCGTGTGCCGTCTCTCCGCCTGTGTTGGGGGAACTGTGTTTCATTACTTCAGTGGTCCGCTGGAGGTTGTTTATCCTAACAAATCTTGTTTTGTTCGTAGCAATGCAACATAAATAGTAGGTATATTGGGTTGTTTGTACCAATGCCATGCAACGTGAATAATATATTGGGTAATAAAAATTAATCGGTTGTTAATTATAAAAGACAATGAAACGGTTTCTATTCTTTATTCAGATTACTTCTAGAAAGATCCTGTGTCACCTAAGCGTAACATAAATCCCAAACGAAGCCACGTTTCGACACTAGCTAATGATAATCATAGGATGAGAACAAAATAATATCTTAAAATACATACACAAAATCCAATTAATATTGTAAAATAAATATTGTAGGTACGATTATTTATAAAGCCAGACGTTTTAACAATGTAAATATAAATTTTGTGTCATTCCCTATTCCCTTAATAGATTTCAGCATGTACAAATTAAAACCAACAGTGGTAGCATTGCATCTTCCTCTTTAAGACAGGTAACTAGGGGTGTTCCCCAGGGTTCTATTCTTGGGCCGCTTCTTTTCATCCTCTATACGGCTGATATCTCCAATTACATAATTCACTCAAAGTTTCACTTATACGCAGATGATCTTCAGCTGTATCTTTCCTTTCGTCTCCAAAGCTCTGAAGAAACTGCATATAAAATCTATCATGACCTCCGGAGAATCTCAGAATTCCGAATTCTGGTGCCGAATCCTGCTAAATCAAAATTTATTATTATGAGTTCTCATGTTATGGTTCAAATTATGTTAACTAGATGTAAAAATATTGAAATAATGGTCAATGGTTGTCCTATAACGGAAGTTCAAGAAGCACGTAACTTGGCAGTCTTATTTGACGATCACATACATTTCGAACCCCATGCTATGAAAGCTGTATGTACCTGCTTCTATCGACTTAAATTACTCTACCGTATTCGTCCACATTTGAGTGTAGACATGCGGATCATGCTATGTGAGTCCTTGATGCTATCAAAGCTTAATTATGCTGATATAGTCTATGCGTCTAGCATTCTTGGCAGAACTGAAAAGTTAATACAACGTGTCCAGAATGCATGTGCCAGATATTGTTTTTTTTTTATTGCATGTACTGGCGGACGAGCCACGGCCCATCTGATGGTAAATGGTAACCGTCGCCCATGGACTCAACTATACCGAGAGTATTGTCAAGCCGCTGCTCATCATTTCATTCACACAGATATGAAATTAAAGATTTAACGGCTATCTCCTGCTACAGTCAAAACGCAACGATGTGCTTCATGGCCGGTCACACGGGAGATGGTGGTAACCCGCTCGGACCCGATACCAAGTGAGTACTCCCACTTGGTACCCAGCCCTACCACAAGTCATGCAATGGATGATAATTGCTCACTTCCCTTAGTCGCCTCATACGACACCCGTGGGAAAGAATGAGGTGGTGACAGTTGTATTCCTAGTCCGTCACCACACGGAAAAATCGTTATCATATTCCTGCTAGGTCACACGTCACTCCTTTTTTAAATCAGGGCAACCTTATGAATATATCGACACGTAGGAATCTTCATCTAGCAGCACTTTTCTTTTATCTAATTACCTCAAAAAAACTGGATTATCTATATTATAAGTTGACGTGGTCGAGGGATTATAATAAAAGAGCACTAGAGCTTCCAAATACTTACTCCTCACACCTATACATAGAACTGTTACCTTCCGCGGCAGTCTCATATTTGCTGCTACATGGTGATGGAATGATCTACCTCCCCCACTCCATGAGATGAAGACAGTTAAAAGTTTTAAAATTAAATTTAAACACTTTCTTTTAGTCCAACAAAAGGAATCCAGCAGCTAATCAGGTACTAAACACGGAACCTGTTTATTAACATAACTTTAATTTCTATCTACCTCACACACTATTATTATATTTCATATTTCTTATTAGAGAACTTTGATCACTAAACTCGTATATTTGTAGGTATTTAAGTTTGAAATAAGGATTACACATTTATTGTGGTTTCACAGTGTACTTTATCTTTTCCTATGGCACCAAAGAGCGATGTACTTAATGTAAGTAGTTATGTATGTGTACAACTGTATAACATAACTTTTGTATCTTTTTCTCTTCTATTTATGTATGTAATTATTTTGATATGTGTTAACTGCCACGGTGGTGTAGCGGTAGTGTATGCGACTGCTATTCATGAGGTCTCGGGTTCGATCCCCGGGTCGGGCAATGTTATTGAGCTTATTCCTAAAAAGAAAAATTCTCAGTAACAGTCCGGAGTTTGGAAATGTGCCCGGTAGACCTCAATAGGCTCGCCCCCTATTACGTGGGACTTAAACATAGCTGGCGAGTCGTGGGTGTGTAATACACCTCTGCCTACCCCTTCAGGGAATACAGACGTGATGCTGTTTTGATATTTGTTGATTTTATATTGTGGTGGCGGCTCGTATTCACACTACATTGGTTCTGCCTGAAAACCAGCGCTGTGGCGTTTTCGCGCAGCAGCATAAGCTGAGGCAAGACCTTTTTTTGGCTTCTACACCATTATTTAATATTATTTGGCTTAGTTAGTTACTTTTCTATAAAAATATTGTAGAAACCATACTAAAAGCATTTCTTTTTTTCTATAATCATGTTATGTAATTAAAATTTATATGATTGAATAATTGCACCCATATAATCATCTATTAAGGTTAGATAAGTCGCGTGAGAATTCTTAGACATAGGGACATAATCTAGGAGTAAAATTGGTACCTATAAGTTCCAATGGATTACACGAATAAGGTTTACTATAACTCATATATATGTACCTGGAAAGTTTCTGACAAAATAATAGTTATGAAGTTGGCGAATCACATCCATGCCTCGGACTTCATGTGCTGTTGTCGTTGCTCTTATGCCTGATCTCAATCGTGTCAGAATTTAGCCCCTTTGGCTTATGTGAGGGAAGAGAGAGTGCACTTGTGTGCGCAAACTCGTGCACCATAGTACCTTCTGCGTAATTGGCTGGTGCCAATTGACACTTGCCGGTAGCACCTCTATAATTTTAACAAAAAAAAACGACTTTAATTTAAGACTTATATGGCTTTCTCGTAGATGCCACTGTCAGAATTGGACCAAATTGAAATGGAACCACACGAGAAGCACCATATTTCAAATAAAAAAGAAATCATCAAAATCGTTTCATACAGTACAGTTCATACATACAGTTCTCACAGAAGTTCTGAATAAAAAAAATCCCTCCGGACTTGTTCTAAAGTCGCTAGTTGTCCCCGTAGTTGAGTCGTGGAGGTCAGATAGGTAAGGTTGGTAGGTAGTCGACCCGTGTAAATATTGGTGGATCAACAATGCTTGGAATAAGGCTAGGGAGATGACGACGTTATTGATAATTATGATATTTGCCAATGATTTGGTGGGCTGCCTCGCTGGCGCAGCGGTAGTGTATGCGACTGCTGATCATGAGGGTTCACGCCCCAGGTCGGGCGGTGTTATCGAGCTTGTTCCTAAAAAGAAGAATTCAGTAGCAGCCCGGAGTTTGGAAATGTGCCAGGTAGATGGCAATAGGCTAGCCCCCTATTATGTGGGACTGAAACATAGCTGGCGAATTGTGAGTGTGTAATACACCTCTCCCTACCATTCGGGGATACACAGGCGTAATGCAATGTATGTATGAATAATGTAGATCTTACTGAATATTATTGAGGAGAATCCATATTATGTCAATTAATATGCATAAAAGCGCTTAGCTTTTAAGTGCAGTAAGAATATTATCAATTGACACATCACAATATTAATATACCACCTATGGTACAGGTACCTAATATTTTCAACTTATTTTGAAATGTTATTTATATCTTTATGATACAATATCCTGATGAAGAGTACCTAATTTTATATTTTTTTTAAACTAGGGACTTCTTATGTCTAAAAAATAGAGGTAAATATAAGGGCCCATTACTGACTTGTCAGTGCGGCAGCGGTGCGGCATCAGTATGCTCGAATACAGAAACGATACGTTACGTTACGGTCGCCGTTATCTAAGCACATATCAGTAAGAATCGTGTAGTGTCGTAGCGAAACAATGTTGTCATCGAGTAATGTACTCGTATATTCGTTTACAAAAATTTTCGATACTAACGTAATGAATATCTGTCATTTTGTACAGGGCCATGCGTCCGGCTTTGCACAACGCAGAGCGACTACCTTATATCTTTTATAGCGGCTTACTGAACATGCATGCCAAGACGCTGTAAACAGAATCGTGCGCATTCGTTTATCGATTTACGCTCCACTCCCGTGCATACCGAAATAATGACAAAACGTTAATTGAAAATATAGATGTTCGGTACCGCGTATACCGAGTATGCTGATGCCGCACTGCTGCCGCCCCGACAAGTCAGGTAACAACCTTATTGTTATCTATTTACACCAGAAGTGATAAGCAAATACGTAACACATCCTTATTACGCCTATGTAAATAAATGAAATTAAATGTAAGTACATACATTAGCAAAACAAAGAGATCCATAAGAATTCGGATTAAAAACACATAGTAGCTGATGTGAATCACCGTCAATGTCAATGTTGTACAATGTTTGTAAGTACATTCAGAACCACACTAACTATTACATTAGGTTTGACAAACCCCGAGTCCTCGCAAAAGAACATCGATATCGACCCAGAGAGATACACAAGGCTATTGAAATTAAGAAAGTCTCAATTTCAACATTTTTACTAAATGATATAAATTATATATATTTGGACAACCTAATTTTTTATAAAATCACTGTTGATAAATCTTCAATTAAATGTCTTATATCAATTAAAATTCTTTAAAAAAAAAGAAAAAAAGCATGTTTTCTGGCTTAAATAGAAAATTCTGATGGCATGTAAGTAATATATTACCCATCCATCCATCCATCCATCCATCAGCCTTTAAACGTCCACTGCTGGACATAGGCCTCCCCAAGAATGGGGGATAGTGCCGTAATAACCACGCGGGTTGGCGATCGCAGTGAATGTTGTTAATACTCGAAGGAGTGCTGCTGCCCACTCGGTATTCCCTCAGTCGGCTCTTACGACTCCCATATGTGAAGAGGGGTGGGATAATTCTAAAGCCGGCCCCACACGGCATATATTATGTAGATACATATTATTAGATTTATTTACCTCCCACTGGAGTGTCAACTCCTGCTTGACAGTATACGGGCTATAAGGCCAATAATAATATCTAATATTAATTTTACACACATAAATCAGAAAAGTACGAGATAATCTTTCTCAACAAATTTTAAAGAGAAGTATCAGGAAAGATTCCCGGACACAGGAGCCCCCAAGCTCGATCATCTCAACAGACAACATCCACCCAATCACACCACATCTCAGCACCATCCATCACCCATCTCAGCAGACAACACCCACCAATACCCGCTGCCTTACCGTTTTTCTAATCACCTATTCATCTATACTGTTATACCACATGTGGCACCGGCATCACCCTGGACGTCCGCATACAATCTCCAAAATATTTGCTCTTGGCTTAGCACATCTTTTTTTTTGCGTAAGAATGTCCTCTACCTTTAGACATTATTTTATTCATTCTGAAGGCGGACCAACCACTCCGAGATTTCTTTAACTCCCTCTAGAATTTTGATGTTGCTGTAGAAGCTTTTCGTCAGCCTATCTTCTGCATTCATATTTGCTCTGTCACGCTTCTCTTTCGTAACCAGCAACTAGTTAATTATAATTATATGGCGTAACCTGTATACACGTGACAATGTAACCTGTCAAAATGTACGTATGTATTATTCAATCAGTTTCATCGTATTATGGTATACTTTATCTCTCATTGTTTTTAAAGTACCTCTCAATATGGCTCTAAACTCATTCAATTCGATGGTGTTACTGGCAACACTCGTATAATTACGTAATTATAATAATTTTCACATTTACGCTCGACCTAACAGGATGCGTATACGTCATTTGGCACGCAACAGTCATGGGTAATTATAATAGCTAGTAGGTACTGAAAGTTGAACAGGCACAATATATTACTAAGTATATATATTTCCTATTTCCAGTTATCAGTGTGCCTGGCCAAGTTGAAATCGATAAAAAGGTGTGGGAATTTAATTATATTAAATAAGAATATTTTTAACGTTAAGTCACGTGACACGTAGATTTTTTGTAGCGTTAGCCCACAAAAAAAGTTAAGTAAAACACTCAATTACAGAGTAGTTTAGATTACTCTGTAAATTGAGTAAAACGTTTCTTAGAATGTACTGATTTGAGTTATGCTTCATAGAAGATTGTTAAAAATAAAATACTAATATTACAAAAGTTTAGATAATATTCATAATTTAAATTTCTGGTATAGTTGCTTTAGTATATACTAAAGCAACTATACCAGTAATTTTCGAAACTGCCCAGACCAGTCGTAGAGCCCAATTTGGTGATATTTGGCTTCTACGATATATGTCACTGCCAATAAGCTGGCGTTTAAACTGCAATATACGAGTACATAGGGGAGATGTGTCATAAATGAGACAAATTTTTGAACTGAAAGATTTTTAAGCAGTAAAGGAGGCATAGTAATAAAGTTATTATTTATATGATAACTACTTATATCTAATCGTCAAATTATTGTGAAAGTCGAAAAAGAGAGCTTTACTGCGAGCGGGATTAGTCCCTTTCAATCCGGGGAAGTGCTCTAGACCGCTAAGCCATCGCAGTAGCAGGGGGCTACACCCAACCTCCAATCATAATTGCTTTTTAGATGTCTTTACTACACATAAAAAACATCGAGTAAAGTTCTCATATTTGTATACTTACCTTTTAGATAATTAAACCACAGTATTTATTTTTTCCTATGAAACGCGATAAATAGATCTTCACACGGCATGAGGAGAAGGCTCTAATTATGATTCGAATGTAATACTAAGATATGATGCGTGTATAAATTGAAATATCATTTCAATTCAAATCTGTATAGGCTACGTCTCGGAAACAGATCTTGGGAATGGTTCTATTCATTGTAAACAAAGTAATTCCAGCTAGCGGACGCAGCTGCTCTTGGTACCATAAAACCTACACAATCCTGATACCTGACCTAGGCATAATAGTGTTAGGATATCAATGTCACTATGCCGGGATTAACCTTGCTATAATTGCCAAGCAGCTATGAAGCTTTCCCCTTGGGAGTCGCAATTTCGGTGGTCGCCAAGCTAGCAAATGGCAATCTCTACAAATCCACTGAGTACTGCAAAAATATGGATGTATCATCTAATAATATCTTACGCATCACTGAGATTTTAGAGACTAGCAGTGAAGATCTTGCCTTCAGCTTTGATCACAAAGACATTTGACAGGGTCTGGCTCAGTGCTCCTTGCAAACGAAATCCAGTTTTCAAATCATTGTAGACGGCTGTTGCTCTGACAAAATGACAAATAATGCTGGTCCTGTTCAAAGCTTGGTGACCTCAACCACTGTTCTTCCTGCATGACATGCTCTAAATAGAAAATATACATAGTTAGGCGGAAGACAATATGGCTGTTGCGTAATATACCAGATTGATTTCTGATGTAATGCCAGAGGAGACATGAGTTTTCTCAATGGCGGGCGTCAGGATGTAGTCAAAAGAATTTAGTGCAATTTAACTCTTCGCACTTTCATGAGTGTGAAAAGATAAAAAAACATAGGTAGAACAAGGTAATAAGTAATATTAGGTATAGTGATAATAATGTGCACAGCAATATGCGGGCTTGATTGTAGCTTCATAACATAAGGTGAGTTTATTGTTTCCGGCATTCCGGTAGTGTTTTTTCGCCAACAAATATAACCTAAAGTTAATTTACCCATTGCAGCCGCGTATCACAGTTTTTATAATTATTACCAATATTATCTATTAATACTTAAATAGCCTGCAATGTAAATAAGTTGTACAAATTAAAATTGTTAAATGATATATTAGGATTTAATGTATGAAATTGCTGATTTGTACTGAAAAATCGAAATTAGTTTTTTTTTCATTTAACATATTTATTTAATCAAAATATCTACCATTATTATCTATACATCGCTGCCATCTAATAGGAAGGTCATTTATGCCTTTGCGATAGAACTCTGTTGATCTAGATTCTACAAACTGTGTGAAAGCATTTTGTACTGCCTCCTGGGAAGAAAACTTTTTATCTCGTAGAAAATTGTCCAAATCACGAAAAAAATGGTAGCCCGTTAGAGCAAGGTCTGGTGAATACGTAGGGTGACGAATGGTTTCTTATTGCAGTTCCTGTAGTGTTAAAACGGTTTCTCGTGCTGTATGAGGTCTCACGTTATCACGGAGCAATAATGGTGAAGATCGATTCATGAGTCGGGACTGTTTCACTGCAAGTTTTGCTATCATTGTTCGGAGTTTGGCACAGTAGACATCCGCCGTTATTGCTTGACCAGATCGGAGAAAGCTATAGTGAATAACACTATGCTGAGACCACCAAACAGTTACCATTAACTTTTTATTGGTAAGCTTTGCTTTAGGACACTGTTGCGGCGTTTGACCTGGGGTCAGCCATTGCATTTTTCGCTTACGGTTATCGTAAAGAATCCACTTTTCATCACATGTCACAATTCGATCCAATATTCCTTCATCTCTGTATCGATTCAACAAGGCAACACAAGTTTCAACACGCATTTCTTTCTGCAGATAAGTCAAATCATGAGGCACCCATTTTTCATATTTTTTATTTTATTGTTTTGACGCAAATGAGTCAATATTGTTGGTAAGGTAATGTTAAGCCATGCTGCTAATTCCTGGGTAGTTTGGCTCGGATTGACTTCCACCATCTCTTTCAATTCATTTTTATTCACATGTGTGGGCAGTCTTCCACGTGATTCGTTCACCAAATCAAAATTTCCATCACGAAAGCGTTTAAACCAAAATCGCACGGTGCGTTCATTAGCAGTCCCCTCTCCAAACGCAACATTGATATTGCGAGCTGTTTCTGCAGCGTTGGTTCCGCGTCGGAACTCGTATTCAAAAATCACTCGAATTTTCGAAGTATCCATCTGTCTTGTCTAAGCTGAATAAGAAAAACAACTGAAAGTCGATAATCAAATGTTGCACATTTTTTAAAAGAAGAACCTCATAGGTATCTACCATTTGAAAAAAGTTTAACTCAAAAATCTCAAATCGTGAAGGTTCTATGTCAATTCGTAGTACCTATTACATTAAAACGGCAATTTCATACTTTAACCCCTATTATTATATTACTAGTTGTACTGTGTTCTACTCGCGTGATATAAGATTTTCTAATAAATTTATCAAAGCCTACGTAATGGATAAACGAGTCTTGACGTGGAGACGTGGTCCTTGTATAAAAACCCAAAGTCGCTGAGCGTATCCTGGAGCAGTCTATGCTTGGGATCTATATTTACATATAGAAATCCATACGACAACTGGGTTAGCTGATGCCCACATAGTTGACACGCTGAAGAGGTAATAGGCAGGATACCGACGACCACTGAGGAAGAAAGGTTCTTGAGAGGCGACCATAGATAATATACTATAACTACGGAGTGACGACCATATATAGGACAGCGCACGCAAGACGCGCTCCCAGCATGTAGGACAGACAAAACATCATGAAAATCACTCCATACATGGCCTGGAATTTTAGATATTAACTTTACTTTACAAGTAATACAGGCTAGATCCTCACATAGAAAAAATGCGGGATCCAGAAAATGGCTGTGGTGAATATGTTTTCACTTTAATTTTATTAGATTCTTACAAGGGTTACTGCTGGAGGTTGATTTAAGAAAATCCTAAATATATGAAACAAATTTCAAAATAATTCGGCAGCTAGGTGTCAAGAATAACGAAGTGCGTCTACTTCCGAAGGTCTTAGCTACCGAAAGGCTAACACTTTCGTTTCCTTAGCTGGGCGAGTCGAAAACGACGACTACGCACTTGCACGACCAGTTTTTCTTCATAGTCGCCCACTGGCCGATCAATTTTGAAACGTATATAATTCAGTTCTTTGGACAAACAACAGAAACTTTACCTATATATTATCTATATTTCTACTAAACCAGCTCATTAATTCAGTGGCCAAAGTTGAATTTATGGATTGGAATGACAAAATGGTTCTCAGTGTACTGTTTTCAATAATAACCATATGCTTACCGAACTACTACTTAAGTACCTATATACTGGTCATTCTTTGGCCTTACTTCTCGCTGTGACCGAAATTTGATTCCATCCATCCATCCATCAGCCTTTTAAAGTCCACTGCTGGACATAGGCCTCCCCAAGAATGGGGGATAGTGCCGTAATCGGCACGCTTGGCAGGCGGGTTGGCGGTCGCAGTGGATGTTGTTAATACTCGAAGGAGTGCTGCTGCCCACTCCTCCGGTATTCCCTCAGTTGGCTCTTACGACTCCCGTAGAGAGGGGTGGGAAAATTCTAAAGCCGGTCCCACACGGCATACGTATATTATATAGCATTTAATATTAAAATAATGATTTCTGGACTGATTATGGTCACGGCCGTCTATACCAATGAAAGGATATATTATATGGTAGTGAGTGTAGACGCAAGATAAGTGCACTCTGTTCCGTCACTCTCATAGTCTGATGAGACAGCATTCCGACCAACATGACCGGAGAGAACTGCTTTACGTGCACTCTCAGGCAGGACGGCGAAATACTTATTAATATTACCTACTAGTTGCTAAGAAGAATTTTTTGGGAGGGGTAGACCTCGTCAAACGTTCTCTAATCAAAGCAGAGAAGTTCTCGAGAAAGGTCAGAACATCCCTTAACCGACGTCCATGTATGAGGAATATAATGACAGTGAATGAGGCAAAAAAGGAAAGGTGGAAATCCGTTGTCTCTGCCTACCCCTATGGGACAAGGCGTGAGTCTATGTATGTATGTAAGAAGTTTTTGACTTGAATATCCAATAACTTTTGCCCGCCCGTCTCGGGATTTGAACCCAAAATCCTCATGTTAGACCAACGAGGCTGGCGAGTTTTTATTTTAAGTTGTATGATGATTGTGTGTCCATTATCCAGTTATTTCATTTGAGGATTACATGTCATTTTAATTTCAATCTCCTCATAAAAGAGATAAACAGAAATAAATTTGGCCAAGAAACTCCTAAAGACTGTTTAGGTTATTACAGTAATTTTTTCCGTAATATCTTTTGTTTGGCTATCTATTACGCTAAAACTAGTGAACGAAATTTGATGAAACTTTTTGTTCGATGGCTCTTGATTAGACATGGTAACATTATGTTTAACTACTATATAGGGACCCTGAGATATAACCTAAAAACTAGTTTTAATTTAGGCGGAGTCGAGGGCTATGTGGGTGTCTCTGAAACGAACACAATATTTTTAAAATTATTATCTGTTTAAAGTACAAATTATTTGTGAATAAAGAAAAAGAGATTTTTAGTAGGGGCGGGAATCGAACCACGCATCTTTCCCAATGCGGGGAAGTGCTCTAAGCGGGGAAGTGTTTGTTAGATATCAAGGATTTTGGATTTTGTTGCATTTTTGTTTGTTTTATATGTAGCTCTTGAATAAAAACTAGTATAAATAAGTTTTAGCCCGCTATTTTTTTCGTTCACTGCCCGCTACTAGGTATATCAGGAACGTGAGATTTAACGTAAAAACCAGCTTCAGAGCCTAGTCCTTATCATAAAGTTATATATATATATATATATATATATATTTATATTCATATTATAAAGCAATTACATGACCAACTATGATGTTTTTCTATTTTTATCGTTAAAGAAAAATAATGAACAAATCAAAGATAAAGCAAAGATAAATAAAATCAAAGATAAATAGCCCTTATCACTTTATCATAAATAATACGATTATTGTGAAATATTAACTTATGTAGCGCGGCAAGATGACGCGCCCTCACCTGTCTACAAAGTTAAGCAATCTGTACCTACACTCGAAAGGTCTTCAACCTACTATTTAATGTTTTTGTTGCCACTAGTAAGATGCATCTTGTACAAACGTTTTCACACAATAGACCTTAGTGTTACTTAGTGCATGACTAACCATTGTAGCTTACTATCAGGTAGGTTTCTAACCCGTTTGCAATAAAGAAATCAAATAATTAACATACATATTCAATGCCTGGGAGGGTTTTCTTGATGGCTTGTGAGGACAATCAACCTGCGCTATACCAGCGTTATGGATTACGGCTCAATCTCTTTCACTCTGAGAGGAGACCTTTGTCCCATAGAGACAGTAATTGAAATAAAAATCTATGTTGTAAGTATACGATGAAAAGAAATCTAAAGCCCGATTTACACTTCAATAAGTACAGTAGCGAGTTAAGAAATCAGTCGGGTAGTAAAGTAATAAGTAGCGTTCAAAAGTAGGCGAGTAAGTAGTCATAAATTGCCGTTCCGATAAGAAGACTAGCCGCATTATCTTCGTTTGTTTTACTCGACTTATAGGGAATCTGATACTCCAGAACAGTTATTAAAGTCCTGAAAATGAACGTTGAAATAATTAATACGAATTTACTTACGTGCATATAACTGCCTCGGTGGTGTAGCGGTAGTGTATGCGACTGCTAATCATGAGGTCTCGGGTTCGATCCCCGGGTCAGGCAATGTTATTGAGCTTTTTCCTAAAAAGAAAAATTCTCAGTGAGAAGAGTGGAGTTTGGAAATGTGCCCGGTAGACGTCAATAGGCTCGCCCCCTATTACGTGGGACTTAAACATAGCTGGCGAATCGTGGGTGTGTTATACACCTCTGCCTACCCCCTTCCCCGTGATGCTGTGTTCATATAATAAGAGAAATAGTGTCTCTAGTTGTATTAACACAATGAAAATGAATAGATCCAAGCGCATATGGGAACGAAACTGGGATTGCTTATTGATTGGATTAATTAGGCAGTTTTTTGAGCTTTTTCGTAAAAAGAAGTTCTCAGTAGTAGCCCGGAGTTTGGAAATGACCGAGCTGAGAGTCTACCGAGCGTAGACTACAATAGTCTGGCCCCCTATTACGTGGTACTTAAACATAGCTGGCGAACTGTGGGTGTGTTTACACCTCTACCTACCACTTCGGGGAATACAGGCGTGATGCTATGTCATGCTTTACTGTATTACTATAAGAAATAAAGGAGAAGCATACAAATGCAAAGGTATATAGTGTTATCTGACCACTTCAATGTTATATTATAGCTACTATAAGAAAAATAACAAGTGTCCGGTTAGAATAGCCTTGTTGTGCTCTTGCGGTTGGAACGATGGAAAAGTTAAGCAACTTTCGCTCGGCTTGCAGTCAGATGGTTCATCAAAATGTACACCTATTTATAGACACCTGACCTCACTTCATTAAGAAGTGTCATATACCACGAGTGTTACCAGAGTATGATTTAAAATTACCCCAAATGAGTCGACGATTTCGTACGTACGTTACGTACCTATGAATACGTCGTCAGCGCCATAATATTCCCTATATTATTTTTTGTAAACTTACTTTATACCTTTAAAGCTACCATAAACCTACCTTTAGTTAAAAAAAACAAAATACCTAAATTATTATAGAAATTAATTCTTTACGTTTAAAACACTCACGCACACATCTTTAAAAAAGTGGCTTCTGAGGTGCCAAGTATAATGTGCACAATAACTCAAATTATTAAAGTACCTATTGAATAACAAAACTCATCAGCGCCAAATATAAGTATTACTTTTGAACTATGAAACAATTTTAACTACATTCATAGGTCTTATCGTAACAAAGTAATTTTTTAAGCTTGCTTAGTTATATACATATAGGAAGTTAGATTACCCACATTCTTTCGTCCATCCATTTCACCCAAAATCTCCATTTTTTTTGCCGATTTAGTATTGGACATAACAAATATATTTTTAAGAAAGTATTATTCTTTAAATGTCTTATTTTTTATGTTATTATATTTTATATAAACTCTGAAAAAATAGAGTTTTACTTCGAGTTTTAAATATTTAGTCGTCTTATTAAATTACAACATTGATGGAGTAGTTAAACGGGTTGGTAAGCTATTGGCTCTAAGTCAACCCGTCACTTAGATATTATCTATATTATTATAAAGCTGTAACAGAGCTGTGTCTGTACATTCAAGATATTTGAGAAAAAATTACTGTAATAGGCTATATAGGCGTGTCTAAACACAAAACAATTTTTTTTAGAATTTTTGTCTGTCTGTTTATATGTTTGTCTGTTTGTTTGTTCGCGCATCGCGCAAAAACTACTGAATGGATTTTGATGCAACTTTTTTATTTGAAAGATCTTAATTAGACTTAAAAACTGGTATACATTTTATCCCGCTACTATATCGGGAACCTGAGATATAACCGAAAAACTATGCTTTTAGCTGCGGCGAAGCCGCAGGCAAAGTCTAGTTCTTTAATAATATCAAATTACTTGTGCTGTCGTCTCGAAGGCGACTTTTTATTGAAATCAATTATTTCGTATTCTGTGGAACAGCGTCAAGCTTCACTGACGAGAACAACCTCAAGGCGACAAGGACTCTACTGGTCCACAACTGCTTGCGCACTTACGTAAAGTTCTTATATAATTTTGAAGTTCCTACAGTGGCATATTTTCATAATTATCTTTAAAATAATTTGCTTGTGTCATATGACCAAAAATACTAATAACCACCAGCCAAAAATACTTCTTCAATATGTATCATTTAACTTTACCCTATAATAAGACCACACTAACCATATATGTCAGTATGATATAATATAGGTACCAATTCTTCTTCCCGTACAACCTAAGAATGGGATCTCTATAAGCTATATTTATATAATACATTACGCAATTAATCAAGCAATATTTGTTAACGAGGTTCCGTATTTGCAGATGGTTTCATGGCGTTATGTCAGCGAAGGAAGCGGAGCACCTTATAATGGAGAAGGGCAAAAATGGTTCATTCCTGGTTCGTGAATCACAAGCTCACCCAGGAGAGTACGTACTCTCTGTTCGAGTGCGCGGCAGGGTCAGCCATGTCATGATAAGGAGACAGGTTAGTGAGAAAATTGAATTGAATTTAGAACATAAAAGAAATGTAGCATTACGCCTGTATTCCCTGAAGGGGTAGGCAAAGGTTTATTACACACCCACGCTTCATCAGCTATGTCTCACGTAATAGCGAGTCTATTGCCGTCTACTTAGCCGTATAAATTAACACGAAGTGCGAAAATGTGCAATCGAAAATAACAGTCACGAGCAGGATTTAAACCATCATCTCCCGAGATACTGTCCCACTTGCTTTGCCAATTCAGCCATTGGGATATCCATGCCACAGCTATGGTTCCTCATAAATGTTGGCCTCTTTAAGTTTAAACTCGCGCATTGTACGAGCAATGCAGCGAGATGTGCACAGAGTCTCCCTGCGTGACAGAATCCATAACAAGACTGACTAACCTGAAGAGTTGGCACATTGGAGTCGGTTGACGATCATCTATCGGATTACAAATTATAGAACGGATTCCCATCAGTCAGGCATCCGATAAGCCGCAGAATTATCTTTATTGGGTACTTATTATGTCTCAAAACAGACAGCAGTGATAGCCTAGCGCTAAAACCAAGGATTGCAAAGACGGTGGTGTCGATTCCCTCCTTAATTTTTTGAGAGGTACCTCGTAAAGCACTTTTCGAGATTTTCCGAAATTATGTGGGTATTTGTTTACAATTTATCACTATTCGGAGAAGGAAAACATCGCGAGGAAACATGCATGTCTGAGGGATTTCCTCAATGGTTTGTGAAGTGTGGTAAACTGCATTGGGCCAGCGTGGTGGACCATGGCCTAATCCCTCTCACCATGAGAGGAGACCCGTGCCCGATAGTGAAAAAGAACAAGGGTTGAAAAAATAAAATGTCTCAAAAATTATAAAAGGATCACATGATTAATTAATATTCACATAAAATTGTTTTCAGGTGAATAAACTCGGTGTAGTTACTTGTGTTCACGACCTTGCTCGTTACCCTTGATGAGACAGTTATGGCGGTATTAGGAATGCCACAAGGCATGCTTATCGCACCGTTTCACATAACTTGTGCGCTGGAAAATTTTTGAATGAAAGCCCTGTCTGTTAATCAGGCTATCTTTTATAGAGTTACATTGTGTTTTCAAACTTGCATGACAATAGAGACGAACAAAAACTTTATATACGTCTTTTTGGTTAACTTCTTTAATCAACCAATCCAAGATGTTAAGAATGAATCGAATGTGTTATCGAAATTTGCAGTCCCGAGCAATTCTCACTATATCTGAATTGGCAAAGCATCTGGGACGGTATTCCAGGAGAAGCAGATTCAAATCCTGCTCGTGACTGTTATTTTCAATTTCATATTTTCACACTTTGTCTTAATTCTTTGATCAAGCTAAAAATATTCTATACGGTAACCCGTGTTACTCTCATACCTCTTGGATTACACCAAGTTCTTCTTCTGAAGCTGTTGCCACTATGGCCATTGCAGCTATGATCGTAGTACCTACTGTGAAATATTGATTTATTTCTCTCATAAATGTACATCATTTACACATTTTAGTTCATAGTACTAATATAAAACCTTTGCGAGAGTTGGAGTCTGCAATAAGTTCGAGACCTGTATGACAGATCACCAGGCTCCCTCACTCCAATAGGTACAGATTGCAGCTGTGCATATTTAATACAACTACGCCATCCATCCATCCATCAACCTTTCAACGTCCACTGCTGGGCATAGGCCTCCCCAAGTATGGGGGATAATACCGTAATTGCCACGCTTGGCAGGCGGGTTGGCGATCACAGTGGATGTTGTAAATACTCGAGGGAGTGCTGCTGCCCACTCCCTCAGTCGTATTCCCTCAGTCGGCTCTTACGTCTCCCGTATAATTCTAAAGCCGGCCCCACACGGCCACACAACTACGCATTAACACATTTTTTTAAATAAATATATATTTTACTTAAACCTACAAATTAAATAACAACAAAAGGTGTCGTGTTTGTGTGTGTGTTAGTATATGTGCATGCCTTTCTTGGTGTGTGTGTATATTACTTATGTTAGAGTATAATGAGTAACCCCATTTTTGATGTGCATAATATTTGGTACTTAACAATTTTTTAACGATGAGACAGTCAGAGCGAGTGAGGGCAATAAAGGAGTTCAACTTGGCACGTGAACCGAAACCACTTAACTTACATTCTGTCAAATACGATGTAGATATTTGACTTACAACATATTACTTATAGAGGTTTACCACATCGAGACGACGTTTATGGCAATTTGGCCCACACTGGACACACCTACGTATGCTGCACCGATTTCTTTTCCTATTTCGTCCATATTTGTATTATGCAAGCTTCTAATTAATAGTCCATAATTTTATTCTAAATGCTATACGCGACCATTTCGTATAATTCATTATCAAGTTTTTAGTCATATTTTAAGCAAACTTAACATATTACTAATTTAAATGACTAAACATTCTGTATTATATCCCCAGCCACGCGTTGCTGTGGCGCACTTATAATTCGTTCAAAATTATTATAAATTAATTATTTATATATATTTGTAGCATTTGACATACTTAGCACTATACATTAAACACAAAGTGAAAAATGTGAAATCGAAAATAACAGTCAGGAGCAGGATTTGAACCTGCATCTTCTGGATACCGTCCAGATGCTTTACCAATTCAGCCATCCTGACAATTGCTCCTGACTGCTAATTTCGATAACACATCATACTTAACGTCTTTGGGTGACGCCTGCGCCATCTGTCGGACGTATTTTCATACATTATACCGACCAGGTAAACTTAATTTTACAATTAAGATTTTTACCTAATAATGACGCAAACCCTATAAATATTTATATATATTTGTAGCATTTGACATACTTAGCACTATACATTAAACACAAAGTGAAAAATGTGAAATCGAAAATAACAGTCAGGAGCAGGATTTGAACCTGCATCTTCTGGATACCGTCCAGATGCTTTACCAATTCAGCCATCCTGACAATTGCTCCTGACTGCTAATTTCGATAACACATCATACTTAACGTCTTTGGGTGACGCCTGCGCCATCTGTCGGACGTATTTTCATACATTATACCGACCAGGTAAACTTAATTTTACAATTAAGATTTTTACCTAATAATGACGCAAACCCTATAAATATTTATATATATTTGTAGCATTTGACATACTTAGCACTATACATTAAACACAAAGTGAAAAATGTGAAATCGAAAATAACAGTCAGGAGCAGGATTTGAACCTGCATCTTCTGGATACCGTCCAGATGCTTTACCAATTCAGCCATCCTGACAATTGCTCCTGACTGCTAATTTCGATAACACATCATACTTAACGTCTTTGGGTGACGCCTGCGCCATCTGTCGGACGTATTTTCATACATTATACCGACCAGGTAAACTTAATTTTACAATTAAAATTTTTACCTAATAATGACGCAAACCCTATAAATATTTATATATATTTGTAGCATTTGACATACTTAGCACTATACATTAAACACAAAGTGAAAAATGTGAAATCGAAAATAACAGTCAGGAGCAGGATTTGAACCTGCATCTTCTGGATACCGTCCAGATGCTTTACCAATTCAGCCATCCTGACAATTGCTTCTGACTGCTAATTTCGATAACACATCATACTTAACGTCTTTGGGTGACGCCTGCGCCATCTGTCGGACGCATTTTCATACATTATACCGACCAGGTAAACTTAATTTTACAATTAAGATTTTTACCTAATAATGACGCAAACCCTATAAATATTTATATATATTTGTAGCATTTGACATACTTAGCACTATACATTAAACACAAAGTGAAAAATGTGAAATCGAAAATAACAGTCAGGAGCAGGATTTGAACCTGCATCTTCTGGATACCGTCCAGATGCTTTACCAATTCAGCCATCCTGACAATTGCTCCTGACTGCTAATTTCGATAACACATCATACTTAACGTCTTTGGGTGACGCCTGCGCCATCTGTCGGACGTATTTTCATACATTATACCGACCAGGTAAACTTAATTTTACAATTAAAATTTTTACCTAATAATGACGCAAACCCTATAAATATTTATATATATTTGTAGCATTTGACATACTTAGCACTATACATTAAACACAAAGTGAAAAATGTGAAATCGAAAATAACAGTCAGGAGCAGGATTTGAACCTGCATCTTCTGGATACCGTCCAGATGCTTTACCAATTCAGCCATCCTGACAATTGCTTCCGACTGCTAATTTCGATAACACATCATACTTAACGTCTTTGGGTGACGCCTGCGCCATCTGTCGGACGCATTTTCATACATTATACCGACCAGGTAAACTTAATTTTACAATTAAGATTTTTACCTAATAATGACGCAAACCCTATAAATATTTATATATATTTGTAGCATTTGACATACTTAGCACTATACATTAAACACAAAGTGAAAAATGTGAAATCGAAAATAACAGTCAGGAGCAGGATTTGAACCTGCATCTTCTGGATACCGTCCAGATGCTTTACCAATTCAGCCATCCTGACAATTGCTCCTGACTGCTAATTTCGATAACACATCATACTTAACGTAAATATATATATATATATATATATGTATATATATATATATGTAATAAAAAGAAAATTGTCGAGTTAAAACTATCCTTATTTTTTCAAATTGGACTAAACTGCACAGGGTGATGCAAAGTAAATTTCATTAAAATGGGTTTATTAGTTTAGAAGTTCACGACAGACAAGCAACGTGATTCGAATTTTTGATATGTATATATAGATCTTTATATAATATTGAGATATTTTATTTTTCTAGCGCCAAAATATTTTGTTTTCTATATAATGATAATAGACTACTGTAGTTTATATTATTATGATTTAATAAGCAATACACTAACTGTGAATGTTAAAATATCTTACACGAAAAGGGTAGGGGTGTTGGTTATGTTATAAATATTCACTTTCCATCCATCCATCAGCCTTTCGACGTCCACTGCTGGACATAGGTCTCCCTAAGAGGGGGTTGGCAAGCGGGTTGGCGATCGCAGTGGATGTTGTTAATATTCACTTTATTATAACCCAATTAAATGGACATAAAATAAAACTTAAACCTCAAAAGTGACCAAACGAATAAATAATATTGTTTGAACCATAGATATAGTATATACTTACTGTACGTTAGTATATACTATATCTATGGTTGGAATTTATTATCCAATGAAGAATATCGGAAAATATATTTTATATCGGTAGCTTTCTAAGAAGTCAAGTATAACCTGTATAACTACTGAGTCACGCTAATTAGCGAAGCAGATCCGATAAATTTCCTTGCTTATTATATATTACTTAATAGTTCGGGAATCCCAGACTTGGTATGATTTTGACATATAGGATACATAGAGTCCAAAATATTTCTACGAATAGCATTTATAAGGTCGTTAAATCTCATAATATTTCCATCCATTCATCCATCAGCCTTTCAACGTCCATTGCTGGACATAGGCCTCCCCAAGAGAACGTCACAACGA
The DNA here is from genome assembly GCA_948253155.1 of Leucoma salicis. Lineage (NCBI taxonomy): Eukaryota > Metazoa > Arthropoda > Insecta > Lepidoptera > Erebidae > Leucoma > Leucoma salicis. The sequence goes on from OX411803.1 coordinate 26,377,045, forward strand.
GCGGTCCTGTGCCGACTGCATCCAACGGCTCCCCGCAGCTTTGACCAGATCGTCGGTCCATAATATTTACTTTATCCGAACTAAAATAACATTGTAACAAATATATATTTGAAGTTACGAGATATATAACAAAATGTTAATCTAACATGTCTTGATAACAACCACATAAACCATAACAGCGTATAAAAACTACTGAAGGGATTTTGACGAAACTTTTTTGTTTGATAGCTCTTGATTAGATTTAAAAGCATTTTGTTTCGCTATTATATTCAGAACCGGAGATGTAGTGAAAAACTAGCTGTGCCTGTCTAATATTCTTATAAAACTGTTATATTATTTATTACATATTTGAGAGAAAATAACTGCGATATTTCTGCAACATTTTTTATTAGCATATGTTTTGATAACTTGTGTTTTATCTTGCTACTATATCGGGAATAAGAGATATAACTTTGGCAAATTGAATAAATCTAAGTTCTACAGAGGTTTTCTCATGGTTTATAATTGAATAGCTCAGAGTTTCAAACTATTAATTCTTTCCTGCATGACTACAACGTGCTGGGATGCCATCGCTCGCTTGCTTGGTTTAACTTATTTCACGATACTCTTTTAGTATTATAAAAACGATACACATAGCTTGGTTCGGAGTAATGGAATGTTCAAAATAAATAGATGAAAGTCTACAGTACGTTGTGTATCCGATACTGAAATTACCTATGTTGCAATGAGCACGTTCCCAGTTGCATCTTCTGCAGATATAAAGAGAGTGACTCTCAATATTTTGGACATTAGTCATCACTATTAAACATTTTTGGAAACACAAAGAAGAATTTTGATCTCCTCTCATTTGCAATTCGTATGGCAAGTTCACCTTTAAAGGCGATCTTAACAAATTAAATGAATAATATGCAATCCCCGAGACAATGTCTTGGACATCAACATACAGAGGTTCGGTAATTGAGAGTGTTTGATTTTTTGTTTGCGTCAGACACGCGATCGTTAATAAAATTAAGTTCAAATTCCACCCACACCAATTGTGGGCTTATAAAACATGAGACATAACTAACGGAGACTATAGTACATTATATCCGTTTCTATATAACGTTTGTTAAGAAAGAGACATTATAGATATAGGTATTACGGAAGACACACGTGTCGTATAAAACATTATTTTTTTCATCCATCCCTCCATCAGCCTTTTAAAGTCCACTGCTGGACATAGGCCTCCCCAAGAATGGGGGATAGTTTAGATATTTTTACATATATTTTTAGCATTTGACATGCTTAGCACTATAGGTTAAACACAAAGTGAAAAATGTGAAATCGAAAATAACAGTCAGGAGCAGGATTTGAACCTGCATCTTCTGGATACCGTCCAGATGCTTTACCAATCAGCCATCCTGACAATTGCTCCTGACTGCTAATTTCGATAACACATCATACTTAACGTCTTTTGGGTGACGCCTGCGCCATCTGTCAGAAGTATTTTCATACATTATACCGACCAGGTAAACTTAATTTTACAATTAAGATTTTACCTAATAATGACGCAAACCCTTGAAATATTTAGATATTTTTACATATATTTTTAGCATTTGACATGCTTAGCACTATAGATTAAACACAAAGTGAAAAATGTGAAATCGAAAATAACAGTCAGGAGCAGGATTTGAACCTGCATCTTCTGGATACCGTCCAGATGCTTTACCAATTCAGCCATCCTGACAATTGCTCCTGACTGCTAATTTCGATAACACATCATACTTAACGTCTTTTGGGTGACGCCTGCGCCATCTGTCAGAAGTATTTTCATACATTATACCGACCAGGTAAACTTAATTTTACAATTAAGATTTTACCTAATAATGACGCAAACCCTTGAAATATTTAGATATTTTTACATATATTTTTAGCATTTGACATGCTTAGCACTATAGATTAAACACAAAGTGAAAAATGTGAAATCGAAAATAACAGTCAGGAGCAGGATTTGAACCTGCATCTTCTGGATACCGTCCAGATGCTTTACCAATTCAGCCATCCTGACAATTGCTCCTGACTGCTAATTTCGATAACACATCATACTTAACGTCTTTTGGGTGACGCCTGCGCCATCTGTCAGAAGTATTTTCATACATTATACCGACCAGGTAAACTTAATTTTACAATTAAGATTTTACCTAATAATGACGCAAACCCTTGAAATATTTAGATATTTTTACATATATTTTTAGCATTTGACATGCTTAGCACTATAGATTAAACACAAAGTGAAAAATGTGAAATCGAAAATAACAGTCAGGAGCAGGATTTGAACCTGCATCTTCTGGATACCGTCCAGATGCTTTACCAATTCAGCCATCCTGACAATTGCTCCTGACTGCTAATTTCGATAACACATCATACTTAACGTCTTTTGGGTGACGCCTGCGCCATCTGTCAGAAGTATTTTCATACATTATACCGACCAGGTAAACTTAATTTTACAATTAAGATTTTACCTAATAATGACGCAAACCCTTGAAATATTTAGATATTTTTACATATATTTTTAGCATTTGACATGCTTAGCACTATAGATTAAACACAAAGTGAAAAATGTGAAATCGAAAATAACAGTCAGGAGCAGGATTTGAACCTGCATCTTCTGGATACCGTCCAGATGCTTTACCAATTCAGCCATCCTGACAATTGCTCCTGACTGCTAATTTCGATAACACATCATACTTAACGTCTTTTGGGTGACGCCTGCGCCATCTGTCAGAAGTATTTTCATACATTATACCGACCAGGTAAACTTAATTTTACAATTAAGATTTTACCTAATAATGACGCAAACCCTTGAAATATTTAGATATTTTTACATATATTTTTAGCATTTGACATGCTTAGCACTATAGATTAAACACAAAGTGAAAAATGTGAAATCGAAAATAACAGTCAGGAGCAGGATTTGAACCTGCATCTTCTGGATACCGTCCAGATGCTTTACCAATTCAGCCATCCTGACAATTGCTCCTGACTGCTAATTTCGATAACACATCATACTTAACGTCTTTTGGGTGACGCCTGCGCCATCTGTCAGAAGTATTTTCATACATTATACCGACCAGGTAAACTTAATTTTACAATTAAGATTTTACCTAATAATGACGCAAACCCTTGAAATATTTAGATATTTTTACATATATTTTTAGCATTTGACATGCTTAGCACTATAGATTAAACACAAAGTGAAAAATGTGAAATCGAAAATAACAGTCAGGAGCAGGATTTGAACCTGCATCTTCTGGATACCGTCCAGATGCTTTACCAATTCAGCCATCCTGACAATTGCTCCTGACTGCTAATTTCGATAACACATCATACTTAACGTCTTTTGGGTGACGCCTGCGCCATCTGTCAGAAGTATTTTCATACATTATACCGACCAGGTAAACTTAATTTTACAATTAAGATTTTACCTAATAATGACGCAAACCCTTGAAATATTTAGATATTTTTACATATATTTTTAGCATTTGACATGCTTAGCACTATAGATTAAACACAAAGTGAAAAATGTGAAATCGAAAATAACAGTCAGGAGCAGGATTTGAACCTGCATCTTCTGGATACCGTCCAGATGCTTTACCAATTCAGCCATCCTGACAATTGCTCCTGACTGCTAATTTCGATAACACATCATACTTAACGTCTTTTGGGTGACGCCTGCGCCATCTGTCAGAAGTATTTTCATACATTATACCGACCAGGTAAACTTAATTTTACAATTAAGATTTTACCTAATAATGACGCAAACCCTTGAAATATTTAGATATTTTTACATATATTTTTAGCATTTGACATGCTTAGCACTATAGATTAAACACAAAGTGAAAAATGTGAAATCGAAAATAACAGTCAGGAGCAGGATTTGAACCTGCATCTTCTGGATACCGTCCAGATGCTTTACCAATTCAGCCATCCTGACAATTGCTCCTGACTGCTAATTTCGATAACACATCATACTTAACGTCTTTTGGGTGACGCCTGCGCCATCTGTCAGAAGTATTTTCATACATTATACCGACCAGGTAAACTTAATTTTACAATTAAGATTTTACCTAATAATGACGCAAACCCTTGAAATATTTAGATATTTTTACATATATTTTTAGCATTTGACATGCTTAGCACTATAGATTAAACACAAAGTGAAAAATGTGAAATCGAAAATAACAGTCAGGAGCAGGATTTGAACCTGCATCTTCTGGATACCGTCCAGATGCTTTACCAATTCAGCCATCCTGACAATTGCTCCTGACTGCTAATTTCGATAACACATCATACTTAACGTCTTTTGGGTGACGCCTGCGCCATCTGTCAGAAGTATTTTCATACATTATACCGACCAGGTAAACTTAATTTTACAATTAAGATTTTACCTAATAATGACGCAAACCCTTGAAATATTTAGATATTTTTACATATATTTTTAGCATTTGACATGCTTAGCACTATAGATTAAACACAAAGTGAAAAATGTGAAATCGAAAATAACAGTCAGGAGCAGGATTTGAACCTGCATCTTCTGGATACCGTCCAGATGCTTTACCAATTCAGCCATCCTGACAATTGCTCCTGACTGCTAATTTCGATAACACATCATACTTAACGTCTTTTGGGTGACGCCTGCGCCATCTGTCAGAAGTATTTTCATACATTATACCGACCAGGTAAACTTAATTTTACAATTAAGATTTTACCTAATAATGACGCAAACCCTTGAAATATTTAGATATTTTTACATATATTTTTAGCATTTGACATGCTTAGCACTATAGATTAAACACAAAGTGAAAAATGTGAAATCGAAAATAACAGTCAGGAGCAGGATTTGAACCTGCATCTTCTGGATACCGTCCAGATGCTTTACCAATTCAGCCATCCTGACAATTGCTCCTGACTGCTAATTTCGATAACACATCATACTTAACGTCTTTGGGTGACGCCTGCGCCATCTGTCGGCAGTATTTTCATACATTATACCGACCAGGTAAACTTAATTTTACAATTAAGATTTTACCTAATAATGACACAAAACCCTTTAAATATTTAGATATTTTTATATATATTTTTTTAGCATTTGACATGCTTAGCACTATACATTAAACACAAAGTGAAAAATGTGAAATCGAAAATAACAGTCAGGAGCAGGATTTGAACCTGCATCTTCTGGATACCGTCCAGATGCTTTACCAATTCGGCCATCCTGACAATTGCTCCTGACTGCTAATTTCGATAACACATCATACTTAACGCCTTTGGGTGGCGCCTGCACCATCTGTCGGAAGTATTTTCATACATTATACCGACCAGGTAAACTTAATTTTACAATTAAGATTTTACCTAATAATGACGCAAACCCTATAAATATTTAGATATTTTTATATATATTTTTAGCATTTGACATGTTTAGCAACATACATTAAACACAAAGTGAAAGTGGTTTACCTATTACGACCGGCAAATAACATTGAAATCAAAATCATAACTTCATGAAAAATAATATCAACTTAATCATAAGCCTCCATTTGATTGGCCATCATTGATACCCGAATGAGCAGTTGTGTTGAACTCAAGGTGTGATCTTTGGTGCTTATTCACGGTAAAACGTGGGCGCGGTAGCGGGTGCGATGGTAGGCGCGATCATGAAATATTAAACATATTACATTACATGTAAATGTTCATGTACAAATCGCAGGTGCGGTGGAAGTAGCGGGTGCACTCGCGTTTGGCACGTGCGGCGCCCTCCCGGAAATATCAAACTATACTTACTTATAATACAGTTTTAGATTATTAATCTAAATATTGTAAGAAATTTAAGATTTAAAAAAGTGGCTCATGAGTTTCTGGCTGGGTTCTTCTCACGAAAAGCCTTACTACTCTAATCCGGCCGCTTGTGGCGATAGCAATCGCTCCACTGCGAATGCACTTGCCTCAAGCGCTCGTGTTAGTTATTAGTAGTAACTTTGACGATTTTAAGTGCTGTTATAAAAAGCATATGAAATAAACATATTTTTGAATTTGAATTTTGATTTTGAATTATATATTTAACCAAGATCTTTGAAAGATTCAGAAGCGTTTTAGTCCTATTCAGGTAAGAATTCTAATAATCAAGATAGCATAATATATATCTATTATATAAATATATATACCTACTAAAAAAAATTAAGGATTTTTTCTAATAAACTCAAAACTATTTTGTATGGTATGAAGTTTTCTTATTTCGTTAATTTTGTGCACATACTTTTCGTTGTCTGCCATTTTGAGCAAGATTTTACCAAAAGAAGAAAACTGTTTCGTAGTCCCAGTTATAACCACTGCTAAATACGTGCCTATAATCCTCGCAAACGCCTGGTGGCGAATGTGTTATATGAACACAACAAGAACTCACCACCAGGACCAAGGTTCCCGCCACTGAAGTAATGTCTCCGTGGTCCACCAATAAAGGCGGAGAGACGGTACAAAGCTGGTTTATTTTGTGAGTGACGGCCCCACACTACTTTACTTTGCTCCGAACGACGGAGTGTGTGGTTAGGTACTTTTTTTTCCTGCTTCAATAAAAAAAACCAATGCACCCGCTGCCGCCATCGTAATCGCGATCTCAACGTGAACAAGCACAAGAAATAACGCGTTTTAGTATTGAAATAGCACTTACGTAAAACTTGACGAAAAATAATAAGGTGAAGTGCTTAAATCAATGAATCAGTTAAATATTCGGTAACTACGTGAACAACGTAACAAATAGTTACTTTATACATTGAAGGAATTAATTATATTATTAATTATATATTAGTATTATAAATTATACATATAATTAAGGAAGGTGGAGTCAGGAGTCTCCGAAACCAGCGAGCGTGTATGAAAAGAATTATGAATGTCGAGAAAGCAAGAGCTGTATGTAAGAATAGAGCCTTTTCGTACTCTGTTCTCTCTGGCTATCCCGCAAGGGAGATAGCGTGATGATAAGTTGTAGTACTCGTAGTATAGTTACTTTATTAACGCACCGAATATCCAAGGACATAAAACACCGAAATCACTCAAGATTCGGAAGTTTTTTCTATCCTACTATTTTGATCTTGTTAGCTCAAACAATAATAATATTTACACTTAGGTACAAGGTCAAGGATATCAGATATTTGGATAATGATTTATACCTATTTATATAAAACGCTTCTACTTCCACTTACATTACGTTTTAATACAGCCTTCTGAGAAACTATGACCATGATGAGAGCATTCGTGCTCGTAAATTTATTAAATATTAGATTCAATTGCGACTTCGTCCGTGTGGTCTTCATAACGTTGCTCTACGGCACATCTTATCTTAATATAGAAATAGGTATATCATGTTATCTTTATATAGAGCCATTCATGATTCCGATATCCTTTTCTGGGCTTCAGAAAATTTGTATGCGAAATTTAAACAAATAAGCAAGCTCACTTTCGCATTTATAAAAAAGTGTGTGTGTGTACTTATGTACACACGTTAGAAGTTATACTTTACTTTTTTTCAAAAAATTTATCTTTCGCCTTATTCTACGTTTGTATAAAAAACGACACTAACAATAGAAAAAAGGTATTTTATACATTGAAAGTTTTATTATAACGCATTATCTAGTTAAATAAAGTTTATTTAAATATCACAAAAAACTAAAATGTTGACTATAGCTAACTTCAAGGTGTCTTACTTCAGGGTGTCGGTTTTTCGTGACGGTGTGCGCGCGCATCGTAAAAATTTACTCTCATCATTTTTCCCTAACGCGCCAAAAGAAGTATAACTCCAATAATTTATTTATGAGGATGTGTTAGTACAAGAAAAACATCATACAATTTTTCAATCAATCCCGCTCGCAGTAAAGCTTTTCTTTTTCCACTTCTACAATAATTTGTTTTTAAATTCTAAAAGAATCGTGAATTCGTGAATCGTATTTTTCTAACATAACACAGGTTAAATTTGCAAGGGTCATTTGGACGACCCACGCGAAGCCAAACCAGATCACTATTCAAAACATATATATTATCTAATAATAATATCGAAACAAGAAAACTCCACAGATATAAGGTCAACGAACTGTGAAAACGACTTTTACAATATATATATTATATATATTTTGATATTAATGAGTTTGTTTTGAAAGACTGAAACTAAGAAGGGGCCCTAGATCATACCACTAATTAAATCTTACTTTGGTGTACCTAAGCAATGCGATAATTTATTGTTTAAAAATATTAATATTACTGTAATCTATCTGTCTATACTAGTATTAAGCTGTTACAGAGCTGTGTCTGTAAATTTAGGATATTTGAGAAAAAAATGTCTGTATTAGATTTATATAGGCGTGTCTGAACACAAAACTATTTTTTATCTGTTTATCTGTGTTCGTTAGTGCATCACCCAAAAAATTTTTTGTTTGATAGATTAGACTTAAATACATTTTATCCCGCTACTATATCGGTAACCTGGGATATCATCTAAAAACTAGTTGCTAGCTAGCGGATACACTGACAAATGCTGGTGTTAAATGTAAGTAGCTCAGTACCTACTGTGTATTTTGTACTCTGTTTTGTGGTTCTTGGGTAGTGGTATCCACATACCATGATGAGCGCTGTATTTACTACAAGGTCTATAATACAAGTTTATAGAACATTACCACAGTATAAGGATACATCTTTACTTTGTGACATTGCTGTGAAAAAATTTTATTATTCTTTTTTGTTTATGACAGAAACGTCATTCATAGCTATTGGTCACGAACTGTGTGGGATGTATCGGTGACTGTTTTCAAGATCATTGTGATACACACGGCTATTTAATTTGTATTGCAAAATTGATAGATTAGATTTAGGTATTTGACGAATTATTCCGTAATGCTTCGTAACGACGACGTAAGAGAGTGAGTAGGTATGAAAGAGAGTATTGGTGTAGAGATGTGAAAGGGAATGCTCCGATGGTTCGGACATGTAGAAACCATGCCGAGCGATCGACTGGTTAAGAAGATATACAATGCGAAAGTGAAAGGATCGAGGCTCACCTATCTAGACCAAATTGGTCATGTATTGAAGGAAGGTGGGTCAGGAGTCTCTGAAACCGAATTGTATGCAAGAATATAGAGCTCTTTGGCACTCTGTTCCCTTGGCTTACCCCGCAAGGGAAATGCCGTGATGATAAGTAAGTAATTCTTCCCAGGCAAAAATTCGTCAAAACCTTTAGGAAATTTACAATACAATGTGATCTGTATTGTATTGAGCCTAATAATGAGTGTTGCGTTAGTGAAGTATGGCGTAATTACTTCTCGTTGTGTGATCGGTGCCCTGAGGCACAGCAATGGTTTGCTGTCGAAACATACCATTAGCGTAGCCTTGAGACACGTCATTTATTTCTAAGGCTGGATGACTGTTTTATTTTTCATTAATGAACTATTTAAAGGTGGCTGTGGTAAATTTCCTTTAAGGAGGAGCAGATTTTTAAGTTGTTGAACTGTTTGGACTAATTGTATCCTCAGTCTGCTTTTTAGCTTTTCTATTATCTTATTGCACTGTTTTTTTATGTGGTGTGTGTTTTTGTGTAGTAATGAACTAGAAATACAAAGCCATTACATTAATAGTGGTTACGTAGAAAAAAAATCTTCAAATTAAACCTTAAAAAGTCAGCAGTATGCACTAGGGATTAATTCCTGTTTTGCGAGGTATTTTATAATCATACAATTAAACGGACACAAAGAATGCCTAGGCTCAGAACAGCCATTTGTTGGTATCGCAAAAATTGTCTTGCACGGGAATCGAACCCGCGACAGTCGGTGGGTATGATATTAAATTAACTGACTGGCAGATCCAGCCACGTATTGCTGTGGCGCATAAATTCGTTCGTTAATTTTCAGTTCGGTTAACTACTGAACCGATCGGAATAATACTTATACCATAAGATGCAGCGTGTTTCGGAGAAGGTTTAAGTACATGATATGTTGGTGATTACTTATCCGGTACCTATATTTTTGATGTGAAACATCTAATACGGAGGGAGGGTAAAACCGGCTGTTAGCGTGGCGACGCTTAAACTTAATAATAGGAATTTTATCTGAAAGTGATTTTTAATCGACAATACTATGACGCGAGCGAAGCCGCGGTGAATGTACAAGTAAAGGATAAAAAGGCTAGGCCTGCCTTACCTGTACTCTGTACTATATAATGTTAAATTTCATGATAAGTAGCCGATTAAGTAATTTAGCCTATGATATATATTTTGCCATAGAGATAATGAGTTTGTAATTAAAGTATTTATATATTGAAATCCACGCGGACGAAGTCGCAGATAGAATCTAGTTTATAATCCATCTATCCATCCCTCAGCCTTTCGACGTCCACTGCTGGACATAGGCCTACCCAAAATGAGGGATATTGCCGTAATCACCATGCTTTGCAGACGGGTTGGCAATCGCAGTGGATGTTGTTAGGGGTGGGACAATTCTAAAGCCGGTCCCACACGGCAAAAAGTTTATAATACGTAAGAATTTATGGGCATCTTTAAGAATTGTCGTCTAATTTCCCCATCTGTATTCTCGACATGATCACATAAGACTACTTGGCTTGTGTTTACACATGCTAATAAAATTCGTTCAGTGGTCACGGACCGATACTGCGCACTAAGTTGCCACACCGAGCTGGCATCGCTCGCACTCAAACATAAATCAAGTAAGTTATTTTTATTGCAAACACGTATTTTATGTTAGTAAAATATTACTAAAACATAGATAATTACTAATTAATAATTATTAATAGTAAAACGCCGCGACACCTCAATCACCATACATAGTTTTTGACATGAACGACAATTCTGGAATAAATAATTAGATTCTAGTGTTAGTATTTTTTGGCTTAGTGATTTACTTTAGATATTTTAATGTTATATAAGAGAATAGAATAATTATTATAGTTTTTTATTATATAGATTTATTTACAATTAGTTAATGTACTAGCCATTACCTGCAGATAATGTTACTAGGTGCGAGTATTTCTTACGGTTACGTCATAAACGAGTATATACTATATCTATGCATGGTACAGTAATTCCTACTACAATTGATTTTTCCTTCTTGTCTTGTATCCACAAGTGCTTATATATTTAAACGATTTGGTATACTATGTATATCTTAGGTTAATACTATTCTCCCGTGGTCAAGACAGGGAAGTTCTTCAAAGTCGTCGTTTCCTTGATATAAAAAACAATAGTAGTAAAATTTAAAGTAATAGTATAATTTGTTTTTAGAACAGAATAAGAAAAATAAACTAAATATAAATAATAACAGGCAACTCCTAACTATTATAGGTAAGTCTGTAACAGAGCTGTCTGTACATTTAAGATACTTATAGGTATATGAGAAAAAATACTGTATGTATTAGGCTCAACCACCACTATTAGCTTATATAGTTTATGCCAACATCGTTAGCTGCCGATATCGATCCGATATCATCCGATATCATAAATAACATTATCATCACAATTTTATAGTATCCTCCACAATTGAATTGTATGCCTGATGAAACTTTTACACCTTTTTTTTTTGTTAAGGCTGGAAAAAGTGTTCCTAACCGCACACCCCGTCGTTCGGGGCAACGAACAGGGTAGTGTGGGGCCTGCACCCACTAAAGAAACCCATCGTGTGCCATCTCTCCGCCTTTATTGGCAGACCACTGGAACTATGTTGCATTCCTTCGGTGGTAAACTTTTACACCCTTACTAATAAATATTGTGTAAGCTACGAACTCAGAATACAGATTCTGTATTCTGAGGCTATGAATAGAATTTTGTTCCGTTCTTTCAACGTCAAACTGTCATATTAATGACACAGACCAAAGGCCAGTTAAAGTTTATATTAACTAGGTACTAGCTGATACCTGCAATATCTTTTGCCTTGCTTATTAAATAAACAGCATGAGGCAGAGGTAGAAGAGACTTCTACTCTCCCACACTTTTCCACGACAAGAAAACACACATCACTGTATTCTAGTGCTAATTTCGTTGTTTCTTAAAAATTGAATAACTTTATATTACATAAAGATATCGCAATAACTTTTATTAAGATAAGGGTCAAATGTCTGAAAAATAAATCCTAGAAAACTTAATTGAAATCAATTATAGTAATTTTTCCGTAATGCACGCCCAACGGCAGACCTATAAAATCTATATATTACCTATATATATTTTAGATACTGTGTATGTATCTGTGTGCTGACGGACTAAGAATATAAGTGTCACCACCCCATTCTTTCCCACGGGTGCCGTACGAGGCGACTAAGGGAAGTAAGCAATTATCACCCATTGCATTACTGGTGGTAGGGCTGGATACCAAGTGGGAGTACTCACTTGCTATCGGGCCCGAACGGATTGGTACCACCATCTCCCGTGTGACCAGCCATGAAGCATATCGGTGTGTTTTGGTTGTAGCAGGAGATAACCATTAATTCGTTCAATTCATTTATGCATATGTTTGTGAATTGAAATGGTGAGCAGCGGCTTAACAATACTCCCGGTATAGTTGAGTCCATGTGTGACGGTACTATTTACAATCAAGTGGGCCGTGGTTCGTCTGCCACAAATGCAATAAAAAAAAGATACCTAGTTGATACAGAGTATACAGTAAATTTAAAGGCTATAAGTAACTGCTTTGTCTGGTTTTGACACACTTAGATTTAAAATAATATTCAATTACCTATTTATGTCATGCAAAGAAAGATAATTGTGTTACGTAAAACTAATGCACTCTGTATTTGTTAGTAGGTAATTATAATTATTTTGCAAGGTATTTATGTACTCACTATTAACATTTTTAATTGAAACGCCACGGTGTTTGCGGTTCAATTTGGGTTACGAATACTTATTATTGAAAATGCAATTAAGAACTTGAATAAGTAAGAACCAAGATCAGCATCACAAAACAAAAGACTAAAGGTCAACTACTTTATCAAGGTACTCTACACAATCATTTTTTTGTGAATTTATTGAATACTAGCCTTTGTCCGCTAGTTTTTGGGTTATATCTCAGGTTCCCGCTATAGTAGCGCGATAAAATGTATACCAGTTTTGAAGTCTAATCAAGAGCTTTCAAATAAAAAAGTTGCATCAAAATCCGTTCAGTAGTTTTTGCGTGATACGCGAACAAACAAACAGACAAACAAAAAAAAAATCTAAAAAAAATCGTTATGTGTTTAGACACGCCTATATTGCTTAATTCAGTATTTTTTTCTCAAATATCTTAAATGTACAGACATAGATCTGTTACAGCTTTATAATAGTGAATTTTCCGTGCGGCGACGGATTAAGAATACAAGTGTCACCACCCCATTCTTTCCCACGGGTGTCGTATGAGGCGACTAAGGGAAGTAAGCAATTATCATCCATTGCATGACTGGTGGTAGGGCTGGGTGCCAAGTGGGAGTACTCACTTGGTATCCGGCCCGAGCGGGTTGGTACCACCATCTCCCGTGTGACCGGCCATGAAGCACATCGTTGCGTTTTGGCTGTAGCAGAAGATAGCCGTTTATATTTCATTTCATCTGTGACATGAATTGGTGAGCAGCGGCTTGACAATACTCTCGGTATAGTTGAGTCTATGGGCGACGGTTACCATTTACCATCAGATGGACCTTGGCTCGTATGCCACTACATGCAATAAAAAAAAAAAAGATTAAATTTTTTTCCAACCCAATTTTACTTACTAACGCAAGATCAAACAGGTTACAGGTTTGCCATGTCTAACACAACCTTTTTCGTCACCATTTTTACCCGAGGCTGAGGCGAATCTCAAAAGGAGGGTTATATGTGTGACCTGTATGTATATACATTCCGTTCCTGTGTCCACTTGTAACTACTCAACGGCTCAACCGATTTTGATGCATGATACGTGATTAGATTCACCTTGATGGTGCGAGATTCACTGGGTACATACACATTACGCATACTTAACAAAAATCATAATTTTACACGCCTTAGTGTGCGCGCTTAAAAAGTGCTACTTAAGAGTCTTATAAATATTTTAAGATTATCCGGTGTCCGGTGTGGGGCCGGCTTTAGAATTGTCCCACCCCTCTCTACCTACGGGAGTCGTAAGAGCCGACTGAGGGAATGCCGGGGGAGTGGGCAGCAGCACTTCCTCGAGTATTAACAACATTCACTGCGATCGCCAACCCGCCTGCCAAGCGTGGCGATTACGGCATTATTTCCCATGCCGGGACCGCTCGTTGTGGCGTTCTCTTGGGGGGGCCTATGTCCAGCAGAGGACGTTGAAAGGCTGATGGATGGATGGATGGAAGGAGATAATCAAAATAATTGAGAACAGTTTGGAGTGTGTGTGTGTGAGTGAAATCAAATAGGAATAAATACGTTGTACTAAAATATAAAAGAACTAAGCTTCCAGTAAATTCGCCACCACTTTGCTTGGGCATGACAGACTTGACTAGACTATGATTTTGACTGTGTTGTTTGACAAAATATTGTTACTAAACTTACTTGCAACATGAAACATGGCAACAATTACTTTGGCTGATTGCTATAATCAAAAAAGGAGAATGACTAAAAAACCTGTCAGCAGTGCAAAAAAATTACTGACTTAAAATTATTAAATGTATTATAAGTACAATTAAAAAGCACGAAACCAGTAGAAAATACGAGTCCATTACATTTTCCTAACGTTCGACGTGCGGCCGATTGCAGGCGGGACTCGTTCAATCTTGATCTAGAGGTTTCGTGCGTTTTAGTAATACCTTCTGTATATAATAATTTAAAATCGATATCTTTTCATTAGCAACCAACAGCCATTACGATTTGAATGAAACCAATAGTCTGTTTCGGTTTTCAACATAATATAATAGCAATTAAACGAGTAAATAATGATTGTTACGCGTTACATATATGACAAGATGATTTATAGTCAGATAATGAACACATCGTGTCCGCCCACAACGCGAAACATCATATAACATAAGTTATTCATTATTCATATTGTAGAATATTACAATTAACGTTGTTATTATTACAAGTAAAACCGCATTTTATTATAAAATCAAATAGTTAAGTTAGTACTATTTAATAAGCTTAAGTTTCTGATTTCAAAATAGGGGCTTTTCATTATACCTGCTTTACAGTCTAAAAATTATATTATATTCAATCCCTTATAACGATGCTACAGTCACTTCAAAATTATTTCACTAATAGAAAGCTACGTTATTGTGGAGTCTCATAGGCTACAATAATTTCCAAAATTAATTACGCATCTTTACTTAAACTTGAATAATGTAATCCAAGTGGTAAAAAAAATTGCTTTCATCGCGTGCGCTGCGGAAACTATTGAGGATAGAACAAAACAATCTACTACAATATTAAATAACGTATCAAAATCTGTAAAAAAGTCCGCGATAGCATATGCCTATCTCCTACGGATAACTCACAATAACTGCTTTTACTGTTAAAATTGTGGATTAAAACTAATTTTTGTGAAGCTTATTTAGCCCATATGGTATTAATTTATATCTTTATAAATATGTTTTTAGAACGGAAATTCAATGTAGAATATTTGTGCCCTTTACACTATACAGTTTAAACAAATATCTTCAAATATATTAGCAAAATAAAAACGTGCGGTGCGCGCCGCCCCGGCCGTTGCGTGGCGATATAGACAGTATCATACATCAGTCATCAGCATGTCATCAGTATACATCTACTACTTTTGTTTTTGCGGGCGATTTTCGGCAAACGCTGCCAGTAATAACAAAAGGAACATGCGCCGATGTCATCAGGGCATGCTTAAAATCATCATGCTTATGGAGTTCCGTTGAAACTCTCAATTTACGAACAAACATGAGAGCCCACTTGAGCGACAACTACGCTAACGACTTGCCACATTAACTACTGAATCTTGGAGAAGGAAAAATTTGCTGTCATTAAACTTGACAATCGGTTAGGTCACATATTACAAAGTTAGAAGATCTGATAGACGCCCGGTCATGAAAGTTTAATAGAAAGAGATTATCATTGGCTTTGTTTTAGGGCAATAGTCTCACCCAGACACGATTCAGTGAATGAGATAAATAAAATAATTTTAAGAAAAATTCCCGGTCCATTGACACGGTGTGTAATATTGAGAATACAGTGCACTATCCTCAAGAATTTTTAAATTCTTTGAGTCCTGGCGTACCTCCCCACGACCTTATGCTAAAAGTTGGTATTCCTATCATGCTTTTAAGGAACTTGAGACCCCCAACATGTGTAATGGCACATGGCTGCTCATAAAAGAGTTGCGGAAGAATATAATCGACCATTCTCACAGGGTCAGCAGTGGGACAACTTGCTTATATTCCGCGGATACCCATGATTCCGACTGATTTACCTATACCGCTTAAAAGGTTACAGTATCCCGTCAAGGTGCCTTTTACCCTCACTATTAATAAGTCCCAGGGTCAAACATTTTCTCTGGTCTGAGAAAGCACTGTTTTTTCCATGGGCAGTTATATGTTGGCTTATCTCGGGTTGGAACTCCTGAAAGACAATATATTTGTACCAAATGATAACATTACTACTAATATAGGTAGTATATCGAAAAGTTTTGAACAATTAAAATAAGTAAACATGATGTATTTATGTAAACAGTGTATATTAACACCAAGTAATAAAAATAACAACAAAAAACAGTAACATAAAGAACAAAACATACAAAAATTACTAAAACATAATAAAGTTACTAAAGCATACAAAAAACAATAAAAAAAAAACCTAAAATAAACTAAAATAAAAAAATCTTCATCATCATAATTTTTATTTATCCCGAACTTTTAACCTGAAGTATTACGCGGGACAAACGGGCCGGGGCAAAAATATTTCTAACGCGGAACGGAGTCCGCGGGCACTGCTTGTACTATTATAAAGCTGTAACAGAGCTGTGTCTGTACATTTAAGATATTCGAGAAAAAATGACTGAATTAGTAGTAGTGAATAAACACAAAACGATATTTTTCTTATTTTTTGTCTGTTTGTCTGTTTGTTTGTTCGCGCATCACGCAAAAACTACTGAACGGATTTTGATGCAACTGTTTTTGTTTTGCAGCTCTTGATTAGACTTAAGAACTGGTATACATTTTAACCCGTTACTATATCGGGAAAGGGAGATATAACCAAAAAACTAGCTTTTGACTGCAGCGGAGCCGCGGGCAAAGGCTATTCCATTGATAAATTAACATGCAACAATGATGGCCTTAATAATAAATAAATAAATATTCACGGACATTTCACACAACGTCCTCTGGTCCCAAACTAAGTTTAACGCTTGTGCTATGGGTACCAGATTACGGATATAATACATTTATATTACTTCTTCTTTGTAAATACATACCTACATATAATAGATAGAAAACACCCAGACGCAGTACAAACGTCTGTGTTCATTACACAAATGGGTTGTGGTGAGTGGGAATCGAACCCACGACCTCGTGCACGGAAGTCGGTTACACTACCGATTACGCCACGAGGCCTGTCGTTAATATTACTCGTAGTCTTAAAATAAAGAAACGTTTTAAAGTCCCCTGCACACTCAACTAATTGTGCATAATATGTAATTACTGTACAATTTTTAATCAAAATGAAGTTGTGTTGTAAAGAGAAGTGTAGATTGTTTTTTTCTTTCATTTAACGTAGCCTTCTTATTTTTTTTGGTTAAGGTGAGAAAAAATATAGCTAACCGCACACCCCGTCGTTCGGAGCAACAATCAAGGTAGTGTGGGGCCCTCACCCACTAAACTAAATAAATCCTCCGTGTGCCGTCCCTCCGCCTATATTGGAGGGCCACTGGAACCATGTTAAATTCCTTCAGTGGTCCGCCGGCGGCTTACCCTTTCGGTACCCTCTACTGAGCAACGCATTCAGACACAGAGCGTTGCACCTTCGCGGGAAGCCTTGCGGGGGGCGGACGTTCCCCGGTCCATCCACCCGCAGCCTCAGCTAGGGCGGCAAGTACTGGCACATGCGCCACCCCAGTCGCTGGCGGAGGTTCGGGTCTGCGGAAGGATCAGCCTCCCTGGCCTTCTCCACCGCTTCCTTCTGCGAGATGACCGACCACCTCGCAGAAGGCAGCAATCGCGGCCCAATTCCTGTCGCTGCCAAGCATCGCTCTAACGACGCTCGGCAGCGAGAGGTCCCCTCCTATTGCCGCAACGAGTTCACGGCGCTGCTCCGCCCAAGCCAGGCTGGACTCAAGCGTGTACCACGCCGTGTCCTCGTCACAGCCGTAATGGTGACAGCACGGAGTCGCCTCCCCCTTCGCGACTATGTGCAGGTATCTGCCGAAGTAACCATGCCCCGACAGCACTTGCACCAGTCAGAAGGTGAGGACTCCGTGCCTTCGCCCAAACCACTCCTCCAGCACCGGGTGAAGAGCCCCTACGGTCCAAAAACCCGCAGGTACACCTCCGCGAGCATCTTCGCCTCCAAGTCCCACAGTGGGGTTCCGGCCAATGCACAGGCCGTCTCCGTCAACACCGTGCGGTAGGGACTCCGCCCACCTGGTAGATCCATATCTGCAATAAGTAGAGAATTTTATTTTGACAACAGAAATGTTGTTATCAGTTATAATTAAAGTCGACGAAAAAGCTGTTTTTGGTATTATTATATACTAGCTGATACCCGCGACTTCGTCAGCGTTAAAGTTTTACTTTCTAAATTCGACCCCTATTTTACCCGCGATTTTATAAATCCATTGAAATGTATGTGTATCCTATCTATTATATAATTATAATTCCAGTCATGATTTTTGTCCGGGATAAACTTCGTAACTATTGAACCAATTTTAACTTTTCTTTTTTTTAAATGTGTGTTTTGTTCCAACTTAAGAGATAAGATACTTTATATCTCAATTTATAATTGCAATATTTATTCATGAAAAAATACATATATGGTGGTACGAAGTTCGGCGGGTCAGCTAGTATCAAATATAAAATGAAATTTAACATTCTTAATTCAAAAAAGGTCAAATATGTGTGTTTCTATCTCCCAATTAGAAACCTACCAAACTACCCCCACATTTCCTTCTTATTATTTTTCCTCTTCATGTTCTATAGCTTTTCTTGGGGCGGATTACTCGCGAAGGTTGCTTTTGGTCTATAGGCTACCACGCCAACCACTCATGGGGTGGCAAACTTACCGTCTTACTCACCATCAAGCCGTACAGCCTAGTATAATTATATATTATAAACATTGATGTATAAACAAAACATAGCAACACGCCTGTATTCCCAAAAGGGGTAGGCAGAGGTGTATTACACACCCAAGATTCACCAGCTATGTTTAAGTCCCACGTAATAGGGGGCGAGCCTATTGGCGCACATTTACAAACTACTGAGAATTTTTATATTTACGATAAAGCTCAATAACACTGCCCGACCCGGGAATCGAACCCGAGACCTCATGACCAGCAGTCACTTACACTACCTCTGCACTACATAGGCAGTTGAAGTATAAAACAGAGAAAATCCACAATTAGGCACTAAAAGTGTACACTATAAATTAGTGCAGATTACGCTTTCCTGCACTCATTTCATTTAGTATTGTTTTCTGCAACGTATCAATATGCCTAATACCAAAATCTCTTCTTAAAAACTCATTGACTGTCTAGCTCTTCTTTCCCTATCAGAAGTTAATCGCATCTTTCTCTCAGAACTGCTTTCATGTGCTCGTGCAGTTGCATTATTAACTCTCATAGAGGTTAAACGATGCGCTCTTTCCTCTGACGATTCCTGAGAACGCGCATTTCTCATTCTTTTGGCATTTCTCGAATTTCGAGATAAGGAAGACTATTTTTTAGGTGGCATCGTCGGTGGAATAAAAAGAACCTAATAAGATAAATACAGAAAAAGAATAAAACATTTTTTGATAAAAAAAGAAAACTGCCTTCAAGTGCACCCAGGAACTAAAAAGCAATAAATAATTGGTATTTAGATACGATTTCCGTGCTAGACACCTACTGATGTGTTTGAAGCCGGTGTCAAAAATGTTTTTAATGTTATCTTAGTATCTATTATGAACTGTTTTTGTTACTTTTGGACTTGGCACCGGCTTCAAACACATCAGTAGGTGTCTAGCACGGAAATCGTATGTAAATAGCAATTATTTATTGCTTTTTAGTTTCTGGGTGCACTTGAAGGCGGTTTTCTTTTTTTATCACAAATTTTTTTATTTCGTGCTTTTTAGTGTTTTGTTATAAAATAGGTTAGAGTAGGTCGTACATGATAGGGAGGCCTCCCTAATCGAAAAAAAATCAGACAACGAAAAAATATCATCGATGTATACATTTTTTTTAGATTTTTGTTGATATTATAAAAACTACTGCACCGATTTCGATAAAAGTTAAATGGGACCATTTCGAAATAAAGTCCTTTCAAACCAAAAAATAATTTTGTAAATCCGTCAACATATGACGGAGTTATGCCCGAACATACATAACAAAATATATATAAACATCCGAATTGATAATCTCCTGCTTTTTTGAAAAGTCGTTTAAAAAATATATATCTACGGAATAAAAAGAACCTAATAAGATAAAACACAAAAAGAAAAAATGTATACTTAATTGAAATTTATACTTAACTTTACAACGTTTAACTTGACAACTATATTATATAAAGAAAAGAAGGAGAAACAAACAAAAACACTAAACAAAATAATTATAATATTATCTAATACCTACTTTAAACTTATATCTAAAAACTACGTACCTATCTATGTATTTTTAAAATCTAAAACGCGCTTATTCCGAGAAGAGAATAAGAACCACGTCCGTTCGCATTAAGAGTGACAATGTGACTGTGAGTGAAGTAGGCGCGTTTTTTTTTGTGTGTGCTGTTTTTTGTTAGCCTCAGATGGCTATGACAACCTTACCCGGATAATTGGTGAGCGCAGAGGGCTCTCAAACCAACATTTAGGCAACGCTACCCGAGGGCACCTCCGGTGGGGTAAGGACCTCGGCTCGGGCTGTTGCTGGCAAAGAGGGATTTCCCACGTTTATGATTTGAAGTCGGCGCGTGAGCGCCCTCGCCTTTCTATAGATGCAGCGGATGGCCGTTTCGCGCGTTAAACAAAAATCAACCGTATAGCCGTACCCATACTGGCGCGGCGAGATTTGGAAGTTTTATTTCATCTATATCTTGTGTTTATAAACCGATTGCTATAATATTTTTTTTTATAAAATAGATATTTAAGTGTACTTTTTGAATATGAGAGTTTGATAAAGATATATCTATGTGAAATACAATATATTTATGTATTTAATAATACACTTTGAAGAAATGCCTAACGATTAAACACGTTATTGTGGCTAATTTATAAAAGATATATACTATTAAGGATTTTTAAGTAGATCTTTTGAAGACCATCATCTTTGTAATACATACTTTTGATGTATGATCAACGTATGCGAGGATAAGAGCTCGAAAGCGCATTTTCATCCAACTTGCTTCAAATTTATGGTCACTGCTCAGCTCCTATGTGTCTTAGCGTTATGTTATATAGCCTATAACCTGCCCAGAAGTATGGACTACAATCGTACCAAGTTTGTTTAAAATCCCTTCAGTAGTTTTTGACCCATGCGTGCATATACAGACAGACAGACAATAAATTTACTGATTACATTTTTGGCATCAGTATCGATCACCATTCATCCTCCAATATTAATTTTGAATATATATTCAATGTACAGAATTGACCTCTCTACAGTTTTATTATAAGTATAGATGTTTATTCTGGCAGGACGATTTGAAAGTTTTGATCCAGCTGGTTATGAATCACATATGAGTCGAAGTTAAGTGTTTCTCAGAAATATTCACGTATAAAATGATTCAAAACGCAGGTTAGCAATCTATATTTGGTGACGTTTTATAAGTGTGGGTCGAATGCAAATAATCACAAGGTACAATAAAACTTTAATGTGTGAATTCGTGTCAATTATAAGATGAAACTGGTAGCTGGTATGGAATATTAGCAGATGCCTGAAAAAAATCGAAATTTAAACATAGCATCACGCCTGTATTTCCTGAAGGGGTAGGCGGAGGGGTATTACACACCCACGGTTCACCAGGCTCTATATTTAAGTCCCACTTAAGGGCGAGCCTATTGCCGTCTACCGGGCACATTTCCAAACTACAGGCTGCTACTAAAGCTTTAAATTTTACGAAAAAGCTTTATAACCCTGCTCGACCCATAAGGATCGAACCCGAGACCTCATACAGAGCAGTCGCTCATATTACTACAATAAATATCGTTAATAATTAATTTCGTTCTAATCGTTACTCAGCGTACTACAGAGCGAGCTATGTCTGTAAAATAGAGATCCGTAGGATAACGGGAGTTACTGAAATAGCCCGCCGGGTTGGCATGCTGATTGGGCAGACCACATCGCTTGACGAACCGACAACCGATGGGAAAAACAGGTTATCAAGTGGCGACCACGTATCGGACGACTTCCCACCAGATCGACCAAAGATCTGGTTAAAATGTCTGGGAACCGTTGGATGCAGTGAGCACAAGACTTCTCGTTGGCGCTCTTTGGGGAGTCAACCCGCACTGGGCCAGCGTGGTGGACTCTCCTCATGAAAGGAGACCTCTGCCCAATAGTGGGACAGAAAAAGAGTTGAAAAAGAAAAAAAATACTATACAAGTAGTTTGAAATTACTAAAGAAATTACTTTTTTTTTTATAAAGCTCTTTTATCTAATCTACGAAAAAAATAGAACTATAGTGCGAGCGAGAATCGAACCTGCGTCATTTCCAGTCCGGGGAAGTGCTGTGTGGCTTAGCGGTAGGGAGAATAGTATACTGATCAAAAATGTTTATAAGATCGCGCCATCAAATAGTATGAATATTAATTGCAAAAATAAACTTACTAAACTAACTTATCATCACGTCATTTCCCTTGCGGGGTAGGCAGAGAGAACAGAGTACTAAGAGGCTCTATATTGGATTCCATCCATAAGCCTTTCATCGTCCACTGCTGGACATCGGCCTCCCCAAGAGAACGCCACAGTGAACGGTTCTGTGCCGCCTGCATCCAACGAATGCCTGCGACTTTGACCAGGTCATCGGTCCACCCGGTGGGAGGCCGTCCTACACTGCGCCGTCCAATACGCGGTCGCCACTCGAGAACCTTTCTTCGCCAACGGTTGTCGGTTCGTCGAGCGATGTGGCCTGCCCATTGCCACTTCAGCATGCTGACCTGGCGGGCTATGTCGGTTACTCCCGTTCTCCTACGGATTTCCGTATTACGGATTTTATCATGTCCAACATTTAGAGACCACGCCTCTGTTCCGTAAGTCATCAGCGGTAACACACACTGGTCGTAGACCTTCGTCTTCAGACACTGTGGAATAGTGGACAAGAAGATATTCCTCAGCTTCCCGAACACTGCCCAGCCGAGCTGGATTCGTCGATTAATGAATGTAAATGTACAGATCAAAAATAGAAAATATGTATTTCTATCCTAAAAGCGAGTTCTATTTCTAACTGTGTTCTTTAAATCGTAGTACTACTGGTACATACACGGCTCTCCCCGCCAGCGAATCGTAGCAGGTGTAAAGTTGATTCATTCGTTATTGTAAGAAGAAATATGTACGTTACTTAATTATTATTATTACTATAAATACCAGTTTTAAAGTTACACGTATTCGTAATTAGCAATACTTAACATCTATCAGTAGTGGCGAGCGATGTAATGTTGTTAGTTAGTGTTGATATAACCTTGCGCCAAGGTGACTCAGGCATACAAAAGACCTGCCTCTGATCTTCAATAACTTCCATATTTCGTTATATTATCATAATGAAAGAAAATGTCCTGGATAAGATCCATATGCATGATTTTATCTACCACTAATGATATAATGTACGTTATTGTAAAACAAATCGAGAATAGGCAAACAATAAATTGCTGTAGTCGAATCACAGACACCGCAAAAATTTTAAGTCAGTCAGTATGATTTACAAAGGACACACAGAAAACAGCTGAACACAGTAACGCTACTTCTATACTAGCTTTATTTATAATATCAAAAGGATTTTTCTTATTTTTTAAATAAAACCTTTTCTCATGAAATCAACATTTTTATAATACTTTATGTTCACCTCAATTTGATAAATAAAGAGTATAATGGGACATTTTTGTATAAATGATATTAAAAACCAGGAGGAGTTTTGGGATTATGCCCTTATTAAATTATAGCAAGAAACTTGCACTCAGGAGTAAAGTATAAATTATTTGAGAATAAGGAAAAAGAGATTTTTTGTACTAGCGGGAATCGAACCCGCGTCTTTTCCAATCCGGGGAAGTGCTCTAAGCCACTGAGCTATAGTACAGGTACTTCGACCATCCCAATCTCCTTATTACATTTGTCTTTACGACCAGCGCCATCTATCGGAAGCATTTACATGCATTAAACCGATATAGTAAGTTTAATTTTGCAATTAAAATTCATACTATTTGATGGCGCGATTTTTTTAAACATTTTTGATCTATATTTTTTAGCACTTGACATGCTCCGCCACTTTTAAAGTATAAATTATTTGAGAATAAGGAAAAAGAGATTTTTTGTACTAGCGGGAATCGAACCCGCGTCTTTTCCAATCCGGGGAAGTGCTCTAAGCCACTGAGCTATAGTACAGGTACTTCGACCATCCCAATCTCCTTATTACATTTGTCTTTACGACCAGCGCCATCTATCGGAAGCATTTACATGCATTAAACCGATATAGTAAGTTTAATTTTGCAATTAAAATTCATACTATTTGATGGCGCGATTTTTTTAAACATTTTTGATCTATATTTTTTAGCACTTGACATGCTCCGCCACTTTTCCCTTTTATATAATATTTCACTTTTATACTTTAAAAGTGGCGGAGCATGTCAAGTGCTAAAAAATATAGATCAAAAATGTTTAAAAAAAATCGCGCCATCAAATAGTATGAATTTTAATTGCAAAATTAAACTTACTATATCGGTTTAATGCATGTAAATGCTTCCGATAGATGGCGCTGGTCGTAAAGACAAATGTAATAAGGAGATTGGGATGGTCGAAGTACCTGTACTATAGCTCAGTGGCTTAGAGCACTTCCCCGGATTGGAAAAGACGCGGGTTCGATTCCCGCTAGTACAAAAAATCTCTTTTTCCTTATTCTCAAATAATTTATACTTTAAAAGTGGCGGAGCATGTCAAGTGCTAAAAAATATAGATCAAAAATGTTCACTCAGGAGTAATTTTCACGATGGCTGAATTTGCAAAGCATCTGGACGGTATCCAGGAGATGCAGGTTCAAATCTTGCTCGTGACTGTTGTTTTCGATTTCACATTTTTCACTTTGTGTTTAATGTATAGTGCTAAGCATGTCACACGCTAAAAATATATATAATAACTAGCTGACCCGGCAAACGTTGTTTTGCCATGTATATTATTTCCAGGAAACATTTTTTTAGTTCAATAAAAATAACTATCTAGGTACTATAAGTGTGCGGGGATTTACTTATAATCGAAAGCGTTGTAGACAATGAAAGTATGCTTTATTTAGGATGAATTTTATTCCGAAATAAATTTTTATTGATTGTAAAAAAATGTTTATTAAAATTGTCTTCAAATAAATTTAATTATTATTAATTAATAAATCCTTCTATCAGTGTATTGGTGAAAAACAGTGAATTAATATTGTATTCGTTTGCTTATTATTTGACTTACTTTTCACAATAATAAAACCGGTATATTTATTAAACATGTACACGTTTTGATTTAAAACTATTTCCAAAAAATGTTAAGTACCTACAATATATACAGGTACGGTAATGGCCGTTGTTGGCGGGAGCTCACAACACGTGTTTATTTACATAAGATCACTTAATTAACTAATAGTTAAAATTAAAACTGTCTATCCGTTATTAATAAATTGCGAATAAATAATTATTGCACTGGAAATTAATAATAAATTTACGATGAGAGTAAAATTAACATGAGAGTTGCACAGAAAAATTAAAATAATACGTATAACAGTCACTGCTACGATCACATACGTATCCGGGAGATGCAGGTTCAAATCCTGCTCGTGACTGTTATTTTCGATTTCACATTTTTCTTTTGCCAGAGAAACTTTGGGACATTTTGCCAGAGTATGGTACTAACGGTAGACTGCTGCGAGCGGTGCAGTCTAATTACATGGACTGCAGAGCTTGTGTGTAAGTGGATGATGGAATGTCGCCCTGAGTAATTATCGGCACTGTATAACGCCGCCAGATTTATTTCGATAAATGTCTCCAAAGCTTGAGCGAAATGAATGTGGGAGATCAGATGGGCGACTTAGTAATAAAACACTAAACTTTAAAGCAATACCACGGTTTTTGAAATGGTTTTCACTATGGTTTAGGAATTTTCTCAACGAAGGTGTGTATTAGGTAAGTAAATTTAATAATTTTTAACGTTTAACGCGTGGCTAAATTTGTTAAACACGCGTCCAAATGATGTACGTACACTAGATAGTTATATTTATTCAACAATCCTAATGATTTCTTTATGCGAGGGCGTATCGCTAGTAAAAAATAAAGGTATATTGAATTGCCTCGAATGATTGAATGATGAGACAAACGTTTTCTTTTTTTCTACCCACAAAATTTAATGTAGATAATTTTGAATTGTCTTTATATGTACGGGTATAAGAGTAGTTCCAAACAATAGACACAGGAGCAGTAAAAGTAGCTATAAGTATTGTTTTATCACAAAGTTCGATTTTAGAGGAAGATATTTAGTTTTGCAAGTTGTGCTCCGATGATAACATAAACTAAGATCATATTTGTCAAGGCTTTACCTCATCTTTATTACATAAAAAATGATATATTTATGATTTATGTTACCATCCTACATTAGTTGTCCTTTATGGTGCAGCACCCACGTTCAGTTTTTTATGCGATTTATTATATAATAACACATGATACCATAAATTCGACCTTGACATGTCGAAGAATATGCAAAGTTACAGAATAATTATCGTAGTGCATAAATTGTCGGTTACACAACATTATCATTACTTATAAACGATAAAATTATTATAATTTTGTAAACATACATTGAATTTATTACAAGACGTATTTTGTCATGTAGATGTTGTCTTAGGATGATACATGTTGCAATTTGTATACGAAGATAGATAGCTTAAACCATCAAGAAATTAATATTCTTTATAGCCGCAGACCTGATGATAAGTGGTAACCGCCGCTCCTGAACTCAACAATACTAAGAATACTGTGAAGCCACTACACACAATTTCATTTCAGAAATAGGAAATTAAAAACACACTGAGGATGAGGACTGATACCACTAACCATGAAATACACGGTCAGTGGTATCGATCGAGGTCTAACTTGTGGGTAGTACCCTTTTTTTGTTATAGGCAGGAAAAAATGTACCTAACCACATACCCCGTTGTTCAGGGCAACGAACAGGGTAGTGCGGGGCGCTCACCCACTAAATAAACTCGCCGTGTGCCGTCTCTCCCTGTGTTGGCGAGCAACTGGAACTATCTTGCATTACTTCAGTGATTCGCCGGCGGCTTACACTTTCGGGTACCCTCTACTGTGGGTGGTATCCTGGTACTTCCATCCATCACCCTTTTAAAGTCCACTGCTGGACATAGGCCTCCCCAAGAATGGGGGATAGTGCCGTAATCGCGACGCTTGGCAGGCGGGTTGGCGATCGCAGTGGATGTAGTTAATATTTGAAGGAGTGCTGCTGCCCACTCCCCCGGTATTCCCTCAGTCGGCTCTTACGACTCCCATGGGTGGAGAGGGGTGGAACAATTCTAAAGCCGTCCCCACACGCTAATCCTGGTACTTACACTTTATATTTATATGTAGTTATCACGTGGCATTGCAATGCCTTGGAGCGGCGAAGCGGAATAAGGCCCAGGTGCCAAGTGAATATGGTCATTCACAGAATTGAAAATGACATTCAAAAAGTAAAAATTAACTTAAATAAAACTAAAAAGATTAGGTATATTGGTATGTACAGAATGAACTTCTGTAACCCTATTATAAATTACTTTCCAAATTCCATTGAAGCCCAGAGAGATGTTTCTCGGGAACAGAGGAAAGTAGGTAAAACAAAAGATTAGGTACCTACTACTGTTGTTAAAAATAAATAATTAATAATTAACTACTGCAGCGATAACCACTACGTATACAAATAAACTGTTATTATGATATGTACATATTACACATATTATAGCGAAATTGAAATTGATTGGTTAGAATATTGTGCTCGTGAAATCCGCCCCCAATCGGCGAAAGTAAGATAACTCTACAGCTTTATGTTGTCCTAGTACATTGAGTAATCCAAACTTTCTCTTGAAAAACGTAAATATACCTACAATTTGTTGACGGCATGTTGACAGATTTATTAAAGTTTACTTTTTTATCTACATGATAATGACCCACCTCTCTTCTATGATACCCTAATACCACAACGTATCGCAAGAAACCCTTTAGTCATCAGAATACTTTTGCCTATTTTATGCGACATAATTATAAACAAACAGTTGTTATTTTTGGATATCCAAATTAATTGTTTGATCTTAAATTAAAACTTGTAAATTAAAATCATTCATTTATTTATTAAAAAAACTATATGATTGTCTGTAAAGTCGGTTTAAGGGCGATAATTTTACGTGATAACATCATATAATATGTTTTCTGAGAGTTTCACAAATCAACATCCGATTTAGATATTTTTATATATATTGTTTATCATGTCATCCATCCATCAGCCTTTTAAAGTCCACTGCTGGACATAGGCCTATTTTTATCATGTAAAATGCACAAAAAATGACTGTACAGAAGAAAGCTTTTACATTAAAATTAAATATGGTGTTATGGTAAGTACCTGTTTCGTTTTCTCTTTGTAAATAAGTATGAGTTTTAGGTAAATAAATATTTGCGGTGCACAATGTATCAAAGTAGATGTAAGGGACATTAAGTGAGTAGATGTGCCCATAACGTAGTTCAAAAGCGGATCGAAGACGCTCTAAGCTTTAAACAGACGAAAAATAAAAATAAATAGACGCACTTGATTCACTACCCTGAAATTATTTTGATTTAGGATATTTTATCGTATATTTTACTGATAACGGCTCTATTCAGCAAAGGCTAGTTATTATAGAATCATAAAGTTTTTTCTTAGTTTTCTAGAGAATACCTTTGAACTGGTGAAGTAAAATTAATATTTTAATATTTTTCCAAATCTTTCCTTTGCTTTTAATTTAAAAATTATAGAGCATATAACAAAGTGTGAAAATGTAAAATCGAAAATAACAGCCACGAGCAGGATTTGGACCTGCATGTCCTGAAATACCGTTCCAGATGCTTTGCTGAATCAGCCATCGTTACAATTACTCGGGACTGTGAATTTTGATAACACATGCATTCTTAACGTCTTGGGTGACGCCTGCGCCATCTGTCGCAAAAATTTGCATACATGATACCGACCAGGTAAACTTAATTTTACAATTAAGATTTATATCAACCAGGAGATGCAGCTTCAATTCCTGCTCGTGACTGTTATTTTCGATTTCGCATTTTCACAATTTGTGTTATTTTATATGGTAAGCATTTCAAATGCTAAAAAAGATATATAAAAAAATATATAGGGCTGCGTCGTTATTTGAGATAAATCTTAATTGTATAATTAAGTTTAGAAAAAATTAAGCGTATCAAATACTAAAAAAAAATTATAAAAATATGAAAATATAGAGAATATATAAATAAAGAGCATTTACTCGTAAAACAAAGTTACAATTTTGTTTTAAACAGTAAACTTACTTTATGAGCGATATTGAAATCGGAAAGAGTTACGTAATGAACATTCTAGGAAAAGTAGACGATGTACATGGGCGCGTAACAGAAGAGAGAGAGGAGAAAAACAAAAAGGTTGACACAATCCGCCATTATTCATGGCGATATAATAGTAGTAAATAAATTTCGTATATAATTTACGAAAATCTTGAAAGACAAACATGTGGTTTCGGAAGGTCAGACTTTCGACGCTTCGCTGTTCATAATTCATAATTCATTTATTCATAACAAACTATACATTTGTGTTGAATTTGCGCACATAAAAATAATAATAATAACACAACATACTTTTTTTTTTTTAATTGCAATAAATTCATTGATACTATTTTTATAACCATTATTATAATTACTATATATAAAAATTAAACAACAAATGTCATAACTAATATCAATTCAACTTCTAAATAACTATACCATACTAATTTATAATGTCAATTTCTGAATAACTACTTAATTCGTCGTTAGACGTCACCCAAAGACGTTAAGTATGATGTGTTATCAAATTAACAGTCAGGAGCAATTGTCAGGATGGCTGAATTGGTAAAGCATCTGGACGGAATCCAGAAGATGCAGGTTCAAATCCTGCTCCTGACTGTTATTTTCGATTTCACATTTTTTCACTTTGTGTTTAACTACTTAATTGTCAAAATTTGTAATTCAGCATTGTTTACACGTACGTTAGAATATTTGACTGTCATCATCATCATCTCATTTAAGAGCTTAGCTCTTGTCGGTGGAGCATCCTCCAGCTCTCTCTGCATAGTGCCTTTACCTTAATTTCTTGATACGACACGACATCCAGACTTTCCTTCACTTGCTGTATAAATGTCCTTCTTGGTCTTCCTCGCTTCCTCTTTCCCTCAATCTTTCCCTCTAGGATGGTTTTGACTAGATCATCGTGTCGTATCAAATGGCCCAGCATTTGGTCTCTTCTGTTGTCGATGGTATTTCCTTTTCTCTTCTACCATATTTAGCACCTCTTCGTTTGTCCTTCTCTCTGTCCAGCTTACTCTCTCCATTCTTCGCCAATACCACATTTCAAAAGCTTCTAGCCGCTGTCTGTCTCTTTGCGTCATAGTCCATGTTTCGCAACCATACGATACAATACTCCAGATGTACACCTTTATCAATTTTTTACGTACACGCTTTGATATTCTCGCGCTCAGTAGGTGTTTTTTGTTGTTGAAGGCTTTTTTAGCCATTGCTATTCTTGCGATGATATCTGGTGAACATCTGGATTCACTAGTAATTAAGCTTCCCAGGTATCTATATGAATTTACTTGTTCTATTGCAATATTGTTAAGAATGATTGGGTTGTAGGTATCTCTCTTGGCACCTATTAAGGTTTTGCTTTTATTTGTATTTATTTTAAGACCAAACTGTGTCAAAACAATGTCCATCTCTGTTAATATCTTATGTAAATCAGAGTTTGATTCCGCTAATACTGCTATGTCGTCAGCAAAACGTATAAATTTTACTATTTCTCCATGCATTTTGACCCCTCCTTCCACTGACCCTGTTAATTTCCTTATTGCGCATTCTATGAATATGTTAAATATTATTGGCGACAGTGGGAATCCTTGGCGTACTCCTTGTCTGATCCGTGCTGAACCCTTTGCTTCTCCCATTTCTATTATTGTTTCCTGTTCCCTGTATAAATTATATATAATTCTTCTATCTCTGTAATCTAAACCTGCCTCTTTTAATATTTCTAGCATTGTCTTCCAATTTACTTTATCAAATGCCTTCTCTAAATCTACAAACGCTATATGGGTATCCATATCATAATCCAGTCGCCTGTCAACTATAAGTCGTAATGCAAATATAGCGTCTCTAGTTCCTTTCTTTTCTCTAAACCCATATTGGTCTGGTCCTAAATATCGTTATGATAGTGGTTTTAATCTGTTTTGTAATATTTTTAATAGGATTTTACTAGCTTGTGAAATTAGGCTGAGTGTTCTGTGTTCTTCGCATTTGAGTGTGTTAGTTTTTTTTTGGTAGCGTTACGGTTCTACTCTTTTTAAAATCTTCCGGTAAGACACCAGTTAAGTACATTTTTTGAATAATTTGATACAATTCATCATGTAATATATCAGAGTTGGCATATTTGATCATTTCAATAACAAATTATTAAATCAATAAAAATTATTAAATATATCAAATTATTATTCAATAACAAAATAACAAATTATTGTCAACATTTTATGATTTATCAGTCAAATATTCTACAAGACTATAGTAGCATTTCTTCAACAAGAACGATTTTAATTTATTTTTGAATCCACATTCACTACTTATAACTTTTAGATCAGTTGGTAATTTGTTATATAGTACAATTGATTGCACCTGTAGACTATGCTTAACAATATTTAATTTGGGCTGTATAATACTGGGCAGATCTTAACGACGCGTTGCCAGTCTAATCTTTCTATCTTTTATTGTCTCCATCTTATGCAAGTTATTGATTAAACAGCACAATGCAAGGAAAAGGAAAAAGGACTAGGAGCAGAGAGAATTTTAAGTTTAATAAAGTGATCCTTACATGAGTCTGTCTGCTTAATGCCGAGCATGCTCCTAATTGCTCTTTTTTGTATAATGAAGGCAGCATTTATGTTATATTTGTAACTATTGCCCCAGAACATAATACTATACCTCAGTCTCGATTCCACCAAAGCAAAATATACCGGACAAATTTGAGCAGTAGTCAACGCATCTCGTAAACTCTTGATGGCGTAACATGCACTGCTTATTGTGTTCGTAACGGCTTTAATTTCATGTTTCCAGTTTAGGAAAGAGTCTATTTCTACGCCCAGGAATTTATATTTGTCCACTATATCAACCCTTTGCCCTAGCAATCGTATGTGAAGGCCAAGAGTTTGTCTGGCTGTTGACTTTAATAGCATACATTTAGTTTTCTTTCCATGAAGCTGAAGGTTGTTAGTGGAGAACCAATCATGAAAGGCAGTCAGTAACCTATTTATCTTTGACTACAGATCGCCTATATTCTCTCCGTCTGTGACTGCACTGGTATCATCAGCAAAAATTACTAGGTCAGCCTGCGGCACAATGTTTTTTATATAACGTGATAGGTCATTAATGAAAATGAGAAAGAAAACAGGGCCCAAGACCGATCCCTGAGGCACCCCCCGTTTGATGGTAACCAAGTCTGATTTTCGCGAAACTTCACGGTTTTGGACAATTGGCTTTATTTCTACATATTGTTTTCTATTTTTTAGATATGACTGAAATAATTTTAAGACATTTTCTCTTATACCATAGTGTTCTAATTTTGCTTGTACTCGTAGTATATGATGATCTACATTATCAAACGCGGAACTAAGGTCCAGAAATAGGCCCGCTACTTTGCGTTTGAGATTTAATTTGACAATTATACTATCCAGTAACGAAGCAATAGCATCAATGGTGCGATGTTTTTTTGATATCCAAACTGTTGACTATCAATTACATATTCAGAGTTAAGGTGATTAACTAATCTCTTTTTTATAACCTTTTCAAATATTTTTGATAGAATGGGGAGCAAAGAGATAGGTCTGTAATTTGTTGGATCCGTTCTAGAACCTGATTTGTGGATTGGCAGAACTTTTGCAATTTTAAATTGGTCAGGAAATATTCCCCGCATAATACAGTCATTAAAGATATGAGCAAGCAGCTCAGCCAAAATATTATTATTGTCTTTGAATATCCTAATGGGTATTTCGTCATGTCCAAAAGAACTTTTACTATTCATGTCATAAAGTAGGTTGTAGATTTCAGTTGGAGAAATTTTATCAAATATCATTTTTTTTTCTACTCTGAGCGCATGTTGACAAAGGTATTTAACAGCGGGCACAAGGTTACATACAAAGTAACTATCGTGAGAATACCTTGGTTGAATCGTAGTCAACTGCTGTGCACGTGCGTGTCACCACAATGTTGAATATTTCAGGCAAGCATTTATTTCGTCTGCTGGTGTCGATAGAGAAATTACAGGCAATGTTTACCTTTTAATCTCTTGTGAGCAATATCAATGCAATCCTGAATGGTTGTACGTATCTCCGCAAATCTCGCAACGATCGATTTAGAGCAATTTTTTATGTGCCATCGTGTATTGATCCCAAACAATGAGTTTACATTTTTGTAATACTTTTCCCATACCGGATGATTTGGAAATATAGCTCGGGGAAGTCTCTATGGTTGTATGTTCAATGGTAACTTCAGAGCTGAATAACCAGTCCTTCCACCTGGTAACAATGTCGCAGCTATTCCAGACGAAACGAGAAAGAGACATTTTTGATCGAAGCGTTGTCAGAATCAATTTGGTATGTTACTGAAGTGAATAAACATAATATAAATTTTATAAAATTTGATAAAACCCCCAATGAAATGAGTTCACAACTTTTAAACGGCTGAACTGATTTTCATATTACTTACAGTTTTGTAATGTACACGTCATGCCCTTTTATTTGATAACCCACTTGGGTATATTTAAAAATATTCCATCGTTCATCCCCACGTTCACCCCCTAAATCCCCTTGTTAATCAAAAATACATAAAAATAATCTGTGAATGAGGATGTGTTGAAATTTGATGTCAATCGATCCAGAAATTTTTGAGTTTTTGAAACTTACACAAACTAACATAACATTTTTATATAATGTATAACTCTACCTTAATACGCAAACCACGTAACTCTATTTTGACTAACTTTACAGGAGCAATAAAACTAATTTAAAAAAATAATGTTAATCATTTCGTTTAATAATGAATTTACTTTTCAATATATGGATATTATTAAAGTACGTAAACAACCAAATAATTAAAAAATATGACCATTTTAGGTATTTTTTCTTAAAAAAAAGGAGTTACAAGTTTTACCCATGAAAAATATGTATAAAAATTGGAGTTACAAGTTTATCTAGTACCTACTTCATTATAAGTGATAGCCAAAATAATTTAAGTAGATAAAAATATTTATTTCTTTTAATTGTTTTTTCACATAGACTGCACTTAAATAAATCAGTCTGCACTTTAATAACATAATATATATATTTTTTTTTATTTCCATTATTTTAAATTTAATGGAATATTTTTTTCCATTATTTTAAAACTTTATTAACAGCCTTTTACGCATTTAGTAACCTAATTATAGGATTTTTTTTAAATGGGCTGTTGTAATGACTGTGCAATAACCTATGAATAACACAAACCAGTAATTAAATTTAACTTTTAAAAATATTATGTTGGGATCAATATAAAAATCATTGAGTATACAGATCAATTAAAACCAGTGGTAAGCCAGATAACCAAAAAACAGGATACAGGTGTCTTCGATTAATCCAAATCGTCTTGTCTTTAAGCACTACTACTAACTAATATAATACGAAATAGAGCGTGCTATAACAAGTGGACGAATTTGTATATCTGGGATGTGGATTCAGTCGGGATGGAAGATACACCGCTGATATAGAGAGAACACTTGCAGTGCACACACACCACACTGTGGGACAACTTGCAACCATCACTTCAGCTACACAACGCAGTGCTTGTCCCAGCGTTAATATATGGAAGCGAGAGTTGGGTATGCAAAAAGGAGCATACAATCAATGCGGCCGAAATGCGATCTCTGCGGAGAATCTGTGAAGTGAGACTAACTGACAGCATTCGTAAAGGAGAGTATTGGAGTAAAAATACGAAAGGGAATATTCCGATGGTTTAGATATGTAGAAAGAATGCCGAATGAGCGACTGGTTAAGAAGATAAAATGCGAAAGTGGAAGGATGTAGGTACTGGGGGAGACCGAAACTCACCTACCTAACCAAATCACTTATGTATTGAAGGATATGCCTTTTGGCACTCTGTTCTCTCTGCCTACCTCGCTAGAGTGATGGCGTGATGATAAATAAGCAAGATGCCCCCATGGAATGGTTCTTAAAATACATGCTGAGTTTCTTTTACTTCTTCCTCTGCTGTCTTTTATTTTTAACCCCCGACGCAAAAAGAGGGGTGTTATAAGTGTTTGACATCAATGTCTGTCTGTGTGTGTGTGTGTGTGTGTGTGTGTGTGTGTGTGTGTGTCTGCGGCATCGTAGCTCTCAAATGGATAGACCGATTTCGATGCGGTTTTTTTTTTTGGAAATCCAGTTTCCTTGCGGTGGTTCTTAGCTATGTTTGGTTAATATCGGTCAGCAGTGTAAGAGTATCAGATCTTTTCCAAAATGATGTTTCCAAAATGGCGTATGATTACTCGATTAAGTGCTTCACGTGTGCCAGTATAATCGTTAAATGACAATTATTTGATAACTTCGACCTGATGCTGCAACCAGAATTGTCTCCAGAGAACCCAACTCTTCGAAAACTCACAGCAGACATATCGTATTTCTGGGTTCAATAGATTAGTTTCGCTTAGGTTTCTATATTTATAGTATTGCCCCATAGGTTAGTTCAGTTTAAAAAGCTTAAAATAAAAAGTAACTAGTTCAGAATCGATATTGCTGCTTGTCCACAAACATGTATACCAGAGGAGCTCATGAGTGCCACTGAGAACGCAATCAAGGTGGCAGCGTACTGGACCAATTTGACAAGTGATATGCCGCCGATGCAATAGAAGAAGAATTAATATTTAAAGTTTGTTACATAGCGATACTCCGCGGTGACTTTAAATCACTACAAAAAATCTAAGTATATGTCGGAATGTTAAAAAACAAATATCGTTAAATTGAGTATATGGCTTATTGTTAAGTTTCATCAGAAAATATAATCTTTAGAGACGGCTTGTTAAATATTTTTCAATTCACATTGCGATAAACATTTGTTTATTTGGTTTCTAACGACTGATAAAGAACAATTATTTTTTACTTTTTAAGGGTTGTTCCTTAAACTATAAGTATTTTTTGCGTAAGAGTTTTTTATGTAAGAACCAAGTATAAACTGCATCATCCTGAAGCTACTTTTAAAATATTTTCATGATTTTGTGTGGTAGATAAGATTCGTCTTCATGAATATAGGCGAATTGCATTATAGTCATAATGGAATCAGAATTGTTCCAGGCGTATTTACTGCCAGATTTATAAACACAGAATAATATTCGCCATGTATTTAAGTGCATTTATTACTAGCTTAAAATAAATTAGGAGTTACGTCGCCAATATTCTCAGATAAGGATAAAAGTAATACTTGTAACTCCATTTAAAACTTAGCACCATTTGTTTACTGTATTAATACTTTAATTATTGAATTCAATATTTTTCAAAACTAATCGACATTCTATCAATATTTAATAAAAATATTCGCATTTTACTGGAGACGTAGTCATTTTTGCTTAAAACATAAAAATAGTACACCGGTTTACATACACAATTTCGCGTCATAACATTGCCTTAGTAAAAAACGTTGCCAAGGGAGTTACAAGGTATGCATTTGGAAAAAAATGTAGGGTGTAGTTAAGAGGTTTGCTTGACCTTAATTTTTAGTGTTACCAAAACACAAAAATAACGATGCTTAGAAGGAAAAAATCCAAATATTTTTTACGCAGCTATTTCCATCAAAAAGTCAATTTCGACCTTTGGTGGAGTTACGAGGTTTGCGTATTTAGGTGACGATATACTAGCTGACCCAGTAAACGTGGTTTTGCCATATAAATTATTTCTACATTGGCAGTAGAAGGGTGAAAATTTAGGGTTGTATGTATTTTTAATGCCTAATCATAATAAAATAAAAATTAATACATTTTGAAAAAATATATAATATATACGAGTATTTAGCGGTAGGTCACCCTTATCATTTAGGGGTATGAAAAATAGATGTTGGCCGATTTTCAGACCTACCCGATATGCACACAAAATTTCATACAAATCAGTCTAGCCGATCATTATTATTAAAAGCGAATGTTTTAATTTAGGTTTATATAATAGTATTTTTACGTTACCTTGTTTTATCTATACTAATAAATGGAGAACCGGTTTTTTGTTCGATAATACTGCGACTAAGATACAGCGTGTTTCGGGGAAGGTTTTAGTATATGATATGTTGGTGATTACTTATCCGGAACCTATAATTTTCATTTGAAACATCTAATGCGGAGGGAGAGTAAAACCGGCTGTTAGCGTAGCGACGCTTAAACCTAATAATAGGAATCCTATGCGAAATTGATTTTTCATCGACAATACTATGACGCTAGCGAAGCCGCGGGGAATATACTAGTATATTTATATAGTCTTTCTACGATTTATGTGTCCTTTTAATTCCTCTATAGTAAGTAGAGTAAACCTTTTCTGTCTAAAGCACAAACAAATGCTCTATTAACAAAAGGTTTTGGTACTAGGGTTTCATATAAAAGAGGTGGTATGACTTCATTGGCGATTTATTCGAGTAAGTACCTAGCTATCGACATATTAACTGACTAAGAAAACAATCTAGACTCTAGACCTTTAGGTTATTTATCTAAGCTCTAGACAAAAAGCAATCTAGACAATTGTAGACAATATTATGCTCTCCTAGAATTCGTATAATAAATAGTTTTTGGTACTAGGGTATCATATAAATGAGGTAGTATAACTTTATTGAATCTAGCAGCAATCAACTAAATGAACTATAACTAATAAATAATATCAATCCAGGTTTGATATATGCTATTATTTATAATACTTATTGTAATAGCTCCTAGGATCAATATTTTTTGGTACTAGGGTATCCGTGAATATATAGGTTTGTCAATCGACAAAATAATTGACCAAAAAACAGTACAGGAGATTAAGCAATCCATAATAAAAAAAACAAAAACAAGATGTCGCGGGACTTCTAGCAGTTGTGAAACATCGAAATTATTTTGTAGAAATAAAATGATCATAACTTGACAAAGTACTCCTCAAGACGAATCAAACGAGTACAAACTTGATAGGGTTGCGTAGTTTCATTACAGAGTTACTGTGGCCACCTTCCAGCTCCATTGTCAGACTCTGGATACCATCTAGAGACAAAGTACTCGTCAAGACAAATCATACAAGCCCAGACTCGATGGAGCTATGTCGTTTTATAACGGAGTTCCTATGGCCACCTTCTAGCTCCATCATCAGACCCTGGATACCATCTAAAGACAAAGTACTCATCAAGACGAATCAAACGTGTCCAAATTCGACGGGGTTGCGTCATTTTATTATAGAGTTACTGTGGTCACCTTCCAGCTTCATTATCAGCCCCTGGATACCATCTAGACACATAGTACTCGGCAAGACGAATCATACGAGCCCAAACTCGATGGGGTTGCATCGTTTCATTATAGAGTTCCTATGTCCACCTTCCAGCTCCATCATCAGATCAATTCCATGTCATCATAATATTGCGTTGTCACGTGATATACACATGCGTGTAAAATTTTAGCTCAATCGGAAACCGGAAAGTGTGTCAAATTTAACTTTCAAGATTTGAACGGGACTAGTATTTACAATAAAAACGTCGCAAAGCCGATTTTACCCTCCCTTAGATGTTTCACATCAAAACAAAAATAATCTCAAATAAAATTTATGTAATTAATACACATAAAGAGCAACACAGAAATTGGGGCACGTGAAATCCACCCCGTTCGGCTAAAGTAAGATAACTCTATAGCTTCATGTTGTCCTAGTACGTTTGGTAATCTTCACTATTGACCAAACCAATTATATCTACTAACCAATTATTGATCAATTTAATTTGTTGACATCAATTAATTTGTCGTTAAAAGTTACCTCTCCTCCTCTCCTTTATGATGCCCTTGTACTACAAACTATTGCAAGAAACCCTTTGACCCTCTTTTTTTAAGTTAAGGCGAGAAATAATGTACCTAACCGTACACCCTGCCATTTGCGGCAGTGAACAGGGCCGTGTGGGGCACACTAAATAAACCTGCCATACGCTTTTATTATCCATGCTTTATAGGTCAAAGTTAAGGGTCTATAGGTAAATCTTATTTAATATCTGTAGGAAGATGCAGTTGCATACAAATAGTTGGTGTAAGGAGAAAAATTAAATGATAGGTACTTAAAAAAAAACAATTTGGATTTAATATTTTGAGTGTATCGCAAAGCATTTAATCTATCTATAAAGCTGTAACAGAGCTGTATCTGTACATTCAATATATTTGAGAAAAAAATACTGTAATAGGCTATATAGGCGTGTCTAAGCCCAAAACAATTCTTTTTAGAATTTTTTTCTTTTTGTCTGTTTATTTAATTCGCGCATCACGCAAAAGCTACTAAACGGATTTTGATGAAACTTTTTTATTTGAAAGGCCTTGATTAGACTAATAAATTAATCTAGATTTTTATAGAATATATTTAAAAAAAAACTACTAGACGGATTTTGATGAAGTCTTTTATTTGAAAGACCTTGATTGATTAGATGCGCGAACAAACAAACAGATAAATAGGTTGCAGGTTTCTCTTGATGAAAAAAAATAATTACTTACAGTGATAAGATTAAAAACTTGGGGATGTATATAGATAAATGCTTATCTTGGGGACCTCAAATTCAAGAGGTTAGCAGGAAAATATATGCTACCATTGGATGTCTACGAAGGCTTCGTAACCTTCTTCGTATCAGTACTAAGCATAGATATAGCATACGTTACTATTATCTGTGGTACTAAGACAGCGCTTGTTCAGTCACTTCCATAGATAAATAACTATACTTGGAAGTCACTTCTTTTTCCTATCTTAAATTATGCTGATGCCAGCTATCATGATATTACTATATTACTATAGACCATCTTAATAAACTTGAGCGGCTTCAAAATCTATGTATAAGGTACATATTTGGACTACGCAAATATGATCATGTTTCTGATTTTTGTCATAATCTCAAATGGTTGCCCATCCGCTTACTTACTCTACGCAGGGTTTTCAAGTGGTTTTAATTTTATCAATGTTTAATTTATATGGTTGGACCCCCCATCTTTAAGTCTATCTTCTAATAGAAATAACATTTAAGTTAATCATTAATTTATATTAACCTCTCCCCCCCCCTCTATGTACACAATATTGTAGCAAAATGATTTGATTTAATAAAATTATTATTATTATATCCAAAGGAAATATACTTTTCTAATGGTCCTGACACTAAGGCAATAGTCCTGATCCTGAGAGTATCACGAGGATCCTAATACTAGCAAATATATTGCGAAGTCAGCAATGAAATTCAATCACTTCATACGGTCAGTAAGATTAGTTCATACAATCATCAATTAAAACGTTACATTATCAGTACCACGATGTTCAATACTAGGTATTATTGAGCGTGTAAATTTTAGATTATTTGGGAACCATAATCATATTTTATATACGTATAAAAATACGTATATCAATATGATTATATCCTTAATTCTTTTCCATCCTTATATTTAGTATTTACTATAATGTATATTGTTTGTTACGCTTTCATGCCGTAACCACTGAACCAGTTGTCCTGAAATTTTACATACATATAGGTTGGAGTCCAGAAAAGCACATAGGCTTCTTTTTATCCTGGAAAAAATGAATGGTTCCTGTGAGATAGCTATTTCTGAAAAGTAATCATATGTATCTTAATAGACATCATTATAACTAAATACATGTGTCATTATTCTTTTTATAGGTTATCCAGAAGAGTTAGGTATTATAGACCTTTTAGCTTACTTATGATAGGTCTTGGTACCAGGAGATCATAAATCGTAGAGCGAATTTGTTTGGCATTGATAGTTTACCAACGAGTTGACCAACTGGTTTGCAAACAGATTCAGCTAAAAGTTTATATAGGTATGTTGTGGTAAACTGATAATTAGTACATTTGAATTGAAAAGTGAATCGAGGAAGCCAATTTTTATAGGTATTATGATGTTTTTCAGGACAGCTTAATTTCAAGTTTTCGGTCGGCAAACGCTATGGCCACGTGGCCCATGGTTTTCCGCTAGAAAAATTGAAATTTAAGGAAAGAAAATTGCATTTTTGTTTTCTTTGTAACTCGGCTCCTCATCGTCCTACGGGTACGGGTAATTTTTATGGGTATTTTTTGTTTTTATTCTCCACAATTTATGTCATATGACTTTTTCATCTGACATTGACCATTCATAAGATCGCGCAAAAATAAGACAAAAATCTAAGTTTTACATAGATTTAGTTTAAATGTATAATATATATTAAATCTATGAGGTTTTATATTTTTCTTCGCTATCGTCACACATAGCGAAATTCAAATTGTAGAGCACGTTCGTACCTATAATACGGTATTTTTATTTTCCCTTATTTAGGGTTTATCCCCATTTTCAGATAATTGTTTGTGTAAACATAGGTAGCCCGGGCGACAACTACAAGCCAATAACATCGATTTTGATCATCTCTAATTATTGTTGCATGGATCTAAAGCTAAATATTCTCTTGGGGAGGCCTATGTCCAGCAGTGGACGTTGAAAGGCTG
The DNA here is from genome assembly GCA_948253155.1 of Leucoma salicis. NCBI lineage: Eukaryota > Metazoa > Arthropoda > Insecta > Lepidoptera > Erebidae > Leucoma > Leucoma salicis. The sequence continues at coordinate 26,419,415 of OX411803.1, forward strand.
ATGGATGAATGGATGGATGGAATTTAACCAAATACACTACGTATTGCCAATGAATTTGAAACACATGTTCTTTGTTAAATCCTAATATACTTACTTATTTTGTTACAAAATAGATTACATTCTATGGAATTAATAAAAAGACTAGACGTCGTGGGACGTCTACCAGATGTAAAAACATCGAAATTATTTTGTAGAAATGAAATGATCATAGCTTGACAAAGCAACGAATCATACGAGTATAAACTCGATAGCATCGTTCCATTACAGATTTATTGTGACCATGTTCCAACTCCATCGTCAGACCCTGGATACCATCTAGAGACAAAGTACTCGTCAAGACAAATCATACGATCCCAAAATCGATGGAGTTACGTCATTTTATAACGGAGTTCCTATGGCCACCTTCTAGCTCCATCGTCAGACCCTGGATACCATCTAAAGACGAAGTACTCGTCAAGACGAATCAAACAATTTCAAACTCGATGGGGTTGCGTCTTTTCATTACAAAGTTACTGTGACCACCTTCCAGCTCCATCATCAGACCCTGGATATCATCTAGGACTGAAGTACTAGTCAAGACATTTCAAACGTGGCCTAACACGATGGAGTTGCACCATTTAATTACAGAGTTTCTCATGGCCACCTTCCAGCTCCATCATCAGACCCTGGATACTATCTAAAGGTAAAGTACTCGTCAAGACGAATCATACGAGCCCAAACCCGATGAGATTGCGCCGTTTCATTATAGAGTTATTTCGTCCACCTTCCAGCTCCATCATCAGATCAGCTCCATGTCATCTTAATATTGCATTGTAACGCCATATACATATGCATGTAAAATTTTAGCCCAATCGGAAACAGGAAAGTGTGTCAAATCTAACTTGCAAGATTTGAACGGGATAAGTAAAACAAAAGCGTCGCTACGCTAACAGAAGATTTTACCCTCCCTCCACATTAGATATTTCACATCAAAAATAGGTAAATAAATATCCACTATACATACCGCAGAAAGTATTTAGGTACTTACACGTTCAGATTAATCCGTTGACGGATTTAATACACAACGCCAGCTTCGCTTGCTTGCGTTGTGTATTAAACCCGTCAACTTGCTTGCTTGCGCTCAGACACACAAGCTTTTTACTATCTTTGTTTACAATAACATTGTTGAATTTAAATACAGAACATTTTGCAGTAAATCCGATAGTAGTTGCATTTAGGGAGTGTACAACAGAGCATGCGTGATAACCTCTGTACACATTCCTCACCCTTCAATGCACAAAAATATCAATATATTGCAGAATTGGTTAAAATATACCAGGGTAGCAGAGCGAGTGAGAAGTGTGTTTATTTATTATGATGCAACTGCGCATACGTGAACTACTTGTACGTCATATCTTACTGGTTTTTATTTCGCTATTACTGCCACACGTGTAAAGATTTTTCGTGTAGTTTTTTTTTATCACATTATCTTGGCAAAATATTAAAATATTTTTTTATACGAGTCTTATCATAAAATAGTTTTATGACTCCAGACATATTTTCTGTTAGTGAAATGATTGAAATTGGAGATCTTATAAGAGGCTGCCTTTTCACTGTCGAGACAATCACAATATAAATAAAAGGTAGGCTATATCAAGTACTAAATTACATGTACCTATAACTATTAATTTATTATTAAAGTAAAATTTGTTATATTAAACTAATAGTTTTTTAATACATATAATACAAACATTAATTTTAAAGGAGCGATAGTGAGATTTTCACGGATAATTAGCGTATTTTGGGGTGTACCGAAATCCAAGGTTTCCCTCATAACTTTTATTGGCTGACAATATTGATTGTTAAGTAAATAATTGATTATTTTTGATGTGAAACATCTAATGCGGAGGAAGGGTAAAATCGGCTGTTAGCGTGGCGACGCTTTTATTTTACTTGTCCCGCTCAAATATTGCAAGTTAAATTTGACACACTTCCCGGTTTCCGATTGAGCTGAAATTTTACGAGCATATGTATATCGCGTAACAATGCAATATTATGATGATATGGAGCTGATCTGATGATGGAGCTGGAAGGTGGACATAGGAACTCTATAATGAAACGGCGCCACCCCATCGAGTTTGGGCTCGTATGATTCATCTTGACAAGTTCAGGAGGAGGGCGTAGACCCTATGATTTTCTGCCCCCTGGTTGCTTCTCAACACAGAACCCTTTAAGTTCTATATTTACATCATTAGACAAATCGGAGCGGTGTCGGTAGTCGTAGCAATAATGATATATTCATCCCACATTTCTGAAATATCTGTTTTTATTAGTTCGATTAGTCTCGCTAAAACTAAAATGTGGCTTGACCGATTAGAGTACTTGTTTTTTTTTTTGTTTTGTTTGCCCCTGTATAAGGGGTGGTTTAAAAGCATAAAAAACGCGGAATCCTATAAAAAAAGAAGATATATTGAAAAATTCAGTAATGGTAACTTTGTATGGGTCGTAGATAAAGTATCTAAAGCAGTTATTATTCTAAAGGTGTGGATATTTGGCTAACAGACGACGAAATGGCGGCTACTGTCATTCTCTCTAACTCATTTGCATAACAAGAAAGTTTTATTTATTAACCTATCAAAATTCAACATCTTAGACGATGTAGATTGATTAGGATTGTTAATCGCTGATAAAATAAATTTTAGGCGATACGAAGTTCAACGGGTCTATATATCCTACAACCTAGTCTATATATAAAAACTCAAAAATGGCTGGGTGTTTTGGCGGGAACACGGAGAAGATCATGTCGTCGCTCTGCATTATTTTCCTAAACTTGTGTTATTTCAAGTATTAATGTGTAAAAGTGGTGGCCTTTTGCTTATTAACTATTTGTGTATGTGCATATAAGTGTTGGCAAGTGATATAATGCGACATAACGCGTTTTTTCCTGTTGTCTCCAAAACTCCATAGAAGCTTCAGTAAGGTCGCCATCGTCTTACAGGAGCGGGACTTTGACTTGGCTGACTAATTTTATATGACTGACTTCGACTACGACTTGTTTTATGAATTAAACTTACATGTGATCAGAGAAAAAAAATGTTTATAACTTACTGTTAGGCTGATGGTTCTGCCAATGCCTTTAACAACTAAATAAAAAAGAAACAAATTTCAAGAATGGCTCGCTAAAACTCAAATATGGCTTGACAATTTTGAATACTTGTTTAATTTTTGTTCGCTTTAATACAGGGGTGGATTATGGACCTGATAATAGACGACAAAATGACAGCTACTATCATTATATTTCTTACCGGTTGTCCTAGGAGAGCGACGCGACGAGGCGCAACGCGATGCGACGTATTGCGGCTAATACTTTAATCGCGTTTCGTGGTATTCATATTAGACGACAACGTAGGCGACGGTAACGTAGGTATATATAACCTCTATTTGATATTTTCGAATCGCGTCGCGTCGTATTATCGCGTTTGTCGTTCACCTAGGACAACGGGTAATTAATTTTAATTACAAGCAAGTTCCATTTAATACCATACCTAAATTCAAACCTTACGATGTAGATTGATCAGGATTATTAATCGTTGCTAAAATAAATTGTAGGTGATACGAAGTTCACCGGGTCACCTATTCTTTATATAATAAAATGTATACTTGCAACAAGATAGATAAACTGACACAATATTCACAATGAACAGCTCATGGAAAATTGTACTTAACATTACACCATCGCGTGATGGCCGTTTTTGCTTACACATTGATTTTCCTACAGCTGAAGTGTAGTCTTTGTTCCCATACTTGTTTAATCAGGTTTCTAATAAGTATTTTCTCTCGTTTTTGTATGAGTTGGATTATTATAAAAGATGATATAGTATGATGTTTACCCGAACATTTAATATGTGATCCACAAATTATTGGTGTTCAGATTGTACTTTGTGTTCATTTTGTATGCTTGTAGAGTCGGCCGATATCTAGTGATTAGGTATGGCAAGAAAAATACCATAGACATTGAGCCTATCCACTTGATTAGTGAATAGTAATTCTTATTGCTTAATTCCAACCTTTAACAACTTAGTTTGTTTATATTACTAAGAAAAGGCAATAGGTACAGCTTATTTTTTTAATTTAACCACACGCGACTCTTGCTTATTTACTATAAGTAGTGTCCAGTTGGTTGATTAATGAAAATTCGTTGTTTCCATTACTACAAATTAAATTTCCTTGAATTAGCTGCTCAACAAAAAGAAATCAGTTGACAAATGGCGAATATGGTTTTGTCCACACTTGTATTATATGTATACCTACTATAAAGGTAAAATATTATGAAAATAAATAAGATTACTTTGGAAGGGACTCGAACCTATTACTTCTGGCCAACCGTTGCTAACGCTCAGTTACTGAACTGAAACTGAATGAGCCGGATAGATTGCCTATTAAATAAACCCAACATTTGCCGTCTTTCTGCCTGTAGTACCGGACCACTGGAACTATACGACATTACTTCAGTAATCGCCCGTGCGAGCTCTAACAAAATAGGTATAAATTTTGCACGCACTTTAAAGGCTTTGCGTCTTTACGTTTCTTTTTTTTTTATGGCCACGGCCCACCCGATGGTAAATGGTAAATGTCGCTCATGGACTTTACTACTTATACCGGGATTATTGTCAAGCCGCTACTCACCATTTCATTTCACAGATGTGAAATGAAAGAATAAACGGCTATCTCCTGCTACAACCAAAACACACAGATAAGCTTCATGGCTGGTCGCACGGGAGATGGTGGACCAACACGTTCGGGCCCGATAGCAAGTGAGTACTCTGTACTCCCACTTGGTACCCAGCCCTACCACCAGTAATGCAATGGGTGATAATTGCTTACTTCACGACACCCGTGGGAGAGAATAGGGTGGTGACACTTGTATTCTTAGTCCGTCACCATACGGACAAAAATGTTTATTTACTCACGTGGTTGTATTTTGGAAATGTGCCCGGTAGACGGCAATAAGCTCGCCCCCTATTACGTGGGACTTAAACATAGCTGGCGAACCGTGGGTGTGTAATACACCTTTGCCTACCTCTTCGGGGAATACAGGCGTGATGCTATGTTTTTTTATAGCGCGGCGATATTATTAGTCTTAAATTCAAAATGATTAATCAGCTCAATGTGGTCAACTACTGCAGAGTTCCTTCTATTTAGTTTAGCGCCACAACATCCGTTGGGTCTAGTCAACTGCAACCATCTTCCTCAGATTAGTCCATGGATCAGGAAGCGTCGCTTTATTGGTGTACTTTCAAACGTCCTTCCGTTTCAGTTATCCTCGTTTTTAATGTCAATGTGTGTTTTGTCCGTGTGGTGACGGACTAAGAATACGAGTGTCACCACCCCATTCTTTCCCACGGGTGTCGTATGATGCGACTTAGGGAAGTAAGCAATTATCATCCATTGCATGACTGGTGGTAGGGCTGGGAACCAAGTGGGAGTACTCACTTGGTATCAGGCCCGAGCGGGTTGGTACCACCATCTCCCGTGTGACCGGCCATGAAGCACATCGTGGCGTTTTGACTGTAGCATGAGATAGCCGTTTATTCTTTCATTTCCTATCGGTGAAATGAAATGGTGAGCAGCGGCTTGACAATACCCTCGGTATTATTGAGTTCATGAGCGACGGTTACCATTTATCATCAGATGGGCCATGGCTCGTCTGCCACTAAATACAAAAAAAAAAAAATACGAAAACAACAATGAACAAAATATGGAAAAACAAACAATTTTCCTTTAATAGTATACAATGCGAGTACGTGATACGAATTCGTAGATGGTCACATATTGGCTCATGTCCCATTTATAGTAATAACCTACACATAGAAGGAAACATAATTGTCTGGAGAAGGACATTTGACATTGTCTATACGTGACTATTGTCACCGCAACCTTTCAAGTTACCACGGATGTAATATTTAAAATTGACCATTATCCTTGTAGACAGTATTCAACGTGAACACTTTTTTAACTTTTTGAATTTTTTGATTTTTAGATATTAGTATATCTAAAAATCATCTTCTAGTGAAGACTCGTAGTATATGCCACTCGCAGTAAATATCGTAGTCGCAGTATCGCCTCTCCCTTTTACCACTTTTACAATAATTTATTCTTTACTAGAATAGTTTTCGAAAAAGCTAGTTTTCAGGTTTACTTTTATCTCAGGGTATATAATAGCGAGATAACAAGTCTAAACTAGAGCTATCAAACGAAACAGTTGCCTTATAATCTGTTAAGTAGTTTTTTTCGTAACAAATAGACGAATAGAAAAAATAACTAAAAAAATGTTTGGGTTTGGATACGCCTAAAGTAGCCTTGTATCTGAAGATAGCTCGAACCATAATTTCGCCGTTTTGATAATAATCAATTTGTAGAACAACTGTCTTCAAGTTCAAAAAAATGTGAAATGTAAATAACAATCCGAATAGGAATTGAACTGCATCTTCTGTAATAACGTCCTAGATGCTTTGCCAATACCGCCATCGTGAAAATTTCTCGGGACTGCGAATTTCGATAACACGTTACTTCTTAATATTTTTGGTCTTTAAGTAAAAATTCTTGATCTATTTTTATATGTGATGACGAATGGGTGTAACTTCAAGGACCATATTACATTTTCATCTATAAAGTATAAAACTTGCAACTTCATCCCTTATTTTGTCGCGGGAACAAACCTATGAATTAAAAACATAAAATAACCGTACCTTCCTTGGGACTTTGGGCTTTTCTATATCGTATAAAATTTTATCAAAACTGATTCAGTAGTGTAGCAGTGAAAGTGTTACAAACAGAAATAGTTTATTTAGTGTTTATAATATTAGTACGGAATTATGTCATTTTGTAACATAATTAAACAGGTGGCTATTCTAATGTATCGATGGTCCATAGCATTAAGTTTGCGTTTCTAAACGCATGGTTTTGGTTCAGATCCTTGGGTGTTGTTGTGTTTTCTACCAAGAAATTTTTGATTGATATCGTAGATTTCTTGGTGATCCACGGAGTTCAAAGTTCCTGTATAGGCTTTATACTGTTTAAATCAGATGTATCGATAAAAGTTATACCTACTTATTTAAAGAAATTAAGGTAAACACAGACACAAAAGCACACTCATAAAGTCGCAGGCAACAACTAGTTTACAGTTGGTAATACCAACCGCGGTTTCGCTCATGCCATAGTGATCTAGATGAAAAATCCATTGTGGATAGGATTGCGTAAAATTCTTTCTTTGCTCACCTACAGCCACAAAATACCATATTCACGCTCCTAGCTCCAAGACTTTAGGCTGTGCGTTGATAAGTCAGTCGTACTTCTAATATTCGCATTTGGATGTCAGAGGTATTTTACCGCATGTTTAGAATAGACCGAGATCCATGCCATCATCTTGAGAAAATAAAAAGGCGACGGAATAACCGGCACAGCTACACAATAATAAAACAATAATTTATTTATTTATTCAGGAAACAGTCATTATACAGTTTTTGATACAATAAATAAACACATTAAGACTTAGAGTTCCATAATAGTTTTTACAAAGTACGATACTTACGAAATGAAACACTCAAAATAGTTATGAACACTACAACTACGTTACACATTCAAGGAAGATATAATACGGGTGTTACATAAGCATGGATTCAGGTGTTATTGAAGATCTTTTTACGTAATTTTATTTTATAAGCTTCTAAAGTAATAATATTGACAGCCTGATACATCGAAATAAACAGGTGAAAATAAATGAACAATAGGTGCTTTATTATTGTAAATTCTAGGTAGGTACGAGATTCTTTTTTTACGTGGGGAAATGGATTGAATGGATGCATATATGCAGAGAGATCTCCGCAAGAGAATGCAGAGAGGTTATATGGGACTCTTCCTTGGCTCCTCACCTCTGCGGGCTTACCGACTAAAACCAACACCTGCCACACACCGGGAACGCGATTGGCGGCTCCAGTGCCTCCGACGCGCCCCGTATATCACGGGGAGGGCAATGGGCTGCTCAGCCCTGTAGATTATTCAAAGGATGTCATTGAATTACTATAGATGGCGTTTGCGGCATAACCCGTTATGTTTTGGTAAAAACAACCCTCCTGGTCCAGTTAATTAGGTTACATTGATTTAAATATAATGTAACTATATCACTTCCAGTAAACACAGGGTTAAACAGGATAATAATGCTAAATAATATGTTTAATAATAAATGCATAATTGTGTACTAATAGTATATAATAATGACATTACTAATATTTTTCCTATAAATAACTCAATATATGCATAATACATGTTTGTTTAACTGCAGATCTCATTCCTGTGGTATTGACCTCGAATACGTAACAATTATAATTACTATACCTACATTCTTGATTATCCAAGTGAGTTGGTGAATATTGATAAAAGTATATATTTTTTTTGAAAAGCATTTACATTTTACATGCATGTTATTTTATTAAGATAAACCTCACAATCTGCATCTTGCATCACCTTTATTGATTATGCAGAGCAATGTAATGTATAGCGAGATAAACACACCGAATTTAAAAATTATTGACTGTTTACGGGCATTACATCGTCACTAGTTCATAATGATCAGTTTTAAACGTTGTCACTGTACACTAGGTCAGGTCAAACTCTTCGGTGACGTCCTCGCATTGGAAATTTAGTATAGATTAGCACACACGCATTTGTGTGCCATAAATATTTTACACTAGCCTTTGCCCGCGGCTTCGCCGCAACCGAAAGCTACTTTTTAGGTTTTATCTCAGGTTCCCGATAAAGTAACGGGATAAAATGTATACCAGTTGTTAAGTCTAATCAAGAAATCCGTTCATTCGCTTTTGCGTGATGCACGAACAAACAAACAGATAAACAGACAGACAAAAAATCTAAAAAAACGGGCTTGTGGCGTATTTGGTAGTGTAACCGACTTCCGTGCACGAGGTCGTGGGTTCGATTCCCACTTAGGACAATTATTTGTGTGATGAACATAGATATTTGTACTGCGTCTGGGTGTTTTTTATCTATTATATGTATGTATTTTTTAAAAAAAGTAACAATGTATTTATATCCGTAATCTGGTACCCATAGCACAAGCGTTAAGCTTTGTTTGGGATCAGAGAAAGTTGTGTGAAAATGTCCGTGAATATTTATTTACTAGCCTTTGCACGCGGCTTCGCCGCAGCCAAAAGCTACTTATTCGGTTATATCTCAGTTTTCCGATATAGTAGCGGGATAAAATGTCTACCAGTTTTTAAGTCAAATCAAGGCCTTTCAAATAAAAAAAGTTGCATCATAATCCACCTAGTAGTTCTATAAAATAAATTAAAAAAAAAGTCGAGTTTAAATATTTTTCTAGTTTTTCGGTTATATCTAAGGTTCCCAATATAGTAGCAGGATAAAATGTATACCAGTTTTTAAGTCTAATCAAGGCCTTTCAAATGAAAAAAGTTGCATCAAAATCCGTACCGTAGTTTTTGTGTGATGCACGAACAAACAAACAGACAAACAGATGAACAAACAAACAGACAAAAATTCTAAAAAAAATTGTTTTGTGTTAAGACACGCATATATAGCCTATTACAGTATTTTTTTCTCAAATATCTTAAATGTACAGACACAGCTCTGTTACAGCTTTATAATAGTATAGAAGAGGGTGGTAAACAAACCTACGGCCGCCTAAATATGATAAGCGGATACATGGAAGTTGTAGATGCTAATAACACCATGAGCTGCTGACCTTTTTATTTTTTGTTTAGGCGGGAAAATATGTACCTAACCGCACACCCCGTCGTTCGGAGCAACGAACAGGGTAGTGTGGGGCCTTCACCCACTAAAGAAACCCGCCGTGTGCCGTCCTCCGCCTTTATTGGCGGGCCACTGAAACTATGTTGCATTCCTTCGGTGGTATGAGATAAAGGCACATGAGGTGAAGAGGAGGATGATAGATAGGAGATTAGGAGTTGGGGTGAAGGATAATATAGTGAGATGATTCGAGGGGATTTCTGACTTGTACCATAGTAGCAATAGCGACCGTTGCTTCACACTGATTTTTTTAGTAATAAGCTACTTTTATGTTGGAAAAATAATTAGGGACCAGCACAAAAATAAAATAACTAAAGAAATCCTAGCGAACGGCGTTGAAGGTGCAGCTAGTAGGTATGCTAATATCTGTAAGCAACTTGGTCTGGCACACTGCCCATCGAATGATATTGCTACGGCAGACCTGGTTCAGTTAAGAAGTACCATAAAATTATGGACGAAGCAAGAACATCACAACCTATCAATCAAAGTATACTTTTCCAATAATTATGAAATTTATACAATGATCATGAGTGATAGATAATTTCAATTTGTTTTATTTTTATTATAAATGTTGGTTGCAACTAAGCGCGTCTTTTAACAAAATGTAAAAAAGTAACTGTTTAATAAAGAACTGTACCTATATTTTTAACAGCACAACAAATACAACGTGGGCAGTGGCGAAGAGTTTGACGACCTGGTCGGGCTGATTGAGCACTTTAGGTCGTACCCCATGATTGAAAATTCTGGTGACGTGTTGCGGCTGTTACAGCCTGTCAGCGGTACAAGGCTTAGAGCTCATGATATCGACAAAAAAGTGCAGGAGATGCAGGTAAAGTTATAATGTTATTTTTTACAACCTGCATTAAAACACACTTATATAAGTTACATCCCAATAATATAACCTGTATTAGATGTAAATCTTTTAGATTGAGAGGGATCTATCAGGCCCATTTATCCATCCATCCATCAGCCTTCCGTCGTGCTGTATATAGGCTTCCACTCACATGCGCCATTCAATACGTGGTCGCTACTCGAGAACATTTCTTTATCAACACGGTTATGTCGATTCGTCAAGCGGTTTGACCATTTCCACTAATATTTTTTTTTATTAAATCCCTCTCGCTCACTATGAGAGAAGGCTCGTGCCAAACGTTGGTACGGACAGTAATGACTTGAAAACATAGAAATCTGAAAATAGAATCTTCTATATATACTATGATCGTCCAGTGGTCAACATTCTATCTTACACCGACCGTCAATCACTCCTATAAAATGTATTTTTATTGAATTAATTTATTTCTAAAATGCATGTTTACAAAAATATTATATTTGTGCACTCCGTCTCCATCTAAACTTTAACTGTGCCAAATCTCACACTTTCCGGTGCGCGCAATGTGCTAAAAAAGGGGTAAAAAGTTTTTTCTTCACGTATTAATATATAGAAGATAGTTAATACATTTAACAGGAAATTTACTTACTATAGTATGGCAAAATTAACTAGCATATTTACAAGTGCGACACAAAAACCGTCCGTGATTATGTTATTTGTTTCACAAAGAGCTATGCCAGATAGTTGCTATGAATTGAATAAAACATTACATACCGAGCATATATGACACGAACACGTGGCAGCCCACATGTTCCGATACAGATATTCCAATAAAATACTACATCGTAGGTAAATCTTGTAATGGAATTCAATCAACTCTGCAATAATTAGTTTCGCTGGTAATGTTTGTCTATGATAAGTACTCATTTGTAAGCAGCTCATTTGTATTTTTTTTAGTTATGGTTTGTCAAGACATTAGTGCATTTTAATTCTTTTGGTTTTGTGGTTTGCAACATTAAATGAGAGGACCCGGTACATATCTATGCCACAGTTCTGATGGTCCGCTAGTATAGACGAAGAGACGGCACACGGTGGGTTTATTTAGCGGGTAAAGGCCCTACCCTGTTCGTTGCCTCGAACGACGTGGTGTGTGGTTTGGTACATTTTCCCCGTCTTAACAAGAAAAAGGACCCGGTATATGCTCTGGGTCAGATACCTAAATGTTAGCGGAATAGTATCTTCCTTCCTAGCCGGTATAAAGAAGTCCTTTGAATTATGAATATATTACTTATACATTTTTTTATTGCGTTTAGGGGCAAATGAGCCACAGCCCAACTGATAGTAAATGGTAACTGTAGCTCATGTACTCAACTACACCGAGAGTATTGTCAAGTCACTGCTCACCATTTCATTTCACAGATGAAATGAAAGAATAAACGGCCTCATGCTACAACCAAAACACAGCGATGTGCTTCTTGGCTGGTTACCCGGGAGACGGTGGTAGCGACCCACTTGGGCTCGATAGCAGGTGAGTATTCCCACTTGGTATCCAGCCCAGTATAGACTAGTATAATATTGTGTGATCTCAACGTCAACAAGGAGAGCATCTTAAAAATTTGGTATATTATTTTTTTACTTCAGGAGATAGAAGATTGCCCGAAAATTGACAATAATTGTGGCTTCGATGGAGAATTTCAATCGCTCAGGCTTCTGGATGAACGACAAGTATTCAACACAATTGAAGGCAACAAACCAGAGAACTTAATCAAGAATAGATACAGAAATATAATACCTTGTAAGTACATTAAATAATTTTGCACTTTATTATACGTGTTCCAGTTATAATTAAGATAGCTAGTAGAGGAAAATAATTTAAGGTAAATTATGTTTATGGTAACAGATAAGCCACGATCTGCTAGATGGTGATGGTAAGGGGTGACCCTAGCCTATAGATGCTAGCGACACCAGAGGCATCACTCCTGCATTGCCACCTCCAAGGAAAGTTATAGGAGTTGGATAGCAAGTATGTATACTAAGGAGAGCATAGGTAGGAAACTAAAGAGAGGATGGGGGTTTGGCCCTCCAGCACTCTCACTCACCGTACGTAATACAACGGTATCTCTACGTTATTTTCACGCTGAACTTTTCTGAGATCGTGGTGCTCCCTGATCGGCACGGCCCATTCATGCTGGAATAAGCAATGCTCCACCCCTAGAGCTTAATTTAGCGATTTTGATTAGAATGAGTGGATATATCGAGGCGATTAACGATCGATCACGCGGCAGATGATGCTATCCACAAGCGTTGGATCCCATAACAAATGGGACACCGACTTGGTATCCAATCCTACCACGACTAACCGAATAGGTGATAACCGCTAACTTCTCTTAGTCGCCTAATACGATACCCGCGGGAAAGTACAAGGTGGTTTTAATTGTCAGCCCTTCATAAACACTAATATTTCTAAAGGTAGAACGCTAATTTATCAAGTCGACCAACTCACTTTATCGCTACTAGTACAAAAAAAACAAGGCATCGCAGGACGCAGCTCTATATGGGCGACCTGTATCAAAGTATTGATTATCTCCTGGCTACTGACAACAAAGATCTTAGTACGGGGATATTCTTTAAAAAAATTATAATAGTGTAATATATTTCAGCGTAAATTCTCAAAAGATTTTATTTATTCGTTCTACAGACGATCAGACGCGCGTAGTGCTCCAGAGACGAGACAACTCCGAGTCTGACTACATCAACGCGAGTTACATTCGTTCCTCGAGGCTCTGTGATTCCTCTTCCTCGGTACAATCATCTAACGAAAGCCTGGATAGTGTTCAATGTAAGTTTTACTATTTATTTTTGTCAAAGCCTCCTACTTTAAACTTTTACATCAGTCATAACACAAACCTAAAATATACATATTAACCTCCAAAAATGGGTATCAATACCGAAGGGTCTTCAAATGTTTTTTTTTAATATTAAAAACATAAAAGAACACAGCATCACGCCTGTATTCTCCGAAGGGGTAGGCAGAGGTGTATTACACACCCACAGTTCGCCAGCTATGTTTATGTCCCACGTATTGCCGTCTTCCGGGCACATTTCCGAACTTCGGGTTGCTACTAAGAATTTTTCTTTTTAAGAAAAAGCTCAATAATTTGCTTGACCCGGGGATCCAACAGGAGACCTCATGATCAGCAGTCACTTGCACTACCGCTGCACCACAGAGGCAGTTAATATTAAGGATACATTTTAAAGGATGCACACGTACAATATATTATTATGATAATGAAGCCAAAATATGTATTTGATCTAAATCATGACTTGTGATGAAATGAATTATAAAAATGAATTATAGAAATAATTACTTGTCTCATACAAATCCGGCCATACTGAGTGACATCTAGTCGAGTTTTTGCTGAATTACCTATATACCATGCGAGTTTGACTGCAACTTATAATTTATTTTAATCTTCTTTTTCCTAACAACTGATTTAAATGTAATATAACCTACCTATATTTTCTCATTCAAACATAGTCACAATATTAAATTGTAAAGTCGTTTGACAAACAAGTTAATAAATTGTAACTATTTTAGGTCAGTAGATTAGAGAATTACATAGCGGTCATAGACCTGTTTTATCGTAGTTATTATATATTTATACGCAAATATTTAATATCAGAAATTTATAGTTTAGATTTGCGAACATGTTTGTATGATTTTATACCTACACGTGTTTGTCACTGAAATCTGATCGGCTGGACTTTAAATATTATTACCTATGTTAATTATTTTTTGTGTGCGTTTGAGTAGAGTCTCTGGGTGGCTACATTTACAATTAGAGTTGGTAGGTAGCGCTGCGGTCGAGTAACATAATTTTTGGTAGTGGAAGTGAAAAATGTTCATAATGCTGCGAACAAGAACGAAAAATTACTGCTTTAATCTTTAAAGCGGGGTAAATTTTTATCCGAGTTCAAAAAAAGGAAGACTGCCTATATGGTGCAGGGGTAGTGTGAGCGACTGCTGATAATGAGGTCCCGGGTTCGTTCCCTGGGACGGGTAGTGTTATTGAGCTTTTTCGTAAAAACAGAAATTCTCAGGAGCCCGGAATTTGCCCTGTAGACTGTAATAGGCTCACCTCCTATTATGTGGGACTTACCTTAACATAGCTGGCGAACCATGGGTGTGTAATACACCTCTGCCTACTCCTTCGGGGAATACAGCCGTGATGCTATGTTTGTTGTTTTTCAACCAAAGGAAGAGACTATATGTTTATATCTATGTCCTAGAATAACTTTTTTATTTGTGGATCGATAAATCTTGTTTAGTTGGAAATGAGACTTCAAGAATGACCCTTAACTTTATTCGATGCAACTGATTTACTGTGAATTTGAGAAACCTAAAATTTTGTATCCGACTCATATATTGTTAATTTAATGAAGGTTAATTTAATAGGTACTACCTTTGCCTGCGGCTCCACCTTTCTATTTCTATAAGACCTACGACGTGTAAAAAAATTTCAATTTAAGACCATTCTATGTTAGAATAGTGAATTAAAACTCATGTATATTTATTATGTGACAAAACATTTTTACACCTAGGCTGTAAAGGGATTTCCAGTAGCATTTTCGTCCGCCAATACAGACGAAAATGCAGCACACGGAGTTTTATTTAGTTAAGGCGCTACTCCGCTCGTTGTCCCAGATGACAGCGTGCGTGACATGTTTGTACATTGTTAACGGGTTAGCAAAAAAATATTTAAAAAAAGAACTCATACTTATAGTTAAGTGGTATCTTGGGTTATATTAAAAACAAAAACAATATAATAAACCTTGAGGTGGGTGATACAATTATAAAATCTTGGAAGAGACGTATGTCTGTTACAATCAATTCCTTGAACCACGTCTTTTTAAGACGTGGTTAAACAATGCTCAAAAGACAAGAATAATTGCATTCGTGTCATGAATTGAGAATGAATGAGGAAAATTACCCAACCCATTCAAATGCGTCTCAAGAGTATCGCGAATCGACTTTAAAGGATCGTGTTAAGGATGTAGATAAATGTATAGGTTTAAATCAAATTGCATTTAATGCTTATTTATCAGTTATAAATAGCTTATTAATAAAAGATAAAAGCGCATATTCAAAATTTCCGCTGAATGCATTTTATACCTAGGTATCTACACTATAAACGGAATACCGGGGGAGTGGGCGGTAGCACTCCTTCGAGTATTAACAACATCCATTGCGATCGCCAACCCGCCTGCCAAGCGTGGCGATTACGGCATTATACCCTATTCTTGGGGACGCCCATGTCCAGCAGTGGACTTTAAAAGGCTGATGGATGGATGGATCTACACTATCGTGTGACAATCGATATTATCATATGACTAGACAAAAAAATCTAAAAAAATAATGTTTTGTGTTGAGACACTAGGTCTAAATAGCATAATAAAGTGATTTTTTCTGAAACAGCTCTGTTACAGCTTTAATAGTAGGTATAGATATTGCTGGTTTAGTTTTAGTAAACTATTCAGGTAATAAGATAATTATTATTCGCTCCATATGTGACCTTCTCGGAGCAGTAACAACTAATCTCGTTGCATCATCACGCGTACTATATGACTTGTAAACGTTATAAAATTCAACTTCCTATTTTTCTATTTTCAGCGCTGATCTTGAACAATGTATCAAAGAACAACCCACCGCTAGTCACCAAATCATTGTCAGATGAAGCGTTGCGAGACGTGAAGAAATGTATGCGACTTGACAAAATTAATGGCAATTTATGTGGTGACGGAGCAGGTAAGAACGTTTCATCCCAATGTGTGATAGAAGGCATAAATTTAAAACAGTGATGGACCTTGTTGCGATCAACCTGGGATCATCGCTATGCCCGCTTGATTGTTTATTAATTCACATTCATATTTTAGATCTAATTTATTTGAATTTGTACCTTTAAACAGTAGTTGTATACCTTTATTTTATACTTTTTGGATTGGGATGTAAATAATTTTACATAGTTACATCTAATATATTTTATCTGCTTGTATATGTAATAATACATAATTTACAAATGTATTTTCAGTTAAAAACAAATTATACATTGCGGCACAAGGCTCTCTTTCAAATACCAAGGATGACTTCTGGCGAATGATTTGGCAAGAAGACGTCCGAGTCATAGCCATGATCACTAATGAAATTGAGAATGGAAAGGTAATATTTATAGTTCTACGTATGTTTTCGTAAAATAATAACTATCTGACGAGCAAGTTAAAATTATGAATTCAAGCAGGATAATTTGCAGTGGTGTCAACAGTATTTCTCCATAATTGGTTGTTGCTGTTCATAAAAGTACAAAAAATGAAAGATTTTACTATTGAATTATATATTTATATATATTATTAGCATTTGACATGCTTAGCACTATTAAACACAAAGTGAAAAATGTGAAATCGAAAATAACAGTCACGAGCAGGATTTGAACCTGCATCTCCTGGATACCGTCCAGATGCTTTGCCAATTCAGCCATCGTGACAATTGCTCCTGACTGCTAGTTTCGATAACACATTCATACTTAACGTCTTTGGGTGACGCCTGCGCCATCTGTCGGCAGTATTTTCATACATTATGCCGACCAGGTAAACTTAATTTTACAATTAAGATTTTTACCTAATAATGACGCAAACCCTATAAATATTTATATACTAAAAAGAGTACCGCCATATGGGAACCTAGTTTGGTTTGTTGTTAGACTTGTATCTGACGCTGGTTTTCAACTAGACCCAATTAGTAACCTACCGACACTTAACCTAGCTAAGGAGGGAACTTAGTGAGGATTCTTACCTTTAATGTAGAAGACTCGAAAGTATATGTTCTGTATAGGAGAAAGTCGCGGTAGTAATAAAATTATTCACTGATTAACCAGTCATAAATATTTTCCAGAAAAAATGCGAGCGTTACTGGCCCTTGTCTGGGCATGACGATCGATTCGATGACCTCACAGTAAAGTCCATCTCCGAGACGCATTATGAAGATTATCTGCTAAGGGAGTTTGATGTCAGCGATGACAAAAGCTGTCGTACCATTTACCAATATCAATTCACGGTAAGTGTAAACTATACTAAATAAAGTTTAGTAAATCTATGTCGTAGCCATACCATTGAATTGGTCACTTTACGATGTGGCCGACCATTTCATGAAATGGTTCTATTTCATGATATGGCCAGCTAAAACTAATGAGCATCCGATGCCCATATCACGATTATTTTCTATTTCAGGAAATATACCCATTTCATTAAATGTTTGGCCCCATAATGAAGCGACCAATTTTATGATGTGGCCACGACATCTAAAAGAAAAAAGTATGTATTAGGCTATTTAGGCGTCTCTGAACACCAAATTTTTTTTAAAATTTCTGTTTGTTTGTTAGGGATTGACGCAAATACCTACTACTGAAAGGATTTTTATGGACTCTTTTATTAATTTTTTTAAAACTGGTATACATATGTGATATCCCGCTACTGCAACGGGAACCTAAAATATAACCTAAAAATTAGCTTTTGGCTGTAAAAGGTGCTACTTTATAAAATCGTATGAGAACTTAGTAAGAGATAGATATTGAATTAAAGATACGTACCGATTACTAAAGTAGGTACTAGAGGAGAACTAGACTATTACTCTTAAAACATTCTAATAAAATTATAGGGTTGGCCTGATCATGGTACTCCAACAGAACCAGATGGGATATTGACATTAATAGATGATATCAACAGACGAATGAGACAAATAGCGCAGGACAACACACCCCCCGAGCAGGTAATTTTGTTTCTAAATAACGTATTATACAATTACTAATTTTATTTCCACAATAAAAGAGCTTAGGTAACTCCTTACAACATCAACTATCTGCTAGTAAGCCCTTCTTAATCAGTTTAGCTGTTTCAGAGATTAGCCAGAACAAAGAAACAAATTTTAACAATTGTTTTTTGGTATTAGTACCTTATATACTTTAATATGCACAGTAAAAAGCTGTTATTTTGATATTACAAACATATAATTTTATTTTATTGTATAGAAAATAATATTATTATGAACGAAGACAGTGCTTGAAGACCTTTACGAGTGACAAGGATAATCCATAGTCTATTATGGCCCCATACAGGAAGAAGACCCTAAAACCTTCAAGAACATCTTTCAAGAATGCATTTGTAAAATCAAAAAACAGAATTACTTTTTGCTCTGTAATTTAGCGCTTGACATGCTCAGCTACTTTAAAGTACAAATTATTTGTGAATGAGGAAAAAGAGAACTTTTAGTGCGATCGGGTATCGATCCTGATGCTCGTAAAGACAAATGTGATGAGGAGATAGGGTATGGCCGGAAGGTCAGCGCGGTAGCTCAGTGGCTTAGAGCACTTCCCCGGATTGGAAGGGACGCAGGTTGGATTCCCGCTCGTACTAAAAGTTCTCTTTTTCCTCATTCAAAAATAATTTGTACTCTAACAGAAATACTGTAGACTGGACATCGAATTCAGTCGAATTCGATGTCCAGTCTACACTACACTAAACTACAGACAAAGAGTCCTTTGTTTTGTTTTAGTAGTCCTTTTAACTATCCGAATTACTCAAAAGCGCAATAAAAGCTGCTGCTGAAAAAATTACGTTGAATTTAAATGGAGTTACTCTTGTTCCAGAATGTCCTATGTGTCCATTGCTCGGCTGGTGTTGGCAGAACGGGCACGTTCATTGTTCTCGATATGCTTATAGAAAAAATTAAATCATCCGGTAAGATCTACCTGCGTATACAGAGTTATATTCCTACATTTTTGTTTTTTTTTTACTTTTTTCATATTTATGTTTTTTTCTTCTAAGTATTTGGTGCTTATGCAATTATAGTTTTGCTATATAATACTTATTTGTAGCGATATTTTTATTTAATAATTACCTTTTAGTTTGTTATTTATAAACCATTGTATTTTTTTTTCTGTAATAAGCATTATCAATTTTCAGGTTTTAATTGTGATATAGACGTACATTCGGTGGTGAAGCTAGTGCGTGCTCAGAGAAACGGAATGGTGCAAAACAAAATGCAGTACAGGTTCATATACCTGGCTCTGCAGGAATACATCGACAACAGAAATGTCACATTGCGGAAGAAGGTACGATAACGACAGCAAACGAGTCATAATACATCTGATGGTAGATCTATCCGTCTGAGTACACAGGCGAGAGAGCGAGAGAGCGAGAGAGAGAGGGAGAGAGAGAGAGAGGAAGAGGAGTTTCACAGGTGGGTATCATAGTACCCGCCTGTGAAGATGAGCATAGGAACATACGATCTTGTTTATAATTTAAATATAATAATAGTTTAAAATCGAAAAGATATTTTTTCTTTTTTTGTTGCGTGGCAAATGAGTTACGGCCCACCTGATGGTAATTGAAATCCGCCACTCATGGGCTCAACTACACCAGTATTGTCAAGCTGCTGCTCACCGTTTCATTTCTCATGTATGAAATTAAAGAATTGATGGCTAACTCCTGCTACAACCAAAACAGCCCGTTGTGCTTCATGGCCGGTCAGGAGATGATGGTCCAACCCGCTCAGGCCCGATAGCAAGTAAGTACTCCCACTTGGTACCCAGCCCTACCACCAGTAATGCAATTGGTGATAATTGCTTACTTCCCTTAGTCGCCTCGTACGACACCTGTGAGAAAGAATGGGGTGGTGACACTAGTATTCTTAGTCCGTCATTACACGGACAAAAGGCCAATAAGAGCAAAGAGCTATTTATAGGGAGAATATCTTAGAGTTGTAAAGAGGTCATATTATTTATTCGATATACTTACCTTAAAATCGGTGGCACCTGTGCACTTTCTAAGTACAACTATTTGGGTTAGAAGTCCAAATCGTGGTAAAAGTATTGTTAATTATATTGCCATACAATATGCAGTAACGGCTCTTGTTGTCTTTAAGTTAAACCGATTTTATTTTGTTCCAGATACACATCTTGGATGCGTAGCAAGAAGAGCTATTGAACCAAAGTGATTTATTAATTTTATAAATTATATTTATAAATATTAACTGTAACATAAGCACGTGTGTGTATGTGATGTGTTCACGGGCATATAGTCATATAATTTTAAATGTAACTTTTAATTATAATAATAAATGTAATGAAACATTGTAAGTTTTTCTTTTATAGCCTGTTTTTTTAATACTTATTTTATATATACTTTTAATTTTTGCTACGTGGGTAGCAAATAAGCGTATACATTTGATGGAAAGCGGTTACTTCTTTTTTGTTAAGACGGGAAAAAATGTACCTAACCGCACACCGTCGTCAATGAACAGGGTAATGTGGGGCCCTCACCCACTAAAGAAACTCGCCGTGTGCCGTCTCTCCGCCTTTATTGGCGGGCCACTGGAACTATGTTACATTACTTCCGTGGTCCGCCAGCAGCAAGCGGTTACCCTAGCCAGAGACTTACAAAACCAGTGTGTCACCATCTTCAAGGAAAGGGATAGGAGGTGGATAGGAAGGATATTAAGAAGAGGATAGGTAAAATACTAAAGGGTGGATGGGTTGGACAATAAGGAGCGGGTGTGGGCCTCCAGCGCTTTCACTCACCATACCATTTGAGGAAGATCTCGTCATTAGTGTCTAAAAACGAAGGTACCTAGTTGTATGTGAATGTGTATGCGTGACCACTGATAACATACGGTACAGAGGCATGCTCCATTAAAGGTGACGTAATGTACCTACTATGGAAAGAGCTATGATCGGTATATATCTACACGATAAAATCCGCAACACAGACATATACAGGCTAACTAGAGTGACTGACATAGCCCGCCAGCTTGACACGCTGAATTTGCAATGGGCAAGCCACATCGCTCGATGGACCTTCAACTATTAGTGCAGTGGTGACAACGTATCAATTGGCGCAGTGTAGCACGACCTTCCACCAGGTGGACTGATGACCTGGTCAAAGTTGCAGGTAGCCGTTGGATGCAGGCGGCAAAGGACCATTCATTGCGGCGCTCTTTTGGAGAGGCCTATGTCCAGCTGTAGACATTAGAAGATAGACTGACAGATAGTTTTTATTTTTTACCCTTACTGCTTGTCCCTGGATGAATGGGTCGGTTCGATCGCGGAAGTACCACCCTCTCACAAAAGGCCAGCGTGAAACAACGATGTGTACTACTACTACGAGACGGCACACGGCGGGTTTCTTTAGTGGGCGAAGGCCCCACACTACCCTGTTCATTGACCCGAACGACGGGGTGTGCGGTTAGGAATATTTTTTCCCGCCTTAACAAAAAAAAATGTGCTACTACTACCGTATGGAGAGTGAGGGCGCCAGAGGAGAAAACCTCTCCTTATTATCCCTCCTCTCCACCTCTTTATCATTTACCTTGGAGGTGGTGACAGTTGAGTGAGGGTGTCCTAGCGACTTTATGTAGATTACGGCTTCCGCTTACCGTCAAGTCGGCCATATGCGGGTTAGCCACCTATCTAGATTAATAAAATTAGACCACAAACTGCTTTATTGGCTGGCCAATACGGAAAGATGATCTTCACAACTCATACGGGTCGAACAAGTCGGAATTCTTACTAAACATTGTATATATATTAGCAAGGAACCAACAAACATAGCATCACGCTTGTATACCCCGAAGGGGTAGGCAGAGGTGTATTACACACCCACGATTCGCCAGATATGTTTAAGTCCCACGTAATAGGGGGCGAGCCTATTGACGCCTACCGGGCACATTTCCAAACTCCGGGCTACTACTGGGAATTTTTCTTTTTAGGAAAAAGCTTAATAACATTTTTGGGTATTCGGCGCGCGACTACAAAGATGGCAAAGTGATTTAGATTATTTGATCGATTTAGATACCACTTGCCAAATATAGTAGGTTCGATTTCCCCACAGAACAATTCTTTGTGTGATCCACAAACAGTTGTTCTAGGCGCGGGTTGAGTTTGTGCCCTTTAAATTGTATGTTTATTGAGTCTTCCGTGGTACTCCTTGTATCAAGGGAGACTTTACCAGAGACTCATTAGTGCAGGGTAAGTCCTTAGTGCAAAATTTAAAAAGATAAAATATGGATTTAGCCTATCCCAAGGACCAGCACGAAAATTTTAGACCTATTCCTTAGTAAACTTATTCCGATACAAGTCGTTCTGTATGTGCAACAATACAAGTCGTTCTGTATGTGCATTATGGCATTGTGTATTTTAACTTACTTTTCATCTAGTGAAATCATCCCTGCAGTGTAGGTATATAAAAATGCGCGTATGATAAATATTTCTGAAACTTTCAAAAGCGTGTTGCTTAAATTTTATAAGCTTTCATTTTAGCCAGGGATGTTCGTATCTATGTACGCAATGAAACACAAGATAACTTTGCTTATTTAATCCACATAAAACATTTATAAGCTATATTGATTAAACTATTGAAATAACATATTCGTCATTAATAACTAAACAATAATATTCAATTATTGTTACTTTAACAAATAATAGTTGCTTTAAGCTACAAAATCAACTTTTATTATGACGATCTATAAAATTATTGAAATCATATAATAGCAAGACATCATATTTTATCACTATAAATATTTCATAAAATCGTAATACAATTAAATGTACAAAACAACAAGACGGTATATATATAAAAAAAGAATTGATTTGGCACATTTTATTAAGCTCGTGAAACAAAGTCAATAAATATAAAGATTGCGAATCATATACGTATACCTAAAAATATTTCATAAATGGAAAATACACAAAAATGTTCCCTAGTTATTATACATTATTACTCGTATGTATAATAGGTACAATAGCTAGGATCTTCAACTAATGAAAATGCATTTTATGTGGAGGTACCTACCGTTCTTTAATGTGATTGTGCCATTCAATTTTACTTTCGGAGCTTCTTACTAATATGTAACAAATAAAAATATAACAAGATGAAGTAAACTTGAACAAAATCGATATATCAAAAGACAATTCCTTAAATATTTAGGTATTTTACAACTACCTACAAGAAGTTTAGTATATTTTTATGAGAAAATATAATATTCTACATATCAATATTAACTTAGCTTTTCATAAAAACTGTCTAAGTAAACAACATAATTGCATTTGAATGAAACATCAATAACTTCTGGTTTTAGTTAATTTCTATTAGAACCATTAGAAAGTTTGTTTTTAATAAAATTAAGTTCTAGGTGCTTTAAATTGCTGTGCATTTTAATCGAGATTATTTTAAATAGTAATGCAACAGATACTTATACAAAAGCACAAACACTTTGTTTAGTACTTATATTGTATTATGTTTATCTAATAATAATAGTATCTAGACTATTACATTTTTTCTAGTGTAAGATATATTTCAAGTCTAAAAATAATTTTGACATATCACGTATGATCTCATTTATATTAGACATATTATTATTTAATAATGTTAAATAACTACCTATAGTTAATATTTATGACGGAAGGTCAATGCGAGTACACAGAAATTGAATATTTATAATGTTGTAATTTATTATAGCAAAACGAAAATTTATATTTGACTCAAAAATATGCTGAACTGGGAAAAGAAAATCTACCTGGTAATGAATATTTCTGTATAGCAATTCAATTCTTAGGCAATTATTAGTTAACTTATTTATCACAGTCGTAATAATGTTTGCCGAAAACAATAATTTTCAATTGCAAGCCGTCAAAAATATTAATTAGTATTTTTATTTTATTTTAGATTTATAGAAGAAGAAAAGCTTTGATTGTTAGATGTGCAACTATGTTCGTTGTATTGTGTGGTGCTTTGTGGAAGCACCCAAATTATGATAAAACATTACCACGATTCAGAATAAATCGTTGTGTCGTACTTACTCCTGACCATCGAAAGTTGTAAAACTTGCATTAGTTTTGGCACTTTTTTACAGGATAGGAAATTGTTACAATATTTAGAAAATTTAGAACCTTAGGAAATAGTTACATTTATTGATTTATGTATTATTATTATTATCATCTAGATAGAATAGTTGGCCCGTAAATGATGTAACATCACCACAGACCTTTTTACACTAACAGATAAGTTATTATTTCATTCATACTGATTTTCATCATAATCCACATTTACCACATTCTATTCTATAAGACAATACGAATATTATGATTTTTTGGGTTTTAATACCTCATAAATGTACTTATTAAATATATCAAGGTCCGTTGGACTGCTCAGTTATTGCTCTAATAAGTAAGTTAAAGCAACATCTTACTGCACAGTTTAGACATTCTAAATAATATATTATTATTAGATTTTTCATTGATTTTAAATACATTTACAATTATTTTTTGTCATATACTGAAATACGTGTGACTGTCATGTTATTTTTAGTACAAGTATCTAAGTTAAATCGTTATCTTATTGCACACTAGCATTTCAGGGTATAAGAACACTAATACTGATTCTACACAATACATTATTTATTTAATTACTTTTTTATTTGACTGCTAGTTTATTATTTGTATAAGTAGGTGAAATTAATGTCTTGGTGCGCATTTGAGCCTTCCTATATTTATAGAACAACATGAAAATTGTATTTGTTGGGTTTTATTGATTCTACACACATTTATTTAATATGATATTATACGAATCGATATCTTGATGCACGTATTAGACACTGACCTATAGAATAAGATGAAAATTGTTTCTTTTTGTATTTACATTGATTTTACAAAAAAATATATATATTATATTAAAATATATTTAAAAACATATTTAATTGTACGTTTAACTAATAATTGTAAGTTATTGTTACTACAGATGGGTAATTTAAATCTAACTGCACAGTTAGACGTCATAATAAACAACAACACGAAACACATTTTTTTGTTTTTTTTTTAATGATTCCACATACATTTATTAAGATATACTCGTACATTAAATAAGTAAATATACTCGGTTGTCCGTTTGGATGCCAATTTATTGGTGGTAAAAATATGTGATTGATGTTTTAATGATGTGAACGTGTAATGTGGGTAGATAAGCTTGAAAAGTTAGATGTAGGTACTTATTGAAATATAATATTATAATTACTATTACATCTAAACATTGTGAGAGTAAGGTTAAGTTACTTGTGAACGATAACTTTATATACATTACAGATATGAAACAATGGCAACAAGGTCACAGAATGTCAGTCTCGTAAACCTTATTAGTAGTGGCTACAGACTCAGATTTGTTAGGTGAGATCACGACATCTACACTGTGTTTGCGTTCGCAGCTGGTTGCCAGGTGCGTCATACTGCCAGATACAGCGGCGGGCGCCATATTCAAACTCATTTTGGAAAGGAGATTAGATTCACTTCCAGTTTTTTTGAGGTCAGGTTGCGCGCTAGGTGGCAGCGTGGACCCGCTGCGTTGTATCATTTGCAAACGCGCATATTGTTCTTGCAGTGCTTTTTGTTTCTTGAGCAGCTCCTGGTGACGTTGTTCTAGAAGTGTCTGTCGAGACGAGGCCTTGTCATCGTCAGAGGAATGGTCGGGTGGGTGAGAAAGATCGGAATCGCAACAGTCTGGGGGTGAGGCGGGTGAAGTGGGCGAAGCGAGGGGTGAGCGTGACGTGGTACGGGGCGGCGGAGGTGGAGGTGCCCGGCGAGCGGCTATTGCTAGCAGCTCTGGGTGTCGTTCCGGCACTGGAGGTTTCGGTGGGTGTTGACCACGGGCGCGCACAGGTGGCGACGCGTCCGTGTCGCTGCCGCTGGGGTATGAGTGCAAACGACGGAGAGGTCCCTCTCCACGTGCATTGCACCCTACCACAGCCGTTGGTTTCGCAAACGTCTGCAGCTCGTCTAGTAGCGCATCGAGGGCGTTCTCTGGCCGCAGGTCCGCTCCGCGGCCCGCACCGGCTCGCCCGACGCAGACGCCGCCGACGGTGCCCTGTGCACCATTTCACGCACTTCTAGCTGTGCCCGCTAATCTCCAACAGATATAAAAGCGCGGTTGCAAGTAAGCTTCATGTGAGATTCACGCTCATCTGATAGACGTTTCAATAATTGTGAGCATGTTGCAACCGCGTTTTTAATGGGTACATAGCAAAACACCAAAATAACAATTAGACAAACATTCAAATAAATTCATTACAGACATTAACATAGAGCTAAATGTCTTGATGCGACACACATTCAAATAAAAATAACGAAAAAGGCGAATGCCTTATTGCTTCCTCGTCGTCAAATGTCGAAATTTTACAAAATATTTGATTTATTTCAATTGTCTGACGTAAAAAAAATTCGACGACAAGAAATCAAAAGGAAGATGTGTCGAGCGGCCTATAACTAGTGATAAATAAACTGAAATTGTGGCGATCATCGGACGTGATTAGTGAGATAGTTGGATAGAATTAAATAGATAAGATTCATATAACGTGACAGTAATATTCAAAATAATAATTTGGTGTTATGAATTTTTAAAATGCATAAAAATAATTATTGATTCTTAACAATTGTGGTGATTTTGCCATTAGTCAAAAATTTATAAAATGTGTAAAAGTGATTACAACATTTGAGTTCAAATTATGCTATTGAAGCTAATGTCAGTGAGATTTTATTAAAAAAATAATCTAATGGAAGCTGAAAGTGAAATACTGCCGATACTACTATAATACTCAAAGTGATCAAACTGGAATCGTAAAAGTGCTGCGAAGTATTTGCCGAGATATTTTTACGAATGTGTGTGTTATGTAA
This sequence comes from Leucoma salicis, assembly GCA_948253155.1. Lineage (NCBI taxonomy): Eukaryota > Metazoa > Arthropoda > Insecta > Lepidoptera > Erebidae > Leucoma > Leucoma salicis. Next base: position 26,446,826 of record OX411803.1, read on the forward strand.
AGGATTATAAATTTACTTTTAGTAATTACCTGGGATCCAGGAGATGTCTTAATACGATTTCTTTAGTTTGAAATGGATAATATATATAGAGAGATCTAGTCTTTGTTATTTTAAAATTAGAAAACACTAAAAGGTGCAATTACAAGTTGGACTAAGTTTGACAAAAGAAGAAATGTTATGAAGTTGGGCTTGCAGATGCGTGGTGTAAAATTATCTACATAAACAACTAAGAATATGGTTCAAGATTTCATTCATTGCCGCAAGTTCTGTGCTGTAGGCTGCTCCTGATACTGATAATGCGCTGCAACAGAAATAGAAAACAGCAAGATGCACACGCTGTCGTGTCATAAGCCAAACAATACAATATGCATTATTTAATTAGAAGGGCTACAAAGATGTATTCATATTTCTCACTATAAAACATCATTAATTAAAACATATATAAAAAGATCACGAATGAGCCTTATTTAAGAGATAGGAATACATCTATGCTTAATTAGTTTATTAAGTGAATCATTTTTTAAATTTAAAACTGAAAATATCTTTAGAATTATTAAGAGATTAACCCGTTTTAGTCAAGTTCGATTGAAGCCAGAGTAAATAATAGTCATAAGATTTTAGAGCATACGAGAACGGCTATACATAAATATATAAACAATAACTCTACCAAACATATTGGCATTGAAGCTGTTATAGGTAGTGTTGCTTAAACCGGGTTGATCGTAGTCTAATTGTCATTGTAACTTGATTTAATTCTATCGATGACACATATAGCATAACAGAAATCGCATGCCTCATGCCATACTAACTTTAGCTATTAAACTAAAATAATTTACAATAACAATTAACTTGGAAACAGCTAAGATTGGGAATACAATCATTTAAAAACTATTTAATAAAAAAGGAATTAACACGACGCGATAAAAACTACTTTCTTTGTAAAATTAATTAAATAACGTTTTTGCACATAAAGGTACCTAAGCTTCTTTAGTACCTATTTGAAAAGCCACATAATTTTAATTTTCACATTAATTGTAGTAAAATTAACTAGCTTCGGGTTTCTTGGATTACCAAGTAAACGGTAGAACAAGATATAATTATTCCCAATCTCGTCCGCTATTGTTAAAGTAGGCCCAATTACGAATTTTGAAATTATTATATTTCATAAATTGTGGACTTGGCCAATTGTGTTTGTACGTGGAAATATTGAAAGACTTTTCGAACACTCAACTTTCAACATATTGAATTGTTATCATACAATAATGTGTAATAAGACATATTCATTTCAGTGATAAGATACCAATTCAATCGAAAGTTGCTCGTTATGAGCCCGAGACAAGACTGCGGCCTGTTAAGCAATATCTTTAAATGTAGTAAGTTCGTTGATCCTATTCAAGTGGTATTATAAATCAGGTTTTAAAGATATTGACTAAACTTTCACCGATATAGATTTGACTGATATGTATTAACTTAAGTATTGTTCGATTACTAATTTGTAAATAGTATAAGCATGCGTACCGATTCTTTCAATAGTGTCTGAACTGGAAAAAATATTTAAAATTTCTATAAGTCTTTCCAATATATTTGGCAAACAAACGAGTTTGGACAAACTTTATATTTCTAAAGCGCAGTGTACAAGATTTAGTGCACCAACATGCCTACAGAGAGCAAAAACTTGTGGTAATTTATTAAAATAGACCATTTAAATATATTATTTAAAAGTAAAATATAATATTAAAGTAAAGTACGGATGTACAATAATAAAATATCGAAATAAAATATTTAAACAAGTATATAAATAATAATAATGGATGTATTACGAAGATATTTATTACTCGTTAATAACTATCGCTTCTTTGAAGTACTGAGAGTGACGCCAGGCGTACTACATCGGATGATCCGGTACATGACGGGAAAAAAAACCATTAAATCCATCGTTAAAACATTAAAATTAGTGGTATAATGGAAACATATGAAAGTAAGTAAGTATGCAAGTATATTAATATCGAAGTTGTGGAATAGACTCAGCGTCGCCGCTACCTTGAACAAGTGATCAGAACTCGTCGTTGGAAGAGAGGCTCCTTTTAAACTGTTATTAAATTCTTACTGACACATTTTATTATATATATATTTCATTATTTATATAATATATTCATATATAGAAGAGCTGCAAACATGTATATAATGTATATATACCAACGAACGACCCAGGGCTTATCAGAGGGATTACTCATTTTATATCTAGTGTACCTACGTAGTGACACAAGTTTAGGCTTGGCGAATAGGCAGCCCCGTCTAGATACGATTGAGATGCATTTTTTTTGTAAATTGGCATTTTTTTTAATAAATTTCATAATATGCTTTTACGGTTGGTGCATTGGTTGCAGGGGTGAGTGCAAAAGAATTTTAAGACTCGTTGTATTCTGAAATTCAGCCATCACACTCTGTCACACCTAAGCTAAGCTATAATATACGTGCCGTTTTCTTTTCAATTACCACTGGTTTTAGTTACTATTTTTATATTGAAACGGTAGATCATCACATGTTATTCCTTCTCTGTGACTAATGAAAAACTAAAACAGTGAAGTGAAGCAGGCAGAGTCTTTATGAGAGAAGAAACTGAAAACAAACCCTGAGTCAACCCATCTAGGCATTTTGGTCTTACAGTGGAAAAGTGGTGGGACTTCAAATCCGCCGTAGAGACAGAGAAATGAGGTTAGAGAAGAAATACTGTTACTGTAGTCTGTGGATTATAGAGTTCGTTAATCGTGATTGCCATCACACACTTCTTCTTCTTCTTGGAAAATGACAGAATGTGATGATTTAAATGTGTAAATTATAACTTATATGCCAATTCCGGTTTAGGTAGATTAAATAAAGAAACGTGCTTAGTTAACAAAAAAATTTAGATGCCAATTCGGTTTATCACTCAGAATACAGAGGATGCTGATAGTTAAGTTACAGTTCAATATAATCTCTAGATCTACAGGAGAAGAAACGTTCGATGTTATTCTAAATAAAAAAGGGCAAGCGGTTCTACAGTCTGTGTATATGGTATGTTTATGGTTAAGTTACTAGAAGCCTACATGTGCGCATGCCATTTCTGTGGGGAATTAGAAATAGGACAGGTGCATATTATGAATCCAGTAAAATAGATGAAGCGCTAACTCATATTAGATAATAAAAACAAGCAAAGGGATAATGTGCACAGAATACGTAAATAAACTATATTCTCGCCAGTATATTGAATAACGTCTTGAAAAAAAAATGCAAATTTTCTAACTTTTGGCAAACCTGCAATTGTTAAGTACATGATAGAATTACATAGGCAAACTTGTACTAAATATAATGAAGTTCCTGATTAGTGTGTCTGTATATTTAATGGAGTTCCTGTCTGCAAATAAATAACTTATTATTTTGTAAGTACTATTTCAAAGATAATTGGAGAATGTTTTTCTAGTTATCTCAGATCGATTTTGAACTGTTTAGCATTTAGATAACTAAGCAGCTCAAAGGCTTAGTTCTAATGACATAAATTGCTGTCATTACCTTGTTGTGGGATTGAGCGTTATGACAGGTACTGTCAGAAGCGCAATCCTCTGAGGAGGGTCCGGCGGTGAAAGATGAGCTAAGAGAGGACACCGGTGAGATGTGACCATCATTTAAAGGCAGGCGTTGTTCTTGAACGCAAGCAAGCCTGTCGGAATAATAAAGCTAGCGGTAATTCTTTTCTCTTTCCCGAGTAGGTAAGATTGCATAGTCACACGAAAAACTGTGCTGCCAAATCATTGCACAATAGTAGTGTACGTGAATTGTTATGAATAATTACGCGTACAGGTTGGTCGGAGCACGTTGCCAAAAAAATAGGATATGTGTTCGATTGTATTAGTGTCGTTTTGTATGCCATTTCAGATTTCATATAATTAATATGAACCACATAAAAAACAGATACAGATCCTCACAATTTCTATTATAAGCGTATACCTATAATACAGTTCCTGATTAGTGTGTCTGTATATATAATGAGGTTCCTGTCTGCACACACATCATCAGACACATTAGTAGTACACTTACCATCAGGTAAGGCTGTTCTTAGGCTGTCATTTGCTGTTAAATCCTATTAACCGTAGATTAAAATTATAAGGACTCTCTATAGAGTTGCAAATTTAAATCCATTGTCTGACAGAAAGTATTTTTGGGTTTGCCATCAGGAAGTTCACAGTAGTAGCGTCGTGTTTAGTACTAGGTATAATCGGTAAATTATTAGTGGCTGGCCCCCTACTACGTAGGAGTAATAGTTGTATAGGTGGAATTTAAACATGACAACTCTGCTCACCTGCTGACATTTGGGGTTAAAGGTAATAAGCAATAATATGTACCGTTTCAGTGTAACCAAAGTTCCAGTTAGTTTCTTGCAGCGGCGCAGAGCGAGCTCCAAGCGCTCGGGCTCGTCTTCCAGAGCCTTTTCCTTGCGAACGACCTGGTGATTTAATAACCAATAACATATTAAAAAGGATAGTACAATATCCACAATACACCTTCATGTATACTGGTGCTCCAAAGAGTCTGATCTTGTGATAAAAGTTTCTTGCATGTCAATACATTTCAGTTTACTTTTTTGTACATTACCTTACAATGTGAAAAAGTAGAATTCTTATTTTGACTTGACGAAGATTTTTTACACAATAATAAAGATGTTTATGTATGTATGGCCGTGTGGGGCCGGCTTTAGAATTGTCCCACCCCTCTCTACCCACGGGAGTCGTAAAAGCCGACTGAGGGAATACCGGGGGAGTGGGCAGCAGCACTCCCTCGAGTATTAACAACAACCACTGCGATCGCCAACCCGCCTGCCAAGCGTGGCGATTACGGTATTATCCCCCATGACCGGGACCGTTCGTTGTGGCGTTCTCTTGGGGAGGCCTATGTCCAGCAGTGGACGTTGAAAGGCTGATGGGTGGGATGTATACTGTTTAACATGATATATTTCACTGCTATTGTACAGGAATTCAATTTAATTCTTGATTTAATTTTGTTGTTAGACTATTTTGCCCATGTCGCATAAAGATGTCGAATAGACCATCAAAATTGTGAAAGATGAACAAACATGTTAAGTATCGTTTAAATATAGAAATATATATTATTACAGGCAAGGCTTGTAATTACAATTGGAATGAATCCCCTAACGACTGTGAACGAACTAAGCTCGGGATAATAATTATCTTATTATGTTTAATCAAACATCCCTTTGTTGTATATTATATCTACTCGTACATCCTGTGTTGTTTCTACGTAATTATTACGTTACTTTCATCTCTTTGTTTATATTAATTTGTTATATTATTATTTCTTACCTTTTCCATTTCGGCAGCCAACTTGGTCTTCATGGTGTCTTGCAGAATTGGGAATTTCAACTTCCAATCGGCAACAGTCTTGCTACTCTTAGAAAGCACCATAGCAATGCGTTCGATATCGGCCATGTTTACACGAGTCTCCCTAATAAGCAAGATATTCAGCTTTAGTGAGAGAACCTATTAGTGTGGATTTCAGAATAGAAATGCGTCTTTTACGGGACATTTATGATCTCTACAAACATTGCAATCCTACAGGTACCATCTCGATTTCTGGGATAAAAATTGTCCTTCATTTGGGTTCCAAACTATACATAGTAATAAAAAAATATCACGATAATCGATAGAGAATTTACGCCGTGAAAGTGCAAACAAACATACTTTTGCGTTTGTAATATTCGTAAGGTCTACCTTTGAGCGTAATGGTAGTTTGTTGCGGTAGTTAGTGACTTGGAGAAAGCTGATAATATAATCGATTGTAAATGGTAACCGCAGCTAAGCCGCCCCCTACCGTGATAACCACAAATACTTGCAACTCCTTAAACCATACTGATTTTAACTAAAAAAAAGAGTGGTTTAGATGCCGGCTTCCCGCCCGAGTGGGTTCGATTCCTACACAGGTCAGCTCTTTGTAGTGTGATCCGCAAATGGTTGTGAATTTGGGTGTACTTTGTGTCCGTAAAATTGTATGCTTGTAAAGTCCCGCGCGATCAATCAGCCAGTTGTAGCCGACTGCTGGACATAATCAGTCTCAATGCTAGACATAATTATAATATATAACCAGTCTCAATAATTCATTATATTTTTTACTAACTATCAATAGTTCATGAAATGTCGTATATATGTGGAGTGCCAAAACTGCCATTTTTCTCGTTGTAATTTTATTGCATCGAATAGCAGTTTATAGAATACTTAAAAACAATACCTAATGAAATAATGGTACCTGTTAGCAGCTTGTCCACGAAGGCGTTCTACGGTAGCCTCCAGATCATAGAGATCATTTTCCAAGAGAAGTATGTCTTGACGATAAATCTCTTCCTCCCGATTTAGTTGCTGTAATTGTTATTTCATTATAAAAAAAGAAATAATAAGGAAGAAAATAATAACAATTTCAGTAGTTAAGCAAAATAAATTTTACTAATTGTAAAACTTTCGGTATTACAGGAAACTTTATAATTTTTTTTGGGTAGGGTCAGACACCGCCTTAACACAAAAAAAAGGTAGTAGTTTACACTAGGAAGCCTTTTTTTTTATTGCGTGTAGTGGCAGACGAGCTCCGGTCCATCTGATGGTAAATGGTAACCGTCGCCCATGGACTCGACTATACCAAGAGTATTGTCAAGCCGCTGCTCACCAATTCATTTCTTAGATATGAAATGAAATATAAACGGCTATCTCCTGCTACAGCCAAAACGCAACGATGTGCTTCATGGCCGGTCACACGGGAGATGGTGGTACCAACCCGCTCGGGCCCGATACCAAGTGAGTACTCCCACTTGGTACCCAACCCTACCACCAGTCATGCAATGGATGACAATTGCTTACTTCCCTTAGTCGCCTCATACGACACCCATGGGAAAGAATGGGGTGGTGACACTTGTATTCTTAGTCCGTCACCACACGGACAAAAGAGAACCTATTAGTGTGGATTTCAGGATTATATATTTCGATATTTTTATCGATACAATTCTCAGTTCATGGTTCTCGATACAGTTTTATAATTAAATTTTTTAGAATTATAATTCGATTTCAGCTAGGAAAAACCAAAAATTCAATATAGCATAAACATCAAAAATCGTCACACGTCAACGAGCTCTTTGTTTGTCTATACGCTAGTATATTCTAAGTCTATGGTTATAACGAGCCGTGATATCTTGCTATGATCCTCAGCAGACGCTGGCGGACATTGCGTTAACCATTATTCAATTCCCAAACCATCACTTCAGCAACCGTTACCCGTTACCTTTATACATTTTTAGCTGTCCCATTGGTATTAGCATCTGTGAAAAACGGTTTCATAGGTAGGCTACCATAATAAGACCACTAAAGTAATGTCACGCAGGTCTGCCAATACAGGAAAAGAGATGGCACACGGTGGGTTTGTTTAGTGGATGAGGGCTACACACTACATTGTTCTTTGCCCCGAACGACGGGGTGTGCGGTTAGGTACTTTTTTGCTCACCTTAACAAAATACCTACCATAATAAGAAATAAAATATAAAAACCTACCGCATCGGGATGGTGATCGCAGCAACTTGCGGCTAGCGCGCCAATCTTCACAATTGTTTCAGCCATAAGCTGCCTCATCTGTATGGCATGCGCCAAAGTAGAGCGACGCAAATTGCGAGTCTGTGAAATAAACAACACACTTAAGTAGGTATATCAACTAGCCTCCTGGAACATTATTCGCTCAATACTCATAGATTCGCTTAAAAGCTACAACCCAATCGCATTAGCCAATTTGTTCAACATACCTCGATCCTGAGGTCATGGCTCTGCTTTTGCAGGATATGGAGTTTATCAAAGAAGTCGGGGGTTACGTTGATGGTGAAGGTCCGCTGAGGCGCAAGAGCGAGTTGCTGACCCACCAAGCCGACAGGCTTTGGCGGAGGAGCAGGCTTGAGACGATCACGTTCTAAAATAAACAACCACACATTTCCATATTACAATGTTGATCCACACATCATATTCAACCCAAAATTTAAAACCGGAATGTTACTTTATTACTGTTACACTAGCATATAATAGCATTCGTATGTAGCGAAGCGTTTGTTGTTGATTAAATTTCATTTTCATTAGATTCCGCCACCATTATGACCAGTCCGGCAAAGCGACAATGGCACATATTTTTTAGTATCTCCACTTTCAGAGAACATGAACATTCAAATATCTATTACAAAAAGTTACCTTGTGATGACGTCCGGGGTAATGTGGACGATTTGATTGCAGGTTTGGTTGGTTTTGTGTCAGCTTGTTATGGGAAAAAATAAGCGGAAAGAAATCAAATACAAGAAAAGTGAATATGGTTATGATCTTAACTACAGATGATTAGAAAAGATACAGTCAGACTAAATTTGAGTAAATAAAATACCAATGTTACAATTTAACTTTATTCCAAAAAACTGGATATAATTAAAGTTTTACCAGAAGCCAGCCAGTATATGGCTATAATTAACTCATTTTTATTAAGAAACACTAAGATTTTCTTGTAATAAACTTCTTGTTTTAACATTTGAGTAAGTATAAGAAGACCTTTCTCACAAAAGAAAAGGCTCCATTGGATTGTGACAGTATTGTTTGGTGTTGCTTATAGTTTTATGAACATAAATATGTGATAACATATCGATCGATGATTTACTTTATCTATAATTTTAATTTATTTTATTAAATTTATTAGTAAAATTACAAGTAAATAAATACAAAAAGAAACGACAATGCTTCTGACACGATACATAGGTACCTACTTATATAATTTCGTGAGTACCAGGTTAAAAACCGCATCAGCGAGCCTCACTGACATTTCTAATCTTTACACCCCTATTTACCCTCTACTAACTACTTGATAATATACGAACGCAGTTAACTTGCATATTGGTTTAAGCGAATCCAATGGTAGGCATACCTGCATGCTGCGGTGAGTGTTGTTTTGGTGAGCTCATATCAGGTGGGTCATCGCTAAACGATACCGACTTTTCAAAGGACACAGATTTTTCTGAAAGGACAAATGTTCTTTGGTCAATGAATGTTATTGATTTATATTAAAAATAGAGCCAACTATCCCTTAACATCCGAGTATTTTTTTGTAATAACTGCAACTATTGCGACTTTTAGATTTATGTCCAGCGAAATAGTTTGCATGTTTTCTAGTGAAAAAAAAATATCGTGTAAAGAGGAGTGCCCCAAAAGGAACAAACATTGTTAGTGATTGAGCATAAAATGTGTTGAAAAGAGGTAAAAATTTCCTGAAAAAGATACAAGATTTGAAAAAAAATGTGCATATTTGTACAATGCTGGTAGAATAGTACAAATCAAGTATTTACACATTGTTTTTAAAAAGAAAAATAAATTGTATTCCATTCTTTATAATTGAAGTAAAGTCCAAGGAGAATCAAAAAATAATTCAGTATCTTAATGAAAAATATAAAATAAAAAATCAAAAAAATATATAAACTACTGAACTATAATGTGATTTGTGAATACCGATTGAAAATTACTGAATGATATACTGAAATTAAAGGACAACCTTAGCTACACTAATGGCACGTGATAGTTTAAATCCATCTAAAATTATCAAAGCCTTTAGGTATAACCTTCTAAGTAGCGGTCATCACTAAATCACAATAACACTTATAGTTTATAATTCAAGGAGGTCTTGTCATAAATCTATGAACTCGTGATCGTGTGAGAAATGGGATAGAAGTATGAAAATATAATAATTATGAAAGATTGGCTCATAACATTCATTTTCCATGATAAAGCTGAAATTAAGAAAAAACCACTCGATATAGCAAGCAAGCGTCCGGCGTGCTAATTTAGATCGTTAGATGCATCGTGAACGGGATTACTTTAATCGATTGATGGGTTATCTGATCATTTACAATTGAATGTAAGAGCTACTAATGTGAAAGCGTCGCTTTCTCTAAAGCAATGTACCGAGATGTACGGAAACATATTTACCATTCACTTGGTTAATAATGAAATGTGGTTAAACTTACAATTTGCGGTTCTGTTTTTCTTTGCAGTATTTAACTATATATTAGCTTCATCTAGCGACCGCATTGTCTTTTAAAAACAGGAAATAATTGAAACGTAAGCTAGTAAACATTTTCATGCTTTTCTGAATAGAATGTTTCAAATATTTTCTGTTTATTTTTTGGAGTGATCTGAGGCCACAAAGTGTGAAAATGTGAAACTGAAAATAGTCACGAGTAGGATTTAAATCTGCGTCTCCTAGAATACCGATGCAGACGCGTCAATTCAACTATAGTCACGTCCATTCGAGACTATAAATTTCGATAACACATTCGTTTTTAATGTCTTGGGCGACGTCCTATTGACAGTCCCATGTGGATATTATGATGGCGGAATTGGCAAAGAGTCTAGAACGGTATTCCAGGAGATATAGGTTCAAATCCTGCTGGTGAGTATTATTTTCGATTCCACATTTAAGCATTTTGTGTTCTGATAAATGGCTGAGCATGTCAAGTGCTTAAAATATACATGAATATATCAAAATAGTGATTTGAGACCTTGACGTTAGCAATGCATCAACGCTAATAATATGTTTACCACCTCCAATCCAACTTACGAAATTTATCCCTCCCCAATTTAGGAGGTCTCTCGGTGGTCGCAATACGCGCCTCATCTGAGTAGAGGAAAACGCATGCCATATTAACGAAAGTAATTCTTTTAAGATTTCATTAAAGTCTGATGGTATTCGAATTATGAATTCTTAAGACTACTACAGCACCAGCAGTATAAACGGCATTGTTGAACCACATACGAGTAATATATTAATACTAAGATTAATTTATCCTCCCTTCGGTGGCACTATGTATTCATTATAAACCATCACTTACGTATGTGCATTTGTGAGGAGACACAGTACGTACATTTTTTTACTAGTGAGGAAGACATTGTTCTTTCAAAAGTCAATTTTTTTTGTTAATTAAAAACGTAAATAAACAAAAAATTTTAAGTACTTTAGCATAAAACTACCTAGGTAGTCTTGTAATGCAACTTAGACATGTTTATTTTTCACAAAGTGCAGAAAAATAACAATCATAATAATTATATTCAGCAAGAGTTATGTATTTTTATGTAACATCTAAAATACTAAACGCGGCAATGGTATCTATATTATGTAAGATATACAGATTGCTATATCTAGTTCAATAGGCATTTTGTACGGTAAATAGGTATTAAAGTTACACACAAAATGATCTTGAAATCAAACTACATTAGCAGATTCAAATGTCCAAATTTTGTTATAAAATTCTAAGTGTTTTATGAATTACAATATTTCCTTTTCTTCAACTGCTGGTGCTATAGAAGCCTGAGTTTAGGTGGTATTGCATTCTTTCAATTAATTAATTATATTAAAATATATATATTTTATAGGTATTTGAATATATACTTGTATACACAATAATTAAACCTGTTATCTTAATTGATGAAGACACTAAAAAAATAACCATTAATTAAACAATTTTCTATTTTAGAGGCTCTCTGGTTTAAAGTTTCTTTTTAAATATTTTTCAATGAATATAAGACGTCAACTACTAATGCCAGACTCACCCTGATTAGCCGGTCGTGGTGATTGTTGGTATTGTTGATAATCCTGTCGTGGAGCTACAGTGGGAACAGAAGGTTGGTTAGGAACCTGCAGGGCTTTCTGTACCAATCCTGTCAAGTTGGCGAGTTGCCTTTCCATCTTTTCTACGCGAAGCCGTTGCATGTCCTCGATCTGGGGCCTGAAAAATAATTATAAAGGAATCCTATCTATCGTTCTGGGATGAGAATGTCTTAAAGTTTCTCTTGGCCCAGGGGAATTCGCTTATGGCTAAATTTTACGCGCAGACGTACATATTGTGGCCACAATGTTACGTTGCACAGCAGATCATTGATATTACATTCAAGAAATTTAGCACCGATCTGTAATGTTTTACTACAGATTATTGGTAAACTTCTTGAATTAACATCTACGAATTTTCTTGAAAACATATAAGACGTACCAAATGTTTGTGTTGTGTTGACTTATTTTTTGTACCTATTTTTTTGTATTTATCACTTAGGTATATTGTATTTTTACCTTCGATTACTTTTAATGTTTTTTGTATACTACATTAATCAGTGATAACAATACTACGAAACAATATATTTATATCAATGTGGGGGTACCTATATACGTTGCAACTTAGAATATACACCTATTAATTAGTCGGTGCCTAGTCTAAAAATAATAAAGCAATCATATAATAACAAACACAATACGTAGTTATGTATACTTATAATAACATTAACATCATTTTATGGCACTGACTTCAAACACATCAGTAGGTGTCTAGCACGGAAATCGTATGTAAAATATCAATTATTTTTTGGTATTTTAGTTCCTAGATATCTTTTGAAGGCGGTTTTTATTTTATTTAAAAATAGTTTATGTATTAGCCAGTGGTGTGATTCACTGCAACACTAAGGGTTGACAGTGCTCTTTCTTTTACTGAATTGATGTCCCAATATACTCGGAGTAGGATTGCAGATATAAATGTTTCTTTTATAATTGAAACACACCGATATACTTCACGGTTAATTAAGATAAATAGGATAGGAGTACCAACCTGTATAACTAAAATATTGTGAAATATCTATCATTGCCAAACTAATGTGCCCATTTTTTCAGGTTCTTTCTCTTTATTTTTAAAATCAATAACCTTTTTTTAGCCGTGTGGGGCCGGCTTTAGAATTGTCCCACTCCTCTCTACCCACGGGAGTTGTAAGAGCCGACTGAGGGAATACCGGGGGAGTGGGCAGTAGCACTCCCTCGAGTATTAACAACATCAACTGTGATCGCCATCCCGCCTGTCAAGCGTGGCGATTACGCATTATCCCACATGACGGAACCGCTCGTTGTGGCGTTCTCTTGGGGAGGCCTATGTCCAGCAGTGGACGTTGAAAGGCTGATGGATGATGATGATGGATGGATGGATGAACCTTTTTTTTGCCATCTTTTTTTGGTACGATCATTGCTTGTAAAATTAAAATCGTCGGAACAATGCATGCGAATACATCCAGCAAATGGCGTCACCCAAGATGGTAAGAAATTAATTGGTAGCTCTGAACAAATGTTAGAATAGCTCAATTAGCTGAGCCTCTGGATTAGTATTCTAGAAGACGCCACTTCAGTCCCCGCTCGCAGTTATCTAAAATATATTGTATATTTTTACACTGTATATCCTAACAAGCAACTTACTTCACATAGTCGTAACATTAAACACCATCGTAACGTAATGTGTTGGAGACACTAAATAAATAACTACGAGAAGCCTTAATCGGTCACCGAATCTTGAGACGGAAAAGTCCAACGTAATAAAATATGTCTGCATAGTAGAAACGATACATATTTAACATATATGGCATTCATTTAACTAAAGTACTTTGTAAGACAGTGTAACTAAGTTTTTTTCACTTATAATAATTATTATCTATATTTTAATTTGTTAATTTAATTAAAAGTAAACACTTGCAGTAAGTTAAATGACTTTACAGATAACTTGAAAGATCTTAAATAAAAAAAATATTCTATTTACTAATAAAATGCTCAAATTTAATATTTACAAAAACATGATTCTAGTAAAGACAGACTAAGTTACCTATGAACTACTGTATGGTAAGTTTGAAATCGTATTGTTTTTGAAATAATCTCTTTTTTCACCTTTTATTTCTATAAAAACATATTATTTTTGTTAGCTGTTTCGCAAATGAGAAATAGGCAAGTTTGATAAATACAACAACACCGCTGGCTGTCGTAAAGAAGGTATAATTTATATCTGTTGCTTACCTTTACTACTAATGAAAAATTAATCTAAATAATTCGTCCATTTAGGTATTAGGTTCACAAAAACTGCATGAGGATATAGGGTAAACTATAGTATTGCTGGCACCCCCTTAGTCAAATATTAATTTGTGTTTCTATTAAAAATCTCTAATTAGATTGATTAATGCATTTTTATTTGAAAATATACATACCAGAGAAACCTTTATCAATGTTTGTTAACATTTTAAACACATACCGATTTAAAAAAAATACACCATCTCAAATATGCCTAAAGTGCCAATTATTATACAGTTTACCCTTTCAGAGAAAAGAACAATACTATCTTATCTGAGCATAATTAATCTGAAAACAAGCACGTGTTTCTGGTGACATAGTATTTGCCATTTATTTAAGTATGCTTCATTTACCTGGTATCATATGGTGGGCGAGGCATAGGTCGAGGAGCATTAGTTAAGGGGTTCACACCGTACATCTGGTAGGAGTCTTCGATCATAATGGCATCGCTGTTAAAAATGCATTAACAATTTTATTTATATATAGAGTCGTAAAGACATTTAAAAAGCAATTGAGAAGTGCAAAGTGTCGTCATCGGCTACTGCGATGGCTTAGCGTTCTAGAGCACTTTCCCGGATAGGAAGGGACGCAGGTCGAACTTTTTCCACTGTCACAATAATTTGTTCTTTACCAATTTTATTGTTGCATACTATTTTAGTATATGAAAATTTAGTGTGGATATGCAATGATAATATTTAGTGCTAAACAACTTTAAGGACACATCCTACTTTTATCTCAGAAGATGATTCCTGCGGGATAGCTGAAGCCCATACGGAGGCTGTTGCGGTCATAATCTAGTATATATGTAAGTATAATGAAACCTTGGAAAACCACAGATTTTCTTAAAACATTAACCAGCCTCATGCCTCGTTTAACTATTAAAAAATAACCATAACACTGTTTTTAATGCTCAGTCTTATAAACATACTGGTATATACACTCACCCGCTCTCTTCATCAATGACGGGAGTTATGTTAGGTCTGTTAGCTGATGGCCCCAAAAACTGGGTGTAATAAGGATCTTCATAGGAAGCACGGGCGGCAGCACGTTCTGGTGAAGACATGTATCCTTCACCATGACCTGCATTTATATATATCACTGTCAATACCATAAAGTTTATCAGCTTGTACCGATTTAGTTTTACAACATATAGATTGATATAATACTTTGAAAATGTTTGTTGTACCTACATATGTGGAGACAAAGCTATAAGTATTATCAAAGCATGCGAATTTCATAAAAGTTTGCAATATAAATATTCGTAAGTACACCATTTGAACGTGAAATAATTTAATTCATACAATACCTGGAGTTAAAGTAGATTTCGTAAATTTATCAAAACTTTGAATATGAGTCTATAATTTGATTATTATAAACCAGAAAAGGGGTTTAGAAGGGTTGGGTAGTACTTGTACATTCGTTGAGTTTGATATTAAGAAGATTGAATATCCTTGCAAGTACAGGGTTAATGGAATACACAATTAATAAAAATACACCAAAAAAAATAAGTGCTCTCACTAGCTCTATGAAAAGTTTATACATATAGATAAAGCATTAGCAAATAAGTTTTGGAAGCAATAGTAATTTATTCATAGCTGCGGGCCAGGTTACCGGGGATCGTGTATAGTTGGTCGGACGCCCGGGAGCAATCGGCCGCAACGAAGGGGAAACAGCGTTCTGACCCACTGCCTGGGATGTACGTGCGCAACGGCTTGGTCGGCACAGGGGGACCTACACACACCGTCTGTACCTAAGTAACAACCCAGCACAAACCCTCATACCCTCACAACCATCTGACCTCCAATTTTAAAAGCAACTTTCTGCTAAAGGTTCTGCTTTCTTCTGCTAAAGGTTCTGCTTCTCGTAATATTAATCATATGATCTGGGTGAAAATATAAAAAGAGATTTTTTTTTAAATGATAAGATAATGATTATGATTTCATGGCGTACTGTTTATTGAGAAAACTCCTGCGGAAGTTGAATAAGATAGAGAATATTCATTGTTACCTGCGCCAGGATGGGTCTTCACTCGGTCCGCTGGCACTGGTGGCCCAGCTGGTGAATAAGCGCGCAGTATAGAACCACCGCGTGGCAGGGTGCTCGGGGTCTGGCCGCCCATATAATAAGCGGGTGGTTTCCCCTGTAAAACAAAGCCTAATTTATAAATTTGGCCATGTAAACCATTTATAGTTGTTTTCTTTTTAGCCCGTAGTCCATAAAGATAAATAGAGGCGGGCCCTATGTGACGTCATTAATAACGTAGGTATGATAACTATGTAAATATTACACATTGCATATTTCAAAACACACTGTTGAGCGCGGATCTTTCCTCATAGTGGGAGCATTTTTGGCAAGAGTTCACCACACTGACCCAATGCGTATTGTAGACGTCACAAGCACAATAATAGGGTCTCCTGACATTTTAATGTCATAAAATAAATATCATATACTAGCCTGTACGCGCGGCTCCGCCCCAGCCAATAGCTGATTTTTAGTTTATAACTCAGGTTTTCCAGATAGTAGCGAACTAAAATAAATACATGCTTTTTAAATCTAATTAGGAGCTAACAAACAAAAAAGTTTCATCAAAATTCGTTCAGTAGTTTTGGTGTGAAGTTCGAACAAACAAGCAAAAAAAAACGCAAAAAAAAAAAAATCTAAAAAAATATTGTTTTGTGTTCAGATACACCTAAATAGAATCCATTATTTTTTTCTCAAATATCTCAAATGGGCAGACATAGCGCTGTTACCGCTTTTTGATGGTATAGATATCGGCCTATGCCATTTGTATCTATACTACGAAAAGCAATTTCAACATTCCATATAGATATATACAAACAACATTGCATAGCAAAATTATTATTCAAAGGCTGATTATCGGTTTCACTACAGAAAGCTGAATATTATTCCTATTCGATATTTACTTGTATTGTAAGCTGAAATACAATTCGAACAGTGCAACAATGTACTTGTACAAATACCATCGTGGTTTACAAACACAATAACAAATCATAAACAATCGTTTATACTACGGGGCAAGATTCAGTCAGCGTTTCATTTTACTAGTGAGACGACCGGGTTATTGTAGTTTTTTATTACTTCATTATGCGGATGGAGTGTCTTCGAAGTCAAGTTTAATACCATATAATATGTAAATAGAGTTTAGAAATAGAAGTGGATGATTTAAATATCGGTAGTTATTAGACCAAAATGACGTGGTTGAATTTAATTGTGTTCTTCAGCACCGTGACCTCTGGCTTGACGATTAACAGGCCGGTTTATAAAGCAGTCCTCACACAAAAAGGATATGCTCAGGTTAAATATAATATTAAAAATAAAGGCCTGGTTACAAAATTGAAAGTCATTGGCAAAAGACCTCCTCCTTCAGTGCGACCACATTCTTAATTCAAAATTAAACTAGTTTACTATAAAAATTTTCTTACAAAATTCATAAGACAAGTTTAATAAGGCCTATTAATCAATATTGTTGTTAAAAAACTTTTGTAATAGCTGATTGCGGTTTAAACCAGTTAAAAAGTAAAAGAACTTTAGATCTGAGCGGATACTTTAAACGAGTTTGTTATACATTCCAGTTTATGCAGTACGATATCGAGACACCACCTATAAGAGAGTTTACATTCTGCACATGGTTCCGAATATATGAAGTACGTGGTGATCAAACAATATTTACGTACGTTGGTAAGTAACTCACAATCCTAACTATTATAAAGCTGTAACAGAGCTGTCTGCACATTTAAGATATTTGAGAAAAAAATACTGTATTAGGCTATATAGGCGTGTTTGAACAAAAACATTTTTGACTGTTATTTGTTAGCGCATCACGCAATAACTACTGAACGGATTTCGATGCAACTTTTTTATTTGATAGCTCTTGATAAGACTTAAAAATGGTATATATTAAATATACTTATCCAGCTACTATATCGGGAACCCGAGATATAATCTAATACTAGCTTTTTGATTCTGATATCTATACTTATATAAAGCTGTAACAGAGCTATGTCTGTACATTTAAGATCTTTGATAAAAAATGACTGAATTAAGCTATATAGGCGTGTCTGTGTGACACAAAACGATTTTTTTTTAGATTTTTTTGTCTGTTTGTTTGTTCGCGCATCACGCAAAAACTACTGAACGGATTTTGATGCATTTTTTTGTTTGATAGTTCTTGATTATACTTAACAACTGGTTTACATTTTTATCCCGCTTCTATATCGGGAACCTGAGATATTACCTAAAAACTACCTTTTGGCTTGGGCGGAGCCGCGGGCAAGGGCTAGTATATTATAAAGCTTTGCAATCTGATTCTTTCTGATGAATGTCTTTAGTATAATTTACGTCTACTTGGAGAGGTACTGTGTTGATAATACCGTCGGTATATCGATATCATAACTCGAATCATTTGATGCCATTCCATACATAGTTGGCTGTTATTTGCGAAACAAAATTAAATGAGGAGAATGCATGTAACCGAATCACCAATACAATGTGTCACAAAGTAGCGGAGCATGTCAATTGCTAAAAAATATAGATCTAAAATGTTTAAAAAATCGCGCCATCAAATAGTATGAATTTTAATTGCAAAATTAAACTTACTATATTGGATGCATGTAAATGCTTGCCGTTAGATGGCGTTGGTCGTAAGACAAATGTGATAAGGAGATTGGGATGATCAAAAGATCGGTAGGATAGCTCAGTGGCTTCTAAGCCACTGAGCTAAGCACTTCCCCGGATTGGAAAATACGCGGGTTCGATTCCCGCTCCTACTAGAAATCTCTTTTTCCATATTCACAAATAATGTATTGTAAAAAGTAAAAAAATCTCCAACAATTATAAGACATTTCAGTTATTTAATAATAATTTATTTGCATAAAACATTTACAATTACACATCATAATATGTACTAATAGGTTGGTATAACTAGCTGTCTCTAGTATTGTTGGCAAAATATCGATGGAAGATGATTGCGACGATGACATTAAGCCGCAGAATTTATTACTTTGCGCTATTCTTTTTTATATTTTTGTAATTTTCATCAATTGAGTCTCATGGAACTCTTTGCTGGACTGTGATACAAAATCAATAAACGTATCGGTTTCGTACGTCCACGTAACACCTAAATGTAAGTACCCACAGAGCGAATAAATATCGGCAACAAGCGCTTTCTTTTGATGTTTACCGCTAAAAACTCTCCCAACATTTGTTTACAATTTCTGTTGCTATCTCAAGGTAATAAAATTACAGAATCTTTTGTCACCAACACGTGTAGACAACACAAAAATTGGCAATTTTTCTTTGGTGGATACGCAGCTTTAGATAGGCAAGATAGGCAACCACAATTCTGCTTTTTCCGGTAATAGTCGTTTTACGAAGGACGGTTGCACTAGCTTCCTAACCCACAGGGTTGCTTAACGTTATTCCTACATAACTCTTTTTTATTTATTCGATTCCTAAGAGGCATATATAGATTCTCAATAATTCGCAACTATCCAATACAAAAATATTTATACAAGCTCCACTGTTAGTCATAGAGATTAACATGACTAAACAAAAAAACCTCTTCAACTTTATTATATTAATGTAATCTGTAACAAAGAAATAACATAAATATTTATGCAGTGTGTAATTAATAAATAGATTCATGTGTGCAGTGATGCACACAAATGAGTATCGTAGAACGATTCTAACACTAGTTATCTGGGTCAGTAATTAGCGGGTAAAAATTTTACTTTAGCTATTTTCTTTCTATTTATCAATTTAATGTAAACTAGTTAGTACTTTTTAAATAATGTTATGTGTGCATTCCTGGAAACGATAGTCTATTAATATATTTTTTTAAATGAAGGCATGAATGTAACTTTAACCTATCCTAAATTTCAGCAAACGGCAACAATCGAGTTATAAGGCTTTGGTTGGACTCGAGTGGAAAATATATTAAAATAACCATCAATGGTAAAGTTACGTCAAGTTCTCCAGTTGAAATAGCAAAAGATGTCTGGCGACACGTTTGCGTGTCCTATCAATCGGATTATGGAGCCTGGGCTCTATACGTGGATTCCCGGCTTATTTCTTGCCAATCTTCACAAAGTGTGAGTGTATATATGTATATCTACCAAAATGATTAATACGTAATTATACAGATTAATAATGAGCTAAATATTTTCTGGTGAGACGATCATACCACTCGTTTTATTTATCTCATATTTCCAACACTAACATAATTATCTATTATATTATAGTGAAGGTCAGCTCTAACACGATTTTGTATGCAAACGATTATTATAATAAATCGATACACATAAGTGTTACGAAACTAGATCCTCAATGAGATTTTGCGTCATAAGGATTTCCATATTAAGTGTCACGATCACTTGCAGCTAATCAATGCTAAGATAACAACGAATGTATGAAATTCTAAAACATAGTTTATTGTTTTAAACAATTTTAAAAAGCCAGATTATTGTTGAGCTAAACAATTTTAGCTCAACAATAATCTGGCTTTTACTTTTTTTCATGAATCTTTAATGAGTATTATAGTACTTTTTTTTGTTTAGGCGGGAAAAAATGTACCTAACCGCCCACCCGTCGTTCGGGGCAACGAACAGGGTAGTGTGGGGCCCGCACCCACTAACGAAACCCGCCGTGTGCCGTCTCTCCGCCTGTGTTGACCGACCACTGGTACTGTGTTGGATTACTTCAGTGGCCAAGAGTATTATAGTACCTAGAACTTTAAATGTTCTAAAGTAATCTGTAATGTGTAAAAGTTTTGTTGTGTCATACGGTACACGAACATCTATCATTCGACAATTATATAGCGCCATTAAAAGAAAATTTTAATTGAATTTTTCAGATAAACGGATTCGTACTGCCGGGTGGTGGAAGTGTTATTATTGGTTACGGCACTGATATTAATGGTAGGTGTTACTTTTATCACTATTTCAATGGTAACTTATTTTTTCTTTAAAATAGTTATCATGTATACTCAACATGTATACTATATATATATATATATATATATATATATATATATATATATAGTATACATGTTGTGTTCTTTAACACACACAGATCACAATCAAAATGTATATATATATATATATATATATACATTATATATTTTACAGGTGCACAAAACGGTTTAGAAGGAGAAATATTTGGCTCTAACATGATCTTGATATCAACTATAGAAAGGAACTATACGATAAAAATTAACCCAACATATGAGCAGAAACCATTTCACAGAAACAGGATGAAAGGAGGCGAACTACATCCTAATTACGTCATCTTAAGCGACTTACAAAGCGATGAGGTTAATAATAATTTTGAAACTACTCAGGTTCCCATCGCAACAACTACTACTAAAAGTTTTATTAAATTTAAAACACCTCATAGTTTTATCGAACATGAAGTTGGTTTGAATTCCAAAAATAAACAGTTTATGACTGATCTGTTTGGCAACGATAATTTATCTGTTCCTGTGACTGACAAAACTAAAGAAAGCGATATTAATCATATCTGGAATTTAAATACAGAGGCCCATATAGGTAAATATAAAATACGTAATAAAAATAACAACGATCCACTCCAGTCAAAACACGTACCAATAGAATTTCCTGAACCACCTGAACATGAAATTCCACCGCCTGTATCTGAGTCTATTTATAAAGCTTACGAAGACACAACAGAACATAATCATACATTCAACAAAAAGTATTTGAAACCTTTACCAGAAATAGAACTACCGCCACCTATAAGCAAAAATACTAAAACTTACGGTCAATGGACAAGTTCTCAGTTTGCAGGAAGTGTCTTAAATTACTTGAAAAATCAGCAATTGCACTTCAGAGAACAAAAGAGAATTATAACACCACAAACAATACCTCTGGTCAAAATCTCTGATAACTTTCCCTATGCATCTGATTTCAAGGTAGTAAAATTACGTCCACCATCTGAATATCAACGAAGAAATTTACTAGAAAAGCAATTATTTGATACTAAAAAAACACAACAATTTAACGTGCATGTATTTGAAGAAGATCTTCGAAATAACATCAAAAAATCTCATGCACAAATCAAGCCCAAAAATGTCGAAATTTCTAACACAGGTTTATCTAGAAAGCGTCAGGAACATAGATTTTATAGAAACGTTGATAATCAAGAAAACAGTCAAGAAAGTTCTGAAAATGTATTTCGTACAAAGACATTACATTTACCTACTACTAGTAAAAAAAGTCACGTTGCAGATGTAAACCTACAAACACAAAATTTGTTGACAATACTTCCTTTCTTAAAGTCATTAGAATATTTTATAGACGATTCGATAAACACACAAACAGAAAATTCAACCAAAGCAAATGATGTCTATACACGGAGCTTATCCATAGGCAATAAATGGCATAATGTCAAATCATATAACAACGACTATACACCACGCGAGATAAGAATAGGTTTTAGTGATAGCCAAAATAACTTAGATGAAAAAATTGCGCAGGTCAATAAAAGGCACCCAGCGGTTCGTTTAAAATACAAACACGAAAATCGCAAAGTAGTGAAATATAAAGACGATGAGACTATATTAAAAGGCAGAGAGCTGGCTATGGCGGTATCTAATCAATCTGATTACAATAGAGATTCTGTGTCTATTTTCAAGTACAATCATGGATTTTTACCTATGAAGAGTAATAAAGTGGCTGATAAAATTAGGGAAAGGTATGGCATTTCAATCATGGATTTACATAATAATTACAAAAATAACTTTAATAAACAGATAAAAATAGGAAATGCTCTGAACGAACGAACGATACTTGGTAATAATTTGGCCTATAACACCAAAAGTTTTGTTGGTGGAGATGAGAGGGTACCGGATATACAAAAATACAGGGCGAGTACAAATAATGATGAATTCTTTACTGATATTCCTGGGTCATTAGGTCCAAGAATATGTAAGAATTTGGAACTATACGATCGAGTATTGTATGTTCAGCCAGATGAAAGTATTGACATGACACATATACTGTCGCCGGTCAAAATGAGAAATATTGGTATTGAATTTATAATGCAAAATTACAAAAAGTGTTCCTTGGAAGAATCTCCCATTCAAAGCAATGCTATGCTATTCATAGATTGGAATAAGACACCAGTAAGACTTTTTGGCGGTGCATATGCTAGAAGGACCACGGATTTATGTGGATTTTTTTAAACACTTCATGGTAATAGTTCTACAGATTTCATGATCAAAAAATAGTGATCATTAGTAGGAAATACTATTCAGTTATATTTTACATTCAAATTTACTATCTACTGTTGTACTCAGTATTTTTAACACGCTTTTATTAGCTTCATACGTATGTTAGTATGTTAACGGAATCTTCGAACGTGATTTTCAACCACTTCAAAACGTCGGATTGATTTGATACTTTACACACATATCAAGGACCAATGACAATGCAATCATTTGAGTTTATCCGTTTTTAGGGTTCCGTAGCCAGTAAGGAACCCTTATAGTTTCGCCATGTCCGTCCGTCCGATGAAGTTTAAAGGCAAATTATCACAGCTTAGTAGGTTTTATTTATTTTAAGTAACAGTACTTTTGATACTATTTTGAGACTAAAAAGAAGAAAATCAATTATTGTTCAAAGAACTAAAATGATAACCGTTAAATAACTAGTTGAACTAAAAAGAAGTAAATAATATTACAATAATTAATGATTGTAAAAAAGCGTTAGGTGCTTGAAATCAAATGTTACAAATAGGTCACTTATATGGTAAAAAGCACCCCACGCTTTTTTACAATCATTATTTATTGTAAATATGATTTACTACTTTTTAGTTCAACAAGCTATTTAAAGCGTGTTATTTAATTTTTTTAAACTATATTATATATAGGTATATTATATTTATTTAGTATTTTAATTCGCGAATTCAGCTTTTGGAACCAAATTTTAGGCAACTTTTCAATTTTGAATCATGATTAAAATGCTCCTACATTTATTTTATTCAAATCTATATAAAAAAAAATATTTTGTATCACTTGTATAATGTTTGAATTCATAAATGCAGGGCCGCGCCGGCCCGCAGCATCTGTGTGCGAAACCGCGAGCGCCTGTTTTTTCACGAATCTTCATGTTCCAACCATTTTTCTTTATTTTTTAATTTTGACGGAAATAAATGTTCTCCAGTTTAATATACTTAGACAATATTATCCTAAATAGGTAAAACCAGTTTGCTTCCGCTTGCCAATTACTGCAAAAAATAAAACACGAATTTATTTTTTACATACTTTATTTGTGATGTTATATCTAATTTTATACTTAGATATTAGTAACAATATAGCTGACTTTCTTCTAATAATACTGATTTAACCATTACGTATGCTATTTTTACTATACTTAAATTATATTATTTCCACTCTTCTAGCTTTTCTGTTTGCGAAATCCTTAATAGTTTCGTGTATGTCTATATGGTCTAATATGGCCTTCTCTATGGATATTGTTGCTAAATTTGTTAATCTTTCCTGGCTCATCGTTGAGCGCAGGTAATTTTTTATAAGTTTTAATTTAGAAAAGGACCTTTCCTCGCTTGCAACGATAACTGGCATAGTTAGCAAAATTTGTAATGCTATGGTGATGTTAGGGCATACAGCAGTCAAATTGTTTAAATATATTAATTTGAGAATTTTCACCACGTCATTATTTATTAAAAAAAAGACTTAATTCACACAAATCATCGGAAGAGAATTTATTCAAACAAATTATCGGCATTAATACCCAATGAATAATTTGCTGAATGTTTTTCCTGCAAACGATGACAGCTACTTTTTAATCGACTTTGATCTTGGTCATCACTTAGTTTAGATAAAAAAATAAACACGTCATTTTGATTATTCAATAAATTAAATCTTTCGTCTACGGAGGGAGGATAAAGCTTGATCCAATATATAAAAAAATACATTAATTTTAAAAGTGATTTTCGGATCATTTATAGTATGTTCTTCGTGTTCATGTCCGTGTGGTAACGGACTAAGAATACAAGTGTCACCACCCCATTCTTTCCCACGGGTGTCGTATGAGGCGACTATGGGAAGTAAGCAATTATCATCCATTGCATGACCGGTGGTAGGGCTGGGTATCAAGTGGGAGTACTCACTTGGTATTGGGCCCGAGCGCGTTGGAACCACCATCTCCCGTGTGACCGGCCATGAAGCACATCGTTGCGTTTTGGCTGTAGCAGGAGATAACCGTTTATATTTCATTTCATATCTGTGAAATGAATTGGTGAGCAGTGATTTGACAATACTCTCGGTATTGTCGAATCCATGGGCGACGGTTACCATTTACCATCAGATGGACCGTGGCTCGTCTGCCAATTCAAGCAATAAAAAAAAAATCAAAGTTTTTGGAGTCTTACAACGTCTTAGGGATCTGTAAGTCTCAAATTCAGCCTCGACATCAAATTTTTCGGCAATTTTCATGGCATCATTTACAATTTCCTCAAAATTTGCATTGGTTTTTATCAATAACTTCTTTAATTCCGTTAAAGCGTCTAAAGCAACTTGCATATTCATATCGACGAACTGCAGAATTTTGAATGAAAAGGAGCATATTTTTTCTGCTAGACATTTAGCATCACATTATGCCATCTGATAATATGATGTATACCATTTAATATTTCATACAATATCATAAATTTCTGGTGAATTTGTAAACAGCATGTTTTGTAATCATTGATAGCATCTATTTTGCTTGACCATCTTGTTTCAGACAATAGTTTTAAGTCAGATTTATGACATATTTTTTTAATAAATCCCATCTTTTGGTAGAGGATGAAAAATATTTATATAATTCATGCACAAACTAAAAAACCCAGTCTTATGATGATTGATATTGGCAGCGTCGTTTACTATTAAATTTAAACTGTAGCGCACGGTACATGGAAAGCGCGGGGATTTAGATCCAACAATCTTTTTAAAGACCATTATTCTGATCGCGCATATTTGATCCATTATAATAACCCTGTCCCCTTAAGTTGTTTATGTCCAAATTAATTTTGCCTAGTTTTTCTTTTAAAAATGACGTTAATTCAGTGCCAGGTGTATCGATAATTGGACAGAAAGCTAGGAAATGCTCCGTTATTTCCAACTTTCTAGTTTCTGTATTAAAATTGACAAATCTTATTATAATACTAATTTTGCTCTACGTGTGAAACGTCAGGAGTACAATCCAGTATTATTGAAATATATTTAATAATTTGACATAAATTTAAAATAAAATGTTGAATTTGGTTACCAAGTATGTAAATTATTTCATTTTGGATCTCCAAGATAAATCAGCATATTTTTGAGATCCGAATCATTCGTTACGCATCGTATAAGTTCAGTCATTGAAAGATCGAAATTTCCTAACATTACAAAAAATTACCATTGTTACGGTCGTATAATTTTTGGCTTTGGGCACGAAAGGCCATATTTTGTATACTTAGAAATTGGAACACATATATTCTTTTGATGACATCGTCCCAGCGCTGTTTTTTAACCTCTAAAAGTTTTTGTTGTGTAAGTATACTATCAATAGTGTTTTTATTTTTAAGAGCGTGACACAAATCTGTCCGTTTTTTATAATTATTGAAATAAGCAGAACTTTTCTCATGTCTGCTGCAATACAAAGCTAGAGGTTGCCAATCACTAATCCCCTCGCATAATTTATTTTTATGGTTTGATTCAAATAGCTTGCAAGAGAAGCAAAAAGAAAAAGTAGCATTTAAAACTTCTGGCCAGAGTTCAGAGTCATCTTTGGTAAAAGTTGGTATTAGTGACGATCATTGTCTTGGCGGTGACAATGGTGTATCAGGCAGAGGCATGGACGTAACTTCGGCGGCATCATCTTAAATTAAAGACAGACAAAAAAAGACATAATGTTGCTCGCATGAGTACCTATCTACCTGTCTGAATAAAGTGATTTATCTATCTATCAATAATTATGTATAATAAATATAAATAAAATAAATAAATATGAATAATGAATATTTCTCGACAATCAAACTCCGTCTAGTCCCAAACTAAGCAGGGCTTGTATTATGGGTACTAGACAAATGACGTGCAAAAGTGATGTATAGCATTTTAAATTTGAATTTGATATACTACTAATATAGTTTTTTCTGCAAATAAATACATATTACATATACATAAACACAAATGTTTTTTTTTTCAAAGCATCTTGTGGGATTCGAAACCTTAACCTCCGGCAGCGACTACTTGTATAAAATAAAACAGTCACGTCATCAATCTGCCACATCAAAATCGGTGCAGGCGTTTCGAAGATTAAGAAAAAGACAAACAGAAATTAAAAAAGAAAATGGGTTTTTTTATTTTGATATTACAGACTAAAGTTTTATTAAATAATAGAAAATTATATAAAAAGCATAGTCATACTACTACATGAAGCGTTTTTTGAATCAGATTTTATAACACCTTCATCGATAAAATGACTGGTTTCTGTCTCCAATGATTCTTTGGAAAAGGATGGTAGAGCCGTTTACTTATTTTAGCTGTATTTTTATCACGTTCTTCTTCTTGTCTTCTTTTCCTTATTAAATTCTGGTAACCAGTTTTTTTTTTTGATTACTATCACTCATCGTGAAAACACGTTAAAGCAATCAGTAACACACAATCTATATATTGTTTTTAGTGCTAGAACTTGTTCTTATTTTAAATAAATCTATGCGCATCTTGCACTTTCGATTGAATGATTGTTCAATTGTTTTGGCTCTCTCTTGTTGCTTAAAGTCGGGGAATCCTCGTGAGCCCACCCCACTTGCACCGCACGCATCGCATTGGGTTGTGTTCATAAACTTATTCAAACAAACTCACATCACGGCAGTTCTTTTGATTTTAACGCTGAGCTCGTAACTAACGTAAACTAAAACCCAAAGCGTAAAATTAAACCACAAACGTGAATATTATCTTGGGAAACTTGTACCTACAAGCTTGTAAGCGCAATATAAGTTTTGTTATTTACAAGACATATACTTATCGATACTCCACTACAAAGAATATGTTGTTGTGTAAGTGTAACAAAAATAATTTCGATGGCGGCGCCCCTATTATCTTGGCGCCTGTGTGTGCCGCACACTTCGCAAACAGGGGCGGCGCGATCCTGCATAAATGTCATTAAATTTTTAATAGATGTATTATATAATGTATTCGCAAATGGAAGACGCTAAGATTTGCGAACATGTGAAGATCTTATGAACGCACAGCATTTTAATTTTGCACGTTTATATAAATTTGTTGTTGTTAATACAGATACATTGTTTACATATTTGGAATTTTATTATTTAACTGTTGGTTGTTTAACTGTTATTATTTAACTGGATAGTTTATGGAGTAGATATATAGTCACCCTATGCAGTACATGCGCTGGGAACGCGTACTGTATTAAACCATCCATCCATCCATCCATCAGTCTTTCGACGTCCACTGCTGGACATAGGCCTCCCTAAGAGAACGCCACAACGAGCGGTCCTGTGCGCTCATATGGGGGATTGTGCCGTAATCGCCACGCTTGGCAGGCGGGTTGGCGATCGCAGTGGATGTTGTTAATACTCGAGGGAGTGCTGCTGCCCACTCCCTCGGTATTCCCTCAGTCGGCTCTTACGGCTCTCATGGGTGGAGAGGGGTGGGACAATTCTAAAGCCGGCCCCAAACGGTTTTATTTTTATTGTATTAAACCAAATTTCTGTAACCATCCATGCATAAGCTAACAAACTTTAGTGTATCTAACTGTTTATATTATTTATAAAACTGTAACAGAGCTGTCTGTACATTTAAGATATTTGAGAAAAAAATACTGAATTAGGCTATATGGGCATGTGTAAACACAAAACGATTTTTTAAGATTTTTTTCTGTTTATTTAGCTGTTTGTCTGTTTGTTTGTTCGCGCATCACGCAAAAACTACTGAACTGATTTTGATCTAACTTTTTTTATTGGATAGCTATTGATTAGACTTAAAAACTGATATACATTTTATCCCGCTGCTATATCGGAAACCTGAGATATAACCCAAAAACTAGTACGCTAGTATGTGTATAATAGTGTTGTTCGACGGTGTTGACGAGAATATTTTCTTGGTACATTTTAGACCCTTAATTATACGTAACGCAGACTTTATTAGAGATGAATACCCACTGAATACAAATACAAACCCATAAGCTATCTACTAAGTATACCTATATTAATTGCCATATCTTGTCGGCACTAAGTCTAACAGCCAGGCAAAAAATGCTTGCAAGAGATCAAGTTTTCTAATAAAATAACTAAAAACACAGGAATACTCTCTGGGACCCTCAATTTTTCTGGGATAAATAGCAACCTCGTATGTTCTTCTCTGTGCTCCGGACAGTGGGTCTGCCAAATTTCGTGATGATCAGTTAAGCAGTTACGACGCCAAGACGTAAAAAACAAAGAAACTCACTTTCGCATTTATAATATTGGTAAGGGTAGTTGTGAGTGTATTACATATAAAATAAAAAAGCGGATGATATAACATGCAACGTATTAAATTTAGTCCAAGGTTGTAAAATAACGCTGTACCTATAGTGAAATGAAAGATTGGCTGAACAAGTCAAACTAGTTTGTGGCGTTATATTGTATTATATAATATATATTTCCCAACGTTATAATATGTACAAGCTTTATGCAGATTCAAGTTAAAATTGCTTATTATATGGTGTCACAACAACTATTTACTTTTCTATAGATTGCAAAATATTGACACTTAGGGTAACTCGCCTATACTCGTAATACAATTAGTAATCATAAAAAATAAGAGAGACAGAAATCCTAATTGCGGGGCCGAAAACTGACAATTAGAACTATTTATTTTCCTATCAATTCCAGAAGTAGGAAGTTCAGTTTAGGGTAAGGTCAATACTTCATTAGTTGGTAATAAATTGCGATTGCCCAGTAGGATAATATCATGGGGAATCAGTCTGAGAGATTTTTTATCACCAATATTATGCCTATAGCGTTAATTCCTCACATAAAAACTTACCGTCTAAACTATGTTATCATTTTGATACATTTGTCTGTCCCACTATTGGTAAGAGTAGTAATAGTAAGAGTAGAGTGATAAAGCCATAGGCGCTGGCCCAGTGCGGGTTGGCGTGTATGTTATCAATTACAGATGTTTAATTAAAAAGAATGATTTAATTAAACTATCAGTAACTCTCATCCCTCAAAATTCATTTTGCAATTCATATTTCGGCGCGAGCCTTACAATGTTTAAAATATTATTTACAATAATAATAGTAAATTTTAACAAATGTGGACTGGGACACTATTGCAGAGAAATTGAAAAATTGACACTTACACACAACAAAGTTACATACAACAAAGTTCCTCGGAACGAGAAACAGACTTTTATTACCCTTTGGTTTTATAATAATAATACCTATATCTTTATTGCAGACACAGAGATCCATAGTAAAATAAGTAGAAAATAATATCCATAGCACAATTATAAAGAAAAAAAAAAGAAAAAAGGATGGCATTAAATTGAAATGTAAATTCACCCTAAACCGTATGTTAATTGCCATTGAAACATCTCTTATAATTTATACATATAATTGCGGCACGATAAGGTGTGTAAACGATAACAGTTATCTTAATGGGCATGTTGCGATATTGTCGGGATGAAGGAAGAAAATAATCCCGATAGGGAAGTACGTTATCTATACTATTTCACAAATTATTCCGAGCAGTAATTAGTTGATATTAATGATCCGGAATGAGCTTTAGTTTCATTATTATTTAGTTTAGCGTTATAATTAATATAAAAACCTTAAATGGCTGACGGTGATGTGGCACTCATAGTTAAGTTGTTGTTATCCTTGAATTAGTCAAAGCTTTTTTATTATTCTACGTGGGTGGGAAATTAGTTCAGAAACCGGTAAAGAATATAGGTAGCCTATGTTCTTTGATAGCGAAAAATGTTATAGTTCCTGCCTCTGTGGTGCAGCGGTAGTGTAAGCGACTGCTGATCATGAGGTCTCGGGTTCAATCCCCGGGTCGGGCAGTATTATTAAGATTTTTCGTAAGAAAAAAATCTCAGTAGCAGCCCGAAGTTTGGAAATGTGCCCGGTAGACGTAAATAGGCTCGCCCCCTATTACGTGGGACATAAACATAGCTGGCGAGTAGTGGGTGTGTAATACACCTCTGCCTACCCCTTCGGGGAATACAGGCGTGATGTTATGTATGTATGTATGGTGAAAAAGAAGCATATGGACCACCTGATGGTTAGCGGTTACCACAAACAAAAACAGAGGCATCACACGCGCGTCGTCATCTACGAGGTGAATAAGAAGTATAATAGGAGAGGGTAGAATGGATAATATCGCCTCTATTATATAGATAGGGAGCTTGGGATGAGATGGCTTGAGTGAGAGTGCCGTAGTGGCACTCTCACTCACCATACCAAACAATGGTTGGAGTACCTAGCGTTGTTTCACGCTGATCTTCTATGAGGAACTTCTCCAACCTAACCGGCCCATTCCTGCTGGGATAAGCAAGCTAACTATGCATTGTAGAGATGAAGAAGTAAAGGCAGTAATATAGAGTTCAATCACCACTTCAAACAAACATATTTATACAAATAAATTAAATTGAAGTGTCTGTTTTTTTTTGAAGACCACACCCTGCTCTAAGGAATAATCATTGTATCGCGGAAGACTTTACAAACATACAATTTCAAAGTACACCCAGACTCAAAACAACCATGAACAAATCAGAACTGATTTGGGCAAGACTATCACTAGCAGGTAGCTAATTTATATTAAAAGTTTTAAATTTAGGCTGCTCTTATTTTAAAAAGTAATTAGGGTTCTGCACAAAAATATAAAATAACTAAATGTCACGTGGACGAAGCCACGGGTTGTGTATAGTACTTATTAAATAAAATATTTCATTGCATACCTTATCATTATTAACATCATAAATGTGGAAGTGCGTTTGTTTGTTATGCATCACTAGAAAGAAAGAAAGCAGTGAAAGAAATATATTTATTTGTGCCACACATATACAAAAATAATCCATCAGCGTTTAAAAGTCCACTACTGGACATATGTATGTGTAAAACCCCCATTTTGAGGAGGCCTATGTCCAGCAGTGGACCATGAAAGGCTGATAGATGGATGGATGGCCTGAACATAGGCCTCCCCAAGATATTCCCCATGGATAGAGCCGTAATTAATATATTATTAAATACCTATATATTATGTTCGTTAAAGGATTGGGCACATAACCTAAGAGTCACGTACTTATTGTGTAGAGAGACGTTGTCCTGTCCGAACATTGGCGTTTCGTTTGGATGGAGTAATTTATTTCAACTATTAAGTTAAAAAAATGGGGTTGATGGTGTGTGAAATAATGTTTTTAGGATAGGTATATGATTTAAATTGGAATAATTTGAATAAAAAATTCTAAAAACCCTATCGTGGCGCCACCTACTGGGTCCAATTGCAAGTCTAAGCCATCCTTGAATCCACTTAAATATACACAAAAAAATACATGAAAATCTGTCCAACCGTTTAGGAGGAGAGCAATTACATATACACGGACAGAACATTATATATTTTTCGGTTATATCTCAGGTTCCCGATATAGTAGCGGGATAAAATGTATACCAGTTTTTAAGTCTAACCAAGGCCTTTCAAATAAAGATAAAGAAAAAGTGCATCAAAATCCGTCCAGTAGTTTTTGCGTGATGCGCGAACAAACAAACAGACCAACAGACTAAAATTCTAAAAAAAATGTTTTAGGATTAGACACGCCTATATAGCATATTACAGTCATTTTTTCTCAAATATCTTGAATTTACAGACACAGCTCTGTTACAGCTTTATAATAGTATAGAAGAGATGTCTGCAAACAGTCTTGAAGCCCTATGGTATACCAGGTATTATACTTAGAGTTCTTGGAATACATCCACCATCGTGTCTATATCGACGTGTATTGCAACTCCCTAAAGAGATATATGGCAATCAACTTGATCATAGCGATCAGTTATTCCATTCAGCTAAGCTCACAGTGGGCTTACATGAATATATATTATTTTATTGGCTTTGAGGTATCGTATTAGGATTATCAATGGATTACTTTTCTGCAAATAAAAGCTGGTCTCCCGTTAGAGTAAGATATGGCTATATACATATACTGTATATGAGGGTTATATTATATACTAGCTACTCCATCCGCATAGATTTTTTTTGTGTAATACCTAATTAAAAAGCAATAAGATAAATTAAAAATTCTCGGAACAAATTTCTACTGACTTTACGCTTTAATTTTAAATGTTAATTGATGTTTTGATCTGTATTTTAGCACTTGACATGCTTGCTTAGTTAAAGAACAAATTATTGTGAAAGTCGAAAAAGAGAACTCGAACTAGAACTGCCTCGGTGGTGTAGCGGTAGTGTATGCGACTGCTAATCATGAGGTCTCGGGTTCGATCCCCGGGTCGGGCAATGTTATTGAGCTTTTTCCTAAAAATAAAAATTTTCAGTAGCAGCCCGGAGTTTGGAAATGTGCCCGGTAGACGTCAATAGGCTCGCTCCCTATTATGTGGGACTTAAACATAGCTGGTGAGTCGTGGGTGTGTAATACACCTCTGCCTACCCCTTCTGGGAAAATAGGCGTGATCCTATGTTTTTTTTTTCGAAAAAAAGAGCTTTACTGCGATCGTGTTTCGAAACTTCCAATCTGGGGAATTAATATATCTTAGAGTACTATAATTATATTCTGAAGGCAGGTGAATCTAGTAGATTATTCAGTAGTACTTACTTATCATCACGTCATCTCCCTTGCGGGATAGGCAGAGAGAACAGATTGCCAAAAGGCTCTATTTTTGGATACATCTCTCGCTTCCTCATCATTCATAATGTTACATCGTAAAATTATTAATTAATTCAATAGGATAATTGCCTTAAAAATCGTGTTTAAAACTTTTAATATACTCTATAGATTTTTTGCCTACAATTATTACTAATATTATAAATGCGAGATTGAGTTTGTTTGTTTATTTCTTTATTACACTTTATAAGTGCCTCTGAGTTGCAGCGATAGTGTGAGCGACTGCTGATCATGAGGTCTCTGGTGCGATCAGTGTTATTGAGCTTTTTCGTAATAAGAAAAGCCCGGAGTTTGGAAATGTGCCCTGTAGACGGCAATAGGCTATTACGTGGGACTCAAACATAGCTGGCGAAACGTGGGTTTGTAATACACCTCTGCCTTCGGAGAATACAGGCGTGCAGATATATTTTTTGCTGTTTTACTACACTTTTACAATGTAACTACTGAATCACCATGAAGTTTTTTATACATATATAGTCGGAGGCCCCCAAAAGTGAAATTAATGGTTCCTATAAGATAACTATTTTTCATTTAATAGTTTATAATCTAAAGTCCATAAGGACGAATTCATGTCTAAATAATAAATATAAATCATACGAATGGAAACGTAAGTGTAATAAAATATATCAGACAGACACTTCTGATGATAGTAACTTATATATATCAACAAGATCTAGATACAAAATGACTTCACTGTATTGTGGGGCTTATTGCATAATACACGAGTAAGCAGCCTGATTGGCGTCTGTTGTAACCGTCCACCGGGCTAAATCACGACGTATTTAACTTAAGTTTGCAAGATAGTTCAAGATAATAAGCATATATCAAGCTTAGCGGTATAAATCGTGTTTGCCGACTAACATACTCGAGGTATTTAGAACATGATTTGGCTTAGAACGTTCAACGTTTTATTGGCAATAGCGGTTGCAGTGAGTTTTATGTTTTAACCATTGCAATGTTCTTCTTAACTATACTGTTCCATAATCAAAGAAAATCACAACCTTGCAGTGAAGCACTAAAATGTAATATTTTTTTCTACTGTTTTCTGTCCCACTAAGTGGGCACGGGTCTTCTCTCACGATGAGAGGGGATTAGGCCATAGTCCATCACGCTGGCCTTATACGGGTAGGCAGACTTCAAGAGCCGCTGAAAAAATCTATCAGGCATGCAGGTGTCCTCACGATATTTTTCTTCTAAACAGTGAAATATCACTGCTTACGAATTTCTGCTTACAAATTATTGTAAACAAATACAAACATACCCTAATTTCGAAAAATCTCGAAAAGTCAGAAGTGTGTGTCGTACGAGGTCAGTAATATGACTCGGTATCGAACTCGATACCACTATTTTTGCAGTCCTCGGTTTTACCGCTAGGCTATCACTGATATTACCATTGCAGTAATGTAAAATAGTTCCAGTGGTCCGCCAACTACCCTTTTCCGTTGCCCCGAACGACGGGGTGTGCGATTAGGTACATTTTATTCCACCTTAACAAAAATAAAAATGGGCGCGGAATGGATACCTACTGTACAAGCTCTCTATTCATTCCCTCACATTTTCCATTGGAGTGGAATATCGACTTGGAGAGATCGATGTATGACATGTGGCGTTGGTAATTTGCTATCTGTCATTCGATATTAGACACATTTATGAACAGTTATTGCCATTTTAGTCTACGTTTTTCATCTATAGTGTATTTTTAAGCGAAGTAATACCAACCCAACCCCCCATCAGCCTTTCATCGTCCACTGCTGGACATAGGCCTCCCTAAAATGGGGGTTTTACCATAATCGCCACGCTTGGCAGGCGGGTTGGCGATCGCAGTGGATGTTTTTAGGGGAACGCTTACACAGGGGAACGCTGCTGCCCGCTCCCCAGTAATCCTTTAGTCGGCTTTTACGACTACCACAGGAAGAGATGGAGTGGAGCTATTCTTGGTGCCGGCCCTACACGGCGAAGTAATCCCTAGATACAAAAAGAAATTCTGGGATATATGGCAGGAATATTTTGATTTAAGATCAAGAGAAAAGGGAATTTGGTATAAAACCATACAGTGCTCAATCTTTCATGGCCCCTGGTCCGGTGATGTCATAATTAACAGGCAATATTTAAAAATTGTTTTCAGACTCCGTTCCGGTCACTATACATCGGCAAAGTATGCGTTTCTGTTAAAAAAAATGCACCTCACACAAATGTGAGATATGTGATGTGGCTCCACCACTAACAAATGACATGCATCATTTGTTAGTGGAGTGTGATAGGAACCGGAGTAATAGGGAAGCGTTGCTGAGAGAGTTTGGGCTGATTAGAAGCAATGGGGGTATTATCCAATCCATTCTGGCCGAACCCGCTTCAGTTGCTACAAGAAGGGTATAAGAGATGGTGGTTGCTTCTGAGCAGCTCCTCCCTGCTGCTTAGATTAGATTAGGTTATGATTGTTATTAATTAAGAAGAGTACAATGGGACTGGCATATCCATGTTCCATAAAAGTCCCGAAAGTAAATAAAAAAAACCATACATTTTATTTATCACAATATCCGATGTGAAATCGCTATAATACATTTACTAATAACAAGTAGTGTAGTTAGTGTTGAACATATAAAATAAAACCTTTTTTACATGGTTACGTTAAAATTTTGTGAGAGTTTATTTTCTCTAAACTCTCACCTAATTTTGCATTCACAATATTAATCAGAATAATAAGTGATCGATATTAATTTATTAATCAATTAGTGATTTATTTAGATAGTGGTAAAAATTATATGCGAACTTCATTTAATTTTTGACACATTTAGGGCGAATAGCCGTAGCCGTAGCGTAATAGCCACACTGAAGTGTAATATTAAAGCTAAGCCGTCCAGTGTATCATTGGTCCGAGCGTGAGACGTGACGGGAAGTTTCCGCCAGTTGGCCGGCTAAAAAAAACATTTGTCAAATAATAGTTTTAATCTATGTTTGGGATTTGTTATCCAAATAATTTCAATACTTCATTACTATAACAATACAATAAAAATAAAATCTGATTTATTAGTCAGGTTAATTTTATAATAATAATTTTATAATGCTCTATAAATGATAGTTACAGTTCACTCACTGGTCAGAATCATTCACTCGCTTCTCGCATCCCAACGATCCAAAGACAATCTAGGATTTAGAAATGTCAAATAGAGATGATCATTTTTTATCTGTTGAAATGGATTCTGATATTTTAAACATTTTATGAAAATAATTGTGGTTTGAATAGTTAATATGAAGCAATTTTTGGTGTATGTGTGTGTAATATCAAGTGTAATAATCAAGACGCTCATAACTTAGGTAAAGTTTCGGATTGATGCCAAAACTCATGATTTTCGTATTCAGTACGGTTTGTTTACGTCTTAGGACAAGTTAAGAAAAATACACTATACTAATACTACAACGTATTAATGCAAATTGTGTTGGAAACTACATAAAGTATGAATAAGTTACTCATTAAACAAATAATAAATTTTGAAATAATGTTATTCTTTTCATTAAAACGCTGCATTAAAATGCTGATTACTTAATTAGTTGATTAGTTTTATCTAACATGTATTGTACCTACTTGTAATAATATTTTAAAATATTAGGTAAAAATTGTTTGTTCACTATGTAAGTATTGCGTAGATAACGGTGTTAGTTATTTGCGCATATTTTATATCTAATGTAATTTTGTATAATATAATGTGTAACTGTTGGTTATTACAAATAAATAAATAAACATAAATAAACACTAGTGTACTAATGTACCGGTAATTCAATTACATAGTAATATATCCATCCATTCATCAGCCTTTTAACGTCCACTGCTGGACATAGGATAGGATAGGAGAGGGAGGATGAAATTTTTAAAACGGAATCGTTTTGAAAGTACCATTTATGTAATATAAAAAGGAATTAAATATCAATTTCACTCAGTCATCGTTCGAAAAAAAAAATCGTTTGAAAGAAAAAAATAACATTTTTTATCTATATTTTTTTAGCATTTGACATGTTCCGCTACCTTTCAAAGTATAAATTATCATCTATTTGTGAATAAAGAAAAAGAGATCTCATTATATTTGTGAATGAAGAAAAAGAGATTTTTATTTTTTCCGCTCCTACAAAATATCTCTTTTACCTTATTCACAAATAATTTGTACTTTGAAAAAAAATAACATTTTATTGTGCGTGATATAGAAAAATATCGTGTATTGTTTTATACTACTTTTATTTTTATTCTACTTTGTTGTTTCCCATTGTTACCAAATTGTTGAGTTGATTCTTCACACTGGTAGGTGGTTTCAGTAAAAATCACTATACACCTTCAAAGCGGGTGCTGCGGATAAAACACGTACACGGGATAAGACATACTAATACAAGCAATGATTTTGAGTTTCATTGTAAGAGTAAATAAAAAAGGAAAATCTTTTATTTGCTCCATGAATCCTTAATAATATCAAAGAACTCTTATAATTTTGCTATTTTTTTATATCCACGTTTGTAGACCAGACGCGATATACGAGTACATACTGAATATTTGTATAAGCTATGTTTGACGACAGCCTTTGAAGGGACTGTAATCTATACTATTATAAAACTGTAACAGAGCTGTGTCTGTATATTCAAGATATTTGAAAAAAAAATACTGTAATAGGCTATATAGGCGTGTCTAAACACAAAACAATTTTTTTTAGAATTTTTGTCTATCTGTTTGTCTGTTTGTTTGTTCGCGCATCACACAAAAACTACTGAACGGATTTTGATGCAACTTTTTTTATTTGAAAGGCTTTGATTTGACTTAAAAACTGACATTTTATCCCGCTACTATATCGGGAACCTGAGATATAACCGAAAAACTAGATTAGGCTGCGGCGAAGCCGCTGGCAAAGGCTAGTATATGTATATACAGGCAAAATGCTGTCTAGGCTTTTCTATTTTATTATCTAAACCACATAATAGTGTGTACACCTTTAATGTTCCTGATAATTATAAGCCCAATAATACTACTTTACCTATATATTAGACTATACGACTAGACTATAGACTGGTTTTTAGGTTATATCTCAGGTTCCCGATATAGTAAAAATGTATACCACTTTTTAATTCTAATCAAAAGCTATCAAATAAAGAAGCATCAAAATCGGTTCAGAAGTTTTTGCGTGATGGGCGAACGAACAAACAGACAACATTTTTCTGTGTTCAGGCACGTCTAAATAACCTAATACTTTTTTCTCAAATATCTTAAATGTACAGACACAACTCTGTTACAGCTTTATAATAGTTAAAGATACTGCTCCTTATATTTTAGTAATTCAAACAGGTAACACATTTAGGACAGGTACTAAATTAAAACGGCTTGGTACCACGGAGTACTCTTTTTCCATACTCCGTGCTTGGTACTAAACTCAATATCCCTTCCTAAGCAGGCAGCGTTCATTCAACAACCTAGCGTCTTGATGAATTTTATTTTAAATATGGGCTCTAGCAAAAATAATACATTTTTTCTCAGATATATTTCCTGTACAGACACAGCTCTGTTACAATTATGTTTGTAAAGTCTAATGAAGCGCAGAGAGTATCTACTAAGGCCAAGTGCGGCCTTTTTAACGGACTCCGAAAGGAAAAAAACTTATTTGATTCGTAAATCCCCGTATCTTCACCCCGTTTTTCATCTTTTTTATTGTTAAAAAGGAAGTCTTTGAAATGCAGTCTTATAAATTTATGATGATGGAATGAGCGATATATATAATTTTTACATATAAATTTTTTTATAGTTAACTAGCCTTTGCCCGCGGCTCCGCCGCAGCCAAAAGCTGTTTTTTTTTTATTATATCTCAGGTTCCCGGTATAGTAACGGGATAAAATGTATACCAGTTGTTAAGTCCAATAAGAGCTATCAAACAAAAAAAGTTGCATCAAAGTCCGTTCAGTAGTTTTTACGTGATGCGCGAACAAACAAACAGACAAACAGATAAACAGACAGACAAAATTCTAAAAAATATCGTTTTGTGTTTAGATACGCTTATACAGCCAGTCATTTTTTCTCAAATATCTTAAATGTACAGACTCAGCTCTGTTACAGCTTTATAATAGTATAGATAGATAAGTCTATAACACCATAGGCTACTTTAGAGTAATCCTAAATTTATACAACTGCTGAAGAGTTTTGATGTCAAACTAATACTACATGAACAATTTCAATATATTAAAGTAGGCTTTTAAATTTAAATAACGTGTTAATAAAATAAAAATACAGTCATCTCTATAAGCTCGCGTAGGTAAACTTACCAGATATTGCGTCAGAGCTTACGAGCCAGAACTACAAGCTAATCCTTCTAACGCTCCTGAAATATACACAAAACTAATTGATAATGGATGATATGGATTACCTAATCAATAATTATTCTATGCTAATCCATATAAATGTGCACTTAATCTGTTAAGATAAATTGTAATTTTAATAGGCTATGTGGTTGAACCAAAGCTTAGTTATTACGCGCTACTGTACTTCTATACGTTTTATAACACAAAGTCTCACCGCCACGTCTATTTGCCTGTTTCTCTGTTTGAAAGCAATAACCTCAAAAACTATCAAACGGGTTTTCATGCGCTTATCACCAGTAGATGTGTGGGGAAGGTTTAGGCGTATAATACGTTTATTATACTTATGAATAATTCGTTAAAGTTTTGTGGAAATTTGCTTGAAGTATGACGATAGTTGTTGAAGATGTCGCAAAAAATATACTTATTGAAAGCTTCACAGACTTGCGCCGCGTAAGCCTCTTGGCTTAATATAAAAACATAATATAAAAACTAGTTTAGAATAATCTACTCATTAATACCTAAATAAAATTGAATCGCTAAATTTGTTGATTAGCGTAAAACTCGAGAATGGCTGTATGTATCAATTCGGCTGATTATGTTTTTCAAATATTTGTTGAGGTCCAAGTAAGGTTCTTATGGTGAGATAGATTAGGAAAATTGCCCAGATGAACGAGAAAATCACATTTTCTTTTCTCCATTGAAACTGGTCCTAGCTGACAATTCAAACATTTCAATTAAATATTGACGTCAAACACATCAACCAAAAAAATATTTTTGTTGTGTTAGTAGAGGATTTTTTGAGCCAAATATGATTAGTGGCTTTTATCCCGTAAATATAGATACTTCCTATGGGATATCAATTTTTGCATAGAGAACTTAATATACCGTAGTCATATTTATATTCTGAAATCCATGCGAATGAAGTCGCGGGAAAAAGCTTATAATAAATAATTCTGTGTATACTTCAATATTACTGAGAGCAATGTAAATATAATATAATGTAAAATATATTTCTGGATAAAATCGCTATTAGGTTTGAAGTGGTTTACTCAGAACCAATGCTTGTTGATACTCAAAGGGAATAAGAATTGTTTGTGCTATTCGTAGGGACCAAGAGTATTTGCATTGCTTATATGTCAATAGAAAGTTCTCGAAGTACAAGGGTTTATTAAATACCTATTTGAACAATTATTGATCATGAGCTCAAATAGAACATGTGTTCACTGATTCACATCCATCCATCCATCCATCCACCCATCCATCAGCCTGATTCACAAACTTAATTAAACTATAATACTTTCTGGTATTTATGTGAATGTGAAATACACATTATGAAACAAAGCTTTCAGAATCGAAATACTCTTAATAATAAGGCCTGCCAAAAAAACATCGTTTTTTTTTTAAACGCGCACTTCGTCTTTCGTGGCAACGAACATGGTAGTGTGGGGCCCTCGCCCACTAAATAAACCCACCGTGAGCCGTCTCTCCGCCTTTATTGGCGGGCCACCGGAACCATATTACAATCCTTCAGTGGTACCATCACTAAGGCCTACCTCACAATATATTGAAAGAGACACCGGGAAGGCGGGTTCAGCTGTTTAGGTAGCCCTGGAGAATCTATCCGCACTGGAACGCTATCACAGGCAGTGTATCTACACTCAACGTCATCTGACAAGCCCCCCTTTTTGCCAGCATGGGTTATTATGATCTGCGTCGAAACAGTCCGTCATTCTCCCGGGGACGCTCGTGATGAGACTGTCAGATTGCTTCACTGGCTGCTGCTCATGACCCTGAGGAATCATCGGCGGCTGCCATCACTCCAGCGCCGCCTGCACTGATGAGCGGCATCAAATCGGTTAGGATCCTGAAAGATTCCATAGCAGGAGCCTTTTTTTTTCTAAGGCAGAAGAAAATGTACCTAACCGCACTCCGTTGTTTGGGGGTAAACAACAGGTTGTGCCGTCCCTCCGCCTGTATTGGCAGACCACTGTGTGATATTTATTACTTCACTGGTCCACAGCAGGAGCCCTAGGGCAAACTTATGGTGAACCCCGCAATACAGTTTTCTGTAATCCTCTCCGTTCCGACCCGTACAGATTATCTTACAGCTGCTGAAATAGGAACCATTGACTCTCCTCAAATAGGGAGGTACGTTGTGATGGTGGAATGCCACCCTGATAGTGTGCAAAGGGAGGGATTTAAAACCGTTGACAGTGTCTAAACTCGCCACCAACGCTACAAATTTGGTCTGATAATTCCGACTAGATGCGTACTTGGTCGGAAGACGATGGTGGGATAATATTGTTAGCACACCCTAATGATAATTGCAATATACAATATTCTCACGGTAATAAGAGAAGTTTTGAGTATATCATAAATTTTGGTGGTCCGATATTTAAGACCTCTTTTAAGAACGGGCATCAAGAGTCGTTGAGACTTTTTTAATGATAATGGCAAAAGACATTTTCTAAAGTATCGTGGCAAACAATATTGTTCAATATTTGGTGAGATAAGAACCTGACATATGCTTGTGACCTCGAATAATGGAGTCCCGGGTTTAAATCTTGTGTTAAGTAAAAAAAATTGTTGACTATTAAGTAGGAAATCTTTAGTAGTAACATGGAATGTGCATGCAGTGGTAAGTAGTAAAACCAAGAACTGCATAGGTTCAATCGCAATATTATCAAAATTCGTGTACAAACTAGCTCTGATCGGTGAAGAAAACATCGTCTGGAAATCTATTTGCTTGAGAGGTTTTCTCGACAGCGTATAAAGTCTGTCAACCCGCACTGGGCCAGCGTAGTTGTCAAAGACCTACATCCCTTTTACTTCCTATTAAGTTACAATGCCGTTTTTCTTTAAAACTGTATGTGAACACTAAGAAAGGATTTTACGCAAATATGATAAATTAATATATCCTGCTATATACACTATATAGATAGTCATATAGATGAGCGATGCTGCGTGTGTATAATGTATTAAATATTCTCTACTAACTACGTAATAGTTGCTAATGAATTTTTGAAATTAATTATAAGCAGATTAATTATCGTATACCAATGAGTGACCCCTCTACATATGTACGTTACATACTTACATAAAAAAGGAGTGCGTATATGACGTAACTCAATAGAAAGTCACAAGTTTTCTTCTCTTTTTAATTCACATAAATGAATGCCAAAATATAATTGGATCGTTTACAATTTTACACTCTGATCGTAATGTAATGCAAGCAAACCAAATCACTCATTCTCAATTTCACTTAAACTGCTACTTTATAGCGTTCGCGATGAGAATTTTGAAAAGAAACTCACTAAAAATCATCTATCTATATTTATAAACTACAATTATCTCTTATTTCTTAAATATTTGGTGTTATATTTTCGTTAGATGACAGAAAAAGGAAGGAGGATGCAATTCGTTCCTGCTTCCACTGCCTAAAATATATCTTATGTATCCAGGCTTAGGATACCGAGAAACTGGTACGTCCGCGCCTGTGTTTGAAGTATATAAAAAAATATGGAAAGAAATGTGTAGTTCATACCATTCGCCGATATGCAGCGATTAATTGACACCGTCACGGCATGGAGTGAAAGTTACGTAAGATAGCCATGTGCTATTACTCCGAGTGGTTTTGTATATCAGCATATCGTCTGTCTTACATTCACCAACTGATTACGATCGTTACGAAATGTAGTCTCATACATTTTAATACCACAATTTAACATATACTTTAAATAAATTCCTAGCATTAGGAACTAAACCTGAGTCGCGAGGATACAGAATTGAACTTACTACATTTGACTCGGAAGGTCAGTTTCACAATCACTACAACATTATTTTCTAAATTGCCAACACATTGATTCATACAAGAATATTGATCAGTTTAAGCTTCCCTACTCAAAGTGGTAGAGATTCGTTTATCCCAGCTAGAATGGACCGGCTCTATCTAGGAAGTACCACCCATTCACAGAAGATTGGCATGAAACAACGGTAGATACTTCTACCAAACAACGATAGATTCTTCTACCATTGCTGTCTTATGGTGAGTGAGAGCGCCGGAGGCCCTAATCTCCTCCCTATCCTCTCCTTATTATCCTTCTTCCTCACTTCTTATCCCTTTCCTTGAAGATGGCGACGCGCGAGTGACGCCTCTGGTGTTGCTGGCGTCTATAGGCTACAGTAACCGCTTACCGTCAGGTGGGCCGTATGCTTGTTGCCAACTACGTTATATAAAAAAAATTACACTGTTAAATTAGTAGCATCGCGCTACTTCCCCATGCTGGTAATAATAAGTAGATAACCTTGGACTAAATCTAATTGTTAAGTTTTAGCTAAAGGGTAATAAATGCATTTTAGCTCATGAATTCTAGTTTCGATTCCGGCTCCCAACAGGAAATCTATAAACGTTTTTGCTGATGAATGATTTTTAAATTTAGCTGTTCTGCGATGTACAACTTGGCTCATTTAAGGATTACCGCAATCTACAACCGTGGGATCAAATTCCGTTCACTGTCACTTATCTTTTTCTCATTTCACAAAATTTGTTCTTAGGATAATATTGAATTCGTATCTATACTTATTATAAAGCTGTAAACAGAGCTGTATCTGTACATTGATATTTGAGAAAAATACTGTAACAGGC
The DNA here is from genome assembly GCA_948253155.1 of Leucoma salicis. NCBI lineage: Eukaryota > Metazoa > Arthropoda > Insecta > Lepidoptera > Erebidae > Leucoma > Leucoma salicis. The sequence continues at coordinate 26,491,681 of OX411803.1, forward strand.
TATATAGACGTGTCTAAACACAAAACAATTTTTTTTTAGATTTTTTGTCTGTTTGTCGCTAGTTTTATATAAATATTATAATGAGCAGCTTCAATGCGGCGGTAGTCTATAAGCATCATCAAATTTTTGTCTTCACTCAGCTCGCCCTCTACTGCCATGGAACAGCGTCACGTAAAAACTTCGTTTTATTTATAATAGAGATGACAAATTCTCAATACTTCTCTAGTGGTAGAGCACTTGTCCCGGCATGAATAGATTGTAACCATCGGAGAAGTACCACGTTCTCACAGAAGATCAGCGTGAAACAATGTGAAGGTACTGCCACCGTTGTATTTCACAAGGTGAGTGAGAGCGCCGTAGACCCAATCCCCTTCCTTACCCTTTTCTTATTATCCTACCTCTCCACCTCCAACCGCTAGAAGTTTCCAAAGCGCGTGAGGTGCCTCTGTTACCGTTGTCTATAGAACGGTAACCACGAGCCGATATGCTTGTTTGCCACCTACATAGTATAATGTTGACACATATATCCTAAAAAATAATACTAAAATACGAAACAGTGTTTATAACTTTTATAACTATAATAAAGCATATAATATTTCTGAAGTAATCTGTAAAATTAGAGGAAAGCTTTACTGTGGTGGTGTGATGGCGAAATTATCATTCCAGATAAATGTAAAGTAGCTGCATGCTAATACAGATTGAGAAACAAAATATTTCAGTGCAAGATATGTAAATGGAGCAATATTGTAATGTTGAGATTTACCGAGTGCAATTTATCGACTCCACAGTGTCAACTTTGCAATTATAGCAGCGTTTCGGGGGCGTGAGGCTCGTATCACCATGGAGTAAAACACAACGTTACTAAATAAATAGTCTAATGATTTATTAGCTTTATGCACGGTACTTTAACGATGCATTTTATTACATTACTGATTATAATAAAAAGGCTTTCTTTCTTTCTTTCTTATAATAAATAAACAACAAGTATAAACTCATAAAAATGTTATAGATATAATGTTATCCTTACTATTATTATAAACGTGAAAGTGAGTTAGTTTGTTACGCTTTAACTCCATAATTACTTAACCATCATGCACGAATATATAGTCTGGAGACCATAAAAACACATAGACTATTAATTCCAGAAAAATGAATGGTTCCCTTGGAATAGCTATTATTACTATTCCGAAGTCCTTGCTGATGGAGTCTAATATTTTATTAATTTATTTATTTAATATAGGATTGCCCACAGGGTTTAAAGCAAATCATCTAAATAATATCACAGTGGGCAAAGGTCAACTATAGCCCGTAAAATTGGCAATCACAACATGCACCAAATTAGTGTACCAGACAAGAGTAAAGTTACACAATATTTTATCTTTCGAAAATAACTAGTTACTACTTAAAACTAACAGAGATAAACTGAGGGTTCAACAGTAATTTTTTTCTAGTGAAGATTTAAAATAATGTTAAAAAACCAGATTAAATAATGAACAACATGTACTCGTATAATATTATATCAAACAATAAAGTGTACCTACATAAATGATGGGCCTCGTGGCGTAGTCGGTAGTGTAACCGACTTCCGTGCACGAGGTCGTGGGTTCGATTCCCACTCAGGACAATTATTTGTGTGATAAACACAGATATTTGTACTGCGTCTGGGTGTTTTCTATGTATTATATGTATGTATTTACAAAAAAAAAAGTAGTATATGTATTATATCCGTAATCTGGTGCCCATAGCACAAGCGTTAAGCTTAGTTTGGGACCAGAGGACGTTGTGTGAAAAAATGTCCGCGAATATTTATATTTATTTATAAATTATGATTTCCATAACAGAGATTGTCTAAGGTTGCTTACATAATATGAACAGACAACGTAAAGTAATTTATTTCTGTTTCTTTTACCCCGAAGTGTTAATAAAACGCAAACACGGGCAAATAAAATAGGAACCAACAATGAGTTGATGATTTTAATTTTGACTAACTTCTTTTTACTTGAGAAGAGCATTTGAGGATTACCTCTTTTTTATGGGAAGGAATGTAGTGGTTTTATTATTTCACATAGCTCCTACAGTGGAATACGCTTTTCCTACATAATGGAAAGAAAACTATTATCTAAACTAGCCAGCATCTAGCTCGGCTGTACAGACGTAATGTCAGTTGTGTCTAGCAAACTAGCACTGACCGATCTTTATTGCATTAGTGAAGTTCTCACGGACTCCGAATTCAGTAAATTGCGTTAAGTTCACTCCTTGCTGTCTACATACGAGTATCTCATAGTATCAACTCCTAGATAGTTTGTTATAAATCGAGTGATTTTGAATAAATAAATACCTTTAAATTAAAGCTTCGGTAATAGATCTAGTCAAAATAGATTCTTTATTCATCATAATTTTTATTAAGTATTATAAAATGTTCTTGTCTAGGAACAGTGTTGTATGTTGCAGTTTTTGTATGTTTTTAACTAATCATGGCAACTTTACAGCTGCCAAATAACACCCAAAACATATTGTTCTAACATTCTTTTGACAAGTAATATTTATAACATTTTTATCACTGATTTCACAAATTTCAACGACATAAGTGCTTATACAGGGATTAAAGCAGTCTTCTTTACATCATAATATTATGCCCTCTGCCAGATTTGTTTTATTTTTATTATTAAAAATAGTTATCTAATAGTAGATAGAGCATTGAGACACATTACGACATCGTCGAACTATTTTTTTTCATGTACCCTTCCTTGTATCTGTTTATCCAAACCTAATAATTGAATATAAATACATATGAGTTGTAGTTTTTCTAGCTTCAATAACAAAAATCTTAATGATATAATGATTGTTGCGCATAGTCTATATTTGTAAAACGAAAACAACTTGCTGTTACTGTATTAATATAAGTTTCGTAGGTTCAGCCTTGGCGTGTTGACATCTTCGGTATTAAATATCTGCCCATTAATTCGTATGATGAAATTAAGTAACGATTAAACAAGCAGTCCCACTTAAATAATATATCTGAATATGAGCATGCTTATCTATTGCAATACCAAAGTTACAATATTGCCTTGGCTCATTAAAATAAGTACATATATACGGTGCTAGATATAAAATATAGCTTACTAAAATAGCTGCTATAGTTGGTATCATCTTAATTGTAGATATTAATTTATTTTGCTCAACTAGCCGGAGGCAACTCATATGTGTTCGAGGTCAAACTAGTCCTACTGCCTGACTAAGACAAATCAAAACTAAGTATTAAAATGTACTAAGTAACTTCTAAATGTAATGTACGTAATATTACTGAGTTACCTAACTCTAAAACCGCTTGCTTCGTTCGTGTCTCTTTATGTGGCTAATGAACATTGACGCGCTATATTTATGCGTCCCACGCTCCATCGATATAAATTTGATAGATACCATACTCGACTCAATTTGCACTCGACTCAATTTGCATAATAATATTACATTAAAATAGGTGTTACTCATAAACATGTACAGGCACGTACTTTTTGAAATAATAAAGCAAAGTTGCCCTTGCTAAGCATGGTGTTAGGTATTAAAAATCAGGAAGATGTTTGGATTTTATAGATGACCTGAGACTTAGGTGGAACATTTTTTCCAGCCTTAACAAAAAAAATATGTATAATACATAGTAATGGATCAATTAGACTATTCTAAGTCGTAGGGGATAAGGATATATTGATGGCCATTTTAAATGGTGCTTTATGATATAAATAAGTAGAGGATTTGGTTTGACCAACCAGTATGTTATGATACCTCTAGTTGATGCTCGTTACGTTGTAGCTCGTATTGTATCAACAGTTTCGATCAGTGGCTTTGACTGTTTACGATTGCGGTTTGTAATGCGTAATTACATGCAAATAGATCCCTATACACAGCATCATAATACCATTAAAATCTCAGGTAACTAATGAATTCAATCAATAAATTATATGCCATCTAATAATTTAGCAAACATTTAGTGATCAGTTTATTGTTTCGGTGTTGGGGCAATCAAAGCTACTCCTTCACAAATTGAGTTGTTGACGTTTAATCAATATTGTGAACGGATTTCTAACGCTTTCTTTCTTTTTCTATATGAGCATGATGATAAAATATTTTCTACTTGCTTAGCTGTTGCGATTTGGCGTAAGATTTAGAAGTTTTCTATAATAAATTTAAACGTTTTTTGTGTATCTACATATACTTTCTGTATCTTTGAAACAAAAAAAAAAGCCGTGGCTTTAGAATTGTCCCACCCCTCTCAACCCACGGGAGTCGTAAGAGCCGACTGAGGGAATACCGGGGGAGTGGGCAGCAGCACTCCCTCGAGTATTAACAACATCCACTGCGATCGCCAACCCGTCTGCCAAGCGTGGCAATTACGGCATTATCCTCCATAATGAACACGCAAAAAAAAGGATGCGGTCGCCACAGGAGCGCTCGTTGTGGCGTTCTCTTGGGGAGGTCTATGTCCAGCAGTGGACGTCGAAAGGCTGATGGATGGATGGATGGATGGATGGATGGAGTGTAAAAAATATTGTGTTTTAGATAAAATTTTGATATTTTAATTAATCTACGTAGGAGTATAGTTTGAAAATCTACTATTTTTTACGTAGAATGTAGGTAGATTTTTGATTATAACGCCATGTTGTATTTTTAGAGTTCCGTAGCCAAATGGCAAAAAACGGAACCCTTATGGATGCGTCACGTCTGTCTGTCTGTCTGTCTGTCCGTCCGTATGTTACAGCCACTTTTTTCCGAAACTATAAGAACTATGCTATTGAAACTTGGTAAGTAGATGTATTCTGTGGACCGCATTAAGATTTTCTCACAAAAATAGACAAAAAACCAATAAATTTTGGGGATTCCTCATACTTAGGAACTCAAAAAATTTTTTTTATTCAATCGTCTTCAAAAATGATATTGAGGTTTCTAATATCATATTTTCTAAACTGAATAGTTTGCGGGAGAAACACTTCCAAAGTGGTAAAATGTGCCCCCCCCCCTGTAACTTCTAAAATAAGAGAATGATAAAACTAAAAAAAGATATAGATGTACATTACAATGTAAACTTCCACCGAAAATTGGCTTGGACGAGATCTAGTAAGTAATTTTTTTTAATACGTCAGAAATCTTAAACCACAGTTTACCTTTCATTCAATCAACTCAAATATAAAAAAAACATTTAATTTCATAAACATAAACCTTATGCATAAACCGTGAACCATTATTTTCTAATAATAAATCTGTAATAGGTGCCTAAGTAAATAATAATTACTATTATGTTACTTGCTGCTACGGAACCCTTCATGGGCGAGTCCGACTCGCACTTGGCTTATTTTTTTAAGACTATGCAAGTATATAAAACATGGCGTTATAATAAATTGCTGTTATAAGTTAGGATACTAATGCTTTCTATAATTAATAAATCAATGCTAATAGAGTTTATGCCTAAAAAGTAAGTTAAAGATTTATGAAAGTAACCCAGGCGATACGCCGTAGGCCGAAATCCTTCGCGCGTCAAAAGCCTTCTAGCTCATTAAAATTGTTACACTTCCAAATACTTAAACCCACTATTGAGAAATAACCTAATATAGTTTCTCGAGGCAATTAATCTCGTGATCATAGGTTTAAATGACCTTTGACGTCAGTACAAGTCAGGCCGCAACCCTGTAACAAGCCACAGCTAGTCTTAATTAATGCCAATGATTTTGTATCGACGGATGCTCGACGGTCCTTGAATTAATTCGAAACTTAAACACTTGAATTAATTTCCCAGCAGAAACCAGCTTTGCAGTACATTTTTTATGAAATTGTTCTAAATATTCATTTATGATTAAAAAAAAAATATTATTATCTTTTTATGGAATAACTAGCCTTTGCCCGCGGCTTCGCCGCAGCCAAAGGCAAATTTTTCGGGTATATCTCAGTTTCCCGATATAGTAGAGGGATAAAATGTATACCAGTTTTTAAGTATAATCAAGGTCTTTCAAATAAAAAATTTGCATCAAAATCCGTCTAGTAATTCTTTAAAAATAAATTCTAAAAAAATCTAGTTTAAATAATTTTCTAGATTTTAGGTTATATCTCAGGTTCCCAATATAATAGCGGGATAAAACGTATTTTTTTTTCAAATATCTTGAATGTACAGACACAGCTCTGTTACAGCTTTATAATAGTATAGATTATCGCAATAAACTATGACAGAAATTATCAGGAGATGGTAACATTAATGAATGAATCCTTGAAAAAGAAAGGAATGAAAGTGAATGTTGAGAAGACGAAATAATGGTTCTAGAAAGAGATGAATGGTATGACCTCATGTGACATAGTGATTGAAGGAGTGAAGATTCAACAAGTAAAAGAGTTTGTGTATCTGGGAACATTGTTTATGAGAGATGGGAAGTATGAAAAGGACATTGAAAGGAGAATGAATGCGGGTAATCAGGTAAATGGGGCACTACACTCCTTTACAAATAGTCGGAAAGTGTCTGAAAAGGCACGACTCGCCGTGTACAATAGAGTGTTAGTACCAACTCTAATGTACGGAAGTGAAAGTTAGGTATGGCAGAAGAAGGACGAGAGTAGAATAAATGCAGTGGAGATGGGAGCTCTAAGAAGTATGTGTGGTATAACTTTGAAAGATAAAGTAAGAAACAGTGTAGTGAGAGAACTATGTGGTGTAAAAGAAGATATAGTGACAAAGATTGAGAAAGGAATGTTAAGATGGTTTGGACACGTAGAGAGGATGGAAGAAAGCAGGAAAACAAAAAAGATACATTATGACGAGTGTGAATGGTGCAGTTGGGAGGGGTAGACCTCGTCGAACTTTCTCTGATCAAATCAGAGAAGTTCTCGAGAAAGGTCAGGTCAGAAGTACCCTTAACCGACGTGCATGTATACGGAATATAATGACAGTGAATGAGGAAAAAAAAGGTGAGCAAGGATCGTGGCAAGTGGAAATCCGTTGTCTCTGCCTACCACTCTGGGAAAAAGGCGTGAGTCAACAAATAAATAAATAAAGAAATTATCACAAAGAAAAGTGTAGTTATTAAATTTCTTAAAATATTACATTAAACATTTTTGATCTGTATTTTAGCACTTGACTTGCTCAGCTAAGGAACAAATAATTTGTGAAATGTGGAAAAAGAGAAGGGGTCGTAAAGACAAATGTGATGTGGAGATTGGGAATGACCGTTGGTCAGTGCTTAGCGGTAGAGCACTTCCCCGGATCGGAAGGGACACAGGTTCGATTCCCGCTCGCACTAAAGTTCTCTTATTCCACATTTCACAAATAATTTGTCCTTTACATTACATTAAGATATTAGAGGAGGTCGTAGCCTAGTTTTGCACTTGCCGTGCGAACGATCGTCAAGGTTAAGCAACTTTCACTTAGCTGGCATCAGATGGGTGTCCAAAAAGTGAAAGTTACTCTTTGTGAACACCTGACCTCTTCTGTGCTTCCTAAGACACGTGAGTGGGTTCCGGCCGTCAAAACATCTTGGCAGTCGCTACAGATCAGAAGCGTCGATAAATCAAATCTGACTACGTTGTTCTAAGGTCCCTTCGCCTTAGTTCGGTCGTGGGGGTCAGATAGGCAGTCACTTCATATAAGTACTGGGAGATCAGTTAAAATCGAGCACATCGGAAGGTTGCCCCATCAATGTAGATAAAGCTAGGAAGATGAAGTTGAGGATTACTCACATTAAGATTTCAGTGTATGTTTGTATGTACTATGTTTACAAAATGTCTTATTTAAAAAAGAAGGGGTAGGCAGAGGTTTATACTCTCCCACGTTTCTCCAGCTATTTTTAAGTCCCACGTAATAGGGAGCAAGCCTAATACCGTCTACCAGGCACAATTTCAAACTTCAGGGTGCTGAAAATTTTTCTTTTTACGAAAAACCTCAATGTTATTGAGATTTTTCGTTCTGCCCGACCCTGGGATAAAACCTGAGACCTCATGATCAGCAGTCGCTCACTCTACCGCTGCACCACAGAGGCAGTCTGTTTTATTTAAATAATAAAATACAAACGTTATTACTATCATATAAACCATTACTAAGTATTTGAACAACGCATACATACTACATACCAAATTTTGATTATTATATGATTAGAAATTAGACACACATTTCTATCATTAAAACATCTATGAATAACGTATAATTGCAAAGAATGTTTTTTCTTCTAAGAACTTAAAACAATAAGTCCAGTTGAAGAATGATCACGATTTATGCAGGCTTCATTATTCGAAAACATTTTCAATATGCAATGGAAATTATGCTAGATATTTCAACAGCTGTATTGTGACGCAAGAGTTTTGCTGTCACACAATCGGTGATCTCTAAAAATCGAGTGTGTTCGGAAGAAAGACTTTAAGGTATTAAGTGGGGACATTGTGGGCGCGTGCGCCGTCTGGTCAGTGTGTGCGTTGTGCTAGATAGAGGACGGCCGCGCATCCAGATTCTCTTTCAAGACATCGAAATCGTAAGTGTTCGTATTTATGCGATTAACCGTTAAATCGTAATATCGGCATGCGACGCGATATGTTTTAGCTTCTGCGAATTTAAACGGCGTTTAAGTGTTATAATTATTTATAGTTCAAGTAAATATTTAAATAGGTAAACATACTTTTATTTACACTTTTTTTTAAATTACATTTACGTAATTAATTTAAACATTTGTTTCAAAAAGCGTGAAATACAAAATTTTTATTAAAAGATTACCAGTTATACCAACAATTAGAATAAACGCTTAGGTATTATTATTAAAATTTACGGCTATTTAAATTGTAAGCAGACTGATTCAATTTGCATAAAATGTAATGTGTAAGTTGTAGAAAATGACTGTAGCTTATGTACCTACTTCTTTTACGACGCACTCGCATATAAAATTTATTGTTGGACTAGCCAGCACTTACATAATTTCTTATGATACGAGAATATGACGAACCGTACATACGTGTTACGCCGAAACATTCACAAATATTATTTTGTAACTGCTTGCAACTTGATCTCAAATTGGTATTTATAATTTAAAAATGGGAATAATGCGTGTCTAAATAGAGCTGATTAGTTTTTTTTCTTTTTTGCTTAATCTCTGGAGGTAAATAAGTAGCACTCAGAAAAGGGGTTAAGGGTACAATTAGGGGGTAAGTGTAAATCGAAATGGAACTTTTCTAAAAGTAATATCTTCTTTTTTATTGATTACGGATACGCTGCTGTGTATAAATTGTAAGGGCAAAAGTAATTTAATTAAAAGTAAACGTAAGAGATTACGTCTGATTTAAAATGAAAGAAAATAAAATTACAATTGGAAGCTAAGTAATCACGATAATGTATGTTTCATTTAAAATAAGTAATTAAATTATCTATCAGCAATATTAGTACCTAGATTTGTTAGTGCGAATTGTATCTATTGCTGGTAAAACTATCTATTCTACTAATACATTCGTATTTAGGAAACCATGGTTCTATTTATAGTGATCCTGTCATTCCATGTATAGCGTATTTTCATTTTAAACCATTCATCCATATTATAATCTGGAAATAATTGGGTCTGTAGTAGAGTGGGCTTTAACATGAATCCTTTGTGCCGGTAATTCTCGGTAAAATATATCAAAGGCAATGCATAGTTTCCGTAGGGAGTACGGTAAAACACAGAAAGCTCTACAAACATACATGCATAGAAGCCTTAATGTATAAGTATGTATTGATAACAATCTGAATATAACGTCATTAGTAGGTATCCTAAATGTCCTAAAGTCGCTCAGTTTATATTGTTTTCAATTTTAAGAATAACATAATACAAGAATAACACATACATTATTGGTATTTTAAAATTACAAGTAAACAATAACAGATATATTTCTAAATACCGCGACCACGGCTGGTGCAACCCAGTTGAAGCGTTTTAGTCCCGAAATAACATACCCCACCTATACATACATCGCGTATGTAAGTAAGCGTTTAATTGTGTTATGTACTTATAAAACGCGATTATTTAATATGTTATTTATATTATTATAATAAATTATAAATGCCTCGGTGGTGTAGAGGTAGCGTATGCGACTGCTAATCATGAGGTCTCGGGTTCAATCCCCGGTACGGGCAATGTTGTTGAGCTTTTTCCTAAAAAGAAAAATTCTTAGTAGCAGCCCGGAGTTTGGTAATGTGCCCGGTAGACGTGTAATATACCTCTGCCTACCCCTTCCCTACTACGCCTGTATTCCCCATACAGGCGTGATCCTATGTTTGTTTTAATATATTTCTTTTTATATTGTCCGTGTGTTGACGGACTGAGAATACAAGTGTCACAACCCCATTTTTTCCCACGGGTGTCGTACGAGGCGACTAAGGGAAGTAAGCAATTATCACCCATTGCATTACTGGTGGTAGGGTGGGTATAAAGTGGGAGTACTCATTTGCTGTCGGGCCCGAGTGGGTTGGTATCACCATCTCCCGTGAGACCGGCAATGAAGCACATCCGTGCGTTTTGTTTGTATCAGAAGATAACCATTTATTCTTGCATTTCATATTTGTGAAATGACATGGAGAGCAGCGGCTTGACAACACTCCCCGTATAGCTGAGTTCATGAGCGACGGTTACCATTTACCATCAGGTGGGCCATGGCTCGTCTGCCACCATAAGCAATAAATAAAATTATTCAGAATCAATATAATATGATGAATCTAAAATTTAACGTGTGGAAAAATTATATCAACTTCCCCTTTTTTAATAAGAGATTATCCCAAATGTACATTGCAATTTGAAATTGAGTTGCTTCTAACTCTATGCTCCTAATTAAGGTCTATCTACTCGTGCAAACCACATTAAAATCTGTTCAGTAATTTCAGAGATTTCTGAGACAAACAGACATACATATAAAATAATAAAAAATATATTTATATATTATTATTAATAAATATTATAAGTACACAGTAATGACAACTCGTAATCTAAAACATCGATATAATGATTTGTTGGTGAAGTTCAATAAAAATTAATAGCAGTGTGGCTTTATTATGTTTTTTCTTCGCTGTAATAAACGTAATACAGGTGCCTCAAATATTATCAAAATAGTCTATTTTATTCTGATTTATATACTGAGACGGCAATACCCACTTCCATTTCGAACAGCATAATCTCTAATATCAATATGAATTCCCCATAATTCGTTCACATAGCATCATAGCATCACACCTGTATTCACTGAAGGGGTAGGCAGAGGTGTATTACAGACCCACGATTCGCCAGCTATTTTTAAGTCCCACGTATTATACGACGTATTATACACGTATATACGAGCCTATTGACGTCTACCGGGCACATTTCCGAACTCCGGGCTGCTACTGCGAATTTTTCTTTTTAGGAAAAAGCTCAATAGCGTTGCCCGACCTGGGGATCGAACCCGAGACCTCATGATTAGCATTCGCATACACTACCACTACACCACCGAGGCAGTTAATTCGTTCACATTGTCGTGATAACATACATGTCTTACATATACGGGCGGGACTCGGATTACATACCTTTTCTTTTTTTGTTATGGCGGGAAAAAACTTCCTAACCGCGCACCCCGTCGTTCGGGGCAACGAACAGGGTAGTATAGGGCCCTCAGCCACTAAAGAAACCCGCCGTTCTCCGCCTTTATTAGCGGGCCACTGGAACTATGTTACATTCCTTCGGTGGTCAGATTACATACCTACCCATACTTGCCTCATGTCCACCACGTTAAGATAATTATGCTAGGGCATAAAATCATCCACTGAAGTAATGTCACACAGTTTCAGTGATCAGCCAGAACATGCGGCAGGGTTTTGGTTAGGTACATTTTGCCCAATTCCAAAGAATCGGGATAAAATGTTTCTAGATAATATTTGCAGCGAATAAAGGAATTATAGCATGTACATATTGTACATATTATTATGGAATCGTGAGCCATTCTAGCAAACGAGTTGCTGTTTGTAAAAAAAAACTTGGTGTACCTAACGCAAATGTTGAATTTGGACGTTTGTTACTCAATGACGCACTAATGGCTAAACGAATTTGATTGAATTTAGTGCACAAATAGTTTAGTATCTAGATAACTAATACAAAGCTTTTTATTCAGAGAAGTGTTAGGTTCCTGTGGGATATATCTAGGTATATTTGCATAGAGATAATAATGTGTTTTTTGTCAACCCTTTTTCTGCCCCACTATTGGGCACACGTCTCATGGTGTGAGGGATTAGGCCATAGTCCACCTCACTGGCCCAGCACGGGTTGGCAGACTTCGCACACCGTCGAGGAAATCTCACAGGCATGCAGGTTTCCTCACGATGTTTTCCTTGAAGTGCTATTATATTGAAGCAGCTCTGAGGTGCATGCAGACGAATTCACGGACAACACCTAATTAGTGGTACAGTTATTAATTAAGTATATATATGTTTATGCTATCCTAAAAAAATATGTGAAAGATACGCACTCTTAATTTATAATATGACGAGAAACGTACACTTTGATACTCGTAATTGCGTTTTATACATATTAATTTTGCGTTTACAAAATAATTAAGTCCTTGGTTCGTTTGGTTGACGAACCATCTCATTCTTTATTACTTGTTTAAAATGTTATATAAATACTAACTTATACAACATCGGATAGATTTTTTGCAAAGTAAATATATGAAGAGTTAAGGAAGGTGAAAGCACGTCTTTTTAAATTACTTAATAACTGGCAAGCAATTAGCACGCACTTTTATATATAATAGATGTAGGTATATAAAAATATAATAAAAAGACCGAAACGTGCTCAAACTAACTTAATCTTTTTGAAGTGTAAACTTCTTTAGGCGCGTTGAGCACTTTGTGGGTGAACAAAAATCATGGAACTCGCGTCATCGTCACCGACCGCTTTGGTCACGTGACACGTTAACGATAACACTATATCTGTTCCTATTAGTATAACTTATTGCGCTGGGCCAGCTGTGAATTAAGAAATGAATAATGTAAATATTTTTTTTTATGAATGAATGAATAATTTTGATTTAAGTACAAATTTTAATTTAAGATCAATCAATTAATTTGGATATCCAAAAATGCTTGTTTATATAACTGTTTGTTTATAGTTTTAAGTTTTCACTTCTGTCGGCAGTCCTCATGACTACTTCGATTTTGTTTTAAATGCAGATGATATTATTATATCGTTTTTTCGAGTGATGGTGACATCGATAATATCAGGGCCATAACTATAGCTAGTGCTGTCTAGTCTTGTTTGGGAGTTAAATGATTGTGTTCAAAAATGACAGATTATTATGTAAATTCGTCAAGGTATCTATTTATTTACATACATACATAAAAATATTATATTTAAAAATGATACATGCGATTAGATTAGATTAAACACAAACTAATACGAAAAAAAAGCACACAATTGGAAGTTCAGTTTTATTATGAAATACATATTTTAAATCATTGAGTAAACTTGATTATTATATCCGATCTATCTACATAATTATGCACATATCATTGAAAAAATCTTTCTTGGCGATGTACAATCCTTATTTGTAGAGCAACTGGATTGTTAAACGCACTATAATAAACAATCTTATTTAATATAATACGAGTATGTATTGCTTGTGAGATATATTGTGTTTTCATGTGATGGCCAGGTCAATTAATTTTTAATATTTATTTGGTCACTATAAGATGTTGTTAGGTTAGCTAATTACGTAATAACTTAAGACAAAATATCCCTTAAGTAGGGACCGTATAAATGAACCGACTTGGTATTACAAATCTCACAACTTTTTACGGTAGAAGAACTGAGTTGCGAGACTTTTTTTTGTCTCGAAAATATTTCACAGAAGATATATATTTTCATCTTTTCACTCATTAGTGAAAAACATCAGTACGACCAGATCAAATTACCCACTTTTTAGCACATGTCATGAAGAGTTCACTTGCTTCAAGCTAGTTATAACATGTAATAAATCAATCAATGCACAATTTAATTTGCTTGGACTCGTCTCGAGCGAAAAGTTCAGCAAATCATTAGCTTCGACACCGAATGAAGTGAAGTGGCTTCTGTTATCTCCCGCATAATATATGAAGAGCTTAATAAGTTATATATTTATAATTTCACAATAATGAATTCTAATTCACGGGGAGAAGGACGGAATAGTGAATACTTGAATTATGAATTTAATATATTCATAATTAGTTGACCGCAGTTAAAATCTTGTCAGTGGAGAACTCTTTGTGGCAGCACCAATTAAAATAATCCCGTGTAATGTCTCTCCGCCTGTACGCCTCTACACAAGAGCGTACAGGTGGAGAGACTTTCGGAAAATTCTCAATATTGTCTTACGCAGTAACGATTAAATAAAAAGCCGTTAATGAATTGGCAACACGGAGCACTTCTTTTACGGAGTACGGACTCCGTGATTGGCGACCATCAAATATAATGAAAATGATATTTGTTTAAAACGCTCAATCTCACATTGAAACTATGTCATTAGGATGTCATTAGATAACCAAAGTAGCAATTAATAGTAACGCCCCTAGCGAATTTTAATTACATATATATTATTTAACTAAATGAAGGTTAATACAATCTTGTTACGAAATGGAATAATATAAGCTTAAAACGGAATATAAATACCGGAGCAATTGAATGTTTTATTAATTAACATTTGATAATCAATAAAAATACAGCAATTACGACATAAGCATATTACAATTTTGTACCTGTTTATAATGTTATAAATTCTGTTCGGTATTATGAGTAAAGTATTAATAAATATGGATATTTATACATGAATATGTATCCGCTAAGCTAAACCTGCATGCCTGAGATTTTCTCTATTGCTTGTTAAGTTTGCCAGCCTGCACTGGGCCAGCATGGTGTATTACTGCCTAAATGCCCCTCACTTTGAGAGGAGTTCAGTGTCCAGCGGTGGGACACCAATGGGTTGTAAATTTTTTTATACTAATGTATTTGTTTAAGGAGAAGCAAAAACCAACAGCAATTCATTACCTTTAACTCAAATTTTGAAGATTGCTGTTCCTCTCCGTGAGATACCCTCATCAAATCCTGACTTGGTGTCATCTTAGAAGCACATATATATACTTTTTAAAATAATTTGCAAAATCTATTCATATTTGATGGAAAAATGATGAATATTTCATATATACATAACAGAAAAAAATGTAATGCCGAGTACAATAACTACCCCCTTTTTTTTAAATCGTTAATAAAGAAATACTAAAGAGGTCATCTATTTTTCTACCATTGGACAGTTCCTTTAACAACGGACCAACAAGACTGTCACTTCCACTACATTCCACGGGTGTCGTAAAAGTCGACTAAACAAGTGAAATTAAATAGGTACGATTATTGTTGAAAAACACTCCATTTTCAATATAATAATATACAGTTCCTCCTAACCATGAAGGAAACCGCTTGCGTAAACGCCCACGCTGATCCTGGAGAGCCTTCTTAGTGACAAGAGACTTGTGGCCAGTTTCGGGCCGGGTAATGAGTTGTTATAATACAGCAATGGAATCCTTATATCTATTATACTGTGAGCGTGTCAATCAAGTATGAAAGGAGCTGTTGGCATTTGATAGTGGCGTAGGTCCGGAAGTATAAGTTACGCAACTCGCTGTACGTATTGAGTAATATCAAGTATTCACAAACGCGCTACAGACCGTAAGTGACAGCGGAAAAGGACGCGATAGCGGATATTACATTAGCGATATATTATGTACAGGTGCGAAATATACTTCGTGGATTCATTTAAAAATAAAAAAAATGTAACAGTGCTGTGCTTATACTCAAGATACCTATTTAAGATAAAACAATAAATTGTACTAGAATATTTGGACGTCTGAAATTAAAACATTTACGTTAGAAATTTTGTCTGTTGATTATGGCCGCATCACTCAAAATCATCGAAATCGGGTTTGAAAAATTTTTTTGCTCTTGATTATACTTAAAATTTGATTTAAAATATTTCATCGTTACTATATCGGAAACCTGAAGTATAATCTAATATATTTTAAGAAGAAAATAATATAAAAAAGTGGTGAATATGTATTATCGAGACTATACATAATATAGTGTAATTACACAACCCTATTACTCGTAGGTATCTAAGTAAAACATTTGGTAGACATAGAATATATACTCGATAGATAACTCTGAATAGATCTAACTCTCTTCTATAATCAAGACAACTCGTGTCCTCCAGTGATATATTTACGGAATCTTTTTGACAATGTTTATTATTAATTACAATATTTTTCTGATGCCAGCGTTGGGTTATCCGCGAAATAAAATAGTGAGCAGTAACTTCTGGAAGTAGTCATTTCGTATTATTGAATTTATAAGCGGCGATTTGCACTTAAAACGATCAGGTGGGCCGTGGCATTTGTCACTATAGGCAAAAATGAAAAACTTGACTACCTTTTATAATTTCGTTTTCATTCCCCTAACGCTTTCTCTGTGATAAATAATTTATAATGCGATATAGTACATTGCTACCCGAGGGATGAAAGCAGCTTATTTAAGGCCCGAGACGGGAATTGGCGCCCAAGCGTAGCGAGGGCTCCAATAGTTCGAGGGACTAAATAAGCCTTTATCCCGAGGTAAACACTGTGCTTTTCATTACGAATACCAGGAAACTAAAAATAAAAATCCTGAATTAGCTAAAGAAAAAATGGGAGACTAAAAAATTGAATTTGGTTTCGCCGTTTTCCCACCGATTTTCTTTTTTTTCTGTGGCCTGTCAGCTATTCAGCCATTATTTTCCATTTTAATCATTGAAAAAATATAAATCTTCGTTATTTTAAAGATATAGTTGCAACTATATTAAAATAAATTCATATAAAAAACAAATTCTTTAATAAATAGGTACTGTAACAAAAGTTTACCCGACCCTCGATAGATGGCAATATGCACCTCGGCTGAATCGCGGTATGGTTTCGTTACATGCAGTACCTTATAAGTTCGAGAATAATTTTGTTCCAGATTTACATCGCGCTGTAATTGACTGGCTGTACAGAAATTAGAACTGTTTTTTTTTATAATTACTCAGCTGTCAGTTGAAAGTAATTCTCCCTAGGGCTGAAAAGTATTACTTACAACGTCAACCCGCTCCTCAGGCAACTTTAGGCCTACTTTCAGAGTATGAGTAATGAAAAATTATTTTCGCACTCCCTTTTTGTAATTTGCATGTAACGAGCGAGATCACTGCGTATTAAATATTATGAAATACATTGTGCTTTTTAGAATGATGTGACAAGAATCACGTTATTCCTAATATTTATAAAGGAATGACGTGTAATGTTATATCTAGTGACACGAATTCTGTGTTATAACGGCTTTTTATCATGAAACCCATTAGAAGACAATTTGAATTTCGTGTGATACTGTCAGCAGTATGTGTGTAGTATATATACAGGCATAGGGTTTTCTTCAGTTTTGTGGATTTGGAGAAAGCATTTGACACGGTTGTACGAAAGGAACTTTGGGGCATTTTGCCGGAGTATGGTATTAACGGTAGACTGCTGCAAGCGGTGCAGTCCAAGTACATGGACTGCAGAGCTTGCATGCGGCTGGATGATGGAATGTCGCCCTGGTTTAATGTAAATATCGGCGTTAAACAGGCTGCGTTCTATCAGCCAGACTTTTAATAATATATTTGGATAAATGTCTCCAAAGGATGAATGAAATGAATGTGAATGAAATGAATGGGAGTTCAGATGGGCGACTTAGTGGTTAACTCACTGCTATATACAGACGATGCGGTCCTATTGGCGCAGTTTGCGACTGACCTGTAAACCCTTTTTTTTTGTTAAGGCGGGAAGAAATGTACCTAACCACACACCCCGTCGTTCGGGTCAACGAACAGGGTAGTGTGGGGCCCTCACCTATAATGGCGGGCCACCGGAACCATATTACATTCCTTCAGTGGTGACTGCAAACCCTAGTTAACGTAATGACAGAAGATTGTAAGAAAAGGGGCCTAAGTGTGAATGTGAGCAAAACCAAAATTATGGTCTTTGAAAGAGGTGAAGCCAGAACATATGTCAGAGTATCGGTTGAAAATAGTGTGCTAGAACAAGTGGATGAATTTGTATATCTTGGATGTGGATTCAGTCGGGACTGAAGATACACCACCGATATAGAGAAAAGAGTGAATGCGGGAAATAGTGTGAACGGAGCATTGGGACAACTTCTTGGCAGCCAGAAGGCACGGGTGCAATATACAAGGCAGTGCTTGTCCCAACGTTACTATATGGAAGCGAGAGTTGGGTATGCAAGAAGAAGTATGTGAGTAAAATCAATGCGGTCGAAATACGATCTCTGTGAAGAATCTGTGGAGTGAGGCTGACTGACCGCATTCGTAACGACGACGTAAGAGAGCGAGTAGGTATGAAAGAGTAAGGGTGTAAAGATGCGAAAGGGAATGCTCCGATGGTTCAGATATGTGGAAAGAATGCCGGACGAGTGACTGGTTAAGAAGATATACAATGCGAAAGTGGAAGGATGTAGGTACAGGGGGAGACGGCGACTCACCTACCTAGACCAAATCGGTCATGTATTGAAGGAAGGTGGAGTCAGGAGTCTTCGAAACCGGCGAGCGTGTATGAAGAGAATGATGAATGTTGAGGAAGCGAGAGATGTATGCAAGAATAGAGCCTCTTGGCACTCTGTTCTCTCTGCCTATCCCGCAAGGGAAATGGCGTGATGATAAGTAAGTAGTAAATAAGAGTGCACTTCAGAAGTGTCTCTTATTTTGTTTAGTTCAAAAAGTACTTTATTTGTTGCTATTTAAGCTCGATTTCACAGTAAATGTTATTTGTCTTTTCACTTTTAAAATGACAGTAATAAATTATTGCTTTTCTTGTTTATTGTGACGAATGACCGTAAATGTAAGATAGTATTTTAAAATTTTGTAACTTTATTACTACGTGCCATGATTGTAATTAGGCTGAAGTTAAAACTGTTCTAAAACCTATGTCTCAGTTCGCTAGTAAACAGATGTAGCAAGTATATATTCACACGGATAGTTTTCAGTTTGATTTTGTTCAGGACACTGTATCTTGTTATTATTGATGATCGAAGGTGGCAAACGAACATACAGCCGTAAGCGGCCTATAGACGCCAGCAACACCAGAGGCGTCACTCGCGCGTCGCCATCCCCAAGGTAACGGACGGAATGTTGATAGGAAGGATAATAAGGAGAGGATAGGAAGGATAATAAGGGAAGTGTTCCTCTGGCACTCTCACTCACCATACAAAACACAATGGTAGGAGTAAATACAGTTGTTTCACACTGATCTTTTGTCAAAAGGTGCTACTTCTTCGATCGAGCCGGCACATTCATGCTGGGATAACCAAGGCTCTAGCATTAGAATAATTTTAGACTAGATCTAATAATAATAATTTAAAGATTTATATATTTCACTTTTTGAAATAAATTAATGTCGTTCTTAAGCATAAACCAAGTTTTAAAGTGATTCCACGTTTTCTTCCAATTAAAAATAGGAGACATATTAAACTCACGCGCTTCTGTTAAGTGTTTTCTTGACGATTTTAAGTGCTAATTATTAGGCCCTAAAATAAAGATATTTTTGAATTTGACTTAGATCTAATTCGAGCCTAAATTGTTAATGATGAAGTAGTACCTAACAGTGCAATCCTAAGTACAAGCAGCAATATTAACCAATTTAATTTTTTTCGATCAAGTTATTTATAAGGCAATGTCCCGCAAAATTCATAATCTACCTGTGGCGTACTCTTGGAGCAGCATATTTCGTAATGATATTAATATAGAAGAAAATAATATTCTGCCATCTTAAATATTAGGTAAATCTGTTGATGTTTAAATATTTTCAGTTTAATAAGCCGAGGCGAGTTATAATTATAATAATCTGCTCGAGTTATGAACCTTTTTTCATAGCTGATTGCGTTGGCGAGCGAGATACTCACCCTTTCAACCACCTTTCATGGTCAAATCAATAATAGTACCACGGTACTAAAGTGTATCACGAGGTGGGTATGTACATTTGCTAAAAGATTGAGCCAGCTTCTTATATATTCAACATGACACTAAGCCAGCGATTTAAATAAAAAAATTCTATACATGGTGTTTAGAAGATCCAGCGACTCACCACTGAAAATCGTAACTACTTTTATGAAATGAAGTTTGTGAAAATAATTTGGCATTTGTAATAGAGCTATCACTACTGGAAAAATTAAGTCAGTCTGTACTATGATAAAGCTGTTTTGTGTTTCTACATCTATATATATATATATATATATATATATATATTCTACATCTATATATATATATATATATATATATATATATATATACTAGTGGACCCGACAGACATTGTCCTGTCCGAACATTGGTGTTTCGTTAGGATGGAGTAGTTTAAAACCATCTACTTACTAAAACATCCATCCATCCATACATCAGCCCTTCAAAGTCCACTGCTGGACATAGGCCTCCCCAAGAATGGGGGATAGTGCCGTAATCGCTTGGCAGGCGGGTTGGCGATCGCAGTGGATGTTGTTAACACTCGAAAGAGTGCTGCTGCCCACTCCGCCGGTATTCCCTCAGTCGGCTCTTACGACTCACATGGGTGGAGAGGGGTAATAAAACATACACAAATGAATTGAAGAAAAATCCTGAAATCCTATCGTGGCGCCACCTACCGGGTCCAAATCTGAATCTAAACCCGGTACTAACATCCACAAAAAATTTCGTCAAGACCGGTCCAGCCGTTTAGGAGGAGTTCAGTGACATACACACAGTACAGTAGAATTATCTATATATATATAAGCGATTTACCACTCACTGACTCATCACGATATCTCCGAAACCATACATCCGATTGACTTGAAATTTTAATATATATTTTTATCTGCTATCGTATTCATACTTCTACACTCATTATCACAACAACATAAATATGTCAACCGTTGCTATGGTAACCATTGATGTAGTTATGAAAGTACAATAACATCATGCTAGTTGGTTTTTAACCAAATAATTTTAGTTATGTTTATGAGTTAAAGAGTATTTGGCATTAGTTTAATATTTTTTTTTAGACTTATTTTGGATATTCCGATTTCTATAATATTTCAATTGGCATTAGTTTAATAGTTTTTTAAAGACTTATTACAGATTACAAATTATTTGTGAATGTGGAAAAAGATAATTTTTGTTGAAGCGGGATTCGAAATGCGTCCCTTCCAATCTGGGGAAGTGCTTCAAGTCGCTAAGCTATCGCACTGACCAACGGCCATACCCAATCTCCACATCAGAATTTAGTTGTAGTCTTTACGACCCATGCCACCTATCGGATGCAACGTATTTAGATCAGATCAGAGACGTTCTTAAGGTAGGCCAGGTTAAAAGTAGGTACTCGAAACCAACGAGCATGCATGAAAGCGCTGATGAAAGTAGAATAAGCGAAAGATGTGTGTCAGGATGTGCAGATGTGAGCAAGTGCAGAGAAGTGGTCTTTGCCAACCCCTACGGGAAAAACTGCTCACCCAGGGAATTCGTATCGCCATATTTTTTTTCGTGAATATTTCGCAATGAAAATTATTAAAGTACTAATATCGCTATTAAAAATAGGGGTTGGCAGTAGAAGGGTGAACATTTAGGGTTATATGTATTTTTTTAATGCCGAATCATAAAAAAATAAAATTAAAAGTATTATCCAAAGAAACATAAATTTTGGGATGGACCACCCTTATCACTTAGGGGTATGAAAAATAGTTTAAATCCTATTCTCAGACCTATTGAATATACATAAAAATTTCATAAGAATCGGTCAAGCCGTTTCGGAGGAATATGGCGACAAACACTGTGACACGAGAATTTTATATATTAAGATAACAACTTTTAACTGCGTGCGTGAGCTTAATGACACTATTCATAAAGAACGAGAGAAAAAGAGACAGTAAATGAGTTTTTCAAAAGTGATTTTGGTATTATTAGGCACATTGATACGTTGCGGAAAACAGTACTAAACGAAATGAGTGCAGGAAAGCGTAATCTGCCCCCTTAGAATGAAAAACGAAACGTTAGACGAACTTTCGTTTCGAGTCATTGTGATTGATCAACAGTCTGAGGCGTGATTTGTGATTAGCCGAGATTTCGACGCGTGATTCAGGCGACCAATCACAATGAAGCCAAACGAAAGTTCGTCTAACGTTTCGTTTTTCATTCTAAGGGGGCTGCACTCGTTTATAGTGAACACTTTTAGTGCCTAATTGTGGATCTATACATCTCCCTGTTTTATACATCAACTGCTTCTGTGATGCAGCGTTATCAGCAGTCGCTTACACTACGTAAGCGACTGCTGATAATGAGGTCTCGGGTTCGATACCCGGGTAAAAAAAAGTTCTCAGTAGCCGCCCGGAATTCGAAATGTGACCGGTAGATGGCAATACGCTCTGATATATAGGAGATAAGGAAGTGGTCAGTTAAAATATTAGGAAGAGAAAGAGGGGGTGGTTTGGTAGGTTTCTAATTAAGAGATAGAAATACACATATTTATACTTTTTTTTATTAAGAATGTTAAATTTCATTTTATATTTTATATAGAGGATACACATATATTTCAATGGTTTTATAAAATCGCGGGTAAAATAGGGGTCGAATTTAGAAAGTAAATCTTTAACGCTAACGAAGTCGCGGGTATCAGCTAGTTTAAGATATTTGAGAAAAATTACTGTATACCTAATATCGACGGGCCTCGTGGCGTAGTCGTCAGTGTAACCGACTTCCGTGCACGAGGTCGTGGGTTCGATTCTCACTCAGGACAATTATTTGTGTGATGAACACAGATATTTGTATTGCGTCTGGGTGTGTGTAATATATAGAATATTATAAACATAACAAAAAAAAAAGTAATATATGTATTATATCCGTAATCTGGTACCCATAGCCCAAGCGTTAAGCTTAGTTTGGGACCAGCAGACGTTGTGTGAAAAACGTCCGTGAATATTTATTATTTATTCAATATAGCTATTTGTTGTATTCTATTAAGCGTCTCTGAACAAAAGATATTTTTTAAAACATTTTTGTTCATAGTCTATTAGTTTGTTCAGAAATAACACTAAAACTACTGGACTAATTTTGATGCAACGTTTTTGTTTAATAGCTCTTGATTATACTTAGAGACTTGTGTACACTACTTATCTCGTTACTATATCGGAACCTAAAATATAACCTAAAAACTAACTTAAGTAGCAGGGGGTAGGGTTGGTATAACAATTTGCTGTGACTAGGCGGTAATGCTAAAAAAAATATACTTGTGGATACAAAAGGAATATTATGTTATCTCTAATCACTGGTAAAAAAACAGGAAACTAATATCCAACCTCGATAAATTCTAATGTAATCAAAATATTAACAAAGGATTTTTGTAAAGTATAAACATGTAGCATTTTATTGAAGCATGTTATGCTAGTTTCATTTATAATTAAAATAATAAGTAAAATGGTAAAGTATGTTCATTATTATTTTATAAAAATAGATTGCTTTAATACTAATGAACAAAACTATAAATTTGTTTATGTATTTGTATAACACACGCGCATGTTTATTGCTGATTTTGTAAAATACTTCCTGTAGTACTTTTTTATTAACATAGATATCCATTAATTTATCTCCTATTAACGCAAGCTACATTAGCTGGTTAAGAAGATATACAATGCGAAAGTGGAAGGATGTAGGTACAGGGGGAGATCGAGACTCACCTACCTAGACCAAATCGGTCATGTATTGAAGGAAGGTGGAGTCAGGAGTCTCCGAAACCGGCGAGCGTGTATGAAGAGAATTATGAATGTCGAGGAAGCGAGAGATGTATGCAAGAATAGAGCCTCTTGGCACTCTGTTCTCTCTGCCTACCCGGCAAGGGAAATGGCGCGATGATAATTTTAAGTTTAATTTAGTTTACATTAGCTGTATTCTAATGAAAACATTGGCTCCATTGCGTGTAAGTCCTGTAAGTAGTATTTCAAAATATCAGATCTGGGCATAAGAGATGTTGCGCTTTTTTGTTTTGCTTAGCAATCATACTATAACAAATGTTGTGAAAATTATTATGTATAGGTATCTTATGTACACTACATTACATACCTTACTATAAATTATCATCTTTTAGTTCAACGTTTGACTCTACCTATATTTGGAGTAAACTTAACTTTGATTAATATTTTCTAACATTTACGCGAATTTTACACATTTTGAAATAAAACTACGTTTACGGAATCTATCGCGTTTACTTGATTTTTATACTATCCCGACGTTTCGAATACTTTACAGCATTCATGATCTTAGATGGTAGATGTCCATTATTTATTTCAACCCACATAATATTCGTTTAGAAACACAATTAAAAATCTACTCTAAGATTTATGATTACAATGTATGAGATTTTAAGCTAGTGTAATAAAATTAGTATAATAGTCATTTAAGTTTTAAAAATTTTTGCTTATATTTAGTGCTTCAAAATTCTACCACAAACTACCAATTAAAATTTTTAAGTAATCAAAAAACTACTATTAAGAAGACAATATTGATTATTAGTTTATATTATTAAATATACTGATTTTAATAGAAGCTAACACTAAAAAGCTACCACCGGATCGGAACGCGGCCTGACTGAGAAAGATCCGACCAGAAAACTCAGTAGGCAACAACTTGTTATGGATTATTAAATTTATGCGGAATTACTAACTAGTCACTACTATGGGTTTTATCTACACAATAAGCGCTAACTGTGTCTTGCAATCTTGTGGTGTGCCTTCTTGTATTATGTTTGGTGAGGCCTATCACAGGATTCCAGCTTGATGGTAAGACCCAGCCGTCTTCTCTATTGAAATTGGGATGTTTCTTAATTTCGATAGCCTCACGTATCATTCTAGGACGATATCGATGTTCTTTAGGTAGATGAAACCGTTGAAACAACATATCAGCTTTGGACATCTACCATCTAAGTCCACCCGTGATCATGAATGCTGTAAAGTATTCGAAACGTCTGGATAGTATAAAAATCAAGTAAACGCGATAGATTCTGTGAACGTAGTTTTAGCTTAGATTGGTGAAATTATGCACGCTTGAGGAATTCAATTTCAATGCAGTAATAATAATTTTCTGGAAATATACTGTGATCAGGTAAATAACACACTTATTTTTAGCAACGTTCGAACTAAGTGGCAAACTATTTTAGTCACATTCACCAACTTTCAAATGACTAATTTATTATAAAAACTAATACATAATAAGAAATAGAGTGAACTGGGCATTGGGACAACTTCTCGGCAGCTACCATTTCAGCCAGAACGCACGTGTCACAATACACAAAGCAGTGCTTGACCCAACATTGTTCTATGGAAGCGAGAGTTGGGTTTGCAAAAAGGGTCGAGGTAAGAGTAAAATCAATGCGTACGAAGGTACAGGAGGAGATCGAGACTCACCTACTTAGACCAAATCGATCATGTATTGAGGAAAGCGTGTATGAAGAAAATTATGAATGTTTAGGAAGTGAGAGGTGTATGCCAGAATAGAGCCTTTTGACACTTTGTTCTCTTAATATTGTAAATCATCCACTTTCAGAAATTGAATACAATTAAATAATATGAGAATACCACAGTGCTGTAATACAATACATAAATAAAGATCAGTTTATTCATTTCTTGATATTACTTAGGATAGCGAAAGTGTCTATATTTTGTTCTACATATAAACGTCTAAATATAACCTTGGTACTTTCAATGCAATCCTTTTAGAATTTTAAACACATCAGTACAGTTAATCGCAATTCACGAACCGTTAACAACTACAAATAAACAGACTAAACAAACGGATCTAATATTCCGTTTCAATTTCACACATCAAGCGCTCGACATTGGAACAGTGAGCGCGTAACAATAATTACACAATAAAATTCTATAAAATACCTTACTCTGATTAGATTTAAGGATATATGTCAACCATTATATCAAGTGCAGGCTTACTTAGGTAAGTAGTACTATCTGTAGATAAATTGATATAGGTATTGACTAATTCAATACTACATGAAACTTGACGCATATGATTTTGTAAATAACAGTTTGTATGAGTGATCCTGTATCATCTATCTTCTATACTATTATAAAGCTGTAACAGACCTGTGTCTGTACATTTAAGATATTTGAGAAAAAATGACTGGCTATGTATGCGTATCTAAACACAAAACAATTTCTTCTCAGAATTTTTGTCTGTTTGTCTGTCTGTCTGTTTGTTTGTTTACGCATCACACAAAAACTACTGAACGGATTTTGATGCAAGTTTTTTTATTTGAAAGGCCTTGATTAGACTTAAAAACTAGTATACATTTTATCCCGCTACTGTATTGGGAACCTGAGATACAACCGAAAAACTTGACTATTATTTAAACTAGGTTTTTTTTTAGAATTTATCTAAGGATTTTGATGCAACTTTTTTATTTGAAAGGCCTTGATATGTCTTAAAAACTGGTAGACATTTTATCCCGCTACTATATCGAGAACCTTGGATATAACCGAAAAACTAGCTTTTGGATGCGGCGAAGCCGCTGGCAAAGGCCTTTTGAATTTAGATAGGTTGTTAATAATTGCTTGTAATTGAAATGTATTATAAAGAATGACATTATTAAAAAAGATGATTCCCATAAAAAATTACCAATTTTGATGATTTTTATTTTTTTAACACTTTTTATGGATTTTTCAATTTTTTTTTCTTTTAGACCACCCTTTTATTAGAGCGAACCAAACAAAAAAAAACAATGAAATCGGTCAAGCCATTTTTGAGTTTTAGCGAGACTAACGAACAGCAAATGTTTTTGAATTTTATATAAGTATGTAGAGAATACAAGTCCCCGACCATGACACGGATAATAAGACCTTAAAAATATTATGTCCTTAGATAAAGGATAGTAATAGATATGACATGCTGATGACAATACGAGGAATGAACGAGATACACAATACAAAGTTTCTCTAAGTGCGGTAGAGATAGGTATGCCTTCTGTCCTTGTCAACGTACATGCTTTTTTTGTCTGACACTTGTCATAAGTTCCATCGCGTTGTGTTTTTGCTTGTAAAAGCCGCAGCGAACGAAAATATGAAAATATAACCTTTCACACGTAAGTACAATCAAATATTGTTTTATCGAAATAATAAAGTAATACAATATTAAAAACAGTTAATTATATTAAATGGTGTGCAAAATTCACATTAAATACTCGTATTGATAAAATCATAATATATTTGAATGCAATATTTTAATAGTATTAACCCACTAATAAAGTTTGTCGTTGAAGTCAAGGTGACAGCTATTTCTTACGTAAATTCAATTTAGCCCGGTTATCTACTATTTAAGGGATACCGGTTAAGATGAATTATATTACCCATCTATGTGGGGAAAATAATGTAATTCTAAATACAAAAATATACGAAATGGTGTCATAAATTCCTCGCATAATAGTATAATACATTGAATAAATCATATAATAGATTGCTAATTTTTTGAAGTATTAACTGACTAACGAAGTTGACCGTCTATAGTCAAGGTAAGCGGCTTCTTCAATTTAGGCAAGTTATCCAGTATTTCATGCATAGCGGTTGAGGATAAATTATATTAAACATTTTTTTTTATTGCATTTAGTGGTAGTCGGGCCAAGGCCCACCTGATGGTAAATGGTAACCATCACTCAAGAAGTCAACTATACCGAGAGCATTGTCGAGCCGCTGCTCACCATTTCAGTCACAGATATGAAATGAAATCATAAAGGGCTACCGCCAAAACGCAACGATGTGCTTCATGCCCGGTCACACGGAAGATGGTGGTGCTAACCCGATCGGGCCCCGATACCAAGTGAGTGCTCCCACTCGGTACCCAGCCCTACCACCAGTGTGAACACTTCGTTTATAGAGATTAATAATTATTAACGGGGAAAATTTATCATAACCTGGCATGACTGTTTTTACATGTACTTTATATCTGTCCCTTACGGGTACGCGTATGTCATATCTATTACGAGTACTATCCTTTATCTCAGATTATGTCTAATAAAAACTATATTAAATATCCCTAATGTCAGTCTATCTATGGATTAAACAAGCTATTGTATCGTTTATAATAGATACTAGAACCTCATTAGTACTACACTGACAGGCTTATACTATAATAAAGGATAAAACAACGTACATCTTTTCTACAAAATAATGAAGACAATATCAGCTGATCTGATAATGCACTTAAAGAATATTTTATCCGTGTGGTGACGGATTAGGAATACAAGTGTCACCACTACATTCTTTCCCACGGGTGTCGTATGAGGCGACTAAGGGAAGTAAGCAATTATCATCCATTCACGACTGGTGGTAGGGCTGGGTACTAAGTGGAAGTACTCACTTGGTATCCGGCCCGAGCGGGTTGGTACCGCCATCTCCCGTGTTACCGGCCATGAAGCACATTGTTGCGTTTTGGCTGTAGCAGGAGATAGCCGTTTATATTTCATTTCATATGTGAAATGAATTGGTGAGCAGCGGCTTGACAATACTCTCGGTATAGTCGAGTCCATGGGCGACGGTTACCATTTACCATCAGATGGACCGAGGCTAGTCTGCCACTAAATGCAAAAAATAAAAAAAAATTCTCTATATCCAGTTCGAAAAATGATAGAGCATAGCAAGGTTCAGACTAAGTTTTTACCCATTTAGTGATGGATATCAAAAAATTTCACCACACCATTCATTATTATGTCACCATCCCATTCAATTCATGGGAGTAAAGAGAAGTAAGGAGACAATACTAAGTAGCTTCGAAAAAGAAACACAAAAGAAAAAAAGAATGTTTTCTTCCGTTTCAACCGTTTATGAGGCGTTGAATTATATATGCATTATAGCGGAAAATAAAGGTTTTTTATCCACTCCTATATTCTCGGTATGCACGATTACCACTCAACATTAGAAGGGTCATGACTCGTCTGAATTCGTTAGAAATAAATCCTATATCTTATTTCTCTAGCCGGGTTTTCAGTCGGTTCGCGAGATTTTCCTTGTTCCTTTATCAAATTGCATGATTTACCCCTTATTTTAAAGCTTATCGTATCGGCTAATGACGAAAAATAGACTTACGGTCCAAAAATGTCCCGCTTTGAGATTTAAAATCATCTAAGACAAGGTCCTGTGATGGATGCGTAATGCCGCACGGGTCGACGAGTATATTTTATCGCTTCGAGTAAGGACTGCAGATTAGATCAACTTCTAAACTTTCATTTCTTTATGTAACACAAAGGCGTTTTTTGTGGCTATGCGATTTCTCAATACTGTATCAAACTTAACGATACGCCATTTTGAATATTATTTTTCCCTCTATCCAGAAAAATGAGTAGTATTTTTAGATATAGGTAATGTTTTTAGGCTTTATGAAACACTTTAATTTACTTAGGTACCTATCTGGATTGAAATGTTATATACAACGCGGGTGGCAAAGCATACGACAGATGGTGTTGGTCGTAAAGACAAAATGATGAGGATATTGGGATGACCGAAAGCTCGGTGCGATAGCTCAGAGGCTTAGAGCACTCCCCTTTATGGGGAAGGGACGCGGGTTCGATTCCCGCTCGCACTGAAGTTATTTATTTCCTCATTCACAAATAATTTGTATTATTTTTACGTTAAATTGTCAGGAAAGGCGATCTTTAATTGCACTTCCTTGATAATTCGTCAATAACCTTATCAAGACCGCCTTAAGCCTCTCAGTATGCTGCAAGCGTGAAATCGAAAATATACTCTTGATACTATATTTAGTTTAGCACTTTATTGAGTACCTATATTTGGTTAGATTATTTTACGTGCAACCTTGAAACTTTACAATCTAAATGTTATATAAATGCTCATGTCTCCGTGATATAAATTATAAGTGGGTAGATAAGGTAAATATCTGATAAATATCCCGAAAAAGAACTACTTGTACATACTCGTAACACAAGTCAGTATAAGTTAACCCGTCAATTTCCTTGGATTTTTCCACCATTCATCAACCAAAATAATTTTTATCCATAGCAAATATGGATCGCTGACCTCAAGCAGTTTCCCTACTGATTGCTCATGCTCAGGAAAATGAAATGTCAATTCAGAGCATTGATATGAAAAAGCCAAAATAAAAAAAAATAAAATTGTATTACTGCATATATGCAAACGATATGATAGAGAGATGCACGCTCGACAAAAGGTATCTTCTACTGATAGATATTCATATAACACTTTAAGATTACATGGTATTTTTTTTCAACTCCTTACTGTCCTACTATTATAGGTACGGGTCTCCTCTCAGGCTGAGAGAGATTTAGGCCCTAGTCCACCAAGCTGGCCCAGTGCGTAGCAGTCCTGGTATAGCGGTAACCTAATTATTTATCTTATGGAATAGCCTACCACCACTGAACGCCTTCTTACGTGTTATATAACTAACAGGCGGACGTCGAATTACCGCTATTACATTGAATAATGATATGTTACTGTCTGATAGTGAACCAAAACATTTGTTACACAATAAACGAGAAAGCATGACGACTTACCATCGCAACATAGAAAATATAGATCGTATTTCTCATAGTTATTGCAAATTTAGCGTCTGTAGTATGGACCAGAAGCCGTCGCCTATTTTTTTTTTGTGATTAATAACAGGCTGAATATTTGTGAGTAGGTTCCGTTCGATGACACACGCAAATTTTTCTCAGTGAAAAATCTTGTAAAAGGTAGCTATTAAGGGTCCGTGAATTCGACAACTTCCAAGCGTGGTACAGAGAAAACGTACCACTAAATTTGTAGGACTATATAGCCATTTCATGATACAAATATTTACAAATCTGCATTCAAAACATCAGATCGTTAATAATTTGAATGACCTCTTTATTTATATTTGTCTCTCTATATTTGTAGAAGAACACGCTCCAGTCAAACTAGCCATTTTGTAGGACAATTGTTATTCCGAGTTTATTATCCAATTATCTTAACATTTAGACTTACTGTTAGTCAGACAATTTCGACACCCCACCAAATCGAAATGTTTTATACCTGCGCTTTTATTAGCTACCTCTATCGAGATTTTTCCCAGAGAAAAACTTGGGCGTCTCGTCAAACGGAACTAGAATTGTCCCACCCCTCTCTACCCACGGGAGTCGTAAGAGCCGACTGAGGGAATTCCGGGGGAGTGGGCAGCAGCACTCCCCCGAGTATTAACAACATCCACTGCGATCGCCAACCCGCCTGCCAAGCGTGGCGTTCTCTTGGGGAGGCCTATGTCCAGCAGTGGACGTTGAAAGGCTGATTTATGGATGATAGATGGATGGATGATGGAGGGATGGATGATGGATGGATGGATGATGGATGGATGGATGGATGGATGATGGATTAATCACTTAAAAAAATAGGCGGCGGCTCCTGTACTAGTAACCTTAATTTTAAATATTATTTGGACTTGCCACTACTACGTGTTATAGTTTTACAAAATAGATCTTCGAGTGTCTATCTCCTGAAACATGAAACCTAAAATACATCAGGAAAAGAAACGATTAAGATATTTTTGTCTCTTTTATACGAGTATAAACAATGTATTTGATGGACTTTTTGAACGCGTTTATCATGAAACGAGCAAAAAAATATTTGCAGCAGTGAGAAAAGAAAATTCGTTCACTATTCTTATGGTTTCTGTAGATTTTTTTTATAAGGCTAACAAACTGTATTTAGGTATTTCATAAAAAAATGTACCTAGTAAATACAACTGGTTAGTTTCCATGAGAATTATATATTATAACTGTTCCGCATTTCTCTAAAACAACTTACAATCAATCAAATTGCGTGATGGTTGTCTAAATTACAGGTTTCTAGTAAGCACTTATTGTATAACTGTACGTTAAAGTTTTAGCATTTACTTATAGAATTCAATATTTTTATTTTACTTTGTTTTCCATGTGGCTTACAATTGACCTGTTTTAAAGTTATCAGAACAAAAAAGTTTTTAAAAGGTAAGGTAAGGTAATTTATGGGTACGACGTAGGTTTTAATATTATTAAATTATTAATAATTTTGACCGTACCATTTAAATAAGGATAAACAGACAATTCTTATATGCTAAATACACATATTGTAGCTACAGCAAGCTTAGTATTTTATATTGTTTAATGAGTGCGGTTGGCATGCTTCTGGACTGAAACATATTTAATGGGATACTCTAAACGAGTTACAGACATTTCATATGTGAATTCAAGGGTCCAGCAGTGGACGTTGAATGGCTGATGGAGGGATGGATGGATACAAATATTTTACAGTAACACTTTGATAGTAGCATCACGCCTGTATTCCCCGAAGGGGTAGGCAGATGTGTATTACACAACCACAATTCACCAGCTATGTTTAAGTCCCACGTAATAGGAGGCGAGCCTATTGCTGTCTACCGGGCACATTTCTTAACTCCGGGCTGCTACTGAGAATTTTCTTTTTACAAAAAGGCTCAATAACACTGACCGACCTGGGGATTGAACCCGAGGCCTCATGATAAGCAGTAGCTTGCACTACCGCTGCACCACAGAAGCAGTTAAGTTACTTTGATAGTAAGCACTTCATAGCCCATATAATTGTCAGCAACACTTAGGGCACCACTTGCGCTTTACCACTGGAGGCTATGAAAAGAAGGCGAAGAGAAAAAAAATCAGATAAATTGACATAGTTGCTAATTAATTATAAAAAAACTACGTAGATACCATTAAAATTAAATACATTATCATTGTTCCGCGTAGTTCTATAGAAATAAATATTTATTCTAATCATATAAATATAAATATTCATGGACATTTCACACAACGTCTTCTGGCCCCAAACTAAGCTTAACACGCTTGTGCCACTGGCTATAATTTGGTAAGATTACGGATATAATACATATATTACTTTTTATTGTAAATACATAAATATAATAGATAGAAAACACCCAGACGCAGTACAAATATTTGTGTTCATTACACAAATAATTGTCCTGAGAGGGAATCGAACCCACGACCTCGTGCATGGAAGTCGGTTACACTACTGACTACGCCACGAGGCCAGGACATTACAGGTTTGGCAGACGTCTCTACTATTGAGATTGTCAAGTGTTGATGTTTTTTTTTCAGACTTTTTATTAGCTTCACTTGTATGTTTGTAACCGACTCCTTTGAACGCGATTTTGACCCACTTGAAACGGCCAGATTTCGTTCAAACTTTGTAGATTTATCGAGGATCGATGACAATACACTAATTTTATAAAATGATTCGGTATTTATCGGTTTTAGGGTTCCGTAGTAGAGATGTGTAACACGGCGCTGCGCCGCACAGTTGCGCTAACTCAGTTCAAAGCGCTGGTTGTCTTAACTCACTTCTTAAAAATGAGTTGGCGCATAGCCCAGTTCCGGGAAATTCAAATATCATTGTTATAAACTGCAACTCCGTGAAATGTAAATGGAGTTATACCTTATTTTTTCGGGAAAAAATTATTTATTTTGTTGCGCCATAGCGCAATTTTGAGTTAACGCAATGAGCCGGCGCAGTTAACTGCGCCTGTGTTACTGAGTTAACGCAAGAGTTTTTGCTGATTTACCCATGTCTATTCCGTAGCCAATAAAGAACCCTTATAGTTTAGCCATGTCCGTCCGTCCGATGAAGTTTAAAGGCAAATTATCACGGCATAAGTAGGTTTTATTTCTTTTAAATAACAGTACTTTTGATACTATTTTGAGACTAAAAAGAAGAACATAAATTAAAGTTTAAAAAACTAAAATAAGACGCTTTAAATAGCTAGTTGAATTAAAAAGCCGTAGTAGTATAATTTATTTATTTAAAGCTAGAGTTTTGCCAGCTGTAAACATAATAGGAGTTGATTACAATGATATTAATTAAGCTAATACTGGTTAATTCAAGTACAAAATATGAATATTTCGTTAAAATCGCCCTCTATAGGTTGGTCGAACGTGCATTTCGACGACTGGTTTTAATAAAACTCAATGAGGAAATTAAAATTCACTAGAGGGAACTTCAAATTGACGATAATATCGTGCTTTTGTCACTTAGGCGGTATTAAGATGGCTGACATATTACACAGAAACTAGTACCAGTAGCTTTGGCAGCGGCTTCACTTGCGCCAAGTTTAATTTTCATTGATAAGTTTTAGTTTTAGCCTTTATCATATAATTAACAAATTTCTTTATAGAAAATATTCTTCATACATTATTCTATTCATTGATGAATCAGTCCACCAAACTTGAAACTTTAATATTAGTGAAATTAGCTAGTTCATCGATAAATATATTCGTTAACAATATAAAACAAAGCATAACAAAGTATCGTGTGTCGGTTTTTACCAACAGATTTATAATTTGTTCAGAAACAACATGTGCGTTTTAAAACACTCTTCAACATCTCTCAATTCTTATTTTAACTAATTTTGTTATTTGACAAATTAGGACGTTTTTGACTTATTTCGTTGTTCAAGTCTCATTATGTCACCGGCATTCTTAAGTCTAGAAATGCACAATAATTATATGAAGTTTTGGAAGAACTTGAGAGTTCTGAAAATTTGCTAAGAACTTAAAATTTATTTGAATTTCGCCATTTTCTTGTAGTGGAAGGATATGCTCCGTCAATCTTATTTCTTTTCTAAAACCTGCTTAAGCATTCCATATTTTACTATCGATTTCAACAACTGATTGAAAAGACTTTTGCATACAACTTGTCTCAAATATTGAGTAAGTTAATGCCCTTATAGTTTTTGCAGTCCTGTCATAAGCCTTTCCCTTTGTAAATGGGTACAATGACAGCCATGCACCAATCGTTTCAAGCTTGACCGGTTTTATAGCACATGTTGAAAAGGTGAACTAACTAGTTTGCTATGGCGCCATGACCAGCCTTGAGCATTTTTATAGTTATCCTGTCGCACCCCATAAACTTTCTAATTTTATACTTTTCATAACTTTTATAATTTTTCCCATTCATATGCTCTCAACTTTCAACCTCTCTCAAACAAGCTTTAAAATGTTCATTAAACACTTTAACACGCATTCCACTCTTTTCACCATATTTCAATTTTAGTCTCTGAGCATGTTCTGTTCTGAGTTTTCAGTTTTATATTTCCAGGAGAAAACTATATTAGTCCGAAAATGCGCAATAACTTTCTATTAAAATCATCTTTCTTTCATTCTTTTTCTTATTCATTGTATTTCATGTTTTATGTTATTTCCTTGTTTCCTCTACGTCGATTTGCATTATTATTTAAAGTACATTCATCTACGTTTTGTATTAGTACGTTAGCTCTGGAAGTTAGCATGGCAATAAAACATAAAGTACTTTAGTGAATCCATCAGCCTTTAACGTCCACTGCTGGACATAGGCCTCCCCAAGAATGGGGGATAGTACCGTAATCGCCACGCTTGGCAGGCGGGTTGGCGATCGCAGAGGATGTTGTTAATACTCGAAGGAGTGCTGCTGCCCACTGCCCCGGTATCCCTCAGCCGGCTCTTACGACTCCCATGGGTAGAGAGGGGTGGGACAATTCTAAAGCCGGCCCCACACGGCAAACTTTAATGAATTTAATATTTTAATAAAGGGAGTTAAGAATTACATTATTAAAGTGTTTTCAGTGATGGATTTAGGATCGTACGTAAAGTCATTTATAAAGGTTTTGTTTTCAGTTTTATTCAAGCAGAAATAGTAGGTACTTAAATACTTAATATGTACATTTAATTTTTTGAATAAGACCATAGTCATTAAACATGTTGAACTACTAGAATCAAGACTTAGATGTTAGACGTCCATGGCTGATATACACACATGTAGGTATTATTTCAACGGTTTCATCTACCCACAGTTTGCATGAATTTACAAAAGTTAGTTGTTTATTTTAAGTTAAAGTTAGTTGACACTTAAATTGTATTAATTTGATAGACTAGATCTGCCCGTGACATTGTCCTTGTAAACTTCAGATTATACAGCACTTTGATTATATTATCTCTGTAAAAAATAGCATCATACAGAAACTATGGTTTCAGAAAAGTATTTATGTAAAATTTCATGACGATTGGTTGAATAATTTTGACGTTGGAGCGTTGCAATCAAATATACGGAAATTTATGATATTAGTAAGTAATAAGGATATAAAATTCCAAAATATAAAACATATTTTGCCTGACACAGAATTTAAACTTGGGACAACGACTACTAGTAACAATAAGGTAATTTTTGTTGCGTCTATCGTTTAAATATTAATCATGATAGCAAGTTTGAAGGTAAGCTCATCGCTTTTAGCAATTGTGTAGATATCCAGCACACACTACAATGTGTAATAATTATTATCAATAACACTTCATCTAGTGAGGGACCAAGATTACAGTCACTAACATTACACTAACCAATACCTAAAAAAAATTGTCCATCGGTGTAGTACAAGATATGAACGAATGAGTAATGGACTTTAAGCTTACCATTAATTAGTGGAGGTCTATGGATTAATATGCTCTGAGAACTGAGAGTAGCCCTTTATATTAATAGTTTATTTCTGCTAGACTTCGAATAAATATTGAATTGCAGTAATAGTTTTGGTCGAAACTGAAACTACTATAGCCGAAACTAGGTAATTTGGCCTATACTTGTCGAAACCACATTTACATTTACGGTCCATAGTTCACAAACACTTACGAGGTCTGCTAAACTTTGGCTGAAGAGGAATCTATATCCCAAACTCCCCAAAATTAAACCTTCGGTTAGTCACTACATTTTGCATTATACCGACCTTAACTTATTAATTCTCAAAATAGAGTAAGATCCCAGGGCCACCAGACGCCACGAATTTCTGACAAACGAAATGTTTGAATTTACGTGAGGTAAATAATGTGTTTATGTACCTTGATTACCTGATACCTGGAAATTAACCGTCGGACCAAGCTAGCAGGTAGGCGTGCGATCATAGTATATACTAACACTACTCAATCGTACACATTTCGTTCGTCAGAAAATACGTGACGTCTGGTGGCCCTGGCATCTTGGTCCAAATCTTGTTAAAATCAGACTCAGCATGGTAGTTGTATAGCATACAAAGAAAATGTCTATAAACTAAATATTCGGCCACTTGATAGAATATAATTATTATTATTATAAGTATAGCATTTTGCGTAAACATTCACTAAGTAAACATTTATTTCCCCCAAACGAAATAATTCTAGACTAGTGCTGCCTACTTTTCATTTTGTTTGATTTTAAATCTTTAAAATAAATCTTACTACGAAAGTGTTCTAGGTATATGATGTGAATTAAGTCAATCATAATATTAACTTTTGGACCTCGTACAGCTACTATAATATAAGTCCACAACATAATTACAAATAATACAAACATGAATGTAGCTACAAATTTTCTTGTAGTAATATTAGTAATATTAATATCGAATAAAACGTTGTGTTGAGCACTGTTCCAGTTCATGTTATTGTAGATATTAAAAGTACAAATTAACAGATAGATGCAGCAACGTATAGTGCTCAAACAAAGAGAAACTCAAAGAGACTAGATCTTTTATGATTACGCAGAAAGACCAGTGACTAAAACGGGCTCGCTACAATTTTGTGTTCAGTGAATTTACACAGCTTAAATTTCGGCAATAACGCTTGTATAATATTAAAAATTGCGACTTGTGTCGGATTTAAATAATTAATTCACAGTAACTAGATGACTCTTTCTCGTTTCGATATACTTATGCAATAGTAGGTACTCTCTCCAGAATTAGACACTAATTTAATATAAATGGCAGGATATAACGAGCACTAGTGTCGTATTTTGTATAGATTCGACTAAACTCCTAAGAAGGGAAAATAAACAACAAAACCGCTGCGAGAGACAAAAATGTGCACAAGCTTTTAAATACAATCAAGAGCTATCAAATAAAAAAAGTTTGATCAAAATCCGTTCAGTAGTTTTTGCGTGATGCGCGAATAAACAATACAGACATACCGACAAACAGACAAAAATCTAAAAAAGAAATAGTTTTGTGTTCACACACGCCTATATAGTCTAATACAGTCATTTTTTCTGA
Organism: Leucoma salicis; assembly: GCA_948253155.1. Taxonomy (NCBI): domain Eukaryota; kingdom Metazoa; phylum Arthropoda; class Insecta; order Lepidoptera; family Erebidae; genus Leucoma; species Leucoma salicis. Next base: position 26,529,838 of record OX411803.1, read on the forward strand.
AATATCTTAAATGTACAGACATAGCTATATTACTAGCTGAACAGGCGAACTTCATACCGCCATATTTATTTTTCCGAAAGCCTATAGTGGCACCACCTACCGGGTCTAAATGTGAATCGAAACCATCCCGGTACTTATACAAACATACACAAAATAATTCGTCAAGATCGGTCCAGCCGTTTAGGAGGAGTTCAGTGATATACACACGTACAGTAGAATTATATATATAAAGATAGATAACACAATAATAAATGATCGAGTAAAAGTAATTCTCTTTGAGGTGTGTCTCTTTTTTACGCCGGCAATATATTAATAAGAAGCCTGAGTCAGTCTATAAGCCGTCAGACTGGATTACACTGGTGACCACGGAAATAGTCACATATACAACATTTCCTTCCACATATACATTATATATACGCAGATTTCATAATTGGCGAATATCAACTAAAAACCCTTGTAATGTAATAACTACTTTCTAGAATATTTAAATACTTATTAGCTTTTGCTGTCACGAGCCTTTGTACGCCTAAGGGCATTATTTCCCTTAGATGACCCAACCTTAGTCATAGAGATTGGGCATAATAAGAACTAAGTAATTAATTCCTTGAGCGTAGGTAATACAGATGATATTATTTACAAGCATAATAACGAGTTTTGTTATTAGGACCATTGTGACAAAAAACATTTAATTAATTACTTTTTTACAACAAAGTGAAAATTAAGTGTCTTAGTAGTTATTTCGTTTTGGTAAATGGTAGACATTTAATTAATTACATGACTATAATTTTCGTGCAAACAAATATAAAATACTAGCAAAACGTTCACGCATTGTTGTGGTTTAGTTATTGTGGGGTATACCACAGGAATCCATTTTTTGGGATAAAAGTTGTCTATGCTCTTTTCTGTAGACCGGATTAAATGTATGTCATGATGATCTTGCACCCTATGGCGCATAAGATACGAACAAACAAACTTTATTTTCTATATATTACATGTTTAGATAAATAGATATAGCTTTTCTCCTAAACTTTATATAAAAAAGCTTTATTAGTAGAAGAATTTATAATTTTGATATTTATTTATAATCAGATATACAAAAATTCCGTACTTATTATTTTAAAAGTGACTAACTTCCTAAATATACTTTTAACCACTAATTTACCGTATTACCACAGAGCATACATTTACTCCTTATTAGAAGCAGGAATATCAAAATTTGGTTTAAATATGACAGCCTTGTACACAACCACTCTTCCCTTATTTCAAACTCTTAAGGGCAAAATTTTCAAAAATCCATACTTAGTGGATGCTTACAACCAAAAAGGTATTAACTACACAAATTGTAAGTTTATAGCCCCGGCTGTTTAGGTCCTGCGTTAATGAATCAGTCGTGTCAAGTAATTTATATTTGTTCAGATAGATACCTTAAACACAAAGTGAAAAATGTGAAATCGAAAATAACAGTCAGGAGCAGGACTTGAACCTGCATCTTTTGGATACCGTCCAGATGCTTTACCAATTCAGCCATCCTGACAATTGCTCCTGCTTTTCATACATTATAGCATATCATAATACTTCCGACAGATGGCGCAGGCGTCACCCAAAGACGTTAAGTATGATGTGTTATCGAAATTAGCAGTCAGGAGCAATTGTCAGGATGGCTGAATTGGTAAAGCATCTGGACGGTATCCAGAAGATGCAGGTTCAAGTCCTGCTCCCGACTGTTATTTTAGATTTCACATTTTTCACTTTGTGTTTAATGTATAGTGCTAAGCATGTCAAATGCTAAAAATATATATAAAAATATCTAAACAGATAGATACCGTTTGAATATCGAACTATTTTGCTCAAGAACGAGACGCAATAGTTTCAAAACAAATCGGGTACCTTCACTGTAATTCAGATAACATAATTAACAACTAGGCAGATGTTTTTTTATATACCTACTGTAACTTGACTAATATTAAATTATCCAACAAGAAGTTTAGTAGAAAAGTTTAGTTTATATTTTTTTTATTATAGTTTTTTTTTCAAGCTCAAGGTCGAACCCAGAAAACTTGGCAAGGGTAATAATAAACTCGTAACTCCTCCGCCTCCCGAATAGTCAAAACAATGAATATTATTATCTAGTGTATGTTTGAGTTTTTTTTTAATAAGACTACAACACCCTGTACTAAGGAATAATCCTTGTATGGCGGGCAACGTTACAAACATACAATTTCACGGACATAAAGTACACCCAGACTCTGAATAATCATTTGTGGATCCCACAAAAGTTGTCCTGTGCGGGAATCGAACCCACGACACTCGGGCGGGAGGCCGGTATCTAAACCACTCCGCTATCTGTGCAGTCGATCGTCGATCTGTTGTATTACAAATAATAAAATGGCATGAAGAACGCACGCTGGTTTTCCGTTAGAAGTGCATAACTATTATTTATTTAACTATTTTAAAATAAACACAACATATTTTTTATCCCGGAAAAATGAAATTTTATTAATGTGTAACTATGAGAAATGTAACATTTTTAGGAAAAATTTTACAAAATCAAAATAAATATCCTTGGAAGATAAAGTAAACATTGACAGTGAATGTTTTATATTCAACGAAATAACATAACATAAATAACATACAACAAAATAAGGAAAGTATGTTTGTTGATGTGCTAAAAGTAGGTATATAACCATGCTCTGTCTTCATCCATGAATTAACTGTTTTCGATTTTAAAGCAACAAAGAGTTTTTTAATATCCGTTCCACTTATCATCTGTTAAATATTCAATATCGTGATCTTATGATACGATCTTCACTTTTTAAAGTATCCAAAAATCTTTGACAAGAAAATGCCTTTTAAGAAATTAATAAACAGATTTAACTCAAATAATAAACTTAAAAAAAAGCAGTGAAAAACCATTAGGTACATATTTATTATATTAAATTAATATTGAATTTATCATATGACTTTTTGTCTATTCGATAAAATTAACCGTAATCGCTGATAAATGTGTCAAGTACAATGCCAATCCACGTGAACTAAATATTTTTATATTTAACTTTAACTTGCAACTGTAATTCAATACGGTTCGAGCTGTGTTAACATATAGGCGTTCACTGATTGCAAACAGGGATAAGTGCATTTTAGGTAACTGTTTTTTCTAGAAAATTTTAACGATAATGCGATCCTCAGAACTAAAATTAAATTAAAATATTGATGTATAATCTTCATAAGTATTAATTAATTAATCGTTTAACCACTTTTACTTAAAAGTATATAGATGGAAAACTCCATATCGATATATATATGTGTTCATCCATATCATTATATGGGAAAACGCATTGATTTTACACGTAATATATTTTAAATGACTCTATTGAATCTTTAAATTTCATACTATTTTGTTGCAGATTATGAGGTTACTCATCGCGTTAGCCCTTATAGGGGCTGCAGTTTCTAAGGAAAATGATTGGCAACCGATCATACCAGAATCCTCAGTCATGTACCAGACTTACCACAACTCAGAGAGATCATTGGATGCTAGGTGAGTCATCTTAACAATTAATTCATTTTTAACGACTAGATATAAGCCTCTATTAAAAATTGTATAATAAATTAAGTTTCTATTAAAAAAATGATTTATTAATAAAATAAAATTGTATAGCAAGTGAGTGATTATTTAGTCTAATTTTATAATGCCTAACATTCACTAAGAGTAAATATAATGCGTTATATAATCAATGTAGTAAAACCTTAGTGTATGTAGCCATTGCACATCAATTATCGTAATTTGTATACATATACTAGCTCACCCGGCGAACTACGTACCCGCCATATTTTTTTCGTGAATATTTTGTAATGAAAAATATTAAAGTACTAAGATTAAAAAAATTAGGCCGTGTGGGGCCGGCTTTAGAATTGTCCCACCCCTCTCCACCCATGGGAGTCGTAAAAGCCGACTGAGCGAATACCGGGGGAGTGGGCAGCAGCACTCTTTCGAGTATTAACAACATCCACTGCGATCGCCAACCCACCTGCCAAGCGTGGCGATTACGGCACTATCCCCCATTCTCGGGGAGGCCTATGTCCAGCAGTGGACTTTAAAAAGCTGATGGATGGATGGATGGATGGAAGATTAAAAAATAGGGGTTGGCAGTAGAAGGGTAAAAATTTAGGGTTGTATGTATTTTTTAATTCCAAATCATAAAAAAATAAAATAAATAATTTTGTTCACAAATTAAAAATATTTTTTTTGGGGTGGACCACCCTTATTACTTAGGGGTATAAACATAGTTTACATCATATTCTCAGACCTATTGAATATACACACAAAATTTCATAAGAATCAGTCAAGCCATTTCGGAGGAAAATGGCGACAAACACTGTGACACGAGAAATTTATATTATATATATGAAGATATCAGGCGCTCGTGTTAAGTATTTATGAATCCTCAACGATTTTAATAGGCCTATGAAATAAATATATTTGGAATTTGGATTGAATTTAATTACTTTTGTTCCTAAAATATGGACGAATTAAAGTGTGTGTATTTATTCACAGGCCGCAATTAAAAATTATCAACCGGAACCCCAGCCAGTCAAGTCAATATGTGGCTCCAAACAAAGTCAGCTTTTACAATTCAAAGCCCAGTTCGATGTCAGACAGTTGCAGTATCTACAAGGTTTCCATGAACCAGGAACTATTCTACCAATATGTTGAATATGACAAAGTTCTCCCAGACTTGAAGGAATTTACTCTCTGCATGTGGAAGAAGTTTCACAATCATTCAAATGATCACCCACTGTTCTCATATTTTGGTATGTATATATTATTCAATTACGTCTCACTATTAGATGCTGACTATTGAGTATGGCTTTCAAAATGGGAATTGTCTCGTAATACTGCGATGGTTGGAGCTAGATTTTCTTTCGAATTTTACATTTCTCACAGTAGCATTCATTGTCATTGACAGCTTTTGCTTGCGCTTTTTAATCAGAATATATTATATAACGTCACAAAATTATATAAAAAAAAATAAAAAATGGTTTAATGTCACTGAGCAGTGACGTTGTCATTATAAACGAAAATAAAATATTTTAATGGACATTTTGTATTGCATTTTACAAACGTGTTGACAATGTCATGTTGGACGACCAATTGGATTATCCGCTTACGTGCCTAGGACGCAATCATCCGTAATACGTGGGAACTACCTCGCTAGCAAGCTTAAAGCTAACTAACCAAAAGTAGATCGAACTTTACGAGACTATACATATAACACATAATTTGATGCTAGTATTATATTAAATACTGAGTTATCTCAAATCTGATAAAACTATGAAATTTATATAAGTTATATATTAAGCTAAAGAGTTTCTGCTTTGTTGAATACGGATTTAATTTTTGTTTTGGAGATAGTTTAATTGAAAAATCACATGAACACACTACAACCCTTATGGGATCAAAAGAATTAACAAGGACGCATAAACATTGACGAAGTATTAATACTTTTTTAAGTAGTAGGTATGCATGGTGGCTTACCACTGAAGTAGTTCCAGTGGTCCGCCAATGGTCTAGACCTAGACAAACATCGTTTTCGAATTGGTATTATGTAAAAGTAGGTAGGTAAGGATTATTTATTGTAAATAACCACTCCAGAAAAAATCTATTATATTGCTTTTCTAATAATCAATAAACTATGTAAATATAATACTACAATCATGTCTCCAAATATTTATTCTAAGCTCGAGATAATGTTTCTCTGCATAGTCAAAGCAAGTTGTTACAATATATTCAACAAGAAGTGAACCACTTACCTTTGGCATACATTGAGGGAAACGAAAGACTCAATCCAAAATGTTTGGATCATGAAGAGTCCTCTTCAAAGACATTTTATATTAAGTCACCGACTCCCTCGATTTAACTTGAGAAATCTCACGTTTGGCTACTTCGAATATTTATGTATCCTAAACAAACATACGTTTAACGAATATAATTTGCTGCCACCCACTATGCCTTGCCCAGTTTGGCGAGTCGAGGAGAGCAGAGTGTCGAATAGGTACGTTGTAAGAATAGAGCCTCTTGGCACTCTGTTCTCTCTGCCTACCACGTAAGGAAGATAGCGTGATGATAATAAGTAAGTAAGTAACAATTTCAAGAAATACGATTCTATTTCTATTATGATTACATCAAGCAGGTTGTAAACCTCTTTCTATTTCAACCTATTTAATATAACCAATTGTACTGGATATGTGTATAGAGTATTTTTCATCTTTTATCACAACCCTAAATTCTCTACCTATCTTCCTACACAGAAGATTTACGAAGTCAATTAATGTTGTTTGCCAAGAACCTACCTCACAATGCAATATTCCATATACATAAAGTGCAATTACAGTTTGTGTAACACTTTAATTGCTCACGTTATCTGTTTGAACTGTAGCGATGTACATTTACAAAATCAAATTACGCAGCCTCGTTGATTCCTTTTTAAAGGCTAGTCCTTTGCCCGCGGTTCCGCCGCAACCAAAAGCTGTTTTTTAGGTTATAATGTATACCAGTTCTTATATATACTATGAAATAAAAGAAGTTTTAACAAAATCCGTTCAGTAGTTTTACGCAAAAACTACAAACAAATATTCTAAAAAAAAAATATTTTGTATTCAGAGACGCCTAAATAGCCTAATACATTGTTTTTTGCCCGCGGCTCCACCGCAGTTGAAAGCTAGTTTTTAAGTTTTATATCAGGTTCCCGATACAGTAGCGGGATAAACTGTACCTATACCAGTTTTTAAGTCTGATCAAGAGCTATCAAATAAAAAAGTTGCATCAAAATCCGTTCAGTAGTTTTTACGTGATGCGCGAACGAACAAACGGACAAACCGACAAACGGACAAAAAGACAAAAAATCTAAAAAAAAAATGTTTCGTGTTCAGGCACGTCTATATAGCTTAATACAGTATTTTTTTCTCAAATATCTTAAATGTACACAGAGACACAGCTCTGTTACAGCTTTATAATTAAAAGGTTATATATTCTAATAAAATTGTACTCAACAGAATAATTATTGGGTTATGTAATTGTACAATTGATTTTAATGACCTGTGTCAATGTTAAGAGATGGTCTGTCGTTTTGGAAGGAGTATTTTTTGTAGCAAAAAGTCGTTTCTGTGCTCCTGTGATTGATTGAATAGCAAAGAGTATAAATCACAGATCGTTTCAATATATAAATACTATTAAATCCTTAGTAGCAATAGTTCCAAAAAGCGAAGGTCAATATCCACTCACATGATTGAAATTTTATTAATTGAACTGTCAAAAGCTTATTTCACATCAAGGTTTAAATGGCGGATATTCATATTGAATCTAAAAAAACAGAGATTAACTTTAGTATAGCTTTTAAAGATAATTACAATGTAGATGCTTCGTTCAGTTTACGTTTCATCCCTAGCTATAATTTTAGATGGGTCGGGCTAACCGCAATCTTTAATTATAATCCAATTATTTGGATAAATTTTGATAAACTCAATTTACAGTTAGGAGAGTTTAATTATTGTGGTGATTGAAGAAGATTTATGGCATTTGACATTGATTTAAATGTGCTTAATACAAGTTATTCAAAATAAAACGGTTGGTTATACCAGAATATTAAAAAAAATCTAGTGGTGTTTATCACCACGCCACATGCCTAAGTTAGTATACATAGGTGGTATACTATTTTTTAGAGAACCTAGTGAAAATCCCTTTGATAGTTTTTTATTTATTATGCTTAGATAGAGAGGCACGTCGGAGAGCTTCTTTTTAAAAAGGGCTTAATAAAACATATGATGTAAATATCTTTATGATTTGCAGTGCTTGTTTATTTAAAATTAGGTACTTATATAAATTGTTCAATAACTTCTTGGAACTCTCAAAAATATTTATCAAACTGTAACGATATTTTCGTGTATGTATTATATCAAAACGCGTTAAGCATAAAGAAATTTGTCTATCTATGCCTGGGGTCTCCAAACTTTGAAGCCTTAGGGCCATAATAATTTTTTCAGTATGTTCCAAGGGCCAAAACATATTTACATAAATCTCATTAGTGTTTTGTTTTATTGTGATTAGTGGGATGCATTTCAATTATTTGTTAGTTATTAATATGCATATAACTTCTTGGAACTCTTAAAAATATTTATGAAACTGTAACGATATTTTCATGTATTCAGTATGTTCCAAGGGCCAAAACATATATTTTACATAAATCTCATTAGTGTTTTTGTTTTACTGTGATAAGTGGGATGCATTTCAATTATTTGTTAGTTATTAATATGCATAAGCTTGGATACTTAAGTTAAGTTTTCTGCGACATCAGTTCTGTCGTTAAGTTTTACCTTGCAAGTAAATAAAACCGGGTAGTTATCATTCTGTGTTTTCTTCTTCAACTTATCACAGCAATAGTAACAACAATAAGACATTGGCTGTCGCGGGCCGGATTGATGACACTAGTCTATAGCTGTCACTGGCCGGATTTGGCCCGCGGGCCGTAGTTTGGAGACCTCTGATCTATACTATTATAAAGCTGTAACAGAGCAGTGTCTGTACATTAAAGATATTTGAGAAAAAATTACTATATTAGGCTATATAGGCGCTATATAGGTGTCTGAACACATAACGATTTTTTTTTGGAATTTTGTCTGATTGTCTGTTTGTTCGTTCGCACATCACGCAAAAACTACCGAACGGATTTTGATGCAACTTTTTTATTTGGTTGCTGTTGATTAGACTTAAAAACTGGTGTACATTTTATCCCGCTATTATATCAGGAACCTGAGATATAACCTAAAAACCAGCGTTTGGCTGGGGCCAAGCCGCGGGCAAAGGCTAGTTTGCTTATAACTTCGTTATGTATAATTTACCTATATAACAATCAAATTTATAAAGAAAATATGAAAGTTGAATATCAAACTTTTATAAATATGCGTAACATAAATTGGATTTTAATGGACGCGTTTTCGTGAGCGCGATTTTCGCAAATATTATTAGTGATACGATCTTTCAATGATATCCATATTACGCTATCAGTCTGACTTTATTAAATCTCTTTCTATTCAGTCAACATTTTGTTTTCTCAATTATTTACTATCCCGGTTTTAGGAACAGACCTCCTATTGGAGTGAGAATGAATTAGGGATTAATTAATTTATTCTTGTTTGCAGTCAATGATAATGCAAAAGAAATATTTTCGTGGATATCAAACACGGAAGAGGCGAGCTACTTCAGCATGTCCATACATGGTCAGACTTTCTTCAGACTAAACTACCCTCTAAAGCTGAACACGTAAGTATTACATTTATTTTACAAACCTTTTCAGGAATTCAGTGTTATGCTAATAATCTAAATAAAAAGTATCAAAAGAGCCGTACCTTTTACCAGATGCCTTTGTACTTAAATATGTTTTATTAAAATATCTTTCGAAGACCTAAATAGCAGCATCTTACATCAGAAGCTATTTACGCAAATATTCGATGTCCCAATTAAAACAATAGTACAATTAGAAGGTTATTAATGCGTATCTGTATGTCGCCATTACATGTTACACACACGTTAATCACAACGCTCTGATTGCCTGCAATATACGTGAACAATTAGGTTTAAACATGCATGTACTTGTTTGCGAGTTACATTAATTACAATTTCAAACTTAAAGTGAATCTTGGAAATGTTTGGCTATGCACGCGGTGCATTTATGACGCAAAAGCTCTGTGGTGTATGAGGAAAGTGACAGGCAATCTCAGCGGTAGTTTACGCCACTTTAATTTGTAATTTACGGCAAAGGCAAACTTTTTCCATTAAGTATAAGTCTTAAAACTAGCTACCAAAAATAGCGGCCACACGACGAAGTAGACTTTTTTTTAATACCTCTGTGTATAATTATATTATAGCAGTAGGATCAACACCTAACTGCTAAATGGTAGGTGAAGGGCTTCTTGAAGAAAATATATTGATGGGCTCTCACTCACTAAATAAACCCGCCGTGTGCCGTCTCTCCGCCTGTGTTGACGGACCACTGGTACAGTGTTGGATTACTTCAGTGGTGCCGTGGTATACCTAAATATAAGCCATAATAGACACGAGTCTTCTAGAAGATATTTTAGCTATTTTTTATTATTGCTTATGATGGCAGACGAACTACGGCCCACGTGATGGTAAATGTTAACCGTCGCTCATGGACTCAACTATACTGAGAGTATTGGCAAGCACACCATTTCTCAAATATGAAATGAAAGAATAAACGACTATCTTCTACTCTTGTGCTACAGCCAAAACAAACTGACGTGCTTCATGACCGGTCACACAGAAGACGTACTGAGTACTCTCACTTGGTACCCAGCCGTACCACCAGTAATGCAATGGGTGATAATTGCTTGCTTTTCTTAGTAGAATTGTACGACACCCGTGGAAAAGGACGATGAAAGGGAGGAAAGGTGTTGACACGTGTATTATTCCGTCACCTGTCACTGTCCGTGTGTGTATACATAATCAAATGTTTTATTATTGGACTAGCCTTTGCCCGAGGCCGAAAGCTAGTTTTTGGGTTATATCTCAGGTTTCCGATATAGTAGCGGGATAAAATGTATACCAGTTGTTAACTCTAATTAAGAGCTATCAAACAGAAAAAGTTTCATCAAAATCCGTTCAGTAGTTATTGCGTGATGCGCGAACAAACAAACAGATACATAGACCAAGACAACAAGAACAGTCAAAAATTCAAAAATAAATTGTTTTGTGTTTTGACACGCCTATATAGCCTATTACAGTCATTTTTTCTCAAATATCTTTAATGTACAGACACAGCTCTGTTACAGCTTTATAATAGTATAGATTAGTAACTTATATTTGAAATATTCGTGCTTCAAGATCAAAGCACAAGACTGTGTTTATAAGTTGCAAACTTATCGAGGAAAATTTCGCATAGTTTGAATCCTGATGTTCGAAGTTTCCTACTTCAAAAGTGTCTGTTTTGTCATAGAATTAAAAGCTTTCAATGTACATCACAAGTATTTGTTAGTTATGCATGTACAAGAATATAATACGAAATTTCATTTTATTTAGAGCACTATATTGTTAACATTTATGTATCGTATTAACTTTATTCATAAATAGTAATCATTTTAAAGTACAAATTATTTGTGAATAAAGAAAAAGAGATTTTTAGTAGGGGCGGGAATCGAACCACGCATCTTTTCCAATCCGGGGAAGTGCTCTAAGCCACTGAGCTTCCCCCTACTGACCTTTCGATCATCCCAAATTCTTAATCACATTTGTCTTACGACTAACGCCATCTACCGGCAAGCATTACATGCATCCAATATAGTAAGTTTAATTTTGCAATTAAAATTCATACTATTTGATGGCGCGATTTTTTCAAACATTTTAGATCTATTTCTTTTAGCAATTGACATGCTCCGCTACTTTTTAAAGTACAAATTATTTGTGAATAAAGAAAAATATATTTTTAGTAGGGGCGGGAATCGAACCACGCATCTTTTCCAATCCGGGGAAGTGCTCTAAGCCACTGAGCTATCCTACTGACCTTTCGATCATCCCAAATTCTTAATCATATATTGGATGCATGTAATGCTTGCCGGTAGATGGCGTTAGTCGTAAGACAAATGTGATTAAGAATTTGGGTTGATCGAAAGGTCAGTAGGGTAGCTCAGTGGCTTAGAGCACTTCCCCGGATTGGAAAAGATGCGTGGTTCGATTCCCGCCCCTACTAAAAATCTCTTTTTCTTTATTCACAAATAATTTGTACTTTAAAAAGTAGCGAAGCATGTCAATTGCTAAAAGAAATAGATCTAGTAATAATTTATTTATTTTCTTATAGAGTTATGCATATATTTATATTGGTTCTCTGATCCATTATTCTGGATGTATAAGCGCTTAATGAGGTAAAGAAGAATCTGAGTAAAGTAACAAAATTTTACCAGTTTAGGTGTTCGTAGATACAGAAGACAATGTTATTTTTATACTACGTGAGTGGCAAACAAGCATGCGGCCCACCTGATGGTAAGTGGTAACGTAGCCTATAGACGCTGGCAACACTAGATGCATCACTAGCGCGTCGCCATCTCCAAAGAAAGGGATAGGAGGTGGATAGGAAGTACATTACGGAGAGGATAGGTAGGATAGCAATCGCCACTTTGTTATTGCGGATGCACTCGCTTCGGGCGTTCGTGTTAATTATTAGTGTATTCTTGACGATTGTAAGTGCTATATAATAGGACTATAAAATAAAGATACTTTTGAATTTGAATTTTGATACAAAGGAAAGGATAAGAAAGATAACAAGGAGATGCTAGGGCGAGTTTGGGCGTCCGGCACTCTCATTCACCATATCAAACACAACGGTAGGTACCCCACTGCTGGGATAAGCAAGGCTCTACTATTAAGGAAGGTGTATCTATAGACATTTTAAATAGTAAAGACAAACAAAGTAAAGAAATCTTCTAAAAGTTGAATATATGGATGGAAGACCACTTAATGTTAATGAATTAAGTTTCCTTCTCTTTCTTTTGTGACATATACTTAGCTGTTAAAACTGACAATGGCTACAATGCCTTAAATGTACATTAAATATTCGCAGCCTATGTCCTACAACAGAAAGTGATGTGTTAAAATTATTCACAAGTATTGTCTAAATAAACAGTTTCGCCATAATTCAATATCTTTGTTATACAAACATTTCAGAACAATTCAGCGTGCTAATTTGACGTTGACCTTTCCTAATTGAGTCTATTCACTTATGGTGGTACATTGCCTAACAATATGTTTGAACATATACATAACATATGGCCAAGATATAATCTAATTAACTCCAGCCAAAATTAATTTGTATCTAAATCTGTCTGTTAAAATTAATTTAGGATATTTATTGACAGAATCCTGAATATAAATCTAATTTCGACATTGTTCTGAAGTCACAAGTATTGTCCCCCAGCGTTCTATGTACTGATGATCCGCTAAAACCGAATCGGAAGCCGACCCAATCAATAATTCGGAAAAAGAGTTAGAAAATGATGATTCATATATTCATGTTCATATTTTGTGTTTTTCGAAGCTACCTAAAATGGTTTATTCTAAGTATTTTTAGAAAATAGATTATAAGGAAATTTTGAACCATTTACGAAAAACGAAACCCCGATCAAATATTATGTATTATGTCAAAACAGAATACAAGCCAACCGTGCGGCACTGAGGCAAGTACTTTCAATACGCATTTCAAACCATCCATTCGAAGAAAATTCAACGAAATAGATTATATGTCTCAAGATATATTCTTCTTGTTGTTATTATTTTGAGAATGTATCAGTCAAAGTATATCACATTTACGTACCTAATATTTGTTTCCAATATTGGAATAAATCAAGATACCTATTTCCAACAGTTCCCTCCAGATTAAATTTCAGCTCTACATAAATCAGGATATTGAATTTAAAGAATAAATCCATACCTGAGGATATCATGATGCTTATTTAATCACAACATGATCTATAAACTCATGAAATGTTTCACAAATAGCATGTGAATACTAATAATATAACTTTCTTTTTATTTAATAAGAGTTTAGATATGACAGTGTTATTATATTTATATGAAATATACAAGACTTTGGTTGCTTTAGAAATTCTTTATCAAATTATTCATTCGGCGTATTTCACTTGGTGGATGTAATGAAAGCCTCACATGCCCATATAAACCTCTTATTATTGGCATCTAATACTGGCCAACGAGCTCCAGGAATTTGTTTTGTATATTTGAAGTGAAATCATAGAACTCGCGCCATCGTCACCGAACGCTCCGATAGAAGTGAAAACTAAGTAACTTGTGAATTGTATCGTCGAGCAATAACTCGACTAATAAGATTATTAATTTAGATTTTTTTTTGGCAGTCCCCAAAAGCTAACTAATAAGCTAATGAATGTGTTAAAAAAAACATGGGGGGGGGGGGCATGTTTTTTTTAACACATTCATTTATTGAAGCACACATGTTTTAATAAGCTTTATGAATTTCCAAAGATATCTGTTACATTAAGGACCGCATTGCGTCATCAACAGAGCACAAACAAACTATGTACAAACTCTTAGAATAATATTACCAAGCTCCTGTTTTCCAAAACGTGATACTGATTAAAATCAAAATAAGAACAAAAAAATAGGTAGGACACATTACCTATGTGGCATCAATCGAAAAGTAAACAGATTTACAACAATATATAATATTATTATCGGATCGTAAGAACAAAATAAAATCCCCCAATATTTTTTCTTTGTTACGAAAAGGATAATTCCTTAGGAAGTTATATTTTTACTTTTATTTTTAATAAACCATTCTATATCTTTTATTTTCGACTAGTACTTCGCAGTCGCGAAAAGAAAAAAATAAATTAAAGCACAAGCTGGCTAAACTTTAAGACGCTCTCACTTATCATACGAAACACAACGGTAGTAATAGCTACCGTTGTTTCACCTTGATATTTTGTGAGAACATGGTATTTCCCCGATCGCGCCGGCACATTTTACCATTAGTAAACATACAGGTATACCTAGATTACAAAAAATATTAGAGAGTTCTACAAAATTTTCATGATTAGTAAATTGCACCCGTGTGAAGCTATATACAAATAAATTGACATTCACGACATAACAATAAAATTGCGATCACGTACGACAATTTCTTTTTTCTTGAGCTGCAGTAGGAGCGTATACGTAATATGCGTAAGATAACTTTCTACGAGTCATCAACCTCAGGCGTTATGTTACTAGTTCATTGTTTAATCAGACGTGTTATACAATGCATATGAAATAACCGCTGCCTCTAGCCTATTTAATCAAAATATCTAATGGTTATTTTTTAGGGTCATTTTTTTCTACGTAACGTACGACGGACAAATGGCTCGTCAAAACGCAGATTTATTTATTGCAATAACTATCGCATAACTCGCACCTATTCTGGGCCACGTCCGCGCGGTAAATTCGATCGTAAAAATTTCAAAATCTCGAATGCTAAATACCCAGGATTTTTTAGATAGGTATGTATTCTCGTTCGTTACACTATGCACATAATTGTTCAAACGAAAGTGAACTTGTGTCTATATGGCTGTAATCTTAAAAGTCGCCAGCGCACGGTCGTGTAAATAAACTCAACATAATTCTATAATACATCTATGCATACTACAAAAAATAAATTTTAAGTGTCTATTTGTAATGTCTAAATAACAGTTTTTACTAAATGTATATGAAAGTCTATACCTACGTTATCTATAAAAAAAACGTGGCTAGTGTTTTAAGTAAATAAAATACTTCACTAAACACATGGATTTTTCAACAGAGATTAAATGAAAATTATGTTGTAACCTAGTTCAGAGCGGCGTGGTGCTCCGAATAATTACGCCGTTTATTCGTGCATTATTAAAAAAAATGCGTGTTAGCCGGCTGACCATCGTGGATAGCGGAGACATAGAACCACACATTTTTAAGTTCACTATTTTTGTGTTGGAGGGAATAAACTAGATCATTTCTTTTAAACAAATGATACCTCTATCACAATTTTATTATAATAATGCGGTATAAAGTCGTCTGCATGAAACGGTACGCCGGTGCGGCTCACGCCCTATATAGTGCATTTCGACGAACATCCATAGGGATCCACTCTAATAAACAGAAAGAATTAGTTTTATTTATCAGTCATTTAGGAGTTTCGTGAAAAACACACGCAATTTTCTAATATCTCTAAAATGTTTGAAAAACAACTAAGTCTCTAGTAAGTAATTATATATACCAATCTCTCATGATTAAGCCAACTTGTGCTTCAAATAGATAGTCCTGCAACTTGATTAAAACATATTAGGATGTATTTATATATAAAAATCATGGATAAACTAGCGGAACAACCAAGAACTGCAAAGATAGTATACCGAGTTCAATCCCAACTCCAAGGTCCAGAGTCCTCAAACGGCACACATCAAATTTTTTGGGCCTTCTGAATGCTCTACCGACGCTTTCATGGGGAATGCTCTGAGGAGCTTCTCAACGTGTTTTCTACGTCACCTCTCTACCACCAAACAATTAGGTACGAGACTGTCGTCTAAGACTTTTCGACGCTCCTGTTCTACCATGTACGTAGATAGGCTCTGTAATCAACTTCCTCATGCGGTGTTTTCCCAGAGCTGAGGCCGGCAATGTCAAAAGCTTAAAATATATACAATAGTTACAAAAAATAAAACTAAATCCAGTACAAAAATAACAAGACTGACTCTAGTGGTAGGGTATCTTATTGATTAAGGTGAATAAAAAACTGTAAGATTTGTAAGGTTTCGCGTAAATTCAAACAACAGCGCAATGGATGCGAAATGAGAAATCACGAACTAATTGGGAAGTTCGCTTTTTAAATTACCTGATTATTAGGTTACCGAGGCCGCGAAACCACTCGAATTTTTATTATGATCTCGATCACAAACTTTACTATGATGTCCAATGTTATATTTAACCTACATTTTCTCTAGGTGTAGAGCTTTGCTTTTGCCATCATGAATGGGCTGGCTCCATCAGGGAAATACCATACACCCCATGGATTCCTGTGTTTCGCACGGTTATCCTTTCTGTCTTCTTCAAATTGTTAAATATAGCATTAATTACTATGTAGCCAGCAAATACTAGGCAGTACTTCATAGTAGAATACAGTAAGCAAAACATAGCAACACGCCTGTATTCCCCGAAGGGGTAGGCAGAGGTGTATTACACACCCACGGTTCGCCAGCTATTTTTAAGTCCCACGTAATAGGGGGTGAGCCTATTGCCGTCTACCGGGTACATTTCCAAACCTGCTAATGAGAACTTTTCTTTTTACGAAAAAGTTCAATAATATTGCCTAACTCGGGGATCCGAGACCTCATGATCAGTAGTCACTTACACTACCGCTGCACCACAGAGGCAGTTGCAGTAAGCAAACTAATAAAAATAATGTCGATGGATCTTTAAATAAAAATGAAGAGGACCATTTTAATATAAAAAGTAATTTAAAGTCCGAGTTAGTAAAGCAACTTGCATAAACTCAATCTGCTTTTTTTAAATTGCATTCAGTTAAAAGTTTTCTACAGAACAAGAGCATATTTTTATAGACTCCTTTTTATTGCCAGCTCTTAAGGTTCTCTGTGCACCTGTAGGTAATACAAATATTATTCCGACCTCGAGTTTGATAAACGTGGAGGCGTCGACAGCTTATTCGACCATGAATAAAATGACATAAATCTGGCGTTGAACGCACCTTTACGTTACGTGGTCGTGGTTGTCATTTATCAGATATTATTTGTCATTCATAATTGCCAAACCTTACTTATTGTAATACAATAAAAAGTTGTATCAGTATCATCTAAATTTATTGTTTTATTTTGATTTAAAAACAAAGTTCTTGTTTAAAAACCCTATATATATATATATATATATATATATATATATATATATATATATATATATATAATGTCATGCTACCTCTATTATTAGCATAAAACATTGAATTTTTGTTCCGTTTTTTATCAATAATTAATAAATTCAAAAACTATACCTATTATGATGGATTTGTGAGTACACCCAGTATATATTGCACTAAATAAACTAGGTGCCCCATGCGGGTTTTCAATAGGAGAGCTATAGTGGCGCTAGTACTTATTTAAATGATGCTAAGAAACTCTTTTAGTCCTCGTTATGTGTTAGTCTCCTGAAATAAATAATAAAATAAAAAGAGTACATTTATTTATGCGAAAACATTGTTAGCATAAAAGTATACATTAATGTTTTATTGTGTATTTTGTGCGGTTAAATATTATACAAACGCAACATATTACCTACAATATATCATTTAATGAACATGTAAAACCTAACTAGATTACAAAATAATAATGAGCCTTATACAAGTGTTGTAATATCACAACCGGTAGTATTAAACGACTTCGTGTAAAAATTTTTTTTTTCTTGATTTCCTTATGTGTGTATTATACGAGTACTGCCTCGGTGATCTGCAGCCGCGAGTTCAATTCCCGGGTCGAGTCAACCAAAAGTTTAGTAAAGCCGTTGGTCTTACGCACCTCTCTCCGGTCCTGTCAAAATGCCATCCAATCGGACTATCAGAGTAAAGGAAGAGAGAGTGCACTTATGCTTGTGCACGTAGGTACTAGTACTGTAGTATAATATCCGGTGCATACATGGCTAGTGTTTATTGACACTGGCTGCCGAAATTACTACTATATAATTACGGTATGGAGATCATTATTGTTGTTATACGAGTATGTCCGCCTAATTATTATATTTATTTTCCTTGTGTTATTATTCAAATTTGTAGAGATTCTAGAATATGAAATATTAGAGTATTATAGAAGTTATTAATTTCATTAAACACAAAGTGAAATGCTACAAATGCATGCCAAATGCTACAAATATATATAAATAATTATTAATTTCAATTATAACATTTCAGTGAGCTCAAACGATTTGACGCACTTATTCAGTCTTGAGATTAGTAATTATTACTGTAATTTTTTCTCCTATTTACTGACCATTGTATACCATGTCTTGTAATTAAAATCAACCGTGATATTTTATAATTAATTAAAATAAAATGTTTCAGGTGGTATCATTCGTGCCAATCGTGGAACGGAAAAACTGGCGAATGGCAAGTATGGGTAAATGGCGAACGAGTGGGCAGAGGTTTTCACAATAGGGTAAGCCCGATCACATAATTAGTTATTATGCAACAGTCAATAACAAATATCATAATTCAAAATTTTTATTGCAGCTCGTCGGCCATATCATTAAAAGAGGCGGTAAAGCAATCTCCGGCCAAGATCAGTCACTTTTATTTGATATGGAACTAATTCAACCAGTTCAAAGTAAGCAAATATATGTAGTAAATCATACCATTTCATGAAAGCAGCTACAACTAAGTACTACTAATTGGTATTACAGGGCAACCCGGTTTGATGGGTGAAATAACAATGCTTCAGTTGTACCACGTCGCTTTAACAGCTGGAAAGGCTCACAAGGACCATAAGCATCACCATGTACACCACTTTAAGCATGATGGAACTCCTCTAGAAGCGTCCACTGAAGGTGCCCCAGAGCCACCACCGCCACAGGCAACTCCACTTGGAAACGGAAATTTCTTAATCGGTGGTCAATTACAGAGAGCTCCGCAATTAAATTTGGCAGGAGTTCAACAAATGATCCCAGTTGAGCTACCAAATGGATTGCAGTTGCAACAAGAATACGTAAATGGACAGCTAGGAAATAGACTCATTTCTGAACAACTATTAAATACTGTACAATCAGCATCAGTTCATTCAAGTGCCACACCGCTACCATTGGTGTCCCCGGCTGGACATAACCAAATATTTCCAAGACAACCTCTTGGTCCGTCAAAGGGCACAACAGTTCTGTTATCGGGCTCTTTATTGAACCCAGCCAATGTCAAATATGTTGACGACACTGTACAGCATAATCTATTTAAGAGGAATTCAAAACGTGATAAGAGAGATAATCCAGAAAAAGAACTGCAAGCAGAACTTTCTTCAGGTCAGTGTGCTCTTAAATAACTTTGTAGGAAATTGAACAAAACTGCTTCGTTCGTTAAACCCCTAAAGACACATACATTTTCATAAAAGAAAGCGTAAACTAAACATGGTATCGGATTTGTGTGGAATAAACGGCTAGGTAACGTTCCCCCGAGCTCTTCAAAGTCTCTTGTACCTCATAAATAACCATGAGAATATTCTGTTTCATGCGTATATTAGAAAATAAAAAATATTGCAGGATCTAATAAAATGTTATAAAAGGTAAACAATAGGTTTTATATCAATATAAAGCATCAATAACTTCATCAATCAACAAAGTGAAAAATGTGAAATCGAAAATAACAATCAGGAGCAGGATTTGAACCTGCATCTTCTGGATACCGTCCAGATGCTTTTACCAATTCAGCCATCCTGACAATTGCTCCTGACTGCTAATTTCGATAACACATCATACTTAACGTCTTTGGGTGACGCCTGCGCCATCTGTCGGAAGTATTTTCATACATTATACCGACCAGGTAAACTTAATTTTACAATTAAGATTTTACCTAATAATGACGCAAACCCTTTAAATATTTAGATATTTTTATATATATTTGTAGCATTTGACATGCTTAGCACTATACATTAAACACAAAGTGAAAAATGTGAAATCGAAAATAACAGTCAGGAGCAGGATTTGAACCTGCATCTTCTGGATACCGTCCAGATGCTTTTACCAATTCAGCCATCCTGACAATTGCTCCTGACTGCTAATTTCGATAACACATCATACTTAACGTCTTTGGGTGACGCCTGCGCCATCTGTCGGAAGTATTTTCATACATTATACCGACCAGGTAAACTTAATTTTACAATTAAGATTTTACCTAATAATGAAGCAAACCCTTTAAATATTTAGATATTTTTATATATATTTTTGAGCATTTGACATGCTTAGCACTATACATTAAACACAAAGTGAAAAATATGAAATCGAAAATAACAGTCAGGAGCAGGATTTGAACCTGCATCTTCTGGATACCGTCCAGATGCTTTTACCAATTCAGCCATCCTAACAATTGCTCCTGACTGCTAATTTCGATAACACATCAAACTTAACGTCTTTGGGTGACGCCTGCGCCATCTGTTGGAAGTATTTTCATACATTATACCGACCAGGTAAACTTAATTTTACAATTAAGATTTTACCTAATAATGACGCAAACCCTTTAAATATTTAGATATTTTTATATATATTTTTAGCATTTGACATGCTTAGCACTATACATTAAACACACAAAGTGAAAAAAAATGTGAAATCGAAAATAACAGTCAGGAGCAGGATTTGAACCTGCATCTTCTGGATACCGTCCAGATGCTTTAACCAATTCAGCCATCCTGACAATTGCTCCTGACTGCTAATTTCGATAACACATCATATTTAACGTCTTTGGGTGACGCCTGCGCCATCTGTTGGAAGTATTTTCATACATTATACCGACCAGGTAAACTTAATTTTACAATTAAGATTTTACCTAATAATGACGCAAACCCTTTAAATATTTAGATATTTTTATATATAGTACCTGGATGACCGAGCTTTGCTCGGTATTTTTGTTTTGGTAAATTGAGAGCTTTTCTCACAAAAGAAAGAATTGAAAAAAAAGTGGGGAAAACGTCGCACTGGAGACATCTAGACTCGAACCGGGGTTTTCTGGTTTTGGGACCGCCCGATTTCCCACCTGAGCTATTATAACCTTGTATAGTGGCGAAATTTACCTTCGTATTCTAATAATATTGTAGCAGTTTTTCATTGCCTGAAAACCCGGATAAAACGACGTTTTCTAAGAATGAAACCTAGCTAGATCGATTTATCGCCCCCGAAACCTCCTGTATACTAAATTTGATGAAAATCGTTAGAGCCGTTTCCGAGATTCAGATTATATATATATATATATATATATATATATATATATATATATATATACACAAGAATTGCTCGTTTAAATATATTGGATTTTTAGCATTTGACATGCTTAGCACTATACATTAAACACAAAGTGAAAAATGTGAAATCGAAAATAAACGCGTCACCCAAAGACGTTAAGTATGATGTGTTATCGAAATTAGCAGTCAGGAGCAATTGTCAGGATGGCTGAATTAGTAAAAGCATCTGGACGGTATCCAGAAGATGCAGGTTCAAATCCTGCTCCTGACTGTTATTTTCGCTTTCACATTTTTCACTTTGTGTCTAATGTATAGTGCTAAGCATGTCAAATGCCAAAAATATATATAAAAATACCTAAATATTTAAAGGGTTTGCGTCATTATTAGGTAAAATCTTAATTGTAAAATTAAGTTTACCTGGTCGGTATAATGTATGAAAATACTTCCGACAAATGGCGCAGGCGTCACCCAAAGACGTTAAGTATGATGTGTTATCGAAATTAGCAGTCAGGAGCAATTGTCAGGATGGCTGAATTAGTAAAAGCATCTGGACGGTATCCAGAAGATGCAGGTTCAAATCCTGCTCCTGACTGTTATTTTCACTTTCACATTTTTCACTTTGTGTCTAATGTATAGTGCTAAGCATGTCAAATGCCAAAAATATATATAAAAATATCTAAATATTTAAAGGGTTTGCGTCATTATTAGGTAAAATCTTAATTGTAAAATTAAGTTTACCTGGTCGGTATAATGTATGAAAATACTTCCGACAAATGGCGCAGGCGTCACCCAAAGACGTTAAGTATGATGTGTTATCGAAATTAGCAGTCAGGAGCAATTGTCAGGATGGCTGAATTGGTAAAAGCATCTGGACGGTATCCAGAAGATGCAGGTTCAAATCCTGCTCCTGACTGTTATTTTCGATTTCACATTTTTCACTTTGTGTTTAATGTATAGTGCTAAGCATGTCAAATGCTAAAAATATATATAAAAATATCTAAATATTTAAAGGGTTTGCGTCATAATTAGGTAAAATCTTAATTGTAAAATTAAGTTTACCTGGTCGGTATAATGTATGAAAATACTTCCGACAGATGGCGCAGGCGTCACCCAAAGACGTTAAGTATGATGTGTTATCGAAATTAGCAGTCGGGAGCAATTGTCAGGATGGCTGAATTGGTAAAAGCATCTGGACGGTATCCAGAAGATGCAGGTTCAAATCCTGCTCCTGACTGTTATTTTCGATTTCACATTTTTCACTTTGTGTTTAATGTATAGTGCTAAGCATGTCAAATGCTAAAAATATATATAAAAATATCTAAATATTTAAAGGGTTTGCGTCATAATTAGGTAAAATCTTAATTGTAAAATTAAGTTTACCTGGTCGGTATAATGTATGAAAATACTTCCGACAGATGGCGCAGGCGTCACCCAAAGACGTTAAGTATGATGTGTTATCGAAATTAGCAGTCGGGAGCAATTGTCAGGATGGCTGAATTGGTAAAAGCATCTGGACGGTATCCAGAAGATGCAGGTTCAAATCCTGCTCCTGACTGTTATTTTCGATTTCACATTTTTCACTTTGTGTTTAATGTATAGTGCTAAGCATGTCAAATGCTAAAAATATATATAAAAATATCTAAATATTTAAAGGGTTTGCGTCATAATTAGGTAAAATCTTAATTGTAAAATTAAGTTTACCTGGTCGGTATAATGTATGAAAATATTTCCGACAGATGGCGCAGGCGTCACCCAAAGACGTTAAGTATGATGTGTTATCGAAATTAGCAGTCAGGAGCATTTGTCAGGATGGCTGAATTGGTAAAAGCATCTGGACGGTATCCAGAAGATGCAGGTTCAAATCCTGCTCCTGACTGTTATTTTCGATTTCATATTTTTCACTTTGTTTTTAATATATGTTGCTAAGCATGTCAAATGCTAAAAATATATATAAAAAAATATCTAAATATTTATAGGCTTTGCGTCATTATTAGGTAAAATCTTAATTGTAAAATTAAGTTTACCTGGTCGGTATAATGTATGAAAATACTTCCGACAGATGGTGCGGGCGTCACCCATGAATGTGTTATCGAGGTTAGCAGTTAGGAGCAAGGGTCACGATGGCTGAATTGGCAAAGCATCTGGACGGTATCCAGGAGATGCAGGTTCGAATCCTGCTCGTGACTGTTATTTTCGATTTCACATTTTTCACTTTGTGTTTAATGTATGTTGCTAAGCATGTCAAATGCTTAAAATATATATATAAAAAAATATATCTAAATAGTATATATACTATTGATTAATATTTTACTAATTGCGATGTATTTTGTAACGTAGATTTATTTTATATATACCGTATGGAATTAAATGTTTCAGGTAAAAAAGACAAGCGGGGGCTAGTAGCTTTATCAGATGGATCTATTGTAGATGAAGCATTGTTGACGGATACGGTCTTGAACAACGAAGAAGATATAATGTTCCAAAAGTCGTTACTAAATGGACTTGCAGGATTTGTTGGAAACTTACCCATTCAAAATTTACAAAAAGAAACCGTAAGTCCATTTTATAAAAAAAACTATCATTTACGCTATATTGCATGTTTAGATTTATGAACAGTTTTGAATTTTCCCGGTTTAGTTTGTAGTGATTTTATGACTACGGTCTTCTATTTCTGTTTTAGTTGTCATGCCAGTTTTCATAAAAATTATTGACACGCGTATATCAATAAAAAATGCCTTATAACTATAATAAACTGCCGTGTGGGGCCGGCTTTAGAATTGTCCCACCCCTCTCTACCCACGGGAGTCGTAAAAGCCGACTGAGGGAATACCGGGGGAGTGGGCAGCAGCATTCTCTCGAGTATTAACAACATCCACTGCGATCGCCAACCCGCCTGCCAAGCGTGGCGATTACGGCATTATCCCCCATGACAGGACCGCTCGTTGTGGCGTTCTTTTGGGGAGGCCTATGTCCAGCAGTGGGCGTTGAGGGGCTGATTGATGGATGGATGGAATTATAATAACTCATTGCTCAAAATTATATATTGAATAACGGGGGCAATAGATTTAGTAATGTACAGATAAATTAAGTAAATTTATTTAAGCCCTACGTATCTTATGAATAATCACAAGATATTAAAGCCTTTACACGTGATAGAACTTAGGGAAAGCCAATTCCTCAAATAATTTAAGCTTACTGGACATTTTATATCGAACCGTAATCTATAAACGTCATATTTCTAGGAAAAGTCCCGTCCTCAATTTATATAAACCAACTAGGCCAACTAAATTGAGCCCGATAGATGAAGTGAAACTCACTCCACTACCCTAACCACTATACAGCTGTAACAGAGCTGTGTCTGTACATATAAAATATTTAAGAAAAAAATACTGTTGTAGACTATAAATAGCCGTCTGGCCAACAATATTTTTTAGCATTGTTGTCTGTTTATCTGTTTGTTGGTTTGCGCATCATGCGAAAACTACGGCACGGATTTTGATGCAACTTTTTTATTTGATAGTTAGTTTTTTTTGATTCGGCTTAAAAACGGGTATACATTTTATCCCCCTAATACATCAGGAACTTGAGATATAACCTAAAAGCTAGCTTTTGGCTGCGGCGGAGCCGCGAGCAAACGCTGAAATTATTAAAGTTTTAGAAAACAACGATTTTAACTAGCTCATGATGATAAGTAACGCAGACTAAGTGTCGGGCATTAAGCTAGTATAATAATAAAATGAGTCAGTCTATGGCAAGTAAATTATCTGTATTAAAATATAGCTATCCACTTTTCCGGTATAAGTATTTGCAAAGTATATATTTATACAAGTCTTAACTGTAATAATAAAGTTAATAATAAACGTCTGACAGTTGGACATCATGCAAGACGTATGAACGAATGTGGTATTGATAGCTCCGAGCAACTGCTCTGTGGCAGAGTACCTGTGTTTCAGATGATGCGAATTAGTCCCCGCTCTTAGTTAGCTCTTAGTTATTTTAATTTTGCGTAATGTAATACGAGTAGTTCATATATAAAGCATTGACGTGATTAAAATTCCAGGTTGATGAAAGAGAACCAGCAGAAGCGGAAGTTAAAGCAGTAATGCAGGTCTGCAGTGGATGTGCTAATGAACCTTTCAAAAAAGCACTAGTTATTTCCTGGAAATCTACACCTAAGAAACTCTATAGCGGTGCTCATTACTACAAAGGCTTGCCAATCTGCCGAGCCTTCTAATTCTCTAACTAGTATATATTATAAAATACAAAAGTTTGTATTGTAAGACTAACTGATGTGGTGCAAAGGCAGCTTTACTTTTTTTAGCTTGAATTTCAACTGTCTTTCTATTAATAACGCCATCTAGTTTAGTGTTTTAATTATTAACGTTTTTATTTTTGTAGAAAATGCGATCGTAGAGGCTGTCACTTACGTTTTTATGACGAGGCAAGTGAAATTAGTTATCGGAAAACATAATAACTCAAATTTTAATAGTATTTTATTTATTGTAGAGTAAGAGTGCATTGGAATGTTACATTAATAAATCTTCTTCTATTTTAAGTTTACAATACCGATTTGTTATCATTTTTTAATAAATATAAAACTTAAAAATATTTTTGTTAATTGTTTTCATTCTTACAGCGCCTGCTCTTAGCACATAAGCATTTGTAATTTGGAAACTGTTATGATGTTCAAAGAAAGCCAATTATCGTTGATCTAGATTAATCATGTTTTACTAAATTAGCTTTGAACTACATAGCCCGAGGCTGTTAGCGTAGTCGAAACATTATTATTTGTAAGTTATATAAACAAGACAATATAGAAACGCTGTAAAGTACAACAAGAGAAATCTGTACTATTAGAATTTTTTTTATAATAATTTGTTAAGTAAGTAAGTATTAAAAACTGTTGTAACAAGTGACATTAAGATCAACATATAATCTGACAGATACACAAAAGTCTTAAAACCACCATAGTTTTAAACGACTTCAAATACAGGATTTATTAATTCGGTGGTATTGTTATTCAATATTTGTTATCTCTGAACTCCATCATCCTAACTATTATAAAGTTGTAACAGAGCTGTGTCTGTACATACATTTAAGATATTTGAGAAAAAAATATTGTATTAGGCTATAATAGTTGTGGTAGAAAACATTCTTTTTAGATTTTTGTCTGTTTGTTTATTCGCGCAGCACGCAAAAACTACTGAACGGTTTTAGGTGTAACTTTTTTATTTGGTAGCTCTTGATTATATTTAAAAGCTGGTATACATTAAAAACTTTACCCAGCTACTATTTCGGGAACTTGAGATATAACCTAAAAACTATCTTTTGGATGCATCGAAGCCACGGGCAAAGGCTAGTTGTTTATAAAATGAAAAATATATTTTTTTTCGATAATATAAAAGCCTGACATGACAAATCTACCCCACAATAGTTTTTATTACAAACCAAGGACTAGGCGTAAAACATTTTTGTATTTTTGAACCTTTTTTTTTCGCGAGAAAATCCTTTATGTATAGATTCTGCCGGGCGGGCAGAGAGGTTATGCCGGAGTCTTAATTATTACAATTGGTATACCTGCTAAAACCCCGCGGTGTCTTCAGACTTCCTTTGGCCAGGGGCGAGGTATACGCTTTTCGCATGATTTCGTCCACCCCCGGCAGGTGTATTTCTGAACCTACCTTTGATCGATGTCTCGGCTGTTCACGCAACTTTTAATAGTCACCAAGTGAAGCGGAGACAACCTGTGATGTAAATTACTTACCTTTGACTTGTGGACGTGCTGGTGATGGTACTCGGAGTCAATCTCAGGCTCGCTGAAGTAACTCTGATCCTGTAAAAATATATCAATGAAAACAATTGATAGATTCAAAATTTAAGCACCCTCCGACCCTTTGATTTAAACAATATAAGTACCATGATTACAGTCTCTCTACGTCATAATGTAATATAATCGATATGAACCCAAATAAGATATACCTATACCTCTGCCATAAATTGATGAAGCACTTAAGTATACCGCAAATTTGCAGCCTAATTGTAAAATTAGTACGTTTTTAGAGTTTTGTACCTCAAAAGGCGGAAAAGTTATAGGATCGTTCGTGTGTCTGTTCGTCTGTGCGTCGGTTACAGGCAATTTGCTATGAAACTACTAGACTGATTATGTTGAAATTTGCAAACACATATTATTATGTAAATCGGTGACCCAAATACAGGCGTGTAACGTACCTAAATTAATATTAAACACAAGAGCCGCTATTCGGGGGTAAAATAGAAAATTAAAAAGAGAAGTTTTGTTATATTGATTAAACTATATTGTGTGACATAATCAAATAACCTTTTATTTTCCCCATAGAGCCCTTGCTCATTGTGAGCTTTTTTTATTGCCAACGGTGACAGACGTGCAATCGGCCCACCTGATAGTAAGTGGTAACCACCACTCGTGGACTTTGGCAGCACCAGGATCACAGCCACTATGAGTAAAGTGTTCTCAACCCTCGGTTAAAGAAGGACAAATCATAGCGCTGCGAAAACACCGCAGCAAGAAATTAATTCCAGATCTTACACGAATGTGAAAATGAATCGTCTTGGACGAGATCGTCTCCAGGTGGTTTGGATGAACCCTACTACGTCATGTCGTGGTACGGTGGTAATATGGGGATGTTGGTACCATCTCAAACAGTTCATTAGTGCACTCCCCATTGATGAGTCGATTGAGCACAAAGAGAGTCCCAAAATTTCTCCGCCGCCTTTACGACTCCAGTCTATCTGAGAGATTGAGACAGCACGCCTTTGCAGGGTGTCAAGTGGGTGGGGTGCGGGTCGGGATACCTCCGCGTGGTGTACCCCGGGCACCGTCGGCACTCTAGTGCCGGCGGCTGAATCTCGGCACGGGACGGGCCTCCGCGTGTCCCTCTGATTAGCAGAGGGCACAGTGGACAGGCCGGACGTCCGCCGTGGAGGGTCAGCGGGGACATAATGGCCTCCCCGACCCTGGGGTGGGGACAGCGGGGTCATAGTGACCCCCCCGTCCCTGGAGACGGGGCTTTCAGCCTGAGTGGTGACGGGCTCACTGTCTGTAGTGGGCCAGACGTCAGCCGTGGAGGGCCGGCGGGGCCATAGTGGCTCTCCCAGCCCTGAGAGGGGGACAGCGGGTCAGGTTGACCCCCCGTACTCGGAGACAGGGCTTTTGAGCCTGAGGGGCAACGGGTTCACCGCTTGCTCAGCGAGCGGTGGGCACGGTCTGATGCAGACCACCGTTCGGCCCGACCCGTAACCTTGAACGGACAAGACCAGGGGTCTTCGGACCGCGGGGAAGAAAACCCCTATAAAAAATTACCCCAATCCAAGCTCTACCGCCCGGCGAGGGATGAATGACTGGAGGGTATCCAGTCGCGAGGGTGGTGCCATAGTCGTAGGACTTTAAACTTAATAATGGCGGAAGTGAAAAACGTTAGTGTACCTCCGGAGGGTACCGGGCGCAACGCGTCCGGAGAATCCCTCACAGGGCCCGAGTACCCAGACCAGCCCTGTCAGCCCCGCGTATCGGAGGGGGGTAACCAACGCCTTAGACGAAAAAACGACGGAGAACAGAAGGAAGAGGAGGACCCGTGGGAAGAAACCCACACCCGCGGGAAGTCCTACGGTGGACAGCGGATCAGCTGTAGCTGCGTCAGGGATGAAGACGGATGGTGATGACGGCGGCGCAACGACCGCAGGCGCGCTGGCCTCGAATCCATCGGTTACGGTACCCGAAAAGGTAAGCCGCCGGCGGACCACTGAAGGAATGTCATATAGTTCCGGTGGCCCGCCAATAAAGGCGGAGAGATGGCACACGGCGGGTTTCTTTAGTGGGTGAGGGCCCCACACTACCCTGTTCGTTGCCCCGAACGACGGGGAGTGCGGTTAGGAACATTTTTTCCCATCTTAACAAAAAAAAAAGGGTGTCAAGTGGGTCGAGCTGGTATTTCGATAGAAGGAACCTATGCCACACCCTGTCGAATGTCTTCGCGATGTCCAGGCTGAATGACAAAGCCTCACCCCAACCCTCCAATGCGTCGGCCCCACAATGAGTGAAGTACACAAGAAAAGCACCAACGGACTGACCTTGACAAAAGCCATATTGGCGATCACTGATCAGCTGGTAATCTTCAAGGTATTGCAGAAGCCGGTGGTTAATAACTTTTTCAGTACCTTGGAGAGTAAGGATGTCATCGCGATTGGCCGATAATTTCCCCCTAAAGGAGTATCAACCACCACCCGGTAACCGTTTAGAATCGCAAATATATCCTTTTTAAAATTTAAAGGTAAATAGTTTTCAAGCTATTTAAGAAAATAGGAAAAAAATACCATTATAAATACCAAATTTACATTTAACTAAACTTGTTGAAAATCCATAGAAAAATATATTTGAAGATTTTCAAACGGCTGAATAGATTTTCTTATATCATAGAGAAGAAAACACACGATCAAACACACCCCTAAAACCCTTTAAAAAAATACATAATACAAAATAGATTATATTGAACTTATAACATCTTCAGTTTTTTTACTTTATTTTGTTTTAGTTTTTAAAGACAGCGCTCTGAATAATCATTGAATCCTAAATAATTAAAGTAATAATCCTTGTATCGTGGGGGACCTTACAAACATACAATTTCACAGACACACAAAGTACACTCAGACTCAGAACAACCATTTGTGGATCACACAGAGAGTTCTCCTGTGTGGAAATCGAACCCAAAATACTCGGGCAGGAGGCCGATATCTAATTACAAAACGACCCCAACTCAGCATAAAACAGGTCACAAGAACTGCGTTGGTCTTCCGTTGGGGCGCCTTAGTGATGTCACAGACGTCGTTGACATCCATCAAACATTAAAGAAAACCATAAAACAATAAAATATTTATAAATATATAAAATTGTTTCTTAAATAATTAAATAACAAACAAAAACAAAATTACTAAAATTTAAAATGTCCTGCAGAACAGCTATACGTAGATATATACTTACTTGATCCCAGCTGGAAGGGCCAGAGCACGAAGCAGCACCTGGGGGCATAGCTAGTGAGCCCACTCCGACGGCACCCGGAAAAGCACCCCCTCCCAAGTCAGCTGATTCAAAAAGACGAAGCACGGAGCGATCCCTGATGTCTCGAAGATGTGCTCTGAACAAATTACCAGTACATAAGTTTTTTTTAAATTATTTATGGTGACAGACAAGCTACGGACCACCTAACGGTAATCGTCGTTCATGGACTCAATTATAGCAAGAGTAATGTCAACCCGCCAATTATGAACGGAAATAATTAACGGCTATCTCCTGCTACAACCAAAATACACCTTGGTGCTTCATGGCCGGTCACATGGGATATAGTGGTACCGTCCCCCTTATCCCTGATAACAAATGAGTACTCCAACTTGGTACCCTGTCTTACCACCAGTAATGACGGGTGAGAATTCATTACTTCCCTCGTCGCCTCGTACAACATCTGCGAGAAAGAATGGGGCGGCGACATTTATTATTCATATTCATAGTCCGTCACCACACATTTCATATGACGGCATTAAAATTATTATAGTTCACACAGCTGTGGTTACTAAGAATCGATCGACTGGTTACAAATATATACAATGCGAAAGTGGAAGGATGTAGCTACAGGGGCAGACCAAGACTCACCTACCTAGAGCAAATCGTTCATGTATTGAAGGAAGGTGGAGTCAGGAGTCTTTGAAACTTGCGAGCGTGTATAAAGAGAATTATGAATTTTGAGGAAGCGAGAAATGTATGCAAGAGTACGGCCTCTTGACACTGTATTCTCTCTGCCTACCCCGCAAGAGAGATGGCGTGATGATAAGTCAGTAAGTACGTAGATAGAGATAGAAAATTATTTTAGCCTTTTGGCTATTAGATACCTATATTAAAGTCTATTTATCATTCACTGTGAAGGCCGCTAAGCAATGCACCTATGCGTGCTTTAACATGTATTTCCTTCCAATACAAGAAAGTATAACAAAAAAATACAAAAAGTTTTAAAACGAATTATATTAAGATTTGTAATTAATTATTACGAAATCATCGTGTGCTTATTTATCTTACACAACGTTCATAGCAAAGCTTTAACGATGTATATTGTGCGGTTAATTAAGCAAGTCTTGGTAAACTAATTTTCTGTCATGGAAATATTATTACATTTTACAGATTTCCTTAATTCCCTTTTGCCGGGTTGTTAACATGACATGCAACTGTTACTTGTGTGTTGGTTTTACATAAATAATCTTAGACATCTTTTAAAAAAAAAATTCTCTGTAGCAGCTCGGAGTTTGGAAATGTGCCCGGTAGACGTCAATAGGCTCGCCCCCTATTACGTGGGACTTAAACATAGCTGGCGAATCGTGGGTGTGTAATACACCTCTGCCTACCCCTTCGGGGAACACAGGCGTGATGCTATGTTTGTTCTTTTAATATTGTTTATATCTAGTTAAATCGCCAAGACTGAATTAATTAACGTGAATATTTTATCGATAAACATGTTCAACTACCTAACTCACTTTCCAGTCAGGGGCGATTATTTCACAGCCCGTCAATTCTGTTTAACCCTCGAAATGCCTTCTTATGACAAGTTGTTTATGTCATATGCAAATTTATGCCATCTCCGTCATGTATTTATCGGCCCCCACGTACACCGGACGTTTGGAAAGATATTACATGGTTTACTGGGGTGTTTCAATAAACATTAAGGGGCATTTTTCCATAATATGAAATATTTCCCGGTAGAAAGCAATAGGCTCGCCCGCTATTATGTGGGATTTATATATAAGTGGCGAACTGTGGGTGTATAATACACTTCCAACCCCTTCGGGGATACAGGTGTGATGCTATATTTTTTAAAGTATTTTAAAGCACAAAAAATACTTTTAAGATTAAAATATATTTTATTAATTCCTTTAGAATTATACACTAGACTATACGAAATGGTTTACTGCCAAAAGCAAAAATCGTAAGTTAAATAACTAGAAACATGATAGTCATCATTTTTATATCAATATGTTACTTGGTTTTAGGCACTAATTAAATTATTGGATACAATCTATGCTCTATCCTTTGAGTGCTTATTTAATTTTTATAAATAAGTTTAAATATTTACATGATTTATATTTAGGTGGAACTTACTTGTTATTTTAGAGCAAAGTTTGTATAGAAATTACTTACTTACGCGTACCTTGCATTTATTTGTCATTTTTATACCTAGCTAGTAAAAGTTAGTTACTTATGTCAAATAACTTAACTAAAACAGGTAAATTCGACTTATCGGTATAACAATACCATACCAATATGTCGAATTACGTATTTTTAAAATGGTGTTATATAAACCTTCTCATTTTTGTCATTGTTCCTCGCATTTAATCCCAAAGGTGTGATCAGAGGTTGAATTAATATTACTGTAAATTTAAAAGTAAACAATATTCTTGCCAAATTGTATGTGTGTATATATAAATATATATTAAAAAATATGGCTTTGCGTGTCCTTTAATACCCTCTTGCCTGCTTTACCTTCACGCGTCAAAGACTTGATTATAGATCCACGTAGCATCAACCATGCATCAACTAACCAATCTGTCAATATTTCAGATGCTGTTCGGTCAGGGTCGCATAGATTTTTATATAGAACCTTAATTTTGCCTTTAGGAGTATTATTTCATCTATGATGATTATGAGAATGACTACTCCTGACTGTGTGTTTGCCGTGTGGAACCGGCTCTAGAATTGCCTCCCCCCTCTCTACCCACGGGAGTCGTAAGATCCGACTGAGGGAATACCGGGGGAGTGGGCAGCAGCACTCCCTCGGGTATTAACAACATCCACTGCCAAGCGTGGCAATTACTGCACTATCCCCCATTTCTTGGGGAGGCCTATGACCAGCAGTGGACGTTGAAAGGCTGATGGATGGATGGATGGATGAACTAATAATATAATTCTAAGTAAGTTCAAAAAACAAATTAATCCACCTTATTATTGTGGTATAACGCACTCAATTATAATTCTTTACAAAAGGATGAATGGATGGTATATGCAATGTGGTGAATAACAAATATATACGTATAATCTTTCGTATCTGTCGTCTCTCAAACCGTTATTTAAATATACTCTCCCATTGCTAGGACCCTCTAATTAATTAAATGCGTGGTCTGCAATGGTGTTACAGACCTCTGTACCTACTCGTATCTTATTTGCAATAGAATGATGCAAATAAAGAGAGCTATTCATCTATCATATTTTTGACTTTTTATTGTTTATTTATATCAGTACTTGTAGCAGCTTTGGTTTTCATTCATCTTTTATTTTATTAAAAAGTTTCATAAATAAATATGACACGCATACAAGTTATTATGAAAATTATAGCCAAGACTTTTTTCAATTTAGTCCATGTTTGTGTTATTCCTAATATGATTTTATACATAGATATTATAGATTATAAAAAATACATGATAAGTATTTATGATAATATTAACCTTCCGAGCGAGATTGGAGTTTAGGAGAGCACCCAACGCAGTAAAAGCTATGCCAATTTAGCGAGAAAATTTGATGTAGAAGAAATCAATAATTTACTATTACGTTAGTAGAATTAAGCAGTAATTATCACCTTAGTTACTTTAATATAATTAAATACTCTTTAGATAACTCTCAGATAAAGAAATCTGTTGAAATTCATAGAGAAATGAAATGACATACTGATTTGACTCCACTCGTGATCAACAGGTTAAATGCGAAGTATTTTAATATGTTTAACATTAGGTATTTTATTTATAGTAATTGTTTGGTATTTTTAAAATACTTAACAATCAAAAAATAGTTGTATTGTAAACCGCACTAAAACAGCATACATATTTTTAAGTATATGTATTTAAAAATAAAATAATTAGGTTCTAACTTTAAAAGTATAATCAATAATAACTAGAAACACAAGAGATATCGCTACAATTTAAATAAATGCAAAGTATGTTACTAGTATCACTTTAAAACTGTTTGACGAAGATAAGATGTAGGTAGAACACGTATAAATGATGATTTTGCGAACATAAAAGAAAAAAACAAAGATTTAAAAGAAAAAATATAATTATGTTTATTAATTATCATCTAAGCGACGCGACGGTGCCATGACCATGCTGTAAATACAAGTTTTTAATATAATTTCATCATAAATTATCCGACGCTATTCCCATGGTGTATTATGCACCTATAAAATAAAAAAATTAAATAAATTTGAGCATTGTTCTTTTTTTTAATTTTCAGTATAAACTAAAAACAAAATAAAAGTAAATGGGAGTTAATAATTGATATATGAAATAAAATAATCACTTACGGACATCTGTGGTCGTGAATATGGGTAAAACTTCGGCTGGGTCGCATTGTTGAACGTTCAGGGAACTTTACGTCGAAACTGTATGGATGACACAGCGGCGGGCCGTAAACTGAAGCCTGAATGATATCAGAGGCCGCCGCGCAAGGACGACCCGCCACGCTCCCGCCAATAACCCCACGCAAATATAAATTGTGACTGAATTATGAAACTTTTTTACTGTAATGTTATAGTTATTCTAGTATATTTAGAAATATTTATAAATAAAAAATAATGCAATTGAAAATATTATGTTTAATAATTATTTATTTAATAGTTTGGCTGTCTCATCACTGTAAAACATTATGTTAAAATCTTACATAACAACAATTAAAAATAATAGAAAATAATTAAAATAATAATATTAATCTCTTACTTATACAGCATATTTCGGTAAGCAAAAGCGAGAGAGCAACATATTTGTCACGCCCTGTTCATAATCAGTAGTGTTAACCTAAGCCCACACTTTTTCAGAGGGAGTTAATATATTATATGAAGGTTATTTTACACGGAAAATGGCACATCAAAAGTTTTAGGAAAGGTTATACGTAATAATATATAAGAAAAAATCCAAACAGGCAGAATGTTTTAATGATATTAGTTTGTTGCCTCAATTCTGGACAGTATTACATAAATATATAATATACGTACCATCATCACGCTTGATCAACCTAAGGATGTTTAGTTCGCCATTCCGTTAGTAAGACGTGTTAGTCTCCACAGGGTTGTTTAGTAGTGGCATGCCATAAACCAGATAAGATATAGTTTTCAGACATACTGAAGACATATTTTATTTGCGACACAATCTAGATAAAACGAGGACCAAATATCTACCTTTTTGTTTTTCAGGTGCTAGGGCAATTGTAAAACAAGATCTAAGAAGAAAGTGCAGATTAATTATACTACAATACCAAAAAAATACAAAACTACCACTTACTACTTATCAACACGCCATTTCCCTTGCGAGGTAGTCAGAAAGAAGAGAGCGCCAAGAAGCTCTGTTCTTGCATACATCTCTCGCTTCGTCAACATTCATAATTCTCATCATACACGCTCGCCGGCTCCGGAGACTCCTGACTCTACCTTCCTTCAATACATGACCGATTTAGTCTAGGTAGGTGAGTCTCGGTCTCCCTCTGTACCTACATCCTTCCACTTTCGCATTGTATATCTTCTTAACCAGTCACTCGTCCGGCATTCTTTCCACATGTCCGAACCATCGGAGCATTCCCTTTTGCATCTTTACACCAATACTCTCTTTTATACCTAATTGCTCTCTTAAATTGTCATTACGAATGCGGTCAGTCAGCCTCACTCCACAGATTCATCGCAGAGATCGTATTTCGACCGCATTGATTTTACTCTTCTTTTTACGATTCCATATAGTAACGTTAGGATAAGCATTGCGTTGTGTATTGCGACCCGTGCCAATGCTTCGTTCACTTTATTTCCCGCATTAACCGAATTTACTACAAAAACCCTTTTATAATGAAACAAATTGTAACCAAATCAATCAGCCTAACAGACCATCGCTGGATTTATCAACACAGCAACGTCAGATCCTACAGTGTGTTGCACACAGTCAAGCTTCTTCTTCTGATGAAATTACCAGATCACCTAATGGGCATCCTGTTTTACATTTATCAATTTGAAAAAATATGTTTGATAATAAATTAAATATGTTTCATTAAAATTTATTCTCAGGTAGTGGAAGCATATCAAACATAATATAGATCGTAAATAAAAAAAGGCACTTTGGCGAACGATAGGCGGCAATGAAATATTTTAAAGCTGCCTTTGAAGCAGACGAAGTTAATGGAAGGAAATATTCGAAAAAGGAACGAATGCATTGAATCAGCTCGGTAAATTTCGCACCTTTTACCTGAGTGCTTTTAGCAAAAATCGAATGTATTTTCGAAGTACCCATTTTTCGATCTTTTTAAAACTATTTTATACTTTCCTACAGAATTTTCGTGTTTCCATACTGTTTATAATTTTAACAGTCGATTGCAGACATAATGAAGAGAATGATTGATCAGTACTTAATAGGTATCAGTACACCCACATTTCGACCACGTATAAACGTATACAAAGATCTTCTTTGATAGTCTTTTAAATGTAAACGCGAATGAGGCTATGAAAAATCTATATTTGTAACAATATATTTTGAGCTCTGTATGCATGCCTGACTTTAATTATCGCTTTCAGGCGTATGTAAACTTGGAACACGGGTATTTTCAGATCAGATCATAAATATCGTTTTTGGATACGGTTACGGTAATGAAATTACTTCGGATGATGATCCGAATGTGATGATGATTCGGATGTGATCTTTTCCTATAAAGCCAAGCATATCAGGTGTTTATTAATATTTAAAAACGTGTATATTCTTCATATTACAATAATGATCTACTGTAAGCAGATATATACAGGTGTGGTAAACCAAATTACGGCCCGCCTGATGATTTGTAGTTACTGTAACTAATAAACGCTGCTAACGCCAGGGACATAACTCGCACGTTGCGAACACAGGAGACAAGGTGATGGATAAGAATATTTACCATTGCTCACGTAAATATTCTGTGAAAAAGTGATACATATTACACGTATACAGTGATGCATTTTCGAAAGAGTCAAAAAAATAATAGTTCCATTCAACACTTACCATACCTAAATACAATTTTATGCACATGACTTGCTTCACTTGTGAAATATAAAAGAAAATTGGATTGTAAAAAAGAAATTGTAATTTTATGTTGATTGATCTGACGGGCCTCGTGGCGTAGTCAGTCGACTTCCGAGCACGAGGTCGTGGGTCCGATACCCACTCAGGACAATTATTTGTGTGATGAACAGATATTTGTGCTGCATCTGGGTGTTTTCTATCTATCATAACTATGTATGTATTTACAAAAAAAAGTAATAAATGTATTATATCTGCAATCTGGTACCCATAGCAAAAACGTTAGGTAAGCTTAGTTTGGGACCAGAGGACGTTGTATGAAATGCCCGTGAATAATATTATTGATCTCTTCGAATCGAAAAGTTGATAAGAGTCAGTGATGATAGTTAAACTAAACGTATTCAAGCTAATTTTTAAGCGTCAAACCTCGTTATCTCATAAGCGTAGACAAATATCTAAATTTGTGCGCACTAATTACTGTACTGAATAGTTATTACATTGTTATGTAACACCTTAAATTTGTGGTCCGAAGAGACACTGGGATTATATTCTTAGATTTAATCACTCTATATAGGTATATCCATTTTAGTAGTAGCATTTGCCACAATTAGCGAGGTTAGCGATTTGGCTACTATTGTAATTCATATTGGATAAAACTTTAAATAATTATACCGATTATACACAATAATGTGCGTGTACATCATTAGATACGTAATATAAACTATTGACTCACTTGAATCCCTTCTGGAGATAGTACAAAGAAATAGTAAATTTAGAATGATTTTTTTTTTTCGGCACGTTACTTTATTCATGGTGTGAATGGTGTCTAACGACGCCGTATACATCTCAACCCTTTCTTTCAACAATCTCTTAAATAAATTGATTAGTTTCTTCAAATAAATTATTATTAGAGCTCAAAGGCAGAAAAACACTTACAGTAGTGCCTTTGATTAAGATTTCCATTTTTATTTCTAATGCAATTTCTTGTCGAGTTTCACCTCAAAGAAAGTCTCAGAAAGAAAAATATGGCACTCAATTACTTATTCCACATAGGTCAGTAAAAAAACATTTATGGAAAACTATATTCTACTTCCTTGCCCATGTGGACTTCAGAATATCCGCCTATACCATATATTTATGTAAAAAAAACTATCCCATTCCATATACCTACCATGACTGTCCATTTGACGGGATAAAAATGGGTAGTTAAAAAAGAAATAAAGAAGCTGCGTAACATAAAGTTTCGTGTTTAGTACTTGACAGGTTTGAGTGATCCAAGCCTAGTGTAACTGAACTGTATTCAACGTAATTGTTTTTAACAGTTATATTGATACTCGTACATTGAGATAAATACTTACTCTGAAGTGTTTCGTTGATGAGTTGACAAGTAGAAATTTGCTTTTAATGACATGAATAAAAAAGCTTTTACCAAGCTTGGTCTATAACCTTTTTAACAGCAAATATGGTACAAAATTAATTATTAATATCTCTTAATTATGTATAAAATTTGTTTGAAAGGATATCATCCCGTCGTTTACGGTGATTTATTTTTCAGTCACAAATGAACAAAACATTAAGTTTTTGGATAACAGTAACATGATTGATAAATCAGTCTCTCCATTGCTGGATATAGGCTTCCCCAATAGAGCGCAATCGGTCCTGTGCCGCCTGCATCCAACAGCTGCTTGTGACTTTAACCAGACCATCGGTCCACATGGTGGGAGGCCGTCCTACACTAAGCTTGTCAGTTCATTGAGCGATGTAATAGTAATCTAAGATTTTTACTATTTACTAATTAATTTACATGTCAGGCGTCATTTAATTAACATTCTCGTAATCAGCGCCGGATTAAGGTCACCATTTCAACAAAACAACTTACTTTTATGTACTTTTTTTGTATCTGACTACTGGATACTTGTTTTATTTTATTAGATTACTATTTTAGATATTATTACTGTAAAATATTGTCAAATTTTACATTTCAAACATTTTATAAGTTATTTTTTTTTCTTTATGTAAAATCTTAACATTGACTATGAAAAATAAATGTAGATACTTTGCTATAGCTGCCCATTACCTTAAAAATATGCCTAGTTTATGTAGATTCTAAAAAGGTATCGTAAATGCGTATTTTACCAGCAATATTAGTTACACGAGCAAAAGAACTTAGCGAGGTCGAAATTTTGATTTATAGAAATATGTCAAGTCAAATCACATTGATTTAGGCTCCTAAACGTCATTACATGATTTTATTTAATAAGAATTCGCTATTTTGTCACTAAATTGTGAATTTAAAATTTAGCTGTGTTATTTTATTTTCATAGTCATATAATTGCACTACGTGATTATTTCAAAATTTTCAATCAAAAACTAGGTATTCCAAATTCAAAAGGATACAAAATTTCAATATAAAAATGAACAAACACGACAACAAAGGGCCCTCAAGGGATACAACATAACGATAAAAGCACAAGAGGTATTTATTTAACAGTAATAATCTCTAATATAGTAATGTAATAAAATAATACAAGTCTCCAGGAGTCAGTTAAAAAAAAAAAATACATATTAATAAGTTATTTTGTTGAAATGGTAACCAAATGAATTAGCAAAGAAGTAAAATTAAGAAAAATATATAATTATGTTTACTATTTTCATACTGTTGGCAATCCTAAAATAAAAAGTCGATTTTCTTGCAGCTTGACATCAGGGTTACCTCCAATTAACGGGTTATCCATTTTAGACGGGCCTCGTGGCGTAGTCGGTAGTGTAACCGACTTCCGTGAACGAGGTCGTGGGTTCGATTCCCACTCAGGACAATTATTTGTGTGATGAACACAGATATTTGTACTGCCGTCTGGGTGTTTTCTATCTATTCTATATATGTATTTACAAAAAAAAAAGTAGTATATGTATTATATCCGTAATCTGGTACCCATAGCACAAGCGTTAAGCTTAGTTTGGGACCAGAGGACGTTGTGTGAAATGTCCTTGAATATTTATTATTGTTTATTTATTTACGACAGACTCTGTATAATACCTATATTGAAGTGTTGATTTCGTGTGCTCGTTTTTTTTCCTCGGTCGTTTCTGGTGCCTCCCTAGACGGGATGCTCTAAGCAATTGCTTATATTGCTTATTGGCTAATCCAGGACTGCTCGTAACCCACGCAAGGATTTTTAGACACTTTGCGATCTATCGCTGAACATACCTACTCGTAGGTAAACATATATAAATAAATTTAATAACTTTTTAATTTGGCTGAGTGAAATCTGTATGTGAAAATTAACTTTGTATATGGTACTGAAACTTATATATTGTTTTGAATAAATTAATATAACCTGACATTATATAATACTAGCTGACCCGGCAAGCGTTGTTTTGCCATGTATATTATTTCTAGGAAACATTTTTTTAGTTTAATAAAAATAACTATAAGTGTGCGGGGATTTACTTAATTATTATTAAGTAGTACTTAATTATTAATAAGAAAAATATATTGTAGACAATGAAAGTATGCTTTATATAGGATGTACTTTATTCCCAAATAAATTTTTATTGAATGTAAAAAAATATTTATTAAAATTGTCTTCAAATAAATTAAATTATTAGTAATTAACTAGCTGACCCGACAGACGTTGTCCTGTCTTAATTATGAATATTGAATTCGAATTGGTATAATTAATAAAAAAAATATTAAAAAAGGGACAATTATTGGAACGCAACGTTCATTGGTCCAATAGCAACGATTTGTTGTGAACTGTAATCGATTTCCACGTCATAATTGAATGCAGCTCGACAGGGGTTAAATGCAACATTTCTATGTTGTTGATTTCGATTCCATCGATTCCGTTCAACTTCGTTCCGCGCTTCGCGTTGCTCGTCAGTTTGACTTGCTCTTGTATATCTTTGACTCGCAGCATTGCGAGTTCTGCGACTTAAGTTTGTACGTCTAATTGATGGCATTTTCAAAAACGAAAATTCAACTGTAAATTAAAGAAAACTATTGTATTCTTCTTTATAATTAAGTATATCACTTGTTATGTTAGTAAAGTGTATGTTAGTCTATCCGAACTTACCAAAACTCCATATAAAATTGAACTTTTAATATAAGGCGTAATGGCTCTGAACTAACCGTGATGTGCACTAAGAAATTCAGTGTTCTTACATACTTTTTGTAAGAAATAATAAATTGATTATTTTACTTGTATTTTATCAATAAAAAATCTCCAACCGAAGCATCTGTTTTAAACGATATTAAGTTTTTTTACATCTCTTTGACGATATTTGCAGCAATGCGTGCTGTCAATTCTATTTGTCAAACGTCATAGGTTACATTAAAAAAGTTTCCAGCCAAAGCGGGTTAGATTAGAAATAATTTTATATGGTGGTTAAATATCCTTAAATTTTCTAATTTTCTGCACAATTTTCTTATTTTTTTCTTTTATAAGAGCCTTCTCCTGACAATAACAAACACAACAAAAAAAGAATTAGCGAAATTGGTCCAGCCGTTCACGCGTGATGGCGTGACCAAGGGAAATAGGGATTCATTTTTATATATATATATAGATAAATCCTTCTATCAGTGTATTGGTGAAAAACAGTGAATTAATATTGTATTCGTTTGCTTATTATTTGACTTACTTACTTTTCACAATAATAAAACAGGTATATTTATTAAACACGTACACGTTTTCGTTTTGATTTAAAACTATTTCCATTTATTTACATGAGATCACTTAATTAACTAATAGTTAAAACTGTCTTTATCAGTTATTAATAAATTGCGAATAAATAATTATTGCACTGGAAATTAATAATAAATTTACGATGAGAGTAAAATTAACATGAGAGTTGCACAGAAAAATTAAAATAATACGTATAACAGATTGCTACGATCGATACACAAATAAAACCAAAAAAAGAGTAAGACAGGAGACTGGGTTCGTTCTCATCCTTACTCCGTGATGTTTGCTGGATGAGAGGTGACGACGGTAGACATCTAGCGGG
The DNA here is from genome assembly GCA_948253155.1 of Leucoma salicis. Lineage (NCBI taxonomy): Eukaryota > Metazoa > Arthropoda > Insecta > Lepidoptera > Erebidae > Leucoma > Leucoma salicis. The sequence goes on from OX411803.1 coordinate 26,572,462, forward strand.
GATAACTGATCGATTGATAGCTGATCAGTTATCGACAGATGAAGGCGGAAGATCAAATTGAATTGAGAAAAAAATCATAACCAAAGGAAATTATTAAAAATAAAAAATAAAAATCGCGATGAAAAAATAGGGGTTGATCGTAGAGGGGTGGAAAATAGAGAGTAATATAAAAAAAAATATTCTGTCATGACAAAATAAGAATAAAAATCTTGCCAAAAAATTAAAGTTTATAATTAATGAATATAAAATAGGGGTTGACCGTAGAGGGTTGAAAATTTAGAGTTGTATGTATTTTTAATGCTGTATCATCAAATAAATAAAAATTTAACTAAAAATTAAAAAAAAAAATAGGGTTGGACTACCCTTAACATTTAGAGGAATGAAAAATAGATGTTGTCCGATTCTCAGAACTACCCAATATGCTCACAAAATTTCATGAGAATCGGTTAAGCCGTTTCGGAGGAGTTCAACCACAAACACCACATCACGAGAATTTTATATATTAGATTATAATAATATCGTTATTTTTTTAACCCCTCCTTGTTAGCGTATAGTTAATGTACCCTATTTATTTTAGCTTGAGATAAAATGTAAACAACCAAACCACTGTTTTTCATATTTTGAATCATGATAACGTCAATACACACAAATGACTAAATACATGCTAAATACACTAAAACTCTACTCGTCTTATTAATAAACTTTTATACACAGCGTATACAAGTTGTGTAACATCAATGTTACTAATAAACAATATTTTGACAATTCTGTTGTATACATGTGTTATAACGCGTGGATAAATGTATGACAATTTACCCAACCGCTATACACCTCGTGACCGTTGTACGAGTATCTACCGTCTTACTAATAAAATTTTATACACGGCGTATACGAGATGTGTAACATCAATGTTACTAATAAACAATGTTTTGACAGTTCTGTTGTATACATCTGTTATAACGAATGGATAAATTGTATGACAGTTTACCCAACCGCTAAACACTCCGCGACCCGCGAGTTTATCTAGCGTGAAACTTAAAATTGAATTCATTAAATTAAAATGAGAATAAATTATTTAGACCATTTCGAAGTTTTTGATGAAACAAGTACCAAGAAAGAAATATTTATACAAAATTACCTCTAATGGTAGTAGATTCAACACGGGATTGTTATTATTGTGGGATTCTTGCTATGACTTAACAGATTATTTACTCCGGTCCTGAATCCCCATACTGAGATACACAAAGATTTAGGTGTTTACTTTATGGTTTCAGTGTGTTATTCGAAAATGTTAAATACAAGTGTCACCACCCCATCCTTTCCCGCCGGTGTCCTACAAGGGGACTAAGGGAAGTAAGCAATTATCACCCATTGCATTACTGGTGGTAATTTGAACTTCGAGGCCTTATTTGGGTTACATTGCATGTAAACTAAGTCATTTATAATATTTTACAAAAAATCATTTCATTATATTCAAACTCAAATTATTGTGAAATAAATACATAGTTCTGTAAGAATGATGTAAACTTACTTAATGATCACGCCATGTGCCTTGCAGCAGGGTAGGCAGAACATTTTGTATATATTTTCAAATATCTTTCATATTTGAAAATATATACATAATAAGTGCTATTTTTATATTATGTTTATCTTTTGTTTCCTGATTACAGCAATAAATTGTGGCCAGTGATGTGGTCATTTTTGCTCTCAGTAAGAAATATACAATGCGAAGACTAATATAGACTGTAAAAAATAAGAAAACAAAAACACTAACCTGTTATCTTCAAGTTCGTAGAACATATCTTTGGATGACTCGTGAATGTAAACTTTAACCATTGGGCTGTCCATGTACTGCATACTTAATTGTTTGGGGAAGGAGCGGACGAACAACGCTTTTACAGTATCAATGGAGGTGATCTCGTTAGGCAGTAAGGCGCGCTTAGTTTCATTTCTATATTGCAGGAACACCAATCCTGTGACAAAAGAAAATAAAATTTAACAATTGGTATTATACTACTAGGCGCTACTAAACGTAATAAATCTTTTTTCTTAAAATAAGCTTTATTAATTTTTTTAAAGGGCGTTTTCAATCCTAAACGGCTGATTATATTTGGATAACTTCATTATAGAAACAATTTAGTCACCATCCCATGCGACCGTATCATTTCTTATATCAGTACACTAAAAAAAATGCGTGTACTTATGTACGCACGTGAGAAGTATATACTTTGGCATCATTAATAAATAAAGTAATTATTAAATTCGTAACTACAAAACTTGTCACAGTTATGTTTTCAAATACCTTGTTCGATAAAGTAATTATGTCTAATGTCACGAGATGGCGTTAGTAAAATTTTAAAATTTCTTATAAGTCGATGTTAAAAGCTTAGGTGTTTGATCATACCCCCTCCATGGTAGCGTTAAATGTTTAACGCAACCTTGATGGAAGTCACATTAGAAGTACATTCAGTCAAGAAAGTATGTATTGATGTATTGGGAATGGATGATTTGTTTATGGTTCGAAATTCAAATTTTTGTTTTTTTTTGTTGTTGTTAGATTGGCACAACTGTTATCCATTTCGGCGCGGAGTTTGAGTTGCATCTGTTATTTATATTAAGTACAGTGCTGTTTTTAGTTATATTATAATATCTAGTGTGTATTGCGAATTTGATAATGGACAAAAACATCGAACAAAGAGGATGTCTTAAATTTTGCATCTCCAATGGAGTTTCGTATTCGGAGTCACTGAAAATGTTACAGAAGGCTTAAATGGGGGCGGTGAATCGACTTTATCAAAAACACGTTCTTATGAGTGGTACAAAGCGTTTAAAAGCGGTCAAGATGTGGTGGAAGATTTGCCTCGCTCTGGTAGGTCATCAACGTCTGCAACTGAAGTTAACATTGCAAAAGTGAAGGAAATAGTGACTGAATATCCTCATTCAACTTTGAGAGAGATAGCCACCAAACTTTCTGTGTCTCATGAGTCGATCCGTACCATTTTAAATAATCACTTGGGTATGAAACATGTTCCCGCTCGGCTAGTCCCATAATACCTGAATTTTCTCTAAAAACTCAATCGCATGAGAGTCGCTGAGGACATGCTAGAACGAGTCAATTCCGATCCAACATTCATGAAACGCATTGTTACTGGTGACGAGACGTGGGTTTACGAGTTTGACATGCAAACTAGTCAACAAGCTTCGGAGTGGCGACTTCCAACTGAACCGAACCTGAAAAAACCACGCCAAAGTCGATCAAAAGTCAAAGTTATGTTGACTGTTTTCTTTGACTCTCGCGGCGTTGTGCACTCGGAATTTTTGCCAGAAGATCAAATGGTAAATAAAGAATATTATTTGAGCATTATGCGGTGTTTAAGAGAGCAAATTCGACGAAAAAGGCTAGATTTGTGGAAAGAAAATTCTCGAATTTTGCACCACGATAATACGACTTCGCACAAGGCCATCATTGTGAATGAATTTTTATCCAAACACTCAACAAATACCATCGAGCAACCACCATATTCACCAGATATGGCTCCAGCCGACTTCTTTCTTTTTTCTAAACTCAAATTACCACTTAGTGGCACCCGTTTTCAATCGGTAGAAGACATAAAGGAGAATTCGCGGCGAGAACTGAACTGAATTCCGGAAACAGCATTTAAAAAATGTTTTGATGATTGGATTATTCGTTGGCGTAAGTCTATCGTTTCTGAATGAGCATAGACGGTGATAAAATAAATTTGGATGAATAAAAAAAATTGGGTATTGTTGATCTTTTCCCGGTACTTTCTTGACAGAGTAGTATAACTTCAAAACTTCAATAAAAGCATACATTTAATTCGATAAAATTATTGCACTCAATATTTTAACCAAGGTTCAATTAAAATATGAGAATACTCAAAGTTAATTCGAAAAGGCTTTTACGGCCTTACTGCACTTTAAATTCAACTAATTAATTGGTTCACATATGTAATAGCTGACTCAAAGCCAATTCATTTCTCTACAGCAGCTATTTTACGCCGGATGCTGCTTTAATACGCCAGCCGCAGTAAAAGCTTTATCGACTACAGGATTACACTAGTTCTAATTATACTGTATAATCTTCTAATACTTTTACTTTTCTTCTAATTTAATTCCGGAAAAATATTATTATTGAATCAGAAATGAATTTGTTGTTTCAAAATATGATGAGCTATTAATTAATACATAAAAACGTAGAAAACGTACTACAAAAATTTTCACGCATTAAAAATCATGGATATAAAAATTCTATTTCTAAACGACGCGACTATTTAACAAGTGATAGTCAGACGAAACTAACTGTATTCTTGCGAGTTCCACTTTGAAATATGTTATTAATTTTTGTTTATGTAAGTGGCTAGTTCCGGAAACATTTATATAGAGCCTAAAGCCTATACCGCGTACGTTGTGTAATGATGTTAGACAATGTATACTTATATATACTAAATAGCGCATTACTCGCAGCTTCGCTCGCGTTATAATAAGGTCCTATATCTTATAATGTGTTTTAATAAATCCGTTTTGAAAAGGATATGCGCTAAATCTTGTATATATAAGATTATATTATAATTACACTTAGAATAGTTAAATAGATTTAGAATCACCCTATTTCAATTAGAGGGAGTCATGAGAGCTGAATGAGAGAAATTCGGGTAGCGAGCAGCAGGAATTTCTCGAGTAACGACAAATAACTACTAAGGTCGCCTGCCTGCTAAGCGTGGTGGTAATTGTAGCACACCACCGAAAAGGGCCCCAAGTCAAGGCAGCTCCATCGCTTCCGTGACATAACTTTAGCAGCCCCAGTAATGGTAGGACATCATCCATCCATTCATCAGCCTTTCAACGTCCACTGCTGGACATAGGCCTCCCCAAAAGAACGCCACAACAAGCGGTCCTGTGCCGACCGCATCCAACGGCTCCCCGCGGCTTTGACCAGGTCGTCGGTCTATCGGGTGGGAGGCCGTCCTACGCTGCACCGTCGGAATGGTAGGACAAGAGGGCTTAAAAAATCCCAGTCGCGATCCAACTGCCATAAAATACTGACCTGGAATAAAATTTGGGAAAAATCCTGGTTGTAATTGTCCGGTTTATCGTTCGTTGGTCTTTCGTAGACAACGTGGAGAGGATCGAGAGTGTGTATACAAGGGCAGTGAATTTTATATAAATTTACTATAAATGAATTTAGGTACTCTATAAACATACCCAAAGTGTGTTCCACGTTATTATTAATAAAAAATTTAAACTCACCGAGAGGTCGCTCCAACGTCTTACTAGGTGTTCGTACGACAGGAAGCGAAGATCTTTGCTTCCCTCCTCGTCTGAATCCCGTAGAAGATGTCTCAACCTCAGACATAATGCCAGGATCGTCGTCAAATAGCATATTGTTCGTAGGCGGCTGAAAACTACGGGGTAGCGGAGGCTGTAACAAACATTTAATGTTAGAGGAGATAAAAGGAGCCATGGTCCAGTACTGGAAAGCCCTACTAATTTTTAGGCCTCGCTTATCATTAGTAAGTTGATTTTTGTTGAATGTAGGACTAACCAGACAAGGGTTGCATAATGAAATGCTACCCAAAGCTTTGAAATTTTCGACATATAGATAACCATTACATACCAAACAAGCAACACTTGACTTTCGATAGTGACGGGCCTCGTGGCGTAGTCGGTAGTGTAACCGACTTCCGTGCACGAGGTCGTGGGTTCGATTCCTACTCAGGACAATTATTTGTGTGATGAACACAGATATCTGTACTGCGTCTAGGTGTTTTCTATCTATTATATGTATGTATTTACAAAAAAAGTAGTGTATGTATTATATCCGTAATCTGGTACCCATAGCACAAGCGTTAAGCTTAGTTTGGGATCAGAGGACGTTGTGTGAAAAATGTCCGTGAATATTTAATGCATGCTAAGCATGTCAAATGCTAAAAATATATATAAAAATATCTAAATATTTATTTATTTATTTATTTATAGCATTTTAGTTTTTATATGTTGATTTATTTAAAATTAATAATATGTCTTAATGTAATATTGATAAATCTAGATAAGTAGAACTCGACTAAATTAGAAATGTATCTATTTGAGGGACCGACCTAAGAAAAAGCATCTGGCATCTCTGAAGCCTCATTTTCTCAAACTTTATTGTATTCATGTGTCCACTTGGAAACAATTTTATACTACTACTGACTGAAGTAATTCCCTAGTCGAAGCAGCCCTTTCATACTGAAGCATCACTCTATATCTATAGTGGAATATCATTTAATTATCGCGATGTTCCTGCCGAATATAATATGAACTTTGAACAATTCTAATACTGACTTACAAGTCTAAATTAAAATTGTTCATTCACAAGAGTATTCATGAGTTCTGACCTCCCGAATTCCCTTTGAATAGTTTGGAAATGCTTATTGGACAATGAGGAATATACGTGACAAAATCAAATATTTGGGATATTATATATATATATATATAATATCCCAAACGACGGGCTGTGCGGTTAGGTACATTTTTCCCAGCTCAACAAAAAAAGGTTATTCATAATAGGGTAGCATGTATTCTCTAAGTCTGTAAAGGTATGACCACAAAAAAAACTTCTGATTATACTCGAGGAATTTAACGCGGTTTTCACGGGAAGAGCTTTAATTGGAATAAAATTGAGGTAACTGTCATAGACATATTGTCTATAGACAGAGTATATACTTTATTAGTCATTTAGTTTTTATATTTTATTATTATAGATGGTATGTCAGGTAACGGGTTATTCTCAATTAAATGTACGCGCAGACGCGGATGACAGCTAGTCGCAAAGAGTAATACGTATAACCAGAAAGCTAGTCGTTAATAAGCATTAGTCTAAGTTTGAGTTCTTGTTAGTATAAGATTAGCTACAAGTTTCCCATGGTATTTAAATACAACTCAAAACCATATTTTATACCTTCCGCATTCTCGGGTCTAAAATCCTGTTGGGTCTCTGATCCCGGTATTTATTGACTGTAGCATATTCAGGTACATTCACTGGTAAACGCGCAGGACCATAATGCTAACAAACAAAAAATAAAAAACATTAACAAATAAAATACATTTTTATAAACTTCCCCATTAAATCTTTGTTCACACATACCGGCTCGGACAACATCGGACAGCGTTTTTAATTTGCCACAGACCGGCGGTGTACCGATAGATATCCGCTGTACCTGTAATCTTATTCAGGTTACTACTCATTCTTGGAATAGGAGCGTTACAACCCAGGACAGTGTTACGAAATGGGGGTACGAGTGTGGTAATAGGTTTACGCGGCGGTCATCGCGGTATTCTGAAATTCACTTTTTGTAATAACTGTGAATAGTCAATTTGATTATGCAACAATTTGTATAGAAAGGTTAGGTTGATTTATTGTCTGCGTTTTCAGTTCACAGGGCTGCTCATTATATATCATACTAAACGCACTGGGAGCATCTTCTTGTCACCAAAGAGAAAAAATATTTAAAAAAAATGTGTGTGTGTGTGCTTATGTACACGCGTTAGAAGTTATACTTCTTATTATTCTTTATTTAAATATCACTAAAAAACTAAAATGTTGACTATAATATATAATAGGTAACTTCAGGGTGTCTAGCTTCAGGGGTGCGGGTCGGGATACCTCCGCGTGGTGCGCCCCGGGCAACGTCGGCACTCTAGTGCCGGCGGCTGAATCCCGGCAGGGGACGGGTCTCCGCGTGTCCCTCTGATTAGCAGAGGGCACAGCGGATAGGCCGGACGTCCGCCGTGGAGGGTCAGCGGGGCCATATTGGCCCCCCCGACTCTGGGAGGGGGACAGGGGGGTCACAGTGACCTCCCCCCGTCCCCGGAGACGGGGCTCTCAGCCCGAGTGGCGACGGGCTCACTGCTTGCAGTGGGCCGAACGTCTGCCGTAGAGGGCCAGCAGGGCCATAGTGGCTCTCCAGGCCCTGAGAGACGGAGACGGGGCTTTTAGCCTGAGGGGCAACGGGCTCACCGTTTGCTTTGCGAGCGGTGGGCATGGTCTGATGCAGACCACCGTTCCCGTAATCCTGAACGGACAGGACCGGGGGTCTTCGGACCGCGGGGAAGAAAACCCTTATAAAAAATTACCCCAATCCAAGCTCTACCACCCGGCGAGGGATGAATGGCTGGAGGGTATCCAGTCGCGAGGGTGGCACAGCAGTCGTAGGACTTAAAACTCAAATCAAAATAATGGCGAAGACTAAAAATACAATAAGTCCCCAGGAGGGTCCCGGGTGCAGGTGCTGGGGAATCCCTCACAGAGTCGAGTGTCAAAACCGACTCTGTCAGCTCCACGTATATGGGGGGAGCACTCGACGCCAAGGCTAAAAAAAAGAAGGAGGTACAGAGGAAGAGGAGGACCCGTGCGAGTAAACCTACACCCGCGGGAATTCCTGTGGATAGCGGCTCAGCCGTTGAATTGGCTTGGAGACGGATGGCGGCGATCGCGGCGCAACGGCCGCAGCCGCAGCTCCACCTGCATCGGAGTCCCAGCGGAGGGTAGCTGGCCCGGCGGAGCGGCCCTCACGAGTCCTGAAGCGCTCGATAGCGCGATCGGGAGGTGCGTTGGAGTTGGAGGGCAGCTCCACTGAAATGCCTCCGCCAGCGAAGCCAGGAAGACCGGCAAAGAGGGGCCGAGGCGGCACCAGACACACGGTGCCACGAGCCTTGTCTGGAGTGGCCTCAGACGAGAATTTGGGAATGGAGCTCTCGATGGAGGAGCGGATTACCCTCCTCACATCGAAGCTCCGAGAGGAGCCTTTCGAGAGGGCCGGTCTTCTGACGGCCGATGAGATTGCCCGGAAGGTTTCTGACGCCTTAACCATTATGTTTACGGTGGCAAATGGGTCGCGGAGCCTTCGGGGCACCTACTCAGAGGCTCTCAACGAGGCATCACAGGTTGCCTTAGGAGCGGTGGAGTCACTCCGGCGGCATTCGGCGTCAGAGGAGAGCAGGAGGCTGGAGGCGCGTTGCAAGCGCCTCGAGGCTGAGGTGGCAGAGATCCACAAGGAGCGCACCGGCCCGCGAGACAAACCAGAGCTCGCCAAGGCCATGCCGGGAGCCTCGGACTCAGCGGCGGGCGCGGGGCCTCCGGCCCCAGGACTTCTCACGGAGGAGCAGATGCGCCAAATCATCGATCGTATGAGCGAGATCTATGACTCGCGCATCAGCTCCTTGAGCGCCAGAATGCCGCCGGAACCACGACTCCGACCGCCACTGGACGCGGATAAGAAGAAGGTCGGGCCGCCTTTAGGTCCAACGCCGCTTCCCTATCAGGGCGGCCGCGTGACCACTTACTCCGCGGCCGCGGCCGCACCGCTCAAGGGGCCGAGCAAGGCTGCCCCCAAGGCGAAAGCAGTGCAGAAGGCTGGGCAGCGCTCCAAGGGTCAGCCCAGGGAGGAGTTCCCTCCTCTTTCGCATGGTGGCCAGCCCTCGCGGGCCCCAGCAACCATACCTCGGGATTCTCGAGTCCCGCCTCCTGTGGCGTCCAGCCCTGAGCCCTCTAATGAGGGTTGGCAGGCGGTGGGCGGCGGGTGGTGGAAAGTAAACCCGGGGAAAAAGGAAGGAGGGAGCCGAGACAGAGACTACTGCCCGGGCAGCGGAACCCGCTGCGCTAGAGAGCAAGCCCAGCCCCAAGAAGCCGCGCAAGCTTCAGACGCGACAACGGCACCGGTGGCAATCACCATGCTGCCGGAGGCGGAAGCGGGCCTGTCGTATCAGGCCATCTTGAGGAAGGCCCGGGAGAAAATCGACGTCTCCGATATTGGAGTCGTTGCCGCCCGGACCCGCCTAGCCCGCACAGGGGCTCGAATTCTCGAGTTCCCTGGGGCGGAGGGCCCCAAGATGGCCGACACTGTGGCCGAAAGGCTAAGGGGTCTGTTTGGCGAGGGGAGTGGAGTCCGCGTTACCAGACCGGTAAAGTGCGCTGAATTGCGCATTTCCGGTTTGGATGACTCGGTGACGGCGGACGACGTCCGGGAGGCTATTGCCTCGAAAACCGGATGCTCGAATGCCGTCAGAGTGGGCTCCATACGGACCGGTCCCGGCGGTGTTGGTGCCGTCTAGGCGAGTTGCCCGGTCGCGGCAGCCACAACTTTGACGCAGGCAGGCTCCTCGTGGGCTGGAATTCCGCGCGGGTCACCGTGCTGGAGCCTCGGCCCGCAAGGTGCTTTAAGTGCATGGTGGTCGGACACACCCGGCCGACGTGCACTAACTGTTTTAACTGCAGCAGTCTTTGCTTCCGCTGTGGTCAGGCAGGACACTGGGCAGCAACCTGCACAGCCACCCATCAATGCCCTGCGTGCGCGGCAGGCAATAAGCCTGCCAAGTACTGCATGAGGCGGGAGGGATGCAGACCCCCGACGACAGGCCCAAAAAAGGGGGGGACCAGCCAATCGACCCAGGCTGCCCCCACTAGCGTGGCTTCGCCACCGTCTCGGGTGGGGGAGGATATGGTTACGGCTTAAAATTCAACCGTGACACTATCGTTCTCCAGGCGAATCTCAACCACTCCGCCAGGGCACAGGATCTTCTCCTGCAAACCATGGTGGAGCGGTTGATTGGTGTAGCCGTAGCTGCGGAGCCTTATTGCGTTCCTGACCGCTCTCATTGGGCGGGCAGCCGCGATGGCTCCGTGGCAATCGTCAGCTCCACGGCGCTGCGTTCTCCGCCCTTGTCGATCAGAGACAGGGGCACGGGATACGTAGCGGCCGATTGGTGGGGGGGGGAGTGACGCTGTACGGCGTGTACTTATCCCCCAACCGGAGTCTGGCTGATTTCGAGGTCTGGCTTAATAGCCTGGAGACCTCGATACGGCGACTGGCGCCTAGCCACGTCCTAGTCGTGGGGGACTTCAACGCCAAATCCACGGCGTGGGGGTCTGCGACGAACGCCCGTGGAGCGGCGGTGGTAGTGTGGGCGGCGTCAACGGGCCTCTGTTTGCTGAACAAGGGCTCCGTCCAAACGTGCGTGCGGCGACGGGGCGGATCAATAGTGGACCTTTCGTTCACTAGCCCCGACGTCGCAGCACGAGTGAGGAACTGGTGTGTCCTGGAGGAGGTTGAGACCTTGTCCGATCATCGGTACATCCGGATTGAGGTCTCCCGGTCCCTTCAGGGCCCCAGTAGGGGTCACGCGGAGCGCAGAACTCCCGCGTTCCTGCGGTGGGCTGTGGAAAGGCTAGATAGGGACCTACTGGCGGAGGCAGCCATCGTTCAATCGTGGCTGATCTCACCAGCCCTGACCGAAGGGATGGACGTTGAGGCTGACCGATTTCGCATTGCGGTTACGCAGGTTTGCAACTCGGCCATGCCCCGTGTGCGACGTCCTCCTCCGAGGAAAGGGCTCTACTGGTGGTCCCAGGAGCTGGCGGACCTACGTGCGGCGTGCATTCGCGCCCGGAGGTCTTACACCTGCAGTCGGTGGCGCAACCGCGATGGGGAGCGGGAAGGCCAACTGTAAGAGGCGTACCGCACCTCGCGGGCCGCGTTCAAGGTGGCCATCTGCCCCGCCAAAACAGAAAAAAGGCAGGAGATGGTGGACGGTTTCAACCGTGACCCCTGGGGTCGCCCATACCGTGCGGCGCTGAACAAGCTCCGCACCCAGGCCCGGCCCCTCACAGAGACCCTTCAGCCCAGCCTCCTCACCGAGGTGGTCAAAGGCCTATTCCCACGACGGGCGGAGCACACACCCCCGGTCATGGCACCGCCAGGCAGCGACCGGGAGGCCGACCTCAGTGTACCACCCGTCACCACTTCGGAAATGGGGGCGGCTGATTCACGGATTCGTTCCAAGAGTACCGCCCCTGGCCCAGATGGGATACCCGCTCGGGTGCTGGTCCTGGCTCTGGACCACCTGGAGCCCCGCCTCAGGGGACTGACCGACGCGTGCCTGGCATCCGGACGGTTCCCTGACTGCTGGAAGGAGGGGAGGCTGGTGCTTCTGCCGAAGCCAGGGTGAACGCCGGATTCGGCCGGGCCTTCAGGCCCATCGTGCTGCTGGACGAGGCGGGTAAGCTACTGGAGAGAATCCTCGCTGCCTGCATCGTCCAGCACCTGCGCGACGTCGGACCCGACTTGTCGGACGACAAGTTCAGTTTTCGAGCTGGTCGCTTGACATCGCCAACGCATTCAATAGTCTGCCATTCAGCTGCATCAGGGAGGCGCTCCGTTATCACGGGGTGCCTGCATACCTGAGGCGGCTAGTGGCAGACTATCACGAGGGCCGCAGCGTTCTCTATGAGAGCCGCATAGGGGACGTTGTGAGGAGACCCATGTCGTGCGGTATCCCACAGGGCTCGGTTCTAGGGCCGCTCCTGTGGGACATCGGTTACGACTGGGTGCTACGCTGTCGGCTCCCCCCCCCCCGGGCTGGCGGTCATCTGCTATGCAGATGACACGCTGGTCGTGGCCCGGGGCGGAAACTTCGAGGAAGCGGCGTTCCTGGCCACGTTAGGGACCTCGGAGGTGGTCAGGAGGATCGGGGCGCTGGGACTTAGGGTGGCCTTGCATTGTTGGAGACCCTACTTTTCCATGGGCCCCGACGTCGGCCACCTGCTGGTGCCTCAATCACGGTGGACGGGGTCCAAATTGAGGTGAAGGCCCAGATCAAGTATCTGGGCCTGGTGCTGGACGGGCGGTGGCGCTTTTGCGAGCACTTCCGTCAACTGTCCCCGAGGCTCGTCGGCGCGGCGTCCGGCCTTGCACGGCTCATACCGAATATGGGCGGACCCAACAATGCGTGCTGACGGCTTTACGCAGGGGTGGTCCGGTCCTTACCTTCCGATTGGTGCAGGTGCTGTCGGGACACGGTTGTTTCGGCAGATATCTGCACATAGTCGCAAGGAGGGAAGCGACTCCGGGCTGTCACCATTGCGGCTGCGACGAGGATACGGCGCAGCACACGCTCGAGTCGTGCTCGGCTTGGGCCGGGCAGCGCCGTGAACTCGTCACGGCAATAGGGGGAGACCCAGGTTGCCAAGAACGACGGGGTGTGCGGTTAGGTACATTGCGTGTCTAACTTTAGGGTGTCGGTTTTTCGTAACGGTGTGCGCGCGCATCGTAAAAATTTACTCTCATATTTTTTTCCTAACGCGCCAAAAGAAGTATAACTTCAAAAATAAGACGAAGTTCATTGTCTAAACTATATTTTAATTACGAAGAAATTTTGCTTTGCTCTCTCAGCCGGTCTATGTGAACAGATAATCATAAGAATAAGGATAAATTGTAAATTTAGCGAGATTCTAATAGAAAAGCCTTTGAACAGGTACTCTGGTAAGGGTTACATAAGCAAAATTAAATATAAATGTAAAAGTATTTAATTACCACTTTGTCATTAATTAATTTTATTAAAGAAAACCTCTGGTATTTAAAATTTTAACGTTAAATTATAATATATTATTATAATATGGGCATTTAATTATGAAGAATGAAAGTCATGTTGCAAAAAGAGCACTAGGCATAAAATCTTGAAGGGTTGTGAGAGAAGAGAACCAAGGAAAAAGATGAACAAATTGCGTCAGAAATTATATGAAAGGGAAGGCAATGAGTGACGTCATGACGACTGATTTGGAAGAAAGGCACATGTGTGCGCCGACACTGATACTCGTATTAAAACCTCGACAATTCGTATCGAGATTGAGAGAATGTACCTATGTAAAAAATATTTAGCACATAAAGAATATACAAATTTATGGGGCAAATTCTTAAGTTGTTTAAGTGAAAAACATTATGTAAACAGTGGGTCTAGCCAAGTTGCATCTAAGTCTTTAACAATATCTATACTTAGCGTTATAGATATTGTTAAAGACTTAGATAAATATAGGTTCTTTATCTAAGTTAAAGATGTCAAAAGGTTAAAGATGTCAAATTCCCATACATTTAAATAGTTTTCTATTAGCGTTTACGATCATAGAATGCAACTTGGCTAGACCCACAGTTAAAAGTTTGATTTTATACCCTTTTAAATGTTTGACGGGTTTCATCTATTTAATTACAGAAACGCATAGATCGTAAGATCATCAGCATTATACTGGCAAATTCCTTATTGGTTATATAATAGGTAACCAAAATTACGATCGTGTAACTTATCAAAATATTTCTATAGTAATAGAATAATTTTATTTTCCATAAAAAAAATATTTTTCAACTTTTCCCTTTTCGAATATGCTATTCCTTTGTCTCGCTATATGCCTACAATATCTACAGTTACTTCAGTTATAGAGTAACAAATAAAAAACAGTGACTACTACAGAAATAAATTTAATTAAAATATACTCGTGTATTAAGTAAGGACAATTTCAAGTTTCAAGGTCGTGTGAAGAAATGTCACACAGTTCTACAGGCGGAGAGGCAGCACACAGCAGATTTATTTAGTGGGTGAGGGCCCTACACTACCCTGTTCATTGCCCTGAACGACACGGACGGGGTGTCAGGTGCATTTTTTCCCACCTTAACAAAAAAAGCAATGCATAGACAACAATTTGAGAGTCGTTAGTAACACGTTATAAAAATTGCCTCAGGCTTATTTATGAAATAGTTTATCACGCTTGCCAAGTGCAGGTCAGGAGACTTTTGCACGCCTCATAAGCGAAGCGTTGAGGTGGGTACTATTCTGGTTTTACGCTGAACAACTGGTTTTTCTAACTTAAAATGTCTCTATTTATCATATATTGCACTTGTAAAACAATATATACACACACATATCAAGAAAAAACACTATTTTTGACACTCGTGATATTTTATATGCCATTTTATTTAAACTAGTTAAAAAACTGTTTAAAAAAGTTCTGTCTTGGACGTCCGTTTGTTGTAGGTAATGTATGTTAATACGATAACAACCGAAATACTTTACTATTCACTACTTACTTACTTTACTATTTACTATACACAGAACCTGACCCTGCCTCCAATTTGTATTAAAACATTAAACAACCGTATTGCGACAGCCGCTCTTAAATTTGTAAAACATTTTCAAGTTTACGTGGCAAACATTATTGAGCGAAAACGATTTCACTTACCTCCATGTCAACGTTGACTTGCTGGTGGTGAGTGTGGGTGAAATGGTTATTTCCAGCGAGGGTGTGGCGGCGTGGGTCGTCTCGACGGGAAGGTCGCCCTCGAGGCGGCACTCGGGTGGCCTCACCGTCCGACAACCCACCTGGCATGTATACACCTAATTAAAAAATTTAACAAAATCTGCCTTCGACATAAGTATAACATAAAAAAACATAAAACATAGCATCACGCCTGTATCCTCGAAGGGGCAGAGGTGTATTAGACGCCCACGATTCATCAGCTATGTTTAAGTCCCACGTAATAGAGGGCAAGCCTATTGCCGTTTACCGGGCACATTTCCAAACTCCGGGCTGATACTGAGATTTTTTTCTTTTACAAAAAAGTTCGAAAACATTGCCCGAACCGGGAATCGAACCCGAGACCTAATGATCAGCAGTCGCACACACTACCGCTACACCACCAAGGCAATTATATACGTATAACAGTAAAGACTATTTTGATAAGTAGATGTCATTTCAATATCTATACACACACTACCTACATTCTACCCTAAAAACACGCAGGTACGTTCGAAGTTCCTAAAAAAAATACTAGTTTCATAAGACAAACGTTAAGTTGATTGCCTTTAATATATTATACATAATTTCTATTCACTTCGTTGGCAGACAGGTAGAACAAATATATTTATTCTAAATCTGCATAGCGGAGGGAGAGCAGCAGGTCCAAAATCAATTAACCTTCATTGTACAGCCCGTCACTACCAAAATGGGTAATTTTAGTACCAAGCTACTATCTACTGTACTATGTGAAATTGTTTGCAGTGGAACCGTACCTACATCACTTTTATGTACCTGGGTATTTAGTATTTTCGAATTAAGTTTTATGAAAAGTTGTGACAATAAGCAAATTATTATAGTTATAGTTGGTTAAGTATAGTTTAAATAAAACCATTTTAGTAAAACTTATAGGAAGAGCGATCAATAGATAACTGACCAAATTTTGAAAATACAATTGTTCCGAGTTCAGAAACGGCTTAATGTATTGAATTTTCCCACATTATTGATTAGTAAGATGTAGAATTATTCGGCTTTATATTATATAAAAAATACGCCGTGTGGGGCCGGCTTAAGAATCGTCCCACTTCTCTCTACCCACGGGAGTCATAGGAGCCGACTGAGGGAATACCGAGGGAGTGGGCAGCAGCACTCCTTCGAGTATTAACAACATCCACTGCGATCGCCAACCCGCCTGCCAAGCGTGGCGATTACGGCATTAGCCCCCATAATGAGTTCTCTTGGGGAGATAGGGGATATATCCAGCAGTGGACGTCGAAGGGCTGATGGATGGATGGATGGATATTATATAAACCCATTCTGAAGTTCATATCAGACGAAACCTCTATACAAGTATGCTATAAAGCATTATACACGTGGGGTGAATGAAGATTTTATCAACAAATAATTAAAGTAAGATTGTTGAAAACCTTCGCAAGATAATTATCAGAGCCGATTACGTCCATAATGTCCATAGTATCTATAGGCGCAGTCCGTCAATACATAATCTCTAAGTAAGCCTCGCGATTAAAGGGTCAAAGCGCCTACCATCTTTATTTCCGGTCGAGGCAGATTGCCATCACATCAGACTTTAAGAATAAGCTCATAAACATTGAACTTGTGTGGTGCTACTTGTATGAGTATTAAGTATCGTATTTACATGGGGTCCCATAGCTAGTTTCACCAAAAAAATCTACTATTTTTAATACGTACAAAATTTCATTTAAATTCGACCTATGGTTCAAAAGATAAAAATCACTGCCAACAGCACCACCTATCCGGCATTAACGTAACTATGTTCGTCGGAGTGGTCATGTCACCCTTTATATGTTTGCAAAGTTTCATATCAATTGGACGAGTATATAGATGGGCCACGTACCTTAACATTTTTTAAGTTCATCCATCTCTCATCTCTTTCAACATTTTTAACTTCCTTGTACGTGGAGTAATTCATACTGTCATCATCGACTAGTCTCTGTGGTGGCCTTATTTGACATCTAAATAGAACGAAATAGTCCTAATTGGGGTTTGTTTAATTAAACTTAATTATCATTTAATGACCACAACATTTATCTATTTGCAGTGTTTATAGTAAATTGTTTGATGTTTGGTGTATAGTTTTGAGCAAGACACAGTGTTCTAAAATGTTGTCAGAAATAGGCGGTCTCATTAAAAATATGTTTGTTTTACTCTAAATTGTCCGTGTAAAAATACATGTTGTCACGCCTACGACATTAAAATTAAACAGAAATTTGGCAACTTTTTGTTTCTAGTAATTTGATATATAATAATTGTTTTGAAAAAAGAAAAAAAAATAGGGACAAACCTAGGGCCAGGCGTACATCACTCGCTCAAGGTCCTGAGTTAAATGCCTACCGCTTCGCGTACCGACTACGGTACAACCGAGCGAAGAGTGTCGCACGCGCGCCTAAGCGCTCGCGCTTGTAGTATTGATTAAAATAAAATTATTTACGCGATTTAGGGTATTTCGACAATAAAATTTAATAACCGAAAATTCAGAGCTAAATCTCGAACTCCCTTACTAATAAACATTGTATAGGCTCCGAATAGCTATTCAGTTTTGTTCCGTTCTTTCAACGTCAAACTGTCATATTAGTGACAAAGGCAAAACACTGAATAACTATTCAGAGGTTATAAAACATTTATTAGTAAGACAGTAAACGTATATGATCAACAAAAAAATACAATTTATAAAAAAATAATCCGACTTGAAAATAACATTTAAAATGATATAAAAAGTAATCAAATAGAATCTACTAGAAAAATACATTTTTAAGTTTTATAAACGACAGCTTTGTTGCTGTCGGTGGAGTCAGGAGTCTCCGAAACCGGTGAGCGGAAACCGGAGAGTGTATGAAGAGAATTATGAACGTTGAGGAAGCGAGAGATGTATGCAAGAATAGAGCCTTTTGTCACTCTGTTCTCTCTGCCTACCCCGCAAGGGAGATAGCGTGATGATATGTAAGTAAATAAACTCGTCATAGGTGCAACCCTAGCGCATTCGTTGAATGACGCGGTTGCCCGAGGATCACGCGGCAGGCAAAACAATCTCAACTGTATTTCTGTGCATATAAGGTACATTTCTTCTCGCTACGAACAATTGGTATTATTATTAAGATTTTGTAGGCTATTATAGAAAGACTTTGGACAAGTTTTAATGGAAGTGAGGTTTCTGTCCGTATGACTAGTACTTATTCTGTGCTAGGGCATAGGCAACCACATCTTTGAATTGCAGGGCATTTCAAAATATACGTTCAAACAGAAATATAAAATAAAAACATTAACAAATTGCTGCGTGACTCTACGAAAGTTCCTTAGCGATATCTGTTTTCAATAAAAAGTTTGAAGGTTGATCCAAACGTAAAGTGAGTGCCACTATTTGATGTGATAGAAGTTGAAATAAATAAATGAGTTTTATTTAAAAGTGCCTTCAATGACCTTACAGATTTTTATAATGCATCACCAGGAACATGATCATTTTTAACGTAAGAAAGTTATTTATAATAACAACATAAATAGTTAACCAATATTAATAAATACTAGCCTTTGGCCGTGGCTCCACCGCAGAAAAAAACTTGCTTTGAAAGTCATATCTCCCATTATAGTAGCGAAATAAAATGTAGTAGTGCAGCTTTTAAGTCTAATTAAGAGCTATCAAATTAAAAAAGTTTTATCAAAATCCGGTTAATAGTTTTTGTGTTATGTGCGATCAAACAAACAAACAAAAATTATAAATAAAACTGTTTTGTGTTTAGAGATGCCTAAATAGTTTAATACGTTCATTTTTCCTGCAATATATTAATCTGTTTCAGTTTTATAATAGTACTAGCCAGCAGCACTGGCATTAGTAGTTTTTGCGTGATGTGCGAACAACAGAACAGAAAAAAACAAACCGATAAACCGACAGACAGAAAAAATATGTCTCGTGTTTCGAGACGCTAATATAGATTAATACATTTCCATTTTTTCGCAAATATCTTAAATATACAGTCATAGCTCTGTTACAGCTATAAAGCTACTATTATAAAACTCACCTAACTAGACCAAATTGGTCATGCATTGAAGGAAGGTGGAGTCAGGAGTCTCCGAAACCGGCGAGAGTGTATGAAGAGAATTATGAATGTTGAGGAAGCTAGAGATTGCAAGAATAGGGCCTCTTGGCACTCCGTTCTCTCTGCCTACCCCGTAAGGGAAATGGCGTGATGATAAGTTAGTATAGGTACATAGAAGTAATGATTAAAGTGATAAGAATGAACGTGATCAGAGCTGAGTTGTTATATTTGCACAGCTGTCTTTGATCGAAACTTATTTTTAGACACCCTTTTCTAACTTAATGCGCTAATTTAACTTTATACAAGCTTGCCTTAAATGAAAATTAGATAGCAAATATTACGTGAATATTTCTCCTTGTCCTTTAACAACATTTCGTCACATTTTAATAGCATTTTAAACATTTTCAGTCATTTACTTTTTAAAAAAGCTCTAGCAGATATTCACATTCACTTCCACCAGCTTTAAATGATCATGTATAAAAAATATGCGTACGTATTTGCTTTAATTAGCTTGTATCCTTTATGTATACATATAGAAGGATAGTTCTTAATAATAGGAGGGTTTTTAATAATTATAATTAAGATACGGTGGGAGTGTTATCCCCAAAAAGATTTAACCAGAATTACCTATGCATTATGTTCATCTTCCATGTGTCAGTATAAATCAGACTAGATATGTATGACATATTCGAATCGGTGAAACATATCAAGCGTAATTTGGCACGTTCGGAATATTTGGATCATCGATTTTAATGCATCGGATGATGTGGTGTGACCGGAAATTCGATGTCCATTAATCAGTTGCAAATTTACCAATTATCGGTATTTGGACGATCCCAAACGTGTGAATATGTGATGAAAGATACATATTTGAATAGAATATTCTACTCCTATATAGAAATAATTAGCTTTTGCCCGTGACTTCGTCCACGTAGAAGTCGAAAATGGTTCAAATAGAATTTTTGTATTTTTACATTATTAATTTTGTTATAACATATAAATTACTAGATATTTCCCGCGGTTTCGCTCGCGCAAATAAATGAGTACCTATTGAAATAGGAACGATTTTCTTAAAAAATACTGTCTCAAAATGAAATTAAACTAATTACAAAATTTTAGGTTTAATTACTATAGTAAGTACCTCTTTGTAAACGACGTTTGCAGTATTTCCTTTTGCGTCTAAAACTCACTCTGGAGTATGCAACCTAAATCTCTCTGTGTGAAAAGCAGTCCTTACTTAAATCGATGTCAGTAATTTTCAGTGGCTGGCCTAGGGTGGTGAATTATTATGACAAAGTACACATTAAGAGGGATCTGTATTCTTTTATATTATTTTAATTTGTTCAGGATACTCTGATGCAATTAACGGTATTTGTGGAATGAAAACATTGCCTTCACCACGTTCGATAATTACTGTGGCTCCTATGGCGTTTTTATTAAGAGCTTTGTTTTGTAACTTTGTTTCATTGCACAATTTAGCTGATTAAGATTTCTTAATAACATTACTGCTGATCCAAATTTAAGAGTGAATTTCTAGTAAGAAATCAGTCACTAACTATATACCAGGCGCTTCTTCTTTTAAATTAAAGGGCATAACAATTTACGTATTCCGAACTCATTGCTGTGTGGGGCTGGCTTTAGATTTGTTCCACCCCTCTCCACCCATGGGAGTCGTAAGAGCCGACTGAGGGAATATCGGGGGAGTGGGCAGCAGCACTCCCTCGAGTATTAACAACATCCACTGCGATTGCCAACCCGCCTGCCAAGCGTGGCGATTACGGCACTATACCCCCAATTTGGGGAGGCCTATGTCCAGCAGTGGACATCGAAAGGCTGATGGATGGATGGAACTCATTGTACTCTACAAAACGGATTTATCATTTTCGTAAAGTATCTTGATCTGTATTTTAGCATTTGACATGCTCAGCTAGGTACTTTAAATAACAAATTATTAGTGAAAGTGGAAAAAGAGAACTTTACTCCGAGCGGGATTCGAACCTTCGTCCCTTCCAATCTGGGGAAGTGCTCTAGAGCGCTAAGCCATCGCAGTCACCGACGGCAACTCCCAATCTCCACCTCCCAATTGCTTTTACATATCTATACGTTTCGTAAAGTATCCTAGAGTCATACTTCATACCAGAAAATGCTGTATCTTCCACGCAAGCAATCGCCTTTTCGATCGTCTTTCTGGATAATTCTCTTCGTACCTACAAACGGCTGCTCTTCACAAAGCAGCCGAGATCCGGATGGTTATTCAGGTAATTAATTACAGCTATTCTGTGTACATGTAGATGGTTTTATTGATAATTAATTACTGCAGCCTGTGAACTCCTTTTTATATTTAGTATTAGTTTTTTGAGCTGTATCTTTCCAGTAGCATTTGTAAATCTTGTGCGAAGTTTTGCATGATTCTCCTTATAAATGTGTACTGTATCAGAAATGTCTGATAGGATGTAACAGACGCATACTAAGGCAAAAATATACATCAAATGTCATTGGGATTGGTTTTGTATTGAACGAAACCGAAGCTCTTTTTACGGGGTTCCCTTCTATACAAAATTTCTCATAATTTTGATATATTTACAATACCGAATGTATTTGTCCGGCTGCTACTAACTCACATAAACCTCCATATATATGAAATACTGAAATATCAACAAAAGTATTCATTGGAACTATTATGGTTAATACCATCAGCATCATGGGACATGATAGAAAAATTATCCCAGTGAATGGCTACATGAGCAACTATCTCTTCCCGCACCTGTCTAGGTAAGACTTGAGCGTCATATTATTATAAAACATAGTACTGCCCTTTACTGGCAAGCTCCGTCACCAATGAAGAAAAAAAAATTAAATTTAACATTTTAATCGGAGGCCGAAGGAGCACACGTACAACACTTTTTTGGTAAAGGCGGGTATCTAACCGCACACCCCGTCGTACGGGGAACGAACAGGGTAGTGTGGTAAAGTTTGTGTACATCTAACGAACGTCACAACGAGCAGTCCCGTCTTGGGGGATAATGCCGTAATCGCCACGCTTGGCAGGCGGGTTGGCGATCGCAGTGGATGTTGTTAATACTCGAAGGAGTGCTGGGCACCAGCGGCTCTCCCGGTATTCCCTCAGTCGGCTCTTACGACTCCCGTGGGGGCCGTGGGTAGAGATAGGTGGGTTTAGAGAGTTCTGAGTAGTATGATTGGAGATCCAATTTTCAGACGAAGGCAGTGTAATGGCATTCCTGGTACTTGTAAAGAGTTTAGAAATTCAGTAAGGAAGTTGACACTTTCTTCAATGGATACCATCGTGTCGATCGATTTATATATTTTCTCTTCACCAGGTATTTTCTTTAGAATATTAAAATTGATATCGTCAACAATATTATTTTTAGTGGCCAAATTTGTTCTTTGAAATAACCACTCTACATTGGTATAGTTCTGAATAACATTTGGATAAACGTTTTCAGTAGTGGCTATGTTACAGAAATTACTATTGAGTTCAATGAGGCCGGTCGTTTGGTCATTAGCAAAATGTGCTGTTGTTTCATCTTTTGATAATTCAACTCTCATATTTTTTGTTAATTGCAGTATTTGTACTTATGGCCAGAGATGTAACTTTTTTAAGCATGCATTGATCTCGTCTGCTAGTGTTGACTTGGGAATAACTGGAAGTGTTTCTCGAAAATCTCCTGAGAGTATGAGTAAAGCTCCTTTTGAAATAAAACTACGTTTACGGAATCTATCGTGTTTACTTGATTTTACTACTATCCCGACGTTTCGAATACTTTACAGCATTCATGATCACGGGTGGACTTAGATGATAGACGTCCAAGGCTGATACGTTATTTCAACGGTTTCAACACACACTACACATTTATTTACTTACATATACATTTAATAGATTTTACTGAATTGAAGTATTAAGCGTTTATGTGTGCTTGGAACATTTTGGAAAGTAGTGGGTTATATGGTACTACCCATTGATTATCTATTTTCAGTTCGTCTCTGCCTTGTATTCGTATTTTTGCTGTGAAGCCACCGTTTTTCTGTGATCGTCTTCTATATTTGGGATAGCCGTTATTTTCAGTTTTTGTATCGTCCAAGTATGATTTTGGATATTTTTTTGTACATTTTCCATCACTTATGCATGGCGCATTGAAGTTTAATGGTCCACATGGTCCGTGAATCATGTTTTTCACTACTATGTTTTTGATTTTGATTGATTGGGAAATTCAGCTTGAATGATTTTGTCGATATCCGTGGGATAAATTTTCCCGTGCAGCCATATGAGATTGTGTGAGTGAGGTAATCCTCGTTTTTGCCACTCGATTGTATACATCCAGCATCTAACGGTTCCAAAGATGTGGTATTTTGTGTTGACTTCAATAAATCTTATTTGTTTTTGTCGAAAAACTCGGGCTATTATGTCGTGTCGATCCATGGCGGTTTGTCCGTATTTTAGTTATTCTTTGATGTCTGACCATGATGAGTTGCATGTAAATGTTATAAAGGGATTAGGTCGTCCATATTTTCTTACGTAGGTCATGGCATCTTGAGTATATTCGTGTCTTGGACTTCCTATGTATGATAAGGGTAAGATTACCATTGTTCCAATATCGTCAATATGGCCGTCATTTATGATCGCGCCTCGAAGGTGGATGTATTCTTCTGTGCGTAGTTTCTTCTGTTTCAGTCTTATATAAAGCATCCGTTCTGGTTCTATTTTTGCATACATATCTACCAGAAATTGTTGGAATAAACGGCGAGTGTTGAGTATGTGATTGTACATTTCACTGTTTCTGATCATTAAGCGGTAAGCATAGAATTCCTTGGAAGTGACTTTTTTGTTTGTTTCTATGCCTGTATCAGGATGAATTTGTTTTATATTGAAATGATATCCGTCCTCTCCGTGCAGATATATTAACGGATATTGAAGAGCATCATACGAACGATGTGTCTCTGCAATGCGTTGTAGTCCTTTTCTTCTTCGTTGTACAATTATGTCACGGCTTGTATTTTCATTGTCCACAATTACGATGGCGACTTCATCTATCTGAGGTGCATTAAATCTACGTTCGTGTTCTCCACGTGGTTTTTTATCGGCTCGAACTACAATTTTATAGTCATCAGAAATCATGCGGTCTAATGTTGTTTTGAATATGTAAATCAGTTGATTGTATTTGTGTAAGATCCTCTGTACATCTTGGATTATTTCGCGTCTCAAAAAATTTGTGCATCGTTGATCAATTTCTTGTTCTTCATTCCCGATGGAATATACTTGCAGAAATTTATAGTTTATAAGCATTGGTAGTAACGATCCTATTTTGTGATAAATTTGCCCTTGAATTGAAAATACATATTCAAATTCATTTCTATTAGTGTTAGTCGAAGTAACACCGAAAGAAGTCATTTGAAAGCAGGATTTGTATGATCTTATATTTTGAAGAAAATATTTTGATTCTAGTATTTCCCCGGTCATGTAATGTAGGAATTCCTGCGGAGGTGCTTCCAGTGGTGGTAATCAAATTTTTCCATTCATGCATCAGAGACCTGGTGTTTCTTTACTGAATTTTTTCGCGTGGCAAAATTGGCAAATGTTATTCATTTTTCCGATTACAACATATTTATGATTGTAATATTTTTTCGTCGGTTCGTAGTGGAATGCTTCCTTTGTTAGATTATCTTTTAAAATTCTCGATTCTTCAATACTTTTATTTTCTTTTCTTTCTTCATTTTTTCTGCTTCTCAGGGTGCTCATTCTGGTTCGTTGATTTTGTAAACGTGCTTCGTGCTCTTCTTCCGTTTAATTTCTTCGATATTCTTTTTGTATCCGCCGTTTCGCTGCAGAACTGGCAAGATCTCCTCCTCTTTTACGTCTAGGCATTGTATTCAGTAAAATATAAATTAAATACACATTTTATAGACAAATATATTGTTACGTAAACAGAGGTACGTTGAGACAAAGAAAAAAATTTATTTAACCTTCAAGCGGTCGCGCGATATTTTGTTTACGGCCAAAAGTATAGAAAGCATCGATTCAACGTCGCGCGACTGCTTGAAGGTTAAGGAAATTACAATTAAAAGAAAAGAAAATAAAAACATTATAATTAATTAAACACACTATTAAAAATACTCACATTTGATACTTCAAAATAAAGGCTCACAGATAACTTCTTGTCTATTCGTTTCGAAATCGCTTGTATCACTGTTCAAATCGAACTAACTCTGGCGGGCGACACCGGGCTCTTATATATTCAGAGAGCTTGGCTCTAGGATATTCGAAAAAGTTTGAGAATATTTTCTTTCTCACACCTTCTAGAATGTTCTCGACATTATCGTCCACCGTAACAATAGGTTCTGCAGCTGTAGCATAAGTAGTAAAGGCGCGAAATTTAAAAACTGAAATTTAAAAAAAATGTGTTCAGAACTAATTTGAATAACTAAAATGATGTCGCTTTAACTCCAAAATATAAGTTAGCTACTGCTGTATGTGCAAATGTAATTTAAGACTTTATTGAATTTGGAATTTTAAAGGAGAATGTCGATTATTCTATGAGAGTTGGGCTATTGTTGCGTCTTAACCAAATTAACTGTGGAACATTGTAAACGTACTCAGGCTCTTTAAATAAAAATATCATTGAGATATCTGATGGGAGTTTAGAGAAATCTGACTTTTAATTTTTAGTATATAGGTTATATATTATGCGTTGAAATCCATATCTTTTATTCTATTATAGTATAAAATGTAGTATCAATACTACATTTTATGCTACTATATAGATAAGATATAATGCTACGGCTAACTACTCTGGATCTAAATTACATTCTAAGAGTCCTGGTCTTAGTACCACTAAAAAGTCTATCTCACAAGACGTCACACTCTTTTTTTTAATTACTCAACCGAGAATTTGCTGAACTCAACGTTAAAATATACACTGAACAATAATAAAAAAAACCACTGATTTTTATAACACGTTATCGGCAATACAAATGTCAAATCATGACAAATTGTCAATCAAATTCAAATCAATAAGGGTTGCTAGTAAAATAACTATATATATCCTAAAATATTTTTAGAAATAGATAATAAATGTTATTATATTTTTAATTTAAAAACAAAACTTCATAATTATGATTTCATAAAATAATTCACTCACTCACTTCGCTTGTGACTAAAATGAATACAAATAACATAATTATTCAAAAGACGATTTTTTATGTTTAGATAGTTGAGACGCACGACGGGCACAAAATAGCCTGGTTTCCAGCATTCCCTTTTCGCGCCATTACTACACATGCTGCAATTGCTCGCAGCGCCTTTAGAAATAATCGTTGTTCTGAATGAAGTTCAAATACTCTCCAACAGATGGCGCCACTAGACTTAAATTCCAAGTTTAAGGGTTGGAAAAGCCCTTATATCTTTAAAAACACGGCCTTTAGGTTAAAACGGGAAATTTCTTGTTTGAGGGGGGATAAAGGGCTATCACACTATATAAGTGTCCCTTTATTGTGCCGGGACTCCTTTTTAAGTTTTATCGGCACGCACATTTTATCAACTTAGTTTTATTATATACATATATAACGATAATGATAACATAGCATCAAAAAAATCCTTAAATTGTAACATTTCAATGGACTATATATAAAATATATCTTGCATATGAAATCTTTTTTCATAAAAAGTAATCCATTCATTTCTTGTTTAATAAAAACACAATAATCGTAACATTACCAACAAGACAAACATTAATCAACATAAAAATCATCTTTTCAAGTATAACATAAATACATTCATAAGTCTCAGCCCAAACATCAATCTAACCGAAATTTACTTGAAATAAGTTTTAAAATGCTTTCAGTGAATATTGCCAGTATTGTTTGTTAAAACCAGTATGTAACTATACAATGATTAAACATCGTTTATTAGTAAGGAAGGTGTGTAACTCCTATGCACTGCTTACACATTGTATAAGAACACAGTTGTTAAACGCCTGTTTTGTAATTCTTTATTAGTTCTTACCAAGTCTTCTGCAGCGTGTGACTTAAAACGAAAATGGATTGATAACGTTATTTCGAAGTTTTTGATGAAATATTAAATAAGTACTATGAAAATGATAGTTAATGTTATTGAGATTTTCCTAAAAAGAAAAATTCTCAGTAGCAGTCCAGAGTTTGGAAATGTGCACGGTAGACGTCGATAGGCTCGCCCCCTATTACGTGGGACTTAAACATAGCTGGCGAGTCGTGGGTGTGTAATACACCTCTGCCTACCCCCTTCGGTGAATACAGGCGTGATGCTATGTTTTTTTAAATGATATTTGTACAAAATTACTACTAATGGTTGGTTGGATATTATTAATATTATGGGATTCTGGCTATGGCTTAACAAATTATTGATTACTCTAGTTCTGATTCCCCATACTGGGAATGAGGAAACTTGTAATATTATTTAAAGGTGTTTTAGAGTCTGAAAGCATATCGGGTGGTATTAGAAAATATTAAATTATACATTGTCGCTCTAGTCTCGTATTGCTCAATATCGCCATTGACATGAAGGAAGATATTGATTTTGGAGAGCCTGTTGTCCTTACTATAATTATATATATGCAAAAGTGAGTATGTTTGTATGCTTGTTTCTTTCTTACGATTTCACACTGTAACTGTAATCACCATGCTCAATGATCTCAGCAGGGGTTCTCGACAGGTGGGTCTAAAAATTAACACGAACACGACGAAAGTCATGTCTAATGTCAAAGAAAGTATTGCTAATGATGGCAGACGAGTCACGGCCCACCTGATGGTATTGTTCGCGTAGTGACAGACTAAGAATACAAGTGTCACCACCCCATTCTTTCCCACGGGTGTCGTATGAGGCTGGCAAGGGAAGTAAGCAATTATCATCCATTGCATGACTGGTGGTAGGGTTGGGTACCAAGTGGGAGTACTCATTTGGTATCGGGCCTGAGCGGGTTGGTACTACCAATTCCCGTGTGACCGGACATGAAGCACATCATTGCGTTTTGGCTATAGCAGGAGATAGCCAGGCACACGAAACTTCTACTACCCTATCTATTCTCGTAAATTCGACAATAAACGTGGTCCGTGTTAAAAAGTCGCTACCTTAGCCAACTTATGCCTATGCCAAATGTTAGAACCCTGCAAATGGTATCAGAAAACATGAAATTTCAACCTGATATCGACGTATCTACTATGGATTATTTAAAAATAAAACTTTGAGCTTGTAAGACAGCGATAAAGTAGGTGTTATATTATTGGTTCGAATCCTTGCTTGTGACTGTTATTTTCCGACCAGGTAAACTTAATTTTACAATTAAGATTTTACCTAATAATGACGCAAACCCCATAAATATTTAGATATTTTTATATATATTTTTAGCATTTGACATGCTTAGCAACATACATTAAACACAAAGTGAAAAATGTGAAATCGAAAATAACAGTCACGAGCAGGATTCGAACCTGCATCTCCTGGATACCGTCATGATGCTTTGCCAATTCAGCCATCGTGACCCTTGCTCCTGACTGCTAATCTCGATGTGTGCTATGGGTACCAGATTACGGATATAATACATATACTACTATTTTTTTGTAAATACATACATATAATACATAGAAAACACCCAGACGCAGTACAAATATCTGTGTTCATCACACAAATAATTGTCCTGAGTGGGAATTGAACCCACGACCTCGTGTACGGAAGTCGGTTACACTACCAACTACGCCACGAGGCCCGTCCGAGACGAATGAAGATTGAAATATAATTTTTACCACTATCTAAATAAATCACTAATTGATTAATACATTAATATTGATCACTTATTATTCTGATTAATATTGTGAATGCAAAATTAGTTGAGAGTTTAGAGATAGTAAACTCTCACAAAATTTTAACGTAACCATGTAAAAAAGGTTTTATTTTATATGTTCAACACTAACTACACTACTAGTTATTAGTAAATGTATTATAGCGATTTCACATCGGATATTATGATAAATAAAATGTATGTTTTATTTTATTTACTTTCGGGACTTTTATGGAACATGGATATGCCAGTCCCATTGTACTCTTCTTAATTAATAACAATCATAACCTAATCTAATCTAAGCAGCAGGGAGGAGCTGCTCAGAAGCAACCACCATCTCTTATACCCTTCTTGTAGCAACTGAAGCGGGTTCGGCCAGAATGGATTGGATAATACCCCCATTGCTTCTAATCAGCCCAAACTCTCTCAGCAACGCTTCCCTATTACTCCGGTTCCTATCACACTCCACTAACAAATGATGCATGTTATTTGTTAGTGGTGGAGCCACATCACATATCTCACATTTGTGTGAGGTGCATTTTTTTAACAGAAACGCATAGGTACTTTGCCGATGGATAGTGACCGGAACGGAGTCTGATAACAATTTTTAAATATTGCCTGTTAATTATGACATCACCGGACCAGGGGCCATGAAAGATTGAGCACTGTATGATTTTATACCAAATACCCTTTTATCTTGATCTTAAATCAAAATATTCCTGCCATATATCCCAGAATTTCCTTTTGTATCTAGGGATTCGCTGTAATGAAGAAATATTTCATAGTATGTCCCACTCGAACATGCTGATTTAGAAAGTTGGTCTCCCTTTGCGTTACCCCCATTTCCGATATGTCCTGGGATCCCTTGCAGTCTCAAATTCACCCCCCTCGATTGAAAGCCGTGATTTTTCAATGCTTCAAAGGCTCAAATTAATAAAAGAAAATAAAAATAACTTGTCGTTTTATTTCTTTCTATAGGGCAGATGATTTTCAGAAATTATTTCTTTGATCATGAAAATCATTCAGTCACAAGCTTTATTTGTTCACTCGTTCGTTCGATAATGTCCCAACGCTATCAATTGTCTTTGGTTACTAGGACGCCATTTCTGTTTACGTAATATGACAAGTTAAGAAAAATACACTATGCTATATAGATTGAACATACAATTTGTACGCTAATAAGATTTTTCTAAATAAAACAGTAAAGTAATTTAAATAAGTATTAGGTAACCACTGAACGAAAAATGGATAGAAGAGTAACTTCAAACAAAATTTCTTTGATAAACGGTCCACAACATTTGTTTTATT
Source organism: Leucoma salicis (assembly GCA_948253155.1). Lineage (NCBI taxonomy): Eukaryota > Metazoa > Arthropoda > Insecta > Lepidoptera > Erebidae > Leucoma > Leucoma salicis. The sequence goes on from OX411803.1 coordinate 26,602,779, forward strand.
TTTTAAAACACCTAGTCTGTTCTCTATTACTATCACTAAGTAATGATTGGTTCTGATGTCAATGCTCGTCATTAATTAGCTAAGCAACGCATAGTAACAAATTCATCATTGGCTCGTGAGATGAACATTTGACGGGCTGAACGGGTTGTCAAAGTGGATGACTTATGTAAAAGGTAGCAATGAAAGATTTGAATATTTTTTATTGTGTATAAATAGATGTAGATACCGTAACGACAAAAACTTCACATTTATTATTACAAACATCTCGTAGGTTTAGGACCACGGACTAACCAACCTCTAGACAAAGCATCGGCAATAATTTACTTCAGACGCATTACGAAAAAATTAGCGGGGTGCGGTAGAAGACAATGCATTGTGATTTGTTAATATGATGTCGTGAAATAATATTGTTGCATAATTAGTGCAAAAACTACCGTGTCAGTAATGTTGTCAAATTTTATCGATATATTTATTGATGCTACTAATTACTAAAAGTTATATTACATCACCTGTAAAAAATAATTAAATATTCGGTGAAGCTTCCTAGGACCTCAAAACGTCAACATCCGTTGAAAACTCGATTTTTGAAAAACGGCATGCATGGTCATTCTAGAGAGCGCTAGGAATGCTTCTATGCTTATTTTCGTTCACGAAATAATTTCACACGATAACCAAGTGGCTACTCTTCCATTCTACAAGTTCGAAATTAACTATTCTATGCTGACACAAGTTTAATGTAAGTAAATTTAAAATATTAAATTAAGTGTGTAAGTATATTTTAAATATTAAATTATTATGAAAACTTATAAAATATGAAAGTCTTTTTTTGCTTAAACTATTTAAGCGTTGCTATAAACCCACCCGTAATCTTTATTTAATACCAACCAAGAGTCACAAATTAAATGAGCACTTTTTATTAAATTAACGGCATATTTGCTTAGGTCAGGATTTAATTTATTTGTTATTTTAATACACTACCTACTTTAACACACCAAGCTTAACGTTATAGCGGTAAAGAGAAATTTAAAAAAATAAGTAGTAGGTATAATATTGTTTCTTTTTCTAAGAGTTAGAAAAGGTTGTATAATTTTAGGGATGGCTAAAAAATAATAGGATGCAATGACAGCCCGAAAGGGATCTTAAAAGCCGTAACACAATATTATAGGTAACAACAACCATATTTAATTTAACAGTAGTACTTATACAATGAAAAAGACCCAAACTTCAAATTAATAACATTGATAAACACAAAGTGAAAAATGTGAAATCGAAAATAACAGTCACGAGCAGGTTATTTCACATTTTTCACTTTGTGTTTATGGTATAGTGCTAAGCATGTCAAATGCTAAAAATATATATAAAAATATCTAAATATTAAATAACATTGAATTAAAAACTTTAAAAATGACTTGCAGAACTTTTTGTGTTGCACTTTTTAACTAAATAATAATATTTACGAAAAAAACTTACAGTTTAGGCCGGATTCTATGTCATCGTGAGGTGGGACTCTGCAACTATCTCTTAAACGAACTCTTTCACTAATTTGAGTCACTTTATCTGCCTCTTTATTTTCTGGACCGACGCAAACGAAATCCCGGAAAAAGCTATAAAACATTAAAATGGCGGCAAAGTACATAAATGCAAAATAAATACATAATATTACTTCATTATTCATCTTAAATTTGTTAAAAACGTATCGTTAAAATGAAGTGGCCGACCCGACATCAACTAGTGGTTCGCGTGGACGAATACCTCGCACTAAAACGTTCACAGGGCTTGTAAACATCAAGCCTGCATCGCTCATATTGCCTATAGAACTTCAGTTATATCGACGAGAACCTAACTAGGATTTGAACTATTAAATTGTTAGGATAAAAATCACGTTTACTAAACTACAGTTTATTTTGTGAAAGCGAGTATTTGCCATATTTTAATAACAAAATACGATATTTTACTTAAGTTATGAAACTTTTTTTTTATACAACTTAAGTGTCTCACCTGATGGTAAGCGGTTACCGTAGCCTATAAACGTCAGCAACACCAGAGGCATCACTCGCACGTCGCTATCTCCAAGGAAAGGGATAGGATGTGGAAAGGATGGATAGTAAGGAGAGGATAGAATGGATACTAAGGATAATTAGCAAAGCATAGGGAGGGGATTTGTGCCAACACAACAACAACGAGAGTATCTACTGTTGTTCCACGCCGATTTTTTGTGAGAGGATGGCACTTCCGGAATCGAGCCGGCCCATTCGTGCTGGCAAGACTCAACCACTATTTATTTCGTTAATAAATATATTATTCAGCAAATTAAAATGTTGCCATATATATATATGATAAATGACCAGCCTTAACTGCCTCGGTGGTGTAGCGGTAGTGTATGCGACTGCTAATCATGAGGTCTCAGGTTCGATCCCCGGGTCGGGAAATGTTATTGAGCTTTTTCCTAAAAAGAAAAATTCTCAGTAGCAGCCGGGAGTTTGGATATGTGCCCGGTAGACGTCAATAGGCTCGCCCCCTATTACGTGGGACTTAAACATAGCTGGCGAATCGTGGGTATGTAATACACCTCTGCCTACCCCTTCGGGGAATATAGGCGTGATGCTATGTTTTAAACGAAAAAAAGGGTATAATAAATGAAAAGAAGGAGCGTTTCTGCGCTTGTTTATTATTAGCATTTATTTGTTCAGTAGTTAGGATAATCCCACTTCGCATTCGCAATTATTTGAGAACAATACATTGCGAATGGTTAATAAAATCATATCATCACATAATTAGTGCAGCTACCATGCAACCGTGCTGTGTCAAGAATATCGACAAATTTTATCGATATACTTGATGCTGCTTATAACTACGAAAAGTTATATAACCACCTGTGCTCCCATCCATCCATCCATCAGCCTTTCAACGTCCACTGTTGGACAGGCCTCCCCAAGAGAACACCACATCGAGCGGTCCTGTATAGACCGCATCCAACGGCTCCCCACAGCTTTGACCAGATCGTCGGTCCATCTGGTGGGGGGCCGCCCTACGCTGCGCCGTCTGACTGGTCGTAGACCTTCGTGTTCAGATACTGCGGAATATTGGACAAGAAGATTTTCCTTAGCTTCCCGAACGCTGTCCAGCCGAGTTGGATTCGTCGTTTGACCTCTTTATCGAAGTTGTGCGTGCCTACCTAACTGGACTGTTTGTCCTAGGTAGACCTGGACCGATGATCTGGTCAAAGTCACGGGGAGCCGTTGGATACAGTCGGCACAGGACCGCTCGTTGTGGCGTTCTCTTGGGGAGGCCTATGCCCAGCAGTGGACGTCGAAAGGCTGATGGATGGATGGATGGATTTTGGTAAAATCTCAAAAAGTCGTGTGCCGTGCGAGGTCTGTACCTGGAACTGGCGTTCGAACTCGACACCACTGTCTTTGAAATCCTTGGTTTTACTGCTAGCATATCATTGCACTAATCTTTCACTAAATAAGGAGGAATTAAATCGACAGAACATAGTTTACATGCATCACGCCTATATTCCCCGAAAGTGGTAGGCAGAGGTATATTACACACCCACAGTTTGCCAGCTATGTTTAAGTCCCACGTAATGGGAGGCGAGCCTACTGCCGTCTACCGGGCACATATCCAAACTCCAAGCTGCTAGTGAGAGCTTTTCTTTTTACAAAAAAGCTCAATAACACTGCCCGACCCGGGGATCGATCCTGATACCTCATGAGCAATCGCTCACACTACCGCTGACAGAGGCTGTTAGTTTATCGTAATATAAAATATGAGATGTATAGTAATTATTACTAATAGAGTTAAATTAATCTATTATGCAGCATGACGCTGCTTTTAAACGAAAGGGCCACAAATCAAAACTACGGTTTTTTCAGGTGAGCACATTGAACATATTAAAAAAAAAACATAGTATCACGCCTGTATTCCCGTAGGGGTAGGCAGAGGTGTATTACACACCCACGACTCACCAGCTATGTTTAAGTCCCACGTAATAGGGGGCGAGCCTACTAACGTCTACCTGGCACATTTTTTTTGAAGATATTCATTTAATTTTTCTTTGTTTTTCGACACTTCTTTTTTAATGCTTTTGTGTCATATATCATTCGATGCATATTTTGATTCCCTAGCCTTTGATTATTTTAAATTTTTGGTAACTATAACCTAAAGACAACTAGCAGCACATAAGTTCCTTTTCCTTAGCGTATAAAATATTTCTCACAAGTAAAATAACGTATTGAATAAAAGGCCACAAGTCAAAAAAAAATAAAATGGTTTATTAAAAATTTTCATCATGACCTTATTGAATGAAGAAGGTATTATAATTAAAACTTGTGTTTAAATCGGCCTTATCGATTTATTGACTGAATCTGATTTGGCTGGAGTGTTAATTCGGTAGTCAGAATCTTTTACGCTATCGTCTAATGAAAAAGCATCTTATGTACTATCGTATGTCATAGATTCACCAGTATCACCACCAAAACTTGAGGTAGAGTCATCATCAGAATCTGAGCTCTCTTCGACGACTTTATTTGGTGTTTCGCTTGTAGAAAGGGCGAGGGTCCTTACTTTCCTAATTTACAAGCCATAAAAATGATTGACGTAAGACAAAACTGAAATTAGTATAAATAATAATAACAAGTTGTGAAGTGGCGCTAAAATCAAAGCCACGGTAATGTTATCTATCCAGTATCGTGACTAGGCCCTATTTTTGAAATGCCGCGCGGTACGTAAATACGTGATAGGGCTACGCGCATATAGGGCTACGCGCATACATTATTTTAATTTCATCTCGAGTTATATACCTACTCGAGTTTATTTCCAGTTTTGTGTTGATTTGAAATTCGTTGTGAAAAAAAGGAAGTGTTCAATAAAAATACATCTCTGGGTGTGTTATTGAAGAATTCAAGCAACCAAAATAGCACAATATCATATTCATATTAAGTAACTGGATTGAAATAAGCACTAGTACTTATTTCAATCAAGTATTCATTATTAACAATTCCAGTTTTCAACTTAATGGTTAACTCTCTGTTATATGCAGACGACGCAGTCTACGACTGACCTGCAAACCCTAGTCGACGTAATTACTGAACACTGTAAGAAAAGGGGCCTACGTTTGAATGTGAGCAAAACAAAAATGGTATATGAAAAATAAGTAGCCAGAACAATGTTAGAGTAACAATATACATTGGTGTGCTAGAACAAGTGTATGAATACATATATCTTGGGTACGGATTCAGTAGGGATGGAAGGTACACCATTGATATAGACAGAAGAGTAAATGCGGGAAATAGAGTGAACGGAGTATTAGTCACAATATACAACGTAGTGCTTTTTCCAATATTATTATATATGGAAGCGAGAGTTGAAAGGAAAGTAAGATGAATGCGGTCGAAATGCAATCTCTGCAGATAATCTGTGGAGTGAGGCTGACTGACCACATTCGTAACGACCACGTAAGAGGCGAGAGGTATGAATACTCTATATTGGTGTAAAAATGCGATAAGAGAATGCTCCAATGGTTCGGACATGTGGAAAGAATGCCGGACGAGTGATTGGTGAAGAAGATATACAATGCGAAAGTGGAAGGATGTAGGTACAAGGGGAGACCGAGACTCACCTACTTAGATGAAATCGGTCATGTATAGAATTATTCTTTCTACTTCATTTTATCAAGAGAATTATGAATGTTGGGGAGAGATGTATACAATAATATAGCCTTTTGGGACTCTGTTCTCTCTACCTACCCCGCAAGGGAGATGGTGTGAATAAGTAAGTAAATATTCACAAATTGCACAGCTTACTGCTTACGAAACCACCACACCGTTCGCGCCCATTTGTCACAGCGGCGCATTCGCGACTGCTGTATACCGATTGTATACCGAACTTGAAGCGCGTAGATATGAATCGCGTTCCGACCATTTGTATGAAGATAGAATATTATTAGATAGCTAATGTTATCTTAAATCCGTCTCAAACCTCGTCTATTTAAATAGTAAATGTAGGTATTAGAAAACATTCATCAGGCCAAATTCGTACAAAAACACATTCAAAAGTGCGGCCGGCTTTATTGTAGTTAGTAAAAATATATATTTTATTGCACAATATAAAATTTCCATCACCATATTAAAAATAAAAAGTATTTAATAAACAGCAACATCAAATTAATTGTTTCAAAGCCTTTTGTCTTACAATAAAACATTGCAAGCATAACAATGTTTTAAGCAAAACAGACGTTTCACAGAAACAACTCTTATGCTTTTTTGATCTATATTTTTTAGCATTTGACATGCTCCGCCACCTTTTAAAGTACAAATTATTTGCGAATAAGGAAAAAGAGATTTTTTGTACTAGCGGGAACCGAACCCGCGTCTTTTCCAATCCGGGGAAGTGCTCTAAGCCACTGAGCTATAGTACAGGTCTTTCGACCATCCCAATCTCCTTATCACATTTGTCTTTACGAACAAACGCCATCTATCGGAAGCATTTACATGCATTCAACCGATATAGTAAGTTTAATTTTGCAATTAAAATTTATACTATTTGATAGTAAATGCTTCCGATAGATGGCGTTTGTTCGTAAAGACAAATGTGATAAGGAGATTGGGATGGTCGATAGACCTGTACTATAGCTCAGTGGCTTAGAGCACTTCCCCGGATTGGAAAAGACGCGGGTTCGGTTCCCGCTAGTACAAAAAATCTCTTTTTCCTTATTCGCAAATAATTTGTACTTTAAACTCTTATGCTTATAATAATTATTATAATATTAAGCTTTTTTTGTTGCCAAACAAACACTTTCCAAAATGTGGCACCTATGCCCTAAAAATAATTGTGTAATTACTTTTTTTTATATGCCAAACGGACGTATTCCCAAATGTGGCCTATAAAATTCACTGTTTCCTTTAAAATTCACTCACAACACCTGAAAATTTTCGCGATGTGGCCCTTTTTATAAAACTGATGCGCTCTTGCACCGACTGTTGGGTAGCAACTAAAAATATGGCTGCTTTGCTCTGAAGTTAGTCATCATTAAGTTAAAATGGCAAAAGGGCATATGCGTAAATTTGTGGTTAAGAGGCTGAGTTTGGTGGGTGTCTTCGTTAAATATGAAAACTAAGATGATTTTAACCACATTTTTAAATTAAAAGTGATTTTAGAAAATTTTGACTTGTGGCCCTTTCGTTTAAAAGCAGCTATGTATCTATAATAAATACTGCGACTTTAAGCTCTTTGAGAAGCCCTCGAGTAGGGACTACGTCCCATATGTTATCCCTGGTAACATAAAATGGTAAATTATTATCTAATAATAAATAACAATTAATATCGTTAAATTTATTATTAGTTATAATAGACCTAACTACAAATAACGATAATCATTTTTAGGTTATATCTCAGTAACTAAGAAAAAATAGTTATTTCTTGAATATATAATAAACTAGCTTCTGCCCGCAATTTTGATCTTGTGAACCTAATATAAGTTTGTCACTCTACGGCACACTAATGATTTGAAGAATTTTCTATCTCACAAAAACTATCAATTTTTTCGTAAGAATAGCCTTTCGTTGTTCCGAAGGTATGCTAAATTTTATGATGAGCGGTAGCGTAGTTATAGCGTGAAAATATTTATAATAAGGATGTAGATAGATGTTACATTTACGTAGTTTTAAAAAAAGCAGTCACGAGGACTGCTGACAAAAGTCAAAACTTAAAACTATTAGCAAACAAACAGTCGTTATTTTTGGATATCAAAAATTAATTGTTTGATCTTAAATTAAAACTTTTTACATTTATCTAGTTTTGACATCTATCGGCACTCTGAGCAAGCATTATATTTATTTTCATAAACATAGCATCACGCCTGTATTCCCCGAAGGGGTAGGCAGTGGTGTATCACCCATGAGTCGCCAGCTATGTTTGAGTCCCACGTAAAAGGGGGCGAGCCTATTGACGTCTACCGGGCACATTTCCAAACTCCGGGCTGCTACTGAGAATTTTTCTTTTTAGGAAAAAGCTCAATAGCTTTACCCGACCCGGGTATCGAACCCGAGACCTCATGATTAGCAGTTGCATACAATACCGCTACACCACCGAGGCAGTTTATTTTCATATGGTTTATTTATCATCAATACACACGGGCTGCGCAAGCCCAGTATTATATATAAATACAACTTAACTAAAATAATAACAAATATACATTTATAATATAACTAGCCTTTGCCAGCGGCTTCGCCGCAGCCAAAATCTAGTTTTTCGGTTATATTTCAGGTTCCCGATATAGTAGCGGCATATAATGTCTACCAGTTTTTAAGTCAAATCAAGCCTTTTCAAATAAAAAAAAGTTACATCAAAATCCATCTAGTAGTTCTTTTAAATAAATTCTAAAATGCTTAAATAATTTTCTAGTTTTTTAATTATATCTCAGATTCCCGATATAGTAGCGGGATAAATTGTACACCGGTTTTTAAGTCTAATCAAGGCCTTTCAAATAAAAAAGTTGCATCAATATCCGTTCAGTAGTTTTTGTGTGATGCGTGAACAAACAAACAGATAAGCAGACAAACAGACAAAAATTCAAAAAAAAATGTTTTGTGCTTAGACACGCCTATATTACAGTCATTTTTTCTTAAATATCTTAAATGTACAGACACAGCTCTGTTACAGTTTTATAATAGTATAGATATCTACATTTAATTCACTTAATTCGCTCCAACGTTAACATTCACTTCAACTATTAACAATATTTAAGCTATTTGTACTGTCAATCATTTGACATGTCACGTGACCACTTCGATGACAACTTACATGAATTAAGTCCCTATCCAAAGCTTCCAATACAAGGTTTCACTTCAAAAATTCAGAAAGCACTAAGGTATCAAGTAACAAATTTAGGATGTAAATAAAAAATATCGATAAATTCCGTGTTGGCGTAGCTACTACACTAGGTTTATTGTTTTGCTTCAAAGCTGAGCGACAGAGAATTTGTCGCAATTGAAATGAATCGGGAAGCACGTTCCAGTAGTAAGTCAAATTAGACATAATACTCGAACCTGGTTCATCGGTGCCTCGAAACTCTTTCCTTATCATTAGGAGTCCAGTGGTTGTTTGGTCGTGCAGACACCACTTAGCCACCATATACCTATAGAATATCTAGAGTAATGTCTTTAGTTTATTAAAACTTATTCAACAAATACTTTACTATAATTTTAGTTTTCCAAGTCAACGCCCACACTACAAAAAGGTAAACATATTTGTGCCACAAAAGTTTATAACACTTTCGGCATGGTAGATATAATTAATAATTATGAATATGTCGTTAATATAATCAAAAACTTACTTATATGGGTTAAGCTAAGCATAGTATCTGGCATTCATCTCTTCTTAGTGAGATTTCTTCAAAGAAGAACAAGAACATATAGAACACGTAGCCTCTCAGTGTCTTACCTCATCGTTTATTATTTATAAGTTTCAGTTCTTTTTAGTAAATTTAACTTTACCTTGGGGCCTTATTCAGCCAAACAACAATTAGGATGTTGTGGCATATTGACGGAGAATTTAACCCTCAGGGGCCTGAGAGCCACCGGTGGCTCGGCTTTCCGTATATATTAGGGTGCTCTGTGGGTCGACTTGGCGCCCGAGCTGGCTCCGGGTACAGCCAAACAAAGAGTTTTTTTAAAGAGGTTAGTACCTTACCGCCTAAAAAAAAATGAATGCGGAGTGTTAGTGCTTGGTGGAAATTATTGTAATAAAAGATAAGAGCATTATTTTACACAATAAATAGTATGTTATTTTAGATATGATAAAGTTATTTACATAATTGGATTTGTGGATTTCATTGTAGTTGTATTAATTACATGCCGAAAATAGGCAATATAAATTACCTTATTTTACTGAGTGGCTAACAGTTTGCAAAAAAAAAATAGTAATAGGCTGCATAATGATATTCATAATAATTATTTATGCAAGTAATTGTATATTACTAAGAATAAGTCGAAAAATGAATAAGGAAAAATTCTGTTAATTTTGGTAAAAAGGTTGGTGTTATAGTGATGGGCATCGATTGTGTTAGTTGTCGATAGTTTCACCGTCGTCATGTATCTACCTTTTTGTAGACTTAAAAATTCTTATATACCAGTTATTATACCAGGAATCTGAGACATAATCTCCATTCATCAGCTTTTTTCGTCCACTACTGGACATACAGACAAAGGCTTCTCTAAGGCAGCACCTCATCAAGAGGTTATATGCCGCCTGCATGCAACAGTCCCATATAACATATATAGATCTATATCTTTTTCTAAGTATTTATGTTTTAGAGAAAATGACGTGGGGGCGGAAAACTTCACCTAATTATTCGGTATGCGGAGGTAAGTGAGCACGAGGATGAGACGAACAAGGTCGACCAACTAGATATATACGGAGACTCCACAGGAGGAGGAGCTGATTCTCTTCTTTTTTCTTCTTTGATAGCTTATTTGGAAGAACGTCTGAAAGTAGGTAAATCGGAAGGCGTGGGTTTGATTCTCGCTCGTGTCTATCATTTTCTATTTCATATTTTCTCACATTGTTTTAGTCTAATGTTTATCTACGGGATCATTTTATTTACTGAAATGTCATAGGTGGGAATGTATATATTAATAATGTTAACTTTTTATTCTTGTAATTACAACCTTATGTAAAATCTCCAATATATATAAAATTGCAAAAAAAAAACAAATTGAGCAGATAAATTAGCACCTACAGCTAGGCTATTCTGTGAGATTTCACTAGCGAACTCACTTCTAAATTCACAGTGAAAATACTATTAAGCTGAGGCCGGCCAATGCCAAACTTGACGTATGGTTTAAGTTTATTACAAAGAAAATGTCGCCATCTTATAAACAACCCGCGTAAATAAAAGAGCATTTGGTATCCTAAACTGACGTAGAGGCCACTGTTATAAATTTTGTTCTTTTACTTACTAGTTGGCGTACATACTATAGCACAATGTCTAGGCATTATAATATAACTTATATAATATTGTATTGTAGCCATTTTGTGCATTTTGTGAAATTTCTTGTCACTAATTTTTTTTGTAGTAATGTCAGTTTTTTTTTCATTTTGTAACTGACTATGAAAGATTGATGGTCTGTCCTCCATTTATCAAACACTACGTCCATAGTAAAAATGACACTTGTAAAATTTATAATAGTGACCTCTACATCAGTTTAGGATACCAAATGCTCTTTTATCAAAGAGTAGAATAATCTAAAAAAAGTATTTTATTTACGCAGGTTGTTTATAAGATGGCGACGTTTTCTTTGTAATAAACTGGAACCATACGTCAAGTTCGGCACTATCCGGCCCCTGCTTAGTGGTATTTTCCCTGCGAATTCAGAAGTGAGTTCGCTAGTGAAATCTTACAGAATAGCCTAGCTGATCCAAAACAAGTTATAGTACTAAAGCTAAGATAATGGTGGTAAACATTTTATTCTTCGAGTACGTTAGACATTTCTGATCCTGAACAATGAACCGGCTTTATGAAACCCAAAGAATATTTTTGTCGATTCCTCTAAACTTTATAATTTATAACATTGAGAAGTATCTGGTCCTAAACTCGTCATCATAATATTTATTTATAAGGTGGTTTCCAAATAAAACAATATGTTTAGAATAACGATTTTGTATGTCTTATTAATATACACCTACTACATTTAAGTCTAAATAGCAATTATAACACATACAGTTACACACACACAGCAATTATAACGATATTACGATTCTATCGATCGCACGTATCGATTATGTCGATCGCGGACGCAGCGCATCAATACAACACTAGCCTGTTTTCGTACGAAAATGAACAAATTCAAATTTCAAAATATTTCTTATTTTTACGAAGTAATATATAATATATTATTATTGAAATATTAAAAATAGACTTTCTTTATGCTTTTCTAATTAATTTCTAACCACATAACATTCAATTTCTTATAAAAATATACTTATAGGAATACAACGATCTTCGTCGTATTGTTTCCGTTTCTAAGTAGTTGATGTTAGTTTTAGAGCTTTATTACGTTATATAAAGTAACGATTCATAAAGCCAATACCGTTTACAGAACTGGGATAGGTGGTCTAGATATTTTTTAGGTATTTGTCTGAATGTTATCCTATCCTAAATATACGTAAAATAAACGAAGTGGTTAACATCTCTTTGGTGTACAATATCAACAAAAAAAAACAATCCGCACGACTGTTTTTTTTTTACATGTGTTCTCATAGTAGTCTATGCACCTATCGTAAACTGAGCTTGGATAGTCTGAGTTGGAGGGGTTAAAGATGTAGGTCAATGCCAACCGTTGCTGGGTTACAATTTAGGTCATGTGTACATAGCATAAGGTTGCTATCCCTTTTTTATTTTTAATGCTAATGATGGCAGACGAGCCACGGCCCACCTGGTGGTAAGTGGTAACCGTCGCTCATGGACTCAACTATACTGAGAGTTTTGTCAAGCCACTGCGCACAATTTCATTTGCCACATATGAAATAAAGAATAAACGGTTATCTTCTGCTACAGCCAAAACACACTGACGTGTTTTATAACCAGTCACACACAAGACGATGGTACCGTTCGGGCCCGATAGCAAGTGAGTACTCTCACTTGGTCCCCAGCCCCACCACCAGTAATGCAATGGGTGATAATTGCTTACTTCCCTTAGCCGCCTTATACGACACCCGGGGGAAGGGATGGGTTGGTGACACTTGTATTCTTAGTCCGTCACCACATGGACGATATTATATGAATGAATGAACGGTTTTCATTACCATTTTAATTTTCCTATAAAGATTTGTTTAAAAATAATAAACTATAAAATAATAACATCCGTTAATTCGTATAACGCTTCACGTAGAGAAATTTAAAATTATGCATCATAATATTTATCCACATCACTGTTTACGTGTCGAGCAGGCTGGCAACATTGTCATGTTGAAATGCTAATCCTTTGTGTAGTTGAGATTAAAGGTTTTTCAATCAATTCTTTAGCTTTACGTAGGTATAGCTCGACCGCCGTAAGCACGGCCCTCCTGATGGTTTGCGGGACGCGGGGCGTGAGCGCACTCGACTATTAGGCTAAGTTCACATGGCTGCACGGTGTATGCGTTCACACGACAGTGAACGGTCGCAAGGCAGTATGGCATCAACATTAATCTGAGAAAGGATGTAAATGAGGCAATTTGCAGTTAAAAATGCATATTTAAAACATAACTATGTAATATATTCTGTTGCTGTCCATGGTATCTACTACTGGCTTAAAGTTACAGTAATCGAATATACAATTTCCTAACTTAAAATAAACAATGGTCCTCTTTATTTTTTATTTATTATTCCCATTATATACGCTAAAGTAGATAATTAAATGAAAAAATGTAAGTAGAAAATTTAAAAATACTAAAATTTTTCTGAACTTTCTTTATCACTTGAAAATTCTGATGACGTACCATACGATAATTCAAGAATAAATGGTTGATACACGTCATCGTAGGTCTTGTCTATTACATTATGTTTTTTTACCCATATACCTATTTGTCTTCTATTTGATGACATGTTCAACACATTTACCCCATTGAGGTAATGACTACAATGTAATAATGTAATGCTCTGACAGTAAACGTCTATCGATGTCGGCAGCCAGGCTCACAATCGTAAAAAACAAATAAAAATGATATTTGTTAAAAAAAAAATTTAATGTAAAAGTCATAAAACATCAAATACCTATAGGTTACATTGTAACCTTGTTCAAATTTCCATTATTTTATATATTTTGAAACATTAAATAACATAATTTTTTGCTTATTAACTTTTTCACACGCAGAGTAGGCAGGTTATCCAAGTCGCAAGATAAATAATAGCGTGTGTAGCAGGTCGTTAAAAAATATCACACGCGGATACTCTGTAACTTCAGCCGCTGCCAGAGGACAGTGGCAAACTAGCTAATCAAGGTATGTAAGCCTAAGTTCACATGACCGCGCGGCATCGCGCGGAGTGATCAATCGCGCAGTATAAGATCTAATCAAACTGTGTTTTTCCTTTACATCAATCTTGAGCCGCGCGTAGCCACGCGTAATACCGATGTTTCACACCGACATCACAAGTCGGTTTTATTTATTGGTAAGGGACCACATCCTGTTCGTCGGCCCGAACGACGAGGTGTATGATTAGAACATTTTTTTCCGCCTCAACGAAAAAAAAATAGGGTGTTACTTTAAAAAAAAAATAACACCGGCTTTAAAAATCACTTAAAAGAGAATACGTAGTATCGTCTTTTTTTCTGCAACGTCACAGTTTCCAATACAAAATCCACAAGCAAATTGCCTCATATCTACATCCATTCTCAAATTATTGTTGATGCCATACTGTCGCACGAACGTTCGATGTCATGTGAACGCATGCACCACGCGGTCATGTGAACTGAGCCTAATAGTCGAGCACCCTCTTGCTCCGCGTCCCGCATACTATCAGGAGAGCCGCGCTTGATACGGGCGAGCTATAGACAATACAATACATAATATTAATCTCATATTCAAATTGACTACGATTGCAACATTTGATATCTATCTATATTTCTGTGATTCATGTGCATTAGTTAGGTTAAGCAATCCAATCTAAGACCAATGATCATTTGGTATTATTTCAATATATATTTTTCTTATTTGTGAATGAGGAAAAAGAGAACATTAGTGCGAGCGGTAATAGAACCTGCGTCCCTTCCAATCCGGGGAAGTGCTCTAATCCACTGAGCTACCGCGCTACCTTTCGGTATACCCAATCTCCTCATCACATTGTCTTAACGACCAATGCCACCTATCGGAACGCATTTGCATGCATTAATCCAATACAGTAAGTTTAATTTTGAAATTAAAATTCATACTATTTGATGGCGTGACTTTTTAAACATTTTGATCTATATTGTTAGCACTTGACATGCTCAGCTACTTTAAAGTACAAATTATTATTTGTGAATGAGGAAAAAGAGAAATTTAGTGCTAGCGGGAATCGAACCTGCGTCCCTTCCAATCCGGGGAAGTGCTCTAAATCCACTGGGCCCGCACTACCTTTCAGTCATACCCAATTTCTTTATCACATTTGTCTTAATGACCAACGCCACCTATAGGAGCGAAATTTATTATTGGATTAATGCATGTAATTTTTTTCTTTTTTAATTGACATCATCCTGCTACAATCGAAGAACTATACAGTCAGTCCTCGCCTTTGATGTTGTCAAAAAAGCCGATTCCGTCTAGACATTCGTCACTACGAATAAAAATGCTAGGGTTGTCACATTGGCAGGAAATAAAAACATATATTAATAAATCTCTATTTTTTATATTCTTTTTTTATACATACATACTAGAAGGCGTAGGCAGAGGTGTATTACACACACAGTTCGTCAGCTATATTTAAGTCCCACGTAATAGGGGGCGAGCCTATTGCCGTCTACCGGGCCCATTTCCAAACTCCGGGCTGCTACTGAGAATTTTTCTTTTACGAAAAAGCTCTATAACACTACCCGACCCGGGGATCGAACCCGATACCTCATGATCAGCAGTCTCTTACACTAGCGCTGCACCACAGATGCAGTTATTTTTAGTTACTGGGGCTATCATTCAGATCCATCATCAGACCCCGAATACCATCTAGATACCAAGTACTCTTCAAGACGAATCATACGAGTCCAAACTCCATGGAGTTATGTCGTTTTATATTGGAGTTCCTATGGCCACCTTCAAGTTCCATTAACAGACCCTGGATACCACCTAAATACAAAGTACTCATCAAGACGAATCATACAAGCCCAAACTCCATGGGGTTATGTCGTTTTATATTAGAGTTCCTATGGCCACCTTCTAGCTCCATCATTAGACCTTGGTTACCATCTAAATACATACTCGTCAAGAGAAATCAAACGAGTTCAAACTCGATGAGGTTGCGCCGTTTCGTTACAGAGTTCCTATAGCCACGTTCTAGCTCCATTATCAGATCAGCTCTATGTCATCATAATATTGCATAGTCGCAATGTACACATGCGTGTAAAATTTCAGCTCAATCAGAAACCAGAAAGTGTGTCAAATTTAACTTGCAAAATTTAACCGGGACAAGTTAAATAAAAGCTTAAAAATTAGCCTTAAAATAAGAATAACCATAATTCGAGAATTTACAGTCTTGTAACCCATATTTAAAAAAAACATAAGGTACGCGTAGCGGCCATAACGAATTCTTTCTAAAAAAAATGTTTAAGAATTTTTATATTATAATATTTTATTTTGATAGCCCTGACAAATAGCTCCCTAACGACTGAGCGTAGATGTTAGCCGTTCGGGGACGCCCCGATCGCGTCTCACCCCGCACCGCACCTCACTATTGCTCTGTCTAGACGTCTTCGATGGCCGACTGTATGGTTCTTCGACTGTGACCTTGCACTAATTAATAATCCTTGTGTTGCGGGGGACTTTATAAACATACAATTTCACGGACACAAAGTACACCCAGACTCAGAACAACCATTTGTGGATCACACAAAGAGTTGTCCTATGTGGGAATCGAACCCACAACACTCGGGCGGGAGGCCTGTATCTAAAGCACTCCGCCATCTGTGCAGTCCATTTGTTTTGCTATTCTCACATGGCTGAGCCAAATTCAATGAAATTTATTTTATGCTAACTCGTCCAGTCCTCGTCTACGACCCCGGTCAGGTACTATACTACTATTTCTTTGAGTGTCGGTATTCTTCAGTAAGGCAAACCCAAAAGTTATGTCACCATGTACTAAAATAATAATAAAAACTCTATACGACGTCATCACTACCATAACAAAAAGCGCTATAAAAATCGATTATTTTATTAGTAATCTCTTTTAAGATTTTTAAAAAGACTATTTTAGGAACTGGCTAAAAATTTAGTCTAAAATTAAGAGATATACTAATGTAATTATTAATTTAAGCTTAGCGTAGCACAGGCCATTGCCTAAGCTATGCGCGAATCCTAGTGCCTTCTCGTTCAGACATCGACTATCTATCTCACTCAAAGAGTATTGCATTAAGCATACTATGTAGTTCTTAGTCTGAGCATACTATACAATATTTACTGTATTTGGCGTTACAGAGAAAAGGAGATTTTTTGTTATTGTGAAAATGTGAATTAACATAAACCCGCTCCTCCTAGAATACCGATTCAGACGCTTTGCAGCAGTCCGCTTGAAGCTATAAATTTTCATCTATCGATATAAATTCGATATATTAGAATATTATCTTAAAAGATACCACGCCTTCTGTTGGATTTGAGTGAATCTGCATACATTATTTCCGAGCACGCATATTTACAAGCCCTTTTCATAATTTGGTATGATTGTTAAATGTAATAAATAAGTTTGCTTTGACGGAATGTATGCAAATTCATTCGAAGGATGGCGTGGGCGTTACGCAATACATAGAAAGAAACTGAAATAGAAATTGTTTGGTCCGGGAGAATTGCTACCATAGTTCAATGGTAGAGCGTCTGGAGTAATATTCCAGTAAGCGCAGGTTTAGTCCCCGCTCGTCGTATCACTTATATTTCACATTTTCACCTATTGTTGTGTTTTAAAATATAAATAAAAAATAATAGTAAACCAGATTCCTTGCATACAATTTATTTATAATATACTAGTTCCTGTCTACGACTTCGCTAGCGTGGATATAGTTCACATCCATTATGTCGTTTATGTGTATCCCACTCCTCATTTAGATAAAAATATTCTGTATTTATCCACACCAAAATTGATCTGTAGATCAGATTTCGTTTAGTATTTTGGTAAATATGCCAAAACTAGCTGTCCTTCGAGAACTACTCATTTTTTAAATACAATTTTTAAGATTCTGTATTTTAATCCAGTATTTTGTGTAGTTAAATAGCAAATGTCGTCTAAATCGGATTAGTTGTGTGCGCATAATTCATGAACAAACATACAAATATCAAACATACAAACATCTAAATGTTGTCATAAGCATTTTTTACAATATTAGTAGGACTTAATTATTATTTTTGTCTTAAGAAAGAGTCGTATAGTTTGGATACACGAAGTGAAATATTAACTCAACGATATATCCCGAGTGTATAGCCAGACTAAACTAGACTTTCTTGAACTTTAGTGATAGAATAGCGTTTACAACAATGACTAATACCGCCGTCATTCAGTTTATCTTCATAATACAGCAAACGAGTATCCAGTTATAGAATTAAGCGTCTAATACTCACTTAAGTGTAAACTGCCCCCTTAGGAGGAAAAACGAAACGTTAGACGAACTTTCGTTTCACTTCATTGTGATTATTTGTTATTGGTCGCCTGAATCACGCGTCGAAATCTCGACTAATCAGGAATCACGCGTCGGACTGTTGATCAATTACAATGACTCGAAACAAAAGTTCATTTAACATTTCGTTTTTCATTCTAAGGGAGCTGCACACAAACTTCTATAGGTAGACATGAAACTTAAAATTTGTTTATCTTTTATAAGGTCATATGTACTCATTTGCTTATATATTTAGGATAGAGGTATTTCTGTGGCTTTGAAATATTAGATAAATTAACGCCATTCTGACGAATATATTTTTTTAATTAGGTATCTTGAAGTTAATGTATCCGTTTAATATTTAAATAGCACCCTTGGAATGCTACTTCCAACTAATTCTTACTAATTACTAATATTAATTAATATTATTATAAATGCGAAAGTAACTCTGTCTGCCTGTCTGTCTGTCGCGCTTTCACGCCAAAACAACAAAACCGATTTAAATGAAATTCGGTGCACAGAGAGTATAGAGCCTGAGAAAGGGCATACGCTACTTTTTAATTCGTAAAAAGAGTTCTAAGGGGTTTAAAGGGGGGATGAAATGTTGTATGGAAGTATCGTCATTGTTAGAGCTTATTGAAACTTATTTATTTGGAAGCTCGGCGTGGTACGGTGCGGTGTAGGTGGGGTAATATGCCTAAGTGTGCTTACCCGAACAAACGGGCAAACCACTGAGCCACACGCATGCGAATACAGATTTTTTCCGCTGCATATTCATTATTTTTCACTGCAAATTGATTACAATTCGATTAATAGTGTCTCTAAATCTTCTACAATGAATTACCTCTCATCTCTTCCTTTGCATTTAAATACTTCTTTCTCTTTCCACCCAGTTGCGGAATCAGACATTGAGAAATCCACCCTGTCCCTTTCCACTAAAGCAGTTGGTGACGACGGCCTCCAATTGCAAATGCTTATTCCTATCTTAAACTATATTATTCCTCTCATTACCCATCTTATAAACTATTCCCTCTCCTCAGGCATTTTTCCTTCTTCTTGGAAAAGGGCTCACGTGATTACTCTTCAGAAAGTTTCGAATGCTTCTTCATTTTCCCAATTTCGTCCCATATCTATCGTCCCCATACTGTCAAAAGTTCTTCAAAGCACTGTACACAGCCCACAGCTGTATACTTTCAAGTCTTAATGTCTCTTCTTTGGCAATTGGGTGGTTTCATTCATATATTCACGGTCGCTCTCAGTCTGTACGCTGTGATCAAAGCTTCTCTTATTGGTGCGATCTAGCTGCAGGTGTTCCTCAAGGTGGTGTCCTCTCTCCTCTTCTCTTCACTGTTTTTATAAACACTATCACGAAAGTTATTTCCTCTCACTTCCATCTCTATGCAGACGACTTGCAGCTGTATCGTCATTCTTCAATTGGTGATCTCCCTGATTCTATCATTGCCATCAACAATGATCTTGAAAATATTAGTAAGTGGGCTAAATCCTTCGGATTACTGGTGAACCCTGCTAAGTCACAAGCTCTCATAGTTGGTGGGAGATACATGATAAACAACTTAGATTTTCAGGCTCTTCCTCATGTCACTTTCGACTCAGTATCTATCATTCCTTCAAAAAGTGCTAAAAACTTAGGCGTTCTTTTTTAGCAATAGGTACCTATCCTGGGATAATCACATTGCAGAGGTTAGCAGAACAATGTTCTGCTCGTTTCAGTCACTCAAGCGCCTCCAGAAATTCCTGCCTTTTCAAACCAAAGTTATTCTTGCACAGGCCTACTTTGTAGAAAGTCTAGCTGCTAGATTATACTAACATCTGTTTCCTGGATGCTAAGGAGGAACATCTTAATTATGCGGGATAGTAGTACTTAAGAATAAAATAAGTTTAATTCAATATCTGTAAATAGTATTATATAATAGTAGTTTTAAGCTTAGCGGTTTTCGTTAAAGTAAATTTTCTATGTAAGTACATAGAAAATTTAGCTTAGTAGTAAAGTTTCCATGTAGCGGCTTTCGTTAACGTAAAGTTTCGATGTACTTAAGCTTAGTGGCTCCCGTTACTGTAAAGTTTCGTAGTACTTAAGGTATAGAGTCGTTACGGTAAAGTTTCATAGTACTTCAGTAAAAAATATAAATAAATCCTTAAATCTGATTAGTAAAAAAGTAGGCTTTCTAATTGGTCAGCCAATCACAGAATTTAGAGCTAAGTACCAATTATGATATACAAAGAGGCCCGTTTCCATAGCTCGACACAGTTCACCAGCAGTACCAGTTATAGTAAAACCTCAAGAAAAGAAGTAGTAACAGTGCCTCAGTATAGTGAAAGTAGTGCATCAGTGCTGACAGTATAGCCATTGCTGAAAGTTCAGCAGAAATAGTATTTCAGTGACAGTATAGTCTTTCAGTGACAATATAGTGTTACAGTAACAGTATAGTCTTTCAGTGCAACTACTTTAGTATTAGGACAGTTGATTATGACTAGAATTAAGTGTTACTACAGTGTTACTAGGAAATAAGAAGATTTTAATAAAGACAATTTTATTATTCACTCAATCAATTTGGCAGGTTTAATTCCACCAATCCAGCAACAGCATATAAATAGTGCCCAACTGTGCGCTCCTGCACATTAATAAACTTGAACGTCTGCAAAATTTAGGCAACTGCTTCATTTTCGGTCTCCGTAAATAAGATCACGTCACTGAGTATCGTGTGAAATTATAGTGGCTGCGTATTCGGCAGCGACGGGATTCTCACATTCTCTCTTTACTTTTTACTATTCTACACAATCCTAATTCCCCTTCCTACCTGCGTGACCGCTTCGAGTATCTTGTCCCTCGGGGTAAGCCCTGCCGCACTTCTTCTTCTCTCTTATTACGTACTCCTATTCACAATTCTAGTCGGTACGATGGCTCTTTTACGGTCCAAGGGGTTCGGCTCTGGAATAATCTTCCTCAAAATAGAATAAATCAAATATTTACTTTTCTTGTGTTGTACACTTTTTTACTCTTTGTGTGTTAGATAATCCTCTACTACTTTGAGGGTTTGCTGGCAGAAAATTCAGTACTGAATTAAGCTCGCCTTTGTACATCATTTATATATTATACTTTTATCTATTTACTTATGTGTGTTTACAATAAAGAATTAAAGAAAGAACTTATACGATTTTTTGTTTATTTAATTACTAGCCGTTTCCCGTGGCTTCGCTCGCAAAAATAAATGAATATTGAAATAGGAATGATTTAGTTAAAAAATACTGTCTTTAAATGAAATTAAACTATTAGTATTCATCAAAATTTTAGGTTTAATTACTATAGTAAGTAACTCTTTGTAAACGACGTTTGCTGTGTTTCCTTTTGCGTCTAAAACTCACTCTAGAGCATGCAATATAAATCTCCGTGTGAAAAGCAGTCCTTACTTAAATCAATGCCAGTCATTTTCAGTGACCGTACCCGTAAAAAGGCTTCGTTTTAGTGCAATACAAAACCAATCCCAATTATATTTTGATGTATATTTGCCTTATTATGGATCTATTCCATCCTATCTTCATTCAGACATCTCTTATATTTTTAAGGAGAATCCCACAAAATTTCGCACAGGCAACTTACAAATGCTACTGGAAAGATACAGCTCAAAAAACTAATACTAAATAAAAAAAGGAGTTCGCAGAGCTGCAGTAATTAGTTATCAATAAAACCATCTACAGGTACACAGAATAGCTGTAATTAATTACCTGAATAACCAACGGAATGTTCACAAAGCAGCCGTTTGTAGGTATGAAGAGAATTATCCAGAAAGACGATCGAAAAAGCGATTGCTTACGTGGAAGGATACAGCATTTTCTGGATGAAGTATGATTCTAGGATACTTTACGAAAAGTATAGACATCTAAAAGCAATTAGGAGGTGGAAATTGGAAGTTGCCGTCGGTGACTGCGATGGCTTAGCGCTCTAAAGCACTTCCCCAGATTGGAAGGGACGCAGTTTCGAGGCCCGCTCGCAGTAAAGTTATCTTTTTCCACTTTCAATTAATAATTTGTTATTAAAAGTACCTATCCTAAGCATGTCAAAGGCTAAAATACAGATCACAATACTTGACGAAAATGATAAATCCGTTTTGTAGAGCACAATGAGTTAGGAATACGTAAATTGTAAAGCCCATTAATTTATAAAAAGGAGCGCCTGGTGTATAGTTGGTGACTGTGTTTCTCACTGGATACTCTTAAAATTTGGATCACAGTAATTACCGAACTTGGTGAAGGAAACGTTTTCATGCCACGAATACCATTTAATTCCATCAGAGCATCCTGAACAAAATAAAATAATATAAAAGAATACAGATCCCTCTTAATGTGTACTTTGCCATAACAATTAACAAGTCCCTAGGCCAGTCACTGAAAATGACTGGCATCGATTTAAGTAAGGACTGATTTTCACACAGAGAGATTTATGTTGCATGTTCCAGAGTGAGTTTTACACCCATATTCTAAGACAGTTCCTCGAAAATTTCTTGACTCCACTCAATCGCACTCAAACAGATTGGTATTATTGGTTGCAAAAAATCTCCTCCACTCGACGCCTTTCCTCACTCGAGGTGAGGAAACAACTGTCAATGTCGTACGTCGGGACCAACCTTAAGGAATACTCAGGGAAGTTTTAGTTCTATAAACAATTTACTGAAGCTCATTATTTCTTGTGAATATTGTTTTCTGGGGTTTAAAATGGATTTCCAGTGGTTTTTAAAGTAGCTTTATGACAATCCGTACGATTATCTCATAAGATGTTACCTGCGAGATACTGAAAACCCAACGATACCGTAGAATTCCAAAGAGGTAAGCAATTTTTTTTCCAGCAGGACTACCGGCGCCTTCGCCGAAGTAACGTAACATAGTTCCAGTAGCCCACCAATAAAGGCGGAGAGACGGCACACGGCGGGTTTCTTTAGTGGGTGAAGGCCCCACACTACCCTGTTCGTTGCCCCGAACGACGGGGTATGCAGTTAGAAACATTTTTTCCCGCCTTAAAAAAAAGGTTTACCGGCGCCTAAAGTAGCCGTCGAATAGTCTTTGTAGACATAAATTTACTAACTCATTGAATATTTGTCTTCCAGACATATTACAAAATAAATAATATCTAAACAATAATATAATTATACTAGCTAGAGCTACAAATTCACACCCAGCAAAAAACAATGTTGACGCGACGACGCTATGTAGGTGCTTTCTGGTTATACGAGATACGAGGAGGGATCAAAAAGTAGTGAGAATGAGATAGAATATAATGACTATTGATAACTTAATAATTTATTTTTCTACATAGTCTCCGAGTCTCTCTACACACCGAGTCCAGCGCTTTTCCAAGGCTTCAATCCCTTTCAAAAAAAAAAGTTTTGTCTCGGTCCTGCAAAAAGCTCTCCACGGCATCCATCACCTTGTTATCGTCTTCGTACCTGTTTCCCCTTAAGTATTCTTTCAATTTGGGGAACAGATAAAAATAGCTAGGCGCCAGATCTGGTGGTCAATCAATTCGAAGCCAGCTTGCTGAATGGCAGGCATTGCAACTGTCGACCTGTGCGCGGGTGCGTTGTCGTGATTAAACAACACGCCCCTTCGAAGTTTCGCTCTCCTTTTTTCTTTGATGGCATTCCTCAACTTGGGAACTAAAGCGGCATAATATTGGCCTGGAATAGTGGTTCCACGCTCCAGGTAATCAATCAACAATAACCCCTTCTGAGTCCCAAACTATTGAGGCCATAACCTTGCCAGCCGATGCCACGGCATGAAACTTCTTTGGGTCGGTGATGATGGGCGTTTCCATTGCGAATATTGCTGTTTTATCTTGGGATTAAAATGATGGACCCATGTTTCGTCCATTGTTACGAAACGAGACAAAAGTTTTCAGAATCTTCTTGAAACTTGTCCAACAATATCTTCGAAATGTTAAGTCGATTTTGTTTCCGACTGTCGGTTAACATTCTCGGCACCCATCTTGCGGAGACTTTTCTTACATTCAAAGATTGCTTCAATATGGATTGAATACTTCCATATGAAATGCTCGTTTCTTGAATTAAAAAAAAAAGAAATCTTCGATCGCTCAATACAATTTTCTCGACTTTCGCAACATTTTCTAGGGTGACTGACGTCGATGGACGGCCGCAACGATGTTCGTCTTCCGTGCTTATTCTCCCTACTTGAAATGGAGAAGCCCACCTTGCAACAGTGGAATACGGCAGAGCAGACTCTCCTTATGTTGCCTCTAAATCGCAATGAATCTCTTGCGTCGTTAACTTTTTTAAACAGAGGTATTTAATAACGGCTCGCACTTAGTTTTTCTTCATTTTCGAGAACACGTTCCGACACGAAGCAAACAAATGACTACATTCAGAAAAAAAAACAATAGAGAATCGAAGATTTTAATCTTTATTAACATTACAAATATGTATCTGAGCTATGCCTGCCAGTATTTATTTTTTTTCTTACCAAGGAGTATGTCGTTCTCACTACTTTTTGATCCCTCCTCGTACGTATTACCACAGTAAATATAGAAACCAGTACGGAAACTAGGAACAAATCGTTAGAAACGGCACACTCTCACAGACGCGCGCATCTACGAGAATCTAAGCACCCCTGGCAGTGCTGAAAGTATCGGGTGTCGCGTCGGGATGAGTGGTTGCGTCATGCGTTATTCGAGTTGTTCTATGAATCGTAATAAATTTATTACTAATATTATAAAGAAAATGATTTGTAATTTTGTAAATATACAAATAACAGGCTATATTAATACAATAAATATTAATTTGAAAAAAAAATCCGGCAGAATGATACATTTACTTTATTTTTATCCCAAAATGTTAAAAAAAATAAATGCCCTTGCGAAGCCAGGGCGGGCCGCTAGTATATAATAAAACACTTTCCAATTTTATAAACATTAAAAGCTTTTGTTTGGGGCTTCGGCTCAGACAAAAGCTAGTTTATTAAGTTATATCTCAATATAGTAGTAGCAGGAAGAAAGGCCGCGTGGGGCCGGCTTTAGAATTGACCCACCCCTCTCTACCCACGGGAGTCATAAGAGCCAACTGAGGGAATACCGGGGAAGTGGACAGCAGCACTTCCTCGAGTATTAACAACATCCACTGCGATCGCCAATCCGCCTGCCAAGCGTGGCGATTACGGCATTATCCCCCATGATGGGGTCCCATCGAACCAACGAGCGGTCGCTCGTTGTGGCGTTCTCTTGGGGAGGCCTATGTCCAGCAGTGGACGCTGAAAGGCTGATGGATGGATGGATAGAGTACGAAACGAAGAAAGAAGAAAAAAAAGACACGCATAAATAGCCTAATATACTCACATTTACTATCTTCGATGTACAGACATAGCTCTGTTACAGATTTAGCTATTAGGATAGTCGTAAACATTGATTTACACGAACCACAACAACATGTGGTCGGGTGCTAATTTGTATGAACTTACGGGGACAACCCTAACGTTCCAACGAAGCGTAGGTAATTATTTCAATGAATAAGCCTAGTTTCACTACTGCTTTAGCTTATATATTTACTGTGGTATTACTCTTTTGCTATGTACCTGACTTTTGGCTTTTTACTCCTTGTGGAGATCTTTGTACCTATTTAAACATGCCAAATGATAAACATGTGTTAACTTTTAAGTGACCACATATATAAAATCAAAGCATTTTTGCCCAAAACAATGTTGTATCTATAATATAATGACGTAATGAATGACGTATTACCTCGACTCAACCTCATTAGAGGTTCCTCGAACTTTGTTCGAGTTTTCTACTAAGAATACCAATTTCGAGGATTCCTTGAGATTTTCGTTGAGGTATCCTCCGTTGAGTTTGAGTCGAGGAAAGCTTTAGGAAACGTTTTAGAATGTGGGTGTTAGACGCCAAAGGAAACACGGCAAACGTCCTTTACAAAGAGGTACTTACTATAGTAATTAAACCTAAAATTTTGATAAATACTAATAGCTAAATTTCGTTTAGAGACAGTATTTTTTAACAAAATCGTTCCTATTTCAATATTCATTTACTTGCGCGAAGCCGCGGGAAACAGCTAATAAATTATAAAGTTCCAAGCATAACATGAATCACGTAAGTTAGCGCTCAGCGATTAGTAATAAATAATTAAATCGGGTTTCTTCTATGCTCACAACTTATAATCCACAGCTCAATGGTATTAGGAGTAAGTACTTTACCTGAAAACTTCCCACTGGCTGAAGTTACATAGATATTCTTAATAATCGCAATGTTTACGATTTATGATACCTAATAACTTTCAATTTAAAACATTGAATGATGTAAGTCGCACCAAAACACAAAATTACACACTATACACTGCCCTGTTTAAAAAAAACTTCATGATAAATTAAAGATCACATTTTCATTACGCGTGTAATATTTATATAACTCTATAGATATATAAGGTGAGATTTTTGTAACATCTGACCACGAGTTAATCTAAACTACATCACATTGCGTAGAACAGACGAACTCTGGAAGTGTGTTGATTGTACGCTGACTAAAACAAACCCAGATGTTCGCTTGTGTGTTGCTAGAAATCAACAAAATCGCTATAAATAAACTACAGAGTACGAGCGATGCTAGTAAGCGAGACTTCATTTCAATACAGGCCTAATTTATCTAGTTCTTTAACTCTTTTTTGTATGAAACTATGAAGTTTTACTGTATAAAAGTAGTACGCTTTTTTATTTTTATTTTATGATTCATTCGTCGATTTTAATGAAGTATGAATTCAGAAGTAAGTAGTCGTACGTACAAAGTCGTCGAATGGAATGCTAATAAACAATTCACTTAAATATATGATACAAAAGTTGAATGAATAAAATCTAATAAATTATGAAAGGTAACTGGTGACATAAGTGCCTTTGTGAACGAGAGAGTTTCGAATTTTCGTCCTTGACAGTACCACTATTATATACTATACCTACTTAGTTTATTCGATGATATTAAAGGATTTTATTACGGCAAATTATAACCCTCTTATCACATAATGTTTCAAAGAATCATCTATTCTTGGATAATATTTGCAAGAATAGATGATTCTATTCTTGGATTATCTGACGTGACGCGAATTCAGATATTGAATCATACATTTATAATTATCAAACTAGCCTTTGCTTGCGGCTCCGCCGCTACCAAAAGCTAGGTTTAGGTTGTATCTCAGGTTCCCGATATAGCAGCAGGATAAAATGTATACCAGTCGTTAAGTCTAATCAAGATCTATCAAATAGAAAAAGTTGCATCAAAATCCGTTCTGTAGTTTTTGCGTGATGCGCGAACAAACAAACAGACAAACAGACGAAAAATCTAAAAAAAATCGTTTTGTGTTAAGACACGCCTATATAGCCTATTACAGTATTTTTTTCTCAAATATCTTAAATGTACAGACATAGCTATGTTACAGTTTTATAATAGTATAGAAGAAAAAGATAAAAAACGTGTAACCTTAAATCTACTGATGTTGTATTTACTCAAGTAATATGAATATTAGGGTTAATACTAACTTAATAATACTGAGTTTACATACCATCCATCCTAGAGCCGTCTCCATGCCAGTCTTCTTCTGAAACAAAACATTGTAATTTAAGAAAACACATAGATACTGCTTCTTAAATAAGATTAGATTTTATATACATAAATATTATGACAAGACATTAACTTGTGTCTTTTTTCCCTCTTTTATAATACAAAATGCATTCAGGCCAGCAGCAGCGTGGACATCATGACAAATCAAAACTGTTAAACTATTTACTATTTATAAATATCTTTATAAATTAGTTATATATTTATAAATAGCCTGCATAACCTTTTTTTTAGGCGGAAAAAATATAGTACCTAACCGCACACCCCGTCGTTAGGGGCAACGAATAGGGTAGTGTGGGGCCCTCACCCACTAAATAAACCCGCCGTGTGCCGTCTCTCCCCCTGTGTTCACGGACCACTGGTACTGTGTTGGATTACTTCAGTGGTCCGCATGCCTCTATAGCCTAATAAAGTCATTTTTTCTCAAATGTCTTCAATGTATAGATACAGCTCTGTTGCAGCTTTATAATAGTATAGATGCAATAATTATTGATTCAGTACATAATTATGGCAAAATAACTCCAATTTTCATAGATAAGTTCCTAATGTAATAAGTTAACTGCCTCGGTGGTGTAGCGGTAGTGTATGCGACTGCTAATCATGAGGGCTCGAGTTCGATCCCCGGGTCGGGCAATGTTATTGAGTTTTTTTCTAAAAAGAAAAATTGTCAGTAGCAGCCCGGAATTAGGAAATGTGCCCGGTAGACGTTAATAGCCTCGCCCCCTATTACGTGGGACTTCAACATAGCTGGCGAATCGTGAGTGTATAATAAACCTCTTCCTACCCCTTCGGGGAATACAGGCGTGGTGCTATGTGGTATGTAATAAATTATGTGTACTCTTTTTTATTTTTTTTTATTTGTTAAGGTGGGAAAACAATATGTACCTAACCGCACATCCCGACGATCAGGGCAACGAGCGGGGTAGTGTCGGGCCCTCACGCACTAAATAAACTCACCGTGTGTCATCTCTGCGCTCGCGGTAGGTGCAGCTTGGCTGAGCCCATTGTGTTGCTAAAGTCCATGAGCGGTGGTTACCACTCCTCACCATCAGGTGGGCCACTTGCTTGTATGCCACCGTTGGAAATAAAAAAAATGTCAATTTAGCCAATACTACTACTGGTGCTTCGGTTGTCGAAGAAACAACATCTCTGACATTTGTGCTAAGAAAAAATAATATTCAAACCAGTAATCAACATCCAAGTACGTGAAGTGCGGTTGAAATTGGAAAACTAATGCCGTGTGAAGTTAACTATAGTACATTGAGTGCGAAAACAATAAACTATAAAAGATTAACTAGGAGATCAAGTGCTATAAGTTAACATCGTTAACAACGGGTAGATAGAAATATGTATATCAAAACAAGAACTATAATCACAGACTAGGAAGGAATATAATGGTCATTCACTCATTCATAGCCTAGCTACACAGATTAATAATATTGGAAGAACTTTCAGCTATACCAACATGATAAAATTATAAAACGTTCGGATACACAGAGAAAGCAAGTAGCGTCTGGTCACCAACTAGATACTTATTACGTTTCGTTCCCCTAGATCTTTTATAATAAAAAAATTAAGGCAAAATGGAACAACAATTCCAAATACTTTTTGATAAAGTGAAATTGGAAATGGACCACGACAATCACTAATAATTTAATAGATAAAAAGGATGAAAAGCTACAACCTATAATGGAGGAAAATATAAAATTAAAAGAAAAGTGGAGTCACTAAAAAAAAAATAATGAACTTTGAAAAAGAAAAGAAAAGAAATAATATACTATTATTTGGTTTAAGCGAGAATGAGAAAAACTCATTCGAGCTACTCGAAACAACAAAAGAAATTATAAAAAAGACCTGAGTATTTCTATTGCTAATAACGATATTCAAAATATCTATAGAATCGGAAAGAAAAACAGTGAAAAAGGGAGACCAGTTCTAATTACATTTACAACTTATTGGACGAAATATAACATATTGAAAAATAATAAAAAAATTAAAAATATTTACATAACTGAAGACTACTCAAAGGATGTGCTAGAGAAGAGAAAACTATTACAACAACAGCTTAAAGAAGATAGAGAAAAAGGAAATGTTGCCTATATCAAGTATGATAAATTAATCATAAAAGAAAATAATTTAAATAAAGAAAAAAGAAAAAGAGAGCAGTCTACCTCTCCAGAAACAAACACTAATCCTAAGAAACAAGCTAATACAAAAACAAATATAAATAACACGAAATTGACTAATGCCTACGAGATAATGAAAGTGAGAGGAAGTTCATTCTCTTCTCCTCTAGCAACTAGCAAAACCAAATAGCAAATAGATATCGGCAACCGGTGACTAACCAACCCCAACCCGGCCGGTCACCGTGGGGTTGATAGACCACCACCCTCTAAAATCACTTCATGTCATAAGGATAAAAATTCAAATAAACTCCATGTAGCAACTTTAAACACAAGAACAATGAGGTCTGATGACAGACTCCTAGAACTTGAACAATCACTAAAGAAAATTAATTGGGATAGAATTGGACTAAGTGAAGTTAGAAGATTGGGAGAAGAAATAAGATAATACAATGATTTCAATTTTTTTTACATATGGGATCGGTTTTGTAGTAAAAAAAGAGTACAAAAAATATATAATAGACTTTGTAGGAGTATCCGATATAATTGCCATTTTGAATATAAAACTTCCGGGCTTGAAAAACCCACTCTCTATTCTCCAGGTATACGCTCCAACGGAGCAAGCAAGAAATGAAGAAAAAGAAAATTTTTATAAAAGCCTTACTAAAACAATGTATGAAGTAAACAAAAATATCATAGTAATGGGAGATTTCAATGCTCAAGTAGGAAGCAAAGTTTCAGGCGAGTATGTTCTGGGAAATTATAGCATTGGGAAGAGAAGTGACAATGGGCAAAGACTAATCAACTTCTGTTTTGAACATAATTTAAGATTAATGAATACATATTTTAAAAAAAAGCCCTGTAGAAGGTGGACCTGGATTTCTCCCAATGGCAAAGATATGAATGAAATCGACTACATAGCTACTAACATGCCCTCGGTATTCATTGATGTAGCTATGGTAAACAACTTCAACTTTAACTCAGATCACCGACTTTTGAGAGGAATCATAACATGCAAAAATCTAAAACTACCACGAAGAAAATTTAACAGTATCAATAACAGAACAATAACACACATATCAGAACAACATTTAAGGGAAATGAAAAAATCTTTGGATATCATTAAACTGAAATGTAATGTACAAGATAAATATGATATTTTGGAAAAGGCGCTAATAAATGTGATGAATTTCTCAAATAATATATATATAAAAGACAGAATAGGTATATAAGCAAGGATTAAAATTAAAGAGAGAAGGGAGTTGTAAAATAACAGAAAAAAAAAATCGTAATAAAATAACAGAGATTAGCAAAGCAATTTCAAAATCTATTAGAATTCATAGGAAACAGATTCGACTACAAATTATTATAGAACACATTCAAACAACCGGTGGTATTAATAAAGCTTTAAAAGAATTAAAGGACCATTCTAAGTGGATAGCTAAAACTACAAAGAAAGGAAAACACCAGAATATATACAACACAACAAAAAGGAAATTTTAAAAGCAGCTACTGAATTCTACAAAAATGTATATAGAGATGAAGATAAACAAATGGATGCGACGACAAAAGTTAAGGATACTGAGCAAGAAACAATCTCACACTTTATGCAAAGCGAAATAAGAAATGCTATTTTAACACAAAAATTAGGAAAAACACCCAGAGATGACAAAATCTCTAATGAATTACTTAAGTACACAATGGAATAGATATTAGAACCTTTTACGGATATATGTAATGAAATACTGGCTTCAGAGCAGATACCCTCTCAATGGACGTTGTCTACAATAATATTATTACACAAAAAAGGGGAGAGAAATAACATTAATAATTATAGACCTATTAGTTTGATGTCCAATTTATATAAAGTATTTTCAAAAACTTTATTAGAACGGTTAACCAAAAGACTAGATAGTAATCAGCCCAAGGAAAAAGCAGGATTTCGTTCCGATTTCTCAACAATTGGCCACTTACATGTTGTTAAACAAGTAATTCAAAAATGTAACGAATACAGTCAGCCGTATTATATATCATTCATGGATTACAACAAAGCATTCGATTCACTAAAACATAGTTACATATGTCAATCACTGGAAAGCCAGGGTGTGGAGAATAAGTACTTAATAAGATATTACATCATTAGACAAATATATATAAATAGTTTAGCAAAAGTACGACTAGAATGCATTGGAGATATATTTCAAATTGAAAGAGGTGTTAGACAAGGAGACCCCCTGTCACCAAAAATATTTAATGCAGTAGTAGAAAATATATTTAGGCAACTAAATTGGGACGATTTCGGTGTCAACATAAATGGAGAAAGTAAGCAATAGTTGGCAAAGATACTGGTATCTTAAAGAAATCATGAAATATAAAAATTTACCTGTTTCAGAAAAAAGGAAAGTTTACAACACTTGCATTCTTCCATGCCTCACATACGATTGTCAAACCTGTGTGTGTCAAAGAGGGATGGAAAGGAGTATGTTGGGATTAAGATTAAGAGATAAATGGAAAGCAACAAAGATTAGAAACATAACCAAGGTGATAGATGTGGAAATAAAAACTAGAACACTGAAATGGAGATGGACGGGACATATGTGGAGGACCAAAACAGAAAAATGGACGAGAAAGGTAACAGAATGGTATCCCAGATATGGCAAGAGACATAGAGGAAGACAGGAAAAAAGATGGCAGGATGATTTGCCAAAGAGATGGATGAGAATAGCGCAGGACCGTTACAAGTGAAGAAATTTAGAGGAGGCCTATGTCAAAAGACAACCCGACCTGGTTGCTAATAGCTAGTTTAAATGTCAATAAGTTCTTTTTAAATAAGTTATTTAACATAATTAGTTAAATAAGATTTAGATAAATATTGTGTTAGCAGGTTACGGGAAATAAAGGCTATTTTTATTTATTTTACTACTACTGGACCGGCTTCAGTCTATTTTCGTAACACAATCGAAGAATCCAGCTCGGCTGGGCAGCGTTCGGGAAGCTGAGAAAGATCTTCTTGTCCAATATTCCACAGTGTCTGGAGACGAAGAAGAGAATCCCAGCGTGTGTTACCAGTGATAACTTACGTTACAAAGGCGTGGTCTCTGAATGTTGGCCTTATATCAAGGCTTAAAGTCGCTCAGCGTGCTATGGAACGGGCTATACTTGGGATCTCTCTGTGTGATAAGATCCGTAATACGGAAATCCGTAGGAGAACGGGAGTAACCGTCATAGCCCGCCGGGTCAGCATGCTGAAGTGGCAATGGGCAGGCCACATCACCCGATGAACTGACAACCGGGGAAGGAAGGAACTCGAGTGGCGACTGCGTATCAGACGGCGCAGTGTGGGACGGCCTCCCATCAGGTGGACCGATGACCTGATCAAAGTCACAGACAGTCGTTGGATGCAGGCGGCACAGGACCATTTGCTGAGGCGTTCTCTTCAGGAGGCCTATGTCTAGCAGTGGACGATGAAAGGCTGATGGATGGATGGATGGATGGAAATAATTAATAAAAGAAATATATTGAAAACAAAAAAGATAATATATATTTTTTTAATTTAAATAAGAAACAAAATAAAAAAAAGTAATACAATAAATAAAAACGAAAAAAAAAGAATTAAAAAAGAGAGGGACAGAGAGAGAGTGTTGCGCATCCGGCTGCGCACTCACTTGCTCATGTGCTCATTTGTTTGTAGTAGACTCGATACACACACGCATACACACACAGCAATTACGGCATTTCGTTACGTGACGATTTCTACTAAATCGCACTACCCGTAAGCCGCGTTAAGGAACTCGTTTCATAAAGATTTGATAAGTTTATGAAACTGTCACCTAAAATAAATGGAGCCATATTGGCGTCATGTTACCACCCTTTTTCTTTTTTTGTTAAAGCGGGAAAATATATTCTTAACCGCACACCCCGTCATTAGGGGCAACAAACAGGGTAGTGTCGGGCCCTCACCCACTAAATAAACCCGCCGTGTGCCGTCTCTCCGCCTTTATTGGCGGGCCACTGGAACTATGTTACATTACTTCAGTGGTCCGCCGGCGGCCATGTTACCACCCTAGTTAAAAATGCGTTGGTTGCCAGAAAGCATCTCAACAGATGAGAGGAAAATAATTCAAAATCTTGGAATTCAAGCCTTGGCTTGCCTCTAATATAAAAAAAAACATTAATATTTTCTCGGGCCCCAAAGTCAACCACCTGCTGAGGCTTCGATCACTATGAACGGGGTTCAAATTGGGATCCGGGTACTGGACAGGCGGTGGCGCTTTCGCGAGCACACTCGGCGACTATCATCGAAGCGCGTTGGCGCGGTATACGCTACCACACCACTTATGCTGTACAAGGGCGGCTCTAATAATAGGTGCCGACAACTTTATACGAGGGTGGTCTGGTCGAAAGCACTGTAAGGCACATCCGTGTGGGCGGAGTCCCTGGATGCCCTTAATAAGGCTCGTCTGTGGAGACAACAGTTAGAGGGCTCAGCTAGGGTCACCTCGGGCCGGTCCTTGGACTTTAGGGGTGCTCCAACGGGTCCAGGAAAAATATATTTATTATATATTAGAACGCCTACGCACTTCCGTTGCCAGAACATCTAAAGCATTTGTTTTGTTTTTAGTTTATAAAGACACACAACAAAATACAACGGCCTGCTCTAGGGAATAATAACTGTCGCGGAGGACTTTACAAATACGCAATTTTATGGACACAAAGTACACGCAAACGACCATTTGAGTGTCTAAAAAAACTGTCTTACGTGAGAATCGAACATATAATCCAGGCATCGGAGTTCGGTATCTAAACCACTCCCCCATCTGTGCAATAAATAAATATAATAAATATTATTATTTATTTAATATTAGGGGTTAAAGTATGAAATTGCCGATTTGTACTGAAAAATTGAAATTCGTTTTATTTTTCATTTAAGATATTTATTTAATCAAAATATCTACCATTATTATCTATACATTGCTGCCATCTAATAGGAAGGTCATTTATGCCTTTGCGATAGAACTCTGGTGATCTAGATTCTACAAACTGTGTGAAAGCATTTTGTACTGCCTCCTGGGAACAAAACTTTTTATCACGTAGAAAATTGTCCAAATCACGAAAAAAATGGTAGTCCGTTGGAGTAAGGTCTGGCGAATACGGAGGGTGACGAATGGTTTCTAATTGCAGTTCCTGTAGAGTTAAAACGGTTTCTCGTGCTGTATGAGGTCTCGCGTTATCATGGAGCAGTAATGGTGAAGATCGATTCATGAGTCGGGGCTGTTTCACTGTAAGTTTTGCTATCATTGTTCGGTGTTCGGCACAGTAGACATCTGCCGTTATTGCTAGATCAGATCGGATAAAGCTATAGTAAATAACACCATGCTGAGACCACCAAACAGTTACCTTTTTATTGGTATGCTTTGCTTTAGGACACTGTTGAGACGTTTGACCTGGGGTCAGCCATTGCATTTTTCGCTTACGGTTATCGTAAAGAATCCACTTTTCATCACATAGCAAAATTCGATAAAATATTTTTTCATTTCTGTATCGATTCAACAAGGCAACACAAGTTCCAACACGCGTTTCTTTCTGCAAATTAGTCAAATCATGAGTCACCCATTTTTCATATTTTTTTATTTTATTGGAACGAAGTTCCTTATCGCGCGTTGTGAAAGGGGGCTAGACGGAAAAAATTCTCACGAAATGTTGTCACGACACTTTTTGCTTTTTGTTTGTTTTTTTTGTTATATTTTTTATTTGTTTTTTTGTTATATTTTTTATATAAGTTTATATTATTTTCATTTCTATTTCGCATGGAACAGTGTGGTGTCGCGACGATTATTTTTGTTGAGTGTATACAGGTTTTCTGTACATAATAAATAATAATAATAATGACAGTGTTTCTTCACAAGTTGCGGATATTGCTGATGGAGTTAGGTAAGTAAAGATTTTATACAGACAATATATATATATATATATATATATGTGTGTGTGTGGGTGTGTGTGTGTGTGGGTGTGTGTGTGTATGTATAAAAATCTAATCCCCTAGTAACTCGAACTCTTTTAATTTAGTAAATTTTAGAAAGGAACTTCGTTCCATCCGGGTGTCCCTTGACACCTCTCAACGTTTTTTGATTTGACGCAAATGAGTCAGTATTGTTGGTAAGGTAACGTTAAACCATGCCGATAATTCCTGGGTAGTTTGGATCGGATCGGCTTCCACCATCTCGTTCAATTCATTGTTATTCACACGTGTGGGCGGTCTTCTACGTGGTTCGTTCTTCAAATTAAAATTTCCATCACGAAAGCGTTTAAACCAAAATCGCACGGTGCGTTCATCAATAGTCCCCTCTCCAAACGCAACATTGATATTGCGAGCTGTTTCTGCAGCGTTAGTTCCGCGTCGGAACTCGTATTCAACAATCACTCGAATTTTCGAAGTATCCATCTTTCTAGTATAAGCTGAATAAAAAAAAACAACTGAAAGTCGATGATCGAATGTTGCACATTTTTTAAAAGAAGAACCTCATAGGTACCATTTGAAAAAAGTTTCTCTTATAAATCTCAAATCATGAAGGTTCTATGTCAATTCAAAGTACCTATTACAATAAAACAGCAATTTCATTCTTTAACCCCTATTATTATAACAGCATACACTTAAAACACGTTCAGCACCAATTACAAGACACAACAAGCTAATATCGTCAGACCTCCTCACTTGTCGTTTCGCCGCCTCCGAGCACTAAATAAATAAATATTTACAGACATTTTCACACAACGTCCTCTGGTCCCAAACTAAGCTTAACACTATTTAACTTTAATCAAAATCGTAATAAAAATCGATAACTATCATAAATTTGTTCATGATAATTATCTCTATGTCGCCGTATATACTCATATTAATGGTAATTAGGGGTTCTGGAGAACATTCATTTTCTAGTAAAAAATATCCAATAGCCAAAGAAACACTAACGGGCGAATACAGGCAAACTCTACCCATTGTGTAGATATGAAGTTTTAATATATGTCGAAAAAAATATAAACTGTTTGAACCCACACGTATTATAAGAAATTGCGAGAAGAAAATTTATTTCTCCAATGCGAGTTCTTCCGTCGCGTATCGTTCGTTAACTGATATAATAATCGCATAACGCCTTAATATTTTCACAAGCTTGAACGATAGGCTGGAGCGAGATTTTGTAAGTACTCCCTAATCGTTCTTGACAAATAATTTTTTTTTTATATTCAAGGACATTACACACAACGTCCTCTGGTCCCAAACTAAGCTTAACGCTTGTGCTATGGGTACTAGATTACGGATACAATACATATACTACTTTTTTTTGTAAATACATACATATAATAGATAGAAAACACCCAGACGCAGTACAAATATCTGTGTTCATCACACAAATAATTGTCCTGAGTGGGAATCGAACCCACGACCTCGTGCACGGAAGTCGGTTACACTACCGACTACGCCACGAGGTCCGTCGTATTTATCAGTGCACTGAGTTTACCCCTTTATGTTTATAAAACAATTGAAACATTAATAATCCAGGAGAAATGGAAGAGTGGACGGGTAATGTTATACGTCACTGACTTTAACGAGTACGTTTCGCTAATATCACAGGGTCTTTTCTCCTTTTAACCTTCCTCTCCAGCTATCATCCCTTTACGCGGAGTTGACGACGAGCGAATGATGCCCCTTTTATTTCTATCATCTACAGGCTACGGTTACCTCTTACCAACAGGTGGGTCGGATGCTTATTTGACACCCTCTTAGTATAATAAAAATGTACAATTTATTTATTTAACCCATAAATTATGTTATTGTCAATTAATGAGTTCATACGAAATACTAATATTCAGCTATTCCGTATTACATATTACGGGTACTAGGTACAATGTCTATTCATTGCAAAGGCAATCAAAAAGGCCCATACTTTATTTAGCGATGCCCTTTGCATTGTAATTTGTTGAAAATGGACGATACAGTATTTTAGTTTAAACAGCTACAGAACTGTTTTAATGTAGAGGAAAAATCTTTCAAAGCTACATCCTAAGTTTGGTGATTCATCTGTTTATATTCTTTGTAAGCCCGAGAATGTTATAACATAAGTTTTTGTTGTATGAAGTAGCTACGCTAAGTTAGATTGCATGTTGTTGAAAATTTGTAGTTTAATGTAAATTGTAAGCAGGGTTGACGTTGAAGATGCGATAAGTTTTTATTTATTGTTTTCTAATTTGATGGTAACGCAATTTTTTAACTTTTCCTTATCTTATTAGATATTGACCCAAGTCCAGCAGCGGTAGGTTGAAATAAATAGCTATATTTATCACATGCTGGACGCAAAGTAGGTAAAACTTTTTTAAGGCGGGAAAATATCTAAACCGCACACCCCGTCGTTCGAGGAACGAACAGGGTAATGTGGGGCCCTCACCCACTAAATAAACACGCCATATGCTCGTCTCTCCGCCTGTATTAGCACGCCACTGAAACTGTGTGACATTACTTCAATGGTAAAATAGGTATAACTAAAGAAATTAAATAAAACAAAATCTTATCTCTGTACATCGGGATTCTTTTGTGGGTAGCGGATTGCTCTTTCTATAATTTGAAACTGTAATAACGTCTTTGCAGGCGTTCCTGTCATTGCTAATCAATCAAAATTGTCCATCCATTTTTAACATTAATGATAAAACGTTGAGAATTTTAATTTAAAAACACTTATGAATCCGGAAAAAGGTTAAAAATCGTAGTAGCTACCTACTGCATTAATTATATTTCGTTTCACTCTAAAAATCAATATTTAACAAGCGTCTTTTGTCCTACCTAAACACTTCAGGAGATAAGAAAAAAGATTCAATACAAAAATTTATAATTTTATAACATATCGTTGTACACGAATTTCACCATACTATATCAACTAATTATAATACTTTTGAAACACAAGCTTTTATTTAGCAAATGTGTCGTACTAAAGTGAATAAAATAATTTTAAGCAAAGCTCCTGATTGTGTATGAAATGGCTTTTAAAATTTTTGTCATAACACACTAGACATTCCTGTACAATATTGTGTGACTGTCTTCAAAAGGTAAAAAGAAAATGAAACATTTATAATCCAGGAGAAATGGAAGATGGGCGGGTAATGTTATACGTCACTGATTTTAATGAGTAGTATACGTTTCGCTAATATCACAGGGTCTTTTCTCCTTTTAACCTTCCTCTCCAGCTATTATCCCTTTACGTGGAGTTGACGACGAGCGAATGATGCCCCTTTTATTTCTATCGTCTACAGGCTACGGTAACCACTTACCAACAGGTGGTCGTATACTTATTTGCCACCCTCGTAGTATAATAAAAATGTAAAATTTATTTATTTAACGCATAAATTATATTTCTTTTTTATTGTCAATTAATGAATTCATACGAAACACTAATATTCAGCTATTCTGCATTACATATTACTAGGTACAATGTCTATTCATAATAGGTATAGCCTCGCAGCCAAAAGCTAGTTTTTGGGTTATATCTCAGGTTTCCGGTATGGTAGCGGGATAAAATGTATACCAGTTGTTAAGTCTAATCAAGAGCTATTGAATAAAAAAAGTTGCATCAAAATCCGTTTAGTAGTTTTTGCGTGATGCGCGAACAAACAAACAGACAAAAAATCTTAAAAAATCGTTTTGTGTTTAGACACGCCTATATAGCCTATTACAGTAATTTCTTCTCAAATATTTTAAATGTACAGTCATGGCTATGTTACAGTTTTATAATAGTATAGAATATTAACATAATTTTTGCCAATGACTTTTATGGACACAAATTGTAACATTATGTAGTTAATATATACAGTCAAACCTAAGTGAGAACTGTATAAGCGAGAAAACTCTAATGAGAGTATTTGCCAGGTCCTGTCATATTGCCCTTCTAAAGCCTCTATAAGTGAGAAACATACAACTTGTATAAGTGACAGTAATTTTTCATGCGTGAACCTCTTGCGTGATTGTTACTTACCTAAACCTCTATAAGCGACAGTTTAGTTTTGCTATTTTATAACTTACTAGCCTTTGCCAGCGGCTTCGTCGCAGCCAAAAGCTAGTTTTTCGGTTATATCTCAGGTTCCCGATATAGTATCGGGATAAAATGTATACCAGTTGTTAAGTCAAATCAAGGCCTTTCAAATAAAAAAAGCTTCATCAAAATCTATCTAGTAGTTCTTTTAAATAAATTCTAAAAAAAAAACTAGTTTATATAATTTTCTAGTTTTTTGGTTATATCTCAGGTTCCCGATATAGTAGCGGGATAAAATGTATATCAGTTTTTAAGTCTAATCAAGACCTTTCAAATAAAAAAAGTTGCATCAAAACTGAACGGCAGTAGTTTTTGTGTGATGCGCGAACAAACAAACAGATAAATAGACAAACAGACAAAAATTCTAAAACAAATTGTTTTTTGTTTAGACATGCCTATATAGCCTATTACAGTCATTATTTCTCAAATATCTTAAATGTACAAACACGGCTCTGTTACAGTTTTATAATAGTATAGATTCTTAAATTACAAGCGACTCTTATTTTATTCAAGTGATCAAATGTGCGTCTGTTAGGTATTGTTTTCTATAGTTCTAGGAACTTACGTTGTATTCGAATGACTGAGTAAGTCTTTATTATTTTATTATTGTTCGCGGAACTCATATTCTATTCAGAAAGCCAAATGTGCGTACCGACTTGTTTGTCAAGCTTATTACAGTCAGTTCATAAAAGCAGTTGCTGCCACTACCACCAGTAAGCTTCAACCTTTAGATCAAGGTATCATTCATACATTCAAACGGATTTATTGCAGAGAAGTCGTAAAGCATACGCTCACCTGCTTTGAAGAAAACATTAGTCCTGAAATTAATGTACCTACTTTTGGCCATATACAAGTAAGTGACGTTACTATTAAAAACTGCTTCAAAAAAGTTATGTTTAGTATAGGTCCAGCTGAGCAAAACTTTCTGACCGATCAAAATGAGGCTGTACTTGAAAAATGTTTGAAGTTGGATCTAGCAATGATGAAAGGGCCAAACTCGTGTACCACGATACCACTGGTAATGTGTCAACGCCAACCTTTGAAGACTTCGTACAGATTGACGATGATGCGACTACCGCCGGAGAATACACCGATGACGATATCGTTCAAAACTGTCTGAGGACGTGTACTGGCGGAAATAACAGTGAAGATGAAGGCTGCCATTTTGAATAGAAATGTGGACGATATTCCAAAAAAAAACGAGATTTGAAGGCATTGGAGACGCTTCACAAGTTTTATTAATATGCGGCGGATGATCAAACCATATTTGATAAAATTTACGAACTTGAAAAATATACCTACACAAAATATAAAAACAGAATCGCGAAAGAAATTAACAGATTTTTCAAGTATATGTTGTTATAAGATTATGTAGTTTAAACATTTATGTTCAGCTATTATTTCAATAAATATATAATACCCATATATACATGTATTTTGTTTCTAATTACGTACATATTTACCGTATTTTTATAGACCTCTATAAGTGTGACAAAGTAACCTCCTGTAACTCTGTAAGCTAGAAACTCGGGATAGTGAGAAACCTCTATAAGAGATAAACAGATCGCGGTTGGTTGAGCTCTCACTTATCCAGGTTTGACTGTATTATATAATGTTCTTCTCTCAGCAGCAACCTTCCGCTATATTGAATCGCAAAACGACGACATTTTATTTTTCATATTTTCCTTAATCTAAATATAACTTGCCAATTTTGGGAGGCAGCCATACCGGATGTATAATATACAAAAATATAATAATATTTTTTATGAAGAAACGTTAATACTTTGTACATACCCAATATAACACTTTCATTATTTTCCTTAGCAGAGAATAATATAAATAAGTTAGGATAAATAATACACTATGTTACTCTACCGCACGTGTCATTTGTAATACTAGCGTATGTAAGTTACCTAGCCACGAACTGCGAGGCGGGCCGTTTGGGCCTGTACTCCGGATGACCCTTGAACACCAAGTGGGGGAACGCGGAGCTGAAGTAGGCAGATTGTCACATTACTAATAGGACTCATTAGGGAGAATTCCCCAATAATAGTTATTATTATTAGATGTCAGTAGAAGTAAGCATTTATAGCCAATTGCATTACTGGTATAGGATTCGGTACCAAGTGGGAGTATTCACTCGTTATCGGGCCCGAGTTAGTCAGTTCGTCTGCCGTGTGACCGACCGTGAATCTCGGCATTTTGTTTGTATGGATAGGCCGACCACTGAAGTATTGCAACACAAGCGCCAATACAGGCGGAGAGACAGCACACGGCGGGTTTAGTCGGTGAGGGCCCCACACTAACCTACTACACTACTTCATTGCCCCCAACAACAGGGTGTGCGGTTTAGATACATTTAATCCCACCTTAAAAGAAAGGGGGGGATAAAACCGTCCATTAATTGATTGCCCACCCGTGAAATTAAATGGTCAGCTGATGCTTGGCAGTATTCTTAGTTTTGTTGACTTCAAGAGCGGCGTCCAGCTACTTACTTAATGGTAATTCGTTATCAAATTCATTTTTATGTTTAGTATATTTGACTTTAACATAACTTTATTGAGTATTATGGTTCAAGGTTAATATAAGAAAGAAAGGAAATAAATTGATTTAATTTGTCACCTCACACATCATTACTTGTTAACAAAACATGTAAATATAACAATAGTTTGGGAATGTCCCTCTTTCTTTTAAGGTGGGATTAAATGTATCTAAACCGCACACCCCGTCGTTGGGGGAAATGAACAGGGTAGTGTGGGGCCCTCACCGACTAAGCCCGCCGTGTGCTGTCACTCCGCCTGTATTGGCGCTTGTGTTGCAATACTTCAGTGGTCGGCCTTATCCATACAAACAAAATGCCGAGATTCACGGTCGGTCACACGGCAGACGAACTGACTAACTCGGGCCCGATAACGAGTGAATACTCCCACTTGGTACCGAATCCTACACCAGTAATGCAATTGGCTATAAATGCTTACTTCTACTGACATCTAATAATAACGTTATTATTGGGGAATTCTCCCTAATGAGTCCTATTAGTAATGTGACAATCTGCCTACTTCAGCTCCGCGTTCCCCCACTTGGTGTTCAAGGGTCATCCGGAGTACAGGCCCAAACGGCCCGCCTCGCAGTTCGTGGCTAGGTAACTTACATACGCTAGTATTACAAATGACACGTGCGGTAGAGTAACATAGTGTATTATTTATCCTAACTTATTTATATTATTCTCTGCTAAGAAAAATAATATTATAAATTAATCAGCAGCTCCAAATTAAAAAAAAAGTGAATGGTAACAAGTATGTGCGAATTAAAGTAGTAGTTTAATGAATTTATTTTGATTATTTACATACTTGACTGATAAAATGAGCTATGAAAGTTTTCGTGGGACTTTTTTCGTGTTTTACTATTGATCACCGCACCCTATGTACCTACTCGTATGTAAGAAAAATGCTGGCATGTATACAGAATGCAAGCATTTAAGCTATAAGTATAGGTATATAATTTATTTTCGTGTGGTGACGGACTAAGAATACAAATGTCACCACCCTATTCTTTCCCGCGGGTGTCGTATGAGGTGACAGTGTGATGGGGCCATTTTCGAGAACTGGCTCAGGTACATACCTATAGTACGGGACCTCGACTTCCACAAGCTTGTATTTCAGAGCAAGCTGTTGGTGAATAATCTTAGCTACTTGATTAAGTCTGTGCAAATACTCGGCGTTAGCGAGACTAGAACAACCCGAGACTACATGCCCAAGGAATTCACCTGGATGGTGACAGGCACGACAGATGTCTGCTGTCTCGTCCCTCAGGATATATCTCCTAGTTCTCCTATCTCTAGTTGTTCGTCATGACAACTTCGTCAGTAAATGCACAGACAAACCTTCTGTTTCCCCAAATAGGTTGCCGAAACGTAGCGAGGCCACCGAAGCTAAAAAGTCTACGTCGGGCCCATTTAAGACCCGATAAAATCTCCCGTGGGGCTCCTTGCTCTGCCATACACTCTTGCGGCCATCAGTACTGAGTACTACAGGTCTGCACCAGTTCTCCTTAGCTAAGAAGAGTGGGTTGAGTCCGGAATCTACAGCGAC
Source organism: Leucoma salicis (assembly GCA_948253155.1). Classification (NCBI taxonomy): domain Eukaryota; kingdom Metazoa; phylum Arthropoda; class Insecta; order Lepidoptera; family Erebidae; genus Leucoma; species Leucoma salicis. The sequence goes on from OX411803.1 coordinate 26,647,008, forward strand.
CACATCACGATGCACAACCCCATCAGCACAGAGAAAATATTCCCTAAGGTTGCACACCTCGCGATTTTGCAAGGTCTTGGCATTCAGGAATCCTCGACCTCCACAGTTTCGCGGGATGTACAACCTCATTACTGAAGAACGAAGGTGATGCGTACGAAATGTGGTCATGAGACTGCGGACCCTCCTATCCAAGGCATCGAGTTCAGTCTGAGTCCACCTGTGTATGCTGAAAGAGTACATAAGAAGTGGCATGCCTCAACCGTTGCGCGCAGCATGTTGGCTGATGGCCGTATCAATAAGAAGGAGCTCCTTTGTACCACAGCTTGCGCTCCTACATCCACTCTGAGACATAGATAAGATCGAATTTGTTTCAATATGTTTAACAATTTTGGATATCAGAATAGATTCAAGTAGCTTATAGACCGACGGTAAACACGTAATCGGTCTATAATTACTTGGTTCCGTGGTACTTCCTGATTTATGGAGCAAATGAGTAATGCCAGTCGTCATAAAATACGGCAACGTCCCCAATTCTAGGGCCATTGGAACTGAGAAGCCAAACGAGCATGTGAACTGCGTAGCCATTATTATTATTATAAAATTACAAACACTACGGTAGGTAAAAAAAAACTAAAAACTACGAGTTGATCACAGAATAAGTTCAGTAGTATTATATTGTCTCTAATACCTCGAGGTAGTTTATGGTTGCACTACTCATGGCTGAACTTCACCGGCATTTGAATGATCGTTTTATAAGGACTTCAGATGATCGTTTCATAAGGTCTTCAGCCTCAGACAGTAGGATAATCAGTCTTTACTTTTTAGATTATGCACCTCCAACTAGTGACCCAAGTCTTGGTCTTAGGCTCAGACCTCAGACAACAATAGGATCATAGATGACAACCGCAAAACCAGAATTATAATCAAGAGACCAGAATGAAGAAGGAAAATTGTTACGCCCAACGGACAGCGCCAGAATCTCTTTAGTATATACTCTTTGGCCAGAATCAAGAATTATAGTCCACACAGCTCTCGAGACTTGACCGTTCGAGATTCGAGAGATTTGAAATTTTAAATAAATGTTTCTTTTCTTTGAGGCCTGTCATTTTATGAATCCTATTTTGAACATTGATACAGAATCTAAATTGGGTTTGGCAAGTTTCCTTAAATTGAGCTGAGATCAACTTGCCTATCTTTACAACTTGCTATCCTTACATGTAATAGATTGTATGTATTAGATGGCTTTGGTGGCGATCGAATGATACTTATTATTGAGTTTGTTCAATAGATATATCTGTACTATTACAAAGTTGTTACCTGGGATAACCTATAAACCATATGTCTGCGCCGTAGCCACCGCCTTTCCGCGGAAGGAGGAATTATAAGAAGTCTGCTGAGCAGGTTCATAATTTGCGGTAGGAGAACGTTAAATAATCACAAATGTTTTGCTGATTTATTATTTTAAAGTAAAATCTTGAATTTAAGCACTGCTAGTTCATTGCCCTTTTAGTTTCTATAAGTTATTTTACCATAGTGTCGATTTTTGTTGTACAGTGTAGAATTCGCTAAGTTACAAATTTCTCAAGCTGTAGAATTCTTAAGATATGTAATAGTCACTTTTCGAATACTTGAGCGCGTTCCACATGGCACGTACAACACGCAAAACGATCGCTAAGCCGTTCCACTTGACGATCTCAGTTGATGTAGTAGCGATGAAAACAGCATTTTTGCTCACGTCAAGGTCACAATGACTCATCTAAAGAGTTGGGTCGAAATAAGTTATCATAATTATATTTTTGCTCCTTCAAATTTTGTTCAACGTGCGGCCACAGCTAAATACAACTCTACTCTAGAAGAACTTTCTTTTAGTTGAACTCATCAACTAAAAGAAATGTAATAGATGATTTTGTAAGTTACAACATCAGTATTAGGATAGACTGTGACCTTGATATTACTGATGGTGACTTATAGATTCGCTAAATAAATAGCTACATACAATAATTTTTAATTTAATAAAACATACTAATTTCATAACTTCTTAAATTAAAAAGAGTATTGTTGTAAAAATGCGAAAGGGTAATAGTTCGGACATATAGAAAGAATGCCGGACGAGTGTTTGATTATGAAGATATACAATACAAAAGTGGAAGAATGTAGGTACAGAAAGAACCAAGACTTATCTAGACCAAATCGCTCAGGCATTGAAGGAAGGTATGAGTCACGCGTCTCCGAAACCGGCGAGCGTGTATGAAGATAATTATAAATTTTGAGGAATCGAGAGATGTATGCAAGAATAGAGCCTTTTGGCACTCTGCTCTCTCTGTGACGATAAGTAAGTAAGAAAAAAGACTTACCATTATCTCTTCCTTTTCTCTTTTTCTTTCCACTGGAACTGGAGGACTTTGATGTCTTCTCCGATTTATCTTTACTTTTCCAACGGCTTAGCATTTTCACTTATTCTAAATATTCACAACACATCTTACACATATCTTTGCACTAACTATGTTACGTTAAATAAAACATTTTGGTTTTATATGAAATATTTTATGTTAGTAGTAGAATACATCTAATACTTTTCAAAAATGTTCCAAAAAAGTTTAAATTTTAAAATCACTTTGCGCACTACTACACTAGATATGTATTTTTGGATTATTTCAATTCCAGTTTTAGCAAATATATTATAATTACATTTCTGTTTATTTATGCCACAAGAACACTTTATTCACTTTATATTTCATTGTATATTTATTGCATGTAATAATTATTTAAAGCTGAGTCTAATTTCCAATATTAAATTGCCTAGAAGATTAAGAAATTGCGGTTAGGTACATGTTTAAAATAATCTTGAGTTTACCATCCTTAAATGTATAATCCTACGCCCGTAAGAATGTACTTACGAGTACTACTGGCATGTGTAGCTAAAATGCCAACAGTAAAAAATCTGATGTTTTAGTATTAATAGCTAGTACCCGCGACTTCGTCAGCGTTAAAGATTTACTTTCTAAATTCGACCCCTATTTTACTCGCGATTTTATAAAACCATTGAAATGTATGTGTATCCTATATCAAACATAAAATGAAACTTAACATTCTTAATTAGAAAAAGACTAAATATGTGTGTTTCTATCTCTAAATTAGGAACCTACCAAATCACCCCCTCATTCCCTTCCCTTTATTATTTTAACTAACTACTTCCTCAGCTCCTCTATATCATCATTCCTCTTCATGTCCTTTCTTGCTTTTCTTGGGGGGGATTACTCGCGAAGGTTGCCTTTGGTCTATAGGTTACCACGCCAACCACCCAAACGGGGGTGGCAACCTTACCGTCTTACTCACCATCAAGCCATACAGCCTAGTATAATTATGTGTTATAAACATTGATGTATAAACAAAAACATAGCATCAAGCCTGTATTCCCCGAAGGGGTAGGTAGAGGTGTATTACACACCCACGATTCACCAGCTATGCTAGCTATTTAAGTCCCATGTAATAGGGGGTGAGCCTATTGCCGTCTACCGGGCACATTGCCAAACTCCAGGCTGCTACTGAGAATCTCTCTTTTTACATACAATAACACTGCCCGACCCGGGAATCGAACCCGAGACCACATAATCAGCAGTCGCTTATTATACTACCTCTGCACCACAGAGGCAGTTGATGTATAAAACAGAGAAGATCCACAACTAGGCACTAAAAGTATAAATTAGTGCAGATTACGCTTTCCTGCACTGGTTTCGTTTAGTATTGTTTTCCGCAACGTATCAATGTGCCTAATAATACCAAAATCTCTTTTGAAAAACTCATTGACTGTCTCTTTTCCTCTCGTTCTTTCTGAATAGTGTCATTAAGCTCACGCACGCACTTAAAAGTTGTTATTATTTTATAAAATCATAAATACATATTGCCACGCCTTTTTCCCGTAGGGGTAGGCAGAGACCACTTCTCTTCCCTTACTATGATCCTAACACACATCTTTGGCTTCATATACTTTTATCAGCGCTTGCATGCATGCTCGTTGGTTTCGAGTAGGTACTTTTGACCTGGCCTTCCTTAAGAACGTCTCTGATCTGGTCAAAATACGTTGTATCCGATATGTAGAGTGGGTCGTAAAGACAATTGTGATGTGCCGATTGGGTATGACCGTTGGTCAGTGCGATAGCTTAGCGACTTAGAGCACTTCCCCGGATTGGAAGGGACGCAGTTCGAATCCCGCTCGCAATAAAATTCTCTTTTTCCACATTCTCAAATAATTTAGAAAGAAAGAAAATAATTTTAAAGCCACTAGTAATAAAGGATAAAACAAAAATAAATAAACAATTTGTAATCTATTATAAGTCTTAAAAAAACTATTAAACTAATGCCAATTGAAATATTATAGAAATCGGAATATCTAAAATAAGTCTTTAAAAAAGTTATTAAACTAATGCCAATACTCTTTAACTCATAAACATAACTAAAATTATTTTGTTAAAAAACAACTTTTAGCATGATGTTATGGTACTTTAATAACCACATCAATGGTTACCATAGCAACGGTTGACATGTGTTTGTGTTGTGATAATGAGTGTAGAAGTCTGAATACGATAGCAGATAAAATATATATTTTGGATATAATAGGAGTTTCGTAAAATCCTTCTTCTTAGCGAGCGTCTACGTCGTGAAAGGAGTATCTATGCAAAATTTCAAGTCAATCCGTCGTATGGTTTCGGAGATATCGTGATGAGTCAGTGAGTGGTAAATCGCTTATATAAATATATATATATTGATTAAGAATTATTTAACAACAATTTTAGATTACAACCATACTTCAACAGGAAGACACAACGGACAAACTAAAGAAGGTGGTTTTCGAGCGGAAGGGGGTTCTGCGATGGATTCTAAGCAAAGTAGGTACTTGCGTTACGTTTTACATATATGTAGGTACGTCAGATATGTTCCGAAATCCGACCGCGTGATGTTTACGCCCAATTTAATTGAAATGCTATTTTTCAGATGATTATTAAACAATTTCTTTTGCTTGTTTTTTTTATACTACATGGGTGGCAAACAAGCATACGTCATAGAAGAGGATAGGGAGTGCTGTTGTGTTTCGGGTGGTGGGTGAGAGCGCTGGAGGCCCTAACCCCCTTCCTATCCAACTCCTACCCCTTTCCTTGGAGATGGCGACGCGCGAGTAATGCTTCTGATGTTGCTAGCGTCTATAGGCTACGGTAACCGCTTACCATCACTAAGGCCCGCGTAGTATGCGTAGTATAAAAAAAACCACGAGTACTCTGTAAAGCGCGAACGACGAGGAGATGTGAGATTCGTTTGATCAACACCTATTTAATTAGTTTAATTAACTTAAGGCTTTCACTAGTGATTTATGAGGAAATTATAAAATTTATTAGAAAACACGGAACTTTGCTGAAGCCGTAGAAATTAAAGCTTTTGCGAAAATTTTTACCTAATACAAATTAAGAGAACATTTACATTTAAATGTGAAAAAAGAAGAAGAACATAACCCTAAACAGCAGAAAATACTAATAAAATAAACTAGGGGTATTAATATTAATACATTAATTATCTGCTGCATGCACCCCATATGTTTCGTTTCTAATCTTACAAGTATTTTAATTATTTTATTTACAATTCTCGTGTCACAGTGTGTGTCGCAATTCTCCTCCAAAACGGCTTAACCGATTCTTATGAATTTTTGTGTGTATATATACAGTAGGTCTGAGAACAGGATGTTAACTATTTTTCATACCCCAAAGAGATAAGGGTGAACAACTCAAAAAAAAAATATTATATTTTGAAACATATTTTTGATTTTTATTTTGTTTATGATTCGGCATATAAGTTAGTTAAGTATTTATTTCTACGCTATAAATTCGCTAAATCTAAATAATAAATAAAAATCTTCAGAAATAATTAATATGGCAAAACAACGTTTGCCGGGTCAACTAGTTATTTTATACTTTTAGTCCGTTATAAAAACATGGTAGATTAAATTTGTTTTTTATTTTATTATTATTTTTTCTTATTCATCAAGCAAACTTGTTGTTGTGTGCACCCCACGTATAACCTACAGAAAACTAAATAGCAGGATTAGATACAGGTATTGTAACCGGTAAAGTATGAGAAGCGTTGTGGTAGTTAAACCTAGCAGTGAAATAATAAAACCCGTAGATTTATTTGTCACGTAAGTATACAACTTCAGCAAGATTTTAAAAAACAAATAATCTTACATGTACATTTTGAACTGTTACTGCACTTGAAACACCTTTCGGCTATTTTCAAAACAAGAGAGCATTGTCAATGTCATTTTTTCATGATTAAAAAATATTTGTGTCTAAGCATGACACAACTTACCGTAGAACTATATTTATATAATTATGCGTAGGAAATGCGCTAAGAACATTGCTTAGGTTATTCATATCCCAGGTGAGTACAATGGTTATTTACAAAGTGTACCTCAGAGTGCTGACCTATATTTTACCATGAAATATTCAGTATGATGTATATTTTTTGTACAGGTGCTTGTATAAAGAAAATAGGCTCTTAGCTAATAATCTCCAAAGGACTAATTTACTTACTTTAGTTTAGTACACATTAATTTTATGTTTTAGGCGTTACCGCAGCCCCACTCACGTAGAATATTTCTTTTTGTAAATAAAGAGCTTTACCTGCTTCAGAACTTTTAAATAAACATATTATTTATGATAACTAGCAGACCAAAAGTTAGTGCTTAAGTTATATCTTAGGTTCCCGATATAGTAGCGAGATAAAACGTATACCAGTTCTTAAGTCTAATTTAACTATCGTATCGTTTTAAATTTAGCTATCGTATAAAAAAAATTGCATGAAAATTCTTTTAATAGTTTTACGTAATAAGGGAACAAACAAACATAATAACAAAAGAAATCTAAAAGCAATTATTTTCGTTACAGAAACACCCGCTTAGGCAGAAGGCGAAGACACAGTGTTGCGCGTTCACTGCAATGAGTGCGTCCTACATTTGTGGTGGCGCCTCAGTTTTGATAGGATCCTTGGTATCGAAATTTCCAGCACAGTCCAATTCAGGAATCATTTGTTAAATCCAAATTGGCAAACAAAAGACTGGTCGGTAGTTCACACTGAGACAGTGAGTGACTTATGTGTAAAGCACAAGTCCGCCTTCACGTGGATCACATCTATGGGAAGGCGCACCAAAATACTACAGTTCGATTACTTGACTCCCTGCAAAGGCGTAAAGTAATCACAACGGATCTTTGTGTCTCTGAAGTTAGGCAAACAGCAAGAAGCTTGTGCCGGAATCATACGACTAGATTAGTGCTGACCAATTCAAATGTTATTACTCGATTGATGAAACTATCAAATGGGATCATTATGTTTTCATATCTAATTGATTAGGTCCTATTTATTATTTTTAGATTCAATAAAAAGTTAATAAAGAAGTGAAACTTTACTTAGCTCTTAAAAGGCAATGCCTTCTGTCATATTATGTAGGTAATTAGTAATTACTAATGCCTACCTAAAAGAAAACGTAGGTATGTGTTTATGTAGATACAATATACAGCTACTTACTCTGTCATGTCTGATAGAGTCGAAGGCGATTAGATTGTTTCTCAGCTTTTAAGATCAAAAAAGGTCTTTTTTGTTAAGATTGGAAAAAATGTACCTAACCGCACACTCGTTCGAGGCAACGAACAGGATAGTATGAGGCCCTCGCCCACTAAATAAACCCGCCGTGTGCTGTCTCTCCGCCTGTATTGGCGGGCCACTGGAACTGTCATATTACTTCAGTGGTAATATGGCACGTCCTGCCCAAATATTGGCTTGCCGGCTATTAGCAGCCCCAGTATATTTCGATATTTGAATGTTAGGTTACATAAGAGTAGCGGTTGGGTTTGAGGTCAACATTTTTTTATACGCAATACAGGTCAAATAGTACAGAAGAACACAAATTTTCGTCAAAAATTTATTTTAAATGACTTTCATCCCGGTTAATGACCGTAGCGCCATCCACCGAGTCAAATTAAACCTAAACATAGATCAATATACAAAAATATTCTAAATAATAAATTGAATATTCGGAATACCTACTTTGATAAAACTAATGTTCTCGTTACAATTAATATAAGTAGTTATTATTTTACAATCGCGCGTCTTATGATACTATGATAGCTATACCTAATTGGTGGAAAAGAAAATATGTTTTCCGTAAAACTCATGTAGACCTACTTGTAAAATTGGCTACTAATCAACCATAATATTACAATTAGCATATTAGTTTCTGATATTTACGCGAATTTGATTTGACATTATTGCACGCTTCATACGCGAAGCGGTGAGGTACTGCTCTCGCTTCACGCAGAACAACTGGTTTTTTAACAGGTTCCCTGTCCCATGAATCATATATGATACATAACAATTAAATTTTTATTGTGTCTACAAACGGACAGGGAATGGGTTAAACTTAAAATGTCTCTATTTATCATATATTGCACTTGTAAAATAATATATACACACACACATATCAAGAAAAAACGCTATTTTAACACTCATGATATTTTTGATGCCATTTTTGTTATTTAAACTAGTTAAAAAACTGTTTAAAAAAGTTCTGTCTTGGACGTCGGAGTGTTGTAGGTATGTTCGGATAATGTAAAAAATTTAAATTGATATAGGGATTACTGGATGTTTTTAACCCTCAATTCACTACCTGGGTCTAGTGGACCCATACCAGAGCTTTAAACACTTGGTACTTCATATTTTTCGCGCTCAGGTTCATGGGCTCTTCAGTACCTTCCAGCAGCCCGCTAAACGTGACAGTGACAGGATATACGTATGCGCCGTTTGCAAGGTGAGTATTTGTACTTGTATGGGTCCCGTGGAGCCATACTAGTGAATTATGTTAGTTTATGATTTTGTATCAATTCCCTCTTTTATTGTTTTAGCATACAATAATGAATCAAAATAGACCTGGATCAAGCTCTGTGATCATATATCAATCATCTTAGTTAGTAAATCAACCTCATGACTTTACAATGAAAGATTGCCGATGGAGCCTCGTTAGTCAATAGCTAGCAACAGCATCACAAAAAATCTATTCCATAAAATTTTGCCATTGATCAGCCAGAAAAGCTTGCAAGAAACAAGAAGAAAAATTGTTATTCTTGTCACTATAAAAAGAAAACCAAACTGTTTACCTTTGTTATACTTGTTCGAAGCCCATGTGCTTGGCATGTGCTAGAAAGATATACAGGCAATGCTCTGTGAAAGACTAAGTTCAACCATTGCACGTTTTTTATTTTTGTATGGAAGAGAGATATTTTTTTTGTTGTTTTTGGTACTCAAGTATTATATTTAAGAAATAATACCTCATACAAGTTTGTAACTTCTTATTTTTTTATTTGGAATATTTTTATTTCTTGCCATCCCAAAGAGGGCCCATTATTATAAGCTTTTTGTGATACTTAATTAATAAGAGTATTTGTTTTTATAACTTATTGGTTGTGACTTATAAAAAGGATGCTTAAACCTTACAATACAATAACTTTTGTATAAATAAACTCAGGTATTTTATTTTTTATTCACCTGTCAAAAATGTGGTCCATGGGACCCATACTAGTTAATCAAGTTACACTTCAATAGGTAGTGAATACTTTTTATACCGGGTGTAAATCTCATTATACGAATAACGCCAGGCAAAGATGTAACCAAATAGGTACCTGTACCTACCTGTGATAATATGGCCCATACCATTTTCGTCGATAACGACTGGTTTTAAAGTTAGCAATTTTTTAGCCTCCGTCGAATCATTAATAACGCAACTTAAACCATGACAAAGGTTTCGATCCACTGTAGTTTTTGGAGTAAATCGGTGATTAATGGCTTTATCACCTAAAATCTAATTTAGATAGACAACATAACAATTCTATCACACATTCAATTTAAAAAAATGGAAAAGAATTTGCAATTTCCATGAAAAGACAGATGCAAATTTCCACCACGATGTTCAGAATCGAGTACTGAACCCATAATATCAATTATCGGTATGATGTCATAAGCATCCTGTAGATATGCCTATCGATCCTGTAGATATATTCGAGAAACTTTATCACCAAATCCTGGAACTAGTGTAGTACCTTTAAATTTATCTTGACAAATCGCAGAAATCCTAACTCGATGGATTTGTGTGGTTCAATTAAAAAATTCCGGCAGCCACCTTCGAGTTCCATCATCAGATCTTGCATGTTATGTAGGTTGTCCCATTTCTTTGAAAAATGCAAACGGGCCTAAATTCAATCAAACTATTTTATTACAGATTTCATAATATCGTCATGATGTCAACTGATTTACATAATTATTATGCATGTAAATATATCAGCTTAATCGAAACCGGGAGTTGATTCAAATTTAGTCTAAAATTATTTCTCGTTACGCGAGATAATCACTTTTTATTCTTGATTGATCTATTATTTAGAATTTATTACAAATTTATTGGTACTATTAAATATACAGGAATAATTGATTTTGCATAAAATAAAAAAAAAATGCAATGTATTATATTTTTAAAGTACGCCATCTAGTGCATTTATGGTGCATTACTTGCATTCCCAGTGCAAACCATTTTCGCTGTCGTCCGTAATATTGTAATATACAGTTAGATGTCACTACAGGAGAGACTTCACCTTAGATATAATATATCTATGGACTACACATACGACGAGCACAGATAACCCATATTGACAGATGAGAATCAATCTTTAGTTATAACCATAGACTAAGTATATAACTTTAGACTCGCTACTATTTTAATAGTAAGGATGAAAAAAAAGATGCACATATTAGGTTACCTATAGTAAGAGTGAGGGAGACACATGCATAAGTTTTTTATCCTTTTCGCGTATGCGTTATTTTAGTTGGGACCCAATTCAACTGGCTGGTCTGGCTCCCAATAAAGAGCCAACCGTCATCCGGCTAAAACAGGTAGTGTCTACGTTATAAAAGGTATAACCGTAGAAACATTATATGCTCATAATAGAGACGCTCTCAGAATATGCAGTGCCGAGAACATGGACCTCTTATACAAGAGGACTGTGCGCTTTGTAATTCTGTGTATACAAAAATACACTTTATTCTCAATAAAGAAGGTTTATATTTCAAATGAAAAGATCAGCGAGCCATGTGAGACCGCTAGTACGAAGTGACGGTGTCCTTTTCCTTTGACACACGAATTCTTAGGCTTAGCACACTTTGCGAATTTTATTCACACGATTTAACACAAAATTCTGTGACATTAATGGAAATTGTATGAAGCTGATTTAAGATTTTAACCTGAAAATGACGCAGCCCTTTAAATATTTAGATATTTTTATATAACTATATTTTTAGCATTTGACATGCTTAGCGATATACATTAAACATAAAGTGTGAAAATGTGAAATCGAAAATAACTTTCGATTTCATATTTTTATCCTTTGTGTTTAAAGTATATTAGTAAGCATGTCAAATGCCAAAAATATTAAAAATAATATCTAAATATCAAATCAAGATTTGTTTTGTTGTTGTTCAGATTCGGTTGAGGACTGGGTAGAAACATAGAAAAATCGCTAGGAATTTTATACACAGTGCGTTCTAATTATGATTCTGAACGCGGATTATAAACTGTCAGAAAAAAAATCGCACGGCGAGATTTCGCAGTGCGTGCTAACCCTTACATAAAGAACAATTAGGGTGACAATAAATTTCCTTTTCCGGTTCATTCCAATCTAAGCCTTAAGGTTTTTAAACTCAGAAGGGCTAGTCAGTTCACGAAAACTAAATTAAGAAAAAAAACTGTCAGTCACAATATAGTAATTTTCCTCAAATGTAAGATTCTTATTATTTTATGACTTCTAACTATAGTTTAGGCTTTTTTTTTGTTTGCATGATTCAACAAATACGTCTGCTGAGATGATCAAGCTTGGAGGCTCATGTGTCTGGGAATCCTTCCTGATGCTTCTGAATTTATGTTGGAGCTCAAGAATGGTTCCCAAGGACTGGAGAAGTGCAGTCATCATGCCCTTGTTTAAAAACAAGGGTTCACGTTATGACTGTGCAAACTACAGAGCCATAAGCTTGACCATTTTGGCAGCCAAAGTGTATGGTAAGATTATTGAAAGGAGAATGAGTGTGGTGTCTGATGAATTTTTGTGTGAGGCACAAGGAGGTTTCAGGTGTGGAAGGGGATGCATGGATCAAGTGTTTTCTCTGCGCAACATTGTGTAGAATCATCTGACTGTGGGCCAGAGGGTTTTCTGCAGTTTTGTGGATTTAGAGAAAGCATTTGACACGGTTGTACGAAAGGACCTTTGGGACATTTTTCCGGAGTATGGTATTAACGGTACACTGCTACAAGCGCTGCAGTCCAACTACATGGACTGCAGAGCTTGTGTGCGGCTGGATGATGGCATGTCACCCTGGTTTGATGTCAATATGCCGATATTGACATCAAACGTTGACGTTAAACAGGGCTGCGTTCTATCAGCCAGTGTTTATATCAGCCACTGTTTATCATATATCTGGATAAATACCTACAAAGGTTGAATGGAACTAATGTGGGAGTTCAGATGGGCAACTCAGTGGTTTTATTACAAATATTATTTTATTATTAGTTTCAACTCTCTGCTATATGCAGACGATGCGGTTTTATTACCGCAATCCGCGACTGAACTGACCTGCAAACCCCAGACGACGTAATGGCAGAAGATTGTAAGAAAAGGGGCCTACGTGTGAATGTGAGCAAAACCAAAATAATGGTTTTTGAAAGAGAGGAAGCCAGAACAGTTGTTAGAGTAGCAATAGAAAATGGTGTGTTAGAACAAGTGGATGAATTTGTATATCTTGGATGTGGATTCAGTCGGGATGGAAGGTACACCACTGAAGTGAATACGGAAAATAGAGTAAACGGAGCATTGGGACAACTTCTCGGCCGTCATCACCTCAGCCAGAGGGCACGTGTCGCAATACACAACGCAGTGCTTGTCCCATCGTTATTATATGGAAGCGAGAGTTGGGTATGCAAAAAGGAGCATGAAAGTAAAATCAATGCGGTCGCAATGCGATCTCTGCGGAGAATCTGTGGAGTGAGGCTGACTGACCGCATTCGTAACGACGACGTAAGAGAGCGAGTAGGTATAAAAGAGTGTATTGGTGTAAAGATGCGAAAGGGAATGCTCCGATGGTTCGGATATGTGGAAAGAATGCTAGACTAGCGACTAGTTAAGATATACAATGCGAAAGTGGAAGGATGTAGGTACAGGGGGAGACCGAGACTCACCTACCTAGACCAAATCATAAGAGCCGACTGAGGGAATACCGGAGGAGTTGGCAGCAGCACTTCCTCGAGTATTAACAACATCCACTGCGATCACTACCCCGCCTCCGAAGCGTGGCGATTACGGCATTATCCCCCATTTTTGGGGAGGCCTATGTCCAGCAGTGGACGTTAAAAGGCTTATGGATGGATGGATGGATGAATGGAAGAACTGGATAAAATTTCATCAAAATCGGTTCACTACATGAAGGTGAGAGCAAAACCAAAAGTAACAAAAAATTAAAATTTCTCTTTGTTTTCAAACATATGGTCACCCAAATAGAGTGAGATAAATTGACCTCGTACCTACTATCTCACTAGGACCGTTTTTTGGTAGCAGTGCGCATTCCAGTTGTATACATGTTACTTCATGGTCGAGAAAGCGATAGCTTGACATATGATAACCGGAATAATTTAAGAAGATAACTATTATTATAAATTTGTAGACTAAAAATGCACTACCTGTTTTAGCCGGATATCTACAAAAGAAATTGCAGTTATGCTTATATTTTGCTTTATTAGAACGTGTGACATTAGCACATTATAACATGATTAATGAACGTTCTTTATTACGCAATTACAAAAACGAGCTTACTTACAGATGGGGACGGTTGGCAACCTTACTTTCGTTAGGAGCCAGTTAAATTGGCTCCAAACAAAAGTAAGGTTGCAAAAAGGATAAAAAGCTTGTACATGTGTCTCGTTTACTATTTTTATAACCTAATACGAGCATCCTTTTCTTCATTTTTAGTATTACAATAGTAGCGAGTCTATAGTTGTATACTTACTTAGTCTATGTAATATACTAAGGTCGTAGACAAATAGTTATGTACTTGGTATAAATATGACTACGGTATCCATCCATCCATCAGCCTTTTAACGTCCACTGCTGGACATAGGCCTCCCCAAGAGAACGCCACAACGAGCGGTCCTGTGCCGACCGCATCCAACGGCTCCCCGCAGCTTTGACCAGATCATCGGTCCATCTGGTGGGGGGCCGTCCTACGCTGCGCCGTCCGATACGTGGTCGCCACTCGAGAACCTTTCGTCCCCAACGGTTATCGGTTCGTCGAGCGATGTGGCCTGCCCATTGCCACTTCAGCATGGCAACCCGGCGGGCTATGTCGGTCACTCTCGTTCTCCTACGGATCTCCGTATTACGGATTCGATCACGTAGGGAAATACCAAGCATAGCCCGCTCCATGGCCCGCTGAGCGACTTTGAGCCTTGATATGAGGCCAACATTCAGAGACCACGTCTCTGTTCCGTATGTCATCACTGGTAACACACACTGGTCGTAGACCTTCGTTTTCAGACACTGCGGAATATTGGACGAGAAGATCTTCCTTAGCTTCCCGAACGCTGCCCAGCCGAGTTGGATTCGTCGATTGACCTCTTTCTCGAAGTTGTGCCTACCTAACTGGACTGTTTGTCCCAGGTAGACATAATGGTCGACAACTTCGAGAAGCGCACTCCCGACTAGGACCGGTGCTGAAATGACATGGACATTAGACATGACTTTCGTCTTGTCCATGTTCATTTTGAGACCCACTAGTCGGGAAACCCTGCTGAGATCATTGAGCATGGTGCCAAGGTCCTCCAGAGATTCTGCCATGACTACGATGTCGTCGGCATATCGAAGGTGAGTGATGTATTCGCCATTGATGTTGATGCCGAATCCGGTCCAGTCCAAGAGCTTGAAGACATCTTCCAATGCAGCGGTGAAGAGTTTCGGGGACATAACGTCTCCCTGTCTAACACCTCTCTGCAGTTGGATCGGTCCCGTACTCTTGTCCTGAACACGGACTGACATGGTGGCGTTTCTATACAAGCACTTCAGCACTTCGATGTACCGATTGTCAATTTGGCACCGCTGAAGGGACTGCAGCACCGCCCAAGTTTCGATCGAATCGAAGGCTTTCTCGTAGTCCACAAACGCCAGACACAGAGGCCGATTGTATTCTTCGGTTTTCTGTATAATTTGGCGTAGCGTGTGAATGTGGTCTACGGTACTATAGTAGCCTTTTCGGAACCCGGCTTGTTCGGGAGGCTGGAAGTCGTCAAGCCTGCGCGTGAGTCGATTTGTAATGACCCTCGAAAACAACTTATAGACGTGGCTCAAGAGAGAGATGGGTCTATAGTTCTTCAAGAGGGTTCTGTCACCTTTCTTGAAGAACAGCACCACCACGCTTCTGGTCCACGACTCTGGAACGTCGCCCCCGAGAACGACGGAATTGAACAGCCTCTGAAGAGCTTTTAAGACCGGCTTTCCGCCTGCTCTCAGAAGCTCTGTAGTGATTCCGTCGTCTCCCGGTGCCTTTCCGTTCTTTAGTTGTTTGAGAGCCATTCTGATCTCGTACAGGCTGACGTCCGGGATATCTTCGGTAAAGTGCCGAGTTAGCTTGGATCTGGGGTCTTGGACCAAGCCAACAGCAGGGCTCTGGGATCTGTACAACTGTCCATAGAACTGCTGGACCTCTCCCAAGATCTCATCTCGAGAAGAAATGATAGTGCCGTTGTTGGTCCTCAGTTTAGTCAACTGACTTTGGCCAACAGACAGATCTCTTGCGAACACTTTCGAGCCTTGGTTCCGCTCTATCGCCTCTTTAATACGGGTAGTATTAAATTGGCGAATATCGTGTCGCACAGCTTTGGAGATCTGTCTGTTTAACCGCCTTAGGCAGGACCAATCGGCTGAGGTCTGGACTATCATTTCTTTTCTCCTCTCCATGAGTTTGAGAGTATGGTCCGAGAGTTTACGGTTCCTACTGACGCGACGGGCCTTGAAGTAAGTCGACCCGACGGCGTGGACAGTTTGCACGAACCTGCTGTTCGTATCGCTCGCTGATTCACACTCATCTAGACATTGGAAGCGATTTTGTAGTTCGAGCTGAAAGCTCTCGGGGTTCTGGTATTGGGCAGGTGTTGGTCGGAGCGTAGACTTCATCAAACGCGACCTCTCGACTTTTGTTCTAATATTCAAGATGCCCCTGACTAGTCGGTGATCACTCCCAGTTTTAATCCTGCTGATCACTGAGACATCATTGAATATGTGTCGTTTGTCCGACAGGATGAAGTCAATCTCGTTTTTCACTGAACCATCAGGGCTAATCCAGGTCCATTTTCGCTGGGGCTGCTTCCTGAAGAAGGAATTCATCATGAAGAGGCATTCCTTCTCCAGAAAATCAGCCAGCATCTGGCCCCTGTGGTTCCTCTGCCCAAATCCATAGTGCCCCACCTTCAGCTCATCGTCTGTCCTTTTGCCTAGTTTCGCGTTAAAGTCTCCCATAACCACCGTGAAATAGGTTTTAGACAAGTGGATGGCCTTCGAGATGTCCTCATATAGGGCCTCCACCTCGTCATCGGAGTGTGTAGAGGTCGGTGCGTAAACCTGTATGACCTTCAACGAATACCGTTTGGTTACTCTGAGTATAAGGTACGCTACCCTACTCGACACACTTTCAATCCTCTCCACGTTGCCTACGAGAGACCTGCGAACGATAAACCCGACACCCCCTTGGGACTGGTGGTCGCCCTCCCGGTGGAAGAGCAAGTTCCCGGACTGGAGGATTGTCGTACCCTCACCCTCTCTTCGGACTTCTGACAACCCTATAATGTCCCAGTGGATCTTGCTCAATTCCTCTTCCAGCTCGGTGATTCTCTCGTCGGTCCGAAGTGTCCGAACGTTGTGCGTTACCAGGGCCAGAGGTCGTTGTTTATGGTAGCCTATCCGCGACCGGAGATTCTTCGCACCCCCTGCTCCGCCGTTACCGGGCCCGCTACCGTTAGGCCACGGAATAGCGGAGCTGCCGTGACTGAGGGCCGTTTTTCGTTGGGTGCTCATTTTTTTTTTTGGGGGATACTACGGTATATATGTATAATAACTACTAAGCTAATAATAACTACTAATTATTACGTAATTCCTAAAATAAAAACTATATCGTTTATTTATCGATAAACACCAATAGAAAAAATTGTCACTTAGTGCTCCATTGACAACAAAAGATAATTATATTTTTTTCATAAACTGAACACCTATTAGTACGAAATTTCAGCAGATGACCTCTTAATCATGAAATCTATGTTTTAATCAAATTAATTAAATTTTTATAATTCTAATTTCACTACTTAAATTTTTAACTTCAAACTTACTGGAATTTGTGGCAAGATATCAACCACGCACCGTGACGTCCGCTTATAAGTCCTCCTAACAAAAAACAGAAGTGGCCAGCAAGAATTTTCTTCCGTTAAATTTGTTGTACATTTTCGTAAAAAATCTGTTAATATATAATTTTATTGGTAATAAGAATCTTTTATTTATTTATTAAACAACAGAAGCAAACTCGTACTAGATTTTTTGTCTGTCTGTCTGTTTGTTCATACGCGCGTCACGCAATAACTATTTTAACGGATTATACAGATTTTTTTGTTTGATAGCCCTTGATGAGACTTAAAATCCCACTGCTTAAATAGGGATCCTGAGATAATAAATATCCAACCTAAAAACTAGATTTGTATGTAGCGGAGTCGCGAGCAAAAGCTAGTGACTGATAATAATATGGACTAGATAAAATACAACGAGACTGCTGATATAAACTGTTAGTCGTAATATCATAAATTTCAAACATGACTTTCTAAACTATATCCATCAAGTAGGTAACTAAGCTTTAATAAATTGTAATTAATAAAAAAGTTTATATCATTTTATTAATCTAAAAAGTGTAATCAAAATTCAACTAAAGTAATAACTAGGTACCTAGAGTTTCACTATTATTTTAATAACTTTTTAAAAATAACCTGCTAAAAGCACCAGGTTCCAATTCCGGATTCGTATAGTAAGGACTGGATTTGATTGCCTTACACAATAACCTTTTTGGCAATAAATTTTCCGAAGATAACAGCATTTCTTTAGTATATACTCATTGGCAGCATTATCTATCTATCCTATGGAAGAAATGGCCGCGAGCTTTCCCGATCCGACGATAAAATAACATTTAAATAATAGGCAGTGCCTTTTGAACAAAATTCATTGATAGGAATTTGATTATTTAAGATAATCGTGATCGTGCCTTTTTGTTTTGTGGTTGTTTGTCATATTATTGTGAAATTACCAGTGTATATTGTGAAAGCAGGTAGGAACTACTGAAGTGTGGATTCAACAGGTAGGCTGACTATAACATTCATAAATTTACTCAGCAATTACCTACTATTACTGTAGTACCTATCGCCTTATTCCAGATAATATACTAAATGAAAACATTATCTTATAAATCTACGTAATTATTATGGTGATTTGTAACGCATAATACTAAAATTATTTAGGTATGTACCTACACCAAAATTTTATTCTGATATTATAAAGTTAGAGTCAAATATTTAGCTTAGCAATCATACACAAACTCATGGACTTCTCTACTTTGATTATATTGCATAAAAAGATATAAAATTATGTATAATTCTTCAATTTATTGAGTATTGATCTTATGTCAAAAGGCGTTTTGATGTTACGTACGCCTAAAATCATGTTTTGTGCTGTCTCGCATGAGTGTTTAGCAAAATATCTCCGATTTAACTTTATATGTACAAAATATTATTTTATATATATTTATTGTCTTTAGTAGTAAAAAGTGAAATAGTTTGAAAGATATTGTCTATGGCATTTTCCACCTTGTTTATGCTATAGACTTTGCATACACCGTAGACATCTGTTGATTTTAAAAGGAACTTTTGTCAAATGCGCATGATAATAGTACCAGAAGACTACAATAGATGTCGTAATAGTGGTACAGTTTCTTATACGGATTCCGTTTTTGGGTAAACGCTATTATAGAAAATTTGAAAAGTTTATTATGTGAGACGATTTATCTATATGGTATCTAGAAGTGTCTCTTAAATTTACCACGGCTTCAAAACGACTTCTCTTACCATTTGTAAGTAGTTGTTTAAAACCTACAATCTAACATAGATGGCGCATCTAATCCATTTCTGGAAATAAAATCTTTTTGAATTTATTCGAATTGATCTATTTTTCTTAATCTATTGAAAATGATTATAATTATTTAGCATAACTTGACTGTTTCTACCGATCATCATTACTAAGTCATTAGTTTTAAATATAAACAATAATATTTATATTACTTCTAAAATTTTAATATGTTTCAATACAATAATATATGTAAGTATTTGTTTTTATTCAGTCACTTTTACTCTATAGTAATAATAATGATTTTATAAATCATGTGTTCTAAATTTTACTTGTGAATAGGTACTATTTCTAGCTAATATAGGTATACCTATTATCGGAATATGTTCATATGACGTCTTCAAAACGTAATTATGTAATAATAAGTAATTATTTAATTCGTACTTTCAGGTATTTTTTCAATTTAAACGGCAAACGATTGTGCTTCTGGCCTATTGTACCTATTGTATATTTAGTTACGTTAGGTTACTTATATAGTGACCAGAGATTTTAAATATTTGTGATCGCAGCTGGTTATTTTTACTATTGGTTTTAATTTGAATAGTAAACATGTAGAATTAATATATCAAGTAGATCAATATTTTTAAATATAGATATAATTTCTTTAATATTATAACTTTAGCTAAACTTTTAGTAGGTATCTAGTTTTTATTATGCCCAATATAATATTTTATTGCAATGTTGAATTATGTTACTTTTTATTTTATTAAAATTCCAAATATCCCTTAGTGTGTGTGCATAAATTTGAAGCTTTTATTTCTTTTTAATAAATCTTATTACTTTTAACTAAAATAATTTACTTAATATGTTTTATTTAAATTGATACATACCTAAGAATAATAGGTATGATAAAATTCACGATAAACGCACAATAACTGTTAAAGAAACCGCGAAATTCACTAAAACCGATATGTATATAGTACGAAACACGTCAAACCAGCACTAATCCACGGCTCGTGAGATCTATCTGACTATCAGAGTGAGCCTTCACTAATGTATATTCTGGTGAATCCCAAGAACGTTTAAAGTTAACCGTACAGTCCCGGCCGAGACCAAATCCACACTGATAGTACCGTAGAATGCGGTAAGCTGCCGGGTGGATGGTATAGCATAGAGGGCAATAAAAAAGACACCCCTCCCCCCTCGACCATTACACCCTCTCGCGTTTGTGAATGCAGGGGCTACGCGCTGAGTAGGGCAGACGAATCCGCTTGTTAATCTGTTAGGACGATAAATCGATAGGTACTTGTTTTCAAGGTATTTTTTAAATCTTTTTTTTTATTTCGAGAAGTTTGTCCAGCAGTGGACGTTGAAATGCTGATGGATGGATAATAAAAACTTAAGGTCTATGATTTATTGAATTAGAATTTCCCCGTGCTCGATAGACTGCACAAGCAACGTAACAGTTCAAGGCCAAGTAATTGTAATAGCGTACCTATTGCGAGTTTGATTAAATTTAGGCAAGATATTGTTTACGAGTAAAAGCCACGTGTGATACTAACATTGTTATTGTAATGCGCGGGATAAATTCTATAGAATCTTTCTAATTAATATTTCTAAAAAATTAGCGTCATTATCACGTTACGTACCATTGTGTTACAAGCAGTGATACCCAAACTTTAGCATATTTCGGTGACTAGCTTTTACCTACGGCTTTGTTGCAAGCATAAACAAATTTTTTATAACCCTATTGGTTTACGTACGTCAGCAAAGCTCTCAGTTGGTTATTCAAAAACCTTCACTGTTTACATTTGTGGAAACTACATTGGATATTTTTTGAGTATATTGCGTGCAGATAGACGCGGCAGATTTAATTTTATAATGAATATGTATAGGATAGATAGTAGATATAGTGTACAATTATTTACTCATGTTACATTCTGGTTCAATCACGTTATTAAGAGCCTACGCCATTGCTACTGCAACATGTAGCTCGCGTAGCATCAATTTAATTCGCGTAGCGCTTACGTAGATCGTAGTAAGGTACTTAGCTAGGTTTACTATCTTTACTTTAACACTATTTAGACCAGTGCCGAAGCCTTTGAACTCGGGAAAAAGTGAAAAAAAAAATAGAACAGGATGATACCCATTGGAAAAGTAAGAAAATATAACAAAAATAAAAGGAAAAATAATTTACGGGCCATTTGAGGCCGGGAAGGGGGTG
The DNA here is from genome assembly GCA_948253155.1 of Leucoma salicis. Lineage (NCBI taxonomy): Eukaryota > Metazoa > Arthropoda > Insecta > Lepidoptera > Erebidae > Leucoma > Leucoma salicis. The sequence goes on from OX411803.1 coordinate 26,668,500, forward strand.
TGGGTGAGCTTTTAAGGGTGAAAAACGGTTTATCACGATTTCCGGCAAAACTAAGTCCTATCGAAAAAAGTTAAATGGCAATATATGCTAAAAATCCAAAAAACTGACTGGTATTTTACTTTTAACTGCCACAAAAAAAAAATGATTTACACGAAATTTGATTAATTGTCTTTAGGTCACATTAAGGAATTTTACAATTGCAAATGTATGTTATAATAAAACAAGTTTAATATAAGATAAATACAGGCGTGATGCTATGTTTTTTTTTATAATCTAAGATTACATTTTTGTCCTTTTTTTGTTAAAGTGCTCCACAATAGTCCATAATAATATGCTAAGTTGCGAGTTATTTGTAGCAGAATAATAAATAAAACTCCTTACATCCACATTCCTACATACTGACGCTTGTTTGTCGGAGGGGTAGGCAGAGATAAATAAATAAATATTTTCACACAACGTCGTCTGGTCCCAAAGTAGCTTAACGCTTGTGCTATGGGTATTACGGATATAATACATATATTACTTTTTTTTATAAATACATACATATAATACATGGAAAACACCCAGACGCAGTACAAATATCTGTGTTCATCAAACAAATACTTGTCATGAGTGGGAATCGAACCCACGACCTCGCGCACGGAAGTCGGTTACACTACCGACTACGCCACGAGGACCGTCAAAGATAACGGATTTTCAATTGCCGCGAACCTTACTGATCTCTTTTACTTCTATCACTTTTTATGTATCACGTTAAGGGTTCCTACTTCTGACCTGGCCTATCCCGAGAAAGACTCCAATTTGGTCAGTAAACCTTTGACGAGGTCTTTGCCTCCCATCTGTATTTCTTTTTTCATCCATCATCTCTACGTGCCCAAAACGTCTTAACATTCCTTTGTTAAGTTTTTTTTACTATATCTTCTAATACATTACACTGTTCTCTCATTACCTTGTTTCTTACTTTATCTTTCAATGTTCCACGCATACTTCTTAAAGCTGTCATCTTCACTGTTTTATTCTAATTTCATGCTTTTTCTGCTACGCCTAACTTTCACATCCGCATAATAAAGTTGTAACTAGCACTCCACCGTGGGTGGCCAGTCGAGCCCTTTTAGAGACTTACCGACTACTCGTGAAGGAGTGTAGTACCCCATCCGCCCGATTATATTTAGCCATTTTTCAATATCTTTTTCATACTTCTCATCTTTCGTAAACCGTAAAGCGTTTTGTCCGTGTGGTGACGGACTAAGAATACAAGTGTTACCACTCCAATTCTTTCCCACGGGTGTCGTATGAGGCGACTAAGGGAAGTAAGCAATTATTATCCATTGCATGACTGGTGGTAGGGCCGGCTACCAAGTGGGAGTACTCACTTCGTAACGGATCCGAGCGGGTTGGTACCACCATCTCCCGTGTGACCGGCCATGAAGCACATCGTTGCGTTTTGGCTGTAGCAGGAGATAGCCGTTTATTTTTTCATTTCATATCGGTGAAGTGAAATGGTGAGCAGCGGCTTGACAATACTCTCGGTATAGCTGAGTCCATGAGCAACGGTTACTATTTACCATCAGATGGGCCGTGGCTCGTCTGCCACTACATGTAATAAAAAAAAACAGCGTTCCCAGATAAGAAAACCTCACTTATTTGTTCCAAATTCGTTCCCTTAATCACTATGTCATAAGGCGTCATGTATTTCATGCCTTTTGAGAACCATCACTTTAGTCTTTCCAACATTTAATATCACACCTAAAATAATAAAGGGGTATTTATTATTTTTCAATTGAAGAAAATTGCTCCATTCAATTCCCGGAAGCACATTTTAATTGAGTTGGCACTAACTTTCTAAATACTCTATAAATACCTAGACAGGGCAGCAGCACTTCCTCGAGTAACGTATTAACAACATCCATTGCGATCGCCAACCCGCCTGCCAAGCGTGGCGATTACGGCACTATACCCCCAATTTGGGGAGGCCTATGTCCAGCAGTGGACGTCGAAAGGCTGATGGATGGATGGATGGATATGTTAAGTTTAAAGTTTATGCGGGCAAACCCGCTTTGATTCAGGCCTTGAAGGAAAACATCACGCGTGTCATTCGCCAGTTACCAATCGAAATGCTCGAATGAGTCATCGAAAATTGGACTCAACGGATGGACCATCTGCGACGTAGCAACGGCCAATATTTGATAGACATAATCTTCAAATAAATGCCAAAGAATGTTTTTTCTAATGATAATAAACATTCTCCATTAAATATAAATTTTCTGTTTTTTTTTTCTTTAAAAAAGTAGGGAACCTCGAAATGGATCACCTCTTACTTCAATACATACAAAATTCTTATTGCTATTTAATAGTTGCAGACGAACGAAGACCCACATAATGGTAAGTGATAACCAGCGTTCATGGACTCAGCAATACTCAACACTTCCCTTCGTTTATGCAAAACTAGATCCTCCCGCGACTCCATGATAACTGGTTCTACAGTTACGGTTTGAAAGCGTAATAAACAAACAAACTCACTTTCGCTTTTATAATATATCTCCCGCTACAATCAAGACACAATGAAGTGCTTCACAGTCGGTCACTCATAAGACGGTGATACTTACTAGTAGTAATACTCCCACTTAGTAGCCAACCTTACCACCAATAATGCAATGGGTGAACTGCATACATCCCTTAATCTCCTCGTACGACACCCGTGGGAAGGAATAGTGGTGGTAAAATGGCAAGGGTTTTGTCATGGAGACGGTATTTAAGGTATCTATGTTGTTGTTATTTACTCCGTACAGCGTATAAACTATTTTTGTAATTTTTATTTTTATTTTATTTGGGAAACACGGATCCAATACAAAAATATAATAATATTAAATATAAAAACACACAATCCAGAAGCAGTTTCCACAATTTGCTAAATCTTACAGGTAACATTATAATAACAAAAAAATCAAAACCAACATTATAATAACGCAAAAAAATTTTAAAGCCGACATTATAATAAAACGAATTTTTTTTTTAAGCCCTCATAATAACAGGAGAAATAAAAGCAAGTTAATAACGTTTAGAAGCCGTCTGCCGTGTGGGGCTGGCTTTAGAATTGAACCACCCCTCTCCACCCATGGGAGTCGTAAGAACCGACTGAGCGAATACCGGGGGAGTGAGCAGCAGCACTCCGTCGAGTATTAACAACATCCACTGCGATCGCCAACCAGCCTGCCAAACGTGGCTATTACGGCACTATCTCCCATATAAGCGAAACACATGTTGTGGCGTTCTCTTGGGGAGGCCTATGTCCAGCAGCAGTGGACATCGAAAGGCTGATGGACGGATGGATGGATGGAACGTTTAGAAGAGGAAAAATTGGTCTAATATAACTTTTGAATTTAAGTAGATAAAGGTGAAACATATCAATAACATAATTAGACTCAGAAATGATGATATTATTGTACAAACAACAAGCTTTTTTAATAAATACATGTAATATAATAATCAATCGTTCTTAAAATTGCTATGCATCGATTGAACACCACAAATATGTATGCTAATATTTATGTTGATATATCTCGTTACCATATCAACGTCTGCCGTGTTCTCTTACATTTTAAATAGCACAGCCTGGTGGCATAAAATAGGTCGTGTCCCACATTAGGTAGTAATATTCTACAATAATGTAAAGTCAATTCGGGTGACTTTGAACCTTTTTAACGGTCTAATTATGACAAATTAAATAAAGGTACTAATTGTATGTATATCTAATCATCTAATTAAATTAATTGTGTTCTTGAAGCGTAGTTTTCGTTATAACCCGAGAAATTTAGTAATCATTTGCCAAAACTGTATAAGATTAATCCCAGAAATCACATCCAAGTTTGTCTTGAATTTTGAGTAACCTTGAATAAACTTAACCTTTCATTTTAAAACAAATGTTATTTATATATTTTACAGTTATGGGTAAGATTTTGCTCTTAATTTCCCTCTTTAGCCATTCATGTGCTTGCAACTTTTCATTTAGTAACTATTGATTAGGGTGACTGTTATCTCGCTATATGGTTATAACCTGATATATAACAATAAAGCCTAGCCTTTGCTTGCGGATGAGCCATAGATAATACAGTTCTAAAATAATGACGCTAAATTTCCGAAAATGTCCCACGGCAAAACAGTTTTACGGACACAAAGGTTCAAACCCCTCTCTACTACCGGGATCTTCGGATGGACGGGAAAGATACGTGTAAATGTACTAATAGGAGCCCCTCATCAAAATAAATGGTATCCATTCCTGCTATCTATTTTTAGGTTATAAGGTATTTCTTTTTGTTTGAAATTGATATGAAAATATAGAAAGGGAAGTGTTTGTTTAAGAAGATTCTAATAGGCGACGAGGTCTTTACAAAAATATTTTAATGCTTATTATGAGTTCATCACCCAAAATCGTGGAGAAATTTATACTGTGAACATTGATGTATATATTATGTACTACGTACTAGATAGTAGGGCGTCCCGGCTTCGACATTCTAGCAGTGCAGACGAGCACAGAGCGCTGATAATAATAAAAAAAAGTGTAAACGGGGACTAATTACCTACCGAATGAGTCAAATAAGCAAAATTATATGTTGTTCTAGTGAATAAATAGGTAGGTAATAATATCGTAATACCGCTCTAGAAAATATTTCTTAATTTAAATGACATGGCATGTCATTTCATACATTTTTATTTCGCCGCCATCTACAATCATAGACTAAAATATTATGCAGAATGCAGATGTAAGATAAAGGATCCTTTATCTTAGATGCAGATGTTCCATTTCAACATTTTAGGCAATAATATTTTAGATTTTATGTGGTGTTTTTTCAAGAGCTTTAATATGTTGAGTGTTTTGTAAATATAACTAGTTTGATATTATTAAATAATTATTTAATTTCTTCCTTTCAGTAATTATTAATATGAACTAATATTTGCTAGCTGTATAAGGTCATAGGACTCTCTATATTCATATTCTTTACAGCAGCCAGGGGCACTAAATCACAGAACACATTTAATCAGAGCAGTGTTTGAAAAATACGCCAAATGAAGACCACACCACGAGGCTAAAACATATCCTTTATAAACGCATATAAATTCCTATTCTTTTACTTCTACATTTTAGGTACTATGCACAAATATTGGAATAGAGTATGAATTCTAATAAATACTTGTAGGTAAAAAAAGATGTAATTTCTGCGGTGTGTAATCTATAGGGATAACACTACATACACACTTATAACGTTTTGGACGTGAGAAAACTGTTTTATAAGCGCTCTAGCACTGTATGTTTTAAGATCGATTTAGTTTGACTAGACGTATGCGATTATATCTAATGCTTTAGCGCTGTAAAAGCCAAGTCCACTGCCCTGCGCAAGCAAGTTACGACACGTTTTTTGTTTGGAATAGCTTCTATAGTTAACATATAACTCAAAACTCAATGACTAAGAAGGTATTGTTGTATAAAAAAAAAAGATTAACAATTAGACACTAAAAATGTCCACTCTAAATGAGTGCAGTACGTATTTTTTTTTTTATTGCATTTAGTGGCTGACGATCCACGGTCCATCTGATGGTAAATGGTAACCGTCGCCCATGGACTCAACTATACCGAGAGTATTGTCAAGCCGCTGCTCACCAATTCATTTCACAGATGAAACGAAAAATAAACGGCTATCTCCTGCTACAGCCAAAACGCAACAATGTGCTTCATGGCCGGTCACACGGGAGATGGTGGTACCAACCCGCTCGAGCTGGATACCAAGTGAGTACTCCCACTTGGTACCCAGCCCTACCACCAGTCGTGCAATCGATGATAATTGCTTACTTCCTTGAGTCGCCTCATACGACACCCGTGGGAAAGAATGGGGTGGTGACACTTTCCTGCACTCATTTCGTTTGGTGTTGTTTCGACACGCGAGCAGCCCGCAACGCCCGCAACGCATCAACATGCCTAATAATTCTAAAACTCATCGACTGCCTCTTTTTATCTCGCTATTTCTGAATAGTGTCATTACACTCACGCACGCAATAAAAATGTTACTATTATATAAAATTAATGCGAAATGAATGCAGAAGATTACAACTTTTGCCACGATTTCTAAACACAATTGTGTATCCTTAATTTATAGATCAACGTAAAAGAACAATCATTATTTTTGTATTTATAAAGATACACTCGAAAGTTACATTACGTTGTACTGCCAAACCGATAATATTTTATCGTGCCTTCAACTGTGGGTACTTGTGACGATAGCTCTGTGTTACAAAGGCTATTGTGTCTAGTATGAAAGGTTTAATCTATAAATGCCTCTTGAATACGATTCTCAATTCATGCGATCGAATAGATTGAATACAGAAATTCTGAAAAATGCAAAAATCTATCCGGATTTTTTTCTCTTTATGCTATTTGTTACCAAAAATAGTAGGCCGTTTGGGGCCGGCTTTAGAGTTGTCCCACCCCTCTCTAACCACGGGAGTCATAAGAGCCGACTGAGGGAATACCGAGGGAGTGGGCAGCAGCACTCCTCTGAGTATTAACAACATCCACCAACCACTGCGATCGCCAACCCGCCTGCCAAGCGTGGCATTACGGCATTATCCCCCATTTATTGGGGCACAATAGGGGGCATATGTCCAGTAGTGGACGTTGAAAGGCTGATGGATGGATAGTTGGATGGATACCAAAAACAATTTCGCAATACTATCGGCCAGGGAATCACCTTCATCAGAGTTCAGACCTCACGCAGCACATAGCTACGATTTTTTGTGTATTTCAGAAAATTTCCCGATGCTTGGTGTAGAAAACATCAGCCAGGGGGGTGGAATATCACCTAAATCCCTCTAACTCTAAGAGGAAACTCATGCCCAACGTACCAACAGTAATTGGTTCAGGGGCCCACCTGTTGTTAAGTGGTAAACACCGCTCATGGATCCAGCAATACCAGATGCACACCCAGACCGCTATCTACCGCAAAATTAGTGCTCTCCTAAAACCTCTTTTAAAAAACTACATTACATAGCGCTCGGGGAAAACCGCAGCAGTTCTTTCCAGGGGGGTTAGTTAATGCATCTCACTAAGTCCTATCGACATCACATCGTGTCCTTGTGATTGGTTGAGAGATCACCGTGATTGCTGAGGGGTTATTACGACGTCAAGCGTCAGTATCTCTACCAATCACAAGCGAGATGATACGATTCAGTTAGTTACATTCTACGGGCCCGCTGAAAACATACGTTATTGTACGATAGCGCTTCCAGGTGGTGTGGATGAAGTTTATTGCGTCGGCGGTGGTACGATGGTAGAACAGTGAAGATGGTACCAAAGCCAACAATTCCTGGGAGCATTCCCTGTGGTACAACAGGTAGAAAATGCAGAAAGAACTGAAACCCCTCCGCAATTCCAAAGGCTCTAAGCCATCCGTGAGATAAGGATCATAATATAATTGCAAATAGTTTAAACATGGGATTGGATTCGAAGTCGAGACTTCTGCTAGAAACTTAACTAGCACTTGTTAGAAACAAAATAAATACAGACAGTTTTACCTAACACACACAAATAGGAATCTTGCTATCTGTGTCCAATTGATTTTTTAAAAGGCAAGGTATATATTTCCTTTGCCATTGTAAGAAAGTTCAGTTAGATGAGCGAAGTTTTCTCGTTATTCTTATCGATATGAATAGCTTGAAAAATTATTACCGAGACGAAAAGACGTTGGATCGGATGAATTCAATGATTATAATATATATGAATAAAGAGGCAATATAACAATGTATATTGTACAAAATTATTCTGCAATTTACTTTTAGATACCAAATAAAAACGTACCATGGCAGAAAGCTCCATTTCAAAACACTTGCACCTATTTGGTTTTCGTATGGACAGACTAAGTAGGTACTCGTAGTTTCAAGAACTCTTGGGTACCGCAAGATTCAACATTGGCATGATATTGCACTAGCAAATTTTAAGTGTACAGAAGTCTGCGAAAGTAGGTAGACTTAAAAAAAGACAATATATAACTGCCTGGTCAGTGTGATATATGGCAATTTTCTCTTAAACTCAATATATTTACTGCTCTTGGAACTTAACTTGAAGGTATAACTTAACTTCTCTCAATCGCCTTATTCAAGAATATATAATGAGGCGATTGAGAAGAGAGGGAGAGCTCAGCCGCTCTATTAATGACATTGACTTTCGGTCGTATTTGGTTAGAGAGAATAACTTACAATCATTGGAAATTGCAAAAGCTAGTATTAATACAGTAACGCAGGGCGTATTATTCATGGACCACACAAGTAATGTCACACAATTCAATCTGTTCAATTCAGGTGGAGAGACGGCACACGGCGGGTTTGTTTAGTAATTGACAGCCCTACACTACTCTGTTTGTTGCCTCAAACAACAAGTTGTGTGGTTAGGGACATTTTTGGCGCTTAAACAAACACAAAAGGGCGTTTTGTTCATTATTATGCTAATTACTGATTCACAACGAAAACCCAAAGAAAAGAGAAAGAAGGTAATTAAAATAAGAAAGAGAAACAAATCAACATCGAATTACGTTCTGTCTAACGAACTTGCTCTTCAGATAATAAAATAATGAAACATCCTGCTATGCCACATTGTGTTGAGCTGTGCTATGTACTAACAAAACATAGCACGGGTCACGTCTAACGTGCTGATTCCTCCCCATTTATACTGCTTTTATTTTTCCGTTTATTCAGTGTTAGCAGATTTAAAATGTGAGTTAGAGCAGATTTAAGAATTTTTATTTAAACAACATAACGCAATTTATACACAAAGCAAGACTGGTCTAAGTTTTACTAAATTATTATAATACTGATGATCCAGTAATTTAGATACTAACAATGTAATAGCCCTTATTTTAAAGCAATAATAAAGAAATTTACATAAAATCTTTATAAATTAATGAGGTTACAATTTGCCTTTTTGTTTATTTGTTAAAACTGCCTCGGTGGTGCAGCGGTAGTGTGTGCGACTGCTGATCATGAGGTCTCGGGTTCGATCCCCGGGTCGGGCATAGTTATTGAGCTTTTTCATAAAAAGAAAAATTCTCAGTAGCAGCCCGGAGTTTGGAAATGTGCCCGGTAGACGGCAATAGGCTCGCTCCCTATTACGTGGGACCTAAACATAGCTGGCGAATCGTGGGTGTGTAATACACCTCTGCCTACCCCTTCGGGAATACAGGCGTGATGCTATGATTAAAAGTTGTAATTTAGACATTATAAACAGACACTTCAGTTTTATTTATTTGTATAGATACGAAAAGACGTCAAATGTTGTTTGTTAAAAGGAGCACAAGAAACAGATTATATCTTTAATACCTATTCTCATTTACTTATAAAATATACATACTCAGTACCTTATATTAGATGATATTCAACAACGAACATGCTAATGAATTATTGATGCTTACCTCGTTCAAAGCGAACGCTGTCATTGTGTCCTGATATCAAATCAGACGGTAGACGCGCGTGGTTTATTGAGACGTGAGAATTATTGATAGGTTCATTATGCAGTTAACGTGGAGTTTGACGATCTTTGTATAGAAATGTTTCATACCAATTTATTAACTGAACTATGCAAAACACGATGTAATATAGATATTTAAATGACTGATATGCCAAGCAGTGATAGCCTAGTTGTAAAACCAAGGACAAGTTCAAGGAAGAGTTCAATCCCGAGTCCTAGGGCAAGGGACACACCACTGGTGCTAACCTAAACTAACCACCAACCTACCACCAGTAATGCAATGGGTGATATTTGCTTACCTCTCCTAGTCACCTTGCGGAAAACAATGGGGTGGTGACATCTGTATTCTTAGTCCGTCACCACAGAAACAAAGTAATTTCATATGCATTTTTGCATCTGTCACTTTCTTAGCCAATTATGCTGATCTGTACATTGTGACAGATCTTACGATCATTTTGTACGAGTAGATCTTCCCCTAAGAGGCAATTTTGAGTTGCACCACAGATCTATCGCCATTACATTCACCACGAATTTATTCTATCTTTGGCGTCACGGTCGACTTGATGCAGACTGAAGTACGAGGAGGGATCAAAAAGTAGTGAGAATGGGATAGAATATAATGACTATAGATAACTTAATAATTTATTTTTCTACATAGTCTCCGAGTCTCTCTACACACCGAGTCCAGAGCTTTTCCAAGGATTCAATCCCTTTCAAAAAAAAAGTTTTGTCTTGGTCCTGCAAAAAGCTCTCCACGGCATCCATCACCTTGTTATCGTCTTCGTACCTGTTTCCCCTTAAGTACTCTTTCAATTTGAGGAACAGATAAAAATAGCTAGGCGCCAGATCTGGTGAATAAGTGGGATGGTCAACCAATTCGAAGCCAGCTTGCTGAATGGCAGCCATCGCAACTGTCGACCTGTGCGTGGGTGCGTTGTCGTGATGAAACAACACGCCCCTTCGAAGTTTCCCTCTCTTTTTTTCTTTGATGGCATTCCTCAACTTGGGAACTAAAGCGGCATAATATTGGCCTGGAATAGTGGTTCCACGCTCCAGGTAATCAATCAACAATATCCCTTCTGAGTCCCAAAATATTGAGGCCATAACCTTGCCGGCCGATGCCACGACATGAAACTTCTTTGGGGTCGGTGATGATGGGCTTTTCGATTGCGAAGATTGCTGTTTTGTCTCGGGATTAAAATGATGGACCCATGTTTTGTCCATTGTTACGAAACGAGACAAAAAGTTTTCAGAATCATCTTGAAACTTGTCCAACAATATCTTCGAAATGTCAAGTCGATTTTGTTTCTGACTGTCGGTTAACATTCTCGGCATCTATCTTGCGGAGACTTTTCTCATATTCAAAGATTGCTTCAATATGGATTGAATACTTCCATATGAAATGCCCGTTTCTTGAATTAAGTATCGGATAGTAAATCTTCGATCGCTCAATACAATTTTCTCGACTTTCGCAACATTTTCTTGGGTGACTGACGTCGATGGACGGCCGCAACGATGTTCGTCTTCCGTGCTCATTCTCCCTACTCGAAATTGAGAAGCCCACCTTGCAACAGTGGAATACGGCAGAGCAGACTCTCTTAATGTTGCCTCCAAATTGCAATGAATCTCTTGCGTCGTTAACTTTTTTAAACAGAGGTATTTAATAACGGCTCGCACTTAGTTGTTCTCCATTTTCGAGAACACGTTCCGACACGAAGCAAACAAATGACTACATTCAGAAAAAAACAAAAGAGAATCGAAGATTTTTTTCTTTATTAACATTACAAATATGTATCTGAGCTATGCCTGCCAGTATTTATTTTTTTCTTACCAAGGATTATGTCGTTCTCACTACTTTTTGATCCTTCCTCGTAAGTGTTGCTTTCCATACTTATTTCTTATTTTACTCACATGCCTGGAGCAGTAAGCTCTATCTCCCACAGACACTGAGTGGCCGCGCTTTTGTGAAGTTAGTGCAACTTAAAGATAATGATAGAGATATTAAGTTCAAGAACTATGCAATTACACAGGTGTCAGTACAATATACTTATAACTATCAAAGGCTTAACCAAGTGGTAACTGCCTGTAACTTTAACTGCCTCAGTGATGTAGCGGTAGTGTGAGCGACTGCTGATCATGAGGTCTGGGGTTCGATCCCCAGGTAGGGCAGTGTTATTGCGCTTTTTCGTAAAACGAAAAATTCTCAGTAGCATCCCGGAGTTTGGAAATGTGCCCGGTAGACGGCAATAGGCTCGCCCCATATTACGTGGGACTTAATAGCTGGCGAACCGGGGGGAAACAATACCTATTAAATGAATACCTAATTTCTTTATAACTGTAGGTAGATGGTTATAGCAACTAGTTAGTGGTATATAAGTACTGTTATAAAATATCATATTAATACGCTACGAAAATTAATATCGATACTGGCCTCGTACATTTGCTTTGGATGTACAAAGGAACATAATATACTCGAGTATGTACCTGTATATGTATACATGTCACAATTCTTTTTTCTGAAAATGAATCTCAATGATTCTGTGTTCCGTATTTTGTAAATAACACGCAAGCAGTTAAATATTAACGAGAAAAAAAATATCTATTAATGTTTATTATATTAATATATTTCGACGTAAATGTAATTGGAACAAATTGTATGCTGCTAACGTTCACTCATAGTAATAAGCTACCGTTTTTCCCTTAATGATAGAGCTGAGTAAATGTCCCTGGTCCCCTCGCCATGATTATGCGGTAATTGTATCATTTCAAAAGCTCTATAGGTGCGGATTTCGTGTGAGGAATCACAGCCAATCAATAAAATTGTCACCCAATTACAATCCGCTCATATAAGCCTCTCCCAATTTTCTACTACAATATTTTACTCGTGCTGCATCTAGTCTATTTTTGTGGTTTAAATTATTTTTCTCAAACATATGTAATATAAGTTTTAATGACATACGACTTGCTAACGACGTTCTTACTGCAACCAATAGTAGAGAGAGGCTGTTACTAAACTTATTTTTGATGATACAATTAGTATAAATGTTTTATTAAATAATAAACGTATATGTATTGGATATTATATAATTCTTATGTGAACTAACAAAATATCAAATTTTAATACAGGCTATACGTAGTATGGAGTCGCTATCTACATCTTCTAACTAAAGTATCGTATTTTGAATGAGGTTTTATTTACATAGAAAAAAATATTTTTTTGTAATCAAGTCACGAAAAAATCTATTTGAGGCATACGCTTGCTAAATCTTAGCGGGTAGATCAAAATAATATATTTCTTTCTTACTAAAAAATACTGAAGCTATTAGTGAATTCCTCCTGTGCGTAACGACCACCTCGCTTCACGAGTTTAATAAATAATGAAGTCAAATTTATACTTCATTAGATAAGCTTTTCTTTACTATAATAAAGCTGTAACAAAGCTGTGGTATACATTTAAGATATTAAAGCAAAAGTAACTGTATTAGATTATTAAGCTTCTCTCAACACAAAACAATATATACAATTTTTATCTGTTTGTACAACTACGAGTTTGATTAAACATTTTTTGCTGGATAACTCTTGATGAATTGAATTGATGCTTAAATATCGCGAACCAGATAAATAACCTTAAAAGCCTTTATATCTAGTTTTTGGCTGCGTTAAATCCGCAGGCAAAGGTTTTTATAATAAAATGTACCTAAAAATCTCCAATTTAACAATCTTTTAAATATATTCATAACTTTTCTAGTCTACGTCTTTATATATATAATTATATATATATATATATCTCTGGTAACGTTGTTTTTTTTTTTAATATTTATACGGATAAGCACTCTTAAGTTTCAAATTAATCGCGATAGTAGCAAATAGCCAAATATGTTTATAGCAATACATGAATTTATCCATTTCAATTACTGTTATACCGTATTAAATTTTAAAATATTAAGGTATTGATTGCCAGGGTACACCACTGAACCACAGAAGGAATGTAACATGGTACCAGTGGCCCGCCAATAAAGGCGGAGAGATGGCACACGGCGGGTTTCTTTAGTGGGTGCAGGCCCCACACTACCCTGTTCGTTGCCCCGAACGACGGGGTGTGCGGTTAGGAACATTTTTTCCCGCATAAATAAAAATAAAGAAAAAGGGTACACCACTGAAGTAATGTAACATAGTTCCAGTGGTCAACCAACAAAGGTGGAGAAAAGGCACACGACGGGTTTATTTAGTGGGTGAGGGCCCACACTACTGTTCGTTGCCCCGAACGACGGGGTGTACTGTTAGGAATATTCCTCCTTAACAAAAAAAGGGTCGTTCTTGGACTGTAAGATAAGCAATCAGATATTTCAAAATTAGGGTGACTGTCCCGGTTTGTTCCAAGTGTAGCCAAAGTTATGAAATTTGTTCATTTGTTTGGCTATTCGGCGAGGAAACAGCCCAGTAAGTTGAATTATATATGAAGTTTAACGAAGTTAAAGTTGTCGGTCACAGATGTTAAATAATGTTGGGGTTTTGTTGTCAAGTTTATTTACCTTGAGACGTAGATACTTCTTACTAATATATAATCGTTATACATTGCCATAGACTACAATACAAAGTGAAAGTGGAAGGATGTAAGTACAGGGGTAAACCGAGCGATTCACCTACCTAGACCAAGTCGATCATGTATTGAAGGAAGGTGGAGTCAGGAGTCTCCGAAACCGGCGAGCGTGTATGAACAGTCTTATTTGAGTTTGTGTTTTTGAGCCGTTTGATAGCTTCAAAATCACCTTATGCATCAAATAATCTTAGCGCGCCCAAGATCTTTACTTCTACAATACTGGCATCAATTACGCCATTATAGGCGTCGCAGGTCTACGTCGAAAGTTGAGTTGAAAAATTTGACTTTGTCAACGAATCTTTAGAGAAGAGTCCTTTAAAAGTTAAATAAGCGAGTATTTCAACGTACCAATATTCCATTCCTATGACGCCCAGTAAAAGCCAAAGTGCATGTTTGAATGAGGATAATTAAAATGATTTCTTAATTAACAACATACAAAGGACTTCACACAACAACAGCACAAAAGTTTTTGCCATGTGATACCTAGCTCTACCAGTAATACAATGGGTGATAATTGCTTACTTCCCTTCACCACCTCGTATGACATCCGCGGGAAAGGACAAAAAAAGTTAGGACTCTTGTATTTTTAGACCAAACGGGAAAAGATAGATCATTAATTTAGTAGAACATTCTTAGTTACTTAATCCATAATAACGACTTTTACTGGCGAATACACAAAATGAAAAAGATAAGTTATATTGTAATATTTTTTTTATATTTTCCTAGCTGACCCGGCGAACTTCGTACCGCCATATATTTATTTTCCTGAATATTTTCTAAAATCCTGAAAGTAGTGTTTTACTATATCTGCCCGCCTCGGTTTCACACGGGTGGTGTACAGTCGCGAACTAAGGAAATGTAACACTCAGAGTAACAATGATTTTCATATTATGAGTTTTTTTATAAATTTACTGTTCCATTTTTTTATACAAACATCGTCCTTACAATACCGAACACAAAAAAAAATATCCAATTTGGTGCAGTCGTTTAGAAGTTATGCTCGTAGATAAGCATTTGACATGCTTAGCCGTATAAATGAACGATGATGATTTGAATTCTCATCTGCTGGAAAACTGTCCCAGAATCTTTGCCAATTCAGCCGTCGTAACATCCCAATGAACTACAAAATTACTTATTCGATCATAACGTTTTCTTTTTTCAAAATTTAGGTTTATCTGTATGAGTCTTGAGTACACGGTGAAATCTTAAAATAAACCCTGTTTTCTGTATACAAAGCTTTTCCTTCCTGTTCTCATTAAGTCAGCAGGCACTTAGAAATATAATTCTGATTAGCACTGTTTACAAAAGATTAATACAACATTAATCTACATAGTAACTCTAGGTCTACGAATATTATTCGTAGCTGTAGATGTTATTTAATCAAGACGTTGGGTGTATCTTAAAGTTTATTTTATACTCATTAATAATGACTGGTTAAACTTACCACTTCAATTGATCGCAAGTGAAGCAATATATAAAAACACTCGACGTCAAATTCAATGGTATAAAACTGCACAAACGTAAAGTTTTTGAAATGATTTCAAAGTTTCTCTTCTATATATGACATTTAAACTTTCAGTTTCCAATACTGTTATATTGAATCGTTTTCAACACGTTTTTTTGTTTTAACTGTAGTTCTAATGTTGTTATGGTAGAGACTTGTGTAAATGGGCGGACGAAAAAATCAATTTCATAAATAGGTACCATGATTGATCGATAAAAGGAGTAAGGTATAAAATTACAAGTTCAATACACATTAGCCTTAAGATATCACTAATAGTACGCATTTTAATCGATATATACATCATATTCTTACTGTCTATAAAACTGTTTTTATATTAGTAAGTAACCTGAGCATGTCAAAAGGAAATTTTAATAAAATTTAAGTATATATCTTCAAAATAAAAATAATGTTTTAGTTATAGTACGAGTACAACACGGTGTCCTGGGGAAAGTATTTCTCTCGGTAGAAAGAGTGATATTTGGCAATGACATATTTAAAAAAGCTATGGCTTCAAGCCTATTGGTAGTCTTTAACCTTACTAAGGTATCGTATAACGCCACCCACTTAGTCTTAAGCTAAGTGGAATGATTTTTCGTCCTACCAAGTTAAGTCTGTCAATCCACGCTGGGTCAGCGCGATGGACTATGCATCCCTCTCGCATTGGAGGAAACCCATGTCATTGTCCGTGTGGTGACGGACTAAGAATACAAGTGTCACCACCCCATGCTTTGCCACGGGTGTCGTACAAGGCGGCTAAGGGATGTTAGCAATTATCACCTTCTGCGTTACTGGTGGTAGGGCTGGGTACCAAGTGAGAGTACTCACTTGATACCGAGCCCTAAAGGGTCGGTACCACAGTCTCCTGTGTGACCGGTCATGAAGCACGTCAGTGTGTTTTGGCTGTAGCAGAAGATAGCCGATTATTCTTTAACTAGTCTTTGACAAGCGGCTCCGCCGCAGCCAAAAGCTAGATCTTAGCTTATATCTCAGTTTCCTCATATAGTAAGTTTTTAAGTCTAATCGAGAGCTATAAAAAGTTGCATCAAAATCCGTTCAGTAGTTTTTACGTGATGCGCAAACGAACAAACAGAACAACTGACAAAAAATCTAAAAAAAAATGTTTTGTGCTTAGACACGCCTATATAGCCTAATACAGTATTTTTTTTTTATTCTTAAATATCTTAAATGTACAGACAAATGGTGCGCCGGGTCGTTAAAAATCTAAATCCGCGGATACGGATACGAATACGGATCTTTAGGGTCCAGATCCGCGAATACGGATACGGATACGGATCTTAAGTTATCTACTCAATCAAACCTTGAAACTACAGTTGACGCTTTGCGTTATTATTGTTGTGTTGGTAATACGACAATGCAATAAGCGTTCCAAGTGAGCAGTTTTCCTGTGCATTAGGAATTGTTTATTAATCTCATCGTAAGAGAAGTAGACTTTTGGGAGACAAAGCTACTCTTAAAATTACTCTTTTTGTAATACAATTTAACACTACTTAATTTAACTAGTCGTTTAGAAGTTATGCTCGTAGATAAGCATTTGACATGCTTAGCCGTATAAATGAACGATGATGATTTGAATTCTCATCTGCTGGAAAACTGTCCCAGAATCTTTGCCAATTCAGCCGTCGTAACATCCCAATGAACTACAAAATTACTTACTCGATCATAACGTTTTCTTTTTTCAAAATTTAGGTTTATCTGTATGAGTCTTGAGTACACGGTGAAATCTTAAAATAAACCCTGTTTTCTGTATACAAAGCTTTTCCTTCCTGTTCTCATTAAGTCAGCAGGCACTTAGAAATATAATTCTGATTAGCACTGTTTACAAAAGATTAATACAACATTAATCTACATAGTACCTCTCCCTAGCGTGGCTTCACCACCGTCTCGGGTGGAGGAGGATATGGTTACGGCTTAAAATTCAACCGTGACACTGTCCTCCTTCAGGCGAATCTCAACCACTCCGCCAGGGCGCAGGATCTTCTCCTGCAAACCATGGTGGAGCGGTTGATTGGTGTAGCCGTAGCTGCGGAACCTTATTGCGTTCCTGACCGCCCACATTGGGCGGGCAGCCGCGATGGCTCCGTGGCAATCGTCAGCTCTGCGGCGCTTCGTTCTCCGCCCTTGTCGATCAGAGAAAAGGGCGTGGGATACGTCGCGGCCGATTGGGGGGGAGTCACGCTGTATGGCGTGTATTTCTCCCCCAACCGGAGTCTGGCTGATTTCGAGGTCTGGCTTAATAGCCTGGAGACCTCGATACGGCGACTGGCGCCTAGCCACGTCCTGGTCGTGGGGGACTTCAATGCCAAATCCACGGCGTGGGGGTCCCCAGCGACAGACGCCCGTGGAGCGGCGGTGGTAGAGTGGGCGGCGTTGACGGGCCTCTGTTTGTTAAATAGAGGCTCCGTCAACACGTGCGTGCGGCGACGGGGCGGGTCGATAGTGGACCTTTCGTTTGCTAGCCCCGACGTCGCAGCACGAGTGAGGAACTGGTGTGTCCTGGAGGAGGTTGAGACCTTGTCCGATCATCGGTATATCCGGATTGAGGTCTCCCGGTCCCTTCAGGGCCCCAGTAGGGGTCACGCAGCGCGCAGAACTCCCGCGTTCCCGCGGTGGGCTGTGGGCAGGCTGGATAGGGACCTACTGGTGGAGGCAGCCATCGTAGAATCGTGGCTGTCCTCACCAGCCCTGACCGAGGGGGTGGACGTTGAGGCTGGCCGATTTCGCGCTGCGATTACGCAGGTGTGCGATTCGGCCATGCCCCGTGTGCGACGTCCTCCTCCGAGGAAGGGGCTCTACTGGTGGTCCCAGGAGCTGGCAGACCTCCGTGCGGCGTGTATTCGTGCCCGGAGGTCCTACACCCGCAGTCGGCGGCGCAACCGCGATATGGAGCGGGAGGCCCAGTTGTACGAGGCGTACCGCACCTCGCGAGCCGCGTTCAAGTTGGCCATCTGCCGCGCCAAAGCTGACAAAAGGCAGGAGATGCTGGACGGTCTCAACCATGACCCCTGGGGTCGCCCATACCGTGCGGCGCTTAACAAGCTCCGCACTCAGGGCCCCCCCCCTCACAGAGACCCTTCAGCCCAGCCTCCTCACCGAGGTGGTCGAGGGTCTATTCCCACGACGGGCGGAGCACACGCCCCCGGTCATGACACCGCCAGGTAGCGACCGGGAGGCCGATCTCAGTGTACCGCCCGTCACCGCGTCGGAAATGGGGGCGGCAATTTCGCGGATTCGTTCCAAGAACACCGCCCCCGGCCCAGACGGGATACCCGCCCGGGTACTGGCCCTGACTCTGGACCACATGGAGCCCCGCCTCAGGGGACTGTTCGACGCGTGCCTGGCGTCCGGACGGTTCCCTGACTGCTGGAAGGAGGGGAGGCTGGTACTCTTGCCGAAACCGGGGCGAACGCCGGATTCGGTCGGGGCCTTCAGGCCCATCGTGCTGCTGGACGAGGCGGGTAAGTTGCTAGAGAGAATCCTCGCTGCCCGCATCGTCCGGCACCTGCGCGACGTCGGACCTGACCTGTCGGACGCCCAATTCGGTTTTCGGACTGGTCGTTCGACGGTCGGCGCAATCATGCGCCTGAGGGCCGCGGCCACGGCAGTCGTCGTCGGCGGTGGAGTGCTGTTGGCGGTGTCGCTTGATATCGCCAACGCATTCAATAGTCTGCCATTCAGCTGTATCAGGGAGGCGCTCCGGTATCACGGGGTGCCTGCATACCTGAGGCGGCTAGTGGCAGACTATCTTGAGGGCCGCAGCGTTCTCTATGAGAGCCGCATAGGGGACGTTGTGAGGAGACCTATGTCGTGCGGTGTCCCGCAGGGTTCGGTTCTAGGGCCGCTCCTGTGGGACATCGGTTACGACTGGGTGCTACGCTGTCGGCTCCCTCCCGGGCTGGCGGTCATCTGCTATGCGGATGACACGCTGGTCGTGGCCCGGGGCGGAAACTTTGAGGAAGCGGCGTTCCTGGCCACCTTAGGGACCTCGGAGGTGGTCAGGAGGATCGGGGCGCTGGGGCTTAGGGTGGCCCTGGACAAGTCGGAGGCCCTGCTTTTCCATGGGCCCCGACGTCGGCCACCTGCTGGCGCCTCGATCACGGTGGACGGGGTCCGAATTGGAGTGCAGGCCCGGATTAAGTATCTGGGCCTGGTGCTGGACGGGCGGTGGCGCTTTCGCGAGCACTTCCGTCAACTGTCTCCGAGGCTCGTCGGTACGGCGTCCGCCCTTGCACGGCTCATGCCGAATATGGGCGGACCCAACAATGCGTGTCGACGGCTTTACGCGGGGGTGGTCCGGTCGATGGCGCTGTACGGCGCACCCGTGTGGGCGGAGTCCCTGGACGCACTAAACAGGGCTCTTCTGTGGAGGCCACAGAGAGTCGTCGCGTCCAGGGTCATACGTGGATACCGAACGGTGTCGACGGAGGCGGCCTGCGTGTTGGCCGGAACCCCTCCGTGGGACTTGGAGGCGGAGGTGCTCGCCGAGGTGTACCGGCGGGTGTCGCAAGAGCGGGAGGGGGGTGGACGTCCCCCACCCAGCGTGGTGGCCAGATGGCAGGGCGACGCCCGCCGAGCTGCCATGGCCAACTGGAGGGCGCGGCTGGAGGCGCCCCGGGCCGGTCTTTGGACCGTAGGGGCGCTTCAGCCAGCGCTGGAAGAGTGGGCAGGGCGACGGCACGGAGTCCTTACCTTCCGACTGGTGCAGGTGCTGTCGGGGCACGGTAGCTTCGGCAGATATCTGCACATTGTCGCAAGGAGGGAAGCGACTCCGGGCTGTCACCATTGCGGCTGCGACGAGGACACGGCGCAGCACACGCTCGAGTCGTGCCCGGCTTGGGCCGAGCAGCGTCGTGAACTTGTCGCAGCAATAGGGGGGGACCTCTCGCTGCCGAGCGTCGTCAGAGCGATGCTTGGCAGCGACAGGAATTGGGCCGCGGTCGCTGCCTTCTGCGAGGAGGTCATCTCGCGGAAGGAAGCGGCGGAGAGGGCCAGGGAGGCTGATCCTTCCGCAGACCCAAACCGCCGCCAGCGACTGGGGCGGCGCAGGCGTGAATATTTGCGCCTAATGCCGCCCTAGCTGGGGCTGCGGGTGGATGGACCGGGGAACGTTCGTCACCCGCAAGGCCTCCCGCGAAGGTGCGACGCTCCGTGTACGGATGCGTTGCTCAGATGAGGGTACCCGAAAGGGTAAGCCGCCGGCGGACCACCGAAGGAATGTAACATAGTTCCAGTGGCTCGCCAATAAAGGCGGAGAGACGGTACACGGCGGGTTTCTTTAGTGGGTGAAGGCCCCACACTACCCTGTTCGTTGCCCCGAGCGACGGGGTGTGCGGTTAGGAACATTTTTTCCCGCCTAAACAAAAAAAAAAAAAAGGTCTACGAATATTATTCGTAGCTGTAGATGTTATTGTAATACAATTTAACACTACTTAATTTTAATTACGACACATGTGTGTTTGTTTTAACTTCCTTAAAATGTGGTTGTTTAATTTAGTACTCAGTAATATTTATTTAGATATTTTATTAAATATAATTTTAGCATTTGACATGCTTAGCCATATAAATTAGGTAAAAGAAAGTTAAATATTAATTTAATAATTTTTTAAATAAGTATTTGATTTAAATAGTTACGATGATTTAAGCTTTGTTCTCATTAAAAAGAGCATTTCAGTAATATCTCATAATTTTCTAAATTGCTGAATTAAAATATGTTATTATTATTTTTATGTGTGATCTCTTTTTAACTGTAGTTAGATAGTTTAATTAGTACCTTATGATAAAGTAGTAAGTAGGAGAGTTGACAAATTAGTGATATTATAGAAATACAAACTATTTTAATGGAATTTAGCAGTACTCTTTTTCCATACTCCGATTTTAATGTTATCTTTCTTTATAAATTCATATACATGTAATGAAACTTAATAATGCAAAAGATCCGTTCAAGCTCCACCAAAAAGTAACGGATACAGGTATTTATTCTCCTTCGGATATCCGTGGATACGGATATCCGGCACATCACTAGTACAGACAGCTCTGTTACAGTTTTATAATAGTATATAGACTTCATATCTGAAAAATGAAATGGTGCGCAGCGGCTTGGCAATACCCTCGGTATAGTGGAGTCCATGAGCGAAGGTTACCGCTTACCATCAGGTGGATCGTGGCTCGTCTGCCATCATTAGCAATAAAAAAATAAGATAATAATGGGCTCAGATAAAATACCATCCATCGATCCATCAGCCTTTCAAGGTCCACTGCTGGAAATAAGCCTCTTCAAAAATACATCAAGGAAGAATCACGAACAGACACACGAAACTCGTGTATTTCATCAACTGAAATGCCATTACCTCTATTTATCAGGTAGCATTATTTGGCAATAGCTCCTGGGATTAAAAATAAGTCTCAATTTTACGATTTTGAAGTCTCACTCAACTCATATCAAAATAATATTACTTTGCAAATCAGGTAAATATTTAATAGTGCAATCAACACGCTCTGATACTTTCAATTGCCCGAGTCTATAAGTAAGCACTAATAAACGTACGTCTACATAATTATGATATATTTTCTGCAATAAAATGAAAACCAGCAAATTAATATATAGTTGCGTTTCACCAAACAGATTTAAAGTATGGAAAAATAAAACATGTAGCTTTAATGTCCAAAAAATTACTTTTTTTTTTCTAAGTAGGTAAAAACGACGAGAGTGTGTGCCGCACCGTATTTGTGCCTTCGCTACCTATAAAATAAAAAACATTTTTTTTATTTTTATGTCGATCGTCTTTCTCTCTGTTTGTTCCGACTTATCTTTGAAATGACAGGTAGATAGCTGATGTAGGTAATAAGGACTAACGTAGACTGCTTTTATTTTATAACAAAAATAATTTGGGTATCTCGGAGAGAAAAACAAAATTCGACGTGGACGAAATCGCGGGTACTGGAATCGGGGGTAAAAAACGTGGGATTATTTAAAAATATCACATGGGTATATAACAAGTCCTATCTATACGTCAACCCAGTGTCTTACATACTCGTATATAGCAAATATCCGTACAAACATAGCTAGCAATTATATCCATTTCGTCGTTTATGCGTTTTTGACGAACAAACATTCTATCGTCTTTGTAATCTTTGACATAGCTTAGCCACAAACAACCTAAATGATTAACTGGAAAAAGAGTGATGATAACGAAAAGTTCTGTATTCTAAATCCGCATTACATTTTTGTAACTGAACTTTGTGGATAGTAAAAGTTTTTCTATACGGTTATGAAAATGATTCCTGTTTTATGCAAAATAAAGCTTAGGGAAGAATGATTGTACTATTATAAAAGTACAAAAGACTATGCGTAATGTGTGTTTTATGTTAACAATAATAAGTGGTCCAAGCTCTCTACATTATCTGAAAAACATCATTATTGAAAACAATATAGGGTGAAAGTGTTAGAAATTCAAATATTATTTAATAATAAAAATGTTTAATCCGAGTGCTATACTCGATAGCAACCGTCAATAAACCCATTGTGCGAAACAAGTCAATAAGATTTTTCAGTAGTACAAATTTTTTGTACTAAGTTAATGTATACAGTATTTGTGTTGTTTGTTTGTGTGTTTATTGCCTTTAGCATGTTTCACCTGTATCCTAAGCTCCAGAAAGTCATAAATTAGCTATTTCTTCCTTTAAATTATGATACCCACCCGTAAAAAAATTAAGAACGAAACAACAAAACATAGCGTCACGCCTGTATTCCCTAAAGGGGTAGGCAGAGGTGTATTACACACCCACGACAAAAACAAAATAAGAGGACTATAAAAAGTTAGTTTAAGATTCCTGTTATTATTAATGTGTTTAAGTAATTCTATTAACACTTGTTTTGTACCTACCACTTGTCTTATTTAAATTTTCACCACACGATCTCTAACTTTAAACTATGCCTAAGTTAATGATTTTTTTTTATATTATATTTCACATAAGTTACTGAAATATTTTTATTGAACTTTCGGAATTTATTTTGAATGTCTTTTTTGTGATATATTAGTTCTTAGGTCTAATTAAAAGCAAAAAACAACAAAAAAATTTCAGCAAAATAGTTTAGTAGCTTTTGAGTGATGCGCGAACAAACAAACAGACAAAATATCTAAAAAAAATCGTTTTGTGTTTAGACACGCATATATAGCCTAACTCAGTACTTTTTTTCAAATATCTTAAATGTACAGACATAGCTCTGTTACAGTACCAATAGATACTGTAACAGAGCTATGTCTCTGTACCTATAGATAGATAAGTCTATATATAACACCATAGGCTACTTTAGAGTAATCCTAATTTTATACAACTGCCTCGGTGGTGTAGCGGTAGTGTATGCGACTGCTAATCATGAGGCCTCGGGTTCGATCCCCGGGTCGGGCAACGTTATTGAGCTTTTTCCTAAAAAGAAAAATTCACAGTAGCAGCCCGGAGTTTGGAAATGTGCCCGGTATGTGCACTATACATTAAACACAAAGTGAAAAATGTGAAATCGAAAATAACAGTCGAGAGCAGGATTTGAACCTGCATCTCCTGGATACCGTCCAGATGCTTTGCCAATTCAGCCATCATGACAATTGCTCCTGACTGCTAATTTCGATAACACATTCATACTTAACGTCTTTGGGTGACGCCTGCGCCATCTGTCGGAAGTATTTTCATACATTATACCGACCAGGTAAACTTAATTTTACAATTAAGATTTTACCTAATAATGGCGCAAACCCTATAAATATTTAGAAATTTTTATAAATATTTTTAGCATTTTACATGCTTAACACTATACATTAAACACAAAGTGAAAAATGTGAAATCGAAAATAAGTCGAGAGCAGGATTTGAACCTGCATCTCCTGGATACCGTCCAGATGCTTTGCCAATTCAGCCATCGTGACAATTGCTCCTGACTGCTAATTTCGATAACACATTCATACTTAACGTCTTTGGGTGACGCCTGCGCCATCTGTCGGAAGTATTTTCATACATTATACCGACCAGGTAAACTTAATTTTACAATTAAGATTTTACCTAATAATGGCGCAAACCCTATAAATATTTATAAATTTTTATAAATATTTTTAGCATTTTACATGCTTAACACTATACATTAAACACAAAGTGAAAAATGTGAAATCGAAAATAACAGTCGAGAGCAGGATTTGAACCTGCATCTCCTGGATACCGTCCAGATGCTTTGCCAATTCAGCCATCGTGACAATTGCTCCTGACTGCTGATTTCGATAACACATTCATACTTAACGTCTTTGGGTGACGCCTGCGCCATCTGTCGGAAGTATTTTCATACATCATACTGACCAGGTAAACTTAATTTTACAATTAAGATTTTACCTAATAATGACGCAAACCCTATAAATATTTAGAAATTTTTATAACTATTTTTAGCATTTTACATGCTTAACACTATACATTAAACACAAAGTAAAAAATGTGAAATCGAAAATAACAGTCGAGAGCAGGATTTGAACCTGCATCTCCTGGATACCATCCAGATGCTTTGCCAATTCAGCCATCGTGACAATTGCTCCTAACTGCTAATTTCGATAACACATTCATACTTAACGTCTTTGGGTGACGCCTGCGCCATCTGTCGGAAGTATTTTCATACATTATACCGACCAGGTAAACTTAATTTTACAATTAAGATTTTACCTAATAATGGCGCAAACCCTATAAATATTTATAAATTTTTATAAATATTTTTAGCATTTTACATGCTTAACACTATACATTAAACACAAAGTGAAAAATGTGAAATCGAAAATAACAGTCGAGAGCAGGATTTGAACCTGCATCTCCTGGATACCGTCCAGATGCTTTGCCAATTCAGCCATCGTGACAATTGCTCCTGACTGCTGATTTCGATAACACATTCATACTTAACGTCTTTGGGTGACGCCTGCGCCATCTGTCGGAAGTATTTTCATACATCATACCGACCAGGTCAACTTAATTTTACAATTAAGATTTTACCTAATAATGACGCAAACCCTATAAATATTTAGAAATTTTTATGTATATTTTTAGCATTTTACAGGCTTAACATTTTACATTAAACACAAAGTGAAAAATGTGAAATCGAAAATAACAGTCGAGAGCAGGATTTGAACCTGCATCTCCTGGATACCGTCCAGATGCTTTGCCAATTCAGCCATCGTGACAATTGCTCCTGACTGCTAATTTCCATAACACATTCATACTTAACGTCTTTGGGTGACGCCTGCGCCATCTGTCGGAAGTATTTTCATAAATTATACCGACCAGGTAAATTTAATTTTATAATTAAGATTTTACCTAATAATGACGCAAACCCTATAAATATTTATAAATTTTTATATATATGTATTTTTAGCATTTTACATGCTTAAAATGAATTGAATGAATTAGCAACATCTGAACGGTATCCAGGAGATGCAGGTTCAAATCCTGCTCGTGACTGTTATTTTCGATTTCACATTTTTCACTTTTGTGTTTAATGTATAGTGTTAAGCATGTAAAATGCTAAAAATATATATAAAAATTTCTAAAAAAGATGCATGAAAATCCGTGCAGTAGTTTTTGCGTGATATGCGAACGAACAAACAGACAAAAATCGAAAAAAAAATTGTGTTTAGACACGCCTATATAGCCTACCTAATACAGTATTTTTTTCTCAAGAGATTGCTCTGTTACAGCTTTTGATAATACATAGTTCTGTTACAGCTTTTAATAATAGTATAGAAGTCGTACAGACATAGCTCTGTTACAGCTCTGTAATAGTGTATAGACGATATTATAACGATATCGTAATAATCTACAGTTCGTTTCTTGTGTAATGGTGTCTACAATATAGAACTGTAGCTATACGTGCTTTATGTTTCTAACAAAATGGTACCGCATTGGCGTGGGATTGTAGGCAGCTTCATTGTTATAAAATATTCAGTGGTGTGACCTACTATGCACATCAGATAAATGTTGTTTAGCTCGCAGCCCCTATTGTGTAGTAACACAACTCCAAGATTAAAAGTCGATTGAAAACTGTTACATTCAAATATACATAGTACACTGGGTACACGGGGTAATCTACAAACACATACCTACATACTTTCATCGTAAATCGCCAAGTTAAATACAAAACACTTTACCACTTAAAATTGTATAACACTTTAACACTTAATAGTATTATATAGCATATAATTTGCGAGTATAGCACTATTCTAGTAGAAAAGAGGGTGTGTTCTGAACGCTTCTTGCGGTAAACAATCATATGCCCGCTGATGTTTTCTTTTGTTGTACAACGCAACACAACTTCAAAACACAACTCACCGTTGCAGTTTATACACAACGTAAAATGTGTTTATATATGTGTATTATCATCGTATGAATGTTATATCAATTGATAATTTATTCAGCTCAAAATTGCGTCTGGAATTTTTGTTTATTATTAGTTAATAATTGCGCGACAACAGGTTCACCGAAGTTTCTTGGAGTATTTTTTTTTAAATTGTGTGGCCCAGATAATATTAAAAATCATTATTTTTATGTTTTATAACCAAGCACTTGATTACATCCCACCCTTTTCTTTATCTTTTTTTATTTCATTTTATTTATTTTAGGTGGGCAAAAACCCCTCTCCACCCATGGGAATCGTAAGAACCGACTGAGGGAATACCGGAGGGAGTGGGCAGCAGCACTTCCTCGAGTATTAACAACATCCACTGCGATCGCCAATCTGCCTGCCAAGCGTGGCGATTACGGCACTATACCCCCAAATTGGGGAGGCCTATGTCCAGCAGTGGACGTCGAAAGGCTGATGGATGGATGGATGAATGGGCAAAAATGTCCTGCCGCACACCTCGCTGCCCGGGGAGACAACGGTGTAGCGTGGGGCTCTCACCCACTAAAAACCTTCCGTGCGCCCTCACCCGCCCTTGCTACGGCGGATCACGGGTAGCGCGTCGTTTCGACCGCGATCCCCAGGCGGTAGCCCCTTTGGGCACCCTCTCTTGTGCGACGCCTCACGCACGTGGGCGTCACACCTTCGCGGTAGGCTTCCGCGGACGGCAGGGTACTCCCCGACCTCACCGTCCGCCGCCTCGGCTAGGGCGGCATCAGGCGCAAGTAAGCGCGCCCACGCAGCTTCGCACGCGAGCGGCGAATCGGATCCGCGAAGGAGGATTTCTCCCGGGCCCTCTCTGCCGCCTCCTTCCGCGAGATGACAGCCTCGCAGAAGGCGATGACCGCGGTCCAGGCTCTGTCACTGCCAACCATCGCTCGCGCAACGGCCGGCAGCGACAGGTCCACGCCTATGACTGCAGCGAGTTCCCGGCGCTGCACATCCCAGGCCGGGACGACTCGAGCGTGTGCTGCGCCGAGTCCTCGCCGCAGTCGCAGTGGTGACAGCCTGGGCTCGTCTCCCTCCTAGCGATCGTGTGCAGCTATTTGCCGAAGCAACCGATTACATCCCCCCCAGGCGCAAGTAAGCGCGCCCACGCAGCCCCGCACGCCGGCAACGAATCGGATCCGCGAAGGAAGATTTCTCCCGGGCCCTCTCCGCCACGTCCTTCCGCGAGATGACAGCCTAAGTGAAAAAAAAAAAAAGAAAAATTCTCAGTAGCAGCCCGGAGTTTGGAAATGTACCCGGTAGACGTCAATAGGCTCGCCCCCTATTACGTGGGACTCAAACATAGCTGGCGAGTCGTAGGTATGTAATACACCTCTGCCTACCCCTTCGGGGAATACAGGCGTGATGCAATGTTTTTTTTTATGTTTCCTATGCTAAGTGGCAACACGACCATGGTTAGTGAAGTACACTAAATTAGTAATAATCTATTCACTCTTACCATAAGAGTCCAACATTAAACTGGACTTGTCCCATTACGATGCTGGTAATTTATTCTAATCTATTGTTATACAATATACATGGTATAAAACTTAGCACAAATCATTCCATTCGGACTGATGAAATATCTAAAACAAACGGTGGTATATTATTTGTCTAAAACGTCCTACAGAAATTAACAATTAAGCATATAATTTCAAATAATCAAATCCATTCTGAAAAACAGTACCTATAAACCAAGAAAAGTTAAAACCTTACCTACTATTAATATTAAACACAAAGTGAAAAATGTGAAATCGAAAATAATAGTCACGAACAGGATTTGAACCTGTATCTCCTGGATATCGTCCAGATGCTTTGCCAATTCAGCAATCGTGACAATTGCGCCCGACTACTAATTTCGATAACACATTCATACTTAGTCTTTGGGTGACGCCTGCGCCATCTGCCGGAAGTATTTTCATACATTATACCGACCAGGTAAACTTAATTTTACAATTAAGATATTACCTAATAATGACGCAAACCCTAGTCCAGGACTGTGACGATAGACGACAATGGGCTATCTGCATCTGACTCAAAACTTACATACGAAGAAAAAAATCCTGACTTGGTGTGCGATACGTAGCGTGGGGCCAATGAGAACTATAAAGTATAATATCAAGTCATTTTTAGAAAATCTTTTAATATGTATTCATGTGCTGATGGAGTAATGAACAGGCGACTTAGGAAGTATAGTAGTAACACTACAAGAGAAGGCAACACAACACATGCGTGCCATAGAATTTCTATCCATCCATCCATCCATCAGCCTTTCATCGTCCATTGCTGGACATAGGCCTCCCCAAATGGGGGGTATTGCCATAATCGCCATGCTTGGCAGGTGGGTTGGCGATCGCAGTGGATGTTTTTAGTACACAGGGGAACGCTGCTTGCCCAGTCCCCCGGTATTCCCTTAGTCAGCTTTTACGACTCCCATAGGAAGAGACGGGGTGGAGCTATTCTTGATGCTGGTGCCACACGGCAAAAAAAAATCTATTGTTGCGTCAAATTAAAGAAACCCATAACCGCACCTAATGCAATCCTAGTCGAAATCCCGGGCGGTCGGAGTAGGGATTGATCTCCGCTCGCGTAAAGCCTCGAAGGTGTAACATCCCAAGTGCGTAGCATCGTCGCTCACATAGCAGCACAGGGAGCTAGATGTGGATAGCTGCTGTTCGGAGCACTGAAATGTTTGTGAGGGGGGCACAACGTATTAGAGTTAGTAAGTGAAAGCCCCTCAATACCCTGTTATCTTACCGGACCACGGGTGGTAATGTTCACGCCTTGCCAAAATAAAAGGTTAAAGAACTCCCGATTTTTTTATCGATAACACGTATACTCACCCTTCCTTTTTTTTTATTATAAAGTGCTTGACTAAGAAGTCCTACTTGGCAATATTTTGGTGGTGATAATACTCTAGATACTCTACAATAATAAAATGTGCTGGCTCAGCTAAAAGCTTAGTCACTTTCGCCATAAAGACATATATATGTACATATACAATTGTACTCGGACAAGAACACCGACGCTGGCATATTACTGCATTCCATTGTTGTCCGTATTATGAAAGATGACGTAAATTATTTAATTTGGGCTCATGGAATGTCTGCTAAGAACGTGCGAAAACTTGCAGGCGTACGCCTTGTAAATTCATCCTATCTTTATATAAAAATCTATTGCCGTACGGTCTCGGGGGTCGTAAATTTGTTCTTCTTAATATTTTAAGAGATTTTGATATGTTTGAACATGTATTATAATGACAAAATTTTACCCTAAGGCCCACTCACTACTGCCTTTATTGATTCAAATAAACAAAAAATTGAGGGCCACTACTAGCAGACAAACCAACGTTCGTAAAACTATACGATATCGATTGTTTATTTGTTTGATTTGATTCGATTGAATCAATTCATGCAGTCCAGTGGGAATTTCATTGCACTTTAATAATAATAAATCGCACCTTATTGCCCAGTGTCAGTTAATAATTCAGATATACGAGACTGGTTGAAACTGTGTAAATGTCGCTTTACGTGAAACTCTCAGACAGTGGCGAATCTAGTAAGATTTTAAGTGATGTGAGATCTCTAAGTGGCTTCCCTGTAAATACCAAACTTTAGTGTCCGTATCACAGAACTTTCTGACAACTTGAAGACGGGCATTTACATTATATGCCCATGGTTAAAACAGTAATAAACTGAGTTTGCCGCGTTTGTCTCTCACGAATTACTACGAAATAGGACTCACGTCACGTAAAGTATTAGTCGCATTAAGTCGCGCCGTGTCGCTACGTGTTGCGTACCGTCGTTCACCTAGGACAACGGGTTAGGGTCGTCACTGCTCTCAGAAGCTATCTACACGATGCGTTACGTATCGCTTTAACAAGATTGCACCTAGTCTGTGTGAAAGTTTCTAACAACACGGTGCATTACAACGTTACTAAAGTACCCTACTAAAGCACCACTAAATACCTCTATCATAGTTAATCAAATGACTGGATGCACGTCCAATACAGTTAGGTTGCAGCACAGCGCACCGTGTTATCTACTGTGCATAATTCTAAGCAGGCGTCTCAACGGCACCACTGAAGCGCGACAGTGATGTCACAATGCATCGTATGGGCAGACATTAAAGCAATTGTTCACGTATGACCTGGTTTTACACGACTGTTTGCTTTTAGCTTCGGTCTCATAGAGCAGTATGTGTATTAAATAGCAAATATACTCAGATTTACTAAAATTACTGTGGTTATAATATTTTTTTTTTGTCTTTTATTGTTTACCTAATAAATAATTGGTAATTTAGATATTTTAAGAATTTGACATGCTTAGCCATATACATTAAACACAAAGTGTGAAAATGTGAAATCGAAAATAACAGTCACGAGCAGGAGCAGAATCCAGGAGATGCAGGTTCACTTTGTGTTTTATGTA
This sequence comes from Leucoma salicis, assembly GCA_948253155.1. Classification (NCBI taxonomy): domain Eukaryota; kingdom Metazoa; phylum Arthropoda; class Insecta; order Lepidoptera; family Erebidae; genus Leucoma; species Leucoma salicis. The sequence goes on from OX411803.1 coordinate 26,699,966, forward strand.
TATGGCTAAGCATGTGGGTGGGTTTTCATTAGGGTGATCATAGTCCGGAGCGTGCTCGTCGCGATCACATCACGATCCACAGGCTGCAATCCGGCTCGAATGTGTACCGCAGTGCGGGTTAGGGCGTGCCCCAGAGGCGACGCGTACCGACCCGCTCCCGTCGGTACGAACAACGGCAGATGCGGCGATGGGGGCCACCACCCATCACGCCTTGCCCAGTTTGGCGAGTCGAGGGGAGCAGGGTGTCGAGTAGGCACGTGGAATGTAAGAGGTGGTGTGGAAGGACTTACCTTCACTTACACGAGCTGGTAACCGTCATGTCGGACAGACGGCTTGATGTGCTCTGTGTAACAGAGACCAAGCGAAAGGGTAGCGACGCCTGTGATCTTCCTGGTGGCGGGTTAGTTCTGTGGTCTGGTGTACCGCAGAGCGATCGGGCCAGCATGGGAGTGGGGGTGTTGCTGTCCGCTCGCTTGGCCTCAGGTGTGAAAGATTACGGAATGTTTGATCCCAGACTTCTATGGGTCCGAATAAAACTAGGTGTCACCAGGGTCTTCATGGTCGCAGCTTATGCTCCCGTAGGCTCTTGGGTGGCATCGGATCTAGAGAGAAGTTCTGGGATAATGTTAGGGAAGTTCTGGATTTGGCAGAAGCTAGTGAACGCGTGATGCGCGTATGCGGAGACTTGAATGGATGGGTTGGGACCAAGCGTCCAGACTTCCAGGACGTGCTTGGTTCATTTGGTGATAAGAGAGTGAATGATGCAGGTAGGCTCATTGCGGATGTATGTATGGAAAGAAACCTTATTGTGTCAAACACATTTTTTCAACATAAGGACATCCATATGTATACATGGAGAAGGAATGAACAGAGAAGTATGATAGATTTAATTCTGGTAGACAGTCGCCTCCGAAGTAAAATTCTGGATACAAGAGCCTACAGGGGTCCCACTGTCGACACGGACCACTATCTCGTTATTGCGAGATTTAGTGGTCTGTTCAGAAAGTGAAGACACTGGCGAGAGCGTGTCCACTTCGGAGGGCTTGAAAGTATAAAGATTGAAAAGTTGTAAGAAGAGAGTGTAAGAGCAAAGTATGTAGAGGGTGTCCGTGAACGGCTGACAATGGCGAATCAGCCGGGATCTGACATAGAAGAATGCTGGAGAGTATTGAAAGATAGTATGGTAAATACAGCGAAAGAAGTATGTGGATGCTCAAAGAAGCATAGGAAAGTGAAAGGTGATGCATGAAAGTAGCAGCTTCCGTAGACCAAAAGAAGAAAGCGTGGCTGGACTATGTATCTTCTTTGAACCTGAGTGCAAGTATGAAAGAACAGAAGAAATAAATATACCGGCAACGTAAGAATGACACCAAAGCCTTAGTGAAAGAGAAGCGTGATAGAGCAAATATGATTGCAGAAGAAAGGCTGACCAAAAACTTCGAGAGCAACACCAAACTTTTCTGGAGGGTGGAAGAGATCTCGGAGTGGTTGGTTGGCTTTCAGAATGAATAAAATAAGGTCTAAAGGTGGAGACATTCTTACGCAAACACAAGATGCGTTAAGCCGATGGAGTGAATATTTTGGAGATATGTATGCGGATGTTCAGGGTGATGCTGGTGCCACATGTGGTTTAACAGATCAGCATTCGGTACCGGCATCCTCTGATGACATTAGTATGGATGAAGTTGAATGGGCGATTAGAAGTTTGAAAAATGGTAATTCAGCGGGTATTGATATGGTGTCTGCTGAGATGATCAAGCTTGGAGGCTCATGTGTCTGGGAATCCTTCCTGATGCTTCTCAATTTATGTTGGAGCTCAGGAATGGTTCCCAAGGACTGGAGAAGCGCAGTCATCGTGCCCTTGTTTAAAAACAAGGTCACGTTATGACTGTGCATACTACAGGGCCATAAGCTTAACCAGTTTGGCAGCCAAAGTGTATGGTAAGATTATTGAAAGGAGAATGAGGATGGTGTCTGATGATTTTTTGTGTGAGGCACAAGGAGGTTTCAGGTGTGGACGAGGATGCATAGATCAAGTGTTTTCTCTGCGCAACATTGTGAAGAAGCATCTGGCTGTAGGCCAGAGGGTTTTCTGCAGTTTTGTGGATTTGGAGAAAGCATTTGACACTGTTGTACGAAAGGAACTTTGGGACATTTTGCCGGAGTATGGTATTAACGGTAGACTACTACAAGCGGTGCAGTCTAACTACATGGACTGCAGAGCTTGTGTGCGGCTGGATGATGGAATGTCACCCTGGTTTGATGTCAATATCGGCGTTAAACAGGGCTGCGTTCTATCAGCCAGACTGTTTATCATATATCTGGATAAATGTCTACAAAGGTTGAATGAAATGAATGTGGGAGTTCAGATGGGCGACTCAGTGGTTAACTCGCTGCTATATGCAGACGATGCGGTCCTATTAGCGCAGTCTGTGACTGACCTGCAAACCCTAGTCGACGTAATGGCAGAAGATTGTAAGAAAAGGGGCCTACGTGTGAATGTGAGCAAAACCAAAGTAATGGTTTTTGAAAGAGAAGAAGCCAGAACAGATGTTAGAGTAGCAATAGGAAATGGTGTGCTAGAACAAGTGGATGAATTTGTATATCTTGGATGTGGATTCAGTCGGGATGGAAGGTACACCACTGATGTAGAGAAAGAAGAGTGAATGCGGGAAATACGAGTGAACGGAGCATTGGGACAACTTCTCGGCGGCCACCACCTCAGCCAGAAGGCACGTGTCGCAATACACAACGCAGTGCTTGTCCCAACGTTATTATATGGAAGCGAGAGTTGGGTATGTAAAAAGGAGCATGAGAGTAAAATCAATTCGGTCAAAATGCGATCTCTGCGGAGAATCTGTGGAGTGAGGCTGACTGACCGCATTCGTAACAATGACGTAAGAGAGCGTGTAGGTATGAAAGAGAGTATTGGTGTAAAGATGCGAAAGGGAATGCTCCGATGGTTCGGACATGTGGAAAGAATGCCGGACGAGCGACTGGCTAAGAAGATATACAATGCGAAAGTGGAAGGATGTAGGTACAGGGGGAGACCGAGACTTACCTACCTTGACCAAATTGGTCATGTATTGAAGGAAGGTGGAGTCAGGGGTCTCTGAAACCGGCGAGCGTGTGTGAAGAAAGTTATGAATGTTGAGGAAGCAAGAGATGTATGCAAGAATAGAGCCTCTTGGCACTCTGTTCTCTCTGCCTACCCCGCAAGGGAAATGGCGTGATGATAAGTAGTAGTAGTAGCTAAGCATGTCAAATGCTAAAAATATATAAATCTAAATTATTATAGGGTTGCGTCATTATTAGGTAAAAATCTTAATTGTAAAATTAAGTTTACCTGGTCGGTAAAATGTATCGACGGTATCCAGGAGATGCAGGTTCAAATCCTGCTCGTGACTGTTATTTTCGATTTCACATTTTCACACTTTGTGTTTAAATTAATTGGTATTTTTAAAGACGTCAATGTATGTTTCTCTCATTAACAAATACCAATATCAATATTACGAGTAAATCCACTAGATTAGGATATTTTAGTAGACAGTGGTAGTCTTGTTTCTCTGTGCATGAATGAGCTATCCGGACCGGGCAACTACCATCCTCTCAGAGAAGAACATCGTAAAACAACGGAAAATACGCCTTTTGGTTATGTTTCGTATAGCGAGTGAGAGTGCCAGAGGAGCAACCCCTCTCTTCAAACCGTCTTCACTGTCCACCTTATCATCTCTTTATCATACACCTTCTACGCCGCCTGTCCCTTTTGTTGGCATTGGCTTGTTTGCCACCAAAGTAGTGTTAAAAAGAGAGAGAGTGATAGATGATATACCTACATCTACTTTCTATGATCATGGCTTTTTCGAGTTTAACTTCTATATTATTTAATTATCATAATTTCCTTCCAAACGTTGCACATTTGTTACTAAAGCATCACATTTCATAACTATATAGGAACAAGTGTCCCGTTTTAATACATAACATATAATTTATTTGTATAGATAAAAAGAGCTTTCCTATTGATTAATAAGTCGTCAAAATATTGTACCAATACTTCTTATTGCGCTATAGAAAAGTTGATATTAAAATATAATATAACGAAGGCAGGGGCACATCTTCATTTTCACGTTCATCAGAATGATGGTCAGACATAAGGGTAGTCTTGAAATCACACTACGTTATTGTTCAATATCTTTATGGATAGCTTAGTTTTGGTAACAAAATAACAAGTGATGCTCACAATATTTTAGGATGTAACTCAAAATAATCACATGGAATGCAGTGTGGTTAGTTGTATCGCGACCATGACCGACTGTTCGCGCTCTTGCCAATCGAATGCCTCCCTCGTAGTTTTTTTTTGTGTATCGTTGGTTGTTAGCCTCAGACGGCTATGACACCCTTACCTGGACAATTGGTGAGCGCAGAGGGCTCTCAACCCAACATTTAAACAACGCTACCCGAGGGCACCCCCCGTGGCGTAAGGATCGCATCACAACTAAACACACTCAAGCAATCACCAAAAATTACATCAAATAGTCTAGTAATGAAAATAAAAGTAGTGTTAGTGATTGCTTGACATTCCATAATTGCCATCTTCAAATATCACGCGCTGCGACAAATATATATGTACTTATACTTTCTTTATTATATTAAAAAAAATGTTATACAAATACATTATCAGTGAGCAATCAGAGTAAAATTAATCTGTTTTATAATATCAATATCCTCATGTTGTCTCTATGTTGAAACGGAAACTGGGATTTTTGATTGAATAAAATATGTATTGTATTTTTAACTTAATCTTTAAGTTAAAAAAATAAATTGCTTTGTATAAATGTTAATTTGACACAACAACCACGTCAACACGAATTGCATACACATAGTCATCTGCCCGCAAAGGTTTAGGCTACTTTTTATCATATAAATGGATAGTTCCTGTGCGATAGCTATTTTTGTGTAGAGATAATAATCTGACATAGGGTGCCATTTTCTTTTTTTTATATTCCAAAGTCCACATTGAGCACTTATAATGAGAACGTAATAGTTGAAATTTATAAAATATAAATATATATATATTACCTAACCATACTCGGTCGCATTATAGATATTAAAGTCATGTTTTTATTGACTTATTCCAATTTTTACAGAAACTACAAAACAAATGTTTGCGTTTCTTTATACAATCTAATGGCAGGAAATAAATTAGTGTGTGTAAGGAAAAGAAATCAGAATAAAAACCAACAGCATGTCCCTAGCGGGTTACGAGAGAAACGTACAAATATTTTATTTTTAAATATTTACAATTTTATTAAAACTTGATTTAAAGTAAATCTCTCATAATTAATGGGCAGTCACCGTCTTGTTCTCACCTTGTTAATTTAAATATGTTTATGAAAACTACGTTATTGTAAACAGCATAATATGATGCATTTTCGAGAGTACTTTTCTATTCTATCACACTTTTTTTAAGGCGGAAAAAGTGAACTTAACCGCACGCTCGGTGTCCTACAAGAACGTATTAACCCAAATTCAATTAAATTAAGCATCCACCTTTAGTACATCATTAAATCATAAATGGAATTTCTAAGCACATTCACCGAAGTAATTATAAAGTCACATTCAAGCACCCTCAGGGAGAAACAGTACGGCAACTTCTGACCCTTAACTTATAACAAGTTATTTAATATTTATTATTATACATACATAGAAAAATATATAGAAAATTATATTTATAAAAATATGCTGAGTGAAAGGGCAACTAGGTGTGAACATTCAACTTGACAATATAATGGGAATTGTGCTGCATATCAAGTGACAAAGCTATAGGCGGGTCGCGAGTTCTTTTGCAATATTACAATTCCAAGTATACCTACTTTATATTATTTTCACATTTTATTTCTACATTTTAACCCCTAGACTCCCGGGAGTCTAATACCTAAAGCTTTATTTAAAAAAAAAAGGTCCAAAATCATTTTTTTTTTATATCCTGGGCTCGGAAAAGCGGGCCGGATTTTTTTTATTTCTAGGTAAACTGGTATAAAAAAATAACTAGACCACTTATCTTAGTTCTGTATAAGGTATCGGCTTTATGAATTGTTCCTTTATGTATAGACGTAAAGTGTCTGCACTTTACGCCTATATAAAATAAACAATAAGAAGTACGTACGTACGACGTAAATACTCGTGCAATGACCTTGACCACAAGAATTGTCAAAGCAATATTCTATAAATGTTATATAGATATTATATCAAAAATTGGTTCAAATGCATAAGCAGAGTCTAGTTTCCATATTTCAATATTAATCTTGTATATTACAATGAAAAAAGAAAATAATTTCTTGAATTCGGCATATTTTTTTTATTTACGAAAGCGGGTATATGTTTAGTGACAAATTACTAATATAATGTATAGAAATACCCACATACAGCCATATATCATATTTGTTGCATTAGGTACATATTCTATGGACTCTATAGTTATAGGTACTCGTATTTCAAGATTCTGTAAGCTTTATATGCTCAATATCTTGTTCAGTAGCATGAATTTTTTTGCTACCCTGCACATGTAAAGAAAATCATTGCTAACTGGAAATGTACTGGATACATTTTATGATGCGCCATTACATTATTATGTGTATGAATAAGTACGGAAGAACTCTTCTTTTTTTCCTAGCCTTGACTCAATATTTATTGACGTCGGCTTCCGATCTGTTTATTTTTAGCAGATCACCTATACATACACGGAGCAATGGCATTCTCAACTAAAAATTTAATTCTATGCATTCGATTTCTTATTAGGACTCTGACAACTTATAACAACTGCCAGGATTTTACTCGTACTATCAGAACCCGTTGTTTAATGTGCCTTCTCGACTACGAAAGAGGTTAGATATTCATAATAGTAATAAAAAAAGAAAACTATTTTATAATATTTACTTACATAACTTGAGCGGAGAGATCAAAATGCCAACATAACAAGCGTGTTTTCCTTTGAAGAGACAATTTAACAAAGAAGTTTTCATTTTATTACATTGAAGTTATCTCGATCCTTTATTAAATTACGATCAGCATTCCTGGCGTGCTTTTGTCGATCATCCTATATGACGATTATTATATTATTACCGTTAGAGCTGACTGAGATATTGACCAAAAACCGCTTTTAACTAACGATATGTGTGTGGTGGTTAGAAATCTACTACAGCATTTGTACCTAAGCTTTCTATATTATTTTTGAAAGAGTTGAACAGTACCGACCTGCTATAAAACTAGCGTATTAGGTTCTGCTAGAATAAAATAATCAATGTATGAGATTGGCATAAGGTTACGACAACGTAAGCGTAACCGACTGAGCTGGAACTTTCTTACACTTGAAGGAGACCAGTGCTTTATTGTAGATAGTAAGTTTGCTATATCTTAGTAATACCAACTAATATTTGAGTATTACTGTAAAGGGTCTAATTAACAAGCCCATCAAGTTACTGGTCTCTATAATTACTATATTTATTTATAGGGAACTGTCTACCTGTCAATTAGTGTCGTTTGAACGCGTTGATATCATTTCTATCAACTAAATGTTCAGTTTCACTATAATATACACGTTGCCGTTACTAGTTCAATTTTATTAATAAAAATTAGATAAATGATTATTCATATTTTTTTTGTGATAGACCCTTACTTATCCCAGCATGAATGGGCTGGCTCGATCGGGGAAGTGCTGCCCTCTTGCAAAGAAAAGCGTGAAACAGCGGTAGTAGTAGTGTACCTTTGTGCCCCTTCCTATCCTCTCCTTATTTACTTTTCTATCTACTTCCTAACCCTTTCCTTGGAGATGGCAAAGTAGGGCGAGTGATGCCTCTGGTGTTGCTAGTGTATATTGCCTACGGTAACCGCTTACCATCAAGTGGGCCGTATTCTTCTTTGCCATATACGTAGTATAAAAAAAATAGATGTGATTGTAAAGCAAAGTTTATACATAAAATATACAAAGACAAAAAATTACGTTACATTAAATAAATCTTATTAGTAGAATTGAGGAAAATGATTTTATTAAAAAAGAGGTCTTAATGGTAAGTATATTTATATTCAACATTTACTTAATCATATTATCTTTATAAAATGTTTATGTGGCTTCATAAATATTAATACCTACACTACCTTATAGAATTTTTAACCCGTTTACTTGTGGTTTACGCTCGTGGATATATATAAAAATCATTTGCAGTGCGTTAGTCTCGCAAAACGATTGGACTGATTATGGTGACATTTTTTTAGGGTGAGTGAATTCCTGGATGATTAAATTACAATTCCATTAGGTAAATGGCGCTACGATACTGTGCCAGGATTTTTATTGTCAACTTTTGATCAAGTTTTTTTTTATTTTATGGTTTCTTGCAGGTCAACGTTTGGTCAGGAAACCGGCAACAAATAAATAATAAGTATTGTTTAGAAATACAAAATATCAATATAATATAGCTAAAAATTTTTTTTAAACGCGCTACCCTTTGGAACTACCAGTGAATTTCTTTTCTTGCATTTGTACCCATTTTTTCTTGAAGATGGCAATAGGGTATCATTAAAACAAACGGTGACTAAAGCCGTGGGACACTGTTAGTTTTGTATTTATTATTCTCAGTTTTATATGAAATACATTTATAAAATTGTTACTGCACTGTAGTATGAACTTTTATAATTATCATTATGTTAATATATAACTAGTATTACTTTAAAGTTAAATAAATTATACATTGATTAAGTAAAAATATTCTTATGAGAAAAGTACCTATACAAAAAAGACAGTCAAAATTTTACTTCTTTTCTCTACCTATCTATTAGCCCTCTATTGTCAACTGCTCGTCATAGGCCAACTCCAAAAAAGCACCGCAACGAATGATCCTTTATCGCCTGCATCCAACGGCTACCTACTTAAGATTTTGACCAAGTCGAAACAAAAAGGCTTGTTTATTATAACTGTATAATGAAGCGTCATTATAGACGCAAATAGTGTTACCGTGTTTGTATTTAAATAAGAAAATACTTTGTACAAGTAATAGTCCCGTAAAGTCCATTGATATCTTTTGATAAACACCGTCCTAGAAATATTTTATGAATGAAACGGACGCACATGGTGTACGTAAATAGAGTAGTAGTAAACCTGTGCTATCTTGTAAAATGTAATAATAAGTACCTGCCAGTAAGGGCGCAGACGTACAAGTGCATCGTAATATTTATAGAATGTCATAACCGCAGCTACTCTAATGTAGACTTTATATTCCATAAATACGGTCTAGTTTAGTTTGCGCTTGCAGTGATTTTCTGCAGGCGAAATTTCAACCTAATGTCGACAAGTGCAATGCGCAAAATCAGATGCACCTTCGACGGTGGATGGCCGTCAATGTGCTGTAGTAATATATCACGTGGTCTCCCCACCTTACCCCCTTCATGCTCGCGTGAGATGTCGTTGAACCACACCCATAGTTAACCTCAAAATAAACAATTTAAAGTTTTTGGCGCTCTTAAAAGACCGCAAAATTTTTTGTGCATACTTTGTCATGTAGCTAACAATTGGTTTGGTGTTTGTTTTATCACAGTTTGGGACAAGTTACGGCAAATGTCACACGGCCGGCGATCTTTCGCCGATAAAAGGGTCTGTCCGCCGTCTACACTTTTGGACACCCTCTATAAGACTGAACAAGTATAACTTGTGTTTTAACTATATACAGCGAAGTTTAGATTGGGCCTGTTGAGCGGTATGTGCGGTGCGGCACAGGCGCGAAGCATGTCGCCAACGATCGATGCGGGCAACGACCTTGCGCAGCGGAATACCCTACGTTACTCTACACTATATCTTTACACCAAATTTTGGACATAAACGAGGGTAGAACATTTAAAGCAATGCTCCTGCAAGTAGCACAAAATACGCCGATAGCACGTGCTACGTTGTATTATGCCTGTAAGTAGATCCCTTCCCAGTCTGATAGATCTCAACGGAAACGCTTTCCGCAATCAAAATACGTTGTAGGTAATAATATTTCGCAGTATTGTTACGTATCCCCACGATATTTCATGATACGTGGTAGCTGCTGTTCATGGATTTAATAATACTGAACACTGGCAAGCCACTGCTCACCACTTCATTTCACGGATGAGAAGGGAATGAATGGACGGCTATCTTCCGCTACAACCAAAACACACCGAGGTCTGTTAGGGTCGGTCACACGGAACAGACAGTGGTGGGGCCCGATAACATGTACCCAACCCCTCTTACTACAAACCGACATGTCGAATACTTTAAAATGTAGAGTCTGTAATCCAAATTCCTGGGCTAATTATCTGGTATTCAAATAAATATTAAAGCCAGCCATTAAAATTATTTAAACAAGTCTGTACATTTAAGATATTTGAGATAAAAATACTCTATTAAAAAATTGTTTTGTGTTTAGGCATGCTTATATAGCCCCATAAGCGTGTCTAAACACAAAACATTTTTTTTTTAGAATGTTTGTCTGGTTGTTCGTTCGCGCGTCACGAAAATACTACTGAACGGATTTTGATGCAACTTCTTATTTTTATTTGATAGATCTTGATTAGACTTAAAAACTGGTATACATTTTATCCCGCTACTGTATAGCTAGCATTTGGCTGCGGCAGAGCCGCTAGCAAAAGCTAGCTTAAAATAAAATCAGTGGTTTTATTTGGCATCATGTGATATTTTAAATTATTTACCTAGGGTATACAGTAATTCAATATTTCGATGAACTTGTAAAGAGATAGGTAACTATTATGCTTTTTAAAAATATTCACAAAGTCTAATCATAAGTAGAAAATTAGAACACAGAGTATCACTTTAAGGCCCAAGATAGCTCTAATCAACGGAATTTGAATTCCAAACCGGGGTGTGTAATTAATGCTAGCGTAACAAGATAACGCGCCCGGTGTGCGCTAGGTAATGAAAGATCAGTTAATATTGGAGCAGCCTGGTTCACAAAGTTTCAAACTGTTTAAGCCAATTTCAATGTAAGTCAGTCAGATAATGTAAAATATACCTGTGATATTACAAATCTGGAACAGAGCTGTTTCTGTACATTTCAGGTATTTGATAAAAAACGACTATACGAGTATTACTATTTAGTCTCTATTTAGTACCTGAACACAAAAAAAAATTAGAAGAACTTCTGGTCTGTTTGTCGGTCGTCTTTTTTTGTTCACAAATCACGCCAAAGGCAGTGAATGGATGTTGATGTTTTTTTTGGTTTGTAGGGGAATCGTATACCAGTTTGTAAGGGTGATACGACTTAAAAATTGGTATACGATTTATATTTAAGCAAACTTTTGTTTCTTATAATATTTTCTGACCTTCACACTTATACAATTATCTATATTAATATTAAAAAAGGGAGTGAGTTGTTTGTATGTTAAGCTTTCACAGTGTATCTAATGAACCAATCATCATCAAATCGTGCATAATCCGGAGCTTATAGAAAGTCATAGGCTACTTTTCAAGTAAACACAATAGATTCTGTAAACGTAGTATTATGTAATTACATATTTCATATACTTACTCATCATCACGCCATTTCCCTTGCGGGGTAGGCAGAGAGAACAGAGTGCCAAGAGGCTCTATTCTTGCATACATGTCTCGCTTCCTCAACATTCATAACTCTCTTCATACATGCTCGCCGGTTTCGGAGACCCCTGACTCCACCTTCCTTCAACACATGACCAATTTGGTCTAGGTAGGTAAGTCTTGGTCTCCCCCTGTACCTACATCCTTCCACTTTCGCATTGTATATCTTCTTAGCCAGTCGCTCGTCCGGCATTCTTTCCACATGTCCGAACCATCGGAGCATTCCCTTTCGCATCTTTACACCAATACTCTCTTTCATACCTACTCACTCTCTTACGTCATTGTTACGAATGCGGTCAGTCAGCCTCACTCCACAGATTCTCTGCAGAGATCGCATTTCGACCGCATTGATTTTGCTCTCATGCTCCTTTGTACATACCCAACTCTCGCTTCCATATAATAACGTTGGGACAAGCACTCCGTTGTGTATTGCGACACGTGCCTTCTGGCTGAGGTGATGGCTGCCGAGAAGTTGTCCCAATGTTCCGTTCACTCTATTTCCCGCATTCACTCTTCTTTCTACATCAGTGGTGTGCCTTCCATCCCGACTGAATCCACATCCAAGATATACAAATTCATCAACTTGTTCTAGAACACCATTTCCTATTGCTACTCTAACATCTGTTCCGGCTTCTTCTTCTTCATTACTTATGTTATAAATAGTCAGTATCCAAATCACTGGATTTCTTTTCAGTTTTTAAGTCAATAAATTGAACCTAGTATTAACTTTCACAGAATACCATAGATAATTGCCAATGTGTATGAAAACTTCAAAGAGACAGTAAAATTTACTAATAACGCAAACAGCATCAAAATTTAGTAAATTTCAAAAATACTTACTTTTAGGTAAGAATCTTATTTAATGTTATTGTAGAGCTCAAACAGGCGGCCCGGACGTTATAACCACTGTCAAACTTAATAAGAAATGATATCTCCAAGGTATACCATAATTTTATTTTATTATTATAAAACCCTTAAATACTTACCCTTAAATATAAGGTGTTCGATGCAACAGGTTGTAGCTATTTTTTTTAAAGTTATAGATCTTGTTTAACTTTTCCACATTTCTAGTAATTTCATTATATTATTACCTACTTGTCTAACTCAACTTATAGTAGAACTTAACCCTTGAGGGTAGGTATATAGTCTACACAGAGGCTGTAAAAACATATAAACAACATATCAAATACACCATACGGTAGGTTATAAAATAAACATTATAAAAAAAATCCCTACACATTTATACTATAACTAGCCTTTGCCCGCGGCTTCGCCGCAGCCAAAAGCTAGTTTTTGGGTTATATCTCAGGTTCCCGATATAGTAGCAGGATAAAATGTATATCAGTTTTTAAGTCTAATCAAGAGATATCAAATAAAAAAAGTTGCATCAAAGTCCGTTCAGTAGTGTTTTCGTGATGCACGAATAAACAAATAGACAAACAGACAAAAAACCTAAAAAAATCGTTTTGTGTTTAGACACGCATATAAAGCCTAATTCAGTCATTTTTTCTCAAATATCTTAAATGTACAGACATAGCTCTGTTACAACTTTATAATATTATAGATAGATAAAGGTGACCGGCTTTTTAAAACACAAAATGTGGCCAAAATCGTTTAATATACTATTTTTAACTGTTACAAATCAATTGCCAACCACCAAAAGCGCTGCCGATCCGACCACGCATTTAAAAAATAAGTACTGTCTACATAAAATAAGGAGAAAATTTATAAAGTAAGTAAGTATAGTAGTAAGTAAGTATAGTAGTAAGTAAGTATTTATTCGAAATACACAAATTATCACTCCTATAATAACTTATACTGGATATTCTCAGTCGTAACCACGGAGTACAGAAAAAGAGGTCGTAACAGCACATACATAACTTATACTGGATATTCTCAGTCGTAACCACGGAGTACAGAAAAAGAGGTCGTAACAGTTTATTAAAACTAGCGTCGACTGTATCATAATAACACACAAAGTACACAAAGTGAAAAAATATTATATTTATCACTCTTATTTAGTGAAGTTTTCGTTAATAACTTTAACGTTTAATTTTCGAAATATATTCGAAAATTATTGGGATTTTGTTTTTGAGAACACGATGGCCAGAAACTATTTTAACCATAGTTTTATACTACTATCACTCGAAAATTTTCCAACAATATTCAAAATTCAAAATTATCAATAAAGAAAACCCACCTCAACGGTTCGTTTATGAGGCATGCAATATACTTTTTAAGCATCTACGAGTAACTATATACAACGGTAAAATGTAAGAAATTGAGCTGAAATTCCCTTGTAGGTTCTTACATTCCTAATTTGGTAGTACAATACTGCCCACGTTAGAGCCGTAAAATACTTCAAATTGGAATCAGAAGCACCTTTGACACGAGCGGAATGCATCCCAGCGGCAAATTATTAACGATGCAAACGTAGCAGCTGAATACAACAGAAGATATTTAAAATATTCCACTTAGTTGGACAGCGACTGGATTGCGAAGACGGCAAGGAATTTCCTCAAATATTATAAAGGACGGAATTATGTACCTACCTACGGTAAAAAGTATTTTAAACCTGATTATAAACGGCTCACAAGCAATTAATAAATACCTACGTTAAACACAAAGTGAAAATATATAGTGCTAAGCATGTCAAATGCTAAAAATATATATAGAAATATACAGAAATATCTAAAAAAGGTTGGTACCTACGTGTTAATATTATGGTATATCATAAATTGAGTAGGGACCTCAGCAGGAGAGATTCATAAAATTGAGGTTACGTTTACCCAGCTGTTTATATTTATATTAAGATAAGTACTAGACTTTGCCCGCGGCTCCGCCGCAGCCAAAAGCTAGTTTTTATGTTATATCTCAGGTTCCCGGTATAGAGTAGCGGGATAAAATGTATACCTATTTTTAAGTCTAATCAAGAGCTATCAAATAAAAAAGTTGCAGCAAAATCCCGTTCAGTAGTTTTTGCGTGATGTGCGAACAAACAAACAGACAAAAAATATAAAAAAAATGTTTTGTGTTTAGGCACGGCTATGTAGCCTATTTATTTTACAGTAATTTTTTATCAAATATCTTAAATGTACAGACATAGCTCTGTTACAGCTTTATAATAGTATAGATAATACAATAATCATATATTATATCGCGTCATTATCAGACCTTTAATTTTCAAAACTATTATACGTGTACAACGCTTAATCCTACCTATATCTTATTTCACTCCGGGTGTAAAGAAACAAGTAAGCCACGAAGGGAATACGTAACCACAAAACCAGGTCGAGTAAGGTTAATTAAGTACAATTTAAAAATGTGTTAACTTCCATTTACATTTTATAAATTATAATTATATAATTGTTGACAATAATATTATTAGACATATTTTAAGTCTATACTTACATAATTATTATACAATGTTATTTTTAGTTCAACAAAGTAACTGTGTTTGCATTTTGCTGATAAAAATCATTTGACTTATTACGTCACGCCCTCTGACGGTACGACTTGTACATGCAAACACAAGGTACCAATGTCGGGGTTCACGGGCTCACGGGTCGACACGACACTGCGGTTGTAGTCGAACAAGTGCACATATCTTGGAAATACCTATCTCCTATTTCAGTTTGTGTAAAGTAATTACAGTCTTTAAGTAATAAAGTGATTGTTGTATTTAAAATAAAGTGGGTGTATTACAAGAAGCGGTGTTCATATTTCTGACCTCTAAAAAATGTAGGAAAAGAATTAGGTATATAATTCAAATATGTAATCGTATTTGATTCTTATACTGAAACTTATCAAAGGTTATGAAATCGTAAGAAGTATATGTAAATGTGATCAAAGGTTTTTATTCTGTGAGCGGTTATACCTACTACTTGTGGTCATAGCTAAATCTCGTTATTGAAAAAGTTAATGGAGGCATGAATAACTACAATTATAAATTAGCAATTATTAATTAGTTAATGGGGGCATGAATAAGTACAATTATAAGTACTATTATAAAGCTGTAACAGAGCTGTGTCTACACATTTAAGATATTTGAGAAAAAATGTCTGAATTAGGCTATACTAGCGTGTTTAAGGCGAGGTGTTTCAACGCAAGCTAAGATTTTTGGAGGTGAGGTGTGAGGGCCGCTCGCGTGTCCTGAAATGTGCGGACCATATACGTAGTGAATACATACTCTTTGCTGCGGGCCGTTCATTTCTCTTCGTGACGTTAGCGCTAACCCACAGTATAAATTATTTCAGTAGTGTAATATGAACAACTAATTACGAATGTAATATAAAATATGTTTTTGTCAGATTATACTTAAATATAAACAATAAGCAGAATAAGTGTTTATTACTTCACAAATGTAGTTAAAAGTAGGTACTTACGTAATTATATATTTTATTTATTAGGGTTTATTTTTTTATCACCATCAAAATTTTAAAGATACCGTTCTACTTATGAAACTGGACAACTTTCCCCAAGAAAAATATATGCAAAAATGAAAAAAATTACTCCCACTATAATAATGCACGTTTAACGTTACTCAGTTTCATAAGTGGAACACGCTTTTAGATTTCGATGGTAACAAAATATAACCCACAATTATTTTTTGAGATATCTTACTGTAACTTTGTTTTACGTATTAATAATATTTGTTTAAAGGTTTACGTTTCAGGTGCGGCATACCGAATTAACGGGAATACGTTGCATCGCCTGCAAAAAGGAACGTACCTACCTTCCAAAGCAGAGAAAACACTAGAGCGTCAAGCGTGAAGTACAATTCAAATATCTCTAGAAGTCACCCATCTATATGAAATGAATTAGGAATGGTATGGTACTGAAACGATGAATGGAAGCAGCATACAGGCGGAAGCAGTGACTGAAGAGAACTTGTAATAAAATTGTAGCTCCGATGGAGTGGGAGCAGTGACCAAACAGTGGCGACATTGTAGTTGAATATTTATCAAATAAAAGTGCTATAACTAATGTTTCATTTTATAAATAAATTGATCAATATTCATTAAATTCTAAATATCTGGGCTGAAGTATACAGCGCTGAATTCTTGCATCGTGTTCTTCATAGTGTATTTTAGATTCGGCTTATATAGGTGTATTTTTTGTTTTTATGATGTCATGTTGTGGCAAATTGGTGGTTCTGGTAAACATTTCATATAATCATTCTCAATTTTCTTCTCCATTTTTTCTTCTGAGTTGTCGTATGATTTTGCTTCCAGATAAAACCCCACCCTTAGCCATTCTTAAGTATATAATAAGGCCATAGATTTCTTTCGAGGCTTTAAAACCTTTACAGATAATATATGCCTCCATAGCGCTAGAATGTCCCCTATAGTTTTTGTAACACATTGTTCATTTGGGTCATGCCCTGCCTTTTCGTGGCTGGCACAAATTACATAATATTTATTCTTAATTGCCATGTAGGAAACCACTCCAAATCCTTTGCCTATAATTGCTAACGTCCCTTAGTTAGGCCGGAAATAACCTCCATAAGATCAACACCAAGCTCTAACATAACCAACAACATTAACATCAGCGAGAGCATATCGGTCTTTTATACGACCATCGCCTTTGTTTTGCGAGACTTGCGGCTCATAGATGAAAAAAAATCATTAGTAAAATTGACGCGTCTTTCCTTTGTTATTGCCAAGATTACGGGAAAAAAATACAAAACCTAATCTCCATATTTATTTTGTTTATTATAAATATATATTCTACTTGGATCCATTGCAAAAAAATGTGAAGCATATATATATATAGTAGCAGATTTTGATGTTTGATCAGTAATTACCCACTGCAAAAGCTTCACAAGAGAATGAAGTAAATGTTGAATTTGCTACTCACTGCTCAATATTATACTGATTCATGAGATTTTTTTTGCAAGTGGTCTCTGATGTCTTTCCGGCATAATATGTTAGAAACTAAACATCAACTGAACTGTTAAGACTTAAGAATCATTCTGAAACAGTTAGGTAGCAGAACATTATTAGGATTTTGTGTAGTATGTGAAGTGATTGGAAATTTGGGTGCAATATTATAATTCCTAGGGATGAAAAAAACTTGAAGAATCATATTAGACACACGTGAATGTTTTTTTTTCCTGAAATAAAATAGTTGATTAATTAAAGTGAATTTTTTTAGGTAACATTTTTTATGAGTATCTTATATTTCTATAAGAATGATGACTACACGATATTAATATATTATGTATGTGTCAAATAAGTGCGAAATCTAAAATAACAAAATAAATGTTTGTAGGTACCTACATAATATACGTATACACTTATGTTCATACTGATATAGTTAGCCTGTGTCATTATTATATTACGAAACAAACGTGGTTAGTGTCACTGGATATCATCTAGGACCGAAGTACTTGTCCAAACGAATCAAACGAAACCAAAGTTGATGGGATTGTGGCGTTTTATAGCGTAGTACCCATGGCAATCCGGCTCCGTCATCAGACCCTGAATACTATCTAGAGACAAAGTACTCGTCAAGATGAATCAAACGAGTATAAACTCCATGGGGTTGCGTTGTTTTGTTATAGAGTTACTGTGGCCACCTTCCAGCTTCATTATCAGACCCTGGGAACCATCTAGAGACAAAGAACTCGTCAAGACGAATCATACGAGCCCAAACTCGTTGGGGTTATGTCGTTTTATCTTGGAATACCTAATGCCACCTTCTAGCTCTATCACCAGACCCTGGATACCATCTAAAGACAAAGTAATCAAACGAGTCCAAACTCAATAGGGTTGCGCCGTTTCATTATAGCGTTCCTATGTCCAGCTTCCAGCTCCATCATCAGATCAGGTCTATGTCGATATACATATGCTTGTAAAATTTCAGCTCGATCGAAAACCGGGAAGTGTGTCAAATTTAACTTGTAACATTTGAACGGGACAAGTAAAATAAAAGCGTCGCCACGCTAACACCAGATTTTACCCTCTCTCCGCATTAGATGTTTCACATCAATAAGCCTATATAAGTAGCCTATTAAAGTAATTTTTTCTCAAATATCTTAAAGGTACAGACACAGCTCTGTTACAGCTTTATAATAATATAGATTAGTAAATCACGCTATCAAAGATGCAATCAATAAATCTACATAGGCTATAAAATAATTAGTAATGTCGATTGAGGCAGTTCTTTTGTGAAAGATTACATCACCGCTTAAATCGTGAAGTAACGTAAAAAATGCTATTCAAAGTTTTACTTTATTCCATGAAACATAACAAGAAAGCGTGAATGATTGTGCGTTATCAATTTATAAGCACCTCTAAGTAAAATTAATTACATAATACCATAAAATTCCTTCTAAAATTAATGACTACGCGATGTCAGTTTTAAAGCAACAAATTCGTGTTGCGCCCATCTTCTTGAAATATTTATGCAACACATAATTTAATATTTACAAGCTCCGGGAGACATGTGATGAAGCATGAATAAGTACACTCCATCTAAAAAGAAAAAGCGTTAAATAACTTATTCCCAGTAGAACATTATATGAAAACGTTTACTTGATCCCATTTACACGAATTCCTAGTAAATGTCGTTTGTCATGTATCCGCAATTTGTAGAATGACTTAACTAACAATTGATTGAGTTTGATTCCATTCTTAGACAGTAGAAAATAGAGTACATTTTGCTTAGTATAAGGTTATTGGTTCATGATGATTATATAAAAACCTAGTAGTTAATTGGATAGGTACAAATTGCGTGACATTGTGCTAATAATGTAGCCTACAAAGGATTATTTGGTTTTCTTTTTGGAAGAAAGTCCGTTGGTACAATTAAATACACTTTCTTTTTTATTAAAACTGCTTTAAAAACTAACTTTTATATTTGTTTTATTTTTTTCCAACATATTATTATCCCACAATTGGGCAAGGGTCTCCTCTCAAGGTGAGTAACATTTTGGCCGTAGTCTACCACTTTGGCCCAGTACGTGTTGGCAGCCAACAACAAGCCCAAACCGTTGAGAAAAATCTCTCAGCCTTGCAGAATGCTTCACGATATTTTCCTGCACGAATAAAACTGATTGAGAATTGCACGTACCGGTTACCATAGGTATATGTATTACTGGTAAAAATATCGACGAAATTTGATTTTCTAATTTGGTTCTGAAAAAGCAGTCTTATTTTAAAAAAAAGTGTGTGTGCAGTGGGCTTTAAAAGGCTGATGGATGGATGTATGGATGGCTGGACATAGGCCTCCCCAAGAATGGGGGATAGTGCCGTAATCGCCACGCTTGGCAGGCGGGTTGGCGATCGCAGTGGATGTTGTTAATACTCGAATGAATGCTGCTGCTCTTATATTGCCTCAGTCGGCTCTTACGATTCCGATGGGTGGAGAAGGAAAAGAAAAGAAAATTTACTCACATAATTTTTCCCTAACGCGCCAAAAGAAGTATAACTTCAAAAATAGCATCACGCCTGTATTCCCCGAAGGGGTAGGCAGTGGTATATTATTATTATTTAGTCTTATCTTATAGTGTGTAAATTTGTTTTATAATACGTGGGTGGCAATCAACCATACGGCCCATCTGATGGTAAGCGGTTACCGTAGCCCATAGACGCTAGCAACATCAGAGACATCACTCGCGCGTCGCCATCTCCGAGGAAATGGATAGAGGGTGGATAAGAGGGAGAATAAGGAGAGAATAGGTAGTGTGTTAAGGACGGGACAGGAAGGATAATAAGGAAGGGATTTGGCCCCCAGCGCTCTCACTTGCTATACGAAACACAACGTACCTACTCGTACTTACCGTTGTTTCATGCTGATTTTTCTGTGAGAGGGTGGTAGGTGGTAGATACTCCTCTGATCAAGCCGGCACAGTCATTATATTGACTTTATAAAGATCTCTATTATAATATTTGAAAGATGCGTACCTACTAAACGCTTAGCACGAGCTGGTGCATCGTCTACAACGAATAATTTATTTTATACCTAGTACAAGAATTTCAACTGTTTAGTGTACATATATAATTTTTTTATACGAGCATTAAATATCTAAGTATGTTTGTAAAAGTCATCACATAAACGTGTATGGGCCCTGTGCTGAAGTTGCCTACAAATTAATAAAAACGCCTTGCGGTTCTAAAACATTTAAGCAAAAATGCTTAAACTAACTTCAGCGAAATAAAATCACAAAGTTAATTATGTTATTTGATAGTTTTCATTTCACAGTAGCGCAAACAAAACCGGGAAGCAATAAACTAGAATTTAAAATAAAAAGCCTTATTGAATTGTTTGGGAATAAAGACAAAATGCATGACAAACAGGATCAATGGAAATATTTATGGAGTGTCGAATAACTGATATTTTATTAAACATAAATACCGTACACCAACTGAATATGAGAAAATAATAATTTAAAAAAAGCAATGCGAAAGTGTAAGTATACAGGGGAGACCGAGACTCATCTACCCAGACCAAATTGATCATGTATTGAAAGAAGGTGAAAGGAAAACTCTCTTTTTCCACTTGCACAAATAACTTGATATAAAAAAAAACATAGCATCACGCCTGTATTCTCCGAAGGGATAGGCAGAGGTGTATTACACACCCACGACTCGTCAGCTATGTTTGAGTCCCACGTAATAGGGGGCGAGCCTATTGACGTCTACCGGGCACATTTCCAAACTCCGGGCTGCTACTGAGAATTTTTCTTTTTAGGAAAAAGCTCAATAACATTGCCCGACACGGGGACTTGATATTTAATTTGTTTAAAAAAATCTAGCTTGCTTGGTGGTAAGCGGTTACTAGACGCTTCCACCAGAGGTATCACTAGGAAAGCGATAGGTAGAAGGTTGAGAAGAATTACTGAAAGAATTACAAGGAGAAGATGAGGAGAGGATTTAGGGTCTCGAAAGATAAATATATATAGAAATTAAAAAAAATATGACAGATACGGATGTATTTCATGGAATCTTATTAAAACTAGTTATTTATACTTTTTTTGTTTAGCTGGGAAAAAATGTACCTAACCGCACACCTCGTCGTTCGGGACAACGAACAGGGTAGTGTGGAGCCCTCACCCACTAAATAAACCCGCCGTGTACCGTCTCTCCGCCTTTATTGGCAGGCCACTGGATAATTATTTTAACCTACGAGTATATTTATTTTAACCTACGAGTATATTTATCTATAGGCACATAAAGCTTACTGCCATTCAAATGCACTATTCAATTGACTGGATACAAGCAACGTTGAACAAGGCACTGCATACATATTACATAGCAATGAAAGTAGTTTTTTTTTTATTGCATGTAGTGGCATACGAGCCACGGTCCATCTGATGGTAAATGCTAACCGTCGCCCATGAACTCGACTATACCAAGAGTATTGTCAAGCCGCTGCTCACCAATTCATTTCACAGATAGGAAATGAAATATAAACGGCTATCTCCTGCTACAGTCAAAACGCAACGATGTGCTTCATGGCCGGTCACACGGGAGATGGTGGTACCAACCCGCTCGGGCCCGATACCAAGTGCGTACTCCCACTTGGTACGCAGCCCTAACACCAGTCATGCAATTGATGATAATAAATAAGGGAAGTACCCTTAGTCGCCTCATACGACACCCGCGGAAAAGAATGGGATGGTGACACTTGTATTCTTAGTCCGTCACCACTCGGACAAAAACGGGTTAAAACTATTTTAAAAGCTTTTTCCATTATATATAAATTAACTATATCTACTATATCTATACTATTATAAATCTGTAACAGAGTTGTACATTTAAGATATTTCAGAAAAAATGACTATAATAGGCGTGTCTAAACACAAAACGATTTTCTTTTAATTTTTGTCGGTTTATCTGTTTGTTCGTTCGCATATCACGCAAAGACTGAACGAATTTTGATGCAACTTTTTTTATTTGAGAACTCTTGATTAGATAGATTATAAAACTGGTATACATTTTATCCCGCTACCAGGGGGGTTAGGCAGAATGTCATATCTCACATGTCGATCGTATCGAGATCATTGTGATTGGTTGAGAGATCACCGTGATTGGCCAACGGATTATTGTGACATCACGCATCGGTTTCCCAACCAATCACAGTGATCTCGATACGGTCGACACGTGAAATATGACATTCTGCCTCAGGGGGCAGGAGCGATGCTGAAATGGCATGGTTATTGTGCATAATTTCGTCTTGTCTACGTTGATTTTTAAACCCACTAGTCGGGAGATACTGAGCATGGTACCAAGGTCCTCCAGCAATTCTGCCATGACCACGATGTCATCTGCAAATCGAAGGTGAGTGATGTATTCCCCATTTATGTTGATGCCGAATTCGGTCCAGTCCAAGAGCTTGAATACATCTTCCAATGCAGTGGTGAAGACGTCTCCCTGTCTAACACCTTTTTGCAGTTGAATCGGCTTTGTGCTCTTGTCCTGAACTCGGACAGACATAATGACGTTCCTATACAAAACTATATTACTAGACTTACAAATGTGAAATTAATTCTCTCTGTTTTTACTAGTACGGAACTGATTTTTATAAAATTTGGTAACAAATAAACACTAATAAAAAAATATTTGTGTCGTGTGCGGCCAGCTTTAGAATTGTCCCACCCCTCTCCACCCATGGGAGTCGTAAGAGCCGACTGAGGGAATACCGGCGGAGTGGGCAGCAGCACTCCTTCGAGTATTAACAACATCCACTGCGATCGCCAACCCGCCTGCCAAGCGTGGCGATAACGGCACTATCCCCGTACTTGGGGAGGCCTAGGTCCAGCAGTGGACGTTAAAAGACTGATAGATGGATGGATGGATGGAAAGAATATATGCTACTTTCATTAGTCCTCGCGGAGAAAATAGAGAACGATGGTATAATTCTGTCTATTTTTACTACTGCTGAATTGATTTCGATGAACTTTTGTAAAAATAAGCACAAATGGACATGGGCTACTATTATTAGTCAGAAAACAGAGAACGAGGGTATATGTGTACGTTCTTCAATTTTATAGTAGAAAATGTATCGTCTGTTACCTTTAAAAAAACAGCTGAACAAGAATTTTTGTAACTGAACTCCACGGGTGAAACATTCAACTAGATAACTAGTTCTAAAGCTTCTAGCAACGAAGCAAAAGCGAAATTGTTTTAGTGAAAATACCAGTGCTCTCATCGAATTTTGTAACATGCACCAACTTCGTGGCTGAATTCACAATAATGGACATTGCCATTTTTCGCCCTGTACGATAGTAGCATCGGAGCTATGATAATTATTAGAATTTTATATAATTCAAATTGCATATTTTCGTTTAACATGGGCTAGCTCCATGTCTTAATAAAGAAAAAAGTATTCGAAGGGACTTAATTGTACATCCGACGCGCCTGCTATGTTTACCTGAAGTCAATACAATTTCGTTCTTTTGTTTTTTTTTAAGCATTGTTAGGTTATTTTTAAATCTGAATTACACTTTTAGTATTAGTTTAGAAATTGTGTGTAAAATGTCACAATGAAAAATCAAGATCAGTTCTAATATTATAAGTTACATTATAAAAATCTAGACAAAAATCAGGTTTTGTTTTATTAAAAGTGTTTTGGATTTTGTTAATAGATGTCCCTGCTTTTATTAGACTTATTTTTAATATTTATATAAGACAAACTTAAAATATAGAGTGATTACTGTGCTATAGTGACGTATTCATTTTTTGAATTCACACGGACGAACTCACGCAGATCTCGAGACTCGTATACAATACAAATTTATATCAAGTAATACTGAAGACAGAATTGCTCATTCATTTTGAGGGCTTTAAAGTTTGATTCAAGTATACAAACTTTAAGTTGAAAATTAGGACGGTAGCTATAACGATGTATTTTGTGCCATGCTTGAAATTTGAACAACATTGACTGAAGTAACATCATCTCGACCCCAGATACTTCAGAAAGGCTCTCATCATTAATTACACTTCCAACTACTTCAATCTTTTCTCTATATCTCTGTACTGCTTGTGAAATTCCTGTTTTGTTTTATCTAGTACTTGTAAAGTAATATTAATTAGTAATACTGAAGTGGTTTTAAAAAGAAATCCTCCCTTCACCAAGGGTGGCAGTCTTATTTTGATAAGCACTGGAATCCTTTCTAATACAAGTATTATAGACTAGATTCTGCCAGCCACTTCGGCACAGTAATGATCTTTTTTTATTGCCTTTGGTGGCAGATGAGCCATGGCCCACCCGATGGTAGATGGTAACCGTCGCTCATGGACTCAACTATACCGGGAGTAGTATCATGCCTCTGCTCAGCATTTCATTTCACAGATGCCCGATAGCAAGTGGGTACTCCCACTTGGTACCCACCCCTGGTGATAATTGCTTACTTCCCTTATTCGCCTCGTAAGACACACGTGGGAAAGAATGGGGTGGGGACACATGTATTCTACGTCAGACACCAAACTGATCTGTATTCAAAAATTGTATCCCACGGGAAATACTAATTTTTCAGCGATAAAAAGTAGTCTTTGAGGGTTGGTATTCTATTTCCTTTTAGGGTTTCGTACTATATTTTATGCTAAATTACATGATAATCGGTTTAATAGTTATGACGTGAAAACGTAAAACATTAACAAGCTCACATTCGAATATATAATATTACTAAGGATGCGAAAGTGAGTTAGTATGTTTGTTTGTTAGGCTTTTACGCCACAACTATTTAAGCTACTACTGACACGGTCAGAATCTAGACACTTACACAAACTTAAATAATGTATCATTAAATTTAATATATAGGTAGTAAGATTTAGCCAGAAATGTTATATTTATTTTCTGGGATATAGTACGCCTCTCGGAATAGATGCCCGAACAGAGTAAGAATACATCTTAAATGTAACCATTGTAATTACAATTCACCCACATTTCACCAGCCGCACTTA
Source organism: Leucoma salicis (assembly GCA_948253155.1). Lineage (NCBI taxonomy): Eukaryota > Metazoa > Arthropoda > Insecta > Lepidoptera > Erebidae > Leucoma > Leucoma salicis. Next base: position 26,725,499 of record OX411803.1, read on the forward strand.
ATATACGAACCGTCAAAGACTACTTTTTATCGCTGAAAAATTAGTGTTTCCCGTGGGATACATTTTTTTAATAGAGATCCGTAGGCATCAAATAGTCGGTTATCATGGCACGATAACGGTCGCCATTGACGGTTACGTTCGCACCGGCATCATATTTAAAGAAATATGGACCGATGATTCCACCGGCCCACAAACCACACCAAACCGTTGTTTTTTTTGGATGAAGTGGCAGTTCTTGAATCTCTTCAGGTTGCTCTTCGTCCCAAATGCGGCAATTTTGTTTGTTTACATACCCATTGAGCCAGAAATAGGCCTCATTTCTTTGTTGTTACCAGTCGAAATGCTCGAACGAGTCATCGAAAATTGGACTCAACGGATGGACCATCTGCGACGTAGCAACGGCTAAAATTTGATAGACATAATCTTCAAAAAATAAATTCCAAAGAATGTTCTTTCAAATGATAATAAACATTCTCCATTAAATTTGAATTTTCTGTTTTTTTTCTTTAAAAAATAGTGAACCTCGAAATGGATCACCTCTTATATACGAGTACAATAGAACTTAACTCAAATTTGAGTTCTCTCCACCAGCTAACCCCAGATATTCCTTATAAAACTAATTTTAGTATAACAATAGTCTTTCTTATAGAAAGCCACACAATTGACTGATATTTGTAGTGTTTATTATTGATTATGTTGGACAACGACCTACCGCCCACATTTCACCCGCCGCACTTAATAATACTAAGAATATTGCCGCCGGTCAACAATTCACTTCACGGAAAATATAATGTATAGACGGTGATCCGCTGCAACCAAACACATTAAAGACCTTTACAGTCAGTAACACGGTAGACAATGTATGACGCCTAGGTGAGTAAATATTTGTTTTATAATTCGACTAGCTTCTTATAGCGACTTAATCTGAATAAGAATCAAATGGGGTGGTGATTATACTTAGTCGTTAAAATACTTTTATATTTGCGTATCTGAAAATATATTTATTAAACAAAAAAAAAACAGCATTACGCCTGTATATTCCCCGAAGTGCTAGGCAAAGGTGTATTACACACCCACGGTTCGCCAGCTATGTTTAAGTCCCAGATAATAGGGGTTGAGCCTATTGACGTCTACCAGGCACATTTCCAAACTCTGGGCTGCTACTGAGAATTTTTCTTTTTAGGAAAAAGCTCAATAACATTGCCCGACCCGGAGATCGAACCCGAAACTTGATGATTAGCAGTCACATACACTACCGCTACACCACCGAGGCAGTTTATTTATTTATATTATTAATATATAGACCATATATTTTAAGTGATAGCTATAAAGCAAATATAGATTATTTGCTTCATAGCTATCAGTTAAAATATATGGTCTCTTTTATATATGTATATCCTTTTCTAGATCATATATATGCTAAATTTCATAATAATCGGTGAAGTAGTTAAGGCGATCTATCCCACAGGAAGTGTAAACGTAATTTGTCCGAAATAAAAAGACTTTATACCAAATGTCATCTAGATCAGTAACATAAGATTATTAGATGGATGTTGCGGTTTGAGAGTCTACGTGCTTAAGTGGCTGGACACAATTTATACGATTATTTGTGGTACGAGAGTACGTTACATGCAATCACGGTCAACTAACACTTTGCCTGCTACTAGTAATTATTACTACTAGTAATTGAACATTTTAAAATTAAAATGTTGTACTAATAAAACCATAGACATAGCGTAGCGAAAACATCCTACGCTTATGACTAAAACGAATTTAGACGACATTTAGTTTACTTACAGATAAATTATAGCGTAGGTATATATATATCATTTTAGTTTTGATAAGTAGCTGCAGTGGAATACGTGATGGAAGATAATTTTGCAGCTCACGTAGACAAAGTCACGGCCACAAAGTAGTAAAGTTAGTAGTCATCATAACGATAATCCAGTTTTACATACTAATAATGTTTGTTATCAAGAATTATAAATTTTACTTAGTGCAGGGTGTTGTCTTTAAAAAAATTAAGAAAATAAGATCTTAGAAGTTTCAGCACTTGTAAACATCACGATGAAACGTATTATTAGACCCTTATAATAATAGCGCTCAGAACGATAGTTTTATTTATAATTCCGCTCAAATTTGAAGCAAAATAACGATTAAGGTGTGCGTAAAAAAAAACATAGCATCACGCCTGTATTCCCCGAAGGGGTAGGCAGAGGTGTATTACACACCCTCGACTCGCCAGCTATTTTTAAGTCCCACGTAATAGAGGGCGAGCCTATTGACGTCTACGGGGCACATTTCCAAACTCCGGGCTACTACTGAGAATTTTTCTTTTTAGGAAAAAGCTCAATAACATTGCCCGACCCGGGGATCGAACCCGAGACCTCATGATTAGCAGTCGCATACACTACCGCTACACCACCGAGGCAGTTAGTACGAAGTATGTGTGCGTAAACGTCACGTAATTACATTCAACGGCACCCACACACACGATCAAATAATGATACAAGTAAAAACATTTTCCCCAAAAAGTGAGGAAAATAGCACACTATTCCAGTTTTGCCAAACCAAGATACTCGTATATATTATAGTTTTCTGATAGAAAATTGTAATAAATACTAGATTTATATGGAAAAAGTACGGGATGTGTAAGTAGAAACACGTAACTTAGACAAATAATAATGCAACTGTAGGTAATAGAACTTAAAACACAATTTTTATGTGTGGTGACGGACTAAGAATACAAGTGTCAGCACCCCATCCTTTCCCGCGGGTGTAGTACAAGGCGACTGAGGGAGGTAAGAAATTATCACCCATTGCATTACTGGTGGTAGGGCTGGGTACCAAGTGACTACTACTTACTTGCTGTCAAGCCCGAACGGGTCGGTGCCACCGTCTCCTGTGAATGAAGAGAAAAATGAAGCAAGTCAGTGTGTTTTAGCTGTAGCAGAAGATAGCCGTAAAGAATAAATCTTTCATTTCATGTCTTAGAAATGAAATGGTGCGCAGCGGCTTGACAGTACCCTCGGTATAGTTGAGTCTATGAGCGATGGTTACCACTTACCATCAGGTGGGCCGTGACTCATCTGCCACCATAAGCAAGTAATACCATAGTAATACTATACCAAGTAATACCAAGTAGTACCATCATAAGGTAGTATACTTTTCTTAGTCACCGAAATGCTCGGAACATATTTTTTTGTGTATCTAGATGATTTCCAACATTCTTCGCTTTGATTAAGTCGGATTTGTTGTATCCATCGTGCAGCAATAATCGGATTTGATGGAAATCTAAAAACGAATACAATTAAATAGATATTTTTTGATCGGGGTAAATATTTTTCTAAAGCTGGCAATATTTTGATTACAATTTAATTCTCTGTTTAGATGAACGTATTACTGAAAATTATTAATTATCAAAGAGTACTTACGAGTGAAATGTATTCTTCCTATCATTATTGTGGTTATGAGACGCGTTGTGACATCCTTTCACGGTGCAGTGTGTCATTTTTAAATTAAATTATGCGAGATGTTTACAATGACTCTTTATCATGGACACTGACAGAAGGAGCAACGCAGTTAGGCTTTTAAGGCCAACTTGAAAGTGCTTCACTCTATTTGGACCTACTCGGGTTCTAAGCGTTATTATTTTAAGATTAGACCGTAAAGGAGATGTACCAAATGCCCATAAATTGTCGGCCTGGAAAGGACATACATAAAACAATAGGTTTTTTTGAAGATAAATGAATACCCTATTGCCCTGTGTATTTCTTTTCACACTGAAACTTTTGGATGATGGGATAAAAGACATCTAAGATGGATATAATTTTGAAGTTGAAATACCTCAAAATCGAATATTTGATCAAAAATAACACCATAATTATAAATAAATAAAATAATATCTACATATATAAACAAATAATGAGGCTTAAAATCACTACATATATAACTTCATCCATCCATCTATCCATCCACCAGCCTTTCAACGTCCACTGCTGGACATAGGCCTCCCCAAAAGAACGCCACAACGAGCGGTCCCATCATGGGGGATAATGCCGTAATCGCCACGCTTGGCAGGCGGGTCCTATTTGATTGTCAACAGATAACAATAATTCACCAATAACCATTACGATAAAGTACAAATTCAAAATAATAGCTTTTTAAACTATAATCTTTTTCTATAAAGAAAAGAAAACCAGTGACGGATTTTATAAATTATTAGTTTAATTTTAAATATTGAAAACATTATGGCCGCCACAGGCCGTAAATGGTACATGTCCTTTATTTGTTGTATTTCCGAACAGTTCACTGCTACCGCCTCGCTAGGAATGCAAATAAAAAGCTGTAATTTAGTTGCACCGGCGAGATTGCACTCTTTGGGGTTTGAGTGGGTGTGTGTCTCCACCGCCTCACCGCGGTGGGTGATCCTACAATGATATGTAAGGCATTTGTTTACCAGAAAATTAAAAATGTTCTTTGAAGTTGCCTATATACTATTATAAAGCTGTAACAGAGCTGTGTGTGGACATTTATGATATTTGAGAAAAAAAATACTGTAATAGGCTATAGTATAGGCGTGTCTAAACACAAAACAATTTTTTTTAGAATTTTTGTCTGGATGTCTCTTTATCTGTTTGTCTGGTTGTTCGTTTAAAAACTACTGAACGGATTTTGATGCAACTTTTTTATTTGATAGCTCTTGATTAGACTTAAAAATTGGTACTTATAAATTTTATCCCGCTACTATAACGGAAACCCGAGATTTAAAACTTTTGTTTTAAACTTTAAAAATATCATTCCTAAGGGGGCCTCGATTTTATTTGTTTGTTATACAAGCACTTCTTTTACAAAAATGTAAACATTTATAAATATGTTGTAGTCCGCACATAAATTTTTCTTTAAGTGCTAAAGAAGTAATTGAAATTAACGGGTTATTGCTTACTTATCCGTTATTTTCAATATAAGGATGTATTTATTTACAGATAAGTAACTTTATCTACACTTAATCTCTCATCACATCACTACATCTCTTCATCTATATAATAACTGTTTCTTTTCACTGTTCATTTAATTTTTTGTTTTCCTTAAGTCTTTACGATTCCTACATACTGTAAATTAATATAGATAGGTAAGTACCTACAACGTGAAAAACCCATTGCCATTACACGTATTACATTTTCAAATTATAAGTTCTTCCAAAATAGCACAGCTCAAATATTATAGGTACCTAAGTACCCGCCAATTCGTCCTAGGCCTAAAATTTAATTATTATATTATGTATCCTAGTGTTATTATACGATACTTTATTAAAATGTTTGTTAATGATTTATAAATAAAATATAAAAAGCTAAAATATTTCTTACGGCTGATCTTCAAAGGCTTCATTTTGTGGGTTATTGATATTTGGTTATCCTTTTAAATATTTTCGTTAAATGCATCTCAGGCAACTTTACAGACATATAATGTCACGGAAACAAATTACACCCAGACACAGAACAAACATTTGTCATCTAGCCTGTGTCGGTACGCAAGATCTTCATTATTCGTTTATCAAATTCCATGATATAGGCACTCCTCATTATTAAGTTTATCGTGCCGGTTAATGACGAAAAATAGACCAACGCATCAAAAATGTACCGTTCTTCTTAAATTTGAGATTTAAAATCATCTAAGAAAAGGTCCATTGATGGATGCGTCAATTTTTCTATAGTTATTGAATCTGATGGTAAATGGTAACCGTCGCCCATGGACTCGACTACACCAAGAGTATTGTCAAGCCGCTGCTCACCAATTCATTTCACAGATATGAAATGAAATATAAACGGCCATCCTGCTACAGCCAAAACGCAACGATGTGCTTCATGGCTGGTCACACGGGAGATGGTGGTACCAACCCGAACGGCCCCGATAGCAAGTGAGTACTCCCACTTGGTACCCAGCCCTACCTACCAGTACCTACCAGTAAATATAACAATAATAATAATATATGATATAAAACAAGATTTCACTTTTATAGGAAATATTTTTTTTGGAAAATATAGACGCGAATAGGTATATCCCTACTGACCATTGATTTTTCGCTCTGGGGGAGGGGTGAGGACGCTTAAGGGCTAAGCTTTTTTTGTCAAATCGCTCGTACTCCTTTTTATTGAATCTAAAAATAATAAATAGAACCTAAACAATCAGATATGAAAACATAATGATCCCATTCGATTGTTTCGTTATTCGAGTAATAATATTTGAATTGGTCAGCACTAATCGTAATATGCCAACCCAATCTCCATTTCTTACTCTCTGCCTAACTTCACAGACACAAAGATCAATTGTAACTACTATACTTGCGTTCGCACAAGCATAAAGGCAAAATTACAAATCGGTCTAAAACTTACTACAAAAGTTAGGTTCCATTTTAGTGGCAACAGCATTTCAATACAAGCTCGGGTCAAGAAAACCGGATCCAATAATTGGGCCGGGGCAAGCGGGGAATAAAGTTGGCCCATTGTTGACCATCTCTTTACAATTGGGTTTATCGAAAATTTTATATTTCCGTGTCTTTTCTCAAAACGGCGATAATAGCATATTATATATCCACACAGAGTCCCGATTTACTAAATCGTAGAATCATATTAAACTGGATGTCTGTGTTAACACCAGACAACTTTGCAATATCCGTATAAAAATTGATTCGGCAAAACTTGAAAGTAAGAAGTAAGTCTTTATTGTGTGGGACACAATGCTGTTTTTGTACATAATTTCCAAGAGGAAATTAACTTTTATAAACCAACATAATATAATTGAGTACCTAATTCAAAAGGTAGAATTAAAAGCGAATCGTACCAAAAAAAGTTGTTTTCCAAAATGAGAAACAAGCTCTTTTGAAGACGCTCCTTATTACTTTGTAAAACAAAAGGAATCATCTTAAAAGATTCAATATTCGTTCGTTAAGCCTTATTCATCTCGTGATTTCTTTCAATATATAAAGGCTTTCTTATTTCTGGGTAGTTTTTGCAAGCTAACATTAATCTATACTGATTATATACCGTAATTACGTTAATGTAGGATACATATTATTACTGGTGGAGCGCAATTATCAAAATAAATGTAAACTAAACAATTACATTTTTTTGTATTAAAATGACTAATTTTAAGTTTTATTATCATAGGTACATCTATTCGTGTGTGGCACGCTATGTTTATACTGATGTCTTAAATATACTTTACATATTATATTTCTTTTATTTTCTATGCAAACAAGCATACGGCCAAACCAGCAATGAGAAAAGAATATACTTTACATAATATATTTCTTTTATTTCCTATCTGGGTGGCTGATACGGCTTCGCCTTGCTATAAGTGAATAATAACTCAACATTTGTCAAAAGACGCATGGTTCTTATAATTTTATCAGGCGCTTTATTAAATAACGGTTAATTGTATGACGTTTGAATAAACTTCACTTGCCTTCCATCATTGTAACAGTCAATACTTACTTAATACATTTTTGAGAGATTCCAAACCTGGGTTTTATTCTGCCCCATTTATGTTCATATACAGTGGCAAACAAGGATACGGCCAAACCAGCAATGAGAAAAGAAGTAGAAAGGATAATAAGGAGAGGATAGGTAGGATACTAAGGAGAAGCTAGAAAGGGTAATAGAGAGCGAGTCTCCGGTGCTCTCACTTACCATACGAAACTATTTTTACATAATTAATAATAAAAAAAGCACTATTAAAACCTTAAGAAGTCTTACTGCATACCGTCTTAACAGTGTACGATATTACATTTTATTAGATGAAAAATTGCAAAATTTTTATTTAAATATTTAATCTGATTCATTTCCCGGTAACGTAAACATACTTGTACATATATAATGTACAAGTATGTTTGGGCCATTCCATGTACCCTTGATAAACCTGTCTAGGTATTAAGTTGAACACTATCCCGATAAGGAGCTAAGTCCATGCACGAATGTTGTGTTCTATAAAAAAACTAGCCTTTTTTTTAGGTTGTATCTCAGGTTCCCGATATAGTAACGGGATAAAATGTATGCAACTTTTTAAGTCTGAACTATCAAATAAAGAAAAAATTAAAAATCAAAATTCGTTCAGCAGTTTTTGCGCGATGCGCACACGGACAACCAGATAAACAAGACAGATATCTAAAAAAAAATATTTTGTGTTCAGACACAATATATAGCCTAATAGAGTATCGTTTCTCAAATATCTTAAATGTACAGACATAGCTCTGTTAAAGCTTTATAATAGTAATAGATAGATAGATAATATAACAAAGATACAAATAATATGGAGGTAAGTATATATCACAATGCAGCTCACATCTTAGAAGCAAATTAATCTCCTTCGCCTTTGTTCGATATAGTATAAACACGATGGATTTTCCATTAGTGCTGACATCCTTTAATGCTTTTAAGCTAGTAACGGAAAAAGTAAAGGTTTAATATGAGACGTTGAGAAGCTTTTTGCTCTGTATAAATATGCGATATTAGAGGACGGCGGTGCGAGTGGGCGACATTTTTAAAGGAACGTATCGTTTTCTTTTTTTTTATTATAAGTACTAGCTGTACCTACAGCTCTGCTCTCACGCACAATCACTGACACTGACCTTTACTGCCGAGGGTTGGGGTCTCAATTTTGGATAATTTTTATTGCTACACAGGTCGCCATGGAAAATTCCTTTCTTTTAGGCTCTAAAACTAAAATTTTTAAATATTGTGAAATATTAGTTTAAATCTATGGTTATGGTTAAAAACTTTATTTCTCAAAAAATAATACAATTCACTTAATATTGAGAAATCACAAGTAGGTAACTTAATAATAAAGTATGTTAACTATGAGCATGCAGGCGATACATTATTTTTTTATTATCTTTTGTTTTACGAACGAATACTATAATGTGGGTAGCATGACAACTAAATGCAGTATTACGTATTAGTTAGTTGATGGTAAATCTGATGAATATTTTATTAACCCCGGCATCTAAAGCTACCAACATTAACTCTTTATAATATTAGAATAGATTTAAAATCTCATACCTAAGACTATAGCTCTATGTGGTTAACACGATAAAAACCTATCGCTGCTGTCTTAATTATATCAATATTGTAATTGGAAAGTAATACCAATGTCGGAGTGTGTGAATTATAATATAAAATCTAAAGTTATTGAAATTGTACCAACGTGTTCACGTGTCATGTGAAGTGGATTTTTTTCTAATTATTTGCAACTTGTTGAATGATAATTCAAGCACGTTAAAGCTATCGATTTTCCCGGACGCCGCTACATCGCAGGCGACCATACTCTATTCGCTTGAATAAAATATATGAATGAAAGTTTTGCTACGTTCGAGTTGGGGCATTGACTGCAGTTATAAATAGAAGGGATAACTTGGGTGGATGATGTTGGAAATTTTTATGGTAGACTGGAAACGCTTTTGTTTCTATAATTTAATTATAACTCATAAGGGAATTTGATATACGTACGTTATAAATGCGATAAGAAATGCGTATATATTTCTATTATAGTCTTTATGGGTGTCTTTACATATAGCAAGCAAATACTTAAATAACATAGCATCACGCATATATTCCCCGAAGGGGTAGGCAGAGGTGTATTACACACCCACGACTCGCCAGCTATGTTTAAGTCCCACGTAATAGGGGGCGAGCCTATTGACGTCTACCGGGCACATTTCCAAAATCCAGGCTGCTACTAAGAATTTTTCTTTTTAGGAAAAAGCTCAATAACATTGTCCGACCCGGGGATCGAACCCGAGACCTCATGATTAGCAGTCGCATACACTACCGCTACACCACCGAGGCAGTTAAATACTTAAATAAAATCTAAGAAAACCAAGTCTTAACTTTTATATAAAATGATCCTTCAAGAAAGGTGAAGTCATTAATTCGGAATATCTCTAAAAAGTATATGTATATACAACCAACACATAGAGGGCCCATGTAAAGAGAAGTGAAAGAAAAGACATTCTGGGAAATTCAGTACCTATCGACTTATATACTGAGGCGTGTAACTTTTAAAAGGTGATTGGGAAGTTACGAATTTAAAATAACCTTCATATAACTGCTTAATCAAAAGACAATAGGTAACCGAAAACTTTTCGGATTACAATGAGTATAAAATGACCTCTGCAATGCATATTTTAATATGTCGCTATCGTAGAGTCAATACGAGTAGGTACTGCACTAATCTCGCCTGCATTTGGGCACGTTTCCAAGCAAATAGTGACGGCAGTCTTGTTGGCCTTGATAGTACTCACCCACTACTATAGAGATTAATAATCTCGCCTGACATCAGACGAGGCGGCACGGCAACGTGATGCTCGCAGTTGTAATTCATAATAGGCTCTTACAATTATGAAAACACAGTCACTGCAAGGCTAGTGTCACGGTGGAAATCAAATTATGACATGTTATGTTTTTTATATTGTGTACAAAACGATGTCAAAAAAAATCATATGATCCGAAAATAAGTTAACGGCTAAATTCGGAATGTATATACTCTAGCTTAATCCTAACTTCGTACTACAAAGGCAAAAGTACATTATTTATCTTTGTTCTATATACTTTTACGTCGTAACTACTAAATTCATCATCACCATTCAGTTTAGCACATTTAGCTACCTACAAATATTTAGTCCGACATCCAGAAAAGGACCTAGGCATAAAAATATTTTTTTATCCTGCAAAAATGAAGGTCATAGCAATATTTGATTAGATATAAAATTGAGGAAGTGAGAGATGTATGCAGGAATAGAGTCATTTGGCACTCTGTTCTCTCTGCCTCCCCCGCAAGGGAGACAGCGTGATGATAAGAAAGTAAGTATAGTAATTAATGTGCCGTAGAGTAAGATTTTTATATTATATGATCCCCATTCTATGTTTTCTATCTATTATATGTATGTATTTACAAAAAAAAGTAGTATATGTATTATATCCGTAATCTGGTACCCATAGCACAAGCATTTAGCTTAGTTTGGGACCAGAGGACGTAGTGTGAAAAAATTCCGTGAATATTTATTTATTATTTATTTATCTGAAGTCTACGAATACGAAGTTGGCGGCGGAACCTAGTTTGATATAAATTTGTTAAATTAATTAGGAATTCTTAATCAAACGCCAGATATATTTTTTTATACTAGGTGGGTGGCAAACAAGCATACGGCCCACCTGATGGTAAGCGGTTACCGTAGCCTAATACACTAGCAACACCAGAGGCATCACTTGCACGTCACCATCTCCAAGGAAAGGGATAGAAGGTGGCGAGGAAGGATAATACGGAGAGGGGATGGATACACAATCGGTATGCAATTAAAGTTATTCAGTTCAGATGACAAATGGAAACATTTAAAATTATATACTTAATATATTTAGCCTTTATAGAGTATTGAGTGGGTATCCGGCTTTTGGGCGAATCATCATTACAAGTCATTTGTCCCCAATAGCATTATTTAAAATTGGAGCATAGTGTGTTTTTTTTATAATAAATCAATGAATTTACACAGATGGTTAGTACCTACCAAGTGGGAGCCCTCATTTGTTGTTAGGCACGAAATGGTAGCTACCATTATCTTCTGTGTGGGTACTAGATATGTTCCGCGGTTGTAGATTTTAATAAATCATGTATCTTATTTCAGATTGCCGGATATAAACGTCACAATAGCTGGTCACATCTAGTATCGCCAGCCACCTTGAAATACCATCGGTACGATTAGAAGGCGTATGCCGATTTTTAATATCAAATTAAGGACAATTTCTTTCAGTTTCAGCGACTTTCAGTTGTCCAGACGTGACAATTTTTTCATTCTACGAACCGATGAACTCATGGTTAATAACAAAGCTGGCTCGTGAATTAAATCTAATCAAAACGATATTACGCTATATTTATTTTGTAGAAGAAATTTTATTCAAGGAGAATCACGCGAGTTAAACGCTTATTTTTTTTATTTACTTATGTTTTACCGTTGGGACGCTGTTGTAACAGGGCTATGTACATTTTCCTCCTTAGCTTAAGTAAAACATGCGGGTCGCACGTTACGTCCTTGACCTGCTGCTCTTTCATATATCTATGTAAAACTGTAATATATCACACATCCCGTTAAAATATTACAATGCTTGACCAACCACTATTTAAATTAATATACACAGATGTTCTAGCAAGAAGGTTTTATTCTGTGGTAACAGGTGGTAAAGTGCAAGATTTTTACACCGTTCAATCGATTGTGGTGAATATTTTTATTTTGAATATAGATATTTAAAAACTAGAAACCTTTTGGAATATCTATTTTGATATAACTCGCTACCTCTTGTGACACATCTGTTGGATTCTGCTATTAAATTATAACATTCTCATTCTGATATAAAATACCATTCTCATTCTTCACTTTTTATAATATCTTTCTTTTGTTACTGTTGGTGCAATTAAATGTGGGTTTCCCAAAAAACAATATTCGAATGTATACAACCACATACCCCGTCGTCGTGTGGTGCCCTCACCCACTAAATAAATCCGAAGTATGCGATTTCTTCGAGTGGACATTACTTCTGTGGTCAGTAAAGAGGTACCTACTCTAGCAACTCTAGATATGTTTATCACATTATAGCAACTTAGTAAAATAGTATTTTTATCAAAGTGTTTCTTAAAGCTACACGCGACATAATTTACAAAATATTCTAAAGCAATAATTTTGGGATATACTTACTCTTATTTTTCGCCATTACAAGGAAAAATAGTCTTCAAACGGCTAAATAAATAAATAAATATAATAAATAAATAAATATTCACGGACATTTTTCACACAACGTCCTCTGGTCCCAAAATTTCAACCCACAAAAATATCGTTGAGAAATAATATTAAAGAGGTTTTAGGCAATTGTTATATTTATTTACAGTCCTGATAAGATACGAGAGCCATTTTCAATCATATTGATTTTCATACACGGATATAATTTTCGCCTTCGGCATCTTTCTTCAAGTAGGTACCTACTTCTGTATCCTTAGATATTTTTTTTTTATTGCCTGTAGTGGCAGACGAGCCACGGCCCATCCGATGGCAAATGGCAACCGTCGCTCATGGACTCAACTATACTGAGAGTATTGTCAAGCCGCTGCTCACCATTTCATTTCACCGATATGAAATGAAAGAATAAACGGCTATCTCTTGCTACAGCCAAAACGCAACAATGTGCTTCATGGCCGGTCACACAGGAGATGGTGGTACCAACCCACTCGGTCCCGATACCAAGTGAGTACTCCCACTTGGTACCCCGCCCTACCACCAGTAATGCAATGGGTGATAATTGCTAAACTTCAAAAACTTAGATTTTTTTATACTACGTGTGTGGCAAACATACGGCCCACCCATTGAGCTCTAATAAAGGGGCCCACCTGACGGTAAGCGGTTACCATAGCCTATAGACGCTAGAAACATCAAAGGCGAACCCGCGCGCCACCATCTCCAAGGAAAAAGATAGGTGGTGGATAGAAAGGATAATAAGGAGAGGATATACTCGCAAGTTTAGGATCTCGAACTGGGTCTTAAATCTAAACTGTTTATGGAGGCCTCAGTTTTCCATCCATCCATCCATCAGCCTTTTAAAGTCCACTGCTGGACATAGGCCTCCCTAAGAATGGGGGATAGTCCCGTAATCGCCACGCTTGGCAGGCGGGTTGGCGATCGCAGTGGATGTTGTTAATACTCGAAGGAGTGCTGCTGCCCACTTCCCCGGTATTCCCTTAGGTGGAGAGGGATGGGACAATTCTAAAGCCGGCCCCACACGGCAAAGCGGCCTCAGTTTTACCACCAGGCAATTAAAAATCAATTAAAATGTATACGTAGTAAGGCTTCAATTCAATTAGTTTTCCCTTCTTAAGGCAATATTGCTTTAACGCGGCCGGTCCATGAAACTTTTACAATAGACTTAAGTTTTCTAATAGCATATAAGGGGCGGGAAACCTTATCAATATTATATCTCACACATGATATGATATAGGTTACGTATACTTTTAACCGAAATAACTTTGGTCCGTGATCGATCTCATCATTCTCACAATATATTGTACGTAGAAGTCCAATTGTGATTGTCAGTCATAATGTAGTGTAGGTTACCTATATATATAAATCTCTTATTTTCACAGCTTTGGTACCAATCCGACTGAGCTCACTTGATAAATGACCTGCACGGGTTTATTTCCAATGTCATACGCGGCTGTTTCACATATTGTCTCGGTTTTTGAATTTTAATTCTCTTCACGGCACGACGCTGTACAACTACAATGAAGTGGGCTAGCTCAGTTATAAATCGTTAATAAATCATAACAAAAATAATCAAAGATGCCAATTTTTTTTTTTTAAGATGTATGCTTTCCTGAATTTGTTATCGTAATCCACAAATCGTCTCCACCCTAGCCTTATCCATATACCTACAAGCTGTGGGTCTAGCCAAGTTGCATTCTATGATCGCTAATGCTAATAGATAACTATTAAAATGTATGGAAATTTGACATCTCTAACGTTAACTCACGTGACTTAGCGTTATAGATATTGTTAAAGACTTAGATAAATATAGGTTCTTTATATATAGATGTCATATTCCCATACATTTAAATAGTTTTCTATTAGAGTTAGCGATCATAGAATGCAACTTGGCTAGGCCCACTGATTCGCCAGTATTTAGGTGCTCGGAGCGAATGCCTATCTAACCTCCATGCTACAATTAAGGGGACAACTGGCGACCTTAGATCAACACCGTAACCAGATTTGTTATTCAGAACTGACAACCTATAACGGTGTTATTTTACAGCTGGGACCGACTACTTAGCGTGCCTTTCAAATCAAAGCGAAGTCAGTTGTCAACAAATCACAAATATTAACTGAATAATCCCGCATTAACAAACTAGCAAATAAATGGTATGAAGTAAGAAATATAAGCTTCTGTTTGTGACAGCTGTTCTTCGTGATATTTTTATTTCATTCAAAAAACTAGGATAATATGCCTTAGCATCAACTAATGACTTTCGTCTTTCACTACAGGCAATAAAAAAGAATAGCTAATCTTATAACTATGGTATCTAGGTACTATGAGTAATGGAAAATTTATAAAAATATAAATAAACTAGCCTTTGCCCGCGGCCCCGCCGCAGCCAAAAGCTAGTTTTTAACTTATATCTCGGGTTGCCAATATAGTAGCGGGCTTTTTAAGACTAATCAAGAGACAAAAAAAGTTGCATCAAAATCCGTTCAGTAGTTTTGGCGTGATGCGCGAACGAACAAACAGATAAACAGACAAAAAATCTAAAAAAAATTGTTTTGTGTTCACCATTGATGTATAAAAAAGAGAAGATTCACAATTAGACACTAAAAGTGGCCACTATAAATGAGTGCACATTACGCTATTTTGCACTCATTTCGATTAGTTTTGTTTCGACGCGCGAGCAGTCGCCACGTATCAACATGCCTAATACTACTAAAGTCTCTTATCAAAAACTTATCGACTGAATTGACTCGAAGTTGTTACTATTTTATAAAATGAATGCTATGCATTTAAGTAAAATTATAGATATATATATATATACAACTTTTGCCACGATTTGTAAACACAATTGTATATCCTTAATTTATAGATCAATGGTGTTCACACGCGCCTATATTGCCTAATACAGACATTTTTCTCAAATATCTTAAATATACAGGCACAGCTCTGTTACAGCTTTATAATAGTATAGATAGATAGATATATAATAAGAATATCCAGAGCTAAATGTTTAGTAGATTTTAATAAACCAACAGTGATTTAACAAACACAAGTCAACGTAGTTTTGTAGTAGCTTATATTGTAAGAAAAAGCAGCTCCGATTTATTTCAAAAAAGGTAAGATAAAAAGGCTTTTACAACGTTTTTCTTTCTTTGCTTAAGTTGTATTGATTTAAAAAATAGTAAAATTAAGGAGCACATGGTTAGATTTATACAAAGTTGAGGACATTTTATAGGATTTGCTTGAATTGACCCGTGATTCATACAGGAAAGTTTAATTCTTTTCAAAATTATTCCATATTTATTTGTCATTTTTCGTTTGCCTGCTGAACCCTGCACTTGTCAGACGAGCACTTTACGGTTCACTTCATTGTCAACAGAAATAATATTCGCTGCGATATAATATTTTGAATTTGTACTTGAATGTGGTGGAGAGGTTGACAGTTCACCACAAATAATATTCACCGTGAATTCTCCTTTAACCGCTGTCGAATCGACACACAAAAAATAATTTTAATATAGGTACAAATACAGAAAATTTTATCTATGTCGAAATCCTTTAATAACGTACCTTATGGTTTTTTTATTTTACAGGAGTGCTTAATTAGCTTACGGCTGCCGAAGAAGGCCAACTTTATTCAAAGTGATAGGTGGCATAGACGGATAGACAGAGAATAAAGTCAAGTTTGGGGATCATAGTCCGGAGCGTGCTCGTCGCGATCCCTGCCAGCCTAGCACAGGCTGCAATCCGGCTCGAATGCGTACCGCAGTGCGGGTTAGGACGTGCCCCAGAGGCGACGCGTACCGACCCTCTCCGTTCAGTACGAACAATGGCAGATGCGGCGGTGGGGGTCGCCACCCATCACGCCTTGCCCAGTTTGGTGAGTCGAGGGGAGCAGAGTATCGAGTGGGCACGTGGAATGTAAGAGGTGGTGTGGAAGGTAAGTTACCATCCATCCATCAGCTTTTCAACGTCCACTGCTGGACATAGGCCTCCCAAGAAATGGGGGATAATGCCGTAATCGCCACGCTTGGCAGGCGGCTTGGCGATCGCAGTGGATGTTGTTAATACTCGAGGGAGTGCTGCTGCCCACTCCCCCGATATTCCCTCAGTCGGCTGTTACGACTCCTGTGGGTAGCGAAGGGTAACCAATTCTAAAGCCGGCCCCACACGGCTTAGGTTCGGTCGACAACTCTTCAATATGGCTTCGGCCTAAGGTCTCTCTCAACTGGTAACACAGCCTACCCATCCATCCATCCATCCATCAGCCTTTCAACGTCCACTGCTGGACATAGGCCTCCCCAAGAGAACGCCACAACGAGCGGTCCCGTCATGGGGGATAATGCCGTAATCGCCACGCTTGGCAGGCGGGTCGGCGATCGCAGTGGATGTTGTTAATACTCGAGGGAGTGCTGCTGCCCACTCCCTCGGTATTTCCTCAGTCGGCTCTTACGACTCCCGTGGGTAGAGAGGGGTGGGACAATTCTAAAGCCGGCCCCACACGGCCCCACACACAGCCTACCCGTGTCCCAGATATTGAGAGTCAAGAGCCCTCCTTATTGGACCTTCTGCTACAAATCCACACAGATACCGAGTGGTGCTTGGTGCTCCTTTAGGATCATCCGATCACTGCCTGGTCCGCTGCTTTGCCCCTGTTGCGAGAACCAATCGTTTTCCAGTGAATGGGTCTCGTAGAGTCTGGCAGTATAAGTCAGCAGATTGGGATGGACTTCGCGAGTTCTTCGCGTCCTACACTTGGAAGCAGCTATGCTTCTCCTCTAGGGACCCTGACGTCTGTGCGGACTGCATCACGGAAACGGTGACTATGGGGATGGAATCATTCATCCCCAGCACCAAAATACCGGTTGGCGGTCGCAGCCGTCCATGGTTTAACAAAGCCTGTAGGACGGCTGCACGCCAGAAACAGTCCGCATACCTAGCCTGGAATAGGGCCAGGAAAAGTCAGGATCCGAGCGCTAAAGAGGAGAAGCGGAAATTTAATGCTGCTTCCAGGTCCAACAAGAGGGCTATTGCCGAAGCCAAGGCAGAACACGTTGCCAGAATTGGCGAGTGACTTGCAAGCTATCCCACTGGGAGTCAAGCTTTCTGGTCGCCCGCCAAAGTAGTACAGGGCAACTTCTGCCAGTCTAGTCTTCCACCACTGCGGAAATTGGACGGCAATTTGGCCCATAGTGCAAAAGAGAAAGCCGATCTTTTGGGCCAACTCTTTGCCTCAAACTCGACTTTAGACGCCGGAGCGGCCACACCACCCACCATCCCTCGGTGTGAAAGCCCTTGCCAGAAATACGCATTACGCAACGTGCGGTCAGGCGGGAGCTGCTGCTACTGGACGTCCATAAGTCGAGTGGGCCGGATGGCATCCCTGCGGTGGTTCTTCGAACGTGCGCCTCTGAGCCGTCCGGCTTATTGATATTACGACTACATGTAATCAATTTACGACAATAACCAGATTTTATCCACACCACATATTATAAAGTTGTATCCATCCATCCATCCATCAGCCTTCGGAAGTCCACTGCTGGACATAGGCCTCTCCAAGAGAACGCCACAACATTTGTTTCGCTCATATGGGGGATAGGGCCGTAATCGCCACGCTTGGCAGGCGGGTTGGCGATCGCAGTGGATGTTGTTAATACTCGAGGGAGTGCTGCTGCCCACTCCCCCGTATTTCCTCAGTCGACTCTTACGACTCCCATGGGTGGAGAGGGGCGAGACAATTCTAAAGCCGGCCCCACACGGCAAGTATAACAGTAATAAAGTTGTAACAGAGTTTAAATAAAAACTAGGATTAGATACCCTATTATTAAAATGTAAGTTATTTAACTAACATAGTAAGCAATTATTTATTGAAACTTAAATAAATTGGCTGTATTTAAGTTTATTTAGAGGAATCTGTTTAATAATTGATAATCCACGAATTAATTTATGTCTGGATTTATAAGATATTTGAGAAAAAATTGTTGTATTAAGCTATATATAAAAATGTTTTTTTTTTTATCTGTTTGTCTGTTTGTTCGATCAAATGTTATTGTTTTTTTTTTGTCAGAATGATATAATCATTTAGCCTTGTCTTGGTCTTATTTAACTTCATTTTCTTAACATCAACATAAAATATATAATTATGTAAAACTCAAACGAAACAGTATTAATTACGTGTATGTAAGTTTCCAACTTTTCCTAACTTACTGTTTAGGCTTATGTGTGACTACTGATAGATTTAAATTAATGATACTATAAGTGTTTTAATAATATTCAATCAAAAAAAGAAGACTGCAGAATCAACAAGGATTTACCATCGAGCTAGGGCACTCTTCGTCTGCTTAGTTTATGAAACCTTTGTCCATTGAGGTTCATGATATAATCAAACTTTAAGTGCCTTAGTAATATCAAATATAGGAGGAAGACTTCATGGACCACTCTTGTCTATACCGTGGTGCAGTGGTACTTACTGGTTATGTGTTTTTCTTGCTTGTACCAGTTTCAACACAAACTGAGACACAGGTTGGGCATCTGATTTATTAAGACTATAATACCAAATTAATAAAAGAAAAATTAATAATCGATTTAGTCTTTAGTGTCATGCCTCACATACTCATAGTTTGAATTTATCGCCCAAACAAATTTAGATTATTAGTACCTACCGCACACCCCGCTGACTGGGGAGACAACGGGGTAGTGTGGGACTGACACCTACTAAAAAGCTACCCAGCGCCCCCACCCACCTGTACTCAGCGGCAGCGGACCACTGGTACTGCGTATATTCACTTCAGTAGTCCGCGCGGCAAGGACCACTACTCAGACTACAAGTGCGTAGTAACAGCCACCGCGAGTAGATGAGGAAAATCGGCCAGTGTATGGAAGGGTCACTTAAAGGGGCTACCCGAAAGGAACCACTTAAGTAATGTCTTCCAGTTCCAGTGGTTCGTCAGTACAGACGAGACAGACGGCACACGGTGAGTTAATTTAGTGGATAAGAGCCCCGCATAACCCTGTACGTTTCTCTAAGCGATGAGGTGTGCAGTTATGAATATTTTTCTCGCCTTAATGAAAAAAAATAATAGTTCTTGGAGTCCCTCCGCGCGGAAAAAGTTTCTTCTTGACAAAAACTTCGCAATGTGGAAATTGGACGCTACTCGTTGCTAACGCTCGCGCTGGTCTGTAACAGGTATACTACGCGCATGCGTTCGAGTGCCACGCATTCACTCTCGCTCTGTCTCTTTCTATTCCCCCTCCCCTGAAGCGTTGAACGCTTAACGCAACAGTGCTTTCATACCCCCTCCTTGGTAGCGTCAAACGTTTAACGCAACCTTGTTGGAAGTCGCATTAGAAGTTTCACTTTACAAAGTTCAGACACTCCAACAGACAAAAGCGCAAACGCCACTCGCAGATAATGACACTGTTCATACAATCAAATGCTGAGTTATTAATCTGGCTAAGCCATAATCATGATATGGAAGCGGATAGTTTATATTACATGAACAAAAAACCATTTTATGAAATAGTTGGCCAAATAAACTTACTACATTGGATGAATGCATGTAAATGTATTGCCGATAGAGGGCGTTGGTCGTTAAGACAAATGTAATGGGGAAATTCGGTATTCCCTCAGTCGGCTCTTACGACTCCCGTGGGTAGAGAGGGGTGGAACAATTCTGAAGCCGGCCCCACACGGCCGGAGAGGACTCAACTATACCGAGAGTATTGTCAAGCCGCTGCTCACCATTTCATTTCACAGATATAAAATGAAAGAATAAACGGCTATCTTTTGCTACAGCCAAAACGCAATGATGTGCTTCATGGCCGGTCACACGGGAGATGGTGGTACCAACCCGCTCGGGCCCGATACAAAGTGAGTACTCCCACTTGGTACCCAGCCCTATCACCAGTCATGCCATGGATGATAATTGCTTACTTCCCTTAGTCGCCTCATACGACACCCGTGGGAAAGAATGGGGTGGTGACAATTGTATTCTTAGTCCGTCATCATCATCCATCCATCAGCCTTTCATCGTCCACTGCTGGACATAGGCCTCCCCAAGAGAACGCCGCAACGAGCGTTCCCGTCATGGGGGATAATGCCGTAATCGCCACGCTTGGCAGGCGGTTTGGCGATCGCAGTGGATGTTGTTAATACTTAGTCCGTCACCACACGGACAAAGTTAATAGTTTATAATAACTATTGAAGAAAGGTGTTGGACATCGCAATATATGCAGGGAAGAAGCACAGAAAAAAAAAGGACCTAATGCACCGAATTAATTATTATAGCGTCTACTTTCAGCTGGAATACTTAATTTGGTGAGCTGGTTCCCTTTTTGGATCATCCAGTAAATATTAGAGCCGGAAGAAAAAGAAAAGTGTTATTGACGAGATTGATTGGGTAAATACACATCCATCCATCCATCAGCGGTTTAAAGTCCACTGCTGGACATAGGCCTCCCCAAGAATGGGGGATAGTGCCGTAATCGCCACGCTAGGGTGGCGGGTTGGCGATCGCAGTGGATGTTGTTAATACTCGAAGGAGTGCTGCTGCCCACTCCAAGGTATTCCCTCAATCGGCTCTTATGACTACCATGGGTGGAGAGGGGTGGGGCAATTCTAAGGCGGCCCCACAAGGTTATTATATACACATGCATTTATCTAATATTTTATGTTATTAAATTCAATGTTATCTTAACTTTACTTAAACCTTTTTTCTAACGTTAATTAAAGCATCCACATTTCACTTTATCCTATTAGTGGTACCTAAAGCCTTGCTTTTCCCATGAGCCGGCTTGATCGGGGAAGTACCACCCTCTCACAAAGGATCAGCGTGAAATAACGGTAGACACTTCTACTGTTGTGGTTCGTATGGTGAGTGAGAGCGTCGGAGGCCCAAATCCCCTTCCTATCATCTCCTTAATATCATGCTGGGATAAGCAGGGTTATACCACTTTCTATTATGTTAATGTATATCATAAGTTTATTCTACGGTTATTATTGTTCTTTGTGTATTATGTGGATACCTTTTTCTTTGTTTAGGCGGGAAAAAATGTACCTAACCGCACATCCCGTCATTCGAGACAATGAATAGGGTAGTGGGGCCTTCACCCACTAAAGAGACCCGCCGTGTGCCGTCCTCCGCCTTTATTGGCGGGTCACTGGAGCTATGTTACATTCCTTCGGTGGTATTATGTAGATACCTAACGATAAAGTTATGTCGGTCCTCACCAGAAACATGTCAAAAAGTTTGTTTACTAATAATTTCTGGCAGGCGTTAATATTCATTAGATAAAGATTAATAACCCAGGACACTACACAGATGGCGGAGTGATTAGATACCGGCCTCCCGTCAGAGTGCTGTGGGTTCGCTCGCCGTGCGTTAGCAAGTTAGGCGAGCGTTGGCTCTAATCTGTGGAGCCGGAGTAATGTTCCAATTCGTCGCGATTTTAGAAATACAATTAAAATACCTTTTTAATAAAGTAGAATTTTAGCTTAGATTAGTTCTAGAACATTATTAAAAAACTAGTTTAAATTGCCACGTGGAGCCAGTTTTGAAACTGTCTCAGCCCTCTACCCATGGTAGTCGTAAAAGCCGACTGAGGGAATACCGGGGGAGTGGGCAGCAGCACTTCCTCGAGTAACTACACTGCGATCGCCAACCCGCCTGCCAAGCGTAGCGACTACTGGTACTATCTTCATATGAGCGAATTCATTTTGGATATTTTTTTATTTTTTTTATTGCCTTTAGTGGCAGACGAGCCACGGTCCATCTGATGGTAAATGGTAACCGTCACCCATGGACTCGACTATACCGAGAGTATTGTCAAGCCGCTGCTCATCAATTCATTTCACAGATGAAATGAAATATAAACGGCTATCTCCTGCTACAGCCAAAACGCAACAATGTGCTTCATGGCCGGTCACACGGGAGATGGTGGTACCAACCCGCTCGGGCCGGATACCAAGTGAGTACTTCAAATTATCGAGCTCAAAAGTCGTTTTGACAAATACGAGGCCTTGTATTCAGAGTTTGACGATTTACAGACCGAGATTGAGACGTTAGCGGATAAACCGGACGAGGCCTATGCGGTGAGGGCCCAGTTCGAAAACGAGTATTACGCGTTGCTAGCGATGTCGCGAAGTTTGCTGGCTATTAGTCGTAAACACCCAGACTCTCCAGGTTTTGTCACGGGCTCCGAACCATTAATTGCAGGTGGGACTAAAAATAATTTTATTAGATTACCTAAGATTAGTTTGCCTCACTTTGATGGCAGTTATCAGTGCTGGCTCGAGTATAGAGACACGTTTATCTCACTTATCCACGGAAATACATGCTTTAATGATATCAATAAATTTCACTATTTACGCGCATCTCTGAGGGGTACTGCAGCAGAAATTATTAAAAATATAGACTTCAAGGGTGATTATTATCGCATGGCGTGGAACATGTTATGTGAGCGATATAACAATAACCGTTTGCTTATTATTAATCATATCCAAGCTTTATTTAATTTAGAACCACTATACACCGAATCTAGTACTGCCTTGCGCCGCCTAGTTGACGTCACCAACAAGAATATAAGGGCGCTAAAAACATTGAAAGAACCTACGGAGCATTGGGATACTCTAATTATTTACATGATGTCTATAAAACTAGATAAAAATACTAGTCGAAAATGGGAAGAGTATCGCAATACTTTATGTGGTAATACACCTACATTGTCACAGTTTTGCACATTCATAAACAATACAGCAGATTTACTCGAAACATTAGAAGAAAACAAGCTGCATCACAAAACACAAAACATGGTAAAATCAAATAGCTCTAAAAGCTTCGTTATCACTTCGGAAAATTCTTCTAATAAGATTATTAACAACAATTTATTGAAGTCAAAATTTAAATGTCCTTTGTGTTCTGGGAAACATTTTTTGTATAATTGCGAATCTTTTAGACAACTTCCTATAGAAACACGTACCTATTAAAAAGGTAAAAGAATTGAAAGTTTGTATGAACTGTTTACGTACCGGTCTTTTTGAAAAACGATGCAAGTTTTCACATTGCCGATACTACTCCACAGTAAAGCACAATACCTTATTACACATGGAGAATACTGACGCACCAAATGTTCAAGATTTAATACCCAGTACACCAGCTGAAAATATTGTTCTTTCAGCAAATAATTCTAACTTAGGGGCTACTACTCGTTGCAATGTTTTGCTTTCCACAGCGCTGGTGAAAGTGGTCAACAGCGAAGGTGAGAAGTGCGATGGCCGTATCCTGCTAAATAATGGGAGCACAGCGAATTTTATTACTGACAGTTTATGTAGTAAGCTGCGTCTGTCCCGAGTCGATACAAGCTTCACGGTTACAAGTATCAATAATCAAACCAGTATTTGTGCACAATCTTGTAATTTAAAACTAGAATCATTTTATGGTGATTATACTGTCGATATTGACTGTCTTATTATTCCTTTTATGGTGATTATACTG
Organism: Leucoma salicis; assembly: GCA_948253155.1. Taxonomy (NCBI): domain Eukaryota; kingdom Metazoa; phylum Arthropoda; class Insecta; order Lepidoptera; family Erebidae; genus Leucoma; species Leucoma salicis. The sequence goes on from OX411803.1 coordinate 26,749,782, forward strand.
TCGATATTGACTGTCTTATTATTCCTGAGATTACGAGACTACTACCGTCTTCTCATATTAGTATTAGCAATGTTTCAATTCCAATAGGCTTACAGTTGGCCGATCCCACCTTTAACATTCCATCACTAGTTGTTCACGCCATCTATCGATGCCATTGCGCAACCAACCGTTATAAACGATTCATTCTAACGACATCTATTATAGCACGCAGAACCAACGCGAATGAAGTCATTTCGTTCGTCTGATTCGTTTGAAAAATATACTTACCGCACATACGTTATACCGGCGACATAAAAATTGTAATTGTACCTAATTTATTTCATGTAAAATCGAGTATTAAACGTCTATTAATCGTAAAAACTGTCTAACGTTTTATTCAACGACGGGAACAAACCTGATCCTGCACATTTTGGACCTTCGAGCACGGATACGGGGATAACTGCTACGAAAAGGAACCTCGACCAGCAGAGACGTATACATCTTCATACACGAGAAGAATCTTCAAAGAAGTTACAGCAACGGTCAGGCCTTTCCCATCTATTCCCCTCCTTAAACGATTTGTGTTAAATTTGTGTTTTTTTACGTTACAGTGCTGCCTAAGCAATATATTCCGTGTGATACGCCGAACAGCTGATACCTTCACGTGAGTACCGTTACCGCTCTCTTATTCGTAAGCTCCAAGATGCTTAGCGATAAGGATATGAATGTATTGGAGGAAAACCTTTCTGACCTTAAAAACCAAAGGGGTTTTGACTTAAAGGCCGTTTGACACAATTCAAAAAATTTGTTGATTCGGTTGCTGGTGCTGTTTTAACAGAAATTCAAGTAGCCGAAATGCAATTAAGGATTCAGGGAGCTAACGATATTTTTAAACGATTTAATGATTTAGAAAATAATATCGAGCTACTGTTATCTGAAGCAGAAATGCCTTCCAACTCCGAATATGTGGAATCGTTGGAATCGTTATATTTTACAGCAATGGCGACCGCAGCCTGCTTAGTGAATAATGCAGGGATTTGTAACAATTCTTTATTAAATAATCAAGAAAATACATCTTTACAAAAACCAGTTAGTGTCAAATTACCCTACATTAAACTACCTACCTTTGATGGATCATACGATCACTGGCTTGAATTTAAAAATTCATATATCTCTATGATTCATAAGCGTACAGATCTAGACGAGATACAAAAGTTTCATTATTTACGGTCAGCACTCACTGCTACTACTACTTTTATGTAATCAAAATCATGCACTTTATACTTGTATTGCTTTTCTTAACTTACCTGTTAAAGATAGATTAAAGTTTGTTGATGATAAAAGGTTATGTCGTAATTGTTTAAGGGCGGGACATATGATAAACGAATGCATGTTCGGTCCGTGTAAGCAGTGTCATCACAAACATAATAGTTTATTGCATATAGGTAGCTCTCAAAGTGAGTCGAATGTGTGTGTGCGTGAGGACTCAAGTTCGGTACCGAGCGGAGCGCATGCATCCACGTCTAACGCGTTGCATTGTCTGCCAGATAATAAATGTGGTAGTTATGAATGCAATAATAACTCAAGCGAATTAAAATTTTTACAAACAGTTTTACTATCTACAGCTTTGGTGGAGATAGCGGATAGTAATAATGTTTTTCATACAGCTCGCGCGCTTCTTGATTGTGGGAGCCAGAACTGTTTTATTACGGAGAGAATGTCTAAACGATTAAACGTATCATATATACAGTCCACTGTTCGAATCTCGGGTGTAGGACAATCAATAACACAGTCTAATCACTCGTGCGATATTTCTATGCGATCATTATTAAACGATTATCAAACTAAGATTCGAGGTATTATCTTGCCTTTTATACGTATTCCTAACAACATAAAATTGGCGGATCCTAACTTTGACATTTCATCAAACATTGACTTGTTAATAGGCGCGGATAAGTTTTGGGATCTTTAAGATGCGGATAAAATACGTCTACCCAGTGGGCCATACCTACAAAATTCGAAATTGGGATGGTTAATAACTGGTCCTGTATATAATACTAAGCATTCTACTCATGTTCAGTGTACGAGTACTTTCACTCAGAACATTGATAAGCAGCTTAGGTTATTCTGGGAGCTTGAGGATATAGGTTTATCACCTCGTGTCATACTTTCGAAGGATGAGCAAAAGTGTGAAGACTTATTTATCAATACTCATAAACGCGATAAATGTGGTAGATTTTCGGTTCGGATACCGCTAAGAGAATCAGCTGACACATTAGGTGATTCTTATACGTTAGCGAAGAAACGATTTCTATCATTAGAACGTAAACTTGAACGTTTACCGGAATTTAAACGTATGTATACGAATTTTATGCGAGAATATCATGACTTAGGTCACATGACGAAAATAACTTCATATAGTCACACCAATTATTTTTTGCCACATCATGCAGTCATAAAAGAGAGTAGCTCACCTACTAAATTACGCGTTAAATGCGACGCGTGCCGTAACTAGTTCGAATAAATCTTTAAACGAAATTCAGTTGCCAGGACCTCCATTACAGAATGATATCTTTTCTATATTACTGCGGTTCAGGCAATATAAATATGTAGCTTGCACTGATGTGGAGAAGATGTTCAGGCAAGTCCTCATTCAACCAGATCAACGGTCACTTCAATTAATATTGTGGCGTGAAAACCCTACGTATCCGTTAGATACATATCAGCTCAACACGGTCACCTATGGAACTGCTTCAGTGCCATACTTAAGTACGAGATGTAATGATGACGTCATCGCTCGAGTTATCATGCAAGACATTTTTGTAGACGATCTTATTACTGGTGATGATGATCAGCATAATTTATTACGTATTTGCGAGAAAACATCACAAGTGTTGCAGGCCGGGTGTTTTCCTTTACGTAAATGGACATTTAATTTAGATATTTCCCAAAACAAATCGGCAGAGCATTTTACAGGGGAGCATGCGCAAACTAAAACACTAGGATTGGGTTGGCACAACACTAGTGATGAGCTATATTTTATAACAAACATTAATAGTCATTGTAGCGAATCAAACTTAACTAAACGTATAATGTTGTCTATTATATCTCAAATATACGATCCGTTAGGACTTTTATCACCAGCAGTTACAATAGCAAAAATATTATTACAAGGCTTATGGTTAAGTAAAATTGACTGGAAATATACGGAACTTCATATATTTAATAAATTATGATAATTCAGATATTCCAAACTCTCAATATTTACCAGAATTGAAATCTAAACATATAGGCTTAACCTCTGTGATATGTTGCGCCGATATAATTAATTTCGAACGATACCATTCATTTACAAAACTAAAAAGAATAGGTTCATACATACTACGATTTATAAACAATGCGCGCGTCAATACAATAAATAATGACTGTCGTCAAACTGGTCCGTTGTCTATCAGTGAGATAAATGCATCGCAGCGAATGCTTGTTAAAATTGTGCAAATAAAATCATTTCCGGACGTTTATAATAACTTAATTAATAAAATTCCTATTAGAACTAATTGTAAACAATATAATCGTATTTCTAGTTTAAATGTTTTTATTGACGAACATAAAATAATACGTGTTGGTGGCAGATTAAGTAATGCACCGCATTTTAACTTTGATAAAAAACATCCGATTTTATTATCTAGTAGTCATCATTTTACCGTTAGCTTATTTAGATATGAGCATAGGCGATTGTTGCATGCAGGCCCTCAGCAAATGTTGGCTACCATACGTGAATGTTGGTGGCCACTTAATGCTAAAAACCTTGCAAAAAAGGTAATACGTGAGTGTGTGATATATACGCGTATGAAAGGTAAGACTTTGGCACCTATCATGGGCGATTTACCTTGTGAGCGGTTGGAACCTAGTTTTCCGTTTATACGTTCAGGTGTAGATTACGCGGGGCCAGTGTTCGTATTGACTCGTAGAGGCAGAGGAGCATATCTTGTTAAGGCGTACATATGCTTATTCATTTGTTTTACAACACGAGCCATACACTTAGAACTCGTTACAAGCCTTTCCACCAATGATTACATTTTGGCCTTAAAACGTTTTATTAGCAGACGAGGTAAACCAAGTGTCATATTTTCAAACAACGGCAAAAAATTTGTCGGTGCCGAAAAGGAATTCCCTTTGTTTTTAGAAACCCATTTTAGATCAATTAAAGATTACGCAGCCAATGATGGCATTGAGTTACAATTTATACCTCCTTATGCTCCGCATTTTGGCGGTTTATAGGAGAGCGGGGTGCGGTCGTGTAAGTATCACTTGAAACGTATAGTAGGTAACGCGAGATTAACATACGAGGAGTTCAGCACGGCTTTGGCTCAAATCGAGGCTGTTCTGAATTCCCGTCCTTTATCCTGATAGGTCGGTCGTCCGCAGTGGTTTGTCAGCGGGATCACAGCCACCCTCTAACTCTGGGTGCAGGACAGCGGGGTCATAGCGACATATAGATTATATATAAATTCCTAGCGGTAAAATCAAGGACGTGTGTATGCAACACAGTGGTATCGAGTTCGATCCCTAGTTCAAGGTCTGGACCTGGTACGACACAAACCTCTGAGTTATCTGAGATGTTCCAAAATTATGTTTTTATTTGTTTGTAATTTATCACTGCTCGGTTAAAAAAAAATCGTGGAGAAACCTGCTTGCCCGAGAGATATTGTCTACGGCTTGTGAAGTCTGCCAACTCGCACTGGGCTAACGAGATACACTGGCCTAATGGCCGGGGGCATGCCAATCACAGGTCCTCTAATTTAGCAGCCGTCTCTCACGCAATATACCTACTGTATGTTGCACTAGCCATTGTTCTAGGACAATTGACCAGCCACCATTGCTCTGCAGCTAACATTTCGATCATGGTATGCATTTGGTGACATCATTACAACCAAACTAGATACCTAGTTATTTAAAGTATAATTTCGACGAAATACCCAAGATTTGATTATATTGTTAGGTTCAAATCTAGCTCACATAATTATGATAATAAAATTAGGCCCGTAAGTACATTATTTGTCAGCATGACATTAGGGTGCCTACTGCCCCACTCTATAATCCGGGTAAAGATGGCACAAGTTGAAGAACCTATCGGCTAGAGCAACGAGGGACGCGAGCCACGCGAACAGAACCGAATAGATTTTTTGTCTGTTTGTTCGCGCATAGCGCAAAAACTACGAAAAGGATTTTGATGCATGTTTTTATTTGATAGCTCTTGATTATACTTAAAAACTGATATACATTTTATCTACTATATCGGGAACCTGAGATATAAAGCCATAAAATAGCTGATGGCTGCTGTGGAGCCGCGAGCGCGATATAGGTATATAGAAAAGAGTAGACAATTGTAAAAAACTTTTTATAGCCCCGATGTTTTGCTAGTCTTAATTAAAATAGAGTAGTGAGTGTTTGTTAAAATAAAATAAATATTCACGGACATTTTTCACACAACGTTATCTGGTGCAAAACTAAGCTTAACGCTTGTGCTATGGGTACCAGATTACGGATATAATACCTACATACATTACTTTTTTGTTTGTAAATACATTCATTTAATAGATAGAAAAATGTTAATTGAATATCTCAGAAATATAATGAACGAGACTCCATTGTACCGACTTATTTTAATATAAACAGTGTATTCTACTAGAAAATGCGAAGCTCTCAGGTTTGTTTAAAGAACCAGACGGTATTCATGTTTTAAACAACATTAATGGCTGTAAGCTCCTCGTATTCTTTGTACTTATGTTCGAGAGTTTCTTTCATGTTATTTATATTAATTAGTAGTACCCGTCCTCGTCTCGGAAGGATCCAATTGGCTAATGCAAATATTTTTAGAGTTTCCGAAGAAATACAACCCTTTATTATTATAACCCTTTATGATCCTCAAGCTTCCAAGCTCACAACAAAACCTAATGCCAGTGTCTCACGTTTTGAGGATGAGAGCCACCGGTAAATGTCCTCATAATACGATCAATATTACCCTAAATGGCTTAAGCATTAACTAGAAGAATTTAAGTTCTTAGGACGTATAGTTACCGATGAACGATGCCGATATAGAGAGGGATAGATGGCGGTTAGATGTAATATATCGGCCCACAGTTTTTTTTTCAACCTTAAATTTTCACCCTTCTACTGCAAACCTCTATTTTTTAATAGCGATATTAGTACTTTAATAATTTTCATTACAAAATATTCACGAAAAAAAATATGACGGTACGAAGTTCGCCGGGTGAGCTCTAGTCTTCTATCTATAGGTACCTACTATTATAAGCTGTAACCGAGCTAGATATATCTGTACATTTACAATGTTTGACAAAAATGACTGTATTATGTGCGTGTCTGAGCTACTATACTGCTATATAGGCGTGTCTAAACACAAAACGATTTTTTTTAGATTTTTTGTCTGTTTTTCTGTTTATCTGTTTGTTCGTTCGCGCATCACGCAATAACTACTGAACGGATTTTGATACTACTTTTTTATTTGATAGTTCTCGATTAGACTTATAAACTGGTGTACATTTAATCCCGCTATTATATCGAGAACCTGAGATATAGCCTAAAAACTAGCTTTTAGCTGCGGCGAAACCGTGGGCAAAGGCTGGAAAGGATTCCCTTTTATAATTTATCCGCATTATGTTATGGAACGATACCTACTTACTAAAATGGATTGAAACTTTCACAAATAATCAATATGTTATTGAGCTTTATCTTAAAAGTAAAAATTCTCAGTAGCAGCCCGGAGTTTGGAAATGTGCCCGGTAGACGGCAGGCTCACCCCCTATTACGTGGGGCTTAAACATAGCTGGCGAATTTCGGGTGTAGTACACCTTTGACTACCCCTTAGGGGATACAGGCTTGATGCTATGTTTTCCTAGAACAATATATTCGTATGTACTGTATGAGAATATCTAATCGTAGCCCACACAAACACTTGTAAGAGAAAAATCAAAACTGCACCAGCAACCTTTCTACCTACATCTCTGTAACAATCAGTATAAATTTAATAATCTAAAAGTAAGTAGGAGTAGTTAACTACTACTTACTTTATAATATATGTTGCTTCAATGTTTATTTAAGCGACGTTCTGAATGGTTGTTACCTCAACAATAATAGCTTTAAGCAATTGTTCTAAGAGGGTTGGCGTACTTTGTTTGAACTCCGGCTTCCTCAAAGAGGCTGCTACTCCCTTAACTGAAATGAGAAAATGGAACGCCCAATATTGCCAACATTGCTCCAAACTGTGGGATGGGGTAGTACATGGAATTTAAAAGTTTTATTTGGGGAGTCCTTAATTTTGTTAATCAATAGCAAACGTGACTGAATTCGTGGAGTTTTTATCTATAAGTTTGATTCCAGATACGGTGGAAATAATTAAATAGATACAATTACATTCATAACAAAACTAGCCTTTGCTCACTGAGGCACTGCAGCTAAAAACTAGTTTTTAGGTTATATCTCAGGTTTCCGATATAGTAGCGGGATAATGTATACGTGTTTCTAAGCCTGATCAAGAGCTATCAAATAAAAAAGTTGCATTAAAATCTGTTCAGTAGTTTTGCGTGATGCACGAACGAGCAAACAGATAAACAGTAATATTTTTTTTAATATTTTTATGTTTTTTGACGCCTATATAGCCTAATTAGTCTAGTCAAAAGTGCCTTTTAGGTTAAAAATTTTTCGCCGGATCCTAAAAATATGGTTGAGAAGTCATTCAATTCGCAATCGCATGTAGAAAGTTCTAAAAAAAATTCAAGATGCGTTCGCAAAAATTACAAAAGTTATAAACAATAAAATAAAATAAAAAGGGGTTTGTTTTTTTTTGCTTATATCTCAAAAAGTATATATTAGATATTTCAAATCTATAAAAAGATTAAAAAAGCGAAGGAATTTTTGTAACAAAAAGTCCCATCCATCCATCAACATTTCAACGTCCACTGCTGGACATAGGGCTCCCCAAGAGAACGCCACAAAGAGCGGTCCTGCCGACCGCATCCTACGTCTCCCCGCGGCTTTGACCAGATCGTCGGTGGGGGGCCGTCCTACGCTGCGCCGTCCGATACGTGGTCGCCACTCGAGAACCTTTATTCCCCAACAGTTGTCGGTTCGTCGAGCGATGTGGCCTACCTATTGCCACTTCAGCATGCCAACCCATTTTATTCTGTATTTATTATTCCCACAGATCTCTTAATATTCAGTTTTATGCAATCTGCATCTCCATTGGGGAAATATAGCTGAACTCCTCCGTAGGAGATGCCAAGCCCACAAAACTGAACTACATAATACCTATACCCTATATTTAACTTAGTATTTTGATCTATATTTTGGCGCTTGACATGCTCAGCAACTTTAAGGCGATTAACACACTGCCACGCACCACGCTGCATGTTGCGTGTCGATGCATCTACGCACGTACTTGCGGGAGTGCAGATATGCATCATCCTTTTTTTTTTGTTAAGGCGGGATAAAATGTTCCTAACCGCACACGCCGACGTTCGGGGCAACGAACAGGGTAGTGTGGGGCCCTTACCCACTAAAGAAACCCGCCGTGTGCCGTCTCTCCGCCTTTATTGGCGGGCCACTGGAACCATGTTACATTCCTTCGGAGGAGATATGCATCATCCTGTGGGTATTTTACGCACTCACGCGCGTTGTCGCGTTTTGTGGATTCACGGCGGCTCTGACTCATTTCATTCAATGCGTTGTCGCGTTTTGTGGATTCACGGCGGCTCTGACTCATTTCATTCAATGCTGTTGGCTGTAGTGATAGTGCAGTGCAGAGCACGGCACTGCGGCGGGCGGGACTCGGCGATACCTTGCGTCTCGCCCCGCACCCACGCGCGGGGTTGCATTGCATGTTTTTCCGCTTGTAGGCGCGTGATCTGCATGAACGCGCGTGGATGCATTTTCTTTCCACATTTTCTCAAATAATTTGTTATTTAACTTAGCTTTCTATTCAATATACGAGTACGTATATCATTGTTTTTAAATATGATAACATAATAATTCTTGTGTTAATAGTTTGTCATTATTGATTTTTAGTAAGTATATATAGTATAATGCGATATATTTCCGTTGCGGAAGTTAAATCGAGATAAACTGGAAAGCCGACTCTAATACCGTTGCCTTCGTAATACGAGTAGTAGGAACAGATCATTAATACTATTAATAGGCAGATGAATTAGCACGGGGTTTTTTGTCTCAGTCCATGCGATTATTTACGGCAAATATTTTTTACGTTTATCTGTCATACAAGTGAGTCTACTTCAAGAACCTTACACGTGCTGTCAATACACGTAAACATGGCGAAACTTTGCTAGCATAGCTTCCAATGGACATTACAAGTGCATATATCTACCTACATTAATTCATTACTACAAGTAAACATCAGAGTGGAAAGTATATTGTTATAATCCAATAGAAGAATGATTCAATGAATGAATGTCGAATAGAAGTTCACAGACTTAGTATTACTTGGAGCACGATCAAGCTACTATCCAGCGTGAAGATAATATAAATCAGGCCTGTACGTGACTACACTTCAAGATCGTGCGGTATACTCTGACTTTATATAAAAAGCGGTTTTAAATTAGGTATGAATATGTCATCATCATATTTCTGATCTAGTCTAGAAATACCTAATCATTTGGACAGAGTGATATAAACATTGACCTCGTATGAGTGTTGTGGGTCCGATTCCCACACGCGACAATTCTTTGTGTACCCACAAATGGTTGTTCTGAATCTGGGTGTACTTTGTGTCCGTCAAATTGTATGTTTTCTTTTATTGCATGTAGTGGCAAACGAGCCAAGGTCCATCTGATGGTAAATGGTAACCGTCGCCCATGGACTCGACTGTACCGAGAGTATTGTCGCTGCTCACCAATTCATTTCACAGATATGAAATGAAATATAAACGGCTATCTCCTGCTACAGCCAAAACGCAACGATGTGCTTCATGACCGGTCACATGGGAGATGGTGGTACCAACCCGCTCGGGCCGAATAACAAGTGAGAACTCCCACTTGGTACCCAGCCCTACCACCAGTCATGCAATGGATGATAAATGCTTACTTCCCTTAGTCGCCTCATACGACACACGTGGGAAAGAATGGGGGAGTGGCATTTGTATTCTTAATCCGTCACCACACGGACAAAAGTAAAGTTCCCAGCGATACGGTGATTATTCCGTAGTACTAAGGGTTGTCTTAAAAAACTGGTCTCCTGAGGTAGCTGGTCCTAAGAGAGGCATTTACTAACATAATGTAAGTCATAGCTTAGCAATAAAAAAAATAGATGCGCTAGTACCAATGTAACTTCAGAAGACAGTATCTAATTAATACTTACTCGTACGTATTCGTATTTTAATGAACTTAATAATTTAATGCTTGTTTATAATTTAGATGTTATTTATAGAATAAGTAACACTAATAAGCATAAAATGTTTTTCTTTTTTGCCTAAACACCCCTGTAATGCAGTAATTTAATATCGAACAATAAGGATACAATTTTATAGAACTTTGTTTACTTTCGTCAATATGGGGTCGACCCCGACATTTATCTCTTTATTACACGCTTGTATTCTAGTTGCCCTTTTAAGCCCCTGACATATTGGGGGAAGTGTTATAAGTATAGGGTGTGTATAATTATGTATATCTGTCTGTAAGTTCACAACCAAACGACAAAACGGTTTTATGCTTTTTATTTTGCTTGAAAAGTAGCTTAACTTGCTTAAGAGAGTTCTTGCTCTGATTTAAATAAATCCGTTTAGCCGTTTAAAGACTTTCAACCTATAGTAATGGTATCGCGTTTACACTCATTAGAATGGATTCAGTGAATAGTGAAATAGACAGTGAACAAGGTCTGATAATAGAAAGAGAGAGGTCAGTGGGTAAAGGTGTTTTTTTAAATTTATACGTATAGGTCACCACTAGGGTTGCCACCCGTACTTTATTTTAAAGTATTATACGTTATTTATTGTAATTGTACTCTATACTTTACGAGAACAATAAAGTACGCGAAAATACTTTATTTCGCATGATTTCCCAAAACAGAACGATAGAGTTTACTGGGGTCGATGACGGTATCGATTGTTGCCGAATAGGTTCCCTCTGGAGTAGTGGCCATCTCGTTAACGCTCATTTTTAAATGCAACCTAACCTTTATTAAACATTTTCATTTTGTCAATGTCACTGTTAAAACTTGTTGTTTGTTATGTGATACTCTTTGTTTTGCAAGGAGGATTAAGTTTTATTAAAATTTTCTTACATGTTAACGTTAATTTAATAAAGGCTGTAATATGTTTAGAAGGCAATTGGATAGCAATTTTAGATGTTTATGAGATTATGGATAATCTTAATTAATGGATTAGGACAAAGAAAACCACCCCCTTAGAATGAAAAACGAAACGTTAGACAAACTTTCGTTTCGCTTCATTGTGATTGGTCACCTGAATCACACTTCGAAATCTCGTCTTCTTCGAATCAGGAATCACGCTTACGACTGTTGATCAATCACAATGACTCGAAACGAAAGGTTGTCTAACGTTTCATTTTTCATTCTAAGGGGGCAGATCCCTTCTCTGGCTATCGAACAGGCAATTATATTCAACAGTTGTCTTCACCTGAACTGACTAGCAAGATTCATTTTAATGACACAAGCTAGTTATTTACAATTCGAAATATAAATTTTAAAGCTATGTCGAATTTGATAATTTTGTTGCATAGTCAAAAATTTAAATCTGCTAAATCTTAATAATATGGACTGTCTTCATGGATAAATTTCTTCATTAAATAGGTTATATAATCTAAGTATATACTAGTTCAAAGGTTTTGCAGAATTGGCTTGATTGACGCTGCACAAAAATGGCAGCATATATTTAATAAGACTGATGACATTCTGATGTTTTTAATCATTTGCAATGCTTAGCCATATAAATTAACACAGATGCGAAAATGTAAAATTGAAAATAACAGTCGCGAGCAAACGTTTGTGTCCGGTCCGGTGACGGACTAAGAATACAAGTGTCACCACCCCATTCTTTCCCACGGGTGTCGTATGAGGCGACTAAGGGAAGTAAGCAATTGTCATCCATTGCATGACTGGTGGTAGGGTTGGGTACCTAGTGGGAGTACTCACTTGGTATCGGGCCCAAGCGGGTAGGTACCACCATCTCCCGTGTGACCGGCCATGAAGCACATCGTTGCGTTTTGGCTGTAGCAGAAGATAGCCGTTTATATTTCATTTCATATCTGAGAAATGAATTGGTCAGCAGCGGCTTGACAATACTCTTGGTATAGTCGAGTCCATGGGCGACGGTTACCATTTACCATCAGATGGACCGTGGCTCGACTGCCACTACCTGCAATAAAAAAAAACGTGATTTTTCTATTTTTCAGGATTCAATTTCGATTTCACATTTTCGCACTTTGTGTATATTTATATGGCTAAGTATGTCATGCATCTTTATGCTTTAAAATATATAAATAGGTATATCAAAACTGTTAAAAATTGCTAAAAGTAATGCAATTCAGCAAAAAGATAGGGTTAAATAAATCGTACTTTATTTTGGCACTATGTACTTTTTTCCTACTTTTAATAACCTGTGTACTTCATTTTCACAAAAAAAGGCGGCAACCCTAGTCACCACACCTCAAGCGTACGCTTTTGAGCTGTGTTTGAATCTTGAAATTGAATTTTAAATCAGTTGCCCCTAACGAATTAAGGTAAAATTTTGCACACAAATGACAATATAATAATAATCATGAGGCTAGTCTCATGGTGAAGCGGGCAGTAGATAAAAGTAACTCTGCGCTATTAAAGTCTTAGATAATATCCAGAGCCTATTGAAGTCGATCTCATTCTACCCTAACGACCTAATCTTAACTTTGATAGTATTTAGGGTTTGATAATGAAACCGGAAGACAGCTAGATACTGCAAATAACACAAAGTAATAAGCCTATCTACTTCCACTGTTAGATATAGAGTCTCTCCAAAAGAGCGCTAGGTGTCATTCTGCCCCCGCATACAACGGCTTCCTGTAGAAACTTTTCTTTCTAACACATCTGGGCACACACTGTCACATTTTTGATCTACCTGGTGTGAATGCCATCCTGGTTACACGTTTAAATACATGGTAGGCACTCTAGAATCTTTTTTCTCGTCTGTTGTGGTATCACCGAGCGATGTTGATTGCCTTTTGACCCTCCAGCGTACCAACTCGGTATAAAAAAGAAATGTTACATTTGATAGTAAAGAAGAGAAAACGAGGGAGTATGAAATGGTTTTATTAACGATTATTTTTAGTATTTGGTTCCTTATTAACTATCTAAAGGTTTGGTTTAAAAAAAGGTGTATATCTACGTAACGTTTCTTTATCCACTATCTTATTTTAAAGAAAACTAGCACCTTTAATATAAATACGACATCACTGAGTCCTTAAATAATATGCCTACAAAGATAGCCATCCCGCAGGAACGCTCCTTTTTTAATATAAAGTAAATTATGTCCTTCTTTGATCTCTATAGACGCCAAACTTCAAGATAATCGGTAGGCCACATACACAAGAGCGGCACTTAGCCGATGACAGAGCCAACGGCAGCCGTCGACACTGGTCGGCGCCAGTTGCTGATCGTGTTCAGCGGTAGCTATCGACATGTTAGACAGGCGACGTTTAAGTCTAAGTAGTCACGTCAAAATCACTTTTACATTTTCAATATTAAGTAAGGATTATAGTTTTGCATTCAACTTACTTCGTAAATTATACTCATTTTTTTTATTTTATAACTTAACATCAGCCTGTCAATTCCTATGGCCTCTAAGTGGTATATGAAAATATAATTATAATTTATTTGAAAAAAAACATAAAAAAACACATTTTTCTAAATACTACCTAAGTAATACATGTTATATACGTTGTGTGAAAATATCCGTGCATATTTATTTATTTATATATATAAGCATTAGGTACACATTCAGTTTTCATACGTAACATCTGAATGCTTCCAGTTCGTTAGCGCAATAAACTTTAATAAACTTCATTAGCAACTCCATTTCAAAGATTCTGGAAAATTCTAACCACGTACTCAATGACTCACATTGTTCGTAATACGTACAACTTGGCAATGAAATCTTTTGCGAGTCTACGAATCTTTAAATTTAAATACATTTCGTTTACTAGAGCCAATGTCCTCGTTATAGGAACTTTTTTGATGTTAAAAACAAGAGTAATTAGTGTGAGAAGCTAGTGTGTTGCTCCGCGCAACTTTTTAACTTTACGTTGATATTGATTTTGTAGGTACTCACAACGTGTAGGCACTAAATAGGCGCTGCCGTTAATTGCAAGTAAAATTAAACTAATGCACGCTGTAAAATTAATTTCTAAATTATATAATAATATTGTGCCATTTCATTCTTAATAAGGGTGCAAAATTTAAAATAATTTTTAATTACAAAACATGGGTGAAACTTAATTTAAATAAATGCATATGTAGCTGTCTCTGTGGTGCAGCGGTAGTGTAAGCAACTGCTGATCATGAAGTCTCGGTTTTATTCCCGGGTCAAGCAGTATTACCACCGAAGGAATGTAACATAGTTCCAGTGGCCCGCCAACAAAGGCGGAGAGACGGCACACGGCGGGTTTCTTTAGTGGGTGAGGGCCCTACACTACCCTGTTCGTTGCCCCGAACGACGGGGTGTGCGGTTAGGAACATTTTTTCCCGCATAAACAAAAAAAAAAAAAGGGTCGGGCAGTATTATTGAGCTTTTTCGTAAAAAGAAAAATTCTCAGTAGCAGCCCGAAGTTTGGAAATGTGCCCGGTAGACAACAATAGGCTCGCCCCTATTACGTAGAACTTAAACATAGCTGGCGAATCATGGGTGTGTAATACAACTCTGCCTACCCCTTCGGGGAATACAGGCGTGATGCTATGTTTATGTTAATGAATTTGTATTAAATAATATTTATCTTGTTATAATGGATAAAGCCATCCCTACATAATATGAAAGTAACTCATAATCACAGTATAATAATCGATAGGTACTTAAAATTTTAGTATGATTTTAGGAAAGCACATCTAGATATAGGTTATCTTTCTAATTCAAAAACAGAAAGATTTATGAACTAGTGAGTGGAAACTAACACGAGAAACCCATCATGTTTAAGTAGTAAGCTTTGTACGGTACAGAGTCGGTATTGATTAAATTGCGATCCTTGTCAACGCACTAACTATTATACATAGTAAGGCAAACTTTATGTTGTTGCAACAGTATAATAATTATAGAATGTATAATTTTAAACAAGTGACAGTGACAGGATAAAACATAGATTTAGTGTATTAAATCTATGGGATAAAAATAATTTAGAGTAGGTAACGAAATAAAACATACCTAATTATAATATAGCTATTTCTCAAATTACATTAGGCATTATGGTTACGACTGGATTTGTAACTTATAATTGACTAATACCTACATAAGAATACAGCTAGATCTAGATTTTACGCGAGGTCACGAGTTCAAAATTTTTATGCTACTCGGGTGGCAAACAATTATACGGCCCACCTGATGGTAAGCGATCGCCGTAGCCTGAAGACGCTAGCAATATCAGATGCATCATTCACACGTTACCAAATCCAAGGAAAGGGATGGGTGGAGAAGAAGGATAGTAAGGAAATGATAAAAAAAGAAATGAGCCTCCGGTGCTCTCACTCACCATACAAAGCAAAACATTAGGAGTACCTAGTATTGTTTCACGCTGGTACCTATTCAGTGAGAGGGTGGTACGTACGATCGAGCTGCCCCATCTCTCTCCTTTCCTTACAATCCTCTTTTTTATACTCCCTTTATTATCCTTCCTATCCTCTCCTTAGTATCCTTCCTATCCTCTACGCTACGTTACATCCCTTTTCTCCATCTACTACCCCTTTCCTTAAGATGGCAATGCGTGAGTGATTCCTCTGGTATTGGTAGAATCCTCTCCTTAGTATCCTACTTATCCTCTTATTATTAACCTTCCTATCCATTCCTATCCCTTTCCTTGGAGATGGTGGCGACGCGCGTGTTGCTAGCGTCTATAGGCTATGGTAACCGCTTACCATCAGGTGGGCCGTATGCTTGTTTGCCACCCATGTATTATAATTACAAAAAACCTTTTCACGTAAATAGTAGTAAGGGTGTGTGTATAGAGCTTTACCTGACGATATTACAGATTTTATTACAACGATGAAAATTACATGTAAATTGATTGCAGAAAATAACTGTAGCTGGTAACAATGATAGGATATGACAAGATAGTCGACGTACATACATAATGTAGTAGCCGATGGTAGTAGCTGAAAGACCGACCGAATGGAATACGTATCACGTGACATATATTTAGTCTGTTTTAAATATGGTGTAACATGTTGTTATATATAAATACGGTATAATCATATAAATCAATGAAAAGCGGCTGCAGTAAACAAACCTAATAATTAGTGCGGCGCATCAATATTATCCTATCATCTTTTCTGTCATAAATTTCTGGTTATACGTATTACTCTTTGGCCATAAACAAAGCTTGATTACACTGTACGGCATTTATTTTTCTTTTTTTAGCGTCTTTCAGAGGCGCTTAGGTATAAAGACTGGTATCTTGAAACCCAGACACAAGATAAAAATCTTAATTACTTACTTATGATTACGCCATCTCCCATGCAGGGGACCGGAGAGAACAGTGTGCCAAAAGATACCATTCCTGCATACATCTCTCGCTTCCCCAACATTCATAATTCAACTCTTGACTCCATTCTCCTTCATTACATGACCGATCTGGTAGATAGATTAGCCTCAATCTCCCCTTATAACTACATCCTTCCATTTGGACAATAATAATCTTCTAAAGCAATTTAAAAGATTTCACATCCTATTTTGGCTAGGATTAAAAAAGGTTCTTTTAATTAATAAGTATTATTAAAAAAAAATTAAGACTAATGAAAAAAATATGGCATTTTCCAATATTATTGTATAAAAATGCATCATCTATGTGGTATATAAAAACGCCTATCAGTTAATGCGCAGCTAGCTATTACACACTTGGTAAAATAAATATGGGATAAATTATTAAATTCACCATTTATTGAAAAAAACTTACCTTTTTCTGCATTATTTTGCAAAATCCTTTGTATTTCACCAGCTTCGGAGCCGCTTTCCGACTCGGAGCATAGTGAATGTCCAGCACCAACTAAATGACTATTTATAAAGTTATGGCTGACGTTAACGTTTCTACCAGAACCACGAACACTAGTGGTCCGTATTGGCGGTCGCGGTGGCACTCGACAATGTGATTCAAAAACTTTACGCGAATTGGGATTGCACTCTAATTGATGATTTTTCATTTGATCACAATCACTTTTAACTCCATTGTTATATGGATATTGTTCTTCAAAACTGACACGTTTCATTTCACTCATATTTTTACTTTCTAAGGTCCCCGAAGCTTGTTTGTAAATATGCGTCTTTTGTTCATCAATTGCCGTTGACGTGTTCACAAAAAGCTTCTCCGGATGACGATAAATTATTTCCGGCGCATCGTAAGAAGTTCTGTTTTTAATAAACGAATCTGTTCGCCTCTCTGGGGCGCCTCTCATAAACGGTGTTGAGGTGTAAATTGGCTGATTCATGTTGTAATTTTTAATGTCTTTTCCACGAGGCAAGCTACAGCTTCTTGGCTCTAACACAAATGAAGAGGAATTGGATATACTGCTGTTAACACTAGTTTTATTTAACATAGGACTTTTTAATGATGAATTTAAAGACTGTTTAATTAAATATTCGTCTTCTTTTTGTTTTAATTCTTTTAATTTCTGCCAATAGAATGCTTCCACCTTCTGTCTTGTTTTTTCTCTATCAATAGAGTTATGTTTAGACATTTCTAAAGTAGGTGTCAAAGACATAAGCCTTTGTTTGTATTCTGGTCTTGGTGAAGGTGTTGATTTATTTTGCACGCTTGATCTACTGGATCTACTCAAAGAATTTCTTTTTTCTTCACACTCATTCATAGTTTTTCTAACATACGCATATGGTGAAACTGTTTTGGGCATATTAGGAACTTTGTGATTTATTGGGATCGGTGAGGTTGGTGCCGAGTAATTATAAGGTTTTCTCGAATTTTCTTCTTTTAAATTAGTTCTGTCATTAGCTTTGTTACACTTCTCCGCTGCCTTCTTGCTGTCAAAAGACAAACTACGAGCGCGAGTAGGTTGAATTGTTCGTACTTCAGCTTCTTTCTTCGGAGATATAAGAAACTTGGTACTGACTCGCTTTATTTCTGCTCCAACAGATGCTGGATTAGCCTGAGTTTGTGATGCTTTGTATATTTCAATTTCTTCTAGTAGTGATATTTTATCAGTCAGTTTTTCTAGTGAATGGTAATAAACATCAGGGTACTGTGTAGGAGATATAATTTTCTTACTATGGCATGGTGACTGCTGTGAGTGTCCTGAATCGTGCGGTTTCGGAGGTACTTGTGGCCTCGCAGAGTACTTTGTATAGCTTTTATTTTCAATGGTTGAATCCATATCTTCAGAATTGTTTTTTTTACTTTCGGAAACGAGTGTACTGCTAGAAGAAGTAGGACTTTGAGTTTCATAATCACTTTGAAGGCCATGTGTTGATAAATTTTCATATATTCGTTCACTGTTCTCAAGCCCTTGATGTCTTTTATCAGATCTTATCGAACGAGGATTTTGATACTGATTACTTTTAGAAGATTCTGGGGCACATTTTAGATTTCCTTGTAAATTTTTATTTTTTTCTTTAGATTTATTACTAAAGAAAAGGTTTGGAAATAATTTGCGAAAACTACCAGTTCTTTTCTTGCTGTTTTCAGCCATGGTTTTGATCTTGTGTTATTGCATCTGATGACTACGTCGAACTGTTTCTATTTATTACGGCGATCTGAAAAGAAAAATATTATTAGTAAACAAAACTGTAAACATAACTTCCATCCATCCATCCATCCATCAGCCTTTCAACGTCCACTGCTAGACATAGGCCTCCCCAAGAATGGGAGATAGTGCCGTAATCGCCACGCTTGGCAGGCGGGTTGGCGATCGCAGTGGATGTTGTTAATACTCGAAGGAGAGCTGGTGCCCACTCCCCCGGTATTTCCTTAGTCGGCTCTTACGACTTCCATGGGTGGAGAGAGGTGGGACAATTCTAAAGCCGGCCCCACGCGTGTCCAAACATAACTTAAGAGGTTATTATTTGCCTTTATTCATAAGTTGAGGTACAAACCCACATGTCACCTATGTACTTTTATACAACTTGATAGGGGTTGAAATTGACTACTTTCTGACTGCTACTGAGAATAACCACTTTTCACACCAACTAGGACTCGAATTTGAGACCTTGTGGTACAAATATGCACTGTTATGGCACTAGACCATGTGTGTTATAATGCTAATTATTGTTATAATACTATCAACTGCACTGACCCTATTTATATTAACATGTTAGGTATTATGTAAGCCTGTATATCAATCGGAAAAAATATCGCTAAACTTTCGATAAAAACCTGAAATCAGACAGGCTTTATGGCCTTCATTAACTTTTTTGTCGGTCGCTCCTCTATGAAGAAGATTGCATAACTAAAAATTGTGTAGCCCCAAGCACACAGCGTCTGATCGGGGTAGATTGGCACCGTCAAAATTACTAATAATAATATAATAATACTGATGATGATCTCCAGACCCGTAATTTCACAAAGTGACTATCAACAGACCGTGTCCGTGTGGTGACGGACTAAGAATACAAGTGTCACCACCCCATTCTTTCCCACGGGTGTCGTATGAGGCGACTAAGGAAAGTAAGCAATTGTAATCCATTGCATGACTGGTGGTAGGGCTGGGTACGGGGTGGGAGTACTCACTTGGTATCGGGCCCGAGCGGGTTGGTACCACCATCTCCTGTGTGACCGGCCATGAAGCACATCGTTGCATTTTGGATGTAGCAGGAGATAGCCGTTTATATTTCATCTCATATCTGTGAAATGAATTGGTGAGCAGCGGCTTGACAATACTCTCGGTATAGTCGAGTCCATGGGCGACGGTTACCATTTACCATTAGATGGACCGGGGCTCGTCTGCCACTACATGCAATAAAAAAATTAAAAAAAAGGACACTAGGCCTTGATCGCAAGATATATTACAGTGCACACGTATGTACGCAAACACAAGCACACTTTTGGTTACCTCACTCTCATAGTCCTATGGGACGACATTACGACACGACCGGAGAGGAGCAGGCGCAGGACCAATGCCTTTACGTGGGTGAAAACACGGGAGTGAATCACCACCAACTTCCCAAGACTGGGCTGCTATTGAGGATTCCATGACGGAGAAACCCAATAAATTTTTGTTAGCCCGACCCAAGAATCTCACCCGAGACCACAAGATCCACAGACGCATACACTACAACTGCACCACCGATATAATACTACATACACATACTACCAAATTTATCAGCTCTTGCTATAAATATTCCAATTTCCGTTCAGTGCCAATACATATTACCAGCAAACAACCATGCATAATGTACGACGTAGGTACTCGTATCTTTATTGAGTGGTTGCAAACCAGGAGATTAAACCCAAGTGTTTATTTATAGATAGTATTTGTTACTGTTTAATCAGAATACATGGTATAAACACTGGTTTTATGTTCATACTCTTCTCTAAAATCGTGCAACGTACTTAGCAACGATAAATGTCCTTTAAATCATTTTCCAATCCCTATAATACCCACCCAAATTACTTTTTTACGCTAACTACACCTTTGAATATAATATATTAACAGAGCTTAAGTGTGTTAAAAAATCCTAAAGATATTTACGTTTTGCATCCATACCAAACGGGCCAGTATTTTATAGAGCACAACATAGTGTTAAAACTGTAGAGACCAATATCAAGTGGAAGAAATTTGGCGCATTTATTTAGTGACAGAGCCTTGTTTGTCCTTTTTTATTTGTTAAGGCAGTAATAAGTGTACCTAACCAGACACCCCATCGTTCGGTGGAACGAACATGGTAGTCTGGTTTCCTCGCCCACGCCGTGTGCCATCTCTCTGCCTGTACTGGCGGACCATTAGAACAGCGTGACTTTACCTCAATGGTCCGTCAGCGGCTTACCCGCGGTACCTTTAAAGCCTTAAGCGACGCTTCCACACACCGCAGCTCCTGACCACAGAATAGCCCAGTCCCCTTAGAATAAAAAACGAAACGTTAGGCGAACTTTCGTTTCGAGTCATTGTGATTGATCAACAGTCCGACGCGTGATTCCTGATTAATCGAGATTTCGACGCGTGATTCAGGCGACCAATAACAAATAATCACAATGAAGTGAAACGAAAGTTCGTCTAACGTTTCATTTTTCATTCTAACGGTGTCTAAGGACTCCGATCACATAGGAGCCTTGTTACCCCAGCATGAATGGGTCGGCTCGATCAGGGAAGTACCACCGAGAGGGTGGCATTTCTAGACTATACTTATACAGAAGATCAGCGTGAAACAACGATAGATGCTCATTGTGGTTCATATGGTGAGTGGGAGTAACGGAGACACAAACCCCATCCTTATCCACCATCCTCTACTTATTATCCTTCTTCTCCACCCTCCTACCCCCTTCCTTAAACATAACGACGCTTGAGTGATGCCTCCGATGGTTTGAGTCTTTATGCTACAGCCTTCAGGCCAGCCATCAGGCGGGCCGCACGTTTATTTGCCCTCCAAGTAATATAATAATTAACTATAAAAACTCTCTAATAGCTCTAGTTGAAATAAAAAGTAGAACATAATATTACAATAAATAATTATTGTAAAAATCGTGGGGTGCTTGACATCAACTGCTTTTAGTTCCAGTAGCTATTAAAGCATATTTTTATTTTTTTAAACTATATTTTTTTTTATTTCTTTTTAGTCAAACCAGTATCTAAAGAACTTCAATTTTAAAGAAATAAAGCCTACTTAGCTGTGATCATTTTCCATTTAACTTCTGTCGTCAGTCCTTGATAAGTGCGAAAAGATTCAAACGAATCCGACGTTTCGAAGGGGGTGAAAATCACATTCAAAGAAACATACTTACATACATACATACCAAGCTAATCAAAGCGTATTAAAATGCAAAACACTGAATTATTTTTGACTTTAAATTAAAAGGTATTCATTAATAAGGACCTCACCATTATTCAATGCGATATACGCCAGCTAATGAGCTGAAATCAATGAGAATCTTGAGAAATTTTTCTCCCAAAATTTGAAAATTATTAGTCTATTATAAATTAACTAGCCATTGCCCGCGGCTTCGCCACAGCCAAAAGCTAGTTTTTGGGTTATATCTCAGGTTCCCGATATAGTAGCGGAATAAAATGTATACCAGTTGTTAAGTCTAACCAAGAGCTATCAAACAAAAAAAGTTACGTTAAAATCCGTTCAGTCGTTTTTGCGTGATGCGCGAACAAACAAACAGATAAACAGACAAACAGACAAAAAATCTAAAAAAATCGTTTTGTGTTTAGACACGCCTAAATAGCCTAATTCAGTAATTTTTCTCAAATATCTTAAATGTACAGACACAGCTCTGTTACAGCTTTATAATAGTATAGATAACTTTGTTTATTAATACGTTATTCTGAGATTACGGCAAGACTATATAATATAATTGTTTAACTATAACTACTACTACTATAATAATAATTAATCAAAGTTAAAGGACTAGGATTGTCAAGCTCCCACGACTGTTTTAAAAAAGAAATATAGGTACAATAATTGTAACGTGATTTGACACAGGAGTAAGTCCCAAGACCAAATATTACATGCAAAATCATGTTTAGTTAATGTATGTCCAAGCAGTCACCCATGCACAGATCAACTATGAATTTATTTTCAATTATTTTATTTTAAACTGTGTAGCTGCAGCCCGAGAGTCGTTCCGCGGGAATTTAGTTATTTTCTATTTTGCGCGGAACCCTAATCGTTGTTCGAAAATAAAAGTATCCTAATTTAGTGCTTATAACATGAACTATTTACCAGTGAAAGTCTCGTCCAAATCGTTCCCGACGTTCCGTTTTATTATGAACAAACAGAGGTAGGTACAGACCGAGAAAAAATTTAAAAATTGGTACTTGATTTTATAGGTAACGTCTACTCTCATAAGCATTTAGTGAAAATGTAGTATTTAGACATCGCAAACATTCCATTTTAGTTATTTGTTGTTTAGACTAGCTGTTAGAGTAGAACTTTCTTTTATAAAGACAATACCCTACACTAAGGAATAATCCTTGTACTTATAGCTGGGGACTTTACAAACATACAATTTCACGGACATAAAGTACACCCAGACCCAGAACAACCATTTATGGATCACACAAAGAGTTGTCCGAATGTAGGAATCGAACCCACATCACTCGGGCGGGAGGCCGGTATCTAAACCAATTCGTCATCTGTGGACTTTATATGAGGATAACTTTTATCCTAAAAAAATAAATGATATAAAGCCTATATTTTGCTCCAAGTTAGGATATATATACTTATAAAAAACCGCATTAAAATCATTTCAATAATTTTAGAGATGTGCCTTAAAATACACACAGACAGACAATATCTTCTATTAGCCTTTATTTTATCGTTCCTGTTCCCTTTCTGAGAAATACCTTTAATGTACAGACAAGACTGTTTATTGCTCCAGACGATGTATCGATTTGGTTCGCTACCCGTTACGTCTCAAAACGACAATTGAGACGTATTTGTTTTATTCAGTAATATTAACGTCAAGTGAAACGCTCTCGTTCAGCTCTCAGCTCTTCAGTCGTGACGTCCTTGCAGTGTTATGACGTCCTTGCACGGGGTAAGTTACCCATCACATAACGGTCATTTTGAATTAATATATTTATGTACATATTAATACTAGCTGACCCGACAGACGTTATCCTGTCTTATATTATATAGCTATGAATATTTAATTAGGTACTTGCGAACTGTCAAACGCGCTACTTAAAAAAATTGTTGTTTTCTAAAATTTTAAAATTTTCTGCGTAATTTTTCTATCCAAAAGAAAAACCTTTTACAAAGTATTAGAAAACTTTAAAAAATTAATGCAATCGCAGAAGTCGTTCGAAATAGCGATTAGTTTATATATAAATATTTAAACGTAGTTAGATAGATATTATGTGCATCAGTTCTACACTGACATCAATCAAATCATGGTCTGGAAGCTGGCGAGTTTAATTTAGAATACAACGAGTGTAATTAACAATACACGAACAAGAATAGAGGTTTCCCTTCAAAACCATCGCCCTTTATTATTGAGCCAATACATTAAAATTTAACGAGACCTGCATTTCTTGTACATCAGTAATCTGACTTTTGAATATTTAATGTTTAACGTTCAAACAGAATCCTCAAAAGACCTTAACTTTTAATAATGTATTATTTTGTGATAAGAAGAAGGATACCGAACGTAACGTTTTCAAACCTGTCTAAAACGAAGCAAAAATGTAATATCGTAAAACTAGTCCTTTATCGATATATAAAATAGCGGACACTACGGACGGACGGCTACCCTTCGATGTCCCAGTCAAACATAAGCATTAAGTGAGTATAATGCGAGTACCGTTCAGATTCAGTTATAGGTATTATTTGAGCAGGGTGCACGCCTTTTTATTAGCATACAATATATATTAAAATTTCTTGGGCAGATTTCAGCAATATGTACTTCGTTTTTAATAAGAAACTAGCCTTTGCCCGCGGCTCCGCCGCACCCAAAAGCTACTTTTTAGGTTATATCTCAGAACTTTGAATCACTTCTTTTTTAAGACTTAACTTCTTATAAAATATATTTGGCAAAATAAAGATTATAATAATACCGTAAAGTATGTACTATAACAGCATTACCGAGAGTTTTAGCAAGGAAAGTAGAAAACACGAGTTTGAATACTCGTGTAAAGCCGATAAGCCGAGAAAAAAGTAACACGAGAATAAAATTGTATGTTATATACTCGTACCTGTACTTGAAACAATTTTATTTTAATACCTTTACGATTTACTTAACAGAATAAATATTGGAACCAAAAGCATTGGAACATAATTAAGACGTCAGATATTTACTTTCTTCGAAAATCTCTGAGAAATTTACTCATATTTAAAATTCGCCACTCTTCCAGTGTGCCAGTGATTGGGACGTTTGCCAAATTAACGTAGCTTTTCATGTTAAGCGCAATTGCTTGAATGATTACTGAAATTCTAACTTATCTATACTATTATAAAGCTGTAACAGAGCTGTGTCTGTACATTTAAGATATTTGAGAAAAAATACTGTATTAGGCTATACTCGTATATACGTGTCTGAACAAAAAACATTTTTTTTTTAGATTTTTTGTGACTGTTTATCAGTTTATCTGTTTGTTCGCGCATCAAGCAAAAACTACTGAATGGATGCTACTTTTTTATTTGATAGCTCTCGATTAGACTTAAAAACTAATATACATTTTATCCCGCTACTATACCGGGAACCTGAGATATAACCTAAAAACTAGCTTTTGGCTGCGGCGAAGCCACGGGCAAATTCTAGTATTTTTTAAATGCGAAAGTGTATTTAGTTTTTAAGCATATACCTCGTAACCACTGAACCAAGAATCATTAAATATTGCATTTACTTAATATAATTTGGAGCCCAGAATCGGCTACCTTTTATAATGAAAAATGTATGATTTCTATGGGATAGTTATTTTTATACAGAGATAATTGTGTCATATGGACATAGTTTCGTATTCCGTACTATTCTCTTTTCACCATGAGCATTTGAAACTATAAATTATACCCATAGACGTAGAATAGCGAAAAAATCTTACGCCTATTATTGTACTCACCGCTATAAAAGTTAACTTAGACCAACTAGTCATTCGAAGAAAAATAACCATTCCAATGGAATATTTATGTGCTTGTTCTCTAAAATCTAACCCATGCAATGATGGGCTGAATAACATTTTAATGCAAATTAATCCAATTTTGATATGTAAAGGACATGTTACATTTACGGCCTGTGGCGGCCATAATATTTTCAACATTTAAAATTAAACTAATAATTTATAAAATCCGTCAGTGGTTTTCTTTTCTTTATAGCAGTTCAGAAAAAGATTATAGTTTAAAAAGCTATTATTTTGAATTTGTACTGTATCGTAATGGTTATTGGTGAATTATTGTTATCTGTTGACAATCAAATAGGATATTGCCACTACGCTGAATTGACAACATTAAAAACTTTGGTACTATTATATTACAAAACAATATTACGTAGTTAATTCTTAAATAATTTCGTGAGAACAGTAATATGACTATTTAAGAAAATGTATTTTATAATTATTTGGTGAAAACTGATATTATTTCTAATCAAGAGTAGCAATTATGATTCCAAATATTGGCAAAACATTTTACATCTGTAATGTCATGTCATTCTACTCATTTAATGTTGTTATTGTGTACTTATTGTGTATCGTGAAAATTGTATTGTGATTTTATGAGTGTAAGTTATATATTTAGTGATTTTAAGCCTCATTATTTGTTTATATATGTAGATATTATTTTATTTACTTATAATTATGGTGTTATTTTTGATCATATATTCGATTTTGAGGTATTTCAATTTGAAAATGATATCCATCTTAGATGTCTTTTATCTCATCATCCAAAAGTTTTAGTGTGAAAAGAAATACACAGGGCAATAGGGTAGTCATTTATATTCAAAACACATATTGTTTTATGTATGTCCTTTCCAGGCCGAGAATGTATGGGCATTTGGTACATCTCCTTTATGTAGCTATCTATGTAGTTCATTACGTTTAGGTTTAATATTGAGCTAAAATACACATGAGGGGAAACATTAACACTAACATGGCCGGGCGTGTTTGAGGTGGATAGAGGGGATAGGTAGTTGACATAAAGGTTTGAACATCCACTGTTTTAAGGTAGGTTTACATTTACTGTGATTAACAAAATAACATAAAGGTTTAATATGAACACTAATGTATAATGGCATGTGAAGGAGTAAGGTAATCTGAGACAGCGGTGGGGATGAACTGGATGCATAAGTACAATCGAACATTGTGACTTTTATATGAATGACCTGTGACCAGTAACTAATTGATGGTTCCTCATTTAATGAGGTGGGTGAATAAAGGCAAAATAGCGTTATCCTCGGTAATATTGGCATAGAGGGGTATGAATATCCATCGAATTCTTGGAAACATCAAATTTAATAATTATATTTTAGGTAAGTAGGTACCTACCAAGTTCTTAACTAAAACAGACAGTACCTAAGCAAAATGCGACTGAAATGCGCTCAGCCCTTTTTCATGCATTACAATAGGTACCAACAAACTCGTTACCCCCTATACTATTAAAAAGCTGTAAAAGACCTATGTTTGCACATTTAAGATATTTGAGAAATTACTTTATGAGGCTAATTATAGGCGTGTTTAAATACCTACAAAACAGATTTTTTAGATTTTTTCTTTGTTTGTTTGCTCGCACATCACGAAAAAACTACTTAACGGATTTTGATGCATCTTTTTATTTGGTAGGTCTTGATTAGACCTAAAAACTAGTGTACATTTAATTCCGCTACTATATCGGGCTTATCGGGAACCTGAGGTATATCCTAAAAACTAGCTTTTGGCTGCGGCGAAGCCGCGGGCAAAGGCTATTCTATAATAAACCCATGAACTTGATGTGGATCGTAGTTAAACTTTACTAAGTAAGAAATAAATAAATAAAATGTACTTACCTATTTTAATCTATTTTAACTTCTTGCGAACCTAGACATTCAAAGCTAATCCCAATGCAGCTTGGAACATGCCTAATGTCCTTAACATTTCCCCTCCCGCTAAATGGCCTAAATGGCCGCTGCATAATGTATATACAGTGGCAGTAATTTGAAATTAACTATTAACTTGTTTTGAGACTTTAATTTATCACTAAAAATTACCAAAATCTGTTAAGTAAATTGAATCCTTTCGACATTCGCTAAAGTTGCCGCGCAAATCTTTTGTTTTTAATTTATTTTTATCAAATTCATATTTGGAATCATCCAAAAAGATTATAAAACCGGCCACTATTTTTTGAAATTAAGAACTTTATACAAAATATCCGTAGGCGGTGTTGATAATTGTGTTGATGAAACAATGATAATATCATTGTGATGAAATAAAATAGTTAGATAAATCAATCATCCTTAAAAAAATCTATCTAAACATTCTAAACTATTATAAAGCTGTAACAGAGCTGTGTCTGTACCTTTAAGATATTTGAGAAAAAAATACTTTATTAGGCTACTTTATTTTTTTGATTTTTGTCTGGTTATCTGTTTCGTTTGTTTGCGCATCGCGCAAAAACTACTGAACGGATTTTGATGAAACTTTTTTTATTTGATAGCTCTCGATTAGATTTAACCCTTAACCAGGCTATGGATTGAGCGTTTCCCGCATAGATTTTTGGAGGTTATTATCAGGTTTTGGTAAAGAATGACCCACACACTGTCAAACACTTCAAAATAGAAATATTATCTGTGGTCACACAAAAAAAACTTGGAACCGAACGCAAATGTCACTTAAAATAATTTTTTCTATGGTCGGCCGTCCAACGGTTATTTTTGTAAAAAGTGCAGCGTATTTTATTCATAATATCTAATCGGAAAAAGATAAATCGTGGAATTTTTTGATATGTTTTAGATTAGTTTTTATAATGATATATACATAAATTATATGTAAATACTTAAAAAATACCATGATATAACAAAATAAAACACCATATGACCTTAGCCTGTGAAGACTTAACCTGTTGTGGGAGATATATGTCCATTGTCCGGTGAAAAAAACCTTTCTGTCTATTGAGAATGGACAAAAACTACAAAAAGGTTTTTTTATTAATTTTACACTTTTTTTTATATAACAATAAAGAATAAATAACTGCATTACATTTTTAATTAAAACTTTATAAAATAAGACGTCACGTCGTCACGTCTTTTTTATATATAAATAATTAAAGGCACCGTCTAGACAGGCAATGAGATTATGTTTTCCCATGTTTTATTTTTTTATTTTTAGCTAATTTTCTAAATATAATTCATGAAATCTTAAACTAAACGTTATTTCTCATACAAATCTATAAAAAAACACTATTAATACATGGTTTGTCCAAGGCCTGATAGGTTAAAAACTGGTATACATTTTATCCCGCTACTATATCGGGAACCTGAGATAAACCGCGAAGCCGCGGGCAAAGGTTAGTATATTATATTTTTTTTAAAACGGGATTAATTAGATAAAACTTACTAAGCGGGCAATAGCCGTAGATAAGCTTAAAATAACGCAGCACTATTACAGGTGGTGACATATTTTAATTTATATAAAACCAATGGAAGAAATGACAAAAAAGAATAAATCAGGCAAAATATATAAACTATGTACGTTAAAATCGGTTTTAAAATTTACTATAACTAAGCTACTAGTTTGTAGGGAGTTATAATTTATTTTTAAATAAAAAAAACATACTTATACTCATATAATAACAAAAACAATAGGTAGGTATATATACCTACTTATAATAACATTAACATCATCTAGGCACCGACTTCAAACACATCAGTAGGTGTCTAGCACGGAAATCGTATGTAAATGCTAAATTATTTTTTGGTTTTTAGTTTAAAGGTGTCTTTTGAAGGCAGTTTCTTTTTTATTTAAAAATAATTTATTTTTTGCTTTTTAGTGGTTATTTATGAAATAGGTGCGTAGGTAAGAGTAGATGGTACATGATGGGGGGGCCTTCCTTGGGGCACAGGAGTCTGAAAATGATAAATATGAGCTCCTAAAGCACAGTAGAGAAAGAAATAGAAAACAGAGAGAGTCCGAAGACCGTGAAGAAAGATTGGCGTACCCATATACATATAATATGGGTACGCCAACTAAACTCTCTCTTTTCGTGTGGTAACGGACTAAGAATACAAGTGACACCACCCCATTCTTTCCCACGGGTGTCGTATGAGGCGACTAAGGGAAGTAAGCAATTATCACCATAAGCATGACTGGTGGTAGGGCCGGGTACCGAGTGGGAGTACTCACTTGGTATCGGGCCCGAGCGGGTTGGTACCACCATCTCCAGTGTGACCGGCCATGAAGCACATCGTTGCGTTTTGACTGCAGCTGGAGATAGCCGTTTATTCTTTCATTTCATATTGGTGAAATGAAATGGTGAGCAGCGGTACTCTCAGTATAGTTGAGTCCATGAGCGTTACCATTTAACATCAGATGGGCAGTGGCTCGTCTGCCACTACAAGAAAAAAAAAAAGAACTGCCTCGGTGGTGCAGCGGTAGTGTGTGCGACTGCTGATCATGAGGTCTCGGCTTCGATCCCCGGGTCGGGCTGTGTTATTGAGCTTTTTCGTTAATAGTAAAATTCTAGGCAATGTACGGCAATAGGCTCGCCCCCTATTACGTGGGACTTCAACATAGCTGGTGAACCGTGGGTATGTAATACACCTTTGCCTATCCCTTCGGGTATACAGGCGTGATGCTATGCCAACTAAACGCACTGCTCCAATGAGTCAGAGAATCGGCCGAAAATATCATCGATGTATGTCCAGAAGAAACTTTTTTGAATTTTGTTGTTTTTTTTAAAACCGCTGAACCGATTTTTATAAAATTTTAATGGGACTACCTCTTATGTAGAATCTACCAAACAATAAAAGAATCATTGAAATCGATTCATAATTGGCGGAATAATCGCGTAACAAACACACAAAAAAAACACAGCCGAATTGAAAACCTCCTCCTTTTTGGAAGTCGGTTGATAAAATATACTTTCCTGTTTCAGACAGCTATGTTTGTTCAAATCCTGCGGCGTGCCTATCATTTTCGATTTCACATTTTCACTGTTTGTGTTCTGGTAAATGGCCGAGAACATTGAGTTATACATCAATGGCCGAACATGTGGTTCGTGGTTTAAGATTTTATTTCTCAAAAAAGAATATCATTATAAATCATGAGTAACTTAATTATGGCGAGTGAAGCGAGCCCTAGTAGCTTATTAGGTACTATCCCACAATCTATGCATATTGTGGTACACTTTACTGAGAAACTAACAAGACTTTCAGATTTGGACTTTGCTATAGTAATTTCAATTTATTTATTTATTTCTAGATGTGTTATCTATCATAATTTATTCTATATTTTATGTTGCCTGAATTTAACTAATAATTGTCAATTGTTATATATTATGCTAAACATTTGCATGCCATGATAACATGGCATAATGAGTCTTGTTCTTTTAAAATTATCTGTCATCTTATAAGCAAATAAATAAATAAATAAAACATAGTATTTTATACACATATAAATTTAACAATTTTTATTAATTAGAATTTTATTATATTCCTAACGGTATCTATCGAAAATTATAATATTAGAATTTTATTGTATTCCTAACGCCATCTGTCGAAAATTATACTACTATATACTATTACTTAATGGTAGCGGCGATATCTCGATTTTGTTCGCGTGTATTTTTAATGTTGTTCTACGAAAATTCCGCAGTATTGGAATAAAAGGCAACAAATTATGCGATATAATGTATAGTCGGAATTATAATTCGATTCCACATTTGACTTTAGCTACTGTCATTTTGTAAATTAATGATACCACATATTAATAGGGTAGTGATGAACACAAAAATCGATAAACAATCGCGATTTATGTTTATGTAATCATAATATTGGTGTGCCAATTAAAGACTAAGTTATTGATTTTTATTTAAATAAATACATAATTATTCATAATAATTATTTATTAATTAGTAACCACTGCTTTATTTTATAAAAAGTTAATATTTTTGTTTTTTATATTAAAAACAAAACTTATAATAAAAGAGCCTAGATAGTTTTCTGTATAGGCAACCCGTGCGCGCTCGTGCAGCTATCGCCATTTTGTTTATCTTGTCATTCGGCTTCATTCTCCCAGTCTAACTGCACGAATATCTTGTTTCATTGCGAATCGATATTTTGTTATTTTGTTGGGTTTTTGTTAAAATTTTGTCACGTTGTGTTTGTTGTTACGTTTATAGTTTTTTGTGAACTTTGAGTGAATCTATTTGTTTTGGTTTTCCATCAAAATGGATCCTCAGCCAAGTACATCACAAAAAGACGTGGACGTTTTCGTGTCCCCAAAAAAAAAAAGTCCACGAAAAGCTTTTACTGTTACTGAAAAAGTAATGACCCGCAACGCCTACAAGTACGTGAAAAATGAAACTTCTGCGCAATTGGAGGCCTTTGAAGTTGTAGAAGAAAATGAATGTATGAGCAAAGTTGCTGACATATTGGGAATAACCGCACAGAGCGTGCGGTAACGGTAACGGTTGTAACGTTTTGAAGGAAGTAAACAAAGGTGCGCCGCCAACTAATCCTAAAAACACTGGACCAAAGTGAAGTTTCAAAGATAAAATTGATGAATTTACATTCTCCGCAATACGAAGAATTGTTCATCAGTTCTTTTACCGAAATGAACCTCCAACCATTGCAAAGGTTAGTCAATCAGTCAGACAGTATTATTTTATACCTACATCTTTTATATATAACTAATGATTCCAAACTATTATAAAATTTACTATTTTAGATCTTACAAGTAATGAACGATGATCCAGAAATGCCCAAGTTTTCCAGACACCCTCAGAAAAATTTTGAAGCATCTTAATTTTAAATTTGTTGCACGGTCACGCAAGAGCACACTTATTGATCGAAATTATATAATAACATGGCGCCAGCGTTACTTGCGATCTATATGTCAGTTTCGACGAGAAGGGAGACATATATATTATCAAGATGAAACTTGGGTTAACGCAGGTAAGGCTAACATTTTGAATTTACATACATTTTACATTAAATTTAATAGTAATATTGAAAGTTCATGTACTTTATTTATTTTTAAGTCATACTGTAAAAAAAGCTTGGGAGGACAAGAAAGTCACATCATCTCGGCAAGCGTTTTTGGAGGGACTGACCATTGGATTAAAAAATCCATCTGGAAAAGGCAAACATCTCATAATTATTTATATATATTTGTAGCATTTGACATGCTTAGCACTATACATTAAACACAAAGTGAAAAAATACGCCCGACAGATGGCGCAGGCGTCACCCAAAAGACGTTAAGTATGATGTGTTATCGAAATTAGCAGTCAGGAGCAATTGTCAGGATTGCTGAATTGGTAAAGCATCTGGACGGTATCCAGAAGATGCAGGTTCAAATCCTGCTCCTGACTGTTATTTTCGATTTCACATTTTTCACTTTGTGTTTAATCTCATAATTAGCCATATAGGTAGGC
This sequence comes from Leucoma salicis, assembly GCA_948253155.1. Taxonomy (NCBI): domain Eukaryota; kingdom Metazoa; phylum Arthropoda; class Insecta; order Lepidoptera; family Erebidae; genus Leucoma; species Leucoma salicis. The sequence continues at coordinate 26,783,200 of OX411803.1, forward strand.
TTCCTTGAAGAGGGGCTCATGATTTTTGAAGCAAAGAAAAATTGTGAAGATTACCATGATAAGATGAATGCAGTTTGTTTTGAGGAGTGGTTCGCTGGAGTCTTACCAAAATTAAGACCAAACTCAATTGTGGTGATGGATAATGCACCTTACCGCTCCCGAAAATTGGAAACGGCACCAAAAATGAGCTGGAAAAAAGCTGCAATTCAAGACTGGCTTTTAAATAAAAATATTCATTACGAACCAGATATGGTTAAAGCTACGCTTTTAGAACTTATTCCACATAACGAGTCTTTTAATAAGTACGCTGTAGACGAAATGGCAGCACAACATGGGATCACGGTTTTAAGGCTGCCCCCTTACCATTGCGAGCTGAACCCTATCGAATAGATATGGGCGCAGGTAAAGGGGCATGTAGCTCAAAATAATAAAACCTTCAAATTGACAGACGTGAGAAATTTATTTGAGGAAGGCATTCAAAAAATTACGGCTACCGAATGGTCTAAATGCGTATCCCATGTTGTCAAAGAAGAGGAAAAAATGAGTAGGCTAGATATGTTAATTGACAATATCGCAGACACATTTATAATAAATGTTACAGAAAGTGACAGCGATAGCGATAGCGATGACGGCGACGATTTATAAAATAAAATATTACCATAATACATCTATTTGTTTTATTTCTCATGTTCCTTCATGATCACATTTTTTTATTTATTTCACACACAATTATTAAAGAAAACTCAGATCGTTAATAAAAGTAATCGTCATAACTAAATTATCCGTTCAGAAATATTTAATTTCCTGATATACTTAGTTTCTATTAAAGTAGTAGTTGTTTAGATATACTACTATTAAACGAGAGGAATCGATCCGGAAATATTCCATTTCCTTATCGAATAATTTCGCAACGTCACTATTTAGTACTTGTCATAACGTTGCAACACTGAAATTGTCAAATCTGGCATCGAATTAAAATCCCGACTATAGGTACCTAAATTTTTATACGTAAGTACGTAACAAACACACGCAAACGACCAGCATATGAAATAAATTAACCACCCTTCCCTTGAACTTATTTAGTCATAGGGTTTCCCTGTACCACACTCCTGATAATACTGAATCCATAAGTGCTACCATATAAACCACCTATTTTTTAATTCAGCCTGTTTCCACATAGCCTACTCAGATTCGGTTTGGTTTATAAAGTAAAAGTCACACATTTCTCTCTCGGAAGCAACTCTGGAGTCTACACACAATGTCGTGGGCAGAAGCTAGTCTGACTGTTTCTAGGGCATATTAGAAACTATAATTTACCTAAACGTTTTTAGCATATACCTACCTACACTAAATCAGTATGATGAGGTAGGTTCACAAGTACTTCAAGATACTTCATCAAAGTCACAGTGGTAAAGCCTTGCTTATCCCAGCACAAATGGGCCGTCTCAATTCGTCAAGTACCACCCTCTCACATAAGATCAGCGTGTAACAGTGGTAGTTACTCCTACCGTTGTGTTTCGCATGGTGAGTGTGAGCGCCGGAGGCCCAAGCCCCTCCCTATCCTCTCCTTATTATCAGTTGGTCGTATGACTCTTCGCCACCCATCTAGTATAAAAAAAATGTTAAATCATTGCAGTCTACATACAAAGACCTTAGTCCTTTTTTATTTTTATTATTTTAGGCGCGCAAAATGCCCTACCACACACCCCGCTGCCCGGGGAGACAACAGGGTAGTGTGGGGCTCCCACCCACAAAAACCCACCGTGCGCCTTCACCCGCCCTTGCTACGGTGGATCACGGGTACCGCGTCGTTTCGACCGCGATCCGTCACACCGTCACGGTATGCTTCCGTGGACGGCAGGGTACTCCCCGACCCCACCGTCCGCAGCCTCGGCTAGGGCGGCATCAGGCGCAGGTAAGCGCGCCCACACCACCCCACGCACCGGCGGCGAATCGGGTCCGCGAAGGAGGATTCCTCCCGGGCCTTCACCGCCGTCTCCTTTCGCGAGATGACAGTCTCGCAGAAGGCGGCGACCGCGGTCCAGGCCCTGTCACTTCCAACCATTGCTCGCGCAACGGCCGGCAGCGACAGGTCCACGCTTATGACTGCAGCGAGTTCCCGGCGCTGCTCATCTCATGGCTTGAGCGCGGAGCTTTTTAAGCGCCGCGCGGTACGGGCGTCCCTCGGGGTCACGCTCGAGACCCTCCAGCAACTCCTGCCTTTTAGCGTCTTTGGTGCGACAGATGGCCAGCTTAAACGCGGCACGCGCACTGCTGTGTGCCGCATACAATCGGCTCGTCACGGAGGCGGCGACGTCGGTTGCGGGTATAGGACCTCCGGGCACGAATACAGGCCGCACGGAGGTCCGCCAGCTCCGGGGATCACCTGTAGACCCCCTTCCGTTGAGGCGGGCACCGCACGCGGGGCATGGCCGCATCGCAGATCTGCGTAAGTATGTTGTGAATGCGGCCAGCCTCGGCGCCCACGTCTTCCGTCTGGGGGAGAGACAGCCAAGATTGAAAAATGGCTGCTTCCAACAGCAGGTCCCGGTCCAGCCTTCCCACAGCCCAACGCGGAAAAGCGGGAGCTCTGTCCGCCGCGTAACCCCTACTGGCACCCTGGAGGGTCCGGGAGACCTCTATCTGGATATAGCGGTGATCAGATAGGGTCTCAACCTCCTCCAGGACTTGCCAGCTCCTTACGCGTGCGGCGACACTGGGGCTAGCGAACGAAAAATCCACTATCGACCCGCCTCAGCGCCGGACGCACGTTAGGGCGGACCCTCGGTTGAGCAACACGAGGTCCGCCGCTGCCGCCCACTGCTAGATCGCCGCACCGCGGGCGTCCGTCCTGGGGGACCACCACGCCATGGATTTGGCGTTATAGTCCCTCAGCACGAGCACAGAGCTCGGTGCCATACGCCGTATTGAGGTTTCCAGGTTGTTCAAGAAGATCTCGTAGGCCGCCAGACTACGATTGGGGGAGAAGTACACGCTGTACCCAATCTCAATTTCTAATATTTCATTCAACTCTAAGTAGCAACTAAACACTAGCAACCAGAGACGGAACAACCCCAATCCGGCTGGTCCCCGTGGGAACCCCCCCATAGAAATAGAAATACATCCCTACATAAAAATAGAAAATACAACAAGATTTACGTTGCAACGTTAAACGTTAGAACGTTAATGTCGGACAACAGACTACAAGAATTGGAAGAAGCTATAACACCTATAAAATGGGATGTCATAGGTCTTTGTGAAGTAAAAAGAATAGGAGAAGGGATAAGAGAATATGAGAAATACATTTTTTATTCTTATGGTGAACAAAAAGGTATATATGGAATAGGATTCCTAGTAAAAAAATATTAAATAGATAAAATAATTAGTTCTGATAGAATCGCCGTACTCAACATTCAATTAACAGAATCTAAACAACCATGGTCGATTATTCAAGTACATGCACCTACAGAACAAGATACAAAATTAGCGAAAGATAAATTCTACAAATGCATGACACAGTTGATGCAAAAGAAGAACATAAATAACATAGGAGACTTTAACGCCAAGGTTGGTAGGAAATCAAACAAAGATGAATTTGTCTTAGGAGAGTACAGTAGTGGCGATAGAAATGACAACGGACAAAGACTAATAGATTTTTCTTTCGCTTACAATTTTAAAATAATGAATAGTTTCTTCAAAAAACGAAAGTCAAGAAAGTGGATATGGCTAGCACCGAATGGAAAAGATAGAAACAGAATTGATTTTATACTTACAAGAGAAAAATATATATTTAATGACATTGAAATAGTTAATAAAATAAATTTTAATACAGATCATAGAATGGTAAGAGGAGTTATACAAGACAGAAATAACAAATCAAGAAAACGTATTATACACTCAACCATGAACAAGACAATAACATTACCGATACCACAAAATATATTGGATGATCTAGGGACAACATTAAATGAAATGAAAGATACTGAAACATTGCAAGAGAAGTATAATTTTTTAGTTAAACAACTTATAAATATAAACAAATCGAGTATGGAAAAAGTGAAGAAACATAAGTTAGGAGAAGAAACGTTAAAATTGATGAGAGAGAGAAATAAAATGTTATACAAACGAAAAGATAACAAACAACCCATCGCAAGTATTTGTAAGAGAATTCAAGAAATGATAAGAAAACATAAAAAAGCAGAAAGACTGGATGTTTTAAAAGAACAAATAGAAAAAAGAGGCGGAATTAAGAGAGGTCTAAAACAGTTGAAAGAATATACACAATGGATACCCAACACGAAAACTAAAAACAAGAAACAAAACGAGAAAATTACGACAAAGAGACTATCAATAGTGAAAGTAGCGACAGATTTTTACAAAAATTTATACACGGAGACAGACAGAACAACGCCAGAAGAATAAAAAAAGGAAGAAGAAGAAATACCTTGTATACTAGAATCTGAGGTCACAAAGGCTATAAAATCACAAAAAAGTGGAAAAGCTCCTGGAGATGATAAAATATCCAACGAACTAATAAAATAGTCCCTAACCGCGATATCCAAATATGTGTCTTTTTAATGAAATAATAGCCACTGAACAAATACCCATTCAATGGACGAAATCAACCATCATCCTAATACACAAAAAAAGTGATAAAAATAAAATAAATAATTATAGACCTATAAGCCTTATGTCCAATCTATACAAAGTGTTTTCTAAAATAATACTTGAGCGAATATCGAAACACCTGGAAGAAAACCAATCGAGGAAGCAAGCTGGATTTCGTGCCGATTATTCTACCATCGACCATATTCATGTTGTGAAGCAAGTAATTGAAAAGCTCAATGAATACGGGCAACTGTATTATATGGCATTCGTCGATTACAATAAGGCTTTTGATTCGCTGAGTCATACCTATATTTGGAAAACGCTAGAAAACCAAGGAGTAGAAGGAAAATATATAAAAATCATACAAAAACACCACAGCAACAGTCCAACTTGAACAACAAGGCGAAGAATTTCGAGTTAAAAAAGGCGTTAGGCAAGGCGATCCACTTTCCCCAAAACTCCTCACAGCAGTGTTAGAAAATATATTCAGGAACTTAGAGTGGGGACATTTTGGAGTTAATATTAATGGATTGAACCTAAATCACTTAAGATTTGCCGACGACATAGTAATTTTCGCTGAGAAATCAAGCACGCTACAAACTATGTTACAACAATTAGATGTTGAAAGCAGGAAAGCAGGTTTATCAATGAACCCAATGAAGACTGAAGTAATGACGAATGCCGAAAAAGAAAATATAGCAATACGACAAGAAAGTATAGAATATGTAGATGAATATATATATTTGGGACAACTTATTTCAATAAAAGACCAGTATTCTAAAGAAATAGATAGAAGAATATGCAACACTTGGAAACGAAAAAAATAGTTAAAAGAAAAGAATAGTTAAAAATGAAACAATTCCCATGGCAATGAAAAGCAAATTATATAACACATGTATTCTACCATGTCTTACTTATGGATGTCAAACTTGGCCTGCGACGAGCAAAAACAACCAAAAACTTGTAGTTTATCAACGCAACATGGAAAGAAGCATGCTTAACATAAGACTACGGGATCGAATGACAACTTCAAAAATAAGGAAAAGAACAAAGGTCAGTGACGTATTACAAAAAATAAGAAAACTTAAGTGGAACTGGACTGGACATATAATGAGGACTAACAAAGAAAAATGGACTAAGGATGTAATAGATTGGTATCCGAGGAATAGGAAAGAAAACGAGGAGGTCAAATCAAAAGATGGGAGGACGATTTACCAAAAGGATGGAGAAGGTCTGCCAAGGATAGAGAGACGTGGAAACAATTGGGGGAGGCCTATGTCGACAGACAACCTGACCAAACTGGTTGCTAATAAATTATTATTTTTTTGCTATGCAAGTTAGATTTAGGAATAGTACTGTTTGATAAGAAAAGCATGTAAGTTAAAAAGGTCAGCGAATAAAGGCTTTTATTATTATTATTACACGCTGTACAGCGTGACCCCTCCCCATTCGGCCGCCACATATCCCATGCCCTTATCTTTGACTGATAAGTGCGGGGAACGCGGCGCCGTCGATCCGACGACCGCCACGGAGCCATCCCCGCTACCCGCCCAATTTGAACGATCGGGGATTATGTAGGGCTCCGCGGCTACGGCAACACCGATGGACCGCTCCGCCATGGATTGCAGGAAGAGGTCCTGCGCACCGGCGGAACGGCCAAGATTCTCTTGGAGGAGGATAGCGTCGCGATCCGTAATTAGACCATAATATCTCCCTCCACGCGCAGCGGCGGTCCAGCCGCGCCGGGTTAGGCAGCTGGGGCCGATTGGCTGCCCACCCCCTTCTTAAGGCCTGACTTGGCCGGAGGCCTGCACCCCTCCCGCCCCATGCAATGATTGGTGGGGCGATTTCCCGCCGCACATGTTGAGCAGTGTGGGGCGGCAGTGCAGGCAGCCGCCTGGTGCCCTGTCTGACCGCTGCGGAAACAAAGCCCGCTGCAGTCAAAGCAGTTAGTGCACAGCGGCTGGGTATGGCCGGCCGCCATGCAACACCTGGCAGACCGGGGCTCCAACACGGGTACCCACGCGGCGCTCCAGCTCACCAGAAGTCTACCAGTGGCGGCCAACTCCTTGGCCGCCGCGACAGGGCACGAGACCCAGACGGCACCTACACCACCTACACTTGGGCGAATGGTGCCCACCCGGATGGCGCTGCTGGGAGACCCGGTTTTTGAGGCGACTGCCTCCCGGATCTCATCCGCCGTCACGGAATCATCCAGACCTGAAATGCGCAATTCTGTACACTTTACGTGTCTGGCGACCCGGACACCACTCTCTGCTGGAAACAAGACCAGCAGCCTCGTGGCCATCGCGTCGGCCGTCTTGGTACCCTCCGGCCCCAGGTACTCGAAAATTTGAGCACCTGTCCGGGCTTGGCGAGAGCGAGCCGAAACGTCCCCGAGGTCGGAGACGTTACCATCAGATCGTGGCTCGTCTACCACTACATTCAATAAAAAAAACTATTAATAAAATGTGTGGAAATTTGACATCTCTAACGCTAAGTCACGTGACTTAGCGTTATAGATATCGTTAAACATGTCAAATATACATTTACCTCTTGACTCCCTTGCGTACCGAGCTCGGCACGCTCAAGATGGCGGCCGTAAGTACAGCCATTCTCCTCGCTCCCAGCGTGCCGATATCGGTACGCAAAACCCATATTTTATTTTATTATTCATATTTTTTTGGCGAAACTTACATGGTCTAGGTTATTTCCTAAAAAAGTAAAACAATTGTTTATGGTATTGCAACTCTACATCCCTATGGTTCCGATGTAAACACAGATTAAAAAATTGTAGAAAGTGAGAGCCTCTTAGTTTAGGAGTACATGTTATTCTGTGGTTTAGGCGTAATTTTTTGCGCATGCGCGTGGGTCAAGTGCCATAAAAAGGTTTGTTTATCTTTCTAAAAGCTTTGTGATTGTATTGTGATGGTGTTTTGTTTTAATATAAACGATACGATAAAGGTGTTTACATAAGTGGATTTGTGATTATAGTTTTAGTTGTTGTGAAGTGAAGTGTAATGGATTTGTCTAGGATTGGCGCCATTTTCGTCCAATGTACGAAACAATTCAACATTTCTTTAAGTAATCTATAATTATATTCTAATTAGAATCTGTTATAGTTATACCCACATACTGTATTACAAATATGAAATATGGCTGTATGTGAGTATTTCTATACATTATATTCGTAATTTGTCACTAAACATATCCCCGCTTTCGTAAAAAAAAAAATATGCCAAATTCAAGAAAATATTTTATTTTTTCATTGTAATATACAAGATTAATATTGAAATATGGAAAATAGACTGCTTGTGCATTTGAACCAATTTTTAATATAATATTTATAGAATATTGCTGATAATTCTTGTGACCAAGGTCATTGCACGGGTATTTACGTCGTACGTACGTAGTCTTATTGTTTATTTTATATAGGCATTAAGTGTTACGTATATACATAAAGGAACAATTCATAAAGCCGATACTTTTTACAGAACTAAGATAAGTGGTCTAGTTATTTTTTACATCAGTTAATGTAAAATGTAAAAAAAATGTGAACGGCGTGAGGCCCCGCGGGGTGTCAAATGGTGTCAAACATGACTAGCTCGTGCAACGGAGCTTTCGGATTTTTTTTTAGCGCAGAGAGAAGAGTTAGCGTTAGCGACCATCGATTGCAATTTGGCTAGGCCCACTTGTCCAAGTTACCTACACAGCTTGATGAGTGTAGAGAAATCGCTTATTTATACCATATATGTTACATAGGTACATTATTTATACCATATACATGTATTCAAGTAATTAATTGTTTATTATCAACAGCCGATAATAGATATTGAGCCTATAAAATATGACTGTGTGTCACTGTGAGTTATATTGCCCAGTTGGCCATGAATGAGTTAGTTGTATGAATCGTGAACATTGCATACCAGAGACACGTAAATTATGATTAACTATATCACATCGGTAAGAGACAGGAACAATTATAGGATATACTATTGATATATTTTTTTGGTTGTATCTTTTGGTTTCCGATATAGCAAGATGAATCAACAGCTACTCGTATCATATAAAAAGATAAACAGTTTTTGATCTGAATTAATGATAAACTAATTTATATAATATTAATATTAAGTAATCGTAAGAGAGCGAGTAGGTAAGAGTATGAAAGAGAGTATTAGTGTACAGTAGCTCAACCATGAGTTTACGCTATAAATATACGATAGGTAATTAGAGTCGCTAGCGTTCATAGGTGTATAGGATAGCTTTCGATAGCACGTACCATGAGTTAAATTGCCGCTTACGTCACTTGCTCAAGTAAGCTCGAGTGTAGATTTACCATATTTACGTAGCATGTCGTTATGTTGCCAGTGTAAACTTACAGCTAGCTTCAGGCTTGTTATTGCTCTCCTCTTCTATCTATCTTGGTATAAACAAAAGAGAAAAGAATGCCGGACGAAGATAACAATGTAAAAGTGGAAGGATGTATGTACATGGGGGGACCGAGGTTCATCAACCTAGACCAAATCGGTCATGTATTGAAGGAAGGTGGAATCAGGAGTCTTCGAAACTGGCAAGCGTGTATGAAGAGAATTATGAATGTTGAAGAAGCGATTAACTATATTAACTATATATGTAGCCTGTAGATGTAACACCAGAGGCATCAGAGGGATAGGAGGGATATTAAAGACAGGATAGATGGGATACTAAGGACAGAATAAGAGGAATAATAAAGAGTGTATGTAAAGGAATGAAATGATAACCAAGAGAGGACAAGAAGGATGTGTGATGTGATGTCCTAGTGAAATATCTCGGTATTTTTTAGTTGTAGCAGGAGATATTCTTACAATATTTGATTTGCCATTTCCGAATTAAAATTGTGGACAACGGTTGGTAGTAGGTACTTATTCTTAGTATATAAATTATCATCAGGTGGCTCGTCTGCTATATTACTACACTAAATTGAAAGAGCAACAAGCCTCGATAGCTTAATTGATTAAATTATTAATTCACGTACAGCAATTCGATACTTTATAGGTACTTTAAATGCCACTCAATTTTGAACAAGGTTAAATTTCTCGTTCATAACTTCTGTGTTCTGATTTATGGAATTTCTATCTTGACTTAGGTTATATTTCTATTGATATCTACTATAAGTATGATTATTTACCATATACAAGGAAACCGATTCTATATTACTACCGCTAGTTGAACTGGGTTTAGTTAGTACCTATGTCATTTACCTACTTAATATACTTATATTCACGAAGGCCGCATTTACGTAGGCAAACAATAGGCAATTATTTTTTTTACAAATTACTTATCTGTGCATCTATAATGGCTAAAAATATACATTTTATGAATCATACCGTTTTTAACGGTCTTAAATGGACAGGTGTTTCATTAATTGGCTTCATACACCGCCCAAAGCTATCAACACAATCCTGTACTATTTGGTTTTTATGTTCCAGTAGCATATAGGTTCAGACAGAAAACCCTATAAGGCAGTCCGTCTTAGGTACGTCTAATCTCATTCTGATAAAATTCTATTGTCATTTCGGCAGATCTTCAGGAACAGAGGGCACACCTCTCTCAGGCCATAGGTTTTGCCATATAAGGTTCTTACCGTTAATAATTTGTCTATCGGCATCCAAACTAAGTAAATTATTTGTAAGTAACAGAAGAGCATAAAAAACTACAAGTATTGCGTAAGTATGCTACTGGGAAACCAATTCATCTTGAGAAGGTAATCTTTGGCCAGACGGATCTATAATTATAAATATATAAAATAGTCTGATATAGAGCTATAAGAATGCTTTAGACGATATCCTTGAACAGTTACTAACACCTACGCGTGACCCCCTTACGTAGACACACGTTTTTATTTTACTATATAAATGTTATTAACAATGACAGAGAGAGAGAGAGAGATTCAGTCATTCAGTTTTCTAATGTCCGTGAATATTTTTAAAGTGAAACTTCTATTGCGACCTACAACAAGGTTGCGTTAAACGTTCAACGCTATCATGGTGGGAGTATAAAAGCACTGTTGCGTTAAACGTTCAATGCTCCTGGGGAGGGGGGATAGAAAGAGACAGAGCTAGAGTGAATGCGTGGCACTCAACTGCATGCGCGTAGTATACTTACCTGTATTTTTTCTGTTTTACCTTTCAGAACTTTCACTTCTGCCGTGTGTGAATTGCACATATGGGATTTTTATATATTTATTTATTTTACAGAAATAACCAATTCAAATACCTACCTATATTACATCGAAGCCAAATGAATGTATTTTTTAAACTATTTTTGTATTGTAAAGTGTGATCTAGTTACACATTCGTGTAAGTAGGTACTTACTTTATATCTAATTAGGTACCTAGTTAGGTAGGTACTTACCTACATTGATATATCGTAATTGCGTTCAGAAAGTAGGTAATAAGACCATAGGTAATTGTATAGAAACCGGTTTGAACAGGAACCTTGTTTCATAATTAGGATGAACTAACTACCTACCTACTAGATTCCGCCCTCGATTTGTTCGGTGTGGACTCTAAAATATAAACCTACCTGCCTACGTAGGTACTTACTTACATGATGTAAGTTACATCATTCTAAAGCACTCTTAACGATCTCTATGCAAAAATTGCTATTCCACAGGAATTAGGTAGGGTCATTTACATGACCACCGAAGGAGTGTAACATAGTTCCAGTGGCCCGACAATAAAGGCGGAGAGACGGCACACGGCGGGTTTCTTTTGTGGGTGAGGGCCCCACACTACCCTGTTCGTTGCCCCTCGTGAAACATTTAGGTACGTAGATTAGCATCATAACAATAGTAAACCGCGCAAATTTGGACTCGTTGCGTACCTACCTTAATATCAAACCTGCACGTTTATCAACTTAGAATATTTTTTAACAAGTCAAAATTTGAATTAAAGCTTCTTCAGGCTGGCGGCTTACTTCTAAGCTACGAACACGTCACATAAAAGTTTGAAAAATAGTGGTGAAAGCTAACTATTTTTTTTATTGTTTTTATAATGTAAGTACTTATCTCTTATGTTTAAGGCATTAATGACTAAGTAAGGACATAAGGAACACTTAAAAATGTGTGTTTCGTATTCATTTAACGAATTACATACAAAATCTAGGCGGACAATAACTGAATTAATTATTACCTACCTATTTCGCAAAACATTTAAAAAAAAGGCTAGTTACAACCAAAACAGCAAATATTACTGTGCTCCCTAACACCTATCTAATAAGTTTTATTTTATAAAATATGCATTTAATAAAACAGCTCATGAGAATTAAAATAATGACATTGTAACGTTAGTTAGAAATATATCAATACTGTAGTTTGTCATGTCTGCGTAGATAAATTTGTCACTCTATGGGTTAACATTATTACGTAGAAATAAGCCTTTGATATTTGCCGAAAATTATTTTTGATTTTTAATGTACGACTTTAGGAGTCTTTAGACTAGTCAGTTGCAGAGATGCGCAAACTAAATCACCAATGAGATCAGGGATTTATAAATCTTTTTCTTCGAAAGATTTAAATCACTCTTTTAAATCTTTAACTCTTTTAAATCTTTGGTTACGAATGACGTTATTCATTCAGTTGATCATAAGTGATGCAAATATCTATTGATTCATGTAGACATGTAGTTATTCTCTCATTCCCTCAAGTCGCAACTGGTTTGAGCTTTTTACTAAAACGACAGAGAGTCTAAGTTTCTGTGTACCTATCGTCAATAGCCGGGTCCACACCAAACGATCCATCGATCCCGCGATCCGCGATCCAGGATCGCGGAGCGTGGATCGTGGATCGTGTTAGGCCGATCCACTTTTGGAAACTTGCGATCCCAAATATGCGCTCCAAGCGATCCTAAGGCGATCCGTGATTCAGCCAGTCTAACTCTTGTACGATATGGAGTCACACGTACAACGGCGGCGTCTTGCCGTTGCAGCAGTAACTTTTATTTTGCTTAAATGCTTGCGCAAAAAATCACAAAAAAGAAAACGACGGTTTTGGGTGAAACAAATTTACAAAAATCGCTTGGAATCTGGGACTCAGCTGTACGCAGAGTTAGTGTCAGATAAAGTTGAACACAATTTTGCAAGAATGAATGCTAATCAATTTGAGATATTGTGTTCATTATTGAATAACAAGCTAAGAAAGAATGATACAAATTATAGAGATGCCATTACTGTGAAGGAAAGATTATTACTAACATTGAGATTTTTAGGAACTGGAGATTCGTACGTCAGTTTGCAGTATCTGTTCCGCATTTCCAAACAGTCTATATCGATAATTATTCCTGAAGTTTGTGAAGCCATCATTGACCTGTTAAATGATTATGTAAAGGTAAGTAAAACCATACTTTATTACTCAATAAAAAAGTAGTGTATTACAATCATAATTTAAAGAAGTAACATGTTTACAATTATTAATTATTTTTTGAAAACATGATATAGGTATATAGGTAGGTACTTATTTAATTCGGTGGTGACTGTGGAAGTGAATAATCCTGAGGTTTCTGAAACTGGGACTGCGATGAATTGGAGGCTAGATGAGCAGACGGTGATGTCTGTGGAATTGAAGCTGGATAATTTTGAGGTTGTAGAGACTGGGACTGTGATGAAGTGGATGCTATCGGTGTGCCAGGATATGAATTAGTGTAATATCCATAATTGCTATCCCCATATCTTCCTGTGTCAGCTTGAAAAATAACTTGGCATATAGCATTTTTGACATTAACTAATGTTACTGCATCATATTTCCGCAATTCAGTAGATATATACTGCCCGAAAGCAATGTAAGAATCAGTTTCCGGTTGTGGTGGCTGAGCACATTGTTGCAGAAGTTGGAAAGCCTCTGAAAGAGTTTCATCTGATATGTCATCTGCATTATTAGAAGTAGTTTTCTTTCTTTTTTTTGTTCTTTTGTTTGTTGTTTGGACACTGGATTGTGCATTCTGATCATTCTGCTCTCTACTCTGATCTGTGTGGTGGTTGGCTCTCTCCGGTTGTGTGTCACTACTAATGTTACTGTTCTCGTTTTCGCTCACTGTAGTATTAACCCCTTCAGTCGTATCAGATTCTACCTGTAACAACAATTATTATTACTATTTATTTATTTATATACTTCATGCACACAGAACAGGAACATAGGCGGACTTAATGCCAAGGGCATTTTCTACCAGTCTACCTTTGGGTGATGCAGAAAATTAGTTTAAGTAGGTAGGTAGGTAGTATTTACTGCTTATTCTTATTTTCAGCTTTATATTATAATTAAGATCTCCTTTATTTTCAGGTGCCGTCAACTGAAGAAGAATGGCGTACAGTTTCTCAGCAATTCGAGAATAAGTGGAATTTCCCACACGTGATAGGAGCGATGGACGGCAAACACGTCGCTATACAATCGCCTTTTAATAGTGGCAACGACTTTGATAATTACAAATTATTTCCTAGTATTGTTCTTTTTGCATTAGTAGATGCAAATTATAGGTTCCTGTATGTGAATGTTGGGACTAAAGGCAGAATATCAGATGGAGGCGTGTTCAAAAGCACGAATTTATATAAAAAACTTGAAAAAAAAGAGCTAAATATTCCTCCACCGGAGATATTGCAAGTTCCCTATAAAATTGAGGTACCCTATTATATACTAGGTGATAAAGCTTTTCAGCTTAATGATTATACTATGAAACCATACGATGGTACACGGGAAAGGGGTTCTTGTGAAAGAATTTTCAACTACCGACTGTCAAGAGCACGTAGAGTAGTTGAAAACGCGTTTGGAGTACTTAGTTCTGTCTACAGAGTCCTGCGTAAACCTATGCTTTTGGAACCAGAAACTGCGACTAAAGTCGTGCTGGCAACGGTTCATCTATATAACTACTTACGCAGTAATCCTAACTTTATATCGCCAGGAACGTTTGATACAGTACAGGAGAATGGAGATGTAATACCTGGAAGCTGGCGAAATGAACCGCCATCACAATCGCTACAACCGATGGCCGTCGTACCAAGAAGAGCAACAGAAAATGCCACTACAATACGGTCCCACTTAGCAAGACACTTTGTTACAAACCATACAATAGTTTGGCAAAATGAATATCAGTAAACTAATAGCTCACATGTTCCAATGTATCGCGTGTGGTTCCGGGTTCATTTTTATCCGCCATAAAGTCGAAGTCATCATACGCAAACCACTTTGATTTATATGTATCTTGAGCACCTGAAATAAACAAGTTACTCATTAATATAACCACGTGTATTTCTAACAGCTTAAATGTAAAAAGTGAAATCACGTGAAATCCACAATAAACATTATGATGTAATTACTTATAATAAAATATATAATTTTAATACCTACAGATAAAAAGTAGCTTTGTTTTCTTACCGGATCCAGTTATACGGCTTTGCTTCTCTCTGTATTTCTCCCTTCTGTAGCCTCCCGCCAGAGATCGCATTTTTTTCTTTAGGTTCTCGATCGACTTATTCCCCATTTCACGAGAAATCTGACGCCAAGCATCATCTCTAACACCTCTATTGGTGTAATTAGAATCTTTGGGATCCCATAAACATTTAAATTCTTTATAAAGCGATATCAAACGGCGACTTTCTGAGACGTCCATGGCGAGGTGGATCGCGCGAACCAACACAACCGTCCACACCGCGCGCATCACGCAATTGAGGCACCTTTGAGGCTGGCACAAAAACCGACCGCACACGGATCGCGCGAGGTAGGGAGCGCGCGCTCCAATACGTGCGCATGGATCGCGCGCGGCACGTCCACACCGCCTGCATCTTTGGATCGCGCTGCTGCCGCGCGCGATCGGAGCGCGATGGATCGTCCGGTGTGGACCCGGCTAATGTATTTCAAGAGTGCGTTTGTGCGTGCCTACAACTTATGTTATCTCTTTTCAATTCACAATATCCTTTATCTATTGTCTCATTCTAAATCTACGTCCATCATTCCATCTATTCAATCCTAACGTAGTGAGCTAGTGAGTTAAAGATGTATTTTCGAAACCAAAGATTTAAAGATTGATTACGCATTTTGAGAGGATTATACATCTTTTGTATCAATCACTCCTGAGTTACACATCTCTAGTCAGTTGTCAGTTCAGTCAGTTGCTTGCAACTTGCATGTTGCATGTTTTTTCACCCTGTGAGCAGTTGCTATTGTTCCAATTGAATTGCTAAATATAATAATCTTGTCATAATGCTGGATGAGTGCATACTTAAATACTTACGCAATATTACAATATGATAATGTTTGTTATGGATGATGCGAGGAAAATCTTAGTTCTTTAGTTGAAGCATCTAGTAAAATGGTGAGTTTTTGCATATTTTAGAATGTAGTTTCTTTCCGTGAGCGGTCGAAATAAAGCTTCTTTATTTATCAGCATACGTATTTCTTGTTATGATTTCGAGTGAGCGTAGCATTTACAGCGTAGGCATGTAAAATTTACCTACAGTGTTCGGCCTTACAGGAATGCAAGTTGTAAAATTATTTATTTGTTTAAAAACTTATCAAGGATTTTAGATAGGTACCTATCTAAAGGCGCGGTCTTACCGCGAGCTATAAACTTGTGGATGAAGCGTGCTGATATAATAGACATCTTGATACTTAAAACTAGTGCTATACTACATACTTGCATATTTGTAACTGTGAAGAGAGACGTCACCATTGGACAGATTTTAACTTGTAGTTTGATACAATGCTGTGAAATGCGTATAACACTAACTAGGCTTAAACAACGAGCTAGTATTTCATCTTAGCTGGCACCTTAATAACATAATCTCCCTAACCTTATTCCATGATTTTGGATCTTTTTCAGTTTAGCTGATCCACCAGTATTTACCCGGAGCGCCATCCTATCTGACCTCTCACGACTTAACTAAGGGGACAACTGGCGACCTTAGAATAAGACTTAAGACCTGAGTATTTTTTTTAATTACGACTGACACCGGTCACTATTTTAAGAATATTATTTGACAGCTAATAGCTCCCGGTCAGACCTCGCCCTTTTTTTTTTCCCTTTATTTTTTTGGGACTTTTATTCATTGGGAATATGTTAGTCCCATCGTAACCTAAACATACAGACTTAAAATTTATTTTAACTTAAAAACTACTTACGACTAAGAAATACGAAGAATAGCCAACTCGCATAATCGCTTTGCAGCGTCCAATGTTGGGTTGGTCAAGAAAGTTTGAACAATGCCAACATCTAAACGATTAATGTTCAGACTATCCATGACTAACTCACGTTCACGCTGGTTCTGGGCACATTCCATCAATAAATGCTGAACATCGTCAACAACACCGCTTGTATCACAATTTGGTGAGTTCGATTTACCCATAAGGTAGACCTCGCCCTTATAACACTACCCTTCCAATCCCTTGATACCGAGCTCGGCACGCTCAAAAAAAATTGTCTTCAATATTGAAGACAATTTTTTGAGGACCCTGAATAAATATGCGAAATTTGTAATTAAAAAAAAGTGATATTTTAAGATTTTATATGTGTTTCAGTTTTAGAATCATTCTCTTTAAGTATGTTTTCGCTTAAAATATGATAAGGGAGACACGGTGTATATGGACGGAAACTAAAGCAAAATTTTCAGCGCATTTTTTAGTTTTCGTCCACAATATCATTCATATTTTTATGCTTGCAATACTGCTAAATTAGCGGAACGAAAACTAAATATCAGACTAAATACCATCTAAGATCATTCCATAAAGATTTCAACAGAATTTCTTCGCATTCCTTATTTTAAACGACTAGTCAAACTTTACTTGTACCTATTTTTGTGTTTACGTCCAGGCGGACGAAAAGGAATCTTATGCGAAATAAAGCACAAATTATAATTTTTGAATAAGGAAAAAGAGTATTTTAGTACGAGCGGGAATCGAACCTGCGTCCCTTCCTTTCCGGGGAAGTGCTCTAATCCATTGAGCTATCGTACCATTTCTAGAAATACCGAATTTCCTCATCACATTTGACTTAACGACCAATGCCATCTATCGGCAATGCATTTACATGCATTCATCCAATGTAGTAAGTTTAATTTTGCAATTAAAATTCATACTATTTGATGGCGTGATTTTTCAAATATTTTGATCTATATTTTAGCACTTGACATGCTCGGCTACTTTTAAAGTACAAATTATAATTTTTGAATAAGAAAAAAAAGTATTTTAGTACGAGCGGGAATCGAAACTGCGTCCCTTCCTTTCCGGGGAAGTGCTCTAATCCATTGAGCTATCGTACCATTTCTAGAAATACCGAATTTCCTCATCACATTTGACTTAACGACCAACGCCATCTATCGGCAATGCATTTACATGCATTCATCCAATGCAGTAAGTTTAATTTTGCAATTAAAATTCATACTATTTGATGGCGTGATTTTTCAAACATTTTGATCTATATTTTAGCACTTGACATGCTTATAGCACTAGTTTTAAGTATCAAGATGTCTATTATATCAGCACGCTTCATCCACAAGTTTATAGCTCGCGGTAAGGACGCGCCTTTAGATAGGTACCTATCTAAAATCATTGATAAGTTTTTAAACAAATAAATAATTTTACAACTTGCATTTCTGTAAGGCCGAACACTGTAGGTAGATTTTACATGCCTACGCTGTAAATGCTACGCTCACTCGAGATCATAACAAGAAATACGTATGCTGATAAATAAAGAAGCTTTATTTCGACCGCTCACGGAAAGAAACTACATTCTAAAATATGCAAAAACTCACCATTTTACTAGATGCTTCAACTAAAGAACTAAGATTTTCCTCGCATCATCCATAACACACATTATTATATTGTAATATTGCGTATGTATTTAAGTTTGCACTCATCCAGCATTATGACAAGATTATTATATTTAGCAATTCAATTGGAACAATAGCAACTGCTCACAGGGTGAAAAAACATGCAACATGCAAGTTGCAAGCAACTGACTGAACTGACAACTGACTAGAGATGTGTAATTCAGAAGTGATTGATACAAAAGTTGTATAATCCTTTCAAAATGCGTAATCAATCTTTAAATCTTTGGATTCGAAAATACATCTTTAACTCACTAGCTCACTACGTTAGGATTGAATAGATGGAATGATGGACGTAGATTTAGAATGAGACAATAGATAAAGGATATTGTGAATTGAAAAGAGATAACATAAGTTCTAGGCACGCACAAACGCACTCTTGAAATACAATGACGATAGGTACACAGAAACTTAGACTCTCTGTCGTTTTAGTAAAAAGCTCAAACCAGTTGCGAATTGAGGGAATGAGAGAATAACTACATGTCTACATGAATCAATAGATATTTGCATCACTTATGATCAACTGAATGAATAACGTCATTCGTAACCAAAGATTTAAAAGAGTTAAAGATTTAAAAGAGTGATTTAAATCTTTCGAAGAAAAATATTTATAAATCCCTAATCTCATTGGTGATTTAGTTTGCGCATCTCTGCAACTGACTAGTCTAAAGACTCCTAAAGTCGTACATTAAAAATCAAAAATAATTTTCGGCAAATATCAAAGGCTTATTTCTACGTAATAATGTTAACCCATAGAGTGACAAATTTATCTACGCAGACATGACAAACTACAGTATTGATATATTTCTAACTAACGTTACAATGTCATTATTTTAATTCTCATGAGCTGTTTTATTAAATGCATATTTTATAAAATAAAACTTATTAGATAGGTGTTAGGGAGCACAGTAATATTTGCTGTTTTGGTTGTAACTAGCCTTTTTTTAGAATTACGTACTTATCTTAGTTTTAGCATATGTTACAATGTATTGTTTTTTTTAGAGAAAACATAATTTTGTTTAATTCATCAAACAAAACAAAATATGTTTACTCTATGAGTTAAATGTCATGTAGGCAGAAAAGGTAATAGTAGTGAAATGTCGCATCATATTTACGGAAATAAAAGTAGGCATTTAAAAATATGTTTCGGTAAATATCAAAGGGCTTATTTAGATATTTTTATATATATTTTTAGGATTTGACATGCTTAGCACTATACATTAAACACAAAGTGAAAAATGTGAAATCGAAAATAACAGTCAGGAGCAGGATTTGAACCTGCATCTCCTGGATACCGTCCAGATGCTTTACCAATTCAGCCATCCTTACAATTGCTCCTGACTGCTAATTTCGATAACCCATCACACCTAACGTCTTTGGGTGACGCCTGCGCCATCCGTCGGAAGTATTTTCATACATTATACCGACCAGGTAAACTTAATTTTACAATTAAGATTTTTACCTAATAATGACGCAAACCCTATAAATATTTAGATATTTTTATATATATTTTTAGCATTTGACATGCTTAGCACTATTCATTAAACACAAAGTGAAAAATGTGAAATCGAAAATAACAGTCAGGAGCAGGATTTGAACCTGCATCTCCTGGATACCGTCCAGATGCTTTACCAATTCAGCCATCCTGACAATTGCTCCTGACTGGTCGGTATAATGTATGAAAATACTTCTGACAGATGGCGCAGACGTCACCCAAAGACGTTAAGTGTGATGTGTTATCGAAATTAGCAGTCAGGAGCAATTGTCAGGATGGCTGAATTGGTAAAGCATCTGGACGGTATCCAGAAGATGCAGGTTCAAATCCTGCTCCTGACTGTTATTTTCGATTTCACATTTTTCACTTTGTGTTTAATCAAAGGGCTTATTTCTAGTTATGAAATGTCTTTGTGAATTACCGCTCTCCAAGGCCACTCTCTCAGTGCCTATGCGGTCTGGGTGTAGTGGTTTATGCTTAACATGTACCTTGTTTATCTTGAGTTCAATTCAATTTATGTTACGTTGTTTTAATGTAGGTATGCACTTGCGCGCGCGTATGTGCTCATGAGTTTTTTTTTATTGCATTTAGTGGCACACGAGCCACGGCTCATCTGATGGTAAATGGTAATCGTCGCTCATGGCCTCAACTATACCGAGAGTATTGTCAAGCCGCTGCTCACCATTTCATTTCACCGATATGAAATGAAAGAATAAACGGCTATCTCCTGCTACGACCAAAACGCAACGATGTGCTTCATGGCCGGTCACACTGGAGATGGTGGTACCAAGTGAGTACTCCCACTTGGTAGCCAGCCCTACCACCAGTAAAATGAGTATGTGCGTGTGCGCGTAGTGAAATTGAATCCCAACCATGGCTGCTGGAATGCAGTTGAATGGAACGTCGGGTTAAAGGTACTTCCAATTGACCTATTTTAAACTCGAAAAAAGAGCCGTTTTGTTACTTAAAATAAGTGATTCAAACCTGCAATTAATCTTTTCAACCCGACACGACTTTATTACTTGTATCAATGTCGGCGACTTTTGATTGTGCCGAAAGGCCGGCCGGATTAGTAGTTTTTCTTTCATGAGCAGACTTTAAAATCAGTTGGCGCCTTGGCACGTGTAAGCTCCTTTGACTTAATGCCGGCAAGATGATATTTTTGTCGCATTGATTTGCTTTTGATTTTCCGACGTTATTAGTAGGTAGAAATGTGGTTGTAGTTCTATGAAGTCAGTCAGTCACTTAGTTGTATTCAAATAGTTATGTGTGACGAACGTATTTTGCTAAAACCGAGTTCAACGTTTTTAATTTGTTGTTTTCGTTTAATACAAATCGGCCGATAGAAATATTGACTACGACATAGTAGGTACCTACTAAGATGATAATAATGTGAAAAATTTTTTTAGTTCAGTTACTTTATGAAATTACGATTTACTCTGACATTCTCACAGTGCGGGTAAATCGGTGATTGATGTAAGTAAGTGTTATGTTTAGCCTGACACGAGAAGTAAGAAAAAATTTTGGTATGTACTGTTAATTTTACGTAGGTATAAATTAAACTTAGATATGTATTTGTATTGTAGATCAAAATACCTACCAAGTTCAGAGAATAGTACTTAACCTACTTGGTAGGTAGCAGACGAGACACGGAATGAATGGACAGCGTCGCCCGCTATAAAGTTAACACACTGAGGTACCTACTTATTTCATAGTCGGTCACACCGATATGGTAGTACTGATAAGCTCGGGCCACATAATAAGTAAGTAGTTGAGTAGGTACTTCCACTTGGTAGGTTCCCAACCCTACCACCAATAATGTAATGGATAACAGTAGCTTACTTTTCTCCTCCCTTACCTTAGCGGCCGCATAGGTATGACACCCGCATGAAGGAAGGGCATGGGGACACTTGTATCCTCAGTCTGTCACACACGGACTACCTAATAGGTACCTACATAAGTTATAAACAACATTGTCTATTACAACTATATAATTACACGATCCGACGGGCGATTGAAGGTCTTATAACAGAGCAGTTGAGTAAACATTTTCTACATTTCTCTTACATTGTTTTATTCAATAAAAATATTTAATGAAACTGGGCGGAGCCTAAACTTGGCGGGTGTGTGCGTGTACTACGATTTGTAGTATCGTAATCGTAGTAGGGTGCCCATGCTATAGGTTATCGTTTGTGGACTCGGTATGAAAGTTAAAAATTTTGAAATTAAAGAAAAAAAGTGAATTTTTTAAATTTTATATTTTTTTTGGGTAGGGTATCATCAACCCTTCAAGCACCAGCAGGGCTCCTATAGTCTTAAAAGGATCGGTTGTATATAGGTATTTTAATGTGAGTAGACGAAAAGTAATACTATACTGGGTAAGTATTTAGTTTACGTCTATTACAAACAAACATTATACTTGTATTAAACTAAGACTTAAAAAATATTGCTATTATAAAATAGAAATCATTAATTCAGGTTTCCTAAAAAGAAGTTTTAAAAATTGATAGTTTTAATTATTATCTTTAAATCTCCAGATTGTACCTATTTATATTACTTTATTATGTTTTTCTATTAAAACGCGTTGGGAAGCATTTGAAGTTGACTATAAATCATGATTGAAACACTGACTTTCAATTTAGTAAGTAGGTACATTATATCCCTCTTTATACACCGTGGACGAAAACTAGCCCATAGGTACAAGGTCGAAAACTAGCATTTTTGGACGAAAACTAACTAAATCGGTACTTTTCGCTAATACATTTTATATAAAAAAACATGGTGACTATAATTATTTGTTTCTTAATTTAAACCTAAAATAGACTATATCAGCTGCCAATATAAATTTGGTTTGTTAAAGCTGGGCAAGTACCTATAACATATAATTTTTAAGCTCTTTAAGCTGGCAACTCCGCTAAATGAACGAAAACCGACTTAACTACCCTACGACACCCGCGGGAAAGGATGGGGTGGTGACACTTGTATTCTTAGTTCGTCACCATACGGACAAACACATTACCTACATTAACATATCTTTGAGAAGTAACATTAACATTTATTTGAGTAGGTACCTAGGTACCTATATATATATTTTAATAACTTAGGCAAGTGCTTTAATAACTACGTAGGTATAATTATCACGCCTATATAGAACTGCTTCGTTTCCTATCCTCGTCTTAAAGATGTAAATACTATACTTAGTAGGTATTTACACCTTGCATAGGTATTATACCTACCTACCTATCTCAAGAATCCTCATTGATAAAGGTAGCGATATCAGTACCAGGGTTGGGTTTGATATCTATGAAATGACGTAAGTACACCTACCTAATGACACAATTGCACTAGTTACGATAAGCAACTGAATTTCATTCAGAATATGTAGGTACCTACCTACTGAAGAAATCAAAACTTTAGATGCACTCGTTACCTTTTTTTTTTTGATTGTTTTTTGTTTTTTTTTTTGTTTTTTTGTTTAGGCGGGAAAAAATGTACCTAACCGCACACCCCGTTGTTCGGGGCAACAAACAGGGTAGTGTGGGGCCCTCACCCACTAAATAAACCCGCCGTGTGCCGTCTCTCCGCCTTTATTGGCGGATTTAACTATGTTACATTCCTTCGGTGGTCCGCCGGCGGCACTCGTTACCTACCTGTCTCTATTTTGCTTTAAATTAATTTTATACCCAAATCCTTTAAAAGTAATATGGCTATATGTAATAAAATCACACAGAGACCATATGTATACAGTGCGGAAAAGTTATTCAAAAAATAAAAAAATAAAAACTTACTATAAACAAAGTTCTGCCTTCGTGTTAAACACTGAATTACTTCTGTTAATTTTTTTACACCGCAAGTTTATAATAACACAACAGATACCATTTTTATTCGTTTTATGACTCAGAGTAGAGGATTATTTTTGTAACGTTAAGTACTGTGTACTTGAATTTGCCGCAAATTATGTCATCCAATATGTTAACACATTACTTGTTCATAAGTTTATGTAAATAATATTTTAATTATTCCTCTTACATCTCAACTGTAGTAAATGTAGAAACAAAATTATATACAATAACTTTATAATAACCACAAACACGAGTAAATCACGACTTTGACTAAACTTTACTAACTTTACTAAACTGGGCAACTGTCTACAACAGTCTAACAACTTCTTAATTATTATTCATGGTGTTTAAGTTAAATAACTATGATTAAAGATACACACGTCTTGTATTTTATAAAATACATACTATCAATAGAGAATAACCTTAAACGTTTAATCTGTAACATAACTTAGCATTTAAAGAAGTATAGAATGCATTATCATAGACGCAGAAGGCACATTAAGCCTTTGTGCGTTATGATAAGGTTTGAAGTCGCTTTTAGTAACGTTATTATTACAAATGCTTAGCCTACGTTCCATTGTACGCTATAATATGAATTAGTAGTGTCAAACATGCTTGTTGCTATATCTAAAAGGTAGGTAATTATATCGTTTCAATGTTATAAATTAATATCAAATTTTAGTAAAATCTATATTTTAATGAATGGAGTGAATTAACTGTAACTAATATTAACAAAGTTTTATGTTTTCACGTAAATTTCATAATATATAAGTAATGGATGATTAAAAGTAGGTACAAGATGAAAGTTTCTAGTTATTTTCTATCAACTCTTGATAAACCTCATTCAACGCGTGCTTGTGACTTGTTTAGACCTATTATGTCATAGTAGAGTTGCAGACATGAAACTAAAGATGGCGTGGAATCAAGTTAACTACCAACACAAATAAGTCAAAAATAAAACCAGAAAATAGCCGTGTTCATTTATTATGCCATTCTTGTAGTTAATTATTATTACCAGTTTTACAATACATTATATTGTAGTAGGTATTTTGTAGTAAGTATTACTAACTACAGTATAACAGTAGGTAAATTACTAAGCGAACTTCAGATTCCTTAAACCTCTTTATATCCTTCTAATACCGGCAGCGCTATCTATCCAGTGTTAGCAAAAACCTTTTCATCCCATCTATTTGAAAAGGAAGACTTGGTTCGCCTTAAGTGCACCCAAAGGTGGTGTTTTCTATAACTTTTAGCGGGCAGTAATGAGCTTTTAACCCTCTATAAGTGCGCCGAAATTTTCTTTGACGCGCACTTTTTGAATTTGGAACATCTTTATTCAGCGCCAAAGAAATCGAACGCAAATATTGTTTGAATAAAGACTGGCTGGTACGACAGTCCACAGTCTGATTCGGACATTATTTCAAACTC
Organism: Leucoma salicis; assembly: GCA_948253155.1. Lineage (NCBI taxonomy): Eukaryota > Metazoa > Arthropoda > Insecta > Lepidoptera > Erebidae > Leucoma > Leucoma salicis. The sequence continues at coordinate 26,808,421 of OX411803.1, forward strand.
TCGGAATATAAAATCTACAACAATCTCTAATCCTAATAAAACTGTAACAATAAATTTTCATAATTGCGAAAATGTCTCAAATGTAAAAAATAAGTCTTTAGTTGTTTTATTATTAGATACCATTTAATTTCAATTTCGTTGTTACTCTATGTTTTATAAATAATAAAAAACGTCCATGTAATAATATCACAATAAAATATGAGGTGCCTTTTATTTTCAGTGGGTGATGAAAAGTAGAGTGTATCACTCGGGCGCAAAATATATTTTTGGCTCGGACGACGTGCTTTGAATCCCTCGCTACGTTCAGGATTCTACTAAAGTATCTCTACTCTAGAATCCCTCACTTTGCTCGGGATTCAAAAAAGCGCCCTCGACGTAATAATATTATTTTGCTCCCTTAAGATACAATGTACTATTATATTCTTTTTTTCTTTCAAAAAATTTGAACTTTATAATCCGTTGCGCTCGTAACATGATTATAATAGGTTTCTTTTATAAGAATATCATAATATATGCAAATAAAAGTGAAATGTCTATTTGTAATGTCTAAATAACAGCTCTTATAGCTAGGTACGGGACTTTATCAAACAATTTTTACTATAAACACACTACACTCAAGAGAAAAGTTCAGGATATGTGTGATGGATTTTCTTTTTTATTTTCTAGCTGTATTTTTATAAATATAATTCAGATTGTAAAAGGCAGTGTGCCTTTTTTTCTTTGCACGCCTTGAAGAGTATTTCATACATTTTATTTATCCCGATATCCGATGTGAAATCGCTATTATACATTTACTAATAACTAAGCATGTGGTTTTGCAAGATTTTAGCGTTGAACATATAAAATAAAACCTTTTTTAAATAGCACTTTTTAAACTTTCGCGTTTTATATTCATTTTAAAACCATTTTAAAACACATTTAACGAGGCTATACGCGCATTAGGTAAACCTCAAAATACTATTCGACGTTTCGGCTAAGTTGCACTAGCCGTGGTCACGATTAGGCTTATTATAATAGTACCTATTTTGAGAAGTTTAATGCGCGTATAGACCCGTTTAAATATGTTATAACTTTTTTTTAAATAAGTAGTTACGTTAAAATTTTGTGAGAGTTTATAACTCTAAACTCTCACCTAATTTTGCATTCACAATATTCAGAATAATAAGTGATCGATATTAATGTAAGTAGGTATTAATCAATTAGTGATTTATTTAGATTGTTAAACACAAAGTGAAAAATGTGAAATCGAAAATAACAGTCAGGAGTAGGATTTTCGCTTTGTGTTTAATGTATAGTGCTAAGCATGTCAAATGCTAAAAATATATATAAAAATATCTAAATATTTAGATTGTGGTAATAATTACTTATATCGCGATCTTTATTTGATTTTTGCCACATTTAGGGTGAATTATACGTAATAGTCACACTGAAGTGTTATGTTGCTGTCTCATGAGAGTCATATGAGTGGCTACGCGATGGCTACAAGGTATTTTATTTACGGATAGAACAAAGCTAGGGCTACAATCTCAGATCTTATAGTCTGAGGCTTCAATGTACTTTATCTAAGTATATCGATTAAGGGTGTGTTCCGATATGCACTGCGAGCACTGTAAGTGCGACGTCAATTAAGTATACTAGTTTATTTCAAAATCTAAAAGTAGTCATCAGTAGTTACTCTTCAAGTAATGTACTCAACAATTAAATCCTTCAAGTAAGGGCCTCGTTCACCATCTTCAAGTAAAGCGTTGATTAGTTACTTCTTGAATAGCGATAATTGTCAAGTAATAGTTACGAGTATCGTCTGTCAATTTCACAAGCGAAAATAAAGCTTCGAGTAGCAACTTACTGGTTAAGTGTATGATGCAACAAATCGGACGTTGCATTCGTTCAATAAAATTGCATTCGTTCAATAAAACGTCAAAGTCGTTCGCCAAACGTCATATTGCAGACGCAGTTTACTTTATCTTTACCTTGTTTTTATATAGCGTATTAACCATTAACGTGTGATTAAAAAAAAATTAAATAATGTGATTTTATTTTGTTATTAAATTCGAATCGTCTTATAATTAAAATGGATAAGGTTAGAAGAGACATAAGTGCAAACTTTTCTTTACTTGAGAGTGAACATTTTGGTATCATTGGTAAAAAAATACCAAAGTGTACTGGCAACCAAATGCCACTAACATTTGTGATTTAGGGTTTATCTTATGTTTTATAAAGTTATACACTTGGTCCACTGCATATTTTGATAGACGAAATCTAGTAAAAAAGTCATTTTCATCAAAAAGAAAAAAGTCAAGTTCATCTAATTGATGATAAATTAAGTTAAATAGATTCATTATAATACTTTATGATATTTACGCGAATGTTACACATTTTGAAATAAAACTACGTTTACGGAATCTGTCGCGTTTACTTGATTTTACTACTATCCCGACGTTTCGAATACTTTACAGCATTCATGATCACGGGTGGACTTAGATGATAGACGTCGAAGGTTGATATGTTATTTCAACGGTTTCATCTACCCACAGTATATGATTTTACAAAATTTTTGCTTTATTTATTTTAACCCACCTAATATTCGTTTAGAAACACAGTGAAAATATCTACTTCAAATGTTTACGCTCACAATGTATGAGACTTTAAATTAGTGTATATTAAAATGAGTATAATACTTCTCTTTAAATTGTAAAATTTTTGTTTTTATTTAGTGCTCAAAAATTCTACCACAAACTACCAATTACTACCAGTAAGAAGACAATCTTGGTTATTAGTTTATATTATTAAATATATTGATTTTGCCAAATGCTAAGACTAAGAAGCTACCACCGGATCGGAACGCGGCCTGACTGAGAAAGATCCGGCCAGTAAACAGTAGGCAACAACTGTTATGGATTATTAATGGTAAAGACGGCTGGGTCTTACCATCAAGCTGGAATCCTGTGATAGGCCTTCAATTAAATTAAATTAAACGAGTATAAACTCGATAGGATTGCGTCGTTTCATTACACAGTTACTGTGACCACCTTCCAGCTCCATCGTCAGACCCTGGATACTATCTAGAGACAAAGTACTCGTAAAGACAAATCATACGAGCCGAAATTGGATGGAGTTATGTCGTTTTATAACGGAGTTCCTATGGCCATCTTCTAGCTCCATCATCAGACCCTGGATACCATCTAAAGACAAAGTACTCGTCAAGACGAATCAAACGATTCCAAACTCGATGGGGTGGTGTCGTTTCATTACAGAGTTACTGTGGTCATCTTCCAGCTCCATCATCAGACCCTGGATATCATGTAGGACTGAAGTACGAGTCAATACATTTCAAGCGAGCCCTAACTCGATGAAGTTGCGCCATTTAATTACAGAGTTTCGCATGGCCACCTTCCAGCTCCATCATTAGACCATGGATACCATCTAAAGACAAAGTACTCATCAAGACGAATCAAACGTGTCCAAACTCAATGGGGTTGCGTCGTTTCATTATAGAGTTACTGTGGCTACCTTCCGGCTTCATCATCAGCCCCTAGATACGATCTAGAGGCAAAGTACTTGTCAAGACCAATCATACGAGCCCAAACTCGTTGGAGTTGTAGCGTTTCATTATAGAGTTCCTATATCCACTTTCCAGCACCATCATCAGATCAGCTTCATGTCATCATAATATTGCATTGTCACGCGATATACGTATGCGTGTAAAATTTCAGCTCAATCGGAAACCGGGAAGTGTGTCAAATTTAACTTGCAAGGTTTGAACGGGACAAGTAAAATAAAAGCGTCGCCACGCTAACAGCCGATTTTATCCTCACTCCGAATTAGATGTTTCACATCAATAATTGGAAAATGACGTGTCATCTGTCAGTGGGTATACGGAAATAATTGATAACAAAAAAGTTTGCGTCATACCAGCGAACCCAATATCGAATATTTATATTAGTCATGTTATTTATGAAATGTGTTTTCTTCTTATTATTGATTATTTGTTATCATTTTTATCATTTTTATGATACGTTAGGGTTGCATGACGGAAATTGTGCTAACAGGGATGGATTAATTTATCCCAAGCACCAAGATGCCTGTCAGCGGTCGTACCCGTCCCTGGTTTAACAGTACCTGCAGGGAGGCTGCACGTCACAAGCAGTTCGCCTATTTGGCCTGGAATAAGGCCAGGAGGTGTCAAGCCCGAACGCAAAAATGGAGAATCCAAAGTATAACGCAGCTTCTAGATCTAATAGGAAAGTTATCGCCTATATTACAGGTGCATACGACTCCACCACTGAAGGAATGTAAAATGGTTCCGGTGGCCCGACGGTACACGTCGGATTTATTTACTGGGTGAGGGCCCCACACTACCCTGTTCGTTGCCCCGAATGACGACGTATGCGGTTAGGTACATTTTTCCCCGCCTAAACATAAGCAATAAATCTTCATATTATATTTATTTTATTGAGCACTTTAAAACTATACATAACAGTAGACATGGCAGTTGCAGAGAGGGAGGAAATCCTATCGACTATAGAATTTTTTAAATCAGCCCAGTAGTTTCGTAGCCTATTCAATGCAAAATATCAATCAAATCTTTCCTCTTTATAATATTAGTATAAATGTGGTCCAGCCATACTAACGCATATAGAATGTTCTGGAATAAACTGTTTTTCTTGCAACGCCGTATAGTGGTAAAAAGACAAAATAAAATAATGAAAAATTTGCTTTTACGCTGTTAAAATATATTTTAATTCTAGATGAATTTTGATCTAGGGGTGGAGCTATCGTTGTACATCGTCCTCCGAACATCCGCATTTAGCGACGCTTCGTTCTAAAGAGATTTTGCCTTGAATTACCTCCGCTCTTTTTCCGTACTCCATGTTCTTTACTGAGTGGAAACCGTGCTCTGAAGTCTATGTGGTCTAAAACTTCCATATAATTTGATCGATTATATGGAAGTTTCGAAGCTCGATTTTGGATCACGAGTCGTAATCAAAAAATTTGTCAAATTCTTCTATTGTATCAAAAACATCCATTATCTTTAAATTAAAATAACACGTAACTTTAAACAAAAAATGCCAATAGCTGCTATTATTTGAGCGAGGTTGACTAGAATAGATGGCGCTGCGAGCTTGAGAGAACTGCCAAAGAAGTTTAATCGTCAAGTAAAAGTGCTAATTGCCACTTCATCCGACCTTTAGGTTACGGGACATTTTACGTAGGTAATGATTAGTCCTACTTGGTGATTGTGAAACGTACGAGAGGTGTTTACTTGTTAATTAAGTTAAAAGTAGCCTAGTCAGAACATTAGGTACTCAGACATTGTGAAACAGACCCTAAGAAGTTGTTCCATTATAGTTAGCTGTAATGGTTACTGTTTAAAATGGAACACAGTTCAGTATACTGATCTGTCATTACTTTAATTTCATACAAAGTATTATATAATATTTAGATTGTGGTAATAATTACTTATATCGCGATCTTTATTTGATTTTTGCCACATTTAGGGTGAATTATACGTAATAGTCACACTGAAGTGTTATGTTGCTGTCTCATGAGAGTCATATGAGTGGCTACGCGATGGCTACAAGGTATTTTATTTACGGATAGAACAAAGCTAGGGCTACAATCTCAGATCTTATAGTCTGAGGCTTCAATGTACTTTATCTAAGTATATCGATTAAGGGTGTGTTCCGATATGCACTGCGAGCACTGTAAGTGCGACGTCAATTAAGTATACTAGTTTATTTCAAAATCTAAAAGTAGTCATCAGTAGTTACTCTTCAAGTAATGTACTCAACAATTAAATCCTTCAAGTAAGGGCCTCGTTCACCATCTTCAAGTAAAGCGTTGATTAGTTACTTCTTGAATAGCGATAATTGTCAAGTAATAGTTACGAGTATCGTCTGTCAATTTCACAAGCGAAAATAAAGCTTCGAGTAGCAACTTACTGGTTAAGTGTATGATGCAACAAATCGGACGTTGCATTCGTTCAATAAAATTGCATTCGTTCAATAAAACGTCAAAGTCGTTCGCCAAACGTCATATTGCAGACGCAGTTTACTTTATCTTTACCTTGTTTTTATATAGCGTATTAACCATTAACGTGTGATTAAAAAAAAATTAAATAATGTGATTTTATTTTGTTATTAAATTCGAATCGTCTTATAATTAAAATGGATAAGGTTAGAAGAGACATAAGTGCAAACTTTTCTTTACTTGAGAGTGAACATTTTGGTATCATTGGTAAAAAAATACCAAAGTGTACTGGCAACCAAATGCCACTAACATTTGTGATTTAGGGTTTATCTTATGTTTTATAAAGTTATACACTTGGTCCACTGCATATTTTGATAGACGAAATCTAGTAAAAAAGTCATTTTCATCAAAAAGAAAAAAGTCAAGTTCATCTAATTGATGATAAATTAAGTTAAATAGATTCATTATAATACTTTATGATATTTACGCGAATGTTACACATTTTGAAATAAAACTACGTTTACGGAATCTGTCGCGTTTACTTGATTTTACTACTATCCCGACGTTTCGAATACTTTACAGCATTCATGATCACGGGTGGACTTAGATGATAGACGTCGAAGGTTGATATGTTATTTCAACGGTTTCATCTACCCACAGTATATGATTTTACAAAATTTTTGCTTTATTTATTTTAACCCACCTAATATTCGTTTAGAAACACAGTGAAAATATCTACTTCAAATGTTTACGCTCACAATGTATGAGACTTTAAATTAGTGTATATTAAAATGAGTATAATACTTCTCTTTAAATTGTAAAATTTTTGTTTTTATTTAGTGCTCAAAAATTCTACCACAAACTACCAATTACTACCAGTAAGAAGACAATCTTGGTTATTAGTTTATATTATTAAATATATTGATTTTGCCAAATGCTAAGACTAAGAAGCTACCACCGGATCGGAACGCGGCCTGACTGAGAAAGATCCGGCCAGTAAACAGTAGGCAACAACTGTTATGGATTACTAATGGTAAAGACGGCTGGGTCTTACCATCAAGCTGGAATCCTGTGATAGGCCTTCAATTAAATTAAATTAAACGAGTATAAACTCGATAGGATTGCGTCGTTTCATTACACAGTTACTGTGACCACCTTCCAGCTCCATCGTCAGACCCTGGATACTATCTAGAGACAAAGTACTCGTAAAGACAAATCATACGAGCCGAAATTGGATGGAGTTATGTCGTTTTATAACGGAGTTCCTATGGCCATCTTCTAGCTCCATCATCAGACCCTGGATACCATCTAAAGACAAAGTACTCGTCAAGACGAATCAAACGATTCCAAACTCGATGGGGTGGTGTCGTTTCATTACAGAGTTACTGTGGTCATCTTCCAGCTCCATCATCAGACCCTGGATATCATGTAGGACTGAAGTACGAGTCAATACATTTCAAGCGAGCCCTAACTCGATGAAGTTGCGCCATTTAATTACAGAGTTTCGCATGGCCACCTTCCAGCTCCATCATTAGACCATGGATACCATCTAAAGACAAAGTACTCATCAAGACGAATCAAACGTGTCCAAACTCAATGGGGTTGCGTCGTTTCATTATAGAGTTACTGTGGCTACCTTCCGGCTTCATCATCAGCCCCTAGATACGATCTAGAGGCAAAGTACTTGTCAAGACCAATCATACGAGCCCAAACTCGTTGGAGTTGTAGCGTTTCATTATAGAGTTCCTATATCCACTTTCCAGCTCCATCATCAGATCAGCTTCATGTCATCATAATATTGCATTGTCACGCGATATACGTATGCGTGTAAAATTTCAGCTCAATCGGAAACCGGGAAGTGTGTCAAATTTAACTTGCAAGGTTTGAACGGGACAAGTAAAATAAAAGCGTCGCCACGCTAACAGCCGATTTTATCCTCACTCCGAATTAGATGTTTCACATCAATAATTGGAAAATGACGTGTCATCTGTCAGTGGGTATACGGAAATAATTGATAACAAAAAAGTTTGCGTCATACCAGCGAACCCAATATCGAATATTTATATTAGTCATGTTATTTATGAAATGTGTTTTCTTCTTATTATTGATTATTTGTTATCATTTTTATCATTTTTATGATACGTTAGGGTTGCATGACGGAAATTGTGCTAACAGGGATGGATTAATTTATCCCAAGCACCAAGATGCCTGTCAGCGGTCGTACCCGTCCCTGGTTTAACAGTACCTGCAGGGAGGCTGCACGTCACAAGCAGTTCGCCTATTTGGCCTGGAATAAGGCCAGGAGGTGTCAAGCCCGAACGCAAAAGTGGAGAATCCAAAGTATAACGCAGCTTCTAGATCTAATAGGAAAGTTATCGCCTATATTACAGGTGCATACGACTCCACCACTGAAGGAATGTAAAATGGTTCCGGTGGCCCGACGGTACACGTCGGATTTATTTACTGGGTGAGGGCCCCACACTACCCTGTTCGTTGCCCCGAATGACGACGTATGCGGTTAGGTACATTTTTCCCCGCCTAAACATAAGCAATAAATCTTCATATTATATTTATTTTATTGAGCACTTTAAAACTATACATAACAGTAGACATGGCAGTTGCAGAGAGGGAGGAAATCCTATCGACTATAGAATTTTTTAAATCAGCCCAGTAGTTTCGTAGCCTATTCAATGCAAAATATCAATCAAATCTTTCCTCTTTATAATATTAGTATAGATGTGGTCCAGCCATACTAACGCATATAGAATGTTCTGGAATAAACTGTTTTTCTTGCAACGCCGTATAGTGGTAAAAAGACAAAATAAATTAATGAAAAATTTGCTTTTACGCTGTTAAAATATATTTTAATTCTAGATGAATTTTGATCTAGGGGTGGAGCTATCGTTGTACATCGTCCTCCGAACATCCGCATTTAGCGACGCTTCGTTCTAAAGAGATTTTGCCTTGAATTACCTCCGCTCTTTTTCCGTACTCCATGTTCTTTACTGAGTGGAAACCGTGCTCTGAAGTCTATGTGGTCTAAAACTTCCATATAATTTGATCGATTATATGGAAGTTTCGAAGCTCGATTTTGGATCACGAGTCGTAATCAAAAAATTTGTCAAATTCTTCTATTGTATCAAAAACATCCATTATCTTTAAATTAAAATAACACGTAACTTTAAACAAAAAATGCCAATAGCTGCTATTATTTGAGCGAGGTTGACTAGAATAGATGGCGCTGCGAGCTTGAGAGAACTGCCAAAGAAGTTTAATCGTCAAGTAAAAGTGCTAATTGCCACTTCATCCGACCTTTAGGTTACGGGACATTTTACGTAGGTAATGATTAGTCCTACTTGGTGATTGTGAAACGTACGAGAGGTGTTTACTTGTTAATTAAGTTAAAAGTAGCCTAGTCAGAACATTAGGTACTCAGACATTGTGAAACAGACCCTAAGAAGTTGTTCCATTATAGTTAGCTGTAATGGTTACTGTTTAAAATGGAACACAGTTCAGTATACTGATCTGTCATTACTTTAATTTCATACAAAGTATTGGTTACACACTGCAACAAATACAATTTCTTTAAATTTTCCATGTTTCGGTATCTTTGAATAAGAATATTCAGTAATAATAATAATTATCAATAGTGTAAGTTATTAAATTACTGGACACTGTTGGTCACGTGATGCACTGAGATGACGACGATTGTCATCTATTTCCCTAAGATATAGGATATACGATATACTGTCAGTCCATCCTCATAACGAATTTCTCACCAGTAAGAGCACTGGACAGTGCTAGCAGTGTATATCGGAACAGCCTAAATCTATGGGCGATCCCTTACTTGTGACTAGTGATGGGACGAGTTGTACATTTTCGGACTCGATCTACTTGAACCAAAATAATGGTCAACTCGAGTTGTAACTCGAGCTGACTCGGTGTCAATGTCAACGTGTCAAGTAGCAGTAACTCCGAGTACAACTTGTAGCGTGAATATCATGGAAATGATAATATTGCTTCAAATGAACGACCAAACTGGCGACGGAGTCACCGAGTTGGCAGAGATTCATCAGCTCGACTTAATCATACACAGAGATGAGCATTGATAGGTTGATACGAATAGCATATAATTTAGTAGGTTATTGATATGAAACATCTAATGCGGAGGGAGGGCAAAATCGGCTGTTAGCGTGGCAACGCTTTTATTTTACTTGTCACGTTCTATTCTTGCAAGTTAAATTTGACACACTTTCCGGTTTCCGATTAAGCTGATATTTTACACGCATAATATTATGATGACATGGAGCTGATCTGATGATGGAGCTGGAAGGTGGACATAAGAACTCGTATAATGAACCGCGCAGCAAACCCATCGAGTTTGGGCTCTTATGATTCGCCTTAACGAGTACTTTGCCTCTAGATGGTACCTATCCAGGGTCTGATGATGGAGCTGGAAGGTGGCCACAGTACCTCTATAATGAAACGACGCAACCCCATCGAGTTTGGAATCGTTTGTTTCGCCTTGACGAGTACTTTGTCTCTAGATGGTATCCAGAGCCTGACGATGGAGCTGGAAGGTGGTCACAGTAACTCTGTAATGAAACAACGCAACCATATCGAGTTTAAACTTGTTTGTTTCGTCTTGAGGAGTACTTTGTCAAGTTACGGTCATTTTATTTTTACATCAAAATTTCGATGTTTTCACATCTGGTAGGCGTCCCGCGACGTCTAGTTTTTATTTTTATTTTAGCATTCAAACACGTTTGTAAATCTGTGGAATTATCAATATTAGCTTATGAATATTAGGATTTATGTATTGATCAAATATTAAAATTAGCACTATCTACATCATTTAATGAGAAGAATGATCGGCTCGACTCACGACTTGATTGCGTCGCCGCGGTGCAACCATAGAATAATAATACTCAGGAGCATACATGTCGACGCGACTTGTAGACTATCGAGTTGACTCGGGTTCGTGTAAAAGGAAGTCGAGCTGACTCGTTGGTAGAGTAGCTCGTGTTGCGCATGTGCAACTTGTGACAGAATGACATATTGTCAAGGCGTGTCAATATTTGAGTTGTGTCAGCGGATACGTGGATGAATATTTTATCTATTTTTCCTTGTCTAATTAAAGTAAGAGTAAAAGAGACAAATCTATTTATCAAGAAATCACCAACCAGATGTCTGGTTCCTATTGGGATATTTTTTTTGAGTATTGTACATAAAATATTTATAAAATAACAATACATCATTTTAGGTTCTCACTTTTATGATGTCAAAGTTACTGTGATTAAAACATTTTTTATAGCAAATAGAAAGCAAAGATTACAATATAGAAAGCTGTTGCGACCATTATTTTTAGTTTAATTAACGTTTGCAGAACTACTTTGAGGTCAGTTTTCGAAATATACTTCATAATCATTCAATAAAAAGTAGTTAAAGAAATTGTTGTTATAATATTTAATAAAATAATTCAATAAGAATTTTATGATATTTTAGTTTTCGTGGCAGTTTCCTTCAAGATGCCGAAAACTTCTATTGAATTAAAGTTTATTATTTACTCAGCTGCAATATTTATATGTTATTTTGTGTTTGCTATGCTACAAGAGAAAATAACTCGAGGAAAATATGGAGAGAATGATAAATTTACCTGCAGTCTATCTCTTGTTCTTATTCAATGCGTTGTTAACTACATTTTTGCTCAAATTTTAATGGTAAGTTTATAATAAGGTGTTATTTTTATATTTATTTAAAAGTTGTAAAATGCTTGTGTAATACAGTTATTTTTAAATATTCATAGCTAGTTTTCCTTATTTTTTGCTATCTGATTGTTATTATATTAATGGATTTGATGCAATAATTTTTTGATAGCAATATATGCCCGGCATTACTGGATGTTGTTACAATTAATATTTGTAACAGGCCCCTTTCACTTAGTACTCTTTAATCAGTAATTACAGTACCTACTTAAGAATATTTCCATCAGACATACTGCCAATCTTCTCATCAATCCTATAACACACTAGACACTGTAGGATTAATATTGATAATTACAATGTTATTTTCAGCTTTCGATGAAAAAAGAAGTTGACACAACGAGAACATTGTATTACTTCTCATCAGCAATGACATATCTACTGGCAATGATCTGCTCTAACATGGCATTACAGTGGATCAACTATCCCACACAGGTAAATTTTTTAACAACCTATTACTGTTGAACCCTCTCGCAATTTAGACAGAGTCTACCACATTGCAGTCCTCTTCTGCCAATTGGAAAATATCTCATACATGAAGGTTAACTTAATGTTGGTGACTAGTTTAATACTTTTTAATATTTATGTGAATTACAAATTATAAAATTCGTGGTCACAGGTAAATTAACACTCATGACCATTAACGCTGTAAAGTATTGGAAATGTTGGGGTAGTAGGAATCCATACATATGTGTTATTACATAATTCATAATTAACAAACAAAATTCATAACTTTGGAAAGTTAGAGGTGTTCACCTCTGACTGGAGATTGAAACTGATACACATTTAAACAACATTCATTTAACAGCTTCATTGCTTTTTACTCAAAAATGCACACATACTGCAATGATATCACGTTTTATTACTGCTTATTTGTGGTACAGACCCTATTTATTTAGGAGGAATGCAGAAGTACCATTCTCTCACAGAAACTCAGCATGAAGCAACGGTGGGTGCTTTTAATGTGTTACGTGAGAAGTGAGAGAGCTGGAAAGCCAAACCCCTTCCACAACTCCAAAAAAGACTTGGCCTGTCATTAAGCTTGCATATATAAGACTGTAGAACAAATATTTCTCTTTCATGTGGTCCACTGTATCAAGAAACTTATAACCTGATTTATTGAGATGTCCTTCATCCTCTGGAATATGCTATAAATGTAATATCTGAAACAACAAAATTTATTGTATATTAATTATATAATATATATTATATTAAATTGTATTGTATATTATGTACTGTAACAATGGTATCATTATTAGTTGATTTACTTGTCGACTGCTAATCATGAGGTCTCGGGTTCGATCCCTGGGTCGGGCAATGTTAATAAGCTTTTCCTAAAAAGAAAAATTCTCAGTAGTAGCCCGGTGTTTGGAAATGTGCCTGGTAAACGTCAATAGGCTCGCGCCCTATTACGTGGGACTTAAACATAGCTGGCGAGTCGTGGGTGTGTAATACACCTCTGCCTACCCCTTCCTTAGTTAGTAAATCTGTACAAATAAATAATATTGAAGTACCTATCTGTTTGTAATGTATAAGAGGTTTTTACTAAATGCATAAGTATAAATGTTACCTGTTTTTGTCTGTCTGTTTGTTCCGGCCATCCACCTCCTATTCTTTTCCTTGGAATTGGTGATGTGATGCCTCTGGTGCTGCTAGCGTCTTTAGGCTATGGCAACCACTCACCATCAGGTGGGCCATATGCGTGTTTGCCACACGTACACATTGTATATAAAAAATAACTAATAACGAAAAAGCTACCTACACTTGTAGTCGCGACTAACAGCTAGTTTTATTTTAAAATCTGTTTAATGTAATATATTATTGTTTCATATTTCAGGTAGTTGGCAAAGCAGCAAAGCCTATTCCTGTAATGGTGCTCGGTGTTCTTATAGGACATAAGTCATATCCATTAAAGAAGTATTTCTTCATACTGCTTATAGTGGTTGGTGTTGTGTTATTTATGTACAAAGATCAGGTTAGCAAGAAAATTGATGACGCACAAGGTTTTGGGATTGGCGAAGTTCTACTGTTATTGTCACTGACCATGGATGGCCTTACTGGAGCTGTACAGGTGATAATCTTTTGATAACTTGGGTACAATGCAATTGTGCCTTTTAGTAACAATTACCCGAATAGGGGTGATTGCTCATTCTCAGTCTTTTGGAACTGGCAATAAGTGAGTCAGCGGAAGGTCACTTTATGACTTTATAATAAGTCACTATTTGTTATCTCAGTATACCTCTGAGGTGGACAGGTGTAAGTCTGTGTATTATAAACTATATCAGTACACTGACCTGATATTCCACTGGTGCCACATAATATATGTCAACTAAGTAAGTATAAATGGAGCAGTTGATATCACTGTTTATACATTTATAAATCCAATCTGTTTATACATAAATTACGTCATTATAAATTATGTTGTTTTTTTGGAAATACAAGATACATGTCTTATTTACAAACAATAAAATATTTAATTTTTTAAAATAGCCTTTGATGTATAATAGAGTGTAACATCTAAGTATATAAAATGATGTACTATTTCAGTCTTTCTAAGTACAAATTAAAAAAAATTGCTATGTGGGGCCGGCTTTAGAATTGTCCCACCCCTCTCAACCCATGGGAGTCGTAAGAGCCGACTGAGGGAATACCGGGGGAGTGGGCAGCAGCACTCCTTCGAGTATTAACAACATGCACTGCGATCGCCAACCCGCCTGCCAAACGTGGCGATTACGGCACTATCCCCCATTCTTGGGATGGCCTATGTCCAGCAGTAGATGTGGATGGATGGATGAAGTACAAATCAAGATCAATAGGTACATATTACTTGTAAAGAAGATAATCAATTGCACTGGTATATTACTTTTTCAGGAACGCATAAAGGGGGAGTCATCGCCATCGGCTTATGCAATGATGTTGAATACAAATGGGTGGTTTGTAACAAAATTTCTTAATGCAAATTGAATACTTATAAACTCAATAGCAATATGTGAACTATAAAATAGTTGCCACGAGCGGATCCCACGTTTTCTGAATACTGTGTGATTGCGGGTTCGAACCCTGCTTGTGATGAGCTTGATATGGTGGCCAAACGTCAATCACATAAATATTTATACCTCTGGCCCAATAGAGGGCTTATATTTTTTTCTATACACAAATAGAAAGACATTTTGATTTTGGCTAAGTTGTTGAGATAGGAGGCCTGATTAGAAACATCCTTAAGCTTGACCAGACAAGTGTGAATGTTCCATGACTGAGGAGAATATCTAAATTGGTTCCTACTGAACTTCAAGTATTCTACTGGTGTAATTTATTATCAATGATAATTACAGTTCTGTCATTTAGCAATCATTTATATTTTAGTGATTAAAATGCTATTAATAATAACTTGTATATGTACTTAAATATTAATAGTATTTTAATAACTTATACTGCTATTTTCATGTATAGATACCACTAATTAATTAATTTAGCTACACAAGAGTGATGCTGCATATTAAATATTATAATTCACAACACTAACTATCAGTGAAATATAATCTTTTCTTACAAAGTTTTCCTAGACCGAGCAGAGATAAAGCATTCGGGAGAAAATACATTGATAACTTGAAAAGGTCAGATAAGTGTGCTGTGTGCTCAGTGCCATGTTAGATATCAACGTCACACTAGGCATCAAATTGGATACTCGTCTCTATAATTAGGACTGCTATATTTTGGTAAAAAATACAAAAATATGCCTAATAATCCTATTTTTTAAGCATTTGATGTGCTTAGCCATATAAATAAACACAAAGTGCGAAAACGTGAAGTCGAAAATAACAGTCTCTTCTTCTTGTTGGTCTAATGGCCTTGTAGCTTTTTGCCACAACTCTGCCAGTGTCCGTGATGCTAATGTCGTAAACAGTTAGACAGAAGAACTTGCGTAGGAGAACAGGCCGTTAACATTGCAGAGGTCTTTCTCCAATCAGAGTGATAAATCTAAAATCGAGGACAAGACAACTTATAGGACAAAACAATATTAGTGGTTAGTTAAGACACACAATAAGTACCACCATGTTAGTATAAGTTAAGTTAGTTTAACAATTACTATTTATAACATGAGGTTATTTCTATACACATAATTGCATAACAGTGAGTTTACTGCAGGAGAGAAGGTTTGAACAGTCATGAGCAGGATGACCTTCCTCTTGGAAAGGCCTCACAATGTCAAAATACTTTTGCACATTTTTGAGATCACATTTTCGCATTATGTGTTCATTTAGAATTATTATGCTACATAATTATATGCTTGCTTTTTCATTGTTCCAGGTCGTCAATAATAATATCAATCGGAGTACTTTTGAGTGGTGAAGTGTTTAGGTTTATTAGTTTTGTGTCATTGTATCCTGAAGTCTTAGTTTATATCACTGGGCTTGCATTAGTAGGCGCCCTAGGACAAATGTTTATATTTTATATGGTAAGCATTGTATTATTTTTGATGAAACAAATTAATACTTATTACTCAATTCAATCATCCATCCATCAGCCTTTCGACGTCCACTGCTGGACATAGGCCTCCCTAAATTGAGGGTATAGTGCCGTAATCGCCACGCTTGGCAGGCATTCCCTCAGTCGGCTCTTACGACTCGCATGGGTGGAGAGGGGTGGGACAATTCTAAAGCCGGCCTCCTAAGGCCAATTCAAGAGTTATACTATATTGTTAAGAAAACAACCTGATTTGACTCAATGTGTGCGTCTATAGGCTACGCTAACCGCTTGCCATAATTTACATGTCTCTGTAATGAACCAGGGCCCAAAAGCTATGGTTTGTCCTTCCTTAAACGAGGTTTGACGGTGATGTCGATGTTCGGCGGCGACTTGGCTGTAACCCTGGTGTTGCTAGAATCCCTATGTGGTAGTTATAACTCTGGTAGACCTCTGGTTCGTCCGCCACCGTTAGCTATATTATCATAAAAATATTACGTATGTCGATTCGTATTCAAAGATCTCGTCACAGTCTAATAATCTTTGATCTTTCCAATAGGCCAGGCATACTTAACCTTTTTTATTCCAACCACAAATATTTTTGATTTATGGTGCCACGGGCTATATATATAATATATCTATATTTTTTTAATACTTATTTCAATAGATATATTTTTTTTTATTTGGGTAATAATACAAACCTTTCCCTTGCCGTGTGGGGCGGGCTTTAGAATTGTCCCACCCTTCTCCACCCATGGGAGTAGTAAGAGCCGACTGAGAAAATACCGGGGGAGTGGGCATCAGCACTCCTTCGAGTATTAACAACATCCACTGCGATCGCCAACCCGCCTGCCAAGCGTGGCTATTACGGCACTATCCTCCATTCCTGGGGAGGCCTATGTCCAGCAGTGGACGTTAAAAGGCTGATGGATGGATGGATGGATGGATGGATGGAATACAAACCTAGTTAGTTATGTTATTCAGACATGCCACAGTTACTAAGGTAGGCGGACTTTAGGTTGAGTGTCGTACTCAAACATACTAAGAGTATGTATATAATGATATAAACTGCCCCTACATTATATATTACATACGTATTTAATATTTCAGGTGTCAGAGTTCGGTCCTCTTCCATGTTCCGTGGTGACGACTACTAGAAAGTTCTTTACTGTACTCGCGTCAGTCATCATATTTGGTAATGCTATGTTGCTGAGACAGTGGATCGGCGTCGTTCTGGTCTTCTCAGGTATTATATTTTTAATTATTGACCGTTACTCATACAATTTAACAGATAGCTTATTACGTGGGTTAAATTTTTTCTCCAGAAATAAGTCATATTTTTATGGCATTATTAAAAAGTAACACTTTAAATTTGGTAAGTTCCTAGAGATATGTCTTATGGAATACAAGTTATTTTGCCGAAGCTAGTATAAACACAATTAAAACTAACTGCTACCCGTGACTTCCTCCGCGTTTTATTATTTTCCAAAATAAAAGTAGCCTAAGTTACTGCTTATAACAGCAGTTATCGACAGTGAAAGTCCCGACTAAATCGATCCAGCCGTTACGGAGGTTAACTGGAAAAACAAATAGACAGATAGATAAAACTTTAAGATTGGTATTTTGCTATGATGAACGTATAGGTACACTTTTATATGCAAGTAGTAAAAAGCTGTTGTTTGATTATTTGTATACACTAGATTTATAAATATTAGATAAAGTCGGTATGTTAAAAATAGCTTTTTTGACCCTAAAATAATGCTTCTTTAAAGATCTTTTTCTAGAGTAAATAAGCTGTTATAAACCACCATAATATAAAAAAAAGATTATTTCCAAAACGAGAATCGAGCTATTTTGAAAATACACTCTTCAATTAATATTCGACTTTCTTTCAGGTATCTTCTTAGACATGTTCTTCAGTAAAGGAAAAAATAATCAGAAGCGTGCCGCGAGTAAATAATGATACACGACGATAGTTAAATAAAATAAAAGTAAATACAACTCGGTTATAATAAGTAAATTTAAGGTACGAACGAGTTATAGCGAATGGGTAATTTACCTTAGTGAGGTTTAGACTGATTCAATTAATTCCACGGTACTGTTAAGTAACAGTTGTTTTTGCGATCTATGTAGATCCTAATACGGGATTTTTTATTTAAGTACAGCTTTGATATCTTCATTAACAGGCATATTCTTTATTTAGAAATGAAATAAGTAAGACAAAAGCATTCTATAAATAAATTACGCCAATACTACTTAATTATTTTTTAGTAATTATACAACTTTGTACTGTAATGAAATATTGTATACCTATATTGGTAAAATTAAATAGTTATTTAGTGTTTTATTACTTCAACGTAAACTTTCTTTATTGACGACATTTTATATTACCCACTCGGCCATTTTCAACTATAGGTACTGGCTATGAAGTGTCCAAGTATATTGTAAGAAAAAATATTTTTATTATCTCTAATAGAGATATCTGATAAAGAAGGTTACACTATTTAAACCACATTTTTTATAACAATACATTAATTTGGATCATTCTTTTAAATATAGGAATTCCCCACCGTTTTTTGTTATCAAAAGTGAGATAAAATTAAACTCTCTTCGTCTCCCACATGTGCAATTCTCTTATTTAAGAGCTTGTCCAGAAAGGACGAATTCGCCGCGATTCTCTCGCGCGTATTACGCGCGACCGTTGCGTCCACAAGGTGCGTACCAACGCGCGAGCATTTGGGGAGGAATTCAGTACGAAACATGGAGTTGAACGAAGCGGTCACGTTGTGGTTAGCTTACCGTCGCTGGAAGAGACAGAAACGGAGGGAAAATAGAATGTATTTAGTACATCCAATTCTTAATGATAGAATGACACATAGTATGTTTGAAACTTTGTATCCGAAATTAAGACAACATGAGAATAAATTTTTTAACTACTTTCGTATGTCCGTGAAATCGTTTGATGATTTACTTTTATTAATTGAAGAAGATTTATCGCCACGTGCAAATTATGTTCCGTGCGAGGATGTTGTTTCAGCAGAACAAAAACTCGTGATAACTTTAAGGTAAGTATTGTTTTATTCATAATCTCTTATAATACTAATACAGTATTTTAGGATACAAAATCAGGTTTACTAATAAAAACGAATTAAATGTAGTATCAGATTAAATATAATAATTAAACAATGTCATGGTTTTGGAAGAGGTCAAGACATTCACTATCCTGAGAATCTCTTGATGATGTTGATGGAGAATTTACGTATAATGCTGCCTGTGAAGATCTTGGCACTGAAATAGAATTTCGGCCTTGCCATGCTGTTATGGATGGCGTTTCTGGGTCATATTCTTGAAAAGTAAATTCATTTGGTCTTGAAGGTTGTGCATGGTATCGTGGTCGAACCGGAATTGAAGATGAAGCCGAACTGTTAGTATAATACGAATCATTTGAATACACAGTTGATTGCGAAGATTGTTGAGCCGCTTGCAAAATTTTCATTAATTCAATTTTTACTGCTATACGATTGGCCTCGGGTACCTTAAGTAATTCTTTGTGTAAAGATAAACAGAACAGTTTGTCATCATCACCTTCCGTTACGCTGGAAACCAGTGGTTGTTGTTGATTCCTAGTGCTTATATTGTTTTTAATTATGTTCAGGAATTCAGCATCAGCGGCAGTCATTTTCTTTCTTTTAATGTTTTGATTCGGTGGCCTCATTATGTCTTCCCTTGCGTCTGCTGTAGACTCTTCGTTACCTGTCTCTGAGTTTTCAGAGGTGTCTTGAATATTGCTTTCTGTTTTTTTATTACGTACTGACCTTTCGAGAAACATAAGACGTTGAAAATATATATATTGAATCTTCGAAGCTCCAGATCCTGATGGTGCATTCTTTGTTTTTTTCATTTCACGAACAAATGTGTCGCGAAGGCCTTTCCACTTTTTTTGAAGAGTATTACCTGAAATTAACAATTTAACAATAATTTTTCAATTTTGTTTCAGGTACTTAGCAACTGGCTGTTATTTTGCTGACTTACATTATGCCTATAGATTAGGGAAATCAACTGTAATTGACATCGTTCAAAAAACTGTATATGTTATTTGGAATAAGTTAAAAGACAGAATAATGAAAGAACCTTCGACAGAAGAGTGGATGGAAATCGCAAGAGGATTCGAAAAATATACAAATTTTCCTAATTGCATTGGAGCAGTTGATGGCAAACATATTAGAATTATAAAACCTTTAGATTCCGGCTCTATGTTCTACAATTATAAACATTTTTTTTCGACTGTGCTGCTTGCCGTTTGTGATGCAAATTATTGTTTTATCTGTATAGATGTTGGAGCATGGGGGAAGAGCAATGATTCAACGATTTTTAAAAACTCCACATTCTTCAAAAAACTCACGGAAAAATCTTTGAACATTCCGGGACCAAAACCAGTATCAGAAATTCGTACAACACGTTTACCTCATGTTATAGTTGGAGATGAGGCATTTAGCTTATCAGAACATATTATGCGACCATATTGCGGCAAGAATTTAACCAAAGAAAAACGAATATTTAATTACCGCCTCTCTAGAGCAAGACGTTATATTGAGTGTTGTTTTGGAATACTGGTAAACAAATGGCGAATATTTCACAAACCACTCAATGTACATATTGAATTTGCGCAAAACATAATTAAAGCTTGTTGTGTTCTTCACAATTACGTCAGGTTAAGAGATGGATACAGATACGAAGACACATTGTTCGAAACAGCTCTAGATGGTCTGAGTACGACTACAATTCGACCTGGTGTAAGGTCTCGAAACACGAGGGATATATTCGCTGATTATTTCATGAAGGAAGGTCGACTGCCGTGGCAAGACAAAATGATCTAATTTTCTTTGTTTGTTACTAATCAATAAAATAATAATAATTACTTACCTAAATCTTTCTTTTTTTCCTCGGAGTCTTCTTTATCAGAAAATATTAACACCAATTCTTCCCAAGACCTACGTTTTAAAATCCTATTAGCATAATCAGGTGATTCCAAATCCCATATCGCCGGTCTTTTTTCTATTTCGTCTATAAACAATTCCGTGTCAAAATTTTGGCGCTCCATTTCCCTCGATACGTGCACTCGCTCTAGAGTTCGCGCGTTAACTGGACGCAACAAGGCGTCCCTAGTATCTCGACTCGCGCGCAATACGCGCGAATCAAGCGCGAGTCGAGAGTCTGGCGTAGTGCACGCGATTTACGCGCGTATTTTGAATTCGCGCGATGCTTGTGGACGCGATGTATTGATGTCTAGTACCTCGACAACGCGCGTGTGAATTCGCGCGATACGATTCGCGGCGAATTCGCCCTTTCTGGACAAGGTCTAAGGGTTCCATATTAGTGGCCAAAAACATTTTGTAAAATTTTATAACAGACGTAATATTTTTGCTACAAATTTGTAGCCTCATTATTTTTATTGATGTAGGTAATACATTTAGATATTTTTATATATACTTTTAGCATTTGACATGCTTAGCACTATACATTAAACACAAAGTGAAAAATGTGTAATCGAAAATAACAGTCAGGAGCAGGATTTGAACCTGCATCTCCTGGATACCGTCCAGATGCGTCACCCAAAGACGTTAATTATGATGTGTTATCGAAATTAGCAGTCAGGAGCAATTGTCAGGATTGCTGAATTGGCAAAGCATCTGGACGGTATCCAGGAGATGCAGGTTCAAATCCTGCTCCTGACTGTTATTTTCGATTTCACATTTTTCACTTTGTTTTTAATAGGTAATACATTCCATTATTGGCAAAAAATTATAAAATACTCGCTTAAAAGTTTCTATAAATTATGTATACGCTATGATAACGTTAGATAAAATCTATCTCGCTTTAACTATGGTAAGTTATTGCAATTTTTAGACCTAATGTAAATATCTAAATACATTATTTTGATAAATACTAGCTTTTTCCCACAACGTCGTGTTTCAGAATTGGGTCTATTTATAATTTATTCCTATTTTAAAATATTTATTCTTATATTATGTTGTTAAAATTATAAACAGTATTAGTTTAGAAAAATATTATACATAAACTTGTATCAAACGTATACCAAATAATAAATAGACTTGAATTAATTTCCTTTAATTTTTTCTTTTTGTCTTAGTAAATTATATCCTTCAGCACAGAATTCAGTAAATGTATACAATATATTGTATGGGATTTAAACGAGACAGAGGCAAACGTGGCATATAAGCCGCGCTTATTGTCATGATTTGTATAAAGCTTAGACAAAGAATATTATAGACAATCTACGAGCGTATGCAGTGTCGAGATAGCAATAGCTTGAAATATGATAGCCGGAATAATTTTAAAAGATAATTATGACTATAACTTTGTTGACTAAAAACATAGAGCAACGCGGAACCCTGGCGACTCCGGGCCGCGTTGCTCTATGACTAAAAATGTACTACCTATTTTAGCTTGTATGCGACAAGAATGCCAGGAAAAAAGAAATTGCCGTTATGCTTATATTTTGCTTAAAATGTATTAAAACATGTAACATTAGCGTATATAACGTGATTAATTAAGGTTTTTTTTACGACAATACAAAAACAAGTTTACATACCGATGATGGGGATGGTTGGCCACCTTATTGTTGGGACCCAGTTGATTGGGTCTATATAAAAATACCGCATACGCGAAAAGGATAAAATACTTATACACTCACTCTTGCTAAAACCTAATATGTGCATCCTTTTCTTCATCCTTAGTGTCAAAATAGTAGCGAGTCTATATTATTCTTTGTCTAAGGTATAAAGTGACCATTTTTAAATGTTCCAGAATTCATTGCAGAGCAATGAAGTTCCATACCTATATAACCAATCAGTGTTAAAATGGGTATTGAATGAATACGCACGGATTAAAGTATTTACTATAGCTACCGACAAGTTATACTTCCATAAATTAAACTGAGACAATGTATTCAAAATATTGATTTATTAAAATGTGAGTTGTATATACGTTTATAAATAAATTTTTGTCATTTACTGTTAATATTTTATTTAGAACCCCCGCCCCTAACAGTTGATTGTTAGTTTAATGAGTCTTCATTTTAAATATAAAATAGCAATGCTGGGTAGCAAGTGGGAGTGCTCGTTTGCTATCGACCCCGAGCCTGTTGGTACCACCATCTCACCCATGAAGCACAACCTTGTGTTTTGGTTGCAGCAGGAGATAGCCGTTGATTCTTTCATTTCATATCAGAAATGAAATAGTGAGTAGTGGCTTAACAATACTCTCGGTATAGTTGAGTTCATGAGCGACGGTTACCGATTACCATCAGGTGAGGGGTGGCTCGTCTGCCACCGACCGCAATAAAAAAAAACAACTTCGGAAATAAGAACTCGACAATAACAGCCCGTGTTTTTTTTCTGCGATGGAAATAACGGATCGTGCTTTGTCAAATCATCTGCTATGGAATTCCAGGAGATTAAAATACTGCTCGTGACTGTTAAAATAAATAAATAAATATTCACGGACATTTTTTACACAAAGACCTCTGGTCCCAAACTAAGCTTAATGCTTGTGCTATGGGTATCAGATTACGGATATAATACATATACTACTTTTTTTTTGTAAATATATGTAATAGATAGAAAACACCCAGATGCAGTACAAATATTTGTGTCATTTATTATTTATGTTTTTTATTTGTTGTTATTTTTTTCGCACTTTGTTTTCATTATAATATGGCTAAGCCTGTCAAATGCTTAACAAATATATAAAAAATATCAAAAGAATATTCATATTTTGAAGCACTGTACATCGTAAATATGTCCCCGGTGTAGTAAAATCCATGAGATTCATCACAGCAATATTATTTGAGACAAGTTCTATACCTATATGGCGACATCTAACAATGCCGGTATAACTAAAATAATTCAGAAAAGTGCTACTAGAGTGCAGTCTTTGTGAAGGATATGGAAACTGATCCATAGCGCATGCGTTAGGTTATTATATTGCGTGGAATTCGTGACCCTACTATAAACAAACCATTAGATACATTAATAAATAATATCAAGTAAAGATAACGCTAGTAGCCAGCTACCGCATTGAGCGAGTGCATTTTATTAAGGTGGTAATACTGAGTATGGCTGAAGAAAATACAGAAACTACGAATACTGATGTGTCTGATGCGGAGAATACTTACGCTAGTTCTGGAAACGACCCTAAGAACATGCAAGAGGTCACGCTCTATGTTCAAACACTCTTACAGAATATGCAGGACAACTTCCAAAGCATGACCGATCAAATCATTAACCGTATCGATGAGATGGCTTCCCGTGTCGATGAATTGGAGAAGAACATTTCGGACATCATGGCGCAGGCTTCTGTTGAAGAGAAATAGCGTGGAGAAGAATGGTGGCATATTTTTATGATGTGGTTAGATTTACTGCAGCAATTTTAAAGTCAGAACCTTTGTTAATTTAAATAAGGTGTAGATTTTAATCTGAATCTGTTGAATATTAAATCAAACAAGTAAATACTATAGTTTTAATGAATATCATGAGCATGAGCTCAAGGTCTGTGAAAAATAATGCATCCTGAAGATTTCAATATTGTATATTAGTTTAAGATTTTAAGTATGGTTCATAGTTAAATGTATGTATACTATGTATAGATATACATCCGACACATTTCACTGGCGTCACCCAAGACGATAAGAAGAAATCTTTTACTGTAATTGATAGTCCAGAGTAAATGGTTATCTAGGTCCAAATCCTAAGCAATATAAATAATAAAATACCTTTTTTATGTTAAGGCGCAGCCGTGTGGGGCCGGTTTTAGAATTGTCCCACCCCTCTATCCATGGGAGTCGTAAGAGCCGACTGAGGGAATATCGGAGGAGTGGGCAGCAGCACTCTTCGAGTATTAACAACATCCACTGCGATCGCCAACTCGCCTGCCAAGCGTGGCGATTACGGCACTATCCCCCATTCTTGGGGAGGCCTAGGACCAGCAGTGAACGTTAAAAGGCTGATGGATGTTAAGGCGTGAAAAAATTTATCTAACTGCACACTGCGTTATTCTGGGCAAACAACAGGGTACTGTGGGGCTCTCATCCGCTAAATAAACTTGCCATGTGCCGTCTCCGCCTGTAGGCAATGGCGGACCAATGGAACTAGAAAATATTACTTTAGTGGTTCGTCGATGGTTTAGCCTTTCGGGTACCTTTTTTGCAACTTCGCAGGAAGCGTAGTGGGTGGCGGATGTTCCCCGGTCCATCCACCCGCGGCCTCATCTAGGGCTGCATAAAATGCAGATACTACCATCAAGAATCAATTATTTATTATATTTCGGCATGAGCCGTGCGAGAGCGGCCGCCGCGCTGACAAGCCTCAGTGACAGCTGGTGGAATTGCTCTCGAAAGAGCCACGGCCCGTCCAGAACCAGACCCAAACACTTGATCTGCGCGCAGATCCCGATTTGGAACTTCTTCACCGTGATCGAGGCGCCAGCAATTAGCTGACGTCGGGGCCCATGAAATAATAGTGCTTACTTATCCAGGGCCATCCTTAGCCCCAGCATCTGGATCCTCTTGACCACTTAAGGTGGTAAATAATAACATACCTACCATATTCGATGCCTGCCTGATTTTTGGCCAAATTAGATATCTAAGGTGTTTTTAAAGAAGAGTTATTACCTATACTACAAATCTGCTTCATTTTTCGACCTAATTTTCTCTATGTGTAAGTTATTTTTGTGAACAGGATTAGTTTAGTTTCGATTTATCTTTAGAATTTAATTCGCATAGTGGCGGTTGATATAAACTTCATAGCCGAGATCATATATTAAAATGATTAAAATATAGTGTAGTTGAGATAAATAATTTCTCTTTTTAAATAATGTACCAAATGGCTACTCTGTTTGAGTATTTGCCAATGACTTATTAAATTTAAGTACTTAGGTATATATATATGGGTTCTTCACAGGGAAGTTTATGGTCTTATTCATAATAACTTATCGGAGGGTTAAAAGCTCGCTAAAAGTATATTGTTAAAAAGTGTTATTCATAATCGTTCGATAACGCTAAAACGTTCATTAACTCTCCGATATAGTCTCTTTGATTTGTACAAGCTAGTTGCCTACTATAAACCTTCGATAAGCGTACCTATATTAGCAAAAAAACATGGCTGATTTTGGTCAGCTGATTATAATGTTTGAAATGACAATGTATTGTGTATTGACATTGATTTCTAATAGGTACATCCGACACGCATAATCTCATTTTTATTGTTATAAGAAGTTTACGTTTACGATTTTAAGTTAATTTTCTTAAATATGCAAGTTTTACAAACCCTGCAAAGTATTGCAGTGATTGAAAATCATGTCATCATTCGGCGCAGAACAGAGAAGAGGCAATCTTTTTTCTTTAGGGGATGAGGAATTCCGAGGTGCGCGTCGGGATACCTCCGCGTTGGTGCACCCCGGGCAGCGCCGTGAACTCGTCGCAGCAAAAGGGGGGACCTCTCGCTGCCGAGCGTCGTCAGAGCGATGCTCGGTAGCGACAGGAATAGGGCCGCGGTCGCTGCCTTCTGCGAGGAGGTTATCTCGCGGAAGGAAGCGGCGGAGAGGGCCAAGGAGGATACTTCCGCTGATCCAAACCGCCGTCAGCGACTGGGGCAGCGCAGGCGCGGTTATTTGCGCCTCATGCCGCCCTAGCTGAGGCTGCGGGTGGATGGACCGGGGAACGTCCGCAACCGGCAAGGCCTCCCACGAAGGTGCGGCGCCCCGTGTGCGGATGCGTCGCACCTTCGTCGCTCAGTAGAGGATACCTGAAAGGGTAAGCCGCCGGCGGGCCACTGAAGTAATCCAACACAGTACCAGTGGTCCGTCAATACGGGCGGAGAGACGGCACACGGCGGGTTTCTTTAGTGGGTGCGGGCCCCACACTACCCTGTTCGTTGCCCCGAACGACGGGGTGTGCGGTTAACTTTAGTTCGCGAAGACTTGCAGCTTTTAATATTATCATTCATTTTAAAATAATTTTAAATAATAAATCCTAATAATTTTATCTTCTTGTTTGTTGTTTATATATCTTCTTGTTTAATGGGTTTTGTTGTGTCAGTGTGAGCAAATTTCGCTGTTGTTTATGTAATAATTTTATTATTTTTGTTAATGTGACACAATCAAAAATTAAAACGTTTGACAATGACAAGTTTAAACTTATGAAAATATTTTTCAACCATTCACATTTCACCATTTTTTCTACGAAATTGCAACATTATGTACATTAAAGACATTTTAGTTATCGGAGGTTTATCAAACGATTATGAATAAAGATTTTTATCGAACGTTTGATAGGCATATAAAACGTTTTAACTAATATAGGTTTATAACTTCGATAAGCATTTTGTTATGTTTGTATGTGGCTCATGAACTCGACACAAGAATCGAGCCTGTATCCTGACATCAAGCCCGACACTCACCCTGGATCCTGTTGGTACCCCAGTGACGTGCGTAAACATGCATTTTGGACCGTGTTAACAAATAAAAAGGACCGCTTCTTGTGGCGTTCTCTTAGAGAGACCTATTATGTACAGCAGTGGATGTTTAATGACTGATGGATGGAATAAAATATTATTATATACTTGTTTTTAGTTATCGTAATACCTCACTTTCAAATCTTTTTCTACTGATGTCATCACATCACAAACTTATATAGTATATTTGGACTTAGAATGAACGTCTATACCCAGGATTAAATTATTACTTATTTTTCAAGCTTTTTACAACCCAAATCTATTCAATAAAGTGTTAAGGCCTTAATTTTCTGTTTGTTTAAAAAGAAGGCATGCCTGATTGATCTATCAACCACTAGCTCATATGACTGAATGGATTGGGTTGCAATTTGACACTCATAGATATAATTATAGGTACAGGTAGATAAAGATTTACGCAATTAAAAAAACCTTTGTCCACCCAAAAATTTATAGAGCGCTTGAAGGACTGAAGTATCGATATCGATGTTTATTACGCGCTTCCCTCGCAGGAATTACGCCATTTTATGATTTCAAAGAATTGGCTCGGTAAATTTGTAGTCATTTCCTCTCCCCCTTATAGAGCTCGATGGATTGTTATTGTAGTTTTATCTGGGCCGGATTTTTCATCACCATGTAAGCTATGTACGTCAGTAGAATACCGTATAATCTTATTTTTTTGTAATTAGATTATGCACTGTGCAAACGATTGTGCCATAGACAAAGTACTTATTGTGTCCGCTAAGGACATTCAGAACATAATATTTTAAGCAGCCTTTTTCTATGTCCATGTGGTTCCTGCTATTCAAATATATCGTTTTTTTTTTTTAATGAATTGCTTCTCAGGCTAAATTGCTTCTATTTTTCTTTGTGTCTCACTTAGTTTAATTTTTTTTTCTTTCGAGTCATCATCACTTTTACAGCTCAACTACTATAAAATTGTTTGTAAAATCTTCCTTCTAAACTTGCGAGTTGGTGGTATATATGTATGTATTAATAGTCTATACGTTATTATTCTTAGTTCAATATTTATATTATTTTTATTGAAATATTTTTAATAATCTCAAGATATTATGGATGATCACATTGATTTCAACGATAGCTTCTTTACTTGCTCCTCTTTGTCTGATAGTTTCATAAGTGCTGGTGGGGATTCTGCAGATATTTTAACCTTGCATGACCAAATTCACTCAATCATGTCAGTATTTCCTAAGAATTTTAACTTGGTCCACATTAATGCGCAGAGTGTTCCTGGTCACTATTCCGACCTTCTGGCTACATTCAGCAGTGCTAATCTCGATGCCATATTAATTTCTGGATCTTTTCTCAAACCTTCTCTTCCATCTACTCATTATTCACTGCCTGGTTTCGTCCTAGTTCGAAACGACAGAACGGGTAAAAGAGGTGGTGGAGTGGCCATCTACTTACGTGCTGATATTCCTTACAAAATTATCAGTGAATCTTTATCTCAATACTCCCAGTCGGCAGAATACCTGTTCCTTGAAATTACACTGCTTCACAGTAAAATTATGCTAGGAGTATTCTACAGCCCAAATCTCCATATTGATTATTTTAATTCTTTGGATAATATCTTGCACGAAGTTTGTCCAACCTATGACAATATAGTGATAATGGGAGATTTCAACACATGTTTAATAAAAAATTACATTAGATCACATAAGTTAACTTCATTACTATCTTCTCACAACCTTCAAACTTTACCTCTATCTCCTACCCATCACTCTCCTAACTCTACCCCATCTTTGTTGGATCTTATAATTGTCTCTTCTCCTGATAAAATCATACTTTCGGCCAACTGTCTGCTCCTTTCTCTTACCACGACCTTCTCTACACCTCTTATCGTATTCGTCCTCCTAAACGTAAACCGGAATTTCGCCTTCTACGAAATCTTAAGGGTTTGGATCTAAATGCATTGCAACGTGATGCGAGTGCTATTGATTGGACATGTGTGTATGAGTGTACAGACATCAACGTTATGATTGATATCTTTAATGCAAATGTCACAAACTTATTTAATAAGCATGCTCTAATTCGGCGTATCAAAATCAAGCATAACCCATCTCCTTGGCTAAGTGATAATATCAAAAACTGTATGGCTCTCAGGGACAAAGCTAAACGTAATTATAAGAGAAATCCTACGGAATATAAGCATTACTTATATAAAAACCTGCGTAATCGCTGTAGTAGAATGTGTCGTGATGCTAAAAAGCAATATTTCCAGGCAGCGCTCGAGAATCGTAGCTCGCCTGATGTTTGGAGATTTCTAAAAACTGTGGGCATCGGAAAATCTTCTCCTTGTGGTAGGGATATTGATTTAAACTCAATAAATAAACATTTTACTGATGCTCCTCTATCTCTGGATGGTATTGTCAAGGCCAGGACCTTATTGTCAATCTCAAGATTACCAACACCACAAGTCTCACCCTTCACTCTAAGTCTAGTCTCAGAGACTGATGTACTTAGATCTATATCATCTATCACTTCTTCAGCTGTTGGTTACGACAGTTTAGGTTCCAGTATGATTAATCCTATTCTATCAGTAGTACTTCCTGTTCTTATATTTATATTTAATTCTTCCCTCTCCTATGGTTCTTTCCCTAATTTCTGGAAACGTGCCCATATTATACCTCTTCCAAAAGTTTCAAATCCTACTACACCTTCTCACTTTCGACCAATCTCTATACTGCGTTTTCTGTCAAAAGTTCTTGAGCACATTGTTCACCGACAACTTTCGTCACATATAAATAACCACAACCTACTTAGTAAGTTTCAGTCTGGTTTCCGTCCTGGCCACAGTACCGTAACAGCATTTCTCAAAGTTACTGACGATATCCGCTGGGCTATGGAGAATAAATTATTGAACATACTCGTACTACTTGACTTCAGTAGTGCTTTTAACTCAGTTGATTTTGATATACTGCTTGGCATACTCAAATCTCTAAACATTTCTCCTGCTAGTATCACCTGGTTCGATTCCTATCTCCGAGGGCGTTCGCAGTGCGTGCGTCTTGATGATACTTTCTCTGAATGTAACCTTAGTGTGGGTCTACCTCAAGGAGGGGTTCTCTCCCCTCTCTTATTATCTATTTTCATAAATTCTGTCACAAAGCTCACATCTTCAAATTTTCATCTTTATGCGGATGATCTTCAATTGTATTCACACTTCACAGAATCTGACGCACCATCAGCCCTCACAGCAATTAATAGTGATTTAAGTCGTATAGATACGTGGGTTAAAAACTACGGTCTACTCTTAAATCCTAACAAATCCCAGGCCATAATAATAGGCAGCCGACATTTTCGTAGTAGGTTGCAAGTTTTTTCACTGGTGCCTTTTAATCTGTCTGGGACTTTGATTCCATTGTCGGATTCTGTTAAAAATTTAGGTATGTTATTGACACCACTTTGTCATGGAACCGACAAGTTAATGAGGTCAGTAAAAAAGTATATTATACCTTTCATTAATTGAAAAGCCTTTAGTATTTCTTACCCTTGAAAACAAAAATTACTCTTGCTCAATCACTTATTCAACCCATTATTGACTATGCAGATGCCTGCTATTTGGATGCCACCGAGGAGCTCATAGATAAGCTTGAGAGGCTGCAAAACCTGTGTATACGCTTTGTGTTTAATTTAAAAAGTACGATCATGTCGTATACTCCCACCTTCGCAAAGAACTCAAGTGGCTTCCAATCCGCCTTCGCAGGAACACTCGTTTGCTATGTATTTTATTTAATATCTTACACAATCCTGATGCTCCTTCTTATCTGCGTGAGCGGTTTTCCTTTGTT
The DNA here is from genome assembly GCA_948253155.1 of Leucoma salicis. Lineage (NCBI taxonomy): Eukaryota > Metazoa > Arthropoda > Insecta > Lepidoptera > Erebidae > Leucoma > Leucoma salicis. The sequence goes on from OX411803.1 coordinate 26,839,957, forward strand.
CGGTCTAATGATGCGACCTACAGGACTAATCTTCGCACTATGCTAAAATTCCGTACACACAAAAGTGATTTTTATTCTTATTCTTTTTCGGTGCATGCGGTTAAACTGTGGAATGAACTCCCATCCAGCATAAGAGAATCTACCACTACCTCTTCATCTTCTTCTTGTTTAATGGCTCTTGTCGTGGCAGTGTGAGCACAATTTCGCCTACCTCTTCATTCAAACATAAGGTTCGTCAACATTATCTGTCAACTATTCCATAATCTATACCTAAATCTTTCATCATTACTTATATATTTAAGTATATTTTATTGTATAGTTACGTATCATTCAGATATTTATGTAGTTATATGTTATATATGTATGTATGTATATTTACTGTATGTATTAGTATAATATATGTATGTATATCTATCCTACACACAATCATATTCACGCTATCCTCTCGCTGGTCTGCTGGAAGAGATTTCTATTAGAAATAAGCAGTACCTTTGTACTATTACTATATTTATCCGTTCATGTATTGTGGTTAAAATCTCTGTGTGTACATAAATAAATAAATAAATAACTTAGACATTACCGTAGAACATGGCAACTTTGCCCTAAAAATGAAAATATTTTTGCATTAGTTGGAATTATATTGTAAAATCTTAACGTTTTGATGTGAAACATCTAATGCGGAGGGAGGGTAAAATCGGCTGTTAGCGTGGCGACGCTTTTATTGTACTTGTACCGTTCAAATTTTGTAAGTTATATTTGACACACTTCCCCGTTTCCGATTGAGCTGAAATTTTACACGCACGTGTATATCATGTGACAAATATTATGATGACATGGAGCTGATCTGATGATGGAACTGGAAGGTGGATATAGGAACTCTATAATGAATCGTGGACATTTGGCAACTTTGCCAACTCTCCTTTATTGCAAGATATAAAAATATTTTAGAAATGTTTTAATAAAGAAATAGGTATATGTAGTAAGGCATGAAATTATGAGAGGAATAAACATATTCGATGTCCTTCAAAATTGACCGGGCAAAGTCATAAAGCCGCGTAGAATTTTTTTTTCACCGCAATGATCTATGTCCAAGGGCTGCCAACAATGAAGAAATGCTAAGTTTAAATCTTTACTAAATAAAAAAAAAACTTTTTATACGGAATATTTTAATCGATACAATAAAATTACTATTTAGCTTTAAATGAGCACAACGTGTGGAATTTTCTTCTAGGCGGCTAATTACCTATCTAACAAAAACTGCAATGACAATATTTCTAAATTGTACGTTAGTCAATGAAATGAAAGATGTTTAGGGAGCAGGGTGCCCAAGGACCACGTCTGCTACCATAACAGGCCTGTGTTACCAATTGACAGCATCTTAAAAATGTAAAAAAAACGGTATGCTAAATTATTTGTTCGTGTCTGCCTCTTGGACTGATGGTCAGAAACATCTTCAAAACGAGGAACATCGAAGTAGCTGACGTCCAGCCCTCTGACTTTTTAAGTAATTAAAATTTTTTTTATGATTTAAAAATGTGTATATGAAATGTTCACTTGGCAGACCCGAATTGTTTGATTAATGACGACATAAAAAACCATAGAAAAATAATCTGCCACCATGGTAGCGCTGCGTTTTCAATTGACAGCGCTTCAAAAGTGTAAAGAAAAAAAGTTTGCTAAATAATTTATTCGTGTCTGCCTTTTGGACTGATGGTCAGAATGTAATAAAATAATAAAAGAGGGTCCTCTTTATGTTTTTCCTAAATTTAATGATTTTTTTAATTTGAAATAATATTTGGAGTCAAACGAAACCCACGATTCATTGGACATCCAAATCCGAGGAGGTCAGGCCAATGACCACGTGATTTGACTTGGAATGCCCCATAGAAAAACCCCAAATACCTGGGGAATTATACCGTTGTCACTCTCTTCTCTCTAAGATATAAAGAACGAAAGAAAGACAAACTTTTGAAAAAAAAAAAATTAAATTGGTTTGGTCTTGTAAAATCTCTGGACTGTCTGGACGTCTGCCTCTTCGATGTTTATCGTTTTAAGGATGATTTGACCATCAGTCCAAGAAGCAGAAGCGAACAAATTGTGGTAGATCCTTGCTTATCCCAGCATGAATGGGCCTGCTCGAAAAGGAAACCTCTCACAGAAAATCAGCGTTAAACAACGGCTGATACTAATACTGTTTTATTTCGTGTGGTGAATGAGAGTACCAGAGGCCCAAATCCCCCCCTTATCCTTTGTCTCCACCTCCTATCCCTTTTCTTGGAGTTACAACATGCGAGTGATACCTCTGGTGTTGCTAGCGTCTATTCTATAGGCTTCCCGCCAGTCCGCCAGACCGCTTACCATCAGTTGGGCCGTATGCTTGTTTGCTACCCGCGTAGTATAAAAATATATATATATATATATATGCTGTTAACATACAACGCTGTAATATAATGTAATACGCCTGCAATACAAACATTCTCTCCAAGAAATAAATAGTAACTAAGAGAAATTATAAAATTTATTCTCAAACATATACATATAATATTTACTATGCCAAACGAAATGTACTTACAAATTTATGTTCACATATAAAGTTGTACATTTCGTTAGTTAGAGAGAGAGAGTTAATCGTTGTAGATTAATTAAAAATCATTAGTGCCAACCCTACACAAAAAATAGGTTAGCAATGTCGTCAACAATAGCCCAAAAACATACATGTGACTTTGCCCACCCACATATTTTAAAATACACTCGGTTTTTGGTGGCAAATACAAATTCAATATTATTAATTTCGTATGTAATAACAACGACAAAAAAATTAATTACCTGGTGTAACTCCAACTATCATTTTTTGGTAAAGTTTTTGTACTGGTTTTTGCCCGCGAAAAAACACTACCTGTTTGCACCAGCTCTGACAGGCAACTAAAGTGACATTCGTAGCACAGAGCCCCGTAGTGTTGTCCAAAAAATAATGAATTATTCACCACAGATAAAACAATATATCTTTATAAGGCCAAATTTGCTATGTATCAATTTAACCAAAAAGTACACACGACTGGGTAAAGTCAAACCTCAAAGGCAAAGTTGCCATGTTCTACGGTACCTAATTTCTGAATTATGTATATTTACAGCTTGACATAAATATTACTTCTTCTTCTTGATTTATGGCTGTTGCAGGAGTATGTCCACAACTTTGCCAATGTCACGTTAGGTATACAAATTTGATTGAAACTTACCGCAAAATGTCAAAGCTGCAGAAATCGAAATTAACCAATAATTTTGTCACTGACACAGAGATCGCGCGTAAACGTCCGCCATGATTTCGAACAACTGTCGTGTATGCAATGCGCGTCAGCAGCATCGCCTTACTGTATTTGTGTGAGTGTGAGAGTAGTGGGGCATTTTCTCAATTGAGGCGTATTACCCGGTTTTACTCTATACATAAACACCAAAACGATTGTAAGCCACGGTGGACAATATCAATGGATATTTATTGCTCAAACATAAGTGCACTGACTATATGAGACCAGTGGGCATAGCTAAGTTGCATTATATGACCGCTAATGATATAAGTAGTAGTTTAATTTACAAAATTATGAGAGTTAGTATTTTTTGAGCTTTTTTCTAAAAAGAAAAATAGGTACTCAGTAGCCGCCTGGAGTTTGAAAATGTGCCCGGTAGACGTCAATAGGCTCGCCCCCTATAACACAGCTGGCGAATCGTGGGTGGTGTAATACACCTCTGCCTACTCCTTCGGGGAATACAGGCGTGATGCTGTGTTTAGTGTTTTTAACAAAATAGTTCCTATATTAATATTAATTTATTTACGCGAGCGAGGCCGCAAGTAACAGCTAGTTTAAATAAAAATGAATTGAGTGTTGCTAAATGCAAGGACTGAACAAAAATTTTTGTTGTCATTTTTTTAAGGACAGATACTTTATCAGCGCACGTGTCGTTTTTCTCCATATTATTGTTTTTAAACATTCGAACCTGTTATACATTGATCGAAGTTGATTAACTAGTTGCACAAAACAATTTATTATTTGTGAACGTATTGATGAAATGAAACTACTGTTTGCATACCTAATAATTTTGTGTGAACAACAACGATTGATAACGTTAAATTAAATATTGAACTACCTACCGCCGAAATTATTATACATATTATATACTATATATACTTACATTATAAAATTATGCACTTCTAGGAACTTTATTATTCACCCTCGTACACTGATGAACTGCTAGCTTATTCTTAAATTAATTGACTCAAAAGCAATAAAAAGGTATTTGTAAAGATTAGCTTAAAAAAACGGCCAAGTGCGAGTCGGCCTCGCGCACGAAGGGTTCGGTACCATTGAGGGTAAACAACATTACACTATTGTATTGTACAGACAGCAAAAACGAGTAAAGAAACACGTTTGTGTATAGAAGCCCCCCTTAAATATTAATTTTATTTTCAATTAATTATTTATTTTTGAAGTTAATATATAGGTAACTAAATAATCGGTAAACATTTCAAGCGTCTACCTGTTACCGTTATCAATAGCGAACAAAAAAGGGCAATAAAATCACGTTTGTTGTATGAGATTAAATATTTGCTGTTAGCGTGGCGACGCTTTTATTTTACTTGTTCCGTTCAAATATTGCAAGTTAGATTTGACACACTTGCCGTTTTCCGATTAAGCTGAAATTTTACACACATGTGTATATCGCGTGACAATGCAATATTACGATGACTTGGAGCTGATCTGATGATGAAACCGGAAGGTGGACATAGGAACTCTATAATGAAATGGCGCAACTCCATCGAGTTTGGGCTCGTATGATTCGTCTTGACGAGTACTTTGCCTCTAGATGGTATCCAAGGGCTGATGATGAAGCTGGAAGGTGGCCACAGTAACTCTATAATGAAACGACGCAACCCCATCGAGTTTGGACACGTTTTATTCGTCTTGATGAGTACTTTGTCTTTAGATAGTATGCAGGGTCTGATGATGGAGCTGGAAGGTGGCCATTTAAAACTCTGTAATTAAATGGCACAACTCCATCGAGTTAGGGCATTTTCGAAATGTCTTGACTAGTACTTCAGTCCTAGATGATATCCAGGGTCTGATGATGGAGCTGGAAGGTGGCCACAATAACTGTAATGAAAAGACGCAACCCCATCGAGTTTGGAAACGTTTGATTCATCTTGACGAGTACTTTGTCTTTAGATGGTATCCAGGGTCTGATGATGGAGCTAGAAGGTGACCATAGGAACTCCGTTATAAAATGACATAACTCCATCGAGTTTGGGCTCGTATGATTTGTCTTGACGAGTACTTTGTCGCTAGATGGTATCCAGGGTCTGACGATGGAGCTGGAAGATGGTCACAGTAACTCTGTAATGAAACGACGCAACCCCATCGAGCTTGGACACGTTTGATTCGTTTTGATGAGTACTAGTACTACTGTCTTTAGATAGTATCCAGGGTCTGATGATGGAGCTGGAAGGTGGCCATGTGAAGCTCTGTAATTAAATGGCGCAACTCCATCGAGTTAGGGCATGTTTCAAATGTCTTGAATAGTACTTCAGTCCTAGATGACATCCAGGGTCTGACGATGGAGCTGGAAAATGGTCACAGTAACTTTGCAATGAAACGACGCAACGCCATCGATTTTGGAATCGTTTGATTCGTCTTAACGAATACTTTGTTTTTAGGTGGTATCTAGGGTCTGATGATAAAGCTAGAAGGTAGCCATAGGAACTCCGTTATAAAACGACATAACTCCATCGAGTTTGGGCTCGTATGATTTGTCTTGACGAGTACTTTGTCTCTAGATGGTATCCAGGGTCTGACGATGGAGCTGGAAGGTGGTCACAGTAACTCTGTAATGAAACAACGCAACTCTATCGAATTTATTCTCGTTTGATTCGGCTTGAGGAGTACTTTGTCAAGTTATGATCATTTTATTTCTACAAAATAATTTCGATGTTTTCACATCTTGTAGACGTCCCGCGACTTCTTGTTTTATTTTAATTTCATTTTTGGTATTTATTGTTATAGCGGCAACAGAAATACATCATTTGGGAAAAATTCAACTGTCTAGCTATCGTCCTTCTTGAGATATAGCCTGGTGACAGACGGACGGACAGACAGAGCAAAAACGAGTAAAGAAACGCGTTTATGTATGGGAGGCCCCCTTAAATGTTTGTTACATTTTAATTTAATTATTTATTTTTAAAGTGAATATATAATTAAATATTCTGTGAATATTTCAAGCGTTTACCTGTTGCCGTTATCAATAGCGAGCAGAAAAGGGCAAAATAATCACGTTTGTTGTATGGGAGCCTCCCTAAAACATTGTTTTTTTTTGTTTTTAGTATTTGTTGTTATAGCGGCAACAGTAATACATAATTTATGAAAATTTCAACTGTCTAGCTATCGCCGTTCTTGAGATACGGCCTGGTGACAGACGGACGGACAGACAGACGTTGTATGGGAGCCAGAAAGAACAGAAATACATTATTTGTGAAAATTTCAACTGTCTAGCTATCGCCGTTCTTGAGATACAGCCTGGTGACAGACGGACGGACAGACAGACAGCGAAGTCTTAGTAATAGGGTCCCGTTTTGACCCTTTGGGTACGGAACCCTAAAAAGAAGTCAGTCTTATTTTCTTGGCTATTTTTAAATCTTCGCTTCTCAAAAGACAAACGATTTTCTCGATTTATTTTTTACCTTTCAACCTTAATTGTTTTGTGGCATTAGTCAAATAATAAGGAAACGTTTATTAAAAACAAAATTCAAATGACAACCATTTTTTTAATTCTAATAAAACAGAAGTTTTGCTCATGGCCACTCACTCACTATTACCTACGTGCTGATCGTAATATATTATAATAATTATATTGATCATGGTAACGATGAATACGGTGGCCAATATTGAGAACGTTATATATACAGGGTTATATTAACTAACGAAAAACCTAAACTAACTAACTAACCAAAACCTAACAACCTAACTGCCTCGGTGGTGTAGCGGTAGGGTATGCGACTGCTAATCATGAGGTCTCGGGTTCGATCCCCGGGTCGGGCAATGTTATTGAGCTTTTTCCTAAAAAGAAAAATTCTCAGTAGCAGCCCGGAGTTTGGAAATGTGCCCGGTAGACGTCAATAGGCTCGCCCCCTATTACGTGGGACTTAAACATAGCTGGCGAGTCGTGGGTGTGTAATACACCTCTGCCTACCCCTTCGGGGAATACAGGCGTGATGCTATGTTTTTAAAAACCTTTACTAGACTAGGTCCCCTGTAAAACTGACAACTTTAGTTCTATGACTTTTGCCAAAACGTAATACCTACATCCCAAGAAAAATACACAATTAGTATTAGTGGGGAGTTCTGTCAATTGAAAGCTCTATGTCTAATAAATAACTACATTTCATTCATTCGATACCTACTGGCGTAAGTCGCAGTCAGCTGAGTAGCACTCACCTACGCAATCGCCCGGCAGAGTTACGTGTAACGATAGTACCGCGTAGCAGAAAGCTTATCAGGCCTTTTTTTTTGGTAAGGCGGGAAAAAATGTACCTAACCGCACACCCCGTCGTTTAGGGCAACGAACAGGGTAGTGTGGGGCCCTCCCCACTATATAAGTCCGCTGTGTGCCGTCTCTCCGCCTGTATTGGCAGGCCACTGAACCATGTTACATTACTTCAGTGGTAAGCTTATCAACCCTAGCCCTCTACATAAATTAGTAGATATTTCAAAATATCTAAGATCTTTACTTGTCTGGGCACTGAATCCACAAGACATGTTGTACCCATGCCATTAACAGGCCCCTAGATAATTAAATAAGTACCCAGCATACTTTTGTGATTTTATCGATCTACAAAACAAGTGACAATTGAGTAGGTAGTAGAAGCAAGCTAGGTACCTACGTACTTACCAAATATTTTGAGAATCTCGTTTCAGGATAAACATAACTTTTTTTAATTGTTAATGGTGGCAGACGAGCCACTGCCCCCCTAATGGTAAGTGGCAAGCATTACTTATGGACCCAAGAGTACTGTCAAGCCGCTGGCTACAATTTCATTTCTCAGCTATTAATCAAAGAATAGACGGCCATCTCCTGCTACAGCCAAAACACACTGACGTGCTCCATGACCGGTTACACAGAAGACAGTGGTAGGTAACGATCCGCTCGGGCCCGATAGCAAGTGAATAGTCTCACATGGTACCCAGCCCTACCACCAGTAATACAATGGGTGATAATTGCTTACTACCCTTAGTCGCTATTTACGACACCCGCGGGAAAGGATGGGGTGGTGACACTTGTATTCCTAGTCAGTCACCATACCGACAGACATCAATACCTATTAATCCACACACACACACACACAGTGAAAAACTCATTACGCGTTATTGTACAATACCGATATGTCAGACGTCATGTTAAAAAGACAACTAACATAATTATTATTTTCATATAGTGTAAAAAACAACACAAAGATCTTGTACTGAGCAATAGCAAAATAAGTTCTTCACAACGTCCACTAGGAAACGTACCGTCTAACTCTTCTAAGTGACCAACTTCATTTATGAAGAATTAAATTTACCTTTTTTTTTATTTTAGGTGGCCAAAAATGTCCTTCCGCACACCCCGCTTCCCGGGGAGACAACGGAGTAGTGTGGGGCTCTCACCCACTAAAAACCCACCGTGCGCGTCCACCCGCCCTTGCTACGGCGGATCACGGGTACCGCGTCGTTTCGACCGCGATTCGCAGGCGGCAGCCCCTTCGGGCACCCTCTCTTGAGCGAAGCCTCGCGCACTTGGGCGTCGCACCTTCGCGGTAGGCTTCCGCGGACGGCAGGGTACTCCCCGACCCCATCGTCCGCAGCCTCGGCTAGGGCGGCATCAGGCGCAGGTAAGCGAGCGCACGCCGCCCCGCGCGCCAGCGGCGAATCGGGTCCGCAAAGGAGGATTCCTCCCGGGCCCTCTCCGCCACCTCCTTTCGCGAGATGGCAGCCTCGCAGAAGGCGGCGACCGCGGTCCAGGCCCTGTCACTGCCAACCATCGCTCGCGCAACGGCCGGCAGCGACAGGTCCACGCCTATGACTGCAACCAGTTCCCGGCGCTGCACATCCCAGGCCGGGCACGACTCAAGCGTGTGCTGTGCTGAGTCCTTGTCGCAGCCGCAGTGGTGACAGCCTGGAGTCGTCTCCCTCCTAGCGATCATGTGCAGGTATTTGCCGAAGCAACCATGCCACTACAAAACCTGCACCAACCGGAAGGTGAGGACCCCGTGCTGTCGCCCTGCCCATTCTTCCAATATCGGCTGGAGCGCCCCCACGGTCCAGAGACCAGCCCGGGGCGTCTGCAGCCGAGATTTCCACTTTAGGACGGTGGCGCGGCGGGCATCTTCCCGCCACGACCTACATAAATCTTGTTCCTAAGTTATATTACTACGATATAATGAAGCTTTTGCCATGTTAATCAAAGTAATTACAGGATTTTAAAATTTATTTAAATAGCAAGTAGAAATAAATAATTAAATACGAATAATTAAATACGATACTTGCTTTGTGTGACCGCTGGACGATTATATTTGCTCATTGGATATCTGTTGTGTTTTAGATTAGGCATTGGTTTTATGGATTGAGTGGACTATGTATGTCCGCTGGACAGTTCATTGGAGCGGGCTATGGATAGGTTTGCTGGATTGAGTGGACTATGTATGCCCGCTAGACAGTTCATTGGAGCGGGCTATGGATTGTTTTGCTAGATTGAGTGGACTATGTATGTCCGCTGGACTGTTCATGGGAGCGAGCTATGAATTGCTTTGCTGGATTGAGTGGACTATGTATGTCCGTTGGATAATGATTAGTGGACGAGGTATGCATGCTCGCAGGCATATCGAGTGGTTATGTGGGCCACTTGTGTGTTGAGTGAGCTGTATACTTTCGTCGGATTTTTGAGTAAGCTATGTGTGCTTACAGGATATAATTATGTACTTATGTTTTGTATAGATATCCACTTTCTGAATGCAGTGTATAAAGAATTGGACCTTGGATGCAGCTATAGAAGTACGGTTTTGTTACAAAAGGCAACTAACAGGTAGTTGAAAATAAAAATGGAATCGAGAGGATATTTAAAAATCGAAATGATGGTAAGACTAAAACAAGGTCAGTAGAAAATATTGTTAAAATTAATGTCATTTGAATACATACACAAATGCAAATCTTTCCTCTTTATAATATTAGTTTGTATCGGAGTTACTATTGCATATTATAACATATAAAAATAGTTATTGTGTTATAACTGTTACAGTAGACGTATTATATTACGGATTTTTGTGGGTATTGATATCTATAAAACTGTAAGAACACCACTTTGCTCTATTGTCAATTATTTCCGCAGCGTACGCGTTAAAAGGATTCCTTTTTGGTATTTTTTTTCACACGTTCGATTACATTATCGATGTTTTCATACAGATCCTAAACTTTTTTTGAAAATATTCTACCACCTATGTTCATTAAGGATAATGTAGGATTCTAATGGTGAAATATTTTTTCCACACATCGGGTCCACTAGTTCGGAAACTATTCAATGCAAACAAACAATCAAATTTTTTATAATATTAGTATAGATATATACATGTTATATATGATTGTGTATAAGTATTTAGAAATTTTTATATTTTTAGCATTTAACATGCTTAGTTTCCACTTTGTGGTTAATGGGTATAAGTATTTTAATGTCTTCGTTCTATAATGAATGCCAGCGTATTGGCAGCCAGATCAGTTGTGGTAGCCTGGTGTGGCTTTACGATTCAAAGTGTTCAAATGATATATGCAAGTAGATTGGTGCTTCACTATTCTCTTGTCATAGTTTTCAATTTAATTGAATTATAATCTCAAAGTTGCGTATTTCCAACGCTAGAGTACTCTACTAAATTTATACGTGTTTCAAATTTAGAAATATTTATGGTCTTATTCATAACAAAATGCTTATCGAAGGTATAAACTTATATTAGTTAAAACTTCTTTTAAGCCTATCAAACGTTCGATAAAAATCTTTATTCATAATCGTTTGATAAACCTCCGATAACTAAAATGTCTTTAATGTACATAATGTTGCAATTTCGTAGAAAAATTTGTGAAATGTGAATGGTAGAAAATTATTTTCATAAGTTTATCTATGGATTGTTACTTGTCATTTTCAAATGTTTTAATTTTTGATTGTGTTACTTTAACAAAAATAATAAAATTATTACTCTTTAGTATATACGCCGATTGATGACATGATTTTCAATCACCGCAATACTTTGCAGGGTTTGTAAAGCTTAGTCGGCGCAGCGTCCGCCCTTGCACGGCTCATGGCCAACAATGCGTGCCGACGGCTTTACGTGGGGGTGCTCCGGTCGATGGCGCTGTATGGCGCACCCGTGTGGGCGGGGTCCCTGGACGCACTGAACAGGGCTCTTCTGTGGAGACCACAGAGAGTCGTTACGTCCAGGGTCATACGTGGATACCGCACGGTGTCGACGGAGACGGCCTGCGCGTTGGCTGGAATCCCCCCGTGGGACTTGGAGGCGAAGGTGCTCGCAGAGGTGTATCGGCGGGCGTCGCAAGAGCGGGAGGGGGGTGGACACCCTCTACCCAGGGAGGTGGCCAGGAGCTGCCATGGCCAAGTGGAGGGCACGGTTGGAGATGCCCCGGCCTGGTTTTTGGACCGTAGGGGCGCTCCAGCTCGTGCTGGAAGAGTGGGCGGGACGTACCTTCCGACTGGTGCAGGTGCTGTCGGGGCACGGTTGCTTCGGCAGATATTTGCACATAGTCGCAAGAAGGGAAGCGACTCCGGGCTGTCACCACTGCGGCTGTGACGTGGACACGGCGCGGCCACGCTCGAGTCGTGCCCGGCTTGGGTCGAGCAGCGCCGTGAACTCGTCGTGAAAATAGGGGGGGACCTCTCGCTGCCCAGCGTCGTAAGAGCGATGCTTAGCAGCGACAGGAACTGGGCCGCGGTCGCTCCGTTTTTCCGTGTGCGGATGCGTCGCTTAGTAGAGGGTACCCGAAAGGGTAAGCCGTCGGCAGACCACCGAAGGAATGTAACATGGTTCCAGTGATTCTAAACGTTTTTACGGGATTTATACCATGCAACTGTTGCTCCGTGATCATGGCGCTTGCAACAGTGCCGAAATATCGGAAACTCGTAAGTAAAAATTTACATGGTATAAATCCCGTAAAAACGTTTAGAAATATAAGTGACCATGAAAGTTTGAAATTCTATATAGTTCCAGTGGCCCACCAATAAAGGCGGAGAGACGGCACACGGCGGGTTTCTTTAGTGGGTGAAGGCCTCACACTACCCTGTTCGTTGCCCTGAACGACGGGGTGTGCCGTTAGGAACATTTTTTCCCGCCTTAACAAAAAAATAAGGGATTTAGGGTTTTCAAAAAGAAAGTTAACGTAAAGTCGTAAACGTAAACTTCTTATAACAATAAAAATGAGATTATGCGTGTCGCATGTACCTATTAGAAATCAATGTCAATACACAATCAAAGAGTATATAACTATATACACAATAAATTGTCATTTCAAAAATCATAATCAGCTGACCAAAATCAGCCATGTTTTTTTGCTAATATACGCTTATCGAAGGTTTATAGTAGGCTACTAGCTTGTATAAATCAAAGAGAATATATCGGAGAGTTAATGAACGTTTTAGCGTTATCGAACGATTATGAATAACACTTTTTGACAATCTACTTTTAGCGAGCTTTTAAACCTCCGATAAGTTATTATGAATAAGACCATTAAACTATTCATTTTATATAATACAATAAAGATAATTGTGTGTTATGTTATTATTAAAATGGAATCAGAAGGACAATTTAAGTCTAATTAAAGCAGTGACATCTATTAACTACAAACACGGCCGGCTAATCGGATGTAAAATGAGTTCTTTCTAAATATTTTCAGTGATTTCATGTTATAACCATTAACTTTGGTTGTTTCTTATTTTGATGTGTTTAGTTGTGTTAAATATTTTTATTGTTACGTTGATATTTGTGTAGTTTTAAACTTAAGTGAATTTGGACTCCTTGAGAAACATTGGTTGTTTTGTTTACATGCTGTCTCAATATAAACGGGGTACCTATAGCTTTCAGTAATATTACTTTTTTTAGTGTTGTAAGTGTAAAGTGATAAATCTGGGACGCATGGTTCGGATCGGTAGGTGCCTTGGGAAAGGCGATTTATATTTTCATGAAATGAAATACTTATTTGCAAGAATTTTGGTTACAACATTGCCGAGGTGTTAGTATCTCGTATTATATCTTCCGTCAAAATTCTGCCTTAAAAGGCGTACAAAATGTTAGTCGAACTTATAGGTATTAAATTAACATCGATTTATGTAAATTGTTTAAATGTCAATAATAGAATAATAATAATAAGCAATATAATTGTCTTTGGTTGTAAAATAATTACAGAATCAAAATCATAATGTCCTTGAGAGAAAACAAAAATTATATATATACATGTATATTATTTAAATTATTAGGCTATAATCATATTTTTTCATTTAAATAGTCATGTAAGTAACTGACTGACTAGACTGGTCTAGCGGATAAATGAATTCAAGGATCACTGCTCAATCTTTAAGATGTTGTTGCTCAGCTGTAGACGTGGGGTCTGATGATCTGAGTTCTTGGACTGTGGGATTTATAAATAGCCTATGGTTTTCATTCGAATTAGACGTTCTAACTACACGTCAGTTTTTATTAGGATCGATCCAGCAGTTCTCGACTTTCGAGAGAACCTAGACCTAAACAAAAATGTTGGGAAATAACAGGAGTCTGTAGTCTTGGCATGACTGTTTTTCACTGGGTTTGAGAAGGATAATTACATAGACTTATATGTAATAAGTATGGGTATGGAGTATAGTCATAAATTGAACGAAGGGTTGTTAATTATAAATGTAACTGAACCTAAAACATGAATAAGAATAGGTACTTACTTTTAAAATAATAGTACATTGTCTACTCTATTAAATTGTTGTACGTATTACTGGCAGCTGAAGTTATTTATAGGGTGACAATGTGAGTATTTATCTAATCACTGGGTTGGAGATAATTATACTACCTAGATACCTACTTATGGATCTCATAATATTATGCCTGTGATTATGTAGGTATAATTGATTGATAGACATTTATCGCGGATATTGACTCAGCGTAGCATTTCTGATAACGACATCTTTAATATTCGGTTTCCTATTCAAAAAAAGGTATAACGTCCCTAACTCCAATAATGAAAAATTTCTTATTACACTCCAATAATTTGATAACATAGTTAACATTATGGTTTGACACCTAAAACTGTTTTTGTAAGAAGAATTTTGTTTTGTACAGGGTTTGAAGATGATACAAATGCTAAAATGTGTTCTGTAATAGATATACTAGTATTAGTACCGATTTCAGTAGGCGAGTTGATTTTATGTTAGGATTTATTAGTATATATCTTACAAAACTAAATCTAAATATCTGATTAATTTAACTTTACCTGGTCTGCTAAATCAAAGCCTAAATCCATGAATAGAGATTACTGTAAACATGGATAAATAAATTTGAAGTGTATACAATAGTGGGGATTAATTTGTTAAAATAACTACCGAATGTCATGATTTCATTTAAGTTGTAGATACTAACTTACGACTATAAGTTAGATCATTTTACCATAATCAAATGATGATTGTATGAGTCCAGTTGTATTCATTGTAATTGTTTGCGTCGGGAGACAGCACGTGTTATCAGATGGCCGAGTGTCATGATTTCGTTTACGTTGTAAATGATGTTACTAACGACTTATAAGCTGATGGCATGATGCCATAATTAAATTTAATTAAGTTAGAATAAGTCTCTATAATAATTTATATTTATGAATTAAATTGTGTTCATTATAGTGGAGTGTGCGTCAGGAGACGGCACATTATCGGATGGCCGAATGTCATGATTTTAATAATTAATTTACTTCCTAAGTTACTTCCTGTTTTCTACCGGAAATATCATAATTTTAGTAATGAATTTAAAAATAAAATAGCTGTTAAGACCGACTGTTTCAAAAAGGGATTATTCGGCCGGGCCGCTCATCTGAGTTCAGACGTGTGTTAATATAGCTGTTATAATGTATTAAGGAGACAGTAATTATAGTACATAAGTATAAGAAGGAATGATGAAAATATACTAGCGTTACTAGGAATGATGAAAATATACTAGTGTTACTGTAGGAGTGGTTTTATTTCTTCACACTTTAAGATTAGTTTGGGACCAGAGGTTGAGGCGTTGCTCAAGAGAGGGTGCCCGAAGGGGCTGCCGCCTGCGGATCGCGGTCGAAACGACGCGGTACTCGTGATCCGCCGTAGCAAGGACGGGTGGAGGCGCACGGTGGGTTTTTAGTGGGTGAGAGCCCCACACTACCCCGTTGTCTCCCCGGGCAGCGGGATGTGCGGAAGGACATTTTTGCCCACCTAAAATAAAATAAAAAAAGGGACCAGAGGTTAAAAACTTATCTTATTTGATATACTCGTATTTAGCGCCGTTACATCGTGTAACGAAGTCAAAGCTCTCCAATCTGATCTATCTCGTCTTGAAAGCTACTGCTATAGCAAATACTTAGATATTCCCCATACACCCATCACAATGTAACTTACTAAAGAAGAAAAACTCGTCTGACAATTGTTTAAAAGAATAAAAAATACGCTGTGAAAATGTTTGTGATCTTGGTGTTATTTATGACACGAAACTTCTATTTGATTAACATATAGACAGTATTGTGAAGAAGGCTCGGAACACTTAGGTTTATAATGAGCATTGCGGCTTCCTTTAATGATCTTGAACGATAAAAATTATTTATTGCATGATTGTTGTGAGCATCTTGGAATACGGTTCATAAATTTGAAATGCCAGATTAATACATTGATAGGATTGAAAACATTGAATAGAGATTTATAAAGTATTTATGTTATAGAAGTCACTTATGTAAGTAGAATCTATCTAAAGTTATGCGCGAATTTTGATCTAGGTACTTCTATCGTCTACTCAGCGTGAAATTTCAGATGTGTTAAAAATTATCTCTTATAAAATCGACAGCTTGGAATTACTCTCTAAAATTATACCAAATACATCTAAACGGTATCAGTCATCATTAATCTTACATCTGGTTTCCCGTCCCCTCTAATTAGGTACTGACAAAACAGTTTTCTCAGGCACGCAAGATAATCAACGTGAAGTGTAGACTCCATGATATTGAAGTTTTTAACGTGAATCTGGCAACAGTGAGACAGTTTAGATATTTTTATATATTTTTTAGCATTTGACATGCTTAGCACTATACATTAAACACAAAGTGAAAAATGTGAAAACGAAAATAACAGTCCTGCTCGTGACTGTTATTTTCGTTTTCACATTTTTCACTTTGTGTTTAAAGTGAGACAGTTGCTAAGCCAAGACTTTTTTGTAAAAAATAATTTCTGAGAATTTTAGGATGCTTTTTGTGTAAGGGACCATCATATTATAGCCTTAGCTTAGAAGTGGAGATCTATTACTAGCGTAATGTTACTTTTATTTATTTTTATAGGCTAGTTTTTATATAATTTAGCAAAATTATTTTAAAATTTACTATATTACGTAACATGGCCGTGTGGGGCCGGCTTTAGAATTGTCCCACCCCTCTCCACCCATGGGAACCACCCATGGGGTAAGAGCCAACTGAGGGAATACCGTGGGTGTGGCAGCACTCACTCGAGTATTAACAACATCCACTGCGATCGCCAACCCGCCTGCCAAGCGTGGCGATTACGGCACTATCCCCCATTCTTGGGGAGGCCTATGTCCAGCAGTGGACGTCGAAAGGCTGATGGATGGATGGATGGATGGACGTAACGTGAGCACGCATGATTACCATTAGATCAATTTACATATAAGCTTAGATTAATGATACTTATCTAGATGGAATCTCAACGCTGTAGAGTCAAAAAAAAATTCGGGTGAACTTTTCACCCCAATGCTGTTAGTGTCAATCGTGACGTCACTTGACAAGGTCGTATCCAGAAGCAATAGTGTGTCATTTAAAATGTCAACATGTGTAATTAAAGTGTGCTGAAACTACAAAAATCGTAAAATGAGCACTAAAGATAACTCTTATCATCGGTTAGTAACATTATTTCATACAATAACTGGCTAAATAAGTCATTTAAATATTCCGAAACTAAATTAATTTTAGTTCGTATTCTTTATGTGATACCAGTTTATGAACTTAAATTTCCCGCGTAATCTTGCAAAGTGGATGATTTTTTAACGATAGAAAGTAATAGAAACATTACCTAACATAATTATTAGCATTTTTAATGGATCTGCACAGACGTCATTTTCGGAATTAATTAAAATATTACTATTTGTAATATTATTATTTATTTTAATGATAAAGATTGTTTTTGTTATTCATCCAAATTTATTTTATCACCTTCAAAGTATGCTCTTTCAGAAACGATAGACTTACGCCAGTGAATAATCCAACAAAACATTTTTTAAACGCTGTTTCAGGAATTGAGTTCAGTTCTCGCCGCGAATTCTCCTTTGTCTTCTACCGATTGAAAACGGGTGCCACGAAGTGGTAATTTGAGTTTAGCAAAAAGAAAGAAGTCGGCTGGAGCCATATCTGGTGAATATGGTGGTTGATCGATGGTATTTGTTGAGTGTTTGGACAAAAATTCATTCACAATGATGGCCTTGTGCCAAGGCGCATTATCGTGGTGCAAAATCCAAGAATTTTCTTTCCACAAATCTGGCCTTTTTCGTCGAATTTGCTCTCTTAAACGCCGCATAACGCTCAAATAATATTCTTTATTTACCGTTTGACCTTCTAGCAGGAATTCCGAGTGCGCAACACCGCGATAGTCAAAGAAAACAGTCAACATGACTTTGACTTTTGATCGACTTTGGCGTGGTTTGTTCGGTTTCGGTTTAGTTGGAAGTCGCCAATCCGAAGCTTGTTGACTAGTTTGCATGTCAAACTCGTAAACCCACGTCTTGGCACAAGTAACAATGCGTTTCATGAATGTTGGGTCGGAATTGATTCGTTCTAGCATGTCCTCAGCGACTCTCCTGCGATTGAGTTTTTAGAGTAAATTCAAGTCTTTTGGGACTAGCCGAACGGAAACATATTTCATACCTAAGTGATTATTTAAAATGGCACGGATCGACTCGTAAAACAGAAAGTTCGGCGACTATCTCTCTCAAAGTTGAATGAGGATTTTCAGTCACTATTTCCTTCACTTTTGCAATGTTAACTACAGTTGCAGACGTTGATGGCCTACCAGAGCGAGGCAAATCTTCCATCACATTTCGACCGCTTTTAAACACTTTGTAGGTACCACTCATAAGCACGTATTTTTGATAAAGTCGATTCACCGTAAGCCTTCTGTAACATTTTCAGTGACTCCGAACACGAAATTCCATTGGCTATGCAAAATTTAAGACAAACTTTGTTCGATATTTTGTGCATTATGAAGTACCTACGTAATACACACTAGATATGATATAACTAAAAACAGCACTGTATTTAATATAAATAACAGATGCAACTCAAACTCCGCGCCAAAATGGATAACAGTTGTGCCAATCTAACAACAACAAAAAAAAAACAAAAATTTGAATTTGGAACCATAAACAAATCATCCATTCCCAATACTTTCTTGACTGAATGCTTAGAATAATAACGCTTAGAACCCGAGTAGGTTCAAACAGAGTGAAGCACTTTCAAGTTAGCCTTAAAAGCTTACTGCGTTGCTCCTTCTGTCAGTGTCCATGATACAGTGTCATTGTAAACATCTCGCATAATTTTATTTAAAAATGACTTACTGCACCGTGAAAGGATGTCACAACGCATCTCATAACCACAATGATGATAGGAAGATTACATTTTACTCGTAAGTACTATTTGATGATTAATAATTTTCAGTAATACATTCATCTAAACAGAAAATTAAATTGCAATCAAAATATTGCTAGCTTTAGAAAAAATATTTACCCCGAATCAAAAATTATCTATTTATTTGTATTCGTTTTTAGATTTCCATCAAATCCAATTATTGCTGCGCGATGGATACAACAAATTAGACTTAATCGAAGCGAAGAATGTTGGAAACTAACTAGATACACAAATATGTTCCGAGGATTTCAGTGACAAAGAAAAGTATACTACCTTATGATGCTACTACTTGGTATTACTTGGTATGATATTAGTATGGTATTACTATGGTACATACTTACTATGGTATTACTTGCCAGACAAGCCACGGCCCACCTGATGGTAAGTGGTAACCGTCGCTCATAAACTCAACTATACCGAGGGTATTCAAGGTCAAGCCGCTGCGCACCATTTAATTTCTCAGATATGAAATGAATGATTTATTCTTTACGGCTATCTTCTGCTATAGCCAAAACACACTGACTTGCTTCATTCTTCTCTTCATTCACAAAAGACGGTGGCACTGACCCGTTCGGGCTTGATAGCAAGTAATTACTTTCACTTGGTACCCAGCCCTACCACCAGTAGTGCAATGGATGCTTACTTACCTTAGTCGCCTTGTACGACACCCGCAGGAAAGGATGGGGTGGTGACACTTGTATTCTTAGTCCGTCACCACATGGAAAAATGGTAATTTAAGTTTCATTACCTACAGTTGCATTATTAATAAATTACAAATTTTGTCTAAGTTTCATGTTTCTACTTACATATCCCGTCCTTTTTCCATACAAATCTACTATTTATTACAATTTTCTATCAGAAAACTGTATACGAGCATCTGACCCAGCAGTCTGAGAATCTATCACTTGCTGGTTAGTAAATTTCATACAATAATTTGACAAAGAAATAATGTGGTACTTGAAAGTAATAATGCAATCAATCAAGTATTTTATAGAAGCTAATCTCACGGACACATAGTACACCCAGACTCAGAACAACCATTTGTGGATCACACAAAGGGTTGTCCTGTATGGGAATCGAACTCAAAACACTCGGGCGGGAGGCCGGTATCTAAACCACTCCGCCATCTGTGCAGTCAAGGTCAGCGGGTGCAGTCAGGTACGAAAATATAAAAAGGTGTTTGGCTTACATCTTGTGCTAAATTTCTTATAATTTAAAAGAAAGAGTGGATATTCTTTCAGGGCCATTGATTTATATTTACGTACTTAACATATAACTCAATGTTCAGAGCACACCAGAATATAATTTTCATATGAAGCAAGTGACTACTCGTAATACAGTGGAGCTCTGTATTTGTATACATACATATACGTTTTATGTAGTGTAGAAACAATGTACAGTTAGTTACTAACATGGGACAGCAAACCAATTTTTAGGACGATCACAATGTTCACAAATTAATTGTTGAAACGAGGGGTTGGAATCACACAAAAGAAATGGTAGAGTTAATCAAGAAAAAATATAAGGAATGCTTCTTCTCAGATATGTCAGAAAAAGAAAACAAGTCAGGTGCAACAAGACGAGGTCCTAACCCGATATGTATGCAGAAATAGATTGAATAACTCTGGACAATCTTGTTTAGTAATATGTAGTATCTTTACCGATTGTGATGATTAGTAAGTAATATTCTAACATCGGTTTTTTTTTACAGTAATATTAGGAAAAAATCCAGTTCTAAAAAAATAACATTAATTGTGGCGAATTTTTCATTTAAGTGTAATATTGCTGTCTCATGTCTACGTCTATAGGTGCTTTATCTAAGATCAGTCCATTCTTTGAGTAGCTACGATGCCACAGACAGAACACAGACACAGACACACAGAAACGTCAAACTTATTTGACCACTTTTTTGCGTCGGGGGCTAAAAAGATGTTTTTCTTTCTGTTGCATAAAACATTTTTATTACTGTATCTATCGTGTTTCATTTATTTATTTATTTTTGGAATACCAGTCAGAAAACTGTATACGAGCATCTTAGTTTGGCAAAACTGGAATAGTGTGCCATTTTCCTCACTTTTTGGGGAAAATGTTTTTACTTGTATCATTATTTGATCGTGTGTGTGAATATAATAGCGTTGAATGTGATTATGTGATGTTTATGCACACATTCATCGTTATGTTGCTTCAAATTTGAGCGGAATTATAATTGAAACTATCATTCTGAGCGTTATTATTCTAGGACTGAATGTAATAAACCAAATATACCACTGTGGAAAATGTTGTTGGTTACACATTTGTTTAATTATTGTAATAATATTTTAAGATATAATACGAGTATATTGTATTACTGTTTGTTTTCCCCAATAAGTAAATAACCTGTATGTACTGCGGTTGGTATTCCAAAAATAAATAAATAAATGAAACACGATAGGTACAGTAATAAAAATGTTTTATGCAACAGAAAGAAAAACATCTTTTTAGCCCCCCGACGCAAAAAAGTGGTGAAATAAGTTTGACGTTTCTGTGTGTCTGTGTCTGTGTTCTGTCTGTGGCATCGTAGCTACTCAAAGAATGGACTGATCTTAGATAAAGCACCTATAGACGTAGACATGAGACAGCAATATTACACTTAAATGAAAAATTCGCCACAATTAATGTTATTTTTTTAGAACTGGATTTTTTCCTAATATTACTGTAAAAAAAAACCGATGTTAGAATATTACTTACTAATCATCACAATCGGTAAAGATACTACATATTACTAAACAAGATTGTCCAGAGTTATTCAATCTATTTCTGCATACATACACCAGCAAGTGATAGATTCTCAGACTGCTGGGTCGTACAAAGTCAGATATGATAAATAATTTACGATTATTACAATAGTAAATTGTTATAGAAAATAAATATATCAAATACTTTTAAATGCTTACGTAAATACGACACTGTTTAAATATTTAAATAATATTAAATCTGTTAATATTCTATACATACTATTATAAAGCTATAACAGAGCTGTGTCTGTACATTTAATATATTTGAAAAAAAATACTGTATTATTACTGTATTTAAAACAATTTTTTGTCTGTTTGTTTGTTCGCGCATCACGCAAAAACTACTGAACGGATTTTCATGCAACTTTTTTTATTTAGTAGCTCTTAATTATACTTAAAAACTGATATACCTACATTTTATCCCGCTACCATATTGGGAACCTAAGATGTAACCTAAAGACTAGCTTTAAAGGCTAGTGAATAAAATGTATAACTATACTTCGAGGACGAGGAGGCAAATTAAACCTTTATATTTATTTTTGGTGATTGTATTAAAACTATAAATAACAAATAAATACGATTATTTTAATAGCACAGTTTAACTTTTGTTTCTGTTCTGTCATATGAGACTTTTATTTTGCAGCAATTCATTATTCTGATAAAATTCAATTAAAAGCCTTGCTACTAGCCCTAGAAGAGTGTACTAGAATCCTGACAATGCTTGAAGATGTGAGTTGTCAGCGTTATACAACGATAACTGTTGGTATGTCGTTATCAACCGTTCAAAGAGTGCTCCAGCGATTTGAAGAGACTGGATCCAATATTCACAGACCAAGAAAAGGTGGAACAAGTTACGCAACAGCGTGGGAGGGAACGATATAATATGGTGTCAAATATGTGGTAAATCTTAGTTACAGCATAGATGTAAATTAAAAGACAGGTTTTTTAATATTAACAACGTATAATTCATATTTTTATGACTGACATTTGCATATCATTGTAAAATTAACCAGATTTATATTAAAGTACATATACAAGGAAATTTTATTACGAAACAATACTTACTCTAAAATAATAAGATGGGTGTTCATACAACAAAATAACATTTATTGAAAATTGTGGTTGTAACACTGTAAATATTGATCAGGTAGGTACTTGAATTTAATAAAAACTCTCAATTGTATTAATTACATCTAAATAATTCTAATTCAACCGCTGAGAAAATTCAAGTCTGATAGTTCGATCGTATGCTGAGGATAACTTTGAAGCGACGATCTCATAGGAAAATACCATTAATTTTTTACAGATTTTGTGTGCGATTAGAAAATCATAAATGACACTATTTTTGCAAATTCACAAATTGATTTACTAAATTAAAGTACAAAGGACGCTATTTACCGGTTACTGGTATACTGGTGTCGATTATACAATCTATTCGTAGACAAAGGATGTAATGTAACAGACACCTTCTCAGAGTATGCACTGTAATGTTGAGAAAGCGATAGTTTGACATATGATAACCGGAATACTTTTAGAAGATAACTATGATTATAACTTTGTATATTAAAAGTGCACTATTTGATTTAGCCGGATAACTACAAAAGAAATGGCAGTTATAATTTGTTTA
The DNA here is from genome assembly GCA_948253155.1 of Leucoma salicis. NCBI lineage: Eukaryota > Metazoa > Arthropoda > Insecta > Lepidoptera > Erebidae > Leucoma > Leucoma salicis. The sequence continues at coordinate 26,863,332 of OX411803.1, forward strand.
AAATGTATTAACGTGTAACATTAGCGTATATAACGTGATTAACTTTTTGTTTAGGCAAATACAAAAACAAGCTTACTTACAAAAACGATGATGGATGGATGGCCATTTTATTACCCATTTTTTAAATTTTTTTAGTTGAGCAAAATTTCCTGCCTTTCGCTGCCCGGGGAGACAACGGGGCAGTTTGGGGCTCTCACCCGCTAAAAACCCACTGTGCACCCTCGCCCGCCCTTACTACGGGTGCCCGCATGGACTGCCGCCTGCGATCTGCAGGCGGCAGCCCATGCGGGCACCCTCTCTTGTGCAACGCCCCGCGCACTTGGGCGTCACACTTTTGCGGTAGGCTTCTGCAGATGGCAGGGCAATCCCCAACCCCGCCGTCTGCAGCCTCAGCTAGGGCGGCATCAGGCGCACAAAAGCGCGCCCACGCCACCCCGAACGCCGGTGGCCAGTTGCGAGCGGCCAGGGACTCCGCCCACACAGGCGCGCCGTATTTACATTGACCGTATAACCCCTGCATAGAGTCATCGACAACGCGAGATTCGGTCCGCCCAGATTCAGCATCAAACGCCCAAGTACCAGGCCCAGATATTTAATGTGGGCCTGGATTGGAACACCCACACCATTAACCGTTATCGAGGTGCTGGCAGGTGGGCAACGTCAGGGCCCTTGAAAGAGCAGGACGTCCGACTTTTCAAAGGCCACCCTAGCCCCAGCGCCTCGATCCGCCTGACCACCTCAGCGTTACCTGAAGTGGCCAGCGTTGCCGCCTGCTCGAGAGTCCCGCGCCGGGCTGTGACGAGGGTGTCGGCAGCGTAGCAGATTACGCCCAGCTCGGGGAGAGCCACCCGCGGAGGACCCAGTCGTAGCTGCTGTCCCACATGAGTGGCTCGAGAACTGAACCCTGTGGTATGCCGCACGACATGACCCTCCTAACAACGTCCCCTTCGCGGTCCACGAAGAGGACACTGCGGCCACTTTATTACCCAATTCAACTGGAACCTAACGAAAATAACGCATAAGCGAAAAGGATAAAAAATGTGTCTCGCTCACTCTTGCTGACCTAATACGTGCATCCGTTTATTTATCCTTAGTATTAAAACAGTAGCGAGTCTATTATATCTTCTGTCTACGCATCTATTACTTTTAATTTTCATTACTGCCCAGCACCACTTAGTCAATCAATACGTCAAATGTGCAAACTTGTGCATTGTGCAGTGTCTCAGCGGCAGAATTATAGTCATCTGCTGATCAGATAAGTTTTTGCTAACATACAATGTTAAAAAGAGCTGATAACAATAACTACAGTATACAGTACCTTATAAAATATACTTGCTTACAAGTACACCTTGCAGACATAAATCTAAGAGTCAGAGTCTGATTTGAGTCTATTTCAAAATATCTAAGTAATGTTCTGATTAGGCTACTTATAACCTAGTTAACAACCATCTCATACGTTTCACAATCACCAAGTAGGACTAACCATGACATAAACTGTCCAGTAACTTATAGGTCGGATGAAGTGGCAACACGTTTACTTGACGGTTAAACTTCTTTAGCAGTTCTCTGAAGCTCGCATCGCCATCTATTCTAGTCAACCTCACTTATAATGTGACATTTGATTGTTTCGTTACAGCTATTGCAAATTTACGAGAGATACTTTTCCATAAGTCTGAAAGGCTATTCTAAAAGAATTTTAAGTTTAATATCAATAAAATATCATGATTCTTTATAGTATTTTTAAAGGAAAATATTTTTTAAAGAATTAAAACGAGGCACGAGGCTATATTTCTAATCAGGAGGCTTCGATATGCCGGCGACAAAGTAGTCATGGCAGAATCGCTGGAGGACCTTGGCACCATGCTCGATGATCTCAGCAAGGTTTCCCGACTGGTGGGTCTCAAAATGAACATGGACAAGACGAAAGTCATGTCTAATGCCCATGTCATTTCAGCACCGGTCCTAGTCGGGAGTGCGCTTCTCGAAGTTGTCGACCACTATGTCTAACTGGGACAGACAGTCCAGTTAGGTAGACACAACTTCGAGAAAGAGGTAGATAGAGAAGATCTTCTTGTACAAAATTCCACAATGTCTGAAGACGAAGGTCTACGACCAGTGTGTGTTACCGGTGATGACTTACGGAACAGAGGCGTGGTCTCTGAATGTCGGCCATAAGGCATATAAATCAAGGCTCAAAGTCGCTCAGCGTCCATGGAGCGGGCTATGCTCTCTACGGGATACGATCCGTAATACGGAAATCCGTAGGAGAACGGGAGTAACCGATATAGCCTACCGGGTCAGCATGCTGAGTGGTAATGGGCAGACCACATCGCTCGATGAACCGACAACCATTGGGGAAGAAAGGTTCTCGAGTGGCAACCGCGTATCGGACGGCGCAGCGTAGGATGGCCTCTCACCAGGTAGACCGATGCCCTGGTCAAAGTCGCAGCCATTCGTTGGATGCAAGCGGCACAGGACCGTTCGCTGTGGTGTTCTCTTGGGGAGGCCTATGTCCAGCAGTGTACGATGAAAGGCTGATGGAACCGTTATAAACATATAAATACTAGTAAAATTAATCTCTATTATTCTCTTGCCTGCCTTGCTTTTTTGAACTGCCTCGGTGGTGTAGCGGTAGTGTATGCGACTGCTAATCATGAGGTCTCAGGTTCGATCCCCGGGTCGGGCAATGTTATTGAGATTTTTCCTAAAAATATAAATTCTCAGTAGCAGCCCGGAGTTTGGAAATGTGCCCGGTAGACGTCAATAGGCTCGCCCCCTATTACGTGGGACTTAAACATAGCCGGCGAGTCGTGGGTGTGTAATACACCTCTGCCTACCCCTTCGGGGAATACAGGCGTGATGCTATGTGTGTTGTTGTATTATTGTCCTTAAATATAATTTTCCACTACCACGTAATCAGTCTTTTTCAGTTATCTACTTTAAATTAACGGAGATTCTCAAAAAAGGGGTGTTATTACGTATTGATTATTTTTCTGGCGGTGGCAATTATCGGAGTAACAAATAAGTCTAATTTTGAATCCAGTTCTTCAGCTCCTTATAGGATTTGAATATATTTGAGCAAATTCCTATTTCTGTCGCGCTACGTTTGCTTACACCTTCATGCCAGACAAAACATGAAGTGTCTTTAAATTTACGAATTGTGAACTAAAACGTATTTAGTTTACGTAATAAAAGTTAGACGCGGTAATAGCGGTTACCGTAGCCTATAGACGCTAGGAACACCAGAGGCCTCACTCACGAGTCGCCATCTCCAAGGTTAGAAGTTGGATAAGGAGGATAATAAAGAGAGGATGGGAAGGATCAAAAGGAGATTATAGGGAGGGGGTTTGGGCCTTCAGCACGGGGATTAACTGTTACTGGTATTGGAGTAAAGACCCTTAGCATTAAGGTTAATACATCGTTATTTAAATTATGATAGCGTTTGTTTTGTTCAAATTTGTTCCATCTATCAAATAGGTATTTAAAAATCATGTCATCCCTTGCTCATTAAAATAGACCTTCTTATTAAACAGGAAATATTAGAATCTCTATAATCTGGATCCCTTACACTATCATCGGAAAAGTCTTCACGGGCTTTAGATACATTTTCAATGTTATCTTAAGGGAGATGAAATAAAACATTTTTTTGATTGATTGGATGTTGAGGTAGTAGCTGTTTCATTAAAATCATAATACGAGTAATATACCTACATAATATTACATAGTCAGCTTGCTCTTTCGGTGGACTCAAAACAAATCCTACCTTAGATAAATATTATGTAACAAACATAACATAACATAGCATCATGCCTGTATTCCCCGAAGGAGTAGGCAGAGGTGTATTACACACCCACGGTTCGCCAGCTATGTTTAAGTCCGTCGTAATAGGGAGTGAGCCTATTGCCGTCTACAGGGCACAATTCCAAACTCCAGGCTGCTACTGACAATTTTTCTTTTTAAGAACAAGCTCAATTACACTGCCCGACCCTATGTAACTAATATTATTTTAAGGCGGCTATAGTCAAAAGTAACTTCATCTTGCTTTGAGTTATACGCTTTTGAGCTTTATCTTTAAGGAACATTAACATATTGCGGATAAATTATGTTAAATTTATTATTTTTATCTTGAATAAACAAGTATAACTAAATATGTATTATTTTCTTACCTATTTTTTCGTGAAGAACGTAGCAGTAGGTACTAAATTTTTCAGTATTCGTTAAAAAAAAAACAAAATTATGACAATTATTTCGTGAAGAACCACACAACTCAAAGAGAAACAATATTGCAGAAAATATAACTAAGCTTTCTTACTTAGAGATATATATTATTGACGAGAAATTTGCGGTGATTGCGCGCAAAGACTAACAAAGAGAATGTAAGACACTACTTTGAGAGTCGGGACTCCGAACAATATATTTTTATGAAATTGCATGGCATTTTATTACCAATATTAGCAAGGAACATAATAATAATGTCATTACGTTACAAATGCCAACCTGACAGAGCTAATACCTACAAATTTTTAGCGACCCACAAAATATTAATTTAAATCTTTATAGTGGTCATTAAACTCCACATTACATAACGTTGTTTATTGGAGATGTTCCTAATACAGTACAATGTTATGTATTAGGACCATCTTAAATGCGGACTTAAACAAAATAAAAACAACTTTTTTAAAATATTTTAGTTTACGTTAATTCTGTATAAAAAATAAGCTTAATACAAGAGCAATGTATTAGGGCCTGTTTTACAATGCTGAAATGGAGATCCATGGGAAAGCTTAGCGCAGATGGCGCTATCAGCTAGATGGCCTCTGTCAAATTGTAAAGTGTTGTGTTTTGTTTGCCTGAGAATTGATTGCGAGAAAATTACATTTTACCAAATTACAGGTTACAAATCGTATGGAAACCACAGTTTTCAATGACCATGTCGACAATACGCCATCTGTCGCGAAATCATGGCAGTAAACATCCCCATTGAGTTTACTCAGTTATATGCTCTGTCTATGTTAGTCAGTATATAAACTAGGTATTTAAACGTAATATTTATTTAAATACTTGTAATTTAAACTTTATCTGAGGATTTTGAAAAGAAACAGAAAGTATTGATGTATATCAATATTTAAAAAAATAATTAATATTTCAGTCAATATTTAAAAAAATATTGATTTTGAAATAAGACTACGTTTACGGAATCTATCGTGTTTACTTGATTTTCTACTATTCCGACGTTTCTAATAACTGAACAGAAACTTCGCAACGAACAGTTAGTTTCGAACGCTGCACGTTCATGATCACGGGTGGACTTAAATGGTAGACGTCCAAGGCTGATGTTGTTTCAACGGTTTCATCTACCCATATATGTATTAAACTTTATTTTGCTTTTATGTATGTCTGAATTTGATCATTGTTTATAACTTATTATGCAAAATGAACTTCATTTAAATTATTATAATATATTATTTAAATATTTATTGTAGGTTGTAGGACATGTGGAATGACTTTCGTAAACTGAAATAAATCACTTTCGCACTTTGTGTTCTGAAACGAACTCATTTTAATTTATATAGTTTTATATTGCCCTACTTCAATATAACTACATAAGTTCATTTCGTTAATATTTCAAAAAATATGTGTTAGGTTTAATAATATTATTCATTTTAGATTATATATGAAAAGTGCTAGTATGTTATGTTAAGTCCGTGAATATGTTACTTAAAACTTTTAGCGAGTTAATTATTAGCAATAAGGTTTTTTACCTTTTTTGTTATAAATATTTGGGGTCTAATTAGAAATATATCAAATTTGATACGTTTTTGATACTCAAAATTTTATGTCGATACACCGATAAATCTAAATAATATAATCTCAATATATTGGGAAAATACATCTAATATAATATATAGATACATCGATATTTATTCTTGGAGCCTATGCCACCTTATGCAATAAAAAAATAAGACGTTGTGTTGACACTTGACAGCAGTCAGAAAGAGAAAGCGCACCGAGGGAATGCAATAGCAATAACCGCCATTATTAGACACGCAAACTCCATACAAACGGGTACTGTTCTATATTTCATCAGACTGAAGACTAATAGTAATTAGCGATCGTCGACTGTTGAACAAAAATGGTGCCCTAAATCTATCAATGACATAATGACATTTTACCTCGCCACTACGTCATTTTTGGCGTTACGAGTTTTATAAATCATTAAATATGGATTATTTTGACCATTTTGGATTGTGTGGTTATTCATGCGAAGCAGCGATATACAAATATAGGTATTATAAAAAAAAAAAAAAATATTAAATTTGCAGCCCCTAAATTTGTATAGGACATAATTTTTAATTATGTACTTTTTTCTACTTGGTAGAATTTTGTTTTTCTTGTGTTTACTTGTTTGCACCTTAGCTCAAGTTAGCACCTCGTTTTATCGGGATAGACATTGCATATTGGATCACCTAAATTAATTCCAAAATAGCAATATATTTTAATAAAAAGATTTTATATCAATATGTTTTTTTACAGACTTTTGCAGTTACACTGTAGGGTCCTGTAAGTCGTTTTGGGCACTGTACTCTTAGGGAGTTAGTTATTTAAAGCTGTTGTCCAAGACGTTGGCTCAGTGCGGGCACATATACCTATATATTATACTAGCCTTTGCCGGCGGCTTCGCCGTAGCCAAAAGGTAATTTTTCGGTTATATCTCAGGTTCCCGATATTCATCCATCCTTCCATCAGCCTTTCAACGTCCACTGCTGGACATAGGCCTCCCCAAGAGAACGCCACAACGAGCGGTCCGTCATGGGGGATAATGCCAGTTCCCGATATAATAGCGGGATAAAATGTATACTAGTTTTTAAGTCTAATCAAGGCCTTTCAAATAAAAATGTTGCATCAAAACCTGTTCAGTAGTTTTTGCGTGATGTGCGAACAAATAAACAGATAAACAGACAAATAAACAAAAATTCTAAAAAAAATTGTTTTGTGATTAAAGATGCCTATTACAGTTATTTTTTCTCAAATATCTTGAATGTACAGACACAGCACTGTTACAGCTTTATAATAGTACAGATATATGTAGAGTTAGCATTAAATATAGTAACTTACATATTTCTTATTTAAATCTGCAAGATGTAGGTGCCTCATAGTTAGGTATATATCTAATATTATACTTATAACTAATACTATGCTTTTTATCATCGCCACAGTACATTTTTTATTAAAATCATTTATAAATCTTTCTGTACATATAATTAATGTTTCTTAGTTTGTATAAAAATAAAGTACCTGGGACGTTCGGCCTTTTTTTCTTTCGAAGAAGATAGGTACTAATTTAGATAAAAATAAAGCATTGGTAAAATATTTTTTTAACGCCATCTCGTAGTTTTGAACTATGAGTATGCTAACCACAAGATGGCGTTTTAGATGTCTTTTTTATATAAAATAGTGGAATAATGGATCAATATTTAGGATATAAGTACATAGGTATATCCAAAAAAATTATCCAAATCGTTATAATAGTTTCCAATATTTCAGGTATAAAGGTACATATTGAAAAAGTATATATATATATACTATATGATCTCTATTTTTTCAGTTTTGTACCCTTCTTTGCAAATAATCTTTTGAGACATTGTGCCCTGTGTTCATTTTATTGTCACATGAAAATTATGGATTGTGATCTCGTAATTATAATATCAGACTTCATTCTCTTTGGGCAAAATTGACTAGATTAGGTTACTCTGTCTTTAAAATCGATTTTTTTGGCAACAGATACTATTCAAAATCTTTTATCACGGAATTTTTCTTTACTTTAAATGTTGAAATGTAAAAGTATCTTTATTCCTTAATCCTCAAAAACGAGGTAGTTACAGGCCATTCCGTAGTTTCGTGCAAAAAGCATAATCCAAGCTAATTTAAATCATTAGTTATTATTTAATTTTAAATATTATTTGCCTATTAGGTTAAGTAAAGTCATTCTAAAAGGAGTATTACTAATACTAACACTTTTATTAATTAATTCTTTAAAAAAGTTAATAAACCTGCGTGTAAAATCATTCCACTCTATTTCCTACTAGGGACTACGGCAGGTCTTTCAATGTTTATTTGTCTGCATTTGAACAAATAGCTGTAATTAAAACATAATATTAAAGCCAATTTCATTACGTATTGATTAATGATTACAAATATAAAATACTTTGGAAAATCCAAAAGTGCACGCCTCATAATCTTCATTTTTCACAATAAAATTGATTATTTGATAAGTAACTAATAATGTATTGGTCTTACTAAGTAGTTTTAAATAAATCACATAGATAGCGGTAATTTCAAAAAGTACTTTTATATTGTTCTATAGAAATACTTCAAGTAGTTCTCACGAAATAAGGTATAGCGTAGCGCTGGATTTAGTGTCGAGTCGAGCGTAAAGAATCACTATTTTTGTGTTTATTTAATAATAATTAAACCACATCGAATCAGACCGTGAAAAGTGATAGGTCTCTATTCGTAATCATAATAATTATTAAAATAAAAAAAGACTCGATTAGTAGAGTATTTTGGTCGTTATCATGTTAACATACATTACCTACAACAAACGGACGTCCAAGACAAAACTTATCAAACAGTTTTTTAACTAGTTTAAATAACAAAAATGGCATCAAAAATATCATGTGTGTTAAAAATAGTGTTTGTTCTTTATATGTGTGTGTAGATACTATTTTACAAGTGCAATATATGATAAATAGAGACATTTTAAGTTAGAAAAATCAGTTTTTCTGCGTGAATCGAGAATAGTACACACCTCAACGCTTCGCTTATGAGGCGTGCAATAAATACAGAAATAAATTAAGTAAACCCTCTTTTTTAATTTGCCACAAAAATACTTCATTACCACCCAGAAACTACATAGTTTTGTACATAAGCTTAACGTTTCGAACTACAGTTTGGGTCACAGCTTGTTCCTATGGGCCAGCAAGCCGTGGCACCCAGGAAAGATGATCGTACCTCTGTCGCTGACAAAGATATTTGCAATTTTCGTATTGTTTTTAGTGCTTAGTCCACAAATCATTTCATCACATTCCTTTGGTTTTGTAAGGTACGTAAGTAAAGAAATAATTATTATTTAAAAAAATAATTTCCTTTTTAAAACATTTTGATCATATTTTTCTATCAATTTGCTAATGTACTTGAATACTTAGTTATAAAAGAAAATAATAAATTTCTTAATTCATCTCCACTTCATTAGCTTCCGTACCATCCATTTTTTTCCGGAAAGTAATGAGATGTTTTGGAAGGAAATGAAATATTTTTCCGCATTACTATGACATCATGGCCAAAACCCAACCCACATCCACATTGGACCCCACATCCACATTTAAAATAGTAGAATTTTGCAATATCAGGGGTCTACACAGTAATCTCGAATCTCGCTGTCCATCAACACCTAGAGACAGAGACGCAGATAGGCGCTGACTACTGCGTCCTGCACCTGATATTTTAGGTGGAGGATATCTGCTGTCACCGTTTTCGGAGCGAACATGGTGATCTATCAATCCTATTGTTAGGCGTAGAATATGAAGGGACAACTCGCATCTTCGTGTGCTTGTAAAAGCCCCATGGCAGTGATTCGGGGTCAACTCATCTCTTTGAGAACATCTAACGGGTGATAGAAAAAAAAATATAAGCTTAGTATCCATCTGGGGAGGTGGTGGTCTTAGGTGACTTCAATGCTCATTGCAAAGAGTGCCTGGAGTTCCGGACCACTGACCTCCTGGGTCAGCATCTCTTCAATGTGGCTTCAGTCTATGGTCTATCACAACTGGTACAACTTACCTGTGTTCCAGATATAGAGAGCCTAATTGGTCCTTCTGCCGACTACAAATCCTCAGGGATACTGAGTGGTGGTCGATGCTCATCCGATCGCTGCCTCACACATCCTCTACTGCGAGGACCAATCTAAATTGTCTAGTGAATGTATCTCGTACAGTTTGACCATACAAGTCAACAAATTGGGATGGACTTCGCAATTTCCTCACGTCCTACCCATGGAATTAGCTACACTTCTGCTCTAGGGACCCTGACACCTAAGCGGACTATGTCACGTAAAATGTGGCTATGGGAATGGAAATATTCATCCCCAATACGAAAATACCAGCTAGCGATTGCAACCATCCGTGGTTCAATAAAGCCTTTATACTTGACTGCATGGCAGAAGCAGTCCGCATACCTGGCCTAGAATAGGACTAAAAGACAGTATCCGAACGCCAAAGAGGAGAAGCAAATGTTGAATGATGCTTCTAGACCCAAAAAGAGGGCCATTGCCGAAGCTAAGGCATTTGACATTGCCAGACATAGCGAGTGACTCAGAAGCTATCTCGTTGAGAGCGTGCTTTTTGGTCGCTCGCCAAGGCAACACAGTATCCTCTCTTCTCTTCTGTCAGTCAAGTCTCCCACAACTGCATAAACGGGATGCCAATGTGGCTCGCAATGCTAAAGATAAAGCCGATCTTTTGGAGCCAACTCTTTGCCTTCAACTTGACTTTGGACGTCGGAGTAGCCGCACCACCTACCACACAGTGGTCAGGAAGCTCTTTGCCTGAAATCTACATTACGCAACGTGCAGCCAGGCGATAGATGCGGCTGCTGTGCGTGCATAAGTCGAGTGCAAGATAGCATCGCTGAGGTGGTTCTTCGAAAGCGTGGCTGTGAGTTGACCCCCGTCCTTAGGTGCCTGTACCGTCTCTCACACACTACCAGTAAGGTTCTGCTTCGTGGGAGGTAGCTCAAGTTTACCTGATTCGCAAAAGGGGTGATCATCCTGACGACCTGTCGTATTACAGGCCGATTGCGATAACAATCCTTGCTCTCCAAGGTACTGGAGAAGGCTGGCTTCTGCAGTACATTGAGAATCACCAGCTGATGAGTGATCACCAATATTACTTTCCTCATGGTCGATCCGCTCGTGAACTTATCGTGTACCTTACTCCCTTTGGGCAGACACCTTATAGGGTGGGGGTGAATTTTTGGCATTCAGACTGGACATCACAAGGATGTTCGACAAGGTCTTTCTAGCATAGGGCCCTTCTATCGAAGTTACCATCTAATGGAATCCCAGAGGGACTCTGCAAAAGAATCGCCAGCTTCCTGCATGTTCGGAGCATAATGGACTGTGGTTATTCCGATACCATGAAGGTTTACTACTGTTACTACCTAAATTATATATAATTGATAGTTGTGATGGTTCCCTAATTTATTACAATCCTTTCACTTTTCATTACAATCCTTAGACATGTCATTACCGTCCCCTTGTAAGATTTCAATTGTTATTTTCTCAGTAATTAAATGAGATAAAAGAGTGTCTTCCACTTTTATGGATCTGGTGACAAACTAAACTTGATTAATTAAAAAACATACATAAAACTAAGATTTTTTTAATCCCCGGAACGGTCTTTTTTGCAAGAAACGGCGGAATGAACCTTAAGCCTTCCGAAGTTCTACTGTGCCGACGACGAAGCGAATAATGAGGAATTAAATACCTCCTCGTGTTTTAATATTAAATGATATAGTTACTATTAATTTATCACTAGAGAGTTTGGAAAGTCTTCACTCCACGCCTTCTTTTCCGATGCACTTTCCATAGGGGACTTTTTACTCCATTCCTTGGGGGATGCTGTCCAATACAGGGTGATAAAAGACCCTTACCCGGTGTGGAGTAGCTGGGTAAGCGCGGTGATGTCAGGCTGTCACCGAACTAAAAAAAGGCATTAATATAATTCTTTACACGCTATTATAAAGAGGCAAAAATAAAAATGATTTTTTGCATTCATTTGTATTATTTTTTATATTTCCTTTTCCCGTATAAGCATGGTGAAAACTAGAGACTGCAGAATCGTTGGATTGCACAAAATATGTAAGAAGGGTACAAGCAAGATAGCCACGAGTGACACTCACGTAGATCGTGTACTACCTTGTACGATTGAAATAATATGAAAGCTCACTACTTGACTTGAGAGGCAATGGTCTAAATAGATTGTTCGGGTACTTCTGCCTAATTGTTCACTTCAGTTCTATGCTATTCGCTTAGTTGCTGCTGTAACGATTTGCTTTAAAATGATGATTTAATGATATTATAAAATGATTTTAAAATGATTATTCATGATAATATAAATCTTAGTATAAAAAAATTAAACATACGCAGAAGAATCGCCGAGCTGCTCAATCCTAAGTTGCGAAGGTCTATTTTGAGGTTCCTTAAAACGGATTGTTGGTATTTTGATCGTCCTGAAACAAGTAACATAGCATTGCTTGAATGAACAGCTAAAAACGAACAGACAACATTTTTTTCAGACCAGCTATCAAGCATGGCCAGCCTTCTTGAAATCATCCTTAGTTAAGTTAGTTATACATATCTCGATTATTAGTTATATATATCTTGATTATTTAGAAAAAAATGCAGCTTTGTGAAATGACTTGTTTGAATGTAGGTTATTAGATATACGAGTACATAAGCTTCTCCTTTGTATGTACCTTAGTCTATAAGTTGTTCTGCGTTTTAAAATCGCTCTTCGTTATGTCTCCGTCAGTGATTACTGCATCTCTTTAAATTGTTTTATTCTGAAGAATGGTGAAATCTGTTTTCGAATATAGCTGAAACGTTTTATTTTAGCGCAAGCATAATGCGATATTAGATACCATCGCAGATATTGTAAACATTAGCCGTATTCGCCAACTGTAGCATAAATTGCTGTGGCAAACAGGTATATTATACAAGAAGGTAAACCTATCTGTAAAATTATTTATTTATTGCTAACATACTAAAATATAGTATAAAGCCAATACTCACTCCTCGTTAGCTCCATTAAATTGTGTCTCTACGACGTTGCCATCAGTATTAGTCACGTCGATATCAACATTAGCGAGATTTTGGGTTTTTTTCCAGGATTTTAAGACTTGCAACGGAATTTCGCGAAATGCTTGTCCACTGTTGAACAAAATTTTTAGATGATTTCAGTTTTGGCATTTACTCCATAATAAAATTAATCTCAAGTCCTCAGCTATGACCAGACAGAACTTTAACATTAACATATTTCAAATATATGCGTACATGTCTTCGCCTCTATTATTATTAATCTCTAAGTATTACTTTCAGTTTATGGGGAAAGGGTCAGGTCACGCATCCATCACTCAGCAAATTTTACGAATTAAATGCCTACCGCTTCGCGTATCGCCCACGATACAACCGACAGAGGGCTGCCGCACGCGCGACTTAGTAACCTGAGCGCTCGCTCGGCATATAGGTACCTACATATTTATTAAAAAAAAATACGCAATTTAGGGTATATTCGACGATTAATATTAATAACCGAGAATGAGGAGAAGGAAAAAATCTATATATCATTTTATAAATCTCAAACATATAAATTATGATCCACAAAAAAGCAATTTATATAAAAAAACCCCTTCAAAGCAGTCATGAGTACTGCTGACAGAAGTGAAAACTTAAAACTATAAACAAACAATTGTTATTTTTGGATATCCAAATTAATTGTTTGATCTTAAATTAAAACTTGTAAATCAAAATTATTCATTCATTAATTAAAAAACAAAGTACTCGTCAAGACGAATCATAAGAGCCCAAACTTGATGGTGTTATGTCGTTTTTTTTTCCTATGGCCATATATAATCATATTTGAAAAGTAGATTTTTACGTGTAACTGTTCTATAAAGTTTGTTCTAACAAGATGATTAGACGTATTGTATAATACATACCCACGAATCATTTGTTTCAAAGGTATATAATAATCAAAAAACATCATACTGTTCGTACAGAGATTATTACCTATTTATTTAGTACTACACAATATTTCGTACCCACCATATAATTCTTAATTTTTAATTTGTTAACGCCACCAGGTCATAAAGTTTAAAAAAGTAGAATTCCTAAAAGTTTTGACACTGTACTTTCCCTGCAGAACTGAGCTGTAGCGAGCGTCGTGTCTTAAATATACCGCGCCCCCCCATTAATAACTAACACCCGAATAAAAGGTAACGTACATTTCTTTTACAATTCCAAATTAACCTTTAAAAATAGCCCATGTCTGCTGCACAATTTCGTGTGTTTTAAAGATTCTTATGAAGGAATATTTTACCCTTTGGCCCATATATTTTTATTGTTACTACTCTTCATTTTATTACGTTAGATAATTTTATTTTACATGTCAAAATTTTTACACTAAATTAGTTGACCGAAACTCCTCCAATAGAATTCGTATTATAATATCTATACTTTTAAATGCTTTGGAAAATGCCTAGTAATACTCATAACATAGTTGTCATTCCATAGAATTTTATTCCAAATTTGTCAATACTAATTATTTAAGATTGTAACATACAACTGCAAAAGAAAATCTGTTGAGTTAGGCTGAAGTTAGGATTATGTATTGAAGGAAGGTGGAGTTAGGAATCTCTGAAACCGGCGAGCGTATATGAAGATAATTATGAATGTTGAGGAAGCGAGAGATGTATCCAAGAAGAGAGCCTTTTGGCACTCTGTTCTCTCTGCCTACCCCTCATGGAAAATGGCGTGATGATAAGTAAGCAAAGCGTTGCTGGCACCGATCTCAAAAAAAAAAATTAAGTTCGGTTTTTGTTTAATTATCAACTTTTTTTGTTATTTTTAGCGTGTTAAATTGAATCCTTCTGAAGTCTGTAAATAAAAATAATTGTTTACTTCACATTTGCTTTTATTACCAAAATCATCATAGGTGCAACCCTATATACCGCATTCGTTGAATGACGTAAGTCACGCGCCGGGCAAAACAATCTCAACTGTCGTTATGTGTACATAAGGTACATTTCTTCTCACTACGAACAGTTGGTATTATTATCAAGATTTTGTAGAGAGATTTTGGACAAGTTCTAACGTAAGTGATGTTTCTGCCCGTAGGACTAGCAGATGCTAGTCAGAATAGATATTCTGTGGTCAGGTACAGAATGGGACACATTAGATTTACCATCTTGGGAACTACATAGCAGTTTTTTTGTTTATTTAAATAATGGCAAATTTGGTCCACAGATAATATTGACAACCACTTGATATTTGCTTAGACAAACTATAATATATACTCGCTATTATTTTGAAACTAAGGATGAAGAAAAGGATGCACATATTAGGTTTTAGTAAGAGTGAGATAGACACATATATAAGCATAGATATAGTAACGTATAGATCACCTGACAGCTCGACAATTTTAATTTGTCTGTGTGTGCGTTGGTTAGTGATGTAAGTTTTAAGAGTTAGACTGAATATCGATAAAATGATAAAACAAATCAGTTTCTTTAACAAACTCGCTCATTCAAATAATCATCTTCAACTAATGAAACAAAACAGACATAATAAATTAAAACAAACATAATTAATTCGTTTTTATTTATTTCACCAGCAACGTCAGTCAGCGATATTATGCATTTTATAAGGGAATTATACACTCAGCTTTTACCAATATAAACCTATTTATAATTTTTTAAATTAACTAAATCGACTTGACTGACAATATCTGGTGTAGAACTTTTATTGCAGTTTTTCCATTAATGTGTTAGGAGAAAATTTTTCAAATATTTAGGATAAATATCGACAATACACCTTGTCGATAAAGTCAAGCCCTAGTGTATATGTACCTAAAAACTTTTCTACTAAAATCTTGCAAATATGTAACAATGCGACATATTTCTATGTAAAATATAAACAGTAACAATGAAATTGAAATGAATTTGTAACTGAAACAGAAAATATCAGTAATTATGACCTAAAATAAAAGCATTTAAGTTGTGATAACATCCTGAGAACTTACCTGTGAAACATGCAATTATCAGAATTGTTTGTATGATTTACATCACAGGCACTCACGGAACAAACAACCATTGTATTTAATAGTTATAATCATATAATAACACAAATAAATCTAAAAACCGCGAAGCTAATTTCAAGCTAGAAGACTGTAGAATACCTGTCATTCAAATGGGTTACAATGACATTAGATTTGCTTTCCTCTTCCATCTTGCTATGTTGCCGTATAAGATTTTCTTCTCGCTCACAGGCTTTGGTGATCTATACGTTACTATATTTATGGTTTTCATAATATTTGACAGCTATTATACTGCAACATGTACTGTGATTTAACTTCGTAAAATGTAAGTATACTATGTTGTATACAATTGTAAAAAGAAAGTTTTTAAAAACTTACCTTTTAAAAAACTTTCTTATAAAATTACTAATTTTTTTTGCTATGAGGTTATTTTTATTTAAGAGCATGAAAGTCTTGCTTGGGAAACTGCAAAAGGTCTTGAATGGTCCCTTTCATGGCTATCCCATTCATGATCCGGATATTTATGTAATCTAAGGAGATGGTATTTGCTTCTTGTTGCAGTTTAATCATATAATTTGTTCCCGGTTTAATAAAAAAAGCAAGGTACGCTTGAAACCATCCAGTGACACTAACAAAACAACGTGTGATTTAGATTCTAGTGATAAATTCTCTGATACCGATTATGAACCCCTTAATAAATGGATAAAATCTAGAACTAATAATGAGGATATGTGCTGTATATGTAAACAAAAAATAAATACTAGTAAAGGAAGACTGTTTCAAATGTTAATTAGTAAAATTTAAAAATGTGGTGTCAAGGGCACATCTTATTTTTTTTTGTAATCTTACTCATTTGGCTTAACTGTTTTGTACAACCCATTACTAGAGCAGGACGTTGGGCAGGACTCTCCTCTCAGATTGGGCGAGCTTAGGCCATAGTTTACCACACTGGCCCAGTGCAAGTTGGCAGACCTCACAACCCTTTTAGAAAATCTCTCAAGCTCAGTTTCCTGGTGATGTTTACCTTCACCGAACTGTGATAATTTGTCAATAAATACACACATGCGTTTGTTATGTGCCTTGCATAATCGCAGCCTCAGACTGGGAATCGCCTTCGATACCACTGCCTTTGCAGTTTTTGGTTTTACCGATAAGTTATTACTGCACTTAAGTTTAAACCACCCTTAATAAGACTAATTGTTGATCTCGATGATAGAAAAATAAAAATAAAAAATATTTGTATAATTATATTACTATTTCTACAATAATTTCAGGTTTCATTTTTATCCCTTTCATGACTCATAATGAATGGGACAAATCTTTAGATTTTTTTATTTTACTGTATTGAATAAATGTTTCAAAAAGATACTGCTTTTCGTTTTTAATTTCATAGATGATCAAATCTGGTTATCATATACCCATGACACCTCTTCCTGTATTTTGTTCACTACTTTTAGAAGTACTTACGATGTTCCAGGGTCTTCTAAGCTACGTGCTGCATGAATTCTTTCTGGAAGTCTACCTGATGGGGGGCTTCGTGGTAATTGTCTTAAGCGGAGACACCGGCTTAGTGACGTCATGCGATCTTGACATAAAACCGCTTGATCAAGTCTGGACTTACGCAGTATTTCTTGAACCTAAAAAATATTAATTACATCGTTTATTTCCTTAATAAGTAATTTTAAATCTTATTATGTATCTAAATATTATTTAAATAACAAATTGTGAATTTTAAATCTCTGTTCCCAGTCTTCCTTACCCTGTCATCAGACCCTGATAACAGTCTGTCTATATAGATAACATATGTAGTGAAATTATCAAAGAGCGCGGACAAATGTAAATTTTAGCTGATATTGCAGCTTTATTTAAAGGTTCTCTCGTTGTAAGAAAGAAGAAGAAAAATGCCGAATTTCGACTCAATCAGGCACATAGAAGGTGCCCATTCATAAACTAGTATAGAACTGATAATATTAGTATATATATGATTGATGTATATTATATAATAGATTTCCTTAAATCATAGCTAAAATATATTCGATAAAGTTACGAGTACCTTTCGAACAACTTACTTACTTACTTATCATCACGCCATTTCCCTTGTGGGGTAGGCAGAGAGAACAGAGTGCCAAGAGGTTCTATTCTTGCATACATCTCTCGCTTCCTCAACATTCATAACACTCTTCATACACGCTCGCCGGTTTCGGAGACTCCTGACTCCGCCTTCCTTCAATACATGACCGATTTGGTCTGGGTAGGTAAGTATCGGTCTCCCCCTGTACCTACATCCTTCCACTTTCGCATTGTATATCTTCTTAGCCAGTCGCTCGTCCGGCATTATTTCCACATGCCCGAACCTTCGGAGCATTCCCTTTCGCATCTTTACACCAATACTCTCTTTCATACCTACTCGCTCTCTTACGTTATTGTTACGAATGCGGTCAGTCAGCCTCACTCCACAGATTCTCCGCAGAGATCGCATTTCGACTGCATTGATTTTACTCTCATGCTCCTTTGTACATACCCAACTCTCGCTTCCATATAATAACGTTGGGACAAGCACTGCGTTGTGTATTGCGACACGTGCCTTCTGGCTGAGGTGGTGGCTGCCGAGAAGTTGTACCAATGCTCCGTTCACTCTATTTCCCGCATTCACTCTTCTCTCTACATCAGTGGTGTACCTTCCATCCCGACTGAATCCACATCCAAGATATACAAATTCATCCACTTGTTCTAGCACACTATTTCCTATTGCTACTCTCACGTCTGTTCTGGCTTCTTCTCTTTCAAAAACCATTACTTTGGTTTTGCTCACATTCACACGTAGGCCCCTTTTCTTACAATCTACTGCCATTACGTCGACTAGGGTTTGCAGGTCAGCTGCGGACTGCGCTAATAAAACCGCATCGTCTGCATATAGCAGAGACCTAACCACTGAGTCGCCCATCTGAACTCCCACATTCATTTCATTTTCGAACAAAACATAAACGATCTGCTTATGCCCGGTTTTATAATAATAAAACGGGTCGTTTTACTTACGATCGGTAGAATATTCTACCAGGCGTAAGTATAAACTGTTCCTATAAAATACCAGTCGTAAGTGAATTAGCTGACAGGTTGCAACTAACGGATGGGAGGATTTTCAGTTACGATCCGTAACAACAATCTATGGAAATGAAGATTTATGGTGTTTCTATAAAAAAAGCAACCGATAGTTATGTTGTCAAACATACCAACCTTAGGTGACATGTTTACCGGCCGATTTCTCTCCGGCCGGTAAACATGTCACCTACGGTTGACCGGCTTTTTTCTGGTATGTTGTTATTGAGGCTTACAAAGAGAAATATATCAAACTGAGATTGTAATGGAGGCTACATTTACTATAAGATACTGATATCAGACCGATTTTGATTCAGATGAAATTTGTTTTTCCACATTTAGTTTCTGGGGTTAAAGATAATCTCAAGCCTTAAATTCGGGTGTTTTATTAACTGTAAGGCAAAAGCTGCGGCAAGGAGGCTTGGCGGGGCGTACTTGCGAAAGTGCAACAGTATTTTATGTTAGGACAGCTTTTAATGTTATATAAAACCTAAGTCCACTCATGCATGGAGTAGTATTTTCTGGTTATACGCATTACTCTTTAAGTACTTAGTTGTCGCGTTTGAACCGATGCTGCTAAATATCATCTATCCGTCTTGGATTCAATGTAGAAGCGTGCGAAAAGGTTAATTGGTGATCCCAAACTGGTTGAAAGCAATCTTCAGAATCTTGAACACAGGGTTTATGTAGCCAGCCTCACAGTAGATATCTATAGGATGCACTTTGGAGAGAGCGCGAAGGAATTGTATAATTTAATACCATTAACCCCTTACCACCATCGGATGACCAGACGAACGGCGGGCGGCAAGCTGCGGTATTCCCATCCGTTTACAATGTGGGTGTCTTAAGGCTAGATTGAATAGGTTTTACTAAGCTACCATCCTTGATTATATTTTTACTTACCATCAGGAGGGTTATGTTATAATCAAGCGCTCGCTTAGAACAAGTTAAAAAATTCAATATCGATTAGTAATAAGTATTATGTTGTACGTAGAATTATTACTTCCATGATCTTTATATAAGGGCCATAGATTATAGAAAAGAGAATCCTGTGACTATGGTTGTTGTCATAATTATGACTGTTCTTCAAATTGAGTATTCGTTTCGTTTAGATATAGGCATTAGATAGTAATAATGTTTAACATAAATGATTAAGGTCTAAGTGGTGTCTAAACTATTTAATTGTTAATAAACTATAATTTAATTGTTTGTTTTAAAGTTTTGTATATAAATAACTACATTTATTTTTAAAACACCGTCTTTCTGAACATAATGTGAAACGATTGATGTAATAATGAAACGCAAAGAGGGTCATCGGTATTCTTAACCGGCAGTTGTTAGTTACTGCTAGACATGATAATGATGTTGTGAAACACCTGTGAAGCCTCGGTATCGGTAACTTGAAAACTTCTGGTAGCTGTCATACAATGACGATTCGTTGAATATAGGAACCGGGCATTAGTCGTTCGGAATGACGCCACAGACAACAAGACACACACATAGATACACACCTTAAAGTTATAAAAATCATGCTCGCCTCCATTAGGTTCATATTTTATTATTTCCTTACTAATATACAATTCAGGGGACATTCTTGAACCCCTCTCTCTTGCCCCTACAAAAATATACGAAACGTAACTCTCTCTCATAGTCCGGAGCGTGCTTGTCGCGGTCCCTGCCAGCCTAGAACAGGCTGCAATCCGGCTTGAATGCGTAGTAGCACCCTAACCCGCAGTGCGGGTTAGGGTGTGCCCCAGAGGCGACGCGTACCGACCTGCCCCCCTCGGTACGAACAATGGAAGATGCGGCGATGGGGGCCC
The DNA here is from genome assembly GCA_948253155.1 of Leucoma salicis. Lineage (NCBI taxonomy): Eukaryota > Metazoa > Arthropoda > Insecta > Lepidoptera > Erebidae > Leucoma > Leucoma salicis. The sequence continues at coordinate 26,884,120 of OX411803.1, forward strand.
CCATTACGCCTTACCCAGTTTGGCGAGTCGAGGGGAGCAGAGTGTCGAGCAGGCACGTGGAATTTAAGAGGTGGTGTGGAAGGTAAGTTACACGAGCTGGTAACCGTCATGTCGGACAGACAGCTTGATGTGCTCTGTGTAACAGAAACCAAGTGAAAGACGCCTGTGATCTTCCTTGTGGCGGGATAGCTCTGTGGTCTGGTGTACCGCAGAGCGATCGGGCCAGCATGGGAGTGGGGGTGTTGCTGTCCGCCCGCTTGGCCTAAGGTGTGAAAGGCTACGGAATGTTCGATCCCAGACTTCTATGGGTCCGAATAAAACTAGGTGTCACCAGGGTCTTCATGGTCGCCGCTTCTGCTCCCGTAGGCTCTTCGGTGGCATCGGATCATCGTTTGTCCGTGTGGTGACGGACTAAGAATACAAGTGTCACCACCCCATTCTTTCCCGAGGGTGTCGTACGAGGCGACTAAGGGAAGTGGGCAATTATCATCTATTGCATAACTGGTGGTAGGGCTGGATACCAAGTGGGAGTACTCACTTGGTATCAGGCCCGAGCGGGTTGGGACCACCATCTCCCGTGTGACCGGCCATGAAGCACATCGTTGCGTTTTGGCTGTAGCAGGAGATAGCCGTTTATATTTCATTTCATATCTGTGAAATGAATTGGTGAGCAGCGGCTTGACAATACTCTTGGTATAGTCGAGTCCATGGGCGACGGTTACCATTTACCATCAGATAGACCATGGCTCGTCTGCCACTTCATACAATAAAAAAAAAATTCTAGAGAAGATCTGGGATAATATTAGGGAAGTTCTGGATTTGGCAGAAGCTAGTGAACGCGTGATCGTATGTGGAGACTTGAATGGATAAAATTAATAAAATAAATTTTCAACATAAGGACGTCCATATGTATACATGGAGAAGGAATGAACAGAGAAGTATGATAGATTGAATTCTGGTAGACAGTCGCCTCCGAAGTAAAATTCTGGATACAAGAGCCTACAGGGGTCCCACTGTAGACACGGACCACTATCTTGTTATTACGAGATTTAGTAGTCTGTTCAGAAAGTGAAGACACTGGCGAGAGCGTGTCCACTTGGGAGGGCTTGAAAGAATATAGATTGAAAAGTTGCAAAAAGAGAGTGTAAGAGCAAAGTATGCTGAGGGTATCTGTGAACGGCTGACAATGGCAAGTCAGCCGGAATCTGACAATGAAGAATGCTGGAGAGTATTGAAAGATAGTGTGGTAGATACAGCGAAAGAAGTACGTGGATGCTTCAAGAAGCATAGGAAAGTGAAAGGTGATGCATGGTGGGGAAATAGCAGCTTCCGTAGTCCAAAAAATACGTGGCTGGACTATTTATCTTCTTTGAACCTAAGTGCAAGTGTGAACGAATAGAAGAAAGAAATATACCGGTAACGTAAGAATGACACCAAATCCTCAGTGAAAGAGAAGCGTGATAGAGCAAATATGATTGCAGAAGAAAGGCTGACCAAAAACTTGTAGGGAGGTGAAGAAATCTCGGAGTGGTTGGTCAGCATTCAGAATGAATAAACTAAGGTCTAAAGGTGGAGACGTTCTTACGCAAACACAAGATATTTATGTTAAACCGATGGAGTGAATATTTTGGAGATATGTATGCGGATGTTCGGGGTAGTGCCGGTGCCACATGTGGTCTAACAGAATCAGCATTCAGTACCGGAATCCCCTGATGACATTAGTATCGATGAAGTTGAATGGGCGTTTAGTAGTTTGAAAAATGGTAAGGCAGCGGGTATTGATATGGTGTCTGCTGAGATGATCAAGCTTGGAGGCTCATGTGTCTGGCAATCCTTCCTGATGCTTCTCAATTTATGTTGGAGCTCAGGAATGGTTCCCAAGGACTGAAGAAGCACAGTCATCGTGCCCTTGTTTAAAAACAAGGGTTCACGTTATGACTGTGCAAACTACAGAGCCATAAGCTTGACCAGTTTGGCAGCCAAAATGTATGGTAAGATTATTGAAAGGAGAATGAGGATGGTGTCTGATGAATTTTTGTGTGAGGCACAAGGAGGTTTCAGGTGTGGAAGGGTATGCATAAATCAAGTGTTTTTTCTGTGCAACATTGTGGAGAAACATCTGGCTGTAGGCCAGAGTGTTTTATGCAGTTTTGTGGATTTGGAGAAAGCATTTGACACGTTTGTACGAAAGGCATTTTAGGACATTTTGCTGGAGTATGGTATTAACGGTATACTGCTGCAAGCGGTGCAATCCAACTACATGGACTGCAGAGCTTGTGTGCGGCTGGATGATGGATTGTCACCCTGGTTTAATGTCAATATCGGCGTTAAACAGGGCTGCGTTCTATCAGCCAGACTTTTTATCATATATCTGGATAAATGTCTACAAAGGTTGAATGAAATGAATGTGGGAGTTCAGATGGGCGACTTAGTGGTTAACTCTCTACTATATGCGGACGATGCGGTTTTATTAGCGCAGTCCGTGACTGACCTGCAAACCCTAGTCAATGTAATAGCAGAAGATTGTAAGAAAAGGGGCCTACGTATGAATGTGAGCAAAACCAAAGTAATGGTTTTTGAAAGAGAAGAAGCCAGAACAGATGTTAGAGTAGCAATAGGAAATGGTGTGCTAGAACAAGTGGATGAATTTGTATATCTTGGATGTGGATTCAGTCGGGATGAAAGGTACACTACTGATGTAGAGAGAAGAGTGAATGCGGGAAATAGAGTGAACGGAGCGTTGGGACAACTTCTCCGCAGTCATCACCTCAGCCAGAAGGCACGTGTCGCAATACACAACGCAGTCCTTGTCCCAACGTTATTATATGGAAGCGAGAGTTGTGTATGCAAAAAGGATCATGAGAGTAAAAACATCAATGCGGTCGAAATGCGATCTCTGCGGAGAATCTGTGGAGTGAGGCTGACCGCATTCGTAACGAGGACGTAAGAGAGCGAGTATGTATGAAAGAGAGAGTATTGGTGACGAAATTATACGAAAGGGAATGCTCCGATGGTTCAGACATGTGGAAAGAATGCCGGACGAGCGACTGGTTAAGAAGATATACAATGCGAAAATGGAAGGATGTAGGTACAGGGTAGACCGAGACTCACCTACCTAGACCAAATCGGTAATGTATTGAGGGAAGGTGGAGTCAGGAGTCTCCGAAACCGGCGAGCGTGTATGAAGAGAATTATGAATGTTGAGGAAGCGAGAGATGTAGGCAAGAATAGAGCCTCTTGGCACTCTGTTCTCTCTACCTACCCCACAAGGGAAATGACGTGATGATAAGTTAAGTTAATTTAACTCTCTCTCTTTCTATCTTCACTATTTTATATCTCCCTCTCATCTTTCTTCACCAGCTTACTCCCCAAGTCGAGCGTGTGCAAAAAAGTATTTTCTTCAATAACAGTAAATTGAAATAAAAACAATATAAAATACCTCATTTCCTTAGGAAATACCTACCTTATGACTTGGGATGTAAATAATAAAGGAACCAACCTTATTTATGGTAGGTTAACAGTAGGTTGAATCATGTGACGAAAGTAAAATGGTTTGTATCGTTGATTTGCAAGTATCGATTTTTCTCAATATAATCTTAGTATTAGAAATTAATTTTCTCCACCCAGACAAGTTTTCTGGAAATAGTACTAAAGTAAATAGTTATGAGTAATAATGTACTTTTTTTGTATAAGTTTTGTTTCTGTAGGAGTTCAGGCCTTAAATCGCCAATCTACTTTCTCAGGCACATGCTGATTTCCTCTTAATGTTTGATTTCGCCGAAAGAGATATGTTGTCTATACACAAAACTAATAGTTTCTATCCTGTCTAGGGCGTCCCAAATTTATATCGTAACTCTATTCTTTTGTCGACACGCATCCTTGGTTCGTCAATCCGTGGTTTGTCATTATTCCCTTAGCATTAAAACTACAAAACATCATATGACGTATTTTTTTTTCTTTGATAACGTAAGAAGTCAGGCATCAGGCCTACATAAATACTCTATATTTAGTTTATTTTTACCGTAAATTCCTTTTGTGATAGTTTAACAAAATGTTTATCGAACGAAGATGCGAATAGCAGGAAGGTTTTCTCTGAAGTAACCACTTTATTGACCTTCAACATCAAGGCACTGTGAATCCAGTAGTTTTATTTTTTCTCCTGTCTCTATTATATTGAAACTCAAGTTTTGTTTATAAAACACAATATAATATATTTTATTACGAAGTTCTTCTCAGAGCCTTTTGTACACCTGTTACAGCCTAATATGTACTACATGGGACCGTTACTTTTTAATTTTACTTACGATACCATTACGACATGTTTGAGTATTCGTAAACGCATTGTAGAGTTAAGTGAATACTAACCTAAATTAGCGTTTGGAAGCCCTTTCTTAGAAAACATGACTTCCATGGATTATTACGTATCTATCCTATCAATTTGGTTACAAATTGTATTTCGACTCCAAGACGGAGGTTTTTAATTGTAAGTATAACGTTGGTAGCATCTGATAAAAAGCGATATTTACTTTCTGTATCCATATATACAAATTAATTCTGAAAAAAAGACTGTTCAAGAACCATCAGAAGAAAATATTGTTTCTAAGAAATATATCTATAAAGTGAGGTTAGGTTGTTTCAGATGACTACTGAGGGCCCTTTACTGCCGCAGGGTATCGTTGTTCCGAAACATGGAGTGTGACAAATGTACCGCATTTGTTCACGCCTAAACAATGCGAAAGTGGAAGGATGTAGGTACAGGGGGAGACCGATACTTACCTACCCAAACCAAATTGGTCATGTATTGAAGGGAGGTGGAGTCAAGAGTCTCCGAAACCGGCGAGCGTGTATGAAGAGAGTTATGAATGTTGAGGAAGCGAGAGATGTATGCAAGAATAGAGCCTCTTGGCACTCTGTTCTCTCTGCCTACCCCGCAAGGGGATGGCGTAATGATAAGTAAGTAAGTAAGTTTAATATTAAAAAAATGATTAAGAGTGGATTCGACCAAACTCGAATATATAGAAGAATAACTATACCGAGAATAATCTTTTCCACGATTTTATTCTCTTAGATAATCAACAGTCGTTTTTCCACGCTATCTGACGTATCGCTTATACTTGGAATAGCTATTCGCAAATAGCGAAGTGAATGTAATACCCAGCAAAAAGAAATTGTTCTAGTGTATAGCTTAACTCATTTCAACTCTTATTTGTCGTATTATAGCGTGAGAAAGTATCGAAAAAGGACAGCACAAAAAAGATGACGCCGTTTTTTTTATTCTTGGATTAACTCCTTATTCGATGCTTGTCGGTGGTGTAGTGACTATTCCCAAATAGACTCGCTATTCTTCGAATTGTTGTTGGTAAAATGTAAAATTGATTTTTTCTCGAGTAAGTAGCGATTTATTCTAGGAATAAATTGTATTCTTGTTTGGTTGAATCCGCCCTTAGTATAATAATATTAGTACAAACCGTATTGTTTGTGAAACAGTAGAGAATTGCGAGGAAAAATCCTTGGAACGACCGCAAGAAGTGTGTGGTGTAGGACCATAATTGAAATCTCCATACTGGTCCAGTCAGAGGGGCTTCGAACATGTTCAGTATGTTGGTGATACCGAGTAGAGGCAAGAGGACCATTGCTGCTTTAACCGCTTTCCTGTGATTTAACACATAATTATAATATTTTTCATTATTTATGATAGCATACGAGCCCGGCTGATGGTAAGCGTCAACAGCTCCTCGTGGACTCAGCAAAATTAAAAATATTGCTAAGTAACTGCACCCCCATTTATTTCACAGATCAGAAATTTAATGAAAGGACGGCTATCTCCTGCTACAACCAAAAAGAAGTCGTGACCTTATACAAACTTAGCAGGGTATATTTAAGTGCATGACTGTGTACGCAAACACGTTATTCATTCACCTAGTCCGATGGGACGACAGATGGGGAGAGGCAGAGAGGCATGGCATGGCGGTGAAACACCACCAGCTTGCTAACTCCATTGAGACTATAGACAGAAAAACCTAATAACTTGTTGTGAGCTCAACCCAGGAATCAAGAAATGGATTCCGTGAACTCATGATCTACACTATCGCTAGACCACTGGTACAGTAGGTTACATTTGTTTTTTTATATGGAAAACTAGAATAAACTTTTTAACATTAGTTATTTATTTATTTTGTGACTGATAGTGAGAAAAATGCAGCTCACCTGATGGGAAGCGGGTAGCGTCGCCTGTAGACACTAGTAATACCTTGAGCTTCAGTCGATCGTCGCCAACTCCAGGGAAAGCTTAAGGAGAAGGATAATAAGGAGAGGATAAAGTGAGATGGGTTGTTTGGGCCTCCGGCGCTCTCAAGATGAGTAAGTACCAAGTTTATTTTTCATGTATGTACTTACCGGATTTTTACGACATCCGAGCTATTATCTTGCCGTAATTTCACAATCAGTATTCGCATAATGTTTATTAAAAAGCCAAAGCTGATCTGTAAAGAATACGTTGTTATTGCACTTGTCTTCACTAATCTTCACTAAAACTCAAAACATAGGTATTACACTACTCAAAAGGACATTGGAATTGAAGCATTCACCATATCTTTCCGAAGAGTTTACTATTTTTATGAGAACCTCTATTATTTCATCTTTAGAAATGGACAAAAAGTTTGGTTATCAAATCATGATTTCAATATTTAAAAAAATTATACAAGGCACCGTCTCCTGGTGTAAAAATCCTTATTCCGTTTGGTTAAAGCGAAAGGGCTAAATAGAAAGTTACTTTAATGAATCAATAGATTACCTTGTGTAAGTCAACAAGCAGATGGATGTTTACAAAAATTCTCATCTTTTGGTCTCTCAAAAAGCACATAAAACTGATAGCCCATTACTAAAGTAAACAGTAAAAACAATTAGATATAAATCTCTTTGTCACGAAGGCGACTGGGTTTCTACGGGACTACGGGTATTTCTATCTAGGTATATTTATATCTAAGCCGCCGGTGGACCACTGAACTAATGCAACATAGTTCCAGTGGCCCGCCAATACAAGCGGAAAGACGGCACACGGCGGGTTTATTTAGGGTGAGGGCCCACACTACCCTGTTTGTTGCCCTGAACGACGGGGTGTGCGGTTAGGTACATTTTTTCCCGCCTTAAAAAAATATATATATTTGTTTCTATAATTTTATATAAAGTTAACTACATTATACGAAAATTATATGTAATTTTACTTTCTAGTTATATTCTTAAAAGTCTAGTTCTCTAGTCACAGAAATTACCTTCTACCATAGAACTCCGAATACTCAATTCTGCGCCTTTTACGATTTGACGAAAATGGTATTTTACAATTCTCTGATCGAAAATGTAATTAATAATAAATTAGTTTAGCAAGACATACCTATGGTTTTGATATAACAATCACATTTGATTATCAAGTATATTTGCCAAACTAATTAATGTGTTTGTTTTACCTCTCCTTTGATTTAGAGAAACTTCTTACTAATACAAAGCATTCAATTAAGCCAACGTCAGGTATCTACCTAATTATATTCATATTATTTTTTCAGGCACGATTAGTTTGAATTTGTAAAATATCGTTTAAAGACAGTACAAAATGACTAGTTAAAGTGGTGCGACTCGTACGCAATAAAGAGAAGTAAAAGACTAAAAAAGAATGAGTATTTAGTACAGCGTTGAGCCAGGATAATGCCTGTCACAACTAATTTCTTGTTACGTACTATCGGTTTTCCACCTATTGCACTGACACCGAGTAACATGCGAAAGAGAGACGTCGGATTTAAATGTTGACCTGCCTCAGCCTAAAAACACCACGGATAGGTACCATAACGGAGATATCTAAGAGAACTATAATAACCATCATAATCCAAAAATGAGAATGATAAAGTGGCAATAGTCAGGTTTTCCAGGTCCTTTGACAGAAAGAAATGGTCCAGGGTACCGTTGGACGCTAGTGGCACTGGAATGTTCTTTATGGTATACTCTTGCAGAGACGTACGTTCAACAATGAGCGATAAAAGGTGGACAAATACGTGTAGATGATTTTGGTACAAATCATCATTTACTTCATGTGAGTTAAACTTAATGAGAGTAAACATTAGGATTAAGAAAATCTAATTTAGTAAATAAGCTAACTAAAAGCTACAATGGATTTGTCAAATTTATGTGCTTATTTGATATCGTGTTATAGCTTCAATTAATGTATAGTAAGAGAAAACGCCGTAAAGAGATCTACACAGATTTATTTCTTATCAACTTGCGAAATCTGTGTCCGTGCATTATGACTGACTTTGGTCAGCGATGGACTACGGATCCCTCTTGCCATGAGATCCGTGCCCAATATTGGGACATTACTACTATTACTAGGTCGTTAAATAAAATAAAACTTACTATTATCAGTGTCAAACGTGGTCCTTGCAATATCCAATATGAGGTTTCAAAGTTATATCCGTACCAACATCTGAAACAATGTTGCAATATATAATTACCTATATGTGAATTTATTTACATATTATCACTACTCGGTGTCAATTATCTAAATCTTGACTCCTGCAAGCCTGAAGATGTTGTAATATAATTAAGTACTTCTAAGTCTATCATAAATATCCAAAAATTTTGTTTTAAAGGATTTTAACTATTCTAGCCTTTACCCGGGGCTTCGCCGCAGGCATAAGCTAGTTTTTTGGTTCTCTCACGTTCCTGATAATGAAACGGTATAAAATGTATAAGTACCAGTTTTCAGTCTAGTTAGGAGCAAGAAAACAACAAAATATACATTAAAATTCGTTCAGTAGTTTTTGCGTGAAGGGTGAATAAACAAAATATAAACAGATAAACAAAAAAATCTATAAAATATTTTGTATCCAGAGACGCCTAAATAGGCTCTATACGTACAGTATTTTACACACATACGAGTAGCTCTGTTACCATTTTATAATAGTATATAGGCTGTCCGTCGTACCGATAAATAATTGATACCGTGGGTTCGGTACTAGATTCTGAACGCCCAAACGCCGCTGCTGGAAACTAACATCAATCTTTTTATGAAAATATACTTTTCGTTTTTTAAATGTAATTATAATTACATTTAATTTAAATCCCTTTTTTTTCAATTGAATGCGAGATAAAATATTTAAATTGTTCTATTTAAATTTGATTATAGGTAAACTACAATGGTTTGACACCTTCGTCGTGGTTTTTAGTCGCATTGTTAATGATTCGATGGCACAAAAAAAATTACTGTGTAAGCCGTCGTTGTCGAAAATGGTATGAAGTATATTAGGTATATATAGTTATTTGGTGACGTCTTTGCCCGGAGTTATCAGTTTGATGTTGTTTACACCCGTTATAAATATAGAAACTTACTTTAGATTAGTGTCGCCCGCATAGTTAAAATAAGATATGAGGGTCCAGATAGCAGTTGGCAGTAAAGGTAAGAGCCATCCCACGATGCAAAAATATTTATACGGGCTGTGTTCCCTTAGGGCATCGCTCGCGATAAGGGAGTTCAAATAGTACCCTTCCATACACATCCATGTAAACATGACTGTGATCAAATATTCCAAAATCACGTTCAGGGTGATACAAAGATAGGGCTGAAACAAAATTGAAAATGTAATTTGGCATTAAACACTCGCTTGAGAGTGACTAAAAAGGTAATGACTGTAGCCTCTGTGAGCCTAGCCAAGTTGCATTCTATGATCGCTAACGTTATAGAAAACTATTAAAATGTATGGAAATTTGACTTCTCTAACATTAAGTCACGTAACTTAGCGTTATAGATATCGTTAAATATGTCAAATTCCCATACCTTTTAATAGTTTTCTATAGCGTTAGCGATTATAGAAAGTAACTTGGCTAGGCCCTAGATTTTGTGGAGGTCTGGAAGGTCGTAGGTACTTACATCGGAAGCTTCAACTGTGGGTATACCTTTCCATATCTTTTTTGTTTTTTAATTACAACTGTTAAAATATATAGTGTGTTTTATCTCTCAAGAACCCTTTGTTGGATGCAATTTTCCTTAGTTTTCAAAGTAATAATGAAGTGTACGTTTAGTTTGTAAAAGCTTGAATGGTAGTCAGGAGATAACATTTGATATATAAGGTTGAAAGTCCCGCCAAAGCTAACAGTCGTGACTTCGAGCGGTTTCCTCTACGTAAGACTAGCTATAAAGATACGTTCAAGTGGCAACAGGATGAAGTCAGCGAGAATTCGCCGATTCATTAAGTACCCTTCAAACATTTTCAATAATTTCTAGTGAACGATAAAAAAGTACTTTTAAAATGCGTTATAAATAATGTTTTTTTTTATACCTTAACAACAAACATTTGATAGTCTTTTATCAGTAGGTTTCCTATATATGTGTATACTTCAATTTTCACCTATTATTTATTTCGATTTTAATATTGTGTATTATATTTGTTTATTTGTCCCGTTGGAACGCAATGTTGATTTTTAGTTTCGATGATCCAAATGGCGTAGGTCACCACATAATGAGGTGAAAAATGGGTATCTAAAATCCGTTCCCATCTGGGAAATAATCTCGAAATTAAGTAGCTGTCTCCGTCTGCATGGGTTTTCATATTTAGATATTTTTATATATATTTTTAGCATTTGACATGCTTAGCACTATACATCAAACACAGTAAAAATGTGAAAGCGAAAATAACAGTCACGAGCAGGATTTGAACCTGCATCTCCTGGATACCGTCCAGATACTTTGCCAATTCAGTCATCGTGACAATTGCTCCTGACTGCTAATTTCGATAACACATTCATACTTAACGTCTTTAGGTGATGCCTGCGCCATCTGTCGGAAGTATTTTCATACATTATACCGATTAATAATGGCCGTGTGGGGGATCGAACCCGGGACCTCATAATCAGCGGTGGCTCACACTACTGCTGCACCACAGAGGCAGTTATATATATTAAGTAATACAAATATATTCACTTACCACATCCTCAATAGTACCAACTCCTGTATAATGGGGTGTTCCTTCTTTATTTCGCGCGATCGCCTGGTTAGTATATAAGATCAAGCGTAAAATGACCTGAGCATTCATGGCGCTAAATAAGTTCTTGTGTATGCGAGTACGTGTGTTGCGGAAAACCCTGAAAAAAATGGTGTTAGGCACTATAAAAATCAAAAGGACGATTGAAATTCGAAAGTCAAAATTCAAAGTGTAAAGTTATTTTGTTTTTCATCCATCCATCCATCAGCCTTTCAACGTCCACTGCTGGACATAGGCCTCCCCAAGAGAACGTCACAACGAGCGCTCCCGTCATGGGCGATAATGCCGTAATCGCCACGCTTGGCAGGCGGGTTGGCAATCGCAGTGGATGTTGCTAATACTCGAGGGAGTGCTGCTGCCCACTCCCGCGGTATTCCTTCAGTCGGCTCTTACGACTCCCGTAGGTAGAGAGGGGAGGGACAATTCTAAAGCCGGCCCCACACGGCCATTTTTTTTTAAATATTACTATATTTCGCAAATTTAATTCGGATTCAGCAACTGTCAAGCATTTTAGTATGTTTTTATTGCAGAGAAAGATACATCCTACATCGCAACAACTCCTCGAATGTTTTAGTTAGTCTTTTTAATGTGACTTCTGGCTTGGCTGTGCTCCTGATATAGCTGAGTCCAAGCCGCAGTTACAACTTACCATAGAATGACCATTGTTCGTATGTCACCACGTGATTCTTGGTATTTTCACGGTTCACATAAGAGATTAAATGCAATGGTTACATGTACTTACTGAACCGGCATTCAATCTAGTAAAAACAACCAGGGGGTTAGGCAGAATCTCATATCTTACATGTCGATCGTATCGTGATCACTGTGATTGGTTGAGAGATCACCGTGATTGGTCAACGGATTATTGCGACATCACGCGTCGGTTTCTCAACCAATTACAAGCGAGACGATACGATCGACATGTGAGATATGAGATTCTACCTAACCCCCCTGATACTTAAAAAAGTAGGTAATTTACAAGTTAGTGTACTAGAACTATATAATTTAACTTACCTATGTCCTTGAAAGATGAACAGGGCGAGAGTTAGCGTTATCAAAGATAATGTAAACCCAACGATTTCTATATACCGAGTAAATTGCGCAATTCGAAACTTCTCCTGAAAAAAAAATTTCTTATATAATAATGATGATCATATTATGCATTAGAACAGAATATCTAACAGCTACACATTAGTTAAATGTTCGGTAATTACTAAATTATTAAAAAATAAATACAAAAACAGTAAAGAATTTCACTTTAACAATAGTACAGATTAATTAAAACAAAAAGTGGAAAGTGTCAAATCAAAAATAACAGTCACGAGCAGGATTTGAACCTGCATCTTCTGGATACCGTCCAGATGCTTTGCCAATGCAGCCAACGTGACAACTGATCTCGACTGCTAATTTCGATAACACATTCATACTTAACGTCCTGGGTGACAGCAGCTTTATTTTAAATTCAGAATCCTATTCTTATAGTTTTGAGGTAATAGCAGTGAATATGGTATTAAATTAAATTAAAATAATATGGTATTAAATTAAATTAAATTCACTGAATATGGTAACATTGTTATGTGTGGAGTTAGGAGAGGAGTTCACGCAGGTACATTTGCGGGAAATACTAAATAGTCGCTGTAAGTGAACAGAATACTGCCACCACGCGGGGGCGAGAATAGTCTCTCTTAACCCATCACACTTGAAGTAACATCACACACAAGCTGCTTGATGACCAAAGGTTAAATGATTTCTACCTTCTCTTCTTCCAATTGCCACCTCAAAAAATTATCCACACGTACCTACTTTTAACTTAGCTATTGCACAATTGTAATACTTAGTTCTTACCTCCGCATTCCCGTTGCTTTCGTCATAAACCTTGTAAAGGAGATTCAGTACTGGTGGGGGAAAACATGGTGTATAGTTCGTCCATCCATTGGAGTTCGTATCGTTGCTAGATCTCCCGAGCCATTGTCCATTGTCGCCACATCGACGAAATGCATATTCTGAGCCAAATCACGGAAAACAAAAAATAATACCTATGAACCTAAGATTCTTTGAATTTTTTTACTAAAATGTGCCATAGTTTAGCACCTTCATGTTGCCTTTAATTTTTCACCCAAAATTACAGTAATTATATTTGCACTGTAATCTTAGATACACGGTGATTAGGTTCTTCTATTCTATTTGACCCAAATATTCAATACTACCACGCTCCAATCTGTTTTAATTGAAAAGCCTCAAATCATTTATGTTTTTACGATTTGAGGCGTATATTGAACAGCTAGTAACTCGGTATTAGTTATATGCGTAGCGATTTAGGTATATGAAACAATTATTTTTGCTACTGTCCTACCCATTGAGGTATATATGTACTAGTACATAGTACATTAGTAGTAGTATATATGTACTAGTACATAGTACATATACCTACCTCAATGGTCCTACCGATGAATGTAATTCATTAAGGCACATGCTTGTGGCTTATGCAATCTAGCGCGTTGTTAAATTCCTCCTACACAGAGTCGGAGCCGTACGGTTGACCGCCGAGGGTATGCGATAATTAAAATACTGTAAAGTGATAATGAGCATTAATGTGATTGTGATACACCCGATTAAAATTTATTTAAAACTAGACCGCGTGAACTGCAGAATATAAATCCATCATTTCACAATACATTAATTAACCCTACGTAAAAATAACTATCCAACGGCGATCATAAATTTTTTTGGGATGAAAAGTACCATATATCTAATCACAAAAATATGTTTTTGCGAAATTTCATGATGGTTGGTTCAGTAGTTATGGCGTGAAAGCGTATTAAACACACAAACTTACTTTCGCATTTATAATATTAGTAAAGACTAGATTTTGCCCGCGACTAGTTCCGTGTGGACTTTAGAATGTAAATACATCACTTAACGCTAAGTGCATATTTATTATGTTAAATAGCGATTTCATGGGAACCATTCATTCTTCTTGGATGAAAAGTAGCCTAGGTCTTTTTCTGGGCTCCTAATTATGCGAAATTTCATGCTGATTGGTTCAGTATTTACGACGTGAAAACGAAACAAACAAACAAACTCAGTTTCGCATAATATTAGATACTAGATTCTTCCGTCTCAGGCGCTCGTATTAACTATTTGTGAATTCTTGATATATGGCCTATGGAATAAATATATTTCTTTATAATACAATAATGATCGCTGTGTAAAAATTCCTGTACTAATGAATGATCCGTTTTTCCGGGATAAATGATGATCAGACAAGTAGTTAAGGCGTCAATGTATAACAAACAAACAATAAAACAAATGCACTGTCGAATTGATTATATTACTGAAGATTGTAAGCTTTGTTACAGCCTATTAAGGAGTGCCCATACATATAGACAGAGAACCAGCTTAGAAGCAGTTCTATGTCTGTGTGATAAAAGAGGTAGTTCGTTGATTTACTTGGTTACCACCATGGACTTAATAAAAAGAGCGGATAGAGTCTTGCTAATATAAGATTGTGTCACTCAGAGTCGGCCAGTTCGCTGTACGTACATGCCGACACGCACACATTCCCTTAGTCCTTCCTTAGACCTTAGTCGGCCATTGCGCGAGTAAACGTTATCACAGTCGGTACGTCTACGCTGCAAAAAAATATCAAAATACAGCATATCTTGTGTGGTGAAATGGTGAAAAACCGTAGTGACCGAAAAAAAAATCCAGGAGTCACGTTTCTTAGGTAAATAAATAATTTAATCACTTAGTTCCCGATTTTATACATTAAAATTTATATTAATTCACCAGAACAAAATAATTCATCACAATGCCAGTATTGCTCATATTCGCTAATTTCCGTTTTATTGACATAATTACGTTATCCTTTATTACCCATTATCTGCCGATGATTTATTTTAACTTTTAAATAAATAAATACAGTAAAATAGTGTTTTTTTTGCACGTGTTTTTTTTAACCTTTTTAAATAGTACGATATAATTTATATACATTATTATTATATTTCCAATAAATTTGTCTGCCAACCTGTTTTTTTAACTATTATAAAACTGTAACAGAGCTGTGTCTGTACATTTAAGATATTTGAGAAAAAATGACTGTAATAGACTATATAGGCGTGTCTAAAAGCAAAACAATTTTTTTTTTTGGATTTTTTGTCTGTTTATCTGTTTGTTTGTTCGCGCATCACGCAAAAACTACTGAACGGATTTTGATGAAACTTTTTTATTTGATAGATCTCGTTTAGACTTAAAAACTGGTATACATTTTATCCCGCTATTATATCGGGAACCTGAGATACAACCCGAAAACTAGATTTGATTGCGGCAGAGCCGCAAGCAAAGGCTGTATAATAAAAAGGGTAAATTTGGCTAACATGGCAACCCTAAATTCATTCACACATAGATAGCCGCCGCCATTACGTATCCTCAATTTTGTCTTAGCGAGGCGCTGTCCGTTCCTTATACGTCCATGGTTACCACATTGAAAACTGCAAACTCCTCTCTGGACTAGCACAATTCTGGAAAAAAGATATAAATTAAATTCAATGCACTTATATTCTATTTTTTTTACTTACGTTTCGGGTCACTTAGGTCCTCTTTTGGGCAATGTTGCACTGCGATTTCACTGCTCAGGGTGGGACCCCAGCAGAGGAAACCGTCATATACAGTTTTGCAGTATATTTGGCCTAGAACAATACGAATATAAATTATGAACTTGTTCACGGATAAAACTAGGTCATGCTACATATCAGTGACTCAGAAACAATTTTTTGACGTGATAACGACTTATAAATCGATGTACGCCGGCTGCACGCACGAAAAAGTGTCACGTTCCGAAAAATGTATGGCGACCTATGCATTATTTGTAAAACTCTCAGAAAACATATATGACGTTATCACGTAAAATTATCGTCCGTAATGCCGACTTTACAGACAACCTGTGGTCTATCTTTTTTTAGGTTTTAAAAAGTATTACCTACACTATCAACAAGACGAAAGTCTCCACCATTTCTATTACATAATATATTATAGTACATCACCGATCAGCCTTTCAGCGGCCACTGCTGGACATAGGCCTCCTCAAGAGGGCGCCGCAAGCAGCAGTCGTGTGATGACTACATCCAACGGCTCCCTGCGGCTTTGACATCTGGTCAGTCCATCAGGGAGCCCGTCCAACGCTATGCTATCCGATATGTGGTCGCCATTCCAGAATATTTTTTCTCCAACGGTTGGGGGTTCGTCGAGCGTTTTGGCCTGCTGATTTCTACTTCAGCATGCCAACCCGGCGGGCTATGTCGGTCACTCCCGTTCTCCAACGGATTCAATCACGTAGAGAAATACCGAGCATAGCCCGTTCCATGGCACGTTAAGCGATTTTGAACCTTGTAACAAGGCCAACATTCAGATATCACGTCTGTTATTATTGTACACATAAGTTATTTTTATGGTAAGGCACCCAAAAGAAACCATGGTTGCGCATTTTTTTGTTATGTTTATGGTGGTAGACGAGCCACAGTCCACTTGATACCAAGAGATAACTGCCACTTATGGACTCAACTATACTACGAATACTGTCAAGTCACTCCTAAACATATTTTTATTTCACGGATGTGAAATGAATGAACGGGTTCTCTCGCTCCCACCAAAATCTTATCTCTCTCTACACACTACATACTAAACTCCTTATCAGTTGTCCTTCTAAGACATCCGTGGAAAGAATGTGGTGGTGACTTTATTCTTAGTCCGATTAATCAATATTTTCTTTTATAATATTGTAGTATTCATTATTCACAGCGTTAAAGTTTTATAAATAATTAGCTTTAGCCCTTGGATTCGACGCAGAAAAAGCTACTTCTTTGGTTGTAATTCGGGTTCTGATTTTTAAGTTTAATCAATAGCTATCAAAGAAAATTATTTAATGAAAACCCGTCCAGTAGTTTTTGCATGATACGAAAACATTCAGGGAGGTCTCTTCTGTTGCTGTTACAAAGACCCTACATATTTAAATGCTACATATTAGTGAAAAATATTTGCCTACAAGAAATATTTTACGGTTTCTTGAATTTCTTTTGAACTTGTGAGATTTCGTCTATATTTTATTAGTTTCTCTAATTAGAGTTATTAGTACATAATTAATACCACATAAACTAAAACCTATTCGGATTTTATGGTGACTAATATATAACTACGACTAACTAACTATAACTTTACATACAAAAATTCTGTTGTTACGAGTAAGTAGGTACATAGTTATCTTTTTTTTTGTTTTTTTTTGTTTAGGCGGGAAAAAATGTACCTAACCGCACACCCTGTTGTTCGGGGCAACAAACAGGGTAGTGTGGGGCCCTCACCCACTAAATAAACCCGCCGTGTGCCGTCTCTACGCCTTTATTGGCGGACCACTGGAACTATGTTACATTCCTTCGGTGGTCCGCCGGCGGCTTACCCTTTCGGGTACCCGCTACTGAGCGACGCACCCGCACACGGTGCGTCGCACCTTCGCGGGAGGCCTTGCGGGTGACGGACGTTCCCCGGTCCATCCACCCGCAGCCTCAGCTAGGGCGGCATTAGGCGCAAATACTCACGCCTGCGCCGCCCCAGTCGCTGGCGGCGGTTCGGGTCTGCGGAAGGATCAGCCTCCCTGGCCCTCTCCGCCGCTTCCTTCCGCGAGATGACCTCGTCGCAGAAGGCAGCGACCGCGGCCCAATTCCTGTCGCTGCCAAGCATCGCTCTAACGACGCTCGGCAGCGAGAGGTCCCCCCCTATTGCCGCGACAAGTTCACGGCGCTGCCCGCCCCAAGCCGGGCATGACTCGAGCGTGTAGGTACATAGTTACCTAACAAGGTGGAGTTGCGTTTAATCGATAAAATAGACACTCTGTGACATAAATACGTACAAGTATTCAAGTACTTCTGAATAAATACAGTAAAAAATACTTTAAGTGGTCGTCGAGAAAGGCAAATAATACAATTTTTATTAACTTGAGTTGATACTGACTGGTGCCCATGTTGTATAAATAAATCGGTAAAAGGTATGTAGAATTATTCGATGTTGCCTATTTAATTTTGATAACTAAGCCCAGAATAACACTAAACTAAGTGAAATATTATACAGCGCACATACTGTCATATACAGTAGTCTCTCCAGATGTCAGAGAATTTGTATACAGCAAACGTGTACATCATTATGAAAAGGCGCAGATTGTTTTAATGTTTTTAGGGATGCATAGTTATGCACTTCGTAAGATACTTGGTGCCTAGATTCCCTCACTACGTTTTGAAATTGTTCTAACATCTTAAAACAGGTGTATAATAATCATCCTGGGATTTATCAGATTTGTAGTGCTTCTTTAAAGGACTCAATTTTGTCACGGTATGTTTGTGCCCCAGGTACTACTACCCTAATATCCATGGGTGGCGTTTTTACTCAAGAATATATTTATATATATCGTAAAGCGATTAGACACGAATTGTGGAACGCGCTACTAATAACGTCGATTGAAGGGTGCCGCTGAATTTTCATTTTCATCTTATAAAGATTGAAGCAACCCTTAATCGTAACTTCATAACGGTTACAATGTGTTTGTTGGTCGGGTGACACCAGTGGTACATATTTATATTATGCCTTCTGACTTTGAAATACATGTATTTGTACATTGACTCACTTCAAAGGGGCAGCCAGAGAGCAGCCAGAGACTACGGAATGCCCTTTGTCATAAAAATAGCCGTCCACTGTCCAATTTCACATTAAAAAATAATTGTATAACCAATACAATGATAGCCCAGTGGCGAGACTAAAGACAGTCGTATCCAATTCGATGATTAGTCCGAGGTTGGGTCCCCGAACGGCACACACTTCTGACTTTTCGTAAATGATGTGTGTAATTTTTACAAATTATTACTGCTTGGTGGAAGAAAAATACCGTGAAGAAACCTGCATGCCTGAGAAATTTTCTCAACCGCTAAAGAAATCTAGCAATCTGTGCTTTGCCTTAGTGAGATGAACTAACCAATCTCTGTCACTCTGAGAGGACACTGTGTGTGAAGGGGGTGGCACTTAGTAAATGATGCTATGGATTTAGGTAAATAAAAATGATTTAATTCATGGACCAAGATAATAGTTACAAAGGAGCGAAGGGCGAATGCTGATGGCTTATTATAATATAAATTAGTATTGTGGCGTAAAAACGCTATTTAAGCGTTTATATTGTTCGGTTTCACCGTACATGCTCCCGGGCCAAAAAGATACAAAAAATTATTCATCTTGTAATCTAAAGCTTTAGACATTTTTAAAGAATAGGAGAAGTAGCTTTATCGTGCTTGTCATTACTATTCACACTAGGTATTATACACACTTCACGAGGCTGACGGTCAGACGTACTCTGCTTTCGCGAAAACACAACACTGTTTGCAACACTTTGAGATAGTTCCACTGAAGAAACTGCTCGTCTTCTCTTCCATAAAAGTAGTGCCGCTACTACAATGGCCACTATCAGTAAGCCATAACAGATAGCATATTGATGAATGTCATGTGTAGACAGAGTGTATTCTGGTAAGTCCATATTGGCCGATTTCAATTGTTCTATTTTTTCCGCAAGATTTTCTAACGAACTGTTCAATGAATTTTCGTTTTCCTTGTAGTGAGATAGCGATAAATTTACGATATAATTTAGCTCTGCTGTCGGTGGGATCGGTATTTTTGGTTTAGATTTTATGGTATTATCTGATTTAGCATGTGAGTACAGAGTAAACTCCTTACCCTTTATTATGCAATTCAAATCTAGGTTAATAATCCCCGCACCAGACACCTGTTTAAAGGAAACTTGATCTTGACATATTATCCTCACGGAATAGGTATCACAGCAAAAATAAAAGTAGCGCATTGAATCGTTTAATTCTTGCCATACATTCCTACAAGGGGATTTGATTACGGTACGTTGCTGATGGTTATCTAGTTTACAGAATTTTTCATCGATAGGTTAATGATTGATTGGTTTATTTATTTCACAAAGATATGAATGCTCATTAGGTTGGCATAATTGTAGCTCCATATCTGACATAGTGAAAAATGCATCCTTCCTTAGGTTGATAGCAATATAATCGAAAGCTGGTAGAACGCTTAACATATAATTATTAATTTGGTGAGGAACTGATGAAAGCCTGTAGACTTTGTAGCTGTCTCGGCTGGTCAACGGAAACGTAATCTCAAAAATAAGATAGTCTTCCATCATTCTAGTTCTTACTTTTAGCATACTATAAATGTATCTTAGACCAGATTGTATGTTGCCCACGGGTAAAGTGATATCCTTTGTCAATTACCCCGAGATAAACTGTAGTTCACGTTGTAATTGGCTTGGAGTTATTAAGTGAGGGTTAAACTTGCCGTGGTAAATATCTGTGATCTTGTCGAACAGAATATCTTGGATTCTTTTTTAGATTTTGAATTAGGCTGATGGCAGTAATCGCTGAAAAAGTAAACTCCTGGGCTTTGTATAAGCTCTCAATTTCTTGTTTCGTAGCGGAAACAGCGTTGTCTAATTGATTCAAATGCTTGTTTATAGTTTTATGTTGTAATTGTATAGTTCGCTCGGTTCGTTTTGAAATGTTATACTCGGCCTCAATAACCGAGGTTTGATTTTTTAACAAATAAGCAAGATGTTGCTCGTTATGTTGTACCAGTTGTATGTCTTTCCTATATATATATTTTCTAATCTAAGTGTAAAGAAAATAGTTATGTTCACATTTCCCTATAAAAGAAAATTGACGAAGTTGGAAAATGAATATACTTACACTTTGAATATGACATTGGATAATATAAAAACTCAATGCAATTATGTTATTAGTGATAAAATGCATGTCATTAACATTAACAATTATGTTAATAAGCGTTATCATTATTTGACAGAAGATAGATATAATCTTTGTAAATATTTTAAACAACAGGTAGCTGCTTCGCTATCATATTTTTTTTATACATCAGCCAAGAACTTGGCTAACAACTTTGCTTCTATTGAGCAATCTAATGTTGACATTTTTAATTTAAATGATGACATTTATAGTAATAAAAATAATGACATTTCATATACTAATTTAAATTACAATACGAGACAATAGAGATATCCTCTTGCTTAAAAAATAGTTTATCAAGTAATTATAATTTAATAAAGACAAAAGAGACACCCTCTTGCTTTAGCAATAATAAGAAATTAAAGCCAATCAACCTGGTACATCAGAATATTCAAGGTATCCTTGGTAAAGAATTGGAAATAGAATTATTTATTAATGATTGTGTTGTAGATATTCTTTGTATTACAGAACATTGGCTGAAAAATAATCAATACATGTTCAATTTTCCCAATCACCAGGTTGCTTGCTCATTCAACAGAGGCATTAGTATACGGGGTGGTGCCCTAATTATTATAGATAATAAAATGAAATATAAAGTACGTAATGATATAGTCAGCCTCTCTGTTGAACGGGTTATTGAAATTGCTTGTATTTAGTCTGAGCAGTTCATTGTCGCATGTGTTTATAGACCCCCATGTTCACCATATGATGATTTTGAAAGACACTTAGAGGACATTTTATTTAAAACCTCTAGTTCAAATAAAACAATTGTGATCTGTGGAGATTTTAATATAAATTTACTTGAAAATAGTACTATCACTCAAAAATTTATAACTATTATGAAATCTTATAACATGTACAATGTTTTTTTGGAACCTACTAGGATTACTTCTTTGAGCGCAACTTGTATAGATAATATATTTACTAATGCAAAACCAATCAATAAATCTATCATAAATAAACTAGAATCTGATCATTGTGGACAACTGGTGGTATTTCCTGGAACTAGTAGGGTCCATAAAGAAAAAGTTGCCTTTGTTCCAATGAATTCTAGCCGCTTAGAGCTTTTTAAATGTAATCTATCTGAGAAAGTACCGCGGTTGCCTTTTCATGACAACCCTAACGATTTGTATACTGCTTTATTCCAGTTGATCAATAATGAATTCAACAAGAAGTTTAAACCTAAAACTATAACTATTGGCGCTCGCGCGGGCTTTAGTCAATGGGCAACCTGTGGTATTTATAAAAGCAGACTGAGGTTGTATGAACTTTATAACGAAAAATCATACAATAATAACCCAATATTTTTAGAATATGTAAAAAAATATTCCAAAACGTTCAAACGAGCCTGTTACTGTGCTAAATCACTATATTTGAAAAATAAAATCAAAGAATCCGGCGATATTATTAAAATGACTTGAAAGGTGATAAACAGTGAAACCGGTCGAGAAACATTGCGCAAGAGGGACTTTAACTTGAAAATAGATGACAAAAATGTAAGAGCGAATCGAGAAGTGGCAACGGCATTTGAAAATTATTTTACTAATATTCCTGTTGTAACAACAAAACATCTGACGTTGTCTCCTACTGCAGCCGAATCGCTCCTTAGGCAATGTGTTCCGATATGTAATACTTCCTTTAAATTTTCGGATGTCAATGTAAACAGTGTTATAAATAACTTTAAAAGTCTCAATATTAAAAAAACGGCGGATTTATGGGGTATGTCTGTTAAGTTAGTTAACTCAATCATTCATATTATTGCTCCCCAATTGACATCTGTATTTAACGGTTGTTTTGTTAATGGTGTATTTCCCGACCTTCTGAAGTTTAGTAGAGTAATTCCTTTGTTTAAATCTGGTAGTACCTCAGAACTTAATAATTTTCGTCCAATTTCTGTACTACCGACACTAAGTAAAGTATTTGAGAAGCTTATTCTCAAACAAATGATTAATCATTTTGACAATCATAAAATTTTCCATAAAAACCAGTTCGGCTTCACAAAGAATCGCTCTACTACTGATGCAGGTATAGAATTGTTAAAATCCATATTTAGAGCCTGGGAAGATTCGCATGATGCGTTAGGCGTATTTTGCGATTTGTCTAAGGCATTTGACTGTGTACATCATGAAACCCTCATTAAAAAGTTATACCATTACGGAATCAGGAACAGGGCTCTCGAGCTTTTGACTTCTTATTTGAGCAATAGAATTCAAAGGGTCGATGTTAATGGTACGTTATCTCTTGGGTCTGTCATGACAATGGGTGTGCCACAGGGGTCTATTTTAGGGCCATTTCTGTTTCTAGTCTATATTAATGACCTACCATACTACGTAGGAGATAATCGAAGTATTGTGTTGTTCGCAGATGATACATCTTTATTATTTAAACTAAGAAGGCAACTGCTTAATTATGACGATGTGAACAACGCACTATCTAAAGTTGTTCATTGGTTCAATACTAATAACCTAGTTTTAAGTGAAAATAAAACTAAATGTATAAAATTTACTACACCCAATGTTAGGCATGTAGAAACCAATGTACAATTGAATGGCGTTAAACTGGACCTTGTGGAGTCCACGGTTTTCCTAGGTATCACTATAGATAACAAACTCCAATGGGGCCCCCATATTAAAAAATTGTCAGGTAGGTTAAGCTCAGCGGCATATGCGGTAAAAAAAATTAGATTATTGACTGATGTTGAAACGGCTAGAATAGTTTATTTCAGTTATTTTCATAGTATTATGTCCTATGGCATACTGCTATGGGGATGTTCCGCCGATTTAAATTCCATATTTGTACTTCAGAAAAGGGCTGTTCGTGCAATCTATAATCTGGGCCCGAGAGTTTCCCTTAGACAGAAATTCAAAGAAATTAATATTCTAACTATTTATCTCAATTTATATACGAAAATCTGTTGTATGTCAAGAAAAACATCGGATGTTTTGATAAGTATAGCGATGTTCATCACATTAATACTAGGAACAAAGGCAATCTTATTGCACACAGTACTCGTCTCCACAGAATTAGTAGATCTTTTATGGGACAATGTATATGCTTTTACAATAAGATTCCTGAAAGTGTCCGAAACATGCCACTAAATAAGTTCAAGAAAGCCATAAAAATTAGACTTTGTAATCAAGGTTATTACACTGCTTCGGATTATCTTGAGGACAAAACAAAATGGGCTTGAGCTGCTCCTCATTCATTAATTTTCAAAATTGTTTTGTATAATATAATGTCATTTTAGTTATAAAGATTATATTAAATTGTAATAAATTGGCAATTTAAAAAAGTGGCCCATGAGTTTCTTGCCGGGTTCTTCTCATGAAAGGCTTTACTTCGGAATCCGGCCGCTTATGGCGATTGCAATCGCCACTTTGTTATTGCGGATGCACTCGCCTCAGGCGCTCGTGTTGATTATTAGTGTATTCTTGACGATTTTAAGTGCTATTTAAATAGGCCTATGAAATAAAGATATTTTTGAATTTTGAATTTTATTGTTCCGCGAATCGTTCGTCTAATACTCCGAGCAGGCTGTTTGCGACGTAACCGACACCGTTTATAAGACCGCAACGCTGTCTGGCGCATATCAAAATGTTGATTTAGCATAAGTTTATTATAATGTTGTAGTTCCTGTAGGTCAGGTGTCATGTTTTAGTTGTAGTAATATCATAGTGCAATGACCTTTTTCGCTTAAAGAGGTACATAGCTTGTCTAAATAATCCATAAAATTTTGTTGCAGTTGTATTACCTTCCCAATAGGGATCCATATCATAATAAACAATTAAATTCCACTTATCTCTAATAACTTGCACGTCGTGTATGTATTCAAAATACAGTGAATTGTTGGTGGGTAACGCCGAAATATTATAGGCTGCATGAGACGGCGATATCAGTGCCACAAGAAATAATAATTACATCGCCAATAATACGAACTTACATGGTTTTCTTATACTAGTTTCTTTCCAGACTCCTTGGAACTAGTCCTATTTTGATGGCTGATGGTAGAATCTTCCGTATTAGATGTAGTAGGAAATACTGGTAATATTGAAGCTAGTATGCCTCTGCTTGCTGCATCCGCCGGATTTCCCTTCGACTTGACATATCGCCAACAGTTTGGTTTCATTATTTCTGTTATGGTTTTAGTCCTATTTGCAACAAAAGTTTTCCATCGACTCGGTTCACCTTGGAGCCATCCTAGAACTACCACTGAATCCATCCATCCATATATCCGAATATCTAGCTCGCTATAGCATTTGAAAACTTTAGCCGTTTATATTTCATTTCATCTTTGAAATGAATTGGTGAGCAGCAGCTTGACAATACTCTCGGTATAGTCGAGTCCATGGGCGACGGTTACCATTTACCATCAGATGGACCGTAGCCAATACATGCAATAAAAAAAAAAAAAAAAACTTTATCCATTAGCTTTGCCAATAAATATGCTCCGCTTAACTCCAATCTAGGTAATGATATGCATTTTGAAATAGGAACCAATAGGGTATTGGCTACGACTAATACCACAGATATATCATTTTATTTTCGTATCCTAGCGTAAATCACTGCCGCGTATGCTTTAGTTGACGCGTCGCAGTAGCCGTGTAACTCTATGACGTCATTAGCTCTGTATGCGATCCAGCGTGGTATTTCGCATTGTTTAAGATATTCGATATCTGATTTTACGGCAATCCATTCCCTTTTAATATTTTGGGGCACTTCTTCATCCCGTTGCATTTTGTTTAACCATAGTTGTTGGAATATTAATTTTAGTTTCGTAGTGAACGATGACAACCATCCCAGTGGGTCAAATATCTTAGATATTTCGGATAATAGTAATCGCTTAGTTATTTTGGTATTTAAATTTGCTAACTTGAAATGGAACGTAAACTTGTCATCACGAGAGTTCCAACGTATGCCAAAAGTTTTGGAAGTATATTCACATTTAAAGTTGAAAATAAGGTCACTCTCGTTGCTATGTTCTATATTTTCGAGTAGCTCCGGAACATTTGAGGACCATTTCCTCAGTGTAAATCCTCCTAATTTTAATAAACTGTTCAGATCTCGTATAAGCTGCTTCCCTTGGGATATATTATGGAAGCCATGGACCACGTCATCCATATAACACGACTCTTCTAATATTTTGGCCGCTTCGGGAAATTTAATTCGTTCATCCGAGGCCAAGCGCTTTAAAGTCATCATTGCTAAAAATGGTGCTGCTTTGGTTCCATAAGTGACGGTCGTAAGATTGTAAGTTTGTAAGGGTTGATCGTAAGTATCCCTTCAGATAATTTGCTGATATTTTTGATCACTTTTACAGACATTAATTTGTCGATACATTTTTTCAATATCGGATGTGTAAGCATAACGATATTGACGCCACTGCAATATTAGTCCTTGGAGATCCTGCTGTAAATTAGGTCCCTTATACATAAAATCATTCAGGCTATATCCGCTAGATGTCCTTGCTGAGGCGTTAAACACAACGCGTAGTTTCGTAGTTGATGATTCCGCTCGTTGCACGGCATGGTGCGGCAAGTAACATGATAGTGCTTGTTTGTTATTGTAATATGGCTCCATGTGTCCTAAAGCTATGTACTCAATAATGAAAGATTTATATTGCTGGGTTAAAATTGGCTGCTTGCTAAATTTTCGCTCCAAATTTTTAAACTGTGCTATAGCCATTTCTTTAGACGAGTTTAGTTTTGTCTGTATTTCAGATTTGAGCGGTAATTTTACCACATACCGCCCATCTTCTCTGCGTTTGGTTGTTGATAAATAGAAATCTATAGATTCTTGATCTTCCGATGATAAATTGGAATTGTCGCATCAATCTACCAACATTTTTGAATATCGGGGATATTGTTAACCACATTACATTGAAATGATGAGCTCTCTCCACCACCATAAATTATCCAACCTAGCTGAGTTTCTTGCAATATACGAGTAGATTGCAATAAGCTTTCTCCTTTAAGCAACCCTCCCAATAATATCATGCCATAAACTTGAGCGCTAAGTAGTACGTCCACTGGACGATTTATGTTGAAGTACGGGTCGGCTAATTTAAGATTTGCTATATAAGACCACTTCGATATGTCAAAGGCTTTATGCGGAATATCTTTTAGTAGATTATTCATGACAAGTGCATCGGTGTTGAATGAAAAATCACTATAAGTTGAGGCAAAGTTTAGTGTGATCCTACCATTACAATTGTTTTGAACTTCTCCTACGCCGAATATCGATCCGTTAAATTTAGACCGTTGCAATCCCAATTTCTTCGCCACGCTGCCTTTGATCAGCGAAACTTGTGATCCCGGGTCTACGAGGGTCCTTAAGATATGATAGGAACCATCCATCGCTGCAACTTTTACTAAGGCTGTTGCAAACAACACTTCAGTCGTGCCTGGCCTGTTTTGTGAGGTATGTGCAGTAACAGTCACATGTGCTTCTTGCGAAATAGGCTCCGATGTCACCGCGGCGTTGTTTGATTGCAAAATATTATTTATACATGCGTCATGTAAAACAGAATGGTGATTACCAGCGCATTTGCGACATCGCCTAACGGAAATGCATTGCTGACCATTGTGATCAAATAGACAATTTTTGCATAATTTCAATTTAAAAACTGTATGTACTGTTGCCGAATGATGCGAAACTATCGCATCATTCGGCAACTTTAAAAACTTTGCGCAATTAAACAATGCATGTTGGTGATTGCAAAATTGACATTTGATCGTAGAAACATGTAAGGCTTTGAAATATGATTGATGCTTATTAAATTTATTGGCGTAGTTAGGGTTGTACCTCGATGATTTTCGATTTTCAGGAAATTCTTTTAATGAACCGCACACCCTATCGTTCGAGGCAACGACCAGGGTAGTGTGGGGCCTGCACTCACTAAAGAAACGCGCCGTGTGCCGTCTCTCCGCCTTTATTAGCGGGCCACTGGAACTATGTTATATTCCTTCGGGCGTTGCCAAAACCAACCTTTTTTATTTATTTTTTTATTTAGGCGCGAAAAAATGTACCTAACCGCACACCCCGTCATTCGGGGCAACGAACAGGGTAGTGCGGGGCCCTCACCCACTAAATAAACCCGCCGTGTGCCGTCTCTCCGCCTTTATTGGCGGACCACTGGAACTATGTTACATTCCTTCGGTGGTCCACCGGCGGCTTACCCTTTCGGGTACCCTCTACTAAGCGACGCACCCGCACACGGAGCGTCGCACCTTCGCGGAAGGGCTTGCGGGTGGCGGACGTTCCCCGGTCCATCCACCCGCAGCCTCAGCTAGGGCGGCATTAGGCGCAAATACACCTGCGCTGCCCCATCGCTGGCGGCGGTTCAGGTCTGTGGAAGGATCAGCCTCCCTGGCCCTCTCCGCCGCTTCCTTCCGCGAGATGGCCTTGTCGCAGAAGGCAGTGACCGCGGCCCAATTCCCGTTGCTGCCAAGCATCGCTCTAACGACGCTCGGCAGCGAGAGGTCCCCCCTATTGCCGCGACGAGTTTACGGCGCTACCCGCCCCAAGCCGGGCATGACTCGAGAGTGTGCTGCGCCGTGTTCTCGTCGCAGCCGCAATGGTAACAGCCCGGAGTCGCTTCCCTCCTTGCGACTATGTGCAGATATCTGCCGAGTCACCCCGCTCACTCCTCCAGCACAGGCTGGAGCGCCCCTACGGTCCAGATACCGGCTCGGGGTGCTTCCAGCCGTGTCCTCCATCTGGCCATGGCAGCTCGGCGAGCATCGCCCTGCTACCTGGCCACCTCCCTGGGTGGGGGACAACCTCCCACCTCTCGCTCTTGCGACGCCCGCCGTTACACTTCGGCGAGCACCACCGCCTCCAAGTCCCACGGGGGCGTTCCCGCCAGCGCGCAGGCCGCTTCCGTTGACACCGTGCGGTATCCGCGTATGAGCGTGGATGCGACGACTCTTTGTGGTATCCACAGAAGAGCCCTGTTCGGCGCGTCCAGGCACCCCGCCCACACAGGTGCACCGTACAGCGACCGGACTACCCCCGCATAAAGCCGTCGGCACGCATTGTTGGGTCCGCCCATATTCAGCAAAAGCCGTGCAAGGGCGGACGCTGCACCGACGAGCCTCGGGGACAGTTGGCGGAAGTGCTCGAGAAAGCGCCACCGCCCATCCAGCACCAGGCCCAGATACTTGATCTGGGCCTTCACTCCAATTTGGACCCCGTCCACCGTGATTGAGGCGCCAGCAGGTGGCCGACGTTGGGGCCCACGGAAAAGTAGGGCCTCCGACTTATCCAGGGCCACCCTAAGCCCCAGTGCCCCGATCCTCCTGACCACCTCCGAGGTCCCTAAGGTGGCCAGGAACGCCGCTTCCTCGAAGTTTCCGCCCCGGGCCACGACCAGCGTGTCATCCGCATAGCAGATGACCGCCAGCCCGGGGCGGAGCCGACAGCGTAGCACCCAGTCGTCCCACAGGATCGG
Organism: Leucoma salicis; assembly: GCA_948253155.1. Lineage (NCBI taxonomy): Eukaryota > Metazoa > Arthropoda > Insecta > Lepidoptera > Erebidae > Leucoma > Leucoma salicis. The sequence continues at coordinate 26,913,441 of OX411803.1, forward strand.
CCCTAGAACCGAACCCTGCGGGACACCGCACGATCATAGAGAACGCTGCGGCCCTCAAGATAGTCCGCCACCAGCCGCCTCAAGTATGCAGGCACCCCGTGATACTGGAGCGCCTCCTTGATGCAGCTGAATGGCAGACTATTGAATGCGTTGGCGATGTCGAGCGACACCACCAACAGCACTCCACCGTCGGTGACGACCGCCTCGGCCGCGGCCCTCAGGCGCATAATCGCCACGACCGTCGAACTGTTATAGGGATTAGGCCAAAGACCATTTTAAAAAACAGAATTAAAAAAATTAAATTATTTATTAGATGAATTACAATAAAAACTGGGCTCGATTTGGGGCAAGTGTCACGCGCGCGGATGATGGATACGAACTGATCTGCTCTATATGGATAATTATAAAGAAAGCTCAAAAGTGCTGACTAGGTGAATTAGAATAGGGTTCCTTAGTACTTTTATATACGAGGACCATTTATAACAGCCCCGGAGCCAAGAGTAAACTTACCCCAAAAGGGTTAAGTTTATGAGAAAGATGTACAGAGTTTTGGTAATGGTATACTAGGTGAATCGGCGGTGACTTCTGAATTTTCTTCGATTTTATTTATATTTAATTTAGTTTTAAATTTTAAAAGACGGTGACACGTGCCTGATTTTACAATTTTATAAAATACAACTAAAATGAAAATTATAATTACAATAGAAATGATAATGGTTGTATAGGAATAATATTCACCGTATAAAACAATGTGCGGCTTTTCATTAATTGTATCTAGACTTTTTATAATGTTACTTATCTCTGTATATTGTTGTGAAGTGATAGAGTCAAGGTTAATATTAGACAAATTCAAGAAAGGCAATTTGGTCTTATGTAAAGTTATAGAATTACAGCAAAAGTCGTTTATAAGATTGAAATTAATTTGAATTGGTTTAAATTTAATTATTTTTGAATATTTTGGTATTAACCTCGAGTCTTTGTAAAATGCAATGTATGGGGAGGCTTAAGATGCCTGTACCTGCTATTGTTATTTCTGTACTAGTTGAATCTTGACAATCTATGGAGAGCTTATAAGGGTCAGTAATCACAAATATCCACCTGTTGTTGGACAGTGGTTGCCAAATGTCTAGATGACCTCCGAGAAACTTAGTTTTACAAATATCTTGGTAATTGAATTTTTGACACTTTCTTGGGGCTGGTTACCCGTGTGGTCCTTGAGAATTGAACTATGGACACTTGTTTGGGGCTGGCTACCCGTGTGGTCCTTGGATATCGAAGAGGTGCCATTATCATTTAAGGGTTTTGCCTGAAATCGTTGTTTGGGTCTCACGAGACACCTCTGTGAGCCCACTAGTCGTTTAAATTTTGGCTAAGGTCGTTTTGTGGGTAATCAGTGCTAGTTGATGCTTGTGGTTCAGATTCATCATAGTTTTTGATCTATATTTTAGCACTTGACATGCTCAGCTACTCTTAAAGTACAAATTATAATTTATGTACTAAAATACTCTTTTTCCTTATTCATTGGCTTTTCCCTCTAGTTGTGACAATATATTTAAATAGAATTGATTGTTGTGGCCCTGACGCCAATTCAATAGCATTGCTGCCGTTAGAAAGAAACGAATTTAGTTTTTCACGTGTTCCGTCAAACGGTTTAATAAATTTAAATAATGTGGCAATGGGTACGCCATCCACCTTCTCGGATTTAAATTGAAATTCCTTAAGAGACATAGCTAAAAAAAATTAAGACACACAAAAATAAAATAAAATTTAAATTAAATGAACAGTGTATATCGGTGTAATAGGCAGCCACCCAAGTAACTTAATACTCGGACAACATCGAGTAGTTTGTGCAGTAATTTCTAAGAATTGACCCGTGAGACTATAATGTTGGAAGAATAATGGTTACTTACTCGTATAGATAATATTATAATTAAAACGATTATTTAAGTCTTAAATTTGTCAAACATGGATTTTCAGATTACGAATGATTCACTTCAATTACCCACTTGAATGTTTCGGCTAATATAGAACTGCACTTTCACTGTTAATTGGAAAATAAATTAACTTACAGGATCGCGCAGCAACAGAGGTACAGGAACATGACCAGTTTACCTTATTTTCTTTTCAGGAAGCACCACACGCCTCGGGGATCCGCAGAACCACAGGAAATCTTCAGAACAGCAGGTAAGTTTTAACAATTCTTCTTTTCTTTTCAGGAACGTGACAACAACTTTCTTTGTTTTAGTATGTAATTATTTTTCAGGATGCAGATTTATTTCGAGGTAGAGACACAATATTCACCAGGATAACACGAAAGCTTTCAGCACGAAATAGTTCTTTAAAATTGGAATAGAGATGGATATGAGTTCGATGCACTTTTTGACACTCGCGGAAAGGTCACTTTTCAACATTCACAAATTAATGAGCCCGAACGGAGACGTCCCAAGGATACCTTCACCATCGGTATCCCACCGCTGCCACCAAACTGTTATAGGGATTCGGCCGAAGGCCTTTTAAAAAACAGAATTAAAAAAATGAAATTATTTATTAGATGAATTACAATAAAAACTGGACACAATTTGGGGCAAGTGTCAGGCGCGCGGATGATGGAAACGAACTGAATCGCTACCTGGCGTTGCCATGACCAGGGGCGTGAGCTCCGCCCGCGTAGGAATAGGCCCTCGACCACCGCGGTGAGGAGGCTGTGCTGAAGGGTCTCTGTGAGGGGGGGGCCTGAGTGCGGAGCTTGTTCAGCGCCGCACGATACGGGCGACCCCAGGGGTCACGGTTGAAACCGTTCAGCATCTCCTGCCTTTTTTCTGTTTTGGCGCGGCAGATGGCCAGCTTAAACGCGGCCCGCGAGGTGCGGTACGCCTCGTACAGCTGGCCCTCCCACTCCCCATCGTGGTTGCGCCGCCGACTGCGGGTGTAGGACCTCCGGGCACGAATGCACGCCGCACAGAGGTCCGCCAGCTCCTGGGATCACCAGTAGAGCCTCTTCATCGGAGGAGGACGTTGCACACGGGGCATGGCCGAGTCGCACACCTGCGTAATCACAGCGCGAAATCGGCCAGCTTCAGCGTCCACCCCCTCGGTCAGGGCTGGTGAGAACAGCTTGAATGATGGCGGCCTCCGCCAGTAGGTCCCTATTCAGCCTGCCCACAGCGGGAACGCGGGAGTTCTGCGCGCTGCGTGACCCCTACTGGGGCCCTGAAGGGACCGGGAGACCTCAATCTGGATGTACCGATGATCGGACAAGGTCTCAACCTCCTCCAGTACACACCAGCTCCTCACTTGTGCTGCGACGTCGAGGCTAGCGAACGAAAGGTCCACTATCGACCCGCCCCGTCGCCGCACGCGCGTGTTGACGGAGCCTCTATTTAGCAAACAGAGGCCCGTCGACGCCGCCCACTCTACCACCGCCGCTCCACGGGCGTCCGTCGCAGGGGACCCACACGCCGTGGATTTGGCGTTGAAGTCCCCCATGACCAGGACGTGGCTAGATGCCAGTCACCGTATCGGGGTCTCTAGACTGTTAAGCCAGACCTCGAAATCAGCCAGACTCCGATTGGGGGAGAAGTACCTATACGCCATACAGCGTAACTCCCCCCCAGGCGGCCGCGACGTATCCCGTACCCCTGTCTCTGATCGACAAGGGCGGGGAACGAAGCTCCACAGAGCTGACGATTGCCACGGAGCCATCGCGCCTGCCCGCCCAATGAAGGGGGTCAGGAACGCAATAAGGCTCCGCAGCTACGGCTACACCAATCAACCGCTCCACCATGGTTTGCAGGAGAAGATCCTGTGCCCTGGCGGAGTGTCGCGCACGCGTGGTAGTGAGGGGTGGCGGTACAGTGTAGTGTAGTAATACATATATAATATGTATGTGTATCATAATATAAAAGCAATGAACACTAATGTATTACAGGAGAATAAATCCGATCAGTGAACTAACAATATCTTTAATTTCTCTCTCGTCACCAATCCTTACATGGACCCCGCCAGTGAGCGATCGGGTTCGCGTTGCATTCCGATCGCATTCTAAGGAATTGTAATAATAGACATTGTCACAATAAAGTTGCAATTATGAGTTCTATAATATTACTGCGCATTAACAAACGCGTCGGACGTATTATCGAGAAGTTTAGTGAACGTTGGCCGTGTGGGGCCGGCTATTGGCCGTGTGGAGCCGGCTATAGAATTGTGCCACCCCTCTCTACCCAAGGGAGTTGTAAGAGCCGACTGAGGAAATACCGGATAGTGAACGTTGTTTTGTTGTCAAAAATGGGTAAGCAGCAGTAAAAAGAAGAGTCTATTATCATCGCTCAAAACGCTAGCGGTGGTAACAACGCTTCATCATTGGAGCAAATGCAACAACACACCAGTGTCATCACCTGTATCCTGGGGGTGATATGTCTCATCCTAATTGTCGTATCATTATTATACTTCGCGTATTGGCTGTACGGTAAATGCCATAGAGAGTGTATACGAAGAGAGATACATGAGAACAACCTCCGAAGGTCAAGCAGTTGGTTTCAGCGACGATACGGGACCTATGGTTTTCCCCGTACTAAGGAGGATCAGCCAGACGAGAGAATGGTGTAATAGTGCGGTTCGGCAAATATATGTGCGTTACGAAAAAATATATAAAGGTGTATGTGTAATGGTGCGGTTCGGAAAATATACTTAGTGCGGTACGTTACGTTAAAGGTATAACAGTAATGGACTTATTTAGAGGACTTTAGTTTTTAGTGGTATTTAACGTAATATATTAACACGCTCGCAGCGTTAGGCAAATTTCATGACTTTCAGTTGGTGCGACATGGGGTCGATTATATCCGAAGCACGAATTGTTCCTGGTGCGTTGCTGGGTCGAAAAGACCCGTTTGACTTACATCTGTTTAGGAGGACTTATCTTTATAGATATAATGAATAAAGCATATTTCTTTAAAGCAACATGTTGACAAATAAATACTTAATAAAAAGCTGAAATCGTAGGTAGATGCACTGAATAGTTTGTTTATAAATATAGGGATTACCTGTCGGATCTTTACAACCCGTTATCCGCACTGGTTTGTTAAAGTGTCGATACATTTTTAGTGCTGTGGATGACAAAAAAAAATCGATAGCGATAAAATGTGCCTATATAATAATATATTTAGGAGATCTGTTGATTACATATAAAAATAAATTATAACGTAATATTAGACGTATGATTTTCATTATAGCATATATATAATGCCTTTTTACATGCGTTACACATGGTTTTAACCTTTTTAACTTTATTGCCGGCTACTTTGCTACTTAGTGTTAGGCGTAATTTATCGTAACATCTTGAACAATTTAGTTTTTTGGTACCCATGATTTGGACTTATTGGACTCATGTCTTGGAGAACCTTCGCGTGCTTTATTTTTCGTTGGCTTTTCACCCTTACATGACATAATTAACATTTCCTGGATCGTTTCATATTTTATTCACTTTCTCTTGTCAATATCATAGAAACTCATCGAAACACACAGACATCACTAACTCAACTAGCTTGTTATCTAGTGCGGCTATCAAGTCATCGGGTATCGGGTCGTTTAGAACCGATAAACGCACTAGACGTTAAAAATTTTGCTTCAGTCGGCAGCGGGTCGTAAGAACCCGATACGTTTTTTTCATACCTATATTAATTATTTAACGAGGCGATTCCAAAACTATAACTGTCTCATTCATGTTCATAGGGAGACCAAATATATCTGTCCCGCACCAGCGGTTGGCATAGTAATTTTTACCCCTCATCGGAGGAAAGATGAGCATCGGATATAATCAACCCGATACCGCACCGAACGTGTTAATCGCATTTACCAATAAGTATATATGAATGGCAGAAAAATTACAAGAGTATTATGGTCGCTTGTTTGAAACACGGACATATCTTGTAAAGATAGGGCCTCAGCGCCGTCAAGGTTCTATTTCTTCGAAAAATATAAGGAAGCTAATATAATTTTACAAAGTTTTGATAGAGAGTTATTGGACATACGGAGTAAGATAAAGAAATTCAGTCAGACTGAAATTAGTTTAAATAAATAAATTTACGGAACAGATTAAAAAGGTATTTGACGAGATTAAAATTTTGTGTAACTCATCCGTAGTGATAGATAAAATGAGTCTTTTAATATAAAAACGGCATTCGCTTTACTTCCAGTAATGGATGATAAAGAAAATGTTACAAAACAGCTAATTTCTGCAATAGAGTTGTATAGCTCTTTACTCGATGACAAATCAAAACCTATTCTTATTAATTTTATATTAAAAACTAGGTTGTCTGAGAAAGCCAAAATACGATTAGCTCAGCATTATGATTCAATACAACTCCTTGTAGATGATATGAAAAAATATTTAATATCCAAAAAGTCTTTCACAGCCCTACAAGAACATCAGTTGTGCGGTGTAAACAAAATCAGCGGGACATCGAGGACTATGGTAAGGAAATTGAACATTTATTTGTTGATTTAACCATTTCGCAGGCCGATGGATGGTATGACGTAATTAAGCCATTGAATGAGAAAATGGCTATAAAACGATTTGCCACCGGGTTGCAAAATAGGCACATAAGTACTATTATTTCCGCCAGAAATTATGAAACACTGAGGGATGCTATCCGAGGTACGGCTGATGAGCAGATATCTATGTGTCCAGAGGACAGTATTATGAAATTGACGAAAAAGGATTATCCCCGTAACAATATATCGTATTCATCTAGAGGACGATGTTTTCAGGCACGAGGGGTCTACAATAACCAACGTGGCCAGTTCCGTTCGCGTAGTCATGGTCACCCTACTCGAGCGCGTGGGCAGCTGGACGCCGCCTACTATCAAGGTAACCGTTGCTCTAGAGGTATATACATACATAGCAATTATGCTCGTAGTAATCGCGGTCGAAACTATGTGACATCAATGATGGTACGTGATACACAAAATAACAATACCCCTACTGAATTGAATACCAGCCAATTTTATCGTGAACAACAAGAATAATCATGCCAATATTTGTTATTATAATAATTATAATTCTATTCCTTTGTCACTTGGTAACAGATCATATAATTGGTTAGTTGATAGGGGTGCGTCACTTAGACCGTACATGTATATCAATGCTTATAACATAATTACACTAGGCTGTGAGTAAGACGGTAAGTTTCCCCCTGAATGGTTGGCGTTGTAGCCTATAAACCAAAGGCAACCTTCGCGAGTAATCCACCCCAAGAAAAGCTATAGGACATGAAGAGGAATGATGATATAGAGGAGATGAGGAAGTGGTCATTTAAAATAATAGGAAGGGAAAGAGGGGGTGGTTTGGTAGGTTTCTAATTTAGAGATAGAAACACACATATTTAGACATTTTTGAATTAAGAATGTTAAATTTAATTTTATATTTGATATAGGATACACCTACAATTTCAATGGTTTTATAATATCGCGGGTAATATAGGGGTCAAATTTAGAAATTAAATCTTTAACGCTGACGAAGTCGCGGGCATCAGCTAGTTATATGTATATAGAAGATAGATAAATAGTTTAAAAAATTATTACTTACGTGAATATTATTTCATAATTCCTAAATTCTAAAATGACCTGGCTGAAAGAGGTAAATATTTAGGTTACCATTTACCATTAGATGGGCCGTGGCTCACCTGTCACTCCATCCATCCATCCATCAGCCTGTCAACGTCCACTGCTGGACATAGGCCTCCCCAAGAGAACGCCACAACGAGCGGTCCCGTCATGGGGGATAATGCCGTAATCGCCATGCTTAGCAGGCGGGTTGGCGATCGCAGTGGATGTGGTTGTTAATACTCGAGGAAGTGCTGCTGCCCACTCCCCCGGTATTCCCTCAGTCGGCTCTTACGACTCCCGTGGGTAGAGAGGGGTGGAACAAATCTAAAGCCGGCCCCACAAAGCCAGCCTGTCCCTATATGTGATAAAAAAATGCTATCGTATATATTTAATAAAAAGTTGTTACTTAGACATGACAACAGGCACTTCAATTTTATTTATAATAGGTAAAATCGTCGAGAATCCACTAATAAATAACATCAGCGATTGAGGCAAGTACCTCCGCAACACCAATATCGCGACCTTACCTTACCTTACGCTTTAATTTGTTTATATGCTGGCTTATTGAGTGGCAAAAATCATCTTTTATAGCTTTATATATTTTGTTAAACTCCACCTATATTTTACAAATAGTTGCGATATTTGATTAGTTTTTAATTTTACTCGTTCCTGGTCGATGCGCAATATGGCTTCATTATAAATGGTGCTATGTAAAGCAAAATATATTTTGCTGATCCGCTAGACATTTCTAGAGTATTTAGCGAGTTTAAAATAAACAAAATTTTAGCTTATTAGTACAAATAATTATTAACCGCACACCCCGTCGTTCGGGGCAACGAACAGTGTAGTGTGGGGCCCTCACCCACTAAAGAAACCCGCCGTGTGCCGTCTCTCCTCCTTTATTGGCGGGCAACCGGAACCGTATTGACCTTATTGAAAATATATTTTTAATTAATTCTCAATAATACTCCGTAAAGGTCGATAAGGGGCATTACCATGGTATTTTTAAGATATGAATTTGATTAACTATAATATAAGTTCTAATGTGCATAAATAAAGTGCTTTGGATATATTTCAACGTTATTTAATCGATTCATTGCAAATATATAAATAAATAAATATCTACGGACATTTCAAATAACGTCCTCTGGTCCCAAACTAAGCTTAAGGATGCTTACATAAAGAAACAGGTTTCCGGTACAGACAAATCTGTGCTGGTCGATACCCACCAGTGCAGGGTTAACTTGCATAAAGGAACAGGTAAATCTGTCCTTATTGACAACAATGGCCTCCAGTTCGTCGGACAACGACGAATACCAAGGCTATCAAAACTTTGTTATCCACATCCATTTTCATAAACAAACACACACTTTTTTTTTTGTTTAGGCTATAAAAATGTTCCTAACCGCACACGCTATCGTTCAGGGGAACGACCAGGGTAGTGTGGGGCCTGCACCCACTAAAGAAACCCGCCGTGTGCCGTCTCTCCACCTTTATTGGCGGGCCACTGGAACTATGTTACATTCCTTCGGTGGTCCGCCGGCGGCTTACCCTTTCAGGTACCCTCTACTGAGCGCATACGCACACATAGCGTCGCACCTTCGACTCTCTCTGACGACACTCGGCAGCGAGAGGTCCCCCCCTATTGCCGCGACGAGTTCACAGCGCTACTCGGCCCAAGCTGGGCACGACTTGAGCGTGTGCTGCGCCGTGTCCTCGTCGCAGCCACAATGGTGGCAGCCCGGAGTCGCTTCCCTCCTTGCGACTTTGTGAAGATATCTGCCGAAGCAACTGTGCCCCGACAGCACCTGCACCAGTTGGAAAGTAAGGACTCCGTGCCGTCGCCCTGCCCACTCTTCCAGCACTGGCTGGAGCACCCCTACGGTCCAAAGACCGGCCCGGGGCGCCTCCAGCCGCGCCCTTCAGCTGGCCATGGCAGCTCGGCGGGCGTCGCCCTGCCATCTGGCCACCACGCTGGGTGGGGGACGTCCCCCCTCCCGATCTTGAAACGCCCGCCGATACACCTCAGCGAGCACCTCCACCTCCAAGTCCCACGGAGGGATTCCGGCCAACGCGCAGGCCGCCTCCGTCGACACCGTGCGGTATCCACGTATGACCCTGGACGCAACGACTCTCTGTGGCCTCCACAGAAGAGCCCTATTCAGTGCGTCCAGGGACCCTGCCCACACGGGTGCGCCGTACAGCGCTATCAACCGGACCACCCCCGCGTAAAGCCATCGGCACGCATTGTTGGGTCCGCCCCTATTTGGCATGAGCCGTGCAAGGGTGGACGCCGCACCGACGAGCCTCAGGGACAGTTGACGGAAGTGCTCGCGAAAGCGCCACCGTCCGTCCAGCACCAGGCCCAGATACTTAATCTGGGCCTGCATCCCAATTTGGAACCCGTCCACAGTGATTGAGGCGCGAGCAGGTAGCCGACGTCGAGGCCCATGGAAAAACAGGGCCTCCGACTTGTCCAGGGCCACCCTAAGACCCAGCGCCCCGATCCTCCTGACCACCTCCGAAGTCCCTATGGTGGCCAGGAACGCCGATTCCTCGAAGTTTCCACCCCGGGCCACGACCAGCGTGTCATCCGCATAGCAGATGACCGCAAGCTCGGGGGGAAACCGACAGCGTAGCACCCAGTCGTAACCGATGTCCCACAGGAGCGGACCTAATAACCCTAGAACCGAACCCTGTGGGACACCGCACGACATGAGTCTCCTCACAACGTCCCCTATGCGGCTCTCATAGAGAACGCTGCGGCCCTCAAGATAGTCTGCCACTAGCCGCCTCAGGTATAGGAGCGCCTCCCTGATATAGCTGAATGGCAGACTGTTGAATGCGTTAGCGATGTCAAGCGACACCGCCAACAGCACTCCACCGCCGGCGACGACCGCCGCGGCCGCGGCCCTCAGACGCATAATCGCGCTGACCGTCGAACGACCAGCTCGAAAACCAAACTGGGCGTCCGACAAGTCGGGTCCGACGTCGCGCAGGTGCTGGACGATGCGGGCAGCGAGGATTCTCTCCAGGAGCTTACCTGCCTCGTCCAGCAACACGATGGGCCTGAAGGCCCCGACCGAATCCGGCGTTCGCCCCGGCTTCGGCAGGAGTGCCAGCCTCCCCTCCTTCCAGCAGTCAGGGAACCGTCCGGACGCCAGGCACGCATCGAACAGTCCCCTGAGGCGGGGCTCCAGGTGGTCCAGAGCCAGGGTCAGTACCCGGGCGGGCATCACGTCCGGGCCGGAGGCGGTATTCTTGGAACGAATCCGCGAAACAGCCGCCCTCATTTCCGACGCGGTGACGGGCGGTACACTGAGGTCGGCTTCCCGGTCACTACCTGGCTGTGCTCATGGCACCGGGGTCGTGTGCTCCACCCGTCGTGGGAATAGGCCCTCGACCACCTCAGTGAGGAGGCTGGGCTGAAGGGTCTCTGTGAGGGGGGTGGGGCCTGAGTGCGGAGCTTGTTCAGAGCCGCACGATATGGGCGACCCCAGGTTTCACGGTTGAGACCATCTAGCATCTCCTGCCTTTTCTCCGTTTTGGCGAGGCAGATGGCCAACTTGAACGCGGCCCGTGAAGTGCGGTACGCTTCGTACAGCTGGCCCTCCCGCTTCCCATCGCTTATTATTAGGAATCATGAAAGTACTACAGGAAAATTTCCACGTTACCTTAAACACCTATTCAAAAATGTCTACATCTCATTTATTTGGTACATGTAATAGATTACATTTACCCGTAGACAGAACATAATTATAACCAACACCAAATAAAAAAAAAGACCCAACAGGCACAAATGTGGTTTGTCCTTTTTTATATTTGACTTGTAAAGAGGTTTACGAGTGCTGAACATTGTAGTATTAGCATCCAATAAAAATTGTAAAGGCGAAAGTTTTCCGACTAAGAATACAAGTGTCACCCCATTATACGGGTGTTGTATGAGGCGATTAGGCCGTGTGGGGCCGGCTTTAGAATTGTTCCACCCCTCTCTACCCACTGGAGTCGTAAGAGTCGACTGAGGGAATGCCAGGTGAGTGGGCAGCAGCACTCCCTCGAGTATTAACAACATCCACTGCGATCGCCAACCCGCCTGCCATGCGTGGCGATTACGGCATTATCCCCCATGACGGGACCGCTTGTTGTGGCGTTCTCTTGGGGAGGCCTATGTCCAGCAGTGGACGTTGAAAGGCTGATGGATGGATGGATGAGGCGATTAAGGGAAGTATGCAATTATCATACATTGCATGACTGGTGGTAGGGCTGGGTACCAAGTGGGAATACTCACTTGGTATCGGGCCCGAGCGGGTTGGTACCACTATCTCCCGTGTGACCAGCCATGTAGCACTTCGTTGCGTTTTGGCTGTAGCAGCAGATAGGCGTTTATTCTTTCATTTCATATTGGTGAAATCAAATGGTGAGCAGCGGCTTGACAATACTCTCGGTATAGTTGAGTCCATGAGCGACGGTTACCATTTACCATCAGATGGGCCGTGGCTCGTCTGCTATAAAAAAAATGTCAGAAGTTCAAATGTCCGTAGTGGCTAATATTAATTACTTTTTTCTTTGAGCTACACAATATTGTAAGCTTTCAATTTCTTCTTTACTTTTTCTTAGAAAGATAATTTATCTAAAGCAGAAATATCTCTTAGGTACTTACTTATGTTTTTCCTAGTAATAAATGTTTGTTTGATATAAAAGTAAAGGAACATCGAGTTATGATTACCGAGTAGATACCTTCCTGTTATAGACGCAAGCAGTGATAGCCAAGGACAACAAAGACTTTGTAGAGTATTTAGTTCTACATAGTCACACAATTCTCAGAATATTAAAGTATATGTGTGTATTCGTTTATTGTGGAAAACATCGTGAGGAAACGTGCATGCTTGAGAGATTTTCTCAATGGCATGTGAAGTCTGCCAACACGCACTAGGCCAACGTGGTGGACTACACCCTGAATCCCTCTCACGTTGAAAGGAGACCCTTGCCCAATAGTGGTACAGCAATGGATTTAAAAAAAGTTATTTATGCAGTATAAATGCCTATGTAGAAATTAAGTGGTCCTTAGTGCCTTTCTCAATCAATTTATATCTAGTGATCCTATTAATTATTTTGTGAATCAGTATTTAAGTAGTGGACAAGATAATAAATATTAATATATTATATGAAGGTGGAGTCAGGAGTCTCCATGGAGTCTCCGAAACCGGCGAACGTATATGAAGAGAACTAGGTATAAATGTTCAGGAAGGGAAAGATGTATGCCTTTTGGCACTGTGTTTTCTCTGCCTACCTCGCAAGGGAGATGGCGTGATGATAAGTAAGTAAAACATTTATGTATACTCCATGTCAAAAACGATACTTTTTCATACACGTTTCGTACCAAAGGAGTAAACAAAGTGTTTTTTATTTGTCTTCCTATCAATATAAAAGTTAAATTATCGGCCAAGTGCGAGTCGGACTCGCGCACGAAGGGTTCCGTACCATTGACTAGGTAAACAACATTACACTATTGTAACTCTCTGTAACCATGGTGTTTGGCTGTTACCAAATTTTGCAAGTAAAATTTGACTCATTTCGTGGTTTTCAACTTAGACTTCGATACGTATAATGAAACAGTTTTAAATGTAAGGAATTATGTTACCATTAGTCATTCGAGGTAACTGTGCGCAGTGGGTAAGCGTGCGAAATTCTATATATTTAGGACTAAAATGAATGGGTTTGCGCACCTTTACCCACTGCGCACATTTGCCACGAATGATTCTAAGTAGGCGCCATCGTGGATGAATTTTTATGGTGTTAATTCCATCAGATTTTTAAACTTTTATTATTATCTGTAAGGGCGCAAGAATTAGGTAAGCTATCTGGTACTCATATCACAAGCTAACGCTTAGTTTGTAACTAGATGACGTTGCGTGATTCGTCCGGATTTTTTTATTTTTGAAGTGAAAACTTCTTTTAGCGCGGTACGTATATTTTTAGATGAGATAAAATCTCTGGACTCACGACACCGTTACGAGACGCAGCTATAGTGTGTGCATTCGAAATTAAATTTAACACACTTCCCGGTTTCCGATTGTGCTGAAATTTTACACCCATATGATGTACATACAACGCGTGACAATTAATGCAATATTATGATGACATGGAGCTGATCTAATGATGGAGCTGGAAGGTGGACCTAGGAACTCTATAATGAAACGGCGCAACCCCTTCGAGTTTGGGCTTGTATGATTCGTCTTGACGAGTACTTTGTCTCAAGATGGTATCCAGGGTCTGAGAATGAAGCTGGAAGGTGGCCACAGTAACTCTTATAATGAAACGACGCAACCCCATCGAGTTTGGACTCGTTGGATTTGTCTTGATGAGTACTTTGCCTTTAGATGATAATGGAGCTGGAAGGTAGCCATGCGAAACTGTAATTAAATGGCGGAACCCCATCAAGTTTGGGCTCGTTTGAAATGTCTTGACTAATACGCCAGTCCTAGATGATATCCAGGATCTGATCATGGAGCAAGAAGGTGGCCACAGTAACTCTTTAATGGAATGACGCAACCCCATCGAGTTTGGAATTGTTTTATCCGTCTTGACGAGTACTTTGTCTTTAGATGGTATCCAGGGTCTTATATGAAGCTGGAAAGTGGCCACAGTAACTATGTAATGAAACGACCCGAACCCATCAAGTCCTCCTCCTCCTTTCCTTTTAATTATTTTAATTATTAGTGTATTATTGACGATTTTAAGTGCTACTTAATAGGCCTATGAAATAAAGATATTTTTGAATTTGAATTTGAATTTGGACGAATAAAACAACAAAAAGGGAAAAAAACACGTTTATTGTATGGGACCCCTTAAATATTTATTTTATTTTGTTTTTATTTAGTATTTGTTGTTATAGCAGCAACAGAAATACATCATTTGTGAAAATTTCAACTGTCTAGCTATCGCCGTTATTGAGATACAGCCTGGTGACAGACGGACGGACAGACAGACAGACAGCAAAGTCTTAGTAATAGGGTCCAGTTATGACCCTTCTGGTACGGAACCCTAAAAAAGGGGGATTTATAACATAGGGATCGTTTTTTACTTTACATTTTGTTGAATGATATCACCCAAATACTATTTACTTCTAAGTTGTGATAGCAGTGTTTTTAATTATGCCAGATCTTGTAGTGTGTCTAATTACAGTATGTAATTCACTACTACTACTACAATTAATTGGTCACTAACAATTCTTTACAAACCATAAATAATTCAAAAATAATAATCTAATAGCTCGACGATACAATTCACAAGTTACTTAGTTTTCACTTCTGTCGGCAGTCCCCAAAGACTGTCAGCACGTTCTTTTTTAATAATAGCTCCTTTATTATGGCGTTGTTTATTTAGCTTTATACATATTTCAATAAAATATGGGTGATACCAGTGTAGAGTTGAGTGATTTACAATGTGTAAGTTCTGAGTTTGAAGAAATCATTGCAAAAAAAACGTGCCTGCAATTTGGCCATGATGACATGCTTTCAAAAATTTATAGAATCGAATACAATGATGTTAACTGCATAAAAAAATATCTGAATTAAATTGGAAATAATATGTTTTGTGCCTCTGCTCCTACAAGACTTTTTTATAATGTTATAGTAAATGGAGTACCGACCTTCATGGCATTTATACTTTTGCCAACTTTTGCATAGTAGACATGACATTGACATTTCGTTATATTTCTCTTTGATAACCACTACGTTTTCTGGTTATACGTATTATGTACGTATTACTCTTTGTACTACGTTTATAGATAACTAACTATACTTGGAAACTACGTTCAAGGAACCCAAGGAACATAAACTCTACCAAACTCTACCCGAGGTTTCTTCAGTTTCTTTGATTGAGCTGTAAACAGAGTTTCTTTCTGAGATAAGGGTAGGTTCTTTATCTAAGGTTTTTTTAGTATATACTCTTTGACTACGTTTACTACCTACTACGAATACGTTTCATGTTTCAAATTTTTTGATCGTTTCATGTTTCAATTTTTTTGATATACGTAATTAACATCAACATTTGCATCTTGCATCAACATCTATATAGCATTTTGGTGATCATTATTGGTATCTTTCAGTTTAATAATCTACTAGGTGGTATATACCTTAGCAAGCAAGATTTTGAACGTAAGCCACCATGGATGAAGAACAAGCGACATTAGAAGGCCAATTCGTTGAATTTTCCCGTTTCATGGACAATAAGAGAGATGGAACTACAATAACATTATGGCGCTCGGACTATTGGATGCGCCAGTGTAAGATATTGGAGGATAGGAAGCTCACCATGACGGACACTGGCATTACATGGTTTAAATTTAAGTAAGTTCCTAATTGTCTATGTGGTGATAGAGAATATCCTCGCCACATACTTTCATTCCTTAAGAATTGTAATAATTAGGATAGTGAATAGTACAATATTGAAAACTCAAAATAATGTCTGTTGGCCAGTGTAATATGGCTAACATAAAGTAAAATAGGCTTTTCATCAAGACGTAGGCGTGAGTGTTTAGACAATTTGAAATGAATTAAATTAAGCTATTGTTTTTATTTCAGTAAAACGGAACTAAATTTTGAAGAGTGGCACGAGTTTTTAACTGATGTGTGTGTAGATAAAGGCTGGGATCAAGAACAAATTGAAATAAGTCTCACAAATTGTGGCCTGCCTGGTACTACACCGGTGGTAGTGCCACAGTATAGGGACTTCTTTGACACTTTCAAACCGAAATCAAAAATGATGTTTTAATTGATTAGATTTCTCGAGTTAGATTTCGCTAGTAGCACATATTCATGTAACCAGTATTTATCGAAATGCCAAAAAATACGCTTTTGAGTGTTATCTTTAAGACAGTCATTACAGTTACAAATACTAATCATTATGCCATAAGTTTGAATTATCATAATATGTCTGGATCGTCCAATTAGACAATAGTATCCGTAACAGTTTAAGCTGCGATTTTGTGAATAATCCTGATGCAATTTTGAGGGTTCTGGAAAATATTACACATGTAATGTCTGACAGTAGATCTGTATTATATATAATAGAACTGTGGTATTGTTGAATTATCATGGCAATATAACCTACAGTACAGAATTCAATTCTTTATGCGAATAATCTTTATTGATATATTAATTATTATACAGAAACAGGACCACCATTAGTGTCTGAAAACAAAGGTCTACAACCAGTGTGTCTTACCAGTGGTGAAATACAGAACAAAAGACCTGGCCTTCAAATGTTGGCCTAATATCAAGGCCCGAAGTCGTTCAGTGTGCCATGGAGCGGGATATGCTTTGTAGGTATTTCTCAACATGATCGAATTATGTCCATAGGAAAATGGAAGTAACCGACATAGCCGACTGGGTTTCGCTCTCTTGTGGAGGCCTATGTCAGCAGTATATTCTTCAGTGGACGTCAAGAAGCTGATAAATGGATGGATAAAAGTACATCCACAGCGTGCATCGGTATTCAATAAGTATATATTTTTGAATACTTTCGTGACCATGGCTGATGTAATTCAGTCAAAGTGTCGTGGGCTGCCAATATAAATTTATTTTGATAGTTTTTATAAATAGGTCTACTAGCTAGCTAACTCGCTGTCCCGGCAAACTTTGTACCATCACAGAGTTAATATATTTTTTTAACGTATTACCTACTTGAAATGTATGAGAAATTAATTTTCTTCGTAATTTCTCTTCGAGAATTCTTCCATATTCTGTTCTTCCGGGTGGAGAAAAATTCCAACAAAACAAAAATCTTAAATGTCTGTTCAGCCGTTCTCGAGTTATAAATGGTGTAATTAAGCCGAATCAACCCGATTTTGGTTTATAGGTATAGGTACAGACAAGCCGCTAAGCGTGACATCGTCCACTTGGTTTTTTTTTCGCACGGAACCCAATAAGCTGTCTATACTCCTTATAACATCAGCTGCCTACCAGTGAAAGTTCTGCCGGTCTAGCCGCTTCTGTATGCACTATCATATGCGTTTAGTAAAAGCTGTTATTTAGACATTACAAAAAGGCACTTCAATTTTATTTATTTGTTTAGCCATAAATACGTATTAGAACACGTATAAATGAAGGTATATTCCTTTGTACCTACATCTCTTTCCGCGATTTTTTACCTACCTAGTAAGATAGTCTGATTGTGATTAAATTGCAATGATTCTTTGGTAAATGTTTAAGTAATTAAAAAAATAAGCCAGGGATTTGATTTTTTCACCCAATAAAATTAGATGATATATATATGATGATAAATGTTTATGTATTTAAGAGTAATTGTAGATTTTTGGGGTTCGATCTCTGGGTCGGGCAGTGTTATTGAGCTCACGTGAAGCTGAACCTAACAGAAAACTTACAAATAAAATCAATATTATAAGTTCGATGTATAATTATTAGTTAATATCTGTCCGTGTATTTTATCTGTGTGCTGACGGACTAAGAATAAAAGTATCACCACCCCATCCTTTCCTGCGGGTGTCGTACAAGGCGACTAAGAGAAGTAAGTAATTATCACCCATTGCATTACTGGTGGTAGGGCTGGATACTAAGCGAAAGTATTCACACATGAGACGGTGGTACCAACCCATTCAGGCCCGATAGTAAGTGAATACTTTCGCTTAGTATCCAGCCCTACCACCAGTAATGCAATGGGTGATAATTACTACATACTCCAGGTGAGTCCCTTCGTCGTCCCTACTGGGATCGATCAATCATCACAGACAGGACTGTTGTGGCCAACAAACCTGATATTGTGGTGATTGATCGATCTGAGCGTTGAGCAATGATTGTTGATATCACCATTCCGCATGACGAGAATCTCGTGAAGGCCGAAAAAGATAAACAGATGAAGTATCTGGACTTGGCGCACGAGATTATTGACATGTGGGATGTGGATTCGGCTATCATTGTACCGATAGTTGTTACAGTTAACGGACTGATAGCCGAGCCTCGATCAACATCTCAAGAGGCTCGCGTTAGATGGCTGGGTTAAGGGTCTGATACAGAAGGTGGTACTTCTGGACACGGCACGCATCGTGAGGAAGTTCCTGTCTCTGGAACCCTAACCACTGGCAGTTTGGTCCTTGTACTCGCTGTCGGTGGGTCTATGCACTTTTTATATTTTTAAATATTTTGTTGTTTTTATAATATATTTAAAAATGTATTAGGTGGAAAAATTGTAAATAAAGGAATAATAATAATAATGTTTATTGACACAAACTTAATGATAACACTTACATACAATAAAGTTAGTAAACATAAACATAGTACTGCATGCCTGGTTAAACTCTGACTTCCGAGCTAAGGTTGAACTTGTGTTACGGAAGCCAGCGTTTTCCACATAGTCGGACACTTTAAAAAAACAAAATTGGTTCTGAGGATGCTAAACAATGCAAGTGCTTCTAGAAAGATGCTCTGTGGTGTGTGGTGAGTGTGTGTGTGTGTGTGTGTTTGTGTGTGTGTGTGTGTGTGTGTGTGTGTGTGTGTGTGTGTGTGTGTTGGAAATGAGTGAAAATAAATATTACTATAAGGGAGACAGTTAGGATCTTCACTGTAATCAGCACTAGAATATAATAATAGCCAATTAATCATCTGATAAAGATAAAGTACTAGATTTACGACGAAATCCGTATTGCCGTTCGTATAAAAAGCTTAATTTATACAAATGTGTTTAAAGTCGTTTGTAAATCACTTTTTCAAATATTTTTAATATTACTAGCAATGCGGATACGGGGTGATAATTTTCGGATTCTGATTTTAAGCCAGATTTGTATATTGGCGAAATTTTGGCCACTTTTAAACTATCAGGGAATATATCGGCAGCCAAACACTTGTTAATGCAACCAGTAAGATTTACCGATATAAGATCGCTTATACATTTAATGGTTTTAGTACTAATTCCCTCGATGCCCAGTACTAGTATCAGAGTCTAAGCTTTTGATCTTCATCAGTTGAGCACGGATTCAATTACCTCTTCATTATATTTGTCTCTCTATATTTGTAGCCGAGCACGCTCCAGTCAAACTACCCATTTTGTAGGAAAATTGTTATTCCGAGTTTATTATCCAATTATCTTAACATTTAAACTTACTGTTAGTCAGACAATTTCGACACCCCACCAAATCGAAATGTTTTATAGCTGCGCTCTTTATTAGCTACCACTATCGAGATTTTTTAGCAGCACTCCCTCGAGTATTAACAACATCGACTGCGATCGCCAACAAGGGCAAATGATGGATGGATCGAGATTTTCACAGAGAAAAACTTGGGTGTCTCGTTGGACGGAACCTACTCACAAAGATTGAACCTGTTATTAATCACTTAAAAAAATAGGCGGCGGCTCCTGTAGGTATACTATTTAATATAGCTAGATTTCACAACAATCTTAACACGTAAAGTCCTCGGTTGGTCTCCACCGGCATTGAATTCTGCATGAATTGCTTATTTTTCTTTATATTAGGTACCTAATAATATTGTCACAATTCACAACTAATAATAAAGGAATAATTCGAAGTTTTGTCATTCGCGTCGTAAATAATAAAATAAATAAGTAATATGTATACTAACAGTCTTACTAATAAAGAATCACAATACAGGTGTTTACCAACTGTGTACTTACATAATGTGTAAGCAGTGTATAAGCGTTACACACCTCTTACTAATAAATGATGTAAAGTGACACAACAGAAACACTGGCAACTTTAACTGATAGCGTTTAAATACCTCTTTCCAGTAATTTTTGATTCGTTTGATGTTGGAGCAGAGACTCATCAATGTATTTATTTTATACTAGAAAACGTAATTTTATGTTTATTAATATTTTACTTGTTTATAATATTATGATACTTGTGTTTTTATTAAAAAAATAAATTACTGTATTACTTTTTATGAAAAAAGTTTTCATATTCAAGATAGCCATTATAGTATTTTATGGCTTTGAACGTATCTTTCAAACTTGAGTGACATAAGAAAATAAACATCAGCGTAGCAGATATTTACTCTTTGAAATTGAAATAAACGGAAAATAATGTTGAAAATCTAATTTTAACCAATTCTTATCTTTTCTGCAACTAATTCACGTGGTTACATTGAATAGCTGATATTGTTATGGTGAAATAATGACCAGTGATTTGATGAATAATATATAAAGAAAAAGAAATGCTGTTAAGTGCTGAAGAACGTGAGCTAAAAGGTTCAAAAATATTATTGAAGATCATCGTTTTACTACAGAGGAGCATAATTTAAAAATAAAACATAATGTTAGAAGTACCTACACGACCTTTTATCAAAGAAGAAGAGTCAACTAAAAATTTAAACTATATGAATTTATAAATATTAATATCTCCTAAAATCAAAATAGTAATAATTAAAGGATCATTTGTACTATTACCTATTATTGTTTTTCTCTGAAATCCTCACATTGTATAGTAGCGGCAATTGCCTTTTAGTTATTAATAATTATAGATACTTCACGTTCAGCTAGCCATAGATGTCAAGAAGACTATTTAAAATGTGTTTCAATAAAAAGACTTCTCGAAGTTTGTACAGATATACTATTTAGTTTCCATCCGTGTGGTAACGGACTAAGAATACAAATGTCACCACCCCATCCTTTCCTGCGGGTGTCGTACAAGGGGACTATGGGAAGTAAGCAATTATCACACATTGCATTGGCCAGCCCTACCAGGCTAGGTACCAAGTGAGAGTATTCACTTGCTATTGGGCCCGAAGTGGTTGGTACCACCGTCTCCTGTGTGACCGGTCATGAAGCACGTCAGTGTGTTTTGGCTGTAGCAGAAAACAGCCGTTTATTCTTTCATTACATATCTGAGAAATGAAATGGTGCGCAGTGGCTTGATAATACTCTCGGTATAGTTGAGTCCATGAGCGACAGTTACCATTTACCATCAGTCTCCCGTTACCATCTCCTGCTAGAGCCAAAACGCAATGATAAGCTTCATGGCCGGTCACACGGGAGATGGTGGTACCAACCCGCTCGGGCCCGATACCAAGTGAGTACCTCCACTTGGTACCCAGTCCTACCACCAGTCATGCAATAGATAATAATTGCTTACTTCCCTTAGTCGCCTCATATGACACCTGTGGGAAAGAATGAGGTGGTGACACTTGTATTCTTAGTCCGTCACCACACGGATAATACCATCAGGTAGGCCGTGGCTCGTCTGCCATCATTAGCAATACTTTCTTTGACATTAGACATGACTTTCATCTTGTTCGTGTTAATTTTTAGACTCACCTATCGAGAACCCTTGCTGAAATCATTGAGCATGGTGATTACAGTTACAGTGTGAAAGCGTAAGAAAGAAACAAGGAAACAAACATACTCACTTTTTCATATATATAATTATAGTGAGGATAACAGGCTCTCCAAAATCAATATCTTCCTTCATGTCAATGGCGATATTGAGCAATACGAGACTAGGGCCGCAATGTATAATTTAATATTTTCTAAATATGCTTTCAGACTCTAAAACACCTTTAAATTATAAGTTTTCTCATTCTCTGTATGGGGAATCAGAACTAGAGTAAATCAATAATTTGTTAAGCCATAGCCAGAATCCCATAATAATAATAATAATATCCAACCAACCATTAGAAGTAATTTTGTACAAATATCATTTTCTTTGTACTTATTTAATATTTCATGAAACACTTCGAAATTACACATATAAAACGTAGACAATTCATTCTCATTTTAAGTTAAACTTTGCAGAAGACTTTTACGAGTATTATAAAGGATTACAAAATAGACATTTCAACTGTGTTCTTATACAATGTGTAAGCACTGAATAGGAGTTACACACCTTCCTTACTAATAAACGATGTTAAATCATTGTATAGTTACAACACTAGTTATAACAAAAAATACTGGCAACATTCATTGAAAGGGTTTTAAAACTTATACCAAGTAAATTTCGGTTAGATTGATGTTTGGGCTGAGACTTATGAATGTATTTATGTTATACTTGAAAAGATGATTTTTATGTTAATTAATGTTTGTCTTGTTTATAATGTTACGATAATTGTGTTTTAATAAACAAAGAAATGAATGGTTTACTTTTTTATGAAAAAATATTTCATATGCAAGATAGGTAACTATTATTTTATGGGCTGGAACGTTCCCTTCAAACTTGAACGTCATGAGAATGTAAACTTCAAAGTTGCAGATATCTGACATCTGATCTCCGCTTTGAAATCGATATAAACGGAATTGAAATAATATAGAAAACCAAATTTTATCTAATTTTAAAATTGTCTACTCCTAATTCACGAAGTTAAATTGAATACCTGATATTGTTATTGCGAAATATTGGCCAGTGATGATAAATATAAAGAAATAGACATGCTGTTAAGTGCTGAAGAACGTGAGCTAAAAAGCTCAAAAATATTAATAAAGATCATGGTTTAGCTACAGAAGAATACAATATTCCAAAATCAAACATATGTTAGAAGTACACAAACTTTTAATAAAGAAGAAATGTCAACTAAAAATTGAGAAAATATTCAATTAGATAACATATATCCACTAAAATCGATAATAATAATTAAAGGATCATTATTTTATTATCATTGTTTTTCTCTCAAATCCTCACATACTACATACATAGTAGCGACAATTGCTTTAATTTTAATTATTTATAATATATAGGAATAGGATAGCTAGGAACTTCACATTCAAAAAGCCATAGATGATAAGAAGACGGTTTATTCAAAATATGTTTTAATAAAAAGTCTTCTTGACCAGATTATCTACTTAAAGTATGTCTAGGTCTTGGCGGATTTTTTTTGTCCGCGTGGACTGCTGTATATAAATGCCACTCTCATCCATCCACCCATTCATCAGCCTTTCAACATCCAGGGCATGGCCTCCCCAAGAGAGCACTACAACGAGCAGTCTTATGCTGACTGCATCCAACGGCTCCCTGTGGCTTTGACTAGATCGTCGGTTCATCTGGTGGAACCAACGATCTAGTGCTACGCTGTCCGAAACCACTCACCACTCGAGAACCTTTTTTCTCCAACTGTCGTCAGTTTGTCGAGCGATGTGGCCTGCATTAACACTTTAGCATGCCATCCCGGCGGGCAGACAGACTCACTTTTATATCTGTTTCATACATAAAATAAGGATAACAGGCTTTCCAAAATCAATATCTTACTTCATGTCAATGGCGAAATTGTACAATAGGAGACTAGGGCAACACACTGAAAACATAAAGCAAATACCTAAATCTCTGTGTATCTCAGTATGGGGATTCAGAAACGGAGTAAATAATTTGTTAAGTCATAGCAAGAATGCCACAATAATAATAATACCATGTTGAATCTACTACCATTAGAGGTAATTTTGTATAAAGAATTTTTCTTGGTACTTGTTACAATAGGAAATGGTGTGCTAGAACAAGTGGATGAATTTGTATATTAAACACAAAGTGAAATGTCGTGACTGTTATTTTCGATTTCACATTTTTCACTTTGTGTTTAATGTATGTTTCTAAGCATGTCAAATGCTAAAAATATATATAAAAATATCTAAAGAATTTGTATATCTTGGATGTGGATTCAGTCGGGATGGAAGGTACACCACTGATGTAGAGAGAAGAGTGAATGCGAGAAATAGAGTGAACGGAGCATTAGGACAACTTCTCGGCAACCACCGCCTCAGCCAGAAGGCACGTGTCGCAATACACAACGCAGTGCTTGTCCCAACGTTATTATATGGAAGCGAGAGTTGGGTATGTAAAAAGGAGCATGAGAGTAAAATCAATGCGGTCGAAATGCGATCTCTGCGGAGAATCTGTGGAGTGAGGCTGACTGACCGCATTCGTAACAATGACGTAAGAGAGCGAGTAGGTATGAAAGAGAGTATTGGTGTAAAGATGCGAAAGGGAATGCTCCAATGGTTCGGAAATGTGGAAGGAATGCCGGACGAGCGACTGGCTAAGAAGATATACAATGCGAAAGTGGAAGGATGTAGGTACCTACAGGTGGAGACCGAGACTTACGTACCTAGACCAAATTGGTCATGTATTGAAGGAAGGTGGAGTCAGGAGTCTCCGAAACCGGCGAGCGTGTATGAAGAGAGTTATGAATGTTGAGGAAGCGAGAGATGTATGCAAGAATAGAGCCTCTTGGCACTCTGTTCTCTCTGCCTACTCCTCAAGGGAAATGGCGTGATGATAAGTAAGTATGTAAGTAAGTACTTGTTACATCAAAAACTTCGAAATGATCTAAATAATTCATTCTCATTTGAATTTAATGAATAGAATTTTAAGTTACACGCTAGATAAACTAGGGTCGCGGAGTGTTTAGTGGTTTTGTAAATTCTCATACAGTTTATCCATTCGTTTTAACATATTGTTCAGTGTCATTACGTGTTATTCAGTGTTTGGAGACAAAGACTACGTAATAGTGCTTGTAAAATAGTGTACTAGGCTACAAAAGCTACAGCGAGCGAAAAAATACCGGTATAACATTTCATTCATAAGTAGTCGAAAATGAAATAATTTAATGATTGAATGCTATAAAGTGATATAAAATGGGCTTTTTTTTCTCGAAATTAATAATTGTTACTAAGATACACTCGCAAAATACGTTTTCTAACAAAATTTCTATTACTGAGAATTGTTTCGGTGTTGCCTTATTGCGAATTTAATTTGCCCAGTTTTCACGTTACTAAAATTTATATGTAATTTATGAGATGATGATAAATATTTACTATTTTAGGTTTCCCTCCAATCCAGATGCGAGATCGAAATGGGTGTATGCTAGGGGAAAACGAGGCAACCCGCGAAATACCTAAAATATGTTCCACGACATTTTGTTGATGTTTCATTATACATAATAAGAAAATAGTAACGTTGGGAGCAAAATCATTGCCAGTGAATATGTTCATGTAAGTATAGCTTTTAAAGTCTTTGTAACTTTAAAAAACATAGCATCACGCCTGTATTCCCCGAAGGGGTAGGCAGAGGTGTATTACACACCCACGACTCGCTAGCTATGTATAAGTCCCATGTAATAGGGGGCGAGCCTATTGAAGTCTACCGGGCACATTTACAAACTCCGGGCTGCTAATGAGATTTTTTTTTGTTTTGAAAAATCTCAATAACACTGCCCGACCCGGGGATCGAACCTGAGACCTCATGATCAGCAGTCGCTTACACTACTACTGCACCACAGAGGCAGTTGTAACTTCATCTTTGTAAGTAAATCTCAATTCTAGATTATGAATACCGCTGTAGTCATAATCTAGAATTCAAAGAAACTAGCGAGCAAATCTGCTCTAAGTTCTTATTCAATTAGTTAAATCAGCGCTGAAAGGAAGATAATTCTTTTCTTATTTGACCCAGAAAAGAAAGAAAAGATAATTTAATTATATTCTTGTGTACTATTATTTTATTAAATATAACTTATTATTATTTACCAGATGAGATACCGAACAGAACGGCAATTTATGGAGAAGCAATACTTATCTTACACCAAGGCTCAAAGTCTTGGTATTTCCCTACGTGATCGAATTCTTATTACGAAGATCCGTAGAACTTGAATATCCGACATAGCCTGCCAGGTTTGCTGAAGTGGCAATGGGCAGGCCATATCGCTTGATGAACTGACAACCGTTGGGGAAAAAGGTTTTCGAGTTGCGACCACGTATCGGGTGTGTGTATGCGCCGTGTGGGGCCGGCTTTAGAATCGTCCCACCCCTCTCTATCCACGGGAGTCGTAAGAGCCGACTGAGGGAATACCGGGGGAGTGGGCAGCAGCACTCTCTCGAGTATTAACAACATCCACTGCGATCGCCAACCCGCCTGCCAAGCGTGGCGATTACGGCATTATCCCCCATGATGGGACCACTCGTTGTGGCGTTCTTTTGGGGAGGCCTATGTCCAGCAGTGGACGTTGAAAGGCTGGTGGATGGATGGATGATGGATGACCACGTATCGGACAGCGCAGCGTAATATGGCCTCCCACCAGATGGACCAAATATATGGTCAAAGCTGCAGGGAGCTGTTGGATGCAGTCAGCACAAGCCTGCTAGTTCTGGTGCTCTCTTGGGGAGGCCAATGTCCAGCAGTGGACGTTTAAAGACTGATGGTTGGATGAATAGAAGGAGTGGTAGAATACTTTTAAATAATTATTCTCATAAACGTTGTGATTTTCAATTAAATATTTGTTACGAAGAGTTTCTTATTTACGATCAAGTTACAGACCTCATTCTATCATTTATTTTGCCAAAATATGGTTAAATATTTGTCAACCTAGCAAAATTTAAAAAAAATATTGCTGTTTTAACTGCGGCCACGCCTTGGCCCCGTCTAGTTCTTAGTCTGAGATGCCAAGGATGTAACAGAACGATATTTAATTTGTTCCATTGCATAAACGACGACTGATGTAGTCGTCAAAATTATTAGGGATGTCAGCACATAGCAACGTATTTTCGTAATAAAAATAGATGGGAGAATTTTCTAGTATGCCAACATTTGTCCGTATACGTTAGTTTATCTTTTTATCATATACAGAGGATGTCTATGGTTTTTATGGTTTTAAATTTTTGTCAAGGAAGTAATATGTAGGCATTATGTAGGTTATTTATCTAAGGTAATGTATATAAGTATATCTATACTATTATAAAGTTGTAACAGAGCTGTGTCTGTACATTTGAGATACTTGAGAAAAAATGACTGTATTAGGCCATAATAGACGTGTCTGAAAACAAAACATTTTTTTTCGATTTTTTGTGTTTGTCTGTTTATCTATTTGTCTGTTTGTTTGTTCGCGCATCACGCAAAAACTACTGAATGGATTATGATGCAACTTTTTTATTTGATAGAACTCGATTAGACTTATAAACTGGTATATTATCCCGCTACTATATCGGGAACCGGAGATACAACCTAAAATCTAGCTTTTGGTTGCGCCAGAGCCGCAACCAAAGGCTAGTACTGTATATACATATTACTTAGTTATTTTATTATTTACGACGCGAATAACAAAACTTCGAATGATTCCTTTATTATTAGTTGTGAATTGTGACAATATTATTAGGTAGGTACCACACCATAATATAAAGAAAAAAAAAGGTATTTATGCAGAATTCAATGCCGGTGGAGACCAACCGAGGACTTTACGTCTGTTAAAGTTTGATTTGAAATCTAGCTATATTATAGAAGTCAGTTGCAACAGCCAATTTTTCTTCGTCGTTCGATGGAATATTTATGTAATGAGGACGTAATTTAGCGATAGCCGAGTCACGCGATGAATAATATTATGGCATACTGTTGATTTCTGCAAACTGCTGACATATACCCAACACATCTCATAAGCCATCCTGAGAATGTAATTATTAAATTCGTAACTATTATTCAAATTGATTATTTTAGTTCGCATCGCTGTAACACAAAAGTAACAGGTTGAAGCTCAGATTATAAAACAAAACCTTTTGTTTTATAATCTGAGGGTTGAAGCATGATATGTTATCTTCGAACATATCTTTAATTTATTTAACAACGCCATCTATTAAACTGGTTAAGATAACATTACATGCTTCAACCTGTTACTTTTGTGTTACAGTGATGTGTCTTAAATTTCGCTCTTATAATTTTTTCATAACGCGCCTACAGAAGTATAACTTCAATAAATTTTGGAACATGCCTGCAGTGCCATATTTCGACCCCATCTTGAATTTAATACGTCCAGGAACCAACTCATCATCGAAAAGAAACATTAAATTCGGTTCAACCGTTTAGTAGAAATAGAGATACAATATAAAAGCGTGTTAATCACACGCTGGACAGTAACAGGTTTCGGCAGTTAAATAATACTCTGACAGTATCTACGGATTGCCAGAATCTATTTGTACTCTGTACTATTTTAAACCTGTAACAGAGCTTCGAAGATATTTGAGATAAAATAATATATCAGTATATATATTAGGCTACGTGGGTGTAAATGAAAATAATTTTTTAGAATTTTGTCTATTTGTCGTCTAAATGTGCTACTGAAAGTAAGTACATAGTGTACTGTGTAATGACTAAATGTACTTAAAGCTTATAAGTTACGCTAGGATTAAAATGAACAAGCGTTACCAGTACATCATTATTTTAGTGATGTAACTAACTAACTAACTTATCAGCACGTCATTTCCCTTGCGGGGTAGGCAGAGAGAACAGAGTGCCAAGAGGCTCTATTCTTGCATACATCTCTTGCTTCCTCAACATTCATAACTCTCTTCATACACGCTCGCCGGTTTCGGAGACTCCTGACTCCACCTTCCTTCAATACATGACCAATTTGGTCTAGGTAGGTAAGTCTCGGTCTCCCCCTGTACCTACATCCATCCACTTTCGCATTGTATATTTTCTTAGCCAGTCGCTCGTCCGGCATTCTTTCCACATGTCCGAACCATCGGAGCATTCCCTTTCGCATCTTTGCACCAATACTCTCTTTCATACCTACTCGCTCTCTTACGTCATTGTTATGAATGCGGTCAGTCAGCCTCACTCCACAGATTCTCCGCAGAGATCGCATTTCGACCGCATTGATTTTACTCTCATGCAAGGAGCATGAGAGTAATATTTACATACCCAACTCTCGCTTCCATATAATAACGTTGGGACAAGCACTGCGTTGTGTATTGCGACACGTGCCTTCTGGCTGAGGTGGTGGCTGCCGAGAAGTTGTCCCAATGCTCCGTTCACTCTATTTCCCGCATTCACTCTTCTTTCTACATCAGTGGTGTACCTTCCATCCCGACTGAATCCACAGCCAAGATATACAAATTCATCCACTTGTTCTAGCACACCATTTCCTATTGCTACTCTAACATGTATTCTGGCTTCTTCTCTTTCAAAAACCATTACTTTGGTTTTGCTCACATTCACACGTAGGCCCCTTTTCTTACAATCTTCTGCCATTACGTTGCCATTACGTTGACTAGGGTTTGCAGGTCAGTCGCAGACTGCGCTAATAGAACCGCATCGTCTGCATATAGCAGAGAGTTAACCACTATGTAGATTCACAAAAGCGATAAGTATCATTTTTGCTGGATCGTACGTTATATTTGCGGACGGACAATAGACAAAGTGACAAGCACTTTATTCTGATAACACCTAACAGAAAGGTTAAGTTCACATGGTACTGTAAATATTTTTTCAGCATGCGGTTTACCGAATAAACATTTAGTCCAATGAAACGTTAAATTTTTTAGGTCTTAGCGTGCGTTTTTCAGAAGACGCAATTTTATTTTTTTGGTGTGTAGGGGGGGGGGGGGGGGTAATATAAGCTTGAGTTCAAGTTTGTGGGATCGCCACTCTTGTCCCCCGGCCGCCATCTTGGAAAATGGTGCAAATTTTAATTTAAAATGGAATAAAACAATTTATAAACAAAAATTCTTTGCGTGTGACCTCATCCTAACTGTAGGTACTGTTTTGGTTCGAGTGGCAATAAATTGCTTGACTGATACAATCTTGGAGAACGTTCCACGTGTGTGTGTTCATTGTATTTGTAGCGTTTGTAAATTGTCTAACTCGAATATTTGCAACTGGCAGATCTCTTCTCCCATATTTGCTTACATAATAAGTGTGAGAATTAGAGAACATTATTTCGTAGCTGAATTCTAAGAATAGGATAAAACAGACGAATCTTATTGAAATTGCACTACCAGTTAATCCTTGTAAATTCTTAATTAGAAGTACTTTTGAGGATCATATAACATTACAAATCCTAACCCAAACAAATCCTAAAGTTAATGTAACCTGCAAACTCAGCTTTCCTAATTAGCTAAGAAATTTTATAGTAATTTAGAATATCGGATGTCCACGAATATTTAAGGTTAATCGTGTCGATTGTAAAATGGCGCTCTTACAGTTCGATAGAATTACATATTTTTTATGATTTAAGTTATTTTGCCATGAATTACTAAGAAGTTGGCATAGTCCACTTTTACGGATCATAGAAAGAAGTTCCACAGTTTTTTATTAACTCAACAAGACTAAGAATACTACAAACTGAGCAACGACTTTTCATTTCGCGGGAGGGATACACGTAAGAAAGAAAATCATGGTGTTATATAATTTATATCATTATGCTCGAACACTAACTACACTAATTGGTATTTAAGACCTCACTTTTCGTCTCCGTGTAATAATATTATCAAATATACTTATTAAAAGATTTAGTGAGAAGTTTTTATTAAATAGGTATCGTCAGTTGCACTAAAGTGAAAATGTTATATATTAAAATATTATTTAGTATTAATTCCCTTTTTACCTTATTTGCGCTACAAGCTTTAAACAATTTTGTTTACAGCAGGAGCTAGCCCCCTTTAATCTTAATGGGTCTCCTCTGGCTTAAAAATAATCTCTACACGAAAATTCTTAATTTTCCTGGGACAAAGTAGTCTATGGTCTTTATCCGTATTCTGGACTATAATGTATGTCTAATTTTGCAATGGTCGGTTAAGTAGTTACTGCGTCAAGAAAAAACAAACAAACTTACTTTGATATTTATAATATTAATCAGGATTAGACTACTAGTCCGCGGCTCCGCTGCAGACAATGGCTAGGTTTCAGGTCATATCTCAGGTTCTCAACATAATAGCTGGATAAAAAATATGCCAGTTCTTAAGTCTCATTAAGACCACAAAAAAGATTCCACAAGTGTTTTTTACCGTGATGTTCGAACAAACAAACATATAAATAGACAAACCGACAAACAGATAAAAATTAAAAAAAAAATTGTTTAAGTTCAGATAATCCTAAATTACGTAATGCAGTAATTTTGTCTCAAATATCTTAAATGTTCAGACATAGCTCAATTACAGCTTTATAATAAATTATAATAAGTTTTATCTTGATTTGAAGTCAATTTATTTTTCATATTCTTCTTCATAAGAATAGGACGATTAATATGTCCGCCATATTGGAGCTTCCGATTCAATGTGTTAAATTATATGTAACATAATTTCAATTTTATTATTCTCCTCCGCGAACTGTTTTATTTCATACCCAAATTATCATTACATATAAGAACATTTTGGCCGCCACTTTGGGTCGTGAAGTTATTCTGCATATTTTTTACTGCCAATCTTTTAATTTGATAGATTTATAGCGGTGGTAGATAAAAACAACAATTTGATATGTCCACCCAACATGTGATACCCTAACAAACACGACACTGTCTACCATATTGCAAAAAAATAAATGGGCGTCCGCTGTATCAACTCATTCCATTCATCCAAACTGAACATGTATGCAAAACTTCAGCTTAATCGGTTGTCGATAACTTGACTGCACAGATGGCGGAGTGGTTTAGTTACTAGCTTCCCGTCCGAGTGTTGTGGATTCGATTCCGACACACGACAACTCATTGTGTATCCACAAATGGTTGTTCTGAGTCTGGGTTGGGTACTTTGTGTCCGTGTAAATTATATGTTTGTAAAGTTCCCCACGATACAATGATTATTCCTCAGAGCAGGGTGTTGTCTTTAAAAAAAAACAATTTTTTAATTCTGTTGCAATATTTGGCGAGTTAGAAATCATACAGCATATTCGAGGAATAACACGTTCCGTTGTACTTATGTACGAGTATAGTTTTGCTCACCGTTCACTGTGTATATCCTAATGTTTATTATGCTATATTTACCCATATATTATAATTACGAGGTTTAAATGTAACTGCTTGATAAAATCCCAATGTAAAAAGAAATAAACAATAGATATAATTCTATTCAATTTAGTAGATCTCAAATACATATATTCCTAAATATACACATTTTTCTGATAATCCTTACAAAACATAAACTTGCAAGGTGTTTCGATTTTTCTGATGAGAAGTTTATATTGCAACATTATTTTAGATTACCTAGCATACTAATAAATTGTATTGTGGCTGTAGTGTTAATCAGGTACGGATCTAGGATTTTTAAATCCGAGCTTAAACTCTAAACCACCGCCTTTTTTCTAACGTTTTAGTTTAATGATTTAAAAAACTCACAACAATTTTATTGGGCGATATTGTTTTTACTGGAAAAAGCTCTTGAATCAATTCTCTCTCTCTATCTCTATCTCTTTGCTATCTAACACGCTTATATATTAGCTTGACTGGCAACTAATGACGTAATAAAATCATCAACGACGATTCCCGTAGCTTGTACACACTAAAAGATTGTTTCTTTAATTTTTTTCAACTACATATTTTATTTAAAAATAACTTTGCCGCATATTATATTAATATATTATTTGCCGCATATTATCTTAACAGTCAAAAAGGCCATTTAATTGTTTCTTTACACATAGGTATTAATTGACTTTTCCTAAATTGTGGGACCGACATCCCGGTTTCTAAAGATATAGGGTACTACATATACGCGCACCGCTACGCGCTTGTATATTTTAAAAGCTGCTACAATGTAAATCTAAATGTATTGGAATAATAATCACCAAATTCTAGATATGACACACAAGATCTAACGACTCTTACGATTCACAGAAATGAACAAAGAATTTGAGTATACGTATGTATCACATCAGACATACATTGGCGGGGTACAAGGGTCTTCCAATGAAGAACTGCAGAGGCATTGGTATTTTTTTAATATTGTGAGGAAACCTGCATATTGAGATTTTCCCCAAGGCTTGTAAAGTATACCAATCCACACAGGACCATCGTGGTGGGCCCTGCATAGAAACTTCTGTCCAACATAGGATCAGTAATTAGTCAAAAAGTAAAGAAAAAGGTCTAAATAAGGTGGAACATTTTTCTTACAATTTGACCTTATATCTCGGAATTGAATGTTTTGCTTTTGTGAAATGGACCACCTGTTGCCAAGGTCGGAACAGCTGCCACTGTCGATGTCTTCCAGGGTACCTGTTGAGTTCGTTTAGTTCTATGTTTATGTTTTTAGCTTGCTTACTTGCAATTATAATATTTGTGCGATCAATAACTTTGAGTATTGTACTGTGTCTGCAAATTGAATATTATTGAAGGAGACTAACTGAATTCATGTTTTGTTATTACGAGAAATAAGCGTATAACAGTTCTTCTTTGTCATGCATCTCGTAAATAACGCGGATAATTGAGTATCCAAGTATTAGGTTTGATCACCTATGAAAGGCTGTTATAAGTATAATCCATCATTCTAGGTTGAGGTATAAGTATAACCCGGATAGCTATTGGCCCTTATAGATTCTTTGATATTTTGTTCTTACAGAATCAATCCCTTATGGAGTGTAATTTAAACGATACACTTAGAGCCATATGTACTATTTAGTAATGATGTGGTTCTACTCGCTATGCGGATACTTATCTGTAGTCTCGGATTAACCAGCAGAGCTTCTAGTAATGCTAACTTTTCCCTTGAGCGACGTATACCATGTATAGTTACAGTGGGCGAGCCCACCCATCGCCGTCATTTATAAAAATTGTATTATAAGCAAAATCAAATATAATTGAATATTATAGGATTATTTTTAATACTATCTCGACGTTTCGAATACTTTACAGCATTCATGATCACGGGTGGACTTAGATGATAGACGTCCAAGGCTGATATCTATCATCTAAGTCCACCCGTGATTATGAATGCTGTAAAGTATTCGAAACGTCGGGATAGTAATAAAATCAAGTAAACGCGATAGATTCCGTAAACGAAGTTTTATTTCAAAATATGTATATAATATTCGCGTAAATATCAGAAAGTATTATTTTTAATGTTAATAATCGTTTATGGGGTGCTTTCATAAATCACACATGAAAACTTTTCATCTATTTTTTTATTTAAAACTTAATCGTTATCAATAAACGTTTTTAGACCTTACCTACTCTCTAAGACCTTTTAATTCTGTATTTTATATTAAATAGCTCCGTAAGCATAATCATTCGGCAGCAGTAGACGAGTTTCAGCGCTTTATTTATTTAACACCTTATTTACATCTGCTCGGGAGTATGAACATCCATAACATATTCTTCCTATTATAAAGCTGTAACAGAGCTGTGTCTGTATATTACTGTATTTTAGACGTATCTGAACACAAAACAACTTTTTTTTAAATTGTTATCTGTTTCTCTGTTTGCCTGTTTATCTGTTTGTTTGTTCACGCATCACGCTAAAACTATAGAAAGTATTTTGATGTACCTTTTTTGTTTGATAGCGCTTGATTAGACTAAAAAACTGGCATAAGTTTTATCCCGGTGCTATATGAGAAACCTGAGATATAACTGAAAAGGTCTCGTTGGTCGAGAAATAACTATAAGACAAAAAGTTTTTAATATCATGGGTGACGCTCTACATTAAAATACCATATACCTACATAACAATATCAAAACTTGATGTACAAAGTAAGTACATACGTACATTTGAAATAAAATAAGGACTTAATGTTATAAGGCATTCTCTAACAGTCAACCCTAATAATAATAAAATAAAACAAATCATAATCAGCCTGTGAGTATCTTTAACAATTTTTTTATTAAATATTTAAGTAGATAATAGAAGAAAATTAAAATATTGAATTATCATAGCAATAAATGTTATGTGAATGTTGATTTTAATTGAGTTTATATTGGGGTTTCGCGCTTTCTACTCGAAGCCACTACAAATTTCATTTGACCTAATAGTTTGAAATACTGCATTTTAAACTATTACGTAGTAGTAGCTATGATTAAAATAGAAATTTGTACCTACTTCTTGATGGTAACTAAACTAAATTTGAATCCCTCTTATAATATTGTTTACACTAGAGAATATAACGGTTACATAAATTGTACGTAGATAACGAGATTGACATACCAATAAGATTAATCTCATCTTTGTTAGATACATACTTATCTAAATAACGAATTTCTGAAATATTTACAACAATTTATTTACTTAGATAAATTTTGATTTGCCTACGTACGTAATCTACTCATACTATTTACAAAGGATCCCCTCTGGAGTGGAGGTTTCGCGGTCGAGATGAGATGTGTATCACGTAACTACATAACCTTTCAAATAATCCTTGATCTTGACAACCAACACAAAGTATCAATTTGATATATCCACTTCTCCGATATATTGTAACTGCATATCTATTTAGACATAATTTTGAAATATTTCAATGTCAAAGGCTAATGGTATGATATTTGGCCTTGTGGTAATGGAGCAGATTACAGGTGATGTGACACCAGCACATCAAAGCGGATGAGGGCGACTAACGTAACTAGGTCAAGTTTAAGGTGCCAAATGCCTCATCAATCATTTACCTATCAGTTTTTCTTAAATATATTTACTAATTTTCAAGTTCTAAAGCTTTTTTATAGAAAGCATTCAGCCGTCAAGGCAGCATTCGTAAAAAAGGAATTTTCTCAGCCGTTCGGATCAGATTCAAATCAGTGATTTTGTTTGAATTTATTGTTGTGTAATTGATCTCCACGAAATGCCTCCTTTATCTGCGATAATATAAAGCTATATGACACTTCTCAAAGCTCGTTCTTATGTAATATTTGTGGCATTTTAAGGTGGGTAATTATCACTTCAAAGATTCCGTTATATTAGAGATAGATATAAATACAGGCGAAGCTAATAAAAGCGTGTTAATAACTCTATTCTCTAATCTGATAATGAAAACCATAATCTATTCCTACAAAATTCAATAAAGTAAATATGAAACACATAGGTATGTTTGAAATTGAAAGGTATCACACACTCTGCTGTTTTATTACAGAAAAACTAATATTTACGAATTTAGATACATGACTCCTAAACTTATCCAACATCTGGTATAAACTCCAATATCTTATGAAGTAAAATTAACCGCTGACACCTGTTGCTATTATCGTAGCACAAGAAGCTTGTTAGTTTGTGCTCTAGGGGTTACTCGGTCTTTTGAAAAATGATAAATGTGATTGCTTTTGTTATATCCTACTTTACAATGTATTGCACGTGTCACAGGGCACTCTAGTTCTATCCTTCGAGCGCTTAGACGAAGGATATTAAAGACAAGCTATCAGCGTATGCAGTGTCGAGATAGCAATAGATAACCGGAATAATTTTAAAAGATAACTATGATGAACTTTGTTGACTAAAAATGTACTACCTGTTTTAGCCGGATAAAAGAATGACAGGACAAAAGAAATTGCAGTTTTGCTTATATTTTGCTTAAAATATATTAGAACATGTAATATTAGCGTATATAACGTGATTAATAAAGGTTTTTTTTACGTCTATACAAAAACAAGCTTACATACTGATGATGGGGACGGTTGGCCACCTTATTGTTTGGACCTAGTTCATTGGGTCCAAATACAACTGACGCATACGCGAAAAGGATAAATATACTTATACCTGTGTCTCTCTCACTCTTGGTAAAACCTAGTATGTGCATCCTTTTCTTCATCCTTAGTGTCAAAATAGTAGCGTGTCTATATTATTCTTCGTCTAAGTTCGAGCGTCATACACATACATAGGTATAGGTACCATCCTTGGCAATCATCATCCTTGAAAGGATTTTATTTATATATTTATTTATATACGTTCTTATTGTTTACAGATTTTACCCTTACATAATACGATTAGTAATACTAATTATAAGTTACAATATTTTAGTATTTATACGTACAACAAAGATAGAATATTTTTAAAGTTCAAGGTTAGTATGATAGTAAGGCTACCAACAGACCCCCGAGTGCCGTAAGTCATCACTGGTAACACACACTGGTAGACCTTTGTCTTCAGACACTGTGGAATATTGGACAAGAAGATCTCCCTCAGTTTCCCGAACGCTGCCCAGCTGAGCTGGATTCGTCGATCGACCACTTTCTCGAAGTTGTGTCTACCTAACTGGACAGTTTGTGCCAGATATAAATAGTGGTCGACAACTTGGAGAAGCGCACTCCCGACCAGGACCGGTGCTGAAATGACATGGACATTAGACATGACTTTTGCCTTGTCCATGTTCATTTTTAGACCCACTAGTCGGGAGACACGGCTGAGGTCGTAGAAAATGGTACCAAGGTCCTCCAGCGATTGTCCGTGTGGTGACAGACTAAGAATACAAGTGTGTATATTTCATTTGATATTTGTGAAATGAATTAGTGAGCAGCAGCTTGACAATACTTTCGGTATAGTCGAGTCTATGGGCGACAGTTACCATTTACCATCAGATGGACCGTGGCTCGTCTGCCACTATATGCAATAAAAAAAAAATCTGCCATGACCACGATATCATCTGCAAATTGAAGGTGAGTTATGTATTCGCCATTTATGTTGATGCCGAATCCGGTCCAGTCCTAGAGCTTGAAAACATCTTCCAATGCAGTGGTGAAGAGTTTCGGTGACATGACGTCTCCCTGTCTAACACCTTTCTGCAGTTGGATCGGTTTTGTGCTCTTGTCCTGAACTCGCACAGACATAGTGGCGTTTCTATACAAACACTTCAACACTTCACAGAAAATCTACCATTTGAAAGACGCTTGTGATTATCTTACAAATGATTATTACATAAGTTATCTTCTGATGTGAAGGTTGAGTTTTATATTGTAACTCATCGACCTCCCAGAACCTTTTCATATCATTATGAATTTCTTTAGTAAAATTACAACTTAAGTGACCGGGGGGATAGGCAGAATCTCATATCTCACATGTCGATCGTATCGTGATCACTGTGATTACATTGACATGTGAGATATGAGATTCGCCTAACCCCGCTGGATTACCATCTCCAATAGGGCCACTAGCTAACCAACCAAGTTAAGACTTCTGTAAAATTGACATATTTATGCCTAATGTGAGACGGTTGCAACCTACAATATACAAATAGACATCGGCACCCAACTCACATGTCAATATTAGAGGGTCGGTAGAATTCAGGATCCGCAAGCTCAATGTTCTTAGGTAAGTTTTAACTCTTTAAGGTTTACAGGAGTACTCAGTAACATATCTGCTATTTGAGGTACTACAAGACATTTTACTTTTAATTGATAAGAACTAGTACATGATTTTATATAAATCATACAACTTTCCTTTACATCAATAGCAGCATTAGCAATACCATAAATATGCAATGGTTTAACCTTTTTTGATGTAAGCATTAACTTATTCCTAAGAGAGTTTGAAATAATTTTTTAGAGGAAGAGAATTTGATTGACTGCCTGTATCTAACAACAGCAAGGTTATGTTAGGGCAAACAATTATGTTAAATACTTCCATTTACAATGTTCACCATAGCAGTGCTTAGCAATACCTGATTGACAGAAGCTGCAGAGAGAGACACGGATCCTAAGATTGCAGGTCCTGTTGCGTCCTGTCACGGTCGCCAATATGTAGAGACGGTAACGCGTGAGACGTATAACACGATATACGATGTACTTACTAGCATTATTATATTTTTACGTCTGAAAGAGTACTTCATTGCGTTACCGCCCCAACAGTTATCATTTCAATATATCGGTCTACGACACGCATGAATTGATATTATAATACTGTTTAATTATTTTGTTTGTACGTCTGCGGTGTTGCATCCCTACATAATAGCGTCTACTAAAGGCGACACGCAGACATAATTCATATAGTAGTAATTACATAAGTATCACAGAAGTCAAGTGTAGTATTAGTATAAATAAAAGAGAAGTATAATACTCGTATAACTGTTTATAAGCTATGGCCGCGGGAATTCGGCTTCAGTAACTGGAGATAAACAAACTGAAAACTTTACTAGTTAGAGGTTACTAATAGTGTCTAAAGGGAAACGTTTATAATTCTTTAGCAATAACACCGATTCGATCCGGCGCACCTAATAGGATGTGTGTATAAAGAAACTAATATTAGAGACTATATTTTTTTATTACAATATATAATCCAACTACCTCTGTGGTGCAGCGGTAGTGTGAGCGACTGCTGATCATGAGGTCTCGGGTTCGATCCCCAGGTCGGGCAGTGTTGGCCTCCCGCGAAGTTGCGATGCTCCGTGTGTGGATGCGTCGCGCAGTAGTGGTATAGTTCCACTGGCCCGCCAAAAAGGCGGAGAGATGGCACGCAGTGGGTTTATTTAGTGGGTGAGGGCCCCACACGACCCTGTTCGTTACCCCGAACGACGGGGTGTGCGGTTAGGAACATTTTTTCCCGCCTTAACAAAAACAAAAGGGCGGGGAGTGAAAAAGAAAAATTCTCAGTAGCATCCCGGAGTTTTGAATTGTGCCCGGTAAACAGCAATAGGCTCGCCCCCTATTACGTGAGACTCAAACATAGCTAGCAAAGCTGGATGTGTAATACACCTCTGCCTACTCCTTCGGGGAATACAGGCGTGATGCTATGTCAACCCTTTATTTTCTTTAGCATAAGTGGCATGATCGCGATTGATATTATTTGTTCTATAGATTTACGAGACCAATCGCACTTCAACGTGGCAGCTGCGGAGCGATTTGTCATTTAGAAAGAAAACATAGTAACTAATTGTGTCACACCATTCGACAACAATGAAGTGCCATAGCCGCTATAATGTCGTTAGGTATACCTAGTCCATTCGACTATTGGTCTACTGTCGTTTAACAAAATTAACCTAATTTAAGTTCAGTATCTATATCTTATAAACCTCTGTAAAACAGCTCAAATATCTTGAACACTAAATTAGTGACTTAAACTAAAACTTATCTCAAATATTTAATAAATATTTATTTTATAATACTCACCAATTTTTTTTGCAAAGTTCCTATATAAGTTTTGACAGGTATTTGCATCCATTTTAGCAGACTGCGCATTCTCTGGTGATATGAAGTTCGCCGTGATGATATTTTTAAGAAGAATTTAGATACTCCAACATCTACAAAAATAAATATGTCATATTATATCACATATATGACTGCATTCGTAACAATGACGTAAGAGAGCGAGTAGGTATGAAAGAGAGTATTGGTGTAAAGATACGAAAGGGAATGCTCCGATGGTTCGGACATGTGGAAAGAATGCTGGACGAGCGACTGGCTAAGAAGATATACAATGCGAAAGCGGAAGGATGTAGGTACAGGGGGAGACCGAGACTTACCTACCTAGACCAAATTGGTCATGGATTGAAGGAAGGCGGAGTCAGGAGTCTCCGAAACCGGCGAACGTGTATGAAGAGAGTTAT
The DNA here is from genome assembly GCA_948253155.1 of Leucoma salicis. Taxonomy (NCBI): domain Eukaryota; kingdom Metazoa; phylum Arthropoda; class Insecta; order Lepidoptera; family Erebidae; genus Leucoma; species Leucoma salicis. The sequence goes on from OX411803.1 coordinate 26,954,194, forward strand.
GAATGTTGAGGAAGCGAGAGATGTATGCAAGAATAGAGCCTATTGGCACTCTGTTCTCTCTGCCTACCCCGCAAGGAAAATGGCGTGATGATAAGTTTATATTATGGTGACATATTAGGGTGAGAGAATCATAATAGTGTCACCCCATTCTTTTCCACGGATGTCGTACGAGGCGACTAAATAGTAAGCAGTAATGGACCGTTGTTGTGTAACTTCTACTTTATATTTTCAGTGTTATTCGCAGTCTTGGGTAGGTATAACCTATCATAAAAAAAAAACATATGTAGCCTTGTTGAATGCAGTTCGAACGTTGGGAAAGATTAAGCAACTTTCACTCGGCTGGCAATGAGATGGGTGACCAAAAGTAACACAGGTTAGCTCGTGGTCCCCGCTGTCAAATAACTTCCTGGCAGTCGTTACATGTTGTCAGTCTTAATAAAAAAAACCATATGTGCGCAATTCACACACGGCAGAAAGTGAAACTTCTGAAAAGTAGCCTACGAGAGATTGAGATGAATATAGAGTATCAGAAATATTAGGGAAATGTAAGGTTTATTATTTTTTACCAAGCTTAAAATGACCTCTCATTAATTAAATTTAATGGAGCATTAAAATTAATTTAAATGTTATTTTCTGCAACGATACAAATAATGGATCCCGTAGGCATTCTTGGGATAACTTTGGTATAAGATCTTTTCCTTTCTAGCTTTAAATACAAACACAATTATGCGTATTATAAAGATTTATGTGAACAAGCGTTATTCTTACGTTAGAGCATCGATTCTGTTGCTCATCACATTTAACTAAATTTACATTAACCAAATATTTATTTTACAATCGTAAAAAGAAAGGATCATGGCAATCGACTGTAAAGATGTGGGTTGAAATTATGTTTCTATGTACCTAGGTAGTGACTATTAAGATCTTAATTTGGATATGATGAATAAGTCAAGTACATTGCTTAAAATGTATTATTTCAAGGAAGTATTATAAGTGGGGAGAAACGTAATAAATCAATAGGAAAGGGAATATGATGTATCAGACCACTAAATATGCAGTATATTATATTAAAGGCAATAGAAGAAGACAAAGACCCTTTTTTTTTGTTTTTTTTTGTTAAGGCGGGAAAAATGTTCCTAACCGCACACCCCGTCGTTCGGGGCAAAGATGAAGACCCAGAAGCACTTATACAGACCAATTAAAGTAAAAGAGAGAAAGCCTCTTAAATGCAGTAATGAATATTTACGAGTATCTATAATTTATTTTCAACCCTTTTTCTGTCCCACTGTTGGACAAGGGTCTCCTCTGATGGTGGGATAAGGCTATAGTCTACCACGCTACCCCACTGCAGGTTGACAGACTTCACAAGATGTCGAGAAAATATTTCATAAAAACACATACAGGTTTCCTCTCGTTTTCTTTCCTTTGTTTTCCTTCACGAAACTTGTATACAAATACACCCATAATTTAGAAAAATCTCAAAAAGTCAGAGGTGTGTGCCATATGAGGTCTGGACCTTGGACTGGGGATCGAATTCGATACCACTGCCTTTGCAGTTCCTGGTCTTACCGCTAGGCTATCACTGATCTACAAGAACGAGTACTACAACCAATATTAGAAATTATTTTAATATTACCAAAGTTAATAATTTGGTAAATTTTATCTGTAAAATAAGTACTTCATTGGCAACATCAATGAAGTCCGTCCTACGTTAAATATAATCAATATCAATCTTTTGACATTGAAAAGGAATAAAGCCATATAAGTGTTTGATTTAATTAAACCAGGAGCTTGCCGATTAAGTTGTTAATTAATGTCTTTCAAAAATTCAGTTAATTATTTTCCGTTATAGCAATATTACAACAAAAAGTAATAGTTGCTTTGTCATATTTCTAAGCAATATTTTAAAAATAATTTAATGCGCGGGAAACTAAGCTACGTGAATTGCCACTCCTAGAGTGCCATATATTGTACGAGTGCACCGAACCTGGCTCTCGAATAAGACTTCTACGTCATTTAGTAAAGACATAAATTATGTAATTAGGATAAGTGCGTGAGATTGCTTTCTTATTTAGTAACTTTTCTAAAAATAATTAATTTGGTAGTATATATCGTAGGTACCTCGCCGATTTTAGCTTGAACTGACTGACTGCGGCATAACTACAGTAGGTAGAGCATCGTAAATACAATCTCCTTCCTTAAACACAAAGTGAAAAATGTGAAATCGAAAATAACAGTCAGGAGCAGGATTTGAACCTGCATCTCCTGGATACCGTCCAGATGCTTTACCAATTCAGCCATCCTGACAATTACTCCTGACTGCTAATTTCGATAACACATCATACTTAACGTCTTTGGGCGACGCCTGCGCCATCTGTCGGAGTTATTTTCGATTTCACATTTTTCACTTTGTGTTTAATGTATAGTGCTAAGCATGTCAAATGCTAAAAATATATATAAAAATATCTAAATAATCTCCTTCCTTTTATTATCTTCATTCTATTGATATTCCTTGGGTTAGCGTTGATTATAGTTCCAGTGGCCCGCCCTGAACGACAAGGTATGTGGTTAGGAAAATTTTTTCCCCCATTAACAAAAAAAAAGGGTTAGCATTGCTTACCACTGAAGTAATATCACACTGTTCCAGCGGTCCGCTAGTATAATGTGGAAAGACGACACATAACGGATTTATTTTGTGGTTGAGGGGTTAACAGGATTGTATTTTTGTTTCTCCGAACGACGGAGTGTGCGGTTAGGAAAATTTTTCCTGCTCTAATAAAGAAAAGGGTTGGCATTGTTTGATTAATGCACATAACTAGCCTATCAGGGCTTTTAAGTCCCATCCCTATACCATAAAACCTTCGAGCGTTTTCTGATCAAATTGGAGACGTTCTCAACAAAGGCCAGGTCAGAAGTATCCTTAACCGACGTGCGTGTATGAAGAGTGTAATGAGAGTGAAAGAGGTGAGCAGGGATCGTAATAGGTGGAAATTCGTTACCTCTGCCTACCCCTCTGGTAAACGGGAGGGATGCTATGTATGTATGTATACTCGTTCGTAAGAGTTCTCGTGACTTACAAGCCATAAAAGTCCCACAGCGGGAACACTCAGGCTTGGTTACCTTTATGTATGTATTCTCGCCTTAAAAACTTCGGCTTTGTACTTGGTCACCAAAAATGACAATAGGACATATTATTTTAGACTAACTGTAGTAAAACATAGATAGATACATTTTAAGAAAGAAGGTACAGAATGTTTTTTAACATATTATATGAAGGAGACCTGCCCTTAATGGATTTTTCTTAGATACACAATAATATTTAATAATGTAAATACTGTTTTTAACAAAGACTAGCTGAATTACCTAGAGACATAAAAATAATATCCTGGTTTAATTTAGTTCATTTTGAATTACATGGCTTTTGCTATCAGGAATATAAACAGTGAATGTCTAATTGTAACTACGAGAATTGCCAGAGGCAATGAGCTCGCCTTCCGGTACAAGGCCTCGATTTCATAAGGTCTCTGAATTTGTGTTAATGATTTTTATGCCACTTGATGATAAAAAATTATATTCTTCACTTATAAAAAAGTTTCAGTTCCTCAGGGTATGTTGTAAACAGGCACTAAATAGTTGGTGAATAATTAAAACTATTAAAAAAACGAACGTTTCAACATTCAAAAGGCTAAAAAGATAGTCTCCTAGAGATTTATAGGATAAAGGGTGCACGTCGCTGGAGTGAATACCCATCAAGTCAGAACCTACCCTGCAAGACATTTAATAAATTCTAACCTTATGTTGAATGTTCACAAGTAACAGATTGCAAGAATAATAAAAAAAAACGCAACTGCTCTGTCACAAACTGAAAAACGGCTAATATTTATAAACCGCGTCGCCATATCCAAGGAAAGGATAGAAGGTGGATAGGAAGTATAATAAGGACAGGATGGGTTGGATACTAAGGAGAGGATAGGAAGAATACTAAGGAGAGGATAGGGAAGGCGTTTGGGCCTACGGTGCTCTCGCTCACCATACGAAATACAACGGAAGTCACCGGTGTTACACGCTGATCTTTTGTGAGAGGGTGGTACTTCCCCGAATGAGCCGGTCCCTTCGTGCTGTGATAAGCAAGGCTCTACCACTAGACAAATTTGATAAATAATGAGTGTTTAGGGTATTTGTATGTACTACTGAAGTAATGTAATAACGACAGGGTGTCGGAGTGTGCGGTTAGATACATTTTTAACTGACTTAACAAAAAAGAGGCTATTTACCATTTATATTTTAATTTTTGAACCAATTTTTTTTCCGATCACGAAGGCCGTTTTTACGCAGGAGATATTATAGTGCACGAGTATCTGTGCTACTAAAAATGTACTGTCTCTGCCCTAACTCTCATAGTCCGACAGCACGGTATTCGGACACAAACAAAGAGATCGGACAGGACCAACATCTTTAGTACTCTACGAGGCACGTGCCAATGAGAAATCGCTAAATTTCTATCTTTGAGCTAACTTCTTGACGGAAAAACTAAATTACTATTTACTGGGCCGACCTGGAACTCAAACCCGATACCTAGTTAGAGACTACCAGAAGTGTACTGTCTATGTCCTAACTCTCATAGTCCGACCGTACGGTACTTGGATACTAAAGAAGAGATCCGGCGTAGGACCAACATCTTTACTTTCTAACTCTGAGCTAATTCCTTGACGGAAAGACTATTTACTGACCTGACGTAGGGACTTGTACTCGAAATTTCCGTAACCCTAACGTAACAGTAACCCACCGTTAGATCACCGAGATAGTTTAACACTAATAATGTATTAATAACACTTTAAAACAATAATGATATCTCATAAAAAAAAGTCTCGTCTTTTTGACGAAATTATAAAATTTCCCTTATGAATAGTTACACATTTTTGTTAAGAAAAGCTCCGTATAGACAGACTAATGGAAATGGAATCACGATATATAAGTACATAATATATAAGTATTTTATTTATAAAGCTCTGGAACCCTTATCAATGATGTTTCTTATGGGATTTAAAATGACACGACACCACTCCTTCCAATACTGGTTTATTATCCTCTATTATTTATTACGTACTTCGTTATTTTTACTTTCCCTAATAATAATGTAAGCAATCTAGTTTTAAATGAGAATAAAACTAAATGTATTAAGTTCACTACACCAAATGTAAGACTCATTCAAACCAATGTTCAATTAAATGGCGTAGTTCTAAACCTTCTACTGTTTTCCTGGGCATTGCTATAGACAACAAACTCCAATGGGGCTGTCCATATTGGAAAATTGTCAAGTAGGTTTAGCTCAGCCGCATATCCACAGATTTAAATTCTATATTTGTACTCCAGAAAAGGGCTATTTGTGAAATTTATAAATTAGGTCCAAGAGTTTCCCTTAGAGGGACATTTAAAGAAATAAATATTCTAATTATATTATATTCCATATTACATATGAACATCTTTACTAATATTATAAATGCAAAAGTAACTCTGTCTGTCTGTCTGTCGCGCTTTCACGCCAAAACTACTGAACCGATTTAAATGAAATTTGGTACACAGAGAGTCTAGAACGTGAGAAAGGCTACTTTTTAATGCAAAAAAGGGTTGTAAGGGGTTGGAAGGAGGGGAGGGGATGGCAACCACGCTATGCTGCCAGTCTAATAACTACGATTCTGCTCATATTAATAACTAAGATTCCTTTTTATAAAAATAAACCAATTTAGATTAAAAATTCTGAAATTATAATTACTGTAAACAATTAAACATTCATTTTTGATCAGTAAATGATTGGTATTATTATTTTTAAAATGCTTTCATCTGTTATTATTTACCCTAAATAATTTTATTTGAAAAACGGCAAGGATAATGTGACGTCATTATGACGTAGTGCGGCAATCTGTCAACGATTTGAGCAGGCCTGTATTTTTGGGCCATGAATACTATGAAGTCTCACAGTGCGCACGAACGCATAGGGCCTGTAAATCCGATTCTTAAATAATACTTAAGCGGTGTGCAACGTTATGCGTTCATTTGGAACGTCACTTTTGTAAAGTAGCGAAACAGCTATTTTAACCAACGTATAGTGTAGCTTTAGTCTCAAAAGAGGTTATGTTCAGTGGTAAAAAACAATGCCGAAAACCAGGCTATATTGCGCCCGTCTTGCGTCTTAACTATCTAAACATAAAAAATCGTCTTTTGAATAATGATGTTATAATGTATTTATTTTAGTCATAAGCGAAGTGGGGTTTCAAAGTTATAAAAAAAAAGATATACATATTATTAAATTCGAAATAAGCGGAACTGCTATATATATTGGATGACTTGGATAGTCAATGTCACCAGTTTATTACTATACCCATTTTTAAAGCCACATAGTATCTAAGAATATTCATATGAAATACCTAAATAAAAGAAAACCCACATGAGCTCCTATTATAATACTTAGTATTAGTCGAAGATTATGTTATGAAATCATAATATTGAAGTTTTGTTTTAGTTAAAAATATAATAACATTTATTATCTATTTCTAAAAATATTTTAGGATATATATTGTTATTTTACTAGCAACCCTTATTGATTTGAATTTGATTGACAATTTGACATGATTTGACATTTGTACTGCCGATAACGTGTTACAACGTGTTATGTACGTTTATGTGTTGCTTCATTTGTGGAAAAGCAGTGGTTTTATTATTATTGTTCAGTGTTTACTTTAATGTTGAGTTCAGCAAATTCTCCGTTGCGTAATTAAAAAAAAGAGCGTGACGTCGTGTGAGATAGACTTTTTAGTGGTATTAAGACCAGGACTCTTAGAATGTAATCTAGATCCAAAGAAGTTAGCCGTAGCATTATATCCTATCTATATTTCTTACGTAGGTACTCTAAAATACTATTGATACTACATTTTATACTATAATAGAACAAAAGATATGGATTTCAACGCATAATATCTAACCTATATACTAAAAACATACTGAAAAATTAAAAGTCAGATTTCTCTAAACTCCCATTAGATATCTCAATGATATTTTTATTTAAATACCCTGAGTACGTTTACAATGTTCTACAGTTAATTTGGTTAAGACGCAACAATAGCCCAACTCTCATAGAAAAATCGGCATTCCCCTTTGCTCTTTGATTTTTTTTTAATTTATATCATAGTTTGCGATATTTTATGTTATTATTCATATAAATCAGACCAGATGAGGCTGCAGGACAACCGCCTCCGCCTGTGCGTCTCATATAATTGAATACCTAGGAAAGCTCCTTCTTTTCTTGGAATTTAATATTCTCTCAGCATCTCTTTAACTGCACAGTTTTCCTTTGAGACACGTCCGGTTGTACATTGAGCCACAGCTGTTTTTTATACTAAATGGGGTGGTGAACAACCCTACGGCTCACCTGATCGTAGCCTATACCTACCCTATCCTGTATGGGAAGGATAATAAGGAGAGGATAGGGAGGGAGTTTAATTCCATCAGAGTATCCTGAACAAATTAAAATAATAAAGATCCCTCTTAATGTGTGCTTTGAAAATTAACAAGTCCCTAGGCCAGTCACTGAAAATTACTGGCATCGATTTAAGTAAGGACTGCTTTTCACATGATGAGATTTATGTTGCATGTTCCAAAGTGAGTTTTAGACGCAAAAAGACTGCAAACGTTGTTTACAAATAGGCACCTACTTACTATAGTAATTAAACCTAAATTTTGATGAATACTAATAGTTTATTTTCATTTAGAGACAGTATTTTTAACAAAATCGTTCCTATTTGAATATTCATTTATTTGCGTGAGCGAAGCCGCGGGAAACAGCTAGTTTGTTATATGTCAAGAAAAATATCGATAACTTTGATAAGTACAGTGACGTTCATTATATTAATACTAGGAACAAAGGCAATCTTATTGCACGCAGAACTCGTCTCCACAGAATTAGTAGATCCTTCATGGGGCAATGTATACGCTTCGTCAATAAAATTCTTAAAAATAATTATACAATTTTGGATTATCAGGAAGATAAAACGAAATGGCTTTGAACTGCTCCCCATTTTTAAAATATTGTTTTAAATATTGTATACCCCTTTTTATTTTAATATATTGTTTTTTCACAATATTGTGTGTTCTGGTGAGCACCTACTTTAGTTAAGTATAAATTTAAACACTGTAAGAAATTTGAGATTCAAAAAAGTGGCTCATGAATTTCTTGCCGGGTTCTTCTCATGAAGCCTTACTACGGAATCCGGCCGCTTGTGGCGATTGCGATCGCAACATTGCGGTTGCACTTGCCTCAAGCGCTCGTGTTAGTTATTAGTAAATAACTTTGACGATTTTAAGTGCTATTATAATAAGCCTATGAAATAAAGTTATTTTTGAATATGAATAATTTGAATTTGAATGACTTAGCACTTATAACACCGGCGGCCGCGTGGATGGTGCGATATTACTAATAAGAATTTTTAGAAATAAAAAAATCATTAGCAATTTCTAAAAAAATTTCATAGTTTGTGTTTAAGTGAGTTTAGGTTTATGCTGTGGCATACGAACTAGCGGCCTATATCATGATAAATAGTAGCCACTGCTATACTAAAGTAATAGTCAAGCTACTGTCCACTTTGAGAAAATTACTCTATGAGAAATTTATCTTAAAGCTTGTATTGTATATAAATATAAAGTCAAAATATATATGCTCTTCCGATTATGAAAATTGGGTGTACCTACCACATTCTTCGCGAGTAGTGACGGACTAATTTCTTGCAAGTTACCTACATTTGGATCACTTAGCGGTTTCCGATTGAGTTAAAATTGTGCATACCTACGTATTACGTAATATTGATTTGCGGTTGTCCACTTAGAAACCGAAACACCCCGAAGTGCTTTACGGCTGATTGAAAAAGGGCAAGATAGTGGACATAAGAGTACGGTCTTGATCACAGACTGCGGATCGAAATCGATACCCATTGTCTTTGGTTTTACCGCTAAGCTGTAACTACATTTGAGTCTTTTTTAGATATTTTTATATATATATTTAGCATTCGACATGCTTAGCCTTATTAAATTAATAAAAAGATGAAAATGTGAAACCGAAAATAACAGTCACGAACGATTGCATTTGAGTCGTTTTACTACAGAGTTCCTATGGCCACATTCCGGCTTTATCCGCAGATCATATAATAATTTTATTGCGTTATCATCTGGTTTATATAATACGCTTGCAAAATTTCAGCTCATCCAAAACCGGGAAGTGTTCTCTTTTTCCAGTGTCACAAATAATTTGTTCTTTAATATTCGCTGAGCATGTCAAGAGCTAAAATATAGGTCAAAATGTTTAAAAAATCGCGCCATCAAATAGTATGAATTTTAATTGCAAAATTAAACTAACTTTATTGGATTAATGCATGTAAATGCAGCCAAGGTGGTTTGGGTCGTGAAGACAAATGTGATGTGGAGATTGGGAATGGGCGACGGTCAGTGCTATGGCTTATTGGTCTATAGCACTTCCCCTGATTGGAAGGGACGCAGTTTCGATTCCCACTCGCAATAAACATCTCTTTTTCCACTTTCACAAATAATTTGTCCTTTAAGGTAGCTGAGCATGTCAAGTGCTAAAATATAGATCAAAATGTTAAAATAAAAATTAATAAATATTTTCTCGGATCCCATAATAAAACACCAATACAATTATCTAATTCAATTTAATGAGAGTACTTGCTATAATAATAGGTACAATTTATAAAAATGTATGTGATTTATAAGGAACGTAATTATGTGTCTAAATAATTAGCTTAATAGCAACTATTAACAGTAAATTGATCACGTGTGACTTAACCTGTTGTTTCGTGAGTGTTCGCTCCACAATTTTGAACTTCTGACTAGTTTATTTAACAATAAGTTATAATAAATCACTTCTTGCCATAATTATCGCTTCACAGTTACCAGACAAACAAAAACCAACATAGATGTTATTAAACAAACGTTGTTGAAGATTATTTAATTATTCTTGGGCGTGAAAAATATTTCAGAACATTATATTCTCACATTTTAACAATTTAATTCACACACAATATAACGGACCAATAAAAGCACAACTCTCTTTTCTTAATTAGTCTAAATTAAGACCTTGATTAAAAGTTAAAAATTTACACTTAAGTTATTAACACTAGTTCACACACAATAACACAATCTTACGCACCAAATAACACGCATTAAAACTTAAAACACTACTAGCAACTCTTTTTTCTTCACTGTTGAAAATAATTCCATAAACATTTTTATTAAAGGTAGTTAAAGAAATTAAAAAAAAAGATTTATAAATAATTTCAAATATTTTAATTAATATAAATTTTGTTACCGACTCAATTATGACAGCGCATTTTAAAGTCGATTTTTTTTGACACATGTCTCAACGTATTTATTTTATAAATTTATTCAATAGATTTTAAAATAATAAATCTATTTTTATGAATAAAGATGAACTTCTTTACTTTCTGAATGATGTATATATTTTGACGTAAAAATTCACTAACGAACAAAAATCGTATATTTTGTAATAAAATTGAATGATTAAAAAATTTTGTATAATAATATAATAATATTTAACTAATTATCTAGCATTTAGCAAACTCTAACAGTCATCCGTTAATTTTCTTAGTGACTTTCAAAAACCAAGCTAATCATTTTATTTTTAATAATATTATAAATAATAAAAAAAAGATTAAATAAATCTTACCTAGTTGGAGCAAGCCAGATGAAAACAATTATAGCTAATAAATAGCCGAACGCGATTCACGAATGGACGTTAGGATCTTAGAAGAAAATTCTGATTTTATCAAAAGCTTGTAGCCGCGTCTTGGAAGTCTTGGACCCGCGTCCTTCCAACTCTACAGAACCGAAGCGAATGATTCCAGCTCCCCTGTATTAGACAAGTTTCTTCTTATATCAAAACCGTATACAGAATAGATGCGGCATATTAAATATTTTATATATTTTACCGGTGCTTTTTTAATATGCTCGTGCGTTTTTATAAAACTATAGAAAAGCGTTTTTGCTTCGTTTGACGGCCGCTAACTTCTAAGTCAATCAGTATATCTACTAAATAGCTATTATTGTATAAAAACATAGAATATTTATATTTTAGACAAGGAGTCCTGTGGGATAAGCTATAAAACCTTGATATATTTGAATTTATTCACGGACATTTTCACACAACGTCTGCTGGTCCCAAACTAAGCTTAACGCTTGTGCTATGGGTACCAGATTACGAATGTATTATACTCGTACATCTATTACATAAAAAAAACATACAAATAATAGATAAAAAACACCCAGGCGCAGTACAAATATCTGTGTTCATCACACAAATAATTGTCCCGACCTCGTGCACGAAAATCAGTTACATTACCGACTACGCCGCGAACCCGTGTGAACATGCCCGTAAAGTCGCAGGAAGAAGCTATTGTCTTGTTTAATATGGCGTATTAAACGTAGGTGAATAGCGTGGGTTGGTAATGGTGTAGCGCATCCAAAATATTTCTCATCTATGTATTGCTCCCTGTTTTCTACTTAAGCTGTGCGCGCATAGATTCCTTTGCTCGCGCTTTTTAAGTTGGATCTTATCTATACTATAATAAAGCTGTAACAGAGCTATGTCTGTACATTTAAGATATTTGAGAAAAAATTACTGAATTAGGCTATTTAGGCGTGTCTAAACACAAAACGTTTTTTGTCTGTTTATCTGTTTTTGGCTGCCAAAACCAAAAAACTCAAATGGAAGTGGATAGGCCACATGATGAGAGATAATAATAATAAATGGACAAAAGACATGACCGTACATGGCCCTATATTTCAAGCAAAAAGAAAAAAAGAAGACAATGAAAACGTTGGTCTGATGACATCAGAAAAAATTCGGGTCCACTATGGCATAGAACATCTCAAACAAGAGTTGACTGGAAAGAGCTAGAGGAGGCCTTTGTGTAACAAACACACACCGACGCCTAATAAAGTAATAACGATTAGAAATAGATTGTCAAACCATTAACTTTATAATACAAAAATATTTATATTGCAAGTCTATCTATATTGTAAGATTACACTGTAAGATTATGTTGGCAATAAAGGCTTAATAACAAGTAACCCTTAATGATGAAAACACAAAATATATCATCTTTACTCATTGTATTAAACCTGCCAAAGTTGGAGGGTTAAATGTCTATCTCTGGGTTTATTACGTCAAAATTGTGAGTCTATAGATCAGTGTCGATAATTTTCGAAACCAAAAAAAATAATAGTAGGATGAAACCCATTGGCAAACTAAGAAAATCTAACAAAAATAAAAGGAAAAATAATTTACGGGCGATTTGACATCGGGAAGGGGGTATGGGTGAGCTTTTAAGGGTAAAAATCGGCTTATCACGATTTCCGGCAAAACTAAGTCCTATCGAAAAAAGTTAAACGGCAAAATTGTAGGAAATAAAAAGATCTACAACTTTTGTATTAACACTTTTTTGACCTAACCTCAAAATTTATGTGAAAAATCTAAAACACCGACTTTTTGGTTTTTTACTTTTAACTTATTTAAGTATTCAGGAAAATTAACTTCAACAAAAAATAATATTTTTTTGCGAAATTTGGTGAAAACACCTTTTTATATCTCAAACACATTGTAATTTTTTTGATGCTAAATATTTATTTTTCCTCTTATTTTGATTAAATATCGAAAAATCACCCTAATTTTCAATCAAAATTCTCACATCAAAATATATGCTTTTTGAAAAAAATCGGTATGTTTTTTATACGTTGAAATCTCTACTTTTCATCATTCAGTCATTATACCTAATCTTATGTCAATCCCATACATTGATTATTAGAATAATTCTTCTGTTCTTCTATTTTATTCTGTTCTGCTAGCATTTATGCCACTTCGCTATATAGATATTTATATAGTACATCATCTATGATGCCACTTATTTACAGGGCCCGGTCAGTTCAGGATAGCACCAGCAGTCTCTTATTTATTTTCAATAACATGTTTACCTATATTTGATTATTATATCACAAAGAAGTAAACTGATACCACTTGTGAAAATAGGGCCACGTATATAAGATTAACTTCATATTTCATAAAATAATACAGATATATTGTCACAAAATACACTCGAGATAGTAAACAAACAACAATTTGACATAATGACATATCGCCATTCAACATAAAATAAACTACCAAAAACACCTGGCGTCAATTCAATTCTGACATTCAATGGACTTGTGGTATTATTGGGCCATGTGCAGTATTTAAAATCTATCTGGACTGTGTACTTTGATTGGATTTAACAAAAAAAAAATCGCATGTTGGTATGGACTTTTTCAATGAAAATTAGAGTGATAATACCTAAGTGAAGTGTATAGTATATTATGTAACACACTAAACGCTAACACGAGAGGCACTAGAGACGGAACTGAAGCACAAATTTGCAAACATTCAAGAGGACTAATACTATTGCAAGCATTCAAGAGACAAATAATAGGTGGTATACACATTATTAGATCCCAGATTCGATTAACTTTACGAGTAAATGATTGTTACATGATGTATTGTTTATTTCATTTACTATATTATTCTGTTATATAAATATTCGGTAATTATTCGGTAAATTAACAAAATTATGGAATAAAACCACGTTTACGAAATCTATCGCGTTTACTTGATTTTCTACTATCCCGACGTTTCGAATACTTTACAGCAATCATGATCACGGGTGGACTTAGATGGTAGACCTCCAAGGCTGATATGTTGTTTCGACGGTTTCGACGGTTTCATTTATTTTAACCCACCTAATATTCGTTTAGAAACACAATTAAAATATCTATTTTAAACTTTATATGTACTTACAATGTATATTACTAATTATTATTATTACTTTTTGACTGGTGGTAGGGCTGGGTACCAGGTGGGAGTACTCACTTGGTATCGGGCCCGAGCGGGTTGGTACCACCATCTCCCGTGTGACCGGCCATGAAGCACATCGTTGCGTTTTGGCTGTAGTAGGAGATAGCCGTTTATGTTTCATTTCATATCTGTGAAATGAATTGGTGAGCAGCGGCTTGACAATACTCTATATATGGCATAGTCGAGTCCATGGACGACGGTTACCATTTACCATCAGATGGACCGTGGCTCGTCTGCCACTACATGCTATAAAAAAAAAAATTACACACCTACGGTTCGCCAACTATGTTTGTCCAACGTAATAAGGCACGAGCCTATTGCCGTGCATGAGGCACATTTTCCAAACTCCGGGCTGCTACTGAGAAATTTTCTTTTTATGAAAAAGCTCAATAGCACTGGCCGACCCGAGGATTGAACCCGAGACCTTATCATCAGCAATCACTCACACTACCGCTGTACCACCCAAGCAGTTGTTCTTCAATTAATCTTGTATTATATAAAATTGGTTGTTCTGACTAATAATCAACGGACAGCCAAAAGGACTGACACAGAGCATTTTATAACGAAAACATCCGCTAAAGAGTAGGTAAGGATGATGAGAGACTTGAAAATTCTTCTTTTCATAAAGAAGTAATGACGCGTTTCACGGTTTTCACATTTTAATGGAAGTAAATGGATGGATAACGTTTGTATGGCGGTGTTGTTTTTATTCAAAATAGGGACTTGAAAATGGAATTATATAATATTCCTGATAAATAAATAAAAAGAGGTGGGTCGTGGCTTCGGATTAATAAGAACTTTAAATTTTCTATTATTAGAACATAAAGTGCGACAATGTGAAATCGAAAATTATACCCACGAGCAGAATTTGGACCTACATCTCTGGATATCATTCCAGACGTTCGCTAAGCCAGTGACATGTACTTGCAACTATCAATTTCGAAAACACATTCACTATTAATGTCCCGAGTCCGAAAAATAATTAGTTGGATATAGTTGTGGTCGTGACGTTGTTGCTCAAATTGCTTGTAAACATTTGTAAGTTGGGCAGCAAGTGTTGTACTTCCCAGTTCTTTGTTCATTTTAGCCTTATATCGATTATATTCGCCATCCTTGAATAGAACAGTGGATCTTTACAAAACATATTTTCGGTGGCGTATAATTATGTACATATTTTATTCTTTGCAGCTCTTTTTCGTCCCTGATTACCAACAATAATAAAGATATTAATACAAATACGCTATTAGTGATATAAAAATTATTAAAACAAAAGATAATTATTAAAATGTTCGATCGAGACTTTAATAATTTAGAGCCTTTAAGTTACATGCAAGGACTCACCTTAGGGAACTAGAGTAATTAATTATTTTAAAAGATATTTGCAGTATATATTCATAATTATAGTTTTTTTTATATTAATAGTATATAAATTTGTTTATTATATCCTGTGAACGAATGAAATATAACAACCACGCTTGACCTCACACTGTTTAGATTTAGCACAAACTTAAAATACGAGTACCTATGAAAAATTATTTAAAAAATATTTGTTCTGTAAACAATGTCGGCTATGTGAAAAATTCTATATATAAAGGATTAAAGCTCAGGAACTAATATTAACAATGAACCACATAAAAACGGAAACAATACGACAATGATCGCGATTAAAAGAAGTTTAATAATTTTAATTTTGTATATCTTGGATGTGGGTTCAGTCGGGATGGAAGGTACATCACTGATGTAGACAGAAGAGTGAATGCGGGAAATAGAGTGAACGGAGCATTGGGACAACTTCTCGGCACTCATCACCTCAGCCAGAGGGCACGTGCCGCAATACACAACGCAGTGCTTGTCCGAACGTTATTATATGGAAGCGAGAGTTGGGTATGCAAAAAGGAGCATGAGAGTAAAATCAATGCAGTCGAAATGCGATCTCTGTGGAAAATCTGTGGAGTGAGGCTGACTGACCGCATTCGTAACGACGACGTAAGAGAGCGAGTAGGTATGAAAGAGAGTATTGGTGTAAAGATGCGAAAGGGAATGCTCCGATGGTTCGGACATGTGGAAAGAATGCCGGACGAGCAACTGGTTAAGAAGATATACAATACGAAAGTGGAAGGATGTAGGTACAGGGGGAGTCCGAGACTCACCTACCTAGACCAAATCGGTCATGAATGTTGAGGAAGCGAGAGATGTATGCAAGAATAGAACCTCTTTGCACTCTGTTCTCTCTGTCTACCCCGCAAGGGAAATGGCGTGATGATAAGTAAGTATATTTTAAAACGGACAAGGCTACAACCTAAAGTAGTCCTAATTGTATATTATATATAAACATCAAATTACACTCAAGACTGTAATAGGTACTCGTACCTACTCTACTAGATATAGTAGAGTATCGCACTATACTAGTTATTCGTTAATGGCAAATTTGTCTTGTGTGGTTGTGGGTTCGGCCATGACGCGACCCTTTGATCGTCATCTTAATCAATACACATCACCTGCGTAGTTGTAAACATTCCGATAATTACTCAATTATCTCTATGTATACATACAGGTATTTCTTGGGTGTTTTCAAATAATTCCACTGATAACATTTTCATAGGGCTGCATCATCATATGGTATGATTCTTAATTGTATTAATTAACCTTACCTGGTCGGCAAAATGTATGCAAATACATCTGACAGTCTGTTATTAAAATTCATAATCCCGATGTCTTAGGTGGCAAGCTAACTGGTTATCCTGGAGACGCAGGTTCAAATCCTGCTCGTGGCTGTAATTGTCGTATTTACGTTTTCACATTTTGTGCTCAAATAATGCGGTTAAAATAACAACTAACTGGTTACACAAAGTGGGAAATTATAAAAAGAAAATAACAGTCACGAGCAGGATTCTGTTATTTTCGATTTTACATTTTCACACTTCGACTTTTTCACTTTTGAATTAATTTGGCTAAGCATGCTTAACGCCGCTTCCTCGAAGTTCCCGCCCCGGGTCGAGACCAACGTGTCATTCGAATTGCAGGTGACCGCCAGCCCGGGGCAGAGCCGACAGCGCAAAACCCAATCATAACCGATGTCCCACTCACAACGTCCGTGTGGTGACGGACTAAGAATACAAGTGTCACCACCCCATTTTTTCCCAAAGGTGTCGTACGAGGCGAACACGGCACCCGTGGGAAAGAATGGGGTGGTGACACTTGTATTCTTAGTCCATCAGAAATGGCAGATTATTGAATTCGTTGGCGATGTCAAGCGACGCGGTCAACAGCACTCCACCACCGGTGACGACCGCCACGGCTGCAGCTCTCAGGCGCATGATCACACCAACTGTCTAACGACCAGCCCGAAAACCGAATTGGGCGTCTGAAAAGTCGGGTCCGACTTCACGCAGGTGCTTTACGATGCGGGCAGCAAGGATTCTCTCCAGTAGCTTACTCGCATCGTCCAGCAGCACGAGGCCTAAAGGCCCCGACAGAATCCGGCGCTCGTCCCGGCTTCGGCAGGAGTACCAGCCTCCCCTCCTTCATGTTGAATCATACCTAAACCAAAGTCTAAGAACCATATTCTTCGACTGTGCCTAAACAATGAAAACAGCAAAGCTCCAGTCATCTCAAATTTCAATTATGATTGAAATTTAATAATAATAGGAAGTGTAAAAACTACTTAGCTTGAAGTATCAGCTTGCAATGCAATTCTGAAATATTGTTTAGACACGTTTACTCCGTGTTAGGGAATTTTCATTCAGTAAACCGGCAATTTTCTTACGATTGAAAGTCTTCCGAAAACCACTGCCCAAACGGATAACATCACTCTATGCCTTTTGGTCTATCATATGTCGGTTTGTTTAAGGGGAACTATTTCATGTATCGATTTCCCTCGGAATGTCACTCACTAAATAAACCCACCGTGTGCCGTCTCTCCGGCTGTATAGGCGGACCACTAGAACTGTGTGACATTACTTCAGTGGTTCTCCGGCGTCGTAACAACTCCTTGCGTCTATGTGCAGATATCTGCCGAAGTAACCGTGCCCCGACAGCACCTGCATCAGTCGGAAGGTGTCTAACAAGCCTGCCTAATGAATTAGTAAATTTTTCACTGCGCCAGTTGCTTTTTTTGTACGAGTGAAAAGACGAATCATATAAATTCAACACGACTTCAATAAAGAAAGAAAAGAGCGCTACCTGAGAATTCGATCATTACACCGTTTTTGGGTGTGAAACTTTTTCTTTTGAACATAGTATAATGAAATTAGACTACTCCTACAGTAACGCTAGAATATTTCCATCATTCCTACGACTTACCAGATAACCAGATATAATTATACTTATGTACTATAATCAAGGAACATAAACTCTACCCAAGAAGAATAATAACTTCGGACAAAAAAATGAGACACATTTTAAATGATGAAAATAAAAACAGATTAAAATAAACTTTTATTTAACAAAAAATATAAAATATTACAATCACGGAACTCTAATCGCAACTAACTT
Organism: Leucoma salicis; assembly: GCA_948253155.1. NCBI lineage: Eukaryota > Metazoa > Arthropoda > Insecta > Lepidoptera > Erebidae > Leucoma > Leucoma salicis. The sequence continues at coordinate 26,972,654 of OX411803.1, forward strand.
TGATCACTTTAACTAGCTATTATGAAAAGTATGTTGAACTGTATATTTTCTTTACACTAAAACACTTAAAACATTTTCTCTGATTTTCCTACATGCCACCTCGAAACAATTAATTACTAACACTACAAAACAGCAATAAGCAAGTTCGTAAACTACATTTGCAAGTGACAGACAGCCTTTTTTTTACATTTGACAAATGTATTAGGCTGTGTTCTGATATACACTGCGAGCACTGTCCAGTGACCTTACTGGAGAAAAATCGTTCCGTTATAGACCGAGTATACTGCCGCAGTATTCTAGGGAAATATATGACGTCATAAATCACCGCTATTTTTGTACTGTGAGCAGTGTGAGCACGTTTTGAGGTAAGGTGCTCTCAGTGGTTTGATCACGTGATCAACAGCGTCCAGAAATTTAACAACTTGCACAATTAAAAAGTATTATTGTTATGCAAAGATACCGAACCAAGGAAAATTAATAAAAATTGTATTTATTGCAGTGTGAAACCAATACTTTGTATGAAATGAAAGTAATGACAGATCAGCATACTGGACTGCGTTCCGTTATAAACAGTAACCAGTATAATAGATAACTATAACGGAACGACTTCGCAGTATACTAAATTGACGTCACACCTTATAGTGCTTGTAGTGTATATCGGAACACACCTTAGTGGTGCGTTTACATGCGCGCAGCGCAGCCCGGCAAGCAGCTTGGGAAGCAGCACGGCGCGCAGCCCGGCATTCATCGCAATTGTCCGTTCACACGCTTGCATTCAAAGCGACATTCAACGGGCACGCGCATGAGCACACGCGTGTGAACGGCTGCCCGTGGCTGCCCGGCTGCTTGTGCACGCGCTCGGCGTTGAACGGAGTGAGTGTCGGTTTTTTGGCAAAGTTCAAAGGATTTTTACTCAAAGGGCGGTTATTGTACGATTACACGCCCGCTGCGCAGACCGGCATGCAGCTCGGGACGCACCTCGGCGCGCAGCTTGCCATGCACCTCCAGGCCAAGCAAGCATGAGACACACCAGTTGATGCATGTGTGGCGAACATAAAAGATGTCAATATTGTGTGGCGGCTGATATTGTATGATTGACCTATTTTTATAGAAAATCTTTAAACGTGATTTTAAACCATTCCTAAATGTCGGATGAAATTGAAATTTGGCACTCTTATCAAGGACCTATGACAATATAGGAAAGAATTGAGTTTATGTGCTTGTATTAAAGTTTCGCTATGTCCATTCGTCCATTATTTGCAGCTTAGATCAGAGACTAGGGTCTGTTTCACTATCTAAAAGTAAAGTCATGAGTAGTTACTCGTCAAGTAATTTACTCAACATTAAAATCCTTTGATTATATATCTTTTTTTTGTTATGGCGGGAACAAATTTCCTAACTGCACACCCTGTCGTTCGGGGCAAAAAACAGGGTAGGTAACCTCACCCACTAAAGAAGCCCGTCATGTGCCGTCTCTCCGCCTTTATTTGACGGACCACCGGAACCATATTACATTCCTTCAGTGGTTTGATTATATACCTGCCTAGATGGAGTAATGCAAACAAACGTCATGATAAAACAGTCTCAAAATACGCGTTATTTGCGAGTACGCTCCGTGTACTTATTGTCATATAACTGTGAATGTGTGCGTGGTTTCAATTAATATTTAATAAGATGAAGGTTAAATAAAAATAATCATTTAAATTTTTTTATGTACATTTTTGGCATTGTACATGCTTAGCCATGTACATTAAACACAAAGTGGAAAATGTGAAATCGGAAATAACAGTCACGAGTAGGATTTGAACCTGCATCTCCTGGATACCGTCCAGATGCTTTGCCAATTCAGCCATCGTGACAACTGCTCCCGACTGCTAATCTCGATAACACATTCGTACTTAACGTCCTGGGTGACACCTGCGCCATCTGTCGGAAGTATTTACCAACCGAGTAAACTTAATTTTACAATTAAATCATCTGGACGGTATCGAGGAAATGCGGGTTCAAATCCTGCTTGTGACCGTTGTTTTACATTTCACATTTTGTGTTTAATAAAATAGTCATTATAATATACAAGAGGACCCAACAGACGTTGTTCTGTCCAAACATTGGCGTTTCGTTTGGATTCGTTAGATAGGTATATCTTTTTACATTAGACAAAATTAAAGAAAAAATCGAAAATCGAAAACCGGGTCCAAATGTGAATATAAACCATCCCTGTGCTTACTCAAACATTCACAAATAAATAGAAGAAAAAGTCCTGAAATCCTATTGTGGCGCCACCTACCGGGTCCAAATGAGAATCTTAACCATCCCGGTGCTTACTCAAACATTCCGCACAGAAAAAATTAAATACCTTGGCGTAATCATCGACAGTAAAATGTCATGGAATGAACAAATCGAGTCTAGTTTCACGGGTCAGAAAACTAATATTTATTTTTAAAAATCTGAGATCTTCTGCATTCTTCTCAACTCTGAAAACAGTTTATTTTGCTCTGGTTCACTCTATTATTAACTACTGTAAAATAGCCTGGGGCAGTTCTGGTAAATGCTTGCTAATGCGGCTTGAAAGAGCACAGAGGGCAGTACTTAAGGTCATAATGAACAAACCAATCCATTTCCCTGCAACCAATTATACACACTTTGTAAAGTACTTCTCGTAAATGTCGGTCAGTCTTGCATAAATGGCTCAGTTCCTTAAACTATGTAGAAATGGAAATTTTTTTCGGAACATAATCTCGGGCACCCCCTTTCAGACCTTCCACACGCGCCACGCATACACACACACACACACACACACACACACACCACACATAACATATTTCATTATTTATTATCTTACTAGTATTAAACACAAAGTGAAAAATGTGAAATCGAAAATATGAAATCGTGTTTAATGTATAGTGCTAAGCATGTCAAATGCTAAAAATATATATAAAAATATCTAAATATCTTACTAGTATTTAAATAATAAATTTCACATTTAGGTTTAAGATTTTTTCATTTAATTTGGTTAGCGTTAATAGCTACTACACAGTTTTTTTTCTTAACTAATGTAGCTGTTAATGTACACAAAGTTTGTAATCTTTTTATTGTGTTTCCAATAAAGTTATCTTCTATTTTATCTTATTCACAAATAAATAGAAGAAAAAGTCCTGAAATCCTATTGTGGCGCCACACACCGGGTCCAAATGTGAATCTAAACCATCCAGAGCGCCACCCAAACGCATACAAAAAATTCATTCAAATCGGTCCAGCCGTTTAGGAGGAGTTCAGTGACATACACACGTACAGTAGAATTATATATAAAAAGATTAGTGATAAACAAACAAACTTATCATCACGACTGTATTCTCCGAAGGGGTAGGCAGAGGTGTATTACACACCCACGATTCGCGCGCTATGTTTAAGTCCCACGTAATAGGGGCGAGCCTGTTGCCGTCTACCGGGCACATTTCAGACTCTAGGTTACTACTGAGAACTTTTCTTTTGACGAAAAAGCTCAATAACATTTCCCAAGGAGATTACGAGGGATTACGAGGTACTAAAGCGACCGCGCGCATGTGAACAGGACACGGGCGCAAGCACATTCATCCTTTGAACATTGCCAAAAACCGACATTCACTCCATTCAACGGCGAGCGCGTACACAAGCAGCCGGGCAGCCACGGGCAGCCCGTTCACACGCGTGTGCCCGTGCTCGTGCCCGTTGAATGTCGCTTTGAACGCAAGCGTGTGAACGCACCATTACACACGTCTGCATTCTGCTGAGCGGTCCGTTCGACTAACAGGAAAAGTCAGTCACAACTGCCATTTTATTTTTGAACCCATTACTAAAATCAATATATTTCCGACAGGAAACAGGATGTAGGTAACAATGTTGCATTTTATTTTTAAATTAATTACTAAAATCATGACAATAGCCTGTATTCAGAGGTGTATTACACCCCCAGTAGGCAGAGGTGTATTACACACCCACGATTCGCCAGTTATGTTTAGGTCTCACGTAATAGGGGGCGAGCCTATTGCCGTCTACCGGACATATTTCCAAACTCCGGGCTGCTACTGAGAATTTTCCTTTTTACGAAAAAGCTCAATAACTTTTCCCGACCCGGGATCGAACCCGAGACTTCATAATCAGCACTCACTACTGCTGCACCACCGAGGTAGTTTTTTTGTTGACGTGACAACGTCTTATAATTCGATAGAGCCGGCTGCACGCACGAAAAAACATGACTCATGCGGCGTTACCTCGCTCTGAGGCGTTCCATGTAAGGCTTGAAGTGCAAGCGAGAGCGCGGAACGAGCGACAAAGAAGCACAATCGGCCTTTGCGTTCGGCAGCGTTCGACATCCGTCTCTCTCCTACTTGAGTGAGCGATGCGTCTGCGTGGACAGCTGCTATACTATAGTACATTTACATGTTTTGACCGAGTATCAAGTGCAGTGAAAAGTGAATGTGGTGTCAATTGTTTATAGCAACGATAATTACAGCGATAAAGGTAATGATTCTTTCGATATTAATTATATATTTAATCTACCATTCCATCAGTATTTTCTTAAGACGTTGTCACGTTCAACTATCGTCAGTAAACCGACTTTACAGACAACCAATTTCTTTTCTTTTGTTTTGAGTTTACACCAATCCTCACTAATATTATAAATGCGAAAGTGAGTTTGTTTGTTTACTTGTTACAATCATGCCATAGCTAGTAAATCAATAATTATAAAATTTTGCATATATGTAGTCTGGACTCCAGAAAAGGACATAGTCTATCCCTATATTATGTCTCTCTATTAATACCGTAGAGTATAGGTAAAGTAATAATAATAATTATGTTACAGTTAACGGACTGATAGCCAAGAGCCTCGATCAACATCTCAAGAGGCTCGCGTTAGGTGGCTGGGTTAAGGATCTGATACAGAAGGCGGTACTTCTGGACACGGCACGCATCGTGAGGAAGTTCCTGTCTCTGGAACCCTAACCACTGGCAGTTTGGTCCTTGTACTCGCTGCCGGTGGGTCTACGCACTTTTTATATTTTTAAATATTATGTTAGTTTTTATAATATATTTATATTTAAAAATGTATTAAGTGGAAAAAGAATTGTAAATAAAGGAATAATAATTAAAAAACACTCTGGCAATACTGAAACGGAGAGTTGTGTTCGCAAACACACTTTGTCGAAAAATATTATTTTAGTATATTTATACAGTTTTGATAAGTTCCCAATATTCCAAATACTATAACACCATAAATTCAATATAATGCAAATAGAACTTCGTGAATATTCAATAAACTAGTTATAATATACGCAACATGACGTTTGACATCCACGTCAAAATGAAAAATATAAAAATATGATAATGCAGGATTCAGTGTGGATGATTGATCGGACGGCGGCGCTGTCACACGTTTCAGTGAGATTTGTTTAAATTATTGATTTTGATTTTACTTTTCAAAAATCTCAAAATTTTTCATTTCTTGCTTAGCTTAGTGTATATAGTGTAATAAATAATAATTTTATGTTATAGTTCTGTATAATTAGGTATGTATTAATTTTCATAGTACGATTGTCATTTGGTTCATTTTTGTTTTTTTTTCATTCGAGTCTTATTTTTTATTTTGAAGTCTGGATAAGGAAATCTGGATGGATCCGCTGGACCCAGAACCCCCTGATCCCCCCGATCCCCCAGATATTCGAAAAGGGGCTACTTCTCCTGGTTTGTCTATTCAAACAGGAGGTAAGCGTCGTTTTCAAGACGCTCAAAATGAAAATAGCAACGCTAAAAAAACTATTGTAGACTAGGAGCTAGCTTTCGCTTCCATACAAAATGTATATATTCAACCGAAAATTGTTGTTGGCATTAAAGAATATACAGATATAGACAGTGGACCATTTATTGTCCATATTTCCCGAGCTGAACCAGATCCAGTGATTGGATCTGTAATCCGTATTATCAAGTATGGCCAGTTTCTTTACAAAAATAAAATTGAAAATATTTGTGTAGATGGTGTTAAAAAAGTGGGGAGAAATAAGATTTCAGTCCAGTTTAAAACTGCCAAAGCAGCCAATAAATTTTTAAATAACCCTATTTTGACTACTGCGAAATATGTTGCTTCTATTCCAACTTATAATATCACAAAAATGGGTATTGTGCGCCAGGTTCCCGTGGATTTGTCCATGGATGAGTTTGTGGAGGCTGTCAGTCTCCCTGATGGTTGTGGCCCTGTCCTGAAGGCTCGTCGCTTGAACAGGAAAATAATAAATGATGGTAAGGTAACTTGGACTCCTACCCAAACAATCGTATTGACTTTCCAGGGTCAAAGGTTACCCTGTAAAGTCTTCTGTGTTCACACTTCTCTCCCGGTGGAATCTTATCAGTATCCTACGATTCAATGCTAACAAATTAAAAAAATAGAGAGAGATGGTATGTTACAATAGTGTTACAATACAGTTAACATCACATCTAATAATCCTTCTTTATGGCTTGAGGAGTTTTTTGTTAAATTGTCTCCACCTTTTGTTCCAACCAAAGATGCAACTCCGTCTCTTCCAAATTCCCTCCCGTCTTTAAACCATTTTGACTCCCATTTCACCTTTTCTGAACTTAGTCTTGCTCTTGAGGGGCTGGTGGATACTTCAGCTGGCCCAGATGGCATACCATATTCTTTTTTAAAACATGCTTCGCAAAATTCTAAACATATCTATTTGAAACTAATTAACAACTCCTTTGAATATGGAATCATACCTCAGGAAATGAAAAAGCAAATAATTATCCCTATCCTCAAACCAGGAAAGTCTGCAGCTAATCCTAATTACTATAGACCTATAGCCTTTGCCTCAGTTTAAGTATAATTACAGAACACATGTTAAACACCGTTTGGAGTGGTTAGTAGAAAATAGAAACTTATTAGGTTTCAGAAAAGGTATGAGTACTATGGATAGTCTTAGTATTACCTCTGATATACGCATTTCCTTTCTTAAAAAAGAATATCTAGTTGGTGTTTTTATAGATATTGCATCAGCGTATGATAATGTGTTATTACCAGTACTTCAAAATAGATTACTTTATCTGAAGATTCCCATAAAACTGACCCGTTTTATATGTAATTTATTTATGGAAAGATCTATTTCTATTAAATATCAAAATTCCTGCTATCCACCTAGAACTATCTGGAAGGGTTTACCCCAAGGTTCAGTGCTTAGCCCTTTATTGTACAGTCTATATACTAGTGACTAAGAAGTACAGTTCAACCATTCTGCCAAATATTGCAATATGCTGATGATCTAGTTCTCTATATTGCTACCAAGTCTTTGGAAGAAGCAGATAGCCGGTTAAACTCTGCTCTTAGTTACTTATCAGATTGGCTTCTCAGGCATGGTTTATCCATTTCACCTTCAAAAAGTAGTGTTGTCATTTTCACCAAAAAAAGAACCATTCCAATATTACAATTAGTATTAATGACTGTATTATTCCACAAGAAAACAAAATTAAGTTTTTGGGAGTGTGGTTAGACTCCAGATTGACAGGTACTGTTCATTTTGACTATGTGACCCAGAAATGTGAGAGAAACATTAATATTCGTTCTCTTTGTGTATGGTGGGGAGCACATCCTTTCACCCAAAAAATCTTATATAATGCTATTATTCGCAGTCATATGGACTATGGTTCCTTCCTTTTAGACCCTTGTACTAAATCTGCCCTTAAAAATTTGGATAAAATCCAATCTAAATGCCTATGTATTATTCTTGAAGCTATGAAATTATCGTCAATAATGCAATGCAAGTAGAGTGTGTTGAACCACCTCTTTCATTGCCAAAACCCAAACATTATACCGACCAGGTAAACTTAATTTTACAATTAAGATTTTACCTAATAATGACGCAAACCCTATAAGTATTTAGATATTTTTATATATATTTTTAGCATTTGACATGCTTAGTAACATACATTAAACACAAAGTGAAAAATGTGAAATCGAAAATAACAGTCACGAGCAGGATTCGAACCTGCATCTCCTGGATACCGTCCAGATGCTTTGCCAATTCAGCCCTCGTGACCCTTGCTCCTGATTGCTAATCTCGATAACACATTCATACTTAACGTCTTTGGGTGACGCCTGCACCATCTGTCGGAAGTATTTTCATACATAATACCGACTAGGTAAACTTAATTTTACAATTAAGATTTTACCTAATAATGACGCAAACCCTATAAGTAAGTAAAGTAATGTAGTTAAGTATGAATGTGTTATCGAGATTAGCAGTCAGGAGCAAGAGTCACGATGGCTGAGTTGGCAAAGCATTTGGACGGTATCCAGGAGATGCAGGTTTGAATCCTGCTCGTGACTGTTATTTTCGATTTCACATTTTTCACTTTGTGTTTAATGTATGTTACTTATTATTCTTCCTATCCACCTCCTATCCCTTTCCTTGGAGATGGCGACGCGCGAGTAATGCCTCTGGTGTTGCTAGCGTCTATAGGCTACGGTAACCGCTTAGCATCAGATGGGCAGTATGCTTATTTGTCACCCATGTAGTATAAAAAAATCATCATAAAATCTTTTCGTCAAACATACCTCTAATTAAAGTTTTTATTTGCAAAAAAACGCGTATAAAATGGAGTTATCATAGCTTGGTTAAGGAAAAATGTCATGTGGACTCCCATATGTCCGAAGGTCTGTTTCCTCGAGGACTTATGAAGTTTATTACTTATGATTTAATTATTAAGTGGATTATATTGTGTACTTTTTATGTGTATCATTGAGGGGGGGCTGGTGATCTGTACGACAGGATAACTTAGTTCACATACCAGTCTCCCACAGAGGTTTGATTGTATAACAATGCCACGTTTTCTTTTGTAATAAATGCTTAATATGCTTATGCTTATTGCCTCATATTGAGCTCCGTGCCCGTGCGTGTATCCCAGATACACGCACGGGCACGGAGCTAAATGTCTTTAATTTTAAGAGCAAATCGTAGAAATAAGCAACTAACCATTGTAAAAATGATAATAAACTTATTCTTCAACTTATGAATAACTCTGTATTCAATTTACTTTCGCGTAATAAAAACAAACTCAATTTCATAGTCAGTTTATTTTCAATATTGTAGTTTTAATTATTGATTGAAACCGGTCTTTTAAAATTGTTGTGAAATAAATATTATAAAAATAATAGTCTTATATTTACGACTCCTTAGTCTGTGGAACATAAAGAGAAAAATGATATTAGCCGTAACTTTTTTAATGACTTATTCTATTGTATTTTTTTTCTAATGTTTATTATTATTATTTTATTTTTTCTCTGACTTTATTCCTTTAAGAAAAAAATGTCTTGATCTTTTATGTGTGCGATTAACACCTGTTTGAAGCCTTTTCTTCCCTCTTTGAAGCCTTTTCTTCCCTCTTTGTAGTGTTTCCGTCTAAAATGTTAGTTTGTGTCCGTTTGTTTGTGTCCGTAAGTTTGTGTCCGTTGTGACACAAATATTGGTTAAGCGTCGTATTATTAGGGCGAGCGAAGCGAGCCCTAGTACTATTCCACAATCTATGAATATTGTGGTACACTTTACTGAGAGACTATAACACTTTCAGATTTGGGTTTTGATATAGTAATTTCAATTTATTTCTAGATGTGTATCTATCACAAAACATAGTATTTAAACACATAAAAAATATAACAATTTTTATTAATTAGAATTTTATTCCTATTCGTAACGCCATCCGTCGAAAATAATAAATTAAGTAGAAAACTTCGAAAGCTCAGCTTTATGCAAGTTAGGTATATACATCTTTATAGATAAGATGAAGCATTATAATTAAATTATGTGTCTAATATATGCAAATTTAACCTGGTAACGCAATGATGATGATGAGGTAGATGGTATATTGGGAAAGTTAATCTATGATGAGGTAATTGGTATATTGGGAAAGTTAATCTGTAAGGAAATACAAAAAAGAAATATCCTGAGCTTACATTTATTTACACTTTTTTAATAATTTCAGGTAAAACTTTGTATAACATTTTTTCTTTTAACTGATCTAGTGTTATGTCTTACGCCTCTTAGACGTAAAAACACCAGTAATGAAAAAGATAAAACGCTGAATAAAGTCGTCCAATTGATTCTCAACGAAGGAAGAAGATCGGTTACAATGGAAAGAAGAAAAACTCCGAAGCCAAGTGTGAGTGAGGAAGGCCTGGACATTATTGAAAGGGAGTTAAAAAATGCATTAACACACAAAAAATCAGCATTATTTGATAGAACATACATTGAGAAGCAGGGGAAAAATGACTTTCTAGTCTTACAGCCTCACATGTTAGACCCGTTTGTGACTATAATTCCTAATGCTATATATTACAATGTTGAAAAGAAATGTGTTAATTGGTTGGACGATTGTAATATGCAGGGCATTAAGCACAAGTATTTTAAGAAAATTCCGTCTCCATATAAAAAATAATAATTATGTAGTAAATTGATTTTGTAACACTTATTAATTAGTTTGCAATGTTCCCTTAGCTGTTTCTTTACTTTCAAACGCCTCAGCTATAGAAAGGAGGGTTAGATACACAAAATCTAGCAATAAGTCATTTGTATTTATTAACTCCTACTTTGTGCAGTTGGTTTAAAGTTCCATCGTGACTCAGTTATACATATCAATATTAAAACAATAAAATTAAAAAGTTTTAGCTATCTGAAAAACAATAGCATTCTATGAAACATTTCAATAACAACTTCAAGATATTAACGCGTTCAAGTCTGCAAGATAAGTGACAGTAATAGGTACAAGACTTTTCGGCATTGTATTTTACTGGAATTATAATTATTTCTTCGAATATCACTATTCTATTCTATCAAACTATGGAGAAAACTTATTTTCTTTTAGGTTCATGCAAATGTATGTGGAATGTACGTAGGTAATGCACGGAACAGTGGTCACAATCACAATAACTAATCAGTGTATTTGGACATACATAAAAACCTTTACCGCGTAAAACGGTCGAGCGCCAATTTAAGACCCTTCAAACGGCCTTAGTTACCAGCGCTCTCATAACCAAAAGACAACACTCCGGCACCCCGCTAACAGGCGTGGATGGGACCGCTGTGGTTTTAGTGGGTATTCTGAGTGAAGTTAAGATATAAAAAAATATGTCTTATCCAAGGACTTTTGAATGACAAACGAAATTTGGTTGCAAACCACTGTCTACACGGTTGTAATCTAGCAACCTCTGACCTCTATTTGGAGTCGGTTTATAACCGTATTGGCAGGCTCATTATTATCGTTAGTTTACGAACTATTATGTGATCTTAGATGACACGGTTCTTGTTTACCATTTTCCACGACGGAAAATATTAATTTTTGTTTGCGACGAATATTGACTCATTCATTTCCTTGATTTGTTACGATACTGAGATATTACGGAGCCCATGAGTAGATGCTACCACTTACTCCATGAGTATGGGACCCGTAATTTATCAACTACGTCCGAATGGAAACAGGAATTACTTCAAAATAAATTGGAAAACAACTTCAATTGGACAACAAACAATTTGTATTTCAATGAATATATAAATCAATTCAATGAATATACAGAACACTAAGAAACTGAGCAAAGAATTCGTGTTTCTACCCTAATATTAGCGGGTGAATCATTATATGATTATAGGTGTTGTGGGCGCTCTGGGTTGTCAAGAAGGATAGGATGAAGAACTCACCTGACTTCCTTGAAGTTCACCACAGCTGCGCATAGCATTGATGTGCGCTAAGTTTACCGTTAACGTAAACGTTTAACACCAATTCCCTTGAGCTGAATGGGACGTGTAAGACACAGATACACGCGATACAGGGTATCAAAGGTCTGAGTTCAGTGTTTGGTATTGCCTTACACAGATATCTTATGAACGTAAATCCGCTCACTTGATGGACATACAATACTAGGGCAATAGGTGGATACACACACTCAATACTTTTATGGGTTTTGCGCGGACACTAGGGCTGTTTTTGGATTATTTATGGGGAGACCACCGCATCTCCTGCGCGTACGCGTATACATTTTCAACTGTAATGTTCAACCGTCTTTGAATGAACGGTGGCGCTGTACATTTGTCACTCATTTATTCATTCGTCCTGCCTTTGGCGGGAACAATAGGCTTTCCAATACACTGCGTACGAGAAACTTTTGTTAAGATGTGATAGGAGTGAGTAATTTTTCAATCGACTAGAATGCATTATTGGCACGAGTTTGACAAGGGCTTGTTGCCTAGAAAAATTTCTGAAAAGCTGTTTCAACGGGTTCGATTACTAAGCCACAGTGGGTATTACGATATATATATATATATATATATATAATATATATATTGACTTTTACAACACTTATAAAAGCTGTTGAGATCGTCTAAGGATTGCTTTCTGTGCACTCCAGTGACTATACGTGGTACCAGCGCACGCTAAGTACGGATGGGTGACGGTGCACGGCGGGTGGTGGGTGAGACACTGTCCTATTTACTGCCCTGGCAGAGGGGTATGCAGTAGGTACATTTTCTCGATACAACAAAAAAAGTATTTCTTTATTTATTCACTAGGGATGATATAATTTATTTTTCTTGTTGAAAAGCATCTTGAGCCTACACGCAAAGCAACACCGAAAGTTTGATTAACATGAAACGTACAGACTACTAGATTAAAATAATACTAGTAAATATGAAGGTATTTAGTTAGTGAATGCAGTTAATTACTAAATCTATGTTCATTCATAAGTAAGTATCTAGATTAGTTTCTATGTTAATACGCTAAAATACCTATGATGCCGCGACACCAAGCTGTTTAGTATGTAGCTACTTATAACAAATAATAACCTCAAAATGGGTAACTACTTTGGTTATTATGCAGTTTTCGGAAGTGTCCGTGACTAGAATTTAATTTTGATCGAATGTAGTCGTTATTAACCACACAAAAAACTATTATTTTGTGGCTGTTGGTTCTTAGGCCAATAATGTATGGCAGCTAAGCAATGTCCCTGAATCTTTCAGCAGACTTAGGTCCTTCTTTACATATAATTTATTCAATAAGACCACTTCAGTGGGCCTAAACAAGACACCAAAGGTAAATTGTTAAAACAAAATTGATAGTATTGAAACGGTTGAAGGATCATTACAATCGTATGTAATAAAATACGGGGATTTTTGGATGATGCGCCCGGCGCCTCCATCCATCAGCCTTTTAAAGTCCACTGCTGGACATAGGCCTCCCCAAGAATGGGGGATAGTGCCGTAATCTTAAATACAAAGATGGTTTATCAAACAAGCTATCCATTAATATACAGGAGCAATGTGAGTTACTTGCGGATGCGTTTAGTAGTAACATGTTCCTTACACACCACTGGACTACAAATTCCAAAACCGAAAGCTTAGTTTTAAAATCTTCTGAGCTCATCGATGGCTTTACCGGTTCATATGACTTAAAACTCGTGACGCCGAAAGAGGTTTCCAAAGCTGTAGGTAAGCTTAAAAATCGCAAATCTCCAGGAAATGACTGTATAACTAATATATTATTAAAACATATCTCGCGAAAAGTTATTATGTTGCTCACATATATTTTTAATACATGTCTCAAATTTATTTCCCATCTGCTTGGAAACCAGCTAAGATTATTGCTATAAAAAAGCCAGGTAAAGACGATAGTTTTCTTCAAAATTACATACCTATGTCTTCTGCCTAATGTGGGCAAATTATTTGAAACGATCATTGCAAAAAGACTTCTTACAGTAGTAAGCGGGAAATTGTTAAACGAGCAATTTGGTTTTTGCCAGAACCACTCAACTGTACAACAGCTTGTTCGAGCTGCGGAGCATAACCACACACCACCTTAACTTGGGTGAGTCTACTGGTATGATGTTACTAGACCTTTAAAAAGCGTTCGACATAGTCTGGCACAGAGGGCTCCTCCACAAGCTTATCAAGATGGAAATACTTATACCACTTGTAAAACTAATTCAATAATACCCAAGTAATCGGTCCTACTCTATTTATTTAGACGGTTTCACATCTGAGCCTCGTAAGGTACCTGCTGGTTTACCTCAAGGTTCAGTGTTAGGACCACATTTATTCTCATTTACCTCAATGATATCTACAAGCAACCGCACACTAACTTAGCTTGCTTTGAAGATGATATAGCCAGTTTTACTACATCTGATGACCTTGATATAATCATCACACGACTTCAATGGTCACTTGATGCCTTAACTGACTTTTTTACTACCTGGAAACTACAGCTAAATACTCACAAAACTGAAGCTATTATTTTTACTCGCAAATGCTCATTGTCAAAAAGACAGCTTATATAATATCCTAGCTATAATAATATCCCTTGGAGCAAATCAGTTAAATACCTCGGAGTAATCTTAGATAATAAGATTAATTAGACTGCGAATACACAAGCATTTTACTGTAAAGGTAACAAGGCGAAAAATGCGTTAAGTCCAATTTTGAACAGGAAAGGCAATCTAAGTAATAAAACGAAAATGGGTATTTATTCAACTTTGGTAAGACCCTGCATAACATACGCTGCACCGGTTTAGAGTAGTACTTGTGATTCCAATTACAAAAAAAAAAAAGTTCTAAATAAAGCCTTAAAAATTGCGTACAATACCAAATATCGCACTAATTTACTTAAATTACAAAACCAGATTAAATTTCCGCTAATAAAGCATTAAGTTCTAAAACTATCTAAAAAATTTTATTTGTTTAGTAATTTTAATCACAGTAATCATTTGATATCGCGTATTGGTAAATCTCGACTAAGTAAATTACCGGTTCTTATAGTCGATACCGTTTGCCCCATAACTACTTTATAAAATACTCGTGACCGTCGGCGCTCGCACCACCGGACCGGCCGGTCGCCGTGCTGGCGACTCGGGCGTTTATAACAAAGCAATATAGTCAGTATCACTGCTTACCCTCATATTTAATAGTAATTTTAATTTAGTTAAGTTAACGTTACTCTAAATTACTTATCTCTAGATATGTATGCTTACTTGTGTTTACTAATAACTAACTGTATCCTTTTGTAAATGAAGATACAACATACAATAAATGACATTCAAGTCCTATAGTAAGCATTCTACATTCAATACTTGTAATTAACAAACATGTAACATGTTAAGACTACACCATTAATGTACTTCGTTCATATGTTTTAAAGACGCTAAACTTAGTCTATAAAAAAACGCTTGTAAATATGATTATTCTCTTGTATCGTACTTAATGATAATAAAGAAATTACAAAATCAAATGAAGTGGATGTTGTTAATACTCGAAGGAGTGCTGCTGCCCATCCATCCATCCATCCATCAGCCTTTCAACGTCCACTGCCACTGCTGCTGCCCACTGCTTCGGTATTCCCTCAGTCGGCTCTTACGACTCCCATGGGTGGAGAGGGGTAGGACAATTCTAAAGCCGGCCCCACACGGCATGCCCGGCGCCTAATGTACTGCATCTCCAAAAGATTGCGACCGACTCGATGTTCTAACAAAATATCACTAAAAGGGGATAGGTTTCATAGGTGCTGAACGCTCCGTTCTTTAATTATGAAACTTATAACCTCTGCCACTTTTGTTTAGCAGAGGTCCGTATCATCAAACTCACCAAAAGGAGGGCTCGTGGAAGATGTGCTAATTTAAAAATGATTAGGGGTAAGTGCTTCCGGGTAGGGGTTACTGGTGACTGCGTGATGGCTCTACTTTGACACAGAGGCGTCCCTTGCCCGTCGCCAACACTAAGAGAAGAGATTGGAGTTAGGTTAGAAGGAAGTATAATAGAGATAGGAGATGACAAAGTGGAGAATAAGGATAAAAAGATCATCCCCTATAAAAAGGCAGTTTGAGCGTCGGGTAGTCTCACTCACCCTACGAAATACAACAGTAGGCACACGTACTGCTGCCTCACGCCGATGTGTTGAGAAAAAATCGTACTTTTCCATTTAAGCCCGCCTCTTCATGCTGGGTGAAGCAAGGCTCTGTAACCAGTCTAAAGATTATTTATCTAATATTTGTTGTAAATAACAATATAACACATAGGTAATAAGTCGTTCAGGTACCTATCAAATATAAATGACTTAGTAGACGTAGCTTCAGCTGTTATAGATACATTAGGAACTAAATATTAATTTTGAATTATTTGTTCACTAAATATACCCTCAGAAACCGCTCTATGGGAAGGTTGCCAAAAGACAGAAAATTTACTGTTTATATACAAAAAATATATTATTAATAGTTAAAAATGTAATAACTTGTGGGTCTGCCGACTACTTTATTTTGATTCGCTTTCATTAAACGTTTGTATTTATCTGTTAAATTGATTTAAATTGTATTTCTTTTCATAAGATTGAAAACATACTGTCCGCCTGATGGTATTTCTTATACTACGTGGGTGGCCACCTAACGGTAAGAAACTATAATAGCCTTAACCAGTGGGGGCACTTGCATGTTGCTATCTCGCTGAAATGTACTATAAGAGGTAGAGAGGAAGATGATATAGGCCTCCTCAAAAGAGCGTCACATCAGGCGGTCCTGTGCGGACTGCCTCCAACGGCGCCTCGCGCTTTTGAACATAAATATATCTTCGGTGCACTTGGTGGGGGAACTTCGTACGCTGCGCTGTTATATTTATTTCTTTATATTGCTTTAAAAGAAGTAGTACCTATATCGACAAAATATAATCATTTCATTACCTATACTGTTACGCTGCATGCAGACTTCCTTTCTTAGTTTTCCACCCCTCTTTCAGATATTACAATAATTTATCGAAAATGAACGTAGCTGACAAATGTTCAAGGTTCCTAAATATATATTGTTACAAATTTAATGAGTGGCTATTGAGGCACGTACCTACTCTGAGACAAGGGGTGACGGGCGCTTATATCACCTTCGAGGAAAGCGCAGCATCTCACAGGGATCCGTTCTTGGCTCAATCCTGTGTCGGATACGTTTTCTTTTTAAAATGACGCCTTGCACTAAGGAATAATCCTTGTATCGCAGGGGACTTTTACAAACATACAATTTAACTGACACAAAGTAAACCGATACTCGGATTAACCATTTGTGGACCACACAAAGAGTTGTCCTGTGTGGGAATGGAACCCACAAGACTCGGGCGGAAGGCCAGTATCTAAACCACTCCACCATTTGGGCAGTCAACACTGCGTCCTGCGGGGCCAGCTCCTTTCACGATGGGGGTGATTTATTATGCGGACGATACGCTCATCACCATGAGAAGGGCCAGCTTCCATGAAATCGTCTGATCAATGGAGGTCGGAGTCGCGCACGTTGTCAGTATGTTGGGCCTGAGGGTCTCGTTAAAAGCCCTCCTTTACCACGGCCGTATCTTGTGTCAATACACAACAATTAGCATGCACGGGGCTGCCGTGATTTTAGTGGGTATTCCGGGCTAATATTGCATCTTGGTGCATGCAGAGTTTATTCTAAGAAAACAAATGACAAAGCGACCTCGTTCAGTTTCCAGTCATCTGAATGAGTAGATTATCTTACCAGAGATACGTGGCATGCTTAATTAATGAAAAGTGACCAGGCAACTCCAAAAAAATATGTCCGAAATATCACCGTTGTCTGAAATAACATTACAAAATTTAAAAAAATACGCAATATTATAATAGCAACAGAACAATCGACTAGTCTAATAAACGAATAATACTATATCTGGGTCTGGTCTGGGTTTCCATTTTGCTGACTGTCAAACGAAAAAAATATTTCTTCGAAAAATGTTGGGGATTTCTCTTTTGGCATTTTCTTTCTGTTTTGGTTCGGACACTTTTGAGCGCGTATACAAGGTCCACTTGTTGTCTTAAATAGCTTAATCAATGTATTAGCTTTTTTGTTAAGGGGGTAAAAAATGTACTTAACCACCCACCCTGTCGTTCGGGGCAACGAACAGGATAGTGTGATCCCTTACCCACTAAATAAACCCACCTTGTGCCATCTCTGTACAGGTGAACCACTGGAACTAGAAGACATTACTTCAGTGGTCTGCGATGCCTTTTTTTTGTTAAGACGGGATAAAATGTACTTAACCGCACACCCTGTCGTTCGGGGCAGCGAACACCCTGTTCCTCACCTCAGTGTGGAGCCCTCACCCAAGAAATAAACCCGTCTTGTGCCGTCTCTCCGCCTATAATGGCGTGCCACCGGAACCATATTACATTTCTTCAGTGGTCCACCGGCGGCTTACCCTTTCGGGTACCCTCTACTGAGCGACGTATCCGCGCACGGAACGTCACACCTTCGCGGGAGGCCTTGCGGGTGGCGGACGTGCGCCAGTCTATCAACCCGCAGTCTCAGCTAGGGCAGCATCAGGCGCAACTATTGGTGCATTCGCCGCCCCAGTCGCTGGCGGCGGTTCGGATCTGCGGAAGGATCGGTCTCCTTGGCCCTCTCCACTGCTTGATGTAATCGCATCGCGAAATCGGCCAGCCTCGATGCTCACCTCCTCGGTCAGGATTGGTGAGGACAGCCACGACTAAACAATGGCTCCGCCAATAGGTCCGTGTCCACCCTGCACAGCCCACCGCGGGAACTCTTTATAAATTTCAAAAGCGCCAGGTCCCCAGGGGAAGAAAAAAGCGAAGAAATGAAGCTAGAACAGATGATAGAGTAGCAATAGGAAATGGTGTGCTAGAACATGTGGATGAATTTGTACATCTTGGATGTGGATTCGGTCGGGATGGAAGATACACCACTGATATAGAGAGAAGAGTAAATGAGGGAAATAGAGTGAACAGAGCATTGGAACAACTTCTCGGCAGCCACCACCTCAGTCTGAATTCACGGGTCGCAATACGCAAGGCAGTGCTTGTCCCAACGTTTCTATATGGAAGCTAGAGTTGAGTAAGCAAAAAGGAGTATGAGAGTAAAATCAATGCGGTCGAAATGCGATCTCTGCGAAGAATCTGCGGAGTGAGGCTGACTGACCGCATTCGTAACGACGACGTAAGAGAGCGAGTAGGTATGAAAGAGAGTATTGGTGTAAAGGTGCGAAAGGGAATGCTCCGATGGTTCGGACATGTGGAAATAATGCCGGACGAGCGACTGGTTAAGAAGATATACAATGCAAAAGTGGAAGGATGTAGGTACAGGGGGAGAGCAAGACTCACCTACCTAGACCAAATTGGTCATGTATTGAAGGAAGGTGGGGTCAGGAGTCTCCAAAACCGGCGAGCATGTATGAAGAGAATCATGAATGTTGAGGAAGCGAAAGATATATGCAAGAATAGAGCCACTTGGCACTCTGTTCTCTCTGCCTACCCCGCAAAGGAAATGGCGTGATGATATGTATGTAGGTCCTCAGGGGCTTATTGTATCTACCCATAACGGCACAAATAAGTAACCTCTGCCAAGGTTAGATATTTGCGCCATTTGTGTGATTCAGTCGTTATAGCACTGCCACCAGCACTCCGAGAAGCTGCAAGATGAGACGAAGACAAGGTATCCACACAGATGGCATCCCATACTAATGACCGTAAGTCTTCTACATTATCGTTGCATGTGCATGGGTATGGAACGACGCACGGAGCACCGACATGACGTGAAATGGCTACACGGAATGTGTTGTTGCTTAAAAGCGCGCCTAATGCATTTGATGGTAGAGCTTTTAACCAAAGACCAGACTCCCAACGCGAAACAGCTAAGAGATAGTCACACTATGTAAGGTCACTGCACGTTTGTAAAAGATTATTCCGTACCAGTTCAGAAAGTGGCTTGTCCCACTGCTTTTGTGAGGACGGGTCCTTGGGTAGGCAACCATCTGGGCAGGCTATTCTCAATTTATGAGTCGATTTAGAAAATGTTGATCCACATTTTTCTTCTAGTGATTCTAGTGATGAACAGTTGAACATTTTTGAATTTTTATACTTTTATGACATTAAGTTATACTCCACAATTTCACATTCAAAGTCCCTGTTGCAGAATTAAGTCTGATTGTATTAGAAAATTATCTGTGCCAATACGTGATCTTAGCTATTCTATAAAATATTGTAATTTTAATTATGTTTGCTTATACGAATGTTTATTATATAGCAATAAAGTTACTTTATTACGCATTTTACTGAGGTGTGTCAACGTTGTAAGTAATTAAAATCTAATACAAGATTACGTTATTTGAACCAAAAAGTACACTTTTTTTTACATTTGCTAGATATTTCCCAATAAAGTTGATTAAACATAATATTTTTCTCATTTATGTGCCTGATTCTAATTAATATGTTGCATTATCTCATTCTTCTGCCTTGATCATCATTAATCTGGTTCATCAATTAATCTGCATAGTTTTAATCCTGAACTACTGGGTAGAAATCAGTGCCTTTGATATATGTTGTAATATGTGTAGACCAGGATGTACTAGATATACCACTATCAACCTGAATTAAA
Organism: Leucoma salicis; assembly: GCA_948253155.1. NCBI lineage: Eukaryota > Metazoa > Arthropoda > Insecta > Lepidoptera > Erebidae > Leucoma > Leucoma salicis. The sequence goes on from OX411803.1 coordinate 26,993,088, forward strand.
AAAAAATTGCCATACCAATGAGTCCAAAATCCTCGGTTTCGAAGAATGACCCAGTTGTCCTATGTGGGAATCGAACCCACAACAGTCGGACAGGAGGCTGGTACCTAAACCACTCCACCATCTGTGCACATACAATAACCATTTATTTTTAGTATGGAATATTAAATAACTATATAGTAGGTATGCATTTTATCCCGCTATAAAATATGCGTCGCCCCGTTAACAGCCAGTTTTACTCTCCCTTCGCATTCAATGTTTCACATCAAAATATATAGGTTCCGGATAAGTAATCTCCAACATATTATATACTAAAACCTTCTCCGAAACATGCTGTATCTTATGTATAGTAGTTTTTGCAGTATAACCGAACAAAAAAGCCAGCTCTGCATTTGTTAGTATACCTAGATATTATTGTGGATAGAAATTATTTGACTCGAACGGGTTGTGCGGTTAGGTACCACCTTAACTCAACACTTAAGGTGGTAGAAAATGTACTTTTTTTGGAATATAATGTTAACTAGCTTATAACCAAGGTGAGATATCAGATGTTACACATCATATGCGACTACTGTAAGGCTCGCTTGTTTTTTCTTTTTCTTTTAAGCCACCCTTGTATTAGAGCGAACAAAACAAAATAACAATTATTCAAATCGGTCAAGCCAATTATGAGTTTTACCCGTTGTCCTAGGTGAGCGTCGCGACGCGATGCTATGCGTTGCTACGCGATGCGATGAATTGCGGCTAATTAAATACTTTAACCGCTTTGCGTCGCATTCAAATAAGGCGACAACGTAGGCCTTAACATACAACCTCTTTTTGATATTTTCGTGTCGCGTCGCGTCGTGTAGTATTGACGCGTTTTTCGCTCACCTAGGACAACGGGTTAGCGAGACCACAGAATAGACACTAGTCCTAGCGAGACTAACGAACAGCAAATGATTTTTATATATATACTTGATTATAAAATTATTTACATCTGCTGATCTGTTGAGTTTAACTAATGAATTGGGGTATATTACTTACCTATAGTATGCTTCTCGACTGTGGCGTATTTATAAAGTACTTATACATTTTGAAATAAGTGAATATAAAGCGAGTAGACGAATATATTTTATAAAAACAATACCCTTGAATATCAAAATAGAATACATAATCTTATAAACTCTTTGAAATATTTTGTTTGTACCTCCTTTGTGAATATATCGGTATCCAAGTGTACGTGAATCTAACAACACACACCAGTATAATAATAATCTACCCATCGTTACTTTTTTATTACTTACTTACTTATCATCACGTCATTTCCCTTGCGGGGTAGGCAGAGAGAACAGAGTGCCAAAAGGCTCAATTCTTGCATACATCGCTCGCTTCCTCAACATTTATAATTCTCTTCATACACGCTCGCCGGTTTCGGAGACTCCTGACTCTATCTTCCTTCAATACATGACCGATTTTACTTTTTATTTATTCTTAAAATTATACAGCTAATTAGTATTAACCAACAATTTGGCGACGGACTAAGAATACAAGTCTCACCACCCCATTCTTTCTCACGGGTGTCGTACGAAGCGACGTAGAGAAGTAAGGAATTGTATTAGCCATTGAATGACTGGTGGTGGGGCTAGGTACTAAGTGGGAGCACTCACATGCTATCGGGCCCTAGTGGGTTGGTACCACCATCTCCCGTGTGACTGGCCACGAAACACCCGATGTGTTTTGATTGTAGCAAGAGATAGCCGTTTATTGATTCATTTCATGTCTGTGAAATGAAATGGTGAGCAGCGGCTTGACAATATTCTCGGTATAGTTGAGTCCATGAACGACGGTTACCATAAATTTACCATCAGGTGGGCCGTGGCTGTGCCGGTGGCCGTGTGGGGCCGGCTTTAGAATTGTCCCACCCCTCTCCACCCATGGGAGGCGTAAGAGCCGACTGAGGGAATACCGGGGGGAGTGGGCAGCAGCACTCCCTCGGGTATTAACAACATCCACTGCGATCGCCAACCCGCCTGCCAAGCGTGGCGATTACGGCATTATCCCTCATGACGGGACCGCTCTTTGTGGCGTTCTCTTGGGGAGGCCTATGTCCAGCAGTGGACGTTCAAAGGCTGATGGAGATGGAGTAATTTAAATTCACCACTGCGGGTACATCACATAGTCCCACTGTCCACGGACCTGCAAATCCTGCAATCCGCTATCCAGTTCAAATCATGATACGAGACCTTTTTTATAGCTATACCTAGTGAACACAACGCACAATAATTACGAAAGTCTGAAAACATTGAAAAAAAAAATATTAAAATCATGACAAGTCTATCACAATCTGTTGAGTAGAGTAAGTTCTACTTTCTTCCTGTTTCGAATTCACACGAAAAAAGTCTAAAAATATTTTTGTGTTAATGGACACAGCTGTACTTATATTTTCTGATAATCTTCGCTATTCATACGCCTACGGTACACCTGAGATAAGTAAGTTTAATAATAGTGTACAAAGCGACCTGTACTCTATTGCATAAGGATTGTCCTTTACGTGGTATTCTAAAAGAACTTTGCAGGACAGTGTTTCTCAAATATTCCGTTCATTAATTTAATATACTAACTAGCTTAATAATGACCTTAATAATTTTAATAAAAGCTGTGGGTTGTGCCAAGTGTAACATTGCAAGTTTAATATAATTACCTTGTGGTAGCAGAACTGTTTGTAAAATTATTAAATATAGGTAAACGAAAAAAAAGCAACAATAACAACCATTTATTTTCTACGAATATACGTAAGTACAAAAGTTAAAATTGAGCTTGAGCTTGATTATTATAAAAAAAACAAGACATCGCGGGTCGTCTACCAGATGTGAAAACATCGAAATTATATTGTAGGAATAAAATGATCATAACTTGACAAAGTACTTCTTAAGACGAATCAAACGAGTATAAACTCGATGGGTTTGGGTCGTTTCATTACAGAGTTAGATAATGTGGCCACCTTCCAGCTCCATCATCAGACCCTGGATATCATCTAGGTCTGGAGTACTAGTCAAGACATTTCAAACGAGCCCTAACTCAATGGAGTTGCGTCATTTAATTACAGAGTTTTGCATGGCCCCCTTCCAGCTCCATCATCAGACCCTGGATACCATCTAGAGACAAAGTACTCGTTAAGGCAAATCATACGAGCCCAAACTCGATAGAGCTATGTCGTTTTATAACGGAGTTCCTATGGCCACCTTCTAGCTCCATCATCAAACTATGGATACCATCTACAGACAAAGTACTCATAAAGACGAATCATACAAGCCCAAACTCGATGGGGTTACGTCGTTTCATTATAGAGTTCCTATGTCCACCTTCCAGCTCCATGATCAGATCAGCTCCATATCATTATAATATTGCATTACCACGTGATATACATATGCGTGTAAAATTTCAGCTCAATCGGAAACCGGGAAGTGTGTCAAATTTAACTTGCAAGATTTGACCAGGACAAGTAAAATAAAAGCGTCGCCACGCTAACAGCCGATTTTACCTCCCTCCGCATTAGATGTTTCACATCAATAATTTACATAAAACTAGCGGACCTGACAGACGTTGTTCTGTCCAAGCATTGGCGTTTGGTTTGGAGTCATTTATTTTAGCTACTAAGGATTAAGTATTTTCATAAAAAAGTAGGGTTGTTGGCGTGGGAAATTTTATTGTTAGGTAAGTATATGTTTTTATATTCGAATAAATCGAAGTTAAATCCTGAAATCCTATCGTGACATCTCTAAAGTAGAGTCACGTGACTTAGCGTTATAGATATTGTTAAGACTTAGCTAAATATAGGTTCTTTATCTAAGGTTCCATCCAACCATCAGTCTTTTAAAGTCCACTGCTGGACATAGGCCTCCCTAAGAATGGGGGATAGTGCCGTAATCGCCACGCTTGGCAGGCGAGTTGGCGATCGCAGTGGATGTTGTGAATACTCGAGGAAGTGCTGCTGCCCACTCCCTTGGTATTCCCTCAGCCGCCTCTTACGACTCCCGTGGGTAGAGAAGGGTGCATGAGACAATTCTAAAGCCGGTCCCACACGGCAATCAAGAGCTACAAATAAAAAGTAGCATCAAAATCCGTTCAGTAGTTTTTGCGTGATGCGCGAACGAATAAACAGATAAACAGACAAATATCTAAAAAAAATGTTTTGTGTTTAGACACGCCTATATAGCCTAATACAGTATTTTTTCTCAAATATCGTAAATGTACAGACATAGCACTTTTACAGCTGTATAATAGTAGGTTAGCCTTTCCAGCGGCTCCGCCGCAGCCAAAAGATAAGTTTTAGTTTATATCTCAGGTTCCCGATGTAGTAACGAGATAAAATGTATACCAGTTGTTAAGTCTAACGAAGGGCTATCTAATAAAAAAAGTTTTATCAAAATCCATTCAATAGTTTTCAGTACTTACCTACCAGTGACTATAGTAAGAGTAGTTTTGATCTTTTTATTTTAGGATTTTTTTGAAGTAAGTACATATTTACATTCCATTATATTATCAGTACCAGTGCGGAGCCTGTTACTTCAAACCAGAGTCAGCAGAGCAGCCCAGAGTTTGGAAATGGGCCCGGTAGACGTCAATAGGCTCGCCCCCTATTACGTGGGACTTAAACATAGCTGGCGAGTCGTGGGTGTGTAATACACCTCTGCCTACCCCTTCGGGGAATACAGGCGTGATGCTATGTTTTTTGTGTGGCGTCCCTCCGCCTGTATTTGCAGGTCACTAGAACTACATAATGTAACATTACTTCAGTGGTCGATAGATAGATACCTACTTTTCTTAATATGCACACACATTACAACATTAAAGTATTCAAGTCTTGAAGCACTAATTATCAGCCTTTGCAATTTCAATAAAGCCGATCTGTCATAAGGACTATTATACGGCTCTCTTTGATTTAGGTCACAATTGGCAGAACCTAATCAGTTGTGATTAGGTTCTTCAGTAGTATTTTCCTAAATACTTTACTGTTGAGTAAAGTATTTAGGAAAATACTACTATGTTTTTATATAACAGATTTTAAGCGAGGTAATTTCGGGTTTCGCGATGTGGGTAATAATCGATGGTAGCGTGACTGCCAGTAATATAAGTTTATAGAAATAAAAAAAATATTTGTAATTTAAAGAAAACTCCAGTAAATGGTGTTAGAGCCTTGCTTGTCCTAGCATGAATGGGCCGGTTCAATCGGGGAAGTACCATCTCACAGAAGATCAGCGTGAAACATCGGTAGGTAGTCCTACCGTTAGGTTTCGTATGGTGAGTCAAAGCGCCGGAGGTTCAAAACCCTCTCCCTATACTCATTTCATTATCCTTCCTGTCATATTTGTTATCCCTTCTGTTCTCTACTTATTATCTTTCCTATCCTTTCCTTATTATCCTTTCTATCCACGTCTTATCCCTTTCTTTGGAGATGGTGACAGGCGAGTGATGCGTCTGATATTCACTATCAATATATACCAACTTTGGGAGGGAGTAAAATAAAAGACACGTGTTTGATAGTAATTTTTCATTTCTTATTGTTAGTCAATTTGTTCGCTTAGCAGCATTATCGGTTGTTCATATACTTACAGGCAGGTTCATTTATAATTGTTATATAATTATAATATCATATCAGTTCCGAGTAATTATAATATAAGTCAAAGCTCTTACATAAGCTAACAACAGATACATTAAATGCATATATATAATTTTGTAATTAAAATATATGAGATATAAAAAACCACTGACGATAATGATAGTTAAATGCCATCGCAGTAGATTCTTTTTTTAAATATATATTCGTTGCTTGAGAAGCAAAAAGCTGACTAAAATCTATATAAAATAAAAAACAATGGCAGTGCAAACATAGGTATAGTACAAACGTAAATAAAAAGCTGTCTAAATCACTTTTGGCACAAGTATATATCACTGGGACGAAGGAATTATAAGAACTGGATAACAAAGAGTTTACGGGTACACGAACAAGCTTAAACGATTGGGTACTTATCAAATATTAGTAAATAGATACCTAACTACTTTTAATAGTTCATAAAATTCTTCTTATGGCACCAAACACAATATTATATCCCTGGTTTTGAAACGTGAAAGCCAGGACAAAGTCCAACACGTTATAATAATATACTATAATCATCCATATTTATTTTATTATTCTAAACTAATTGTATTGTCTGGTTGCTGAAAGTAACTTAATACTAGTACAACATTAATCATTTATTATAACTATCGTAGAAACAATTACAATCTTTTTTTGTACTACCGTTAGATAGCAGTACAGATATGTAACTATTACTTTATCAGATCAGTATTGCATTCTTGACATACATAATTGTTGGTGCATTGGTATTGTAGATTCGTTTGTGAAATTGACATTGATTAAACATGGTTTTTAAACGTTCCGATACGGGCGTGTGCTGAAAAATAAAAAAAATATATTAGTAAAATATCATTTTATAAAAAGAATAAAGGCAAGAATCAAATATAATTAATATAAATTAAAATATAATGTAAGAAATGTAATCAAGGAAATCTACAGCCAATTTGAACATATTACTGGAGCATAAATTTTAATAAATTTCCAGTACTATTTAACAGAATATTTTCTATGTAACATGTCCAGCAAATAACGATCTAGTGAACATTTAGTGGCAACCAAACGATTTTGCGATAGATATCGATTGTGTATTAGTAAGCTTTCACCGTTATCACCCTCAAACACACACACTTGCACGAATTCAATGAGTATGTATTTGTGTACTAATTATAATTAAGTTCTAGGCATAAGACCCGTCCCAGGTCACGATACAGGCTATGCCTAGTGTGACTATCACAGTAAATATAGCATAATGATGTAAATTGTCTATATAAACATTATCTTATCTATCTTAAGTTATTTGTAGATTTTCACCTTGAAATGTACAAATCATTAAACGAATTGTACATTATTTTATAAACTGCTTTTCCTTTTCAGGCAAGAAACCAAAGCCTATCTATATAACATAAAAAATACCACTTATATTGTAGATATACAATCTAGGTATACTAAGATAATTATATAAATTACGATTCTATTGGCTGGTATTCCATTTAAGCGGAGACGAGAACGTTGCATGACACAAAATCATTTTTTTTAGTGCGTACTGTGACAAATGAGCCACGGCCCAGTTGATAGTACATAAGCTTGCCATTTACTAACAGGTGGGCCATCGTTCAGACTCAACAATACTAAGAATACTACAAATCCACTTATCACTATTTCATTTCGCAAATTGGAATTTAATGAATAAACGGCTATCTTCTGCTACAAGGGAAACGGACCGAGTTGCTCGGTAGGCCACAGCAGGCCCTGGTACCGCTCGGGTTCGATAACAAATGAATAGTTATTCCTACTACCAGTAATGCAATGGGCGATAACTTCTTAGTCTTCCCTTCGTTTTACTTTCAGTCACTCCGTACGTCACCCGCGGAAAATATGGTAACAGTTGTATTCTTAGTCCGTCGCCACATTAACAAAATTCGCCTCCGCTTAAAAGGCACTTGCCTAGTTACAATAGATACCTACCAGTCCATCCAATTAAGCGTTATTGAAAATGTAGATTACACACAAATGCATTAAGCACGGTAAGAGTGGGAGTAGAATGTTAATAGTATAAGGTAGCATTCGTGGGTAAGTATTGGAGAAAAAATGCGGTGGGCGTTCGTACACCCCGGGCTCATCAAAGAAGGGATATACATCGGGAAACATTGAACTGGTAATCCATAGCAGCGTGAAAATTAATGAAATACATATTATTAACATATTCATTAATTGAAATTCTGTTTTGAAATTCAATTTGAGATTGCTTTGATGTCAATTCTGTATCGTTTAACGTACACTACAATAATAGATTAAACAATATAGTATCTACTATCTATTTCTGTATAATTATGGATATAGAGCTTTTGAAGTATCTTGTTATCAAAATGCGCAATTAATCGCTGTATGAGTTTTATCATGTCTTCTAACATTTGTTAGGGAACATAGCATAACCAGATACATGTAGGTATATACAAAATGTTTAAACAAATTGATTCGTTTTATCAGAGAAACTCCAACAGACAGTTGTATTTAATTATAATGTTAAATGTGTCTTGTTGGTTAAATTTGTAGATAGGATTAAACCAAGAACTACAAAGAGAATGGTATCGAGTTCTATCCACAGTCCAAGGTCACGACACACACCTCTGAGTTTTATAGATTTTTCAATATATATGTGTAATTGTTTACAAATTATGACTGCTCGCTGAAGGACATAACATCACGAGGAAACCTGCATTCCTGAAAGATTTTCTCGAAGGCTTATGAGGTTTGCTAACTCGCACCGGGCTAGAGCCCAAATCCCTCTCACTATAATATAATGAGATGATAAAAAAAATGCAGAGAAGAGTTGACTAAGAGTGTCTTTGCACCGATTTTGCACTTGTGTTTCCATACCATTGCATAATATGACTATTAAAAGTACACGATACTACAATGTCATTAGTAAAACTCAAAACAAGAGACTATGCTGACGGCTTGCCCAAGTTTATGAAGGATAAATTTTATAGTCGTCCGAAGTAATACTAAAAATTCCTCGTGTTCGACCTCGTGACAAAACTTGTGTTTATTTTTAGGAGCCAATTAAAGATTCTGCAGACATTTTTTTAATTTCGTTTTCTGTAATTGTAGAACTCAAGAGTTTCTTGTAAGTTTTGAGATGTGAACATAATTTTATTATCATGAAATCTTACAACCATCAATCAAGTGGGCCAAAAGATGTGAGCAAGGATCATAGTTAGTGGAAATCCGTTGTCTCCTCCTACCTCTGGGACACAGGCGTGAGTCTTTATGTGTGTTATGTACGTATCAATCAATCAAATGAACGAATGTCAGCGACGTAAGTAGCGATGACAGTGAGTGTTAGGTTTCCTGTGTAGGGGAGGAAGCGTGAAATGTTTATGACGCATGTTTATTTGTGTATTTGTTAGATAAAATAAATAGAAATTAGGGAATAGGTCCTGTTTAGTAAATAGTCTAATACCCGAAGTCTCTCATCTATGATGACTATCGTGGTTTATTTAGCCGTTCCATAGGTAGGCACTGTCCAGCGGGAGGCTTACCACCCCTTACGTCGCACTAAGTTAAAAGAGCGAAATGTGAATGAACAGATTACAACTCTGCTTATACCTATGGGTACAAATGTGTAAGATTATTAAACAATCAAATAATATTTTCTCGTTCTTGGTTAGCAATTCTTTTTATGGACTTCTTTCTACTTTGTGACTAAGAAATGGCCAATTCATTATTAGAATATTTACTTTGACTGTTTAATATTTACTTGGACTGTTTGCCTTTAAAATCAGACTTTGAATTCGAATTACTACGAAACTAAATATTCCTTGAAAATATATATTAGTACATTAAAAAAATAATAACAGTACCTACCTATATTAAAGAAGTCAATTATTTTAACGAAAACCCTACGTAAGAAGTGTCTGAAGTGGAATATTTTCATAAGTACCTAATATGAAAATGCGAGAAAGCGCTGTTTCTATGCCCTTTATATATAACTCAATGCTCTTGCAAAAAATAAAGGGAAAATTACGTCTAATATAATAGGTATTTATTTATATGGCGAAATTTTAACTACGCTTCACTTTTATTCAAAAAAATATTATCTTAACTAATAGTATAATGGCGTTATGACGGGAGACCATTAATTACCGCACATTAAATTTGATGATACAACTTATATTACAAATAATACAAACTTTACATATTATCTAGAAACATGTATCTTTGGCTTTTGCGATGCTCGATATCCATATATGCCTATAATTGATATTTTATATATCCAATATGGTGGCAATTAATTGTATTATTGAAATTTAACTCGAGGAGGACGGCGCCAGTTTCTAATTCAGAGTTAAGCTGTTACGGTAGATCGTAACACGCATTTAATAAACCTGCTGTTGTTAAGAGTTGCCTGCTGTATATAAATATATGGAAATTAATTAACTTTGGTTTTCGTCTATCTTTAAATTATTGACTTTCAAACTGTTTATATTTAGGTATTAATTTTATGTTATAAACCCACCTTAAAGTCTGTTAGAGATTCACCACAATTGAGCGAAGAAAGATGTAATATATTAGTAATATAGCATATTCTAGAAAAGTCATAACAATTCTTCCTTTTATAACAATGTAACTTTTTATAACGATGGTAAAACTAATTGGCAGGCCTCGTGGCGTAGTCTGTAGTGTAACCGATTTACGTGCACGAGATCGTGGGTACGATTCCCACTCAGGACAATTATTTGTGTGATGAACACAGATATTTGTACTGCGTCTGGGTGTTTTTTATCTATTATATGTATGTATTTACAAAAAAAAAGTAATATATGTATTATATCTGTAATCTGGTACCCACAGGAAAAGCGTTAAGCTTAGTTTGGGACCAGAGGGCGTTGCGTGAAAAATGTCCATGAATATTTATTTATTTATAATTAATTCACAAATAAAATTGAGACACTTACTCTTTGCATCGTTGCGTATTCCTACCGGCGGCTGCCTCACGACCGAGGTTGATTCCTCGGTGCGAATCCATTAGCTCAAACTGCTCGATACAGCCAACAAAGCCAGGATATGCTTGTTGGTTGATATTGTCAGGTATGCCACCTAACAATAAATAAGAACAATACCTATATTTAAAGGTTATTTTTTTGCGCGGTATAGGGTATCTTTTCCAAACTGAAAGTAGCCTAAATTACTCCTAACATCAGCTATCTGCCAGGAAGTTCCGTCTAAATCAGGGCAACAGTTCGGGGATTAATCGGAACTTACAGCAAACAGACAAAAATAAATAAATAATAGTGTAAAAAACTAAAATAACACGCTTTAAATAGCTAGTTGAACTAAAAAGTAGTAAATAATATTACAATAAATAATGATTGTAAAAAAGCGTAGGGTGCTTTTTACTTCCAGTGGCCCGCCAATAAAGGCGGAGAGACGGCACACGGCGGGTTTCTTTAGTGGGTGAGGGCCCCACACTGCCCTGTTCGTTGCCCCGAACGACGGGGTGTGCGGTTAGGTACATTCTTTCCCGCCCCAAAAAAAAAAAAGGGTGCTTTTTACTATATAGGTGAACTATTTGTAACATTTAATTATGCACCTCGCGCTTTTTACATTCATTATTTATTGTAATATTATTTACTACTTTTTAGTTCAACTAGCTATTTAAAGCGTGTTATTTTAGTTTTTTACACTATAATTTATTTTCTTCTTTTTAGTCTTAAAATAGTATCAAAAGTACTAATATATACATATTTCTAATATTGATTCATAATATACATACCGAGGTATATGTTGGAGTCCGCATTCATCACGTTAGATATTCCTCTGCTATTTCCTGAATGCTGGATACCATCCACGGACAGTGTTACTTGACCATCCATCAAAAGCTTAGCAATAACCTGGAAAAAAATAATATATCCGTAAAAGTACGTATTTTGAAATTTTGTATGATCTTATCTTATCACAAGTTATGAGCGAGGATCCTTTATTGACGGGATAAGAAAACAAGTGTCACCATCTCATTCTGAGCGGCAGTTAACACTCATCACCCATCTGATGGTGGTGGATGGCCATAGTCCATCAACTACCATAAGGTAAGGTCGGTACGGTAGCTCAGTGGCTTAGAGCACTTCCCCGGATTGGAAGGGACGCGGGTTCGATTCCCGCTCGTACGAAAATAATCTCTTTTTCCTTATTCACAAATAATTTGTACTTTAAAAACTAGCTGAGCATGTCAAATGCTAAAAAATATAGATCAAAAAATATCATAAGCTTTAAAAAATGTAAGTATTACCTATGTCTTCATTATTACCTATGTCTTCATTATTATCTATTAGCCAAAGGCTTTTTCGAATTGTTTGCCACATCGTAGATATTAATAATTATAAATATTTGCAAATACAACATTCATTAACTTTCTACAAACGTAATTAACGATTGCTTAAAAATAAATTATTCATTGTTAAACAAGTATACCTACATTCGACATTGTTACAAGGTTATGAGGAAATATTAAGGTTAGGTTTTTTTATGAAGCCTATATTTAGGTTGCATAGGCACCACCACCCTCCACTTATCTAACCACCATGATTTACAAAAAGCGTTTTGTTTTTTAAATTTCCTTCTAGAGAAGCGCAGTCTATGCTCTCATCTACCCGAGATAAATCTTTCAATTTATTGAATCAATATGTTTTCCTACTTTTTTTCTAAACTGTTTCCTACTTCATGTTTAGATATCCCGTTCTCTTTTGGTAAGAGCGCAAAAAGTACCTAACCGCACACCTCGTTGTTTGCAGCAATAAACAGACTTGACCCTTGGAACGATAGGCTCGGTAACCTGACTAGCATGGATGGGGTGAGAGGTGGAACTTGAGCGTCCCGGGGCACGGCTGCTAAAGCCAACGTGGCGTGGGCTCGACAACACGCGGCAGGCGACGAAATTCTTCCTTGGGCTCTTAGGGTACTGGGATGCCCTCTGCGCCGCCTTGCCCTTGAGGGCTTCTTCCCATGTACAGTAAACGGCGATTCGAATCACCACTGCGACCGTACCCTGGCGTTTAAGGAATCAATGCGCAAGTCATAGCTCGCGGTAACGCAATCGACGCATCTGTTTCTGTACGAGAAGTCTAGGGGCAGGACGCCTTGCCCCCACCGCTTAGGTTGATGATCCCAGTACGGCTTTGGCGAGATCTGACTTGGCTCACTTGCCACTGAGTTCCCCTTTTACGTAATCGAGCACTTCAAGAGCCGGGAAGCCTGCTGCACTGAACCGCCCTCGCTGAAACTCCTATGGTTTTAAGGTGTGGGCGCATGTAGCTGAGGTGCTACTGTACGGAGTCGATATTTTGGTATAAATTTCCTCCATGATAAAGTCAAGGTGACGGATCTCATCCACGTGAGGGGTTTCCATGGCGTGTCGCACTCGGGCTCTTTTGAATAATTCTTTTAGTTTTAATTTCCGTCAAAATTTAATATCCTGCGACTATGGTGCACACTCTCACGACTGAACTCCCTCCTGCCATTCATCCCTCGCCAGGCGGGAAAGATTGATTCAATATAATATCCTGCAGCCAACTTATAATTTGTATCCATCCATCCATCCATCAGCCTTTCGAAATCCACTGCTGGACATAGGCCTCCCCAAGAGAACGCCACAACATGTGTTTCGCTCATATGGGGGATAGTGCCGTAATCGTCACGCTTGGCAGGCAGGTTGGCAATCGCAGTGGATGTTGTTAATACTCGAGGGAGTGCTGCTGCCCACTCCCCCGGTATTCCCTCAGTCGGCTCTTACGACTTCCATTACAATTCTAAAGCCGGCCCCACACGGCTATAATTTGTATAGAAAATCCTAATTTTATTACTATATTACATCAGATCTGGAGTTTGCAGTATCACTTACCCACTAATTAAGTTAATTATTTTTTCACCGATTCTTTTTACTAGAAGATTTGATGACTGTTTGTTTAGAATTATAAGACGATTGAACGGTAAGGTTTTAAATGAGATCAATAATCCCAATCTCATTATCACGTTTGTCTTTACGACACAGAGCACTTCCCCGGATTGGAAAAGACGCGGGTTCGATTCCCGCCAGTACAAAAAGTCTCTTTTTCCGTATTCACAAATAATCTGTACTTTAAAAAGTGGCGGATTATGTCAAATGCTAAAAAATATAGATAAAAAATGAGATCAATAATTAGAAATTAGATTCATCGTTGCCAAGACGACGACATTGAATCGACATTAAACAATTAAGTCGTATGTTTTGGCAATAGTTGCTGTCATCCTCTTCTCACAACTCACTGTTGTCTATCAAACAAACGAACTGTCCCACTGGTGGGCATGAGTCTCTATCACAGTGACAAGGATTTTTAGGCTATAGTCCACTACGTTGGCTCAGTACCGTGCGCAAACTTTAGATGCCGTCTAAAGATCTCCCAAGGTTTATTTTTCTTTTTTTAACAGGTTTCCTCGGAATGTTTTTAAATAATTCACTAGTAACGCAAAACAATTCAAATTCAAAAATATGTTTATTTTATAGGCTTATTATATAGCACTTAAAATCGTCAAAGTTACAAGAGCGCTTGAGGCAAGTGCAGCCGCAATGTCGCGGCGATTGCAATCGCCACAAGCGGCAATAACGTTGCATTATAAAAATCTCTTACCTGATGACGTTCCCCGTCATTGACGAATATTTCTCCGACAGAGAGGGTTGATTTTCCACCGCCCTGGTCCCATTCAATAACTACGACACCTTTTTCAACTAAAAATACAAATTTCGTTTAGTATTATATCTTGAAATAATATATTTATTGTAGACTAGCCTTTGGGTGCGGCGGAGCGGAGTTTTTAGGTTATATCTCAGGTTCCCGATATAGTAACGGGATAAAACATATATCATTTTGAGTCTAATCAAGACCTATATTAAATAAAAAAAGTTGCATCAAAATCCATTCAGTAGTTTCTGCGTGATGTGCGAACGAACAAACAAACAATAATTCTAAAAAAAATGTTTTGTGTTTTGACATACCTATATAGCCTATTACGCTTATTCTTTCTTAAATATATAAAATGTACAGACACAGCTCTGTTACAGCTTTATAATAGTTAGAATACTTTAATAGCTAAGCTAGGCGGTTCGACTAGGCATTCAAACCCTAGACCTCATGATAGTTGCATACACTATGGCTAGGCAATTGAATTATGTATATACCCAAATACACTACCATCCAAAGGTATGGAAGCGCATCTGTTGAACCAAAAAATGGCCTATATTGTTTGCGACCTCATCTATCCATCCATCAGCATTTCAAAGTCCACTGCTGGACATAGGCCTCCCCAAGAGAACGCCACAACGAGCGGTCCCGTCATGGGGGATAATGCCGTAATCGCCACGCTTGGCAGGCGGGTTAGCGATCGCAGTGGATGTTGTTAATACTCGAGGGAGTTCTGCTGCCCACTCCCTCGGTATCCGTCAGTCGGCTCCCGTGGGTAGAGAGGGGTTTGAGACCTAAAGCGACGAAAAACAAAAGGGATATCATCCCACAATTATAAAGTTGTAATTTCCTTTTGACGAAACCCGCTTTTTATAACATACCCCGTCGAGCACTTAATGTAATGGCGTGGACTTTCAATGAGTATTGAAAGTGGTGGTTTAAACATTTTTGGACCCCATTAAGTGCTACCATACCTAAGAAAATATACTTAACTAGATTTGAAATATATTAAAGGAGTCTTCTAAAATATTTTGTCGCTATAAAAATCAATCTTATAGAATTTTATTTATTTTTTCAGTTTGCAAGGAGCTTTCATCTCAATAGGCATTGTTAAAATAAGTTGCGAAACAAGGTGGCGGGAAATAGGTTCTCGATAGCAGACTTTGTGTAGGAAGCCCTTTAAACATCTACTTCTTGACTGATTTCACGTGCAGCACCGTCCACGTGATAGAAATTCTTAAAACTCTCCGTGAATTTAATTACATAATTACAGCACACAAATATATACATGCATGCATGATAGCAGTTGATGCATAGCCTCTGACACGAGGCTGGCCAACTATTAACTTAGATACTTATTTATTCTACTATTTGATGCTTACTATCTTTTTATAATTGTTTTTGCAAAGAGATAATTAGTGAAGTATAAGAAGAACCTGGGCGGAGTCGTAGCCAGAATCTAATCTATATACTAAGCTGTAACAGAGCTGTGTTTGTACATTTCAGATATTTGAGAAAAAATTACTATAATAGGTTATATAGGCGTGTCTAAACACAAAACAATTTTTTTTAGAATTTTTGTCTATTTATCTGTATGTCTGTTTGTTTTTTCGCGCATTACACAAAAACTGCTGAACGGATTTTGATGCTATTTTTTTTTTATTTGAAAGGTCTTGATTAGACTTAAAAGCTGGTATACATTTTATCTCGCTACTATATCGGGAACTTGAGATATAACCGAAAAACTAGAAAATTCTTTAAACTAGATTTTTTTTTAGAATTTATTTACAAGAACTACTAGATGGATTTTGATGCAACTTTTTTTATTTGAAAGGCCTTGATTTGACTTCAAAACTGGTAGACATTTTATCCCGCTACTATATCGGGAACCTGAGATATAACCGAAATACTAGCTTTTGGCTGTAGCGAAGCCGCTGGCAAAGGCTAGTTATGAAATAAAATTACGTTTACAGCATTCATGGTCACGAGCCTACTCTTGTAAAGTATTTGGAACATCGCGATAGTAAAAAATCGATAAATAAATGCGATACATTCCATAAGAGATTTTGACTGCTTCATCCATTCATCCATCAGCCTTTTAACGTCCACTGCTGGACATAGGCCTCCCCAAGAATGGGGGATAATGCCATAATCGCCACGCTGGGCAGGCGGGTTGGCGATCGGAGTGGATGTTCTTAATACTCGAGGGAGTGCTGCTGGCCACTCAAATTCAAATTCAAATTCAAAAATATCTTTATTTCATAGGCCTATTAAATAGCACTTAAAATCGTCAAGAATACACAATAATAATCAACACGAGCGCCTGAGGCGAGTGCATCCGCAATAACAAAGTGGCGATTGCAATCGCCACAAGCGGCCGGATTCCGAAGTAAAGCCTTTCATGACAAGAACCTGGCAAGAAACTTTTTTAAACTGCCAATTTATTACAATTTAATATAAATTACAATTTAATATAAAACTCACTTTAATATAAATTACAATTTAATATACACTCCTCCGGCATTCCCTCAGTCGGCTCTTACAACTCCCGTGGGTGGGGTGGGACAATTCAAAATCCAGCCCCACACAGCTACTTTGACTGCTTACCGATTTGTTTTGCTTGTGAATATGGGAAAACGCGAAAACACAAAGAAATTACACTTGAACAGCGAAGCGTTTATTGTTATACTATAAGGTAGGGATCGATACATCTCCACTGAAGTAATGTAACATAGTTCAAGTGGTCCGCCAATACAGGCGGAGACGGCACATGGCGGGTTTATTTAGTGAGTGAGAGCCCCACACTACCCTGTTCGTTGCCCCGAACGACGGGGTGTGTGGTTAGGTGCATTTTATCCCGCTTTAACAAAAAAAAGCGATCGATATATCGGCCCTATTTAAGCACGTACTTAGGTATCTATACTATTTTAAAGCTGTAACAGAGCTGTGTCTGTACATTTAAGATATTTGAGAAAAAAATACTGTATCTACGAGTATACTAATAATATTATAAAGAGGTAAAGTTTGTGAGGTTGTAGGGAGTAATCTCTCGATCTACTGAACCGATTTTGAATTTTTTTTATTAATAGAAATCCACGTTATTTGTGAGTGTCATAGGCTATGACCGGAAAAATGAAAAGAGTTTTTCGTGGTAGTTGGATTTACAAAGTAAGTCGGAGAAAAAACGGTCGAACGAAAACGTTTCTTACGAACGCTGCCTTAACAATGAGAGATATATGATTGAGTTCTAGAGAAAAGTTGTAGAACTTGATAATGGCTACAAAAAAGTCAGCGACAGCATGTCTTACTTTTATATTTAAGTCAAAGAAGTAGTTTTTTTTATTTTAAAAAAATAATTTAAATCGAGTAGGTTATGTTTATTGGTCATATTATCAATAATTATGAATTGAAAATGAGGAGATTTGCCAAATGCCCATAAATTTTCGGCCTGGAAAGGACATACATAAAACAATATGTTTTTTGAAGATAAATGACTACCCTATTGCCCTGTGTATTTCTTTTCACACTAAAACTTTTGGATGATGATATAAAAGACATCTAAGATGGATATAATTTTCTAATTGAAATACCTCAAAATCGAATAATAGATCAAAAATAACACCATAAATATTATAAATAAATAAAATAATATCAACATATATAACAAATAATTAGGCTTGTAGGGACCATGTAAGTACGAATGAGGTTAGTCATGTCAGCAGTTTAGCGTGCAAGCGAGAAGTATGTTAGGCGCTCGGCCAGTTACTGCGCACTGGCCAACCCGTAAACTTGTGTGTTAGATTTGGGGAATTTAATTAATAATTTACTGAATATATTAGTTAGTTTTTTGGGACTTATTGGTTTTCTTTATTCGCCTAGGGCCAGGTGCAGTAGCTCACAGTGCAATTAGGATCCCCACGCTCACTACGGTCAGGAGAACACGCACATTACATTCCACGTCACATACGTAGGTTATTAGTAACTAGGTTGTGATGTAAGGCATCTTACAGTATAATCACAAATAGAGACTGCGGGGTATACGCAGAGATAGTACACACCCCACAGATAGAGAGCACCCGTACAGTCACCTACAGGCTTAATATCATTAAATATATAACTTACATTCACAAAATTACAATACAATATTCACGATACACAATAACAACAGTAGATGAGTAGAATGACATACATGAAAGATGTAAAATGTTTTGCCAATATTTTGAATCATAATTGCTACTCTAGATTAGAAATAATATCAGTATTCACCAAATAATTATAAAAAATATTTTATTGAATATGCATATTACTGTTCTCACGAAATTACTTGAGAAATAACTACGTAATATATTATTGTTTTGTAATATAATAGTACCAAAGTTTTTAATGTTGTCAACTCAGCGTAGCGGCAATATCCTATTTGATTGCCAATAACCATTAAGATAAAGTACAGATTCAAAACTATAATATTTTTCTAAAGTTCTATCAATAAAAGAAAACCACCGACGGATTTTATAAATTATTAGTTTAATTTTAAATATTGATAACATTATGTCCGCCACAGGCCGTAAATGGCACATGTCCTTTATCGTCTCAAGTGTTAAAACAAAAGATTTTTCCCTTTTACTGCATATAATTTGGACGAATGGTTAAGAGATAATACGACATAGGTATGGAACCGAGACCGTGTCGTAAGTAATCTATTGAGTGATATTTCTATTAGACGGTTTAGTTTTTGGGTTATATCTCAGGTTGCTGGTATATTAGCGGGATAAAATGTATACCAGTATTTTAGTCTAATCGAGAGCTATCAATTAAAAGAAGTTGCATCAAAATCAGTTTAGTAGTTTTTGCGTGATGCGTGAACAAACAAACAGATAAACAGACAAACAGACAAAAAATCTAAAAAAAAAATGTTTTGTGTTTAGATACGCCTATATATTACAGTATATTTTTCTCAAATATCTTAAATGTACAGACATAGCTATGTTACAGCTTCATAATAGTATAGAAATATAGAAAACTTCTGTTCCTGTTTAGTGAATGCCTCTGTGATGCAGCGGTAGTGTAAACGACTGCTGATCATGAGGTCTTGGGTTCGATCCCCGGGTCGAGCAGTGTTATTCAGATTTTTCGTGAAAAAGAAAAATTCTCAGTAGCAGCTCGGAGTTTGGAAATGTGCCTGGTAGACGTCAATAGGCTCGCCCCCTTTTACGTGGGACTTAAACATAGCTGGCGAATCGTGGGTGTGTAATAATACAACTCTGCCTACCCCTTCGGGGAATACAGGCGTGATGCTTTGTTAAGAAAACATCTACAAAAACTGATAACACTCATGGACAACTGTGAATAATTACTTACTTCTTAACAGTATGTAGTCACCGTAGTCAGGTGGGCTTTGGGCTTCTTTCTGGTACATCAGCACACCATCGCTTGTTGTGTGGATTGCAAGAGCGATAACTGCTGGCTCCTCATCCAAGCGAGAGTAATCTATTAGTCTTGCAGGCAGCTCTAAGTAGCCGTTGCCGTTGAATGCGACGCTTTGCAACAGCTCTAAAGCTGATAAATAATAATTGATAATATTATTTCAATCATATATAATTACTAGCTGACCTAGAAAACGTTATTTTGCCATATAAATTATCTCTACGTTGGCAGTAGAAGGGTGAAATTTAGGGTTGTATGTATTTTTAATGACAAAACATAAAAAAAAATTGTCCAAAAAATAAAAAATAAATGTTGGGTTTGTCCACCCTTGCCACTTAGGAGTATGAAAAATATTTTACATCCTATTCTCAGACCTACTGAATATACACACAAAATTTCATAGGAATCAGTCAAGCCGTTTCGGAGGAGTATGACGACAAACACTGTGACACGATAATTTTATATATTAGATATATATAATATACACCGTTTAAATGACATCGTATCGATACTTGATAGGTAGGTTTAGTACTCGATTCAAACACCAAGGTGGTGGAAATTTTGCATCGGTCTTTTCGTGAAAACTGTAATTTATTTTTATATATTTCAATTTTAAGTGAGATAAAATCGTTACATTGTTCTATCTAAATTCCATCCATCCATCCATCAGCCTTTCGAAGTCCACTGCTGGACATAGGCCTCCCCAAGAGAACGCCACAACATGTGTTTCGCTCATATGGGGGATAGTGCCGTAATCACCACGCTTGGCAGGCGGATTGGCGATCTCAGAGGATGTTGTTATTACTCGTGGGAGTGCTGCTGCCCACTCTCGGTATTCCCTCAGTCGGCTCTTACGACTCCCATGGGTAAAGAGGGGTGGGACAATTCTAAAGCCGGCCCCACACGGCACTGTGTCTATATATCTAAATTCAACTTTAGGTAATTAATCACCGATTTACTTCAAAAACTACAATGTATTGGAATCTTCGTCATGTTTTTTATTTACGTTATTTATTATGACGACGGCAAAAAAATTGCTCATCTTGTAATCCGTCGTTGTCGACGAAAATGGTATGAGCCATATTATTACAGTTATTTGGTGACATCTTTGCCCGAAGTTATCGGTATGGTGTTATTTACCTACACCCGGTAGGTATCTAAATATCAAGTGAGTATGTATCTATTAGCAGATATAATTAAAACGTGTAAGATAAAATAATGGATAAAGAAAGAACAGTCTTAGAGTATGTTTTTGTTTGCAGTAATACTTACGCATTTGACAATAAACGCCAGCATATCCAAGTGGGCAGTCACAAGTGTGGTTCATTCTTGATGACTGATCTGGTCGACAGGTACCTCCGTTACGGCAAGGCTTGACAGCACAAGGGTCGCTTGTACGCCCCTGTCTCATAGAAGATGGAGCACGGTATTCACATAATGGTCCAGTAAAGCCAGATGGACACGAGCAGGATGTTGGATCAGCTGATACGCATTGTCCTCCGTTTTGGCATTGGCACACGATGTTCTCCGCCTAGTTAAACAGAGAATGTTTTGAATTTTATGTTTTGTTTCATATGTTTTTAAAACAACTTTTAAAATATTATTTCAGTCAACTTGCTATTATAGTTAGCAACGTGATGGACTTTTAGCTAGAGCTTCTCTGAACCTGTGACATGCTTTCAATACAGCGATAGTAATGACGTGTTGATGATGAAACAATTTGTATATAATCATAGTTATATAGTGAGACCAGTGACTATTTATCACTAGACATAAGTACCATAGTTTGAAAATATTATTGGCAATACTTATTCAGTTAAAGCTTTTAATAATTAATGATTATATTTATAATTTTACGTCTGCACGGCTTCACCCACAATGTCAAAGAACGGCAGAAGATCGAGACCTCGTATACAAAGGGAACATCACGCCTAACTGGTTCCAAAGGGAAGTTTAGTAGTCGTGAAGCCTCCCTTGGTTTATATATCTATGTAAATAATAACACTCGGAGCCAACACACTCGTTTTCATCATATGGTGTGTCAAAAACGATTAAAATAATAATAATAATCTTTATTGAAAAAACAAAAAAAAATCAATCCGTTATTATCAAACTGTTATTGTACATGGCTCTTCTGTTCTGAGAGGGATTACGGCCGTAGTCCACCACGCTGACCCAGTGTGGGTCAGCACACTTCATAAATCATCGGGGAAATCTCTCTCTCTCTCTCTCTCATCAAGTATGCAGTCTTCTTTTCTTCACTGAATATGTAAAACACATAATTTCCACAAATCTTGAAACTTTAGAGTTGTGTACGAGCAGAAATCGAAATCGATACCAGTATATTTCCAGTCCTAAGTTTTATCATTACGTTAACAGTGCACAAATACATTAGTTTTATACAAGCCTTGCATCCCGAATCAGGTAAAACCTGTATCTCAGGAGACGTTCCTGCTGGTGCTTTATGATACTCAAAAAGAAAAACAATTAAAAGTTAAATACAATTACCTCAGGTATATCTCCACGATCTTCCCCAGAAGATACACACTCTTGTACGTTAGCAGACTGGATCGTTTGATTGACTATGTCGACGGCTTGTCCATGCATAATAATCTAAAGACAAGGATAAAAATTATTACGAAGGTTTCTTTACTGCCAAATATACGACCCGATTATAAGTTGCATAGTGTACCAGGAGAGGAGTAGAGAAGGGTATCGTACGAGGCTTCTAAGGGATGTAAGCATTTATCACCCATTGCATTACTGGTGGGGCTAGGTGCCAAGTGGAAGTACTCACTTACTATTGGGCCCGAGCGGGTTGGTACCACCATCTCCTTTATGACCAGCCATGAAGCACTTCGGTGTGTTTTGGTTGTAGCAGGAGATTGCCGTTAATTCCTCCATTTCATATAATTGAAATGAAGGAATTAATGGATAAATAAGATGAGGACGAAAAGGGGAAATAGGCCTTTGACTCTCAATTGTTATTCACTGAATTTCTTCGAAACAGTGGTATTTCCATGGTCAAGCCGGCGCATATATGCTAGCACAAGCGCGTATACAAGCAGTACCTACCAATAGATATAGTATTTACGTATAGATCACCAAAGCGTGTAAGCGAGAAGATAATGTTATACGGCAATATAGTAAGATGGAAGAGGAAAGCGAATCTAATGTCATTGTAATCTGTTTGAATGACAGGTAGTCAAAAGTCAAAGGGCTTGAAAAGAGCTTCGCAGTGTTTTGATTTATTTTTGTTATAAATCTTGTTTATTATATGATTATAACTGTTAAATATAATGGTTGTTTGTTCCGTGAGTGCCTGTGATGTAAATCATATAGGTACCTAAACATGCCTGATAATTTCACGTTTCATCACAGGTAAGTTCTCAGGATGTCCTCACTACTTAAATTCTTTTATTTTTGGTCATAATTACTGATATTTTCTGTTTCAGTTACGGATTAATTTCAATCTCATTGTTACTGTTTATATTTTACATAGAAATATGCCAAGTTGTTACATATTTGCAAGATTTTAATAGAAAAGTTTATAGGTACATAATAGGGCTTGACTTTATCGACAAGGTATATTGTCGATATTTATCCTAAATGTTTGGATTTTTTTTCAACTATTGTAACCTAATTGTCTAAAGAGTTAACATTTCCTCCTAACACATTAATGTGAAAATGCAATAAAAGTTCTACAGCAGATATCGTCAGTCAAGTCGATTTAGTTAAATACCTAGATAATTTATAAATTTTAAGTAGGTTCATGTTTTTACTTGTAAAGAGATATTTTCTTACAATATCACTTTCAATTTGAATTTGAATTCATTTCTTCGCAACAAAAGTGAAAAGCTGAGTGTATAATTCCGTTATAAAATGCATAATATCGTTGACTGACATTGCTGGTGAAATAAATAAAAACGAATTATGTTTGTTTTAAAGAAACTGATTTGTTTGATCATTTTATTGATAGCCAGTCTTTAGTCTTAAAACTTACATCACTTTCCAACGCACACATTGACAAATCAAAATTGGTCACGCATTATCGGGCTGTTAGATGATCTATACGTCAGTATATACTGTATCTATGGCAGTATCTAATAATAAGGAACATAAAATTACTTACCTCTTTAATGCAGCCGTTAAAACCACCGCTAACCTCAATGTTGTTGTTCAAAACAATTGAGTCGTCAACACCACCCACGAAGATCGGCGTTCCCAAAGGCAACGTCTGTAATAATTACGTTTTGTAAATAAAAGGATCAAAAATGTGTTTACATTCTTAGCAGATACGGTTTAAATTTAAAGAAAACAAACAAAACTACATAACGTGTATGTTCAAAGAACAAATTATTTGTGAATGTGGAAAAAAAGAACTTTAGTGCGAGCGGGAATCGAACCTGCGTCCCTTCCAATCCGGGGAAGTGCGCTAACCGCTAGGCTTAGTGGTTAGAACACGAGTTCCCCAAGTTCTCCTTTTCCTCATCCACAAATAATTTGTTCACTAACACCATCATTCATCCACAAGTTCTCTTTTTCCACATTCGCAAATAATTTGTTCTTTTAAAAGTAGTTCAGCATGTCAAATGCTAAATACAGATCAAAACGTGTATGTTTAATTTATTGTTTCAAGTATAAACAGAAAAAATGTGTTGACTATAATGTGAAACTATAATATTTTTTCTAAATATACCTATTTCAAAATTACTCAATAAGCATTTTCAGCATCCACTCGCTTTCAGCGGGCGTAAAAATTTATAACGATCATCTATTACAAGGCTGAAACGGAGCTATGCCTGTACATTTAAGATATTTGAGAAAAATTACTGAATTAGACTATAAATGCATCCATCCATCAGCCTTTCGACGTCCACTGCTGGGCATAGGCCTCCCCAAGAGAACGCCACAACGAGCGGTCCTGTGCCGACCGCATCCAACGGCTCCCCGCGGCTTTGACGAGATCATCAGTCCATCTGGTAGAGGGGCACCCTACGCTACGCCGTCTGATACGTGATCGCCACTCGAGAACCTTTCTTCCCCAACGGTTGTCGGTCAAGCGATGTGGCCTGTCCATTGCCACTTCAGCATGGGAACCCGGCGGGCTATGTCGGTCACTCTCGTTCTCCTACGGATCTCCGTATTACGGAATCGATCACGTAGGGAAATACCAAGCATAGCCCGCTCCATGGCCCGCTGAGCGACTTTGACCCATGATACGAGACCAACATTCGGAGAACACGTCTCTGTACATATGTCATCACTGGTAACACACACTGGTCGTAGACCTTCGTTTTCAGACATTGCGGAATATTGGACAAGAAGATCTTCCTTAGCTTCCCGAACGCTGCCCAGCCGAGTTGGATTCGTCGATTGACCTGTTTTTCGAAGTTGTGCCTACCTAACTGGACTGTTAAAATAAAATAACATAAAAAAGGCTATAAAGCGTGAAGCGTGTCTAAACAAAAAACGATTTTTTTGGATTTTTTGTCTGTTTGTTTATCTGTTTGTCTGTTGTGTCTGTTTGTGTGTTCGCGAATCACGCAAAAACTACTGAACAGATTTTGATGCAATTTTTTTTTGTTTGATAGCTCTTGATTAGTCTTAACAACTGGTATAAATATTTATATATATTTTTAGCATTTGACATGCTTAGCACTATAATAATAATAATATATGTATTTATTCTCTTCCACAAAGGTTTCTTAACAACTAATTTTACATAATAAATTAATAATTCCAGCCTCTGTGGGAGACTGGTATCTGCACTAGGAAACCCTGTCACACAGATTACCAGGCCCTCCCATAGAACAGCGTGTTAGCGTCGATACCTTTGATTACAACACATTTTAAATTTTATAAACAAAGAAAAAGAAAATTAAAATAAAATTGTATGTGTGTCGGTGTGAGTGAGTGTGTGTATGTGGTGGTGTGTGCATGTATGTGATTTGGGTGTGTGTAGGGGTGCGTGTGGGGAGTGTGTATACGTGTGTTTGTGTGTATTTGTATGTAGGTGCTATACTTACTTTGGGACGACTAAGAGGTTTTCAGTGTCATCGTAGTTAAGTTTTATTAGAAAATAGGTGAGACAAAGCTTGCATTTTAATTTAGTCATTGGGTATATATTTAGTTTAGAATTTAATTTGTTATATAAATAAGATCCAAGGAAGCCGTATTGACGATGTGACAGTCCAAGTTTATATAACTTAGTTACGCATATTTTGGATTTATTGCGCTTATGCTCTTTTAAGGTGGGGTTATATGTCTCAAGTGAATGTTTACGTAACACAGTGTGCATGATAAAAAGTTGGCGGACTGTAAGAACCTGGCATTTATCGTATAATTCCAATGTGGGGTAGTAGAAAGGGAGGGAATGAGCTGTTTTAAGAATTGCTCGTTGTGCGCGTTCCACTTTGATCATTAATGTTTTAGATGCTCCACCCCACACAGTGATGCAATATGTTAAAACGGATTGGCACAGAGCAAGATAAACCATTTTTATGACCTTCGCATCAGCCACATGTCGTAGATTCTTAAATATGTAGATGAGCTTTCGTAGTCTTTTGGATAGAAGTTCAATATGCATATTAAAATTCAAATGTTTATCAATAATAACACCCAGGTAATTTATAGAGTCTGTATTTTGTAGTTTGGGACATAAGCAGGTAGAGTGGATATTATTGCATGAGTGGGCTTTTATATAGTAAGAATTGATTTGCGTGTGATGGATGTTTGATGGAGAGAATGTGATATATTTGGTCTTATCTGTATTAAGCGTGAGTTCATTATTAAGGAGCCAAGTGGTTACTTTGTTGAAACCAATTTGTGCATAATTGAAGACTTCTTCCCAAGTATCTCCGTAGAACAGAAGCGCCGTGTCGTCCGCAAAGGTAATTATATGACCATTATTTATGAATGTTTTGCAGAGGTCATTAATGAAAATTAAAAAGAGGGTAGGTCCTAAAACACTACCCTGAGGGACACCAATATTTACCGAGCAACTATCACTTATCCATTCATCAACTGTTACCCGTTGGAATCTATTATTGAGGTAGCTGTTGAACAATTTGAGCTGAGTACCGCGGATTCCAAGATGTTCTAGCTTATTCAACAAGAGTGGCGCAGAGACAGTGTCGAATGCCTTCGCTAAATCAAGAAATATTGTAATTACTTTTTTCTTTTCTTCGAGCTTGCTTACTATTGTATCTGTGAGTTGATGTATGGCATTGTTAGTAGATTTACCACTCCGAAATTCGAATTGATTTTCTGATAATAAATTTTTAGATTCTAAATAGTTCATGAGTTGTTTGTTAATTACTTTTTCAATTATTTTGGATAGTGTTGGCAATATTGAAATTGGGCGATAGTTATTGACACAATCCCTGCTGCCAGTCTTGTGAATTGGATGAATAAGTGATCTTTTTAGGTTATCTGGAAATTCTCCTGTGGAGAGACAAAGGTTACATATGTGAGTAATGGGAAGTGACAGAAGCTCAACATATCTTTTTATTATATTACTAGGAACATCATCAGGTCTTATTGACGAGGATGGTTTAAGATTTAGTATAATACCCTTAATCTCTAGGACATCAGTTGGAAGTAAAACCAACGACGAAAGGCAAGGTGGAAACGAAGAAATTTGTTTACTGATGGGACCTGCACGCAAGATGTTATTGGCTAATGTCTTGCCTATATTTGCAAAGTGTGTATTTATTTCATTAACAGATCTAGTAGGATTTCTTATGTCTATTATGTCTATTGGCGGTGTATTTATTTTAGCTGTGGAAGTAATATATTTTATTGTATTCCAGAGCTGTTTTGAGTTACCGATGGATTTCGCTAGTTCAGTTCTGTCATATTCCCTTTTAACCTTTTTTAATATGTCATTACAAAAATTACGGTAACGTGTGTATACAATTTTCGCGTTTGTGTCATCTGGGTATTTTTTTGATTTGAGGTGTAAGTTGTCTCGATTTCGCATGCAACGCATTAGGCCTGGAGTAATCCACGGCTTAAGCATTCGCTTACGCCTTGAGATATTGATAGATCGTGTACAACTCATAATAGCAGTATTGAGAGTATTAAGAAAGTAGCAAATAGCGTCAGAAGGATTATTCAGCATGTAGATACAATTTAGGTCTAAGTTGTTAATCCTGAAATCTAATGATTCATAGTCAATACGTTTCGTTATTTTTGTATGTGCGTATGAGGATGGTGTGTGCAAGAGGCTTAATATTACACTGTAATGGTCAGTTAGTGTTGTATGTGCGATAAGACACCTTGCAGAGAGTTTAGTTTTAGTGATGACGTGGTCAAGACATGTCGATGAATGTGTAGGTAAATAGTGTGCTGGGAGCATGCCATGTGAGGATAGGAGATTCAGGTAATTTTCCATTCTATTGTCTGAGCTGGATTGAGCTATATCTATATTTAAGTCCCCAGTAAGAAATATGTTTTTATATTGTTTAAGATTTAGCAGGGTAGTATTGAGTGATTCTAAGAATTTCGAGACATTTTTAACACTTGGGGGACGATATATGCCAAGTATAACTGTCTCGGGGTTAATTTCAATAATTAAACAATTAGCCTCCTCTAAGGTGGGTTCTGTAATATGAAACTTATGGGAAAGTTTATGAAAAATAATGACACCTTCGTTTTGTGTCTTGTTATTTGTGGTGCTTGACGATTGATAACCACTTATTATTGGAATAATCTGACTATTAGCTATCCAGCACTCAGTAAGAATAATTACGTCCCAATCAATTTTAGACCTCGTCATGAGAGTTTTTAGCCCTGTAATGTTGCAATTTACGCTTCGTATATTCTGAATAAGAATATTTAACGCAGAGTTTGTGGTATACATTGATTTTGAACAATCATCTATATTACAGGTACTACATTCAGCCAAAGTCAAATTATCCAATTCATTGTTAATAGTAGTTAGTGTATTATGATCGAATTTTAAGTTTTGTAATTAATTTAAGACGTATGGTTAACTGGAAAGCATTTATAATTATATTGTAAATATACATATTATATGTCCGTAAGTTATTGTACGTGTGTATCAAAATTGGGGCCAAAGTAATGATAAATGATATTGTGTAATTATTTATTATAATTTTTGTAAGGTGTGATTTGTATTGTGTAGAAAAGTGGGTCAGTGATATAGGTACATTTTTCATAGGTGTATCTGGTGTTATATAATTATGATTGAGTAGGTAGTATGCATGCAAGAGTGTACAGTGGTAGCTTGTATTTTGATGTGTTTTTAAGGATGTATGGTTATAAATTTTGTGTATAATAAGATTTGTATGTGAAAAACTAATTAAAAATATTACATGCTGATTCAAAACAGAAAATAAGTAAAAGAGTGACTTTAGTAGCGATAGTCACAAGTCTGTTCTAAGTTTATTAATATCTTGTTCCGAGTCGATACGTATGTGTGGTGATTCCTGATTCTTCTTAAGGTAGATGATCCCATTAGTAGTCCAACAAAAGGTGTATCCATGGCTCTTTTGGAAAGTTCTTGCAAGATAAAATAATCTATGAGAGTTATGTGTTAAAGATTCAGTTATATAAATAGGCTTCTGTTGATAATTGGGATTTAGATGAGTGGTATTAAGTATTCCGGGTTTGGTTTTGCTATTATTAAATTTTTTTACACCCTTTATAAATCTGTCTTTAAGCAATCTTGTGGTGAAATCTACAATTATCGGGTTGGTATTATCCTTAGAATTTATCCTGTGGATTTCCCTTATGCCAAGGTGATTAATGTCAACCTCCAAGACTTTCCCCAGATTGGCGACAGTGTCACATAGGGATTCTTTTGATTCTTGGTCAGATTTGGGTATGTTACGTATCTCAACCGCGGAAATACGTGATTTCCGTTCGAGTGCTTCAAGCTTATTTCCGAGGTCACTGATTGTTTTTTTGTCCGCTTGACGTTCAGATTCCAAAGCACTTATTTTTTGTAGGAAGTCGTCATATTTGTTTGACATCATAGACACACTTTTTTTAAGCTCTTTATTTTGCTCTGTGAGCTGGCTAATTGTAGAGTGAAGATCTTGAAAACGCTGTTCCTGATCTCGAGAAAATGTTTTAAACATTTTTTGGATGGAAATTGTGATATTGTTCTCCTCCCCAGCATATTTCCTTTTCTTTCTCTCAGTAATGTTAGACCTGAGTTCATAAAGGTCGGGTGCTGAATCGCAATGATGTAGTTGCGCATCAACAGTTTGCACATGAAGTGAAGTTCGAAGAGTGTCAGAGGTTATATTACGAGCAAGCGCAGGCATCTCCGCAGCTGACAACGGGGCCGGTGATACAGGGGGAGTTCTTTTAAGCAGCATAATAGTGATTTCAACACCAGGAATTAGCCTCCAAGCAATGTCGTAGGTTGTTGTAGATTACTCCTAACTGATTTACAGAAATGAATATTCTATAAATATTTCTACAACTGTTTGCTTTTCAAAATGCGTAGGCGCTTTGGAGGTGCAGAGAAATTAGCGAAAGGCGGGGTCAGTGATCTAACTTGCCAATAGCCAGCAATAAGGGTGGAGCTTACCCGTTGCTAAAGATGAGTCGGCCTCTTCGTAGTTTCTGTGCGCCTGGTACTCGATATTGTTTTCACTCAACTATTTTAATTTATTTTATTTATCTTTTAATCAATTATGAAAGTAAACAACACAGTGGACACGTCTGAACGCTGTCGCAGCCCGAGGGGAGAGGACATACATTATACACAAAGTGAAAAATGCGAAATCGAAAATAACAGTCACGAGCAGGATTTGAACCTGCATCTCCTGGATACCGTCTAGATGCTTTGCCAATTCAGCCATCATGACAATTGCTCCTGACTGCTAATTTCGATTTTTTGTGTATATCTTATACATCCATTTAATGAAATAGAAGCATTTGCTTCAAAGAAAATTTACTAGTAGAAATATCATCAATATCTTATGAAGCCTCATAGTATTATAAAATATTATAAATGTGACTGTAAGTTTGTATTGTCAATGTGCCCGGTAGACGTCAATAGGCTCGCCCCCTATTACGTGGGACTTAAACATAGCTGGGAAGTCGTGGGTGTGTAATACACCTCTGCCTATCCCTTCGGGGAATACAGGCGTGATGCTATGTTTTTTTTGTAAGTTTGTATGGTTGTATACTATGTTTACACAACGTAACTACTGAACCAATTATTATGAAATTTTGTTTATATATAGTTTCGAGCCCAGAAAAGGACATAGGCTACTTTTCATCTCAGAAAAATAAATAGTTCCTCTGGGATAGCTATTTAGACATAGGTACCGATATTAATGTACTGCAGAGTGATGTTGTTATAGTCTCAAGTTCTTGCGGATGGAGTAGCTGGCAGAATGTATTTAGAGATATATATCATTTATCATAGAAATATAATAATCTTTTCACTTTTAAGCATAAAGGGTCGGACTGGTCACACAATTGAGGTGGCATTTTTAGTCGAAATCTAGGTTTCGTGGGCCCCCTTTCCTACCCATCCCATGGCTCATAGTTTACATATATAATAATTAATTCAGGAGATAAATAAAACAAGAAAATAATAAATTTATGATAAGAATGGAATTCATTATTTCTGACTCCCGTCTCTCCTATTTTTATTTTTGTACCTCTTCTATCTTGTAGGTACATGGTTGATGAAAATAAATTGAAATAAAATGCGAACGTCACGTTTTCTTAGAACACCCATGCCCACTTGTCACATTTTGTCACACCAGGCTTCACCCCTTGTTTACGAACGTATTTTGGAAATGCCGCCAAGTTTAGTTTCAGCTCCAAAAATTATAAATGCCAAGCGGATTCGGATCAGTCACTAGTATTTTTTTATAATTTGCTTTAATTTACGTTATAAAATATGTTAAATATGAGAATTGTTTAATTATTTGGCCTTAACCATACCCAAGGGAATACGCACCTCATTTTTGAAGTTATACTTCTAATGCGACTTGCAAGGTTGCAAGGTTGCGGTAAACGTTTAACGCTACCATGGAGGGGGTATGAAAGCACTTAAACTCTTAACATCGACTTATAAGAAATTTCAAAATTTTACTAACGCCATCTATTGTCATTAGACATAATTACTTTATCAAACAAGGTATTTAAAAAACATAACTGTGACAAGTTTTGCAGTTACGAATTTAATAATTACTTTATTTATTAATGATGCCAAAGAAGTATAACTTCTCACGCGCGTACATAAGCACACGCATTTTTTTCCTAGAGACTGCCCTGCTCTAAGGAATAATCCTTGTATCGCGGGGGACTTTACAAACATACAATTTCACAGACACAAAGTACCAGATTCAGGACAACCATTTGTGGATCACACAAAGAGTTGTCCTGTGTGGGAAATTAATCTAACAACACTCGGACGGGAGGCCGGTACATTTACATATAGGTATTCGTATGTTATTGTCATGTAATTGTGTTATGTTTAGCTTTACCTAATATGTTTTGGTATTCTAATTGAGATTCGTGACAATAAAACCTAGTTTTCTTTCTTCTATGCACGTGTGTCATAATATTAATTCATTCTAATAAATATGTAGCTATAATATCAGTAAAAGTACTAACCCGTTGATTGTATGGTGGTGCTAGCCTTTCTTCATAAGAGTAAACGGAGTTAATCTTGAGCGATATCACGGAGCCGATGCGTGCTATGTGGACGTTGGTCCATTCGTTTGCTGGTAGCGTCCTGTTGCTTACGAGCACTATTGGTTTGCTTCCTGTGAGGTAGGAAGTGTATTCATTGTAATTGTTACATTATTTAGTAAGAAAATATTTACCAGTATAACTATTTAATTTTATCAACTGGACTCCTTAAGTATATCGTTAATAGCAAACGCAATTGGTAAAATTGGCCAACTTCTATTTTCCCTCACTTTTGGGGACTAGCGTACTCTTCGTAGTTGTTCTGTATCTCTCTATTGGTTATCTTCTACGCCACTTGTCTCCTATCGTTATCTTATTATCCCCATACAATGTGGCCATAGCATACTATGAGATAGGGCCCTTAGCTTTATAGGTAAGGATGGAAATTTAATACTCATTCATTACTCAGAAAACAAAATCGTCATCATGCCACAAATCCATATTTTATCTGTAAAAAGAATCGACTATGGAAATAATTTTGATGCAAATTTTCCCCCGTATTTAGGAGATTTAACTATGGCATATAACTATGGAACATACATAGGCTGCAAAAAATATCAAAAACACTTAACAAAAAAGACATTCAAGTAAGTATAGTAACTACATTTTACCTTGACCTAGGTCATAGCGGAACTCAAGCCTGCCATCGTGCACAGCCAATGACGTAAATCCACCGTATCCTCTAGATGACTCAGCGCAGTACATTATAATGCCATCGCTCACTGGAGTAGCTGCCTTGATGTTCATGGACATCGTCAGGGTGCGCATCGATCCTGGAGATTTGATAGCAAAGTATCCGCTGCCGGTGAATGCTGGGTACTCGATCGATTGTGTTATTTCACAGCTAAATGAGGAATAAATGTTTTAAATTATGGCCACCATAAATATTAATATAATAAATCAAATGCGTTTTGCTATTATATATATGAAAAACATTTGCAATATGTGTGGAAGAACTTACTTTGTGCCAGTGCGTGTTACGGGGCAAGCACACTTGTATCCTGTTTCAGTGTCGGAGCATTTTCCTGGTCCACAAACTCCAGGCCGGCATGCGTCTCCAGTTCGATCACAGTTCAAACCAGCATATCCGGTCGCGCATATGCACATATAACCACGTTCATTGCTAGCCTCCTGTTTGAGTGGACAAATCATATTAAGTATTCGTACACCAAGAACTAATGCTTACTTTCATTTTATATTATTTCTACTGCAGCACTAATTATTAGACCTTCGGTTAGTACTAATGGATCGCCCAATACTATGTAATGATTAATTTTGTTTAATTAAAATCTGATTAAGAATATTTACCAGCGAAAAGCTGTGCTTTAGGTCACGCAAAGTAGGTACTAATAATCTAAATAAAATTTTACTGGTATAAAATATAATTTTTATGATAAATAACAGATCAAGAAATTAATTGAATAAATTAATTCTTAATTTTTCTTTCCGTAAGAACCTATGAGAAAGTATTGAGAAAACTTAAAAAAAAGATTAATGTAATCGGTACAGTGGTTCTCAAGTTATGGCGTGACCGAGGGAAATAGGGATAAATTTTTATATATTATATTGATTTTTAATGATATTATAGATAACTTACCTGACAGAATCCGTTATTATGGCAAAGATTTGGATTACAATTGCTGCATTCGGTAATAGCGTGTTGTTCCATGCTGTCCACCATTAAGTGTATTTCCGCTTTGCCCAAAATCAGCATGCTTACGCAACCAATGAACCTGCGATAAAACGCCTTCATTTTAAAAATGATCTCTTAAAGAAAAAATATTTGCCTTTATCTAAAATTTTAACCATTAGTTTATTACGAATAAGCGTTAGAGTATGCCTTTATACGTACCCAGATGTACCAGTCAGTTCAGCAGGCAGTTGTTCGTAGTCAGGTACTCCACCAATGTACAAAGGCTGAGCTAGGTCCAATACCGACCATTGCTCTGGTGATTCCGTTATGAAAGGTCCACGGTTGTCCACGTCCATCGTGACTGCAATAACCCAAAAATCAACAAAAGACCAAAGAACCTTTCTATATAGTGGGACTACCATAATTGTTTCCACCGGGGTAGCAAAATGTGATTTGAATGTAGATAAATAATGCAGCTGGCACAAGATCGCTCGTTGTGGCGCTTGCTCTCTTGGCCTAGGTCTATAGAAGGTTGAAGGATCCATCCATCCATGCATCAGCCTTTTAACGTCCACTGCTGGACACAGGCCTCCCCAAGAATGGGGTATAGTGCCGTAATCGCCACGCTTGGCAGGTGGGTTGGCGATCGCAGTGGATGTTGTTAATACTCGAAGGAATGCTGCTGCCCACTCCCCCGGTAATCCCTCAGTCGGCTCTTACGACTCCCATGGGTGGAGAGGGGTGGGACAATTCTAAAGCCGAGCCCACACGGCCAAAGAAGGTTGAAGGATGGATGGCAGGTAATTGGAAATGTTTTACGAGAGGATTGAGAGTGGACCCACGTAATTTTGTTCACAATCATAGACGCTAAGACCACTTATATAAAAGTCAATTCTCAATGGTTGAAGCACCATGTATTTGTATAATATAAATTATTTAAAATTTAAAGCAATTTGTTTAATGAACCGACCTCATGCCCGAGTGTTGTGGCTTCGATGTACACACAGGAAAACCCTTATGTGATAAATAAATAGTTATTCTGATTAATAAATAGTTATTCTGAAACTGAGTTTACTTTGAATCCGTGATATTGTATGTTTGTGTCCCCCGAGATAAAAGGAGTTAGTTGCTTTAAAAAAAAGTGATTTTTACATATCTACTTATATAAAAATAAGGTAAGTGTGTCCAAATATTAACTAAAATATTGTTATTTTCATAGACTAAATATACTATCACTATGAAGTGTGTAATTAAAATTTCTTAATGTAGTATTGTCTTAATTGGAAGTGGCCCTAGCTGTGATCTCCCTAGGCGGAGCTTAAAGAGACAGGAAGGGTTGGGTCAGTTATAGCAAGGTATACATCATATCATTTTAAAAATTATAGGCTTATATCAAATAGAGGTGCTTATAGCATTAGATTTATTTTACTGGTTCAAGATGAGTTTTTTTATTTAATTCTACAAAAAACATCTTCAAACACAAAGTAAGTCGTGCACTACACTACATTACACTACGTGTTGTGGACAAAAGTACCAAACAGCGCGAATTAGATCATGCTAAAAGGAAGATTGGCATTACGCGACACGATAAAAGGCTGATAAATGATTCCAATTTGATTGAGATCAATCTCCAAAAACTCGATTACAGTGACCACCTTCTCTGTGTTATTTTAAATCTCAGTATTTTTATTATTTGAAATGTTTAAAAACTGCCTCTTTGGTGCGACCATGAGGATCATGAGGTCTAGGGTTGAGTTGTATTAGTGTTTTGTTATAGTACACATGTTTAGTGAGATATAGCATTACTTTTAAAATAGATAATTATGAAAAATATACAAAACATAACATAGCATCACGCCTGTATTCCTCGAATAGGTAGGTAACGCTGTATTACAAACCCACGGTTCGCCAGCTATGTTTAAGTCCCACGTAATAGGAAGTGAGCCCATTGCCGTCTCCATCCATCCATCCATCAGCCTTTCAACGTCCACTGCTGGACATAGGCCTCCAAAAGAGAACGCCACAACGAGCGGTCTCGCCATGGAGGATAATGCCGTAAACGCCACGCTTGGCAGGCGGGTTGACGATCGCAGTGGATGTTGTTAATACTCGAGGGAGTGCTGCTGCCCTCTCCCCCGGTATACCCTAAGTCGGCTCTTACGACTCCCGTGGGTAGAGAAGGTTGGGACAATTCTAAAGCCGGCCCCACACGGCCTATTGTCTACCAGGCACATTTCCAAACTCCGGGCTGCTACTGAGAATTTTTCTTTTTACGAAAAAGCTCAATAACACTGCCCGACCCCGGGATCAAACCCGAGACCTCATGAGCAGTCAGCAGTTGGCACACTACCGCTGCAACATAGAGCCAGTTTTGAAAAAATCAACCACTGAAGGAATGTAATATGGTTCCAGCGGCCTGCCAATAAAGGCAGAGAGACGGCACACGGCGGGTTTATTTAGTGGGTGAGGGTCCCACACTACCCTGTTCGTTGCCCTGAACGACGGGGTGGGCGGATAATTTGCAGCCTCAACAAAAAAAAATCGATCAACGTCAATTAACTAAAAAGAGTTTGTATTAGTCAGTAATTTTTTTATGTTTTCTCGGAGCGAATGCTTGTTACGCAGTGTTATCCGGTTTTGTCGTTTTTCCAATAACATGTTGTTATTGAAATTTGATATGGGTGACTAATTACTGGTTTCCTGCCGAAATATATATACACAGCTCCATAGTGATATTGGCTTTCTAATAATGATAAAATATCTTGCATTTTAGCGAGAGCCTGTGATCTTTTATAGATAGCGGACACAGCAAACGTTGTAGTATCCCAACATCCACTGCACTACTAGTGACGGTTCAGGAAACTACAACACGATATTTACTCTTTTAAAGAAAGTGAACTTTTGTCACAAGATTGAAACATCACCTATCGGGTCTAATTGTGAATCTTAACCATCCAGCAGATAACTCAAACAGACTCGATAATTACTTCAAAATCGGTCTCGCGATATAGGAGGATTGCAGTGACATATACACGAACAGAAGAATTACATATATTTATAGATATAGACAGATGATTATGAAGTCATCATAAGTCTGCAAATCGAGTTTTTGAGATAAACATTTGTGCAAGTAAATGATCAATAAGTTTTTTATTGAGTATAATCACTAGACTGTCTTGTCATGCAAACGCTTGATATGTTTGAGATTGTTGCGATGGGATTTTTCATAACATATTTAAATAGCAAATTAACATAAGATTATTGTAGCGAGGATTTAAAATGTCCAAACTAATTTTGTAATTATCTGAAGACTTTGGTGAATGTTGGATGAGTTTTTCTGAGCGTTAGATAGAGGATAGTTATTGTCAAAATAAGTATTTTTACAATTGAACAGTTAAATAGAGTAAACATTCACTCGGAAATAACTGTGTAATCTAGGGAAAAAAACTAGCTCCAGTGAATAACATAACTAATTTATTAGTTCTCCCACGAGAAACACAAACAACAATACCTTCCAGTGGTTTGTTTAGTAGGTGAGGGCCCCACACTACCCTGTTCGTTGCCCCGAACGACGGGGTGTGCAGTTAGGAACATTTTTTCTCGCCTTAACAAAAAAAGAGGTAGTCCCCTTTGATCTTTGGAGTACAGATTAGCCCGTACATAAAAATTCACATATTTTATCGCTCTACGGCTTGCGAAAAATGTAGGGGCGATATTGCATATGTGCATGAGACTGACGATACGAAACGACTGTGATTTTAGTGTATCTACCTAGTTTGGGACTAGCCCTACTTAACTATTAAACGTATGTACTCACCTTTAGAATCTGTTCTGCTGAGTCTGATAGTATGCCATGCATTGAGTTGCAGAGGTCTGTCAGCTTTCACTCGTTTTACTGGTTCAGAGCCAGTGTTCATAATGAATTCCGGTACGCCATTCGTTAGCTGCAATGCTATAAAGTCACCTTCGCGGCCTTGGTTCTCGCTATTGTACAGGATAAGACCGTTTTCATCTGTCAAATATTTTTTCTTTTGATTATTGTTTCAAATGAGTAGAAATTAACTAAGACAAATCATATATATTTACTTGGATTGGGAATTTCTGTCCAAATTAGATTTACAATTACCAATTGTTGGTTTTGTATTTTATTTCTTTATTGGAGATAATATTATATTAAATATGGAGAATGTAATAATAATCATCCATCGTTATAATCAGCCAGTTCACAAGGATTATATTTTATTAGTTTCTTACCTGTTGGTTTGAAGGATATTTCTATCTCGAATTGTCTGAACGCGTCTTTTAGAGTTGGTAAGGATATAAAACTCTTTCCTCTAAATCTTGGTACAATTCCTGTAACTGTGAGTATTGCCATAGCTTCCACTGTAGCACGACTATTGCTGATGCGGCATATGTATGTGCCTGCGTCTGCTTCTGTTATATTATCCAAGTAGAGATTTGGCTAAAAGATGACCACGTAAATTGAATAAAATTATAAAAAAATATAGTAAAATACTTAAACCAACGAATATTCATAATTATGACATTTATATATTATTTTACTCGTAAATTTTCTATTGGTAGAGCCATGCTTATCGCAGCATGAATGAGCGGCTCGATCGGGGAAGTACCATCGTATCATAAAAGACCAGTATGTAACAACGGTAGTTAACCTTACTGTTGTGTTTCGTATGATGAGTGAGAGCGCCGGAGGCCCAAGGCCCAACCCTATCCTCTCCTTATTATCCTTCATATCTTCTCTTTAGTATCCAACCAAGTTCCTTATTATCCACCCTATCCACCTCCTATCCCTTTCCTTGAAGATGGCGACTCGTAAGCGATGCCCCTGGTGTTGCTAGCGTCTATAGACTACAGAGCCTATAGACGCTAGCAACACCAGGGGCATCGCTTGCGGGTTACTGCTAACCGCTTACCACCAGGTGGGCCGTATGCTTGTTCGCCACTCACTTAGTATAAAAAAATAGAACTTGACTATATTGGTAGTAGTGATGGTTGTCAGTAGTTGAATTGTGAATAAAAAATTTAAAAAGCAGTTAATCTAATATTGAATTTTAAATACATAAACATTTAATTTATGAGCATGGGTGTAATCAGCGAAATATCAAAACATAATATATCTTGGAATTGCTAATGAATTATTGTCTAGAAAGTGTGTACAAACATCTCAATAACTTTATCGTCATCTCAATACCTCTTTTATGTTGGTGAAACTATATAAAGTACCGAAAGATTAAATAACTAATATTTGAAATATTAATCAACGTTTACCTGGTTCGATCTTATTTCACTAGACAAAGGAGAGAATTCTTTTCTCCACTCTATAGTAACTGGTTGTTCCAAGTCATGCTGACACGGCAAAACGGCGGAGCCTCGAAGCGGAGCACTGTATTGGGCAACGTGAGTGCTACCACCATCAGGATAGCTAGGGTTTCCTGAATCTATATTTCAAAAAAATACCATTAGTATGTGAATATTAATAAAACACAGGGTAATTATGTAAGATAAATTATTCCGCAAATAAGGGGAGAAATCCTCTCTGGTATAAACTTTAAGAGTCGATTAAATTGTCTATAGTTTCAATTTGATTTTAATGGCGGTTTAAGCTGTTGAACTGATCATCGTTAAGTCAGGCGTACATCACTCGCTCAAGGCTCCCAATTAAATGCCTACCGCTTCGCGTATCGGCCACGAATCACGAGACAACCGACAGAAGGCTGTCGCACACCCGCCTAAGCGCTCGCGCTCGTAGTATTGATTAAAATAAAATTCTTTACGCGATTTAGGGTATTTCAATGATTTCAGAGCTAAAACTCTAAACGCATGTAATATGATCAACAAAAAAAAAACAATTTATAAAAAAAATATCCAACTTGAAAATAAAATTTAAAATGATATAAAAAATAATCAAATAGAAGCGTGTATGAAGAGAATTATGAATGTGGAGGAAGCGAGAGATGTGTGCAAGAATAGAGCTTTTTGTCAATCTGTTCTTTCTGCCTACCCTGGAAGGGAGATAGCGTGATGATAAGTAAATAAGCAAAATCATCATAGGTGCAACCCTAGCGTATTTGTTGAATGACGCGGTTGCAAGTGCATCATGCGGCGGGTAAAACAATCTCAACTGTATTTCTGTGTACATAAGGTACATTTCTACTCGCTGCGAACAATGGGTATTATTATTAAGATTTTGTAGGCTATTATAGAGAGATTTTGGACAATTTTTAATGGAATTGATGTTTCTGTCCGTAGGACTAGTACTATTCTGTGGTTAAGTCATTTTATCATTAGGTAAATAAAACGTGCTTTATTGAGTATAAATCATTTATGTGATGTCAAATAACCATTTTATTGCTATTGACACACTCGTTTAAAGGTTTGTTTAATTAGAATACGATATGATTACATATAACGATATATGATCAAACAAAATTTACATACCTCTGTCGATATTTAACTCGAAGTCATCATATGAGTTTCGTCCATCCATGTCGCTACCTACACATCTATAAACACCAGCGTCTGCAAATGTCACACTTTGGATGTTGAGCATAGCACCGTCACCGTATACCTAGAGATAGAAAAAAAAATGACTTGACTATGTATTACAAATTTACGTTACCTAAGCGATAGTCTATTGATGGCAAGTTCGTCAGTTTGGCTGTGTACTACTCACAGTTAAAAAATAACCGACATTATTCCCTTTAAAATTGTAGGTATTTTTGGTTTAGTAGTAGGTATACATATAAGAACAAACCTTAACGACTAAGTAATGACTTGTCATACTAATTTTAGGTTACAAAGATAAATTATGAATAGTTCATCTCAGAGAAAGGAAAGTAAGCTGTGTAATATCATTCACCACCAAAGTGTCTCACATGGAGCGTAAATTATAGGTCTGTGCTTGATCGTATGCCTATCGTGCCTGATTGCCATACCATCAGATTAAAACAATGATTGAAACAATGTAGGTATGTTTCTGTGTTTACGCACACACTGGTTCAGTATAAATTGACTAATAATTGCCGTGGCCAAAGTTCGTGTAGCAGAACAATAAATCTACATATGGTTTAATTAATATAGTAAATTAATTCTTTCATCCGTTATGGACGTGTAAACTATCGCAATGTATCCTTGTTTATTAACTGTCGTTATACTTTACTACTTATTAACACGTATTAACTGTACAGTATATTATAGAAAGTTCTATTCCAAAAATATCATGTCATGTCAATTTCATATGAATTTAGTAAAAAATTTTATTTAGTAAAAATCAGTTTTACAAAATGATCTTTAGTCTGATTTCGGTCACTACGAGCAGCGTCAATAGACACTAGCTACTCGTATCTAAGCATGAGATATTATAGTGAACGAGTGAGTGTATGCACAAACACAAGGACACTCTCTGTACCCTCAATCTCATAATACAATAGAATAGCAACCTGAGACATCTGGAGAGAGATCAGGCACCAGACCAGGCTTTACATGCATTTCTGAGGCACGGGGGCGAAACACCCCCAACTTTCTAACTTGGAGCTGTTTATAGAGAATTTATTGAAGGAAAAACTCTAACAGCTTTTGTTGAATAGACCCGGGATCAAAACCCGAGACTTCATGATCAGCAATCGCATACAATACCATTTGGTCGCCAAGGCAATGCTTGAAAGGAGGAATAAGAGGATAGACTTACCATTGAGGGTATATATTGATTTGTGCCAAGCCTGATCCACTGTGATCTGACGTCTTTAGACCTGGTTCTACAAAGAACGTTAACGTTGTCTCCAACCCTGAATGTGGTACGTGGTTGTTCGATTTTCACTAGCTGTATCGGTTCTTGATAACCTGAACCTAAAATACGATATCAAGATTTGAGATGTTTTATTAAAATCACCTTTTGATGAAATATTTAAATGCAACTTTATGCCATAAATACTTTACATCATATAAACATTTTATATAATGCATATTATTAATACATACATAAAACCTGGAATGGTAAGTTATAGAGACATGCCAAATGCTAATTTAGTAATTACGTCATTCCTTAGACCGCTTAAGCATTGTGCTATCACCATAAGTATAATTTCACTAAGCATAAGCATCACACTTTAATAGAAAACCAAAGACAAGTGTAAACGGAGACCTCACCAACACAACAAAAAATATGCGACGTATATCAAATTAATCATATTACTACATATAAAAAGAACAATGATGCGTATTAACCAAAAATAATCAAAAACATCGGCAAACATCCAATCCCAGGTTTGAGCCCGCAATGACGACACAACACCCTTACTCAAAGACAGAAAACTTCCTAAAACCTGCGCCAGATTTAC
Source organism: Leucoma salicis (assembly GCA_948253155.1). Lineage (NCBI taxonomy): Eukaryota > Metazoa > Arthropoda > Insecta > Lepidoptera > Erebidae > Leucoma > Leucoma salicis. Next base: position 27,035,526 of record OX411803.1, read on the forward strand.
CATCAAATATTATAAAGTCCTCTATTGTATCCGAGAGACGCTTTTCTCTCCACAGACAGTTTTCTTCATCGCTATTATCTTGACAATGTCTGACTCCATCGCAGAGTAAGTGTTCGTCTACACACCCACTGTGATCATAACAACGGAACTCCGTTTTCAAGCACTGATAACCTTACGAGCGAAAAAGAGTAGCTTTAAATGTTATGTTAAAATATTATAATTAAGTAATGTATTTAAAACATGAAAGGGAGTTAATAGGTAAAAGAAAATTTATGATGAAAAGTTTTGTAAGAAAGATTCCATACAAAGGTCTAGGCATGCTAAGGTTTCATACGGCGAAGCAGAGTAGATGGAACGTCACCACTGGAGGTTAAGCTCGCAAAGTGAGTACAAACTGACCCTGGATATGTAGATTGATGTAATCGCTAGATATCGGTCTTCCCCTTCCGTCTTGTATGCTGCAGACGTAGCGTCCTGAGTCCGATTTATGTGCGAGTCGTATGAAGAGAGACCCGTCTCTCTTCCTAATGACGGTCCTCGGCAGAGCTCCTCCGTCCTTGGTCCAGACAATTCGCGGTTGTGTGACGTTGCAGGCAAGAGTTACAGCTGAACCCGCGGCTGCCCATTGTTCTCTATTGTGCGACACCCGCGTGCGACCCGAATCTTCTATGAACCGTTATGTAACATGCATAAACTCAACCCACAAGCAACTTTATGATCACGTATGCATTTATGTATGCAAATGACATTCATAAATAGACAATTCACATTCATAAATCTAAAATTTTTCATAGCATTTACAGTTAATAAATGCTAGATGTGTGAAATAACAAATTACCCCAACTTATTATTTCGCATAATACTTCCTGATATTTACGCGAACGTTACACACATTATGAAATAAAACTACATTTACGGAATCTATCGCGTTTAAATGATTTTCAACAATCGACGTTTTAAATACTTTACAGCATTCGTGATCACCCGTTATCATGAATGCTGTAAAGTATTCAAAACATCGGGATAGTAAAAAATCAAGTAAACGGGATAGATTTCGTAAACGTAGTTTCATTTCATAATTATTATCTTGTGTTATAACAGATTCATTTCGAAACAAGAATTTAATCGATTAAGTATTCCATTATAATAATGCTTCATGGTCAAGACAAATATGAGCAAGCTAATTTTTAATATATCCAAAATAAAAAAAAGTGATTAAAAATTAAAATAAATTAAACTATAATGTGTAGTAGTCCTGATCAATTTATCGTATTGTACAGTATGTATGTAGAAACTAACGGAATATTTTATAAGGCGTCTTTATACGGAAGAAAAAGCTAATATAATAAGGAATTACATTATTTCTGTATAGCAAAATACTATATTGTTATTCACAAACCAAAGAGTAGTTTAGTAGATTTGTTGCGGAGTCATGAGAGAAAATGTTCTTTATTTTTTCTAATTCACCTATCAAATTTAACATAATTTAACATAAATCTGGATAGTATTGCTCTATATAAGTGTTGTGCTTTTAATTTATTGTTTGTTCAACATGCATTGATAAATGTTTTTATATAAAAGCAACATACCCGTAACGTTGACTTCAGCAATGGCGGAAATGTTGGCGTAACGGCTGCTAGCAATACATTCATATTTGCCAGCATCTTCAACTTCAATTTGGTGGAATATTAACATATTTTGACGGACTTCCATCCGGCTAAAAGAAAATAAGACTTATTATACTTCGATCAACACTCGAAGTCATAGAGCAACACGGGCCGCAGCTCCGGTTCGCCGGGGATCCACGTTGCTCTATGCTTGAAGTTATTATAGATTTGAGATAACTAACTTATCATCACCATTTCCGCCATTTCCCTTACGGGGTAGGCAGAGTGAACAGAGTGCCAAGGGCCTCTATTCTTGCATACATCTCTCGCTTCTTAACATTCATCATTCTCTTCATATACGCTCGTCGGTTTCGGAGACTCCTGACTCCACCTTCCTTCAATACAGACCGATTTGGTCTAGGTAGGTCAGTCTCTGTTTCCCCCTGTACCTACATCCTTCCACATTCCCATTGTATATCTTCCCAACCAGTCGCACGTCCGGCATTTTTTCCACATGTCTGAACCAACGGAGCATTCCCTTTCCCATTCCTAGGTATCTCGGTCTCCCCCTTTACCTACCACCTTCCACTTTATAAGATAAGCATGTTTAGCATATATACAGTTTTCAGCCCCTGACTACTCACGTTTTTTATTATTTATAATATTAGCATTTTGTAATACTATATTGATTATTTACATACACCAGATTTGAACGAGTTTGCATATGAACGTCTACAGAATTTCATTTTTACAAGCTCATGTATATGATCAAATACCTTGCAAATAAATTTATTGTATGACTATACCATAAGTCCATGCGCATGAATAATTCAATTTCCAATTAATCTATAGTACATATACTAGTTAGTAGTTGCATAAATCCCATTCAGTACTTTAAAAACTAAATGTCAGGGAAGGCACTAATATACGCCTTAAATGTAGGTGTAGTTTTCGTTTGTTTTTATGTATTATGACGTAAGTCCCTGGCAGGATACATATTCCTTATTGGAAAATATTAGCATAAAACATAGCATCACGCCTGTATTCCCCGAAGGGGTAGGCAGAGGTGCATTACACACCCACGACTCGCCAGCTATGTTTAAGTCCCACGTAATAGGGGGCGAGCCTATTGACGTCTACCGGGCCCATTTCCAAACTCCGGGCAGCTACTGAGAATTTTTCTTTTTACGAAAAAGCTCAATAACACTGCCCGACACTGTCGATCCCGAGACCTCATGATCAGTAGTCGCTCACACTACCACTGCACCACAGAGGCAGTTTTAGCAAAAGCTATTTTTTTTTAAATATTGTAAGAAAATAAGCTGTATAGACAATATATTTTCACACTTAGCGTTAGTAGCGTTACAACGTGGCTTATCTTTGTAATGTGAAATATTCATTAGCAATCCAGTAATGATACAAATGCATTAATTTAGGTAGAAGGGTAACAGTAGGTACAGTAATTAATTATGTTTAAAGTCAAAACCCAGTTTTAATGTTCTTATTAATTAAACAGCATAACTACTTTATAAAGATTAAAGACTTACATCAAATATTCAAAGAAATTAAATTATTTTAATTACCTTGAAGGTGTCCTGTCGTGCCGTTTCCAGGTTACATTTATGATGTCATCTCCATCAACGACGCACATCACAGTTGGTGACTGTCCCGGTAATACCATTTGTGTTTGAGGTCGTAACGTAATTTTGGGAGCAGCGACCACCACTAAGCTTATGTGGACCTCCTGCTGGACTTCGTTGTACTCATTGTATATGCTGCACACGTATTCACCAGAATCACTCTTTGACACCTGCAGAAATAAATTATGGCGTTTTTGCATAATTACAAACACACACTTCAATCAGCGGCTTTTCAGGTGAAAGTGGTAATAGCGGTAATACTTATAAAGGTCATTAGCATCTTTTCAATTGCCCTTCAAAAGAACGACAGAAATAACACTTTAAAAATCACGGGTCAAATAAGATTTTTATTTTATTATGTTTTATTGCATGGTGGCAGACGGACAGTGGCCACGGCCCACCTGATTGTAAATGGTAACCGTCACACACGACCTTAACTATACCGAGAGCATTGTCAAGCCACTGCTCAATATTTCTTTTACAGATATGAAATGAAAGAATTAACGGCTATCTCATGCTACAACCAAAGCACACCGATGTGCTTGAGGGCTGGTTACCTGGCAGATGGTGGTACCAACCCACTCGGGCCAGATATCGTGAGTAGGTACTCCCACTTGGCACCCAGCTCTACCACCAGTATAGTAGGCGAGGCTATTGTTCTTTATAAGTAGGTATGGCTAATATTTCTGAAAGTAAAAAAAGAACTGCAGACGTTATTATTTATTACTCTTTGTGTGATCAATAAATGGTTGTTCTGAGTCTGTGTGTACTTTGAGTCCGTGAAATTGCATAGTTGTAAATTCCCCCGCGATATAAGGATTTGTTAGGATTGATTACCTAATAGTGCAGGGTGTTGTCTCTTAAAAATAAAAAATAAATAAAAAAAATAGCTCTTCAAAATTGGCAAACAAGCATGCCGGTCACCCGATGGTAAGCAGTTACCGTAGTCTATAGACGCTAGCCATATCAGAAACATCAAATCACTCGCGCGTCGCCATTATTTTATAGCCCTTGAAAATCCCTGCATGAATGGGTCGGCTAGTACCACCCTCTCTAAGAAGATCAGTATGAAACAACGTTAGGTACGGCTACCGTTGTGGTTTTAACGGAGAGTGAGAGCACCGCAGGCCAAGGAATAGGATAGGAGGTGGAGAGGCTCGATAATAAGGAGAGGATAGGAAGGGCAATTACGCGCTTACACTCACCATACGAAACACAACGGTAGCCGTATCTAACGTTGTCTTACTCTGATATTCTATGAGAGGGTGGTAGTTACCCGATCAATCCGACCCATTCATACTGGGATATGCAAAGGCTAAAACATAATTATAGTTGTTGATTCTGTTTTCTTCTACATCAAGTCTGTTCAAAGAAAAGACACCTGTCACCTGAGATATATTAGATTGTCTCTGATGCATTATAGATCATCTCTAGAGGCATTTTAGCAACAGATGATGGAGGTCTTCTTATACGCCTCTACATAAGCAATTTGGTAAAGGTGTCTTTCGCAATAAATAGTTAATTTGTTGCTAAATGTGTTCGTATCCAAGCCTATGAGCAGTAACTAGCAACTTTATTTAAATTAATATTTATCCACCAGGGGATAAATATTAATTTAAATAAAGTTGTGACACGAAGAGGCTCACACTGTATAGTTTAATACGATATGCACCTTTCGTCAAAGTAATCTTTCCACTTCTCATAACAAATTTATACATTATTCATGCTTAAAAATTGTAAACAGACCTGGCATTCTTGGCTTTTTCTGAACATTGTAACCGCTGTTAAATGAGTTTAAGATAAAAGGGTAATCAAATTCGCTTACCTATTAGCGACTATACTGCACTGATATAATTTACCACCTGCAGTGTAACAGAGTATAAGCAAAGGTTATTCTTACGTTACGAATTATGAGTCGAGTATCAGCCTGGTAAACGTTGGGCTGCATAGGTCCATCAGCCCTGGACCATCTGACATTGCCCGTCTCATTGCAGCTGCAAAATTGTCTCAATTTAATTTTTTGTTTATTATTTTAGAATTTGACATGCTAATAACTTTGAGAAACTTTCAAAATTCACAATGTGGTCTTTATTTATGCTCTTTAACTCGTAAATATAACAATTTTTATTTTATTTGGGGGAATAAGAAGTTCCTTTATATTCTTTTATTGCCCAATCCCATATTCAAGTCAAATTAATCTCAATTCCAACAGACAATCGTTTTTTTTTTTGCATTTAGTGGTAGACGAGCCATGGCCCATCTGATGGTAAATGGTAACCGTCGGTCATGGACTCGACTATACAGACAATACTGTCAAGCCACTACTCATCATTTCATTTCACAGATACGAAATGAAAGAATAAACGGCTATCTCCTGCTACAGCCAAAACGCAACGATGTGCTTCATGACCGCTCACACGGGATATGGTGGTACCAACCCGCTCGGGCCCGATACCAAGTGAGTACTCCCACTTGCTACCCAGCCCTACCAGCAGTCATGCAATGTATGATAATTGCTTATGGGAAATAAGTTAGTCACCTCATACGACACCTGTGGGAAAGAATGGGGTGGTGACACTTGTATTCTTAGTCCGTCACCACACGGAATTTGTATATAGTGTGGATAAAAAAGATAAGTATAAATAAAGTACATCGTGTTATTCTGGTATTTAAATCCCAAGATTATTGATTTGTTTATTAATTGAAATATTTTATTTATGTAACGTGTGTGCACGTGGGAAAGAATGGGGTGGTGACACTTGTACTATTAGTCCGTCACCAACATTTTTTTTTTTTTTGGACTTTACTGTCCATTGCCACACCATACCAAAAGGAGATAAGTGGGCATGACTTAGCTTCAAGCTCTGTATCTCCTGCAGTAGTATTATGTGCTTAAATACACCCACTAATAATATTTTTTATGACACCTATGAAATATCTGCTCCCTGTAGATGGTATCCCTGTATACTTTTAGTAAGAAATAACCAGCTCACATAGTCCATAAATTTCTCCAAATACTTACAAGATAATAGTTTCACGTTGTCCTTCAATAACATATTGGTCTTTGGGTTGCTCATAAACTTGCCAGTCAGGGTTATCTGGTCTTGGCTCATTCGGATTGATATCAATATCACCGCTACCTTCTGTAAAATCAAGTAAATATATCATATACACATTTTGCTACCTAAAATCCTTCACTTATCTTGAATCATGATTTGAAATTTCATTTTTTGAATTATTATTTATTAGAACGAAAATATTCTTCTAATTACCATCGTAATTGGGGAATGAGTTCGTATCAACCCCGCCATCTCCTCGGTCAATGATCACGGCGAACTGATTAGTGATACTACCAGCAACTGAAGTCGCAGTACACGTGTAATATCCTTCGTCAGCCATGCTTGCAGATGGCACACGTAAAGTGGCGTGACCTGGCCTCTCCGGTACTAACAGGCGATCATTAACTAAAAAAAAGTAATATGCTTACTACACCTTACAGAATGAGTGATCATAACAGCTATGTTTTAAATACATGTTCTCATTAAGACATGCTGAACTGAGCTAAGTTTGTTCTTTTAATTTTGGCATCTTATTACTCTTATTAGTATTTGCATGCTGGTTGAAGTATGATGATTATTAAAAATAATTATGGATATGTATCCATCCATCCATCCATCAGCCTTTCAACGTCCACTGCTGGACATAGGCCTCCCCAAGAGAACGCCACAACGAGCGGTCCCGTCATGGGGGATAATGCCGTAATTGCCACGCTTGGCAGGCAGTAGATGTTGTTAATACTCAAGGGAGTGCTGCTGCCCACTCCCCCGGTATTCCCTCAGTCGGCTCTTACGACTTCCGTGGGTAGAGTGTGGTGGGACAATTCTAAAGCCGGCCCCACACGACATAGCCAGCCCCACATGGCATGGATATGTATGTTTCTAACATATTTTTGTCTACTTTTTACCTTGCTTACTTTTTAAAGCTTGTCAAAAGCTATTCTAAATAAAACAAAGAAAATCTGTTGAAAAAGTAAGGAAGAAAGTTATTAACCGTTTTGCTTTTGCCTATTATTGAATAAACCAAAATATGCAAAATCCTTACTTATAGTATTATAAATGTGAAAGTAAGTTTGTTTGTTACGCGTTCACGCCATAACTAATAAACTAATCATCATGAAAATTTGCATACATATAGGTTAAAGCCCAGAAAGTAACATTGGGTAAATTTTATCCCGAAAATATAGATAGTTCCCGTGGGATAGCCATTCTTCCATATAAGCAGTTCCCAGAGCCTCTTGGCACTCTGTTCTCTCTGGTACCCCGCAAGGGAAATGGCGTGATGATAAGTTAGTTAAAGTTAGTTAGTATAAGCAGTTTGCCGTAGTAATTTATTTATATTCTCTTGTCTGAGTCGCGGGAACATTCTCGTACACGATAGGTATACATTAGTGTTAACAGAAAAATGTTAGTGTGCAGATTCTGAATATTAGTCTTTAAACATGTTACACCCTTCATCACCGTAATAAATGATATATTTATCTGGCATAAGAACATCATCGACTTCAAACGTTATAAAATTTGTAAAATACATTTGAATAGTAACTTGTTTACTTAGCATAGCTTCAGTGTTTATTCAGTAACGTAGTGGCTCTTAAATTTATGTTTTGATTATGTAAATAATTCCAAGTTTTCTTAAAATATGTGGTAGTTATACATTTTAGTACTCAATTTTTATGTTATTGTTTGAATAAAGAAAACTTACGTGAGATAGACACCATCGGTTCTGGATATCCGTTTGCTCTACAATCAACATTGATGGGTCTGCCAATTTCAACTTGGACATAATCACTTGGTGAAATAGCAATGACTGGTGGAGAACGGACTTTGATAACTGAACTTGCCGTAGCACTTCCTGCGTCATTTCGTGCCTCACAAGTGTATTCTCCTTCGTCATTTACGTCAATGTTCTTGAACCTATTAACAATAACAGAATGATGGTCAATGAGAGCTCAAAAGTAGAAGAAAATTAAACAATGTTACCGGCACTCTTTACTTTAGCTAGGCACAAGAATTTTGGCTATAACTATAGATATTTTCTCTTACTACCGCAATCACATGGAATATTTCAGTCAGTTAGTGACAGGATTCGTGGCGCAGTCGTTAGTGTAACTGACTTCCGTGCACGAGGTCGTGGGTTCGATGCCCACTCAGGACAATTATTTGTGTGATGAACACAGATTTATACTGAGTCTAGGTGTTTTCTATCTATTATATGTATGTATATACAAAAAAGAGGTGGTATTATGTATTATATCCGTAATCTGGTACCCATAGCACAAGCGTTAAGCTTAGTTTGGGACCAGAGGACGTTAAGTGAAATGTCCGTGAATATTTATTTATTTTGCTACTCGTAATAATGACGCAAATCTGTAAATCCAGGGTGGAATTTAACATACCACCGAAAGAATGTAACATAATTCCAGTGGCCCGTCAACAAAGGCGGAGAGACGGCACACGGCGGGTTTCTTTAGTCGGTGAAGGCCCCACACTACCCTGTTTGTTGACCCGAACTACAGGGTGTACGGTTACGGTTGTTAGGTTAGACACACACTTTTTCCCGCCTTAACCAAAAAAATGGGTGGAACAGACAACCGGGTGGCAGTATATTATTCTACTCGTATACCAGTGCATTCTTTCTCGTTTCTTTGCAGTGGTATTAATCTCACTTTTCTTATAGAAGCATATTATGACAACCCTGGCAGAGAACGAAATAATTTGTATTTTATAGTGACTGACATGCATTTTTATCTTAACAACTTAATACTTGTATATCCTCCATGAAAACACACCTTTAATGGGTATTGATTCTCATATTTTGCATAAGATAAATAATCTGTCATGATACCACCTCAATTTTATTGTTGTTTATCATTTTAGAAACGGTGTCACCTCGCTTTTATTTTGACGTAACGATGAAACGACCTCCTGGTCATTAAAATTGTTTTTGTATTTGCTAGACATATTTTCAAACTCACGTTATTAATGTTGTATATAATGCTTCCTACTTACTTGAGCACGTTGTGCGGTTGTATTTCAGTAGATGGAGATAAAGGACGGCCTCCGTTTCTGCTCCAAGTGACGTATGGTTCTGGTATTCCGCTTATCACAAGGCAATGTAAATCGAATTCTCCGCCTATAATTACTGCCTGTTCACCTTCAGGCCAAATCTTTACCACGGGGATTTCGCGTCCTAAAATATGTCAAACTATTGTGATATTCGAACCTATAATTGCAAGAATGATCACTCTGGCAGTATTCTACAACACGATGAAAAGATTATTATGATACTCTACGATAGGCTACATTTAATTTTTACTTTGATTAATGAAAATTACATTTAAGAGGCAAATCAGGTTAAGAATTTGCAATATATTCTATTAAGATAGGTGGAAGGGGGCTAGTTGATAATAATTAGTACTTACTTTCAATTTCTACAAACACATAGGTGCTGGCTACCGACACACCATTGACGCTACCCTCGCAAACATAATATCCTTCATCAGTTTGACGAGCGTTGTTAATAATAAGTGAATTATAACGTTGGCTGGAGTCTGGTCCAAAACCTCCACCGTGCTGAAAAATATATTTTATAAGTCATTATAACAACCCAAATTTTATTAAAAAATATTTCACACTATGTACGTAAATTATCATTATACTATTCCTAATTATTTGCGATTGTACTGAGATCAGTTTAGTAGTCTTTCCGGTATCGCTCACAATGCAACGGCCATCTGAACCTTAGAACTCACTGAAATAACGAAATTCTTATGTACAGAATTGTCGAAAACGTATTCGTACGTCTCTTTAGAATTTGTGTTCCTAAACATAGATATTTGTCTTTACGAGAAGGGATAGATGTTCCCTCGCATATTATGCACAGAGTCATCCAGCCCAGTTCAATATTTGTTTGTGATAATTATATGATGATATTGATATCGATTAGTATGGGAGAAGCTGTTCGATTCCGATAATAGTAAGTAATGATAATAACGCTTCAACGTACACAATTCTTAGAATCACTACAAGATCACAGTTTGTGTCGATTTACCTTAGTCCATTTAATGAGCGGCAATGGGCTTCCAACAGGGTTGCAGTCAACTGTTCCACTGCCTCCTGTGGGAATCTTCAACCTATCCACCGAGACGGTGATATTGTATACTTCTGGTTCGGGGGTCAGTGTTGCTACCGAGAGTAGAATTGGGACAGGAACAACATTCGATTGTGGAGAGTGACAGACGTAAACTCCTTGGTTAGCTGTTTCAGCGTTTTCAATGTACAAGACACCATTTTCTGAGCGTACATTTGGCAAGAACAATGCGTTGTCTTTCCTAAAAGGAAATAGTTTGATTTTATTACTTAGGTACAGGAGGAGACCGAGACTATCCTACCTAGACCAAATCGATCATGATAAGAAAGTGGACTCTGGAGCCTCCGACACCGGCGAAGAGAATTACGTATGTTGAGAAGCGAAAGTTGTATGCAAGAATAGAGCCTTTTGATACTCTATTATCTTTGCCTACCCAGCAAGGGAGATGCCATGACTATTTTTTCATCGAGAGCTAGACGTGTTGTTATATATTTTCGTTACAACTTTTTATTGCATTACGCAAAAACGGGAAAATAACAATATATTTTTATTACGATTCCTGCTCGTGACTTATTTTCGACTTTCACATTTTCGCACTTTGTGTTAATCAATGAAAATAAAAAAGAGAGTAGGCTTTTTAATCTGAAATCATTATTTATCTCTCTACCATTACTATGGTGTGATGATAGACTCAGTACTGCGAGTGCTTGATACTCCTGTATCAAGTGCTCGTAGTAATGAATCTCTAGAACACTAAGCACTATTTAATGTAGAGAGAACCACGTTTATTATCTTCACAGACATTTTTTACCGATTACATTCCATGCTATATTCGTACCAAATAATGAAACAATTTGTATATACATGTGTCGTGAAATTCCAAATCCCAAGTCCCAAGAGTTAAATAATTGTCTATAACGTATACAAAAATATCTATTATTATTCGGTAAAATGGTAAAATGGGCGTCTTAACGGAATTTAAATACTCAAGACATTTTAACTGTGGCATTCTGTGTTATAATAATGCCAATATGGTGGTGGTGGTGGTATAAGCCTTTTTCATGACAAATAAGGTTTAGTTTGTATAAAGTGTGAGTAGTTGTAAATAAAGTACATCGTGTAATTCTGGTATTTAAATCCCAAGTACATTGAATTGTTTATTAATTGAAATATTTTATTAAAGTAATTATCACAGTATGCTAAAATGACAGTTATCGCGTCATAATAGGACCTGATGCCTAAGAGATTGTGTTATGGTTTTTATTGTAAGCCTTTTTGAGACTGTAGGAGCTAGTCTATTATAGCAACATAAGTAAGGGGTTAAATACGGTTATTCTTCTTACCTGACCCAATCGATACTGCCGGCGGGTACATTTGTAGTACCAGTACATACAATCCTGATGCTTTGTCCTTCCTCCACGGTGGGAGCTGTGTTAGAAATCGTGAGTTTGTCCCGTGTGGGCCATGACGGTCGCGGACGGATAGTAATCATAGCAGTACGATCATTTGAGCCAACCATGTTCGTCGCTATACATCTGTGCAAGACCATTATTAGGCATATTAGTGAAAAATAAAACAATGAATGTTTCAACAGATTTATTTTATATAAACTTTCGGTATGTTTTAATGTAGCAGCAGCGGAATTGCCATAAACCTTTTTGTATTTGACAAAATTTTATTTTTTAATAAATAGTTTTAATATCGAATAATTTAACTATAGGTATATATAATAACAATATTTAACCTTTATTATAATTTGATAATAATGTATAAGATTTTAAGGGAGCCACAACGATGTTCAGTTCAGTGTTATTGAATCACGTTTTTAAGCTTATGACAACTCCCTTTACCTACTTATATTAATGTTTTAGCCTTGAAACATTCAAAAAGTATTTTATTGTACCTACTTAGTTCGTGGGTTCGTTTCCCACTCAGGACAAATATTTGTGTGATGAACACAGATATTTGTACTGCGTCTGGGTGTTTTCTATCTATTATATGTATGCTTTTCCAAAAAAGAAAGTAATATTGTATTATATCCGTAACCTGGTACACATAGCACAAGCGTTAAGCTTAGATCGGGACTAGAGGACGTTGTGTGAAATGTTCGTAAATATAATATTTAAATTTATTTATTTATTGTATAGTTCGAGGTACTCTAGAATAATGTTTGGACCTGGTCGGTATAATGTATGAAAATACTTCCGACAGATGGCGCAGGCGTCACCCAAAGACGTTAAGTATGATGTGTTATCGAAATTAGCAGTCAGGAGCAATTGTCAGGATGGCTGAATTGGTAAAAGCATCTGGACGGTATCCAGAAGATGCAGGTTCAAATCCTGCTCCTGACTATTATTTTCGATTTCACATTTTTCACTTTGTGTTTAATGTATAGTGCTAAGCATGTCAAATGCTAAAAATATATATAAAAATATCTAAATATGTTTGGACAAATTCTAATAAATTTGGCTTGACATACCTATATTCTCCTGAATCTTCCACATGAGCACTCTCAATGATAAGTAAAGATCCGCGATTCTCTGTAGTCAATGTCAAAGGCTTGTTAGAAGATCTCTGCCATCTAATAGATGGTATAGGGTTCCCTTTCACCTTACACTCCAGTTGAATTTGATCTCCTTCATAGTATTCCTTCACTGATGGGAATATTTCAACGCTTGGTGGTGTCATTTCATTACCTGTGTATATATTAAAAATATTGTTTATTTTATTTTAAACAACTATGTCTAAAAGAAAATTTATGTTAGTCTGATATAGATAAAAATATTAAATAATAAAAAAAAACATTGTGCTTCGTGTTTTAATTAGTTTTTATGTTTCTTTTATAATACTCTAACTTTACTGTAAATAATAATATATATAAAAGCTAAGCCTAGGCTGCTTTGTTTCTTGTCAAACAAGCATAGTAATCTTACCTTTTTTGTAAAATATCCGATCTGGGACAACTATTCCGAGTCAGCGTGCAATAATTTGCATTTAATGTTAATTATAATCATATGCACAAAAATATGTAGAATAACCAAACATATAGAACATCTATTCTTACCAGGAACTTTAAGCGTTGCGGACGCCTGGGCAGTACTGATTCCATCGCTGGTCTCGCAAATGTATACCCCACTATCGGAGACTTGGAGATTAGTAATGACGAGATATCCGTTGATTTGATCAATAATAGTTCTTTCAAGTGGTAGTTCTCCATTGCTCTTTGTCCATGTGACTGGTAACTGACTTCTAGAGTAGCGGCTTTGCGCTTGGCAGGTGAAGTTAACGCTGCTACCCACTTCTTGGATCTTTATAGACGGGCTGATAATGGTAACAACAACAGTAGGTTCAGATTGCGTGGGCCGCGTTGTCATTTCTGTCACTGATGATTCTCCACCTGGATGCCAAATATTGCATTAAAATTTACAAATTATTAAGTCTTTAATAGCGTTAAATAACAAATAATTTGTGAAATGTGGAAAAAGAGAACTTTTAGTGCGAGTGGGAAATGAACTTGCACCGCTTCTAAGCCGGGGAAGTGCTCTAATCGCTAAGCACCACTCGCACCAAATTCTCTTTTTCCACATTTCACAAATAAATTGTTATTTAAAGTAGCTGAGCATGTCAAGTGCTGAAATACAGATCAAAAATCTTTAATAACTTGCAAATTATTTAATTTGGTATTTACATAAAATACCCAAAAAATCTATACAGATATCATATTGATAATACACTATAAGACGTTATATTGTTTTACTTAAATATTGCACATACATTACGCCGTGTGGGGCCGGCGTTAGAATTGTCCCACCCCTTTCTACCCACGGGAGTCGTAAGAGTCGACTGAGGGAATACCGGGAAAGTGGGCAGCAGCACTCCCTCGAGTATTAGCAACATCCACTGCGATCGCCAACCCGCCTGCCAAGCGTGGCGATTATGGCACTATCCCCCATTTCTTAGGGAGGCCTATGTCCAGCAGTGGACGCTAAAAGGCTGATGGATGGATGGATTGCACATAATTACGAATACAATTTCTACTATTTTAAAAATAATAGTATCACGTTAAAAAAGTTTATGGTATAAAGTTGGATGTAACGACAAATAAATAGTAGGTATTCATTAATATTCACGGGACGGGACAGTCACAACAGATATAACGTATGCACAGACATTACGCATTATGAAAACAAAAATGATGTTATTGAGCCGCGACAAAATCCTTTAACCTCTCTTCCACATAAAACAAAATAAGGCATGTAATGGGATAAGGTAAAAGCGTGAATCCACGTGGACATTTTTAGCACGTTCGACCGTAATCGGCTACCTGGTTCTGGAAGACTGGTGGTGAGTACACCCAGTGTAAATCCCCTTTCAGTAAGTGTATGACATTCGTATATTTCGCCTTGTTGCCTCGTATCCCAGACGGTATGCCAGACGAGTTCGCCATGCCAACCGTCCTTTTCCAATCTCGACTCATTAAAATACATTGCAGATTTTTGTTCATGGCCTTGGTGATAGAATTTTATAGTGAGCGGCTCCGGAGCTCGATATTTGCACATGAATGTAACCCTCCGCAATAAAGTATCTTCACCAGTCATCTCTTGGATAGTCGGATGAAGTTCCATTACTAATCCTATTGGTCGCCCATAAATTATATGATAAAAAATAAAATTAATAATAAATATTTTATACAAAGTATTTGATATAATATCTCTATTTAATAATTGTAGTACAGAAAAGAGTTATGCTATGGTCGGGTATCGTATATTTTGTAATATTCAATTAGTTATATGCGTGGTCATTACATACCGATTGTAGAACAATCATATCCTGTGTAAGGAGGTCGGCAGTTGCAAACGATTTGTCCATAATTATCAAGCTGGCAATCGTGTCCATTGCACGAACACTTGCGGCAATAGCCGAGAGCATCCTTGTAATAACCAGATTTGCAAGTCTCACAGCTGGTGCCTGTATAGCCTTCAGGACACATACAGATCTGAAAGAAAATGTTATAATAACATTAATACATACATACATATTGTCACGCCTTTTTCCTGTAGGGGTAGGCAGAGACCACTTTTCTCCATTTGTTACGACTCTGACACACATCTTTCGCTTCATCTACTTTCATCAGCGCTTTCATGCATGCCCGTTGGTTACGAGTACTCTTAACCTGGCCTTCCTTAGAACGTCTCCGATCTGCTCAAAATAAGGCCACCTAAATCGACCTCTACCAACTTGCCCATTCATAGTCGCCTTGTATATCTGTTTCGTTAATCTTCTTTCATATATCCTCTCTACGTGTCCGAAACACCTAAGCATTCCTTTTCCTATTTTTGTCACTACATCTTCTTTCACAACACAGCATTCTCGTATCACACTATTTCTCACTTTGCCCATCAGAGTCACTCCGGTTGTGCTTCTCAGACTTCTCATCTCCACAGCATTTATCATACTCTAATGCTTCTTCTGCCATGCCCAACATTTACTACCTTACATAAGCGTAAGGATCAGCACTCCCTTATGCATAGCTAGTTGTGCCTTTTTTGACACTTTCTGGCTGTTTATAAAGCCATGCAGTGCCCCGTTAACTTTATTTCCAGGCATCGCTTAGTGGTAACTATTGATAATTAATTATTGGCAGCTCTGTTATGTAATCGAGTGTAATAGGCCATAAACCATATTAAAAGAACAAGGAACCTTTCAGAAGGCTTCGGCTACTAGTTACTAGGGTACCGTAATTTCAAATTAAGCGGAAAACTTCACTCAAAGTTGATTGATTGTTATAAAATATCATTTAGTAGTGATTATCAAGTGTTCGCTGTTAAATAATAATAATAATAATAAAAGAAAAAATCTAATACTAAACTAAAAGAATATAGCTATCCAAAAAATGTTAACAAGATCCAAGACACTAGCAGCACGCCTACCATCCCCGGACTTGTCACATAGCTCCGTGTGCCAGCCACCGGCTACCGCATCAGCAGAGCCGGTCATATCGCACGCGTCGAGCTCAACTTCAAGTGACGAGTATTTCTCTCCACCGACGTCGCCACCACCAGTACGCCGGCGTGAGAGAGGCCGGCCACCGGACAGCTTGGGACCCCGAGGCCCACTGGCCTCAAATAGGGTCCCCACTGCCAGTGGTTATGTGCGGCGCATGAAATGGACAAATTCTATAAATGAAAATGTCATGCGCGCGTATTTTGGGGCCACAGAGGGGGGAACTAACCTTACTGCGTACCGTGACCGCATGCTGCTTCTGTTTCAGGGCCTGGAACCAGCCGTCAACGTATCAGCTCAACGATTATCGGATCAAGTACAGGCGGTTCAGCGTTCTCGCATGTTGGATAGTACCGTGCTTGATCGGCTACGCTCAGAGTTTATACAGACTAGCCCTATTACCCCCGTCCCTGCGCAAACAGCAATTACAACAGCCGTTCAAGTCTCTGTTCTACGAGGACCATGTGCGGATGAGGGTGATGGGACTGTCTCTGTGGACACTCAGTACCGTGAGGAGGTAAGAAGTGCTTTGGAATATGCGATTCATGAGTTTCGATTCATACCTCTAGAGTTCAGGCCACATCTGCCTCGATTGCCCATGCATAGAAAGAATGTGTTATTGATTGATATCCTTGACTCACTTTTGTCTAAATACTTAGACAATAGTGACAATCTCGCCGATACACACTCCATCTTGTATTGTGCAGCTGTTGCGGCTTGCCGCAAAGCTGGATTAAGGATACAAAATAAAGAACCCACTATGCGGCCGTTAAATGCGAAACCGGCATGGCAGTACAGGATTGAGTGTCGTATCGCCGAGACAAGGGTACTAATCGGTAAGCTCAGTAGCTTCAGCATGGGCAACACACGCCCACGGGTGATGCGCTTCGTGAAGCGGGCTTTCTTGGGGACTGGAGTCAGGCCTCAAGACTATATGGCCAGAGTTACGGAGCGCATTGACCTACTGAAGCAAAAAGTCTATGCATGGGCAAATCGAATCCGCAGATACAAAAAACGAATGGATCGATTTACAGTGAATCGCATGTTTCAGAGAAATGAGAAGTCAGTCTATAGAAGCTGGGAACGATCTCGTGAAGTTGTGTGTGATGTGCGGCTACCGGATGCTGAAGCTACAAATACGTTTTGGCGCAGCATTTGGTCGGTGCCCATCATACACTCTGAAGGTGATTGGATGGGGGTTGTTGAACGAGCATGTGAAAAAATCACTCCCATGGATAATATTGTAATCGATCATAAAGACGTAGCATGTGCAGTCCGTACGCTATCAAATTGGAAATCTCCAGGACCGGACGGACTGCACAACTTTTGGCTTAAATGGCTACGCAGTTCACATGCTCGTTTGGCTTCTCAGTTCCAATCGGCCTTAGAATCGGGGTCGTTGCCGGATTTTATGACGACTGGCATCACTCATTTGCTCCATAAATCAGGAAGTACCACGGAACCAAGTAATTATAGACCAATTACGTGTTTACCCACGATCTATAAGCTACTTACATCTATTCTGAGAAGCAAAATTGTCAAACATATTGAAACAAATTCGATCATATCTATATCTCAGAATGGATGTAGGAGCGGGGGCCGTGGTACAAAGGAGCTCCTCCTTATTGATACGGCCATCAGCCAACATGCTCGCCGTAACAAGAGGGATCTGATGACATGTTGGATAGACTATAAAAAAGCTTTTGATTCTGTGCCACATGCGTGGCTCTTGAGGGTGCTAGAGTTGTATAAAGTCAATGCTACTTTATGCGCCTTCTTGCAGTCATGCATGGGGCACTGGAGAACAGCTCTTAGCTATCCAGTATGTCGGCAGACCCCGGGTAATTGCGGTGAGCTCATAAGGATTGAGCGAGGTATATTTCAGGGTGACAGCCTGAGTCCTCTATGGTTTTGTTTAGCCATGAACCCTCTCAGTACACTGTTAGAGGGTTCAGGGCATGGCTACAGGTTACGAAGAGGTGGTCGGGAAATATCCCACCTGTATTATATGGATGATCTTAAGCTATTTGCTTCCACCAGATTGCAACTGATAGAGTTACTGAAATTAACTGAATCTTTTAGTAATTCTATCGGTATGAAGTTTGGTGTAGACAAATGTGCGGTCATGCATGTAAAACGGGGAAGGGTAGTGGAATCTGAGGGAATTCAGCTCACGTATTCTACTAATTTACGACCACTTCTCGTAACTGACACCTATAAATACCTGGGTATGTCGCAAGCCTTAGGCATAAATGAGGTGGATATGAAACAATTGCTGCGGGAACGTTTCTTTGGCCGCCTGAAAAAAGTACTAAGTAGTCTTTTATCAGGTGGCAACAAGGTGCGAGCCTGCAACGGTTGGGTCATGCCACTTCTTATGTACTCTTTCGGCATACTCAGGTGGACTCAGACTGAACTTGACGCCTTGGATAGAAGGGTCCGTAGTCTTTTGACCGCACATCGTATGCATCACCCTCGTTCGTCAGTAATGAGGTTGTACATTCCGCGAAAGTATGGAGGTCGAGGATTCCTAAATGCCAAGACCTTGCACAATCGTGAGGTGTACAACCTTAGGGAATATTTTCTCTGTGCTGACAGGGTTATGCATCGCGATGTGGTCGCTGTAGATTCCGGACTCACCCCGCTCTCCTTGGCTAAGAAGAACTGGCGCAGACCTGTAGTACTCAGTACTGATGACCGCAAGAGTGTATGGCAGAGCAAGGAGCTCCACGGAAGGTTCTATCGGGCTTTACATGGGCCCGACGTAGACTTTTTAGCTTCCGTGGCCTGGCTACGTTACGGCAACCTCTTTGGAGAAACCGAAGGTTTTGTCTGTGCAATTACTGACGAAGTTATCATGACGAACAACTACCGGAGACACATCCTAAGGGACGGAACAGTAGACATCTGTCGTGCCTGTCACCGCCCAGGTGAGTCCCTTAGGCATATAGTCTCGGGTTGTTCTCGTCTTGCTAACGGCGAGTATTTGCACAGACATAATCAAGTAACCAGGATCATTCATCAGCAGCTTGCTCTGAAATACGGGCTTGTGGAAGTCGAGGTCCCGTACTATAGGTATGTACCTGAGCCAGTTCTCGACAATGGCCCTATCACACTGTACTGGGATCGATCAATCATCACGGACAGAACTGTTGTAGCCAACAAGCCTGATATTGTGGTGGTTGATCGAACTGAGCGCCGGGCAATGATTGTTGATGTCACCATACCACATGACGAGAATCTCGTGAAGGCTGAGAAGGAGAAGCAGATGAAATATCTGAACTTGGCCCACGAGATCGTTGACATGTGGGATGTGGACTCGGCGATCATTGTACCGATAGTGGTTTCAGTTAATGGACTGATAGCCAAGAGCCTCGACCAACATCTTAAGAGGCTCGCGTTGGATGGCTGGGTCAAGGGTCTGATGCAGAAGGCGGTACTTCTGGATACGGCACGCATTGTTCGGAAGTTCCTATCTCTGGGGCCCTAGCCACTGGCAGTTTGGTCCCTGTACCCGTTGCCAGTGGGTCTACACACTTTTTATATTTTTAAATGTTGTGTTATTTTTTATAATATACTATTTAAAAATGTATCTAGTGATGTTATGTTAATAAATGAAAATAATAATAATAATAATATTTATTTGTATAGAACTACATGTACATCTTAAAATTCGATAACAATCTACATTAATCTAAATGTAACTGTTAAATAAAATAACATGCTTAATAACATACCTCAACACCCTTGGCTACCGGCAATTCAGGTTCATAGCTTTGGGTCGCAGTGTCCATAGAGACGTCAGCGATCATTGTCTCGTAAATATTCTGTGCTACAGTAGCTCTGACCAACACTCTCTTAAGGTTTCTTAATACCGTCATGAAATTATGGCGAGTGACAGGCAAAGCTGAGTTCAAAATGAACCAGCCTTCCTCCTTTAGAGGTACTTGGTAACTCTGTTAGGAATTAAAGTTCACATTAATTATTCACATAGTTATATTCTAAATTATATATTATTAAAATAAAATATAATAACTGCCTCGGTGGTGTAGCGGTAGTGTATGCGACTGCTAATCTAGAGGTTCGGTCCCCGGATCGGACAATGTTATTGAGCTTTTTCCTAAAAAGAAAAATTCTCAGTAGCAGCTCAGAGTTTGGGAAATGTGCCCGGTAGACTTCAATAGGCTCGCCCCCTATTACGTGGGACTTAAATATAGCTGGCGAATCGTGGATGTGTAATACACCTCTGCCTACCCCTTCGGGGAATACAGGCGTGATGCTATATTTCTTTTTTTAAATAATATATACGGTGATCAGAACTATTTTATGTTAATTTATATTGCGTGCAGTGCTGCTCTCGCAGAATACCGTAATAATAATATTTCTGTAATAATAATTACAGATATATGTATGAATCTTAATCAGCGAATGACATTTGCAATATTCTTTTTATAGTTTAAAACTATACCCAAGTATGGTGAGATTGGGAGGGCTATGATTTCAGCATATACCTATGTATGTTTATCTGTCCCGCTAACTTCTGGACTAATTATTAAAAGTATGGTTAGAAACTTGTCCATTCAGGTTTTGTTTAAAATCTTGATTGTACGTTAGCTAAAGGCATAGTTTAAATGCTAAAGGCTATTTGGCATCAATTAAAAAAAAAGCCGCTTAATAGGACGTCAAGTCATAGACATAGCATCACGCCTGTGTTCCCCGAAGGGGTAGGCAGAGGTGTATTACACACCCACGATTCGCCAGCTATGTTTCGGTCCCACGTAATAGGGGGCGAGCATATTGCCGTTTACCGGGCACATTTCCTAACACCGGGCTGCGACTGAGAATCTTCTTTTAACGTAAAAGCTCAATAACATTGCCCGACCCGGGGATCGAGCCCGAGACCTCATGATCAGCAGTCACACACACTACTGCTGCACCACCAAGGCAGTTCAAGTCACTATTAAGATTTTTGATATGGTTTATTTGGCACATTTTGAATATAGGTATATGTAAATACATAGTAGGGTTTTGGTTTTAGAACTTATCTTGTTATGTACTAACATATGTAGGTACATTATTAAACGAGTTACGATTAGTTTATCGTTTTAACAAAACTGAGTTGCACCAGGGAAAAGGTTTGCTAATCTGCAGTGATTAAGATCAATAACTTACGTATGACTTGCTGGATTGGTACTGGTTAGGATTGGTCCAGAAAATACTAATGTCACCTCCATCAAGTATCACATCAGTACCTCGATCGGACCACATATCTTTATCTGAGCTAAATTTCTGACGTAGAGACAGAGTGCCCCCGTATGACAAAACTCGGTTTCCTAAAAAATTTATGCGTTAATAAAATAATGATTTTATGGAAAATCCAAAAGTGCAGGCCTCATACCACAAAATAAAAAAACATTACAACATAAGTTTTACTTAAGTTATAAGTTTCATTTGTAAAGAACTGGTCAAATCTATTTAAATTGCGCAAAAAAATACCGCTTTTTTTACTAATAAACTACTGGTTTTATGTTATTAATACGAAATAGGTAACAATTTGATGTTATTCTGAAGATAATAAATAAAACCCGATCTCGATTCGTCCATTTTTTCGGGACTTATCGTGCCCACATCGTAAAAAATCATTCGAACGTCCACGTAAAATTTTGTTCAAACAATTTTTTTTAAATAGCATTATAAAATTGTTTTTTGCCGAATATAAGATAGATTATTTAAACTATTTTCTTGAAATACATCTACTCATATCGTATAAGAGACAATTGGTGGTGATAGAGTCAGTTTAAAAGCAAAAAATTACTTTGACATGTCGACAGTAGAGCACATAAAAAAAAATCAACCTCACCCGCTTCGCAGTAGATATAAGGCGTGCAATATAGCAACACACTAGTGTACCAAAACTAAATATTTATATACAGTTATCCATACCAGGGAAGATAGGCAGTGACCAATAGAGTTGGACATCAGGTGTAAACTGGAAAGTGTACATGAGTTCGCTCTCTTCGTAGACAGGTATAAAGTTATCCTTGATCACTCGTTCGGCGTTCACATCTGATATAGTATAGCCACCATAGTTTTCACCTAGAACTGGTGCTGCAATGGGCACGCGAGTATAGTGGTTGCCCTGTGAAGTAAATAATTGGTTTAAGTATCATTGCGATAATCTGTAAAAAAGTACCTAAACATGTTACATTTAGAAAAATTGGTTATATTTTTTGCAGAGACAGCCCTGTGGTAAAACTAATGTCACTGATCCCGAGTGCGAGCCATGCATGTTTAAAGTATAAAGGTTTTATAATTATCAGTATGCTTACTTCGTGACAGTCAGTGGTGACGCCGGAACAATAACAACTTAAACAGCCTTCAAGGTTGGCTGTATCAAGGCCAAAGGTGCCTTGTTTACATGTATCGCACGAATCACCCACAACGTTTTGTTTACAGTGACACTTCCCGGCCTCATCACAAGCAATCGTTGTGCCGCGGGGATCACAGCTGTTAAGACAAAAAATAGTAAACTTAAGGTATTTATTAACAGTGTCAGGTTCACATAACCCGAACTAATGTCTTTATTAGTTAGTCCAACCATTTCGGATATTATCTGGAGCAAACCGACAAAAAATTTAAAATTGGTTTTTTGTTGCGTGTTACATATAGGTACCTATATGCATTTAATAATAAAGCTACATTTTAATCCAATAAAGGTTTCTTCAAATTGGGGCACGATTACTAAGCGACATATGACCAGCGGCATATCGAGACTAAGAGCCGGTTTTACCACCTGTTATTAAAGTCCCGAATAGCCTATTTGTCAAATAAGAACTGTCAAACTCATACAACAACTGTCAAAAAACTGAAAATTTAACTGACGAATAGGCTAACCGGAGTTGGTGAAATCGGCACTTAATGTATTATTACAAGAACTCATCATTTAAAAGTTTTAACGAACCACGCAGATCTCTGTAAGTACCTGTGTTATCTATTTAATTGTTTTGTTGAAAAACTTAATATTTTCGATATGAGCTTGGCAATGGATACTGGAAAGTAGGTATCCAATACTTCCAAATAGAAGAAAATTTTAGGACAATTTTTACATTGCTAAATGAAGTAATAAAAAAATTATTATTGTATAATGCTACTCACTGGCAAGGTTCGCTGGTGCTGTTCGGGAAGCCAACGCAATTACCGTAAGGGTCATGAACGTAACCAGGCTTACACTTTTCACAGTGGTCACCATCGGAATTGCCGGCGCAGTTCTATCACATAAACATATAAAAAAAAATATTGTATATATATATATATATATATATATATATATATATATATATATATATATATATATATATATATATATATACCATAGATAACCTGTACTATTATAAAGGTGTAACATAGCTATGTCTGTACATTTAAGATATTTTAAGAAAAAAATACTAATAGGCGTGACTTAACACAAAACGTTTTTTTTTTAATTTTTTGTTTGATTGTCTGTTTGTCTGTTTGTTTGTTCGCATCACGCATAAACTACTGAACGGCTTTTGATGCAACTATTTTTGTTTGATATCTCTTGATTATACTTAACAACTGGTATACATTTTACTACGTAACGTACGTACGTACGTTTAATACGTAAGTAAAAAAAGGTTTTATTTTAACAAACTTTAACGCCTTACCTAAATTAATCAATAAAATGAGTACCTAAATTAATCAATAAATTGTGTACCTAAATTAATCAATAAAATGAGTACCTTAATTAATCAATAAATTTAGTACCTAAATTAAACAATAAAATGAGTACCTAAATTAATCAATAAATTGAGTACCTAAATTAATCAATAAATTTAAAAATGACATGAAGTTTCCAATGTTTCACTTGATTTCATTTTTTTACGGGGCAATCCTCTTACCTATATTTATCAAAATTTCCTATTTCCTAACTGGTGTAAAAATTAATTAATTAAATAATAGGTACTCACATAGCACACACCGGTCTCTGGGTGGCACATGGTCGCTTTACCGTTGCATTCACATGCATCGCAGTGCTCCAAGTAAAGACCAGAATAACTCCTGTGAATCGTATAATATATTAATATAGAGTACATGGATATTATTTAGTCATGATTACATTACGCACACTTTTGATATATAAATAGAAAATGCAGAGCAACCAAGGTTTCTAAATAAAAAATAATCTCAAATAGTTATGTAATCATAGTTTTAAAATAGTGATGCTTTGGGCGGAGATCGAATCCATTTCACACGTAGCTAGACAATTACATAACCCGTTGCTATATGTATATACGTACATACTTTTTATAGTAATATGCCAGCAATTTAAATACAGTACTTATGATAGTAAGCGGCTGCCAAAACCTACAAATGAGCAACACCAGGGTTATTACATGAGGTGAGAATGAGAAAGAAATAGATATATGAGTGGCATATTAATACGCCTACGTAAATGTGAGCAAAACCAAAGTAATGGTTTTTGTAAGAGAAGAAGCCAGAACAGATGTTAGAATAGCAATAGGAAATGGTGTGCTAGAACAAGTGGATGAATTTGTATATCTTGGATGTGGATTCAGTCGGGATGGAAGGTACACCACTGATGTAGAGAGAAGAAAGTGAATGCGGGAAATAGAGTGAACGGAGCACTGGGACAACTTCTCGGCAGCCACCACTTCAGCCAGAAGGCACGTGTCGCAATACACAACGCAGTGCTTGTCCCAACGTTATTATATGGAAGCGAGAGTTGGGTATGTACAAAGGAGCATGAGAGTAAAATCAATGCAGTCGAAATGCGATCTCTGCGGAGAATCTGTGGAGTGAGGCTGACTTACTGCATTCGTAACAATGATGTAAGAGAGCGAGTAGGTATGAAAGATAGTATTGGTATAAAGATGCGAAAGGGAATGCTCCGATGGTTCGGACATGTGGAAAGAATGCCGGACGAGCGACCGGCTAAGAAGATATACAATGCGAAAGCGAAAGGATGTAGGTACAGGGGGAGACCGAGACTTACCTACCTAGACCAAATTGGTCATGTATTCAAGGAAGGTGGAGTCAGGAGTCTCCGAAACCGGCGAGCGTGTATGAAGAGAGTTATGAATGTTGAGGAAGCGAAAGATGTATGCAAGAATAGAGCCTCTTGGCACTCTGTTCTCTATGCCTACCCCGCAAGGAAAATGGCGTGATGATAATTAAGAAAGTATATTAATACGAGAAGAAAGTATACTTATCTAACCTCGTATAACCAGGTGCACAGTCTTCGCAAGAGGTTCCTACATATTGATGTGGGCATTCACACTGTTCTACATGAAAAGCGATAGGGCCATTAGCGTCTTCCTCGGCGATGTCAATACTGGCACTAATAGGTGTTGATAGTTGTGAACTCGAAGCGTATGTAGCCTTAATAAGAATAGTCTTTACGTCAGCTAAAGCCAGCAAAAAGTCCGGGCGAGATATTTCTCCTCCGTCGGGCCTGCAAGACACGTAATAGATTAGTATTTCATCCATCCATCAGCCTTTCATCGTCCACTGTTGGACATAGGCCTTCTTAGCTTTCAAGCTTATCATGGTATAACAGCTATAACGATCAACAATGGTCGGTTCAGCCGTCATAGTTGAGCTTACCTGTACTGTACTACTGTTTCGTAGCTTCACTCCCCGAAATCCCTCTCCAGATACATTAATCATTAATTTTGTAATAAAAAAGGAAACAATCGGTACAAGAGCTATATTATCTTTTATGTTGAACCAAAATATTTACATATTTAAAAACAGTGTTGAGATTGGATAAGTAGTTTCCGAGTTCATCGCGAACAAACAACGTGACACTATTTTATATAGGTATTAAGATTATGCCAACTCACCTTAGCCAGCCGTCTTCAAGTAATGGAATACTGGCATTTAAGAATCCGTCATGAGAAGCACTGAAGTTTCCTTTGTAATGGAAGGTAAGCCTGTTATCCTGTGGAAAAAAAAAACAATTAATATAGTAACCTAGTAGTAGGACCAAGGACTGCAAAGACACAGAGGTAACAAGTTCAATCCTCTGTACAGGGTCCAGACATCGCAATGAATCTCAGACTTTCTGAAGACTTTTCGAAGTTATGTTGTGTATTTATGTATTTGTTCATAAATTATCACTGCTCGGTGAAGGTACACATCGTGAAGAAACCTGCATGCCTGAGAGATATTTTTAGGATACCCAAGAAATTTAATGATGAGTACTGAGTAGGTACTTATCTTTTCACTGTCATCACGATATAATACGAACTTACGATAAGATAAAATAATAAAAGTGTGTGTGTTATGTACACGCGTTAGAAGTTATACTTCTTTGGCGTAACAAGATAAAAATCTTTTCAAAAATGTTATCTTTCGCTATAGTCTACGTTTGTAGAAAAAAACGACACTAACAATAGAAAAAAGGTATTTAATACATTGAAAGTTTTATTATAGCGCATTATCTAGTTAAATAAAGTTTCTTTAAATATCACAAAAAAACTAAAATGTTGACTATAGCTAACTTGAGGGTGTCTAACTCCAGGGTGTCGGATTTTCGTGACGGTGTGCGCGCGCATCGTAAAAATTTACTCTCATCATTTTTCCCTAACGCGCCAAAAGAAGTATAACTTCAAAAACTAAAATGTTGACTATAGCTAACTTCAGGGTGTCGGTTATTAGTGGCGGTGTGCGCGCGCATCGTAAAAATTTGCTCTCATAATTATTCCCTAACGCGCCAAAAGTAGTAGGTATAACTTCAAAAACTAAAATGTTGACTATAGCTAACTTGAGGGTGTCAAACTTCAGGGTGTCGGTTTTTCGTGACGGTGTGCGCACGCATCGTAAAAATTTACTCTCATTTTTCCCTAACGTGTCAAAAGAAGTATAACTTCAAAAATTTCTTCTATTCTTGAGTTTACTTGTTAAGGTAACTTACACTTAAGAGTTGGACGTCAGCAGCGGTATTCCGGTTTCTTGGATCATTGCTCGGTACATTCTTTAACATGTAGCGTAAATAACCTCCGTATGACGTCACTTTGTCACCCGCAAAACTATAACAAAAAAACGTTTAATAAAAAAAAAATATATCTCTAATGATCTTTATTAGCCCAGGCACTCAATAAAGTGCCAACTACAAAATTAAGAAATAAAACGGTACAGCATGAAAAACTCTTGTTGTTTTTGTTGTTGGAAGAGATGATTTTTAGGTTAGCAACAGTTGACACCAATTTTGATTTTATTCTGCACTAGCACTGCAGCAGTCCTAAAGTCAATTTCACCTTAGTTTAACGCACTATAGTAGGCACACATTATATTTATAGGTATGTTAAGTAATACATAATTTACAGTATTCAAAATAAATCATAAATATTGTATGGGCTTAGAAGCTAATTTCCTGATACAATGTTTTCCAAATGCTACAAATTTCATAATAAAGATAATAATTTTTCACAATAGAAGCTTCCAGAGAAAAGCCGCTACTTCCTAGTATTGATAGAATCAATGAGCTGCGGTTTTGACTATGATCACGATAGCCATTGACATCATTTGAAAAGTAAAAACGAATTCATTAGGTTTTTCTTTAATAAAACTACTCACCTCATTGGCATACTCCAGTAATAAATGTTGGAACCAGAGCTGCGCTCGATCTGCCTGACATTAACTTCTCCAAGACTCAATTCAGGGACTAGTTCAGTTTCCGTTGGAGCCGCGTATCTCACTGAACCGCCCAGACTAGTTGGTGCACTGTTGTAAATCTTAACTTGGTCAACAATTTGAGGCACGTTAAACTGAGCGCTTATAGTTCTTCGCCTGTAGCTACTGCTCCTGCATTGCTGCGTTATACCAGTACAGAAGCAGGTTGCACAACCTTGTCTGCAAGCAATGTTTTAGGTACAGAATAACTTACAAAATAATTATAATATGCATAAAAAAATGACTACTAATATCAAGCTACTAAAACACCATACTCTTGTTGAAATTAAATTTATAAAAAACAACAGCATCACGCCTGTATTCCCCGAAGCGGTAGGCAGGGGTGTATTTCACACCCACGGTTCGCCAGCTATGTTTAAGTTCCACATAATAGGGGGCGAGCCTGTTGCCGACTACCAGGCACATTCCCAAACTCCGGGCTGCTACTGAGAATTTATATTTTTACGAAAAAGCTCAATAACACTGTCCAACTCGGGAATCGAACCCGAGACCTCATAATTAGCAGTCGCTTACACTACCGCTGCACCACAGAGGCAGTCATTATTAAATTTATAAGTGGCTCATTTAAATAAATACCTAAAGTCGCTAGACAGGAAAAATGAATCATGCTTGCACTGATCGCAGTAACGTCCTTGCACGTTGATTTTGCACACGCACTCATCTGGCGGCCTAATCGACTTGGTGCCCATTGGGTTGCAGTTATCACTCTGTTTTGGTTGACAGGTATTTCCAGGGAGCATCGGGTTGCCCTCGTAGCCGGGAGCACATTCTTCGCAGTGTTGGCCTTCATAGCTGTGTTATTTATTTTGTGATAATTTAATACATAATATTTATTAAAATACAGAATAGAGATTTAGCACGGTTTTGGTATTTATTGCTTGCAATTTTTTTCGCTAATGTATGCCGTGGCGAACTAGGAATAAATAACTTATCTGATTCCAGTTTATGAATACCGTAATTTTTGACAAGGAACTAAAATAAAGCTGAAGATCTGGACTAAGCGACATACGGCATTCAAATGTGTAGTAAAGGCAATTTTCTTCCATTGCGATAGATGCTAATGTCCAAAGAATACACCTAATTGAAATAAAGTAAGAAATAAGATGCTTACCCCGGGAAACAGTCACAGATTACAGATCCATCTGGACCCAGAGAACAAGTTCTTGCGAACTGATTCTCTCTATTGGTTAGGGGACAGGGACAAGGTTTGCAAGGTAAACCTCGGGATGGATCTCCGTATGTTCCTGGTGAGCATTCTTCAGCTTCACATTCTCCAAGCCATGGGCCAACCTTCTTACGGACAAAACCGGGAGCACATTTCTAAAATAATTAAAAAATATCGCATATCATTATAAAGGTAGGTATCTAATCTTAGTGTCATCAAATCATCAACGTAACTAGCCACTTATAAAAACTTCATCTTATTAATGCTACAAAGAATCTTCATATAAAGGTTTAATTACCTGACATGAAAGTCCTTCATAACCGGAAGGACAAGTGCACTCTTCAACAAGGCTAGCTGCTCCAAGACCTATATTAAGATGGTCAGCTGATTCCATAGCAAAGTCAGTGATATTCACACCAGCGTTGTTTAAGTCCGCACGTAGTAATATCAATTGAATGTCATCCAAACTGAAAAGAAAATAAGCAAATCATGAGAATGTATTAACACTGTATGTGACTAGAGCCTTTTTTTTTCTTTTTTCTTGTATGTAGTGGCAGACGAGCCACGGCCCATCTGATGGTAAATGGTAAGCGTCGCTCATGGACTCAACTATACCGAGAGTATTGTCAAGTCGCTGCTCACCATTTCATTTCTCCAGCTACAGCCAAAACGCAACGATGTGCTTCATGACCGGTCACACGGGAGATGGTGGTACCAACCCGCTCGGGCCCGATACCAAGTGAGTACTCCCACTTAGTACCCAGCCCTACCACCAGTCATGCAATGGATGATAATTGCTTACTTTGCTTAGTCGCCTCATACGACACCCGTGGGAAAGAATAGGGTGGTGACACTTGTATTCTTAGCCCAACACCACACGTACAAAAAACTTGTCCAAACTAACAATAAGATGCTAACTAACGCTGTCAAAAAATGCTTACG
Organism: Leucoma salicis; assembly: GCA_948253155.1. Lineage (NCBI taxonomy): Eukaryota > Metazoa > Arthropoda > Insecta > Lepidoptera > Erebidae > Leucoma > Leucoma salicis. The sequence continues at coordinate 27,065,768 of OX411803.1, forward strand.
AATATTTAAACGATCCACAAAATTTACGGGCAGAAAAGTTCGCTACTTTTGGATTGTGCATTCTAGAAAATGAACTTTAGTTTGTGAGTACGACAGGCGTACACGAGTATTTACAAAAAAAGTAATATATGTATTATATCCGTAATCTGGTACCCATAGCACAAGCGTTAAGCTTAGTTTGGGACAAGAGGACGTTATGTGAAAATGTCCGTGAATATTTATTTAATTTTAAAATGTATATTACATTTTATTAATTTTATCGTATGGTGAACTTCATTGAAGTCATTTTGTAATCATAATCTATTAGATGTTTTTTAAACTTACGCCATCATGATGTCTTCTCTAGTAACTGGAACAATCCTGTCAGGATATTTGGACCAGCTTTCTGGAGTAAAGCGAGCTTCGACATCGATTTCTCTTGTACTAGTTGCTCGGTTTATATGGAACAAGTTCCCATATTTAGACTGCAAATAAATTTTATTATAATGATTTCTTTATTGTGGTATGTGATTTATAATAAAACTAGCCATAACATTACGTACCAACCTCTACTAAATGGGGTGGCCAGTAATATTAATCAAAACATCATATTTTTTGTTCAAAATCGGGGCGTCTAGTAGATGTTTTTTAGAAACTTTCAAAGTGTCAAACTTCAAAATGTCTTTTCTGTTTTTTTGTCTGTACATTGTAACTATGTATCAAAAAATAAAGAGAGAGCTGGGGGGTTAGACGAAATCTCATATCTCAAAATCGACATCGTATCGTGATCACTGTTATTGGTTGAGAAATCACCATGATTGGCCAACGGATTATTGTGACACCATACGTCGGTTTCTCAACCAATCACAGTGATCACGATATGATCGACATTTGAGATATTAGATTCCGTCTAACCCCCCTGGTTATCTGTTTATTTGTCACACATTTTTTTAAGTGACTGAACGGGTTTCAAGGATTAGAACACAGTGCGAAAATTCACGCGTTTTATAAAGGCTTTACGGGTTGACAAAGCACAGGTTAACTTGGAAGAGAAAATAGCCTTTATTTAATCTAAAGCAGATAATACCAGGAAAAAATCTATGCTTGTTTGAGCTCTAATACTATATCTTATAGCCTAAAGAAAATGTCTGTACCACAAAAACAATTAAAATGAAAGTCTACATCTAACATCTACATGTACCTTATATATAACAGAGAAAATAAAGATTTATTAATATTTATATGGCTTTTCAGTTAATCAAAAGTAGAAATTACCTTAATGATGATGGCCGCAGCAGTGTCGTCGATACCATATACTTGCGTTTGTGGTGACAATGTGTATTTGATATATCCTCCATAGGACTTGAGTTGATTACCATTGTAAGATTCTGGTAGAGTCAAGTAGGGGTGCGAGTTGGACCGAGATGACACGTCTCCAAATTTCGTGACCTGAAGTCAGTTAATTTTATTGAAATGAGAAAACAAATACCTAAAGTAATAAAATATAACTAGTTTTATTATTATTTTAGGTTAAATATTAAAACAATAAAGAACAATGTAATTTTATTTCGGACACGGCGACCAGTGTTAATAGATACGAGCCATGTACGCAGGCGATGTTATAAAACACGAGTGAGAAAACAAACACAAGTAACTTAGAGTCCGATTGGATGGCATTTTGACACGACCGGAAAGAGATCAGGAGCAGGATCTACGACTGTGCTTTCCAAGAAACGAGGGTCAAACATCGAAAAAACAGCATCACGCCTGTATTCCCCGAAGGGGTAGGCAGAGGTGTATTACACACGCACGACTCGCCAGCTATGTTTAAGTCCCACGTAATAGGGGGCGATCCTATTGACGTCTACCGGGCAAATTTCCAAACTCCGGGCTGTTACTGAGAATATTTCTTTTTAGGAAAAAGCTCAATAACATTGCCCGACCCGGGGATCGAACCCAAGACCTCATGATTAGCAGTCGCATATACTACCGCTACACCACCATCGCCTACCTAACTCTTATTTTTCTTATTTTGTCTATGGTGGCAGACGAGCCACGCCCGACCTGATGATAATGGTAAGCATCGCTCATGGACTCAACTACACCAAGAGTATTGTAAAACCGCTGCTCACCGTTTCATTTCACATATATGAAATGAAATAATTGATGGTCATATGCTACAAGCAAAACACGCCGATGTGCTTCATAGCCAGTCACACGGGAGATGGTGGTACCAACCTGCTCGGGCCCGATAGCAAGTGAGCACTCCCGCTTGGTACCAGCCCTACTACCAGTAATGCAATTGGTGGTAATGCAATTGGTGATAATTGCTTTCTTCCCTTAGTCGCGTTGTACGACATCCATGGGAAAGAATGGAGTAATGATACTTGTATTCTTAGTCCGTCACCACACGGACAAAAACGGAAAACCCCAATAAGTTTTTGCTGGCCCAATCCGGGAATCGAACGCGAGACCTCATAATCCGAATATAATCCATAGACCACTGAAATGAAGCCGAATATATAGACGACGGAATGACTTCAAAGAAAAGTTGCGGGCAAAGGCTAGTCTATACTATTATAAAGCTGCAACAGAGCTATTTGAGAAAATAAAACGGTTCGGATTATGTTAGAGAAGGCAAAAAGTAACAAGACTAGCTTGCATATGGTCTTTATAGACTTGGAGAAAGCTTTCGACCATATCCCACGCAATTGAATATGGGAATGAGACAGCAAATGGTACCAGAGCACTACATTCGCCTTATTCAGGACATGTATAAAGCAGTTACTACCCCAGTCTTAAGTCCAGCCGGTAAGGGAAAATCATTTGAGATAAATGTCAATGTGCACCAAGGTTCGACGCTAAGCCCAATACTTTGTAACACCACTTTGTAGATTATGCTACAAGACACTGTCAAACAGCATTGTCCTGGAACATCCTCTACGCTGATGATGTAGTCCTAGTCGCAGACACTGTGGAAGAACTCCAACAAAATTTAAGCAATTGGGTTGAAGCCGCAAGAAGACGTAATATATGTCATGTGTTTTCGACGGCAACACTTGCTCAAATGACATTCAGATCTCTATAGAGGCTACCCCTATACCCACAGTGGCTCAATTCAAATACCTAGGTTCAGTTGTTAGCAATGATGGCAAAATCGACAAAGACGTTACTTATAGAACTAAAACTGGATGGGTGAAGTGGAAATAACTCACAGGTGTTATGTGCGACAGAAATATGCCCCTCAAAGTCAAAGGCCATTTGTATAAGACAGCCATCAGACCTGTGGTTTTGTACGGGCCTGAGTGCTGGGCAACAAACAAAGAACATCTGAATAAACTGCACGCGACTGAAATGCGCATGTTACGCTGGTCAGTGGGTGTATCACTTCTGGACAACATCCGTAACGAGTACATAAGAGGAAGCTTTCAGATTGCCCCGATCGTTGAAAAAGTCACAGAGAAGCGTTTGCGGTGGTATGGACACATTCAAAGACGCCCAAAAGACCATATGATGAAGCTAGCCAACGACGAAACGCTCACGTGGAAGACCACCCGCCACTTGGTTGACGACGGTTCAAAAGGACCTAAAGAAAGCCAACCTTGATGCCTAGATCGCGCTGAATGGAAAAGACGGACAAGGAGGGCCGACCTCAAATAAATGGGAAAAGGCCTAGACAGAAGAGAAAAAATACTTTATTTAGGCTATAAGGGCGTGTCTAAACACAAAACTATTTGTTTTAGATTTTTTGTATTGTGTGCTTATCTATTTGTTCGTTCGCGTTTCACGCAAAAACTACTGAACGGATTTCGACGCAACTTTTTTATTTGATAGCTCTTGGTTAGACTTAAAAACTGATATGCATTTTATCCCGCTTCTATAGAGGTGCCCGACCTGAGATATAACCTAAAAACTAGCATTTGGCTGCGGCGGACCCGCGGGGAATGATAGTATTATATAAAACTATAATATAATAATTATTATCGGTAAATACAATGCGAAAAAAAACTGTGTTATATTATAAATTTACAACTTACAGTGGCGCCGTTCCTCATTGGTTGGTAGAAGTATTGGTTTGTGATGGGCTCTGAATCGATATTCACATTACCATTGGGTGATACTGTGATGCCGATAAGTCTGGTACCTCCCTCGCCTAAGGGCACTGGCATATTGTACGTGAATAGATCTGCACTGTGGCATTGCGTTGATTTTCCGAAACAGAAGCAATTAATGCATTCGCTTGGGGAACGAGCTTCACTGTAAAGAAAAATTATTGATATGAAACATCTAATGCATAATGGAGGGAGGGTAAAATCGACTGTTAGCGTGGCGACGTTTTTATTTTACTTGTCCCATTTCAAATCTTGCAAGTTAAATTTGACACACTTCCCGGTTTCCGATTGAGCTGAAATTTTACACGCATGTGTATATCGCGTGACAATTTAATATTATGATGAAATGGAGCTAATCTGATGATGGAGCTGGAAGGTGGACATAGGAACTCTATAATGAAGTCTGTCTCTATAAATATGGTCTGTAATGAAAAGACGCAACCGCATCGAGTTTGGAATCGTTTGATTCATCTTGATGAGTACTTTGTTTTTAGATGGTATCCAGGGTCTGATGATGGAGCTAGAAGGTGGCCATGCGAAACTGTAATTAAATGGCGCAACTCCATGGAGTTAGGGCACGTTTGAAATTTCTTGACTTGTAAATCAGTCCTAGATGATACCCAGGGTCTGACGATGGAGCTGGAATGTGGTCACAGTAACTCTGTAATGAAATGACGCAATCCTATCGAGGTCTTGAGGAGTACTTTGTCAAGTTATACTAACATGGATTTAAGCCGTAGCCCACCACACTGGTATAGTTATAGTCTATCTATAATAATATAAAGCTGTAACAGAGCTGTGTCTGTACATTTAAGATATTCGAGAAAAAATGACTGTAATAGGCTATATAGGCGTGTCTAAACAAAAAACATTTTTTTTAGAATTTATGTCTGTTCTTCTTTTTGTCTGTTGGTCTCTTGATTAGACTTAAGATAAAATGTATACCAGATACATTTTATTCCACTACTATAAACGGATCTAAGATATAACCTAAAAACTAGCTTAGTTTTACTAGGCTAGTGTCACATAAATTTATTAAATCGATTCACTCTATATTACAACTTAACCTTTTCCTTTGCAGTACGTTCGTATATAAAAGAAATAATACTCACTTGTTGAAATATCCCCTTGGGCAGAGGTCAGTTTTGTTGACAATTACGATGGCGTCTGGCGTTGCAAATGTTGCACCTTTGTTGTTGATAGCTTCACTAGAATATGCTCCGCTATCTTCAGGCTAAAAATATCACGACGATAGTTAAGTTCCCATTTAAATACTCAAAAGCATTTATAAAACCAGATAAACCTTTCTTACTGTAGTGGCTCAACATGAAACAAATTAAATATACCACACATGAAAACACCCATACGAAAATACTGCATCTTTTGTTTGAGGATTTATTACAACTATTTTAACTAATTTAACAGTTTATGTCTTGTTATTATTAATTTTGCTAAACTATTGATATACACGTAGCATGTATATCAATAATTTGATTACAGTAAGAAAAATTAGATCGGTATGTAGTAACACAAATGTTAGTGTGAGAGACTCGAGGAATTCAGAATATAAATAGCAGCTATTAGGTATTGATGATCGTTTACTGCAAACTCTTTGTGTGATCCCAAAAATTTTTGTTTAGAGTCTGAGCGTACGTTTGTATACGTAAAATTTTAAGTTTGTAAAGTTCCCATGACACAAAGTGTACATAACAAAGTGTTCGTTCATGTCATGCAGAGTCTTTTAGACAAGAACGGAGATATGATTAACAATAAAAACTTATTAAAATTGATGGACTAAACCATGGTAAACTACCATATGACCAAGGAAGGCCACAGTGTCTTCTCACCTGCATATTAGGGCATGTAAGTATTCCGACTCCGTTGTCACTCGTCCACGAACATTTAGCTGGTACGTGTCCCCAGTTCAAGCGCCATGAGATGAGAGGAGTGGGTTCTCCAACGGCTTCTGATCTCAGAATCAAAGTTTCGCCAGGGTTCAGTCTTACATTCGATGGTTGTGGAGGCAACGTTGTTCTGATAGGTACTGAAAATGATTAGAGTTGTAATTTATATTTTATGTATACAGTCAAAACGTTCGATAGGTTAGTATCAATTATTTTGACAAGTGTGTTAAACAAAGCTTGATAATAATTGCTGTGTCTGTAATGCTTTTTAAATAGATAGTGACGTGATTACGATGTATAATTATTTCTAAATTTCTCAAAAAATTAGTCTGAAACGAGATATGAAACAATAAACTTCTTTTAGGCGCAATTATTCCGATATGGCAACACAAGTGGTAAAGATACGAAGTGGCAAAGTTGACATTCGAAAAGAGAGTCAATATCTATAATACTAACAATTTCCAAAACTCCCAGTAAACTTTCTAGATAACCCCGTTTTTCGAACCAAAGAACCAAATGACTGGATTATTATCAGTCACATGAATATTTGAGTGCTTGGACACTGTAGTGTAATACAAAATTATTACCTTAAATAATTATAGATCTATAAATTATTTATTTTTAAAAATAAGCGAAAAGGTAACTTCGCATTTCAATATTCAGCCATAAAAGATTTCACTTATAAATTTACTTACTGCATATACTTTCATCACTGCCGTCTAGACAGTCAGTCTGTCCATCACAATGGAAACTTTTTGGGATGCATTGGTCTCCCGACTTGCAAGCATACTCAACTGGTGAGCACTGTCCTTCTTGCTTCGCTCCGCAGTTTTCCTCGTCAGAACCGTCTCCACAATCGTTGTCAGAGTCGCATACCCATGTTTTAAGAACACACTTGCGGTTGCTGCATTTAAACTGATTTGGTTCGCACATTCCTTCGTAGTCTGTAGGAAAATGTTAAGAGTAATAATAAAACTAATAATAGGCAACGCAAGGCCGCCCAGACCTGGACTCGTTCCATTATCACGACCAACTAAAGCCATAACGACCAATCAATAAGAACATGAATTTAAAGACATCATCCTGCAATAAGGAATAATCCTTGTACCTACCACGGGAGACTTTACACACATACTCGTACAATTGACTCGTAACAACCATTTGTGCATTACACAAAGAGTTGTCCTGTGTGGGAATCGAAACCACGATACTTGGGCGGGATGCCAGTATCTAAACCATTCCGCCATCTGTGCAGTAAAAAATTATTCCACATCATGTGAAGAAATAATAAAATGCCTGTACTAGTGGTTATGTAGCTTTAGATTGATAGTTTTTCAAACTTTAGGCACTAACGTTGACATCAAAGCTACTAAGCTTGTTTGACTGATATTTAAAAGCATGTAAACAATTAAAACATAGAACAAATCTGGGTAGAATGAAGTAAAGATATCTAAAATAATAGCACATTTTTCAATTAAAACTTTTAATAGATATTATGTCTTTTGACGAACGAGCAGGGTTGAACCCGCGCATTCTGAATATCATTCACGTGACATTCACTTGTGATAATCGAATACGATAACACATTTATGGCTGAGAGCGCGACATCAGATGTAGGTATTTGCATAAATTGTTATGACCCGTGGGCCTAGCCATGTTGCATTCTACGATCGCTAACGCTATAGAAAACTATTAAAATGTATGGGAATTTGACAGCTTTAACGATATTTGTAACGCTAAGTCACGTGATAGTCACGCGTTAGAGATGTCAAATTTCCATACATTTTTATAGTTTTCTATAGCGTTAGCGATCATAGAATGTAAGTTGGCTAGGCCCACATACTACTTGTTTTGCGTCCAGAGACGCAAATAGCTTAATATCTTAAATATACAGACATAGCTCTGTTATAGCTTTATAATGGCAGTTATACTCGTAGATTAGTTTACTTCATTATAATACCGGATGTGAAGAAAAAACCTTATTAAAAGACATTAACATAAAGTTTAAGCTAGACAAAGTTCAATATAAATTCTATTCCTTTCCACTTTAATAACAAGTCTATTGAATCTAGTAGGTATATTCAATAATTTACAACAATAACACCTCCCCAAGTGAAGGAAAACCCGTTCTCCCAAACACTGTAAAAAAGACTTGTGACCAACAATAGACCGTACATATATGATATGGAAAAAGAGAAAAAATTATACTCACGGCAATTTTCTTCATCAGAACCATCGTTGCAGTCAATTCTTCCGTTGCAAACACCAGCTTTAGGAATGCATTGGCCGTTTGCACAAGTCGCTTCATATGGCTGACAGGCCTTGAATGGAGGCACATATGTAACCGCTACAAACACGAAAACACTTATAAATATTGCCGAATTCATAACAATAAACAAGGGATTAGAATGTATCTCACTCAAACGTATCGACATCGCACGTGTAATTGTGATTGGTTGAGAGATCCCCGTGACTGGCCGAAGGATTACTGCGACGTCACGCGTCGGTTTCTCTACCAATCACAAGCGATACGAGTGTCGCTACGATTTAGTGAGTTACATTCTGCAGGCCCCGTACGTTTAATCAACAAACATGTTACTTACGGGCACTATCAACTTCCAGTGTGACCCTCAGTTGAGAACCGGGGTACCCTATGAAGTCTTCTGCTTCACAAATGTATACGCCACTGTCAGCTTTCTAAAATGGCATAAGATTGTACAATGTACATCGAATTTATTTATTTGAGATTAATTCATAGTAAGTTATACCTACAAACAAATGAAATACTAATATTTTAAGTGTTTGCATTACTTACTATGAGATATTGGCAGTCCTTGTATTGTGAGAGTTGAAAAATTGTAATCATCAATCTCATGAGGTTCAACATCAATACGTCCTCCAATATTATTAATGACAAAACAAAACGAATTCACGGCGCTGCTCTCTCTAGTCAGAAGGTGCTGAACTCCGTGCCGTCGCCCTGCCTACCCAACGGCACCGGCTGGAGTTCCGCTCTGGTCCAAAAACCGGCCCCAGGCTACTCCAGCCCACTCTAGAACTTTGGTACCGTTCTACAGAGATCAACTGAAAGGTATGGAGGAATATTTATACTTACAGTGACTCCAAACATTTCCAATCTTCCTCGAACATCCGTTGATCCCTCTTTGATGGGTCTTCCAATCATACGCCACTTGACTTTGGCACGCTGAGGGCCCTTATCACGGCATTCAAATACCACATCACCACCTGTCAAAACTCATATTAGTAGTTATATGTTTTGTAAGTGAAAATGTCAGCACCCTTGATAATATTGCATTCCAATGAAATTTGTTTTATGAGTTAAGGATTAAATGTAATTATCCACGCGGAACCAGCTGTCAACAACAGTTTTATGTTCATGCAATAAAACCATTTTCGGTGGCAGCATCAACGTCCATCGGGCTAGTGTGATAAACGTAGGTAAAGTGATTGGCTTGCTAGTTCCACGTTGAAATGATCCTTTCGAAGTGGTAACCCCTTTACCAGCCATGGATATTGAACATTATAAAAAGATATTGCTGTTACTAATGTAAATGTGCAGTTAATCTATACAACTGTGTTTCTTATTCTTTTTAATCGTATATTATATATATTTTAATAAATTTATTAAGTATCTACTTAATAGCAACTAATCCTAGACAGAAGAAAATAGGTAAACATGTTTTAAAATACCTATGCAGAATTTTAATTGATATAATTAAGCAAATCAAAAATAGCAGACCAACAGTTGGGAGGGGGTTCATATAAGAAAATCTAACGACCTGTAATGTCTTATACGGCCTGTAATGTCTTACACGGCCTGTAATGTCTTATACGGCCTGTAATGTCTTTTACGTCCTGTAATGTCTTATACGGCCTGTAATGTCTTTTACATCCTGTAATGTCTTACACAGCCTGTAATGTCTTATACGGCCTGTAATGTCTTACACGGCCTGTAATGTCTTATACGGCCTGTAATGTCTTTTACGTTCTGTAATGTCTTATACGGCCTGTAATGTCTTATACGGCCTGTAATGTCTTATACGGCCTGTAATGTCTTATACGGCCTGTAATGTCTTATACGGCCTGTAATGTCTTACACGGCCTGTAATGTCTTATACGGCCTGTAATGTCTTCTACGTCCTGTAATGTCTTATACGGCCTGTAATGTCTTATACGGCCTCTAATGTCTTACACGGCCTGTAATGTCTTATACGGCCTGTAATGTCTTTTACGTCCTGTAATGTCTTATACGGCCTGTAATGTCTTTTACATCCTGTAATGTCTTACACAGCCTGTAATGTCTTATACGGCCTGTAATGTCTTACACGGCCTGTAATGTCTTATACGGCCTGTAATGTCTTTTACGTTCTGTAATGTCTTATACGGCCTGTAATGTCTTATACGGCCTGTAATGTCTTATACGGCCTCTAATGTCTTACACGGCCTGTAATGTCTTATACGGCCTGTAATGTCTTTTACGTCCTGTAATGTCTTACACGGCCTGTAATGTCTTATACGGCCTGTAATGTCTTCTACGTCCTGTAATGTCTTATACGGCCTGTAATGTCTTATACGGCCTCTAATGTCTTACACGGCCTGTAATGTCTTATACGGCCTGTAATGTCTTTTACGTCCTGTAATGTCTTATACGGCCTGTAATGTCTTTTACATCCTGTAATGTCTTACACAGCCTGTAATGTCTTATACGGCCTGTAATGTCTTACACGGCCTGTAATGTCTTATACGGCCTGTAATGTCTTTTACGTTCTGTAATGTCTTATACGGCCTGTAATGTCTTATACGGCCTGTAATGTCTTATACGGCCTGTAATGTCTTATACGGCCTCTAATGTCTTACACGGCCTGTAATGTCTTATACGGCCTGTAATGTCTTTTACGTCCTGTAATGTCTTATACGGCCTGTAATGTCTTTTACATCCTGTAATGTCTTACACAGCCTGTAATGTCTTATACGGCCTGTAATGTCTTACACGGCCTGTAATGTCTTATACGGCCTGTAATGTCTTTTACGTTCTGTAATGTCTTATACGGCCTGTAATGTCTTCTACGTCCTGTAATTTTTTATACGGCCTGTAATGTCTTCTACGTCCTGTAATTTTTTATACGGCCTGTAATGTCTTACACGGCCTGTAATGTCTTCTACGTCCTGTAATGTCTTATACGGCCTGTAATGTCTTCTACGTCCTGTAATGTCTTATACCGCCTGTAATGTCTTATATGGCCTGTAATGTCTTACACGGCCTGTAATGTCTTATACGGCCTGTAATGTCTTTTACGTCCTGTAATGTCTTATACGGCCTGTAATGTCTTCTACGTCCTGTAATTTCTTATACGGCCTGTAATGTCTTACACGGCCTGTAATGTCTTCTACGTCCTGTTATGACTTATACGGCCTGTAATGTCTTATACGGCCTGTAATGTCTTATACGGCCTGTAATGTCTTATACGGCCTGTAATGTCTTATACGGCCTGTAATGTCTTACACGGCCTGTAATGTCTTATACGGCCTGTAATGTCTTATACGGCCTGTAATGTCTTCTACGTCCTGTAATGTCTTATACGGCCTGTAATGTCTTATACGGCCTGTAATGTCTTACACGGCCTGTAATGTCTTATACGGCCTGTAATGTCTTACATGGCCTGTAATGTCTTACATGGCCAGTAATGCCTTAGATGGCCTGTAATGTCTTACATGGCTTGTAATATCTTATACTGCCTGTAATATCTTATAATGAGTTCATCAAATTAATTTACATTTGTATTTAATAAGTTATTAGAATAATGTAAGACATTTCTGTACAAATATTGTAGATAATATATTTATGATTGTGACCAAGCTCCTGTCCTTTTTTTGTAGGTAAATGTCGTTTATAAATAGGTCTCTTCCATTGTATTGATTAATAAATGTAATCTACTAACTGCACAAATAACCGTATATCACAAATCTTACATGTAGATAGATACCAACTACATAATATTCAGCTCCCTTGTTTTGCTTGTGAGTTAATAACAAGCACACCCCATTACAATAATGTTTCTACGTATTACGCAATAATTAATCATATAATATTTGCCATGCAAACTAAATAAACCAAATTATTGTATGAAACATGATTACACCAATGAAATAAGGAATGTTATATTATATGTATTTGTTTCATAATATATTTTATGTATTTATTTCACATTTTGATACTGTCGCAAATATGGAATTCCTCTATAGCGTGATAAACTGCTAAGTTAGTAAAATAGTTTAATAAGAACTTATTATAATAATGTCTTCCTGTGAATAAATTATTAAAAATTATAACACGTATTATTAATGAAGCTATTTTTAAGTCCATCCTGTGAACAAAATATTATAAATGTAGCTTGTACGATTTATGAAATAGCATTAGGTACTGTCATGGAAAATTATTAAACAAATGATAGAATATATTGTAATTATTTATCTTGCATTTAATAATTGACGCAAATATGGAATTCCTATATAACGTGTTAAACTACTAAGTTAATAAATAGTTTAATAAAGCTATTTCAAGTCCATTCTGTGAACAATATTATAAATGTAGCTTGTATGATTTTTGAAATAGCATTACAGTCACTAGTTTTATTCATTAAGCTGTTTTAAATTTATGTTATTAAAACCCGTTAGGTATAAATATAATAATTATTTCAACCCAAGATGAATATGAGGCAAACAGTATTAATAAAAAGTTACTTAAACCCATTGTTAAGATAATTTGCCCATTAACTTTAACAGGCAGACCGACTCACCAGCGTTAGCTGTTCCGCCACCATGAAAGAAATAACAACACGTATTATTATAGAATAATAGATTAATATAAATATAACAGTGATTTATACGATCTTCATTGACCCGTGTAATATGTGGTTGGGTTTTACACCATTCTTGAACTTTAGGCACTAAGCTTGGTTATAACTAGCTTACCTTATTCCTAATAACATTAAGTTGTATGGAAATAAACTTACCTAAGCAGAGTAACAAGGAATAAATAATTCTGAGTGTAAAATCACAGTAATAAGCAATATACCTACACAAGCAATTTGAAATCACAGACTGGTCTCTGGACTATCAGTTATGTAGGATAAGTTTTAAAATAAAATTACATCATATATTATTAACTTATTAGTAAGCAAACCATCAAAATCAAGTTGCCATCCATCAGTTAAAATTTTTTATAGCAACACGTAGCTGTATGTATTCCTACGATAATATCGTGGATGATTTTACAAAATATGGATGGATGCATGTGTGACTTTTACGAATAGGTGTAATAAATTTTAGGTAATTTTCGCTTGTCCATGCCTTGGAAAATCCTTAAAGTCATTCCTCTCAACTATCATTTACATCTGTGACAGTCGTTATGGAGTTTCAGAAGTCTAGCTGATCTTCTCTTAGAGCATCATTATCCAGTTGAGTTGCGGAGGTTAGAGCCCAGATTAGACTAAATCATGTTAAATAAAAAAATAGATACTAATACAATTGGGACTGGAAAGGGTGAGTACATTGATATAAGAGTTGTGTTTTATGGCATTTTAGTAGAACCTCACCTGATTTCTCCTTCCTTTTTTGATAAAATGTAGAATATTGCAAATTGCTTAAACAGTTATCATACAATTAGGTATATTTGTATGGAAAAAATTTAAAATATATAAGTCAATCGTAAAACCTCTCGTAATATACATAATTATTATAGATGATAATGTTGAGATTGATGTTTGGTGTGATGGGAAAGGATATCAGAAAGGAGTATATTAAGAAAATTTAAAAGTGGATTCAGTGACAGAGCCAGAAGGTAAAGGGCAATAGGTTAGCGTGGTATGGGCATGTGATGAAGAGGGATGAATGCCATATAGCTCAACGAAAAGTTAGGCATGACGGTGGATGGACGGAGAGCAGTTGGTGGGCTTAAGAAAAGATGGATGGATTGTGTGAATGAGGACATTGGAAAGGTAAGAGTAAATGCTGAGATGAAGAATAACAGAAGGTAGTGGAAAAAAAAACATGTTGCGACGACTCTATATGATGCGATTCATGTTTGAATTACGTAAATATATATTATGCGCTTTTACACGCTTATTCCTGAAACTGCTACTCGTACTAGTCAGATTTGAAATAATATTTTTAAACGGGGCTAGAATAATTAAATAATGTCTGCCACTGTTTAAAATCACAATGAGATCCTTATGTTCTCTTAAAATATTGGTATCAGATGGTGCAGAGAATTTTCAAATAACCAGTGAAGTCATATCTTCAATAACATGGACGAAGTCAACCATATGGTATACTAAGTAATTTGTTAAAAAAAAATGTAACCATTAAGCTCACCGTATCTAACTATTTGCGCCGCAGGACGAGTCTCCAATTCCAAAGCAGGGGGACCTGCAGTGTGAAAAATAATATTTAATTTTGAATTAGTAACATATACGAGTATAATGAAACGACAAATCGTCCAACATACTAACCATTTGTAAAAATGTATATTTATTATTATTTTTTTTTTTTTTTGTTATATTAAAAGCTTTGAATATATTATTAGATGAGTACAGATACGATGTACAAGCTTTCTTCTTGTTATTATTTTAAAAACATGAAGGAAAGAGATATTCTTTTCCCAACTTTAGTTATAATTACATACAAAATGATTATAAACTGCCAACTTTTGTCTAAAAAAGTGGTAATAATGTGAAATTATTAGTTGTTATGTTTAGTTACCCAACTTGTTATTTACATACTCTATAAGTGAAAAAAATTCTAAAATAATGTTTGGGAGCGTTGTATTTTTTTTAATTTAAAATATAATATGCATATTATAAGTATTTGGGACTTATATGGATATAAAATACGTAGGTATTTTATTTTAATAGTAAATTATCTTATCGCCACGGTTAACTGCCTCGGTGGTGCAGCGGTAGTGTGAGTGATTGACTCTTCGGGGTTACAGACGTGAGACTATGTTGTTTTATCATGTATTGACGTACAGCACACACCTCTGACTTTTTTTACAAAAGATTGATAGAGCCATCTTGAAAAACTATAGACCCATCTCACTCTTGAGCGACGTCTATAAGTTACTTTCGAGGGTCATTACAAATCGACTCGCGCGCAGGCTCGACGACTGCTAGCCTCCCAACACTCAACAAGCCGGTTGACGAAAAGCCTATAGTACCATAGATTATACTATATACACCAGATAAGGTATACAGAAGATGGATTAATATAATAGGCCTCTGTATGTGGCAATTATGATACTATGAGAAACCCTTTGATTTTATCGAAAATTGGGCGGTGTTTCAGTCCTTGTAGTGGTGCCAAAATATCGTTGAAAATGCTTGTATAGAAACGCCACAATCCACCTTCAGAACAAGTACGAAACCGATCTTATAGCAGATAAGTTTTATATAGGGAGACATTATGTCCCCGAAACTCTTCACCACTGCGTTGGAAGATGTCTTCAAGCTTTTGACTGGACTGGATTCGTCATCAACATCAATTGCTAATACATCAGTCACCTTCGATATTCAGACGATATTGTAGACACGCTAGAATCACTAAGGGACCTTGGTAGCATACTCGATGATATCAGTAGGTTCTCCCGACTAATGGGTCTAAAAGTGGACATGGACAAGACGAAAGTCATGTATAATGTCCATGTCATTTCAGCACCTAGTCGGATATGCACTTCTCGAGGTTGTCAATCACTATGTCTACCGGGGGTAAATAGTCCAGTTGGGTAGGCATAACTTCGAGGAAGAGGTCAATCGACGAATCCTTGACTGGGCAGCGTTTGGGAAGCTTTTAATTCTTGAAGCAGGCTGCTTCATTTTATTACTACCAAACTTAGGTTCGGACATATAAAATAGGTTTTTGCAGGCAGTATACTGACCTGTATACAATTATAATTATTTCTATAATATGGAGGTTGCTATTTGTAAACTTTGTAATCAATTTTTAATATACTCTTAATAAAATATCTCTGAATGTTGGCCTTGTACGAATATTAAAGCTCAAAGTCGCTCAGCGTGCCATGGAGCGGCCTATGCTCGGTATTTCACTACGTGATCGAATTTGTAATACGGAGATATAGGCCACATCGCTTGACGAACCGACAACTGTTGTGGAAAAAAGGTTCTCGAGTGGCGACCACGTATCGGACATCACCGATCAGATAGACAGACGATCTGGTCAAAGCTGCGGGGAGCCGTTGGATGCGGTCGGCACAGAACCGCTCGTTGTGGCGTTCTCTTGGGGAGGCCTATGTCCAGCAGTGGACGTTGAAAGGCGGATGGATGGATGAATGCAACCTGCTTGAAATTTAACATAAATTGTGTTCAATATTTTATAAGAAGTATTTGTTGAACAGATATCTTTTAGGTAATTTCTAATATAATACGCTTATTTCAATAACTCCCAAACATTATATTATATGATATATTGTAAGGTACCTAGTATAAAACTATGTGATCTTTTTAGAGAACTGGAAGCCTTTTTAGGTATGTTATTAGTTATTGATTACAGCTTTGTTATCGAATTCTTACTGTTGGGGGGACAATCGAATTCATCACTGGAGTCGAATGGACAATCTATATGACCATCACAGCGACGGACTGCGTCTATACAAGGACCATTTTCACAACGCCACTGGCTGGCGTTACAGACACCTAAAGTTTAAATTGAACTAAAGACACACATCAACAAAATTGAAGCTTCGTATTGCGTGGGCTAAGAATAGAATATTATATCCAATTTTCATTCAAATATTTCCATCCATCCATCAGCCTTTTTACGTCCACTGCTGGACAAAGGCCTCCCCAAAAGAACGCCACAACGAGCGGTACAGGACCGCTCGTTGCGCTCATATTTATGGGGGAATAGTGCCGTAATCGCCACGCTTGGCAGGCCAGTTGGCGATCGCAGTGGATGTTTTTAATACTCGAAGGAGTGCTGCTACCCACTCCCCAGGTATTCCCTTAGTCGGCTCTTACGACTCCCATAGGTGGAGAGGGGTGGGACAATTCTAAAGCCGGCCCCTCACGGCAATTCAAACAATTATCATATTTAAAAAAAAAAAGTTTTTACTTACGTTCACCACGACGACCAGGTAATCCAGTAAGGCCGCGGTTATCTAGAAAAATATAACAATAAATTAAAGTTGCAAATTTGTTTCTTCTATACTATTATAAAACTGTAACAGAGCTGTGTCTGTACATTCAAGATATATGAGAAAAAATGGATGTAATAGGCTATACGAGTATAGGCGTGTCTAAACCCAAAACCACTTTTTTTAGAATTTTTGTTTATCTGTTTGTCTGTTTGTTTGTTCGCGCATTAAATACTACTAGACGGATTTTGATACAACTTTTTTTATTCGAAAGGCCTTGGTTAGACTTAAAAACTGGTATACATTTTATCTCGCTACTATATCGGGAACCTGAGATATAACCATAAAACTAGCTTTTGGCTGCGGCGAAGCCGCGGGCAAAGGCTAGTTTGTACATAAATCTATTTGCTAACCTCCACTACCACTTCCAGCTCCACCATCTGAAACAAAAATGTCTCCATTAAAGGGCACTTGAATATTCTAGCTATCACAAACTTTATGAATTACAATATTTGAAAAAGAATATATTGTTATTTGAAAATGTATTGTAACTTACAGGCGCCGCTGTCAGGATATCCACTGTTCGGAATATTCCATCTATCATTCTCTTGATTGACTGTAAAAAGATTTTCAATTAATTAAGTTTGTTTTCAATTATGTATTTTAAAGTTTGGGTACCAATCCATGCAATGCTGTCCCTTGGAATAACGTGCGTTTTAAATATCAAATATCTCGTGTCCACTTACGGCCGAATACTGAAACGCTACTCAACTCCGTCACTTAGGTAAAGGCCTCCTATATATAAGCATCCGTCAAATTTAATTGGTATACACAAACGCCACTCAAGTAATTTGAAACCGTGATTAACTAAGCAGTCCTCAGATGTTTACATCATGGCAACACCTACCCAGAAAGTAAGTTCTCAGTTACCAAAATAAATAACTTGGTGTCGTGTATTCATTTTGCCCATACATAATTGAACAAACTGTAAACATAGAACGAAATTTATTACATTGATTCGTGTAACCTAGAACGGAATGCTGCCGAATTGACGGGCGTAAAAGACTAAACTTTTCACACATTAACATGTCAGATCCATCCATCCATCCCTCAGCCTTTTAACGTCCACTGCTGGACATAGGTCTCCCCCAAGGGGGGATAATGCCGTAATCGCCACGCTTGGCAGGTGGGTTGGCGATCGCAGTGGATGTTGTTAATACTCGAGGGAGTGCTGCTGCCCACTACCCTGTTCATTGCCCCGAACGACGGGGTGTGCGGTTAGGAACAAAAAAAAAACGGGTTTCATAGTGCTGCCGAATACAGAGTTCAAAAAGCACAGTTTCTTTGGAAACGCGGAACAGTGCACGAAATTCCACATTATTGTATTTTTCGAAAGCGTCAAGTTTTTCGACGTTTCTTGACTACCTGAAGGTCTTTCGATATCAGAAAGCGATAATAATGATGATAAACTTACTTATCATCACGCCATTTCCCTTGCGGGGTAGGCAGAAAGAACAGAGTGCCAAGAGGCTCTATTCTTGCATACATCTCTCGCTTCCTCAACATTCATAACTCTCTTCATACACGCTCGCCGGTTACGGAGACTCCTGACTCCCCCTTCCTTCAATACATGACCGATTTGGTGTAGGTAGGTGAATCTCGGTCTCCCCCTGTACCTACATCCTTCCACTTTCGCATTGTATATCTTCTTAACCAGTCGATATGATGATAAAGACATTTTTTAATATTTTAATAATAGTATGTAATAGATTTAAGACACGTCGCGACCACACTTAGATTTAAGGGCTACTTAAAACGATTTGACAGTTCACTTGATAGCAAAATGGCGTTGAGTAACGTTTCAGTATACGTATTTTTCACTGAGTGGTGTTTAAGTTGGGCTTGCGCTAAGTTGGACTTATATTTTAAGATATGCTTAAATTTTACTTTTGAGAATGCGAATTTCGGGTTTAGGAGCTACTCAAGAACCTAAGTAGCTGTTAAATATTTGAGTGACGTTTCAGTATTCGGCCCTTAGACTGTTCTTTCCAGCTGCCTGATATACGTATACAACTGTTATCACCGCAAGTCAGCCTAAACTTCAACCAACAATATCTTAAGTCTATGTAGAATAATTGTTAACCCTCTGACTGACCACACAGAGGCTACAATTGACTGAGCACATAATAGTTTGCGCGATAGATGCCAGTAATGGTTGCGATAGTAGTTGCTCGACTTCTACACAATAATCAACGCGTCTAGATAGACGTGGGCGTGATCGATCGTATCGTTCTAGTAATTATTAAAAGAAAAAGCTTGCACTACCACCCGGGAGTGCCAGGTTACACTCAGTACCCCCCACACTACCCTGTCCGTTGCCCCGAATGACGGGGTGTACGGTTAAGTGATTTTTTACGACCTTAACAAAAACAAACAAAAAAAAGGTACACTCGGTGGCATATAGTCTTGTCAAGAACTTATTAATAACATAAATTGGTTACCTCTATTGCCACTTCCAGGTCCACCAGCTGCACCACGATTATCTAAAAAAAATATTAAAATAGTTTAATAATAGAAAGTAGTAGCAGAAAGTACTAATAGTAGAAAGTAGTATAGTTTAATAGTAGTAGCAGTTTAATAGTTGTGCGTATGGTAACAGACTAAGAATACAAGTATCACCACCTTTGGGAAAGAATGGGGTGGTGACACTTGTATTCTTAATCCGTTACTACACGGAATATATTTCCAATTTTTTGCTTAAATATAATAAATATGATTTTTTTGCAAGTATATATTTACTAAGCACGTCAAGTGCTAATTATATTTTATACTAGTCTTTACCCATACGGCTCTTCCGCAGTCAAAAGCTAATTTTTAAGATATATGTATCTCAGGTTCCCAATTAATTAAACTGATTTTTGTAAAACGTCGGGATGTTCGGGGCTCGCTCCACTCCCGTTACGGGTCGGCCCGGCATTGTAGTGCCGCCGGGATCGGCCCACATAATTCTCTTATCAACTCAGACTCACCAGTCTCTAATTGGTAAATGCCTTTATAGAAGTTTGGGTCCGGATAAGAGCTACACAAAAAAGTTTTTTCAGCAGTGACCGACGGCCATTACAATCTCCACGTCACATTTATCTTTGCATTGCGATGGCTTAGCGGTCTAGAGCAGTTGGATTTGTAGGGACTCAGGTTTGAACCCCGCTCGCAGTAAAATAATCTTTTTCCACATTTTCACAAATCACGTGTATATTTATCACGTCACTATTTATCATTGCCAAATGAAGGAAACATTTTGAGGGAAACTGTGAAGTTTTATCAACAGCAGCATCTGTCGACCCTCGCTAGGTGAACGTGGGGGTCCATTCCTGAAATCCCACTGACACAGTCATGGATTGCGAAACCAAAAAACAATCTAATGAAAAATAAAGTTGTTAATTTGAATTAATTGAAATTGCTCATTTAAGAACTTACCAGCGCTGCCGTCGGGGTAACCACTACCAGGATAACCATTTGTCTGACCACCTTGAGCACCTGTAAAAGATTTGAAATGTTTCAGAAAATTTTCTTAGATTTTGCATACATTAAATAGAATGTGTGATGCACACAGATATTTAGTTCGCTGACGTCAGTCAGTCTTATAATTTTCATTTCAAAGATCTTTTTGAATCTTAATCGTATTCTCTTGTTAGGGCCGTTAAGTAGGGTTTTAGGTTATTTTTATAATGCCAAATCGTCTTTGAGGTTTGATTACTTTTTCCGTAATATTAATCAACGTTAAAAACTGTATCCCAACCCTATCCTCTCCTTATTTCCCTCCTGTGCACCTCCTATCCCTTTCCTTGAAGATGGCGACGTGCGAGTGATGCCTCTGTTGTTGCTAGCGTCTATAGGCTACGGTAATGGCTTACCATCAGGTGGGTGAGTTAAGAGTTTTCTCTAATGAGTGATTATTTATTAGAGTTACTACTCACTTCCACTGCCGCCCCCAGGCACACCAGCTACGCCGCGGTTATCTGTAAAAAATCAAACAACGAATTAAAATAATTACGACCAAATTACACAAAATATTATCTAGTAAAATTATAGTTGTGTAGGTGCAAATAAAATTAGGTTACAAAGTTCTCCTAATAAGACATGATTAAAAAGTAATTAAAATTGTAGTTATAAGTATTATTAACAGAAAACGATGATGTTGAAAAACAACTAATAGTTTTTTTTTTATAATTGTTCATAAACCACCAGCTGGCTAAGCTGATAGTTTTTTTAATAATTGTTCATAAACAACAATTGTGCATGAACGAGTGCAGTGATAGACTAGCAGTAAAACCAAGAAGTGCAGAGACAGTGGTATCAAGTTCGATCCCCAGTCCAAGATCCATACTTCAACACGGCACACGCGTTTGACTTTTTGAGATTTTTCTAAATAATGTGTGTATTTGTTTAGATATTATAATATTCACATTTGTTGCCAAGCGTTCTTGAGAATGCCTTGTTTAGAGGCGAAATACGTGTCAAATTTGTGTTCGGATTTTTGCGAAATATTGCAATATTGTGGTTCTGAGGGTTCTACCGTATCGCTGGTTGCGATGGTTGTGTCGCGTTGGTGAGTTTTTTGTCATTATCGTGCATGCCACTTTGCTATTATCACATTCAAAGGAGAAGAGAGTGCAGATTGGCAATCTTAGGTTATTCTGTCCAAAGATAACTGGGATTGACAATCCGTGGGTGATTGGTGGGCTCTCCTCCTAAAATATCCATTCTATAATAATAACAATGGACTTCTGCCATGTGTCGCCTCATTCAATCAATTATATTATAATAATAATAATCGGTGAAGAAAACGTCGCAAGGAAACCTGCAAGCTTCAGAGATTTTCTTCACGACTAACGAAATTTTCCAACACGCACTGGGCTAGCGTGGTGAATTACGGCCCAAATTTTCTCACTGTGACACCTGGGACAGCTTTTACTTCCCTTTTGGGTTAAAAAAAACGAATACAGTAGTAGGGCCATCACGTGTACCACTTACCTCCATTATCACGCCCAGGTACACCAGCTGAAAAAGAACACCTCTATTAGGGGCTTGGATGACATTTCATTTATTTTGATTGTATATGGATTTTATTGGTTTTCAAGCCTAAAAAAATTAATAGATTTGAATGTCATTTCTTTGTTTGATACGCACATGACCGCGGCTTAACATTTAGGTAACTTATGCCAAATTTTTTTTTTATTGTTTCTGTTTATATTGACATAATAAAAGGTAATTTTCTACAAATTAAGCATCCATTCCATATAATTAAGTCTATTTAAAGCAAGACATTTCAAATATAAGTTATCATTGATAAAGAAAAACAACCAAAAGTATAATTATTTAGGTAGCTAGTTTTTAGGTTATATCTAAGGTTCCCAGTATAGTAGCGAGATAAAATTAATGTATACCAGTTTTTAAGTCTAACCAACAAAAAAAAATATTTAAATCCGCTCAGAAGTTTTTGTCTGATGCCTGAACAAAAATCCATCATCCATCCATCAGCGTTTCAACGTCCACTGTTGGACATAGGCCTCCCCAAGAGAACGCCACAACGAGTGGTCCTGCGCTTTTTTGGGGGATAAGTGCCGTAATCGCCACGCTTGGCAGGCGGGTTGGCGATCGCAGTGGATGTTATTAATACTCGAGGGAGTGCTGCTACCCACTCCTCCGGTATTCCCTTAGTCGGCTCTTACGACTCCCATGGGTGGAGAGGGGTGGGACAATTCTAAAGCCGGCCCCACACGGCAAACACCATCTATATAATATACGAGTACTAGTTTTTGTCCATGGCTCCACCGCAAACAAAAGTATTTAAGTAGCTAGTTTTTAGGTTATATCTCTGGTTCCTAGGGTAGTAGAAAGATAAAATTTACCAGTTCTACTACTAACCAAGAGCTAAAAAGTTCATCAAAATCGGTTTAGTGGATTATTATGCGTGATGCGCGAACGAAAAAAGTGTTCTGACACGCCTGTGTAGCCTAACACCCACAGACATTTTTTCTCAAATATCTTAATTGTACAGATACAGCTCTGTTCCATCCATCCATCAGCCTTTCAACGTCCACTGCTGGACATAGGCCTTCCCAAGAGAACGCCACAACGAGCGGTCCCGTCATGGGGGATAATGCCGTAATCGCCACTCTTGGCAGGTGGGTTGGCGATCGCAGTGGATGTTGTTAATACTCGAGGGAGTGCTGCTGCCCACTCCCCCGGGTATTCCCTCAGTCGGCTCTTACGACTCCCGTGCGTAGAGAGGGGTGGGACAATTCTAAAGCCGGTGCCACACGGACAACAGCTCTGTTACAGCTTTATAATAGTTAGAATTGACCTGTTATATGTTGGTTAAATTCCGTGTTAGGACCGTCAGTGGAATGGCTGTATAAAAGAATATTGTTATTTGAACATTTGCTGTGACTTACAGGCGCCACTATCTGGGTATCCACTGTCTGGAACATTCCATCTATCACCTTCTTGATTATCTGGAAAAATACATAAAAAAAATGATATAAACTAAAAGTTTAAAGTACGAAACGGAAAGAGTATTACGAGTATGTGTATAAACTACACCAAACAATTGCATCAAATATCGTTCTAGGCTTAAAGTCTTTCTGGTCGCTGTAAGCTATGTAGTGTATAAAACGCCATATCCCTACACGATACGGATTGCTATTATGATACAAATTTAGATTTCGGATCCTACTTTGCTTATTTGAGTGAGATAGCATTACGCTATTGGCAATGAGTTTCTTAGTTGTAACCTTTGATCAAGATTGAAGATTGTAGCACTAAGTCCGTGTATGGCAGGTACTACTAAAAAAAAACAACTTAAGAAAACGGTTAGTCGTCTGCACCGTTAGTAGTAAAAACAACTTAGTATCCAGCACCATTAGGTACATATAATTATACTTAAAATTCTGTTAGAAAGCGAAATCTTCATTATCTATTACATTGAGACTTTGTTGCATAGAAATTTGCCACCCACACTGGATCAACGTGGTGGAATACAGCTTAAAATTCAGTCAATCTGAAAGGAGACACCCGCCCAATGTTAGAACTGTTATAATGAGTTATGGCGAAATAAAAAAAAGACCGAGACGTCAAAGAGAAGTGTACTCTTCTTATCGCTCTAGATTCAAAGAGCTGCATAAACATTTAGATACCTAATAGAGAAATCCAATAAAATAAAATGTAATATTCATTGCTCATCATGAAGATTAACACAACTACTCTAAATACTATTTCAGTAGTGAGGACTGTACTTACTGCTGGACTCATCAGGGTACCCATTTCCAGGATATCCGCTGTCTGGAGATCCGTTGTCTGGATATCCGCTGTCTGGAGATCCGTTGTCTGGATATCTGCTGTCTGGAGATTCGTTGTCTGGATATCTGCTGTCTGGAGATTCGTTGTCTGGATATCTCCTGTCTGGAGATCTGTTATCTGGATATCTACTGTCTGGAGATCCACTGTTTGGATATCTACTGTCTGGATATCTGCTATCTGGAGATCCACTGTCTGGATATCTGCTGTCTGGATATCTGCTATCTGGAGATCCACTGTCTGGATATCTGCTGTCTGGATATCTGCTGCCTGGATATCTACTATCTGGGTATCTACTGTCTGGATATCTGCTATCTGGATTATTGCTGCTTGGATATCTATTGTCTGGATTATTGCTGCTCGGATATCTACTGTCTGGGTATCTGCTATCCGGATTATTGCTGCTTGGATATATATTGCCTGGATTATTGCTGCTCGGATATCTACTGTCTGGATATCTGTTATCTGGATTATTATTGTCGGGATAACGAGAAGTCGTTCTGTCGGTGGGATTGTATATGTTAGCCGTAGTCGAGGGTATTCTGTTAGTACTGGGGACAACATATGGGCGTTGTGTGGTCCAATTATTATCTATCCGTCCACATTCTGATTCATCTGTACCATCGTCACAGTCCGGATTACCATCGCAGTATACTGACGTAGATATACACTGGCCGTTACGACATTGCCAACTATCGGTAGGGCATGCTGAAAGCAACGGATTATACACTGTAGAATAATTACAAGTAACAACGTGATGTTAGCACCATGCAAGAAGATCCAAATAAAAAATACGCTAAAAACTATTAGAAACTATAGAGCAAAATTTAAAGGGTTGCAATAGATATATTTATAGTATTGAGTTATAGTTTATAGTATTGAGTAGTCTATAAAATTTTATAAAATAAAGGTACAAATAATGATTGAATCTAGTACGTATGCGGTAGTAATTGGTCAAATAAAAAAATCTATATATATATTTTTATTAGTAACGGGGGTAGAGGAGTAAACGGTTCACCCGGCGGTAGGTGGTAACCATTGCTCATGGACTTTGGCAATACCAGGGGTTGAGCCAAGCCGCCGCCTACCGTAAGAAGAGCTCTTCTCAAAACCTCGTTTAAAGAAATACATGTCTTAGCATTGGGGTAACACCGCAGCAGAAAGTTCAAACCAGGGCCTACACGTATGTAGTAAAAAAGAGCGCTGAAAATGAGCAGTCTTGGATGGGATCGTTTCTAGGTTTTGTGGTCCGGTAGTAAAAAAGGGATGTTGGTACCACCTCAAACAGTTCCTCAGAGCACTTTCTATTGAAGAGTCAATAAAGCACACAGAGAGGCTCAAAGTCTCTCCGCCACCCCTAAGACTCTATTCCATCCGTGAGATTGGGATCATCGACAATTCACACAGGACGCCTTTGCAGGGAGTAAAGTGGGTAAATCTAGTATTTTGGTACGCCTGCCTAAAGATGTGAGCTGTACTCCATGTGAGGGCGGACTTGTGCCTTATATAGCACAAGTCACTGTGAAATACCGCTTGGCTGTGTTCAGGACGCCCAGTTTTTTGTTCGCCAATTTGGTTTTATACTTCAAATGCCTCCCAAACAGGACTTTGCTGGAAATATTGATGCCAAGGATCCCAATATTGTCGGGAATTGGAAGAGTTACTCTTTGAAACTGACGTGCTACGACAAATGTGTCTTTCTTTGCAGGGAACGCACAGACCGGCGTCTTCGTAGGGTTGAATTAAACTAAGCTATTTTTTCCCCATCCCAAAGCCCGCCCAAATCACAATAGCAATCCCAAAGCCGTGTGGGGCCGGCTTTAGAATTGTCTCACCCCTCTCTACCCACGGGGGTCGTAAGAGCCGACTGAGGGAATACCGGGGGAGTGGGAAGCAGCACTCCCTCGAGTATTAACAACATCCACTGCGATCGTCAACTCGCCTGCCAAGCGTGGCGATTACGGCATTATCCCCCATGACGGGACCACTCGTTGTGGCGTTCTCTTGGGGAGGCCTATGTCCAGAAGTGGACGTTGAAAGGCTGATGGATGGAAAGCCCGCCCTAAAGAGCGCTCGACTTCAGACAAAAGTTGTGGTCGTCTCTCCTTCAGCATGTTCCGAGAGAATTTCTGATGGCTGGTATATGGCGCATCACCTGTACTGTTATCCGCATAGCAATGCGTATTCTCTATCGAGATTATGCCATTAATAAGCAGGATGAACAGCGTTGGGAAGAGCACCGAGTTTTGTGGTATGCCAGCATGGTATTGCAGCAGCAACCGTCTACTACGACTTTGGAAGCTGGCGATCCATTTGCAGAGCATTTTTATTAGATTTTACGCTATATTAAAATATTACAATCAAAACATTATGTAAGAATACGTAAACTTATATTGAACCAATGGCATGTATAAACCATGACCATATAATTAAGTAGCAAATGAACACTGTGAAAAAATATTGATAATTTTGTAATAAGCAAATATATTCCATGACAACCCAGTTTGCGACCAAGAACCAAACGATGAAACACGTGCAAGAAGTTGATGACGGTGAGCTAGATAACAAACTAATGAACTATTAGGAACAACTCTTTAAGACAAATTAGATCATATAAACAAAATAATTATAAAGCTATTAATTCTCTATCCTTAAAATCTAAGGATTTTTAAAGGGCAATGGGGTATGCTATTACTTTTTATTTCATTAAATCGCATTCCAAAATCTGCTATTTACATCTGTGTGTAATGTATCAATAATAAGTTTAAATGTACCAACAATTTGCTCCAGTATATGCAAAACTTCATTAGTACTTCATTAGCAAATTTCTAAAATAGGGTGTACTGCGACCATCTTTTTTATAAGGACATTGGCATTCGTTAACTTTGTGCTACAACATAATAAGCTGTGGCTCAGCTTTTATTCATAACCCTTTGATATTGCGACATCATCCGCGTGATTTTTTTATTTTTTGCGCTGATGCTTAATTATTTTTCTAAAATAAAAAAATCTCTTGAATAACCTTGGTAAGTGATAACCGCTGCTTAAGCTCAACAATATTAAGAAAAGTGACAAGGCGCAGCTTACCATTTCACTTTGTTTAGGGGAAATAAAGGAATGGATGGCCACCTCCCACTGCAACCAATACATGAGATGCTTTGCGGTCGGTCACACAGGAAACGATTGTACTGACTCACTCGGGAATGACAGCAAGTGAGTACCTACCTACTCTCACTTGGTACCCAACCCCACCATCAGTATTTAATATCTAATAAAGCATACAATTCGTAAAAAGGTTCCCATCCTAAAACCACATACACTTTGAAAGTAGTATTTTGGAGATGATTTTTCCAAACGAAAAATAGTTCTCAGGCTTACTTTGAGTAATGGTAGAATAAAGTCATCCTTGCGCATGAGTATCGTAAGAGATTTTTTTTATTATAGAAGTATAATGGGCATAGTACTAGCCCTATTTTGGGGCGTATGATATATGAGGCATAAAGGAAAAAAAAACATGTTATTTAATCTATAAACGGGTAAATGATGAGACCTGATACCAAAGCAGTAACCCAAGAGAATTCTTATCCATTTTGTTTGCGGCGGTCAGATGACAGTTGCTCTGTGTAAAAATGTATCGTCTGCTTAATCTGGATAGAACTGAAGAAAGGCAAACCAATTACCAAATTGACATAATATATGACCAAATTACAAGTACTAATAATGTTATTGATATTACACACAGATGAAGCAGTACAAAATGATTGACGATACCCGTGCTGTGACAATTCTGTTCGTCAGAGAAATCAGAGCAGTCGTATATATTGTCGCACCGCCTGGAGTGCGGTATGCACCGGCCGTCGTAGCAGGTAAACTCAGACTCATGACACGTGACCAAGGACGGTGACCGTGATGCTCTCGTCATGTGCCAAGCTAAACACCCAGTATTTGATCAACGTGTAATCCTATGAAAATGTGGATGTAAAACCCACCAAGTGATGATCCAATGCGTATCAATACTTTGATATAATATTGTCTTAATTGAATTCACTAGATGTGCACTATGAGTGCATAATGTGAATTGATAAGTGCGTTCTCACTGAAAACCATTTTAACATAGGACTACGAGTATAACCCTTACACTATAGACGTACTTTCCTAAAAACTGCTACATTCTCTCTCATCTTTGACTAATTTTATATCTACTAATCTATCTAGATTATATTATCTATATGTGATCATATGATCTAGGTTTATTATATACTTTTAGACATTGGTCAAATTTTAATTACTTGCCAAAATACATAATTAATGTGATAGAGCTTATTACCATCTAGTGCATGGTGCTTTATGGTGCAATAAAAATGGGATATTCTCAAATGTGCAGAGAAAAGGTGTTCTATAAGCTTGTAAATAGCCTGTGCTTTTTTTCTTTAAGCCCGATTATAATAAATATAGAACAAATTGACAGACATATTTAGAAAAATAATTGAAACATTATATTTAATTAGAGTTTCTTTATAAGTATGTGTAGCATTACATTTCTTCCTATTTCCGTATCAAGAAAATTAATAGTCATTTATTTGTAATAATAACATTTGTGTTTATAGGGACCAATTTAAGGAAAGTCATAGATACAGGTAGTTAGGATTATTTATTTTGCCTATAAAAACTAATATAAATATTAACATAAATCTTATCATACAATATGGGCAAAAACCATAATATATTATGGATATTTGTAACATAATCGGTTATTATTTGTTTAATGAAAGAAGACAGAACCCTTTTGTATAATTATAGACCCATCTCGCCCTTGAGTAACGTCTATAAGTTGTTGTCATATCAGTTGCATCATGGAATTCATTCATATGCTGTACCAGCTTAAACAGAAGATCGAGGAGCAAAATTAGCCTCAGTGCCCATTTGTGGACTATGAGAAAGCCTTCGATTCAATTAAAGCTAGGAGTTCTGCAGCCCCTTTAGCGATGCCAAATTATATTAGGTACATTGCAGTGCTTGCATAAAAAATACATCATTGTGCTTGTCAGCGTTTAAGTCAAGAGTACGACATCGATTGAACTGCGGAGAGATGTTAGATAGAGACCCGTTTTACAGCTGGTCTAATCTTGATAAAAATTAATGTTTAGTAAGAACATGTATCTGATACTCATGATAAACTCCCCGAAACTCTTCACAGCTGCATTAGAAGATGTCTTTACACTTGTGAACTGGGCCGAATACAGCATTACCACCAAAGGTGATTTGCAGATAGTATCGTGGTCATAGCGAATCGCTGAATGTCTTTGTACCAAATAACCTCGGCGGGGTTAATTCAAATAGTGGATCTAGTAATTAACATGGAAAAAAATGAAAGTCATGTTCAAAATATTGATGTCATTACAGCACCAGACCTAGTCGGGAATACGTTCAACGTCACCATGCGTCCTTCGACATTTAGTCCAGGCAGACGCAAATTCGAGGATCATATCATATGGAACAGAAATGTGTGTGGATATACGAACATACGTAGCACTACATTGACTGATAAATACCACTTGGTTAGCACGCTGAAGCAATAAGCCAGACCACATCGCTCGATGAACCCAAAAACATTGGGGAATAAAAGAAATCGACACCCTAGAAGGATGTCGATTTCTTATCGGACAATGCGGTGTACAGCATCCTCCTACTCTTTTGGGGAGGCTTACGTCCAACAGCAGATGACAGAAGGCTAATGAACGAATGACGATGATAACGTTAGAATTAGGGTAATAAAATAATAGTGCTGTGTAAAAGAAGATATTGTGATGAAGATTGTGAAAGCAAGACGATCCAAACCGTCCAGATGAACGAACGATAGAAATATACTAGGTGAATGTGAATGGTATATTGAGGTCTGATCAAATGTTTCCTGGACAAAGGGAGACGTTCTCAAGAGGGCTAGGTCAGGAGTAACCTAATCCGACATGTGTTAATGTAATGAGTGTCACGCAGAAGAGGTGAGCAAGGATCGTAGAAAGTGGAAATCTCCCAGTCCCAGCACCCCTTTAGAAAACAGACTTGAGTCTAGTCTAGTCTATATGTATGTATATCTTTTAATGTCAGGTCAGAATTATTAATGCTTTAATTACAATCAGCCAATAAGTGATACTTACGGCAATTCAATTCATCTGATCCGTCAACACAGTCATCGCGGTGGTCACACTGGAAGTTTATATTAATGCACACCTGATTCGATAAACATTGAAACTGTTGGTCAGTGCATTGACCTAAAAACATAAAAATGCTATATAAGTATCTATTTATGTGTATTATATCAAATTATTAAGCAAGTTATAGTATAAGATGTAGACCACTTATGACTAATTTATGTTTTTTTTAATATTTTTCTATATTTTATTAGCATTTGACATGGTTAGCCATATAGAGTAACAACAAAGTGTGAAAATGTGAAATCGAAAATAATTTATCACGAGCAGGATTTGAATCTCTCTCTCTCTCTCTGCTCCTGGAATACCGTCCCAGCCATCGTGACATTGCTCGGGACTGCGAATTTCGATAACACATACATTCTTAACGTCTTGGGCCATTATTTGGTGGTTGTTTACCTGGTCGGTATTATGTATGCAAATACTTCCAACAGATGGCGCTGTCGTTACCCAATCAGAATCAGATAGTTTATTTATTAAACAGCTATAGAATGAAAATGTGTTATCGATATTCGCAGTCCCGAGCAATTGTCACGATGGCGGAATCGGCAAAGAATCTAGGGTGGTATTCCAAGAGATGCAAGTTTAAATCCTGCTGTTTTCCTTTCCTGTTATTTT
This sequence comes from Leucoma salicis, assembly GCA_948253155.1. Lineage (NCBI taxonomy): Eukaryota > Metazoa > Arthropoda > Insecta > Lepidoptera > Erebidae > Leucoma > Leucoma salicis. The sequence continues at coordinate 27,097,116 of OX411803.1, forward strand.
CGATTTTACATTTTCACACTATGTGTTAATTAAATCTATGTTTTCTTACCGCTAGTAGTAAACATTGTTTCGTTGCAGTACGTCTCATCACTGGAGTCCGAGCATTCAGGTATCCCATTGCACTTCATCTTAATTCTTATACATTCACCGGATTGGCATCTAAAATTAAAAATAACTATTTGTACATACATGAAGATAAGATACATTATAAATCTTAGCAAACAATCGCATTGTCTTTCGCAAGTGTATATCACTTCGCAAACAGCAATAAATGTTTTTAAAAATTATTAATATATGAAAATAGAAATGGGCACTAATAAGCTAAAGTTACCTGTAGTCGTCTGGTTTGTTGCAATACTGGCAATGTTCTTCGTCTGAGCCATCGCTGCAATCTCTGTGGTTGTCACAAACCTGATCGGCCGCAATACATCTGTCGTCACACTGATGCGCGCAAGCTTGAAAACAACACGATCTATTTAATTATATAAACAAACAAAATATATACGCACAGACGGCAGAGTGGTTTAAATACCGGCCCCCTGCCTTAGTTTTGTGGGTTCGATTCCCACACCATTTGTGATTGTGATCCACAAATAGTTGTCCTGATTCTGGGTGTAATTTATGTCTGTGAAATTATGTGTTTGTTAAGTCCCCCGCGATACAAGGATTATTAAACAGGGCATAATGTTCTCTTTTTAAAAAATAAAAATAAAATGTACATAAATAAATAATTAATTACATTGAAACAAAGAGCGAAATCGCAATTGTATTGCATTGCAACATTGATGAACATGAAAAAATCTTTGCGCAAGCCAAACGTTGTAACATCATCGAAGTATTTTAATATAATATTATATATTACTAATACATAGTAAATCTATTATTGCACAGTCATATGCGAGAAATCGAATGTTGATGATACTTACATATAAATTGCTACGGTATATTTTACTTTATCTAAAACCAGCATCCTACTTCATGCAACAACTTAGTAATAGAAACGCAAATATATATAAGACTATAATATATAAAATATTTTGTGATTAAAATCAAAGTTATTTCTAACATACACTAGATAAATACGTGCACGATAATCATGTGTTAAAACAATAAATTCCAACTAATACAATATATATACTACGCTTATTTAACCAATAACATTATTTCTAAAGTGAACATCTAATTCTAAATTAATCTACAAATATTTAAATTAACGTACTGAATTAAATTATAATGAATCAAATGAGTATGACAGACATAGAAAGATCATAATATTCTCTGCAATATCTATGCTATGCATATGGCCTTATTGTGGAAATACAATAACATACCTATTTACGCTGTACTTACCTGCTTACTAATCGTAACAATTGAATACGATTTATTTATTTTTTACTTTATTTAATTATTATTGTATTCCCCAACGCTGACCATAAGAAGCAATTACAGATAAATAAATACTAAAAAGTACCTCAAAATTTATTTTACCTGGACAATCTTCCTCGTCTTCGCCATTATCGCATTCGGGTATCTCGTCGCACTTCTGTGCGCATAATTGCGAACCTCCTTGGCATGTAAATTGTCCTGGAGGGCACGCGGTTCCTGAAAATCACCCAAAGCCCATTAATATATGGAAAAACTGTAATATATTTTTTTCCTAAAACTGCTCCTGCTAGTGGGTACCATAATTATATACCTATACTTAAATATCTTGTAACACAACAGATGTTCTATCAAGACGTTGGTGTGGTTATTATAAAATCAATATTATAAAAAGTAACTAGCGATAATTTTTAGCATGCTATTTTACATTTGAATGCACCCAACTAAAATATTGAGAAGAGTAGAACTGTAATAAAACTTACATTGACTACTTTTACTTACATGAATTTCGTCGTTGCAGAGCTAACGGATTTGTGCAAAAGTCCATAACAATATTATGAAACGTTCATGCAAATTGCGGTATAAATAGTCAGTTCAAAATATAAAGCTTCATCAAAATATGTTTATAACTGAATCTCTCTGAAACTTTCCCATAAGAGAAAGTAATGAAAAATTAAATATTAAGTCCGTAGACGTTGGTCTAGTGGCATGAGTTTGTAAATGCAATGCCCCGGTTTCGAATCCCCCGTGTTTTAATCTTAACTCAAACTATAGGTCTGTTGTGACATTGTAAACTTTGGAATTAGAGCATTTAATATAGGTATGCGCTAATTCCAAATTTTTCTTCCGAAACCAGATACCGCAATTCAAAAAAAACATTCAGAAGTTTTTATATAGTTCTGATTTTCATATAATTTCTCTTCTGATTTTTACATGCACGAAACATTCAATTTCAGATTTTATGACTACTTAGAGGTATTTTTTTTGACCTATACTCATTACATAAGCTTGCATCAAGCTATACTTACTGCAATTATACTCGTCTTCACCATTACTGCAATCGTTGCGACCATTACAAAGAAATGCTATATTTATACAAGAACCATCCCGACACGGGTACTGATCCCTTTTGCAAGGGCAGCCCGTCTCGTCGGTCTCATCATCGCATTCCACCGTTCCGTTGCATCTTGCTTCGGCTTGCACGCACATCCCGTTCTTGCATTCATATTCATAAGCCATGCAAATTGTGCCTGCCATAATAATGCACCATAACCACAAATGTCCGATCCACTGTTAAAGGATTCGCCAACAACAGCGTCGGTTAATCCTCTACCAGCATCAAAATTTAAAGAAAAAATTAGGCGGTATTAATATAGTAGCCACTTTAAAAAAAACTAAGTAAATAAATTTGATATTTTGAAAATATTGATGCTTATAATGACATTTTAATTATCAGGCTTGTTAAAGAGGTACTAGTTAAAATTCCTTAAAAGAAATAATTAGCCTGGTCGCATCAAGTTTTCCAAAAGCTTGTTAAGAATTAATTTTGAGTGCTATATTATAATCTTGCGCTTTAAATAAAATAAGCTCATAGGATGCGTTTCTACCAGATAAATACGTTAATTAAAGCTATGGATATTTATCTAACCCACCAATAGAATAGTTTATTTTTAAATTACCTTTATGTAAAATCAATATATTAATTTTGGTGTGTTTATATTCTTTGGTAACCTTACAATGTAGCCAGTCTGGTAAAAACATACCCTTAATGTAGTTTAAAAGTCATGCCAAAGGGAGGTCTAAAATTCATTTTGTAATTTGATTTTATAAATGTATAATAATTTTGTAATAGAAATCAACATTTTTTTATTAAATTTGGAAAAAAGTTTCAAACCATATGTGCAATGGCGCTCATCTGAGCCATCTTGACAATCATGCGTTCTGTCACAGTGTTTGGATGCAGGAATACAGTGTCCGTTATCGCATTTGAAGTCGCTTGCACCACATGCTGACCGACAAAAAAATTATATATTCGTTTAAGGTTCGTGAAGTATTCTAGATTACTACGAATGAAATCGAAATAATAGAAAATGAGAGCAGGTTTATGGCGAAAAACGAGAGACGTGCATCATCGTGATAACCAGAGAGGTTTGAAGTGATAAAAATGTGAGACGAAGACAAGAAAACAGTTTTTAAAGCTGAAACGATAGAAGCCAGATGGTAATCATTTTTTTTTTTACGAAATGACAAACTTACGACAGTTGTGTTCATCAGAAAAATCTCTAGGCCCACAATCATAGCGGCGATTACATCTCAAGCTTTCGGGTATGATCTTCCCATTACTGCACCTAAAGTACCCATTGGCTGCAAATACATGCAAATCTCATGAAATCTGATATGTGTTGGAATATGAGCGGAAATTTTGATACGTAATCATGCATTATAGATGTTTTTCATTTTCTACTTGTAAAGAGGTTTTAGGAAAATTAGCTATTTTTTTTTATCCTACGGGTGATATTATGACCATTATTTCAAATTCAGCTATATACGGAATTTGCATTCTTTGTGAAGATGTTCTTACCCATACAGTTTCGTTCATCTGACCTATCTGTTGGACAATCCACGCGACCATCGCAACGATATTTGCGTTTGATACAGCTCCCGTGATCGCATTGCCATTGGTCTGGTCTGCATGCTTTTGAAATACACCATATATTGTATACCATGTTATAGCGTTAGTAATACCATTCAAATTGTGGTTTTGCTTAGCAACAACTAAATAATTCTCAGACTAATAGGGCATTCTATTAAAATGATTCTATTAAAACAATGAGACATAATAAAATCTTGTATATACCGAGACAAATGTTAATGCAGAAGATTATATTGAATAATCCCGTTCATTTGCATCTAGTACCACCAGAATTGTGCATATTACTTTCATTATAATTACATTTGTTATGATATAAAAATTATTTAAGCAAAACCACGTATTAGTCACCGTAAAGGAGATACTTACGACATCCAATTTCATCGTTACCACTTTTCTTACAGTCTTTGAAACCATCACACCTTAAAAGAATAGATATGCAGGTTCCATCCGAGCATTTAAATTTTCCGGTAGCGTGGCAAGTATGGTTACCAGTCCACGCCACTAACTTTGACACTTACCGTACAAGCAATCCAAAAAGCAGCATGCAAGTATAATTATGTTAACGAATATGAACTATGTTATTTATTAAGAAAAATATTATTGGGACTTGTACTCCATGACTACGAAGAAGTTATTTAGGGATCTACTACTATATTAGTCACCATAAGGAGGTAGGTTTAGAATCTGATTTAGAGGTACTACATACGGCAATGCATTTCGTCGGATCCATCTCTGCAATGGCTCACGCCGTCACATTTCTTACGTTCTTCAATGCAGGCACCATCACTTGCGCATCGGAATTCGTCTGGTCGACATTCTATAATAATGGATAAGCAATACATTTGAGTTATAAAACTATTAACCATATACCTCTATAGAATAGATCTAGTCTATGAAAGTCACGTCGAGATGTAAGTACCTTGTTCTTTATGTTTAGATAAATTAAAAACAAAACAACAAAAGAACAAATTATCTGTCAAAGTGAAAGGAGGAGTCGGGCGGAATCCCGTTCGCAGTAAAGATCTCTTTTTCCACTTTCTTAGATAATTTGTTCTTTTAAGTAGCTGAGCATCATCCATCAGTATTTCGAAGTCCACTGCTGGACATGGGCCAAGCAATAGCCCGGTCCATAGCTGAGCATGTCAAGTGCTAAAATGCATAAAAAAAGAGTTGGTTAAGTTTACAATCAGCTGCCTTGATTACATTGCTTGCTTGTCCCAGCATGAATAGGCCGGTGCAATCAGGAAAACCACACTTTCACAGAAGATACTCCTACTGTCGTGTTTCGTATGGTGAGTAAGAGCACCGGAGGCTCACACCCTCTATATATTCTTCATCTCCACCTCCAATCCCTTTTCTTGAAGTTGGTGAAGCGCGAGTGATGCCTCTGGTATTGCTAGCGTCTATAGGCTACGGTAACCGCTTACCATGCTCGGTGGACCGAATTCTCGTTTGCTACTCGTGTAGTATATAAAAAAATATAATTTATCAGTCATCAAAGGACTTGACTACTCAAATCACTGAAGTATTAATATATATCATCTTCCTAGCCCTATTCCAAGCTTTGTGGGATTCAACTACCTATCTGTTCGGTTTCAACTAATCCATCAATATACACGGAGTGACAGCATATCCACGACCCAGCTAAGGGAACAACTGACGACGCATAGATTTCTAGTGACGACCTTAGAATAGAAGTATTTTTTTTATTTAATCATTCGACAACTTCTAACGACTGCCAGATTGCTATTTGACATCAGGGCGTAGCCAAGTTGCATTTTATGATAGCTGACGCTATAGAAAACTATTAAAATGTATGGAAGTTTGACATCTCTAACGTTAAGTCACGTTATCGGACTTAGCGTTATAGATATCGTTAAAGGCTCTTTTTAATGGTTAAAGGTATCAAATTCCCACTTTGTTGGTCTCCCATCTGATACTACAGAAAGCTGTTAATCTTGTCAATCATTCGAGTGGGTACTGCTGACAGCCGAGAAAATCTGTATGCCGGAGAGATTGTCTCGATGACTTGTGAAGTCTACCAACCCTCAGTGGGCCAGCGTGGATGTGTCATTTATCCCTATTACTTTTCCCAACAGTGGGATATGTAGTTAACAGTTTAAAAATACGATAATATTAAGTACCTACCGATATTTGAAACTTACCGCAATCTCGTTCGTCTTCTTGATTCGGGCAGTCGGAGACGCGGTCACATTTGCGACTGGATTCTATGCACTTGCCGTTGGAACAGCGGAAGTCATCAGCTCCACAAGATACTGTGGACAAAATAAAATTTATTATGCCTGCAGCTACAAATTATTATCAGCGCCATCTATCAACAATAACGAATATTACTGTAACGTACAAGGGGCGAGGGCTGTAGAAGTTCGTCCAAAATATTTTAGATAGCAGTAGCTGTTGCATAATTATAGTAAACACAGTTTTTATATTATAAACTACCGTGTTTACTAAAATAATCTTCTATATCTATACTATTACAAAGCTGTAACAGAGCTGTGTCTGTACATTTAAGATATTTGAGAAATAAATATTGTATTAGACAAGCGCGTCTAAACACAAAACAATTTTTTTTAGATTGTTTGTCTGTTTGTTCGTTCGCGCATCACGCAAAAACTACAGAACAGATTTTGATGCAAATTTTCTTATTTGATAGCTCTAGATTAGTCTTAAAAACTTGTAGGTATACATTTTATCCCACTACTATGTCGGGAACATCAGATATAACGTAAAAACTAGCTTTTGGCTGCGGCGGAGCCACGGGCAAATGCTAGTACCTAGGTATATAAAAAAATAACTGACAGACTGACTGATATATTAACGCACATCCCAAATTCCTGGGACAACGTGTAAATTTTTATAAATGGGTTTCTTTGATAGGTACCTACTGCAACTGAGTACAATAAAGGATATTAAGTAAATGGATTTATTAAGGACCTATACTATAATGCGGAAAATGCGCTGATATATTTATATATAAAAAAAGTCTACTACTATTTTTAACAACAGCTATCGGCTAGAGAAAGTCCCGTCAAAATCGGTCAAGCCATTCCGGAGATTAGCCGGAACAATCAGACAGACAAAAAGTTTAAATATTGGTATTTTGTCATAGGTAGCATTATATACTCCTGAAAAGCTGTTATTTATACATTACAAACTGACACTTCAATTTTATTTTTTTGTATAGATTATTTCTAAAAATATATAAATACATTTTTTATAGGTATGTATCACTGTATGAAATTATGTTTACAAATTTTCAAGTTGAGTGAGACTATGTAATCATGCTATTTAGAATAGTATTTAGTACCTATCTATAAAAGTACACCATCGTGCTGCAATATCTCCTCATTCTTATAACTGACAATAATTTATATTAAAAATGGAATAGAAATAGGTATACTATTTTTGAAAAATTAATTACTAGACTAATAATAATTACTAGAGATATATTACTTATACCACGCAAAACAAGCATCCGCTGTAGACTGGGCTCTTAAATCTATTTATAGGTAAAATATAAACCTGTAATAGAGTTATATCTATACATTTTAGATATTTGAGAAAAATTAATGCATTAGCTATTTAGACGAATGTATTTTAATATATTTTATTGTTTGACAGCAATTTATTAGTCTTAAAATTTAACAACACTCCTGTATTCCCCGAAGGGTTGGGCAGAGGTGTATTACACACCCACGATTCGCCAGCTATTTTTAAGTTATACGTAATAGGAAGCGAGCCTGGGGCCGTCTACCGGGTACATTCCCAAACTTCGGGTTGCTACTGAGAATTTTTCTTTTTACGAAAAAGCTCAATAACAGTGCGCGACCCGGGTATCGAACCCGAGACCTCATGAGTCACTCACACTACCGCTGCACCACCGAGACAGTCAATTATATTACTAGTCTTCAAAACTGGTATACATTTTATCCTACTACTGAATACCTAAAACTAGTTTTTGCTGCGGCAGAACCGCAAGCAAAGGCTAGTTTTAGATAAATGCACTACATGATTTCATAATCGTGATGTCGTTTAAAAAGCGTGTGAATGCCGTGAACATTAGTTAGCATAAATTGGCAATAAAAAAGAAACGCCGAACGTAGTCCCAACAATTTGTACACCTTTATTCTCCCAAAACGTTAGACATCTATGCGTATTAAAATTCCAAGGCGGTGCGACATCGCGGGCCTACGACGTGATCTCTTATGACTGTATAAATAGGCAAGTAGGTATTATGAGTTTAGAGTTTGCGCATACGCTTGTGACAATCGCAAACTTCGTCGTTATGTATCGAGCAGACGTGGAGGTGTTTAACAGTCGGAAGACGCGCGCCCGCTCTAAATATACGTAACTTTATATTTTTAAAACACACACCAAGAGCGATTATATTAAAATCCTTACGAGACTTTTGCACTTCGAAGGCAGGCTATTTATTTTAAAGAGTATACCTACATACTTTTATTTTTATTTAGCATGTTAATAGAGTAAATATAATATCGACAATAAAAAAATAATTTATCTTCCAAAATTCACGGATTCTTTTTTTTCTTTATTTAGAAGAATTTTAAATGAAGAATGTTTAATTTAATTCCAAGAATGTTCATCATCGAACTGATTGGAATAGATATTATTGTAAAAAGTCCTCGGGTGAGTATATTTTGTGCATTAAATACAACCTACAACCTACGGGTTAAGCCCCTAGCAACTGAAATGGTCCATTCTGTTTACTCGTACTATTCTGGAATACAGTCGTAATTCAATATGAAAATAGCAGCACGCACTAGGTAGAAAAGATCCAAACGCGTTCCTTTTTGTAAGAAATAACGTTTTTCTAATAAATTTAGAGAACATTTTATACTACCATCCCCGCATATGTATATAGTTTTGCCCTAATTTCACGTCTATCAGTGATATTGTTTGTGGGTCAATTATATTTGAAATACATATAAATATCGCCCATTACTGAACGGAACACTCATTAGAAGAAGTAAGGAAATTATCTTATTTAATAACATTCAGGTGGACTTAGCCAAGTTGGATTCTATGATCGCTGACGCTGTAGAAAACTATTTAAATGTATGGGAATTTGACATCTCTAACTTTAAGTCACGTGACTTAGCGTTATAGCTTATACCATTTAAAGATGTCGAATTCCCATACATTTTAATAGTTTGGCTAGGCCCAAGGGTACTGCTTATTCATTTACTACATATTTGTAAAGTTATCTATAGCTGCGTACTTATTTAAAAAAAAAGTTTAACATAATTAGAGCATAAGAGGGCTTTTTTTTTTTTTGTTAAGGCGGGAAAAAATGTTCCTAACCGCACACCCCGTCGTTCGGGGCCACGAACAGGGTAGTGTGGGGCCCTCACCCACTAAAGAAACCCGCCGTGTGCCGTCTCTCCGCCTTTGTTGGCGGGCCACTGGAACTATGTTACATTCCTTCGGTGGTCAGAGCATAGGAGGCCTACGTAAAGAAAAATGATAGGACATCGCCTGTGTTAGTATGACCATGCTGTGCATATGTATAAATAGCATGTAAAGAAAAAGGTACTAGGTATGTATGTGGATGGAAATTAGGAGAGGAAGACTGAAGAAAAAGATGGATATATTGTGTTAATAATAAGCACAAGAAGAATGTTAATGTTAAAATAACGACCGATTCCCTATCGGCTATATACGATATAGCTGAATAGGAGAAAAACCCTAAATAATCGGATAAGGGTTAGTGATTGGTGATTTACGGCACTGGACGATGAAAAGCTTATTGATGGGACGTAGTATTGAATAAAGGATTAGTATAATTATATGGAATTAAGTTTATTCATATATTTAAACGAGCAAAAATTGTCTGTATAATATATAAGTACTCGTGTATCTCGGAAACGGATCTAACGATTTGGATGGAATTATGTACTTAGATAAGGATTTGCTTTCTAAATTTATCTGTATAATCATTTATCCTGAGAACACACGATTTTCCATTAAATAAAGTATTTTTTTTTTTCTATTATGACAATATAGTAGTAATATTATATATACTAAGTTTATGTTACATTGTTATACATTATTTTGACACAAATACGCTTTTTCCGACGCAAGAATCACTAAAAAGGGGTCTAAAAAGGAACTATTACAGACGGACATTTTTATGTACTATTTCTAATTAACAGTTCATATGGGAGTAAATTTACAAAATATTCATATGTAATAAGTAGGTACTTGTAACGTATATAAATAACTCTTCTCCACAGTTCAAAAACGCCGAGCGAAGCTCGGTCGCCCAGGTACTACATTATGATATTCAGTAACCAAAATCATGGTTGAAAACTGAGACTTTCCACCAGAAACCTTACCATCTGAAATTCCTTAAGCTTAAGTGTGTCATTTTGAAATGCTAGAAGCGCGTGCCAGAAGTGGGACGGTTGATGCTAATGCTTCACTATCACTGTTCTAGAGCAGGTCTAAAAGCACACACTCATGACACGGCAATAGACTATTAGTTATAGGTAATCACGAAAACAGATTATAACTTGCTCCAAGAATTCAAAACTTAAAGGAATTACATCACCAGTCTGCAATGTAGGCCAGCCGACCGGTGTAGATTTACATTTATCCACAGTCTTGCATACCTGGCTTCAATGATAAATATTTGTTATTATAAACAGCACACAAGCAACGTTTTTCTTAGAGAACAACAGCAGAAGCGGGTCCTTAAGTCTCAACAGATCTTAAAAACATATAAACAAGAAAAAAGTACGCCTTTTTTTTTGATAAGGTGGGAAAAATGTACCTATTCCACACCTTGTCATTCGGGCAACGAACAGGGTAGTGTGCCCCACACTACCTCATCCACTAAATAAACCCGCCGTGTGCCGTCACTCCACCTGTATTGGCAGACCACTGGAATTGTGTGACATTAGTGCTACCTAATACCTAGTCACTATTGTGGGTCACATAAATAATTAAACATCTAGAATGAGGATCATACCTAACACACTAAAACACCACGATGTCTATGCAAATAGGTATATTTTAAATACGTTTCTCTTAAATTATAACAATGCAATTTATTTTATCTATATTACTGCTTAAAAATATGCAAGTGATGTTAGCCGTTAAGCCGCTTTAGATCATAAGGTACTTTCTGTTTGGATTATACCCCGCATAGGTGCAAATCCACACTTACTCTGAGTGCTATCCAATAGTTTATAGCGTGGCTTTCCGTGGATCGCGTAGAGAAGTGAGTGAGAGAGTAAAGACAAGCCTTTGCCCACGGCTTCGCAGCAGGCAAAAGCTTGTTTTAAGATTATATCTCAAGTTTTCTATAGCGGGATAAAACGTTAGCAGTTTTTAAGTCTATCAACAGCAGTCAAACAAAAAGTTTCGTAAAAATTAAATAAGTAGATTTTGCACGATGTGCAAGCAAACAGGCAGATAGACAAAAACATTAAAAAAATAATCTGGTATTCAGACACGTCTAAATAGCATAATACAGTCATTTATTTTTTCAAATATTTTAAATGTACAAGATACTACTACGTGATAACTATACCGATATACCATCATATCATACCATCTATACCGATGGTAAATTACAAGTAAGGACAAAGTACATACACAACTATTGCACTTATAAATAATAATAATGATTTATTGCACAAAAAGTACGTAGCAAATTACATTTATACAATATAGTATAATATGCAAGGATACATATTATGTGGTGGATAAGGTCCTATATTACCTCGCTAGGCTAACAAATTAGCCTGTATTAAGAATACAGTCTCTGGCCCCCGATTGCAAGTAAAATATAATTTAAATGAGCCCAGATTAACATGCAGTATTAGTGCTTGTATTTTTGTCGTCTTAAGCTATAATCGAGGTTATAATGTAAATGCTACTACAGAATAGGCATCCAAATAAACGGTAATGGAACATATGCAATATGTAAACAAATAAACAATGCAAAATTTAATTGTTAAACATTTGGTTATGGAAGTGATGCGTACTTACCCTAGAAAGCTTTTTATAAAATATTATTACCCTCAAGTGAACGTCGACAAAACCTAATTTGAAGTACCCACGTACGATGGAAGTGAAAAGATCGGTAGAGTTTATTTTTGTTGCGATTTCTGCTATAGAATTTTGTTTCAGATATTGTTCACCAATATCATTTTGTATTAATTACTCAATTTAATAGAACAACTTAGTGGCAGACGAAATATATAACAATAATCTCCAGACCACAGTCACGGAGGCCATTTTCTAACTGACATTAGCCAACTATGTAAAAGATATTATAATTAACACAAAGTGTGAAAATGTGAATTGAAAAATAATAGTCACGAGCAGGATTTGAAACTGCATCTCCTGAAATAGCGTCCCAGATGCTTTGCCAATTCAGCAACGACGGGCCTCCTGGCGTAGTCGGTAGTGTAACCGACTTCCGTGCACGAGGTCGTGGGTTCGATTCCCACTCAGGACAATTATTTGTGTTATGAACACAAATATTTGTACTACGTCTGGGTGTTTTCTATCTATTATATATTATATGTATTTACAAAAAAAAGTAGTATGTATATGTATTATATCCGTAATCTGGTACCCATAGCACAAGCGTTAAGATTAGTTTGGGACCAGAGGAAGTTGTGTGAAAATGTCCGTGAACCTTTATTATTTATTATTATTTATTTAATCGCGACAATTGCTCGGGACTGCGAATTGCGATAAAACATTGATTTTTAACGTCTTAGGTGACGCCGCTGTATTGGCAAAGCACCTGATACGGTCTTCCAGGAGATGCACATCCAAATCCTAATCGTGACGAGTTATTTTCGATTTCATATTTTCACACTTAGTGTTAATCAATATGGCTAAGCATGGCAATGCTAAAAAAATATATAAAATATAAAAATAAAGTGAATGATTTTATGTGCAAACTCTAGTGTACATTTTATTCCTTCAAATATTGATCCATACTGAAACGAAGAATATTATTATTATTCTTAAATAAATCAATGCAGTGTCTATATTGAGTCAGGGCAAATCAGTAAAAAGCCATAAACAAGTAACAAGGTTGTATAAGCATTTAATTTTATTAAGCACGAACATAACTACTACGCGAATTCAAAGTTATAGTTTCTAAGGATGTGGTATGTTCACCTTAAGCAGCAAAAGTTTTTAGTTTATCTAAAATCTGGAATTTCAGTCAATCATCATATAATTTTTACAGTTTCAAAATTAACCCATAGACCATTATTGACCTAATTAAAATTTGTTGGGAAGTCAATGCCATAGACAGCACTTTTACTGTTTCTTTTTTTTAAGCTTACAGCCTGTACTAGGGGTAATGTCTATATCGCGTAGGACTTTACAAACATAAAATTAATTAACAATCATACATAGAACGGGGAATTTCACGGGGTACTTGGCACGGGACGTTGGTATCTAAACAAACTATATTGCCATAATACATGTTTACAACCAAGTGTGATGTTCTAATTACAGATATAAATATAACAATTAATATCTAATACTACTTTAATTCATTCATTTTTCTTTTCTTATTGTTAGGTTACTTCTTATGATTACCACTGAAGTAATGTAACATAGTTCCAGTGGCCCGGCAATGAAGGCGGAGAGACGGCACACGGCGGGTTTATTTAGTGGGTGAGGGCCCCACACTACCCTGTTCGTTGCCCCGAAGGACGAGGTGTGCGGTTAGGAACATTTCGACTTAGAGACATAGTCTGATTAAAGTACATTATTTACTACAAACACTACGTTGACCTTTGGAAGAAATACTTTACTTTCCTTCACACATTTTAAAATTTGTCGATGTTAACCATCAAGTGGCCTTTTATGAAGCCTTACAATGTAACTCTCATATCGTAGCACCTGTACTACAGACTGAAATAGCGTCAAATACTGGCTTCCTTCCACGAAAAATACGGACATATTTATAGCAACTACCTACATATTAAACTATGTTTACCACTCGCTGATTATGACCAATATCCTATTCAGTGTGTCTAATAATTAGTAAACCAATTAAATATAAAAGTAACAAGCCAGGCAATATAAAAACCTTTCCGCAAACTAAACCGTATCCATAATAGAAAAAAATGTCGCATTACTATGATTAATAGATCCCAGACTAGTTGGATGCCACAAATAAATTAAACTATAGTAAGTAGTTGCCGGTCTGCACCAGGTACCTGGCATCCCTTATTACAAAATTGTCCCCGTGGGTGATTCGTGAGCGGGCCCACTTCTTTACCCCTATATTAAAAGCTCAATCTAAAGGGTGGCACACACTGATTTTATGTTATTACTTTTTTGTTTCAGTGTAAACAGTTGGGATCTTTTGTATATATTACTATCGGAAAATTAGCGTATGTATAAGAAATAGTAATTTTATCTTTATGTAATATAGTAAATAGCCCGCCGGGTCAACTCGATAAAGGGGCAATGCCATATACTTCGAAGTACCGACAGTCGTTGGAAAAAAAGGTTGGATGCAGGCGGTACAGGCGGATTGCGGTGCTCTCTTACGAAAGCCTACGTTCAGCAGTGGACGGATGGTAAAAGAGAAATAAAAGAATTCGTCAACTTTAAAGTACTACTAATCTGGCTGATTTGCAATAGGTTGAGGAAGTTTAGCGTCGATCCTTAACCAGGTCCAAACGTTTTTGTTGTCTCGGTTGGCACAATGACGCTAAGTTTCTTCTGATACAAGCACACCAATTATGATGGACAAAACACACGGAATATTGCCATGAGACTTAACATATAACATGTGTGTAACTAACGTAAAGAGTGCTAGGAGTAGTTTTTAAATGAATATAATTTCTGTTTTGTGTAGTAGGTACAAGAAAGTATTGTATTTTGTTATAAAGCGGATCTAGTTTTCAATCGTGTCCACGAGACTATCGTTGTTTTATTTATTACTTTAAAATAAAAATAATTAATGTAGTTTGTATATATATACTCGTAATAGAATAGTTATGAAAAACTAATAACCACATCAGTGTGAGAATACCCTTATTTACTACTAACTTGAATGACGGAAAAATATTGCTACAATACATGCTCGTGACCAAGTTTGATGCTCTGATTACAGACAAGTACATAATAATAATATCTATAGCTAATACTGCCTTTGTTTTTGTTTTGTTTTGTTTGTTAGAAAAAGTTAAAGCAATATTTGTTGATATGACTTTTGTGCTTTTACGTAGAACTATTTTGTGAACATAAATTTAAATGTAATTCGAATATGTGCAATTTAGTGGTTATAATCATGTAATCATGTTAGAGACAAAATGTAGATTATTCTTTTTTTTTTCTTTTTAAGAACTCTTTTACACATGCGAAAATTCTTTTGCTGCTGCCCCTTTTTTTTTGTTAAGGCGGGAAAAAATGTTCCTAACCGCACACCCCGTCTTTCGGGGCAATGAACAGGGTAGCGTGGGTCCTTCACCCACTAAAGCAACCCGCCGTGTGCCGTCTCTCCGCCTTTATTGGTGGGCCACTGGAACTATGTTATATTCCTTCGGTGGTTTTGCTGCTGCCCTAAATATTTAGGTATTTCAAAAAACGAACTGAACCAAGTAGCTAATAAATGAAGTCACACACTTTGGTTTTATAAAGATTAGAGGTTAATAGTTTATTTTAAAAAAATGATGCTTGCGGTTGGCAAGGTGGCCACATTTGACAAAGCTTCAATATATCTTCACATAAATCAGCAATGTAAAAAAAAACAAAAAGCCCAAAGCCTTGCTTAAAGCGAGCCTTTAGCCTGTAGTCCTAACAGCCAAAGTCTCAATTGATCATTACATTTAAGGTATACTGTTATAATACAATTTCGTCTAAAGTTATTTTATTTTTCTTAGATTCTCCAATCGTCACGTAGGTAGGTATTGACAACAGATCTATTGAACGTAAATGTTGCAAGATATTTATAGCCCATTTTGATTTACGTTCCAATTCGCTAGTGCCAATGCTACATTAGTATGTAGCGAGCAATGTGTATGACACATTTATTTTATTTCATGATAATCTATGTTTGAGGAATCAGGAGATTTGGAAGAAGAAACTATATTTAGTCTTTTTATATAATACTAGATTCTGTTAGCAACTTTGTCCGCGTGTTTATAATATTAGTAAGGATGCGATCTTATGTTTGTTTGTTAACTACTGAAGCAAACATCGTGAAATTTTGCATACATAAAATAATGATTCCTGTGAGAGAGCTACCTAGTATGTAGACTTTGTAGAAGATCTCATTAAAACAATTATTGCCCACTTCAGGTGGAGCCACTCGCGCGATAGTGAGAATAGATAATTTAGGCGATACATAGACTCAACAGGTGGGGGTCGCTAGAAACTTACTAAGAGCGAATCTTAGACAATACTGGCGAAGTTTCTCTAACTATTTCTACTTATGTACATATGCAAACTCGCAATATGAACTTTCTTCGAATAGCAAACAGGCTTCAATCTATTTCTGACTCTGCTTTATATCGCCGATGTTTTTAAATTGTATTTATTTTTATTATAGACATATGAGTCAACATGTATGTGGGATTAAGTTTATCTTAGGAAAACATAGTGTGTATTAAAACAAAATAGTCATTATAAATCCTAGTAAGCCGTACTTATATTATGAACCCGCTGACCCGACAAACGTTGTCCTGTCTTAGCTATGAATATTCAATAACATACAAACTATCGCGCGAAGTTAAAATAGTTGTTAAAATTGCTGAAATTTTACAATTTCCGCGCAATTTCCTTATTTTTTTCCGTAAGAACATTATACAAAGCATTAGAGAATTTAAAAAATTGTGAATGAAATCGGTAAAGTCGTTCTCAAGTTATGGCATAACCAAGGGACATAGGGATTCATATTTTATATATATAGATTAAAAGAAACAAATTATAGTGAAAATAGAAAAAGAGTGTTTTACTGCGAGTGGGTAAAGCACTCTTTTTCCACTTTCACAATAGTTTCTCTCTTTAAAGTAGCTGAGCATGTCAATTTCTATAATACAGATCAAAATATATATAGATTAGTTATGAACACAAAAGTGCGTTTTATTGTTCGTTTGTTACGCTTTAAGGGCGTAACTATGAAACAGATTATCATGATATTTAGCATACATAATTATAGTCCAGAACCCAGAAAAGGCTACTTTTTTATTATCTTTATACCTACGTACAGGCTACATTTTATCCCGTAAAATTTTTCCTGTGGAACAGCAATCATTCCATTAAATTACATTAAATTTTGAAGCTTAACACATGGTGGTTTTAATAAAGTCGAATGAGGTAGCCACTCTCTTACTCCATATTGACAACATATACATAATCATGTATGCTTTGATTCTTAAGTATCTAACTAAATTACCTTTTTAAACATAGCAAGATGTCTGTATTCCCCAAAGGGGTATCCAGAGGTTTATTACATACCCATGGTTCGCCAGCTATGTTTAAGTCCCACGCAATAGGGGGCGAGCCTATTGCCGTCTACCGGGCACATTTACAAACTCCGAGCTGCTACTAAGAATTTTTCTTTTTACGAAAAAGCTCAATAGCACCGCCCGACCCGGGGATTGAACCCGAGACCTCATGATCAACAGTCGCTCATACTACCGCTGCACTACCGAGGCAGTTACCTTTTTAATGTTATATTTTATGTTTCTAGATTAGATACCACTCAAACTCTAATGTCACTTGTTAAATAATTCTCAAAAGAAATGTTTCAAAGCTCTTTTGTCATTTAAACCATTCGAATGGTAACCGTGTACATGAAAATGACCCTCACAAAACTGTTTGCAGAATGCCTCAAAGACTTTAATAAAGACATGTTTGTACATCATTATATCACACAATAGCTATAGATCAAATATGCAAAAGTTAGGACAAAGTTAATCCTATTAACCCGCCTTATACGAAAGAAACTCAGCCATTACGGAGCTTCGGTCGTGTAGAGATTTTGTGGCCACAAATATGGACCCGGCATTAATATTTGTTATTTTGATCGCCTGTCAAAACGTTTTTCAATATTCCACTATCTAGATCAGTTATGGATTTGTCAACAATGCGTGGTAAATTAATGAAAATCGTGTTGCACGATGGTTTATTAGATATGGTGACGTCGTGGGTATGCCCACACGTTGAGCAATGTAAATTTGTAGTTGTAGGATTCATTGTAGGTACGTATAATTAGTGAAAAATAATTTCATCAACATTCCGTTAAGCCATCAGAAGCAAATTATGACATCTTTCTCATACAGAGGATAGAATCGATATACCTAATAATAAATAAATAAATATTCACGCACATTTCACACAACGTCCTCTGGTCCCAAATTAAGCTTAACGCTTGTGTTATGTGTACCAGTCTACCAGATTACGGATATAATACATATATTTATTTTTTTGTAAATAGATACATATAATATATATAGATAGAAAACACACAGACGCAGAACATGTATCTGTGTTCATCACACAAATAATTATCCTGAGTAGGAATCGAACCCACGATCTCGTGCACGAAAGTCGGTTACACTACCGACTACGCCACGAGGCCCGTCGCAGTCGCGTATAGTTAGCCGTTTACAATTTTCTTACGAGTACCTACTTTATAAATTTTTGCCTTTAAGCACATAAAGTACTAACTTTAAGTACATAAAGCCAATAATAGCTTATCTAAAGTGAAAATTACTATGTCACGATAACCACTTACCATCAGATGAACCGTATGCTTGTTTGCTCCGGCCCAGTATAAAAAGTCACAATTTCCTCATGGTACATTCAGCCTATTCCATCAGCCTTTTTCTGTCATCATACTGTACACGGGGTACTCTACATTTGCCGAATTGCGACATCTATTTTAACATCTTTCTACTCTAGCGATCATCGGTCCTTCGAACATACGGCGAGCTCATTGATACTTCAGTTTATTAATTTCGTAAGCTATTCCAGTAACACCAGTTCTCAAATGGAAATAATGTATAGTCTATACTATTATAAAGCTGTAACAGAGCTGTGTCTGTACATTTAAGATATTTGAGAAAAAAATGTCTATATCTATACTATTATAAGACTGTAACATAGCTGTGTTGTTGTGTTTTGTGTGCTGTACATTTAAGATATTTTATAGAATTTTTGTCTGTTTGTTTTTTCGCGCATCACTCAAAAACTACTGAACGGATTTTGATGCAACTTCTTTTATTTGAGAGCTCTTGATAAGACTTAAGAACTGGTATACATTTTATCCCGCTACTATATCGGAAACCTGAGATATAACCCAAAAACTAGCTTTTGGCTGCGGCGAAGCCGCGGGCAAAGGCTACTAATATTATAAAGAGCAAAGATTTCTATTTTTGTATGTTTGTAACGAATATACTCAAAAACTAAAGAACTGATTTAAAAAAATGTTTCTTTCTTAGATAGAAACATTTTTTATTTCGTTATCCCTGAGTAACATAAGCTATATTTATTACTATAAATAGTATTTGAAACTAATTTGTGTCCTGAATAAAGATACATTTACTCTATGTTTATCCCAAAATGTTAAAAAAAAAATGCCCACCCGTGCGAAGCTAGGACGGGCCGCTACCACCGAAGGAATGTAACACAGTTCCAGTGGCCAGCCAATAAAGGCGGAGAGACGGCACACGGCGGGTTTCTTTAGTGGGTGCAGGCCCTACACTACTCTGTTCGTTACCCCGAACGACGGGGTGTGCGGTTAGGAACATTTTTTCCCGCCTTAACAAAAAGAAAAGGGACGGGCCGCTAGTACTTTATATTTACACTGTAATTTCAATTATTTTTCTTATAAATAGTTATATAATTGACAGATCATCATTATTACACTCATTATGTTAAAAAATATGTAAGTAATTAATATTAAAAAGTAATTCTATAACTTTACTACTCAACTTAAAGTTGGTTCAGTAAAAAACCAATGTTGGTAAAGTAAAGAACATATTGCGCGGCAACCCATTGCCTTTTATTTCCTTGCAAAATCTAAACTGCATTAGCTAGAAGCAGCGCAGAGGCCTTGAATTCCTTACCAAGGCTTTCGAGCTAGAACGATATACTCGTAAATATCTATAGGCAAATATTGAACTTGTGAAATAGTGAATGAAAACATCATGACGAAATGCGTGCCCCGAAAGGCACGTTCAAACTTCAGCAAATCTTGAAAAATAATTGAGTGTAATTTTTTCCTGTTAATTTATCACACTTTCTGGTAATTACACTAAATTTAAAAGATTTAGTTAGAGAATACTTGTTTCTATTTCATGAGTTGCAAGTCAAAGATCTAACAAATAATTATTATACGTTCCTTATTTTTTACTACTGTTCGATTCTTGTCCAGGGGATCTCCATTCGAAACGAGAGCGACTTAGACCGTAGACACCAGCTAGACTCACGCACAATTTACTCAAAAAAAAAAAAATATGTTTGTTAATATAGAAATAAAAACTCAAAATGTTAAATCTGTGCAGTCTGTATACCCATTGTGCTAAGTAAAACAAATTATAGCATTTCATTTACCAGTAAAACGCGACCAGTGTCATGTTAATATCATCTGCTATGTCGGTGGTTAATCTTTCGTGAACCCAAAAAGGGTCGTTTAATAAAAATTTGGGATGAATGGGAATGAATAAAAATGCACTCCGTCCTCGTCATAATGTGCCCATTAGACGGTATGTAGTTATTCTTGGCCACGATTTGTATGCAAATTTTCTATGTGAAATCATAAAGATGTTTTTAAGCTTCCTGACGGAACATTGAATTTTTATGTGGAGCTAATTTTTTATATACTAACAAGTTTTCAAATAAGTATGGATGATGGAGTGGTTAGCGGCGTATAGACGCTACCGACACTAAGAAATATTGCGAAATTGTCTTTTTATATTTACTACAAATGTTGCAAACAAACATACAGCTTGCTTGATAGTAATCGATTAGTTTATAGACAGAACACGAAAATGCGCGGCTAAGTGTTAATCCGTGGACATAAGTCCAGTCTCCCTGGTCCTGATAGAAGTGACAGTTAGCTTTAATTATAAAAAGTAAAAAAAAAAATATTGTAAGATTTATTATGTATTAGAACTAAAAATTAATCCGTTCAAATAACCAGCAAGTTTGATCAGAAACGATTTTTATATTAAATACTTTTACCTTTTATTTTAACTGTAACCGATTAATAAAATGTTTTTTTTTATAATAAAATGACTAGCCTACAATTTGACTACAATATAGTAGAAGTAGGCTTTAAGCTCGTAATTGTAGGCTTTAAGCTGAACAGGAAGCTTTACCTCAATTATTTCGAAGTCTCATTAGTCCGATTAATGGTAGCTTTTATTTCATTAAAGGCTTAATATTTCGGATATTATTATTGTTAATACATTATACGAATATGTGTTTAACACTTATAGAAGCTCGAACGATTCGCTGTTAATAAAGATTTTGAATTTTGATTAATTAAAACTATATGATGACCCGTGCGAAGTAAATATATGCGTCCATAACATCTAAGCAGCAATTGTTGCTAAATTCATTCATTTATTTGGGTTAATTATCTAATGGTTATTCACACAAATAAATACGAGTAAAAAAATACAAGTCGGTACTTGGTTCAAGCAAATTGATGATCGCCATAGAATAATGCCTTTCTGGAAAGACAACGATGTAGTGCTCTCACCCACTTAAAAATCCCTTGGCCAGTTATCCGCCCGTACTCGACGGACATTACCTATGATTGATACACGCAACGGAAGTTGTTTAAGGAAAATATCAAGGTTTCGTCGTTAAGGCTACTCATTAGGAATATAATCTATTAATAAAACCTTTAAGAAATAATAATATAGAGATACAGAGTCCTCTTTGTTTGACTCAATGTCACTGAGACCTGGACGCACCGTGCTCTTTATAATTCACTTATAGTTGTCCAATAGTACTTCACTCACGTGTAACCTCGTTCCAGAAATGCAAGTTACTGGGGTCCCTCAAGTCAGTTAATGGAAATTTAATAATTGATAAATAACTTTGCAAATGCAAATTGCATCTCGGTTTTAATAGTCTAGTATTAAGAAATTTTTATATATATTTTTAGCATTTGACATGCTTAGCCATATACATTTTCCACTTTGTGTTTAAAGTCTAGTATTATTTTGGATATCGGATATTATGTAATTAGTTAGCATATCAGCCGTGCGCCAGATGGACTTGCAAACAAGGAATTCAAATTTACATGCGACTGTCAAAACATTTGAATAATAGCAAAAATACAATTTGTATGAAATTATTTTTGTGAATTTACATATAACTTGATATAATATGCTGCTGCTAGTTTACAGCTGTGCCAGCAGGTACTTACTCATTCTATGTTTAGCACTTGACTTGTCGTTTCGAAGAAAGTGACCCTGTTGGATCACAATGAAACTTGTAACGTCACTGGATAATATTGTAACCGTAATGTTATGTCTATTACGAGCAGACGGCCTGATCCATATTTAATTGGGAACCGAAAAATTAAGTTTACCTGGTCGGTATAATGTATGAAAATACTTCCGACAGATGGCGCAAGCGTCATTCAAAGACGTTAAGTATGAATGTGTTATCAAAATTAGCAGTCAGAAGTAATTGTCACGATGGCTCAATTGGCAAAGCATCTGGACGGTATCCAGAAGATGCAGGTTCAAATCCTGCTCGTGACTGTTATTTTCGATTTCACATTTACCACTGTGTTTAATGATACGAAATTATTTAATGATTTTTCTTTTAAAGTGACATAATTAAGTAGTCATAGTCTAGTATAAATGAATATAAATCTAGCTTCAGGTAAAAAGTTAATTCCTGCCGATCACCTCAATAGGCTTGATGACGTAATGAAGTATAGCCAAAATATTGAAGTGATCTAATAAAATAGGATTCAAGGATTTAGAAACGCTAGGGTCATGGGGCCCGAACGCTCGCAAATTTTATAAATTAATTGCGAGTCGTCTATTCGACGCCTCACGTGACCAGAGGGCTGGCCTTTACCTAGCACAAAGATTAGCATTGCCATTCAACGTGGCAATGCTGCCAGACTTCTGGGCACTTTGCCGGTAGCCAGTGATGCGGATGAATTTTATGATCCATTCTTTCTTTTCTATTTTGTTCTTTTTTTCTTATAAACTTTGTAGTAATATTCTTATTTGAATGGCGAGATTAATAAAATATTTGATAAGATAATCCTACAAAATACAATAATTCGTCATGATAGCTTAAACACCAATCAGAGGGAATGACGTCACGCCTTAGTAAACGTTATTGGCTGTTCTGATATACACTGCGAGCACTGTCCCGTGCTCATACTGTAGAAAAAATATTCCGTTATAGACTGGCAGTATACTGCCGCAGTATTCTAGGGAAATATATGACGACATAAATCTTCGCCGTTTTTGTACTGTGAGCACTGGCGATTTCGAGGTAAGGTGCTCTCAGTGGTTTGATCACGTGATCAATAGTGTCCAGAACTTTTACAATTTGCATTATTGAAAATTATTATTGAATATTGTTATTAAAACATGGAAAATGTAAAGAAATTATGTTTTTTGCAGTGTGAAACCAATACTTTGTATGAAATGAAAGTAATGACAGATCAGTACTGGACTGCATTCCGTTATAAACAGTATAGCTAATAAAAAAAAAGCTATTAAAGGACTTTGCAGTACACTAAATTGACGTCACACCTTACAATGCTTGCAGTTTATATCGGAACACACCCATTGTAAAGTAGTGTCTGACATTCTCTTTGACTCTAATGTTTACTGATGCCGTACTGAGGCGTGACGTCATGACAAACGGCGTGCGTTTTGACGTGAGTTTAAAACTTAAAATATAAAAAATTCATTTTATTGCATAAAAAACCATTATTTTTACAGAAATATGATTATATTTTTCAGTTATTAGATACTTTTGAATACCATAGAATAGATTTTGAAAAACAGTTATTATGCCTATTGTATCACGTAGTTTAGAACTGCTTTCTTTGACGCCAATAGCGTATCGTTAGAGAAAACTGGCAAAATATTACTCAGACGTGATGTGGTGGTGACATAGCTCTGTTTTACCTTTAAGAACAGCTATTTGTTGGAGTCACAAATACCTATTGAGCCTAGGTACTCGGTATTTAGGCCATATTATTACAGTTTTTGAAGTAATAACGCTCGCATTTTTTAACTTCCCGCTAAGAAAAATTGAAAATTTTCTTAAGTTGGGAAGTTATTGGCTTTACTCCGTTTTTCGAAAATCGAGTTTTCAACGAATGTTGACGTTTTGAGGTCCTAGGAAGCTTCCCCGAATGTTTCCGCGATGATGTCTGTATGTATGTGTGTGTGTGTGTGTGTCCGTATGTAAACCTCTCATAACTTCTGAACGGCTTGACCGATTTCATCGGAGTTGGCGTCATTCAAAAGGACCTGACCAAACTTAGATTTTGAATTAGGACCGATTCGAACTGGTAGATCTTGAGAAATCTCAAAAAACTATATTGTTTTTTCCAAATGTGGTTTTTTTGG
Organism: Leucoma salicis; assembly: GCA_948253155.1. Taxonomy (NCBI): domain Eukaryota; kingdom Metazoa; phylum Arthropoda; class Insecta; order Lepidoptera; family Erebidae; genus Leucoma; species Leucoma salicis. The sequence goes on from OX411803.1 coordinate 27,121,758, forward strand.
AATCACTTTTAAACGGTTTTACCGATCAATTCCAAAAACTAATCAGCTTTTAAAATCATAAAACCACGTCGGTCACCGCCAGTCCGGTCAAAATTGGTTGATTCGTTCGTGAGATATAATTGTCGAAAAAATTTAAAAAAATGTCTTTTTCAGAATTTCTATGAAATTTTTAGTCTGACCAGTTCGAAGTTTAAAATTCTTCAAAGAGCTCAAAAAGCTGCGTTGAATGCCGTAAATTACGAGAAAATCGGTTGATTTATTCAAAAGTTATTGCGATTTGAAAATTCAACGAATAGTGTTTTATTAAATCTCGAGAGCTCGAAGAGCTCAAAATCATAGAACAGGGGGCTTAGGCAGAATGTCATATTTCACGTGTCGACCGTATCGAGATCACTGTGAATGGTTGAGAAACCGACGCGTGATGTCACAATAATCCGTTGGCCAATCACGGTGATCTCTCAACCAATTACAGTGATCTCGATACGGTCGACACGTGACATATGACATTCTGCCTAACCTTCTGTTCTCTCTTTGAGCTCGGAGAGCTCAAAATGACACAAAAATTATACTTTTGAGTTCGAAGAGCTCAAAAACGTAATAAGTGCAATTTTGAGCACTTAAGTATCAAATTAGCGGGAAGTTGCAGGGATGGCCTTTAGGGTCAACTGTTTTCCCTATTTTTTTATAAACGAACAAGTAACTGATTGTAAGAAAATACCGTAGCCTATAGACGCTAGCAACACCGGAGCACTTAGCATCACTTTACAGTCCACGGAATGGGATAGGAGGTGGCGAGGAAAATCATAGAAGAGGATGAGGAGGGGATTTTAGGCCGTCGGCGCTCTTACTCATCATACGAAACACATGAGCAGCTAATGAAGTTTCACATTAATCTTCGTGAGAGAGAACTTGCACGGTTGAGCTGGCAAATTCATGCTGGGGCAAGCAAGGCTCTACTACTACTACAACTTCTTTAAAATATATCCATCCATCCATCCATCAGCCTTTCGACGTCCACTGCTGGACATAGGCCTCCCCAAAATGAGGGATAGTGCCGTAATCGCCACGCTTGGCAGGCAGGTTGGTGATCGCAGTGAATGTTGTTAATACTCGAGGGAGTGCTGCTGCCCACTGCCCCGGTATTCCCTCAGTTGGCTCTTACGACTCCCATGGGTGGAGAAGGTTGGGACAATTCTAAAGCCGGTATGAGTACGAGAATATTTAGATGAATCTTGTTGCCAACCATCAATCATTTTATATATATATATATATCTATACTATTATAAAACTGTAACAGAGCTGAGTCTGTACATTTAAGATATTTGAGAAAAAATGACTGGTTTAGGCTATATAGGCGTGTCTAAACACAAAACGTTTTTTTTTTAGATTTTTTGTCTGTTTGTCTGTTTATCTGTTTGTCTGTTTATTTGTTCGTGCATCACGCAAAAACTACTGAATGAATTTTGATGTAACTTTTTCTATTTGATAGATCTCGATTAGACTTAACAACTGATATAAATTTTATCCCGCTACTATATCGGTAACCTGAGATACAACCTAAAACTAGCTTTTGGTTGTATAAAACCGAAAGCTAGTTATTTATAAAGCTCTAATAAAGCAGTCTGTACATTTATTTGAAAAAAAATTACTATAATTATTTTTTAGATTTTTTGTCTGTTTGTCTATTTATCTGTTTGTTCGTTCGTGCATCACACAAAAACTACGGAACGGATTTTGATGCAACTTTTTTTTATTTGGTAGCTCATGATTAGCCTTAAAAAATGATATACAGTTTATTCCGTCTACAATATAGTATTATTGGGAACCGGAAATATAACCTAAAAACTAGCATTTGGCTGTGGCGGCGCCGCGGGCAAAGGCTTGTTTATTATAAGAATGAATATTAAGCATAGATCATTCGTTGAAGTTACTTAAATGTTGCTATTTATATTTCACAGCGATAACGGATTTCTTATCGTAAAATTTTAAAATATTTACTGCATGTATTAAAAGTTTAATTTGATGAAATCTGCTGTTTGTGTAAATAATCAGTGTAATGGAGATATTGAACCAGAAATTACACTATTATTGTTTTAGCGATCTCCGCGGGGACTACGCTGATTACGACCCGCCTTAACGGGACTACGCGCTAATAGATAGACGGTACAAATGTGTAGAGAGTGACAAACAATATTTAAAAAAAATATTTAACATTGGAGGTCTCAATCCATCCATCAGCCCTTCAACGCCCACTGCTGGACACAGGCCTCCCCAAGAGAACGCTACAACGAGCGGTCCCGTCATAGGGGATAATGCCGTAATCACCACGCTTGGCAGGCAGGTTGGCGATCGCAGTGGATGTTGTTAATACTCGAGGGAGTGCTGCTGCCCATTCCCCCGGTATTCCCTCAGTCAGCTCTTACGACTCCCGTGGGTAGAGAGGGGTGGGACAATTCTAAAGCCGGCCCCACACAGCCTGGATGATTGGAGGTCTAACTTTAGTTAATAAATTTAATATTAAAAAAAAATATAGACGAAGGGGAGTTATTATAAAGCTAAATATGACATAATATGCATTTACCTTAGCGTCTGTCGTTAATATTATTAACATTTTTATTTGCAAATACACCGGTTAACAATCCAATTGATTGCTTTTTGTTCAAACAACGCATTCCAATATGGAAAAAAATCGTTTGTCATTTGTTTTTGTACATTACGGGGTTGGGTTTATAACTATAACAATATAAAAAAAATATATTAAAAGGTTTTAATATTTAATAGGCGCATAAGAAAGATAAATAGTTTACTTATTTTTAATATGTCCTATAAAATAAAACTAAATCCCTGCGTATTTTGGTGGATGAAATTTACTTCAACTTTTGAAATTTAATTAAACAGTACAAAATATAGCATATCATCAAACTAAAAACTGCTTAAGATTTTAAATATGATGGTATTTAAAGTTGCCTTGTCTAAACATTGTTAGCGCTACATAACATCGGCGTTAACCCCGGCAGTAAGATATGATTAAACACGCCCTTGGTAAGCTAGATGAAATGCAAAACACAAATACGGCCATTACAATGTCCAATAAAAATTGTTGAGGATTTATAACAATGTGTGCAACAGCTCAAAAGAGTGATGCGAAATAATTTTACGACCAATTTACAAAACTTTAAAATAATTTTGCGACCATTTTACAATTTTAATTATGCTCTTTTAGTTGACAGGTAGAAATTAAAATTACAGATTACAAAGTACTTTTTTAATTATTCTATGTCTAAATATACTCGTACATATAAACATGAATCCATAGTTCCCCTGGTCACGTCATAACTTAAGAACCACTTTACCGATTTTATTCATCTTTTTTTTAAGTTTTCGAATACTTTGTAGAAAATTTGAGAAAACTAACGACTATTTTAAATTCGCGCGTTTGACAGTTCGCAAGTAATTGAATATTCGTGCTAAGACAGGACAACGCCTATCAGTTCAGGTAATAAGATATGAAAATAAGTAATATGGTGCTTCGTATGGTGAGTGAGAGCGCCGGAGACGCCTTCCTATCCTCTCCTTAGTATCCATCCTATCCTCTCATTAGTATCAATCCTATCCTCTCATTAGTATCAATCCTATCCTCTCATTAGTATCAATCCTATCCTCTCATTAGTATCAATCCTATCCTCTCATTAGTATCAATCCTATCCTCTCATTATTATACTTCCTCTCCACTTCCTATCCCTTTCCTTTGAGATGGCAACCTGTGAGTGAAGCCTCGTTCGTGTTGCTGGCGTCTATAGGCTACGGTAACCACTTATGATCAGGTTGACCGTATGCTTGTTTGCCACCCACGTTGTATAAAAAAAATATAAAAAATCAATTGCCATGCGTTAGTCCGTTAAAACTTGAAAGTGGTTGGACTGATTTTGATGCTATTTTTGTGACTATTCTTGGGATCCCTGGATAGTTTAGATCCATAATGTGTAATGTACCAGAAAGATTAATAATTACGTGCCAATAGAAAATACTTCTCAACTTGTTCTTAGCGAGAAAGATACCACTATATTTCTCTAAGTATACATAATTCTGTGATTCTCTATTGATTAAAATATTACAGTACTTGAACTACAAACTACATGTAACCAGTTAACTGTTTACGAATCACTTTTATCGGGCGTAATGATTATGCAACATCCCTGACAATGTTAAATCTGTGCAGTCTGTATACCCATTGTGCTAAGTAAAACAAATTATAGCATTTCATTTACCAGTAAAACGCGACCAGTGTCATGTTAATATCATCTGCTATGTCGGTGGTTAATCTTTCGTGAACCCAAAAAGGGTCGTTTAATAAAAATTTGGGATGAATGGGAATGAATAAAAATGCACTCCGTCCTCGTCATAATGTGCCCATTAGACGGTATGTAGTTATTCTTGGCCACGATTTGTATGCAAATTTTCTATGTGAAATCATAAAGATGTTTTTAAGCTTCCTGACGGAACATTGAATTTTTATGTGGAGCTAATTTTTTATATACTAACAAGTTTTCAAATAAGTATGGATGATGGAGTGGTTAGCGGCGTATAGACGCTACCGACACTAAGAAATATTGCGAAATTGTCTTTTTATATTTACTACAAATGTTGCAAACAAACATACAGCTTGCTTGATAGTAATCGATTAGTTTATAGACAGAACACGAAAATGCGCGGCTAAGTGTTAATCCGTGGACATAAGTCCAGTCTCCCTGGTCCTGATAGAAGTGACAGTTAGCTTTAATTATAAAAAGTAAAAAAAAAAATATTGTAAGATTTATTATGTATTAGAACTAAAAATTAATCCGTTCAAATAACCAGCAAGTTTGATCAGAAACGATTTTTATATTAAATACTTTTACCTTTTATTTTAACTGTAACCGATTAATAAAATGTTTTTTTTTATAATAAAATGACTAGCCTACAATTTGACTACAATATAGTAGAAGTAGGCTTTAAGCTCGTAATTGTAGGCTTTAAGCTGAACAGGAAGCTTTACCTCAATTATTTCGAAGTCTCATTAGTCCGATTAATGGTAGCTTTTATTTCATTAAAGGCTTAATATTTCGGATATTATTATTGTTAATACATTATACGAATATGTGTTTAACACTTATAGAAGCTCGAACGATTCGCTGTTAATAAAGATTTTGAATTTTGATTAATTAAAACTATATGATGACCCGTGCGAAGTAAATATATGCGTCCATAACATCTAAGCAGCAATTGTTGCTAAATTCATTCATTTATTTGGGTTAATTATCTAATGGTTATTCACACAAATAAATACGAGTAAAAAAATACAAGTCGGTACTTGGTTCAAGCAAATTGATGATCGCCATAGAATAATGCCTTTCTGGAAAGACAACGATGTAGTGCTCTCACCCACTTAAAAATCCCTTGGCCAGTTATCCGCCCGTACTCGACGGACATTACCTATGATTGATACACGCAACGGAAGTTGTTTAAGGAAAATATCAAGGTTTCGTCGTTAAGGCTACTCATTAGGAATATAATCTATTAATAAAACCTTTAAGAAATAATAATATAGAGATACAGAGTCCTCTTTGTTTGACTCAATGTCACTGAGACCTGGACGCACCGTGCTCTTTATAATTCACTTATAGTTGTCCAATAGTACTTCACTCACGTGTAACCTCGTTCCAGAAATGCAAGTTACTGGGGTCCCTCAAGTCAGTTAATGGAAATTTAATAATTGATAAATAACTTTGCAAATGCAAATTGCATCTCGGTTTTAATAGTCTAGTATTAAGAAATTTTTATATATATTTTTAGCATTTGACATGCTTAGCCATATACATTTTCCACTTTGTGTTTAAAGTCTAGTATTATTTTGGATATCGGATATTATGTAATTAGTTAGCATATCAGCCGTGCGCCAGATGGACTTGCAAACAAGGAATTCAAATTTACATGCGACTGTCAAAACATTTGAATAATAGCAAAAATACAATTTGTATGAAATTATTTTTGTGAATTTACATATAACTTGATATAATATGCTGCTGCTAGTTTACAGCTGTGCCAGCAGGTACTTACTCATTCTATGTTTAGCACTTGACTTGTCGTTTCGAAGAAAGTGACCCTGTTGGATCACAATGAAACTTGTAACGTCACTGGATAATATTGTAACCGTAATGTTATGTCTATTACGAGCAGACGGCCTGATCCATATTTAATTGGGAACCGAAAAATTAAGTTTACCTGGTCGGTATAATGTATGAAAATACTTCCGACAGATGGCGCAAGCGTCATTCAAAGACGTTAAGTATGAATGTGTTATCAAAATTAGCAGTCAGAAGTAATTGTCACGATGGCTCAATTGGCAAAGCATCTGGACGGTATCCAGAAGATGCAGGTTCAAATCCTGCTCGTGACTGTTATTTTCGATTTCACATTTACCACTGTGTTTAATGATACGAAATTATTTAATGATTTTTCTTTTAAAGTGACATAATTAAGTAGTCATAGTCTAGTATAAATGAATATAAATCTAGCTTCAGGTAAAAAGTTAATTCCTGCCGATCACCTCAATAGGCTTGATGACGTAATGAAGTATAGCCAAAATATTGAAGTGATCTAATAAAATAGGATTCAAGGATTTAGAAACGCTAGGGTCATGGGGCCCGAACGCTCGCAAATTTTATAAATTAATTGCGAGTCGTCTATTCGACGCCTCACGTGACCAGAGGGCTGGCCTTTACCTAGCACAAAGATTAGCATTGCCATTCAACGTGGCAATGCTGCCAGACTTCTGGGCACTTTGCCGGTAGCCAGTGATGCGGATGAATTTTATGATCCATTCTTTCTTTTCTATTTTGTTCTTTTTTTCTTATAAACTTTGTAGTAATATTCTTATTTGAATGGCGAGATTAATAAAATATTTGATAAGATAATCCTACAAAATACAATAATTCGTCATGATAGCTTAAACACCAATCAGAGGGAATGACGTCACGCCTTAGTAAACGTTATTGGCTGTTCTGATATACACTGCGAGCACTGTCCCGTGCTCATACTGTAGAAAAAATATTCCGTTATAGACTGGCAGTATACTGCCGCAGTATTCTAGGGAAATATATGACGACATAAATCTTCGCCGTTTTTGTACTGTGAGCACTGGCGATTTCGAGGTAAGGTGCTCTCAGTGGTTTGATCACGTGATCAATAGTGTCCAGAACTTTTACAATTTGCATTATTGAAAATTATTATTGAATATTGTTATTAAAACATGGAAAATGTAAAGAAATTATGTTTTTTGCAGTGTGAAACCAATACTTTGTATGAAATGAAAGTAATGACAGATCAGTACTGGACTGCATTCCGTTATAAACAGTATAGCTAATAAAAAAAAAGCTATTAAAGGACTTTGCAGTACACTAAATTGACGTCACACCTTACAATGCTTGCAGTTTATATCGGAACACACCCATTGTAAAGTAGTGTCTGACATTCTCTTTGACTCTAATGTTTACTGATGCCGTACTGAGGCGTGACGTCATGACAAACGGCGTGCGTTTTGACGTGAGTTTAAAACTTAAAATATAAAAAATTCATTTTATTGCATAAAAAACCATTATTTTTACAGAAATATGATTATATTTTTCAGTTATTAGATACTTTTGAATACCATAGAATAGATTTTGAAAAACAGTTATTATGCCTATTGTATCACGTAGTTTAGAACTGCTTTCTTTGACGCCAATAGCGTATCGTTAGAGAAAACTGGCAAAATATTACTCAGACGTGATGTGGTGGTGACATAGCTCTGTTTTACCTTTAAGAACAGCTATTTGTTGGAGTCACAAATACCTATTGAGCCTAGGTACTCGGTATTTAGGCCATATTATTACAGTTTTTGAAGTAATAACGCTCGCATTTTTTAACTTCCCGCTAAGAAAAATTGAAAATTTTCTTAAGTTGGGAAGTTATTGGCTTTACTCCGTTTTTCGAAAATCGAGTTTTCAACGAATGTTGACGTTTTGAGGTCCTAGGAAGCTTCCCCGAATGTTTCCGCGATGATGTCTGTATGTATGTGTGTGTGTGTGTGTGTCCGTATGTAAACCTCTCATAACTTCTGAACGGCTTGACCGATTTCATCGGAGTTGGCGTCATTCAAAAGGACCTGACCAAACTTAGATTTTGAATTAGGACCGATTCGAACTGGTAGATCTTGAGAAATCTCAAAAAACTATATTGTTTTTTCCAAATGTGGTTTTTTTGGAATCACTTTTAAACGGTTTTACCGATCAATTCCAAAAACTAATCAGCTTTTAAAATCATAAAACCACGTCGGTCACCGCCAGTCCGGTCAAAATTGGTTGATTCGTTCGTGAGATATAATTGTCGAAAAAATTTAAAAAAATGTCTTTTTCAGAATTTCTATGAAATTTTTAGTCTGACCAGTTCGAAGTTTAAAATTCTTCAAAGAGCTCAAAAAGCTGCGTTGAATGCCGTAAATTACGAGAAAATCGGTTGATTTATTCAAAAGTTATTGCGATTTGAAAATTCAACGAATAGTGTTTTATTAAATCTCGAGAGCTCGAAGAGCTCAAAATCATAGAACAGGGGGCTTAGGCAGAATGTCATATTTCACGTGTCGACCGTATCGAGATCACTGTGAATGGTTGAGAAACCGACGCGTGATGTCACAATAATCCGTTGGCCAATCACGGTGATCTCTCAACCAATTACAGTGATCTCGATACGGTCGACACGTGACATATGACATTCTGCCTAACCTTCTGTTCTCTCTTTGAGCTCGGAGAGCTCAAAATGACACAAAAATTATACTTTTGAGTTCGAAGAGCTCAAAAACGTAATAAGTGCAATTTTGAGCACTTAAGTATCAAATTAGCGGGAAGTTGCAGGGATGGCCTTTAGGGTCAACTGTTTTCCCTATTTTTTTATAAACGAACAAGTAACTGATTGTAAGAAAATACCGTAGCCTATAGACGCTAGCAACACCGGAGCACTTAGCATCACTTTACAGTCCACGGAATGGGATAGGAGGTGGCGAGGAAAATCATAGAAGAGGATGAGGAGGGGATTTTAGGCCGTCGGCGCTCTTACTCATCATACGAAACACATGAGCAGCTAATGAAGTTTCACATTAATCTTCGTGAGAGAGAACTTGCACGGTTGAGCTGGCAAATTCATGCTGGGGCAAGCAAGGCTCTACTACTACTACAACTTCTTTAAAATATATCCATCCATCCATCCATCAGCCTTTCGACGTCCACTGCTGGACATAGGCCTCCCCAAAATGAGGGATAGTGCCGTAATCGCCACGCTTGGCAGGCAGGTTGGTGATCGCAGTGAATGTTGTTAATACTCGAGGGAGTGCTGCTGCCCACTGCCCCGGTATTCCCTCAGTTGGCTCTTACGACTCCCATGGGTGGAGAAGGTTGGGACAATTCTAAAGCCGGTATGAGTACGAGAATATTTAGATGAATCTTGTTGCCAACCATCAATCATTTTATATATATATATATATCTATACTATTATAAAACTGTAACAGAGCTGAGTCTGTACATTTAAGATATTTGAGAAAAAATGACTGGTTTAGGCTATATAGGCGTGTCTAAACACAAAACGTTTTTTTTTTAGATTTTTTGTCTGTTTGTCTGTTTATCTGTTTGTCTGTTTATTTGTTCGTGCATCACGCAAAAACTACTGAATGAATTTTGATGTAACTTTTTCTATTTGATAGATCTCGATTAGACTTAACAACTGATATAAATTTTATCCCGCTACTATATCGGTAACCTGAGATACAACCTAAAACTAGCTTTTGGTTGTATAAAACCGAAAGCTAGTTATTTATAAAGCTCTAATAAAGCAGTCTGTACATTTATTTGAAAAAAAATTACTATAATTATTTTTTAGATTTTTTGTCTGTTTGTCTATTTATCTGTTTGTTCGTTCGTGCATCACACAAAAACTACGGAACGGATTTTGATGCAACTTTTTTTTATTTGGTAGCTCATGATTAGCCTTAAAAAATGATATACAGTTTATTCCGTCTACAATATAGTATTATTGGGAACCGGAAATATAACCTAAAAACTAGCATTTGGCTGTGGCGGCGCCGCGGGCAAAGGCTTGTTTATTATAAGAATGAATATTAAGCATAGATCATTCGTTGAAGTTACTTAAATGTTGCTATTTATATTTCACAGCGATAACGGATTTCTTATCGTAAAATTTTAAAATATTTACTGCATGTATTAAAAGTTTAATTTGATGAAATCTGCTGTTTGTGTAAATAATCAGTGTAATGGAGATATTGAACCAGAAATTACACTATTATTGTTTTAGCGATCTCCGCGGGGACTACGCTGATTACGACCCGCCTTAACGGGACTACGCGCTAATAGATAGACGGTACAAATGTGTAGAGAGTGACAAACAATATTTAAAAAAAATATTTAACATTGGAGGTCTCAATCCATCCATCAGCCCTTCAACGCCCACTGCTGGACACAGGCCTCCCCAAGAGAACGCTACAACGAGCGGTCCCGTCATAGGGGATAATGCCGTAATCACCACGCTTGGCAGGCAGGTTGGCGATCGCAGTGGATGTTGTTAATACTCGAGGGAGTGCTGCTGCCCATTCCCCCGGTATTCCCTCAGTCAGCTCTTACGACTCCCGTGGGTAGAGAGGGGTGGGACAATTCTAAAGCCGGCCCCACACAGCCTGGATGATTGGAGGTCTAACTTTAGTTAATAAATTTAATATTAAAAAAAAATATAGACGAAGGGGAGTTATTATAAAGCTAAATATGACATAATATGCATTTACCTTAGCGTCTGTCGTTAATATTATTAACATTTTTATTTGCAAATACACCGGTTAACAATCCAATTGATTGCTTTTTGTTCAAACAACGCATTCCAATATGGAAAAAAATCGTTTGTCATTTGTTTTTGTACATTACGGGGTTGGGTTTATAACTATAACAATATAAAAAAAATATATTAAAAGGTTTTAATATTTAATAGGCGCATAAGAAAGATAAATAGTTTACTTATTTTTAATATGTCCTATAAAATAAAACTAAATCCCTGCGTATTTTGGTGGATGAAATTTACTTCAACTTTTGAAATTTAATTAAACAGTACAAAATATAGCATATCATCAAACTAAAAACTGCTTAAGATTTTAAATATGATGGTATTTAAAGTTGCCTTGTCTAAACATTGTTAGCGCTACATAACATCGGCGTTAACCCCGGCAGTAAGATATGATTAAACACGCCCTTGGTAAGCTAGATGAAATGCAAAACACAAATACGGCCATTACAATGTCCAATAAAAATTGTTGAGGATTTATAACAATGTGTGCAACAGCTCAAAAGAGTGATGCGAAATAATTTTACGACCAATTTACAAAACTTTAAAATAATTTTGCGACCATTTTACAATTTTAATTATGCTCTTTTAGTTGACAGGTAGAAATTAAAATTACAGATTACAAAGTACTTTTTTAATTATTCTATGTCTAAATATACTCGTACATATAAACATGAATCCATAGTTCCCCTGGTCACGTCATAACTTAAGAACCACTTTACCGATTTTATTCATCTTTTTTTTAAGTTTTCGAATACTTTGTAGAAAATTTGAGAAAACTAACGACTATTTTAAATTCGCGCGTTTGACAGTTCGCAAGTAATTGAATATTCGTGCTAAGACAGGACAACGCCTATCAGTTCAGGTAATAAGATATGAAAATAAGTAATATGGTGCTTCGTATGGTGAGTGAGAGCGCCGGAGACGCCTTCCTATCCTCTCCTTAGTATCCATCCTATCCTCTCATTAGTATCAATCCTATCCTCTCATTAGTATCAATCCTATCCTCTCATTAGTATCAATCCTATCCTCTCATTAGTATCAATCCTATCCTCTCATTAGTATCAATCCTATCCTCTCATTATTATACTTCCTCTCCACTTCCTATCCCTTTCCTTTGAGATGGCAACCTGTGAGTGAAGCCTCGTTCGTGTTGCTGGCGTCTATAGGCTACGGTAACCACTTATGATCAGGTTGACCGTATGCTTGTTTGCCACCCACGTTGTATAAAAAAAATATAAAAAATCAATTGCCATGCGTTAGTCCGTTAAAACTTGAAAGTGGTTGGACTGATTTTGATGCTATTTTTGTGACTATTCTTGGGATCCCTGGATAGTTTAGATCCATAATGTGTAATGTACCAGAAAGATTAATAATTACGTGCCAATAGAAAATACTTCTCAACTTGTTCTTAGCGAGAAAGATACCACTATATTTCTCTAAGTATACATAATTCTGTGATTCTCTATTGATTAAAATATTACAGTACTTGAACTACAAACTACATGTAACCAGTTAACTGTTTACGAATCACTTTTATCGGGCGTAATGATTATGCAACATCCCTGACCTATATGTGTTCATCTTGAATATCCAATAAAATATGTTAATACTGCTTTTAACCTCATTTCAGTGATTATCAGTTATTGTTCCGAGAATGTGTTGTTAATTGTATAGCTAGGTCATCATTTGTTTGGATTTTATGATCTAGAATCATCCATTAAACCAGTTTTTGTCTCCTGCTATTGAACCAATGACCTTCTGACTGATGACTCTATAGCTGCACTTTGTGGGAAAGTGATGATCTATACGATTTGTATGCAAATTTTCTATGTGAAATCATAAAGATGTTTTTAAGCTTCCTGACGGAACATTGAATTTTTATGTGGAGCTAATTTTTTATATACTAACAAGTTTTCAAATAAGTATGGATGATGGAGTGGTTAGCGGCGTATAGACGCTACCGACACTAAGAAATATTGCGAAATTGTCTTTTTATATTTACTACAAATGTTGCAAACAAACATACAGCTTGCTTGATAGTAATCGATTAGTTTATAGACAGAACACGAAAATGCGCGGCTAAGTGTTAATCCGTGGACATAAGTCCAGTCTCCCTGGTCCTGATAGAAGTGACAGTTAGCTTTAATTATAAAAAGTAAAAAAAAAAATATTGTAAGATTTATTATGTATTAGAACTAAAAATTAATCCGTTCAAATAACCAGCAAGTTTGATCAGAAACGATTTTTATATTAAATACTTTTACCTTTTATTTTAACTGTAACCGATTAATAAAATGTTTTTTTTTATAATAAAATGACTAGCCTACAATTTGACTACAATATAGTAGAAGTAGGCTTTAAGCTCGTAATTGTAGGCTTTAAGCTGAACAGGAAGCTTTACCTCAATTATTTCGAAGTCTCATTAGTCCGATTAATGGTAGCTTTTATTTCATTAAAGGCTTAATATTTCGGATATTATTATTGTTAATACATTATACGAATATGTGTTTAACACTTATAGAAGCTCGAACGATTCGCTGTTAATAAAGATTTTGAATTTTGATTAATTAAAACTATATGATGACCCGTGCGAAGTAAATATATGCGTCCATAACATCTAAGCAGCAATTGTTGCTAAATTCATTCATTTATTTGGGTTAATTATCTAATGGTTATTCACACAAATAAATACGAGTAAAAAAATACAAGTCGGTACTTGGTTCAAGCAAATTGATGATCGCCATAGAATAATGCCTTTCTGGAAAGACAACGATGTAGTGCTCTCACCCACTTAAAAATCCCTTGGCCAGTTATCCGCCCGTACTCGACGGACATTACCTATGATTGATACACGCAACGGAAGTTGTTTAAGGAAAATATCAAGGTTTCGTCGTTAAGGCTACTCATTAGGAATATAATCTATTAATAAAACCTTTAAGAAATAATAATATAGAGATACAGAGTCCTCTTTGTTTGACTCAATGTCACTGAGACCTGGACGCACCGTGCTCTTTATAATTCACTTATAGTTGTCCAATAGTACTTCACTCACGTGTAACCTCGTTCCAGAAATGCAAGTTACTGGGGTCCCTCAAGTCAGTTAATGGAAATTTAATAATTGATAAATAACTTTGCAAATGCAAATTGCATCTCGGTTTTAATAGTCTAGTATTAAGAAATTTTTATATATATTTTTAGCATTTGACATGCTTAGCCATATACATTTTCCACTTTGTGTTTAAAGTCTAGTATTATTTTGGATATCGGATATTATGTAATTAGTTAGCATATCAGCCGTGCGCCAGATGGACTTGCAAACAAGGAATTCAAATTTACATGCGACTGTCAAAACATTTGAATAATAGCAAAAATACAATTTGTATGAAATTATTTTTGTGAATTTACATATAACTTGATATAATATGCTGCTGCTAGTTTACAGCTGTGCCAGCAGGTACTTACTCATTCTATGTTTAGCACTTGACTTGTCGTTTCGAAGAAAGTGACCCTGTTGGATCACAATGAAACTTGTAACGTCACTGGATAATATTGTAACCGTAATGTTATGTCTATTACGAGCAGACGGCCTGATCCATATTTAATTGGGAACCGAAAAATTAAGTTTACCTGGTCGGTATAATGTATGAAAATACTTCCGACAGATGGCGCAAGCGTCATTCAAAGACGTTAAGTATGAATGTGTTATCAAAATTAGCAGTCAGAAGTAATTGTCACGATGGCTCAATTGGCAAAGCATCTGGACGGTATCCAGAAGATGCAGGTTCAAATCCTGCTCGTGACTGTTATTTTCGATTTCACATTTACCACTGTGTTTAATGATACGAAATTATTTAATGATTTTTCTTTTAAAGTGACATAATTAAGTAGTCATAGTCTAGTATAAATGAATATAAATCTAGCTTCAGGTAAAAAGTTAATTCCTGCCGATCACCTCAATAGGCTTGATGACGTAATGAAGTATAGCCAAAATATTGAAGTGATCTAATAAAATAGGATTCAAGGATTTAGAAACGCTAGGGTCATGGGGCCCGAACGCTCGCAAATTTTATAAATTAATTGCGAGTCGTCTATTCGACGCCTCACGTGACCAGAGGGCTGGCCTTTACCTAGCACAAAGATTAGCATTGCCATTCAACGTGGCAATGCTGCCAGACTTCTGGGCACTTTGCCGGTAGCCAGTGATGCGGATGAATTTTATGATCCATTCTTTCTTTTCTATTTTGTTCTTTTTTTCTTATAAACTTTGTAGTAATATTCTTATTTGAATGGCGAGATTAATAAAATATTTGATAAGATAATCCTACAAAATACAATAATTCGTCATGATAGCTTAAACACCAATCAGAGGGAATGACGTCACGCCTTAGTAAACGTTATTGGCTGTTCTGATATACACTGCGAGCACTGTCCCGTGCTCATACTGTAGAAAAAATATTCCGTTATAGACTGGCAGTATACTGCCGCAGTATTCTAGGGAAATATATGACGACATAAATCTTCGCCGTTTTTGTACTGTGAGCACTGGCGATTTCGAGGTAAGGTGCTCTCAGTGGTTTGATCACGTGATCAATAGTGTCCAGAACTTTTACAATTTGCATTATTGAAAATTATTATTGAATATTGTTATTAAAACATGGAAAATGTAAAGAAATTATGTTTTTTGCAGTGTGAAACCAATACTTTGTATGAAATGAAAGTAATGACAGATCAGTACTGGACTGCATTCCGTTATAAACAGTATAGCTAATAAAAAAAAAGCTATTAAAGGACTTTGCAGTACACTAAATTGACGTCACACCTTACAATGCTTGCAGTTTATATCGGAACACACCCATTGTAAAGTAGTGTCTGACATTCTCTTTGACTCTAATGTTTACTGATGCCGTACTGAGGCGTGACGTCATGACAAACGGCGTGCGTTTTGACGTGAGTTTAAAACTTAAAATATAAAAAATTCATTTTATTGCATAAAAAACCATTATTTTTACAGAAATATGATTATATTTTTCAGTTATTAGATACTTTTGAATACCATAGAATAGATTTTGAAAAACAGTTATTATGCCTATTGTATCACGTAGTTTAGAACTGCTTTCTTTGACGCCAATAGCGTATCGTTAGAGAAAACTGGCAAAATATTACTCAGACGTGATGTGGTGGTGACATAGCTCTGTTTTACCTTTAAGAACAGCTATTTGTTGGAGTCACAAATACCTATTGAGCCTAGGTACTCGGTATTTAGGCCATATTATTACAGTTTTTGAAGTAATAACGCTCGCATTTTTTAACTTCCCGCTAAGAAAAATTGAAAATTTTCTTAAGTTGGGAAGTTATTGGCTTTACTCCGTTTTTCGAAAATCGAGTTTTCAACGAATGTTGACGTTTTGAGGTCCTAGGAAGCTTCCCCGAATGTTTCCGCGATGATGTCTGTATGTATGTGTGTGTGTGTGTGTGTCCGTATGTAAACCTCTCATAACTTCTGAACGGCTTGACCGATTTCATCGGAGTTGGCGTCATTCAAAAGGACCTGACCAAACTTAGATTTTGAATTAGGACCGATTCGAACTGGTAGATCTTGAGAAATCTCAAAAAACTATATTGTTTTTTCCAAATGTGGTTTTTTTGGAATCACTTTTAAACGGTTTTACCGATCAATTCCAAAAACTAATCAGCTTTTAAAATCATAAAACCACGTCGGTCACCGCCAGTCCGGTCAAAATTGGTTGATTCGTTCGTGAGATATAATTGTCGAAAAAATTTAAAAAAATGTCTTTTTCAGAATTTCTATGAAATTTTTAGTCTGACCAGTTCGAAGTTTAAAATTCTTCAAAGAGCTCAAAAAGCTGCGTTGAATGCCGTAAATTACGAGAAAATCGGTTGATTTATTCAAAAGTTATTGCGATTTGAAAATTCAACGAATAGTGTTTTATTAAATCTCGAGAGCTCGAAGAGCTCAAAATCATAGAACAGGGGGCTTAGGCAGAATGTCATATTTCACGTGTCGACCGTATCGAGATCACTGTGAATGGTTGAGAAACCGACGCGTGATGTCACAATAATCCGTTGGCCAATCACGGTGATCTCTCAACCAATTACAGTGATCTCGATACGGTCGACACGTGACATATGACATTCTGCCTAACCTTCTGTTCTCTCTTTGAGCTCGGAGAGCTCAAAATGACACAAAAATTATACTTTTGAGTTCGAAGAGCTCAAAAACGTAATAAGTGCAATTTTGAGCACTTAAGTATCAAATTAGCGGGAAGTTGCAGGGATGGCCTTTAGGGTCAACTGTTTTCCCTATTTTTTTATAAACGAACAAGTAACTGATTGTAAGAAAATACCGTAGCCTATAGACGCTAGCAACACCGGAGCACTTAGCATCACTTTACAGTCCACGGAATGGGATAGGAGGTGGCGAGGAAAATCATAGAAGAGGATGAGGAGGGGATTTTAGGCCGTCGGCGCTCTTACTCATCATACGAAACACATGAGCAGCTAATGAAGTTTCACATTAATCTTCGTGAGAGAGAACTTGCACGGTTGAGCTGGCAAATTCATGCTGGGGCAAGCAAGGCTCTACTACTACTACAACTTCTTTAAAATATATCCATCCATCCATCCATCAGCCTTTCGACGTCCACTGCTGGACATAGGCCTCCCCAAAATGAGGGATAGTGCCGTAATCGCCACGCTTGGCAGGCAGGTTGGTGATCGCAGTGAATGTTGTTAATACTCGAGGGAGTGCTGCTGCCCACTGCCCCGGTATTCCCTCAGTTGGCTCTTACGACTCCCATGGGTGGAGAAGGTTGGGACAATTCTAAAGCCGGTATGAGTACGAGAATATTTAGATGAATCTTGTTGCCAACCATCAATCATTTTATATATATATATATATCTATACTATTATAAAACTGTAACAGAGCTGAGTCTGTACATTTAAGATATTTGAGAAAAAATGACTGGTTTAGGCTATATAGGCGTGTCTAAACACAAAACGTTTTTTTTTTAGATTTTTTGTCTGTTTGTCTGTTTATCTGTTTGTCTGTTTATTTGTTCGTGCATCACGCAAAAACTACTGAATGAATTTTGATGTAACTTTTTCTATTTGATAGATCTCGATTAGACTTAACAACTGATATAAATTTTATCCCGCTACTATATCGGTAACCTGAGATACAACCTAAAACTAGCTTTTGGTTGTATAAAACCGAAAGCTAGTTATTTATAAAGCTCTAATAAAGCAGTCTGTACATTTATTTGAAAAAAAATTACTATAATTATTTTTTAGATTTTTTGTCTGTTTGTCTATTTATCTGTTTGTTCGTTCGTGCATCACACAAAAACTACGGAACGGATTTTGATGCAACTTTTTTTTATTTGGTAGCTCATGATTAGCCTTAAAAAATGATATACAGTTTATTCCGTCTACAATATAGTATTATTGGGAACCGGAAATATAACCTAAAAACTAGCATTTGGCTGTGGCGGCGCCGCGGGCAAAGGCTTGTTTATTATAAGAATGAATATTAAGCATAGATCATTCGTTGAAGTTACTTAAATGTTGCTATTTATATTTCACAGCGATAACGGATTTCTTATCGTAAAATTTTAAAATATTTACTGCATGTATTAAAAGTTTAATTTGATGAAATCTGCTGTTTGTGTAAATAATCAGTGTAATGGAGATATTGAACCAGAAATTACACTATTATTGTTTTAGCGATCTCCGCGGGGACTACGCTGATTACGACCCGCCTTAACGGGACTACGCGCTAATAGATAGACGGTACAAATGTGTAGAGAGTGACAAACAATATTTAAAAAAAATATTTAACATTGGAGGTCTCAATCCATCCATCAGCCCTTCAACGCCCACTGCTGGACACAGGCCTCCCCAAGAGAACGCTACAACGAGCGGTCCCGTCATAGGGGATAATGCCGTAATCACCACGCTTGGCAGGCAGGTTGGCGATCGCAGTGGATGTTGTTAATACTCGAGGGAGTGCTGCTGCCCATTCCCCCGGTATTCCCTCAGTCAGCTCTTACGACTCCCGTGGGTAGAGAGGGGTGGGACAATTCTAAAGCCGGCCCCACACAGCCTGGATGATTGGAGGTCTAACTTTAGTTAATAAATTTAATATTAAAAAAAAATATAGACGAAGGGGAGTTATTATAAAGCTAAATATGACATAATATGCATTTACCTTAGCGTCTGTCGTTAATATTATTAACATTTTTATTTGCAAATACACCGGTTAACAATCCAATTGATTGCTTTTTGTTCAAACAACGCATTCCAATATGGAAAAAAATCGTTTGTCATTTGTTTTTGTACATTACGGGGTTGGGTTTATAACTATAACAATATAAAAAAAATATATTAAAAGGTTTTAATATTTAATAGGCGCATAAGAAAGATAAATAGTTTACTTATTTTTAATATGTCCTATAAAATAAAACTAAATCCCTGCGTATTTTGGTGGATGAAATTTACTTCAACTTTTGAAATTTAATTAAACAGTACAAAATATAGCATATCATCAAACTAAAAACTGCTTAAGATTTTAAATATGATGGTATTTAAAGTTGCCTTGTCTAAACATTGTTAGCGCTACATAACATCGGCGTTAACCCCGGCAGTAAGATATGATTAAACACGCCCTTGGTAAGCTAGATGAAATGCAAAACACAAATACGGCCATTACAATGTCCAATAAAAATTGTTGAGGATTTATAACAATGTGTGCAACAGCTCAAAAGAGTGATGCGAAATAATTTTACGACCAATTTACAAAACTTTAAAATAATTTTGCGACCATTTTACAATTTTAATTATGCTCTTTTAGTTGACAGGTAGAAATTAAAATTACAGATTACAAAGTACTTTTTTAATTATTCTATGTCTAAATATACTCGTACATATAAACATGAATCCATAGTTCCCCTGGTCACGTCATAACTTAAGAACCACTTTACCGATTTTATTCATCTTTTTTTTAAGTTTTCGAATACTTTGTAGAAAATTTGAGAAAACTAACGACTATTTTAAATTCGCGCGTTTGACAGTTCGCAAGTAATTGAATATTCGTGCTAAGACAGGACAACGCCTATCAGTTCAGGTAATAAGATATGAAAATAAGTAATATGGTGCTTCGTATGGTGAGTGAGAGCGCCGGAGACGCCTTCCTATCCTCTCCTTAGTATCCATCCTATCCTCTCATTAGTATCAATCCTATCCTCTCATTAGTATCAATCCTATCCTCTCATTAGTATCAATCCTATCCTCTCATTAGTATCAATCCTATCCTCTCATTAGTATCAATCCTATCCTCTCATTATTATACTTCCTCTCCACTTCCTATCCCTTTCCTTTGAGATGGCAACCTGTGAGTGAAGCCTCGTTCGTGTTGCTGGCGTCTATAGGCTACGGTAACCACTTATGATCAGGTTGACCGTATGCTTGTTTGCCACCCACGTTGTATAAAAAAAATATAAAAAATCAATTGCCATGCGTTAGTCCGTTAAAACTTGAAAGTGGTTGGACTGATTTTGATGCTATTTTTGTGACTATTCTTGGGATCCCTGGATAGTTTAGATCCATAATGTGTAATGTACCAGAAAGATTAATAATTACGTGCCAATAGAAAATACTTCTCAACTTGTTCTTAGCGAGAAAGATACCACTATATTTCTCTAAGTATACATAATTCTGTGATTCTCTATTGATTAAAATATTACAGTACTTGAACTACAAACTACATGTAACCAGTTAACTGTTTACGAATCACTTTTATCGGGCGTAATGATTATGCAACATCCCTGACCTATATGTGTTCATCTTGAATATCCAATAAAATATGTTAATACTGCTTTTAACCTCATTTCAGTGATTATCAGTTATTGTTCCGAGAATGTGTTGTTAATTGTATAGCTAGGTCATCATTTGTTTGGATTTTATGATCTAGAATCATCCATTAAACCAGTTTTTGTCTCCTGCTATTGAACCAATGACCTTCTGACTGATGACTCTATAGCTGCACTTTGTGGGAAAGTGATGATCTATGAGCCTAGCCAAGTTGCATTCTATAATCGCTAACGCTATAGAAACTTAGCGTTATAGACATAATTAAAGATGTCAAATTCCCATACATTTTAATAGTTTTCTATAGCGTTAGCGATCATGGAATGCAACTTGGCTAGGCCTACTGATCAAATCTTAGAACAAAACAATGTTGTCGAATTTGATCCCCAGGCCAATGTCACGGCACACAACTCTGACTTTTGGTGATTTTTCGACAATGTGCGTGTATTTTTTTTACAAACTATCTCTGCTCGGTGAAGGAAAACATCATCAGAGAGATAATCTCTGTGACTTGTCAAATTTGCCAATCCGCACTGAGCCAGCATTGTGGGCTACGGCCTGAATTCCTCTCACTTTAAGTGCCTTATAAAGGGACAGTAACTGATTGAAAAAAAATATATTTGTCCGCGTCTTCAGCGATTAGGTAATCCCTAATTTAGACTTTATTAAATTAGGAAAATAGTTTTAAATTTTTGCCTTAGCTTAGGAGCACCAAGTGTTGCTCCGCATCACTGTCATTGCGGGGAAAGGGTCGAAAGCCTAGGACACTATGCCTTATGATGCAGTAGGAGCGCAGGTCGTATACCGCGACACGCTCATCTTAATGACATTACTCGTCGTGCTGTTGTCGCCGCCGGCGTACCAGCTGTGCTTGAACCTAACGGCTTGGTACGTGACGATGGCAAAAGACCAGATGGTATGTCACTTCTACGCTGGAAGTTGGGTAGGTCTCTGGTGTGGGACCCCACATGCGTAGACACCCTAGCGCCATCGCATCTTCCAAGTACCACGGTATGTGCCGGTGCTGCTGCTGCTTTATTGGAAACGCTCAAACGGCGCAAATATCATAAACTTGTTGAAGATTATGTTTTTGAGCCATTTGGGGTTGAGACGCTTGAGTCATAGGGTCCTAGTGCACTTTCGTTATATAGCGAAATATCAAAAAAAACTAGACTTTTCACGCGAAAAGAGAGAGGGCAGAGGGCTGGCCTTTACTTTGCACAAATAATAAGCATTGCCATACAACGTGGCAATTTTGCCAGCCTTCTGGGCACGTTACCTTATGAGGGTGACGCGGAGGAATTCTTCGATACCTAGAATTAGCCGATTTGTAAATATTATTATTGTACATATTGTTTTGTAAATAAATAGAAGTTTTAAATTAGGAAAGTATTTAAACTTTATTAAATTAGGAAATTAGTTTATATAATCCTAAATCTTTGCCCGTAGGATAATTTTTACCAGCGCTGAAGTATATCGATATCAATTGTTGATAAATTTGTTCTCTTCAGAACAGTTATTGAGTAGAGTTTGAGTTATTGAGTCCTTGAGCTGCAGTTTCCATTACATTACCAGAAGATGGTCTACTCATCTACGCCATAATTTAAACAATCAATTTATAAGGAAAACATCAAGGATTTAAGCTTTAGAGGGCTTGGCAGTGTCAGTTTATAAAGTGTCTCTAGTGGTCGGTACTCCTACCGTTGTGTTATTATCCTTCCTATACTCTCCTTAGTAACTACCTATCCTCTAATTACCCTCAGACTATTCACCTCTTGTCCCTTTTCCTTCGAGATGGAACGAGCGAGTGATGTCTCTGGTATTTCTAGCATCTATAGACTACGGTAACCACTTACCATCAGGTGGGCAGTATACTTGCTTGGCACCCACGTAGTATAAAAAAAATTAAATTATGTATAATTAAACATAACGTAGACATGTTTGTTAATTTCCAAGAACGTAAACATACGATCCCCTCGAGTAAACACTAGTTAAGAAAATAAATATGTCAATAAATACAGTGATAGTGCTTACTAAATCACAATAAGTTTATAGTGCATTCAACTGTAAATTCAAAGGTATTGCATGTGCAGGAATTATATTTACAGCTGGGAAACTGATATGCCACACTAGCCAAATATTAAAAGCACTATTTATGTGAAATGAAACACAATTTACATATTATTTTCAACTATTAAATACATTATATCCTCCACCAGCTAATAGAATAATCAGTTATAAATTAAACATAATTTGCATACAAAAAGAGATACTTTCGAAATTGTTGGGATTTTCCTTCAAAAAATTCTCAATAGCAACTCGGTGTTAGGAAGTGGATGGTGTTTCACCCCGGTGCCTTGAAAAGTACGTAAATCCACTGGTCCTGCATTTGATCTGTCTTGTCGTCTCTCAAAAACCCACAAATCGGAATATCACTGACTAACAAAAACTGTGTACTACTTCCATGCAATATAATATTTTTGTACATAATCTTTTTAGGTCCCGTTCAAAAAAATAATGCGTGTTATAGCATATGTAAAAAAAAGTGTTTTGCGAGTAATTAAATTTTATAGCTTCGCAAATCACAACTTCGATAAAGCCTCAGAAGTACAGCTTTGATTTCTATTGCTTCACTTACCTACGTTATTACCCTGATTGAAACGATAACATACATCACAAATTAAATTCTAGTTTAAAATTTATCGTATTGCACAACAAATTAACCTTACGAAACCAATTTATATAGTATCCTTATTGAATTTAACCTAATTAAGTATCAAAATAACTGCCAAATTTATACTTACACTTGATGATCTGCGGTTGAACTTGTACAATGCAGAGTACAGCTACCAGAAAGGGTACGAAGACCCTTCCAAGAACTCTCATTTTCTCAGAGGCCGGTGTGTTTCATCTGTGTTGTATTGTATCGCAAGCTACAAGAACGCTTCCACTTTAATAACAGCATTCATGTGTAATATTGATGGAACACCACACACGCCAATTCAATTAAACGTGAATGTAGGTAGTAAACAATTTAGTTTGGCTTCAGGAGTATTAGTCGATCGTAGTTTAGACGGTTAACTTTTAGGCAATGACGCTGATGCTTAATATTATTTTCTAATATACTTTTAATTTACTAGAGTAAAAGATCATTCAATTAAATTTACACGACGACTTAAGTAACGACGACACTCGCATGATTTCGAAGCATACATTTAATTAACTGCAATAAATATATCTTTCATACTATTATAAAGCTGCAACAAAGCTCTGTCTGTACATTAAAGATATTTGAGAAAAACTGTCTGTTTAAGCCATTTAGGCGTCTATAAATAAATAAAAATATTTTTTAGAATTTCTGTCTATTTTTTCACACATCACACAGAACTACTGAACAGATTTTGTTTAACGCTTCATCCTGCTTCTATATCAGTTACCTGAGATATTCTCGTAACTTAAATACTAGCTTTGGCCTGCGGCGGAACTGCGCGTAAATGCTAGTTCTATAATATATTACATTATAGCATAGATGATCTGGCAACGCGAGTCGCCAAAACTTACGTAGTATATTGACAGTCAGTCTTACAGTTGGTAATAATAATTATCCATCCATCCATCATCCTTTCAACGTCCACTGCTGGACATAGGCCTCCCCAAGAGTACGCCACAACAAGAGGTCCCGTCATGGGGGATAATGCTGTAACCGCCACGCTTGGCAGGCGGGTTGGCGATCGCAGTGGATGTTGTTAATACTCGAGGGAGTGCTGCTGCCCACTCCCCGGTATTCCCTCAGTCGGCTCTTACGACTCCTGTGGGTAGAGAGGGGTGGGACAATTCTAAAGCCGGCCCCACACGCCCCGATAATAAGTAACAATTTGTTTATTTTACAATTACTACGCGTGTTTTACGAAAACCAAATGTTTACTAGATTTTTACCGAAAATTATACTTGGAGCACTCAAAATGACGTAACGTAGATATCAATGTAGTAAAATAATGCGGTTACTTAGAAATAGTATTTTTATTATAATCTTTTAACGGTTCTACGGAATGTTTTTAGAAGGTTTCGTCTCCATACACCCGACAGAATAAACAATTTTTCAACAAATACAAATTTTAAGAATTAATTTTTTTGGGAAAATATTTATAGCCTTCAAAAAGGCGTATAAAATATCGAAGGTTGGCACAGTATTAAGGGAGATAATTTATACCCACAAAATAACTATTTTAAGAAATAATACAGAAAGATTATTATAACGTAAAACGTTATCCAATAAATATATAAAACGGATTGCCATGACAGTATTTGGGCGCACTCGATTAAATAATTGTACGTGTTATGGACACTAGGCTTTTATGGTACGGCGGCCCAAAAAATATTTATGACACATTTGCATATTCTCCAATACCTATTTTAACAACCAACTCAAAATTTTAGCAACTCATACAACATAAGCAGTGCCATAATTATGTAAATTGTGCTCTCATTAGTTCAATGGCTCCCACACTCCCTGCATCCTCGATTTGATTCTCAATGTTTGGTACATCACTGCTGATTACGCATTACCTCTATGAATCACCTTTATTATTTATACGCTTGAGTAAACGCCGCCTAAACATAGATTTTTATGTCAGTGTAAAACAGAGCATAGTTAAGAGGAAGCATGTTCTCTTTTTTATTTTATAAACTAAAAATATTAGATTGTCACAAGAAATCAGACGAAAGAATCAAGTTTGGTGTAAACGGTGGTTTATTGACTTGATTTAAAATTTTTGAGATTAAAATTATTGACCTTATTCGTAAAAAGAAAAATTCTCAGTAGCAGCCCGAAGCTTGGAAATGTGCCCGGTAGACGGCAATAGGCTCGCCCGCTATTACGTGGGACTTAAACATAGCTGGCGAACCGTGTGTGTGTAATACACCTTTGCCTACCCCTTTGTGGAATACAGGCGTGATGCTATGTAAAATTGCGGAACACCACATTTTGAGGGTCAGATGAACTTGTTTAAAGGTATCTTGACGATATTACTACTAACTCCCTCTATATTGGCATGTTCAATCTCATGAAGCATGACGACTTGTTTTATATTTCAGACTCCTGGTGTAAACGATTTACAGGTTTTGTGTGTAATTTTATAAGACGACAGTTCGTCAGAGAACAGGTACAATACCACTCCTCTTGCGGCTTTATAAGGGGCTTAAAAGAATAGAACTATGCGCCACACCACGGAGAGACAAATTTCAGACCAATACATTTTAATTTAAGCAACATTACAATGCAGGTACTCCCTTACGATTACCCAGGAGTTATGCCACAGAGTCAATAAATTTGCAAGAATACTGTAAGCAGCCAACACTACTGAAACAAAATATAAGTTCTGTTCTCAAGAGGAACTGAGCGCAGAATATTCTATACTATATTTAAAAAGACCTTTTTTATCATTCTAGGAACATCTGTATTACTGCATTCTAATCCAAGAAGGTGAGTTACAATTAAACTACTTTTAGGACCACTCCAAATATCACGTTACATTTATGGTTTACGTCAGCTAGTATCGTAAATCATTGATTAAGTACTTAACTCAAATTAAAATAAATAGATGTTAAACAAAAACGGTCATTGATAGATACGTAGGAGTTTGTTTATTATGCTGTCATGGCAACGTATACACGTCAAAAGTATTATATGGCGATATAAAAATGTTTTCGAAATATTGTCTCACAGTTGAAGCGAAAGTTCTGATAATAAGGTTAACACTAATAACTCACTTGACACATGCTCTTAATCAAATAATATGATCAAACAACCCTTTTAGTAATACCACAATCAGTGCAGTGATAGCCTGGTGGTAGGACCAAAGGCTGCAAATACTTTATAATAATTTGAGTCGGCTAGGTACAAACCCTCTTAAATATCGCGCGTACGCAGACCGCGACATAGCCTCGACGAAGTCGACGACGACACAGCTCACGCTCATATCAGAGCACACACAGCTCGCGCAGCTAATACAAGTAAATAAATACCCACGGTTTCGTCCCCGCCGACGGGGGCGAAAGACGTGTCGCGGTCAAATCATAAACGTGGGAAATCCCGCTTTGGCAGCAACAGCCCGTGCCGAGGTCCTTACCCCAGAGGGGGTGCCCCCGGGTAGCGTTGCTTAAATGTCGGGTTGAGAGCCCTCTGCGCTCACCAATTGTCCGGGTAAGGTTGTCATAGCCATCTGAGGCTAACAACCAGTCTCAAACAAAAAAAAATTAAATTAGTACATTTACCTTGATTTTTCAAATGTATTTGTATATCTGATTTTCTATATCTACTATTATAAAACTAACGGCGCTATGTTATAAGATCGTTATCCTTATTCCTTACTTGATAATTATAAATGCCAAAGTGAGAGTTTGTTTGTTACGTTTTAACGCTTTATTTACTTAACTATTTATCATGAAATTTTGCATACATATAGTCTGGAGTCCAGGAAAAGATATACTTAGGCTATATTTTATCCTAGAGATATAGCTTAAACCTCTCTCACTCTAAGAGGAGACTGGTACTGGTTAACTCTTCATTGTATAGTGTTTACTCCAGTAATGTTCGATGAATATATATACAAGGGTATGTTTGAGATCACGCTTTGCATTTAATTTTTTAAGCGGAAAAATATTTTATCGTGCAAGAACAAAATCACGTTGAACGGTTTGCGATAGCCACCGACAAAATAAACCAGCAGTTTTTTGACCGCGGTTATGTTTAAACATAATCTATAATAAGCCGTCTAATATCAAAAGTGATCAATTCTTAATTAAAATCCCAAGTAATTTTTAAAATTGATTTCTGCTTACGTGTTTATTATGAATATGTTACGAGGCATCCATAATAATTTCCAAGAACGCATACGTTTATAAACTGTTTCATCTGCCAGTCAACAATGCTCAACAATGATGTCACTCGTTCGTTTAGAATCAACATGTCTACTCTATGGATCTTTTCGTCGACATTTTGTGTATACATGCGGCCTACACACTATAGCTGCTGACAGTTATCGTAATCACGTTTTAGTATTTCAAATAACACTTCTACAAATCAAAACGCGATACAAATCTATCTCGAAGTATGTAATTCGAACTTCAAATTATTTTTATGTTGTGTGCACGTAAAATATTCTTACGTAACGCATGTCGAGCTCTGCTATTAAAAGCGCTTGTCGTGCTTAAATTAAAACAAAAAAATAACAATACCTATATCCTATTAACTTTTTTATTTTGACTTACGATCTTCACGTCAACATTAATCCGATTTTTCCAATTAAAACAGCTACTAGAGGACAGATATAGAGCACTACTGACAATTTATACATTCCACTGTGGAATATTAGTTTTCCATACAACTGAACAAATCTGCTACTGTTTTTTCAAAACTTTATTCTCTGTACTTCTTCGAATAAGATCCAAGAAGAGTATTGCCTTCACAATAGTTAGATTGATTGTAACTTTAATCATACGGAGCAGTGAATTCCAGTTACCATCACAAGGAGGTCGTACCTTATGCAATAAAAATAATAGACATTGAACTGTAGTTATTATGTTTTAAAAAATCTGTACTTAGTGGGTCATTAGGAAGTGTGTTAACATACTGATAAGCATAAATCCTTATCACCTTGAAAGAGCAACATGACGTCACTTATCTCTTGCGCATCTATACACTTCACGATATTCAGATATTTTACTTATAATATATAATAATTATGAGTATATTATGAATGACCGCGCAGTTTACCATATGCACATAATTTATTGGCATAAATATCTATAAATTGCTGGTTTAACTAAGGTATACTAAGACAGAGGTATGGAGGTAAATGTGTGTCCCATAAAAATAATACAGAATATTCAGACAGAATAACAGCTCAAAATTCACAATCACAGAAGTAACACGATTAATAATTGAAAAGAAGAGAAGAGAAGTTTACAATATCGTAAGCCTACACTAATAAATTACTTGTAAAAATTAAGAAAAAGTGAATTTATTATAATATTTTTAGGCATGCTGTTTAACAGCCAAGATAGATTGGAGCATTGACAATTGTTTAATTTTGTATTAAAGCCATGTAAATATAATTATGATTATATTATTCTGTTCATATTTTCTGTGAACCCTACAAGAACAAAGAGAAAAAATATATAAGGACAATGAAACAGTGACGATTTACAGGTTTTTTTTTTAATGGCAACACCCTGCATTAGGCAATAATCCTTTTAGCGCGGGGGAAAGTCCTCCGCACACACATAGAATTTCACGGACACAAAGTACACCCAGATTCAGAACAATCATTTGTGGATCACACAAAGAGTTGTCCTGTGTGGGAATCGAAACCACAACACTCGGTTGGGAGGCCGGTATCTAAACCACTCCGCCATCTATGCAGTCAAGTCTCTTCATAACTATTTTGTATTCATTAAATCATCATCATATAAAGGAACCGCAATATTTTTTAAATTAAGGCTGTTTACAAAACCTAATTAATCTACACGAAAAGTGCATTCTAACTGTCATAGCAACGTTCCAATCAATATTCTCTATCACGAACAGTTGGCGACAGTTCACGAACAGTTTTGTAAATGGGATCGCATGACCGAACTTCGAATACCGCTGAAAGGAAAATGACAAATAATTGTCTGAGAAACTTAATAACTTTAGGACATTTTTGATAACAAGTATTGTTTAGTAACGTCTGACTTACTAATGCTATTAACTGAGCAGCTTTAGCTGAATATTATAATCATCTTCTAATCATATACTGATTCCTGATACAAAATTTCCAAAGACTTCAACGCAATAACGTTTCTCAGTGAATAGTGGACGACATCGGCGTGGAATGGATACCCTTTTCCAGCGAAAAAACAGAGAATATCTTAAGCTGCCCAAGGTTAAAGAGAAAGAACTTTAAGAAGAAGAAACACTACCTGAGGCAAGACATGATAGCCGCGCAATGAGTAGTATAAACCTGTCTTCTTTCTACATAATGCCAGCTTACCACCAGGTTTCATCAGCGGAGGTAGAGACGTCGGAATATCGTCTGTTACTCCGCTTTAAATGCTTTACAATACAAATGAGACTTCTTACTAATAATAATTGTTCTGAGACCGTTTTCGCTGAGAACATAATACGAGTAAGTGATACAAATACTGCCCCAGTATTAATTCAATAGAATGGGAATCCAAAATAAAATATTTAAACCTCTGCCTATTTTTAGAATACCAATACTAGTTCATTTATGTAGGTACAGGGGGAGACCGAGACTCACCTATCTAGAACAAATCGGTCATGTATTGAAAGAAGATGGAGTCAGGAGTCTCCGAAACCGGCGAGCGTGTATGAAGAGAATTATGAATGTTGAGGAAGCGAGCGATGTATACAAGAATAGAGCCTATTGACACTCTGTTCTCTCTGCCTACCCCCCAAGGCAGATGGCGTGATAATAAACAATACTAGTTCATAGTATTATCCACCGAAGCGTTAATGTGTCTTACACATATTATCGTAACTTGTTATCTTCTATACTAATCAATCATACGTTAGATCACTTGCATTCGACAGCTTCGTTCAGTGCCTCATGGGGCTCGCTATGTACTTAATAACGGCTAGTAGTCGAGATAGCCTACTATCTAAAATTAGTTATCGTTAACGCTATGATCATTGTGCCAAATATTAAACTAACAGTATCAATATACTAGATATAGGTACTCGTATATACGAAACATATATCATAATTTTAGTTAGTGGCAAATATTTAAGTTATTTTACTGAGCTTTCGTCTTACTTCTTTTCGAAAACACGACCGATGACGATACCTGGCTAACTTTCAAGTATCCCAATTGCGATGTAATAATGTAAGTGTAATAATGCCTCTATAGAAAATAAATGTTGGGAGGATAAAAATGCTTTATTGTGCAAAAGTTTTTTTCTTAGAAAGAGAAAGAATTAGGCAGTAGTTCACGAATAGCTCGGGCATATACGTTCATTTACATTATTTCATAATTTAAGGAAATTTTAATGTGGGGTAGTAAAAATATACGTAATAAAAAAATATAAACATATATGTCGTGTGGGCTTTAGAATTGTCCCACCCCTCTCCACCCATGGGAGTCGTAAAAGCCGACTGATGGAATACCGAGGGAGTGGGCAGCAACACTCCTTCGAGTGTTAACAACATCCACGGCGATCGCAGTGGATGTTGTTAATACTCGAGGGAGTGCTGCTGCCCACTCCAACGGTAATCCCTCAGTCGACTCTTACATTAACATTACTTATATAATCCATATTTTAATATTTAAGTGTAACCCCTAAGTATAAACATAGCTGAACTTTTAAAGAAATGGTATCAATGAAGAATCAAAATAAAGGTAACTTTAGATCAGATTTTTTCAAAATTTTATAATTTTAATAAATTGAAATGTTCCTAGCGATTGATAAATTATATATTGTTTTCACAGATAGACGTGAGCTTATCTCGCAAAAAGATGATCAGAGAATAAAATATATATTTCCTTCTTTCTAAGTAGTAGCCATGTATTGTGAAAACATGTGTTTACGACTGCAACAAAGCGTGAGAAGTTCCTTGGCAAGTCTTGTCATATGGCAACTGCCAAATAAACTAAAAGACACTGTTAACATTATAGTGAAATGTGCACTGTAGTGCGTACACTGCAGTTAAATTAGTTTTTATGTCTACGTCAATGCTTCGGTTGAGTTTGGTTAATGATGATAATGTGAATACGTAGTGCTTATGAAATAATATTTCACATTTAATTTCATACGCAGTGGCAAGATGTATTATAGTTAATTTATTGTAAACTAGCTGACCCGATAGACCAGACGTTGTCCTGTCTTAGTTATGAATATTCAATTACTTGTGAACTGTCAAACGCTTGAAGTTAAAATAGTTGTTGAGTTTTCTGAAATGTTACATATTATTTATATTTTTTTTTATATATAAGAACCTTCTACAAAGTATTAGAATAATTAAAAACAATGGATGTGTTTGGTAAAGTCGTTCTCAATTTATGGCGTGACCAAGGGAAATAGGGATTCATATATAGCCTACTAATATCCGCAACTTCATCTGCGTGGACATTTAGATGAGAATATAATTTTTACTGCTACTCGATTTAAGTTGCAGCAGCTCTATCTAATCTAACCCATGAATGCATTTCTTTTCGGGTGGGCAAAAATGTCCTACCGCATACGCCGCCTGGGGAGACAACAGGGCAGTGTTGGGGCTCTCACTGACTAAAACCACAGTCAACCTTCACAGCCACTAATAAACACTACTGCTACTAGCTGATTTATTAAATGGACGACTATTACTTTTTATTATATCATTAGACTTCAATGCAATTGACGAATACATAAATAATATCTTGTGGCAACAATTAAGAAGCATACAATAAGTTATTAGGTAACTCTATGGACAGTAATAACTTAGCTCGTGTCATGCGTTGTAAAGACAAAAATAAAAGAAAAACCTCATGTTTGTCTCTGAAAAGTATGTCATTCGTTTGAATGCTGCCATGGCTCTCATAAAAGCTTGCAGTAATCAGTACTGTGCCGTTTCTTAGAACAAGATTACCTTTTGCTATTTACTCATTACTGAATTTTTTTTAAACTAGATCGTATCTCGGATCCCATTCATAGTTACATGGTTATTACTTGTAATAAATACAGAAATTAATCCGACTGGTTTTAAATAATTATACTCTCGTTTAACATATATCAAAACCGCATTCAGTAGAAGTGAAACCTGAAGAAATAAAACGAATACTCGTATAATAAGAAACTTCATAAAATACATGTGATTGATGTCTTGCTCTCTTAAGCTAAATCCTATAGATATAATTATTTGTTTATCTTTTATTAGTGATGCTTTTTCGTTTCGTCAAGTCACAATTCACCATGGTATTAAATAAGCTTTCACTTCCAAAAAATATAAACGCAATACAATCTACCTTGTGCCACCTCGTAGATTTTTAAGATCGTTTAACGAAATAGCATAAGAATATGTACTAGATATTTATTATTATGGAAACAGTCAATACTTTACTTTAGGTATATTAAAAAGTAAATTTTAAGAGTAAAAAATTATCTGATGTGCTTCCACCATGGGAGTTTTTAAACGAATCTGTTTACATGTTCCAGTATAAAAAGGAATAAATATACTCACAATTTTCCATAACATTATAGAAAAGTGTTTCGTAGGAAATAGATTAAAAAACCTGTGCTTAAAAAATGCAATTTTACTTCGGTGTAAAAACTGCGATCCACATTGAAACAGGTGATGGTAACCTCATTAGTCAACGGAGAAATTTTAACCAGATTAACGTGCAACGTAGAATATAATTAAATGCATATAATATTCTGTCGTTTTTTAATAATGTGTATTGTAACTTTAATTACAAGCCTTAGTGCACGATATAGTCATTTCAAAAAATATTAACTTCTTCTCTTCTCTCTTGTTTTATATAACACGTATATATGTCCTATTTTATAATACTGCTAAGATATGTTTTATTAAAAGGAACTTAAAAACAATGTTATAC
The DNA here is from genome assembly GCA_948253155.1 of Leucoma salicis. NCBI lineage: Eukaryota > Metazoa > Arthropoda > Insecta > Lepidoptera > Erebidae > Leucoma > Leucoma salicis. The sequence continues at coordinate 27,155,153 of OX411803.1, forward strand.
GTATTTATCTGCACAATCCGTAGTGGCTTTGCCGAACTTAGTGACCTCCCGCATTGTAAAGGCATGTCCCTGTATGATACAAATTGAATTCTGGATTGGTTCTAAGCGGAACCCTAACTCAATGCTGTAAGCCCATACATACAATTAAATGAAATAATTTTAAACACTGGATTACTTATATTAAGCCTAGTAGTATTGATCAATTATTTTACATCTTAAAACCTAATATAAATATTCTTTCAGTAGTGTCTTTTGATTTTAATATCCTAATTAGTCAACTAGTTCGGAAAACCTGTAAAAGAAATACATTACAGCATTTTAAGCACAAAAGACTACTAAAAAATGAACATTTTTAAACCATCATTTTACATAATAAGTGTGATCATGTAGTTAATATATCGAAATGGTTTTCCATCGATTAGAAGCATTGTAGACGTCTACTATTGTTGAAAAGTATGTTGTCATTCTGTTGCTATGAATGGCCTATTTATTACGTGTAATTTTAATTATGTAATAGAGTATATTAAATAATACTAAAAAAATTGTGACGTAAATGAAAGTTTTTGTTTGACCTTGGCGTTATGCTTTGCTAGGTAATCATTACTGCAAGATATGAAAACAATACCAGTTCAAAATATTCGCTAATTTATGGTATTTTCATAAAATATTCCATCACTAGCTTTTAGCGCATGCCATTATAGCTCCCAGTTGGAATATTTTAGTTTTTGGTTATCATTATCAAACTTTATCTAATTTAAATAATACGCTGAACCTTATAACTAAACCCTTCCCATTAACTACTTCATTCATTGGTGAACACGGCATGAAGGTTGGCTACGTAGTTTTTAAGTTTATTGCATTCAAAAAAACAGACAAATGGAAATATAGGTAGACTTTATTTATAAATAAATATTCACGGACATTTTCACACAACATCCTCTGGTCCCAAACTAAGCTAAATGCTTGTGCTATGGGTTACCAGATTACGGATATAATACATATATTACTATTTTTTTGTAAATACATACATATAATAGATAGAAAACACCCTTATAATTATATAGATAGGTGTTGATAGTATAATATATGTACCGCAATTTCTCATTGTGCAGAACGTTTGCTAGGGTTGGGCGATGGTCAATAAATATTAAGTCTATTTTGTACCAAAATCTTGCACGCTTATTATTGCACTGAATACGATCAAAGGTCTGGAATACAAAAGGCATTATTGTAATTTCGTCCATTGTTTATATCGTGTTACTAGTTTCAAGTTACGTGGTTTGGAACTCACGACTCTTATATTTGTCGGGACTTCACCGGCATTTGAGATCAAAATACGTTATTCTCTTTAAAAGCTTAAATAAAAGGCTAACAAAACGCAGTTAAACGAAAAATGCATCATGAATCTACAGATCAATCCCTAGCGGTAGGCTTAATGACATCTACTGAAGTAATGTAATATAGTTCCAGAGGCCCGCTAATACAGTCGGAGGGACGGCACACGGCGGGTTTATTTAGTAGGTGAGGGCCCCCCACTACCCTGTTCGTTGCCCCGAACGACGGGGTATGCGGTTAGGTATATTTCTTCCCGCCTTAACAAAAAAAGGCTTAACAACATCTGATACGTTGAGATCATGAAAGTATAATATGTTACTATGATTGTATTGGTATAAAATTTTATCTGAGTTCCCGTTTTCCTCAACCGTACCATATACTGCAACTAAACTAGGTTGTGATAAAAAAGTGATCGTGTATTCCAATAATGACAGATACTACACGCAAATTTATACTAGGAGTTTCCATTTATTATTTTTGTTAAACTAACAAGAAACATTTAACAAAACTAATCTGAATTTCCAAAAGTCAAACTCATTTATGTTGGTGGAATGTAAAATTATGGTCTATTGGTTAGTCAACTGGCGCAGTACGATGTTCCAACGTTTGACAAAAACCTACATTGCGGGACACTTATTTAGAAACTGATATTAATTTCACGAGGCCACAGTTTGCGTGCCCCGTTCTTGTGCCTCGATTTAAACGCATTAGCGACATACTAATATTTCAATTATAGACAACTCGCTATTTTATACAACATGCGTCACACAAATGCAATTTTCGTTAAAATAACGACCGCCCGTGCGGTGAGGGTTGTATTTGATTCCCACACAGCACAAATAATTATGTACGTTAATAAATAGTTGTTGTGAATTTATGTGTATTTTGCAAAATTTTCTGCGTTACAGGGATTACTATTAGTGTGGTTTATTTTTCACAAATCAATTACATAATATTTTATCTATCACATTACACTTAAAATAATATTTTACACATTACATACACCACATAATTGTATATTTTACACAGAATGATGTGTGTACAAAATACTTATCCATTTTTAAAGTTACGATATGGAAATCAAATTAGGTGCATATGTCGATAAAGTTTTATTTTAAAAATAGCTAAATACTACCCTTTTTTTTTGTTTTGGCGGAAAAGAATGTACCTAACCACACACCCCGTCGTTTGGGGCAACGAACAGGGTAGTGTGGGGCCTTCACCCACTAAAGCAACCCGCCGTGTGCCGTCTCTCCGCCCTTATTGGCGGGCCACCAGAACCATATTACATTCCTTCAGTGGTCCTCAGGCGGAGCTAAATACTAGCCTAGCCTAACCGGGATTATAATCGCCTTCAGTTTGTTTTTGGACAGCAAACGAGGTATTTTATGCAAATCTTGTAATAGCACGACATCGATGCCATCTTTTTGGTAGCTTCTTTACCTAATGTTCCAAAGTTAACTCGTACCAATCAATTTACTTTACTTGAACATTTTTCTATATTAGATATTCATGGTACGGAAATAATTCGCAATATTTTACTTATCCATAGATCGTCTTTGTTAAATATGAATTATTTATATTTATAGATATTGAATTTGAATAACTTACTTTTCAAAATGGAAGTAATACAAAATGATTATAGTTCTAAAGTAAAAAAATGTCATCTAAACCTTTACTGCTACTCAAGAGGTCTATCCGAGTAGAACTTTACATACTTATCCTGCTCAAAGGGATCTCTTCACAGCCTTTTTAATTCAAATCACCTCAAGGCTCAGGCGGTGGCACACTCAATCGAAGTTAAAGTGACGGGTTTGCTCCAAGAAGCCGCGAAGTTGGCCGGCTCGGATGCCAACCTTTTGTTTTGTCATTTGAGACGACCGAGTCTAATAAGCTTTGTGTCGTCGGAACTTGAGCTTTGTGTACAACATACCAGGTACTTTATAGTTCATACGAATGAACATTATGTCGCTTTAACTGTAATAGCAAAACACTTTGCTTTGTTGTACTTGTTGTGTAAACGCCTCGATTTAAGGCACTTCAGCTGAGAATATTGTTTAGTCTTTTGTTACAGTTTTTATGTCAATTAACTTTTATAAACGTGAGATAAATATATAAAATAAATATATTACGTATTGCCTTTGCCTGCGGCGAAATCTGAATTCTTTGGTTACATCTCTGGTTCTCAATATAATATCAAGATTGTGTAGTCATTTTTAAGTTTAATCAAAAGTTATCAAACGATAACGTTACACCAAAGTCTGTTCAGTAATTTTATAAGATCATCAAACAGGCAAACCTTCTAAAATAAATGTTTTGGATTTAGAGACGCTTAAATAGCGTAATTCTGTTACTTTTTCTCAAATATCTGTAATGTACAGACACAGCTCTATTACAGTTATGTGAACTAGTCTTTGGGCTAGACAAAAAAAGCTAGTTTTTAAGTACAAATTATTTGTGAATAAGGAAAAAGAGATTTTTAGTACGAGCGGGAAACGAACCCGCGTCTTTTCCAATCCGGGGAAGTGCTCTAAGCCACTGAGCTATCGTACCATTCTTTCGATCATCCCAATCTCCTTATCACAATTGTCTTTACGACCAACGCCACCCATTGGAATGCATTTACATGCATTAAACCAATATAGTAAGTTTAATTTTGCAATATTCATACTATTTGATGGCGCGATTTTTTAAACATTTTTAATCCATATTTTTTAGCATTTGACATGTTCCGCTAAAGTAGCGGAAAAAGAGATTTTTAGTACGAGCGGGAATTTTTCCTTATTCACAAATAATTTGTACTTAAAAAGTAGCGGAGCATATCAAATGCTAAAAATTATACCTAGATTAAAAATGTTTAAAAAGCTAGTTTTTAGGAAATATTTTAGATTTAAGGAGGCTCTCATCCCGTTCTTAGATATTATCCTCATATTATTCCTCTTCTTCACTTCATACCCTTTTTCTTGGAGTTGACGATACGCGAGTGATACGTCTGGTATATGCCCGTTTGTCACTCGCGTAGTATAAAAAAATGTACAGACACAGCTGTATTACAATTTTATAAAAGAAGTCTATTACAAGTTTTTAGGTTATATCTCAGGTTCACGATATAGTAGCGGGATAAACTGTATACCACTTGTTAAGTCTATTCAAGAGCTAGCAAACAAAAAAGTTGCATCAAAATCCGTTCAGTAGTTTTTGCGTGATGCGCGAACAAACAAACAGGCAAACAAATAAAGAGACAAAATTTTTAAAAAGATCGTTTTGTGTTTAGACACGCCTATATACATACTAACTAGCCTTTGCCAGTGGCTTCGCCGCAGCCAAAAGCTAGTTTTACGATTATATTTCAGGTTCTTCATATAGTAGCGGGATAAAATGTCTACCAGTTTTTAAGTCAAATCAAAGCCTTTCAAATACAAAAACTTACATCAAAATCCATCTAGTAGTTCTTTAAAAAAAATTCAAAAAAAATCTAGTTTAAATAATTTTCTAGTTTTTCGGTTATATCTCAGGTTCCTGATATAATAGCGGGATAAAATTTAACGTATACCAGTTTTTAATTCTAATCAAGGCCTTTCAAATAAAAAAAATTGTATCAAAATCCATCCAGTAGTTTTTGCGTGATGCGCGAACAAACAAACAGACAAATAGACAAACAGATAAACAGACAAAATTTCTATAAAAAAATGTTTTGAGTTTAGACACGCCTATATAGCCTATAACAGCAATTTTTTCTCAAATATCTTGAATGTACAGACATAGCTCTGTTACAGTTTTATAATAGTATAGATACATTCGATTACATATTGCTGTCGTACGATATACTACGTTCATGTGAAACAGAAAAGGTAACATCCCTGTTGTACCACTGGAAGAGTAATTGAAAAAGGTTTCCAAAAGGTTATGACTTCGAGTCAAACATCTGTGATCGATTTCTATTTTACATTTTAATTTAATTTATAAGAGTACCCGGCAAGGCATTCGATGACTTTTGAAATAAATAATATCTCAGTATTAGTTAACTTGGTCTATTACTTTCATAAATGAACTACCTAGGTGGTACTTATTACTTCAGAACTTACCAAACTTCACAGTACAAATTTATAAAACCAAATATGTTTTACAGAAACCTTCAAAATAACTTCAAAATAGCCTCTGTGGTGCAACGGTGATGTAAGTGACTGGTGATCATCATCACCATCAAGGAACGTCGCTCATGAACTCGACTATATCGAGAGTGTTTTCAAACCGCTGCTTATCATTTCATTTCACAGATATGAAATGAAAGAATAAACGGCTACTAATAAACACACCGTTGTGCTTCCCCCTACCGGTCACACGGGAGATGGCGGTACCAACCTGCTCGGGCCCGATAGCAAGTGAGTACTCCCACTCGGTATGCCGCCCTACCACCAGTCATGCAATGGGTTATTTTATCCCGTTACTTATCGGGAACCTGAGGTATAACCTAAAATCCAGCTAAAAGCTGCGGCGGAGCCACTGGCAAATGCTTTATGGGAGGGTAGGTATGCGTTAAAAGTTTAATTTTTTCGAATTGACTCAAGTCTAACAGATAGTTTTATTTATTTCATAGTACATATGTTAAATTGATCTCCTTTTAAAGATTAATGTGACAACGTCCATTGGTTAAGATATGAGATAGTCCAACATAGTCATCGCTTTAATACTATCTCTTTATTCACAAAATATTTTTGGATCATATTGGAAACTTAAAATGAATTATTATCAAAATAGTAATTATTACTTATAGGCATTTGAGAACCTGATTCATTGCTTTTCCTTTTTTTATTTTTTGGTTGGCAGAAATGTCCTACTGCACACCCCGCTGCCCAGGGAGACAACGGGGTAGTGTGGGGCTCTCACCCACTAAAAATCCACCGTGCGTCCTCACCCGCCCTTACTACGGCGGATCACGGGTACCGCGTCGTTTCACCGCGATCCGCAGGTGGCAGCCCCTTCGGGCACCCTCTCTTGACTCACTTGGGCGTCGCACCTTCGCAGTAGGCTTCCGCGGACGGCAGGGTACTCCCCGACCCCACCGTCCGCAGCCTCGGCTAGGGCGGCATCAGGCGCAGGTAAGCGCGCGCACGCCACCCCGCGTGCCTGCGGCGAATCGGGTCCGCGAAGGAGGATTCCTGCCAGGCCCTCTCCGCCACCTCCTTCCGCGAGATGACAGCCTCGCAGAAGGCGGCGACCGCGGTCCAGGCCCTGTCACTGCCAACCATCGCTCGCGCAACGGCCGGCAGCGACAGGACCACGCCTATGACTGCAACGAGTTCCCGGCGCTGCACATCCCAGGCCGGGCCCGACTCGAGCGTGTGCTGCGCCGAATCCTCACCGCAGCCGCACTGGTGACAACCCTCTGTGGACGCCACAGAAGGGCCCTATTGCGAGCGGCCAGGGACTCCGCCCACACGGGCGCGCCGTACAGTGCCATCGACCGTACTACCCCCGCGTAGAGTCGTCGACACGCGAGACTCGGTCCGCCCAAAATCGGCATCAGTCACCCGAGGGCGGATGCCGTGCCGACTAGCTTTACTTTTTTTTTTGGCCTACGGGCCCCGTCGTATTGTTCATCATTCATTGCTTTTCCTAAGCTATCGCTAACTGGTTCTGGTACCTAACAGTCTTTTGGGAGGCGTCAAGATTTTTATGATCCTATATTTCGTTGTACTAAATTTAAAAAGTATTATCAAATGGCATGTAATTCTTTTATTTTTTCATCAAAAGGATTGCGTCTACTTAACGGGACCCTAATTTAGGAGAAACATGCGTCATTTAAATTGTATCGTATTAAAAGACGTCAACTTTACTCGTTTAGTTAACTAACAAACTACTTTAATAGCCAGTTTTTGTTGGCATAAACAGCACTGTACAAAGACTGAATCTGCTTAGCTAGCGATATAGAATGTACTTTTGACGGTTTAATATTATGTACGTATCCTTACAAATAACGGTTACAACTATTTGCTTAAATATTCCTCTATTACGCAACTATAACAATGGATAGACATGATTATTTACGTACAAAATAGTTTACTAGTTGCATAATCGTGTTTATCTTGGAAAAACTACTCAACAATATTTTAATACTATTTTCTTACATTATCTTATAGGGGCAGAGCCTTGCTAATCGCAGCATGAATGGTCCGGCTCGATAGGGGAAATACCACCATCTCATAAAAGATCAGCGTATAGCAACTGTAGGTACTTCTATACCCTTGTGTTTCATATGGTGAGCGAGAGCGCCGGAGGCCCAAGCCCCCTTCCTATCCTCTCCTTATTATCCTTCCTATCCTACATATACTGTCTATAATATCCTTCCCATCTACCTCCTACATCTTTCCTTGGAGATGGCGACGCGCGAGTGATGCCTCTGGTGTTGCTAGCGTCTGTGAGCTGCGGTAGCCGCTTACCATCAGCTGGGGCTGTATGCTTGTTTGCCAACTACGTAGTATGTATATAAAAAATATATAATCTCTTTACTTGTATATTATTTCTAATTAAGTATAATAATTATTGCGAAAGTAAATACGCAAAGGTACTTAGACTATATTTTATCTCGATGGAGAGGAAAGGCTTTCCTGTAGGATGGCTATTTTTGTATAGACATTATTGATGTGCCAGTGATAAGTGACTTGACTGTCAGGTTTGTTCTTCAATTTGGATACAGTTAATTCAAGACACGACTGATTTAAGGGTCACGATTTGATTTAATAACTATAGAGCATTGATCTATGGAATACCCATAGAGAGAGATTATACAGTTTTGTTGGGGATCATATTAACCAGTCATACTAACCTATATACACATTTGTAATTGTGACAGGCAAATTAGTAACCAACAGTACCTTTTTTTATTGTTTAGGCGGAAAAAAATGTACCTAACCGCACACCCTGTCGTTTGGAGCAACGAACAGGGTAGTGTGGGGTCCTCACCCACTAAATAAACCTGCCGTACCACTGGTACTATGTTGGATTACTTCAGTGGTCAGCCGGCAACCGACAGTACCCATCGCTAAACATAGAAGCTAGTAAACATGAGAAATTCTACGATAGTAATTTCAATAGTTATCAAATATGCTTAAACTATGTAATCAAAAGATTGCCACTAGGTACATAGTCGTTTACGTTAAGATGTTCTATGAAATTTTATCCCCCCTGTTTGTGTGTAATCTCTTCAGCAAATTTTATTTCCAACTACGTAGGTAGTATAATTATGTTCGAATAATACAAGACAGTGTGTTTATATCAAGCTATCTGAATGTTGTGTGTGCTGAGTCAAGTTACTAAGAACAAAGTAGGTATATCTCAGGTTCGTTATAATCGGCAAAGTCAGCATCATCATTTCATGTACAAGTCACCGATTCATATCTGTTACTGGACAGTGTCTGTAATCTATTTTATAGTAAAACTTGCTCACACGCGATTTTTTTTTTTTTTTTGTGTGTGACTTTGGTTGTTAGCCTCAGACGGCTATGACAACCTTACCCGGACAATTGGTGAGCGCAGAGGGCTCTCAACCCGACATTTAAGCAACGCTACCCGGGGGCACCCCCTCTGGGGTAAGGACCTCGGCTCGGGCTGTTGCTGGCAAAGTGGGATTTCCCACGTTTATGATTTGACCGCGACACGTCTTTCGCCCCCGTCGGCGGGGACGAAACCGTGGATATTTACTTGTATTAGCTGCGCGAGCTGTGTGTGCTCTGATCTGAGCGTGAGTTATATCGTCGTCGACTTCGTCGAGGCTATGTCGCGGTCTGCGTACGCGCGATATATTAGATGGTTTGTACCTAGCCGACTCAACCACTAGAGGGTTGGCGTGAGTAATGGCGGAGTCAAAGAAACTACGTGAACACCGTTTCATAAATTGCTTGATGGTAGGCAATTGCAAGTCTATGTGAAGGTCGACATTGCGTATGAACCACGGTGCACCCGTAGCTCTGCGCATGAATCTATTCTGTAGTGTTTGTAATCTATGGATCCTGTGTGCCTTGGCGTGTGAAAATACTACACTGGCGTACGTCATGACTGGAACTCACACGCGATTTCGTCTGCGTTGCTTTTTATATTAATATCATGAGGCAGAGGTAGAAGAGACTTCACCTCTACTCCACTTCTACGCGTCAAGAAAATACAGATTAAACATGTAGTGCTTGTAAAAAATATTGTTTGTTAAAAAAATTAATAACTTTATATTAAAAGAAGATTGTTATATTTTTAAGCGGAATAAAAAAGGAGGGGGGTTCTCAATTCAAATGATTATATTTTTTTATGTATGTTCGGGCATAGCTCTGTCATATACGGGTAAAGACCCGTGACTACGGACGATGCAATACAGTCGAAACATCGGAAAATAAAGTAATTTAACCTCAAAACATATACACAATTAAGACCCGGAGGGTAGTATTGTGTATGATATAGGTACGTATTTATAAAAATATTTTTTTTTTAAGCGATGTTTATTCCCAAATGGTCCCATTCAAATTTCGGAAAGATCTTATGATGAGTTTTTAAGGTAGAAATTGGAACTCTTCAACACACAAAACGATTCTTTTTTAGATTTTTGTCCTTCAATTTGTCTGTTTGTTCGTTTTCGCATCACGCAAAAACTACTGAACGGAAATTAATACTTTTTAATGTTAGCTCTAGATTAGACTTACAAACTGGTATACATTTTATCCCGTTACTATATCGGGAACCTTAAATATAACCTAAAAACTAGCTTTTAGTTGCGGCGGAGCCGCGGGCAAAGGCTAAGTTGAAATAAAAATATTATTAATATTTTTTTAAGAAATGCAAATACCCTGTGCATTCTAGCAGAAAACGAATAAACAGACGCTGTTGTACATTATAATATATTATGTACAGCTAGATTATTGCGAGCTTGAAAAAATCATATATTTAAGATACATTTGTTATTTTCGGAGCGTAAGTTTATTGAGTGTCGGTCAAATCACATGGGTACGTATAAATTAGTATCAGCATCCATTAGCATATAAATAGAAGGCTTCAGATAATAAATAATGCAATAACTTAAATCCTAGCTAAACAAATCTAATAGCAAGAACACAAATTCACACCGCGAAGAGGTTTAGATGAAAATTCATAATACTGTGGGAAAAAAACTAGTTCTATTTTCATCACACTCATGGAAACTCTAGCCTTGGAATCGTGTTAATTGTGGAGATTGCATATACCATTAATATTTAAATTTTATAATTTATTGTAGTTAGTCCTATCGCAGAACGTATCATTTATATATTTCTTAGCATTTGATATGCTTAGCCATATAAATTAGCACAAAGTGTGAAAATGTGAAATCGAAAATAACAGTTTTGAGTAGGATTCGAACCTACATCTCCTGGAATACGCCAATTCAGGTTCAGAATTAGATTTTGTATCATTTATAGTTATGAAATATAAAAAATAATCAATCTGTTGAACGCGCATAAGAATCTGCTAGAATATAACAAAACAGATTCCAATAACCTGTAATAATTCAATATTAAAAAGGCACATTTAAATATCAATGACATGATAAGAATGCTGCTACTGCTACTTGACCCTAAGACTTGTTTATCTGACACTAGGCTCCATAAGGGCTAAACAGATAATGATGTATGTCACAACAAACGTACTCTTGTAACGATGACAATGTAAATTTCTACTTCAAACATAATCAATCGACAACGTATCATGCCATCTATCGTTTTTTTATACGTACATACAGGCTTTATGCTTTACGAATATGACGCAGTTCTAGCGGAGCTTACTATACTCGTATTCTTTTATATCATATATTTAGACTAGCTGACCCGGCAACTTTTTTACATCCTATTCTCAGACCTACTGAATATGCACACAAAATTTCATAAAAATCTGGCAAGCCGTTTCGGAGGAGAATGGTGACAAACGTTGTGACACGAGAATTTTATATATTAGATTTATGTGCACTATTTTAATATGAACACTTATTTTTCATTGATTTTAAGAAGAGAAAATTGTGATTAAGAATTCCATCCATCCATCGCCTTTTAAAGTCCACTGCTGGACATAGGCCTCTCCAAGAATGGGGGATAGTGCCGTAATCGCCACGCTTGGCAGGCGGGTTGGCGATCGCAGTGGATGTTGTTAATACTCGAAGGAATGCTGCTGCCCACTCCCTCGGTATTCCCTCAGTCCACTCTTACGACTCCCATGGGTGGAGAGGGGTGAGACAATTCTAAAGCTGGCCCCACACGGCAAATTATTTGATTAAGAATTACATGAGGCTAATATGGATTAAACATGTTTTTGTTGAGGTGGGAAGAAATATACCTAACCACACACCCCGTCGTTCAGGGAAATGAACAGGGTAGTGTGGGGCTTTTACCCACTAAATAAACCCGCCGTGTGCCGTCTCTCCGCTTGTATTGGCTGACCATTGGAACTGTGTCACATTACTTCAGATAAAACACTACAGATTAAACCTCCAAAATCATAGCTGTTACTATTATAAAGTAATTCAAAATTTATAAGTAAGTTCTTGAGATAGTCTATGAATATAAAAACAAACATGTACATGTGTTCAAGCCTCTGTGTCAAAGACAACTTCAAAGGAATAATACCCAAGCAGTTGTTGTTCTAGCGACAAGTAATTCGCTTTCCATTTATATGTAATGCTGTAAAAATTATTCAATGTTTATTTGTACTAAAAGATAACAACAAGCGTACGTTAGATAAAAGAGTATACAGCTCGTTGAGCTGTTTATCGTTACATTTCTGTTTCTTAATGTTTTTTTTGTATTGTCTACTCGATGAGCGCTTTAGGCTAATATAACTTCACTCATCCAAACTAGAGCACACCAAAATTTGCTTAACAGTAATGTTGATTTACCCACAAGTTAACTGTGTACCGAAAGTTAATGCGTTTGTGGTTTAATTTTAATTTTAAAACAATCTAACTAGATGATCACAGGCCTAAAATAACTTGTAAGCGCTCTACGTAGTGAAGCTCATTGCCTTTTTATAAAATACTTCTAAATAGAAGTAAGAAAAGAAGAACTTCAACAAATAAAGAAAAAAAATACTTGTATATATTTTGATATTGATGCAAATTAATAACCGTTTCCCGAACGTAATCGTTGTATTTTTTAAACGCTTGAAGCGTTTAACCAGAAATAAATTTCAAATAATTTTTTTCTATGCTTTTATTGTGAAATTGAATACTCATAAAAACATAGCATCACGCATGTATTCCTCGAAGGGGTAGGCAGAGGTGACACTCACGATTCGCCAGGTATGTTTAAGTCCCACGTAATAGGGGGCGAGCCTATTGACGTCTACCAGGCACATTTCCAAACTCCAGGCTGCTACTAAGAATTTTTCTTTTTTACGAAAAATCTCAATAACACTGCCCAAACCGAGGATCGAACCCGAAACCTCATGATCAGCAGTCGCTTGAATTCTCATGTTAGTAGTAGTACTTATGTAGATAAAGGCGAAATACGGTTACGACTATAAGTAGGGTCTCTATAGCTAAGTTGTCAGGGCACCTGGACCGATAATCCGGAAAACGTGTTTAAAACTCCAATCATGGCTATCAATTACTATTAAAAATTTTCGGACTGTGTGTTCTGGTAAATGTCTGACCATTTTAATTGCATAAAATAAATACCTATACAAATAAGAACGTAAAAAAACATTAGGTTGTTGTACGACTAATATCGAATGATAAAACGCTCAGAAGTATTCCTAAATGAAATGGCTTAAAGCCCTCTTTAGCTCACGAATTTAAATTTATAAAAAGGATAAATATTTCAATTTGTGAGTAATAATTAACAATGAGTATCATGAACATCGTGGTTGCTCTAAACCTGAACGTTATAATGGTCATCTGCAGCATTAGACTATCTAATAACTAGGTTCGGACTTCACTTATTCCATGGTGATAGCGATTTATTTAATATACCTATATCTGACCCGTTATAACGATAAGCTTTTGAGAGCAGGTAATTTTTAGTAGACTGTGGTATATACGTAACCTTAATATAGATTGAAGAACGTTTTTTGGATTATTAGCTCAATTTAGCAAAATATTAAAATATCTTTCTAAAATCCTTGTAAAGAATAACGGCATATTAAAAATTGCATCAGTAACTAACTCTACATAAGCCACGTAACAGATCGATAGTGGTTTGACGACTCTACATTCTTTGATTGACAATGTAAATTAATAAGTCTTACTTCTTACTAATATTATAAATGTATGGAATGGATGTTTGTTATTCAATTAGGCCAGCACGGCTAATCGGATCTAGATAGAATTTAGCACAAGTATAGGTTATAGTCTGGAATAGTAGCAGGTAGCCTATGTACGTACTACGACCCTAGAAAGACGTACTATTCCGGTGGGATAGATTTTTTTTTCAGAGCAAGGTATCGACATGCTTTTTTCAGTTATAATTTTAGAGATTAGATTATTTTTTATCCCGTATAAATCGATAGTATAATATATATAATAGTAATATGTGCTGTACGTATTTATTTTCGTCACTCCTAAATGATTAAAATCATAAAAAATCCGATTCTGATAACAGACAATGAACGCAAAACGTTATATTTGGAACAGAATTGAACTGGCGCATGGCGGCAGATTTGATACTGTGAGAGAGTCGTAAGCAAAATAGTTGCTGGGTTATAATATAATATTTTTTACGTTTGACATTGATAAAACTACAAAAATAACAATTTACTTGTAACTTCCTTTTGTATTTCACTTCTGGATCATCAATTTGAGAGGGTTTTACAGTATTATAAAATATTCGATGAACGCCTCCATTAAAGGGCCTCTTCTTCGATAAATTTTAATCCTGAATTTAAGAGAAGCTGTATATTTTTAGACTGTGGATCTATTTTTCGTCTAATAGCCGGCAAAGATACGCTTTAAAATAAAGGAATAAGGCAGAACCCGCACTGCTGGCCCAGTGCGGGTTGGCAGACTTCACAAGTCGTTGAAAAAATCTCTCATCCATGCATGTTTTGTCACAATGTTTTCTTTCACCGAGCAGTAATAGTTTGTACATAACTACATATACAAATATTCTCAAAAAATATAGAAAGCCTCAAACTGGGGTTCAAATACCACTGATATGTCTGACCAGAATTTATTATTTTGAGGACACGTAAAATACTTGAGAGTAAAATTTTAACTAATCAACTACTAACTCCTAAATTTTAGTAATAACTAGGTAGGTACATCAATTGTAATTAACGGCACCGAGACTATTATAATAATAACTTTATCTTTATTAATGATAACCCGATAACCTAAGACGCCGGAGAACTTTACAAAAAAATGAACTGATACAAGGGTACAGCAGACTCGATAAGGGCATAAGCTAGTTTTTTTATAACTCACTTATTATTTATATATATTTTTAGCATTTGACATGCTTAGCACTATACATTAAAGTAAAGTAAGTCAGGAGCGTCCTGCTCGTGACTGTTATTTTCGTTTTTACATTTTTCACTTTGTGTTTAACTGACTTATTAGTTTACCCAGCGCACGTCAGTAGAGCTCCCAGTCAGTATAATTTATTCCGAAAAAATATATTAAAAAAATATCGTCATATTTCAGCTAACTTACACAAAATTTAAAGAATAATAAAGCCTTCTTCGGAAATTACACCATACATTGGTGAAAACCGTATGAAAATCCGTTCTATAGTTTTAAGAGTTTATTACGTTCAGTCAAACAGACAGGGCGAGATGACATCATACTGTAATATGTATAGATAAAAATAAAAAACCTATTAAACACAAAAAAAGTGGAATAAGATGATGCCGGTAGGTAAATTTGATAAATAAATTTAATGTAGATTGAAATAATTTCTTTATCATAACTTGACCCAACTTACTTACGTATTAGAGTTGGTGTTAGATAATTATTTGTAACAAACATGAAAGATAATTTCACAACTAAAGATACTAAATAAATACAATGACCTTATGCCCTTGTCTTGATCTATTTAAAGCTATCGAATTAATGATAGAGTAACCGAAATTATATTAAAGTTCCGTAGATAGTTAAAAGGAATGAATTGCAGAACCAACCGTTCGTATCCGACAAGAAGCGATTTTACCTGGTACTAGATCTCTACATCATTCCCTATTTACTTTCTTTCCATCTATATCTTTCTAACGATGGCAACATGCGAGTGATGCGTCTGGTAGGGATAACGTCATAGGCTACGGTAACCGCTTAAAATCAAGCGGGCGAGTAAACAACAAGATATATAAAGTCAAGTAATATAAAATCTGAATTGAGAGTCGGCTTTCAAATGAAGATCTATACAAGAGAGAGATTTAAATTTCCCGGCCCTTACAAATGCATTACATACTTATTTCCCTCGTATGATATGGATAGAATGGAATGAAACGTGTGGTAATCAGTCCCTCTATGGAAAACGTCATTTCTGATGCGCAGACAAAAGTCTTAAACGTAAAATTGTTTGTTTACTTATCGTCCCAGTAGCACCTCTAGAAATAAATTGACAATGAGATACCCTGTTGCCGGACTGACATTATAAATAAATGTCTAGATCACTAACCTAATTAGATATTAGAAACATTTTAAGAGTCAATGTTTTACGAGTGATCTACAATTGAGATTGGTATATTTTTGTAACGAACTATAGTACCTACATTTGGCAATACATACCTGCCAACTAGCAACGTTACACATGGCTGAAGTAGTAGTTAGATAAATTTAGTAATATGGTCGAGTAAAGTTTAAACCATGGCTATGACATAAATACCTACTTCTTTATATTATTTCGGACATTTCTTACTTCATAAATTAAAAAAAAAACTACGCGTCAATTGCGAAGGATATTATACGCATAATACATAAATCAAGAAAATGAATAGTATTTTCAAAATCGTAGTTCATTGATTCGATTATCAAAGTATCGTAAACAAATATAGAGGCTGTTGGTGACCCTAACATAAGCGCATAGGGTTGTTAACCCGAATGAAATGCATACCGTTAGTCACCCGCACACAAGCATCTTAAACCACTCCGTCAGAGACCCACTAAGAATACAGGATGTAATTGTGTATCCAATGCTTATGGTCGTCACGTTTAGTTTATACAACAGCAGCTTCAACAGTATTCATTCATCATCATCTGCAGTAATTATACACGCATTAGGGATTAACTGTTATACAATCAATAATTTTATTTGAAATCTTACGTATACAATGAATAAAGGATAAAAATTTGAAGATTAAAAATTTTTTATCATCACAAGTATAAGTACCAACTACTCATGTTTTAGCATTAGAGTTCTAAACATATAACTGGCTTTTTTGATCTATATTTTAGCACTTGACATGCTCAGCTACTCTTAAAGTAGAAATTATAATTTGTGAATAAGGAAAAAGAGTATTTTAGTACAGGCAGGGATGATGGGAGCATGTCAAGTGCTAAAATATAGATCAAAAATGTTTAAAAAAACACGCCATCAAATAGTATGAATTTTGATTGCAAAATTAAACTTACTATATTGGATTAATGCATGTAAATGCGTTCCGATAGAGGGCGTTGGTCGTTAAGACAAATGTGATAAGGAGTTTGGGTATGTCTAAAAGAGAGTACTGTCGCTCAGTGGATTAAAGCACTTCCCCGGATAGGAAGGGACGCAGGTTCGATTCCCGCCTGTACTAAAATACTCTTATTCCTTATTCACAAATTATAATATAACTGGCTGTTTATATATTTTTTTTGTTAAGCCTGTGAGATTGTACTAACTGCACATCTCGTTCGGAACAAAGAATAGGGTAGTGTGAGGCCCTAACCTACTAAATAAACCCACAGTGTGCCATTTCTATCATTATTGGCCAACATAATCACCACGAAAATTGGTGTGCACTGTGTGCAGGTTTACTTTTGTTAGGATTACAGTTTCCGCAGACTAACGATTTATACCGATAATCTATTTTGATCCTCGGCCTTTTACTAAGTTATCACTATATGTAATGACGTCGTCTTTATGGTTGCTTAAAATTTAGATACTCGTATAGTGAAATGAAACATCACAAGTTTTATTTTAGTTAGGCATCAGAGTCAAAATAAAAGTGCTTCGCTTGAAACTAAAATTTCCTTTAGTGGATGCCTTCTTTTTAGTTAAGGCGGGAAAAAATTTACCTAACCGCACATCCCGTCGCTAAGGGCAACAAGGTAGTGTGGGACCCTCACCCACTAAATAAACCCGCCGTGTGCCATCTCTCCGCCTGTATTGGAGGGCCACTGGAACTATGTTACATACTGTAGTGGTTACCTGCCAATCAGGAAGTACAAGAGCTTATTTATTTATTTTATTTTCGGAAAACAAAAAGTGATTTATTACAGATATTAAAACTAATTAAACTCTAAACACCAATTATCTATTTTCACATATAAGATTCTATAAAATATCTAGTTTGTTAGAAAATACCTAATTAGAAAAGGACAAACTTAAATTAATATTATTGTTTAGGTTCGAAGTACAAAAACTAGGGCAAATCACGCCAATGCAAATAAAAAAAAGAAAAAGAAAACTAACTAACAATAAGTTTGAGAACCATTAAACCATGTATACGCCATGAATCTGAATGTATTAATGGTATAAGAAAAGCTGCTGGAGTAAACTCGATGCGGAATAGCCTAATTGATTGATTAAATACATCCATACTATTATAAAGCTGTAACAGAGCTGTGTCTGTACATTTAAGATATTTGAGAAAAAATGACTGTAATAGGCTATATATGCGTGTCTAAACACAAACAATTTTTTTTAGAATTTTTGTCGGTTTGTCTGTTTGTTTGTTCGCGCATCACACAAAAGCGGAAACGGATTTTGATGCAACTTTTTTTATTTGAAAGGCCTTGATTTGACTTAAAAACTGGTAGACATTTTATCCCGTTATTATATTGGGAACCTGAGATATAACCGAAAAACTAGCTTTTGGCTTCGACGAAGCCGCTGGCAAAGGCAAGTTTGATATATTTGAGAAAAAACTACTAAACGGATTTTGATGCATTTTTTTTATTTGATAGCCTTTGATTAGACTTAAAAACTGGTATACATTTTATCCAGCTACTGTATCGGGAACCTGAGATATTACCTTTAAACTAGCTTTTGGCTGCGATGTAGCCGCGGGCAAAGGCTAGTTGGATGTGTAATAAAAATAATTAATTAAACATGTTGAAGGACACATTTGCATGTTCAAAGGTTTATTGTCGCAATTTTCATGTTTATTTTAAAGAGTTTGAATTGTCTATTCAAAAACTGCGACGGTAACTGTTCTAGCAGTGTCATCGACGTTGTTGTCGCAACGACAAATTAATATTGACGCGGCGTCAATGCCACTGTAGCGGTGCCTGTATCCTTATACTCATAAAAAAAAAGTAGGTAGTTGGTACCACCATATAGAACATTGGAGAATAATAAGCCCTGTATCACGGGGAATTTATAAACATGCAATTAACTTATGCAAACTAGATCACACATAGATTTGTCCTGTTTGGGATTTGAACCCACAGCACATCCACGGCGGTGTCTAAGCTACTGCTAAATCATCTTTATATCTATAATTCCTTATCACAGTGTTTGTCCGCGGTGAACTTCGAAACTACTTGTCCGATCTAAGGTATCAGTAGATTATAGCGTAGACACAATATTTTTACCCCGATAAAGAGTTCCTATGGGATATACCTAAACAACGGACCAAATTAAGTCCACGCAATCAAGGTCGCAGGCAAAAGCTGGTTGATAATATTTTCGTGTTTTTTTACTATAGTATTAAGCGTTTTTCATATATTATTATGTATCACAGTTTTTTCAAACTATAGGAATTACAAACATATTTGTGTAAATGGTGACTTTATAGTATGTACCTACTAATAGTCGCATTATCGGTGGGATTAAAAATTTGCGCCCGTTTTATCCATCAAAACTTAACCTTCATCGTCGCAATGACGATATATAAATAGAAAAATGAACTATTTATTATGCATTTAATATACAATTACAGGTAGAAAATTATGAAGTAAGTAGATAATAGGTAAAGTAATGTAAAATATGCGGCATTATCGAATAATAGCGTTTTCTTCCAGACAATTCTAAAAAAAAACAATTTTCGAACAATTATAGAGGTATTACTAAATATAACAGCAGTAACATGATTGATTTTAAGGCAAAGTGACTGACTAAGTTTGAGTAAAGTTTGCACCTTTGAATGAAATAGAAAATTGCTTTATTTGGTTACTTGTAAATATTGTATAACTCAATTTTCTGCCGATTAAATACATTAATTGTTCTTTTTAGGGATCACTCAATAACATTGCCTGACCCGAGGATTGAACCCGAGACATCATGATCAGCAGTCACTCACACTACCGCTGCACAGCAGGGACAGTATTTTTTGGCAATTTCACTAATTGTTCGTAGCAATTTGATATTTAACATTTCCTTATTAATGTGTCATCCGATTGAAGGTATTTAGTGGGTATCTATGTGAAAACAAGTCGAGTCACTGCTGATAATTTTATGAAAACTATTTTTTCTTTCAATAGACAATAAACTGCCTCTGTGGTGCAGCGGTAGTGTGAGCGATTACCGATCACGAGGTCTCGGGTTCAATTCCCGGGTCGCGCAGTGTTATTGCGCTTTTTAGTAAAAAGAAAAATTCTGAGTACCAGCCCAGAGTTTGGAATTGTGCCCGGTAGACGGCAATAGGCTCACTGCCTATTATGTGGGACTCAAACATAGCTGGCGAACCGTGGGTGTCTAATACACCTCTGCTTACCACTTCGGGAAAAACAGGCGTGATGCTATGTTTATAAAGTGACAAGTATTATAAAATTACTGATTTCTGCCAGCGTCTACGTCAGAATCAAACGTTGATATATGCCATTATTCATTATCTATATGCATAAATATCTATCCTACACGTACCATGCATTTTTTCGGAAAACAGTAGCATGTTCTTTTTGTGGCTCCAGATTATATGCCATGATGATTGGTTTAATAGCTGTGGCTTTGCGTGACTTAAAAACAAATCTATTTTTGCATTTAATGCAAGGATACTAGTGCCCCCCTCGCATGAATGCAATTTACTGATTGAGAATATCTTTAGGAATTTTATATACTACAACTCTCTAGTACTCACATAATTGTGTTTTTTAAATTTATATCTTAAGACTTATTACCACTGAAGTAATATGACATGGTTCCAGTGGCCCGCCAATACAGGCGGAGAGACAGCACATGGCGAGTTTATTTAGTGAGTGAGGATTATGGATTTACACTACCCTGTTTGTCGCCCCGAACAACGGGTTGTGCGGTTGGGTACATTTTTCCCGCCTAAACAAAAAAGGCTTATTAGTTACCGTGAGCGGCAAATTGAGTTTTTCGTGACATAGTTATGAAATGGTGACCACTTAAAAAAGTTAAAGTAATAAAATCTTTCATGAGAAATTACTTAAACAGGAGTCAAAACCATTTTGGCTATTAATAGCAATGATAACGAGATAATCACCGATCTACTGCGGAATTATCTTAATTTTTCACAATTTATACTAACTTCGAAAAAGTTTTGTAAAGTTTCAGCGCCAATGCAACCGTCTAAAAGTTACCGACGATTTTTCACCAGACTTAAAATTGGGCCTCGCCTGTAAATATATTTTTATGCATTTTATTTTAAACTAGTGGTTAATATTCACTGAGTTACCGTGGTGTGTATGGTGTTTGATGAGTCGCGAAACTTACAGATGGTCAGGTACCGCGCGGGACGTTTAACGGCACGAGCGTCCGAACGCACGTACGACAGCCAACTGGCGACGGGACTGAAACCACCGAATGACGCTTGACGACTTGGCGAGAACACAAGATTCAAGCAAATGTAGTTCAAATTGTGATGACTATTTCTTTAGTATCTCATTAGCTCATTGCTCTTGTTCATTACTATTATTCCACACTCGAGAGGAATCATATTTTCTATGATCTGAAAACAGCGGTAGAAACAGGCTACATCCAGAGACTCAGATTTACTAGGTAAGTCTTTTAATAAGGCTTATGTCCAGCAGGGGACTTTTGGATTGATTGAATGACAATACATTAAATATTGTCATTAAATCAGTCCAAAAGTCATGTTAAGCAAAATTCGCTCTGTTGGCATTTGTAAACACCTGATTTCCTATGTGCTTCAGAAGATAGGTTAAGCACGGTCCGCTGTCAGATAATATCAAGACTGGTGCTCAGTCCTGTATAAAAAACCTGACTCCGATCTTGTTCTAAGCCAGTTGTCCCTTTAATTGGATCATGAAGGTTAAGTAGGCAGTCTTTATATGTAAAAAATAAATTATAAATATTCAGAGAATTTCACACAACGTCCTCTGGTCCCAAACTAAGCTTAACGCTTATGCTATGGGTACCAGATTACGGATATAATACATATATTACTATTTTTTTTTGTAAATACATACATATAATAGATAGAAAACTCCCAAACGCAGTACAAACATCTGTGTTCATTACACAAATAATTGTCCTGAGTGGGAATCGAACCCACGACCTCGGAAGTCGGTTACACTACCGACTTCGCCACGAGGCCCGTCACTGGTGGATCAGCTAAAACCGAACAACAAAGCTTAAGTTAAGTCTAGTGAATTATTTAAACTGTCAATGACTGAGAAAGGTATTTATTTATTATTTAGGATAACTAACAATATTTATCGATAGTTCATGTCAAGTAGGTAATCTCAATCTATGTTGATTGCTGTACTTACTCGCTTTGGAGTCTGTTATAAGCTCTTTTACTCAGCAAAGTTTTAGTTTAGCTAGATTTTATAAGATACTTCAACAAAGTTAACAAGGAAGCTGCTAATACTAGTTTGACTGTCAGCGCCGACTCCTGTGCGGGCATTATACGACACACCTAGAAGATACGTGAAGATTTTTATTATAGGTCTGTGAGAGAGTATTGGTTTTAAGATGCGAAAGGGAATGCTTCGATGGTTCGGACATGTGAAAAGAATGCTGGATGAAGAATTGATTAAGAAGATATAAAATGCGAAAGTAATAGGATGTAGGTACAGGGGGAGACTGAGACTGGCCTACCTAGACCAAATCGGTCATGTATTGAAGGAAGGTGGAGTCAGGAGTCCCTGAAACCGGCGAGTGTGTATGAAGAGAATTATGAATGTTAAGGAAGCCAGTGTGTTCTTTCTGCTTACCCCGCAAGAGAGATGGCGTGATGATAAGTAAGCAAGTAATTTAATTATAATAGTTATATACTGTCGAGCCTTAATCAACCCATTGTAATGTATCATTTGCGAGCCAGCGATGGCATACGTTCATCTGGCTTATCACTTGGTAAATTGTAACACTTACTTATAGACTTTGGTAACACCAGGACTCTACTAAAACCGCTGGCTATAGTCAAAAATGTGCTCTTATTAAACGTCGTTTAAAGGAAAAGGAATACAGTGGTTGGAATGTATCATTCGCTAGAATGTAGGGTCATCTGTCACAACGAGCTATGTTCATAATTGGCATAAAGCTACCGCATTAGAAAAATATCTATATATCATAGTTGTTTGTGAGCTCCTAATTACGATAAAGCTGGTATTTACCATCCACTTACACATCCAGCAAGTATAAAATTGAACCTCTATTACGGAAAGGGATGAACTTAGCTACTAATTCAAACAAATTCCGCATGGCTGCAAGTGTTAAATAAGCTACGCTTATGTTTCAACGTTATATTCTGGAAACTAAATCTGATAGTATTAACGGCATTAAATTTGATATTGTGAAATTTTGATTGGATGCAATATAACAATCAACTTTGAAGCACATCAAACAAAGTCTTCCCATACACCACGAAATCCAATTTATTGATTTGCCTACATCGTACTAAGCTGAGACATAGTGTTAGTTTGCATCTATATTACGTAGATATATATTATTATATACTTTCAAAAGGAAAATTTCATTCCAAGGTCATCAAAAATGCAATTCCATTTCAATTCTCACGTGTTGAGCAAACAAATCATAAGGTGCACTTTCGTATGTACTACATGTATCTATAAAATCTACAGTATGTGCAAATATTTCATATATTTATCTTAAATGCATTTATTTACAATTTTATATTTGGATATAGAAATAAAAACAATTAATTATAAATATGTTATTATTTTAGCGTAATTTAGAATATATTTTATTATTTTACCATAATTTAAAATTAAGATATTGCATTGAAAATAGATAAATTGGCAACCCTACTGGGTTAGTAACGAGCTTAAATGGCGTGAAGTGTTGCAAAGATTACGGCCAAGATGCAGCGAGTGACTACCTACTAGGGATTCCTAGTTTAATTTTAAACGATTAAGAGTGATCGGTTTACATTTCTGTACCTAAAGAATAATTATGTAATAATTGATTAGGTACATTTAATACTTAAAATTTATGAATAGAGCTACAAGGTACGATACAATACAAAACGCTCTTCGACTGTGACAAGATTCACAATCATCGTCCCAAAATAGTATTTTCCTTATGAATATAAGCGTTTGATATTTTATTATATTCCTATAATTAGGGAAATCAACCATAAATAATAGCCACTTGATGTAGATAATGAAGATATTTAAACGTGACATCTCATTTAACCTGGAAATATATATTTGACCCTTACTCACTGCCTTGAAACATAGGCTCCTAAGTAGTAAAGTATGTATACCCTAGCCAACAATCCACCTCAAGATCACTCTTTAAGTAACATTAATCGGGTTTTCTTAGCTTTATTTCAACATCCAAAACGTCTCAACTCCAACCACAATAAAATTGAAATTACGCCTTAAAAATGCTACTTTGTTGAATTGGATTTGATTGTATTATAATGAAATGTCTTTATGTTTTATTTTTCCATATAAAATAGGGGTCGAGTAGAATATTAATCTAATCTACATTTTTACGTATATGGTAAGAGTTAGGTTATATGCTACAAACAATTTCATACATGTTTTTATTTATTATAATTACAATGTGGATTAGGCAAATAATTTATTCAACACCAAATCACATTTTGTTTCTCTAAATTTTATTAGTATGCTATACTATATTATATGCTACCTATATACTATATTATTTCTATACGGTGTTTTGTGGCTTTGAAATATTTCCTTGCAAATAAAAATTCATACTACGAGCAAGATTTTTTTCCTAAGATTTGTTAATTTTGTCGTGTATATCAAATTACATCAAAAATATCCGAAACCAATTTTTACTAGAATCCAGTAATGCCTTACCATTATGAATTAAGTACAACTTACTTACTTACTTATCATCACACCATATCTCTTGCGGGGTAGACAGAGAGAACAGAGTGCCAATAGGATGTACTTGCATACATATTTTGCTTCTTTACGTAATATTCTTAATTTTATTCTCTTCATACACGCTCGCCGGTTTCGGAGACTCCTGACTCCACTTTCCTTCAATACATGACCGATTTGGTCTAGGTAGGTTAGTCTCGGTGTCCCTCCACCCCCCTGTACCTACATGTTTCCACTTTCATATTGTATATTTTCATATACTCTTTTCATGCCTACTCGCTCTCTTACGCCGTCTTAGTTAACTACAAAATATCCTAAAAATTGGACTTCTGTCGTATAATTAAGTTTCGAAGTAAATAAGCAACAAATTACCGAGTGCGTGATTTAAGCAGGTTTATGATGGACTATTGTTATTGCAATCCCAAACTGCATTTTGTAGTCACAGCGGTACTCGTTTGCGTTAATCAGTTTGTCAAGAATTTAGTTCACCCAGCGAGTTTCCATAAGTGATTTTGGAATTTTATTACGATTTTAATTTATTATTTCTACTTTACGCGTATTAGTCTGGATTGGATAATATAATCAACATACATAATTACACTACTTAGCCCAGTGAAAAGGTCAAACAGTATTTTTCAGTAACGAATATATTAAGAGATTATGATTGTGTTTATATATAACTAGACTTTTCTTGCGGCTCCGCCGCTAGTTTTTAGGTAGTGTCTCAGGTTTCCGATATAGTAGCGGGATAAAATGTATACCAGTTATTAAGTCTAATCGAGATCTATCAAATAGAAAAAGTTGCATCAAAAGTGTTTAGACACGCCTATATAGCCTAACTGGCCTTTGCCCGCGACTCCGCCGTAGCCAAAAGCTAATTTTTAGGAAACATCTCAGGTTCCTGATATAGTAGCGGGCTATAATGTATACCAATTGTTAAGTCTAATCAAGAGTTATCACACAAAAAAAGTTGCATCAAAATCCATTCAGTAGTTTTTGCGTGATGCGCGAACAGACAAACAGGCAAAAAATCTAAAAAATAACGTTTTGTGTTTAGACACGCCTATCTAGCCTATCTCAATAGCAGCCCGCAGTTTGGAAATGTGCCCGGTAGACGTCAATAGGCTCGCCCCCTATTACGTGGGACTTAAACATAGCTGGGGAGTCGTGGATGTGTTATCTAGCCTAAATCAGTCATTTTTTCTAAAATATCTTAAACGTACAGACACAGCTCTGTTACAGCTTTATAATAGTATAGATAAATCTCGTACCTATACCTAATGAAAAACTGGCGTTAGTGAGGTTCAAAGACAGTTTATTAAAAAATATATTTATTTTCACACTACAATAACAATCATAGAACGTGTCTGTGAAGGCCTTCATTATTTTTATTTCAATCGATTCAAGTGCCTGCGCAAGCACGTTGGTCTTGGCTTTCAAGTACCTATATGACAGCCGTTAAGGGGTATCAGAACACACGTGCCCCCAAAATTTTAACGAAACTTTAACTACAACAATAATAATTACTATTTTGGATAGTGGTGGTTCTTAAAAATAAGAATGAAAATGTCAAGTAACAATAAAACAATATATATAAGCCATCGATTTTTTTATTTGTATTATCCTCTCAGTACCCACTTTCCATAACGCATGAAGAATTCTAAAATCGTGTGTGTAATACAAACCATCAAAACTCAGTCTCTCAAAAGATCCCCTTCAAATCTCCGGTTAAAGGGCGTCTTGTAAGCGTTTATATTCGTCAAGTGCGCTTTACGGAGAATGAAACTGTTGAGCAACAATTTAATAATAATTCGGGTTATTGTTGTGATATATAATTACTATTAGAGTGCTTTTGTTTATTGAATGTGTAATTGAGGAAACAGAAATAAAAAAGAGATAAGTTGGATATATTGCATCGGCAATCACTCTTAGTTAAATAGGCAATACCTTCCATGACAAGTAGACGGGTCTCTTTAAAGGTTCAACTAGCCGTGCCCGGTGGAGTGTTAGTGTAAATTAATGTAAGTACGGTAATGAATGTTGCCGGCGTTAGAAAAACAATGAAACTCTAATAAATGCAGTGTAGATGAGAGGTTATGTGGCGTGTGTATAGGATGCATATGCATATGTATATATATCCAATATCTAATTTAATTCCAATATTTTTGATTGCGTTTATAAGTAAATCTTAATTATTTATATAAATGTAAAAAGGACTGACTGATTGCATTCGTAATTATGACGTAAGAGAGCGGTTAGGTATGAAGGAGTATTAGTGTAAAGATGCGAAAGGGAATGCTCCGATGGTTCGGACATGTGGAAAGAATGCCGGGCGAGCGACTGGTTGAGAAGATATACAATGCGAAAGTGGAAGGATGTAGATACAGGGGGAGACCGAGACTCACCTACCTAGAGCAAATCGGCCATGTATTGAAGCGAGGTGGTGTCAGGAGTCTCCGAAACCGGCAAGCGTGTATGAAGAGAATTATGAATGTTGAGGATGCGAGAGATTTATGCAAGAATAGAGCCTCTTGGTACTCTGTCCTTTCTACCTACCCCGCTAGGTAAATGGCGTGATGATAAGTATTAAAAAGTGCTCTACAGTTACGAAAATAGGGTTTAGTTTAAATGAAGATAGGCCAGAAGATTTTCTTTTCATTGCTAACGATGGCAGACGAGCCATAGCCCACCTTCAAGCCTGTTCAAGTTGTTCAAGCCTGATAGCAAGTGAGTATTCTCACTTAGTACCTAGTCCTTTTTTTTAATAGGCGGGAAAAAATGTATCTAACCGCACACCCTATCGTTCGGGGCAACGAACAAACAATTCACCCACTAAAGAAATCCGCCGTGTGCCGTTTCTCCGCCTTTGTTGACGGGCCACTGGTACTGTGATTTTTTGGATTACTTCAGTGGTTCGGTACCCATCCCTACCACTATTAATGCATGGGTTATAATTGCTTACTTCCCTCAGTCGCCTTGGGTTTCCACGGAAAAATATGGGGTGGTGACACTTGTATTCTTAGTCCATCACCACTCGGAATATAGATATATAATAATGGCCGTCCTAAATAATAATCTATTTTAATTGATCGATAACATCATCGACTGAAAATTTCGTTTCTAATGTACATCGCATCAATGGTACTCAATCAATAACTCATTATTTTGTAAATAAATCCTGCCTCTTCAAATTCAAAATGAAGTTTGCTGCATCATTAAAGTTTTGACATGGATAATCGAATTATGCGCATCAAAACAGCACATATAGTAATTCCGGTGTACTAAAACAGTCCCAGTGACCTAGCTTCGTTTTACGTCCGTCTTTCGAGAAACTATCGTTACAACACCCATCCTCATTTAAAAGCTAATAGACCAAAATATTGCTAAATCATTTCTAAAGCCCTCAATTGTTGGAGCATGGTTAATTGGATATAACAGCAATATAATAATTTTGTTATAAGTAAATTTATTTCTAGATGTTTCTATAAGTATAACATCAGAACGATTAGAGATATCACATTTAAAACAACAATGACACAATCTTGTACATTTTATTGCTTAACAACATGGCCGGACGTCCTAATTAATTCAAAACATTCTGAGAAATCATTAGGAGACTAGCAAGGAGAATACCGACATGTACCTACCACATGTCAGAATAATCTAAGTATAAAAGGTAAGGTGACTTTAAAATCAGCCAAAATTAGACATTATAATGGATATAATACATATATGTTCATATAACCTCAACATAACTTAAGATTTAAATTATGTAAGAATTTTCATATGAGTTCTGTTGCTAACCAGGAAAATAAAAAAAGGTATGGTAACCATGAAGTACACTATAGTTTTCAAAAAATAAGTAATTTCAAGTGTAATTATATATTGCTTGTGTTTCGTTAAGAATTTAAAAGCATAAAACCTTTGAGCGTCAATTCGTATTTGAGATTGTAGGCAATTTTTTGAATCAAGTATTGATGACCTAAGTATTACATGTTAACACATAATTTAATTATTATTTTGTGTGTATTATTTCCTTTACTTACATTCATTAAATAAGTATAATGATTACACCTGTAACAATCCCTGAACATATGAAACAAAATTATGTAATTCAATCTTACATTCCAAATTTTATTCAATGTTTTCAGAATTATTGCGAATGTTTTTCAGGTGACCAAAATAAAATGTATTTAATTAATGATTTTTTACATAAAAGGATAAAAAATAGTTTAATAGGTAAATATAATAGGTAGTTTAAAGGTTACTTTAGGCGGTGTGGGGCCGGCTTTAGAATTGTCCCACCCCTCTCTATCCACGGGAGTCGTAAGAGCCGACTGAGGGAATACCAGGGGAGTGGGCAACAGCACTCCCTCGAGTATTAAGAACATCCACTGCGATCGCCAACCCGCCTGCCGATGATTTTTATTATGTACTTATTGCCGTGGAATATAAAATATTATTTTAAAAACAAGTTGATGAATTGTGTGATATTATGCCGTTTAATTTAATAAAAGTTTGCAGTAATATGGGTAAATTGAAATACTCTATTTTTAAGATAAATAATAAGCCTATGGGTGCTAGTTATTTGTAGCATCTGTGACACACAAGTAGTTACTCACAGATTAAATTCTGACGTCATCAGCGATAATGTACGGTGTACTAGATTTTGATATTGTCGGTTAAATAAACACACCTTCAACTATGAGGATTAAAATACGACTAGGCATAGTCATCACCGTAAGCCTAACAAAAATAACAATATAAAGGATGGCGAAAATTAAAAATAAATAGATTAATTAAAAATAGGTGACGGATTATCCAGTGTAAACAATTATGTATATTTAAAAAAATAAACCCCACTACTTAAAAGTAAAAAGCAGTTTTAGACTATAAAGTTTAATAGAAGACAGCTAAAAACACAGACAGTAATTTTAAGGGCTTTTAGCAAGACATTCTACTGTAAAATAACCAAATATTGAAAAGCAGAGTGCAATGCGATGCGAAGCACAAAACAGTTTTTCTATGGACTTAATTACCGGCGTATGCCCTGACAGACATAGTTTAAACAAAAAGTGAAATACTAAGTCGGAACTATGTCATAAAATGTACTAAATGAGGGCAGTACACGCAACAGCTCGCGACTGTAGGCCCACAGAAAAAAGATAGAAGGTGCGCGTAACCAACCAGTTTTAATGTGAAGTAAAACTTTTTAAATCACATTCGGTATATTTGACTTTATTGTAAGAATAACTTTTCTAAGCCATTCTCTAAATAATGGTTAAGAGAGAGAATTGCATCCACCGAATAAATTCAGTTGTCGTGGAACATAAACAAGTTTGACAATTGAAAGGGTTCAGGTTTAACCAATAGAAAAATAATCCGTAAGAGCCAGTGTAATAATGAACATAATAATCAGTCCCCACATAAAGCAATTAAAGTTGATATATCTAAAACTTTAATTGCTTTATGTGGGGACTGATTACCTTCAACGGTTACCACGATATTTATGTATACAGAACTCGGCATAAATCAGGTGTGCGAGCGACATGCGACTGATAATGTCGCGATTGGAATGTCGCGCTGCTCCCGCTCGCGACGGAAGCGACGTCGCGGTGCGTTCAACGGACGTAAGACAGCGCTCCGCTGTGCAAATACGGTTAAAATAATAGAAATTAATGAAGTGAACATTTTTAGGCTGTACTGCCGCCAAACTTGAAGGAAGGAACGGGACGTCCAGCATAATGTTGGTGGTATCATGACTTTGTGGCTACAATAGAACTGCAAAGAAATTTTTATCATTAGAATGTTTTTTTTTGTGAAGTAGATACTGAAGTCCACGCGGTCTAGTTACATATCTATACTATTAATTATAAAGCTGTAACAGAGCTGTCTCTAAGATATTTGAGAAAAAAATACTGCTTTAGAATATATTAGGGATGGGCTGAAGTTCGTTTTACATTCGGTTTAACTGAATTTTGGTGGCTTAAACCGAACTTCGGCATTCGGCCGAAATTCGGTTTTAAATGCCAAACATTCGGTATAAGAAAAAGGTAACTTTTATACTCAAATTTAGAGAAATCACATCTGTCATAGCTGCAAAATAAGTCACATATACCACTACTCGAAAGTCATTTAAGCATGGTCAGTTTTTTGTCAAACTATAATTATTATAGATAAATTAAAATGTATAAATGAATTAGTTTTTTTCACAATCCAGGAGTCTATGAATCAATACACCCAATAATTTGAAATAAGGTGTCACTCTTACACTGACTGTTTTTTTATTGCTTTACGGCGTTGTCTTTTATAAATAATACATACAGAATATGACTTGTTACTCTCGAGAAAGCACACACCGAAGTTCGGCCGAACTTCGGCCGAATTTTGTATATTTACCGAATGTTCGACCGAAGTTCGTATTCAGTTAAAATCACATTCGGCCCATCTCTACTATATATGCCTGTCGGAATAAAAAACTATTTTTTTAGTTTTTATGTCTGTCTCTCTGTTGTTGTTCGTTCTCGCATCTCGCAAAAACTTCAAACGGATTTTGATCCAAATTATTTTATTTGATAGCTCACCTGGTATATATCTCATCCCGCTACTATATCGGGAACCTGAGATATAACCTAAAAACTAGCTTTTGGCTGCGGCGAAGCCGAGGGCAAAGGCTAGTAAAATATGCTTTTACAAATATTATTAATGTGAAAGTGTTAATGGATGTTTGTTACACAAAGACACCAGAACGGCTGAACAGATGTGGATGAAATTTGGCACAGAGATAGATTATAGTCTGAAACAAAATAAATGTAAGGTTCCCATGGGGTACAAGTTTTTGTGTTTAGACACGCCTTATAGCCTAATTCAGACATTTTTTCTCAAATATCTTAAATGTACAGACATAGCTCTGTTACAGCTTTATAATAGTATGGATAGATTTATTTTAACAAGAAACTTTGTAATACAACATGAATGTCTCGTTACAGAGTTAAAGGAGTATTGTCCTATTAATGTTTGTGCTGAATGAAAACACGCTGCCTTTATCACACCAGTGATGTAATGCTTGTAACACTAAGATATACCACGCACTATACATATGTAAACTTATCATAGTTTCTCAATATTCGGCCTCCAAACAAAGGTTATCTAGGTTCATTCCAACGATGACTGATGTAATTATCGGTATTTAAATGTACCTACCTACATTGCCAATTTAATATTGTAACCCATTAGTCTAAGAGAGAGACATTGACTGTAGATAATTCGGAAAATGTACCGAAACACGCGAACCTATATTCAATTTCATAGGGAAACGTAATATTTTATGTAGGCAACAGTGACTCTTTAGCGAATATCATGGAGACTTATTAAGCTAATAAAGAGCTATAACAAGCTGAATACTCATAGGTACATAATGCTCATTATATTTGAGTACTAACCTTGCGGCTCCGCCGCAGCCAAAATCTAGTTTTTAGGTTATATCTCAGGTTCCCAAAATAGTAGTGGGATAACATGTATAACAGTTTTTAAGTCTAACCAAAAACTAGCAAATAAAAAAAATGCATTAAAATCCGTTCAGTAGTTTTTTCATGATATGCGAACGAACAACCAGGCAAACAGACAAAAAAAAATGTTTTGTGTTTAGACACGCCTAAAGTATAGCCTAACACAGTATTTTTTCTCAAATATCTTAAATGTACTGAATCAGCTCTGTTACAGTTTTATAATAGTTAGGATTCTATCATTAGGTATAGCTTAATCACTTATACTCTACAAAGCAAAAAAAAATGGAAATTTACGGCTTCCATAAAATTAAAGGCTTACTCGTCTCTGTTAAAGACGAGTAATTCAATCACTGCTCTAAGCTATTTATTATTTTCCATTTCACATTTTCACACTTTGTTTTCTAGTGGAGATTATGTGTTGTCGATATAATGATTTATCGTGATAGGTGTTGATTGTTAGTATTTATTCGCTGCATTACATACTATATAGTCATATAACAATCAAATGCCATTGACATCACACCGTTTTAAAATATTACTTAATTGATTCTGCCCCCTAGTTCGTGTGGTTATTTTTGCATAGCGATAATTAATGTACGCCACATTAATTATCGCTATGCATAAATAACCACAGGTACTAATAATCTTTCCGGGATAAAAGTACCTTATGCCCTTTTTTCCAGACTATAATTTTATTATGTATGGAAAATTACAGGATGGTTGATATTGTAGTTAGCTCTTGAAAGTGTAACAAACAAACTCTCTTTCGCATTTATAATATTAGTATGCTTTTATCATAAATTAATATTTAGCAAGAAGATTGTGGTTTTCGAGCTGAACTCCTACAGAAATAAAACTTATACGAAAAAAAAAGTACATTTTTCCTCATAATTATTTTCTTCAATACCATTTCCAGATAACTTGTCTGAGTTGAGTAAAATAATTTCCAATATTCCGATTATATTGCGAAAAATTGATACTTGGAAATCATCGATGCAAACGAATTTACTTTTATCAACCTACTTTGTACCTTTAACCAGTTTGGTTCCTATATTATTTACATCCCAAGGTATAAGGTAGATATTTCCCAAGATAATGAGGTATTTTAAAGAATATTTTATTTCAAGTTACAGGTTTTTATAATCGATTATTCACTCAATACTTAACTTAAACAATTGTTTTTTTTAGGATGGCTAAAACTGCCACTAGGTACTCATCTGTCAGTCATTTTATTTTTTAGATATTTGCGTTACGTTGTCGTTGTCGTCCCTGCGCCGGCGCTTTTTGTGTTTTTCTCTGTGCTTTGGATTATTACATTACATTACATTTTAAAATTGGCTTTGTATTTTGAACATTGTACCTTGCATAAACGTTGACCCGGCGAATCACCATCGGAATTTGATTCTTGGAAATTGCTTAATCAGAAAAATAGGTCAAGTAAAGATCAATAAATGTAAATTAAAGCATAATTATATTGTGAAATAACTTCATAGTTAAAATATTTAAAAAGCTTTCGTGGATGACATAGCTCTATGTTTAATGTTTCATATTTACTTTCAGACAAGTTTTTAGAAACAGTGACAACCATACGTGGTTTTCTAATTTCAAAATTATCCATGTAGGTGACCAGGCCGAACGCTCCTAGGAAACCCGCCAGTCCCTTTGTAATAATATTATCAAAACTGTATTTTTTTATCAACCTTTTTTTTGTCCCGCTATTGGGTAGGGATCTCCTCTCATGGTGAGAGGGATTAGGCCATAGTCCACTACGCCGGCCTAATATGGGTTTGAAATAATTAGAAAACCTCTTATACAGCAATCACGAAACACTTCCTAAGCTTTCTCAAATAGGAAATAGGAGCCACGTTGGAGTTCTACTGAGGCTTATAGCCAAATGTTTGGTGCATCAATGAATAGAGAGTAAGTTCAGAATATTTTATGATAACTTTAAGGTAATCACAATTTTTATATTACTAACGATATTGTAATGGTTTAGATAAGGATTGTAGTGGTTCAATTACGCATGGCCTTTAAATGCACCTTCATAAAGTCCCTATGATGAAATAAAATATCCTAAAAGAAGCCAGTGCGTGATTGTATGTCACCAAGTAAGAAGCCATTACACATACTTTGTAAAGATTTTCGTTGTTAGTAAATTGCACCTTGCAGTACTAGAACCAGTCGCTAGTTTATCATATTTTTTTATTAATCATAAAAAATTTAAATTACCTTTATTACAATAAATCCAAACTTTTCAATGTTATCTGTTCCACAGTTTAAAAAAATATTGTTTTATTTTTAACTAGCCGGAAGTTGCATCAAAATCCGTTCAGTATTTTTTGCGTGATGCGTGTGAACGAACAAACAGACAAAAATCTAAAAACAATCGTTTTGTGAATAAGGAAAAAGAGATTTTTTGTACGAGCACTTCCCCGGATTGGAAAAGACGCGGGTTCGATTCCCGCTCGTTCAAAAAATCTCTTTTTACTTATTCACAAATAATTTGTACTTAAAAGTAGCGGAGCATGTCAAATGCTAAAAACTATAGATCAATCGTTTTGTGTTTATACACGCCTATATAACCTACTAGCCTTTGCACCGCGGCTTCGCCGCAGCCAAAAGCTAGTTTTTCGGTTATATCTCAGGTTCCCGAAATAATAGCGGGATAAAATGTATACCAGTTTTTAAGTCTAATCAAGGCCTTTCAAATAAAAAAGTTGCATCAAAATCCGTCCGTTTTTGCGTGATGCTAGAACAAACAAACAGACAAAAATTCTAAAAAAAATTGTTTTGGGTTTAAACACGCCTATTACAGCCATTTTTTCTCAAATATCTTGAATGTACAGACACAGCTCTGTTACAGCTTTATAAGAGTATATAGATTACAGACATTTTTTTTTTTCAAATTTCTCATATGTCCGCTCTGTTACAGCTTTATAATAATATATAGATTAAAATCATTTGCCTGACTTGTCAGTCACCAACAGTCAGTCATCAATGTACAGCCAAAACTACTAAGTCAAGAAAGCTGAAATATGTAACATTTGTTTATTTTACTAGACTTTGCTCGCGGCTTCGCGCAGCCAAAAGCTAGTTTTTGAGTTATATCTCAGGTTCCCGGTATAGTAGCGGGATAAAATGTATACCAGTTGTTAAGTCTAATCGAGAGCTATCAAATAAAAAAAGTTGCATCAAAATCCGTTCAGTAGTTTTTGCGTGATGCGCGAACAAACAAACAGACAAACAGGTAAACAGCCAAACAGGCGAAAAATCTAAAAAAAATGTTTTTGTGTTTAAACACCCCTATATAGCCTATTGCAGTAATTTTTTCTCAAATATCTTAAATGTACAGACATAGCTATGTTACAGTTTTATAATAGTATAGATTACATAAGAATTCGGTAAGAAAGGATTTTTGACTTGAAATATAGTAAGAGTATCGTGTTTGTTTGAAGACTGGCTTGAAATGTAGAACTGTAAATAATAATTATAACACTAAACAGAAAGTGAAAAATATGAAATCGAAAATAACAGTGACGAGCAGGATTTGAACCTGCATCTCCTTGATTATCCATCGTGACAATTGCTCCTGACTGCTATTTCGATAATACATTCATACTTAACGTCTTTCTATGGCTGAATTGGCAAAGCATCTGGACGGTATCCAGGAGATGCAGGGTCAAATCCTGCTCGTGACTGTTATTTTCGATTTCACATTTTTCACTTTGTGTTTAATGTATAGTGCTAAGTATGTAAAATGCTAAAAATATATATAAAAATATCTAAATAAGTAATGACATGTTCCAGCACTATTCAGCCCCCTGAAGCAGAATGTCATATTTCACGTGTCGACCGTATCGAGATCACTGTGATTGGTTGAGAAACCGACGCGTGATGTCACAATAATCCGTTGGCCAATCACGATGATCGTACAAGCGAGACGATACGATCGACATGTGAGATATGAGATTCTGCCTGACCCCCCAGGGCAGAGACATGGGTGAAAAATTTTTCGGTATTTTAACTTCAAATATTGTTTTTTAAACATTTTGATCTTTATTTTAGCACTTTACATGCTCAGCTACTCTTAAAGTACAAATTATAATTTGTGAATTAGGAAAAAGAGTATTTTAGTATAGGCGGGAAAAAGAAATTCCCGCCTGTACCAGAATACTCTTTTCCTAATTTACAAATTCAAATATTGTATTATTTAGCTAAATATTTATCAATTAAACTGTATACCGT
This sequence comes from Leucoma salicis, assembly GCA_948253155.1. Lineage (NCBI taxonomy): Eukaryota > Metazoa > Arthropoda > Insecta > Lepidoptera > Erebidae > Leucoma > Leucoma salicis. The sequence goes on from OX411803.1 coordinate 27,191,633, forward strand.
CTCTTCCTAGGGGTCGTAAAAGCCGACTAAGGGATTACCGGGGGACCGGGCAGCAGCGTTCCCCTGTGTACTAGAAACATCCACTGCGATCGCCAACCCGCCTGCCAAGCGTGGTGGTAAAACCCCCATTTTGGAGAGGCCTATGTCCAACACGACGAGGACGATGAAAGGCTGATGAATGAATGATGGATGAAACTGTATAAATCATTTTTATGCGGCACGGGTGCAATGCCGCTGGCAACATTTAGTATAACTTATATTTAAAGACATGAAAGATCGCACTCTCATTAACCAGCTGTAGAAGAAAATTGTATTTGAATGCAGCGTAAAATTCAATACGTCTAAGTGTAAAAGTTGGGTGTGGTTGTACTAAACAGTAAAACATTTCATTAGCTAGACTTTTTCACGGCGTAATCTGAGCTTGCTGAGGGATAGTTTAACTATGTCAAAACTACGGGAACCTTTACGGTATATACCTACTAGAATTGAATACACATATAATAACCAATATTTAAATAAAGAATTATATTAGTAAACAATGAAAGATGCTATAAACAAGTAATTAAGTAATTAAAAAATGCTTCACTCTGGGGATTTTAATATAATTATTGATTCAAAATCTACTCAGAGGTGAGTCTTAGGCATCGTATATGCTCGTAGAAATAAAAGTCGTTTGTGGGAATCAATTCATAAAATTCAGAAGGCAACTCGGTACCTAAACCATTATTAAACCAATTATATAATCTATGGTAACGAACTACTAGCTCGTAGTATCAGTACTCTATCCTAATAAATACATAGACGTCGTGGAAGTCGACTGGGAAACAAAAACAAAAACTAGAACCTCGAAAAGAAAACATTTGGGCAATCTATCTAACGCATAATATATCTTATTTTCCACCATTTTGGGGAAGCCCAATAATAGGATATAAAATGAAAATATAAATCATTATAATATTTAAATATAATTATCTATTAATTGTAAAGAAGACGTAGAAAATATATAAGTTATAGTATAGAATAGATCTAAAGTTGTATTACTTCTAGTAATAGATTTATAAAAACTAACCATGATTCATAAAGATCTTCTAATTTATCTGAACAATTTATATGTACCCTCATATTATACTCGTAACAGTTGATAATTATGTTGGCAGTACAATCAGTACTCAACGACAATTATTAGGAATAATGACAACGAATGCATCAGTCTGACCGCTGATCAATTAATTCCAATCAAGGAGTCGGGGCGCCAAGTCGACAATTGAAGTACAAGAACCTTGGTGTTATGACAGCAGCATAAATAGTAGTTTACTATATTGGATTAAATTCTTTAGGGTGACATCATTGAGATAATCTTTATTTTATGTGTTAGTCTGCAAATGGTGGAATACCTATAACACACAGTCCTTAAGAAAATTCATGTTTAGTTGTAGAAATAAGAAAGTAATATTATATCATAATGCAAAGCAGCTGTAAGATATCGGGACCTATTATATAACTCTACAATTAAGACACAGAGATGGCTATTTGAAAAAGCAAAATAACTGATGGTAGCTGCAGTTATACATAGGAATTTTCGAATAAGACACGAATAAACCTTTACTTTTCAAGTGCATATTAAAGTTTTTGGTTAGGTATCTAACTATGCCCGCCGAAGGAATGTAACACATTTCCAGTGGCCCGCCAATAAAGGTGGAGAGACGGCACACGGCGGGTTTCTTTAGTGGGTGAAGGCCCCACACTACCCTGTTCTTTGCCCCAAACGACGAGGTGTGCGGTTAGGAACATTTTTTCCAGCCTTAACAAAAATAAATAAAAGAAAAGGTATCTATTTATGTATATATTGGAAAGCAAGTTAATATATAACATATTTAAACTTTAAAATATACCTTTTGGGGTTGCATATGTCAGATGTACTAACATCATCTAACAGCTGTATCAAGTGCAAAACTAAAAGTTAATGTAATTATAACTGAAAAGGTAATTAGAGCTAGGAGGATGTTGGAAAGGACGTGAAAAGGCCGATTAATGAATGGCTTAAACTAAACTTTAAATTACAATTAAAACCTCTTTTATGAGTTTTTTTTTAATGAAAAAGCCCTATAGTAAGTAATAAACCTTGTATTACGCGGAACTTTACGGACATAACTTTTTTAAATCTATATATATAAAAATGAATCGCTATCCGTTAGTCTCGCTAAAACTCAAAACTGGCAAATAAACAGACAAACAGACAAAAATTAAAAAAAAAATTGTTTTGTGTTGAGACACGCCTATATAGCCTATTACAGTAATTTTTTCTCAAATATCTTGAATGTACAGACACAGCTCTGTTACAGTTTTATAATAGTACGAAAATAGAAAGATACTTAGTGTTTTTACACTCAAGACTCGAGATCTCTTTCCTACCAATCCTCACTGTGTTTTCTATCTGCAGGTAAATTATTTGCTAGTAATTTAATATCATCTGCAGCTACGAATGGCAATAAATTATGTTGTGTGTACGTAACAATTATATGACTGCTAAAGTCATCATAATATGAGTACAGATGCCTTTGCAATAAATGTTATGATTAAAACAACACTGACACAGTAAATATCTAAGTTTTACACTGACTACGACGATACAAGACAGTGATATATTATATCAGTAAAAATAATGTTATGTCTATATTAATATACCTATGTCTAAATATGCGAAAGGAAATGCTCCGACGGTTCGGACATGTGGAAAGAATACGACTGCTGAAGATATACAAAACTAAAGTGGAAGGATGTAGGTATAGGGAGAGACCTAGACTCACCTATTTAGACCAAATCGGTCATGTATTGAAGGAAGGTGGAGTCAGGAGTCTCCGAAATTGGCGAAATTCTTCATACACGAAGATAATTTTGAATGTTGAAGAAGCTAGAGATGTATGCAAGAATAGAGCCTTTCGGCACTTTGTTTTTTTCCCTACCCTGCAAGAGATATGGCGTGATGATAAGTAAATATAGTACTTATAGTAGTTGGTACGTTTACATTTTCGGACATGTGGAAAGAATGCCGGACGAGCGACTGGCTAAGAAGATATACAATGCGAAAGTGGAAGGATGTACCTACAGGGAGAGACCGAGTCTTACCTACCTAGACCAAATTGGTCATGTATTAAAGGAAGGTGGAGTCAGGAGTCTCCGAAACCGGCGAGCGTGTATGAAGAGAATTATGAATGTTGAGGAAGCGGGAGATGTATGCAAGAATAGAGCCTCTTGGCACTCTGTTCTCTCTGCCTACACCGCAAGGGAAATGGCGTGATGATTAGTAAGTAAGTAAGGTACGTTAACCTCTCTCTGGGCCGTTAGCCTCGACTTCAATAGCAATACCAATCAGTTAGGAATAAAATCGGTTGGAACATATGGTACATAAAATATAGATTTACTAGCTGCTGCCCGCGGCTTTGTCTACTTTATCCTCAGGATTTTGTTAACATAATATAAGTACGTCACTTGATGGCAAATTAATAATCTCTATACTAAAGTTGCTATCCCACAGTAAGCTAACATATTTTCTGTGATAAAATAATCTTATAAATCCAGATAATAAGATTATGCATGCCAAATTTCATCCAAATCAGTTGAGCTGTTTTTGCGTGATAGAGTATTAAACAGATGTTTTTACTCTATCACGCAAAAACTTTTTTTATATATAGATATTATTATATACATTCAGTCAATTCAGACAATTCAGTATTGGGAATGGATGATTGGTTTATGGTTCCAAATTCAAATTTTTGTTTTTTTTGTTGTTGTTAGATTGGCACAACTGTTATCCATTTTGGCGCGGAGTTTGAGTTGCATCTGTTATTTATATTAAATACAGTGCTGTTTTTAGTTATATCATATCTAGTGTGTATTGCGAATTTCATAATGGATAATAACATCGAACAAAGAGTTTGTCTTAAATTTTGCATCGCCAATGGAATGTGTTCGGAGTCACTGAAATTTTACAGAAGGCTTATGGTGAATATACTTTATCAAAAACATGTGCTTATGAGTGATACAAAGCGTTTAAAAGCGGTCGAGATATGATAAAAGATTTGCCACGCTCTGGTAGGCCATCAACGTCTGCAACTGAAGTTAACATAGCAAAAGTGAAGGAAATGGTGACTGAAAATCCTCATTCAACTGAAATGTTATGCACTCGGAATTCTCGCCAGAAGGTTAAACGGTAAATAAAGAATATTATTTGAGCGTTATGCGGCGTTTAAGAGAGCAAATTCGACGAAAAAGGCCAGATTTGTGGAAAGAAAATTCTTGGATTTTGCACCAAGATAATGCGCCTTCGCACAACAATTTTTGTCCAAACACTCAACTAATACCATCGAGCAACCACCATATTCACCAGATATGGCTCCAGCCGACTTCTTTCTTTTTCCTAAACTCAAATTACCACTTCGTGGCACCCGTTTTCAATCGGTAGAAGACATAAAGGAGAATTCGCGGCGAGAACTGAACTCAATTCCGGAAATAGCGTTTAAAAAATGCTATGATGATTGGATTATTCGTTGGCGTAAGTCTATCGTTTCTGAAGGAGCATACTTTGAAGGTGATAAAATAAATTTGGATGAATAACAAAAATTGTGTGTATTATTGATCTTTTCCCGGTACTTTCTTGACAGAGTAGTATATAGCATAGCATCACGCCTGTATTCCCCCCAGCTGTTTAAGTTCCACGTAATAGGGGGCGAGGTCTACCGGGCACATTTCCAAACTACGGGCTGCTACTGAGAATTTTTCTTTTCTTTTTTTCTTGTGGTAAAGCCTTTCTTATCCCCGCACAAATGGGCCAGCTCGATCGCGGAAGTACCGCCCTCTCACAAAAGATCAGCGTGAAACAACGCTATTTAATCTAACCATTGTGTTTCGTATGGTGAGTGAGAGCGCCGGACGCTCAAACCCACTGCCTATCCTCTCCTTATTATCCTACCTGTCCTCTTCTTATTATCCACCCTACCCACTTCCTACCCCTTTTCTTAGTGATCGCAACGCGCGAGTAATTCCTCCGGTGTTACGTCTATAGGCTACGGTAACCAGTTACTACAAGGTGGGCCGTATGCTTGTTCGCCACTCTCTTAGTACAAAAAAAAAAGTTTACCTAAACTGACTACTAGACTCATAATATACCTACTTAATCTATAGAACTGTGTCAAAAATAATCTTTTGAATTTGCTGTCGCAATCTGGGGAGCAAGCCAGCTTTAAAAATATTAGGAACAGATGAACACATAAAATATACACGAAGAAACGTTTACACATAGCCAACCAGCCGAGTGCTATCAAATTAACGCTGACAAGAACAACATTCTATTATCCACACAATCAAAGCCTATGCTATGTAAATGAATCCTCGTATATCCGCTTCTCATCTCCTCGTAGAGGTATTTAAAATGATGCTTTGAAGTACTAACTGATGAAATAGGCTTGTTATTATAATTCTTTAGACGTGGTAGGACTAAACAGTCTGAAACGAAACATGAAATGTTACAACTAAGGCTATAAACGCTTCTACAAAAGTGAAAAATGTTTTAACTAATCTATTTTAATGAAGTTATCAGTGTTTTTCTATGAGTGAATACCTAAATTTACTTCCACAATCGACTCTTATAACTACCCTGGAATAAGGTAGGTATCTAGCTATATTTTAGTCTATTACTACAATGACACTAATAATGGGATATTACTAGTTAAATACAAATTATTTGTGAATGTGGAAAAAGAGAGCTTTACTGCGAGTTGGATCCGAACCTGTGTCCCTTCCAATCCGGGGAAGTGCTCCAGATCGCGAAGCCATCGCAGTGACCGACGGCCATACCCAATCTACACATTACTTTTGTCTTTACGGTGATTTTACCACATTCATAAATAATTTGTTCTTTAAAGTAGCGGAGCATGTCAAGTGCTAAAATATAGATCAAAATATTACTAGTTAGTAGGAACTATTGCCGTATAAATCCTCAGTAGTAGTATTACGAGATAATAACGTTGTGCACTCTAACCAAAGCCTGCCTTTGAGACTTATACTAATGACAATTTTAATTAGTATCCAGTAAACTAACGCTTGGAAGATTAATTAAAACTGGTATGGTGGTGTGGTGGTAAGTACTAACAGTCGCTCATGGACTCAACAATATTAGAACATTGAAAAGTGACTGCTCACCATTCATTTCGCGAATGGGAAATTAATGAATGGACGGCTATCTCCCACTACAAACAAAACACAGTGTGGTGCTTCACCGGGCGTCGGTCACGTGGCAGACTGTAAGGCTATAAGCGTATGCTGACGCGGGCTTAGGCTTCGTATGTTGCAGCGCAGGCACGTGCAGCAGGACAGAGACATGACTGCGGTGCACGTGCCTGCAGCGCAACGTACGCAGCTTAAGGATTTAAGGATGTTCAAAGCATTACAAAATCTGCGCGCTGCGTGTGCGTTGCCTGTATCTTAGCATATGCTTAGCCTAATGCTGACCTGTTCTTGCTCGATACAAGTGAGTACTCTTAACCTACACAACCCCTCTAAGAATAACATAATGGGTGATAACTCCTTGTTTCCTGTAGTCATCTCGTAAGACACAAGAAAGAATAGAGGGGTTACATTTAGTTTCTTAGTACGTTAAGACTTGGATTATTTCAGGCTAAAAATTAGTTGAAAGACTAAAAATAGGAAAAATTATATGATGATCATGAGTAGCGTAAACATGAAGGCAAACTCATTTTCTCATCTATAAGTGAACATTGTACCTATTGATTGTCGTTCTAGAATAATGCTATGAGACGAGTCTATTTCTTACCTTCTGCTAGTACAATATCGCTAATATTTTGTGCTTGAACTAAGATAGTGTATATCAGGAACTTCAATGTTAGAAGTTTAAAAAAAAAGGCTATTCTACTAGACCAAAATTAGTGGAACAGTATTAAAATATCATATGCATTATTAAATACTACCAAGATCAAACTTCACAACTATTTATTCTTAAACTAATGTTATGGATTTCATTTATTATGAGTTTAGTACGAAGCTAGTCCCATATTTATTGCATTTGTATTTGGATGAACCGCAATGACCCACAATGGAACTCCTAAGCGGACAATGGAATGGAACCATTTCAACATCTTTATTTTAAGCGTGCACTTGAGCATTTTCTCAGTATTGACTGACTCAAGTCAGGTACAACTTGATCTTGGATTTAGTATTTACAACCCAAATCCAGATCAGACAAATAGTTACGAATGGATTTTCGAGTTTGGTTTTTTGTTGTTAATCCTCCTTGATGTGAAATGCCACCGTGTCTCAGAGGGCACTTTCAGACATCCGAAACTAGTGTCTAATAATTATCATTCTATCAGATTACCAAAGTAAAAAATCTATTTGTCTCTCCATTTGTGCCGCTTAGTTATCCTGCACAGCTGGCTTATCATCAATAACTATTAAAAATTCACGAATTGTACACACATTTAACTAACACTAACCTTTGCCCGCGGCTCTGCTGCAGTCAAAAGCTAGTTTTTTAGATTATGTCGCAGGTTCCTGATATAGTAACGAGATAAAATGTATATCAGTTTTTAAGTTTAATCAAGATCTATCAAATAAAAAAAAGTTGCATCAATATCTCTAAAAGCTAGGCATGCAGGTTACCTCACAATGTTTTCCTCGAAAGGGCAGTGAAAAGGAGACTGGCGGGTTACATAGGAGTGTTTGACGTAGTCACCTATATAGATAATTCTAATGTTTCCTGATAGCATTAGGTATTAATTAAAAAACCTCTTATGGTTGTCACTTTTTCCAAAAACTTGTCTGAAAATAGATATACAACATTAACTTACGACATTGACAACGTTATATCACACGCAAAAACTTCTTAAATATTTTAACAAATAAGTTATTATAACAGTTCTATTGATATATTTGCAGATTCCATAACTTACGACATTGACAACGTTATATCACACGCAAAAACTTCTTAAATATTTTAACAAATAAGTTATTTTAACAGTTCTATTGATATATTTGCAGATTCCATAACTTACGACATTGACAACGTTATATCACACGCAAAAACTTCTTAAATATTTTAACAAATAAGTTATTATAACAGTTCTATTGATATATTTGCAGATTCCATAACTTACGACATTGACAACGTTATATCACACGCAAAAACTTCTTAAATATTTTAACAAATAAGTTATTATAACAGTTCTATTGATATATTTGCAGATTCCATAACTTACGACATTGACAACGTTATATCACACGCAAAAACTTCTTAAATATTTTAACAATTAATCAGTGCAACAGTTCTATTGATATATTTGCAGATTCCCTAACTTGTTTTCGTAAAACAATAAGGAGCCTTCTTTAACTAGTGTAAGCAATCCTCAAATTATCATGTAAATTAGTAGTAAGTAGTTTTAAGATAAAAATTGTAGATGCAGTAGACATAGTTATCATAATTGAATATGTTTGTAGTGTTTGCTTATTATTAAATGTAGCTTTTTCGCTATATCTAATATGACCTAGCTGTAAGTACTTGATTTTTTGTTACATTTGTTAGCAAACCAATAATAAATAAATAAATAAATTATTTGACTCATATTAAGTGAATATCATATTAGACCAGCAACGGTTGCCTCAAGGTCAAAAATAATGTTAAGAACATTCGCAGCAAAAGTGTACTATCTTGCGTAGACGATACTATAGACCAAAATCCATGCTTTGTTCTTAGCAAAAATCATTAGTCACTCTAAAGTAAGTAATAATAATCAAATAAGGAAATGCAGACGTGTCATAATTGTGGTCGGTCCTCACGAAGAAAAATTATAACTCTGTGAATATTTTATATTGGACACTTGGAGTGTGGTAACCGTCTAATATCGTTCTGTCTCTATTGATCTCTATTTCTTTTAAAAGTTAACGACTGTCACTAAAATAAACAACTATTTCTTTATATGGTTAATATCTCAAGAGGTATGTAATAATATTCATCGACTTATGAAATCAAGTCTTAATTCAATTAAACTAATTAATGTTAATGCATGACCATTTGTTAATAAATTGGGACACGAAACGTCTGTAGTGATTATTGATCTTAATGTGGACAGCAACATATTGGGTTTGTTTTTTTTTATTGAATTTTAGTTGTGTATGTGTTTCGCAGCGTGCTATAAAGCGGGTTACGCTCAGAATGTCTCTATGTGAGCAAATCCGTAATACGGACATCGGTCACAAGATTAACTGACATAGCTCACTGCGTTGGCACGCTAAAGGGCCAATTGGCAGGCTACATCGGTAATGTACCAGCAACCGATGGAGAAGAAATCATCTGTAGAGGCAACCACGCAATGGATGATGCAACGTCGGACGGCCTCCTACCAGGTAAACTAAGCCGTTGGATGAAGTCGGCAAACCTCTCGTTGAATCGTAATACTATTAAAGCCTAACCTAAAATATGTCAGTTCATAGTGTAGATTAAAGTGAATATAAATGTAAATAATACCATAATGTGACCTTACAATGCAAAACGATCAAATCAATGTCATTTATCACTAACTAGCCTTTGCTTTTGGCTTCGCCGCAGCCAAATGCTAGTTTTTCGGTCATATCTCAGATTCCCGATATAGTAGCGGGATAAAATGTATACCAGTTTTTAAGTCGAATCAAGGTCTTTCAAATAAAAAAGTTGCATCGAAATCTGAAATTAAATATAAATATTTACACTACACTAAAAATTGTATCAAAATTCCTGGATTAGTCTACATAAAAGGAACATTGTACGAAAATTATAAAAGTCGAATTTTGATCGTTTCGATGTTTTTTTTTTACTCAATTTGGCATACAAATGCTTTTATCTAGGTTAATCCATAATTAAGCACTAAAAGTCCGTAGGACTAGTATCTTCTGTGCTTAAAATGTCCAGTAGGTATATGAGTGCAGAGCTTTCCTTCCTTTTTGCACTCATTTCATTAGTGTTGTTTCGACCATAGATAATTCACTATTATACCAGAAAATGACGACGCACGAGCAGCCGCAACGTATCAACCTATCAACATGCCTAATAAACTAAAATCTCTTTTGAAAAAAATATTGACTGCCTCTTTCTCCCTCGTTCTTTCTAAATAGTGTCATTACACTCACGCACGAAGTTAAAAATCTTTACTATTTTATAAAATGAATGCGAAATGAATGCTACATTTAAGTAATAAACAACTTTTAGCACGATGTCTAAACATAATTGTGTATCCTTAATTTATAGATCAATGGGGTAATCTTAATAATTAACATGCCATAGAGAGCGTACTTGTTCGTAAGTAATTATATTGGCCCTATTCTGAGATTCACATAGACGAAGTCACGGACAGCAGCTAGTTAGGGATAAATATTTGCAATTTAACCACTTGAAACATGTAGTGGTGTATATCACTGAAGTTGATCACTCGAGAGAGTAGTCAAGTAGTTCTAATAGTCTTTGGATATTACTACTTCACTTTGGATATAAATATTATTGCTTAAGCGTATTATTAATATGGAGCACTCGACTCTTGTATGATCTATATTATATCACCTAATGGTACAAGGATTAAAAATCAAGTAAAATTTCTCAGACCCAAGCGGGTAGATACAGTTTAGTATAGGCTATAACTTTATTGAACGAATTTGAGTGGTACACGGAGAGAACAAAAAGTTGTGGTATATTTTTATATGTTTCATAGTTATGTAGTGAAGTAAAATTTAATATTTCCCGATTAGGTTATGTTTTTAGAAGTCACTTAACTAGCAACTTCACAGAGCGCTATACAGATTTCTTCCCATTTGATTATAGTACATTGGGTATTTATTATACTTATGTTTTGAGTTTTTAAGGATATAAAAAGAATAAATTATGTTACGCTTTCTCTGCTTCTTTTTATTGAGAAACTTGGCCAGTGAAAAATATAATATAATATTTATCATTTTCCGAGTAAAATGTTTATAAATTTAAAGGTGAATCTTTATAGGGTGTATTAAACTATGATAGTACTCACAATCTGGACAGTCAGCCTCGTCTGCGCCGTCATCACAGTCTCTTCGGCTGTCGCAACGACGGGACTTCTCCACGCACCGCGTCTCGTCGCAACGCAAGTAATCGGGTGGGCAGTCTAAGAACAAAACAATTGTTTCTAATTAAATGTTTATCGCAGAAAGATTTTAACGATCTAGAAAGCTGACTGGACCATGGTTAATGAAACCGCGGCCAGTCCATACCTTGCCACTTTTATTTTATTGCTTATGGATATAGACGAGCCACGATCCACTTGTAATTAAGTGGAAACCGCCGTTCATGTACACAACAATATCGTATTAATACTACCAAACCGCTGCTTACCATTTCATTTAGCGAACGGGATATGAATGAATGGACATGTATCTTCAGCTACAATCAAAACACACCCGTTTGGGCTCCCACATGGTACCCAACCTCACCACCTATAATGCAATAGATTATAACTGCACTTCCCTTAGTCGCCTCGTACGATACCCTTGGGAAATTATGGTTTAGTGACACTTGTATTCTTAGTTGTATTTTCTAGTGGTAGATCATTGATTGTCCCAGCATGATTATTTTTTTTTTATTGCAATATGTGGCTGACGAGCCACAGCCCATCTGATGGTAAATGGTTACCGTCGCTCATGGACTCAACTATACCGAGAGTATTGTCAAGCCGCTGCTCACCATTTCATTTCACCAATATGAAATGAAAGAAAAACGGCTATCTCCTGCTACAGCCAAAACGCAATGATGTGCTTCATGGCTGGTCACACGGAAGATGGTGGTACCAACCCGCTCGGGCCCGTTACCAATTGAGTACTCCTACTTGGTAACCAGCCCTACCACTAGTCATGCAATGGATGATAATTGCTTACTTCCCTTAGTCGCCTCATACGACACCCGTGATTTCTCACCCGTGATTTGTCACTACCGCATTCTTTCGAATGCGGTAGTGACACTTGTATTCTTAGTCCGTCACCACACGGACAAAAGAATGGGCTGGCTCGATCAAAAAAGTATCACCCCCTCACAGAAAATTTTCTCAGACCCTGTTATAATGAATATGTAACTGGGTCAAAGACAATTTCCCTGTAACCTCATGGAATATTAAAAGTTACTTTACAAATTACTACAATATATACAAAACAAAATATTACACGTTTTAGACTAGACAGCTTAGTGCTAATACCTATCGCTAGTCTTATGTCGAGAGACACACACCTCTAACTTTTTAAAATTACGTGGTAATTTTTACAGATAAGTTGACAAATTATCACTGCTCGGTGAAAGAAAACATAGTGAGAAAACTTGCAAGGATGAGAAATTATTTCAACAGCTTGCAAAATCCACTAACCACTAATGGCTATGGTGATGAGCTACGGCCTAATTCCATCTCACTGGCAACACTGAGGGTAAAAAATAAGATTGTCACTCTATGCCTAACCCAACAGGGCGGCATCAGTTTATCTGTTTCAGTTCTGATAAATTTTGTGTGACGAATAAGCATATGTATATTAAAGTACGTAGCTAAGATGCTAACAACATCAGAAGCATCACCCTTGCGTCGCCAACCCCAAGGAAAGGAATAGAACGGGGAGGAGAAGGATAATAAAGGGGGAGTGGAAGGAAGGTGATCTGTTTGATAGTTAGACTAGACATCTATCGTTCAGGCACTGTTATGTTTTGGTGACGACTGTCATTTGTCACCACGTATCTGAATGATAGAGCTAACAGGTGAAAAAGCTAGTCTATTTCATAATTTTCCTTTAGAACTGTTGTAATAGACGAAGAATTGGTCTACTATAGTACCTACTCCAAATTTTTATACATTTTATTTTATTTTACTTAGCTTGTAGTATAATTACCAGCTTGATACTTACGACATACGAGGAATAACAATCGTGACGTAATTCGTCTATCAAATCAATCACTACAACTTAATAACGTTGAAATACGTAATTGTTTTCATATCTCTAAATTAATAAATAATTCATCCTTAAAGCTTATTTGACAGAAAGAGAATCTATGGCTTCTCTCAGTTGTAATGTACATTTCAGAATCTTATAAACTATTTGTCTAGCCCGTTTTTCTGTCGGTCCGCGAGATTTTCCTAAATCCATTATCAAAGTCCATGATTTACCATCACCTTTTAAAGCTTATCGTACCAGCTAATGTCGAAAAATAGACCTACAGACTAATGGTCTTATTCATAACAAAATGCTTATCGAAGGTATAAACCTATATTAGTTAAAACGTCTTTTAAGCCTATCAAACGTTCGATAAAAATCTTTATTCATAATCGTTTGATAAACCTCGGATAACTAAAATGTCTTTAATGTACATAATGTTGCAATTTCGTAGAAAAAATGGTGAAATGTGAATAGTAGAAAAATATTTTCATAAGTTATACTTGTCATAGTCAAACATTTTAATTTTTGATTGTGTCACATTAACAAAAATAATAAAATTATTACTTAAACAACAGCTAAATTGTGCTCACACTGCCACAATAAAATCCTGCATTGAACAAGAAGATAAGAAGATACGTAGACAACTAACAAGAAGATAAAATTATTACGATTTATTATTTAAAATTATATTAAAATGAATGATAATACGAACCCCGATGCAAAATAGTTCGTCTAGTGTGAAATTTTCTCTGTGAGATTTTTTCTAACTTCATTATTTTTGTATATCTATATAAAATATTAAGCTGTTCTACTATCACATGTCGCGTTATTTATGCCATTTTTTAATTATGAACCAATAAACTATTTTAGCTTTTTAAATTTATACATATCCTGTTTTATATTCGAAGAAGTTATAAGCAAAATAGTTCGTCTAATTGTTAATAGATGCAAAAGAGCTCGTCTATTGGTGAGTTAAATAAGATTATTCCTTCTTTGTACAATTATGTTGCATAATTTAAATTTGTAAAAGTAATTCTGTGTCATTTGTCAAGTGAGACAGTATAAATTCTGAAAATTTCAGTTTTTTTCATTAGTTTTCAAATAACAATGGGTCGTGGCAAACCTGTGTATGAAGAGCTTCGAAAGCGAATAGTTTGTGGGGTCGATGCTGGCAAATCAAGTTACCAAATATCTAAAGACTTGATACTTCCCAGGTCTACAGTCCAATCTATCATTCAGCACTATAAAAAGAATAGAACGACTTCTTGTTTGAAGAAAACTAGTCGACCACGCATCACAAGTGCAGTAGACAACAGAATCCTGAAGAAAATTATCAAAAATAATCGTCGTGCTCGAGCTGGAGAACTCACGGCAATGGAAGGACATGATTCACAAAGACGTCTCAGTTGATACTTGCAAAAGAGTCCTGAAAAGAATGGGTTACGAATTTTACACCGCTAAATTGGACTTCCGATCAGTGGCGTAGTATCATTTGGAGTGACGAGTCTAAATTTGAAGTGACAGTTGGCGATGAAACGAAAAAAGTGATTCGGAACAAAAATGAGGCATTTCATACTGATTGTATCAAACGCAAAGTGAAGTTTCCGGCGTCTCTAATGATATGGGGCTGCATGTCTGCACAAGGTGTTGGTGGTATGCAGTTTGTGGATGGTTCTATCAATGCTGCAAGGTATCAAAACCTTTTGGAAGAGAATTTACTGCCCTCTATTCCGTCACATAAGCATCAAGATTCCTTCATTTTTCAACAGGATGGTGATTCCTGCTATACTGCAAGGACAACAACGACGTGGCTACTGGCGAAAAGCATCCCTACAATCGAATGGCCATCTAACAGCCCGGACTTGTCGCCGATCGAAACCCTATGGTGGAAAATGAAAAAAGTTCTCCGTAAAAATCCATCAAGATCGAAGAGCGACTTAAAGGCTAAACTCTTGGCTGTCTGGGAGTCAATTACGCCTGAGGAGTGTGCAACGTTAGTTGCAACCATGCCTCTCCGCATTAAAGCTGTCATTGAGAGCAAAGGCGCCGCAACTAAGTGATAGACGAAATATTTTGCGTGAGTGACAAGGGTAGACGAATACTTTTGCGTTGTGTTTTTTTAGAATATTTTTTTAAATTTTTTATGATATGTAAAGTCATGAAAGAATTTCAGTTATGTTAAAATAAACTATAAATGTTTCTCAAATTCTGGTTTACTTTTTACTAAACGTTCTTAATTATTTTACCAATATTTACTTTCTATATTTTACGCTTTGCACTGCTTTCCATACTAGACGAACTATTTTGCATCGGGGCTCGTATTAAAAGCTGCAAGTCTTTGCGAACTAAATTTAACCGCACACCCCGTCGTTCGGGGCAACGTACAGGGTAGTATGGGGCCCGCATCCACTAAAGAAACCCGCCATGTGTCGTCTCTCCGCCCGTGTTGACGGACCACTGGTACTGTGTTGGATTACTTCAGTGGCCCGCCGGCGGCTTACCCTTTCGGGTACCCTCTACTGAGCGACAAAGGTGCGACGCATCCGCACATGGAGCGCCGCACCTTCGCGGGAGACCTTGCGGGTGACGGCGGACGTTCCCCAGTCCATCCATCCGCAGCCTCAGCTAGGGCGGCATGAGCCGCAAATACTCGCGCCTGCGCCGCCCCAGTCGCTTGCGGCGGTTTGGGTCAGCGGAAGAATCCTCCTCCCTGGCCCTCTCCGCCGCTTCCTTCCGCGAGATAACCTCCTCGCAGAAGGCACTGTTGCTGCGACGAGTTCACGGCGCTGCCCGGGGTGCCCCAACGCGGAGGTATCCCGACCCGCACCCCGGAATTCCTCATCCCCTAAAGAAAAAGGATTGCCTTTTTGCCGATATACTTTTCTGCGCCGATTGATGACATGATTTTCAATCACCGCAATACTTTGCAGGGTTTGTAAAGCTTGCATATTTAAGAAAATTAACGTAAAATCGTAAACGTAAACTTCTTATAACAATAAAAATGAGATTATGCGTGTCGGATGTACCTATTAGAAATCAATGTCAATACACAATAAATTGTCATTTCAAACATCATAATCAGCTGACCAAAATCAGCCATGTTTTTTGCTAATATACGCTTATCGAAGGTTTATAGTAGGCTACTAGCTTGTACAAATCAAAGAGACTATATCGGAGAGTTAATGAACGTTTTAGCGTTATCGCACGATTATGAATAACACTTTTTGACAATCTTTTTTAGCGAGCTTTTAAACCTCCGATAAGTTATTATGAATAAGACCATAAAAATATACCGCTTCTGTTAAATTTGAGATTTAAAATCGTCTTAGAAGAGGTCCTTTAAGGAATCATGCGGAATCCCGAAAGGGACAACTAGTGTCATCAAAATCTGAGTAGAGTGTAGTAGTTGTAAAGATTTCCATGGACATAATACTTAATATTTACAAGTAAACATTACATATTATATTTAATAAAATCTACCATTTAATATAGAACTCGTAGTCGTTGGGTAGCCGTAGATGTTGGTGGTAGTTTCATATTCTTGTGATGGAGACGTAGGTGTTTCAGATCGCCACTGATCTTCTTCGGTTTTTGGTGAATCTTCAGACGTAACTTAAGGAAAAATAAAAAATAAATCAAAATAAAAACAGAAAAAAACATAATAAGTGTACAAGAAAAAGCAAAAAAAAGTGTTTACATAGAAAAGTACATTCTAATAGTATATTGCAAATGAGTTACGATATCTATAATAACAGTACCTACAGATATACCTATATATCTACATTATACAATTTATTTATAAAAAAAATTAAGAGATGTTATTTTTATACCTTAAACCCACTTTAAATCTAGACAAGCCCTGCAATACCTTCATAAACTTCAAAAAAAAAGTGTCACTAGTAGTTTTACCAAATGTACTAAGTCGATTTAACTTTTGAATCTTTGCCTTTATTACGGCTGAAGTACTAATGCATGTATATTTGTACTAGATCTTCTTAGCAGATTACTCTAAAGAAATAATATCCACAGATAGTAGTACAGTCAGTATAGTCAAACTTAAATAAAATGAAAAAAAAAAACGAAAATAAAGCGTACCACTAGGAATATCTTCTGTTTCACCAAGGCGTCCACCATCTCCCCTTCCAGATTCACTATCAATCTGATTGTCTCGATCATCGGGTCTATCATCATTATCCTGATTATCTGTATCTGGATAGTTGTTTGGATTATAAGAATACGTGTAGTAGTTGTTCTGATCAGGGCTCGGGCTATAATTGTTGTTATCAACAGAATTTTCTCCGTTAACATTTATACTAGTAGGAGTTGTTTCATAATTGTTCTGTTTCTCGTTTTCACTATTGGGACTGTATTCTGTATCATCAGAGTTTTGATTATAATTGTTTTGATCATCAGGAAACTGATTAAAATCTGTTAAATTATATGTATTGGGCTCCTCTGGATTTACATTGTTGTTTAAGTTTTCAGCATTCCGATCAAAATTATTTTGCTCCACCGGATACGAATAGTCAGTAGACGCTTCTTCTGGTATATTGGCTAGAGTACGAACCATAAATTTAGTAAATTAAAATAAACACAACAATACACAGCAAATAAAAATAAACAAAAAGAAATCGCTGATTGCCATTTTGGGAGAAACCTCCTATCTATACTATCCTATCATCAGTTAGACGTTTTAATTTAATACTAAAATATATATACTTAAGGGATTATTAATATTGATGGTATTTTTTATAAATTATAGCCTAATAAAGCCATCCACATCTTATGAATTAGTAAAATTACAAAAAAAAACATAGCATCACGCATGTATTCTGCGAAGCGGTAGGTAGAGGTGTATTACACACCCACGACTCGCCAGCCAGCACATTTCCAAACTCCAGGCGCTACTGAGAATTTTTCTTTTTAGGAAAAAGCTCAATAACATTGCCCGACCCGGGGATCGAACCCGAGACCTCATGATTAGCAGTCGCATACACTACCGCTACACCACCGAGGCAGTGAGTAACATTATGCATTGCATAATTTTGAAATGAGGTGCTTATATTTCGTCATTAAGTCAGTGACAGTCTTTTGGAAATCTGTTTTATCTTCTATTTGATATTCACGGTTGCTCCTATCTTCAGCGTCCATCGTAGTGATCGATTTATTACTTTTATATCATAAAGGAGCTTACTAAATCATTTATTTGTAGCGTTTTGCACATCATTCGACCCGTAAGCAATTTTTTACCCACAAGCGTATAGACCTTGAACTACGACTGCCTTAAGCGCTAAAACATGTGATATAGATAACTCGGTTACCGGTGGTTCTGGTGTTAAAAACACCAGAACCACCGGTAACCGAGTTATCTTGTAATGTGTTATGTACAGAAACTAAAAAGAGTAGAAATACAGAATTATTATCAAATAATATTAACCACTATTTTACGGGTATGAAAATTATTTACCTGGATCGATAACTTGTGCACTGAATTCATTTTTTTCGTTAACTGTTGTTCTACCCAAGCGGTTGTAAGTCCTGATGTGGTTTTCGAGTAAGTTCTTGATATGATCTGTATCTTCATAGCCAGTTGTCACAATGTCTAAAGTCACTTTGCAAGAAAACTCGTCATTACTTTGATGCCTGAAATGAATGACGTTCATTAGTACTGGCTTGCCCTTGATAATTATAATAATGGAAGATTATGTGTACAATTTGCCACCAACTCATACATTTTACGCCTCGTCCAAGGAACGTACTACTAAGAAATGTAGCAACTAACACGATTGGGAGTGAAGAAGAACTTGAAACATAACGGTACATGAACTATGGTCTTGGTAATTTTTACCGTTATAAGCAGACGTTAAAGGCCCTGGATTTGTTTCAACTATAGGGGAAGAAGGCAAATCAAACCCCACTTATTTCTTATGCTTTGATGAAGTTCCTGGTAGCCAGAGATTTGGCTCCTTCCTGGGCATTGTGTATATAAATGCAGCTACCACTTACTATCAGGTCGATTATTGTTTTGTTCTGTAGAACTTACTTATTTACCAACACGCCATCTCCTTTGCGGGGTAAGCGGAGAGAACAGAGTGCCAAAATGTATAGCTTTTTTCTTGGATACATCTCTCGCTTCTTCAACATTCATAATTCTCTTCATACACCCTCGCTGGTTAAGGAGACTCCTGACTCCTCTTTCCTTCAATACATGACCAATTTGGTCTAGGTAGGTGACTTTCGGTCTCCCCCTGTACCTGCATCCTTCAACTTTCGCATTCTTACACTTCTTAACCAGTCACACGTCCGGCACTCTTTCCACATGTCCAAACCATCAGAGTTCTGTAGAAGATATATGTTTAAATATTATTCAGCAAATACTCACTGTATTCTGACGAGGCTGGACCGCTGAGTTCCGGGAAGGTTTTCAAACAGCTGATCGACAGCATTGGCGAGCGAGCGGGAGAAATCAAGAAATTCAGGAGAATCTCTGTTGGAATACGCCGTGCGGTAGGGCTCCACCACCGTGAACGTCACCCGCAGTGTTTCTGAAAATACAGGAGATAGTTTTGAATAATATATATAGGCATCGAAAAACTATATTTTATTCCACAGATTCATATCAGAAATCATCGACACAAAGTGGTTCTATTATGGAAGAGCTGGTTCATTAAGTAAGTGAGGGCGCCGGAGGTTAAACTCTTTCCTAATCCTTGTTATTGGTATTGCTATAACGTTAAGCTACGATTACCCTTATAGTATAAAAAAAATCTTGAGGTCGCATTCTTGTGTTTAGTATGTCTTAAACAATGCAGATAATATTCTGCAGAGAACATATAAATATGATTTTACTTATGTACTACTTACTTACTTATCATCACGCCATCTCCCTTGCAGGGTAGGCAGAGAGGACAGAGTGCCAAAATACTTTATTCTTGCATACATCTCTCGCTTCCTCAACATTCATAACTCTCTTCATGCACGCTCGCCGGTTTCTGAGACTCCTGACTCTACCTTTCTTCAATGCATGACCGATCTACTGATCCTTATTTTTTTTTATCTACTGTTTCTCATATAAGACCTCTCAGCATTAGAGGAATTTAAACCATAGTCCACTACACTCACACAATTCATGTTAACAGACTTGGAATGGTATCGTGAGAACAAATATTTGTTTTCATAATCATGTTCATAATTATCAAGAAATTGTGAAAAACTTACTTTCTTTCGGTTCAGACTCGATCTTATCCACTGAACCCGATCCGAAGTTGTCCTGATCATCGTCTTTGCCGTACCTAAAATGATTATAATAAACCATTTAAGGAGATTAATAAATATACTGAGATTGATGTCCTTTAGGACAATTATTACCCCAAAAATGTCGAATTAAAACGCCGTTTACTTATGGTTTTAAGTACAATATTACAGTGTTAATGTTAGATAATGATGGCAGTCAATCGTGGCAGAGACCTTGCGTAATATCTTCGCGTCTTCAGTAGAAGGAATATTTTCTTTATCCCGACAACCTAATACCATCCTACTTAAGACACGAATGTCCTGCCAGGAAAAAGACTAAGCCATTTTCCACTACGCTGCAGAACCATTGGCAGAATTTTAAAGCCATCGAGAAATCTCGCAGGCATGCAGGTTTTCTCACAATATTTTCCTTCACGAGGTCTCATTATTTTGAAAAGTCACAACTATTTGCCTTGTGCGGGCTCATAAATATCGGATTTACCAAATCTCCATCTCGGAGTTGGAACCGGACTCGACACAACCGTGTCTGCGGTCTTTATTCTTGCTACCAGACTACTTCTACTTATTTTTTATCATGAGCCATTAATAAAAATAATAAAATCTTTTGATAAATCCTCGTAGAATATTACTTTCTAATATATTTTAAAATCCAAAGCACACAAAATTGGCACCCAGTTCTTTTGTTATTATTATTCAAATTATATTTGTAGTTACCTATTATTCAATAATATACAATTGAACATGATCAGAGTCTGGAGGAACTTCATTTAAATTGATTTGCACATAGGGCAGAAGCATCGCTTAAATTTGGTACATACTCGTATACTAGGTACAAAAAGCGCAAAAGAAATAATGAGACGTTGAAGTATTTAATTTGAGCTCTTACTATTAATGTACATATTATCAACAATTATATTTTTTTGTTATTTGACGATTCATATATTGCTTTTGCCACCTGCAATCAATGAAATACTGGTAAAGCATCGATAGTACTACTACGGGAATAGAAACAAGCATCCCATTCAAAATGAAATGTCTTTAGTTGACCGTTTTATCTCAAATTGCGAAATAGGTAATTCAAAGAAAAAGAGAAAAAATATTATGTATGATAATAAACGTACCCAACTCCATCGTCTATACTTTCCGTCACAGGCTCATCTTCGTCTTTGTCGTCGGACTTGCTGGGAAACCAGACGTCCAAAGGGTCTGAAAAACATATTTTTTTGATTAACATAAATAGTAATCAGTGTCTTTAACAAGACTTGTGTCCGCATTTAATAAGGAAAACAAGGATTCACAACTAAGCCAATAGTAATTTCACGCTTTATACTAGGTTTGTAAAACATTTGATTAACTATTAAATCTTAGCGAGTGCTGCATCCGATTTTCTACCGCGGTATGAGGACATCTACCCACATATGACGCTCGAGAGGGTAATTATATTCAATGTTTCAGTCTAAATTGAGAATGTACTTGACGCGATTTTTTAGAATATGGCGGGTTAATAGGAACTCTTGTTTGCTATACGCTTATGATTTTCTATTACCATCTTTTCCCTTACAATGAAAAACGAAACGTTAGACGAACTTTCGTTTCGAGTTATTGTAATTGATCAACATTCCGACGCGTGATTCCTGATTAGTCGAGATTTCGACGCGTGATTCAGGCGACCAATCACAATAAAGTGAAACGAAAGCTCGTCTAACGTTTCGTTTTTCATTATAATGGGGCTGAACAGTTATTCCCCAAAAAGTTTATGTTAGGCATAAAACTAGGTAAGAAATTCTCGTAATGTGATTTGCTTTTCTTCTAAAGAGAGATTAAAAACTGCACCATCTCTTACGAGTTAGGAGAGCAAAACTCTTATAAGTGCACAGAGTAACTATTAAGTACGAACAACAAACTGCAATGATAGCCGAATGTAAGACCAAAGACAGAAAAACACTGGTAACGACTTCGATTGCCAGGTCAAGGCACATAAATCGCCATCTCCCTTTCGAGGTAGGCAGAGAGAACAGACCGCTAAAAGGCTCCATTCTTGCATACATCTCTCGCTTCCTCAACATTTATAATTATCTTCAAACACGCTCGTCAGTTTCGACGAAGACGAAGACTCCTGACTACACCTTCCTTCTGTACATGACCGATTTGGTCTAGGTAGGTGGGTCGGTGCCTACATCCTTCCACTTTCACATTGTATCTTAATCAGTCAATCGTCTGGCATTCTTTCTACATGTCCGAACCGTCTTTCTCTTTCGCATGTTTACACCGATACTCTCTTTCATACCTAATCGTTCTCTTACGTCGTAACGAATGCGGTTAGTTAGCCAAGCTACACAGATTTTCCGCACAGAACGCATTTCAACCTCATTGATTTTACTCTCTCTTATGCTGCTTTTTGCATTCCCAACTCTCGCTTCCATATAATCCATCCATCAGCCTTTTAAAGTCCACTGCTGGACATAGGCCTCCCCAAGAATGGGGAAAATCCCCCATTCTTGGTGCCATATAAGCCATATAATAATGTTGGGACAAGCAATTTGTGTATTGTGACACGTACCTTCCAGAAAATGTATTTTATCGATCTTTGATATACCTACAAATACAGTAATTTGGTATACAATGGCTAAGATAAACATAGTATTTTACTGCTATTAAAGGGTTTCAAATTTTGAAGTCTCCGCAGAATAAATTACTTATTACTACTTATTAAGCTTAACGCTTGTGCTATGGTTACCAGAATACGGATATAATACATATACTACTTTTTTTTTGTAAATACATACATATAATAGATAGAAAATACCCAGACGCAGTACAAATATCGCAGTATATATAGTGGGAATCGGACCCACGACCTTGTGCACGGAAGTCGGTTACACTACCGACTACGCCACGAGGCCCGTCAATGTATGTTATGTATGTAATATAAAATAACGATGAAACTTACTAGAGAACCAGTCACGTTTAAATCGTTTCAGGTGGTCAAATATGCTAGAGCTTTCGTCTTTAACTTCTAGGAACTCATTTGGCGAGTCTTCTTCTCCCTCCAAGTAGAGGTCACCCGCAGCTGACACCTGTAATAATCCAGAAATATATGTGTTAAACTCAAATCTTTCAAAAAACAAATATTTGTAGTAAGTTGAATTATTTAAACAAATGTAATATTTCACACAATATTTTTCTCAAGTCATTGCTCTCCCACTATTGAGCAAGAATCTTCTCTCGAAGTGATGACGATTTACGCCTTTACTGCCTCTCCATTCCCCTGAATGATGGGATGAACGTACAATTTTTCCCGCCTTAACGAAAACAAAGGTCTTCTCACAATACTTTTCTTTTTTGAACAGTGATAACAAATACATACACACACATTATTGAGAAATTTTCTAAATTACGGAAGTTATCATTATAAAGAAGGCAATATTCAACACCAAATGTTCATATTAGTTAACTCGTTAACTCATCCATACTTGTACGAATGCAACGCTTGTTGCAAATGTTGCATGCAAGTGCTTCAGTGCTTATAATCATTAGAGACTTTTGGTAAGCGAAAAGAAAAAAACATGTTATGAAAACATTTATTAGCACCTAAGAGCTTAAGAGAGACTTGAATTATATGGAATAGGTAAATAGATGTTCTGTGATTGGTCAGGACCGCTCGACATGCCCCGCCTTTATAACGATTTAACTGCTGAAAACAGTTCGTGTAATCCCGCCTATATTTTCTACGTTTACAAAAAAAACTTTTGTACACTAAGATATCTGTGATGTATTTTTTTTAGGTTCTAATTTCCGGACCCGATGTAGCTACAGAATTTCGCAAAGGCGTTAGTGCCAAAACGTGGCGACGTGGTTAGCCACTCGTTATGTTTCATTCTCACGGGGATGAATAGTGGGCATTGGAAGGCAGTTTTATGACGAGTAGCAATATGTTGTACCTGAGTAGGCAGGTGCCTACTCGGTGGCAAACAGACAGAAGAGTATGTATCTATATTTGTAAAGTTTAAACTTCATCCCCCATACAATTTACGAGTAGTGTTTTTTTTAAACATAACTCGTAGTGTCTCGTTTGAAGAAATGGTTTTCCATTTCTGTTGCTTAATTCTAAACGATTTCCGAAGTGTTAGTTGTTTTAAAACATATCCGTATCCACTACTGTCTGTAGTGTCAATCTAATCTAATAAACTAATTTCCCTTTGCGTTTGTGTGCTTTTACATTAAAAAGAAATGTAAATAACGAAGAATATAAAAAAATATATATACAAATGTATCTAACAGGGCAGACAGAGACAGCAAGGTAATCCAATAAGATGGTAAAAAAGGAGAGGATATAGAAATTGATCACTGCGGATACTATAATAGCTATATATTTCACACAATTTGGCTTGGTAAGTAGCCGAACATGTCAAATGCTTAGGTAAATATATAAAAGCATGAAATACATAAATATGGTTTTTCTATAATTAATTAAATAAGAATACCTAGTAATAATGAAACCAAACAATTCAATATGTTAGATAGCCGTGATCGAAATTGATTTTCTAATCAATTTCGATCACGGCTATCTAACATATTGAATTTTCCTTCTGGAAATTTGTAAGATTTTTCATAAGAAAATTTACAAACAATTTCGTTCCAGCGGCTTTTCCGTCAGGATATTCTCAGTATCAATAAAACTGTGACCGATAATGGCACAAAGCATGGAAATAACATAAGAAAAATGAGTAAAAGAGATATCTTTTCTTATATTTTTAAGCTTAAAAGTGTAAAACTATAAAAATATAAAAAAGTGAAAATTAAATACCCTTTATTATCTTTGCTTTGTAAGTCAGAAAAGTTAAATCATAAAAATACCGAACCATGATCATAAAATCGTCATTAACTTGGAATGGGAAGTCATGATTCGAGAATAAATCGACACTCGAGCCGCAATTAGGGGAGCGTGGAGTCCTCGGGACAAAGGGGATTTCCTTGCCATTTTAGTTAGTCCAACATGATCCGCGCCCGGTTGCGAAAGACAAGACATGCAAGCTAATGTCCACTTTGGGACGGAAGACTCGCTTTAACTCACTCGCTTCACGAGACGAGATAGCACCATGTTTCAGCAAACGTGTTTCGCTTATTTATACTTGTTTTTTAAAATTACATTTGTAATAACATTATTGTAAATATTAAATTGATCTCTGAAATTATTGAAATGGGATCGAAACATTGTTATATAATGTTTCGACCCCCTTACAATAGACGCATTTAACTGACTGCAGAGATGGTGGAGTGGTTTAGTTACCGGCCCCCCGCCCGAGTATTGTGGGTTCGACTCCCACACGGGACAACTCTTTGTGCGATCCACAAATGGTTGTTCTGAGACTGAGTGTACTTTGTGTCCAATTATATGTTTGTGAAGTCCCCCGCGATATAATGATCATTCCCAGTGCAGGGTGTTGTGGTTAAAGAAAATGGCTTTTGAATTATAATAATATCTTTTAATAATTTAAAATTATTATTATTAATTTTAATTACGAAGTCGTAGGTTCGATTTCCACTCAGGACAAATATTTGTGTGATGATCACATATATTTGTACCACGTCTGGGTGTTTTCTATCATATATATATGTAACAAAAAAAAACTATTATTCGTATTATATCAGTAATCTGGTATCCATAGCACAAGCGTTAGCTTAGTTTGGGACCAGAGGACGTTGTGTGAAATGTCTGTGAATATTTATTTATTTTAATGGGGAAAAATGAGTGGTGAAAGTTATTATAAGAAAACCTGATCTTTAACAAACATTTTAAATACGAGGATCATATTATTTAGTTAAGTACTATATTTATTTATTGTAGAACCCTTTTTGGCTAAATCAAGTGTGCATAAGTAGGTACTTGCATCAGCTAGTCCATAATTATCCACCATTAAAAAAAAACATAGCCTCACGCCTATATTCCCCGAAGGGGTAGGCAGAGGTGTATTTTACACACCCACGATTCGCCAGCTATGTTTATGTCCCACGTAGTAGGGGGCGAGCCTATTGCCGTCTACCGGGCACATTTGCAAACTCCGGGCTGCTACTGAGAACTTTTCTTTTTACGAAAAAGCTCAATAACATTTCCCGACCCAGGAATCGAACCTGAGACCTCATGATCAGCAGTCATACACGCTGCACCACCGAGGCAGTTAATCCACCATTAGAGGCGCTGATATTGTTTTGTTTTGTGATGCATCTTTGATATCATGAAACCATACCATAATAATATACTTATGGCTAAATGTGGATTCACAAAATTCCAAATATTTGAATTTTTATTATACAAGCCAGCTAGAATGCATTGATTTATTTAATAAGGTTATTTTGGTTAAGATCATTTTTGTAGTAACAAATAAATTACCTTAACCTATATGGTGTAACACCAGCTCCCAGATAATTTTGAGATAAATTTAAAAATTATATACAGTGAAAATTAACATATTTATTTATTTGATACTGGGTGAGCACTAAGATAGGATTTTACGCAAATACTATCAAAAATGGATTTTTAATCTATTACTATGACGTGAGCGATGTTGCGGATATTGCACTTGATTATCTATACTATTATAAAGCTGTAACAGAGCTGTCTATTTTTGGGAATTCACAGCTGGTCCTGGCCTTTCCTGGTTTATCCGCACAACATTAGGTCATCCGTGTATTGGGTGTCGTGCCGCGTCGGTCGCCCTTACTTTACGCACGCTAATTCTCAGGATAGCTACACCATCCGCCGGCGGACCACCGAAGGAATGTAACATGGTTCCAGTGGCCCGCCAATAAAGGCGGAGAGACGGCACACGGCGGGTTTCTTTAGTGGGTGCAGGCCCCACACTACCCTGGTCGTTGCCCCGAACGATAGGGTGTGCGGTTAGGAACATTTTTTCCCGCCATAACAAAAAAAAAACAAAAAAAAAGGATAGCTGCACCATAATGTTTATTTTTTTAATAATATATGACATTTTACGTAATCTACCTATACGTATCTGTCATGTTATATTTATAACATCATATTTATCAATTACAACCATTCAATGACAAAGTTTTGTAATTAGTTTAATGTCTAATTTCATATACTTTCTGCCTTTATAACTATCAATATTCAAATATAGACATTATAATTGCTTAAAATGTCTAATAAAATCAACAATATTATAATCCATTTCGTTCAAATTTACACCTGGCCCTTGCATAACGAAAATAGCTAGTTTCTAAGCATTTATTAAATTTAAAGTAAACATTAGATCAGAAAGTATAATGTAAACATATCGTACAGATTACCTATATGTTTGAGTATCGCATACCTGGAATGTACCTACTGATTGATCTTTTGCAAGTGTTTAATTATTTGGGTCAGGAAGCTAAGATTGAAAAGCGCCCGCATTGAATGAGAATAGCAGTATACTAAACTATGGTTTACTTTATATAATTATGGTTGTTGGTTTATACGTATTTTTTAGAAATATCGATACGAGACCAAACTTGTACTGGGTAGAGCCCAATAAAGCGTAAAGCGTAGGTAATTTCTATATAATATATATATGTCAAATAAAAAAAATAAAAAGCATAGCATCACGCCTGTATTCCTTAAAGGGGTAGGCAGAGGTGTATTACACATCCACAATTCGCCAGCTATGTTTTAGTCCTACGTAATAGCAACGAGCCTATTGGCGTCTACTGGGCACATTTCTAAAAACTCCAGGCTGATACTGAGAATTTTTCTTTTCACGAAAAAGCTCAATAGGACTGCCCGACCCGGGGATCGAACACGACCTCATGATCAGCAGTCGCTCACGCTATCGCTGCACCACAGAGTCAATTAATATGTAAAATTTATATGTATATTAGTAAACCGGCCGTGTGGGCCGGCTTTAGAATTGTCTCGCCCCTCTCCACCCATGGGAGTCGTAAAATCCGATTGAGGGGGTTACCGGGGAAGTGGGCAGCAGCACTCTTTCGAGTGTTAACAACATCCACTGCGGTCGCCAATCCGCCTGCCAAGCGTGGTGATTACAGCACTATACTGGATGGATAGATGGAATTCTAAGATTTTGCCACGACCTTATACAAATAAACGTAGACACTACGTTTTTCTATTTACAAATTTTAATAAACCTATATTTTAATTTCATGATATAATTTTCAAGTAAACGTCCAAGCAAATAGCTAAACCCCGCTAAATTAAAATAGGATTACAGAAAGTGGCACGGGGTATGAAGTTACCTCATTAATAGCTACGTATATTAATGAAGGCGAGCCCATCTAATTGTCTTCACAATTAGTAAGCCGCCAAGCTTCAGGACTTTCAGACGGAAATTTAACTAATAAATGTGGTACCTATTACTGACTAATTCATAGATATTAGATATAATAAAATCAATTGCCATGCGTTAGTCTCGCAATAACTCGAATACGTCTGGACTGATTTTGATGTATTGATTTTGAGTTATTTTTTGAGTGACCAAACACACAGCCCTGGATGGTTTAGACTTACAATAATTGGAGTCAGTAGAGGGTGCGGTCGTTTACCAGGATTACTGTTATAAATTTTTGATGGAATTTTAGATAATTTTCATCACATTTGATATATATATTGAACATATTATTTTATTGCTTGTGTTCTCTTACGATGGCTGATGAGCCACAGCCCACCTGATGGTAAGTGGTAACCACCGTTCGTAGACAGTTAGAAACAAAGAATATTGTCCAGCCACTGCTCACGAAATCAAAGACTAAACGGGTATCTCCCGCTACAACCAAAAACGACCAAGTGCTTTATACCCATAATGGTAGTACCAACTTGCTCTAGCCCGATAACAACTGAGTAATACTCCCACGTGATATTTTATCCATTTTTTTAGGCGGGAAAAAATGATCTTAACCGCACACCCCGTCGTTCGAGCCAACGAACAGGGTAGTGTGGACCTTCACCCACTAAAGAAACCCGCCATGTGCCGTCTCTCCGCCTGCATTGACGGACTATTGGTACTGAATTGGATTACTTCGGTGGTACGTGACATCTTACCCTACCAATAATACAAAGAGTGATAATAGCTTACTTCCTTTAGTCGCCACGTACATAAACCGCGGCAAAGAATCTGATGAATTCTGATGCTTACACTAGTATTCTTCGTCCGTTACGACACAGTTGTGCCTTAGTTGAATCGTGGATGTCATATAGGCAATCGCTCCAATAAATGCTGGTGGATTAGCTAGAGCCGAAGAGATCAAAAACCGATGCCAACAAATATTTTATTTTTCTTCATATTCATATGTATATTCTTTGGAATTAATATTTGTTTTTGGAATTATCATTTATTATATGTATTTTTTTCTCTGTATCATTTAAAGACCTAACACTTTAGAGATCTTTGTTATACATAAGATTACGCAATCTACTTACTAATAAATTATAGTGGACATTTTGGGTAATGTTGTTTAATAATAAAGCATTATTCTCTAAAGTCAGTTCATGAGTCAAAACTTTGGAAGATCTATATCAATACTTGCACGAAATTATGCAGTCCTATTACTAAATAATAGAGGGACATTATTTTATATTTCTCTTCCGCAGTGGGTATGGTTTGGTACCTCTCATGTAAGGATCTAACTTCTTATCTGATCCCGAATCGAAATGCTTGATTATCTTTCTTTTCAAGGGAAATGGCGTGATGATAAGTTAGTTAGTTAGTTATCTTTCTTTTGTTATGTATTCATTGGCGTTCATAAAATGTGTTATGCCAAATTTAAGTGGTGACTCTCCTGCTCTATCATATGCAGCGTAGATTCAATATTGTCACAAAAGACTGTAAAGTCTTACTTACGGATTTAGTACCCACGGTAAGCGCTAAAATTATTCATTAACAGGCTAATTCACGCACAAATATAAAACACGAACAAATTCAAATTAAAAACCGGTATCACCAAAAGTATTAGAAATGAAATATCGTTGAATGGACTCTGGGCCATTCAAGGTCTATTATCAGCTATCGGTTATCACTCAAGGTTGTTGTACAAAATAGTCTTCATCACATGTGTTAGGTAACCACGATGTTTGTGTAAAACCAACAAACGTTTGCTTTTCTAGTATGGTGTAAAGTTATGCTTAAAAAATAAATTTATTTCATGTAGTATATTTTGTAATTTTAGACGCAAATGCAACTTTAAAAATAAGAAAAAATATATAGGGTAAACTATAGTATTGCTGGCCCCCCTTAGTCCTTGGCACTTTAGATTTTAAATACAAATATTAAGAACTGGTATAGCAAAAATATCTGTTCTACTTTTTTCATATCTACAATAGTAACATTGATTGCAGAAAAAAGTAGATTTTATAATATTTTAGCTGGCAATACATAGAAAATAAATATATGCCGGCGCCATACAGAACTTACTTACTTTTTTACTTTCTTTTTAATAAGAGTCCACAATTCACAAGGTAAGTTTAAAAGTTTCTTATATAATATTTCGAACGATTGCTACATAGATTATTTATTATTATGCTTAGTTTTTAGGTAAATAATGGCTACGAGTGCTTTTTTTGTCAATTTTTGTGATAAAATCTTACTTTATTAGGTGCCAATGACAATGTGTTGATAACTGTACCTGTGGTGCCAATGACTGTAATTTAAAATATTTTTTTGGTTTTTCAAAAAATCTCTGATTAGATTGATTAATGCTTTTTTATTTGAAAATATACATACCAGAGAACTCTTAATCAATGTTTGCTGACTTTTTAAACACCTATTAATTAAAAAAAAACTATATATCCATCGTAAATATGCCTTAAGTGCCAATCATTATACAGTTTACCCTATTTTACAGATTTAACTTTTACGATGATTCATTAATATTCTGAAGATTGTGCGGAAAGTGTCGTGAGCAGAATATAGTTTTAATAAATAAGGAATTATGATTATTTTTATTTATATTTATATTGTGTTTTATATTGCATCTTGAATCAAAGATATAATCGCTATGAATCGTTATATTCTTATGTAATGTTTTTACGTTCATAAACCTCGTTTCGCTTCAGCTTATAACTTCCGCTAAAGATATTTGACATTGAACTTGGCGTGTTCTACTCTGCGGTCGTCTTATTAGCATATCTCTTCGCTTACTTGTCACAATATAGCAATACGCACCTAAAATGTTAACAACTTCAATGCAAAATCTTTTCATGATATCTCAAGATCAATCTTAGTGTAGATATAATATAAATATTGTCGTATAGCATAGCATAATCATTAATATTGTCGTAGTGGAAACTAATAAAAAGGTTTTTATTTGGATAATGCCATTGCCCAAATCATAATGAGAGAGAGAGAGAGAGCCATAAGCAATCCCTCTGTAATTAAAATTCTTGCTTGGTTCTTTTACATACCTTGATACTAACCGTATTAGCCTGTTTTTATCGCGTGACTTATATTATATTAAAGAAAACTGTGTGGGTAAATGTTTGGATGCCATTTAGTATTTCTCAAGGGTATTTTTGTCGTACCTTCACGTCTTCGTTTATTCTTTATCAAAATTAATTATATTTTTCAAATAACGTTCATTTCATGGCTAGATATTAGGTTGTAAAAATGTATCAATTAGCACCGAATTGATATAATTGCACTTTAGAGATCAGTGATTAAAGAATCAGCCTTCATAATCACGTGCTCATCATCAACATTCCAAAGAATACCTCACAAATAAATTAATTTAAATATACCGTTGTAATTAGTGTTCAAATAAGAATGAAAAGAAATCTGTAAAATTTTATAACTATTCGTTATATTCATCACCAAGTTAAACGTCTTCGTGTGTATAATAATCCGTCTCGTTTTTACCTAAAACATATACGGATAATCATTAATTGTGAAAATATTACTCTGATCAGTTTTAGAATAGAAGAATAGAATATTTTGTGCACATTGACTGCATCCATTTATTTACGTAATATGTAAATGTATTCTATCATGGTAACAGAATTTGTTTAGCCAATTTAGTACTCTTGCTATGCAGCGGCACTGACAGTATTGATGAAATTAATGGTGTATGTGTGTCGTTAACTACGACATACACATACCATTTCATTTAAAAATAAGTCACTAAGCAAGTCTAATCATAAATATTTTTGGCATAGCCATTCTATTTGTAAATTGGATCCGTGAAACTTACAGTAAGCCTTTAATTGCCTGAGTACAGTATAAAAATATTTAATTTATTATTACAATTTACTCTGTGGCCTGAGTACCGTGATGGTGATAACTAACTAACTAACTAACTTATCATCACGCCATTTCCCTTGCGGGGTAGGCAGAAAGAACAGAGTGCCAAGAGGCTCTATTCTTGCATACATCTCTTGCTTCCTCAACATTCATAACTCTCTTCATACACGCTCGCCAGTTTCGGAGACTCCTGACTCCACCTTCCTTCAATACATGACCAATTTGGTCTAAGTAGGTAACTCTCGGTCTCCCCCTGTACCTACATCCTTCCACTTTCGCATTGTATATTTTCTTAGCCAGTCGGTCGTCCGGCATTCTTTCCACATGTCCGAACCATCGGAGCATTCCCTTTCGCATCTTTACACCAATACTCTCTTTCAAACCTACACGCTCTCACGTCATTGTTACGAATGCGGTCAGTCAGCCTCACTCCACAGATTCTCCGCAGAGATCGCATACACCCGCAATGATCCTACCTGCATCATTCACTCTCTTATCACCAAATGAACCAAGCACGTCCTCGAAGTCTGGACGCTTGGTCCCAACCCATCCATTCAAGTCTCTGCATACGATCACGCGTTCACTAGCTTCTGCCAAATCCAGAACTTCCCTAACATTATCCCAAAACTTCTCTAAATCCGATGCCACCGAAGAGCCTACGGGAGCATAAGCTACGACCATGAAGACCCTGGTGACACCTAGTTTTATTCGGACCCATAGATCTGGGATCAAATAATCCGTAATCTTTCACACCTGAGGCCAAGCGAGCGGACAGCAACAACCCCACTCCCATGCTGGCCCGATCGCTCTGCGGTACACCAGACCACAGAGCTAACCCGCCACCAGGAAGATCACAGGCGTCGCTACCCTTTCGCTTGGTCTATGTTACACAGAGCACATCAAGTCGTCTGTCCGACATGACGGTTACCAGCTCGTGTAACTTACCTTCCACACCACCTCTTACATTCCACGTGCCTACTCGACACTCTGATCCCCTCGACTCGCCAAACTGGGCAAGGCGTGATGGGTGGCGGCCCCCATCGCCGCATCTACCGTTGTTCGTACCGACGGGGGCGGGTCGGTACGCGTCGCTTCTGGGGCACGCCCTAACCCGCACTGCGGTACACATTCGAGCCGGATTGCAGCCTGTGGATTACAGGCTGGCAGGGATCGCGACGAGCACGCTCCGGACTATGATCACCCTTTTATACTAAAAGGTAATCTACATTTACATCCTGTGATACTAAAAGGTAATCTACATTTGTATTAACTATATAGGTATATTATAGGTACGACCTATAGAAGCATATACTAGTACCTAAAGTCTAAGTACTGGCCCCAATACTTAGAATCAAAACAGATATTATAAGCTAAGCAATCTGCACATATTAGTTATAAGATTTGATGCAAGGAAACATAGTATCAAAAGCAAAAAATGTCTGTTGCGTATGGTGTGATATCTAATCCTAAAGCTGCAACAGAGTTGTGTCTGTACATATAAGATATTTTAGAAAAAAAATACTGTATTTATCTATCTATAGATACTATTATAAAACTGTAACATAGCTATGTTTGTACATATAGGCGTGTCTGAACACAAATCATTTTTTTATTATTTTTTGCGTGTTTGTTTGTTCGTTCGCGCATCACGCAAAAACTACTAAACGAATTTTAATACAACGATTTTTTATTTTATAGCTCTTAATTAGATTTAAAAACGGGTATACATTTTATCTCGCTACTATATCGGTAGCCAGAGATATAACCTAACTAGCTTTTGGCTGCGGCGGAGAAGCAGGCAAAGGTTTTAAATATATACCTATTGAATTTTTCCTAGAACTTGTAAGAACAAATGTGATTGTTAAATGGTAAACACTAATATCTGATTGATATTATACAATCTATACTTAATAAGAATAATCATAAGCACTGCGTCATTATAGCAATAGAGCTTCGTAATAAATATATAATGGCACTCACGATATTGTCCAATCAGTAATGTTTACTTAATCGAAATAAAAGTATTGAATACTTCGAAATTATATAGCTTCAAAGTTAATTTGTTATACTGCAGAATATCAATGACTGCAGAGCATATTTCTCTAAAGATTGACTTGTATTAGTCGTCGATCTTTAACAGTATTTTTTCTCAATTTATTTTTTCAAAATTAGAGTAAGTTTAAAGAGAGGCCAACTAGTCCACAACATGCTAGTGACCCCTCAGAGAATCGTGAAATAACGAAAGCTAGATGCCGGTGACTCGAAGAATAAACTGATTCTGAAGACGCTTATTAGCTCTGGGGCTGGTTCTATAAGTATCCAAAAATCAAGAATATTAAGAGTTAGAATAGTAAAGCGTAATGCCTCATGGACAGTATTACCAATTAATACCGATACCGATCTTGATTTATCAATATAAAACCAACATATCTAGTTCAAAAGAGCCTATTATAAACACTAAGGCTGTCATGGCCTATTTTAGTTTGCATGAGAACCGCTAAATAGATTGGAGGTACCAATAAATTTGTTTAGCATAATATTTATGTGCTCTCCTCCAAGCTCCATCGCCCACTTCTATAATAGGCCATCAATTAGGTTAGTTATGTCGATAGAGTTGGTAATAACTAATAACACATTCAAATTTATCTGACACTAATTTTAAATGACCATTGTTGTACCATTTTAAAACATCAAGATAGAGTTCTGTGGAGAAGCACTGTTTGTTGCAAGTTTAAACTTTAAGATCAAAAGCAAATACGACAGTCTTTCCATAATTATATATGTACATTATAGACGATTTAACAAACCCTATATACTTGCCTAGTAAAAGAGTACTTAGCACTTTAAATTCATTTAAAATCTATTACTGATGTTTAACAAAGCAGTCATTTCCTTTTGTAATTTGACGATTATCAATTTCAATTATATTTTAATACCGTTTTCTTTGAGTGAATCTGTAGAAATTCTTTACCTACAAGACATAGTGTTGTTATATGCTCCATAGCGTCCTGGATTGGAACCCGCACTAAATGTCTTATCAGTTTAAGCACTGATTTCAAAAAATATAACCAGAGATTACATATTTTTGTCTTATCATAGGTAGAGTAGATCTAAGCGTGAAACATAGACCGAAATATCATATCATACCAGTACCTAGTAGAAACAAATAGATACTTTTTTTATTATTTCCCTTT
Source organism: Leucoma salicis (assembly GCA_948253155.1). Classification (NCBI taxonomy): domain Eukaryota; kingdom Metazoa; phylum Arthropoda; class Insecta; order Lepidoptera; family Erebidae; genus Leucoma; species Leucoma salicis. The sequence goes on from OX411803.1 coordinate 27,227,298, forward strand.
AATGACATTGTTAAGAATCTAATCAAAATCTGCATGAATTGATGGTGAAGTACGATACTTGTCAGTAATGGTTTTGTTATGTCTATCAATCGATGATTTTTTCGTTGATGCAAATCGATAATGCAAATCAAAACAATACCTTGAGAGCTAAATTAATTGTCACTGTCAATTAATATCGAACCATGGGGGTTAGGCAGAATCTCATATCTCACATGTCGATGGTATCATCATCACTGTGATTGGTTGAGAGCTCACTGTGACTGGCCAACGGATTATTTTGACATCACGCGTCGGTTTCTCAACCAATCACAGTGAACACGATACGATCGACATGTGAGATATGAGATTCTGCCTAACGCCCCCTCCCAGATCATAACACACCATTTACAATAATAAGGTAGGTATATGTAAATAGGTATACAATATAATAAAGAAACAAGCAGTGATGGCCTAGTGGTAAAACCAAGGACTGCAAAGTAATGGGGTATCAAGTTCGGTTTCCCGTCTAAGGTCACGGCACAAACCTCTGACTTTTGCAGATATTTCATATTGAAGTTATACTTCTAATGCGACTTGCAAAATGTTGCGTTAAACGTATAACGCTACCATGGAGGGGGTATGAAAGCACTTAAACTCTTAACATCGACTTGTAAGAAATTTCAAATTTTTACTAACGCTATCTAGTGACATTAGACTTTATCGAACAAGATATTTAAAAACATAACTGTGACAAGTTTTGCAGTTACGAATTTAATAATTACTTTACTTATTAATGATGCCAAAAGAAGAATAAGTATAAATTCTCACGCGCGTACATAAGTACACGCATTTTTTGTGTGTATTAGTTTACAAATTATCACTGCTCGGTGAAGGAAAAGATCGTAAGGAAACATGCACGCCTGAGAGATTTTCTCAGCGGCTTGTGAAGTCTGCCAACCTACACTGGGCCATCGTGCTGGACAACTACCTCAATCCCTCTCACTTCAAGAGAAGACCTGTCCCCAATAGACTGAGAACAGTGACTACATTTTTCTGATTTTTGCTACGGCTAAAACATAGCACATCATTAACACACAGTGCGAAAATGTGAATTTGGAAATATCAGTCACGAGCAGGATTTGAACCTGCATCTACTGGATACCGTCCCAGATGCTTTGCCAATTCAGCAATCGTGATAACTGCTCAGGACTGCGTATTTCAATAACACATTCATTCCTAATATCATGGGTGACGTCTGCGCCATCTATCGGAAGTATTTCCATACATTATTCCGACTAGGTAAATTTAATTTTACAATTAATATTTATACCAAATAATAACGCAGTCCTATAAACATTTTGATATTTTTATGTATTTTTGAGCATCAAAACATAACACTTCAGCAATAAAGTCTCTAACTAGTCTTGTAAAAATTAAAATTGTCTATGATCACATAATATTATGATGTCATCTCTGAGGTTGCTTCTCCTAATAAAAAACAATCATAAAAATCGGTTGAAGTGGTAAATATTTGCCCATATTATCATGATTATTTTTGATGAGGCGGAACGCTAAATTCGATGACATACTTTGGCAAATTTGAAAGTTTGATGATATTGTCGTACAACCCGTGATCTTTTTTAGTTCCAGTACCCTTGAGACATAAAAACAATATTGATACACGTATATAAAAAGCTGTCGCTGTACGTAACACATTATATTCGGTATTCGGAGAAGTTATGCACTCCTATTTGAAATCTGAGTGTAAATGTGACTTAAAATTGAATATTGTATGCCACAAAGAGAAATTTTGTGTCGAAATAAGAATGAATTTTAAGTACATATTTTTTTATTTACCTATCTAATACGAAGTTATCATTTTCTACAATGATTTTGTAATGTGGTTTTGAAATTTGTGGAAATGATGAAGTGTGTAGTGTGGGATTTTAACCCACTAAAAACCACCTCTCTATAGTATCTGATGTCACGGGACCGCGTTAGCATTACTTCGTGACACCAGTACTCCTCTGTCTCGGGCTGTGACTGTGAATATACGCGGTGCCAGTGGTCTGCGGGATGCCGCACCATGCCGCGAATCCTTCGGCATCCTCTGACATGCTGCGGGATGCCTTGGCATACTGAAGCGTCCCTCGGCGTTCCGATGATACTTTGCCGTGCGATCCCGCGCCATCCCGTCAAGTGAGTGCCGGCCTTTTCAGTTCGAACCATATTAACTCAATTTATTAATGCCTGCTTGTATACAGATTATACATACATAATTAATATGTCTTGGCTTTACAAAAAAGCTTAGTTTTGCAGTAAAGTAAAAATAAGTAAGTATACAGACTGTTTATATAGGTGCTTTAGCGAGGTAATATTTGACAAGCGTTATAGAGACTTGTACACGGTGAGGCCATGTGTTTTATTTGTAAAGTAAACAGATTAGTCGGCCTAAAAGACTCGATGGTAAATCTTTTATATAACTATCTAACCCCACTACTATTCAGCTGTCATTAACGCAAAACAAATATTACACGATTCAACCAAATTGGTTTATATTGTTCCAAAATTGTAAGATAGTGAAAGTATTATGATATTTCACACTGTAACAATGATACTGAATGTTTTAATTTTGTGATTATCCGTAAGTTTGAATTGAAAAATAAGAAGGAATTATAAAATATAAAAGTCGTATTTGTTACATTTTTTATTACAGACAAAATACACTCGTGTGCTCGTGTGTAAACCTCTCTATAATAAAAAAAACATAGTCTCACGCATGTATCCCGAATGGGTAGGCAGATGTGTATTACACACCCATGGTTCGCCAACTATGTTTAAGTGCCACGTAATAGGGGGCAAGCCTATTGCCGTCTACCGGGCACATTTCCAAACTTCAGGCTGACGGAGAGTTTTTCTTTTTACGAGAAAGTTCAATAACACTGCGCCACCCGGGGATCGAACCTCATGATCAGCAGTCGCTCCCACTTTTTTATTTTTTTTTTATTTTAGGTGGGCAAAAATGTCCTACCTCACACCCCGCTGCCCGGGGAGACAACGGGGTATTTTGGGGCTCTCACCCACTAAAAACCCACCGTGCGCCTCCACCCGCCCTTGCTACGGCGGATCACGAGTACCGCGTCGTTACGACCGCGATCCGCAGGCGGCAGCCTCTATCTGAATGTATCTGTGGTCAGATAGGGTCTCGACCTCCTCCAGGACTCGCCAGCTCCTTACGCGTGCGGCGACACCGGGGCTAGCGAACGAAAGGTCCACTATCGACCCGCCCCAGGGCCGCACGCACGTTTGGGCGGACCCTCGGTTGAGCAACACGAGGTCCACCGCTGCCGCCCACTCTTGGACCGCCGCACCTCAGGCGTCCGTCCTGGGGGACCCCCACGCCGTTGATTTGGCGTTAAAGTCCCCCAGCACGAGCACAGGGCTTGGTGCTATACGCCGTATCAAGGTCTCCAGGCTATGCAGGAAGACCTCGAAAGCCGCCAGACTACGACTAGGGTAGAAGTACACGCCATACAGCGTGACCCCTCCCCATTTAGCCGCCACATATCCCGTGCCCTGGTCTTTGACTGACAAGGGCGGGGAATGCGGCACCGCCAAACCGACGACCGCCACGGAGCCATCCCCGCTACCCGCCCAATTGGGGCAATCGGGGACTATGTAAGGCTCCGCGATTACGGCAACACCGATTGACCACTCCGCCATGGATTGCAGGAAGAGGTCCTGCGTCCTGGCGGAACGGCCGAGATTCCCTTGGAGGAGGATAGCGCCGCGATCCGTTATTGGACCACAATATCCTCCTCCATGCGCTGCGGCGGTCCAGCTGCGCCGGGTTGGGCAGCCGGGGCCCATTGGCTGCCCACCCCCCTCTTAGGGCCTGACTTGGCGGGAGGCCTGCACCCTACCCGCCCCATACAGTGATTGGCGGGGTGATTGCCCGCCGCGCACGCGGGGCAGTGTGGGGTGGCAGTACAGGCAGCCGCCTGGTGCCCTGCCTGACCGCAGCGGAAACAAAGCCCGCTGCAGTCGAAGCAGTTGGTGCACAGCGGCCAGGTGTGACCGACCGCCATGCACTTGTAGCACCTGGCAGGCCGGGGCTCCAACGCGATTACCCGCGCGGTGCTCCAGCCCACCAGAAGTCTACCGGCGGCGACCAAATCCTTGGCCGCCGCGACAGGGCACGAGACCCAGACGGCACCCACACCACCTGGACCTGGGCGAATGGTGCCCATCCAGACGGCGCTGCTAGGTGACCCGGTTTTCGAGACGATTGCCTTCCGGATCTCTTCCGCCGTCACGGAATCGTCCAGCCCGGAAATGCCGCTCACACTACCGCTGCAAAAAAACCGAGGCAGTTCAAAACTTATTGTCGGTTTTGTGGACAGACTATAGAAACCAGTTCTAATTTTCTTAGAACATCTTAAACATTGTTTTTTTTTTAGAGGGGCCTGGTTGAAAATTCTACATGCAAATAGATCGAATAAATTATTTTAGCCACATCCACGTTTATTTTTTAGATGATGCACTATAATCTATGATGACTAAATAAGACTCCAATGTGCAAGTCTAGTACAAACATGAATAACAACAATTTCAATTTCTACATTTACATTTTATATAATATGATAGCTCGTCCCACATTCATCGGAACACTTTTGATAAGATAATTTGATCTTATTGATCGACAAAACACATAAACACTAAGTGCGTTATCACCAAATGACACCAAAATAATCTAATCTATAGTTTCGGATCAGGAGGCGATGGTAGATAACTGTGCATTACATTAATAAATCTCTAATGTTTGTACGTACGTAGGTAAAATCTTACACCGCCCTTAACCTATTTATCAATACCTACAATACATCCATCTACATATATTTATCATTAAAAAAGTTTACGCGATATAATTCACTGCCTTATCTAAAATATACATCCTAACTAAAAACGCTTACTAGGTAAAAGGTGTAATATATGTAATTATAATAGCCTTTGCCAGCGGCTCCACCGCAGCCAAAAGCTAGTTTTTAGGTTTTAAATCTCAGATCCCCGATATAGTGCTGAGATAAAATATATGATCAAGCTTGGTGGCTCATGTGCCTGGGAATCCTTCCTGGTGCTTCTCAATTTATTTTGGAGCTCAGTAATAGTTCCATCCTACGCTGTGCCGTTCGATACGTGGTCGCCACTCGAGAACCTTTCTTCCCCAACCGTTGTCGGTTCGTCGGACGATGTGGCCTGCCCATTGCTACTTCAGCATGGCCACCCGGCGGACTATATCGGTCACTCTCGTTCTCCTACGAATCTCCGTATTACGGATTCGATCATGTAGGGAAATACCAAGCTCCATGTCCCGCTGAGCGACTTTGAGCCTTGATACAAGGCCAACATTCAGAGACCACATCTGTGTTCTATCAGCCAGATAGTATATCATATATCTGGATAAATGTCTACAAAGGTTGAATGAAATGAATGTAGGAGTTCAGATGGGTGACTTAATGGTTAACTCTCTACTATATGCAGACGTTGCGGTCTTATTAGCGCAGTCTGCGACTGGCCTGCAGACCTTAGTGACGTAAGGGCAGAAGAATGTAAGAAAAGGAGCCTATGAGTAAATGTGAGCAAAACCAAAATGAGGGTTTTTGAAAGAGAAGAAGCCAGAACAGATGTTAGAGTAGCAATAGGAAATGGTGTGTGGTGTAAAGATGCGAAAGGGAATGCTCCGATGGTTCGGACATATGGAAAAAATGCCGGACGAGCGACTGGTTATGAAGATATACAATGCGAAAATGGAAGGATGTAGGTACAGGGGGAGACCGAGACTCACCTACCTAGACTAAATCGATCATGTATTGAAGAAAGGTGGAGTCAGGAGTCACTGAAACTGGTGAGCGTGTATAAAGAGAATTATGAATGTCGAGGAAGCGAGAGATGTATGCAAGAATAGAGCCTCTTGGCACTCTGTACTCTCTGCCTACCCCGCAAGGGAGATGGAGTGATGATAAGTTAAATTTAAGTTAAGTTAAAATATATACCAGTTTTTTAAGTCTAATCGAGCTATCAAATAAAAAAAGTTGTATCAAAATCCGTTCTGTAGATTTTGGGTAATGAGCAAACGAACAAAAAGACAAACAGACAAGAAATCTAAAATAAATTGTTTTGTGTTTAGACTCGCCTATAAGCCTAATACAGTATTTTTTTAAATACGTTATATTCCAGCTTTATAATAGGTAGTATAGATTATTGTAAAAATCTAAGATTAAACCACGAGTACTACTTTATATTCTCGTCGTAGGTACTGATACTATATATACGGATATGCATAACATGTTTCTCTATTTCTATTCATCGAGATACATGTCTCCAGCAGTAATGGAAGTGTCCTAGTCCCTATCTTACAACATATCGCAACCATGCGTCTCTCTGTGAAATCTAATACTTTTCAATAGCAAACCTAATTTACAATAAACTCGGATATTTTTATTTGAACAACATGTTACACTATTTATTACACACGTATTTAAATTTAGTTCGCTCGTAAGATTTGTTTAAATAACACATGAAGCTTTCATCTGGTAATATGACTAAAACTTGCAACAATCAATTCTGCAGTTACCTAGGGAATGGTAAGTACCAGTTCGATTTGTAAGCCCTGACGTGGCTCACAAATCAAATTGGTACTACAACTCATACGTAAGCAATTATAAATAAGCTATTTTTTCCAAAATCATTACAAAAAGACGTGTTGGACTACATTCAGTTATACTCAAAATTATCTCAAATATACAGTCACTCACTGGGATCCTTTATACTAAAAATGTATTTTTTGCGACTCTCCCAATATTGGTCGTGACCTTGGACTAGGGATCGGACTCGATACCCTTGTTTTTGCAGTCCTTGGTTTTACCACTAGACTATCACTGCCTTTTTTGTGCCATTTTTATGGCTGCTCTATAAATACGATGCTCCTTATATAGGTATACTGAGTCCAGTCATTCGAACCTAATGCTGTTATTATGTCACAAAGGCTGAAGTTATTAGCTTAAGAATATTACAGTTACATATTACAATCGTATTTTTTAATAAAATAAAAATGATTGACTTGTTATATCAAATTATTAAATATTTACCTTGGCTTGAATCTGCCAAATGTGTCATCTAACGCAGGCAGATACCACGATAAAATCATAGATAACATTATCGCCGCCACACACTTTCACATATATTCGTCACGTCTATACCTATATGCTTAGTTACAGGGACTATAGATATAATAACATATTTCCATAAAATCTCAGTTTCGTTTTGAAAATCCTTTTTTTTTTAATGTTAGTACCGAACCACACACGCCGTCGTTCGGGGCAACGAACTGGGTAGTGTGGGACTCTCACCCACTAAATAAACCTACCGTGTGCCGTCTCTTCACCTGTATTGACGGACCACTGGAAGTATGTGACATTACTTCAGTGGTAGTTTTACATATCCTACCGACAATATAAATGAAGTATGTCAACCACGCCAAAACGGATGAATGAATTTGGAAGGTATCTACCATCCAATTCAGATATCTCATGCATCCTGTTTCTATTTCACAATTAATCATTATCGTAGCAGTAAAATAAACGTCAGCTCTACACAAATCCACATAGGTGATGAATACCTAGTAAAGGCCTTTGAACCACAATAACAATGGTGGTCACGAAGTAGTTAAGTTCAAATATCATCTATATATATATATATATAAATTATTGTAAAAACACTTGTTTCAAATAGTTTATGACATAATTTTCTTTTTGATTAAAGCAATCACTTTCTTGTCTAATCAAATTGCTGACTATAAATAAAATGATTTTATCTTGCCATATCATTTTGTTAGGCTCAGCAATCAAGCCCATTTTGTTTACTAGGCACCCTGAAACTCTCAGTTATTACCAGATCAGCAACCTATGACCGATAATGCCGACACATAAATATGTATATTTTGCCAAATTAAACGATTATTACTAACTATAATAACTACTAATTCATTAGCTTTTTGCAAGCATGCTCATAAAAAAACAACCAAATATGTGTAGTTATACGACTTTTGCCTGGTTCAACAATATAGTTATCTGATACACACACAAGGATAATGAGCCTTCATGATGATTTGATGAAAAAGAGGGCCCATTATCCTATAGTCCAAGGCTTAGAAAGTAAAGCGACAGATTCTTTTATTTATATTAGATTAAAGTTTATATGAAAATTGTAACTCTAGTCGGTAACTAACTATTTAACTAAACAATTAACTCTTCACTATATATTATGGTTGACTTTATAGCCCAAACAAATGAAAGCAAAATATACTTTGTTTCTTGGAACGAGTACCAATTGACCTCCACGACTTAAATCGAAAATAATATGTTGATATTTGGCAATATGTATCATAACAACTACATTTTGTAAGATCTGGAAAGTAAAACCGTTACTTCTAAACTCAGTCATGCCAGAAACGCAGGCTTGGCGTGGGGAGGAGATTGAAGTGTATGCCAATGACATGCTACAAATGAGCTTGTATGCTATCCTATAGCCGTCTAGGCTAACAACCAACGTCACACAAAATAAAAAAATACTTTGGAAAATCCAAAAGTGCACGCCTCATAATCTTCATTTTTCACAATAAAATTGATTATTTGATAAGTAACTAATAATGTATTACTAAGTAGATTTCAATAAATCACATAGATAGCGCTAATTTCAAAAAGTACTGTGGTTTTCATGTCTCATACGCCAACTAGCGCTAATTTTAAGAAGTACTTCTATATTGATCTATAGAAGTGTTTCTTAAGAAATAAGGATAGCACTGGTTTTAGTGTTGAGTCGAAAAGTGATAGGGCTCTATTCGTAATTATACTGATCCTAAAAGAAAAAAAATACTCGATTAGTAAAGCATTTCGGTCGTTATCGTGTTAACATACATTATCCGAACATGCCTATAACACACGGACGTCCAAGACAGAACTTTTTAAACAGTTTATTTAACTAGTTTAAATAACAATAATGGCATCAAAAATATCATGAGTGTTAAAAACAGCGTTTTTTCTTGATATGTGTATGTATGTGTATATATTATTTTACAAGTGCAACATATGATAAATAGAGACATTTTAAGTTTGAAAAATCAGTAGTTCTTCGTGAAACGAGAGTAATACCCACCTCAACGCTTCGCTTATGAGGCGAATATACGCAAAAACTTTAAGGAAATCGATCCAACCGTTTAAGAGGAGTTCAATTACAAAGACACGGACAGAAGATTTATATAAAGGTACCCGATCATATAAGAGGTAAAAGCTTAACACCATACAAGTATTTCTTTGTCCAATACAAATAAGCGACTTAAATATTTATTTTGGATTGATGAAATATGTAATATCTGAGTCAATTGCGTTTAATTGTCGATATTGTTCATTGTTGACACGTAGGCTTGACTAAAGGTATTTATTAAGGAACACATACATGAAATCCATTGATCTATAAATTAATGAAATCATGATATATGCATCGGAGACAGTTACATATTTTGCAACAACAACAGTAAATTCCATTTGAAATTATATATATCGATATCTTATGGAATAACATATTGAACTCTTCAATTGCACGAACGCACATTCACTGAACGACTGTACCTGATGGCGGAGTGGTTTAGATACCGGCTTCCCGCCCGAGTGTGGTAGGCTCGATTCCCTCACAGGACAACTCTTTGTGTGACCCACAAATGGTTGTTCTGTTGTTTGTAAAGTCCCCCGCGATACAAGAATTATTCCTTTGTGCAGGGTGTTGTCTTTTTATAAAGTACACAAAAAAACTATTATCATTACTTGGTAAGATATTTATTGTAAACAATAATAAAAATGTATTACTACTGTTTCTGACTTGTGTCACTTGTAATGATAAAATACTTCGCATTGCTTCCGTAACGAGATTAGAACTTAATGTTTACACAAATATAATTAGACCATTGCCTCGTAAAACACATCATATACTTAGTTGATACCGGCTATCGTGTTTTTAACATCTATAACGCTACGATATGAACGATTGGAAACCTCAACCACTCACATCTAACCAGTGGGCCTAGCCAAGTTGTTTTCTAACGCTAAAGAAAACTATTACAAGGTATGGAAATTTGGCATCTTTAGTGTTAAGTCACTTGACTTAGCGTTATAGATATCGTTAAAGATATCAAATTACCATACATTTTAATAGTTTTATATAGCATTAGCGACCATAGAATGCAACTTGGCTAGGCCCACTGACCTGTATGGGCGGATGAGGGCGCACAGCAGGTTTTAGTGAGCCCCACACTACCTCTTTGTCTCCTCGGACGGCGAGGTGTGAAGTAGGTACATTTTACCCCGCCTAAAAAAAAAGAGGAAGAAATAACCGTTGCACATATCTGAACCTTAGTCTGTACCTATATTGAAAGTATATATTTAAAAAAGAAAAGAAGACAATATAACTTTTTTTAGGCAATCAGGCTGTTTGTTCACCCAAGACTCTATCTGATATTACTGAACGAATTTTAATGCAGTTTTCACGGGTAGATAGAGCTTGACGAAAGACACAATATTATTACTCATTGAAGTCGTGGATTTATATTACATAAAGTAAAATATATCAAACTAGACTCTGTTCGTGACTCCGTCCACGTAATCTTCATAATATATGTAAATACATCACTCTATTGCACACAAATTATCTCTATCCAATAATAACTATTCCATGGGTACTATCCATTTTTTTGGGATAAAAAGCAATTGTCTCTTTCTCTAGAATGTGTGCAATATTTAATATGAAGGTGTGCTGAAGAAATTGTAAATAAAAATACAAAATTACGAGAAAATCAATTTACTGTCTTGATTTATTCAGGTTCTAAATTCGAAATTATTTTCACACTAATTAGTTTATAATAACAGGAACTTTATCTATATAAATCTTAAGTATAAAAATATGATATACGAAAAATATGTAGCATCGTCAAAAGTAACCTACTCATAGCCTATTTACTGTGTTATCGCTTGTATTTCAAAGAACAATACTGTCTTAATCCATCCATCCATCAGCCTTTCAACGTCCACTGCTGGACATAGGCCTCCCCAAGAGAACGCCACAATTTTTCGTCATGGGGGATCATGCCGTAATCGCCACGCTTGGCAGGCGGGTTGGCGATCGCAGTGGATTTAGTTAATACTCGAGGGGGTGCTGCTGCCCACTCCCCCGATATTCCCTCTGTCGGCTCTTACGACTCCCCGACGAGAGAGGGGTGGGACAATTCTAAAGCCGGCCCCACACGGCCACTGTCTTAATACAAACTAATTACCTACTTGCTGCACGCTCACCCCAAGTTCATTTGACATACGAGTATTGTCCGCATATCTCAAACTAATTTACTCAGGCTTTTTGTCATCATATGGCATGCTAGAGAGAATTGACTGCACAGATGGTGGAGTGGTTTAAATACCAACCTTCCACCCGAGTGTTGTGGGTTCGATTCCAACCCAAGACAACTCTTTGTGTGATCCACAAATGGTTGTTCTGAGTCTGGTTGTACTTTATGTCCGTGAAATTGTATGTTTGTAAAGTCCCCCGCGATACAAAGATTATTCCTTAGTAGGGTGTAATCTTTAAAAAAAACAGTAGGTACGATAATAAATTAAAAAACCTGGCAACTTCGTTTTTTTATCTGTCAAGTTGGCGAAAATTGAAAGCAGTGCAAAAACATCGTAATCCTGTAAAGATACGCTGAACTCTGACAGGAAGCGAGCAATTACTTGAAATTAAATTTTAATTCAAAAAGCGATGGAAAAACCGATTATTAATAACTGGTTTCTGTATTTATTTAACTCTCGTAGATTATTGGCGTTTATTTGATTTGCTTCGTAACGATAGACGACAAGGAATGTTAACTTTACTGATAGTTGGCTATATATATATTTATACAGAAAATCTCGTGCGTCAGTTTCAACATATTCTTTGTATAAAAATAGTTATGTTGAAAATTTTTACATAAACCAGATTTTTACAGAATAGGTGCACGATAACGATTTTTCTAAGCTATCCAGCAATAAACTACTTAATCTAGAGCCGAATAAACAGATGTTTTAACAATAGCTATTAACTCCTAACATGTTTATGCGCTGCGAAAATCAGAATTTAGGCGCCACCGCGCAAATAGGTGATGTAGTTCTACTTTAATACATAGTTACATTTACATTTTTTACTATTTTCATTAAATTGTCGTAATAAATGTAAGGAATCAAACTTACATAACATCTGATGACATCAGCATCACAGAGTATTAGCACAGAATAGATACTTATAGTACGAAGCTAAAAAGGCATTCGTCAACCAAAATCACTGTAATGCTTGTATTCTGTTAAATTTTACTGTTTTTGTAATATTTTGTCAATAAAACATACCTACGCGATAATTTTGATTTGACGTGTGTTGTATTAACTACCTGCACCCGCAATTTCATTCCCGTAGTTTTTTTAGTAGTACTTTCTTTTCTCGTGAGAAACCTTAATTATTTTTCTAAAAGATAAACTAGCCTAAGTTACTTCTTATATCGATAGTTACCAGTCAGTGAAAGTACCGTTCAAATTGATACAGCCATTTCGAAGGTTAGCTGGAAGACAAATAGACAAAACTTAAACTATTATAATTTGATCTGTATTTTAGCACTTGGCATGGTCAGCTGCTTCAAAGATCAAATTATTTGTGCAAGCAGAAAAAGAGAGCTTTACTGCAAGCAGGATTCGAACCTGCATCCAATCCAAACCGGAAGCGCTCTGGGCGGCTAAGCTATCGCAGTCACCTAATAGTGAACCCCAATCTCCACTACACATTTAGATGTCTTTAAGACCCTCGTCATCTATCGGATTCATTTACATACATTTTATTCTAACATGATGAGTTCAATTTTGCAAGATTTTTAATATTTTCATCTGTATTTTAGTAGTTGACATGCTCAGCTACTATGAGCATATTACTTTAAATTATTGTTATTTTGTTCTTGCAATCATTTCTAGGTTACTCTGTGTGTTCTTTTAATATCATTAAAATAACAGAATAATAATTTCAGAGTCAACATTATATAAGACAGAATAAAATAATAAAATACCTACTCACTCTAAGTATATACATAGCCCTACGCTAAATATAACCATATTGCACATTATTTAACGTCTGAATAAAATGCATAATGCTATAAGTCTCTACATCACGCTTTTTCGACGATACGATTTAAAGAAAAAAATGCAATATAATGCAATCTTGCGTTCCTTATGCTGTCTAGAACACAGAAGGTATACCAATAGCGCGCTTTGATAGTAATACGATGCCAGAAATGGAATGCCGGTCTTCAAATCCGGTTAGAAATATTCTGCTTTACGCGTGTAGTGTCCCTATTTAAACTTGGAAGAGTTGTTTTGATGAAATCTGACAATTTTTGAGAGATAATCGATGTGAGTATGAGAAATTTTGCAGATCATATAAGTATGGTTGAATTGATTAAATCATAAAAGTTATACAGTATTAACTGAGTCGATGAACACAAATATTTCTGTTGTGTTAATAATTAGTCAGCTATCCCCGACGGAGAATAAATTCAACATATAAAATATCATAAAAATCGGACCAGCTGTACTTAAGTTATAAATGGTATGGCTCACCCAATATTATAATTATTTTTGTCCATGTGATGACGTACTAAGAATACCAATGTAACCACCCCATTCTTTCCTGTGGATTACGCAAGAGAGGACTAAGGGAAGTCAGCAATTATCACCCATTGCATTACTGATGGTAGGTTTTGGATACCTGGTGGGAGTATTCACTTGGAGCGGGTCGGTACTACCATGTGAAATGGTGAGCAGCAGTTTGGTATTATATAGTATTCTTAGTATTGCTGAGTCCATGATCGGGGGCTGCTACAATTAAAAACTTTATGAAATAGAAATTATATTTACAATTGCTTGCCTTTTCAGCAATGTATAATATTATAAATTATACAGTTGTAAGTAGGTACACTCTTCAACTAGATGTATCAAGAATCATACTTGACAGTAATAAAGCCACTAAAGGAATCTATAATATGAATAAAATGTTTCATAATACTCTTACCTAAGCTCACCGACCGCAGACATGTACGCAATAAAACGATGATATCGATATTAAAGACTTTTTGTATTTAAAACGAACGATTGTTGATTGTTGTACTTATTTGCCAATAATTTTGTTGCCTGACAACGGTAAATACGCTACATAGCAACAGGCATCGGAACTCAACAGCTCAACAGGTAAAGCAAACATTTAGCACTGGTGTATTATATTGTATTGAATTTAAAGCGTCCGGAAATCCAACAATACAATATAAATATTTATGTAATACTGATTTGTGTTAAAATAATATTATTAGTTTAAATTGGTGCAATACTTTGTTTGAAGGACGGCGTAGCAACTGTTTAGCTGGTTTTAGTTTGTCTTCGCGAACTGCAATGAAACATTACCTGCTAATGTGCTTACAAAAAGCTTTATCCTAACTGTTGTGAAGCTGTAACAGAGCTGTATCTGTACATTTGAAAATATTGTAGTAAAAATACTGTAGTAGGCTAAATAGGGGTGTAAAACAATTTTTTTTAGATTTGTTGTCTGTATGTCGGTTTTTCTGCTTGATTGTTCGTGCATCACGCAAAAACTATTGAACGCATTTTTTTATTTCATAGCTCTTAATTAGACTTAAGAACTAGTATACATTTTATCTCGTAACTATATGTGGAACCTGAGATATAACCTAAAAACTAGCTTTTGGCTGCAGCGGAGCCTCAGGCAAACGCTAGTCTGTAATAAATCCAAACATGGTGAAAAAACAAGCGTTATCGATTTTCTCGATAACGCTTGTTTATAAAAAAGCTTTGCAGTTAGCAAAGCTTTTTTATATCTGTATTCATTACACTAGCACATGCAGCCTAAAACAGTAATTTTTTTTCAAATATTTTAAATGTACAGATACAGCTCTGTTACAGGTTTATAATCGTTTTTAATAGTTAAAACGACATATCTTTGGTGCGTTATATTGATAAGAATACATTTTAAGGTCAGCTATATGTCCTTCTTTAAACGTGGTTTAAGAAGGGCACTTTACGGATGGTATGCGGCAGCTTGGGAGTACAACTTTTTTATTATTGGGTATGTTGGCAGGAGAGCCACGGCCCACCTGATGTTAAAAGGTAACCGTCGCTCATGGACTCAACTATATAGAGAGTATTGTCAAGCCGTTGCTCACCATTCCGGTTTTCAGATGTAAAATGAAAGAACGTGCACCTGATGAGGCCAAAGTCCATATTGCTTACCATCAAGTGAGCGGCTTTCTCGTCTATCACTGTAGGCAATAAAAAAAAGTAATTATGTAAGCTATAAAATTGATCTTTCGTGACTTTAAAACTTTTAAATTCTCTAACACGTCCGCTGCAGCCAAAAGCTAAATTTAGGATAATTATATCATCTCAGGTCCAGTAGTTTGCGTGAAACCCGCGCAATGAAGCAGGCAAGAATTCTTAAAAAAGTAGTTTGTGTTCAAATGCTTTAATATAATCATTTATTTATTTATGTATGTCTTTGCTTTTCTTACTGAAAACAAAATTATTGTTGAAATACCAATTAATATAGATTCAAATGTAAATATCGGACACTTTCATGAGATCTTTTAAAATATTATATTTCGAAATTTTGTCGAGGATAAACGTGAGCTTAATGCCCTAATATATTACGTGTAAGCTCGTACATGTCTGGACTTGTTGGCTAAGCATATAAAGGCCTGCTTACAGACGTAAGCCTGATTGCATAGACAGATGCGTCGATTATCGAGCAGGTATGCAATTCCGTTAAGCAAGTTTATTAGAGATATACAGCCTCCTGATCGTAATTGAACCTTTGATGGAAACAGAAGGATTCTATCTATACGAGTACATACTATTTAAATTGAAAACTACTTGTAATCTATAAATATACTCCGATTATTTCGTAGTTACTCCGAATTATATTAAGTGCTACTCATACTAAAATATCTAAATATTGTACATATATTGTACAACATGACATTGGAAAGGTTAATATAAAATCATGCTATACAATAGAAAATTTATTAAAACACTCATTCAGTATAACTGCGTATGGAAGGGAATCTACTGTAAAATTTGCAGCAGGAAGTTATGTCGTGCATCTAAATTCACTCTAAAACTTCCAGTAGCAATTTCTATCTTAAACCTAATTCTAAATTTAACTATGCCCAGTTGTAACGATCGTTAATACACACATAAACAATTGTTTTGTAAATCGAGGCACATAATTGTATACATACTCGTACTTTGTTACCAGCAGGGCTTGAGCTTTTAAAGACGTTATACAAATCGGAATCATAAATTAAAGCATTCACTTATTCTGTTTTTATATACTAATTATTTCACACAAAAATCGCGCGAAAACGAGGAAATCAATTTCTAGTGTACTGACTGTATCTTAAGTTAAAAATCCCAATCTCAATAATTCGTATTTTTGATGATATTTTCCGAGAATCTTAGAAATGTTAAATAATGTTACCTCAAACAAGTGACAGACGAGAGTAATTCATAATATTTTGGCTCGAAAACGATAACGTCTCCTCATTTTTTCTAGGTCTTATAATTGTGAGTGTTGATACGTGTAGTCTGCGAGCGAGCCGGCGCGTCGTCGCCCTAAGGGTGCTTTGTCACCTCCCTACAGCCTCCCTCAAAACAATTGCTAAACATTCAACGAAACGTATACCTCTATCGCTAGATAAGTAACGACCGTTCTCTTTTGACTACTCACATAACTATTTTCTAGTTTAAAACAAAGATAATGGAATTAACTTAATTGTTAAAAGCATTTACAATGATTGAATATCTAAACTTTGTTACATAACCTTTATCCATTTATTTAGAGCTGATACTATACTATTATTAAAAAATTTCAATTTTTCCTCAACGTTATCAAATCTGCTTTTCGGTTTCGCACTAAGCTGCCAAAAATCTTAATATGGTTATATGATATAGCCTTTACCCGCGAGGGGATAAAAAAACGTATGATTTGATTCTATAAGGCGTTACTAGTGTCCTGATAAAGAAACAGGATCTGACACCGAAACCAGTTAAAAGTTGCGTATAGCACTGCTAATATATAATAATAGATAGATAATAGATTGTGGTATCAAGTTTGATCCCCAGTTTAATAAAGACCTTGTTAAGTACGCACTTTTAACTTTTTTGTCGAAATTATGTGTAAGTATTTCTTTGCAAATTAGGTATCACTGATAGGTGAAAAAAACATATTGAGTAAGCCATCCTAGGATATTTTCTCGACAGATAACCCGCACTGGGCCAGCGTGGTGAATTATGACCTACATCCCTCTCACTCTGAGAAGAGACCCATGTCCAACATTGGGACAGTAATGAATCAATCTTATTAAAATTGGGATTGAACAGATTAAACTTCTACAGCTTATGTAATGAGGATGACTGAATAGTATTAGTCTGATATATATCCGTCTTTTGTGTAATAAACAATGCAACGCATATAACTAATTGCCGACAGCCGGACCTAAACAGTAGTAGGTACTAATCTTCTAAGTAACATTGGCTGATCAAGCACAAGATGACACGTCAATACTATGTAGCGCCACTTGCGATAAGATTGCATTACCGCTAATGGGAACGTAGGTAATACAATACTCTGATTAATGATCGGTAACATCATGAGAATAACTCACTTAAGAGATAGATTTATACAGCGAGGGTTATTTTTAGTAACGTCACAGAAACTGTCATAAGAAATTTATTCTTGTACAAATCGTCAATGACACGCTGAGGTAGTCCTTAAATTTGTATAAAATTAATAAGCGATGGACATCTGCCACATCAAATCATTACTAATGTATGCCCGTAGGTAAGTCTTAGTAGCTAAACTTATAGGCGTGGAATTTCTATTACATGCAATAAAACTATATGATTTAGGATGGGCATTGACCAAAGTACCTATACGGCCAAATATATACACTACTGTACTTGTGATGTTGCGAAATTCGCATGCAGTTTTATTGACGTCCAATTATCTATCTATCTAATATCTTTAAGTTTAATATCTTTTAGGTTTCGGAGGTGATAACTCGATCTAGCTAGGTTTCATTTTTAAAAAACGTCGTTTTATCCGCGTTTTCAGGCAATGAAAAAATAACCACCAACCATTTTTATTACCTATTATGTCGGTAAGATTGAAAAATATTATTCATATTACATCAGCATGTAATTTGATCTAAATATAATTTCCAAAAAATACGATTAACCAAAAAAAAATACCGAGCAAAGCTCGGTCAACCAGGTACTAATAATTACGACTAATATATTTGGACGTAATGGACTGACTAATACTAGTAAATACCTACCTAAGCAACAAGTATGGAACCCAACTTAAAACATCTCAATTTAAGTTAATTAAGTTTACTAATTAAATAAAAAAACAAATATTCAGGGGTGTTACTATCCTAGCATACAACTTTAGACGCGACAGCGTGGCTGAGTGTTACTTTTAATAATTTTACTTCTTTCAACTTGTTACACCTGAGTCACCGTACTATGTGAATTAAAAAATTAGACGTCTCGGGACGTCTGGAAGATGTGAAGACATCGAAATTATTTTGTAGAAATAATTAGTGGAAATAAAACTGTCATAAGTAACTTATTCAATGTGATAAAATTATGAGATGTTTAAAATAACGAAAATGTACATAAAGGCAATGAACTAATAAGTAAGTGTGAATATATCCTATTATTTAAATAAGAACATTGTTTGAGTTAAGTAAATAATTACATTTATATAATTCTTAGTAAATGCCCTTTTTCTGTCCATAGACGAATTAAAACTGTTATTTATTTATTTATTTTTTAATTGCGCGTATGGTCAGACGAGCTGCGTTCCATCTTCATCACAATATCTGAATGGTAACCGTTGCCCATTGACTCAACTATCCTGAGAGTATTGTCAAGCCGCTGCCCACCAATTCATTTCACAGATATGAAATGAAATATAAACTTCTATCTCCTACTACAGCCAAAACGCAACGATGTGCTTCATGGCCGGTCACACGGGAGATGGTGGTACCAACCCGCTCGGGCCCGATACCAAGCGAGTGCTCCCACTTGGTACCCAGCCCTACCACCAGTCATGCAATGGATGATAATTGCTTACTTCCCTTAGTCGCCTCATACGACACCCGCGGGAAAGAATGGGGTAGTGACACTTGTATTCTTAGTCCGTCACCACACGGACATTATTAGTTTATTAATTAACTTTATACTTGCTAGTAACATACTTTTGTCAACAGACAACGTTAAAAACAATTAAATAAAGCGTCGCAACACCCGGTTTTACCCTCCCTCCGCATTAGATGTTTCACATCAATAATATTATAATTATTACACAAGTATACAATAACTAACAAGTTTTATGGCTAAGTAGTTTAGGTACACATTATATCACATATAATGCAATTGCTTCCGCCACATAGGTGTAATACCGTTTCATATTTCGTTGAGCATAATCACTTAATTTTAATATAATACTGCATATATCTTTTATATCCATATATTTATATTTTGTCTAGCGATAGACGAATAATTTAATAGTTACCACCATTATCGGGTTCAGAAATACCAGTCAACCGCTGCATACTGTCAACATCAACCACTGAGCTCAAGATTGAATATAGAATTGAGTACTATCTTGACTAGACTAATAATTCGCGTACTATCACGGCTTTTGCATAATGTTTCAGCTTTATTAATTAGATAGAGCTAATGAAATGGGCATCGTATTATATTCACGTCAGTCAAGCTGACAGCTCACCAGTTTAACGCTAGCAACATGCATTAAATATGAACGTATTCCTGCATTCGAGGGTTAGTGAGACTTTATTGTAATTACAAGCACATACTAGGGATCAGTGTAGTATTGTAGTGTTAATCCGTTCGGAGTGAAAGCTTAAGACTGAGGATAGACTATTTGAAGAGCGATTAAAACATGGCACGTAACACACGAGTATGTATACGATATATGAGCCTTGATAGGGTATAAAATGATTTCTTTTTCTACAAACGTGGAAGTAATTTTCTTTTTAAATACTTGTCCGTGTCTAGAATGGATGTTAAAAGTCCTCTTCGTAAAATTACGAAGACGTAAATTATGTTTGATTTGGATAAGTAATTGAAGCAACACAAAACCCTCCAACACAAATTTCGCTATATAGCTTATTTAGGAGAGCTTAATTTATAATTAATATAATTGTTTGTACGTTATATTACCTAAAATGCTAGTTTCTTCAAATCTTCATCAGCTGGAGAAGGTGTTCACCTCTTGCTTATATTTTTATTTAATATATTATCTAGTTACTTAAGTACTTCGTATAAATCCCACGTATACTAAAGTGATCTAGTTGTATGTGATCGCACCGAATCTATTCGTTGATTACTTTTTTCCATTATTTTTTATTAATATATACTCTTAATATTACTCTTAATTTTGTATTTATAAAAGGGCTGCGTAGCTCTGAGCTACTAATACTGGACCAGCCTACACCCAGTCATGGTTCAATCATCAACTATTCTATTTTCAATTATGTATTTACACGCCACCGCCTTTTTGAAGCAAATGCTACGTCAGCAAGGCTTTGTCGACAACAACGTAGAACCGCAGAAGATCAAGACATGATATACGAAGGGAAAAAGACGCCTGACCGGTGCCAAAGTCAAGATTAGTGATCGTGCACCTTGCCTTGGCTTAGTGTTAAATCTTTTTCCCCGCTAAATATTAGAAAATTACACCGAGCTACTACCGTGTTTTAATGCATTAGGAACGTAGAACACAACACACTGGTTAGTTATCTCAGTCGCCTCAATAATTTATGATCGATATCAAGTGCAGGACGGCCTCCCACCAGGTGGACCGATGGCCTGGTCAAAGTCGCAGGCCGTCGTTGGTTGCAGGTGGCACAGGACCGTTCGCTGTGGCATTCCCTTAGGGAGGCCTATGTCCAGCAGTGGACGATGAAAGGCTGATGGATGAATGGATAGATAGATGATCCAGCTAACTCCTATAAGCCTAGTATTTAAATGTGTCGTACTTTGTTCTTGTGGCATGATCGCAGCCGAGCTTAACCTTGAATGTGACTGAAATAACATATATGTGCGTGATTATGAGCTTACGTAAAATTTATCTAAATTTTTTTGTATTCTCTTATCTATGATCCTAGTTTGTTCTAAATATTCACCAAGTGGAGAAAACGCCGATACCTAGTTCTTTTTAACTGAGATGCAGCTAGGCACTATATATCGACTGATTGTTTGTATTAAGATACTTTCAATAAAGCCTCCTAGCTCATTAATATCTATACCTTTTAAAAATCTAGTGTGTGACACTTGTATAGTGGTCTATTGCATTATAATCTACTTTATTCATCCTTAATACTAAATAATAACAGTGAGTCTGCTTGTTTATTTCAATTTCACGCCATAACTACTTATGTGATCATCATTAAATTTTTGATACATACATAAATATAGAAAAATGAAAATTTCTTGTTCCTCTATGATAGCCATTTTTACACTCAGATTATATGCCGCATTAATAGTGTTAGATTCTGATATCAAAAACTATATGCCATCCAGCTAATATGAATGTGTCATTTGTCTCTGGTATTGTCTATGCTTGTTCCTGTATATGTTACTAAAAAATTAAAGATCTTTTTTTCATTCGGTAACTGTCAACGTGTAGTTTCATTAAAAAGTGACAAAGTGAGACTTTTTTATTGTAAACCTATTTTTGAAATCGACGCAGAGGAAATCGCCTGCAAAACCAGTGAATTTTATTGTAAAATTTGTATTATAGGTACGTTTATTCACCACACTACCCTGTTCGTTGCCCCGAGCGACGGGGTGTGCGGTTAGGAACATTTTTTCCCGCCTAAACAAAAAAAAAAGGTACGTTTATTCAGTAGCTTGCGGCTCCACCGCAACCAAAAGCTAGTTTTTAGGTTGTATCTCAGGTTCTCGATATATTAGCGGGATAAAATGTGTACCAGTTGTTAAGTCTAATCGAGAACTATCAAACAAAAACAGGTTGCATTAAAATCCATTCAGTAGTTTTTGCGTGATGCGCGAACAAGCAAACAGATAAACAGACAAAAAATCTATAAAAAAACGTTTTGTGTTTAGACACGCCTATATAGCCTATTATAGTAATTTTTCTCAAATATCTTAAATGCACAGACACAGCTCTGTTACAGTTTTATAATAGCATAGATGCTAAAGTAAAACAAGCGTCAGTGTCGTATATGATTTGAATGTATTAGTGACGTAGAACCTGAACACTGGTTAGTTTTCAGTCGCTTCAACAAATCAATTCCGACCTCCAGACAACTCCTGTTAGCCTAGTACCTATACGTGTCGCACTTTGATCACATGCCATGACCACCGTTAGTTTAACCTTGAACCGTCTTGTTAATATTTATTACATGTGACGTGAATGAATATGTGCTTATCCACAAATCTATCTATAGTACAGTCTGTTTTCTATATGACACTAGCCTGTCCTAAATCTTTATCAACTAGAAAAAATCCACTCTAACTCTATTTTATTTTTTAAGATGTTGCTAAGCACACTAGTTTATATTTTAAATCTCTCGTATTTATTGTCTCTTTTCAAGATATTTAATAATATACCCACCCCTCTCATCTAATTACAGTATACTTTCAACGAATGCAGTGCGTCTCATTAGTATTATGGTCTGTGTGATCTATTTTAAAGTGAATGAGTTTGTTTGTTATGCTTTCACGTCGTAACTACTTGTCCAATCATCATAAAATTTAGCATACATAATTACATACATACAGCCCAAATTTCAGAAAAAAAAACAAAAATAAAGAGTTCCTGTGCAATATGATCTTACTTGTCGTAGTAGTGACAAATTTATATTAAAATAACCCGATTTTTTCACCCACTCAGACGATGTTGCGTGTAAAAACTAGTAAAAATGATTTCAAAAATTATATACATTTATTCGGTACATTCAAACAAGCTTTCAGTGTCGCTTTCAATTTGAATCTATTAGTGACGTAGAACACTGGACATGGTTAGTTTTCCGTCGCCTCACACTTCAATAAATATAAATTGATCTCCAGCCCACTTCTGGTAGCCTAGTACGTAAACGTGTCTCACTTTGAAGCCATGAACTTGATTGAATTTATATTAAGTACGTAATCGATATGTCTATCTACATAACCAGGATGGACAAATTTTACTGTAATTACTATCACAGACCTCAGAGTGGTATTTCAGTGCTAAGTAAACGCTTAAAACAGGAGGAGATATAGTGTATAATAACGAGCGATTACGAGTATATTAATAAAGCAACATGAAACATACGAATATGCACATAATACTATGAATGAGACCTTTTTTTTTTTTTTTTTTTTGTTTAGGCGGGAAAAAATGTTCCTAACCGCACACCCTGTCGCTCGGGGCAACGTACAGGGTAGTGTGGGGCCCTCACCCACTAAAGAAACCCGCCGTGTGCCGTCTCTCCGCTTCCATTGACAGGCCACTGGAACTATGTTGCATTCCTTCGGTGGTCCGCCGGCGGCTTACCCTTTTGGGTACCCTCATCTGAGCGACGCATCCGCACACGGAGCGTCACACCTTCGCGGGACTATGAATGAGACCTAATAAGGTTGATGAGGTATATTTTCTTAATATCGAGTATTATTTTTGTTTAAATTCCTAATCCTCATAATCTTATTTAAAATGGTTTCTCTATCATACCAATTCACTGTCCTTTCAAGATAGTTGACACCTCGCAGCTTATTAGGTTCATCGTATAAAGCCTGGCTGAATCACTAGTATACGAGTATAATTTTGTATGATCACATTTTTATTAATTTATTCAGTATGTTAAAATCAAACAGAACTATTTACTTTTAAAGTTGAATGCAATAGTGACGTAACACTGGACTTTATTCAACAAATAATGTTCCAACTCCAATCCACTTCTATCCGCCTAGTATTAAAAACGTGTCGCAGTTTCATACGAAGCAAGTTTAACCTTGAATGCTTGTGACCGAATTATATTTGCACGAGTTATCAATGAATTTACATGTGTGTGTAAACAGGTAGTAGTAGTATTATTATAGTAGTGTTAGATCTTGCCTCCTCCAATTTATGTTATCTTGGTACACAGAAACAATAATTCACATCGTGTGGTCGATACTTATTTGGTTTAGATTAAGGACATAGTTTCTGAAAAACGTTCCAACCCACAATGTCAAGTTTCGAGAAAATTTAATTTTTAGTTCAATTATGTATTACTATCTCACATTTTGCATAATCGAGCTCGATTGTGATGGCAAAGCACACGATAATAGGGATCTGTATTATTTTAGATTATTTTAATTTGTTCAGGATCCATCCATCCATCAGCCTTTTAAAGTCCACTGCTGGACATAGGCCTCCCCATGAATGGGGGATAGTGCCGTAATCGCCACGCTTGGCAGGCGGGTTGTCTGAGCCGAAGCCCCAAACAAAAGCTTTTAATGTTTATAAAATTGGAAAGTGTTTTATTTTATACTAGCGGCCCGCCCTGGCTTCGCAAGGGCATTTATTTTTTTTAACATTTTGGGATATAAATAAAGTAAATGTATCATTATGCCGGATTTTCTTTTCAAATTAATATTTATAGTAAAAATATAGCCCGTTATTTGTATACTTACTAAATTACATATCATTCCTCTTTATAATATTAGTAATAAATTTATTACGATTCATAGAACAACTCAAATAACGCATGACACAACCACTCATCCCGACGCGACACCCGATACTTTCAGCACTGCCAGGGGTGCTTAGATTCTCGTAGATGCGCGCGTCTGTGTGAGTGTGCCGTTTCTAACGATTTGTTCCTAGTTTCCGTACTGGTATATATATTTACTGTGACCTTGGTGTGGTTTGGTTGTAGCGGGAGATTAGGAGAGGAGCTTATCCAGCAGGAATAGAGTGGCAGAAGCCTAAGCTGCCACCTCATCCTCTCCTTATTATCCTTCTATTGCATCTCCTATCCCTTTTCTGGAGTTGACGACGTGCGAGTAATGTTTCTTGTGCTGCTAACGTCTATCGGCTATGATAATTGTTAACTAGGTATCAGGTGAGATGTATGCTTTTTGCCACCCACGAGTTAGGGTTCAGGAACTTAAATTTCTGATTCCTGATAGAGAGACTGAGTTTTCTGATTTCTGATTCTAATCTATAAGTCTATATACCTACTATTATAAAGTTGTAACAGAGCTGTGTCTGTACATTTAAGATATTTGAGAAAAAAATACTATATTAGGCTATATAGGCGTGTTTTACCAAAAACCTTTTTTTTTAGAATTTTTGTTTGTTTGTTTGTTTGCGCATCACGCAAAAACTACTAAGCGGATTTTGATGCAGTTTTATTTTATTTGATAGCTCTTGATTAGACTAAGATTAATAACCTAAAAATAAAATTGTATATGTTACTTGCAACAAGAACTTAATAGAAAACAAAACCACGATTCTCTTTTTTTTATTTTCTGTTTATACTTCTATGTGTTGATTCGTTCGTTTATGTAATTACTGAAAGGGTCATAGGCAGTTTTCACGCATAGATGGAGCTTGATATGGGACAGAATATTTATTTAATATTAATCATAAAACTATTAGATAGTACTAAAGTCTATTCAGCCGAAGCTGCGGGCAACAGCTAGTGTATAATATTTCTAAATATTGTATTTGAAATTCCTTCAAATGCTGTATTGCTGAAAGCTTGACTAATTTCACAAGTTCACAGTCGACTCTCTGAGCGACGCCACCTTTAATGTTCTCGGCAGTTCACAATATGACTTCTATCATTTTAGTGTGCCAATAAAACCTTTATTTCGGTAATTGTTATAAATGATTTTTGGAGCAAATCGATACTATAAATCACTTTTCCATGCAAAACGATAATTTACGTTAAGGAAAAATTTGGGAACCTTAATATAATTATATTAGCGTCGTATCTTACGCACAGAAAGTTAATCAGGGAAAAAAGATCTAATTCAACACTTTGAAATAAATATTTTTATTAACCTATTCTTTTTTTACAATTTTAATACAATGTGTTGAATTAATTATAAGTTAATTCAAAAATATTTGTCTAATATGAGTGATTTATTTTATAGATAAAAGCGATTTTTATATTAAATAGTGTCTACCTTTTTTAATTACAAAAATTTATGAAATTCACTAACCATAGGCATTTAGATAAAATGTAGAGGTATGAAGAGCTCCTTGAATATCAAATGATATCTGTACAGGGGTTGGGCTTAATAGCTCATGAAATGTATGTAAGCAAGACGGAGGATGTCTGCCAGTCGAGTACGGCGGGCAAAAAGCCCCTATCTATAGCTTAGAGGACTTATTGTCAACAACCCACAATATTCCTTTGAGAGGCACAGATAAGTCATATTTTTCGTTTCCCGAAGTGTTGTATAATGACACTTTGACGACCATTGTTATTAATCGGTCTTAGGGAGAAGCAAAAAAATATATTTTGCAATGGATATAATGCTGTCAATTTTATTGTACTTAAATGGAAATACTATGTTTTATGATAGAATAATGGCAAATACAGCTTTCAATCTGGTAACTGATAAACGATCGATCGAACAGATAGTATAGCGATATAGATATCTGACCTCTTGTCATAGTTGTATGACTTTAATTCCGGACAATTATTTGTACAATTCACAGGTTTAAAATTGCCGCGACTGTTGCTGTACTATATGTGCGTTTGAGAAGTCTTCACGTTGCAGGTTTTATTTACTAGTGCCTGGTGAAATAGTAAAAAAAAAATCGTCAAGCTTATTTATTGCTTACTGCAGCAGACGAGGCACGACTTATCTATCGTAAAGTTTAACCACCACTACGATATCTTCTTCTACAACTTATACACATCAAGGTGCTTTGTTACGGCCCAAGATGGTGTTAACCATTCGGGTCTAATAATTAGTAGCGTCGAGTCTAATAGTAAGCAGGTCTAGTAACTACTAGTCGTAGCCCCGGCCTTTTAATTTGAACGAAAACTAAACGTTTAGATAATTTTATATATATTTTTAGCATTTGACATGCTTAGCCTTATAAATTAACACAAAGTGTGAAAATGTGAAATCGAAAATAACAGTCACGAGCAGGATTTGAACCTGCATCTCAATATTCATTTTCGAAATACTTATATATTAAAATATCTAAATATTTATATGGTTGCGTTATTAATAGGTAAAAATCTTAAATGTAAATTGACTTCAGATGCTTATTACACTAGTTTTGTACGTTTGCTCGGTGCCCACGAGTTCGATAGCCTAAAGCCTTCCTCGAACAATAAGCTATCGAATATAAATAAAAATTGCAGTTTAAAAAACTAAAAAACACGCATATTAAGAACTAAAATATTGAAATTTATGTAAAGTAAATAGTTTGATGTGGTAGGCATCACATAAATTATTAAGATTATTTTAAAAATCGTGGGGTGCTTTTACAATAATTATTATTAAGTATTACAGTTTTTAAACTATTATTAGTAATATCGGTACCTATTTCTCGTTATAGTTTCAGAAACTGTCATCTATAGTTAGTATTTCAAAAGATAATTTTATTTTTTCTTTATATTCTGAAAACAGAATTAATAGTACTTATATTTAAAGGACTCTATTCTATTACACACTTTTTAAATTAGCTTCACCTGTATGTTTGTATGTTTGTAACCGACTCCTTTGGACGTGATTTTAATCCACTTTAAACGGCCAGATTTCGTTCACACTTTGTAGATTTATCGAGGACCGATGACAATACCCTAATTTGATAAAATTATTCGGTATTTATCGGTTTTTAAGGTTTCGTAGTTGTTGAATGTGTAAGTTTCTGAATCGCGATATTAAGATGTGCACCGGCGTTGTCCGATGTTTCTGAATCGCGATATGAGTGTTAGCGAAATAAGAATCTTTTTGCTTTTATTTTAATTTTTAGTATAGTTGTTATTTATCTATGTTCTACTTTCATGTAGTATTACTTTTACTTTACTCTTGTCTCTTTGCTTCGTACTTTTGAAGTTTTGATACTATTTTGAGACTAAAAAGAAGAAAATAAATTATAGTTTAAAAAACTAAAATAACACGCTTTAAATAGCTAGTTGAACTAAAAAATAGTAAATAATATTACAATAAATAATGACTGTAAAAAAGCATAGGGTGCTTTTTACTACCTATATATATAGGTGAACTATTTGTAACATTTGATTATGCACCTCACGCTTTTTTACAATCATTATTTATTGTAATATTATTTACTACTTTTTAGTTCAACTAGCTATTTAAAGCGAGTCATTTTAGTTTTTTAAACTATAACTTTTACTATAAGGTGAACTATTTGTAACATATGATTATGCACCTCACGCTTTTTTACAATGATTATTTATTGTAATATTAATTACTACTTTTTAGTTCAACTAGCTATTTTAAAGCGTGTTATTTTAGTTTTTTAAACTATAATTTATTTAACTTAGGTCTAACAATAGTAGATACCGATTGAAAAAAAAAAACGGATAAAATTCTCAAATTATTATATTGCCATCGATCCTTATCAAAGACAAAATATGCAGTTTCAATTTAATTCGACTTTTTCAAATAGGTCACAATCACGTTCAAAGATTCCGCTACGTACTGACTAATAAAAGCGTGTTAAATACATCTATTCCGCTTGGTAATTACAGACATTAACAAGTTTAAATAAACAAACTCTCTAGGTATTTAGCATAAATAAAATATATAAAACAAATACGGCTCCTGATTTAAAATAAATCAGGATAACATATCAGTTGCTAATGACTGAATTATTCAATCAGTGAAACTGTATCAGGTAAGCGATTTAAGTGCCCAAATGAACAACACGATAGAGCCAATTAATTTACATTTCGTATAAAAATAAACGCCTAAGTGAATGACGTGAACAAGAAGATGTACATTTCGTATAATTATTTTATCGTGATGTTACATTAATCAGATATCGACGAGTTATATCGATCAGGTATTAAGTTAATCGGAGTCTATTAGAATTCTATTTATTTTTCTAAAACATAACTGTTTTGCTGTCGGATCTCTGGTTGCATATAAATACACGCAATTTCTTTAGACCCATTGATATTTTATTACGCTAGGCTCCAAGCGGGTTGAAAACTTCACTATCTGTAATAAATATCTCTTAGATATGCAGGTAAAATCTGTGATTTGTTCCACTTTCACGTCGTAATTATTTAACTAATAATGGTGCCAGAGAGAGATAAGCTACTTACTCAAAATTTGAGGCAAAATCTTTGTTTTCAGACTTTCGCTTACGAACTAGCTGTAAATAATTAAATAAATGCTAGAAACCCCTTTCTGTACTAATGTTAATAGATGTTACCGATAGCTTTCAGATTGATTTGATACTATGAATACTGAAACTAGCAAGACGGATTACGAAACACTCAAGTTTGAAATTGCAACATCAGTATTCTATCTTAGACTGTCGATGTAAAACGCGTGTAACGAAGTAACTGTGTATAAACACATATTGTGGCAGACTAGACAGATTACATGAGTAAGTAAATGTCATTTGCTGTATTATCGATGAGAATTCATTATATTTTATATTATAATTTCATGGCGGTCGTTATTAAAACACTAGAAGATCTTAGGGCTTTACCCATAAGAGAAATCGACATCCATTTTTGGGTTCCGTACCTCAAAAGGAATAAACGGAACCTTATAGGATCACTTTGTTGTCCGTCTGTCTGTCTGTTAAGACCTTTTTTCTCAGGAACACGGGAAGGTATCAAGCTGAAATTAATATCGAATACTCATGTCTACTGTTACTCTTGAGCTGTAAAAAATCAAACTTCTAAGCCAACGCAATCAAAAGATACAGCCGTTTATGCCGCAAATTTTCGACACTCGCAAGGAAATCAAAACCTACATGGTACTTCCCTTAAACCCAGAATCTTGAAATTTGGTACGAAGCAACGTCTTATAGCACAGATAAAGAAAAAATTGCTAAAAACATAAATTTTTAGCTAAATCACATTATAAAAATATTTTTAATAATTTTAAACACCCCTTTCCTCATGAACACGTAGTGGTATTTTATTGAACTTCATATCAAATACTCAGGTCTATAATACCTTTAAGTGGTAACGAAATCAAACTTCTATGTCAACGCAATCAAAAGAAACTGCAATTTAAGCCGCATATTTTGAAACTCGCAACTACTCGCAAGGGAATCAAAATCTAAAGGATACTTCCAGTTGACCTTGAATCTTGAATTGGCATGAAGCAACGTTTTATAGCACACATAAAGTAAAAATTCCGAAAACCTTAAATTTTTAGTTGCATCACATAATAAATTAAAAATACCATAATTTTTTAACAATAAATAAAAATACCATTACTTTTACTTATATATCTAAAGGTTTGTACGGAACCCTAGGTGCGCGAGTCCGACTCACACTTGGCCGGTTTTTTAAATAGAACACCATCGCTAAGGACTAATCCTTATATTGCTGGGGACTTCACAATCATATAATTTTACGGTCATAAAGTTCACCCATCACACAAAGAGTTGTTCTGTGTGGGTATCTTACCCACAATAATCGAGCGAAGGGGCGGTATCCAAACCACTCGAGTGGACTTTATATCTCCAAAAACACCGAGGTACTCACAACGTACTTTATACCACTTCTATAGCCTATTCACAATGCCGTACCTCTCCCGTCTTCTGATAAATAAAACGTTAGTAAAAAAAATGTCGTTCCATAAATCATATTATCAATCGTCGCACTAACGTTTGCTTCGCTCAAGAATTTGCGATTTAATAATCAAGATCAAAAGAATTGGTTACTTTGAACTGATGTGCATTTATACCATAATATAAACATATGTAACAAGTTGTTATATTGTTGGATGGGTTACAAGCACTAATCATTTTACAGGGGTGTTCAATTTTATGAAACTTGCACAATTAAAGTTTATGGTCCTAATTATGATATGTCTTATATAACGTGTATTTGAAGATCATAGGCACTCAATTTTCACAAGCAGGGATAGCCTTTTTTTTAATGTACCTAACCGCACACCCCGTCGTTCGGGCCAATGAATAGGGCAGTGTGGCCTCACCCACTATAACCTAGATATACCAATAACTACAAATATGGTGGTAACAAGTTCGATCCCCAAAAAAAAGGGTTGAGAAAAAGCTGAATCAGATTTCTAAATCTAGTTCAGATAGCTGATTTCTTTTTACATTTTTTAGTTCTTCCAAGGGAATAAGTAATATTATATAGCTGCCTAGTTCTTAGACACTCGTCTTCTCGACACCGAGAGAAATTGGAATTTTGTGTATTCCTTTTCATTCGCTGAGAAACCGTCCACATAAGTCCATTCATCCTTAGTCTGGAGTCCAATAGGTAAATGACATTGTTTATTGGCACAAGTAAATAAAGTAATAGTAGGTGTTAAAAACTCGTCCAGAGTTTACATAACAAGGGCGTTCCAATTTCTCAGTTGCATGACTTCACTGCTACATAGTACAGTACGTCACATACAGTGCAATTTGGCATATTTAAAAAAAAACAAAAAATGTAATGCTTAGGATTGTATAATGCACTTAGATTGTATATTGTGAACTTTAAACTTACTAAGAAAAATAAGCGTCGTAGTTTTAGTAATCCTACTTACTAGCTTTTGCTATGGCGTAGCTGCTAATTTTACTAGTCTTCTAAATTCGAACTTCTTAAATCCCATTAACTAAGATATTTCAAATATAATGTATTTTTTTTACTTTAACATTGGATTTCAAATATGATACTTATCTTCATGCAATTGCCTCTGTGGTGCAGCGGTAGTGTGACCGACTGCTGATGAGGTCTTGAGTTCCTCGGGACGGGCAGTGTTTATTGAGCTTTTTCGTTAAAACAAATATTCTCAATAGCAGCCCGGAGTTTGGAAATGTGCCCGGTAGACGGCAATATTCTCAACCCCTATTACGTGGGACTTAAACATAGCTGGCGAACCGTGGGTCATTAATACACTTCTGCCTACTCCTTTGGGGAATACAGGCGTGATGCTATATTTTAAATCTTTTTCATTACATCATAGTTTTGAATTAAATTCATAATGAAGCGATATGTGTAATAGACTGTTGGTCCTGCAAAGTTTTTACCTTAACCATACAGCA
The DNA here is from genome assembly GCA_948253155.1 of Leucoma salicis. Classification (NCBI taxonomy): domain Eukaryota; kingdom Metazoa; phylum Arthropoda; class Insecta; order Lepidoptera; family Erebidae; genus Leucoma; species Leucoma salicis. The sequence goes on from OX411803.1 coordinate 27,259,719, forward strand.
GTATATAGACTGGTATATTTCGTCATTAATATACGGCGCCATGGTATGGCGTCAAAATTGGGATTATTACACAAAAATTAAACGATAAGTATAGTGTTACCTACACAACTTCTAATAACAAAGCAATAAGATTGCTCCTGTGTCATCTAAGTACTACGCCTGAGGGAGAGTGACAAAGAAACGCCTGCAAACGCTGACTACCTAGTCTCACGCCAGACTTAACATATCAAAAATTCCTTTCTCATTCCTTTAAGGATACGAGTTATTCAAATATATTTATATGTACCCAGTTTAAATTATTTACCTATACGAGTATATATCTAGTTTTAACTAAATTAAAAGCTTATATGATGTCAACGCAACACGCAGACGGTGGCATTGCATACAAACCTTAGTGGTTTTGGAAATGCCATTTTATAAAGTACACCATAATTGTTTTTGATAAACAAATGAAAAAAAAATTGCAAATATGCTTTATAGGTATAATATAACTAGGTAGTTACCTTATTATAAATTTTATCATGGATATTTTTTAGGAAGTATTCCTGTTCTTATCTTACTCACAAAGGAAACAATGCGGTGCTAATACATAAATAAAACTACTCATTTTAATCTATACACTTATTTAAAGTAACATACCGCCTTTTCTTATCGTGAATATTTTGCAATGAAAATTATTAAAGTATTAATATCGCTATTAAAAAATAGGAGTAGGCAGTAGAAGGGTGTAAATTTAGGGTTGTATGTATTTTTGACTTTTTTTTTTATTGCATGTAGTTGCAGACGAGCCACGGCCCATCTGATGGTAAATGGTAACCGTCGCTCATGGACTCAACTATACCGAAAGTATTGTCAAGCCGCTGCTCACCATTTCATTTCACCGATATGAAATGAAAGAATAAAAGGCTATCTCTTGCTACAGCCAAAACGCAACGATGTGCTTCATGGCCGGTCACAAGGGAGATGGTGGCACCAACCCGCTCGGGCCCGATACCAAGTGAGTAGGACTCCCACTTGGTACCTAGCCCTACTACCGGTCATGCAATTGATGATAACTGCCTACTTCCATCAGTCGCCTCATACGACACCCGTGGGAACAAATGGGGGGGGGGGTGTATTCTTAGTCCGTCACCACACGGACAAAAATCATAAAAAAATTAAGATCAAAAATTGTATAAAAAATAATTTTTTGGCGTGGACCATCCTTATCACTTAGGGGTATGAAAAATAATTGACATCCTATTCTCAGACCTACTGAATACCAAATTTCATAAGAATCGGTGAAGCCGTTTCGGAGGAGAATGGCGACAAACACTGTGACACTAGAATTTTATATATTAGAAAAGATAAAAAGTGTTATGTTAGAATGTACACGGTGTATTTCAGTATTTATGTAGTTCAGAAAATATAGAGTGTTTTTTACATGTACAATACCTATTATATCCGGCTGTTGATCAAGAACAGCCTCCAAGTTTCTGGAGGCTTTTCGTGCTCAGAAGACAGAAATAGACCTGCTACACTACGACTACACGCGGAATTTCTTGCTGTCACAGTGCTATTGTATACTTAATACTCTTGGTTGACTCTTGGGTGTCTCCTGAAATGGGCTAATGTCCTATCTATAATATCTACCCATTATCGGATATAATTCTCCAACTCAAGGGATCTACACTGTAGTTTTCCAAGTCAGTCATAAGCGGGTTTGCAATCTATATATGTATCGAAATTCAAGAGGGATTCCCGTGACGTGTTTAAGCGATAAATTGCATGTATTTCTTTTTTTATACTATATGAGAGGCAAACGGCCCATCTGATGGTAAGAGATTACCGTAGTATAGGCGCTAGCAACATCAGAGGCATTATTCGCGCGTCGCCGTCTCCAAGGAAGGGGTAGGAGGTAGAAAGTATGAGAAGGATAATAAGGAGAGGATAGGGAGGAGGTTTGGGCCTCCGGCGCTCTCACTCACATTACGAAACACAAAGGTTTTTTTGTGAGACGGTGGTATTTCCCCGGTCGTGCCGGCCCATTTGTGCTGAGATAAGCAAAGCTCTACCACTGGAACACACGAACATAATTTTTGAAATGTCATAAAGTACAGAAACAGGGCTTAAATGTAGGATTAAAAACCAACCATTTTAGATTAGATACCTATCTTATAGAATCACTGTGATGCTGTCATAAAATAGTTGGCCGTAGAATTGAATTTGATTGAAATTCAAATGAAGAATCGGATTTTAAATCGAAATGGACTAATATAGGTTTCAATGCTTGACTTAGGCTTCTCCCACTTCCGCCCCCTCTTTTTTCTGCTTTCTCCGAATGGCATATACACAATAAAATTTTAAATTACTCGTATATAACAAGCATTTGACAGTGAAGTAAGTGCTAAGGGCGCGAGGACATACATAAATTCATATTGTAATGGTCAGATCGTGTCGTCAGAATGAAGCTTTTTCCAAGGATTGCGGTCCATTGTTATTCATGGCCTGTATCCAAGGATCAGTCGGCAACGAATTTTAACAGGACAATAATATCGCCACATATATTTTGCGTGTCTGATAAGTGGAAGAACGCGAGCGTTAGATGTAAAGTAAACGTTATTATTATTCGGCCGGTATTCTTACTAACATCTTCATATATTTACACATAGGGTAGTCAGATAGTTCTGACACAACCCAACTAAGGAGTCTACTAGCGACCTCAGAACAAAGCCGTAGATATTTTACTCAGGACTCTGACAACCTGTACTGCCTACCAAAATGCTATTTGACTGCTGGGACCCACTATTTAACATGCATCCAAAGCACACAGGATGTCAGGTATCCACAAATAGGTAACACTGTTGGTCACACATCAGATGCCAGCCGAGCGAAAGTTGCTTAACCCTTCCAAACGTTTGAACTGCAAGTACACAACTAGGCTACGACCGAGTATAAGTATAAGAAGCGTTAGTAGTAATAAAATAAAGAAATTTGTATCACTGTTTAAAAAAATATTATACTAGATGCTATATGCGACTTCGTCCGTGTAAAATCTGTTATTTTCTTTTTTTGACAGACAGACACATAAAAACTTAATAAATTAGTCTTTCCTTTATACTTTCATATTCAATAGAAAGCACTGAATTTTTATTTGTATATATATTATCTAATTATTATATTATTTTTAATTTCATAATAATTGCAGTCACACACAATAAATAGGTATGCTTTTCATCCATCCTTTTAAGGATATAAATGTGAGAAGTCTATACATATCGAGAGTGGTATGAAGGTAATTAGAATCCTTATAAGCAAAGCACTTTTACTACTAACTCCTTAAACTCCAGGCAAATGTCCTTTAAGCATTGGCAGAACTTATTAAACACGCATTACCGATACTCTGGTATCTTGATACTGCTGAGAGACAGCCACCCGATTAACCTCGTCTGCCAATATTTGCAATAAATCAATACAAAATGGCACTTACTATTACAACAAATTATATCTATCAGGCCAATTATATCTTAGGCCGTGTGGGGCCGGCTCTAGAATTTTCCCACCCCTCTCCACCCATGGGAGTCGTAAGAGCCGACTGAGGGATTACCGGGGGAGTGGGCAGCAGCACTCCCTCGAGTATTAACAACATCCACTGCGATCGCCAACCCGCCTGCCAAGCGTGGCGATTACGGCACTATTCCCCCATATGAGCGCACAGGACCGCTCACTGTGGCGTTCCCATGGGGAGGCCTATGTCCAGCAGTGAACGTTAAAAGGCTGTTGGAAAGAAAAAAAAAATCTCTATCAAAAGCCGTAATTTGAATGGAATAAAACGGGTAACATTGTAAGATTTCCGTTAAACGAGCCAACCATACAGTACCACGCAGACTGTTAAACAAAATGGTCACTCACATTGTTATTCTTAGATAAATCGTCGTCAATTTTAAATAATAACTAGCCTTTGCCTGGGGCTCCACCGCAGCCTAAATCTAGCTTTTAGGTTATATCTCAGTAGCGGTATACCGTTTTAAGTCTAATCAAGAGCTATCAAATAAAAAAGTTGCCAAAATCCTGTTCAGTAGTTTTTGCGTGATGCGTGAACGAACAAACAGATAAACCGACAAACAGACAAATAAAATAAAATAAAAATTGTTTTGTGTTAAGAAACACCTATATAGCCTAATATAGTAATTTTTTCTCAAATATCTTAAATGTACCGACACAGCTCTGTTACAGCTTTATAATAGTACCTATACAGATAAGAGACGAAGCAAGTCGAAATCTTTAGACGAAATTTACGTGTATAATTATACCTATGTATTACATACCTGGTTCAATGAACATGTATAAAAAAATAGAAGTATGTGCTAAAGTAGTTTTGATTAAAGTTTCTTGACAATTTCGATTAGTTTGTCGTGAGCAATCAGGATCAATCAATGTGGCGGTCATCCCGTACTAACTAGTGGCGCTAAGAGGGGTTCCTTGTCCGCGCCGAGCTTTTCCGCCGCCCGTCATCTCTTCATATTGAGATTGATGTTAGAACCGAGCCGAGAATCGTTCTCGAATGGAATACTAAGAGGACAAAACGGCGGACCATTCTTCCCCAATTAGTCTCCGATCCGGGGGTTTTGTCTAACAGTCAGCCACGTCGCGACACTACGCCGCATACTAAATCAACTTCATAATTTTTCATATAAAGCTTCCTCAGATTAAAACGGCAGAAGTTTTCGTGTTAAGTACTGTTTTAATTTTTACAGACCAGATTTTTCGTTTTAACTATCATATTTTGTCCAAAACTTTTTGACGATGAGTAAAACTGTACCTAATAGTGCCACACGCAAGCCAAAAGGTTTATGTGGTACTATATAATCATATTTTTTATTTGTACTTTTTTTTACTGGTAAATAAATAAAAACAGCATTTTGCGTATTAATAGTTGTATATTAGTTAACAGTAGTTTTGTAATTGCATTTAATCTGATATGAAGTTGATTAGCTCATAACAATAATTTCACCTCATATAGGAAACTATTAATAATTTCACCTCATATAGGAAACTATTTTTTTAAATGTAGCACTTAACTAAAATGACAAAAAGGAAATTTTAACGAAGTACATGAAAAATTAGCATAGCTTTCAAGCAGAGCGTTAACAAGCCCTCTTACCACTTTCCGTACAATAAGCATGAACCAAATAACTCGTTTATGCTATAATAAAACATGTGCGGACCGTAAGCGTTTTGTTGAATTTACATCACTTTGCAAACTACTTAACTACTTTACTCAGCGGTGAAATAAAAATAACGGCCATTTTGTACTTAATCAAAGAGGTGACTTTTTATTACTGATAATGGCAGAGGAGCAAGCGGCTTACCTGATGGTAAGTAGTGACCGTTGCTTATAGACTTTGGTAATACCAGGGGATTGACAGGCCGCCACCTACTATATGACATCAAATCCCCTAAGTATCATTCCTCTTCATCACGGTTATTTTTATAGATAGAATATAATAATTAAATTAATAACAATATCGCATCTGATACTGCTCTTTTCTATAATAAATATTGCTTTAATTTTGTTAAGTCCTCCCTTGTTGCAGTTGTTATTTTTTTATAAAATTGCGTAGCGCACTGATTGATCAATGTAATCCCTTCGACTTCATTAGATCGGCGAGCAAGCTTGTTTTGCTAGGTAACGGCGATTTAAAATCGATACTTATATTATATTTTTTTATAGAAAGGTACTATCTAACATCACGTTATAACCCCTAGGATTGACGTATTAGGGGTGGTTATACCAGTGATTGAAAATTAATATACGGTGAAAACCGCGTGTTACAATTAGCCTATTTGAAAAAAATAATTGAACAGATGCAATTAATGCCGGATCTGAGCAACTGTCTTGATATCAGGTACTAAATATTTCCAAGATCTGCAATGCACAGACATCGGCCTGTTACAATTTCATTATATGTATAGATTGTAGATTACTTTTATCTAAATATTGTTAAAAAAGATTTAGTATTATACAACTAATTAAAAAGTTAAGGAAATTATCATAACTTAATACCATAAAAAATATTCTTTTCATTTTCTTAAGGATAATTAAATCTCAATATGTAATAGTCTCCTGTCATATCTTCAACAAACCAATCGCTAAGTCTATTACAGAAGATGGCACAGAACGCTGTCTGGCCGATGCCTCGGACATGAAACGCCTACACATATAATTCACATTACTAAGCTTACAAACGTGTGTGGGTTGCCTGAGAACTCAATAATTGACCACGAGGTATCTTATTTCACTAGCGAAGTCCGTTTAATATGAACTTAGAACTAACCTTCTTGGAAACGTGTGACGTAGGAGTAAGACTGATAAAGGAACATTCTAAAGATAAAATTCAAAAAAGACTATATGTCACTTAGCTTCAGATAAAGTATAATATTTTGTTTCGATTATATCTTTTGGGCTTCCAAGATACCCGTGAAATACCGCTAAAGTAATGTGAAAAGGTACACGGAAGTTTACTATAAACAAAAAAAATCCATATGCATATTCCTGTACAAATCTGTGACTTCTTATAACACATGTAACGGGACAATACGCGCATTCTACCTATCAAAAGGCTATCATTTTGCCTAACCTCGACATTTCAACTGAGTTGCACCAGCCGAGTAGACCCTCGTCTACGCATTACCACCCCATTTTGATAAGTATAATCCCATCAAAAACAAATGTGAAAGGAGAGCCAAGTTCAATGTGAATTTGATGTCTATTTAGGAATTATTGACTCAAATACAGCCCTTGTCTAATTCTTTGTCTCTTTCTTTCTGTCTGTGCGTCCTTTTACAACTCAAGATCACTTCACCGATCTAAATAAAAAATGGTGTGTAGTAAGAGCATGCACCTAATAGAAGACCATCATGATAGGCTGTATATAAATCTTATAGTTCAAGATCTGGGATCTTCAATCACAAAATTTTGGTTCCTCCGCTGTGCAACAAAAATTTACAAGATCCAGTTGTGTAAGTGTGTACTATGTAATATACGCATATCCACTAACTTGAAACGATATACAATTTCCAGGTTTAAGATGAAAAATTACGTAAAATTATTTTAAATGCTACGCAGAATATTTTAACACAATGTGTGAAAATATGAAATTGAAAATAACAGTCACGAGATTTTCGATTTCACATCTTCAGACTTTGTGTAAATGTGCTAAGCATGTCAAAAAAATTATTAAATATCAAAATACGCCGCATATTATTAATAAAAAAGCCTATAGTAAATTAACAAAACACTAGGTAAAGCCTCAGTCAGGTCAGTGGGCCACCAACACAGGCAGAGAGATGCCACACGACGGGTTTATTTTGGGCGAGGTCTCCCCTACCCCTTGGAGATGGCGACACGTGGGTAATGTGTTGTTAACCTCTATAAACTACGGTAACCACTTACCATCAGGTGGTCTGCATGCTTGTTTGCCACCCTAGTAGTATAAAAAGACATGCCTTAGCGCTGGCCAATACCGCAGCAGGCAGATCATTCCAGATCTTTCACGTACGTGGTAGAAAAGAGGGCTAAAATCGAACCGTCCTAAACGAAATCGTTTCCTGCTGATACGGATAAAGCCTACTACGACGTCCCGTGATACGATGTGATTGATACCAACATCGCCGAGGGGGTTCTCAGAGCACTCCCCATTAAATAGTGATGAGCACATAGAGCGACCTAATGTCGCTCCACTGCCCCAAAGACTGATTCCAGCCCCCCGTGCGTCAAGTTGGTCGAGCTTGATTTGGCGCGCCTACTCGGAAAATTAAGGAGAACTCGACATGAGGTGATATCTTGATGCCGAGGATATAATAGCTCCCGAACCAATCTGCAGTGTATGCTGAATCTCTTCGTATGTAATTCGCATGTTTTCTTGCATTACATTTTTTACTGCCAGCCATTGATATCTGCCAGCACACTTTCTTCCGTGACAGCCGTCGTAGGATGACCACTCCTTTGTTCATCGCCCAAAGTAAGGCGACCGCGCTTGAACTCGCTATGCCAATGGTAGATGGTTGCTTTTGAAGGTCCTTCATCCATGAAATCCATTTGAAGTCGATCAAATGACTCATCAAGTTTTAGGCCACATTTAAAATCGTAGAAAATCATCGCACGAAAATGTTCTCGATGGTTAGACGGAATCTCATATCTCACAATCGACATCGTATCGTTAAATGAGACTTCTGAGACACGATAACTTAATTAGGCTCTTGAAAAAACGTGGAGGGAAATTCGAACAACGGTATTTTTACTTTTAAGTAACCAAATTTTTCGAAATTATTACAAGTGCACAAAAAACATTTTTTTCGCAAAACTTTGTGCTTGGCCTGGTATATCTACCGGTAGGTTCTCTAAGGAGGTCATGATTTAAAAATAAATATCTTTGGAAAGCACAGTACGGTGATAATTTCTATTTTTTTATTTTGTTCTAAGCGGGGAACAGGAAGTAACGAAAGCCAAATGTTTATGGTTAAAAGGTTGAGTGTATAAACATTATCTCTTTCCATCAATAATTTACTTACTAAGTACTTATTGATGTAGCGCTTGTCGTTTTCGTCTGTCGTGCGTTGCAATGTAACAATGTTAAAAATACATCACAATCTTAAATCTCGCTAAAACCGCTAAAACGAAAAAGAGCTTATACAATATTCGTTTCGCACTTATCAGAATGTTTAATGTTCGATATAGGTAACAATATTATTTCTAATTTTTTATATGTTCACAATAATCGTCTAAGAATTCTATTGTTTTTAAACTCAAAACCAATGCCGTATCAAAATAGTCTGAAGTAATATCCCAAGTCTTTATTATGCCCTATGTGTAGGGGTCGAAATTCTAGTTGTAGGTACTATACAAATCTGTGAGCTGTGTCTGTCATTTAACAAATGTAGATAAGAGAATGAATATACGTGTATGACTTACTAACTCCGATTCTGCCATCCTCTCATATTTTTCTGACTGTTTTCATGTCCTTTTATAGCTCAAGACCGGCTTGTATGATTGGATGGTGGATGGATGGATGAAAATTAGTGTGTTTATTATGTATTTTTGTTTGATAACCGTTGATTAAAATTAAAAATTGCTATACATTTTATCTCGCTTCTATATCGGGAACTTGGGATATTACCAAAAAAGTAGCATTACCTACGGTAGAGCTGCGGGTAAAGTCTAGTTTCCTATAATACTACTGAATTATTATAAACATGCATGAGTCGCAGAACGCAACATAAGTGTTTAAATTATTTAGCGACAACATAAATTGATGATTATGATTTGTGAACGTTTATTAGTTCAATGAGTGACAAGGGAATATATTAGTCACCAAATGACATTTTGGACGCAAGTTAGAGAATATAACGGATATATAAATAGGTCATTTATTTCAAAACTGTATAGTGTGGGACGGGTGTGTAGTGGGAGTGATATATGAAGCCTGGATAGACCAAGGATAGCTTCGTAGTAGGGGTACATTATGAGTAATAGTAATACGTCTACTTACGCGAATCTGCAGTTGCGATTCAAATTTGGTCGGTAGATGTTTTATTTGTGTTGTTCCCCCTACCTAATTTTCAGCCAGCTAGTTCGGTCTACAATTCGGTCTTCATGGTATCATTTGTTATATGTATACTATTATAATTTGTAACATATTTTTGTATTTATTCCTGTTAATTAACGTTATAATATTATAAAGTTTTGTGTTATTTCCTGTTTATCTCTTATAATATTATTACCTTTCGTCCCAATTGTTAGGACATACCTACTACTATGTCAAGAAAGTACCGGGAAAAGATCAATAATACACAAAAATTTTGTTATTCATCCATATTTATTATATCACCTTCAAAGTATGCTCCTTCAGAAACGGTAGACTTACGCCAACGAATAATCCAGTCATCAAAACATTTTTTAAACGCTGTTTCCGGAAATGAGTTAAGTTCTTGCCGCAAATTCTCCTTTATTTCTTTTACCGATTGAAAACGAAGTGGTAATTTGAGTTTAGGAAAAAGAAAGAAGTCGGCTGTAGCCATATCTGGTGAATATGGTGGTTGCTCGAATGTATTTGTTGAGTTGAAAAATTCATTCACAATGATGGCCTTGTGCTAAGGCGCACTATCGTGGTGCAAAATCCAAGAATTTTCTTTGCACAAATCTGGCCTTTTTCATCGAATTTGCTCTCTTAAACACCGCATAATGCTCAAGTCGCCACTCCGAAGCTTGTTGACTAGTTTGCATGTCAAACTCGTAAACCCACGTATCGTCAACAGTAACAATGCGTTTCATGAATGTTGGATCGGAATTGACTCGTTCTAGCATGTCCTCAGCGACTCAGCCACTATTTCCTTCACTTTTACAATGTTAACTTCAGTTGCAGACGTTGATGGCCTACCAGAGCGAGGCAAATCTTCCATCATATCTCGACCGCTTTTAAACGCTTTGTATCACTCATAAGCACGTGTTTTTGATAAAGTCTATTCACCATAAGCCTTGTAACATTTTCAGTGACTCCGAACACGAAATTCCATTGGCGATGCAAAATTTAAGACAAACTCTTTGTTCGATGTTATTATCCATTATGAAATTCGCAATACACGCTAGATATGATATAACTAAAAACAGCACTGTATTTAATATAAATAACAGATGCAACTCAAACTCCGCGCCAACATGAATAACAGTTGTGCCAATCTAACAACAACAAAAAAAACAAAAATTCTAATTTGGAACCATAAACAAATCATCCATTCCCAATACTTTCTTGACTGAATGTAGTTTTTTTTATAAAATGTTTTTTTTTATAAAAGCCAAGGATTATTGTTTCTATTAGCTTTATTCGTTTTTAAGAGATACATCTATACAGATAAACTTAAAAGCAAAGCACGTCAATATATAGCTACTATGTAAAAATGAAGAAAATAGATTGTTTCTCACTGAAAGAAAAAAAGTGCAGGAACTTTTTTTGTCTTTGCATATTTAATACTTGAAGTAATCTTTACTTGTATTGTAAAATTTTAGGTAGATTTACTCGGAAATGCTATTAAAGTTTTATTTGTAATGGAAGTAAAATTTACTTCAAAAATGTATTAAATCGTCTCCTGCTTAATATACACTACCTACACAATGAAAGTACCTACTATTGATTTTCTATATATTGATATCAATAGAATTAATATGGAACCATCTGAGAACCATACTGAGCCCAATGAGAAATTAATAATAAAAATTATAAACAGAAAAGTTATAAACCCAAATAACCCTGAGTATTATTATAAAATAGTTATAAACCTGAGTTGAGTATGCAAAAAGGAGCATGAGAGTAAAATCAATGCGGTCGAAATGCAATCTCTGCGGAGAATCTGTGGAGTGCGGCTGACTGACCGCATTCGTAACGACGACTTAAGAGAGCCAGTAGGTATGAAAGAGAGTATGCGAACATGTGGAAAGAATGCCGGACGAGTGACTAGTTAAGAAGATATACAATGCGAAAGTGGAATGAAGTAGGTACAGGGGGAGACCGAGACTCACTGCGAAAGTGGAATGAAGTAGGTACAGGGGGAGACCGAGACTCACCTACCTAGATCAAATTGGTCATGTATTGAATAAAGGTGGAGTCAGGAGTCTACGAAACCGGCGAGCGTTTATGACGAGAGTTATGAATATTCAGGAAGCGAGAGATGTATGCAAGAATAGAACCTTTTAGCACTCTGTTCTCTCTGCCTACCCTGCATGAGAAATAGCGTTATGATAAGTAGTAGTACAAGCCCAGGCATAAACTTATACACATAATTATAGAGACTTCGCTCTCCTTTTTTAAGTCAATTAAAAAGGCGTGTTTTACTCTATAAAACTTTATTGTATCACATTCATCCAGTTTGCCTGTTATCGGCAAAAGTTTAATTTAACTTGAAGTTTATATTTGTTTTGAACTAAACTAGAATAATATTATAATGTACCTGTATGCGTGTGTTTAAAAGTGGATTTTACATTCTGAAGTTGTTTAATGATGTATCTGAACGATTAGTTAATATTCCCAACTAACACTTTCGAGAATATCCTAAAAAAGTATTTAAATATTGGTTAAATACAGACACACTATTTAACTAGCAGCACTAACCCTATCAAATTTTATTTATAAGTTCACATATGGCGGCTTGGTTTAAATACTAGCCTCCTGTCCGAGTCATGTGGGTTCGATTCCCACACAAGACAACACTTTCTGCGTGATCCACAAATGGTTGTTCTGAGTCTGAGTGTACTTTGTGTCAGTGAAATTGTATGTTTGTAAAGCCTCCCCCCGGTACAAGGATTATTCCTTAGAGCAGGGTCTTGTCTATAAAAAAAAAAGTTGTGTCTACTATATACTACTAATAGCTTTTAGGATTCAGAAAACGATAATTCCTTTAATTTCAAAAGTGACCTTTAAAAGTAACAGTAGCTAAACCCCTAACATCTCCAGCGTTACAACGTGTTCTTTTCAAAAGGAGAAGATGTGACAGCTTAGCTTAGCTTTTAGCTTAGCTGTATCTAGTTGCTTAAACCATTAGAGGCAGTTAGCAGTTATCGTCTTGGGTCTGATCTATATGCGCCACGGGGTACATTGATTCCAAATTGGTGACGTGGTTCACTACCCATCACATAGCGTTGCCACCCACTTCTCGGCCCGGAAAGCCGTTTTATGACGTGGTGGATCGTTTTATATGGGAAACAGGCGTGGTTCTATCTATGTACGTATGTATTCATTGATATGTTAAAGTCCATTAGAATAAGGGTAGTATCTCTAACCAGAATACGTTATAAGCTTGAACTGCCAGGCGAATGTATTTTAACTAATGTACTCGTTACATTAGTTATTTTACCTAATGTACTCGTAATAAATAACAAAAAAAATACATTTCCGTTTGAATGAATAATTAATAAAATTTGATGTGTTCGTATTCTTGAATATAATCATAATTCGACATACATATTTCATAATTGACTGCTTCGCTATCTAAGTGATTATAATAGATAGATGTTCGAATACCTTGGTTTTCCAGCGGTATTTCTGTGATTTACAAAAAATTCTTGTGTATAATTTCTATTCGTTAATTGTTATTGGAAAGTCTTTTAAAAAAATTTAACCTCTTATCTCAATTTAGTTATTATCTACTTTAAAAAGTCATGTTTGAAAATACTGAAATAGTTATATTCTATAAAAAAAAATTGATTTTCACACAACGTCCTCTGGTCCCAAACTTAGCTTAACGCTTGTGCAATGGGTACCAGATTACGGATATAATACATATATTACTTTTTTTGTATACATACATATATAATAGATAGAAAACACCCAGATGCAGTACAAATATCTGTGTTCATCACACAAATAATTATCCTGAGTGGGATTCGAACCCATGATAAATATATTAATAAAAACTAGACGTCGCGTGACGTCTACCAGATGTGAAATAATCGAAATTATTTTTTAGAAATAAAATTATCATAACTTGACAAAGTACTCCTCAAGACGAATGAAACGAGTATATACTCGATAGGGTTGCGTCGTTTCATTACAGAGTTACTGTGACCACCTTCCAGCTCTATCGTCAGACCCTGGATACCGTCTAAAGACAAAGTACTCGTCAATACAAATCATTCGTGCCCAAGGAGTTCCTATGGCCGCTTTCTAGCTCCATCATCAGACCATAGATACCATCTAAAGACAAAGTACTCGTCAAGATGAATCAAACGATTCCAAACTCGATGGGATTGCGTCGTTTCATAACAGAGTACTAGTTCCGATGTCCACCTTCCAGCTCCATCATCAGATCAGCTCCATGTCATCATAATGTTGCATTGTCACGCGATATACATATGCGTGTAAAATTTCAGCTCAATCGGAAACCGGGAAGTGTGTCAAATTTAACTTGCAAGATTTGAACGGGACAAGGAATATCGCGCCGCCATGCTAATAGCCGATTTTACCCTCCCTCCGCATTAGATGTTTTACATCAATAAATGAGTATTATAGTTGCGTAAGATCGCCATAGCTTTTGACTTGTACAATTGCATTACTCATAGAATTGAATTAGCTGAGAGCCAATCGGCCGCCACTGAGACGTTTTTGCATAGACGTTTAAAATGAATTAAACGAAATTGTTTATTTGTAGCAATTGGCTTACGAAATATGGTGCTTATATTAAAACACTCCAAAATAAATTGACGATGACACATTGTATATGAACTCGCATTTGATTCTATTGTTACAATTGAATTCATTCTCGCAGAAAGGCTCCCTAGCTTATCGGTTAGTAGTAGGTATGCGTCATTCGTTCAATACTTTTATATGAAACATAATGTACCCATCAATATGTTATACACACATAGCATCACGCCTGTATTCCCCGAAGGAGTAGACAGATGTGTATTACCACACCCACGACTCGCCAGCTATGTTTAAGTCCCACGTAATAGGGGGTGAGCCTATTGACGTCTACCGGGCACATTCCCAAACTCCGGGCTACTACTGAGAATTTTTCTTATTTTTTACGAATAATCTCTATAACTCTGCACGACCCGGGGATCGAACCCGAGACCTCATGATCAGCAGTCGCTTACACTACCGCTGCACCACAGAGGCAGTTAAATCAATATGTTATTATTTTCGTGAATGCATAACTTTAGCCCATTTTCTATATCATACAATTTCAGTCTTAAATTCCATACCATTAATCCGAAACATTCCGAAGAACGTCGAGGTCAACGGCCATTAAAAAAAAATTAACTAGTTAGTAAGAGTAAAGTAGTCGAGTTAGTAATTGTAAGATACTTAAAAAAATACTATTTGTGAAATAAATTCGTTATATGAACATTTTGATCTGTATTTTTTTAGCACTTGACATGCTCAGCTACTTTAAAGTACAAATTATTATTTGTGAATGAGGAAAACGTGGTTGGTCCTTAAGACAAATGTGATGAGGAGATTGGGTATGGTTGAAAGGTGGTGCGGTAGCTCAGTGGATTAGAGCACTTCCCCGGATTGCATGGAACGCAGGCTCGATTCCCGCTCGCACTATAGTTTTCTTTTTCCTCATTCACAAATAATAATTTGTCCTTATATGAACTTAGTCCACTAAACTCCACTAGAATTATAGGTACTTACTTAATTTTTTTTAACGTAATATATTAATTGATGAAGTTACCAGTTTTCGTTGAAATCTTCAGTAGCTAATAAAGCTGGTCATAGTTTCAAAATAATTTTATATTACCTGTAACAAAGAAACATATATTTAGTATAAGTATAGGTCATTGCATTTTAAATATAAAGTGGCTGTAAATTTATACATAGGTATTGTACTTCACCGGCGCAGGCGCAAGTAGGTACTTGCACCTCATGCCGCCCTAGCTGAGGCAGCAGGTGGATGGACCGGGGAACGTCCCGCGAAGGTGCCACGCTCCGTGTGTGTCAGTAGACCGTGTGTGTGTGAAGTACCCGAAAGGGTAAGCCGCCGGCGGACCACTGAAGTAGTACACACAGGCGGAGAGACAACACACGGTGGGTTTCTTTAGTGGGTGAGGGTCCCACACTACCCTGTTCGTTGCCCCGAACGACGGGGTGTGCGGTTAGGTAATTTTTTTGCCGCCTGAACAAAAAAAATGTTCACAGTCTTAGTTCATACTTCATATTATGTAGATGAGTTCAAAAGACAAGGAGTGTAACATATTTGTTTTATGACCCGATTAAAATATTTTTTCTCATGTAAACAATTCCCTTAATTTTTCATCTATCTAATGTATAATAAAAAAATAACTCACTGACCTATCAACTAATGCACCAGTAATACAAAATGGAATGATCACTATGGTCAGTGTCGATATTCCCGCTCAACTAGAATGTGGGTTTTTAAGGAAAAAGTGAACAGGTTTTTGCTAAGGCAATGCCATCCGATAACCTATTATACTTCTAGAGTGAGTAAGTATACTCGTATGTATATATTGGTTTTAGTTAAGGACTATTATAATCCCATATTGTTTTTTTTTCTACAGTATGCCACCGGACATAATAAGGAAAAAGCAGGATGAAATTATAAATTTAATAAAATATGAAAAATATGAATTATGAATTTGATGTATACAGAGTTGTACTCGTATTTAAAATATCCGAAATTAAAATAAGTGATACTTCATGTAGGTATTCAAAAGAGAAAGCACGTATATAACTAGTTGAATTACAAACACCGAAAGTTGTAACAGTGTCTCGAGCAAATATTATTTTAAAAAAGAAGGTACAGTCAACTCCATTAAAACTTAGTGTCACTGAGTCTTAACCTTTTCAAAAAGGAAGAGTGCGCCGGCGTCTGCGCAGCGAATGACGAAACCCGGCCCTCGACTATGCGATTGTACATTTGCACAACTCCATGAACGATAAATCCATGCTCACAGTGAGGTAAAATGAATATTTTATATTAATAGCGGTATTAATAGCGGTAGTGTAAGCGACTGCTGATCATGAGATCTCGGGTTCGATCCCCGGGTCGGGAAGAGTTATAGAGATTATTCGTAAAAAATAAGAAAAATTCTCAGTAGTAGCCCGGAGTTTGGGAATGTGCCCGGTAGACGTCAATAGGCTCACCCCCTGTTACGTGGGACTTACACATAGCTGCCTATACCTCTGCCTACCCCTTCGGGGAGTACAAGCGTGATGCTATGTCAATATATTAATTGTCTACTAGCTTCTGCATGTTCATCTCCGTTGATGTTTAGTAGTGGTAGTGCTGATAAAACCGGCATGAATGGGCTGGCTCGATCGGGGAAGTACCATACTCTCACCAAGATTAACGAGAAAAGGTAGGATACTAAAGAGAGGATAGGAAGAATAATAAGGAGAGGATAGGAAGAATAATAAGGAGATAATAGGTAGGATACTAAGGAGAGGATAGGAAGAATAATAAGGAGAGAATAGGTAGGATACTAAGGAGAGGATAGGAAGTATAATAAGGAGAGAATAGGTAGGATACTAAGGAGAGGATAGGAAGAATAATAAGGAGAGAATAGGTAGGATACTAAGGAGAGGATAGGAAGTATAATAAGGAGAGAATAGGTAGGATACTAAGGAGAGGATAGGAAGAATAATAAGGAGAGAATAGGTAGGATACTAAGGAGAGGATAGGAAGTATAATAAGGAGAGAATAGGTAGGATTCTAAGGAGAGGATAGGAAGAATAATAAGGAGAGAATAGGTAGGATACTAAGGAGAGGATAGGAAGAATAATAAGGAGATAATAGGTAGGATACTAAGGAGAGGATAGGAAGAATAATAGAGAGAGAATAGGTAGGATACTAAGGAGAGGATAGGAAGAATAATAAGTAGAGAATAGGTAGGATACTAAGGAGAGGATAGGAAGAATAATAAGGAGAGAATAGGTAGGATACTAAGGAGAGGACAGGAAGAATAATAAGTAGAGAATAGGTAGGATACTAAGGAGAGGATAGGAAGAATAATAAGTAGAGGATAGGTAGGATACTAAGGAGAGGATAGGAAGAATAATAAGGAGAGAATAGGTAGGATACTAAGGAGAGTATAGGAAGAATAATAAGGAGAGAATACGTAGGATACTAAGGAGAGGATAGGAAGAATAATAAGGAGAGAATAGGTAGGATACTAAGGAGAGGATAGGAAGAATAATAAGGAGAGAATAGGTAGGATACTAAGGAGAGTATAGGAAGAATAATAAGGAGAGAATACGTAGGATACTAAGGAGAGGATAGGAAGAATAATAAGGAGAGAATAGGTAGGATACTAAGGAGAGGATAGGAAGAATAATAAGGAGAGAATAGGTAGGATACTAAGGAGAGGATAGGAAGAATAATAAGGAGAGGATAGGTAAGATCCTAACGAGAGGATAGGAAGATTAATAAGGAGAGAATAGGAAGGATACTAAGGAGAGGATAGGAAGAATAATAAGGAGAGAATAGGTAGGATACTAAGGAGAGGATAGGAAGGCTAATAAGAAGAGGATAGGGAGAAGGTTTGGGCCTCCGGCGCTCTCACTCACCATACGAAACACAACGGTAGGTACCGTTGTTACACGCTGATCTTATGTGAGAGGATAGTACTTCCCCAATCGAGCCGGCCAATTCGTGGTGGGATAATGCCCCCGCGTAGTTTAAAAAAACTGCTAAATGAGTTTGATATGTAAATGAAAAACGTGTGAGTAATAAAAACTATCCTATGGAAACTGTTATGTTTTTTTAAACATTAAATCCTAATTATTATAAAGCTTTAACAGAGCTATGTCTGTATATTTAAGATATTTGAGAAAAATGACCGTATTAGGCTATATAGACGTAACTAAACACAAAAAAAAAATTAGATGTTTTGTCTGTTTATATGTTGTCTGTTTGTACGTTCGCGCATCACACAAAAACTACTGAATGGATTCTGATAAAAAAAATATATTTGAGAGGTCTTGGTTAGAATTAAAAAATGGTATAATCTTATCCCGCTACTATATCGGGAACCTTAGATATAACCTAAAACTAGCTTTGCATATTATACATGTATGTTAATCCAGCGGCTTATCCAACAACGAGTACTTACCAGATTATATCCAAATCTGTTTAATCGCTTTGGTGTATTTATTAGAAAAATATCTTAACATCTTCGCAAACCGCTTTTACGAGTATAATATTTGGAGGAATGTCATGATATCGAGGTTTTCATCACTTTTTATAGGCTTTTATTAACGTAGGATTTAGACAATATTGTACCAGAATAACTATATATACTTAGAATAATAACGCTATATAATATAATTAGCTATATAATGTATATACATCCAACAAACGTCGTGGTGCCCAAAAAGACAATAAAAAGCATGTGATTTAAAAACTGGTGATTGAGAATACAAACAAAAAAAGCAATCAATTAAAAATGCCGGCTGAGGTTAACGCTAATTTAATTCTATGTGATATTTAGTATAATTATTACTTCGTACATAATTTTATGCCTTAAGCCATTACAACGCCATTGAGATGTAAAGATTTAGTCATTTGAGTATTAATTTATTCCGCTTTAAACATTACCAAGTATTAGAAGCGAGAAGAAGCGATATGGGCCTTGTATATTTATACCGATACCTCGAGATTTTTTTTAAATATAACTTATTTAATGAATACTTGTTGATGTAAGACATCTGTGGTGAACAAGCAAAGCATAAATATTTTATACTAGCCTTTGCCCGCGGCTCCGCTGTAGTTAAAAGCTAGTTTTCAGATTATATCACAGGTTCCTGATATAGTAGCAGGATAAAAGTTGCTTTAGTCTGCCATTCAGCTGCATCAGGGAGGCGCTCCAGTATCATGGGGTGCCTGCATACCTGAGGCGGCTGGTGGCGGACTATCTTGAGGGCCGCAGCGTTCTCTATGAGAGCCGCATAGGGGACGTTGTGAGGAGACCCATGTCGTGCGGTGTCCCACAGGGTTCGGTTCTAGGGCCGCTCCTGTGGGACATCGGTTACGATGGGTGCTACGCTGTCGGCTCCCCCCCGGGCTGGCGGTCATCTGCTATGCGGATGACACGCTGGTCGTGGCCCGGGGCGGAAACTTCGAGGAAGCGGCGTTCCTGGCCACCTTAGGGACCTCGGAGGTGGTCAGAAGGATCGGGGCGCTGGGGCTTAGGGTGGCCCTGGACAAGTCGGAGGCCCTACTTTTCCATGGGCCCCGACGTCGGCCACCTGCTGGCGCCTCAATCACGGTGGACGGGGTCCAAATTGGGGTGAAGGCCCAGATCAAGTATCTGGGTCTGGTGCTGGATCGGCGGTGGCGCTTTCGCGAGCACTTCCGCCAACTGTCCCCGAGGCTAGTCGGCGCAGCGTCTGCCCTTGCACGGCTTTTGCCGAATATGGGCGGACCCAACAATGCGTGCCGACGGCTTTATGCGGGGGTAGTCCGGTCGATGGCGTATGTAAGGTAAGGTAAGGTGCACCTGTGTGGGCGGGGTGCCTGGACGCGCCGAACAGGGCTCTTCTGTGGAGACCACAAAGAGTCGTCGCGTCCAGGTTCATACGCGGATACCGCACGGTGTCGACGGAAGCGGCCTGCGCGCTGGCCGGAACCCCCCCGTGGGACTTGCAGGCGGAGGTGCTCGCCGAAGTGTATCGGCGGGCATCGCAAGAGCGAGAAGTTGGAGGTCATCCCCCACCCAGGGAGGTGGCCAGGTGGCAGGGTCTTGCCCGCCGAGCTGCCATGACCAGATGGAGGACACGGCTGGAAGCGCCCCGAGCCGGTCTCTGGACCGTAGGGGCGCTCCAGCCTGTGCTGGAGGAGTGGGCGGGGCGACGGTATGGAGTCCTTACCTTCCGACTGGTGCAGGTGCTGTCGGGGCACGGTTGCTTCGGCAGATATCTGCATATAGTCGCAAGGAAGGAAGCGACTCCAGGCTGTCACCGACTGACGAGGACACGGCGCACACGCTCGAGTCATGCCCGGCTTGGGGCGAGCAGCGCCGTGAACTCGTCGCGGCAATAGGGGGGGACCTCTCGCTGCCGAGCCTCGTTAGAGCGATACTTGGCAGCGACAGGAATTGGGCTGCCGTCGCTGCCTTCTGCGACGAGGTCATCTCGCGGAAGGAAACGGCGGAGAGGGCCAGGGAGGCTGATCCTTCCGCAGACCCGAACCGCCGCCAGCGACTGGGGCAGCGCAGGCATGAGTATTTGCGCCTAATGCCGCCCTAGCTGAGGCTGCGGGTGGATGGACCGGGGAACGTCCGCCACCCGCAAGGCCTCCCGCGATGGTGCGATGCTCTGTGTGCGGGTGCGTCGCTCAGTAGAAGGTACCCGAAAGGGTAAACCGCCGGCGGACCACCGAAGGAATGTAACATAGTTCCAGTGGTCCGCCAATAAAGGCGGAGAGACGGCACACGCCGGGTTTATTTAGTGGGTGAGGGCCCCACACTACCCTGTTCGTTGCCCCGAACGACGGGGTGTGCGGTTAGGTACATTTTTACCCGCCTAAAAAAAAAGGGATAAAAGTTGCTTAAAAATCTGTTCAGTAGTTTATGCGCGAACGAACAAACAGACAAAAAATCCAAAAAAATCGTTTTGTGTTTAGACACGCTTATATAGTCACGCCTAATACTGTCATTATTTCTCAATTATCTTAAATGTACAGTCACAGCTCTACATCTTTATAATATTTTATATTTGCTAATTCAAATTCTTTATATTCGAGCCTTTACTTGGTCTGCCGTCGAAAAATTTCGACTTTTCATAATCATGTCCTTATTCTCATAGCGGTAGATACAAGTGCTTCCCAGATTTCGCTTATCTTTCAAGTAAGTCTTCAATAGAAAGCGAGCCCCTGGCTTCTCCGGTGAACAATTCACTGCAGGGATGTGTGCTGTAAGAATTATGAACGCATACCTATACCAATTACGCAACGTTACTTTTTCTAGTCCAACCCACATGACAGATTTTTTTATCTTAAGCCCCTGATGCGACTGCAAATTCATCTTACATAATTTGGGTAAATAATATCTATATTCTCTTTTATTATAGCCACAGCTATACAAAATAGAGCACTTCTCCGGATTGAAAGGGACGCAGGTTTGAATCCCGCTTGCTATAAAGCAAAAAGAGTTTTGCACTTTCAAAAATAATTTGTTCTTTACAATAGCATGTCAAGTGTTAAAATACAGAAAAAATATTTTAAAAATATCGCCATCGAATTTTATTAAATATTGTAATAATGTATATAGATGCATGTGCATGCATCAGATAGAAGGCGTGAGTCGTAAAGACATCTTAAAGCAATTGTGAAGTGGAGATTGGGAGTCACCGTCGGTGGCTGCGATGACTTAGCGGCCTGAGCACTTTCCCGGATCGGAGGGGACGCAGGTTCGAATCCCGCTCGCAATAAAGCTCTTTTTTCTACATTCACAAATAATTTGTTCTTTAATAAGTTTTAATAAGTACATTTCCATATATTTTGGAAAATACAAAAGTGCACGCCTCATAATCTTCAATTTTCACAATAAAATTTATTATTTGATAAGTAACTAATAATCAATAAATCACATAGCGCTGATTTCAAAAAGTACTAATGTGGTTTTCATGTCTTATACGCCATCTAGTGCTAATTTTAAGAAGTACTACATTGGTCTATAGAAATAGTTCTCACGAAATAAGGATAGCACTGATTTTAGTGTCGCGTCGAGCGTAAATATTCACTATTTTTTGTTTATTTAATAACAATTAAACCACATCGAATCAGACCGTGAAAAGTGATAGGGCTCTATTCGTAATCATAATAATTCGTAAACGAAAAAAAAAAGACTCGGTTAGTAAAGTATTTTGGTCTTTATTGTGTTAACATATATTACCTACAACAAACGGACGTCCAAGACAGAATATTTCAAACAGTTTTTTAACTATTTTAAATAACAAAAATGACATAAAAATATCATGAGTGTTAAAAATAGTGTTTGTTCTTTATATGTGTGTGTAGATATTATTTTACAAGTGCAATATATGACAAATAGAGACATTTTAAGTTAGAAAAATCAGTTTTTCTGTGTGAAACGAGAATAGTACAATTACTATTGCGAAATTTAAGTATTACTTATTTACTACTACTCGTACACCTTTCTTTAATTTTCAACTTATATACCAAACCTCGTGAAATGATGATATATGTATTCTTCTCTGTATATTTTGTTCTATAAACAAAAAAGTGCGATTGCATATAGTAAGAAAAATAAAATGATATTTCTCTTCCTGTATAATATCCAAGTTACAGTGATGTGCTCATTTAATAGCGATAAGAGGTCAGCCACTCTATAGACACAAGTACGAAGTCGTGTTAATTGTCACTTATCTTAAAGAGGTTAAGATTTAAATGGCACATGTACAACATCAATTAATGATCTCGCAGCACTTTTTTATACAATAATTTCAAGCACTTGATCCTACTAATTTTAGCCATCATCAATCTCCAATCTCTCTATATTTCTTATGTTGCAATGGGTATTGTCTGCTTACTCCCAGTTTGTCCCAACAGTAATAATTATTACACTCATGGTAGTAATAATTAATTATAGTTTTAATGTCATAAATAATGTTATTGTTCCTTAAAACATAATATTGTGAACACACCCTATAAGATGAGCCGCCAGCATCCAGATTTTTGAATCATGGCAAACAAGTTATGAATCAGTGGTGTATCATGTCGTTTTAAGGGCACATCACTGTTTCTTTAGCCATGGAAGGCTAAAACCTTTAACAAACAACACTTTACGAAACAAAAAGAGCGTTGGATGTATTTCGTTGCGAATATATCAACCGCAACCTTCCTGTGATAAATGCAGCAGAGAAACTGGTTTCTGTAAAGCAACGTCTTATTTATAGGTTTTTGGGACTTTTCGTGTCTTACAATGCCGTTATACGAGCTGAATGATTTAAACTTATCGATATAAAACGGTTTTTTCATTAATTAACAAAAGCAACGTATCGGTAACAGTAACACGTATTCGGCTTATTCGATACCTACGAGTACTTATACACGAATTTAATAGTCTAATGGTATCCAAGGTGGTATTCAAATAAAAGATTTCAATACTGATTTATTTGGTATGGCAATATTTTAAACTGTGGACTATTTTTAAATTTGGGCTTTTTGACTTTTATTTTTTTGATCCTTCTTGGAATTGAGTGGCTCGTGACAATCTGATTAATTCAAGATAATTTTATAGATTTGCTATAATACCTACGTATGATATTTTTTTTAGTTTACAACAATGATTTTGGCTAAATACATACATAGACTCAGGCCAGATGAATAGAAATATGTAACATGTATTGTAACGGCCTTCCACTGCCAACATTTTACCTTCGTATGAACGAGACGTGATAGGTGGCGAATACCATAGCGGCGGTTCGATGATTGATGCAATAAATATTCATCTTGTTATCATACATAGTATTCTTTTTAACAATGATTTAATTGCGGTCGTTTTTTTTTGTGTTTCAACACTTTCAACATTTAATTGGCAATACAGTAAGTGTTATTGATTAAAAGTTTAAACAGCCTTAAGTAATCTTATTGTTCCAAATAACGTTCTTATTCCAAATCCATATCAACTATAAGTTATCCTACTTTTCCAAATTATAAACATTTCAAAGTGGAGATTAAATTAAATGATTGAAGAAGTGTTATGTGGGGCACGCTAAACTATGAGACAATCCATATAAATTGTTAATTTGAAACATGTGACACCTAATTACTATGAAGGCCCCCTTTGAAAAGTTGCACAATTTTAATTTAAGCAATCGCCAGTTCTAGTCAGTTCAACTGCGCTCCCTAGTTGGTTAGTTACATCGTCTGTTTGAGAGCAGGGGTTGTGGATTCAAAATACAAGCGTGCGTTTTGAGCCTAGATTTCACATAGAGAGTTTTTTGGTTCATCTTCTAGAATATATAATAATATATAAGTACTAAAACATACTATCATTAACCAGCAACCTAAATGGCAGCGAAAATTATTACTCTTTTCCTGTTTTCTATGTCTCATTCATTGGTGAGCCACAAAAGTCGCGAATTAGAATTCTGGGAGATCACCTTTCGGAATCTTCCAAAAAAATAAAATATATATCATAGCCAGATTATTGAATTAACCACATACTAATGTGGCCCACCATTTTATGACATGGTCGGCCACAACACGTAGTAACAAATTCTAAGATGTGACATAATACACTCGCATATCGGAGGCACAGTCACTGATGAAACATGATTTATTTACTTCAACTGTTCAAGGAGGACAAGAAGACACCTATCGCTCAAAAGACTATTATTTTATAAGAGGTCAACATTTAAATACCACTCCATAAATAATTTTAGTATCAACAAAACTATCGTTATACTGATATTATGGGCAATCGTCACCAATTCTTAACACCTTAGCAGGCCAGCCAACGTTTATTTTATTTTATTTAGAAAACTTACAGCTAGTATACAACATCAGTTATAATTATATAACTAGCTTACCCGACAAACTTCGTACCGCCATATTTATTTTTCCTGAATATTTTCTAAATTCTTGAAAGATATTATGACGTGTGGTGACGGATTAAGAACACAAGTGTCACCACCCCATTCTTTCCCACGGGTGTCGTATGAGGCGACTAAGGGAAGTAAGCAATTATCATCCATTGCATGTCTGGTGGTAGGGCTAGGTACCAAGTGGGAGTACTCACTTGGTATCCGGCCCGAGCGGGTTGGTACCACCATCTCCCGTGTGACCGGCCATGAAGCACATCGTTGCGTTATGGGTATAGCAGGAGATAGCCGTTTATATTTCATTTCATCTGTGAAATTAATTGGTGAGCAGCGGCTTGACAATACTCTCGGTATAGTCGAGTCCATGGGCGACGGTTACCATTTACCATCAGATGGACCGTGGCTCGTCTGCCACTACAGGCAATAATAATAAGAAAAAAGATAAAAAGGCCAATTAGAAGTTTTCGCATATAACATATATAAACTAGAAGCAAAGAAATTTTATAGACAGTTCTAGGAAGACATCGTTTAGCTAATAGACAATAAATTATGTAGAGATGTATTCATAATAGGTATATTACCTACCGAGAGTAGAGAAAATTAAAACCATAGTTTGAATCAAATATGCACTGAATTACATTGTAATCTTTAATATTATTAGCATTTATTTTCATGAGTTAATTAATATAAAAACAAAAATGGACAACATGTGAAACTTAATAGATTACTTACAATGTATGGTAAAACACACTGAGCCTAAGCTAGGCCGAGACGTGTTTTATAGGTCTCGGTCATCCTTCAGCCTTTCAACGTCCACTGCTGGACATAGGCCTCCACAAGAGAACGCCACAACGAGCGGTCCCGTCATGGGGGATAATGCCATAATCGCCACGCTTGGCAGGCGGGTTGGCGATCGCAGTGGATGTTGTTAATACTCGAGGGAGTGCTGCTGCCCACTCCGCCGGTATTCCCTCAGTTGGCTCTTACGACTCTCGGGTAGAGAGGGGGGAGGGGGGATTTGGGTCTTGGTAATATTATACAAATATCTATAGAAAATTATAAACTAAAAAAAGCAAGGCCATATTTGCTTAGTGCAAGTCTTCATCGACCAACTAGGTACTAACCAATAATATTTACGTAAAGATGAGTTACGTTCATACTAAAAGGCAAGAATAAAGCCTTTTGGCACTCTGTTGTCTCTGCCTACCCTGCAAGGGAGATGGCGTGATAATAAGTAAGTTAGTTCGTTCATACTAAATGGCTTACTAATATTGTTGCATTATGACAAAGTACTAATTTATAGATAAAACGGAACGCATGATACAGAAAGACAAGAAACAAAATCCAGCCAATTGACTGAATTCGTGAGCAACATTTACATCATCGCTGTAAAATAATAAAAGCTCTGGTTGTCCGCCATAATGACATGAGTCTTAAATCAAGTATACCCCTACTTATGCCACCGTAAAGGAAAACTCTTGGAACGCTTTAGATGATGCTAGCCTGTTTAAATTTTATTCTATCGTTGATGTCATCTGAGCATCAGTTATTACGTAAATATAAACTCCATAAAAACCAAGTACGCAGAATCACGCGGAATTTATATGGACACAAAACGCTTGCATCATTAAGCCTCAAATGGATAATTATTATAGTTATACCAATTTAGAAATCTTAAGCTTACAATACCTATTTCTATATTGTATACCTGTTAAACTGATACGCAAGTCATATAGCAACGTAAGCATCTACGAAGTCTCATATTATAACATTATATTGTCGTACGACATTAAACTACTTACGTAAGTGTCAATGAAAACAACAGACGATCATAATCGTATGAGCACACAAAAAAAGCGTATGCAGCAACTTTATTTTGGTATTTGTACCTACTACGAGTATGCTGTCATTCCTCAATACATTGAGGTCATAGGTAAACTTGCGTCAGAATGTTCTCTTAATTGTTATACTATAATTGGCTACTGTTTTGCACTTGACTAAAGAGGTAGTAATAGTATACAAATTTCTCCGTGTAGTATGAGGCATGTAAGCACATGTCTTGCACAAAAAATAATAAAATTTGGATTGGTCTCTCTGTTCTGACCTGGAGGTTGAGAGGTGAAACCTAAGACAAACATTTTATATCTTAATAGCATTCGCTCGTGATTTTGGAATTACATAAAAAGAAGTTGTATTAAACAGTAACAAACTGTCGATTTTTACTTATATTATTAACAGTCTGTGTAAGAGTATTAAGATAATAAGTATCATATATATGTATTAATTCAGGTATTAACTATCGAAACCGTTCATTCGATCTTCCGAGGTGACTGAATTCTGGGCGTTATATAGCATACAGTGAATTCTAACTTGATTTATGGAATTCATTTCTCAATATGAATATAAGAAGAAGCTTATAATTTAGCTGTATGGACCACAGCTTCGTTGCCTATAGCCAAGCTATTCCGGTAAGCATCGTTGGACCTTAATTGCTTACCTCCATATCTATTCAATTTAGTTTATATTGTAGATTTAAACAAGGCTGGTGTGACGAAAATAACAAACTGAATTTCCCTTCTGCAATATTGCTTTGACCAAAATTGCAAGGGCAATGAAATAAAACTAAATTATTATGGCTTACAACTTATTTAAATATGTTTGTGATATATATAGCAATTGACATGCTCAGCTACTTTAAAGAACAAATTATATTTAAAAGTAGAGTATTTAAATAATGAAAACAAAACACATAATAATTATAATTCATAACGTACATAGAGTTCTAGTATGAGTTAGTGTATAATGAAATGGTTTCCTGAATTCTACCAATAAAACGGACAGCAACTAGTATTTCAGCGTATCTAAGCGAAGTAACTTAATATGTACAAAGGACATGGTTGAACGACTGCTCTAAACCTGTAAAGAAATTTCTCACTAGCTTGTCAAATTTAAATATTCATTAATCGCTTTAGGTCCATAATAAATTAATGTATATAATAAGTGAATAAATATGCTATGCCCCGTGGTTCCATTTAATAATAATAATACTATAATCTTGCTAATATGAATACTTTTCTACAAGTTTGTGTATGTATTGACGTAGTAGCTCTTATTGTCGGGATTGTAACAATATGAAAAGATATTCAGCATTACATATTACTTATTAGGAACAGTGTTTATTAATTGCTAGGGCAATCGCCCATACTTTATTTAGCCATGTCTTTTAACAGCCAAATAGTTCAAAGTAGATTTTCTTTGAATTATGTAACTTTATGTATTTCAGATATCTAAAATTGTTTGTTCTTTCAACTTTTACACTTAGCAATTTCGTATATACAATAAATCAATCCATTCATTACTAATGCAATTACCCTTTGTGGCAAGAATAATAAATTATAAATTCCGTAGTGAAATTTGAATACAATTGAATATTGTGTAACAATGCTTGACACGTGGTATAGATACGAGACTGTCTTAAAACTGCTATTATATTTTGATTAAACTAGATTCAGCCGTTTTCAAGTTTTTGCAAGACGGCATTTCCTTTTCCTAACTATTATAAAGCTATAATCGAGCTGTGTCTTTACATTTAAGATATTTGAGGAAAAAAACTACTCTATTAGGCTATATAGGCGTGTCTGAACACAAAATATTTTTTCTTGGATTTTTTGCTGTTTGTCTGTTTGATTGTTCGCGCATCACGCAAAAACTACTAAACGGATTTTGATGCAACTTTTTCTATTTGATAGCTCTTGATTTAATTTAAAAAATAGTGTACATTTTTTTTATTATATCGGGAACCTGAGATGTGAACTACTAGTTATACATAATTATATAGATCTATTTGGCGGGATAAAGACCGGAATGTGATGCTATGTATTCCTTAAAGAATGATGTGTACGCTAACAGATTAGATTAGAGAAGCAAATATGGTACTGGTGGCGTGATTAATTATGATAGCCCATTTTAGGTATCACACTTCATTAGAGTAACATTACGATGTCTCGACTACTGCTTTACTTACAAGCATTTTAAAGACACTATCCTTAAATCGTCACGTCATCAATCACACACTGTACTATGTATTTTCGATACGGGGAATGATCTGAGTAACTATCAAAGACAAAAAAAGAAAACTGAATGATGGATAAAGTGAAAAATAGTGTGATACGAAAATGCTGTTGTGTGAAAGAAGATGTAGTGACAAAAATAGAGACAGGAATGCTTAGGTGGTTCGGACACGTGAAAGGATGGATGAAAGAAGATTAACGAAACAGATACAAGGTGACTGTGAATGGGCAAGTTGATAGAGGCCACCCTAGACGAACGTACTTTGACCAGATCGGAGACGTTCTTAAGGAAAGACAGGATAGGAGTACTCGAAACCAACGAGCATGCATGAAAGCGCTGATGGAAGTATATGAAGCAAAAGATGTGTGTCAGGATCGTAGCAAGTGGAGAGAAGTGGTCTCTGCCTACCCCTATGGAAAAAAGGCGTGACAATATGTATGTATGTATGTAACTATCAAAGTTAGCGAGAGCCAAATATATAAAATTCGATTGGGTATTTACACAAAAATCTGAATAATTCTGTGGGTATAATAGTGCTTTGCATAAGAGAAAGGTATCTTCAAAATTTATTTTGGTCTGAAATCTTCTTTCTTTGTCAACGTCCATAATTTTAGCACATTTTGGTAAATATATTATAATTGCTCCTAAAAGATTACTGGTTAATAACTTAACACTATCATAGGTCGAACAAAGCGTTGGGGTGGACATACAA
Source organism: Leucoma salicis (assembly GCA_948253155.1). Classification (NCBI taxonomy): domain Eukaryota; kingdom Metazoa; phylum Arthropoda; class Insecta; order Lepidoptera; family Erebidae; genus Leucoma; species Leucoma salicis. Next base: position 27,289,563 of record OX411803.1, read on the forward strand.
GAGTAACCTTTCAACGTACCTGAACACTGAATACCTAAATACCTACAGAATATCCATTAATTATTTCATATAGAAGTTTAATTGTTACGTTATTATGTTGTGCTTAATTAGGCGATAAAAAGCAATATCATAATTGAATTAAACGCTACACCATTATTCCCAATTGACGATAATATCTTTGAGATAGATGTAGTGTAGATGCAGTATGGAGTGATTGAAATTATGCTAAGTCTGATTAGTATAGAAAGCCATTATAATTTAGAACTATCAAGCCTTTTTTATTTGGTGGTTCTTGATTAGACTTAGAAACTGGTATATATTTTATACTAGCTACTATATCGGGAACCTGAGATATAGCCTAAAAACTAGCTTTTGGCTGAGGCGAAGCCGCGAGCAGAAGCTCGTACTATTATAAAGCTGTAACAGATCTACGTCTGTACATTTAAGATATTTGAGAAAAAATTACTGTAATAGGCTATATAGGCGTGTCTGAACACAACACAATTTTTATTTTTTGTCTGTTTGTATGTTCACGCACCACACAAAAACTACTGAATGGATTTTGATGCAACTTTTTCTGTGTAATAGCTCTCTATTAGACTTAACAACCGGTATACATTTTATTCCGCTACTATATCGAGAACCTGAGATATAAGCTAAAAACTAGCAAAGGCCTTTAAAGTTTTTAGCTTTCTAAAAACTAGCATGGTTTGGCTAGTTACTTAATAATATCACTTTATTGGTTTTATTTTAATACAAATTAAAGAGTTCTTATGATTCCAACATTATGCATAGACTGGAAAAGCTCATTTATTTGATAGAACAAAGGCTGTGATTCAGCGAATGAGAATGTCAAAGCCTTAACTTCCCCCCTCTCTTTATTCACTCTCTATGATCCTTGCTCTTCTAGGCTTCATCCTCTACCAATCATTCTTCGTATCCATATTATATCTGTGCTTTGTCTGCGGTTGATAGAGCGAAAGATCTATTAAATTTCATTTTAGTACGCTTCAGTCACGTAGTATAGTTTCTGTCTGGTATACAATTAGACGAGTAGGTGCTTGTTTTCAAGAAAACGAAGCACAATCAGGTTCCAGTCCCGTACCTAACAATAAAATCGCTGTGTTAATTCTCCGCATAGTAAATTTTAAATTTTAAATGCAGTTAAATACAGTGCATATTCGTGTGCACATAAAATAGGCACTGCATTTAGATTAAGCGACAGAATGCAAGATGTAGGTCGAAGGCGTTATCACTGCAATGTTATTATAGTTTCTAAGACTTCCTTCTTAGATATTCTTGAATAGTTTTGCTCGTGTAAAAAAAGATGAGTAGAAATATAGATTTAACCAGCAGCTGCACATGGCTTTGTCGGCGGGAAATTTTGTTTAAGTTCTTGTCTTTGAATGACGATAGCGTAATATTATCCCTTTCATCCTAACTATTATAAAGCTGTAACAGAGCTAATCCAAGGAAAAAGATAGCAGAAATGTTATAATTCTTCCGAATATTTTACAGCATCTAGACATATTATCAATTCAATGACTGCCTCTGTGGTGCAGCGGTAGTATGTGTGACTGCTGATCATGAGGTCTCGGGTTCGATCCCCGGGTCGGGCAATGTTATTCTCAATAGCAGCTCAGAGTTTAGAAATGTGCCCGGTAGACGGCAATAGGCTCGCCCCCTATTACGTGGGACCTAATAAACCTATATGACCTAATAACATAGCTGGCGAATCTTGGGTGTCTAATACACCTCTGCCTACCCCTTCAAGGAATACAGGCGTGATGCTATATTTGTTTTTATAGCGTTAGCGATCATAGAATGCAACTTGGCTAGACCCACTGGTGTTGCTAGCATCTATAGGAAAAAATAACTACTTAGTAATACTATCCATTCGTGCCATCGTTCCTGATAGAACCGTGTACTTTAATTCGAGGCTGTATTGATACACCCAGGATTTTCACAGGTTAGACTCGAACACGAGTTGCCTGAGCACGCAACTCGTGTTCGAAGTTCGAAGTTCGAAGGCCTTTACCTTACGAATGGCTTTTTATGCTTTTCTGCCCGCCCAGCGCATTAACAACTTCAACATTTTCACATACTTTTTTCCTCTACATATTTGACTGACGAAGAATAGCACTAATAAAAACATTAAAACACAGCATTACGCCTATATTCCTAAAAGTGGTAGGCAGGTGTATTACGCAACCATGGTTCCCTAGTATGTTCAGTCCCACGTAATAGGGGGCGAGCCTATTGCCGTCTACCGGGCGCAATTCCAGACTCCGGGCTGCTACTGAAAATTTTCCTTTTACGAAAAAGCTCAATAACACAACCCGACCCGGGGATCAAACCCAAGACCTCATGATCAGCAGTCGCTCACGCTACCGCTGCACCACGGAGGCAGTTATAATAGCACTAATAATACCCAATTTTATTCCCTGAGGAATTAAATGAAAATGTGTTGCGATAATAGAAGAGACTAGTGATTAAAGTTGTACTGCAAATAAAAAACATAAAACAGTTGATTTTTGGATGCACGCAAAATCAAGTAGATACAAATATATTAAGTTTATCATTTCATTTACAGTAAACTCTGTTTTTAAGTGATATCAACCGTTATTTACGAGGTTATTTCTGTTTCACTACGTCTCTTCTACCCCCTTGTCAGTTCTCACCATATGGCGAGAAGAATAGTGGGTCGTCGATATGTCTAACTAAAAATATTTATAACATCTAGATATGGAATATATCAACAAACTAAAATAAGCAACCTAATCTCTAAACAGAGGTCGAGTCATATCGAGATAGCACTAGTTCACTCACCTAAAGACAACATGTCTAGTGAACTCTAGGTAAGAAAAAAAAACTGAATTACACAATTTAATTAAATATGTTATATCAAAACATTAATAAGAAATGTCTGTTATCACAAAATATTGTGCAAGGCGTCATGCCTAGGGTCAAGACGATAAGCTGACATATGGGCTGATAACCGAGAAAAAAAATCACAAAATATAAATTATTTTATTCAAGAATTATCTTCCGTTACAGAAATAGAGGGATGAATATGTGAGAATGATGTCTTGTCTGGATAACCTACAATAATTAGTGATATCTTTGACTTGATAATTACTGCTATGCTATGTTGTATATATTTTGCCAATAACTTTACCTACTATGTAACTTATTACAACATGAATAACAGTCACAGTTCCCCATTCCTTGCCGTCATTCAAATGCACCCTTGCATCGGAGTGACGGCAAGCGCATATCAGTACGTGTACGTATAATGCATCTTACCTACTACATAAATTATACCGGTATTTACCTATATCAGCGTGTTGCCATCTTTTAGTTTGCTTTTTATGCTAACAGGTATATTAATCTTCACTTGGAACTTGTTGAATTTATTTTTACCCGACTACGGCGAAGCCAAAAGGAAGGGTTATGATTTTAGCAGTCTATATACGTATGTATGTTTTTATTTAGGTATGTTGCTTCGTAGCGCATAACCTCTTCATCCGATTTTGATGGATAAGGTGTCAATCGATTCGTTATTATGGCACGGGTAAAATAAGCTACATTTTAACCGACTTTAACGATAGTTTATTTAGAGCGGGTTTTAAATCAAGATATGCATTTACATTGTTATAAACATTATCAAGCGTTAAAATGGAAAAGTATTAATTAAAAAATAAAGCTTAAAAACTACTACCAACCCAACTACATAAATAAAAAAAATATCTAAAAAGTACAAAACAATAAAATAATTTAGACAATAAATCAAGACATGCATAGATACAAAGATGGTCATGGTAGAGCTGTGGTCCGTGTGGTGACCGATTAAGAATACGATATGTCACCACCCCTTACTTACCCGCGGGTGTTGTAAAAACCGACTAAGGGTGCACCAGGGGAATGGGCAGCAGCATACTCCTGGGAAACGTTTAACACCATTCTGCGATCGCCAACCCGCCTACCAAGCGTGGCGATTATGGCATTTCCCCCCCTTCGTGGGGAGTCCCATGTCCAGCAGTGGACGTTTATGGGCTGGTGGATGGACGAACCATGACTCTACCTTGACGATTTTTGTGCGTATGCATTTTTTGATTTTTGTCTAAATTATTTTCTTGTTTCGTACCTGGACTGAACTGACGATAGCAGTCTTTGCAGTCCTTGGTTCTACCAACAGGATATCACTGCGTTAAAAAAATGTATATGTATAAATAATTATTTTCGTTCTTTCAAATATATCACATTTAGATAACAACCAAATACATCTTGCAATACGCACCAAAACAGAAACTTTGAAATGAGACTTTAACACCCAAACATACCACACATGGTGACCCATTTCTAACTGGCTGATCAACGCCATATGAAGTTAAACATCTGAAGATAAAGCTGTTCCACCCAATTCTAGGATAGAAATCGAAGGTAGTAAATCCTATTGTTGCTATGCACACTGAAAAGCATCCAATACATAAAGATTAACGAAAATCTAAGCCAGTGTTGCCAATTAACTTATTATGACGCGTCCCTATTGAATATAACTCAGATAAATGAAATTTGTCAACCCTAGTACATGTGTAGTTGCAATGTTCTACACGCGGCCCAGTCTAAACTTTATTAGGAAGTTACTTATATGTGTATCACAACACAGTATTGCTACTCTTGCATAGGATTTAATGAATCTCTTGTTATTGAGACTACCATTTTTTAAATAAGGCAGTACTCTGAATTTTCCATGTTCATATTTGAGGAACGACAACTTCAAAGCTATTCTATATAATAGTATATTGTTCAGGGGAGGGAAGAAAGTAACTGATAATCTACGAGGGGCAGTTAGAGTTGATCTTAATACACCTGAATTGAAACTTTACTTTCTCCCGAGGGAACCATAGTGCTTTAAAACTAACATTTGCAAGGAAAATATGAGACAAATAATATAGTTACCGTTATTATAAAGTAATAGGCAGAGAGTAACTTTGTAGGTACACAGTATTTATTTTTTTTGTGAATTATATTAATTTTTATATATAATAAGTCCGTATCACGTTGTTTGTAAGTGATGAACTCCAGAACTACTAATCCGAAGTTAACATTTATTTGTTTCAACCTAAAAGACAGGATAATTTATATACAATTGTTTTATTTTTGGATTTCAAAATTAACAATTGAATTATATGTGTCACAGCAACGCGGACCGAGTCTACTAGTAATAAAATAAAAGTTTATAGCCAACTAATTACTCTATTAAAACTCATCGTCTTACTCACAGAGTAGGTACCTTTGTATACAGTAATACTTCTAACCAAGGAGGTTAAAATATCCTCCACGATCAGCCTTATAGCAGTAATATTTTATTTCCTAGTTTATCTTTTGCTATCATATCATTAAATAAGGATTTTATATATTTCAGGTGTTTTGATTTGGCTGATGGAGCTGCTCAAGCCTATATTTAACTAACGCTGTCGCACTATTAAAAAAACAGCTCGTTATAGATTTTCATATAGTTTTGCCTCCCGCTCTGCACTTCAGATGTGGATTTTCATACAACTTGTTCTACACCATAACCGTGGGACGGAAATAACGTACTGTCTGCCCCGTTATCTTTGTTTTGAATGAAAACTACGTCTTGCATAAACTTTCAAGTACAATTTATCTGGGTTTAAAAGTCAAAAGCACTAGTTATCAGATAAAAAAAAAACATTTTTATAAAAAAAATACAGTTTTGCGAATGTAAGTATAACATGTAATTCGCAAACAATATTACTCTTTAATTTTATATTACATTTATAACCTTTTTTTTTCGGTGGGTATTGTACTAGGCGACGAAAGTTTGGGTTGGGAATCAAGTGAGAGTACCGACTTATTATCTAGTCCGACCGAGTTGGTACTACCTGTCGTGTAACCAACTAGAAAGCACTTTGCTGTTTGATTGTAGCGGGTTAGTCACCCTTTATTTCATTACATATCCACGAATTGAACAATAAGCAGCAACATAGCAGTATTCTCGGTATCTTTGAGTACATGAGCGGTAGAAACCACTTACCATCAGTTGCGCCGCTACTTGTCTGCGATCAGATGGACAGTAACGCCCTCAGGCGTCAAGCTCATGAGAATGATACGACAGTACGCCTGCCGACGTCCAAATTTTTCTAATATATAAAATTCTCGTGTCGCGGTGTTTGTGGTTAAACTCCTCCAAAACGGCTTAACCGATTCTCATGAAATTTTGTGTGCATATTGGGTAGGTCTGAGAATCGGACATCTATTTTTCATTCCTCTAAATGTTAAGGGCAGTCCACCCCTAATTTTTTTTTTAGTTTTTAAGTAAATTTTGTATTTTTTTATTTTTTTATGATATAGCATTAAAAAATACATACAACCCTAAATTTTCAACCCTCTACGATCAACCCCTATTTTTTATTTGTTAATAATTATAAACTTTAATGTTTTTGGCAAGATTTTTATTTTTATTTTGTCATGACAGAATAAAAAATACGATATTAAATTTTGTATTACTCTAAATTTTTCACCCTTCTACGATATATTCTTTTTTATTTGTTAATTATAAACTTTAATTTCTTTGGCACGATTTTTATTCTTATTTTGTCATGAATTAGATTAAAAAAAAATATATTACTCTCAATTTTCCACCCCTCTACGATCAACCCCTATTTTTCCATAGCGATTTTTTTATTTTTAATGATATCCTTTAATTATGATTTTTTTCTCAATTCAATTTGATCTTCTGCCTTCACCGGTCGATAACTGATCAACTATCAATCGATCACTTATCCCCGCTAGATGTCTACCGTTGCCACCTCTCATCCAGCAAACATCACGGAGTAAGGATGAGAACGAACCCAGTCTCCTGTCTTACTCTTTTTTTGGTTTTATTTGTGTATCGATCGTAGCAATCTGTTATACGTATTATTTTAATTTTTCTGTGCAACTCTCATGTTAATCTTACTCTCATCGTAAATTTATTATTAATTTCCAGTGCAATAATTATTTATTCGCAATTTATTAATAACTGATAAAGAAAGTTTAAACTATTAGTTAAGTGATCTCATGTAAATAAACACGTGTTGTGAGCTCCCGCCAACAACGGCCATCACCGTACCTTTATATATTGTACTTAACATTTTTTGGAAATAGTTTTAAATCAAAACGAAAACGTGTACGTGTTTAATAAATATACCTGTTCTATTATTGTGAAAAGTAAGTCAAATAATAAGCAAACGAATACAATATTAATTCACTGTTTTTCACCAATACACTGATAGAAGGATTTATTAATTATTAATAATTTAATTTATTTGAAGACAATTTTAATAAATATTTTTTTACATTCAATAAAAATTTATTTGGGAATAAAGTACATCCTAAATAAAGCATACTTTCATTGTCTACAACGCTTTCGATTATAAGTAAATCCCCGCACACTTATAGGTATTAGATAGTTATTTTTAGTGAACTAAAAAATGTTTCCTAGAAATAATATACATGGCAAAACAACGTTTGCCGGGTCAGCTAGTATGTTTATAATTTGAGGATGCCCTAAGACGTTCGATTTTTCAAACTATTACATGGAGTGGCATTTTATACTGTCACTCGAGGTACAATTAAGATTTGCGTACTGGCACATCGCATTGTGCAAAACTCATTCAAAGAAATTATATCACACATTGACATTTTTATGTCTGGCTGTACACACACTACGCCTGTTGCACAGTTGCTTATATATTTACTGTGCCTGTGGCATCGTATTTACGTATAAACAGTCGGGTAGTGCAATTTGTTCTGAGATATCACATAATTTTATAATTATGCATTGTGGCGCGCGTATGTATGAAATTTTGTTGTGTCTCAGCAGGCACTGCCACTAAGGTTTTACTGTCAATCAACGTAATAAGCTATGAAAAAACTAAATTTTGTTTTTTTTTATTTTTCCATGTTTTTGTTGTAGAGATTTTTAGTCCACATAAATTTTGCTTCATATTTCATAATACGCACTACAATGGAATGGAACAATTTCGTAGGTATTCTCGTTCGAATGAATCTCGATATATATATAGGCAAGCCCAAAATTATGAGATTTTAACTAAGCACATTTCATCACCCTAGGTTTTTCCGTCACTTATATAAAGTGGGGTATATAATATCTATCTATACTACTATAAAACTGTAAGAGAGCTATGTATCTGTACCTTTAAGATATTTGAGAAAATCTATATATTATAGAAGCTTGCCGACAAACTATACTGCAGTTTGGCAGGAGATTTCATAGTAATATGTGTATTTGTAATAAATAAATAAATAAAAATAAAACTATATATATAAATACTGCAATAGGCTATTTAGCCATCTCTAAACACAAGATAGATTTTTTGTTTGTGTGTCTGTTTATCTGTTAGTTTATTTCACAAAAAATACTGAAAGCATTTTTATGAAACTTAATTAGACAGTATTTGGATGACCGAGCTTCACTCGGTATTATTTTATTTTTTTGGTAAATCGTGTTTTTTGGATATTATATTTAGATACGAATTACATACTGATGAAATTTGAATCATATTTTTCGATCTTACCGACATAATAGGTAATAAAAATGGTGAATATTTTTTCATTGCGAACACGGATAAAATGACGTTTTCTAAAAATTAAACCTAGCTAGATCGGTTTATCGCCCCCGAAACCCTCTGCATGCTAAATTTCATGAAAATCGTTGTAGCGGTTTCCGAGAAAAAAGGCAAAAGGCTAGTAATATATAAATCGAATGCCGTGCGTTGGTCTTGTAAAAACTCGAAAACGGCTGTATTTCATCTCTTTAAAAATAATAAAAAACATAGCATCACGCCTGTATTCCCAGAAGGGGTAGGCAGAGGTGTATTACACACCCACGACTCGCCAGCTATGTTTAAGTCCCACGTAATAGGGGGCGAGCCTATTGACCTCTACCGGGCACATTTCCAAACTCCGGGCTGCTACTAAGAATTTTTCTTTTTAGGAAAAAGCTCAATAACATTGCCCGACCCGGGGATCGAACCGGAGACCTCATGATGAGCAGTCGCATACACAAAAATAATGTTTGAGTAAACCCCACCCTATCCCTTCTGTACAATCCTATCTGCAACTCCTTATTTCTTTATCACCCTTCCTTTTCATCTCCTTAGACCCGTCCTGTATACCTCCTATCCCTTACCTAAAGTTGGCAACGCTCACATTTTAACGGACTCAAACAAAACCTTTTAAAAACACGTTTACTCAAACACAGTTCAGCCTGGCCTTCTCAGATGCTTTAACGGGAAGTGAGCCAATTATATACGATATAATATTAGTTTACTTTATATCACTAATGCAATCGATACGCTGTCTAGTTTACTGGACTCCCTATTCATGGAAAAGTTTCAATCAATTAATCTAACGTTATTGCATCCGTTGAGACAATATAAAATAATTAATTAAAGAACTGCCTTAAGCAGGCTTTATTTTTACGCGACTGCCAAAAAAAGGAGTGTAATATTTTTAGAGTTCATTTTGTATGCGGTATCGTTAGAATCTTAAATCAATCCGAGTGACACTGGATATAAATAATTAAATATGGCGGCTAAAATGCCATTTTTAAATGTGAAAACTAAGATTACTTTAATCCACAGATATAGCTTTAATCATTACAATATGGATATCAAATTGCCTTTCGCTTATGTCTGTGAATGTCTATATAAGTAAATAATCACTAAAAAATACAAAATAAAAATGAGTTTAAGGCATTGCAGTCGAGCCATTCCCTCACATAAAGAATACGAAGACCCATCACTGCTCAGAGAAACGCGGTTAGTTTATCATGATGATAATGTAACTGACTTTGCCGTGTGGGGCCCGGCACCAAGAATAGCTCCACCCCGTCTCTTCCTATGGGAGTCATAAAAGCCGACTAAGGGATTACCGGGGGACCGGACAGCAGCGTTCCCCTGTGTACTAAAAACATCCACTGCGATCGCCAACCCGCGTGCCAAGCGTGGCGATTATGGTAAAACCCTGCTGCCCACTCCCTCGGTCGGCTCTTACGTCTCCCATAGGTGGAGAGCGGTGGGACAACTCTAAAGCCACACGGCACAAAAAAATATATAATGCACGTAAAATATGCAATATGACAGCAACTATATTATATATCCTGTAAAGATATCACGTCGATATCGATATCTATGTTATATCAAAGACCTCTGCTCCATTTACATACAAAAACGTCAAAAGATAAATTGCATGACCGCAAGGTTACTGTGACTATCAAGAAATATTTCAATATATAATATTAATTACTTGCTATAAGCAATCATTAACAGAGGAACATCATCAATAACATTTAATTGGGATTACCTAACTAGTAACTTTGTCACCGAAGTCGCGCCAACGTCAGTCCATACATCTATCAGCCTTTCAACGTCCACTGCTGGACATAGGCCTCCCCAAGAGAACGCCACAACGAGCGGTCCCGTCATGGGGGATAATGCCATAATCGCCACGCTTGGCAGGCGGGTTGGCAATCGCAGTGGATGTTGTTAATACTCGAGGGAGTGCTGCTGCCCACTCCCCCGGTATTTCCTCAATCGGCTCTTACGACTCCCGTGGGTAGAGAGAGGTGGGACAATTCTAAAGCCACACGGCTAAACGTGAGTGCTTATCTTATAAACAGAGGATGTGAAATCATGGCAGTGCTCAAGGAATATAATGGCAGTGCTTTCATGTGGAAAAGGAATCTTTATATCTCCTGCAGCAAAACGATACAAAACGGCTAACAACGCAGCTAAAAAGCTGAAAGCTTACTAATAAAAGTGACTTCCAGTTTGCCCGAGGCTTGTAATGCACTGAACTGCATATTTTGGTTATAAACTACTTCGTGACACTGGACGACATCGAGGCCGCTATTTCATGGGCAACCTTACTTTTTCATTCATCCATTTGGCCAGTGAGATATTATAGCCTCGCCACACTGATGTTCAACAGGTATAACTTATAAAAAAGAAAATAACATGTTTTAAGTTGGACAATGGATATTTTAAGAGTAGTTACATAATTGCAATTAGCATATATTTCCAAATAGAGACTTAGTAACTCATAATTTGTATTTAAACATACTTAATTATCTCGCAGAAACTGTGATAACCTCCATACAACGTATTCGACGAGGTCAAAAATACCGAAACGCTGCTAAAAATGATAAATAATAATACAAAATTTATAAGAGCCTAAAGAAAGAAGTCATTTACTAATTATTGTTAAAATATAAAAATGATAACCTTAATTTAGTTATATTGTATTGTACAGATATTAGTATTTTTTAGGGTTTGTTAATCTCTTCTATTGAATATATATTAGCTATATAGCTAGTATATAAAATTCTCATGTCATAGTGTTTGTCGTCATTTTCCTCAGAAACGGCTTGACCGCTTCTTATAATTAAGTGATAAGGGTGGTCCACCACAAAAATTTTATTTTTTGGTAATTTTTTTTATTTTAGTTTTTTTTATGATTCTGCATTAAAAAATACATACAACCCAGAATTTTCACCCTTCTAATGCCTACCCCTATATTTTAATAGCGATATTAGTACTTTAATAATTTTCATTGCAAAATATTTAGGAAAAAGAAATATGGCGGTACGAAGTTCGCTGGGTGAGCTAGTAGCTAATACTTCTAAATAAGCGTGATAGTACGGCCAACGGCTTACACGCGGCAATTTTTCTTAACCGAGAAATCTGAGCTGATAAATTGAAATTCAATTATGTGCAATCATTTCCTTAAACTGAAATAATAAAAAAATGCAGAATATCAGAGGTTTAAAAGTTCCACGGATTCAGACTCTAAGTAACCATTTTGTGGATTACACAAAGAATTGTCAGGACAATTAAAAATTCCCAAAAAAAAATTAAAAAGAAAAATAAATGATAATTTAAGGATTTATTCTGTTTAAGGATTTTTTCTTTGTCTCATCTCAATTTTAAATTTCTAGTGGATCCTACTATAGATACAATAGTTCTACGCTTGATGTAGAATTGCCAGCAACGACTGTGGTGTGTCAATCGCGGTGTCTACGCGGGCCCTCAAAACATACTTTTTACTTCGGTTTTACTTTCTCGCACTGATATTTATTGATTGACAAGCTGTGAGTAGTAACAAAATGTATCTGTAATTTAGTATTTTATACCCACAAATGTATACGTGACGAATTAATATTACATTCCAAATATGTTAAAGAAACTTATGCTAGATTTCACGTACGTCAATTTTGAATAGACTGTTGAGGAAATATCTATGATTTTCGAACAGGTCATCGACACGGAATCTTGAAGCAGATAGCAATCAGTAGAAACAATAAGCAATGATTTGAGATTTATTGTTGACCTCTCTATACATCACAATCAAGATTATAACAAATATATAGTAAATATTCATGTTTGAATTATATTATCTACTAGATTCTGCCCGCGACTTCGTCCGCGTGGGTTTCAGAATATAAATACACCACTCTACGGCACATTAAGCACTCTATGAAAAAAATTGCTATCCCATGGGAACGATCCATTTTTCCAGGATTAAATTAGTATCCCATCCATCCATCAGCTTTTCGACGTCCGCTGCTGGACATAGGCCTCCTCAAATTGGGGGTATAGTGCCGTAATCGCCACGCTTGGCAGGCGGGTTAGCGATCGCAGTGAATGTTGTTAATACTCGAGGGAGTGCTGCTGCCCACTCCCCCCGGTATTCCCTCAGTCGGCTCTTACGACTCCCATGGGTGGAGCGGGGTGGGACAATTATAAAGCCGGCCCAACACGGCCAGTAAACTTATTTAAAAAAAAACTTCTATCAGTGTATCTAATTGTCAGCTAGGAACAGCTTGAATAGGGAAAAGAAAATTTGGTTTTTCACGCTCATATGGGCAATTTTCCATTTTTTTCATCCTAAGAACTTTCCTTGGACCTCAACGAATGTTTGAAAAACATTCAGTCATTATAACCAGAATTTTGTCCACTTAAAAACAATGTTATTAAAATCACTATGGTCTTCTTCGAAGGATGAAAAGTGTAGCCTCGTAAACTACTTATAAACTCAACCTATATTTATACCATTTGCGTATGCATAGGGTTTTTTTCCCTCCAAGCGGCATAACAATGAGCTCATCGCTGACTGCAATCGAACTAAAAATATAAGGTATCTACTATCACATTACTTATGTTAATACCTGTTTGATATAAAGACGGGTTTTAAGTGGGGTAGGTACCTAATATGTTACGTTACAATTGAGTACAAAAAATAACTGATTTAGGCTATATAGGCGTGTCTGAACACCAAACGATTTTTTTAGATTTTTTGTCTGTTTATCTGTTTGTCGGTTCGTTGTTAACCTAGACATTTTATCTCGCTACTATATCGGGAACCTGAGATATAGCTTAAAAAGTAACTTTTGGCTGCGGCGGAGCCGCGGGCAAAGGCTAGTTATACATAAAATACACTTTCGAAAGGCCTAAATAAGATAGGTAAGAAGGTAGTATAAAGTTCAAAATTTTAGTTAAACAAACGTACCAGTTAACCAATAATTTTGTTATTGTCAACATATCGGTAGAAAATGTAAACCGCCAAAAAGTGTTTAGTGGGCATGTAATAAGCAAAGCTTTTAAGACATATACCGCTGATGGCAAATCGAGTTTGTCAGTGACGCACAAAAATACCACATTGTATATACACCCAAAAACATATCAACTTTTGCACATTTTTTTCACGAAACTCAATATAATATGTGATTACTATTATGTTCGTACCTGTTTGTGGAAGTAAACATACCTACATATCTATAATGTCTGAGTTTTTGTTGGTTAGCAACATTAGAATATAGTTACCCCTAAGTCAAATAATCACGGTCTGCTAAATTTTGAAAATAAATTATGAAATGAAAAAAACATAATGACGTGTTTTATTATCTATTTACGCTCATCATTGTTTTAGTTTATGATATTGTTAGCGCAAAGTGTAGCAGACATCCATTTAATAAAAGAATATTAAAGAGCAAATTAGTTGTGAAAATGTAATGTGTAAAAGATAATTTTAGTGCGAGCAGTATTCGTAAGAGAGTGTGTAGGTATGAAAGAGAGTATTGGTGTAAAGATGCGAAAGGGAATGCTCCGATGGTTCGGACATGTGGAAAGAATGCCGGACGAGCGACTTGTTAAGAAGATATACAATACGAAAGTGGAAGGATGTAGGTACAGGGGGAGACCGAGACTTACCTACCTAGACCAAATTGGTCATGTATTGAAGGAAGGTGGAGTCAGGAGTCTCCGAAACCGGCGAGCGTGTATGAAGAGAGTTATACATGTTGAGGAAGCAAGAGATGTATGCAAGAATAGAGCCTCTTGGCACTCTGTTCTCTCTGCCTACCCCGCAAGGGAAATGGCGTGATGATAAATAAGTAAGTAAGTATTCGAACCGCAGTGACACTGATGTGGCTTAGTGATCTAGACCACTTCACCTAATTTGAAGAGACGCAGGTTCGAATCAAGCTCGCAGTAAAATTCTCTTTTTACACACTTTCACAAATATTTTGTTCTTTAAAGCATGTCAAGTGCTAAAATACAGATCAAATTATTTAAAAGAATATTATCCTTTTTTTTGTTAAGGCAGGAAAAAATAACCGCACACCCCGTCGTTCGAGGCAACGAACAGGGTAGTGTGGGGCCCTCACCCACTAAAGAAACCCGCTGGCTGCCGTCTCCCCGCCTATATTGGCGGGCCACCGGAACTATATTACATTCCTTCAGTGGTAAAAGAATATTATCCTAAACTTTTTATTGACTGATAAAATTAAGGATAAAAAAAAATTTCACTGATTGTAGAACATAAAATATTGCGTAGGGATCAAAATAGTATATTTCTCGTCGGTTCAAAGTTTAGCGTATGAGAAAAGGCTTTTCAATCTATGATGAAGTTTATATTATTGATAAAGATACAACAAACTAGCAAAGCCGAGCCGGCAACAGAAATCCTAACGATGTATCCTATGGCCAATATCGACTTCCATTTAAGAGTTTAAAAATAAACGGATTACCCTCCGCCACCGTCGGCCAAATAGATTAAAACCTGTTTTAATAGTTATGAGTACATAAAATAGTAATTTTATAACATAATACCTATATTAATTGATAACACTGATATTAAAGATATCATGATCAATAATTTACCTAGGTAGGTACTTTAACCCCATTTAAAAATACATTAAAAACATACATTACAAATGAAGATACGTAATATATTATTTTAATCATTTAGGTAGCTATATTTTAATCAGTAACACTTAAAAGTGCATACTTAGGACAAATAATTAGCGTAGGCAATACAAAACAGCTGTAATAATACAATGCTAAAAAAATTGCTTGCAGTTGTGAGGATAAAATTGAAAGAATATGCGTTATATTGATGATTAGCTAGATTATGCAACTAACACTTCTTCTTTGTTTGTTGAAATTATAATGACCTAATTTAAAAACCTACTTAGGGGCAGTCAAAAAAATATTTTATACAGTTTCCGTAAATTTGTAATTTAATCGATGCCACATTATATTCATTATCAGCAGGAAAGTGCAAGGCAAGACTTGTTGCCACTAAACACACAATAAAATACTCATAGAGGTTTGCATTTTATTTCTACTCAATGAAAAGATTTTTCTTTCTCAAACGATCTCACAAATTGACTATTCAAAACTATTATATTATCATGATAAGTTGTAAAAACCGGCTTCGACGGCTCTAAATAGATACCTATTATTTTTTACTTGCCTATAATCAAACAAAACTACAGTTTTGTTAACTTGAACTGAAATATAACAAGAAAATATAACGTATAATAAATACAAAACCATGGACAATGAACTGCGCGAAGTCAAAAAAGTTTTTGCAACTATTTTTCAGAAATAAAAGCGTGACTGGTTTTCGATCGCTTTTTTTGTATAAAAATCGCGAGGCTCACCTGTAATATGGTGCTGGCGAGCACAAGGACCAGGGCCGCTATCGGGACCCTCTGGGTCCTCATGTTGGTAAGGTTGAAATAAAATACGAGAATTTAAAAGTTTTGTCCGAGACCGGTAAGCGCGCTGGCGTCGACCGCGCCGCTCCACTGTCGGACCGCGAATGATGATTAGTAAGTCGCGGACTATCCGGCAACCTCACGCCTCAACTCCTGAAGCGCATGCATCACCCGCGTTGGCTTGCAACGCTTCCTACGTAGCCTTAAAACACTTAACTACTCCCGTATTCTCCTAAATATATATAAGTTTCATTCCTGCTAGACACATCTTCATTTATTATTAAAGTAGAGTCTATCGCATGCAAGTGTGTGTATGATTATACAAGTCTTTATCTTTTACAATGAATAAGTTTCCGTCTCGCTCACACGTTTAAGCCCTGCAAAGTTCTATGACCCCTCGCCTGCGCTTATCACTTCGTCGTAATCCTGATACAAAAAGCCTTAAGTTATTTTGTATAAGTTGAAGAAAAATGTACCTTATCTAATCCACTAGTAAGTTTTAATGTAAAGAAGTGATTATTGCAATGATTCAGTATGATATCGCTGTTATTTACTTATTCGACGTGCCCAATTCCTTAGTAAGTGCAAATTATCTCGCTCATGATACATTGTAAGGTATATAAGTATTATTCCATTAAAGTATTATAAATATATTAATATACTCAAAGTATATTAATATACTCAATTATTGATTAAGCAATAATTCACTATACGATAAAAATAAATTGGAATCAGCAGGTGTTTTACATGGCAAAACAATATCTCAGCTGTGGACTGAACCAACCAGCTCTACCCAGAGGATATGTTCTTTATTAACGCTTTAACTCTATCCTGCTCTACACAAATGCAGTTATAGAAGTGTGTTGTACATTTGAAAAAAATTGTTATTCAACATTATAAAAATTAAGGTTTGTCTTCATTCTGAAGTGAAGAGTTTTGTCAATATAAAATCTCTAAGCAGCTACATAGCCTCAAAATAGTTGGTATTAATAATTTATTATACTTTATTAAATTACTATCAATAGATAAATCAAAATACTATGCCTACTACTCTACCAACCAATGGTATAATAAAATATTTCACTAGTGAGTTCAAATTACTTGACTATACATTTTGAACCCAGCTAGTGGTAAAACCAAGGATTGCAAAAACAGTGGTATCAAGTCCAATCTCCAGTCCCGCGCGAGATACATGCTTGACACACAAACATACATACATAGACTTCCGCCTATTTCCCAGAGGGGTAGACAAAGACAATTATTAGGATTGCCACTTATCATGAAGCGTCTATTCGCTGCCAACTTTTCACCCCCGTAGAAATGAGACGTGACGGGAGGCGAGCCATGTCGCCGCCATTCGGATGATTGTTACTAAATATTTTTATTGTATACACACGTGACAGTATGAAGATAATAATTTTATTTTATAATTAATAATAACTTATTACTGACGCCTGAGTTTCATTCTGTTACATTAATTCTCTTCTCACAAATTGATTAACCATTGTACGTCTAAAATCTCAGTCCACGTGTGACTATTATTACTACTTAAAATCACGCCATTTTGAAGAAGCCCTTGCGAAGTAAGCAGAGAGAACTGATGACTTTGATGTGACTACTAATGCTGTCAAGTATTCGAAACGTCTGAGTTTTTCTGACATGGGATGGGGTTAATAATTGTAAACAATTTACTCACGTAATATTTAAACAGTCCCCAAGCCGCTGCTCAACATTTTGATCTCGTACATGGGAAATTAATGAATGGACAGCACCTTCAGCTACAACCAAAACACAACACACATCGACGATCGAATATAGTGTTTCAGGGTCGGTCACATGACAGACGGCGGTACCGACCCACTTGGTCCAGCTAACCAGTGAGTAGTCCCACTTGTTACTGTTTGTGCGTTGTTCACTAGTAATTTAATAGGTTAAATGTGTTATACAATACCCGTTAAATGTGTTATAATGTTTCTAAATCTCATCGAAAAAGACGATTATGTAAAAACGACGAGGTGTGCGGTTAGTTACATTTTAACTTGCCTAAACAAAAAGAAACATTAAGTTGCACATACATAAATTAAAAACACTATATTTTTTTTAGTAATATTACGTCATTACTAAAAACCTTAATAATATTCTGTGAAACATACCTATTTCAAATCATTATGCACTCTAAGAAAAGTGATAAATGTTTTTACATCATTTTTACCTTTTTTATTTTGATAAGACAGGAAAAAATGATCCTAACCGCACACCCCGTCGTTCGGGGCAACGAATTCACCCACAAAATAAACCCGTCATGTGCCGTCTCTGCACCTTTATGGGCGGGCCACTGGAACTATGTTACATTACTTCAGTGGTACGTAATTTTTACACCCGATACCTGGAAATTGGCTATCGGCCTAGGTTAGCAGCTGCGGATATGCGTACATTAATCTATCTATACTATTATAAAGCTGTAATATAGCTATGTCTGTACATTTAAGATATTTGTGAAAAAAATATTGTAATAAGCTATATAGGCGTGTCTAAACACAAGACGATTTTTTTTAGTTTTTTTATGTTTATCTGTTTGTTTGTTCACGTATCATGCAAAAAGTACTGAACGGATTTTGATGCAACTTTTGTTATTTGATAAATCTCGATTATACTTAAAAACTGGTATACATTTTATCCCACTGCTATATCGGGAACCTGAGATATAACTGAAAAACTAGCTTTTGGCTGCGGCGAAGGCGCTGGCAAAGACTAGTACTATTATAAAGCTGTAACAGAGCTGTCTGTACATTCAAAATATTTGAGAAAAAATGGCTGTAATAGGCTATATAGACGAGTCTAAACCCAAAACATTTTTTTTTAGAATTTATGTCGGTTTGTCTGTTTTGGTTGTTCGCGCATCATGCAAAAATTACTGGACGGATTTTGATGCAACTTTTTTTATTAGAAAGGCCTTGATTAGTCTATCCCTATTTATTATTATTTATTATTTATACTAGATGTTTTTAGAATTTATTTAAAAAAAAACACTACTGGACTGATTTTGATGCGACTTTTTTATTTGAAAGGCCTTGATTAGAATTAAAAACTGGTTAACATTTTATCGAGCTACTATATCGGGAACCTGAGATATAACCTGAAACTAGCTTTTGGCTGCCGCGGGCAAATGAGCCCTAGCATTGTCGTGCATGAATTTGAAACCGTTGCCAATAAAATGTGCATAGGGCATCACGTGAGGCTCAAGACACTATTCGATGTACCGATGACTGTTTAGTGCAGGCAGACGTGGCCCAGACACAAAGACAAGCTCTGTCTTACCGTCGGCACTGATTCCTCCCCAAACCGTCCACGAACCGCCACCATAGCTGACCTTTTCTTCAATGCAGCATTGTGCAAAGCGTTCTCCATCATTTCTGTAGACCTTGTTCCTTCCGTCGATACCATACAGCATAATTTTACACTCATCAGAAAAGAGGACTTTGTTCCACTGGAGGTATGACCAATTTAGGTGCTCACGTGCAAAGTTAAGACGCGCTCTTTGATGGTCTGCAGTTAATTTCAGCCCATTTGCTGGCTTATGCGGTACCAGTCCACGTTCCTTCAACCTTCTTCTAATTATAGAGTCACTTACAGCCACCCTATATACAACATGAAGCTGCTGCTGCAGTTGAAAAGCATTAAGGCGTCGATTTCGTAAAGAAGTTGTTATAAAATCTAAATAACAATAAATTGATCATGTCGCTCAGAAGTGATCCGATTCCTGCCAGATCCTGAACGGCGCATGAACAACCCAATAGCGTAACAGACGACAGGCTTAGATGCAATCTTTCAGCCACAATACGCTGGCTAAGTCCAGAATCCAGCAATGCCACCACTTGGGCGGCTTCTGCGGGCGAAGTATCCATATGTTTTAAAAAAAACTTTTTCAGACGTTCCAAAGTCACAGTACACACACAGTATACAGAACACAGAACAAAAAGTTTTAAAATAAGTGCTAATTTTTAGTTTTCAAATGTGAAAATTGTACTCCAAACACACATTTGTCTCAAAACAGTGAATCATTTCATTTATAGGATAAACAAATGAAATTCTAATGTTGAATTTAAAGTTTTCGCTTATCGCTGTAATGGCCAAACTGCCAGCTATACAATCACGTGATTTTTTTCATGGAATGAAAACTCTTTTGTGTTAAATTAGGACAGAAACCATAAAAAGTGAAGTGTTTCGATTTTTTTGATGAGAAGTGTATTATAATTGTTATAAGAATCTCAAATAAATATTTTTTATAATTTTTGATTTTCAAAGTTGTTTATGATCATAATTATACAGTAAAACTCCAATTATCCGAATTAATGAGGACCGGGACCCATTCGGATAATCAAATATTCGGATAATCGGATTTTTTTAAAAAAAATTGCCATTGGAGAGAATAAAAGCTACGTTTTGATATTGCACTATTTTTTTATTGAATTAAATGAAAGAAACATGAAATTGTCACATGTCTTAAATACATATAAATAAAATGTACTTATGTACAAGTTTAGAAATAAAAATCATTGTTTTTTAAACATCTCCGTCAATGTAAGCTGTTTTGCGGTCTTCAACCGTTTTCGGGCAGCCAGGTCACGCATTCGCTTGACGGTGAGCAGTTGCAAGTGGTCACACTCGGGCTGACGCTCCATCCACTTCAAAGCAGTCTCGAGGCCGGCAAATGCTTCAACTAGCTGATGGTCCAGCGTCTACTTCAACATCAGCAGAAAGTTCTTCTTCCACTTCCACTTCAACATCTTCTCTCACACTTATAACAATTTCATCGTCATTGAGAATTTGAAAACCAGGGTCAGACGTGTCACAAGCCATCCACTCTCCTACATCTTCAGCACTTACTTCTGTACAACCAGGAATTTTTACAATCATTTTTCTTATTTCCTCTAGTGACAACGCATCTTTATCATCATCATCCTCTCCATATTCTTGTTTCTCATTTTCTTCAGATTCTTTTTTTTTGTTCTTCTCAGACGGTAGGCCTTTCAGTTTATTCCACGCACGTCTTAGCGTCACTGCCGTAACCAAACTCCAAGCTTCCGCTACCATGTAACAGCAGTCCTTTAAATTTATTTTGCTATGATTTGCCAAAACCAATTCTTCATCTTCAGCACCTTCGATCAGCAGTTTTCTCAGCAGTTGCCTTCTGTAATGGCGCTTCATTGTTTCAATAACAGACTGGTCCATGGGTTGCAGCAAGCTTGTAACATTGGGAGGCAAAAACGTCGTTTTAAACTGCCCATTCTCTCTTTCCAACAGTTCTGCTGTAGGATGAGTGGGTGCGTTATCAACAATTAAAAGCACCTTACTGCCTTCTTTTCCCACCGATTTTTGGTGCTTTTTCACTTCAGGAATAAACACTTCATCATACCATTCGGTAAATAAAGCTGCAGTCATCCAGGCCTTGGGTTGACTTTTGTAGAAGAGTGGAAGTTTTTTTACGTTTTTAAATGCTCTTGGATTTCTTGATTTTCCTATCAAAAGAAGTGGCAGTTTATGATTTCCAGTGGAGTTGGCACAGTTAAGCACTGTAACACGTTCTTTACTGACCTTATGTCCAGGGGCACTAGATTCCCTTTTAGAAGCCAAAGTGGTTTTTGGTAATGCTTTCCAAACAAGGCCAGTTTCATCGGCATTATAAACAAACTCCGGATCATAGGATTCTGATGCAGTTTTAAATTTTTCAATAAAATTTTCAGCAGCTGCAGAGTCTGCTGAAAGCTTCTCACCAGCCAAATCTAACTCGCGTACACCATGCCTGAATTTAAAATTCCTTAGCCAGCCGTTACTAGCCTTAAAAGATGAATAACCAAGCTTTTCTGCTAAGATTTTGGCTTTTTCACAAAGGATTGGACCTGAAATCGGATTTCCCATAGAACGTTGCTGCAAAAACCATTTAAACACGGCATCTTCCAAATTTTTGTCGGTTGCTGTCTTCATTGTTTTCCTAGAGGAACTTCCATCTTCATTTTCAAGCACCGAAACAAAGTCTAAAAGTGTTGACTTACTGTTTTTAATGTCAGAAATTGTTGCTTGTCCAACACCATAAATCTCAGACAACTTCTTACCCGTTACACCTTTATCGAGTTGCTCTATAATTTTCAGTTTGTCCGCTAACGATAGCACAACACGTTTTCTTTTCGAAGCCATGGTATAAAAACAATACAGTATTGTACACGCACAAACAAAAGTAAGCCGTAGCAAGGTCAATAGCACACTGGCTAATCAAAACAAACAATGACAGGTGCGCCGTGACTGCAATGCGCCGGAACTTGTCTTAACTTGCCGTTGTGCCTACACACGCGGGGGGAAGTCAGTGTAGGCACAACGGCAAGTTAAGACAAGTCAAGTCAAGACTTGTGATTCGGATAATCGGCGATTCGGATCGTCGGAGTTCGGATAATTGGAGTTCTACTGTAATAGGCAAAATTGACCTTTATTTCCGAAACTGCTAGAGTTACAAGAAAACCTATAAGAACCCATAAGATGAGTATTTAAAATATAATAGCAAAACAAACAAACTTGGGTCAGATTTATAAAAACTTTGAAAATCACGTGGAGCCCTCTCCACTCACACCAGCAACTCGGACCAGTTTTTATTTAAATACTCCATTATGAGGAAGTTAAACAATTTTATTCAGCGAATACTAATTATTATTTGTTTTGGTTAGAGGTCCGCTATTTTAACTATCAAACCTATTTTTTTTTTGTTAAGGCGGGAAATAATCTTCCTAACCGCACACCCCATCATTCGGGGCAACAAACAGGCTAGTGTGGGGCCTGCACCCACCAAAGAAACCCGACGTGTGCTGTCTCTCCGCCTTTATTGGCGGGCCACTGGAACTATGTTACATTCCTTCTGTGGCCCGCCGGCGGCTTACCCTTTCGGGTACCCTCTACTGAGTCACGCATCCGCGCATGGTGCGTCGCAACTTCTCGTGAGGCCTTGCGGGTAGCGGATGTTCCCCAGTCCATCCACCCGCAGCCTCAGCTAGGGTGGCATGGTACCTGCGCCTGCGCCGTCCCGGTCGCTGGCGGCGGTTTGGATCAGCGGAAGAATCCTCTTCGCTGGTTCTCTCCGCCGCTTCCTTCCGCGAGATAACCTCCTCGCAGAAGCCAGCGACCGCGGCCCAGTTCCTGTCGCTGCCAAGCATCGCTCTGACAATGCTTGGCAGCGAGAGGTCCCCCCCTATTTCCGCGACGAGTTCACGGCGCTGCTCAGCCCAAGCCAGGCATGACTCGAGCGTGTGCCGCGCCGTGTCCTCATCACAGCCGCAGTGGTGACAGCCCGGAGTCGCTTCCCTCCTTGCGACTATGTGCAGGTATCTGCCGAAGCAACCGTGCCCCGACAGCACCTGCACCAGTCGAAAGATAAGGGCTCCATGCCGTCGCCCCACCCACTCCTCCAGCACCGGCTGGAGCGCCCCTACGGTCCAAAGATCGGCCCGGGGCGCCTCCAACCGTGCCCTCCACCTGGCCATGGCAGCTCGGCGGGCGTCGCCCTGCCACCTGGCCAACTCCCTGGGTAGGGGGCGTCCGCCCCCCTCCCGCTCTTGCGACGCCCGCTGATACACCTCGGCAAGCACCCCCACTTCCAAGTCTCACGGGGGGATTCCGGCTAACGTGCAGGCCGCCCCCGTCAACACGTGCGGTATCGTTGCGGGAGGCTCTAACGTGTAAAGTTCTTTAAGTATGAGTTAGACAAATATACATATTTGCTTCCTACTTTGTGAAGGTGAATTCAAGGACATAAAAAAAAAATAGAGATGGATTAGGTCCCTAACGCACAGTATAATTATATTCATTCCTTGCGTTAGGAGACATGTCGATACTCGTGGAATCGTAGACGCAAGAGAGGGAGAATGGGCGGCGCGGGCGCTGCGTGACTCGATTTAGTGTTGTCCTAGCATCGACGTGGGAGATTATTATATTATAATAACATAAAGTTGCTATAGTAAACTTACAAGAGACCTTTGAAATCCACTTTTATATGCGTCAACTGTACAGGTGTCCCATGGCAATGTATTATATATAGGATGGAATTAAATTCACGTCCTTTTTTAAAATAGGGAGTATAGAAGCGATAACTGAACACATTCAGAATATATAAATTCGAAATAAAATATATTAAAAAAAATGAGTTTGTTGCTGATAGTCTGTTATTCTGCCCTATGCCGCCATACAAAAGTTAAAAAAAAGACTATCAATTTTGACTTGTAAATATTCAGAACGTTTTCAGTTATTGCTTCTGTACTCCCCATTTCAAAAAAGGTCATTCATTTAATACCACCTTATATTTTTTTAAAGCAACAACAGCTCTAGGTCGAAAATACACATAAGACACTCGAATAACTTTTCACTATAAGAAAAACTAATAAAATTAGATTCCATTGCATTTACTTCACCGACGTGGTTGCATGCTGTTTGTTTAGAGGTATATAATGCATTTTATTACAGAATTCCCCGAAGGAAGATGTACAGATCATGTTTTCCAACGTGGCGCCAAAAAAAAGACGTGTGGGTTGTTACGCGCAGTAAGAATTATTACCATTTGCGCGCAATGCAAACAATCAATTTTCTTACCATGTTTTAATGAAAAACACTGCATGGTTTATAAATAAACTTCTTTAAAAACTTTTTCAATCGACAACTGAGATATTATTTTATTCCCATCACTACCCAAGTATAGTTATTTATCTATGATCACTACTTACTACACATATTGAACTATCTTCGGTTGCGGTATACAATCGATATCAATTTTTTTTTTGTATTTGTAGTTTATTCTAATGTAATAACTGCGTGCGAACCTAGCAAAATATAGAGCAATAGGCTATCTTTGACCCACAAAAACTTCAAAATATATGTCATTGTTTTTTTGGAAGATATAAATTATTTTCAAATCTGTATTTTTAGGAGACTGATTAGGTCTCAAACGCACCAAAGGGTAGGTTAGTTTCGAGATCTTTTAGGTCTCCAAAGCAACAGCTGGAAGTTCTTTGAAAATGATGGAGCAGGGAACGTGTTAAATGCGTTGGCAATGTCAAGCGACACCGCCAACAGCATTTCCCCGCCGGTGACGACCGCCGCGGCTGCGGCCCTCAGACGCATGATTGCGCTGACTGCCGAACGACTAGCTCGAAAACTGAACTGTGCGTCCGCAGGCAGCGAGGATTCTCTCCAGCATCTTACCCGCCCCGACTGAATCCGGCGTTCGTCCCGGCTTCGGCAGGAGAAACAACCTCCCCTCCTTCTAGCAGTCAGGGAACCGTCTTGACGCCAGGCACGCGTCGAACAGTCCCCTGAGGCGGGGCTCCAGGTGGTCCAGAGGCAGGGCCAGAGCCCGGGTGGGTATCCCGTCAGGGCCGGGGCCGGTGTTCTTGGAACGAATCCGTGCAACCGCCGCCCCCATTTCCGACGCAGTGACGGGTGGTACATTGAGGTCAGCCTCCGGTCGCTACCTGGCGGTGCCATGACCGGGGGCATGTGCTCCACCCGTTGCGGGAATAGGCCCTCGACCACCTCGGTGAGGAGGCCGGGCTGAAGGGTCTCTGTGAGGGGGAGGCCCTGGGTGCGGAGCTTATTCAGCGCCGCACGGAACGGGCGACCCCAGGGGTCACGATTGAGACTGTCCAGCATCTCCTGCCCTTTCTCAGTTTTGGCGCGGCAGATGGCCAGCTTAAACTCAGCCCGCGAATTGCGGTATGCCTCGTACAGCCGGCCCTCCCGTTCCCCATTGCAGTTGAGCCGCCGACTGCGGGTGTAGGACCTCCGGGCACGAATACACGCCGCACAGAGGTCCGCCAGCTCCTGGGACCACCAGTAGAGCCCTTTCCTCGGAGGAGGACGTCGCACACGGGGCATGGCCGAGTCGAACACCTGCGTGATCGCAGCGCGAAATCGGCCAGCCTCAACGTCCACCTCCTCAGTCGGGGCTGGTGAGGACAGCCACGATTGAACGATAGCTGCCACCGCCAGTAGGTCCCTATCCAGCCTACCCACAGCCTACCGCGGGAACGTGGAAGTTTTGCGCGCCGCGTGACCCCTGCTGGGGCCCTGGAGGGACCGGGTGACCTCAATCCGGATATACCTATGGATGGACAAGGTCTCAACCTCCTCCAGGACACACCAGTTCCTTACTCGTGCTGCGACGTCGGGCTAGCGAACGAAAGGTCCACTATCGACCCGTCCCGTCGCCGCACGCACGTGTTGACGGAGGCGCACTTAACTGTCAAACCTTAAAAAATTCGTTTGAATTAACGATTTACGATTCTTACGACATATGATTCTAATGAGTCGTAATTATCTTTAAAATCAAGGAAAAAGCTTTTGTTTTCGCAGTCTTGACATACAATTACATTTCAATAATATTCACAACAGTTAATTACTTACTTCAACATTATAGAATTTCACATTTTATGGACATCCGAATTTACATAGATTTATCGATAATATGTCGTGACAGCGTCAAAGAGGCCCACACTAGGCCTGATGCTGTGCTGTGATACACAACAAAGTGCTGATTTTCAGTATGAAATATCAAATAATGCAACGACGTGGAACTAGGAAGAAGAATGTTAATTGTATGCAAAGAAATGCGTATTTTGCTTAATTACGATCATAATTTAGAAATAAATAATAAATAAATATTCACGGACATTTTCACACAACGTCCTCTGGTCCCAAACTTAGCTTAACGCTTGTGCTTGTACTTGTACCAGATTACGGATATAATACATATATTACCTTTTTTTTTGCAAAATAATATTACATAAATAGATAGAAAACACCCAGACGCAGTACAAATATCTGTGTTCATCACACAAACACACGTCCTGAGTGGGAGTCGAACCCACTTACCACAATATCCCTAAAATACACGTGGCGGGTGACGATAAAAACACATATAGGGTCAGACGAAGAACTCATATAGGTTAAGCATCACGCTAAGGCATACTTTAGGCGCGGATATTCCACAAAAGTCAATGATTTAAGGAAATTGTACCGCGAGGTGCGGTACCGTCTCATACAGCGGCTGCGCCCACGATCGCAAGTGTAGAACCTCTGGGTACGAATGCACGCCGCACAGTGATCTGCAAACTTCTGAGACCACCAGTAGAGCCCCTTCCTCGAAGGAGAACGTCGCACACGGGGCATGGCCGAGTACCTGCGTAATCGTAGAGCAAAATCGGCCAGCCTCAACGCCCACCTCTTGGTCAGGGCTGGTGAGGACTGCCACGATTGAACTACGGCTGCTTCCGCCAGTAGGTCCCTATCCATCCTGCCCACATTCCACTGCGGGAACGCGGGAGTTCTGCGCGCCGCGTGACCCTTACTAGGGCCCTGAAGGGACCGGGAGACCTCAATCCGGATATACCGATGATCGGACAAGGTCTCAACCTTCTCCAGAACGCGCCAGTTCCTCACTCGTGCTACGACGCCGGGGCTAGCAATAGGTCCACTATCGACCCGCCCCGTCAGTCGTCGCACGCACGTGTTGACGGAGCCTTTGTTTAACAAACAGAGGCCCGTCGACGCCGCCAACAAGCTACCTGCGAAAATAAAATCGTCTTCTTAATTATGGTCAGTTTAGCCAAACTTTTATTAAAATATAATCGTTTAAATGGACCGAGAAATTAAGATCTGCTGTAGTGAGATCCCGTTGTAGGAACGGGCGGACCAATGGTCTGGTCAGGCTGGAGTGGATGAAAGTGGCCCGTAGATTATGTTATTCACACTCTATGGTAGGCATATATCCGGCAGTAGACGTCAAAAGGCCAAAAGATGGATGAATGAGTTGTAATATTCTTATCGTAGATATCGCTCTCAAGAATAATAACTGTAGCTACTTACACTATCTATACTTACTAATATAAAGTACTTATACCTAACTTTTGGTATTTTTTCCTTGTACGGGTTATTCTGGATAGGTATCTACTTGGCTCGATTTAACGAATTCTTATTGCAGTTTGCAGAAATAAATTTTGAATGCTTATGCTTTATAACAGTTATTTTTTAATTAATGGTAACCAAGACTAAGGGTAGTCCCCCGTCTTACCATGAAAGGCAATCGAAGAGAGAAGTATTGAGTTTGAACCCCGGTTAGAGGTTGAGACTGCGCTTGGCGTCACCTCTGCCCCCTTAGAATGTAAAACGAAACGTTAGACGAACTTTCGTTTCGAGTTATTGTAATTGATCAACAGTCTGACGCGTGATTCCTGATTAGTCGAGATTTTGACGCGTGATTCAGGCGACCAATCACAATCAAGTAAAACGAAAGTTCGTCTAACGTTTCGTTTTTCATTCTAAGGAGGCTGACTTCCAGATTATGCGCGGTCGACAAATGACCACTTTATGCACTTGCAGTTTAAATGATCGGCAAGGATAAACAACTTTCGCTCGGCTGCTAAATAGATAGGTCGTCCAAATGTGACATCTCTTTGTGGACACCTGAACTCCTTCGTGCTTAGGAAGGCAAGTTAAGCAGTGGGCTGACAAATAACATCCTGGTCATCCTGAATAAAAATCTAATTCCCGTCTTGTGATTGTCAAGATTTGCCGTATGGGGCCGGCACCAAGAATAGCTTCACCCCGTCTCTTTCTATGGGAGTCGTAAAAGCCGACTAAGGGATTACCGGAGGGCCGGGCAGCAGCGTTCCCCTGTGTACTAAAAACATCCACTGCGATCGCCAACCCACCTGCCAAGCGTGGCGATTATGGTAAAACCCTCATTTTGGGGAGGCCTATATGTCAGCAGTGGACGATGAAAGGCTGATGGATGGATGGATTGTCAAGACCCTAGTTAGGTCGTGGACGTAGGTACTAGTTAGTTATGAAAGCTGAGGAAAGGTAATTATAATGTATACATTGTCATTTTGCCACCTCCAACGTACTTTGTTTGCTGTTGTCGATTCTCTAACTAAATATTGATATTACTGATGATATTACTGATTGATTTATACACTGATCGTTATATAGTTTACAAATTATTTTCAATACAAAGTGTAGATTGGGTGTCACCATTGACGGTATAGCTTAGTGGCTCCCCGTTTTGGAAGAAACTCTCAGGTTCGAATCCTTTTGGTAGCAATACTCTTCTTTTAAAACTTTGAAAAAAAAAATGTTTTGTTGAAGTAGGTGAGCACATCAAGTGCAATCACAAACAAATAGTAGCAGTTCTAGGTGCTTTTTGGAATGAACTAAGTATCAGTAATAATATTCAGTACAAAACTATAAACGTATTACAATTAAAATGTGCACACAACGAGTACTGCTATCAATAATATATAGTATAAAATTAGGTTAGGTTATAAGAGGTTAGGTTGGTTTATCATAAGGTCATCTTTAAATTGCACTTATTCGTTAATGTTGTCCTGAGCGACTTGATTTTATAAATCACAAACACACATTAAAAGTTTGCTTTATGCGAGACAGCAACATCAATCTTTAGTTGATTGATATAATACAATAAATAGCGATATGAACCTATGTCCTGCATTTTAAAATTTAATTAATAATAATAAATAAATAATAAATATTGTCGGGCATTTCACTCAACGCCCTCTGGTCCCAAACTAAGCTTAATGCTTGTGCTATGGGTACCAGATTACGGATATAATACATATATTACTTTTTTTTTGTAAATACATACATATAATAATAGAACCAACCCAGACGCAGTACAAATATCTGTGTTCATCACACAAATAATTGTCCTGAGTGGGAATCGAACCCACGACCTCGTGCACAGAAGTCGGTAACACTACCGACTACGCCACGAGGCCCGTCAATTCTATATACTCGTATAAATAATTTATGCACAGGGCCGCTTGTTGTAGCGCTCTATTGGGGAGGCGTTTGTCCAACAGTGGACGTCGATAAGCTGATAGATAGATAGTAAAGTATCGATTTTGTGGGTACAAAATCTAAGCCAAGAGCATAGTTACGTTAATTGAGTAATTAACTATTTATTTAGTACAAATTATAATTTGTGAATAAGGAAAAAGAGTATTTTAGTACAGGCGGGAATATAGATCAAAATGTTTAAAAAATCACGCCATCAAATAGTATGAATTTTAATTGCAAAATTAAACTTACTATATTGGATTAATGCATGTAAATGCGTTCCTATAGAGGGCGTTGGACGTTAAGACAAATGTAATGAGGAGATTGGGTATGTCTAAAAGATAGTACTGTAGCTCAGTGGATTAGAGCACTTCCCCGGATAGGAAGGGACGCAGGTTCGTTACCCGCCTGTACTAAAATACTCTTTTTCCTTATTCACAAATTATAATTTGTACTTTAAGAGTAGCTGAGCATGTCAAGTGCTAAAATATAGATCAAAATATTTATTTAGTGGCTGAAGGCCCTACATTAAAGCAGTGATAGAAAATGTTCCTAGCCGCACACCCCGTCGTTCGGGGCAACGAACAGGATGGTGTGGGGCCAAAGCAGTGATGCCCTAGTGGTAAAACCAGTGACTGCAAAGACAATGGTAGGTATCGAGTTCGATTCCTAGTCAAAATTATACAGCTCTAACTTTCCGAAATTTAAAGCCTATATGGATGTTACTTGACAGCTAGGACCCGCTACTTAGCGTGACTTCCGAAGTACTTAAATAGTCCAGTCACCGATACCCGTGACCTGTTCTTTTAGTACACTCTCTAGGCTATATGAGTTTAAACACAAAACATTTTATTTTAGATTTTTGTCTGCTTGTCTGTTTATCTGTTTGTTTGCATCACGCAAAAACTACTGAACTGATTTTGATGTTTCTTTTTTATTTGATAGCTCTTGATTAGACTTAAAAACTGG
The DNA here is from genome assembly GCA_948253155.1 of Leucoma salicis. Lineage (NCBI taxonomy): Eukaryota > Metazoa > Arthropoda > Insecta > Lepidoptera > Erebidae > Leucoma > Leucoma salicis. The sequence continues at coordinate 27,320,515 of OX411803.1, forward strand.
TATACATTTTATCGGCTACTACCTATATTGGGAACCTGAGATATAACCTAAAAGCTAGCTGTTGGGTGGGCCGTGGGCAAACGCTAATTATTTAAACATTACTTATATTTCATTAAAACTGAAATCATTTTAACTCATTTCTAGAACTACGAAGCGACTGTCAATAAATGTTTCAAAAACTAACTTATGGCTGCTGTGGAGCCGTGGCCAATATCTAGTTATAAATATGTAAAGGTTTAACAGAGTTATGCCTTTACAAAAAAAAAAATTGGAGAAATAATGTGTATTTACATGTAGCAGGTTCCCTGTCCCATCAATCTTATATGATACATAACAATTAAATTTCTATTGTGTCTACAAACGTACAGGGAATGGGTTAAGCTATTTAGGCGTCTCTAAATACAAAACAACTTTGGTTAGAATTTTTGTCTTTTGTTTGTTCACACATCACACAAAAGCTACTGGACGACTATTGATGATTTTTTTGTTATTGATTTATTTAACTTAAATATTAGTATAAGTTTTATCTCGTTAATTACCTAAAAATATCTAGGGCTAGCTGGATATACATATATACAGCTTATGTTTTTTTTATTAAAAACAAATTGTATTTTTTATTTACACTGTAAATTTTCTAATCAAAAGTAGCAAAAATACGCTAGAGTAGAACTTACTTTAAATTAATTCGCAGTTGCAAAAACATAAATAACAGTAATTATGTACCTTAATCATCATCAAACTGTAATTTTAGCTTAGTGCTGCCATCTAACAAAAATATAAGGTACTACATACGCTACCATATCTACTTATAACGTGACTACTGCAAATTACAGACTTTGTCGCTGGTGGTGTTGTCTCTTTAGAATTATAGATGGCGAGGAGTAGCTAAAAAAATTAGGCAGCTATTTTCGAATAATATATGTTATCAAGGTTACTAAAAGAGGATAACTTATTTAGATATTTTTTATATATATTTTAGCATTTGACATGCTTAGCACTATACATTAATTTTCATTTTGTGTTTAGAGGATAACTTATCATATTAATATAAGAATATAATAATATAATATAATTATATACTTATCATAAGAATATAAAATAGAGTTTATTTTTCAACTCATCACTGTCCTACTATTGGGTACAGGTCTGCTTTCAGTGATTGGTACCTAGGCCGTAGTCCACCAGTGGCAGCTGTTATTTTTAGGGTTCCGTACCCGAAGGGTCAAAACGGGACCCTATTACTAAGACTTCGCTGTCTGTCTGTCTGTCTGTCCGTCCGTCTGTCGCCAGGCTGTATCTCTAGAACGGCGATAGCTAGACAGTTGAAATTTTCACAAATGATGTATTTGTGTGGCAGCTATAACAAAAAATACTAAAAACAAAAAAATAATAATATTTAAGGGGGGCTCCCATACAACGTCTGTCTATCCATCCGTCTGTCACCACGCTGTATCTCATGAACGGCGTGATTTTTGCTCGCTATTGATAACGGCAACAAGTAAACACTTGAAATGTTTACAGAATATTTAGTTATATATTACTTTAAAAATAAATAATTAAATGAAAATAAAATTAATATTTAAGGGGGGCTCCCTTATACAAACGTGTTTCTTTACTCGTTTTTGCTCTGTCTGTCCGTCCGTCTGTCACCAAACTGTATCTCAAGAACGGCGATAACTAGACAGTTGAAACTTTTACAAATGATGTATTTCTGTTGCCGCTATAACAACAAATACTAAATAAAAACAAAATAAAACAAATATTTAAGGGGTCCCATACAACAAACGTGATTTTTTTGCCCTTTTTGTTGTTTTATTCATCCATAGTTGATTGTACTTTTTTAACATATTTGGTAATAGCCAAACACCATGGTTACAGAGAGTTACAATAGTGTAATGTTGTTTACCTAGTCAATGGTACGGAACCCTTCGTACGCGAGTCCGACTCGCACTTGGCCGGTTTTTTTTGTGTTAAGCCCACCTTTTTTTTTAGGCGGGATAAGTGTTCCTAACCGCACACCCCGTCGCTCGGGGCAACGAACAGGGTAGTGTGGGGCCCTCACCCAATAAAGAAACCTGCCGTGTTTGTGTTGCAAAATAAGCTTAACGCTTGTGCTATGGGTACCACATTACGGGTATAATACATATATTACATTTTTTTAATAAATACATAGGTGACACGTAATAAATAGAAAACACCCAGGCGCATTAGAAATATATGTGTTCATCACCCAAATAATTCCTGAGTGACCTCGTGTACGGAAGTCGGTTACACTACCGACTACGCCACGAAGCCCGAAGTAGGTTCCGTAAGAACTCAAACTAGGATACATCAAACGTTGCTTATTCACATGCGAATAACGACTCCAGAAACAGAAACAGGAAAGAGCATTGCATCGTGATGGGGAGAAAAGTGGATCTACTACGACCACACAAATCATGCAGTACCTAAACCCGGTTATGTATCAATTTCGATGGTATGACGGTATGTATGTGGATGACAAAATATTCACAGCAAGAAGATATCCTTCTCCTCTGCATCCGATGGTATTAGGTTGGAGTGCTCCACTATGAGCTATTCCAGCCTAACGAAACCATAACCATATAATACTCTCTTTCATACCTACTCACTCTCTTACGTCGTCGTTACGAATGCGCTCAGTCAGCCTCACTCCACAGATTCTCCGCAGAGATCGCATTTCGACCGCATTGATTTTAATCTCATGCTCCTTTTTACATACCCAACTCTCGCTTCCGTATAATAACGTTGGGACAAGCACTGCCTTGTGTATTGTGACACGTGCCCTCTGGCTGAGGTGATGACTACCGAGAAGTTGTCCCAATGCTCCTTTCACTCTATTTCCCGCATTCACTCTTCTCTCTAAATCAGTGGTGTACCTTCAATCTCGACTGAATCCACATGCAAGATATACAAATTCATCCACTTGTTCTAACACACCATTTCCTATAGCTACTCTAACATCTGTTCTGGCTTCTTCTCTTTCAAAGCCATTATTTTGGTTTTGCTCACATTCACACGTAGGCCCTTCTCTTACAACCTTCTGCCATTACGTCAACTAGGGTTTGCAGCTCAGGTGCGGGCTGCGCTAATAAAACCGCATCGTCGCATATAGCAGAGAGTTAACCACTAAGTCGCTCATCTGAACTCCCACATTCATTTCATTCAACCTTTGTAGACATTTATCCAGATATATGATAAACAGTCTGGCTGATAGAACGCAGCCCTGTTTAACGCCGATATTGACATCAAACCAGGGTGACATTCCATTATCCAGCCGCACACAAGCTCTGCAGTCCATGTAGTTGGACTACACCGCTTGTAGCAGTCTACCGTTAATACCATACTCCGGCAAAATGTCCCAAAGTTCCTTTCGTACAACAGTGTCAAATGCTTTCTCCAAATCCACAAAACTGCAGAAAACCCTCTGGCCTACAGCCAGATGCTTCTCCACAATGTTGCGCAGAAAAAACACTTGATCCATGCATCCTCGTCCACACCTGAAACCTCCTTGTGCCTCACACAAAAATTCATCAGACACCATCCTCATTCTTCTTTCAATAATCTTACCATACACTTTGGGTGCCAAACTGGTCAAGCTTATGGCCCTGTAGTTTGCACAGTCATAACGTGAACCCTTGTTTTTAAACAAGGGCACGATGACTGCGCTTCTCCAGTCCTTGGGAACCATTCCTGAGCTCCAACATAAATTGAGAAGCATCAGGAAGGATTCCCAGACACATGAGCCTCCAAGCTTGATCATCTCAGCAGACACCATATCAATACCCGCTACCTTACAATTTTTCAAACTTCTAATCTACTAATGTCATCAGAGGATGCCGGAACCGAATGCTGATCTGTTAGACCACATGTGGCACCAGCATCACCCTGAACATCCGCATACATATCTTCAAAATATTCACTCCATCGGCTTAACACATCTTGTGTTTGCGTAAGAATGTCTCCACCTTTAGACCTTATTTTATTCATTCTGAAAGCCGACCAACCACTCCGAGATTTCTTCACCTCCCTCCAGAAAAGTTTGGTGTTGCTCTCGAAGTTTTTGGTCAGCCTTTCTTCTGCAATCATATTTGCTCTATCACGCTTCTCTTTCACTAAGGCTTTGGTGTCATTCTTACGTTGCCGGTATAGATACCACATTTCTGTTCTATATGTCATCACTACATTATTGCATATGTGTACAATACTACCTTTGCCCGCGGCTTCGCCGCAGCCTAAAGCCAGTTTTTTCTGTTATATCTCAGGTTCCCGATATAGTAGCTGGATAAAATGTATACCAGTTGTTAAGTCTAACCAAGGCCTTTTAAATAAAAAAGTTGCATCAAAATCCGTTCTGTCGTTTTTTCGTGATGTGCGACCAAACAAACAGATAAAAAGACAAACAGACAAACACAAAAATTCTAAAAAAAAATCTTTTGTGTTTAGACACGCCTATATAGCCTATTACAGTATTTTTTTCTTAAATATCTTAAATGTACAGACACAGCTCTGTTACAGCTTTATAATAATATAGATAAAAATGGAAATGCTTTTATCAAAGCCTATTTTGGTATTTTGTTAGTGCATATAATCCGATGTCTAATAATAAGGTACTTAACAATATAACATATTTTCAGCAAGTAGACTATTGTTTTACCATTTGCAAACTACCTATTATTTTGCTTAAAACAAAGAATGTTATTAAAATTTTGAATTTTTGCAAAAATAAATAATCAACACATAATATTCATTAGAATCTGCATAAGGTGAATCATGACGCGGCCTATTGGTAGAAGCTACATAGGCTAATAAATTATTATAAAGTAAACTCAACACTATTGTAATAGTAACCGCACACCCCGTCGTTTGGAGCAACGAACAGACTAGTGTGGGGCCCTCACCCACAAAATAAACCCACCGTGTGCCGTCTCTCCACCTGTGTTGGCAGACCACTGGAACTGTGTGAAATTAGTTCAGTGGTATGCATTGTATGCAAGCGCTGCGTTATTTATTAATGTCATAATACCTATACGTTGCAGTTGGGGTAGGGAGGTGGGTGGTGGTTTTACCTTGCGCATCGAACCGCGCAGGTTTCACTGCGTCAGTCTGCAGAGTTGAGCCAGTGGAATATAATGTGGTGTTTTTGCTACCTCTTCTTGTGAATTTTACACTGGAGTGAATATTGCTGATGCTGGTAATGAAGTAAGTTTTTAAATTTTCTCTCACGTCTGCTGGGTGAAATCTCCTGTTGTCGACTATCGAGGTTGTACCTACGTGTGGTAATGTGTTTTTTTATTAACTTCAGTTCACTACAAAATCCAGATCGACAGGCGGAAAAGGTGGGTTCAATTTCTTGACCTAAATAAAAAAGTTATGAATAGAAAATTAAATTTATGTATTATAATTTTAGTCATTGAATCGAGATCTGATTTATTTATAAAAGCAGCTGTATTGAGTGGTTATTAGTTGTGACAGATATATTGATTAGGTAGAACATTATGCTCATTCTCTTGTTGATCATAAAGAATTGCGAACAAACGCTAAAAAATTAGGGATATCATCCCTTAATTGACTTTCTAAAAGGCTAAAGAAAGATCATGTTGTCTTCAATTCCAGTTAAAAATTTGGTTTCAACGGAAGGCAAAAGAGGGTTGGGTACCTATGCACTTGTAAACTCGTTGCACCGAATGCGCATTGCACATCGCGCCGATCGAAGGCTTGCTATCAGGGCGCGGCTGCTACAAAAATCAATACTGCAACGTGCGTTTATTGATAGACTTCAGTTAAAAGATAATTTGCACATATTCGTTTAGGTACGACGACCTGTTTTGTGAATTAAGTTCGGGACACTTAATATTTTATCCAGTAATATATCAACCATGGTTTAGAGATATGGCAAATACATTTCTCATCAGAAAAATCGAAACACTTTCCTTTTTATTGTTTCTGTAATAATTTAACACAAAAGAGTTTACAAAATTCAAAATTAGAATTTCATTAGTTTATTTATCCTATAAATGAAATGATTCACTGTTTTGAGACAAATGTGTGTTTAGAGTTGGAGTACATTTCACATTTGAAAACTAAAAATTAGCACTTATCTTAAAACTTTTTGTTCTATGTTCTGTATACTGTGTGTGTACTGTGACTTTGGGACGTCTGAACAAGTTTTTTTCCTAAAAATATGGATACTTCGCCCGCAGAAGCCGCCCAAGTGGTGGCATTGCTGGATTCTCCGTTTTTGTGAGTGAAAGTTAATAATTTCAAACAGGGTATAATTTTGTAGTCATATTTTTTATAGATATTTTTATGATTCTGGACTTAGTCAGCGTGTTGAGGCTGAAAGATTCCCTCTAAGCCTATCGTCTGTTCATAGAGTCTACAAACGCTATCGGGAGACTGGTTTGTTCACGCGCCGTTCAAGATCTGGCAGAAATCGGGTCACTTCTGAGTGAGATGATGGATTTATTGTAACAACTTTACGAAATCGATGCCTTAATGCTTTTCAGCTGCAGCAGCAGCAGCTTCATGTTGTACGTAAGGTGGCTGTAAGTGACTCTACAATTAGAAGAAGGTTGAAGGAACGTGGACTGGTACCACACGAGTCAGCAAATGGGCCAAAATTAACTGCACACCATCGAAGAGCACGCATTAACTTTGCACGTGAGCACCTAAATTGATCATACCTCCAGTGGAACAAAGTCCTCTTTTCTGATGAGTGTAAAATTATGCTGTATGGTAACGACGGAAGGAACAAGGTCTACAGAAGAGATGGAGAACGCTTTGCACATTGCTGCGTTGAAGTAAAGGTCGGCTATGGCGGCGGTTCGTGGACGGTTTGGGGAGGAATCAGCGCCGACGGTAAGACAGAGCTTGTCTTTGTGTCTGAGCCACGTCTGCCTGCACTAAGCCGTCATCGGTACATCGAACAGTATCTTGAGCCTCACGTGATGCCCTATGCACATTTTATTGGGAACAGTTTCATATTCATGCACGACAATGCTAGGGCTCACACCGCGAGCGAAATTATGTTAACGAAGTCGGTATCTCCATTATGGAATGGCCAGCAAGAAGCCCGGACATGAATCCGATTGAACATCTATAGGATGAATTAAAGAGACGAATTCGTGCAAAAGATCCTGCCCCAGAAATACTTAGCCAGCTGCAAAATGCAATCCAAGAGGAATGGAATGCCACAACATTTGATCGTGACTCTCATCTGATCGATGAAGAACCGTATGGAAGCAGTAATAAGAGCTTGGGGAGGGAATACAAGTTATTAAATAAACGTTTCTTAGCTTTTTTTTCATTTACGTGTGTTGTTTTATTAATTTCCTTCATATTCAATACAGAGTAAAATTGACTTGTTAAACAAAATACGAAACCTTTGAAAATTTAATTTGAATTTAGAACATTAACATTACGATTTGAAAACCCTCATATAATTTACTATTAAATGACATTTGACATTTATATTCCTTAATATGCACATTTTTCTGATAGTCTTTACAAAACATGAACTTGCAAGGTGTTTCGATTTTTCTGATGAGAAGTTTATATTCATAGTGTTATTTCATCAATGTATTAGAAATTTAGACTAGGCATATGCTGAAGGATAATCGAAACATCGAACACCATAATGAGACAGGGAGGCGAATGTCTTAGACAAACTTTCGCTGTGTTCTACCAGTGATTAGAACAAACACTTGCTACGCCAACATCATACAAATTTGGATATGAGTGAATGATAAGAAATTAAGACGAAGAGATGTCCGTGTGGTGACGGACTAAGAATACAAGTGTTGCCATCCCATTCTTTCCCACGGGTGTAGTACGATGGGCGACTAAGTGAAGTAAGCAATTATCACCCATTGCGTTACTGATGGTAGCGCTGGGTACCAAGTGGGAGTACTCACTTGCTATCGGGTCCGAGAGGGTTGCTACCACCACCTCCGACCGCGACCGGCCATGTAGCACATCGGTGTATTTTGGTCGTAGTAGGAGATAGCAGTTAATTCTTTCATTTCATATATGTGAAATTAAATGGTGAGCCGCGGCTTGATAATATATTCTCAGTATAGTTGAGCCCATGAGCGGCGGTTACCATTTACCATAAGGTGGGCCGTGGCTCGTCTGCCACCATACGCTATAAAAAAAGAAAAAAGACTGCGACTTCCACCGTTATTCAACGAACCACATCAAACAATACTTACGAACAGTAAAAGTATAGCCGCTTTGACATTTTATAAATAATATTTGTTCCAGAATCCCGGTTGACACCACATTGAAGGAGCGTTTGATGATGCAGGTATACTCGTGCAGCAGATATGGTTACCATCTATACGTCGCAGGCACCGCAGGTAGCTTCTACTCTGGACGTGGTCTTCATAAGGGCAGTTTTGAGGAGGAACGCACAGGTTGATACATATATTTATAAATTTGATTATAATATGACTATGATTATAGTTTAGTAAATTAACAAATTTTATAAACATAAAAGTAAAAGAAATAAAGTTAAGCTATTTTTTAGGAAACCGTAAACATATCAAGCGCTTCTGAGAATCAAGTTCAAGTTAAGGGGCTCTACAATATAGTCCGGGTCGAAATCGCAAGTGATGAGGTAGCGAACTGAACACTATTTAGTTTCTCTTATGTTCAGGTTTGATGTACTTAGATATAAGTGGGAGAAGATCAGCTGTTATCGAGATCAAGAACTGGCGATAAAATTGGAATTGTCTGCCGGGATTCATCGTCCACGTGAATACACCTTGCTCCATCTGGAAGACGGATCCTGCAGATGTTTCTAGTTACGTCACAAACGCAAGACTCTTATTATGTTCATTATAATTTTCATTCACTTTCTAGCAGAATTTTGAATTGATTTTATTTCGTTTTTTATAATATATTAACTATTATTTTATATACGTCATGCATTTTTATATATTTTTTTAGCATTTGAAATGCTTAGCCATATAAATTAACACAAAGTGTCAAGATGTGAAATCGAAAATAACATTATTTTCGATGTCACATTTTCACACTTTGTGTTAATTTATACGTCATGTATCTATTAACTGTAAAATATGTTGACTAATTATTTTTTCTTTGTTTTGATATGGACTTGCGTAAATTGCCGGTATATTTTAAAGGTATTTTGCTACTAACATATATTTTATATACATATTTATGAGGTGCTACTAAATAACAGTTTGACTCTCCCAAAAAGTTTTGGTGTCGTGTATATATACTTATCCGGAGGTGTATATTCTTATTTATTATTATTCCAATTTCCAGATGTTTTATTTTTATTAATACTTTGTTTAATGTGACTATGTTTAATGCCCTATTTAATTTAATTAACTCATACTTCTATTCCTGTCATTTCTCAATTTGGGTGTTATAAATACACCGACGGATTGTTAGACACAAAGCTAGATTTATGCCTCATAGTACAAACACACAGTAATATGTAATTCTGATACCTCGTTTTAGGGCTTCCATTCGTAGGTTTAGCTTTGTGTCGAACCTATTACGATGTAGTACAACTTTTCAATGTTTAATGTTGAAAACGGTCGCATTTTTTCTTGCTTTGTAACATTTTTGATTCATCCATTTAAAAGTCATACTAATTCTTAGCTTTTGAATGTTTTATTCAAATCTGTTTTTTTTTCTGTATGCTTAGTAGTGCGTTTTTAATGACAAGTTACAGAGCAAGATGCGACCATACCGTTGTTAAAACGCCCATACTCGATTATAATTCAGTAAAAGTAGTTAGGTTCGTCCAGATTGTCTTAGCGAAGGATATTTAGGAATGATGCACAGATTGTCTCTTTATACTACCTTTTACTGGAGTATGCAGTACAGGAGCGAGCGTGTTATAAAAAAATATTATAATATAAAAAAAATGTATTTTATGTTTAAAAACCGTTGTTTCCAAGAATATTGAAGTTGTTTTAAACTGTTGCACAATATTGTAGATAAGTGAATAATCTTTTTTGTTACATTGCTACGTATTATAAGAATAATTGAGGTCACCAGTTTATTATCTTAATACCAATGACATTCGATCTCTTTCCCGTATTATTTATACATTCATTCGTAAAAAAATTGTTTCTCCGTCTTCACGAATCACATCAATCGGCTTCTTGCTCTTACGTGATAAATTCATAAGTATTCGATTTTATTGCACAATAGGATCTCTTTGTGGCATAATGCAGTGAGATAATGTATACTTCGTATGGTTTGTATACACTGGATCAATATTTAAGGGTATCTACCTAGTTACCTACACCAATTATTTATGTCAGATATTCAAGCAACGTTGCTCGTTTGTCTAAGGCTACATACAATCTCGTAATGAAACATATTATCAGCACTGGCACTGCACACTCAAATGCCTTTCGGCACATTATTTGGGTACCTATTATTTTAAATGCTTCCTAGCTATTCTGATGACCTCACGTGTATTCCTGTAGAAATTGTAATGTAAATGGTTATTTATTTTCACAAGATGTGCAAATATTGTTAGAAATAACGGTTTGGATCGATCGAAATGGGTGGCAGGGTTGAACAGCGTGAGGGTCTGGTAAAACCGTGGTCGTTTAACATCTGATATAACTACCGTAGCTTGGGTGACGACTAAGTCATCTTCATTTAAAAAGGGCTGGTTTTACTATCTCATAGAGGATTATTCACTCGGCAACGGTAAGCACTACACCGACGGTCTCTTCATAAAGATCCCATTGGTTATGTGTACACCGCTCATGTGAGTATGACGTAGCTATCCTCTCGTAAATGACAACAATAGCGCACCTTAATGGCTGGGAGTTATTCGAGCTTCGTGTACTTATATGACAATTTCGAAACGGTCAAAACTTGCCAAGTTTTACATAAGCAACTAAAGAAAAAGTCACCATCCTGTAATATAGTTCAAGATTAAATTAAAATTCGTTCAGAATTTTCAGTGACATGCTTTGTGTTCTATAGATTGTGTGTGTGTGTTTATTTGTGTGTGTGTACATGCGTGCGTGTTTGTGTGTGTGTGTGCGTGTGTGTGAATGGTGGAGTGTATGTGCTCATGTGTGTAGATTAAGTTTAAGGGGTTAAGCAAGTCCAATACGCTCATGATTATTCTAAATAATTAGAAATATTTTAAGGACTATATTAGGTAATAGAATTTAGGATTAACATAAATACATATATAAAAAATATAATTTCCTGCTTATTGACGCCAGCAAATAATATTGGATAATTTAGATTACTTACCACAAATTTATTGAGATACAATTCTTGTATAGTGTACCTATTAACTCTTACATAAGAACATAATATAAATAAAAGAGTAAATGTTATGAAAAATATATAGAATAAGTACCTACCTAGTTGTTGAAAATAAAAGATAAACTTTTAAAATATCTTCGTAATAGGTATCTTAACATCGTAATTTAAAATATAAATATGTAGTATATGTACCTATGTATAGTATACAATATTATAAATTAGCTAATAAAATGTACATAGTGTACATATGTATATAGACAACTACGTGTTTTATTTTAACTATAGGTATTCCTTCTATATAATCTACTAGCCTTTGCCCGCGCAGCCAAAAGCTAGTTTTTGGGGTATATCTCATGTTCCCGGTGTAGTAGCTCGATAAAATATATACCAGTTGTTAAGTCTAATCGAGAGCTATCAAATAAAAAAAGTTACATCAAAATCCGTTCAGCAGTTTTTACGTGATGCGCAAACAAACAAACAGATAAACAGACAGACAAAAATCTAAAAAAACACGTTTTGTATTTAGACACGCCTATGTAGCCTATTACAGTCATTTTTTCTCAAATATCTTAAACGTACAGACACAGCTCTGTTACAGCTTTATAATAGTATAGATGATAAATAACTATAGGTACTAGGAATTCTCTTGACTATTAACTTGAGTCTAGTTTTTGTATTGGTCAAGCGATGATACACAAGCATTTATGGTAGTAATTAATTTTGAGGAAAAATAGTATCTTATAAAAATATTTTTATTATCAAAAATGACCACAAGCTTAAGTCTATGATAATCCATTGTCTGAACTCGAATAGACGTAAGTGTCTAGCTGTGTACCTTAATCTAGTTTTCAAGGAAATGCTGGAATACATATAGATAACGACTGCTACACCTCACAATTGCCGTTTTTAACCTATTGGAGACCCTGGGCACTTTAAGTTAATAGGCCGCTTGACCTCCTGACCCTATGATGAAAGAATAGTGAACCTATATAAGCTAAACTATAGATGTATAGAAATGGCATTTTACTTTATTACTGTCTCACAAAGACACACAAAACATTATCTTTATTATATAAAAATTTAGCGTCACTGTTTGTCCCCGATGAACTCTGTAAACGATCTTAGCGATTGTTTTTTTTTCCAAATATGTGATTTGTTCCGACTTTAAAGCTAGGATAGTTTTTATCCCTATTACCTACTTTTCCTTTTTTTATTGTAATATTTACGATTTATAAGGAAGGTTTGTGTATATCATTAGGTATTATTGTTTCTGGGAAAAGACCATTTCCCCTGTCGCCTAACTTCAGCTACAGCGCTGTAGGCGGTCGAAATCAATACATTATATATACCTATGTATGTTTTTATGGATGTCTAGATGGAGACGGGGTGTGCACCGCTAGTTACCTAGTTAGGCAGACGTTTCTGTATATAAGCTCTACTCTTTCATTAAACGATTCAGTCGGCCCTGGCCAAACATTGCGGACAGTTGTCTCGCAATTTTGGTCTCGTCTGACAACTAAAATATATTATTCGATTTGATTTTCATTTACTGTTGAAAGGAAAATAATATACTTAGACATACACAACAACTCGTCATGCCCTAGGTATGGCGATAATTTAGAGTAACGTCAAAACTGATTCGAATACAACCTACATAGTAGGTACCCATGCCTGGTAGGTAAATCACTGTAACCTGGGTAGTTTCTCAGCTATAAACATGCAGATCCAGATCGCAGGAATCTAGGATCCAGAATTTTATTATATATCCCACTTATTTCTAATGCTAAGTGAAGTGCGCTAATTGTAATCCATATCACTGCCAACTATGAGGATTTCTTCATTCCACTTCAATTCTCGATTATATTCACCAATGTTCCGTAAATTTCCCCATTTCAACAGATACGGGGAAGTTGACGGGCGGACGGAGAATGTCACTATTACTTTTATAGGTATCCATCCATCCATCAGCCTTTTAACGTCCACTGCTGGACATAGGCCTCCCCAAGAATGGGGGATAGTGCCGTAATCGCCACGCTTGGCAGGCGGGTTGGCGATCGCAGTGGATATTGTTAATACTCGTAGGAGTGCTGCTGCCCACTCCCTCGGTATTCCCTCAGTCGGCTCTTACGACTCCCATGGGTGGAGAGGTGTGGGACAATTCTAAAGCCGGCCCCACACGGCACTTTATTATAGGTATATCTACTAATAAAGAAGGGTTGAAGTTTTAGTCAGTAGTACTTACTTGCATCTTATACACCATCACTAAAAGTACGTAGGTAGATAGGTGTCATATTTAACAAATAATCCTTTTTTTTTTTGTTAAGGCGGGAAATAATGTACCTAATCCCCACATAACCCGTCGTTCGGGGCAACAAACAGGGTAGTGTGGGGCCTTCACCCATTAAAGAAACCCGACGTGTGCCTTATCTCCGCTTTTATTGGCGGGCCACTGGAATTGTTACATTCTAGGCGTGACTAGGGCGGTGCCAGCAGTGCCCAGGCACAGGGCGCAGACCCAGGAGGGGCGCAAAAATGATCAGATCAGGACCACAAACGACACATATTATTTATTTATTGCGTAATATGGTACACCTTTATCACACTACTGTGTGCAAATACTCATAATTAAATATACAAACACGTAGCTTTTAGATAATAAATCTATTTTTATAAACATTAGATTTTATTGTCGTAAGGGCGCAGTTATAGAAGCTCGCACCGGGCGCAGAAAAGGCTAGTTACAGCACTAGATACATGGAAACGCTACGAATTCAAAAGTAGGTATACTATTAAAGTTGCTAAATATACTAAACAGTAGTTATAAGCATACAAAAGTACTACAAGATTGAATTAGCTTAAAACTGTGCATATGCAGATGAATCTTAAAATTGTATCTATGTCCAAATTTGGTAGTCATGTTTTTTCCAACATGAATGGGCTGGCTCGATCGGGTAAGCAACACCCTCTCCCTTATAATCAGCGTGAAAAAAGGTAGCCTACTCCCACTTTTGTGTTTCGTATGGTGAGAGCGCCAGAGGCTGATAACCCACCTTATCCTCCGTCCTCTCTTTGTTATCCTGTCTTCCCATTTCCTACCTCTTTCCTTGAAGTTGGTGACGTACGAGTGATGTCCATGGTGTTACTAGTGTCTATAGGTTACGGTAATCCTTTATTATTAGGTGGGCCATATGCTTGTTTGGTAGCATAAAAAATACCTTTATTCATTACACTATCCTCTTACTAAAAGAACATCATACGCCTACTAGCTATAGGAACATCTTTAAAAAACGTATTTAATAAGAACATTGAGCTCATTGTATTTTCACTTCAAGTAAATGGACATTAAACAACTGATTTCTATAGGTAGGTATCGGACAACTGTTAAAAAGATATGGAACATAGTTGAAATCGCAGATAAGTTATGGGGCCTAAGACCGAGGAGGGCAAGACAAGAAGAAATATTTTTTTGTTTTTTGTTAAGGCGGCAAAAATATACCTAACTGCACACCCTGTCATTCGGGGCAACGAACAGGGTAGTGTGGGGCCCTCACCCACTAAATAAACCCGCCGTGTGCCGTCTCTCCGCCTTTGTTGGCGGGCTTTGGGCGGGCTACTGGAACTATGTTACATTACTTCAGTGGAAAGAAGAAATATCTAGGTACTAAATTATACTTTTTTGAACAAAAATTAGGTAAGTATACCTGATTTTTAACAGAATATTAAATTTAATGTGTTCATTTATATGGCTAACCAAGTCAAATGCTCAAAAAATATATATTTGAAAAGGCGTGCTCGCTTATATTAATGTTCTCGTACTTATCAAGTTTTCAATACCAAAATGTTAACTTACTATGGGTGGTGTATTTAATCTATGTGCTGGATTCATAAATCCATTCTTTTTACACGACTGGCTAAAAATGCAGTTTAATGTTTGCATGGGATCATAGGTTCGCCGTTCCGCCGCATGAATAAACTATAGCTTTTTATATCAGGTACAAAATAAATTATTTTGCTCGTATTTAATAGCAAGATAAAAATAATCAAGTTTTCGAAGTTTCACTAAAATCGATTGTGTAGCTTATCTCTTTAGATCCCAGGTTCCCGATATAGTAACGGGATATAATGGTAAAATTTCGTCAACATTCGTTTAATAGTTTTTGCGTGAAGGCCGAAAAAACAAAGTAACGAAATTTAAAAAAAATGTTTTGTGTTCATAGAGACACCTAACCTAATACATTCATTTTGAGTGACATAACTTCAGTGTCCGCCGCCGGTGGCTTACTCTTTCGGGTACCCTCTATGAGCGATGGTTCCGCACGTGTCTTGCGGATGGCGAACGTCCCCCGGTCCATTCCCTCGCGGTCTTAGCTAAGGCAGCACCAGTGGGTGACGGTGGTTTGGGTCAGCGGAAGGATCCTCCTCCCTGCAGGCGTATTACAAGCTCTTATTTCCAGGCAGTTTACGCCATAAAGTGAACTGCCTTGCAATTTCATATACTTATCTCACTAATCCAGCCAGCCAGTGCTCAAGTGGTTGCGAAACGGATATTGACTGGATTTAACCGTATTACGAACTCACATTTGACGTAGGTATTTGACATAACGTCTTGCTGTTTATAAACCGTTACTATATCTATGTTATAAACCATTCGGTAATTCAGCATTTGATGTGTCAGAAAACGAATTTCAACTGAGTCGAGAAGTGAACTGCATGGAAATTGAGTGGATTTAATAAAGTTAAGTATACCGATACGCGGCGCCGCCTACATCGGCGAGGTAACGTCCTCGCAGAAAAAAACCGACCGCGACCGCGTCCCTATATCCCTAGCAACCATGTTTTTTTATATTACGCGGGACGCCAGCAGTAGGTACCAGAAGTATCAACACAACTCCATGACACCCCAAAGGGGTAGGAGGTGGGCAGTAAGGATAAAGAAGAGAGGATAGGAAGCCTCCTAAGGTTTCATACACCATATGAAACAAAACAGTTGGGAGTAACTAAGGTTATTTCACGCTATCTTTTGTGAGAGGGCCTCCCCGATCGATCCAGCCCAAGATAGATCGATGCTGGGAAAAGCAAGGCTACTAAATACACAAGTATCTACCGAAGCAACCATGCCCCGACAGCACCTTCACCAGTCAAAATGTACGAATTCTGTAACCTTACCCTCGCACTGCTCACTCCTCTAACACCGGCTGGATCCCCCTACGGTACTGAGACCAATCCAGGGTGTCTTGAGATTTGCCCTTCATCGGACCTTGGCAACGAGCGCCCTGCCACCGGGCCACCTCGTTGGGCACGAGGGTCACCACCCCCGATACATTACTTATGCCTACCTCCTCCCGCTGAGGTATCTGTACCTCGGGAGCACCTTCGCCTCCAAGTCCAACAGGGAGATTCCAGCTAACGCGCAAGCCACTTATGTTTGACAAATTATCTTAACACTTCTTTTTCTTTTGTGCAGTTTTAAATAAAAGATGTCATACTAATACATTATGCCTTTATTATATTCTAAGTTATTATTAATGTTCTTACAACCTATTCTAATAATACTTCTACCTTACAGTGCGTCCTAACACGGAGATTAACAGAAATTATATATGGAGTGGACCCAAGTGAATACGTAAATATAACGAATGCATTTACATTAGTATGTGTACCTATACTAAGTTTTATATTCTGTGCATATACACGAACTAGCTTTTACTCGCGACAGTCAGGTTAAATTATTATGAACTTCATAAATTCATGTTGAAAAATTTCATAAATCTACGAGAACAGTATCTCTAAATATATCGTTTATTGCTTTAGTTTCCTTATTCTCAATTAAGTTAATTATGTTTAATTATACGTATTTTAATGGTTTACAAATTCAAAACCTTTAATCACAGTACCTACAAAGCCTTTTCAATAAACATCACAGTAGCACAGCAGTTGACACAATAGTAATATAATACTTAAGTATTTATACATTTATTACTAAGTAGGTATCATATAATGCATTCTGTTGCTCGTAATTTAATCATCAATTAATCAGGTGTTTCTATCTTTAACCAAGTTCATGTCGGCAACAACTGTCCATTACATCACATTGAACGTAAAGTAACGGTGAAACATCTTAATATAACGACCGAAAATAATTACCTACGACCGCTTTGTAAACAAACTTATATAGGGCCTACTTACTGTCACTCTCGAGATATGTATTTGATAATGGTACATGGAATTTTAAGTAATTAGGGTAAGGATTAGGGGCTTTCGTTGCCGGGTATGCTGATTCGATATGCATAGGTTTAACTCGCCTTACGGCCGTTTCTATGAAGATAGTTCTGTTCTTTTTTCGTACCCTGTGGTTATATCCGTATATCATATCTAACCCAAGAGCTAGAGCGGTTTTAAAGTACACTATAGGCATAAACTTTAATACAAATCGATAAAATCGTACATCATAGGCATAAATTGCAATACAATTTGATCTCCCTAATAATAAAGCTCAATAGGATTAAGATAATATATTATTGCAAAGTTTTTGCACTACAGACGTAAACAAAACTCCTTTTCATATGATCCCTTACCACACAGATTTGTTACAGAACTCAATAAAAATAAAATGACAGAAGATAGCTTTGCAAATTATAAATACTCATATATAACATACAATTAAATGAAATTTGTTAAATTTACACAACTTCAAATCGTTTTCAAAAACTGTTATGTACATATTAAATAACTTAGAAACTAAACAGGTTTCAGGTAGCCACTTCTTCATTAGATGCTTCAAATTCAAGCTTTACGTCCCCGGTAAGGCCCTCCACGTCAACCTCATTTTCAGAAGCATTCAGCATGTTCAATGTTACCTAGAAAATTAAGCATATTATGTTAATCATACAATATTTTATTCTGATATAAATGAATCCAACTTGCAGAGGAAGTTATTGGATCGTGTATTACAAAATCATCCTTTCTCCTAAACTTTGCTGGGGTCGGCTTCCGATCTGTTCGGGTTTAGCTGATCCACCAATACACTGAACGTCTGCCCACCTAGATTTCTTATTTAGGACTGACGAGCCATAAATCTAGGTTCACTTTTACAATCTTGCTATATATTCAGATACGACGTAGAAATATAAGATTTTGGATGAAAACAATTGTGAAAAGACGGTCAACAATGGGTACCTTTAATCCTCCGCTTGTCCGACTTATCGGATTCGGTTTTCTTGATCCGGGCTTGTGTGAAAGCATGTATTAAAAATTTGTTGCCACTAAAACGGGTCCTACGCTCGGACGATTCGTTGTTACAAGATGGGACATAAATTTTATCAGGATCCCATTTTTAAACGGGTCATATAAGCGTATGCTTGTGTAAACGCATGTATTGAAATAGTGTTGGTAATAAATCGGATACTACTAAAGACAGTTCCGCAAAGAATCGAATGTGCCCTTGTGGAAAATAGCGTAAAGAAACTTAGGATGTTAACTGCCAGCCGAGACCCACTGCTTAACGTGCGCCTGCCGGAGCACGAGAGGTCTGGTGTCCACACATAGGTGTCCCTTTTTGGTTATCCATCTGATGACAGCCGAGTGAAAGTTGCTTTACCTTTCCTATCGTTCTAACTGCAAGTGCACAACTAGGTAACGACCCTTTGTTGCGTATTACAAAATTTGAATTAATATTTTCAATTTTAACAGTAATTATAATTCTATCCCGACTTCGAAATTTCTAAAAATTGTCATGGTGATTGAGTTAAGAGGCTAAGCCGTTTTCAATATGCACTAAACTATTATAAAGTAGGCATGAACGGCCTATCACCAAATTTGACCAACTAACCCATCGCTAATTGAGTATCTAGTGGATCGTATTCCAACATTGTTATGTGCAATAAACTCGTGCAATAACTAATTCCTTGTCAAAACATTACTTTTATTTAGAACTTCTACAAAATACAACATTGCATTATGTAACTTTGCTTACAAAGGTGGCCTATAAAAATTCTAAGTTTGTATTGAGAAAAAGTTCATTATTCACTAGAACACCAAGCGCTACAATGTAAAATCAAAAATAATAGTCACATGCAGAATTTGACCCTGCGTCTCATCCGTTCTAGACGCTTTGCCTATGGGGATCAACGGGCAAAGCTGAGCGCAGACGGCGCTATCGGCGAGATAGCCACTGTCAATTTGTACTTGCTATTTTTGCCTGAGAATTCTTGCTATTTTTGTGTTTAATTCGGTTGTTCAATGATATTGTTAAATTGTACCTAAGATCATAGGGGTTATTACATTTTGGTACAGCACACAGAGGCGTATTACGAGAAAATTTATATTAAATTACAGGTTACAAATTGTATGGAAATGAGTTCAGAGAGAGAGAGAGTGAGTCAGTTTTCAATGGACATGTCGATAATACGCCACCTGCCGTGAAAAGATGGCTGTAAACGTCCCCATTCAGCCTTTTTATTTTGTTTAGGCGGTAAAAAATGTTCCTAACCGCACACCCCGTCATTCGGGGCAACGAACAGGGTAGTGTGGGGCCTGCACACACTAAAGAAACCCGCCGTGTGCCGTCTCTCCGCCTTTATTGGCGGGACACTGGAACTATGTTACATTCCTTCTGTGGTAGCCATCGGGCAGGCCTACTAATTTCGACATTATAATTCCTTCTTAATTCCTTGGATGACGCCTTCGATTTGACATTTACGCACTTTCTGTTCTAGCAAATGGTGAAGCATGTCAAGTGCTTAAATATTCATAAAAATATCAACATATTCATTATTCAGTTGTATTTGTGACTTCAACTTCTAATATGAATATACAAGGGGATAAGTATGAAAAAAAACGGGGTTAAAGTATGAAATTGCCGTTGCATATTGAATATTGATGGATAGTTTATATGTGCACTTTTGTAGTATTAAAACTGATTTACGAGCAGTGTCACTATCGTGGAATACAAATGGTGTAAAGACCGATTGAAATGTCGAGGTTGTTTTGCTGCGAGTTTCACTATCATCGTTCGGAGTTCTTCAGAGAAGACACCTGATGTTATCAAGCGACCGGATCTGATGTAATAATCGCTAGCGAACAATGCAATGGCTGACCCAGGTGAATAGCTACAACCGCAAAGTCAGCCATTGCATTGGCCCCTTGCGAACGTTGTAGAGTTCACTTTTCATCAGAAGTAGTCCAAAGCCTTCAACGCTCTCTGCATCAATCAAATCATCATGATTTGCACTTACTGTTCAAGATGATTTCAAATTTTATAGATTTGCTGTGAAATAATATTGTAGGTATGCTAACGTCAAACCGTGCCGCTAATTATTTGGTAATTTGACACGGATCGCCTTCCACCATCAACTTCCAGTTGATCGTTATTTGCCTGGTCTTCCTCGTGGTTCATTCTTCAGGTCAAAGTTTCTACTACGAATATGGTTAAACCAATAAGGCATTGACATTACAAACAGTTTCTCTTGCGTTGCACCCACGTCGGAGAAATTCTTATTCGAATATTACACTGATTTTCGCTGTATCCATATTCACGTTATGAGCTAATCCATCAGCCTTTTAAAGTCCACTGCTGGACATAGGCCTCCCCAAGAATGGGGGATAGTGCCAATGTAAATACAAATTGAAATCCAATATTAAGTGTCATGCCTTTGTTAAAATTTATTATGGCATAGTTTTCATGAGAAAATCTCTGAAATGGCAATTAGCAAATTAAATTTTTATTCTTAGTGGTCAGTGCGTTAAAACGGCATCTTCATATTTATAATATAATCTATATAAGATTATATATTAAGATATAATCTTATATAGATAATTGTGTTCAAATTCATCATATCGAAGCCCACCAAACAACTTGTATATAAATATGAACAGTATTAATAATTGGAAAAAGTATTGTAAAAAAATATAAAACTCTACAGCTTTTTGATACAAAAAGAGCATTCACACAAACGATACAGAATAATTAAAAAAAAATTTCCTCAAGCCTAAAAAATCATAAAAAATAACTAATAGTACGGGCGGTAGCGTGGCATTTTTACAGGAAATTGTTTACCTAATAAATTTATTATTTAAGTAGGTATTTCATATAATCTGATCATAAATGGGAGCGTCAGTCGTAACATTCGCGGTAAAGCTAAAAGTGGCGGTGGTACTAAGCGCGCAACACGTTTATGACGCTGACTGACGGTCTTTCCCCCATTAGAATTGTGATTGACAATTTTCTTCATTACGAGTTTGAGCGAGTATGCCCGTGTGAACTTCAGAGCATATGCATATTATGACAAAATAATTGTTGTCCCACAGGATTTGCCGGAATAAAAAGTAACCTTTTTCTGGGTTTTGGACTATATACGCTAATGATGATCGATTGAGTAGGGAATGCGAAACAAACAAACTAACGCATCTATAATACCAATAGAGATACTAAAATTATAAATATTCAGCTGTATAAATTTCACATGATATAACCCCCTAAGACCGAGTATGAAATTACTCGAAATACATTCTTTTTTAATTTCAACATGTTAGCTTTGGCTCACCTCTACGGGACTACTTCTAGGGAAAAAATTGTTATTATTTTCATCTGGTATGAAATGACTCGCTCAAATTTTCGCTACCTCCCGCACTGTAATATTAAATTGGTTGATGCAAATTAGAAAGTGTTCAAGCTTTGGTAAAATTCAAACTTCACTAACAACAAGAAAAAGAGCGCATCTAACAAAAAAAACTGTGCCATAAAGTTAGTGAATGTTTGAACCTCTGCATTTTTTCTTAAAACTGTCTGTGTGTTGATCACACTCAGAGTAGAAACTACCTGAGGTGTCGGCGACATATGACTGGTGACAGTACTGCTTACCTGACGCACAGGTATACCTGCATCTTCAAAGGCTTTCTTTTTCAATGTTGTGCGAATCTGGCTTCTGTAAAATAAACAATTACATTCTTTTAAAAATAATATGCATGTAAGTCCCAGTTAATGGAGGTGACGATCATTTTAACTGAAGTAACTTATAGATTAGGTACATCGGATAGTCACAAGCAAGTAGCAATATGTACTGCCCACCTATATTGTAAATACATCAATCATCACATGGCACATAAATAATCTATACTATTATAAAGCTGTAACAGAGCTGTGTCGGTACATTTAAGATATTTGAGAAAAATGACTATGCGTGTCTAAACACAAAACAATATTTTTTAGAATTTTTGTCTGTTTATCTGTTTGTTTGTTCGCACATCACACAAAAACTACTGAACGTATTTTGATGCTACTTTTTTTATTTGAAAGGCCTTGATTAGACTTAAAAACTGGTATACATTTTATCCCGCTACTATATCGGGAACCTGAGATATAACCGAAAAACTAGCTTTTGCCTGCTGCGAATCCGCTGGCAAAGGCTAGTCTCGGTATAAAAATTTCCATCCCACAGGAACCCTTCAGCTTTCCAGGATAAAATTCCACATCTGTCTACATGTATTATTATAAAGCTGCCGCTACAGAGCTATGTCTGTACATTTAAGATATCTGAGTAAAAAATACTGTATTAGGCTGATTAGGCATCTCGTATCTAGATGAAACTTTTTTGTTTGATAGCTATTGATTAGGCTTCCTATAAGTTTTATGTCGCTACTATGTCGTGCGTGAAGTAGAGATACAGGTTAAGGATAGCTTAACCTTTTTTTTTTTTTTGTTTAGGCGGGAAAAAATGTTCCTAACCGCACACCCCGTCGTACGGGGCAACGAACAGGGTAGTGTGGGGCCCTCACCCACTAAAGAAACCCGCCGTGTGCCGTCTCTCCGCCTTTGTTGGCGGGCCACTGGAACTATGTTACATTCCTTCGGTGGTAAGGATAGCTTAACCTAGAAACTTACTTTCGTCTGCGGCGCAGACGCGGGTGCAGGCTAGTACTATTATAAAACTTTCACAGAGCTATCTCTGCATATTTAAGAAGAGATAAGTGTATTAGGCTATTTACGTACCACCACCAAAGAAATGTAACATGGTTCCAGTGGCCCGCCAATAAAGGCGGAGAGACGGCACACGGCGAGTTTCTTTAGTGGGTGAAGGCCCCACACTATCGTTCGTTGCCCCAAACGACGGGGTGTGCGGTTAGGAAAATTTTTTCACAACGTAACAAAAAAAAAAAGAAAAAAGGCTATTTACGAACCTCTAAGAATTTTTAGAATTTACATCTGTTTTTTTGTACGCACATCAAGAAAAAACTATTAAACGAATTTTGAGCAAAACCTTTTTGACTTAAAAACTGGTACGTTTTTTACCTGACCCTGGGAACCTGAGATATAACCTAAAACAGTTTTTTTCTTGCAGCAGAGACGCCGATAAAGGCTAGTTTATGGCCTTATAATCCTTAGAATATCTGAACAATGTGATTTTGAAATAACACTAGTTTGAGTGTAATATTTTCATATCACATTATGATAAGTGCAGAATTAGTTATATTTAACTTGATTTGTCCTATACTTACCAATGAGTCTCAAACAATGTGCCCTAAAATATATCCTCTCCTTAGTATCCTACCTATCCTCTCCTTATTATACCTCCTATCCACCTTCCAATCCCTTTCCTTGGAGATGGCGACGCGCGAGTGATGCCTCTGGTGTTGCTAGCGTCTATAGGCTACGGTAACCGCTTACCATCAGGTGGGCCGTTTGCATATTTGCCACCTATGTAGTATAAAAAAAAAATACTCACATAGTACGAGTCTTTATAAGTTGGCTCAGCTTATTAAGATCTACAGCAAACCGATGAACACAACCCCTCAGCAAATCTATCTCCTCTTCTGTCCATTTGGCTCTTCACAAAAAAAATATTAGGATTTTATTTATACAATACAAATATATACAATAACATCATTCCGAAATACAGAAATAAGTGCCTACTAAACATTCAAATGTTTACACAATGAATGAAACAAGAGCACATCAATAACATCAGCTAAATGATAACTCAAAACATGAATGGTTAAAATAATATTGAAAAAAAAAACAAATAATGTCTACAACATTGACATAGAAGAGATACATACTTATGTAGTTTGTCCAATATATTGATAGAATCTTGAATCTCTATGGGCAAAGTGAGATTAAAGAATTTTTTTACAAAGTATTTCAGATTAAGGTTAGGATTTAAGGTATGGCTAATTCTCATTTTAGAGTCCAAAAATTAATATTTAATGAATATTTTTACTAAAAATTGTGATAGATGTTATTTATCATACTAGATCTTCCTATGTATGAAAAACATATTTGCTGAGCTCGCAGCCCCTTCTAAATTTATTTAGAGGTTAAAAAAAATTACAACCATGGCAGTGACTGCATAACCATGTCAGTGACTGCATATCCACGGAAGCGACGTTTCCTGTATAAAACGTTTTACCTACTAGTCTATAAATGAGAGGCTTTCCGGAAAAAATCGGAAAAGTATGTGCAGTGTGCTATACCACCTTTATTTATATAAAAAAAATACATTTTTTAAATACAGTTGTAACTCAATCTTGACGTATTACCACATTTACAAGTAGTATCCAGTTATAAGTAGTAACTCTCCAAGAGTATTGGAAAGGTACCATGCAGGATCACTGGTTATATCAGTCTCTAGATCTATGCCTAGAAGTGGATGTTGGAAGACTGATGGAAGAATAATATATAGTTTCATCATATAGTCTATACATTGGCCGTATGGGGCCGGTTTTAGAATTGTCCCACCCCTCTCCGCCCATGGGAGTCGTAAGAGCCGACTGAGGGAATACCGGGGGGAGTGAGCAGCAGCACTGCTCCGTGCAGGTATTAAAAACATCCACTGCGATCGCCAACCCGCCTGCCAAGCGTGGGAATTGGGGGGTATAGTGACTACGGCACTATACCCCAATTTAGGGAGGCCTATGCCCAGCAGTGGACGTCCAAAGGCTGATGGATGAATGGATCATATAGTATACAACTATCATCCTTTGATGGGACATTATTGCACTAAGCTTTTAAAAACATAAGGCATTTACATAAATTGGAATTATGTTTTTGAGGACATAACCAAATTATCTTAATTGAAAATTAATATCCGTAATAGTTGCCACACTATAAGCTTGATGAATAAGACACAAGAATCAAAAGAAATTTTCTCATAAGGATTATAATGCCGATATGAACTGAATATGGTGGGTTGAAGCTAAGTACTTATTTGTATTTCCACACAATATTTTTTAAGATATGTTCGTATATATACAAGTGTCATCGAGCCCTGTCACAGGTATGTATCGACAATGATGTTACCATACAGTGGATCAAGGGATATAGCGAGTCACGCGGTAATGACGCGGCTGATGAATTGGCGAGGGGAGGCTCGGAGACTACAGCGATGGGCCCTGAGCGACAGCGATGAGCTCTGAGCGACAGCGATGGGCCATCATTGAATACCCAGGGGTGGAGGAGTACCGGGCACGCTACCTCGGGTCACCGAGGTCACTCCCAGAAGTCGTCGGCAACATTAAGGGTCTGCTAGGCTTCTTGGTAGAGTTGGGTTGGCTAGAGTAGTGCCACCAACCCGTCACGCAAAATAGGCGCATTGAAAGACGTCGAGTTGCGGAAAATAAGCCCGTGTATCACTATCACTATCAAGATATGTTGGTGTGACAATCCATGGATGTGACAAAAAAATTATCACAACCTTTGAAAGATGGGATAGGAACATATAGAATATATAAAATTATAAACATTGTATTGTTATATCTAATGAGTTATGTATTGTTGATAATTGCTTTCTTATAAAAATAAGAAAGTGAAAAAGGTAGAGGTATTGGTCTATGCGTGTGTTTTGCAAGTGGGTGGGTTGTGAATCCCTCACTCGATTCACCCCAACTCCTGGAAGAACACCAACAATACTGTGGTTTACCAACCCAGACATTTGGTCCTGTATGTGGCTATTTTCAAGCAGTGCTGCAATGCATGGAGAAGTGCGCACTTCCATTAATGTGACATTTTTGATGCTCAATAAAATACTATGTTGTTAATTTACTTGTTACATGGCTACATAATGGCATTCTACCCTTAGATCAATAATATGTCTAGATGGAGTGTCACTCTTATAAACGTCATAAAAATCGGGCGGGAATTATTATGCTAGTGTGCGTAACAGCTGTCATTACACTTGTGCAACTTGTGCTTGTGTGCGTGCGTAATGATAGCAGTTTCAGTGGTAGTTCCATTAAATTATAGGAAAATTATATTATCATAGATTCAAGACATTCTTATACTACAAAATGTTTCGTAGGTATATAATAATAATAATAATTCTTTATTTTCATAAACTTATTACACTTATTTTGAGAATTCCCTGTCTCCTGCACTAGCAATAACTGTGTTGCAGAAGGATATACTCTTAGTCAATTATCTCTTTCTATTTACTCTCATCATCTTAATATATATATAAAAAATATATAATAAGTATATATAACTCTTCTTTAATGAGAATACTACTACTACTACTCTAACCCGTGATAATTATAAATTTAAAAATGTAAACAATAATCATCATTAAAATAAATAATAATATTACATATAGTAATAAATATTGTAATTAATTCCGAAAATGACGACTGTGAAGCTTTATGGATCCATTAAAACGCTAATAATTATGTTAGGTAATGTTTCTATTACTTTCTATCATTAAAATATCATCAACTTTGCAAGATTACGTGGGAAATTTAAGTTCATAAACTGGTATCACACAAAAAATTATGAAATAAAAAATTAATTTAATTTCGGAATATTTAAATGACTTATTTAGCCAGTTATTGTATGAAATAATATTACTAACCAATGATAAGGGATATCTTTAGTGCTCATTTTCCGATTTTTGTAGTTTCGGCATACTTTAGTTACACACATTGACAATTCAAATGACACACTATTGTTCCTGGACACAACCTTGTCAAGTGACGCCACGATTGACACTAACAGCGTTGGGATGAAAAGTTCACCCCAATTTTTTTTGACGCGTTCACAACGCCAAGTGTCCATCTAGACATATCATTAATCTAAGATTCCACCTATATTTTATTAAAAAATATAATCAATACCGTAATTAAGTACAACAGCTTAGAAAAATTATGAGGTTTTTTGGATAATGTGAATTATCCTCATACAAAAACTTAACATACTATTTACCCTGGTTGAGTTTCTCCTGCCGGTTGTAACTGCGAAGTCATTTCAGATAGCTTATTAAAAGCACACCCTGCCTCCCGGAAAATCTCACCAACCTGTATTATAATATTACTAGCTGTGTAAAGCTAATTTACTAAAGTTTTCATTTAGGTAAACCTGTGAGATATGCAGTACATGTCACTAAAGCTCCTAGTCAGTGTGATTTTAACTGACACCTGCAACAGTTATTGTAAAATATGTTTGTAAAGTACCCTGCGATACAGGGATTATAATAAATAGACAGGGTGATGTTTAAAAAAAATTACATAAAACTTTAATGAATTAATATTCATTTAAAACTTTCCTAAACTCCACATCAATATATACATACACTATACTCCATGCATTAGAATATACGTTCGATACTTTTGCTATACGTTCGGAGAGAGACGCGCCGGTGGGGGGTTTGGCTTTGTTATATAAATAAAAAAGATATGAATTTGTTTTGATTTTAGAATATAGTTTCAAATCGAATAGATTTACATTACAGTCACATTTCTACTCACCTTTGCAGCTGAATTATTCATTTTTGAGCTATTTCATAGAAATACCGAAGCCGAATCCAAACCTGGGAACTTACTGGATATATATAAATCTTCGCGAAAATTAAAGAGGAAATATTAAAAATACAAATTAGACTTGATAAATTTTTGATGTTTGATAGGATTTAGGTATTATATAGGTTACTAGGGGGAGATGGAGATAGGAGATAAAACTGATGTGTCTAAACTCTAAGTGTCAGTGTCAGGCAAAGATTTTTTTTTTATTTGTTTATGCGTTGGAAGAACCATCTGCCTAACAGTAACATAAACATCGTTATTCTCTCATCACACGTAAGTTTAGTTCATAAAACAAGTCATAGTCGAAGTCAGTCATATAAAATTAGTCAGTCAAGTCAAACTCCCACTCCAGTAAGACGATGGCAACCTTACTGAAGCTACTATGGAGTTTTGGAGACAACAGGAAAAACACGTTATGTCGCACTACATCACTTGCCAACACATATGCACATACACAAATAGTTAATAAGCAAAAGGCCACCACTTTTACACATTAATACTTGGAATAACATATAAAAAAATAATGTAGAGCGACGACATAATCTTCTTCGTGTTCCCGCCAAAACTCCCCAGGCACGGAACATTTTTACCACAGACTAATTAGTGTGTCATTTTCATTTTTAGAGTTTTTACTCTACAAGAAGAATGACGAATTCATAAAAATTTTTTGAGGACATTTGTTCTTACCCGTCTGCGCCATCTGGTTCGAAACCCCAGAACTAATAAGAACCACGAGGGCGACAAACACACGCTATTAAGATAGTATAACCAATATACTTTGTTTAAATATTTCATATTTATCCAAGAAAGATGGCGAACTCGAAACATTCGATGTCGCTAGTTTCCAAGTGTAAAGTTGTATTAATATATGGCTGTCTCTATAAACACCTAACTGCGAACAAAGATAGCGGCATTTAAAATTGCCACTAGCGATAGCGACATCTAGGGCCACATATGTTAATGATTGTTGCCGCGTTCCGGTGCTGACAGCGGATGTATCTTTTACATTGATATTATTGCCCCTTTTTAATAGCATTGTCTCTTACTAAAACGAAACCCACTTACAAACAGTTTGTAGAACGAAGCTGACAGGGCCTGGTATCTGGTCAGGGGCGTTGACGTACGGTTCCTTCCAGTATATTACAAGATAACGTCGCCATCTTATAAACAACCCGCGTAAAGCATTATACAAGTATGAGCATTCCATTTGGTATCAAACTGATGTAGAGGCTTAGATAAAGGATCACTGCTATAAATTTTACAAGCGTAATTTTTACTATGGACGTAGTGTGTTTGATAAATGGAGGATAAACCATCAATCCTTCATAGTTTGTAATAAATAAAAAAGTATGAAAAAGTAAAACTGATACTACTATAAAAACTAGACGTCGCAGGATGTCTAGCAGATGTGAAAACATCAAAATTACTTTGTAGAAATAAAATGATGATAACTTGACAAAGTACTCAACAGACAAAGTAGTCAAGACGAATCAAACGAGTATAAACTCGATAGGGTTGCGTAGTTTCATTACAGAGTTACTGTGGCCCCCTTCCAGCTCCATCGTCAGACCCTGGATACTATTTAGAGACAAAGTACTCGTCAAGACAAATCATACGAGCCCAAACTCGATGGGGTTATGTCGTTTTATAACAGAGTTCTTATGGCCACCTTCTAGAGTTACTGTGGTCACCTTCCAGCTCCATCATCAGACCCTGGGTATCATTTACGACTGAAGTTCTAGTCAGGACATTTCAAACGAGCCCTAACTCAATGGAGTTGCGCCATATTACAGAATTTCGCATAGCCACCTTCCTCCATCATTCTTCTCCATCATCAGACCCTAGATACCATCTAAAGACAAAGTACTCATCACGACGAATCAAACGTGTCCAAACTCGACGGGGATGCGACATTTCATTATAGAGTTGCTGTAGCCACCATCCAGCTTCATCATCAGCCCCTAAATATCACTTAGACACAAAGTACTCGGCAAGACGAATCATACGAGCCCAAACTCGATGGGGTTGCGCCGTTTCATTATAGAGTCCCTATATCCACCTTCCAGCTCCATCGTCAGATCAGCTCCATGTCATCATAATATTGCATTGTCACGTGATATACACATGCATGTAAAATTTCAGTTCAATCGAAAACTGGGAAGTGTGTCAAATTTAACTTGCAAGATTTGAACGGGACAAGTACAATAAAAGCGTTGTCACGCTAACAGCCAATTTTACCCTCCCTCCGCATTAGATGTTTCACATCAAAAACAAATTGTGACAAGAAATTGCATAAAATGGCAACTGGTTTTGGTATGTGCGAATAATTTTTAGTTTCACATCATTAATTTCATCTGTCAAAAAATACTGAAAGTTTTTATGTTAATTATTATTTATACGTGCTTATAAACGGTCTTCCGTTCAAGAAAAGTGATAAATTATGAATAATTGCAAGTGAATATATCATTAAGGAAAAACCGTTGCGGTAGTCCCGGTGACCAGTGTCACAGATTTCACAGAAACCTACTTCAGGCACCAATCTCTCTGGAATGGTAGAAGATATGTACCTAATATAAGCCTTTGTTTAAGAAACCTGAACTCATTCAATTGTGAACCAGTAGAACTAGAAGAAGGAAACAGCTAGTTATTATTATCCTATTGTAACTAATTTGGAATAAATCAAATCAAATTACAATTATACAGCAAGAGTTATGAGGAATAAAATCTTCGATCTCTTTAGTATTGTCAATTATGTTAAATTAATTAAATTATACAGGCCAAGACGTTGTGCCATAGGATGTACGCAATGATATTGTAGATAAAAAGAGGGATGTACGCCAACAAGTAACCTAGTAGACCCTAGTAAGAAAAAAGGGTAGCTAATAGTAAAAAATAATCGAGATCTTGAGAGAGGTCCTCCAGTTCTATGGACAGTTGTACAGATCCCAGAGTCCTGTTGTCGGCTTGGTCCAAGATCCCAGACCCAAGTTAACTCGGCACTTTACCGAAGATATCCCGGACGTCAGCCTACGAGATCAGAATGGCTCTCAAACAACTAAAGAACGAAAAGGTATCGGGAGACGACGGAATCACCACAGAGCTCCTGAGAGCAGGTGGAAAGCCGGTCTTAAAAGCTCTTCAGAGGCTGTTCAATTCCGTCGTTCTTGGGGGCGACGTTCCAGAGTCGTGGACCCGAAGCGTGGTGGTGCTATTATTCAAGAAAGGTGACAGAACCCTCTTGAAGAACTATAGACCCATCTCGCTCTTGAGCCACGTCTATAAGTTGTTTTCGAGGGTCATTACAAATCGACTCACGCGCAGGCTTGACTACTTCCAGCGGAACAAGCCAGTTTCCGAAATTGGCTATAGTACCATAGACCACATCCATACGCTACGCCAGATTATACAGAAAACCGAGGAATATAATCGGCCTCTGTGTCTGACGTTTATGGACTATGAGAAAGCCTTCGATTCGATCGAAACTTGGGCGGTGCTGCAGTCCCTTCAGCGGTGCCAAATTGACTATCGGTACATCGAAGTGCTGAAGTGCTTGTATAGAAACGTCACCATGTCAGTCCGTGTTCAGGACAGGAGTACGAAACCGATCCAACTGCAGAGAGGTGTTAGACAGGGAGACGTTTTGTTCCCGAAACTCTTCACCAC
Source organism: Leucoma salicis (assembly GCA_948253155.1). Taxonomy (NCBI): domain Eukaryota; kingdom Metazoa; phylum Arthropoda; class Insecta; order Lepidoptera; family Erebidae; genus Leucoma; species Leucoma salicis. The sequence goes on from OX411803.1 coordinate 27,352,258, forward strand.
TGCATTAGAAGATGTCTTCAAGCTCTTGGACTGGACTGGATTTGGAATCAACATCAATGGCGAATACATCACTCACCTTCGATATGCCGACGACATCGTAGTCTTGGCAGAATCGCTGGAGGACCTTGGCACCATGCTCAATGATTTCAGCAGTGTTTCCCGACTAGTGGATCTCAAAATGAACATGGACAAGACGAAAGTCATGTCTAATGTCCATGTCATTTCTAGTCTAGCCTAGTCGGGAGTTCGCTTCTCGAAGTTGTCGACCACTATGTCTACCTGGGACAAACAGTCCAGTTAGGCAGGCACAACTTCGAAAAAGAGGTCAATCGAGGAATCCAACTCGGCTGGACAGCGTTCGGGAAGCTAAGGAAGATCTTCTCGTTCAATATTCCGCAGTGTCTGAAAACGAAGGTCTATGACCAGTGTTTGTTACCAGATACATACGGAACAGAGACGTGGTCTCTGAATGTTGGCCTCGTATTAAGGAAATCAAAGTCGCTCAGCGGGCCATGGAGCGGGCTATGCTTGGTATTTTCCTATGTGGTCGAATCCGTAATACGGAGATCCATAGGAGAACGACAGTGAGCAACATAGACCGCCGGGTTGCCATGCTGAAGTGGCAATGGGCAGGCCACATCGCTCTACGAACCGACAACCGTTGGGCAAGAAAGGTTCTCGAGTGGCGACCACTTATCGGACGGCGCAGCGTAGGACGGCCCCATTTGGACTTTTTAAACGTTGTATGATAGGTCCATATCCATGGACCACTATACTATCCAGTATCGACAGTATATTTTGTCTATGATTCTACTAAATTCCGCTGAGCTAGAGAATAAAAGGAGTAGAAATAACTACTATATTTATCGTTCCATTTCTAAGTCTTAGACCTAAAAATGGCGGACATATTGCTAGGCAACAGTGTAAAAAATATCGATATCAATACTTCAGTCCTTCAAGTGGTCAATAAATTTTTGACTGGGCAAAGGTATTAATTGCGTAAATCTTTATCTATCTGTATAAATATACCTATGTGTGTCAAATTTGAAAGATTGACTATAACTAATAAGTTGAAAGTTTAAGTAGGGAGGCCACCTAAAAATCAGTGTTTTGTAATTAGCACAACAAAAACTGAGCAGGCTACCTTTGTTACGTTATTGATATTTTATATTTGTTCGCTTGGTTTTGTTCTTTCTAATCTTCTGTAACAAAAATGCTTTGAATGTATAATAACACAACCCAAATGATTAATCGATTCGATAAATTAATAAAAATGAATATTTAATACTATGCTGCTAAGCCACTGCTCACCACTTCATTCCAAAGACAGAAAAATAATAAATGGATGGCTTCTTCCTACTATATGAAAATCTATGACGAATAAAATTATAAATTATTTGTGATGGATGCTACTCGTAGGTTCCAAGTGATAAAAAATTACTAAGGACATGAATGAAAACATCTTCATTGAGCTACCATTATATTGTTGTTCTTTGACATACACACGTACAATCACTTTAAAAATAGGAGGCGCTTCAATCAATTTATTCTAAATACAAATCTTCAATAACAAGAGAATAAAAATTTCCTTTAGTTTTTCGATAAACAAAGAAACCGATTACAATATTTTTTTAAACATCGATACGAGATATATCGATAGTTTTTGGTTCTTCCTTCATCCCTAATTGACAGCCGACATACAACAGATAAAGGCTGTGTTCCAATATACACTGCGAGCACTGTCCAGTGCTCATTCTGGAGAATAATCGTTTCGTTACAGACTGACAGCCGCAGTATTCTAGGGAAATATATGACGTTATAAATCGTCGCCAATTTTGTACTGTGAGCACTGGCGTTTTCAAGGTAAGATCATTTCAGTGGTTTGATCACGTGATCAACAGCGTTCAGAAATATAACAACTTGCACTATGGAAAATTATTATTATTATTGAATATTGTTATTCAAAGATACCGAAACATGGCAAATGTAAAGAGATTGTTTTTATTGTAGTGTAAAACCAATACTTTGTATGAAATGAAAGTAATGACAGATCAGTATACTGGACTGCATTCCGTTATAAACAGTAACCAGTATTTATAATAAAGGAACGACTTTGCAGTATACTAAATTGACGTCATAGCTTACAGTGTTCGCAGTGTATATCGGAATACACCCAAAGACGCTCTTACGCTGTGTAAAGCCATATCGCATATAAGATGGCGGACGACAGCCGAAGTAAGTTACTTTTACTATAGTATACTTAGACAAAGAATATGATAGGTATATGAAGATTATGGTGCCTCCTTCTGCTTATAGCTCAGTGAGATTATGACGTCTCCTTCTGTTTACTTCTCAGACTAAATATATCTAGACAGAGCGAAGAAAATTCTTTGACATGTATGAGCGAGAACACAAGATACAATTTACTGATGCAAAAAACAGACAAAGTCATAGATTTTTGTCGTTGTCGCCGTGGCCAGTTTTTTGTATTGTCACGATGTCAAAATGCTTTGTCTGTCACGATTCAACTGACATAATCGAACATTTGTATAAAAATTCGGGTTTTACATTATATTTACGTATTAATCAGTGTTTTGAGAAAAAGACTACGTGATAATAGTGCTTGTAAAATAGTTTACTATGCTACAAAAGCTACAGCGAGCGTAAAAATACAGGAATAACATTTCTTTCATATGTAGTCGAAAATGAAATAATTTAATGATTTGCTATAAAGTGATATAAAATGGGCTTTTTTACTCGTAATTAATAATTGCTAATAAGATACACTCGCAAAACACGTTTTCTAGCTAAATTTCTATTACTGAGAATTGTTCCGATGTTGTCTTATTGCGAATTTAATTTGCCCAGTTAATATGTAATTTATGAGATGATGATAACAAAATTACCATTTTAGGTTTTCCTCTAATCCAGATGCGAGATCGAAATGGGTGGATGCAACGGGTAAACGAGGCAACCCACAAAATACCCAAAATATGTTTCTCGATATTTGATTGATGTTTCATTATACACAATAAGAAAATAGTAACGTTGGGAGCAAAATCATTGCCAGTGAATATATTCATGTAAGTATAGCTTTTAAAGTCTTTGTACTTCAACTTTGTAAGTAAATCTCAATTCTAGATTATGACTACCGCTGTAGTCATAATCTAGAATTCAGAGAAACTGATTTGCTCTCTCTCTCTTGTGACACCTGCCTGGGGTTTAAGGGTTTCAAAATAAATTCCAGGAGTAAAACAAAATTAAATAAGATATATTGACACCCCAAATGGTAGGTGGCAACACAAATTTATAAGGTCGTGGTATTCGTCCAATAGCTAACTTCACCACTTGTAGTACTCTCTCTCCCGTGGGACTGGCCATGAAGCACATCGTTGTGTTTTGGTCGTAGTAGGAGATAGCCGTTTATTCTTTCATTTCATATCAGTGAAATGAAATGGTGAGCAGCGGCTTGACAATACTCTCAGTAAACTATAACATATATATATATATATATATAGTATAGTTATATATATATATATAGTGGACTAAAGTCCACGAGCAACGGTTGACTCTGCCACTAAATGCAATAAAGAAAAGTTCTTATTCAATTAATCAAATCAGCGCTGGAAGGATGATAATTCTTTACTTATTTGACCCAGAAAAGAAAGAAAAGATAATTTAATTGTATTCTTGTGTACTATTATTTTATTAAATATAACCTATTATTATTTACCAGATGAGATATCAAACAGAACGGCAATATATGGAGAAGCAATACTTATCTTGCATCAAGGCTGAAAGTCTTCGTGTTTCTCTACGTGATCGAATTCTTATTACGGATACGGAGGTAGAACGTGAATATCCGACATAGCCCGCCGAGTTTGCATGCTGAAGTGGCAATGGGCAGGCCATATCGCTTAACTGTTAACCGTTGAGGAAAAAGTTTCTCGAGTGGCGACCACGTATCGGACAGCGCAGCGTATCATGCCCTCCCACCAGATGGACCAAATATATGGTCAAAGCGGCAGGAAGCCGTTGGATGCAGTCTGCACAAGCCCGCTAGTTCTGATATTCTCTTTGGGGAGGCCAATGTCCAACAGTGGACGTTTAAAAACTGATGGTTGGATAAATAGAAGGGGTGGCAGATTTACTTTTAAATAATCATTTTGATAAACGTTACGATTTTCAATAAAATATTTATTACGAAGAGTTTCTTATTTACGACCTAGTTACAGACCTCATTCTAACTATCGTTTAATTTGCCCAAATATGGTTAAATATATGTCAACCTGGCAACATTTAAAAAAAAATATTGCTGTTTCAAGTGCGGCCACGCCGTGGCTCCGTCTTGTAGTTCTTAGTCTGAGCTTCTTAGAGTCTCAGACTAAGAACTACAGATAGTCTGAGTTTAGAGTGCTCTTTACAATTCCCTGTCATATTATAGTTATCCAAAGAGTAGGTGTGGGTCGTATCGCTTTTTCTGAGAATCGTATCTGAATCAGATTTCTATTTTTAATATCAGATTTCAAAATCTTATATTTTAATATCTAGATATTTTACGTTCGCGTATCCATCATACGAGTAGATTCAGATTTCAGAAATCAAATCCGATGCGCATCTTTAAATAGGATACGACAATATCATAGATTTCAATGCAATTCGGTATTGTAAATATACTCGTACTTATATAATAGATGTTTAATTCGGTATTTATTTATCACTAGCTGACCCAGCAAACGTTGTTTTGCCATATAAATTATATCTAGAGTATTTTTAGGGAATTTCTAGCGTAGAAAAAAATAACTAACTTATTATAAGTGTATGAGGATGTGGACCTACCTACATATTAATTAAAAAATCCATTAAAACAATCCCCAACGTCCATAATACACAAATCTTTCCAAATTTAAAACGCGAAGGAAATTAAAAGAAATGAAACTTTCTTTCGCAACTATTCGGACACAATTAAACAATAAGTACCTAATAAAACTGTTACGTGCATAATGGTCCATAAGTACCAAAATTCGCTCAAGTTCCAGGCTAAATAATTAAAATTTTAGACATCATTGATATCATGATTAGCACTTAACAGAAAGTAAGCTTTATGTGTATAGCATTAAGATTTAAAATTACTTATTTATAATATTTATATAAAATCTTTTTAATATTTGTATCTCACGCGCTTTGTCGCACGCATGTGGCCTATGCGTATCGTATCGCGTAGGTACAGACGAGTGAGCGAGTATTCAGTACATCGCAAATCTGATATTGTAATATTGCTGTACCGCTCTAACTAGTGCAATATTTGTATCTTACGCGCTTTGTTGCACGCATGCGGCCGATGCGTATCGTATCGCGTAGGTACAGACGAGTGAGCGAGTATTCAGTACATCGCAAATTTGATATTGTAATACTTATTGTTCGAAAGAGTCAGTAAGCGATTTTTAGATATTGTACCAATATCAGATTTTGTATCTTTATACGTTTTGTATCGCCACTTCTACCAAAGAGTAAAGTAATACTATGTAGTTATAGTGTATGATTACTTTACTTTATGGTTATCATTATTTCTGTATCTGTGGAGTTTTGGCGGGAACACGAAGAAGATCATGTCGTCGCTCTGCATTATTTTCCTATACTTGTGTTATTTCAAGTATTAATGTGTAAAAGTGGTGGCCTTTTGCTTATTAACTTTTTGTGTATGTGCATAAGTGCTGGCAAGTGATGTAATGCGACAACGTATTTTTTCCTGTTGTTTCCAAAACTCCATAGAAGCTTCAGTAAGGTTGCCATCGTTTTACTGTAGCGTGACTTTGACTTGACTGACTTTATATGACGGACTTCAACTACGACTTGTTTGATGAATTAATCTAGTTTGGAGAATAATGATGTTTATGTTACTGTTAGGCAGATGGTTCAGCCAATGCCTTAAAACAAATATAAAAAAAAAACTGTGTCTGTATATGCCTAGCTTTACAAGTTATAAAAATTTAACTATTTTAGTAAGACTATAATAGCCTATAAGTACTCTGATTGCGATTTACGATTAGTAATACCTACTCTCCACCCAAGTGTAACGTAGTTTTGGGACTTTGTAAACATGTGTGTATGATAAAAGATGATCGTGTTTATGCGATACATTACTGACACTGGACGCCACGTCTATCGAGACTCGAGTTGATAAACATGTAAAACGCCTTCCTAAGTCTGCGTTTTGCTTTGTTGTATTTATAAACAAGTTTAGTAAAAAATATAGATAGATGAATTTAGTGTATAACCTTGTTCATCCCAAAATGGAACTTGTTCTAATTTTATCATTAGTTTCACTGGGACTGGCTTACGATAAAGGTAAGCAAAGAGTTTTTTATTTTGATATTTTATGTATATTTTAGGCACTTGACATGCTCGGCCATTTATCAGAAGACAAAGTGCGAAAACGTAGAATCGAAAATGATAGCCACGAGCAAGATTTGAACTTGCATTTCGAATAATAACATCATAACCCAGCATTAAAAAGAAAAGTGTTATCGAAATTGGTAGTTCCGAGTAAATGTCAGGATGGCTTATTAGGCAGTGCAATGGTTTTCCCAAATCCTGCTTATAGTTATCATTTATGATTTTACATTTTAGCACTGTTTTGGTAAAAGGTTCCTCCAATTTTTCTGATAAAAATATAAATTTGTTCCTAAATTTAAAATCTTATTAAATGTGTTAGACAAACTTCTATTTGTTATGCTTTATTATGACTCTCACAACCCTTTGTTCATTTCATTATAAATGCTTATGATTTGGTATAATGTTCTTAGACTACTACTGACGTAGTTATACGTCATTCATTATCATAATCATCATTAGGTAGGCCGTTTGGCTCATCTGACACTGTTGGCAATAAATAAATATATACACTAGATATTTACTGATCAACACTGATTGCTTCATTAATTCAGGCAATATTTAAATCCGAGTGATCTTTAGTGAAAGGCCAGATGCCCACTCATTAAGAGATCTGCAAAACTATATAATTGGTTTGTAAAGAAAATTATTCTTTTCCATAGACACCCACTAAGTGTTATTATTTTTTTAAAACTTGGCTTTATCATCTGAAATAGCCAAAAACCTTCCACATCATAATAGTCAATAATATGAAAAGAGTAGCTTGAATGCTAACCTATTTTCATAATGGTATACATTTTTATTATATAACAACCTTCTTGGTTGAACTTGCTGAGAGTGAGATAAGCTAACAGTTAGGTAATTTAGTTGCAATAAGAGTTAAAATCATCCATTAACAAGATTGATGCTTTCATGTCTGATAGAAATAGTAAATTAGCAAGTCTATCTTAGTTATAGCATGGTAGATAATTAAATGTGCTATAATAGACCCACATGTTGTTTTAAGTTGCCACACAGTAACAATATTGACCAGTATCTCTTTGTTGTGGCCCTGTGTTGCTTTCACAGACTAAAGCAGTGAGTGTTGATTTCAATATTTATTTTGTTAAATAGCTATAGTAAAACTCATATCTTATAAGTGAATATATTTAAAACTTCCTTGATTAATAATGTTTTGAAAATTTGATGTTAGATGAGGGTAATTAGAAAAAAAGAGAGAGCTTCTTACAAACGGGCTTGTGCTCAGTTGTGCAACTACATAGAAAGAAAGATAAAAGAGATTTAGTCTTTTATTTGGGGCCTGTTGTGAATCATTGTTTACTGTGTATCAAGTACTGAAACATTAAACTCATTTAAAAAAAGTATTGCATTTATCAGCTTGACCAATTATTAGATTGCACATAATATTTTAGTAATGTTAGTTGTTTAAATACTTAACACAAAAAACACTAAATCTTATAATCATATTATTCTGAATAAAACTGTGGCAAGCAAGAACAAGATATTTTATTGAATCCAAAACACTGACAAAATTTAATAATGTATATGTGAATAAAAATGTAGTAATAAAATTTAATAATGTATATGTTAATAACCTATACTATATTATTTTTACTTAATTGGCAAAGATTTTGGAAGCAACACAATTCTATAATTTATCCAATGTTCCATTAGTATGGATAGGTTTATGTGTACCTTTTGCAAACGGATCACTCAACAATTGTTCTAGTAATCGTCCATATTCTTCTCCTGTAATTTTTACCATAGGTGTAATTGTAGCATGGTTAAACTCATTTTTATTGAATAGCTCTGATTCTGGAAGTACCTTGGATGAATTCCATTGTGCTTCCACTGTTCCATTAGTATGGATTGGTTTATGTATATCTTCTTCAGCCAGGCCACTACTCATCAGTTGTTTTAGTAATCTTCCATATTCTTCTCTCGTAATTCCTTTTGCAGGTTTAATTGGTTTATTGAATTTACGGCGATTCTCACATACTATAGCTTCTCCTTCTTCAATCTTATAGCAAATTGCTGATTGTAAAAACATAAACCAGCCAAAGCCAATAACTGTAATGCATGCAAAAGAACCTATTACTAGATTTACTAATATTATCAATTAAAAGTAGTAAGAAAACCTTTATTAAGTTCAAATTCAAATATATCTTTATTTTATAGGTGTATTATATAGTACTTAAAACTGTTGAATACACCAATATTTAGCACTCGCGCATCCGTAACAACAAAGTGCTTACAATCAAAATTAATGAATGATTAGTAGCTTAAGCTCATTTTATTTTATCCTCAAGATAATCCGAAACTGTCAACTAACTAACAACCATTTTAGTAAGATCTTCCTAGCTTTCTCGGCTCTTGTCTGCTCAGTTTTAACTGACCACCAATATTTACATGGAATGACTGTCTGTACCTCTATGACTCAACTAGTATGATGTCAGATTTGAAGTCAAAGGCTTAATTAGAATCCTCCTTGATTATAAGATTTTACGCATTGTGACGACAAGGGGGGTTAGAATGTATCTCACTAAATCGTATCGACGTGTCGTGTCATTGTGATTGGTTGAGAGACCACCGTGATTGGCCGAGCGTTTATTGCGACATCACGTGTCGATTTCTCTATCAATCACAAGCGAGACAAAACTATGTCGATACGATTTAGTGAGTTACATTCTACGGGCCAAGGTCTTTTATACTTGGTCTCGATAAGGTTTTTTTTATATAATACTTCCATCCCTCCATCACCCTTTCTAAGTCCACTGCTGGAAATATGCCTCCCCAATAAAACCCCACAGCGAGCGGTCCTGTGCTGACCGCATCCAACGGCTCCCCGCGGCTTTGACCAGATCGTCGGTCTATCTGGTGGGATACGCTGAACCACCCGATACGTGGTCGCCACTCGAGAACCTTTCTTCCCCAACGGTTGTCGGTTCGTCGAGCTATGTGGCCTGCTCATTGCCACTTCAGCATGGCAACCCGTCGGTCACTCTCGTTCTCCTACAGATCTCCGTATTACGGATTCGATCAACGTAGGGAAATACCAAGCATAGGCAGCTCCATGGCCCGCTGAGCGACTTTGAGCCTTGATACAAGGCTAACATTCAGAGACCATGTCTCTGTTCCATATGTCACCACTGGTAACACACACTGGTCGTAGACCTTCGTTTTCAGACACTGCGGAATATTGGACGAGAAGATCTTCGTTAGCTTCCCGAACGCTGCCCAGCCGAATTGAATTGCCTTTTCGGAAACCGGCTTGTTCGGGAGGCTGGAAGTCGTCAAGCCTGCGCGTGAGTCGATTTGTAATGACCTCGAAAACAACTTATGGACGTGGCTCAAGAGCGAGATGGGTCTGTAATTCTTCAAGAGAGATCTGTCACCTTTCTTGAAGAACAGCACCACCACGCTTCTGGTCCACGACTCTGGAACGTCGCCCCCGAGAACGACGGAATTGAACAGCCTCTGAAGAGCTTTTAGGACCGGCTTTCCGCCTACTCAAGAAGCTCTGTGGTGATTTCGTCGTCTCCCGGTACCTTTCCGTTCTTTAGTTGTTTGAGAGCCATTCTGATCTCGTGCAGGCTGACTGTCTGGGATCTGTCTCGGATATTTTCGGTAAAGTAGTGCCGAGTTAGCTTGGATCTGGGGTCTTGGTCCAAGCCAACAGTAGGACTCTGGGATCTGTATAACTGTCCATAGAACTGCTGGACCTCTCTCAAGATCTCATCTCGGGATGAAATGACGGTGCCGTCGTCGGTCCTCAGTTTAGTCAACTGGCTTTGGCCGACAGACAGATCTTTTGTGAACACTTTCGCGCTTGGTTCGTTCCGCTCTATTTCCTCTTTAATACGGATAGTATTAAATTGGCGAATCTCGTGTCGCACAGCCTTGCAGATCTGTCTGTTTGACCGCCTTAGGCAGGTCCAATCGGCTGAGGACTGGATTGTCATTTCTTTTCTCCTTTCCATGAGTTTGAGAGTATGGTCCGAGAGTTCACGAGTCCTACTCACGCGACGGGCCTTGAAGTAGGTCGACCCGACTGCGTGGACAGTTTGCACGAACCTGCTGTTCATATCGCTCGCTGATTCGCACTCATCTAGACATTGGAAGCGATTTTGTAGTTCGAGCTGAAAGCTCTCGGGATTCTGGTATTGGGCAAGTGTTGGTCGGAGCGTAGACTTCATCAAGCGCGACCTCTCGACTTTCGTGCTAATATTCAAGATGCCCCTTACTAGTTGGTGATCACTCCCAGTTTTAATCCTGCTGATCACTGAGACGTCATTGAATATATGTCGTTTGTCCGACAAGATGAAGTCAATCTCGTTTTTTACTGAACTATCAGGGTTAATCCAGGTCTATTTCCGCTGAGGCTGCTTCCTAAAGAAGGAATTCATCATGTAGAGGCCTTCCTTCTCCAGAAAATAGCCAGCATCTGGCCCCTATGGTTCCTCTGCCCAAATCCATAGTGCCCCACTTTCAGCTCATCGTCTGTCCTTTTGCCTAGTTTCGCGTTAATAACCACCGTGAAGTAGGTTTTAGACGAGTGGATGGCCTTCTAGATGTCCTCATATAGGGCCTCCTCCTCGTCGTCGGAGTGTGTCGAGGTCGGTGCATAAACCTGTATGACCTTCAACGAATACCGTTTGGTTATTCCGAGTATAAGGTACGCTACCCTACTCGACACACTTTCAATCCTCTCCACGTTGCCTACGAGAGACCTGCGAACGATAAACTCGACAGCCCCTTGGGACTGGTGGTCGCCCTCTCGGTGGAAGAGCAAGTTCCCGGACTGGAGGATTGTCGTGCCCTCACTCTCTCTTCGGACTTCTGTCAACCCTATAATATCCCAGCGGATCTTGCTCAATTCCCCTTCCAGCTCAGTGATTCTCTCATCGGTCCGAAGTGTCCGAACATTGTGCGTTACCAGGGCCAGAGGTCGTTGTTTGTGGTAGCCTTGCCGCGACCGAAGATTCTTCGCACCTCTGCTCCGCTTTTACCAGGCCCGCTACCGTTAGGCTACGGAATAGCGGAGATGCCGTGACTGATGGCCATTTTATGTGTTTCGCTCATATGGGGGATAGTGATGTTGTTAATACTCGAGGGAGTGCTGCTGCCCACTCTCCTGGTATTCCCGCAGTTGGCTCTTACGACTCCCATGGGTGGAGAGGGGTCGTACAATTCTAAAGCCGGCCCCACATGGCATATATCGTCATAATTTATAATACTTATCTACTAGTAGCTGATATTTTTGATTAAACCAGAAACTATCTTATGGTACATGTCCAAGACGGATTGCAAACTGCATGCGACACTATTGGTAGCTTTAAACACAAAGTGAAAAATTTTTGAAATCGAAAATAACAGTCAGGAGCAGGATTTGAACCTGCATCTTCTGGATACCGTCCAGATGCTTTACCAATTCAGCCATCCTGACAATTGCTCCTGACTGCTAATTTCGATAACACATCACACTTAACGTCTTTGGGTGACGCCTGCGCCATCTGTCGGAAGTATTTTCATACATTATACCGACCAGGTAAACTTAATTTTACAATTAAGATTTTACCTAATAATGACGCAAACCCTTTAAATATTTAGATATTTTTATATATATTTTTAGCATTTGACCTGCTTAGCACTATACATTAAACACAAAGTGAAAAATTTGAAATCGAAAATAACAGTCAGGAGCAGGATTTGAACCTGCATCTTCTGGATACCGTCCAGATGCTTTACCAATTCAGCCATCCTGACAATTGCTCCTGACTGCTAATTTCGATAACACATCACACTTAACGTCTTTGGGTGACGCCTGCGCCATCTGTCGGAAGTATTTTCATACATTATACCGACCAGGTAAACTTAATTTTACAATTAAGATTTTACCTAATAATGACGCAAACCCTTTAAATATTTAGATATTTTTATATATATTTTTAGCATTTGACATGCTTAGCACTATACATGAAACACAAAGTGAAAAATTTGAAATCGAAAATAACAGTCAGGAGCAGGATTTGAACCTGCATCTTCTGGATACCGTCCAGATGCTTTACCAATTCAGCCATCCTGACAATTGCTCCTGACTGCTAATTTCGATAACACATCACACTTAACGTCTTTGGGTGACGCCTGCGCCATCTGTCGGAAGTATTTTCATACATTATACCGACCAGGTAAACTTAATTTTACAATTAAGATTTTACCTAATAATGACGCAAACCCTTTAAATATTTAGATATTTTTATATATATTTTTAGCATTTGACATGCTTAGCACTATACATTAAACACAAAGTGAAAAATTTGAAATCGAAAATAACAGTCAGGAGCAGGATTTGAACCTGCATCTTCTGGATACCGTCCAGATGCTTTACCAATTCAGCCATCCTGACAATTGCTCCTGACTGCTAATTTCGATAACACATCACACTTAACGTCTTTGGGTGACGCCTGCGCCATCTGTCGGAAGTATTTTCATACATTATACCGACCAGGTAAACTTAATTTTACAATTAAGATTTTACCTAATAATGACGCAAACCCTTTAAATATTTAGATATTTTTATATATATTTTTAGCATTTGACATGCTTAGCACTATACATTAAACACAAAGTGAAAAATTTGAAATCGAAAATAACAGTCAGGAGCAGGATTTGAACCTGCATCTTCTGGATACCGTCCAGATGCTTTACCAATTCAGCCATCCTGACAATTGCTCCTGACTGCTAATTTCGATAACACATCACACTTAACGTCTTTGGGTGACGCCTGCGCCATCTGTCGGAAGTATTTTCATACATTATACCGACCAGGTAAACTTAATTTTACAATTAAGATTTTACCTAATAATGACGCAAACCCTTTAAATATTTAGATATTTTTATATATATTTTTAGCATTTGACATGCTTAGCACTATACATTAAACACAAAGTGAAAAATTTGAAATCGAAAATAACAGTCAGGAGCTTTGTGTTTAATGTATAGTGCTAAGCATGTCAAATGCTAAAAATATATATAAAAATATCTAAATATTTAAAGGGTTTGCGTCATTATTAGGTAAAATCTTAATTGTAAAATTAAGTTTACCTGGTCGGTATAATGTATGAAAATACTTCCGACAGATGGCGCAGGCGTCACCCAAAGACGTTAAGTGTGATGTGTTATCGAAATTAGCAGTCAGGAGCAATTGTCAGGATGGCTGAATTGGTAAAGCATCTGGACGGTATCCAGAAGATGCAGGTTCAAATCCTGCTCCTGACTGTTATTTTCGATTTCAAATTTTTCACTTTGTGTTTAATGTATAGTGCTAAGCATGTCAAATGCTAAAAATATATATAAAAATATCTAAATATTTAAAGGGTTTGCGTCATTATTAGGTAAAATCTTAATTGTAAAATTAAGTTTACCTGGTCGGTATAATGTATGAAAATACTTCCGACAGATGGCGCAGGCGTCACCCAAAGACGTTAAGTGTGATGTGTTATCGAAATTAGCAGTCAGGAGCAATTGTCAGGATGGCTGAATTGGTAAAGCATCTGGACGGTATCCAGAAGATGCAGGTTCAAATCCTGCTCCTGACTGTTATTTTCGATTTCAAATTTTTCACTTTGTGTTTAATGTATAGTGCTAAGCATGTCAAATGCTAAAAATATATATAAAAATATCTAAATATTTAAAGGGTTTGCGTCATTATTAGGTAAAATCTTAATTGTAAAATTAAGTTTACCTGGTCGGTATAATGTATGAAAATACTTCCGACAGATGGCGCAGGCGTCACCCAAAGACGTTAAGTGTGATGTGTTATCGAAATTAGCAGTCAGGAGCAATTGTCAGGATGGCTGAATTGGTAAAGCATCTGGACGGTATCCAGAAGATGCAGGTTCAAATCCTGCTCCTGACTGTTATTTTCGATTTCAAATTTTTCACTTTGTGTTTAATGTATAGTGCTAAGCATGTCAAATGCTAAAAATATATATAAAAATATCTAAATATTTAAAGGGTTTGCGTCATTATTAGGTAAAATCTTAATTGTAAAATTAAGTTTACCTGGTCGGTATAATGTATGAAAATACTTCCGACAGATGGCGCAGGCGTCACCCAAAGACGTTAAGTGTGATGTGTTATCGAAATTAGCAGTCAGGAGCAATTGTCAGGATGGCTGAATTGGTAAAGCATCTGGACGGTATCCAGAAGATGCAGGTTCAAATCCTGCTCCTGACTGTTATTTTCGATTTCAAATTTTTCACTTTGTGTTTAATGTATAGTGCTAAGCATGTCAAATGCTAAAAATATATATAAAAATATCTAAATATTTAAAGGGTTTGCGTCATTATTAGGTAAAATCTTAATTGTAAAATTAAGTTTACCTGGTCGGTATAATGTATGAAAATACTTCCGACAGATGGCGCAGGCGTCACCCAAAGACGTTAAGTGTGATGTGTTATCGAAATTAGCAGTCAGGAGCAATTGTCAGGATGGCTGAATTGGTAAAGCATCTGGACGGTATCCAGAAGATGCAGGTTCAAATCCTGCTCCTGACTGTTATTTTCGATTTCAAATTTTTCACTTTGTGTTTAATGTATAGTGCTAAGCATGTCAAATGCTAAAAATATATATAAAAATATCTAAACTATTGGTAGCTATGAATTTCTGTGAAAATTATTCCGAGCAGCGCAATGTGTGCGGCTGCGAAGCGCAGTTGAGGCTTACCGCAGCATCAGTGGTGACGCGGAGTGCAGAGCTCTTACACGAGTCGCGCATGAAGTTATTGAAACTAGTGAGGCCTACTAACAGCCGCGACATGTGCTATCATGTGCATTAGAATTGTCCCACCCCTCTACCCACGGGAGTCGTAAGAGCCGACTGAGGGAATATCGGGGGAGTGGGCAGCAGCACTCCCTCGAGTATTAATAACATCCACTGCGATCGCCAACCCGCCTGCCAAGCGTGGCGATTACGGCACTATCCCCCATTTCTTGGGGAGGCCTATGTCCAGCTGTGGACGTTGAAAGGCTGATAGATTGAATATACTCATAACTTCTAGCTTGCGCTGACAGCCCAGGCGCTAAATTTATCTTTTTTTTTTATCATCCCATCTGATAGTAAATGGTAACCGGAGGTCATGGATTCAACTATACTGAGAGTATTGTCAAGCCGCTGCTCACCATTTCATTTCACCGATATGAAATGTAAGAATAAACGGCTATCTCCTGCTACAGCCAAAACGCAACGATGTGCTTCATGGCCAGTCACACGGGAGCTGGTGGTACCAACCCGCTCGAGCCCGATACCAAGCGAGTACTCGCACTTGGTACCCAGCCCTACCACCAGTCATACAATGGATGATAATTGCTTACTTCCCTTAGTCGCCTCATACGACACCCGTGGGAAAGAAGGGGGTGGTGACACTTGTATTCTTAGTCCGTCACCACACGGACAAACATCTAGACATTACTCATTGTATATCTAGACATTAATCATTTTTCTTACAGCCAGTGTGCTGATTTTTATCTATGTTTGGCAGAATATAGTTAATAATTTACATTTTTTTAAATATTTTCCTTTAGACTGTGAGAGATAAGTGATTTGAGCCTGGCATATTACAATATTTATGCCAACTATTTTTTTTATTAAAAGGCTTTGAGCCGGGAACATTCATATTATATCTATAATTTCTCGAGTTCCTTTGCTTGGAGTTGGCGACGTGCGAGTGATGTCTCTCTGTCTGGCTACAGTTAGCGATTACCATCAGGTGGGCCGAAAGCTTGTTTGCCACCCTTATAATATAAACAAAATAAAGTCCATAATACCATTGGTAATAATGTATATTATTATTAATAATATTTATCTAAAAAATCTTACAAATAATAGCAATAAACATGTTCAGAACACTTGTATTGATCCTGCTGGCAAGCACTGTACTTTAATTATCAAAGTCGTAGTTAGTTTTGTTTTCTATTCAGAACGTGTTATAACAGTAATTTTTATTTTGATTGAATTCAGGAATTAATCGGTTGCTGTTAATTGTGTGCCATGTTTTAATTATAATTCTTATACTTAAAGATGTTTTTGTGCAACAAAAACATGAGACCTAATATTTACGTATAGATATTGTTTCTCATATATTACTTATATATATTTTGTAGGTTTCCCAAAAATATTTTAAGAGGACAATATTTGAATTAACATAATCAAATTGAATTATGTATAGAAACTATTATTATTAATTTTTATTAAAAATTATTACATGCTGACCCGGCGCACTTCTTATCGCCTCAGAATCAATCATTGCCAGCTGAGGCAGAGACTACTACAGTAAACCCGTTCTCGAAATATCAATCAAAAAAAGCCAGTGCATACAAAATGATTGCGATAATTTTCTTCTTATTTTTTTATCTAGCGAATGTTTCCATTCTTTTAGCTATCTAGTGTTCTGAAAGGCGACAAGTCGAACAAATCAATGATCATAAAAATTGGTCTAGCATTTCTTGAATTACAAATGGCATAACGTATCCTACTATCTATCAGACTAGCTGATGCCTGCGGCTTATAATAGATACCGTGCGGCGGCTTATGATATTTCGAAATTTTATCAGCTTTATCGCCACTGTCTCGCGCCCATAGCTTATAGCATAATAATATAGAGTCTATGATATTTTTCGCTAACGCAGCTTTCACATGGTTAAATAATTATAAATTAATGAGTAATAGTCAAGTCAATCGTGTATTGTTTTTAAGAATTCATGTGCGTGAGTGTGTAAGTTGCGCTTAATTTTATTAAGATATGGTTTTTGAGTAATAATAATGTTAATTTCATTTGTGTACAAAATATAATTCTACAAATGCATATTTATTATTTTTTACCAATTTAAAAATAAGACGACTTGAATAGAATACATCCTAGCTATCCAGCTATATCCATAGATGCTTCAATATGCAATAATATTTTTTAGAATGAGACTTTTACAACCAATAAAACATTAAACCTTCAAAAAACTCCACTTTTATTATGTTTCAATAGAGTTAC
The DNA here is from genome assembly GCA_948253155.1 of Leucoma salicis. Taxonomy (NCBI): domain Eukaryota; kingdom Metazoa; phylum Arthropoda; class Insecta; order Lepidoptera; family Erebidae; genus Leucoma; species Leucoma salicis. The sequence goes on from OX411803.1 coordinate 27,369,695, forward strand.
TTTTTTGTCTGTGTGGTGACGGACTAAGAATACAAGTGTCACCCATTTGTTTATCACCCATTGCATTACTGGTGGTAGGGCTGGGTACTAAGTGAGAGTACTCACATGCTATCGGGCCTGAACGGGTCGGTACCACCGTCTCTTGTGTGACCGGTCAATGGTCATGAAGCACGTCAGTGTGTTTTGGCTGTAGCAGAAGATAGCCGTTTATTCTCTCATTTCACATCTGAGAAATGAAATGGTGCACAGCGGCTTGACTATACTCTCGGTATAGCTGAGTCCATGAGCAACGGTTACCACTTACCATTTGGTGGGCCGTGGCTCGTCTGCCAGCATAAGCAATAAAAAAAAACAGTTGACGTTATGTATTGTTGGAATACATAGCATTTCAATTCATATGTAAGTAATATATGTATAGCTGCCTCTGTGGTGCAGCGGTAGTGTGACCGTTTGCTGATCATGAGGTCTCGGGTTCGATGCCCGGGTCAGGCGGAGCTATTGAAGTTTTTAGTAAAAAAAAATGTCAGTAGCAGCCCGGAGTTTGGAAATCTGCTCCGTAGACGGCAATGGGCTCGCCCCCAATTACGTGGGACTTAAACATAGCAGGCGAACCGTAGGTGTGTAATACACCTACCCCTTCGAGGAATACAGGCGTAATTCTATGTTTTTTATATAATGTGTACTAGCTATTTTCTTTTTTGTGTGGAACCCTAATTATTTTTCCATAATAAAAGTAGCCTAAGTTACTCCTTATAAAATCAGCTATCTCCTCTAAGTCCCGTCTTAATCGGTCTAGCCGTTTTGGAGGTTAGCCGGAACAAACAAACAGACAGACACATAAAAGCTTTATAAATTGGTGTATTGTAATAGATAACCTATAGTATAATTTCGTATGCATTTAGTAATAAGCTGTTATTTTGACATTACAAGCAGACACTTCAAATTTTTTGTATAGATTTATCCATATGGATTTATCCAGTTAGGTTATAATAGGTTACCTATCTTTGAGTTAACCTTAGGAGCAAATTAATTAATGCGGGTGATGTGAGGACTGAATGCTTGGGCTTGAGAATTACCATAAACATATATTTCCAGCATGAGGTTAGATTTCTATAATGTGTACATCTATATCCACTCAATCTAGGATCCACACACCTACCACTTACTTTTATCTATAATATTGTTGTAGCATCTTTCTATGGAGCCAGCTATATTTCTTATCCTCTTCAAGAAGCGAAGGGCATGACTGACATCAGTTTCCGTTTCCGAACTCATCTCTCTGATGCTCTATTACTTCTGGCTGCTGGTAAAACAGATTACTGCATGGTATGTATAGTTAATTATTCTACAAAATAGTTTGACAAATAAATTAATGTAATTGCTCACGGGATGAAGCTTTAATAACAATTGATCTGTATTTAATCGTCAAGGTTAAAATCATGTTGGCAGTTTTGCCGACCCTAGCGAGAATGATCAGAAAAGTATTACTTTCCGACAGACTATCGGCGTATAGCAACGGCAGGTATTGTTGTTTTTACGTTTTGTCCGGTGAGTGAGTGTCGGAGGCCCAAATCCTCTCTCATCCGTCCTAGTCGCCTCACCCTCTATTGTTTTCTCGGGAGATGGCTACGCGCTTGTGATAACCTTGTTGTTGTTTTTTTAATGCTTATGGTATAGACGAGCCACGGCCCATCTGATGGTAAATGGTAACCGTCGCTCATGGACTCAACTATGACGGGAGTATTGTCAAGCCGCTGCTCACCATTTAATTTCACAGATATGAAATGAAAGAATAGACGGCTATCTCCTGCTACCACCAAAACAGCGATGTGCTTCATGGCCGGTCATAACCTTGTTGCTACTAGCGTTTATGCTACGGTAGCCGCTTACCAGGACAGGGTCCCTTTTGCCACTCTTGTATATTACAACTAAAAAAGGAAAATATTAACTTAGTCCTCCCGTGATTTTATGTATCTCAAGGTATCGGAAACATCGATAATAGAATGCACTTTATTTATTTATTTTTAAACAACACCCTGCACTAAGGAATAATCCTTGTATCGCGGGGGACTTTATAAACATACAATTCCACGGACACAGCACACCCAGACTCAGAACAACCATTTGTGGATCACGCAAAGAGTTGTCCTGCGTGGGAATCGAACCCACAACACTCAGGCGGGAGGCCGGTATCTAAACCCCTCCGCCACCTGTGCAGTCTGTTTGATGTAATTAGGTTAATCTAGAATTTTTAATGATATATTAAATGATATTTCCAGATATATGATATCAGACAATACAATATATATCACTCGTGGTGGGCCTCGTGGCGTAGTCGGTAGTGCAACCGTTTTCCGTGCGAGTTCGTGGGTTCGATTCCCACTCAGGCCAATTATTTGTGTGATGAACACAGATATTTGTACTGCGTCTGGGTGTTTTCTATCTATTATATGTATGTATTAATAAAAAAATAAAAAGTAATATTATGTGTTATATCCGTAATCTGGTACCCATAGCACAAGCAAAACTAAGCTTAACAGTTTTTGACCAGAGGACGTTGGGTGAAAATGTCCGAGAATATTTATTTATTTATTATCACTTAATATTTGTCGCAAATAGATTCGATCCCACAACAGTCGGTAATGATACATTTGCATTTATGTTTTTAATTTGTCATTGTATTAACAGATTCGTCTTGAGAGTGGTAGATTGAAACTCCACATCAACCTGGGTGCGGGAGAAAGTGAGTTATCTTCTGTTAAGGGCATACACCTGAATGATACTCAGTGGCATCATGTCAGCATCGTTCGTCGTGAGGCGAATCTTACTATGAAGGTATGCCTTTTATTGTAATTGACTATATTATATTGCATTTTTACAGTGATAGACGAGCCACGATCCACTTGATAGCAAATGAATACTGCTGCTTATAGACTAAGCAATTCCAGAAACAACTAACTTTTATGCCCTTAAACTGAGCTGTGTTTTCCCCCTAAAAGTAAACGTAATGGTTGTTTGAAATTAAGAGAAGTAAACATTATTTACTTACGAGTGAGATTTGTAACTTCATGCAAAACCCTAACCTTATTTGAATAGAAAAAACTGTAAATATCTTGGCAACATCATGGCGTGATGGGACTAATTTCCCGCATACTACCGGGAAATACAAAATCGTTACTGACATTGGGAGCTAAATGAACGTTGGTAGAGCACGGGGATGGAGATTCGCTTGATCAATGGTGGGTACCGTACTCCTCAACCCACTTGATAATCAAAGGGACCTAAAATCTAATTCTGTGCCAACAACAAAAGGATCGCATGGTATGACTGTCGTGTCAAAGCACAGCCCAAACTCCTGGGCTATTACCGTGAAAATTTACAAATGGGTTTCTTTGATGTATCATTATGACCCAACCGAATCCGCGGGTTATGCGCTAGTAATATATAAAAATCAAGCAATTAATGGATTTTTACGCGTCCAAATACAAACGTGAGTGGAAATTAATTGTCGCGTTAACCTGATGTAATATTCGCTATGATAATATTTCCGAGCAATAACAATTATTGAAGCTCCCCATGTGTTTCTATGGATAATACTATTTTGTTATCTATCGCTGTTTTATAAACTATCGAGTACAAACTTTTCTGAATTATTTTATATTTTTAATTGCACGCCTCATAAACGAAGCGTTGAGGTGGGTATTACTCTCGCTTCACACAAAACAACTGATTTTTCAAATTTAAAATGTCTCTATTTATCATATATTGCACTAGTAAAATCATATATGGGACGTTCTTCTTTTTTATCGACAATCTGAGCGATGAAATTTTCATTTTGATAAAAAAATTACATGTATTGTTATCATTGAATTATATTTTGAATTATTGCCTTACTATCGTAGAATTCGAAAAAATACTATGCATCGAAGTAATTAATACTTGTATTTTTTTTCCAAAATTAAAGATTTGTTGGAAGGGTTACAAAAATAAACACCTCTGTCACGAAAATGTTCTAATATATTATACTTGTCATGCAAAATCAAATCTATTTTTTATTATTTTCATGCTTAAGTAGCATACAAACACTCATAATTGTTCTAGAGAAACACAACGTATTTCTTATTATAAAAGTAGTTACTTAATACTACTCCGTCACATTATATATTGTAAAGGCAGCAAAGTTTAAGATATTGTGCAAGATACAAAATAAATTATGGTCAAACGTAAGTTAATACCTTTTAGATTTTGCATTTTAAAAGATGAATAGGTTATTTTATTAAATCCTTGCAATTTATGGAATGATACGCTACATTAATACTTATCCAATAGGGGGACACATTTGTGACAAGTAGTCAGTTAAGTGACGGAGTGTTATTTGACGAACAAACAACATTTTTAATACTTTGAGTTACTAAAACAACTTTCTACAAAACATACAAATTCTCTTAAAATGCTAATTAACTTTTATTTGTAGGTAGAACTACTCTTTGGTCGAAATAAAATCAGTCTAATAATCTCTCTGCAAAAGTCATCTACTTTTCGAATACTTCGATTGGCTCATCGAATTCGCTAAAAATGCGTCTTCCTCTTCTTACTTCCTTTTGATTTGGTTTTCCAGTGTTACTGTAAAACATCACTCGAACATCTCCGTCTTCATCGACGCCGCTTTCTGCAACACCTAAGTAACTGTAATTTTGGACTTTTCTTTCGCTTAGAAATTTCACCAAAAGATGAGTACCATCCTTTATAAATATTGGCTGAATTTTGTCATATGAAGTACCAGGCATTATCTCTACAGACTACGAGCGGCTGTTCATCTTCATCATCTGAAGTAGTGCTGTATACTGTGTCATAAAATCCTCTTGTAGGACCTCTGACGATATTGGTTATATTAGCTAGCGGTTCTTCCAAATTAGAGATAGGACTGTCGTCTACTGTCCTTGGACAAGCTTCTATCACATCTTTAGGCAATGGACTATAAGTTTTTATATCGTAACACGAACATAATTTTTGGCAAAAGCAGCTCAATATTCTCCCTCTTTCGCTAGCAACGGACAAGGCTGGAGTGGAGGCAATGAACATGATCTAGGACTTAAGGAAAGTAACCTCTGTTCATCAAAGCGTTCTGTAGAGCTTTCAATTTTTCTTTTCTCTTTTTATTCCTAACTTGCCATTTTCTATTCATTTCTCTGTGTTGTTTTGGGGTCATATCTTTAACTAGTTTTTTCCACGCATGGTATCTCTCGAAGTCTTTTCGTTTCGTTTCGGCAACTTTTTCAGGGTTTTTTTACCGTTTTTCACGACGGTGTCGCTGTCTTTCCGCTGCAGACAATGGCATGTTTTTGATTCAGCTGATATTATTACCTTAAATATGAAAAAATATTATTAATTATTGTAGAAATCAATTAAATTTTAAGAATCCTATATAAAATTACAACTCTGTCACATAAAATACCACTCCGTCACACGGTTTGTGACAAAGTTGTCTCGCGACAGAGGTGTAAAAAAACAGAATTTGAAATGCGCAGCCTTTATTTAGTTATAAATCACACATCAAACTCCACACATAAAATATATTTACTACAAAGCATTGGAATAATACCAGAGAACAGAAGTTTAATAACATTTAAAAGTAACAACTTACGTGACAGAGCGGTCGCCAAATAAACACAGGCACCACTTTCTACTATCTCCGAGTAATTGGTTCGGCTCGCTAGGGAGCAAAGACGCATGAGACGATGCGACAGGCAAGGAGGAAGCGTACTGTTGCTTGGCACTCAAGGTCTAAATAGCTCGCCCGCATTAATTGTTTTGTAAAATGAGTGACAGAAGATAGCAACCAAAATCATATACTGTGGAGACATCCAGTAAAATATTTTTATATTTAAAATTCTCAATCGTGAATATGTTTTCTTCTTAATAGTTTGATTAACGATTTTTTATAAGTTTAATAATGCTTTTATATTAAATGAGCTCATTAGGTTTTTTTTGCATAAGACCATTTCGTAACAATAGGCGCCGCTGAGAGACATCACTTTTATGTATGTAATACACTTCTGTCACAATTTTTGACCACTATGTCACAATATTTTGGTAAATATTAATAAATAATATTATGGGAATTGTAAGCAATTATAATGGTAATATTGTAAGGTAATTTTTTATGAAAGAATATCTTAGTAACTGAATATTTTAGATGAATACTGATTTATTTTATCGAGAAGACAGGTCATTGTCGATGAAAAAGAAGAACGACCCATATACACACACATAATCAATAAAAAACGCTATTTTCAACACTCATGATATTTTTGATGCCATTTTTGTTATTTAAACTAGTTAAAAACTGTTTACGTCCGTGTGTTGTAGGTAATGTATGTTAGCACGATAACGACCGAAACACTTTACTAATCGAGTCTTTTTCTTTTCTTTTACGATTCAGTATAATTACGAATAGAGCCCTATCACTTTTCACGGTCTGATTCGATGTGGTTTAATTGTTATTAAATAAACTAAAAAATAGTGAATATTTACGCTTGACTCGACACTAAAACCAGCGCTATACCTTATTTCGTGAGAACTACTTCTATAGACCAATATAAAAGTACTTCTTAAAATTAGCGCTAGATGGCGTATAAGACATGAAAACCACATTAGTACTTTTTGAAAGTAGCGCTATCTATGTGATTTATTGAAAACTACTTAGTAAGACTAATACATTATTAGTTACTTATCAAATAATCAATTTTATTTTGAAAAATGAAGATTATGAGGCGTGCATTTTTGGATTTTCCAAAGTATTTAATAATGTTGCTTAACAAGAATGTTCTTCTGCCATAGGTCGATGAGGCAGCGGTAAAGAAAAGATTGCCTGGACGATTTTTCGAACTTAACATACACTTTGGCATATTCTTGGGTGGACAAGGAGATTTCTCTGAGCTTTTCTTAGGCCACATGGAGAATTTTCGCGGCTGCATGGAAGACGTGAGTTTAACAAGATTTTGTTCTTGATTTTTTTATTATATTGATATTTCATTTAAAAAATTAAACCTAATGTGCACTTTGTTTACTACGTTACATTAGAAAAAGTTGTCTTCTATCACGTTAAGATTAAAAAAAAAACATTCATATTATAAATGAATAATTCTTAATCTCTTTTTTATGAGATTTATGTTGCTATGGTCAATTATGAGGCCCATCTCTATCGGTATGGATTTTAGTCAGACTGTAGAAAATACATACTATTGCACACCATTTGAACCTGGGTCTTCCATGGTTCAACAAAACACATATAACACTTTGTAGAAACAACAATAATGATGATAAAAAAGTTAATAAAGAAACGCATCTGTGTGTAACATTTAAAAACGCAATCTCGAAAACTGCCCAAAATCTTACTCGACAAAAACTTACTAGTGGAGCCTGCTTTTCCCAGCATGAATGGGCTCGCTCGATCGGGGAAGTACCACAGAAGATCAGCGTAAACAACGTAAGTACTCCTACCGTTGTTTTGTAGGGTGAGTGAGAGCGCTGGTCGTCCAAATCCGCTCCCTATTCTCTCTTTATTATGCTTCCTATCGACCTACTATCCCTTTTCTTGGAATTGGCGACGCACCGAGTGATGCCTCTGGTGTTGTTAGTGTCTGTAGGCTACGGTAATCGCTTACCATCAGATGAGTCGTCTGCTTGTTTGCCTTCGCGATGTTGTTAACCCCTGATAACTACCATATAGTTATAAACGGACACGGAATTTTTAAAATTGGAGCATTTGGGTGTTGTTCACTTGGGCAAGGCGTTATCTGTAAAAAATCAATATTCTTGTAATTTTTTTACCTGCGCTAAATATCACAGATCAATAATAAACATAACGGCTAATTTCAGATTGAGAATAAAATATAAGCAGTAAATGAACACGAAGTGTGAAAATATGGCCAAGAATTTCAAATGCTAAAAAAAATATCAAAATGAACACAAAAATATAACAGCAATGACTATATAATATTTTTTTTTATATTTCCAGGTTTACTACAATGGCGTTAAAATAATAGAGAAAGCCCGCAGCCGGTCTGGTTCTGTTCACGTAGAAGGTGTGACGTGGAATTGTGCACCAGAATTTGACGCCGATATTAATTCCGACATCAGTTTTGTGGACGAAGGCGCCTATCTCATACTGCCTAGAATTAATTCTAGGGCTGGAGGAAAGTAAGTTCATGAAATCGATTATGGTTTAATCAAAACAGGGACGTTATGGTTATGAAATTTCGATTCTGTATTATGAATTATATTATATCGGTTTCAGGTACGGATACGGTTAATTATTTTTTCGGATTATGATAGTTTCGGTTACGGATAATAGATTTTTAAAGAGTGGTTTGTGTGTTTGGCTTAGCCGGGAAAAAACAAAAACTTGTCAAAAAATAATATATCATTTAGCTCCGCCCTTAGGTATCCGAAATTATTAGATACATTTTTATGTTGGATATCCGATAGTTTCGGTTATGGTTACGGAGCTCTGTGATATTTAGTTTAAAACAGGAATGTTCTCTGTTTAAAACTTTTTTTAATTAATTTGGTACTCGTTTTCTGTGGGTGTCATAAGATCTAACTAAAGGATCTAAGCAATTTATATAACTTAAGTACACTAAGAATACAAATATTACCAACCTATTCTGTAGGCTACTAAGAGAAGTAAGCAATTATCACCCATTGCATTGCTGGTGTTAGGGCTGGGTACCAAGTGGGAGTACTTACTCACTTGGTATCGGGCCCGAGCGAGTTGGCACCACCATCTCCTGTGTGACCGACCATGAAGCACATCGGTGTGTTTTGGTTTTAGCAGGAGATAGCCGTTAATTCTTTCATTTCATATATGTGAGATGAAATGGTGAGCAGCGGTGACTTCCTTTAAATTCTCGGATGTCAATGTAAACAGTGTTATAAATTCTTTTAAAAGTCTTAATATTAAAAAAACTGCGGATTTATGGGGTATGTCTGTTAAGTTAGTTAACTCAATTATTCATATTATTGCTCCCCAATTGACATCTGTGTTTAACGGTTGTTTTGTTAATGGTGTATTCCCCGACCTTATGAAGTTTAGTAGAGTAATTCCTTTGTTTAAATCTGGCAGTACCTCAGACCTTAATAGTTTTCGTCCAATTTCTGTACTACCGACACTAAGTAAAGTATTTGAGAAGCTTATTCTCAAACAAATGGTTGATCATTTTGACAATCATAAATTTTTTCATATAAACCAGTTCGGCTTCACAAAGAATCGCTCTACTACTGATGCAGGTCTAGAATTGTTAAAAAACATATTTAAAGCTTGGGAAGATTCGCACGATGCGTTAGGCGTATTTTGCGATTTGTCTAAGGCATTTGACTGTGTACATCATGAAACCCTCATTAAAAAGTTATACCATTACGGAATCAGGAACAGGGCTCTCGAGCTTTTGACTTCTTATTTGAGCAATAGAATTCAACGGGTCGATGTTAATGGCACGTTATCACATGGGTCTGTCATGACAATGGGTGTGCCGCAGGGGTCCATGTTGGGGCCATTTATGTTCTTAGTCTATATTAACGACCTACCATACTACGTAGGAGATAATCGAAATATTGTGTTGTTCGCAGATGATACATCTTTATTATTTAAAATAAGAAGGCAACAACTTAATTATGACGATGTGAACAACACACTATCTAAAGTTGTTCATTGGTTCAATACTAATAACCTAGTTTTAAGTGAAAATAAAACTAAATGTATAAAATTTACTACACCCAATGTAAGGCATGTAGAAACCAATGTACAATTGAATGGCGTCGAACTGGACCTTGTGGAGTCCACGGTTTTCCTAGGTATCACTATAGATAACAAACTCCAATGGGGCCCCCATATTAAAAAATTGTCAGGTAGGCTTAGCTCAGCGGCATATGCGGTAAAAAAAATTAGATTATTGACTGATGTTGAAACGGCTAGAATAGTTTATTTCAGTTACTTTCATAGTATTATGTCCTATGGCATACTGCTATGGGGATGCTCCGCCGATTTAAATTCTATTTTTGTACTTCAGAAAAGGGCCGTTCGTGCAATCTATAATCTGGGCCCGAGAGTTTCCCTTAGACAGAAATTTAAAGAAATAAATATTCTAACTGTCGTGTCTCAATTTATATATGAAAATCTGTTGTATGTCAAGAAAAACATCAGAAGCTTTGATAAGTATAGCGACGTTCATCACATTAATACAAGGAACAAAGGCAATCTTGTTGCTCACAATACTCGTCTCCACAGAATCAGTAGATCTTTCATGGGGCAATGTATATGCTTCTACAATAAAATTCCTGAAAATGTCCGAAACATGCCACTAAATAAGTTTAAGAAAGCCATAAAAATTAGACTTTGTAATCAAGGTTATTACACTGTTTCGGATTATCTTGAGGATAAAACTAAATGGGCTTGAGCTGCTCCTCATTCATTAATTTTCAAAATTGTTTTATAAGAAATAATGTAATGTTATAAAGATTATATTAAATTGTAATAAATTTGCAATTTAAAAAAGTGGCCCATGAGTTTCTTGCCGGGTTCTTCTCATGAAAGGCTTTACTACGGAATCCGGCCGCTTGTGGCGATTGCAATCGCCACTTTGTTATTGCGGTTGCACTCGCCTCAGGCGCTCGTGTTAATTATTTTAATTATTAGTGTATTATTGACGATTTTAAGTGCTACTTCATAGGCCTACGAAATAAAGATATTTTTGAATTTGAATTTGAATTTGAATTTGCGGCTTGACAATACCCTCGGTATAGTTGAGACCATGAGCTACGGTTACCATTTACCATCAGGTGGGCCGTGGCTATTCTGCCACCGTAAGCAATAATTTTTCTTTTTTTACAAATTATTAACCAATTAATATTCTCCGTTTTTCAGATGGCAAATAGAATTTAAAACGATCGCTCAGAATGCCATAATTTTGTACAACGCTGGTGGGGGCCGTGGTTCAGATTTTCTGGCTGTGGAAATATTGGAAGGAGTAGTCAGAGCTAAAATGGCTAGAGGGCAAATAGTTCATACAGTGAGAGTTAACGATGGACAGTGGCACAAAATGCACCTTTCATTTTACCCTTCAATGATTGAGGTAACAGTCAATTTATTTAACTTGTATTATTTGAATACTTTCTGATATTTACGTGATTAGACATTATGAAATAGACATATTCTCACGGATCTTATTACATTTAAATTATTATCAAGTTATCTGATAAGATGCTGCGTAAAGGGCTATATAGTAATTACAAATAATTTTTATAGTACGAGATCCGGTTGCAGAATTACTATTACTCTGGTAGTTATATATTCTCCTATTCATAAATTTATGTAAAAAAATAGGTTTTTAGAATGTACTTGATGAACATACTAATTCTGCAGCCGGATCTTAGGCTATTATAATATAACTGCTCTAAATTTAAATAAGTCTATCTCAGTCATTTATAGTAAGTTGTTCTCAATTTGTCTGCTATTCAATCAATGAAATATAAAGTAATAGTAATGAACAATAATAATTAATGAGATGATGATCTAAATAAATAGGTTTTTAATAATAGATTGTAATAGGTATTTGATAATAGAAAAAAACCCAATTTTTTAAGTTATAGTACAGAGGTTGTTTAGTTATCATATTCTTCATAATATATATTGCTTTAAGTAGCGAATATAAAAAAAAAAACTTATTTTTTGTTTTTGTAGCATTAAGTTTATTTTTTATTTGCTTTTTATGTCATATGATTTGTGCTCATATTACAAAATAATGTCAAAGAGGAGTCATCCTAGCTGCTGGATAGAGGTAACCTCCGCTCATCGAATTAGCAATGCAAAGAATACCATGTGCGTTCAAGACAAGTTTGGAGCCAAAATAGGATTGGTTATCTTCTACAACAGAAATGTATTGTAATGCCGCATGATTATTAAAAATGTAATTATTAACAATCAAAAAAGTATCCTACTAACCAATGAATTTGAAACACATGGAATGGTTAGGGACTTTAAAAAAAATTGAGCGAGTATGCGTTGCAGTCACAAAATAATCAATAATACTAGCCTGGGGAGACTGCCCTTCTATTTTACGCCAGTAAAATTAACCATAACAGTATCTAAATACGGTTTATTATGCTTAGCAAAGGGATGCTTATGACATTTCAAACACTAAACTGGGTTATATATACGACAACTCAATTAATTTCATTTTAATCATTCACCACATGGGCAATAATATGCTGTTCATTATGTTTAAAAAAACGTTATACTTTGAAAACGTTATACTTTTAAAAAAACGTTATACTTTGAATTCGGTGAGAACATAACATTTTAAAGCACTAACCTAATATTGTGTGTTATATGAAAATAATATATTTGATTTAAACGCCAGCTTTAGCGAAGAGCCTCAGCAATATTATTTAATTTGCAAATTGTTATTTTGTTCTATTATTTTTTTATATATGTTGTATTATTTGCTTACAACATTATTGTTCTAATATAAGCATATGATAACGATGCACCTGATGTAGAAATATACTGATGGTTTCTAATTGAGAAGCTTCTTTCGTTTAATCATGGAGTTTAGTAAAATTTCAACACGACTAAATTATAAATTATATTTATAACCACGAAGTTATCGGTGATGGTTTTATATAATAGTTACAATGCTGATGTTTAGGACGAAAGCAAATTTTCAGCTCGCTGTAATTGTATTCCTGTGCAACCATAAATCCTTTTTATTTAGCCATGGCATTATCCTGAAACTATAGTTTTTTTTTGTGATACAATTATTTTGATTTATAGGTATCCAAAATAAATAACTAAAGGCTTCCATTTAAAAAAAAAAATAGGAATCATGTCTTTTTTTTCCTGATGATTTATACTAAAAGTTTTATAATATAGACACACCAGGCACCACCATGTTTCTGTTCGTTAGTGAAACAAAGTGATCTATATGTGTGACGACATTGTGCTTGACGTTTTAATGTGTAACAAAAAATTGATGATGGTTCTCCTCGCCTGATGTGACGAGACTACATTCTTTGTACCTCGGGTTGCTACTGGTGTGTCTATCATATTAGGGTTATAATGATAATTTCCTATTGTATTAATAACTATTAAGCGACATTTAGACCGAGAGAGTTTCTCGCACTTTTGTTCGAGAAATCGTGCGCTACTATCACAAGCAACAATCGCCATAGCATTATCGTATCAAAATGTTTACATACAGGCATTAAAAGCGAATTAACTTCAAAGCGAGAGATTAAGAGATGTAAAGGTTTAGACGAAGAAACTTTTTTATATTCTTTAGATAATCATATTTTATCTTCGAGATGAGAAACTCTCTCCGTCTAAACGGCGCTTTAGTTATTTTAACACTGGCATAGCAAACTTTTCTAGTATTACTAAAAAAATTAACTAATTTATTACAAATTATTATAGTATATATATGAGTGCCTGTATAGTGTAAACTCTAGATTGCGAACTTCAATTCAATCCTTGGCGATAGACACGACTTTGTCAATAATATCCCGTGAATAATTCGAATATAACATCAAACGAAATAGATTGATCAGTGGAAAATAAAAGGGCCGGTAATTGTGAGTCTAACTACAGTGATGAGTAGGTAGTAATACACTGACACAAACAATGTGTTTCTAACTACAAGTTATACAAATAGACACACGACTAAAAATTGCAATTATGACGAGAAACATTGTGATTATGACTAAAAAATATTGTGATTATGACGAAAAATATTGCGGTTATGACGAAAAATATTGTGATTATGACGAAAAATATTGTGATTATGACGAAAAAGTTGTTATAACGTAGAAATTGCTTATGTTTGTTTGGTTGATTTTTAAAGAGACAGTGTCATGTCATAAGCAGAGTGTTCCACCTGACGCTCATAATGATCATATTCACGACCGCTGTTTCGCCCGTTTCTCTTGCTAAAACTACAAACTCACAAGTTTCATTCGTATTCCCATTATTTGTATGGTCCGTGCGGTGATGGACTAAGAATACAAGATTTAGTGTATCGGGGACCAAGTGTAATTAATGGTGTAGTAATTTGGTATCTAAACAACCATATATCACGTGCCAAGTGTGGGTTCGATTCCCAGGAAACAACAGGAAAATTCTCTGTGTGATCCACAAATGGTTAAAAACTCACAATTATATTGTGCTGTTTTTAATAAATCTCCATGTGTAGTTCAATTTCACTACATATAGTTTAGACTATGTATATGTCCTACATCAATATACAAAAAATGGTATCGAAATATTGATTTGGGTGTACAATTGTCGACGCAATTGCAGTTGTCGGTGGACAATATTGCGATGCACACGCGTATTGAGAGCGGCGGTACAAGATATTTAGACCTGTCAGATTCCTTCTTCCTCGGCGGTATTGAAAGCGACAAGCAGCAAAGAGCCTTCACTAGAGGAATTAAAGCCGCTGATTCTAGTATCATGGTAAGCAATATATTTTACAGTACTAACACAGCGATAGTCTAATGGTAAAATCAGAAACATCGTGAAGAAACCTGCCTGCCCGAAAGATTTGATTTTGACGGGCCTCGTGGCGTAGTCGGTAGTGTAACCGACTTCCGTGCACGAGTTCGTGGGTTCGATTCCCACTCAGGACAATTATTTGTGTGATGAACACAGATATTTGTACTGCGGCTGGGTTTTTCTATTTATTATATATTATATAATATACAAAAAGAAAAAGTTATATATGTATTATATCCGTAATCTGGTACCCATAGCACAAGCGTTAAGCTTAGATTGGGACCAGAGGACGTTGTGTGAAATGTCCGTGAATATTTATTTATTATTTTCTCGACGCAGCAGAGTACAACGTGGTGGACTATAGCCTGTATCCCTCACACCCTGAGAGGAGATCTGTACCTAGTGGGACTGTAATAGGTTGAAAAAAAAAACCACAAAAATATTGTAATATTACATTTAGAAACTTTAATTAGGCTGTAGTTTTTGTGAGCGTACGATAGGAACTTCTAATAAAAAATATATAATGAGTATGATGTATACCCTTTACGCGCGATTCCAATAGAAAACGTAAGCTAGGTCTATTTTAGTGATACAGAAGAGTAATTATAGTCTTCCGTTCTGATGAAGTCAGAAACGTTTGTTTCATACTATGCTTGTGTGGATCGAGCTTTATGACCCAGTGCTGAGTCTTGCAGAAAGTTCCAACCTTGGTTTCGGAACATTTTGTTGTTAAGAGGCTTAACCAGCTTCTCAAGAATCGTATCTTGATACACCTGCGCCGATGCCTTGTAACTCCTTGATAGCTAACACCCAAGAAACTATCACTGAAGTCGGATAATGCCCACGTTGTACTCCGCTTAATTAACTGTGAAGCTTCTATAGAGCATTCACTCGGCCATTCTGCTTGTTAAAATGTTGCTCGATATTACAAAAATTCTCGTTAGTAAATATTTTGTTTCTGTGGCCTGCCTTTGCGTACCGTTTAAGAAGTTGTTTTGATTTTACCACCCTATTTATTTTAAAATTATCGGTTAAATAATCACCAGTCCCTTGAACGCACATCTTTCAAATACTTGACATGGTTCTGGTATAATTTTCATTGCCCGAGATAAAATCTTTTGCTTTCGAACAGCGCTTTTCTTCGAATTCTTTCCTTAACTGTTTTGATTACCTTTTTAGTACGTTTACTACGTGGACGATCAAATATTTTTCTGTCACAAACAAAGGACGTGTCATTGTTATAAATAGTAATAACTAATATAGCCCGGTATACAAACATTCAAATAAAGGTGTGTTTAAAAAATTGCAATTATCTTTCTCTTTATTTTGTGTAAAGTTATAACCAATTCGGTTATCTTTATCACCTCCCTCTCTTTATATATTTAAAATCACAAGAATGTTTAGTACAGATTGGCACGAAAGTGAGATAACAATGGATATTCATTGAAAGACAGGGTCCAAATTAAAATTATTATTGTTTTTTTTGGCAGAATTACAGTTGTATTGTCTTTTTTATATAAATTATACAATCTTTTTTAATGACACTTCAGAGAAAACTCGTATAAATGATATATAAATACTATTCAAATGAAATTTGAGTCACTCCACACGGGCCTGCTTCTGAGCTTTGGTGAGATTGTGCGGCACCCAGCGCGAGGCTATCCTCCTCACACGAAGGTGTTCGTGTAGAATCTTGTGAACGCTTCCTGAACCAATTTGCAGTGTATGCTGAATCTCTTAGTATGTAATTCGCCTGTTTTCCTGAATTAATTTTTTTACTGCCAGCACACTCTTCCGTGACCGTCGACGACCACTCCTTTATTCATCGCCCAAAGTAAGGCGCCCGCGCTTGAACTCGCTATGCCAACGGTAGATGGTTGCTTTTGAAGGTCCTTCGTCCATAAAAGCCATTTTATCAAAAGACTCATCAGGTTTTAAGCCACATTTAAAATCGTAGAAAATCATCGCACGAAAATGTTCTCGATCCCGGGGGGTTAGGCAGAATCTCATATCCCACATGTCGATCGTATCGTGATCACTGTGATTGGTTGATAGATCACCGTGATTGGCCGACACGTGATGTCACAATAATCCGTTGGCCAACCACGGTGATCTCTCAACCAATCACAGTGATCACGATACGATCGACATGTGAGATATGAGATTCTGCCTAACCCCCTGATTCAATTTTAAATGAGACACGATAATTTAATTTGGCTCTCGAAAAAATGTGAAGGGAAATTCGAAATTCGAGTAATGGTATCTTTAAAATAACCAATTTTTTCAAAATAATGACAAGTGGTTAATGCCTTATACAAAAAAACTTTTTTCGCAAATCTTACGGCGTGGCCTGGTATGTATAAATATACATATAAATTAAATTTAAAATAAACATAATACTTCTAGGGCTGCATAAGACCAATTGAAGTGGACGAGAAAATGTACGGTCTGCCAAACGCAGTGGTTACTTACGGTGTTACCCCTAAATGTGTTTGGTGGTATCCCTGTCATTCAAGCCCCGGTAATCCACCGTGTGTCCAGCAAGCTATTTGCGAACAACATGGCGTTGATCACTTCACTTGCAAGTGTGATTCCGACCTATGTATTAATCCAGATTATGCTGAGAAATATAAGGTTAGTTATAAACAATAATATAGACTATATAATTTTAAATCTCGCACGTTCAATAGAATTTAAACGCGAGCAACTTTGGAGTTGTATTACAACATGGATATAATATGTCGAATGTGTCACACTTATGATAATTTCAACACAAAAATATTTACATTATCTCAGGGCGGGAAATTTTGATTATAAAACGAAATAAATCCATTTGCACTGAACCCTGTAAAGGACTATTTTATTACTCTTAGTGTTATATTTTAAGTGTGGGATTGAGGGTGGAGGTTCCTAATCCCAGTAGTACTACTGGTAGTTTAAAGTTTTAATCAGTGGACCTGGCAGATGTTTTAGTGCTAAAACGTTGGCTTGCCGGCAGTTCCTCATTGTAACAAAAAACTCCCTATAGCGTAGACTTAAATACAGTTTGGTCGGTTTACCTTGAAATTCACACTCATACATTGATATATTTTTTTAAATAACGTAACGTTTATAAAACAATACAAGACATTGAGCAAAAATAAAACATCAATGTTAAGACATTGATGTTTAATTTTCTTAATCGTTAACTTCTTCATAAATAAAGTCGATTGTTTTAAGAAATCGAATCGGTAACGTATTAGGATATGATTAATTACTGTCAAAAGTTAAATAAATAGTTGAACAAGCTATGCTCGGCGGTGGCTTGATTTTCTTTAATATAATTTGAATTTCTGTAAAGTTAGTGAGGTAAACAAATTTTCCTTGGACATGATCGCAATGCCACCTATCGAGTCTAAATCTAAACCTCCCCACTCAAACACACATTTTTTTCTATCAAAATCGATCCAGCTGTTTGAGTTCAGTGATGCACAAACACACGTACAGAAGAATTATATAATCTAATAACCTTTACTTTAATTTTAGGTGTTCTCTAAATCAAGTAGTGAATTGGAATTGGTTGCACTTTATCCGCTTACGGTCCAAGAAGGAGGTGTATCTGTCATCACAACACAACACATTGATGTTGTTCTAGATCACCATAAGTATGGTGTTCGACCTTCTGGAGTCGTTCTCCACGTGGCCCAGTACCCCCAACATGGAAGAATAGCTATCGATCTGTCACTACAAAGAAATTCACAGCAGTATAACTTTATAGAAGGAGAAAGCAAATCCAAGCAGTTCTTCACTCTTCTTGATCTTTCTAGGGATAAGGTAAGAATATGTTATATTTCATGAATACTTACTTCTCTTCTTTCTGTGCTATAAAAAATATATAGAGTGCAAAATAATGCGTGATTTTTCAAGTTAGATCGAATAGAATTTCAGATGTTTTTTTAAATAACCCTTATAGGTTACTAGCCTTTGCCCGCGGCTTCGTCGCAGCCAAGATAGTTTTTCGGTTATATCTCAGGTTCCCGATATAGCAGCGGGATAAAATGTATGATAAAATGTATTATGTGTTAGACAAAGTGCGTATTTACGTGGTCTATTGTTTATTTTATATAAAAATATATAAAATAAAGAAAAAATTCACAAAGCCGATACCTTTTACAGAACTAAGATAAGTGGTTTAATTATTTGTTTATAGCCAGTTTCCATAATAATTATAAAAAAAATAAAAGATAAATAAACAAAAATAGAACAAAAAGCCCCCCGCGCCCTCGGGGTCATATTTCACGTATCCCGAGCACCGGCCTTTTTTTTAGGGTTCCGTACCCGAAGGGTCAAAACGGGACCCTATTACTAAGACTTCGCTGTCTGTCTGTCCGTCCGTCTGTCGCCAGGCTGTATCTCAAGAACGGCGATAGCTAGACAGTTGAAATTTTCACAAATGATGTATTTCTATTGCTGCTATAACAACAAATACTGAAAACAAAAAAATAATAATATTTAAGGGGGGTTCCCATACAACGTATGTCTGTCCGTCCATCTGTCGCCAGGCTGTATCTCAAGAACGGCGATAGCTAGACAGTTGCAATTTTCACAAATGATGTATTTCTGTTGCCGCTATAACAACAAATGCTAAAAACAAAAAAATAATACTATTTAAGGGGGGCTCCCATACAACGTCTGTCTGTCCGTCCGTCTGTCTCCAGGCTGTATCTCAAGAACGGCGATAGCTAGACAGTTGCGATTTTCAGAAATGATGTATTTCTGTTGCCGCACAAATGCTAAAAACAAAAAAATAATAATATTTAAGGGGGCTCCCATACAACGTCTGTCTGTCCGTCCGTCTGTCTCCAGGCTGTATCTCAAAAACGGCGATAGCTAGACAGTTGACATTTTCACAAATGATGTATTTCTGTTGCCGCTATAACAACAAATACTAAAAACAAAAAAAAAAATTAAGGGGTCCCATACAACGTCTGTCTGACCGTCCATCTGTCGCCAGGCTGTATCTCAAGAACGGCGATAGCTAGACAGTTGAAATTTTCACAAATGATGTATTTCTGTTGCCGCTATAACAACAAATACTAAAAACAAAAAAAAAAAATTAAGGGGTTCTCCCATACAACGTCTGTCTGACCGTCCATCTGTCGCCAGGCTGTATCTCAAGAACGGCGATAGCTAGACAGTTGAAATTTTCACAAATGATGTATTTCTGTTGCCACTATAACATCCATCCATCCATCCATCAGCGTTTCAACGTCCACTGCTGGACATAGGCCTCCCCAAGAGAACGCCACAACGAGCGGTCCTGTGCCGACCGCATCCAACGGCTCGCCGCAGCTTTGACCAGATCGTCGGTCTATCTGGTGGGGGGCCGTCCTACGCTGCGCCGTCCGATACGTGGTCGCCACTCGAGAACCTTTCGTCCCCAACGGTTATCGGTTCGTCGAGCGATGTGGCCTGCCCATTGCCACTTCAGCATGGCAACCCGGCGGGCTATGTCGGTCACTCGTTCTCCTACGGATCTCCGTATTACGGATTCGATCACGTAGTAATACCAAGCATAGACCGCTCCATGGCCCGCTGAGTGACTTTGAGCCTTGATATGAGGCCAACATTCAGAGACCACGTCTCTGTTCCGTATGTCATCACTGGTAACACACACTGGTCGTAGACCTTCGTTTTCAGACACTGCGAAATATTGGACGAGAAGATCTTCCTTAGCTTCCCGAACGCTGCCCAGCCGAGTTGGATTCGTCGATTGACCTCTATGTATACCACTAGAACAACCAATACTAAAAATAAAAAAGAAACTATATTTAAGGGGGGCTCCCATACAAACGTGATTTTTTTTTGCCCTTTTTTGCTCGCTATTGATAACGGCAACAGGTAGACGCTTGTAATATTCACAGAATATTTAGTTATATATTCACTTTAAAAATAAATAATTAAATTAAAATAAAACACATATTTAATGGGGCCTTCCATACACAAATGTGTTTCTTTGCTCGTTTTTGCTCTGTCTGTCCCTCCGTCTGTCACCAGGCTGTATCTCAAGAACTGCGATAGCTAGACAGTTGAAATGTTCACAAATGATGTATTTCTGTTGCCGCTATAACAAAAAATACTTAAAATAAAATAAAAAAAATATTAAAGGGGGCTCACATACAACAAACGTAATTTTATTGGCCTTTTTTCTCGCTATTGATAACGGCAACAGTAGACGCTTGAAATGTTTACAGAATATTTAGTTATATATTAACGTTAAAAATAAATAATTAAATGAAAATAAAATTAATATTTAAAAAATCACGTTTGTTGTATGGGAGCCCCCCAGGCTCCCATACAACAAACGTGATTTTTTTTTTTTACTCGTTTTTGCTCGATATTGATAACGGCAACTGTTAAACGCTTGAAATATTCACAGAATATTTAGTTAAGTATATCATTCACTTTAAAAATAAATAATTAAATTAAAATAAAACAAATATTTAAGGGGTCTCCCATACACAAACCTGTTTCTTTACTCGTTGCGCATCTAAGTCTAAGTTGAAAACCACGAAATGAGTTAAATTTTACTTGCAAAATTTGGTAACAAACACCATGGTTACAGAGAGTTACAATAGTGTAATGTTGTTTACCTAGTCAATGGTACGGAACCCTTCGTGCGCGAGTCCAACTCGCACTTGGCCGGTTTTTTTTTATTTCCAGCAATAATTATTATTAGCTACCGCGTCGGCGCGGAGGGGTTAAAAGTACATGATGATAGTATGTGCCTCAATATTCATTTGTAGTGGTAGAAAAGGCAGTAGATTTCAAAATTAATTTAAAAAGAATTATAAAGGGTTTTATAATTTTTATGCCCCATTTATCGGATCTGATGTTTACATTGATCACACATTGAAAATTAAGTATTTGCCCGATTGTGTCTTATGGTGGTGATTGTGCTCCTACGTATAATTGTACCCTAAACATTGTACGGATGATCATAGTTTTGCACCTTGACCTAAAACACGATAGCTAGCGCTGTAAAGTAAAATCAAATATAATTACTTAGTCCCGGGAGTTTTGCTATATTTCTTAGTATATTTTGTATACAACGTGGGTGGCAAACATGCATACGGCCCACCTGATGGTAAGCGGTTACCGTAGTCTATATACGCTAGCAACACTAGAGGCGTCACTCGCGCATCGCCAAAATTCAAAGAAAGGGATATTACGTGGAGAGGAAGGATAATAAGGGGAGGGGTTCTTTGGGCTTCCGGCGCTCTCATTCACCATACAAAACAACTGTAGACTTCCCCCTAGCCGGCCTATTTATGCTGGGTATATCACTATAAAATAAAAAAAATATATTCTTTAAATTGCATAGTTTGTTTTTTGGACTGCCTCGGTGGTGTAGCGGTAGTGTATGTGACTGATAATCATGAGGTCTCGGGTTCGATCCACGGGTCGGGCAATGTTATTGAGCCATTTCCTAAAAAGAAAAATTCTCAGTAGCAGCCCGGATTTTAGAAAAAAGTGCCCCGGTAGACGTCAATAGGCTCGCCCCCTATTACGTGGGACTTAAATATGGCTGGCAATCGTGGAATCGTGGGTGTGTAATACCTTTGCCTACCCCTTCGGGGAATACAGGCGTCATGCTATGTTTTTTATGTTTATGCTATGCATATTTTAATGGGCATTTGCCGTATATTTATATTCTAAATGAAATACTTAAGATTATAAACATATTCTAAATCGGCTATTCAAATAGTCCATCAAAATTTGAGAGATAAATCGGTTACTGTAGGCAGTATGTTGTTGCAGACTTATGTTTATGATCTTTTTAACGACAACAATTAAGCAAGACATTATGTAACTGTGACTATAGACACAGAGTCGCCGCTAAAGCTCTCAAGAGGGATGTTTTTTTCTCAATTATCTAGCACTTTTTTTGGGTAACTCGTCGAAGTTCAGTTTTGATTTCGATTCAGTAATATGAGTACTCTTGCTGTTGAGTACCGTCGAGCAACAGTTTAATAGTCGACAAACAAATAGACTGCCAAGTATGCGAAACCTCTTTTATTGCCTGTGATGGAAGACGAGCCAAGGCCCAACAAATATTATGTGGTATCCGTCGCTCATACTAACTCACCAAATGATAGGGTGAAAATTTTGTGTTACTAAAGAACGTTTCACAATGCTAGTTGGTAATAAACTTTACCCGGTGGTTGTTCCAGGTCCGCTACGTCCACGACGGCTCTGAAAACCACCAAGACGCGATAGTTCTAGACATGGAACTGATTCCAGAGACGAAGTTCACTTTGCCGAGTTATCTTCAAGGAAGAAACACTTTCGTATTACATGTCAACATCACGCCTGTGAATGACCCTCCCGTATTGAATTTGCTGCCGGGCAAAGTGTTAAGACTTACACAGGTTTGTCATAAACATTGCTAAATATTACAGTCGTCTTTATTTGAAACGATTAGATGTTATTGTATTGTATTTTTTGCTGAATGTCCTTCATTAAGAATATTTAGGTAATATTTCACACTTAATGAATACTAGCCTTTGCCCGCGACTCCTCCGCAGCCAAAGCTATTTTAAGGTTATATCTCGGGTTTCCGATATAGTAACGGGATAAAATATATAACAGTTCTAATCTAGAGCTATCAAATAAAAAGTTACATCAAAAACCGTTCAGTAGTTTTGCGTGATGTGTGAACGAACAAACAGATAAACATAAAAACAGACGAAAATTCTAAAAAAAAAATGTACTGTATTTAGACACGCTTAGCCTAAAATAGTATTTTTTTCTCAAATATCTTAAAAGTACAGACACAGCTCTGTTACAGCTTTATAATAGTAAGGATACAGCGTATCTCTATGTATGATAGAATTGAAATAATGTTGGTTTGAATTTTGCATGTTTACAGATAATAGGCACTTATAATTAACTATTTTTGACGTGATAACGTCTTATAAATCGATGAACGCTGGCTGCACGCACGAAAAAGTGTCACGTTCGGCCTAAGCGTTCGGCTTGTGACAATTCTATCGACCATATATGACGTTATCACGTAAAATTATCGTCCGTAAACTGACTTTACTGTTTTGTTTTATCGCTAAAATAAAAGGCATTTTAATATAAATATGGTGCTCAGTCACATTTACCAGAAATTGTTATTGTTTTAACACCCGGATTTATTTTTTAACTTTTTTGTTATTTTCAGAATGCATCCAGAGCTTCAAATGTTTTTTTATGATTTGCTATTTTGTAGTTGCATGTATTGTTTGGCACTTGAACTGAAAAAGCACAGCAGATTAACATTAATTGCGTGTCGTAAGTATTTTGCATGATGATATGTCAAATAACTATTATAACAGACCATAGACTAAAAATATTATGAAAAGGAATACTTGGAAACTGCAAAGAAAATTTGTAATAATCTCTTCCCTGCAACCAGTATTATTCCTGCTGCTGCAAGGAAGTGTGTGTGCGCAAGGATTAATAGTCAAGATATAACACATATTGAAAATATAAGTTATTCTTGTATGTAATTTGTGTGAGTGAACAAGTGGATAAATTTGTATATCTTGGATGTGGATTCAGTCGGGATGGAAGGTACACCACTGATATAGAGAGAAGAGTAAATGCGGGAAATAGAATGAACGGAGAATTGGGATAACTTCTCGGCTGTCATCACCTTAGCCAGATGGCATGTGTGTGTTATTATATGGAAGCGAGAGTTGGGTATGCAAGGGAGGGCATAGCAGGCAGGCATGAGAGTAAAATCAATGCGGTCGAAATGCGATCTCTGCGGAGAATCTGTGGAGTGAGGGTCACTGATCGCATTTGTAACGACGACGTAAGAAAGCAAGTTGGTATGTAAGAGAGTATTTGTGTAAAGATGCGAAAGGGAATGCTCCGATGGTTCGGACATGTGGAAAGAATGCCGGACGAGCGACTGGTTAAGAAGATACACAATGCGAAAGTGTAAGGATGTAGGTACAGGGGGAGACCGAGACTCGCCTACTTAGACCAAATCGGTCATGTATTAAAGGAAGGTGGAATCAGTCTCCGAAACCGGTAAGCGTGTATGAAGAGAATTATGAATGTTGAGGAAGCGAGCGATGTATGCAAGAATAGAGCCTTTTAGCACTCTGTTCTTTCTGCTTACCCCGCAAGGGAATTGGCGTGATGATAAGTAAGTAAGTGATAATAACAAGTACTAGATACTAGATTTGCATATAACTATAGTAATGTCACATCTTGTCTTGGCTAACTAAAGGTACTAGCATTAGTTATTTGCTCAAGTATCCCACTTCAGGTTTAAATTTGTTAAATTACTTATATAAAACGAACATTAGGACCATTTATTAGTGATTTCTTTATTTACTTACTTACTTATCATCACGCCATTTCCCTTGCGGGGTAGGCAGAGAGAACAAAAGAAGAAAATGAATGAAGAAGAGAGAAGAAGAGATTTCTTTATTTAAGGTCTTTAATGTACAGACAATGCTCTGTTACAATTTTACAATAGTAGATATAACGGCTTATAGGCTACGGTGCTATAAAATACTAAGATCCGTTTTTATTTTTTGTGTTTTGGCGAGAATAATGTACCTAACCACACACCCGGTCGTTCGGGACAACGAACAGGGTAGTGTGGGCCCTCACCCACTAAATAAACCCGCCGTATGCAGTCTCTCCGTCTGTACTGGCAGTGCTCCGCCGGCAAAGTATAAAGTTCGTAGCCAAAACAAAACATTTTTATAAAATCCTTGAAATAGTGGGTAGATGGAACTGATCACACATTGGACGTCCAACATCTCAGTCCACTCGTGCCCATGATTACTGTAAAGTATTCGAAACGTCGGGTAGTAGAATATCAAGTCCATCCATCCATCAGCCTTTCGACGTCCACTGCTGGACATAGGCCTCCCCAAATTGGGGGTATAGTGCCATAATCGCCACGCTTGGCAGGCGGGTTGGCGATCGCAGTGGATGTTGTTAATACTTGAGGGATTGCTGCTGCCCATTCCTCCCGATATTCCATCAGTCGGGTCTTACGACTCCCATGGGTGGCGAGGGGTGGGACAATTTTAAAGCCGGCCCCACATTAATCAAGTAACTACGATAGATTCCGTAAACGTGGGTAGTTTATTTCATAAGATCGTTCGGTTGTTGTGGTATTGTCTGCTTAATTTGTTCCCTAGTCCTACGGCTTCAGTAGGCAGGTATAGAGATGGGTGTATATATTCCTTAGTTCGTTATTCAACGGAATAATATACCTATTTGCACACAGGGCACACGTAAAGCGATAACTTCCGATATATTGAAGGCTGAGGATCCCGACACTCCCCCGGAAGATCTTCTTTACACTGTACTGCATGGAAAGAATGAAGCAAGCAGGTGGGTTATGTAATTAAATAATGTTATTCGCCGTGTTTCTATTATTATGTAGCTGAGCATGTCAAAGTGCTAAAATACAGATCAAAATGTTTAAAAAAATCGCGCCATCAATTTTAATTGTAAAATTAAGCTTGCTATATTGGATTAATGCATGTAAATGCACCCTATAGGTGGCGTGGGTCGTAAAGACAAATGTGATGTGGAGATTGGGAATGGCCGTTAGTTAACGCGATAACTTAGCACCCTAGAGCACTTCCCCGGATTGAAAGGGACGCAGGTTCGAATCCCGCTTGCACTAAACTTCTCTTTTTCCATATTCACAAATAATTTGTTCTTTAAACAAATATAAATAAATGTTTATAACCAACTTGTTACAAGGGTTTTAAAAGGCCCATCTGATGGTAAATGGTAACCGTTGCTCATGGACTCAACTAAACCGAGAGTACTGTCAAGCCGCTGCTCACAATTTCATTTCACTGATATGAAATGAAAGAATAAACGGCTAGATCCTGCTACAGCCAAAACGCAACGATGTGCTTCATGGCCGGTCACACGGGAGATGGTGGTACCAACCCGCTCGGGCCCGACACCACAGAATAAATACTAGTCCTACGAACAGAAACCTCACTTCCATTAAAACTCGTCCAAAATCTCTATAATAGCCCACAAGATCTTAATAATAATACTAATTATTCGTAGCGAGAAGAAATGTACCTTATGAACACAGAAATCATGTGTCAATCAGCATGATCCTCGGGCAACCGCGTGATTTGACGAATGCGCTAGGGTTGCACCTATGATGATTTTACTTACTTACTTATCATCACGCTATCTCCCTTTGGGGGGTAGGCAGAGAGAACAGAGTGACAAAAGGCACTATTCTTGAATACATCCCTCGCTTCCTCAACATTCATAATTCTCTTCGTGCACTCTCCGGTTTCCGCTCGCCGGTTTCGGAGACTCCTGACTCCACCGACAGCAACAAAGCTGTCGTTTATAAAACATAAAAAAATATTTTTCTAGTAGATTCTATTTCATTACTTTTTATATCATTTTAAATGTTGTTTTCAAGTCGGATAATTTTTTTATAAATTGTTTTTTTTTGTTGATCATATACGTTTAGAGTTTTAGCTCTGAATTTTTGGTTATTAAATTTTATTGTCGAAATACCCTAAATCGCGTAAATAATTTTATTTTAATCAATACTACAAGCGCGAGCGCTTAGGCGCGCGTGTGACGGTCTTCTGTCGGTTGTACCGTGGTCGGTACGCGAAGCGGTAGGCATATAACTCGGAGCCTTGAGCGAATGATCTAGGCCTGCCGATACCAAGTGAGTACTCCCACTTGGTACCCAGCCCTACCACCAGTCATGCAATGGATGATAATTGCTTACTTCCCTTAGTCGCCTCATACGACACCCGTGGGAAAGAATGGGGTGGTGACACTTGTATTCTTAGTCTGTCACCACATGGACAACCTAGTGGCCTTCTTTTTTATTTGGGAGTATTTCATACTTTATTGTCATGCACGACTAGGGCCCGGATCCGTGTAAAGCCGCCACTAAAGCCTATATAAGTTTTTAACGATATGTATGAATCATAATTAAATAAGTTATTTCTCACCTCACTTGTATATTCTTGTCTATTAAATACGGTTATTTGTATGTCTTATTGACCATGCAGGCTTTATTTACAGTGGACATATAGAAATGTCCGGGCAACCGGTGGACTCGTTCACTCAGCAAGACATCGACTCCGGCGTTATATCATTTGTGCACGGATCATCAAACGACAAACAACTCAACAAGACGTCGCTTAGGTTGACTTTGCAAGTAAGTTTCTGAATATCTAGTACATGGTGGTAAATTGGTGATTTTTTAATGGAATTTCTATTGTTTGGCAGATTCATGCTTTAATATTGATAGTCCTGAATGTTTTCCGTTTATATATTTCAATCTTTGAAGCCATTTCTTTTCTCAACTTGTATCTCCCCACTGTGGGAGGGGACATAGTTCTGGAATTGCCAAATTGGTCTGCAATGATTCTGTTGGCCAGAGGAGTTGCGCCTGTACAGGCGTAAAGAAAATGAGAGTCAATTTAATCAACGGTCTTTAATTGTATGCTTGTGAGGTCCCCGCTATAATTCTAGGTATTGTTGTTTTACTTAAAAATACTAAGATTTTGGCGGAACATTCCTTATTTCTTGCCCCAGTTTTTATAATTTTTTAATGTTACACTATATACTTAATATTCTTTTCTGTTTTTAAAAAGCTTTATATGTACAGTATTAAACTGCGGACGATCCTGGTACGGGTACGAATGAATGGCTTACAATAATATATGTATGTACGTTGAGTGTCTTACTAAAATCTACGCCGACAAAGATGGGCGCCTAACTTCATTACGACCTTATAATTTTATAAAATTAAAATTGTTTGAAAATAAAATTTTCTATAGGTATCTGACGGCATAGAGACAAGCGGTCCAGGGATTCTGCGCATTTCCGTAGTGCCGTTGCAAGTTCGCCTGGTCAACAACACTGGCCTACAATTAGTACACAACTCTTATGCTGTTATAACCGCTGACAACCTCACTTTTACAACAAATGCCGATGAAACTAATGTGCAAGTCAAGTAAGTGGACAATGGACATCTCATTATTAGAGTTTACGATACTGAGCTCATAAATATTCGATACCGTTATTACTGCTGGTAGGGTTCGGTAAAGTGGGAGTACTCACTTGTTATCGATATAACTATCGGAACCGTAAGCACTGTCTGCCGTATGACCGACCGTGGGATACTTCGGTGTGTTTTATAACCTAGCGGGAGATAGCCCTGCACTCTTTCATTTCACGTCCTTGAAGTGAAATGGCGAGTAGCGGCCTGATATTCTTTTTAATATATTTGAGCAGCGGTTGCTACTTACAATCAGCTAGACCGTGGCTCGTCTATTAATAAAAAAAACCATAAGCAACTGAGAATATTAGATGAGTCGGTAAACTTCGTTTCACCTACAATTTTATTTATTTTATGTATTGGATTGTGTTTTATCTTATCTTCTTGTTTAATGGCTCTTGTTGTGGCAGTGTGAGTACAATTTCGCCAATATCGAGTATTAATTTAAGGTAGACCGTCAAACGAAGGAAATATTGGATTGGCTCTTAAATGAAACTTGCTTGGAATTAGAAAGAATGACAGTAGCTGTCATGTTGGTATACTAATAAAGTTAGCAATATTTAATTATAAAATTTTTAACATTTTTATAGGGTTTTTTTTTTTACTTTTAAACCATCCCTGTATTAGAGCAAACAAAACAAAACAACTATTATTCAAATCGGTCAAGTCAGTTTTGAGTTTTAGCGAGACTAACGAACAGCAATTGATTTTTATATATAAAAGTTTTGTATTAAAATTTTACACTAAACACTCGGATCCTGTAAATAGTCCTCACATTGGTGGGGTGAGCGGTGAATGTATATGGTCACATCAATGGTAGATTTACTAATATAATACAATATTATTTTGAAATCACTTAGCACCAGATAAATCTCTGCGTCTTTTGTTGTCTTGAGTATTATGGAAAGTATATTTTCAGGTACGACATAGTAAAGCCGCCCCAATTTGGGGTAGTTGAACGTCTACGTGTGTTAGATGGTATCTGGCAAACTGTAGACTCTTTTACTAACGAGATGGTAAACTTTGGTCGAGTTCGGTACATGCATCTGCTTGGCAATCCCTCTCATGATGAGTTCAAGGTAAGCATTATTTTATAGTTCTTAAAAATCACGAGGTTAGGTCATTCGGGTATAAATGTGCTATAGAATTATGATTGGATAGACGACTTAATTTATAAATATGATGCCATGTTGGCGCTGTATACTTACTTAATTATCATCACGCCATCTCCCTTGTAGCGTAGGCCGAGACATTCTTGAAATTCTTGATCTCTCGCTACCTCATCATTCATAATTCTTTTCATACACGCTTGCACAAGACTCCTAACTCCACCTCCCTTCAATACATGACCGATTTGGTTTAGGTCGGCAGTCTCTGTCTCCCCCTGTACTTACATTCTTCCAATTTCGCATTGTACATCTTCACCAATCGCTCGTCCGGTATTCTTTCTAAATGTGCGAACCATCAGAGTATTCCCTTTCGCATCTTTACACGAATACTCTCTTTCAGACCTACTGGCTCCCTTACCTTCGTCGTTACGAATGCGGTCTGTCAACCTAACTCCACAGATTTTCCGCAGAGATTGTATTTCGACCGCATTAATTTTACACTTATACTGATACGGCTACTTAAAGAACTAAAACAATAATGTCCATTGCATGTATTATTTTAAGTCTTCTTTAATCTGGAAACTACAATGTTTTGTTAAATTTGCAATAACTAAGCAAATGTAAAACAATAATGTTTTAATTACGGCCTTAGAGCTAATGATTGTCATAATGGTAAACGCTTTCTGAGTGGCGCTCAGATTGGTAACTATCCTTTACTTGTATAAGGGTAGCCAGTTTAGACTAAAATTGAACATTTTAGGCGTAATAATAATAGTGAAAAAAGTCGTGATGGACTTAAAATACGTAGCAAATCACTGCACAGTGATTGCATAGATGGCGGAGTGGTTTAGATACCGGCGTCCCGCGCGGGTGTTGTGGGTTCGATTCCCACACATGACATTTCTGTGTGATCCACAAATGGTTGTTCTGAGTCTACACCCCGACTTTGTGTCCGTGAAATTGTATGCTTGTGAAGTCCCCCGCGATACAAGGATTGTTCCTTAGTGTAGGGTGTTGTCTTAAAAGAAAAAAAGAAAAACAATATTACGCATCTTTCCAGTCCATGAGATAAGTTTATAAGGAATATAAATTTAAGAATAACGTGTGTAATATATTTAATTAATGAACTCGAAAGCTAGAATTGGATCATTCTACTTTTGAGGTTTAATAGTATAATGGTTTAAAACGCCGTTATAGTGCCTATAAAAAGGTTTTCATATGATTTTTTTCTCACCAGTTCAAAGCATCCGTGGGCTCAATACGAACGAACACTCTTTACGATTTTCGACTGACATTCATAAAACTCGAATTGTATCAATCAGTGAATGAGGAATTGGTATTAAACAATACTAGAGAAGCTTTTATATCGCCACAGCATCTCAAATTTAAAACGAAACCGCTTACTTTGGGGAACGACCGTGTAGTGTACACTATACTGAGACCACCTAAATATGGAATACTTCATTTCTCTTCTGGAAAACATCATCTACAATTACACAGTACTTTCACACAGCAGAACATCGATAATGACCAATTATGGTACAGATTGCACAGAAGAGCGTATTCACATATTGAAGACGAATTTACTTTTGTGGTTGGGGCGACAGAGTGCGAAAACATTACTGGCGTAATGACCATTCGACATACGCCTGGCTCTTTGACATCAGACCGATCAGAAGGACGTGTTCATACGACATTAGAACGTTTACAAGTTCCTGAAGGTTCTAGAATAGTTATTCCTTCAACGCACCTCAATTTCCGCACCGATGTCGTCACCAATTTGATTTTTAATATAACACGTTTGCCGCGTCATGGCAAAATCGAAGTGATATATAACGATAATCGAGAAAAGATTATGAGGGACAACACTACTTATTTCACTTTAGAGGAGTTAAATTCTGATAGAGTTTACTATGCTCACGATGACTCGGAAAGTCGCCACGATTCGTTCCACTTCATGGCTTTAAGTCCAGAGCCTGAAGATTTTCAATATGTGGGTGTGTTCCATATAGATATTATATTGAAGAACGATAATAGTCCCGTACGTGAAAATGATAATGTATTTCATATAGTTCATGGCGGTGCACGATTGATCACTGCGAGGGACCTAAGCTACACAGACGCAGACTTAGATACTAAACCATCGGATATTATATACACAGTCCAGCGATACATAAAAGACCCCCCGAACGGTGGCATTTTCAGAGCTGACAACCCTTCTGAACAAATAGCACAGTTTTCGCAGGACGATATCAATAAAAATTTGGTTTTGTTCCGACACCAAGGCAAAGAGTATGGAAAGATGGCATTTTGGATATCCGATGGGTTGTTTGATGTTAACGGCAATCTGGAAATTCAAGCTTCACCGCCTTATATAAGAATGTATCCATCAAATGGTTCTATAGTTGAGAATGGAAAGGCTGTTGTTATTACCACCAGAGATATGCAGGTAATTTGTTTTTGGTTTGTTTCAATATTTTAGATTGATGATGAGCAGACGGCGGAGTGTTTAGATACTGGCCTCTCGTCCGTGTTGTGGTTTCGATTCCAACACAGGACAACTCTTTGTGTGATCCACAAATGGTTGTTCTGAGTCTGGGTGTACTTTGTG
The DNA here is from genome assembly GCA_948253155.1 of Leucoma salicis. Lineage (NCBI taxonomy): Eukaryota > Metazoa > Arthropoda > Insecta > Lepidoptera > Erebidae > Leucoma > Leucoma salicis. Next base: position 27,402,031 of record OX411803.1, read on the forward strand.
TCCTTGAAATTTTATATTTGTAAAGTCCCCCGCCATACAAAGATTACTTCTTAAGCCAAGGTCTTTAAAAAAAATGACACTGTCACTCCAGCAATGGCCAATTTTTTTCCCAATAAATGTGAAAATGTGTTGGTCAGTCAATACGACATGTGACATTTGGACGCTGGAGAACTATACCTATGTGCATTCTAACATTATACACAACTAGATATAAATACGTCACTCTACGACACAATAATTATCTCTCTGTAAAAATAATTACCCAACAGGAACCATTCATTTTCTGGGATTAAAGGCAAACTATGTTCTTTTCTGAACTCCAGACTATATGTATCCAAAATTTCATGCTAATAGTAGGTAGGTACAGTGGTAAAGCAAATAAACTCAATTTTGCATTTATAATATTAGTAAGGATTGTAATATATTGGCTTCCTTTTATGGAGAAATTTAATTTGGCTGCCAGAAGGCATATTGCCTAAGGTACTAACCTTGTCGAAAGTACTAGTGCAAATAAGTGCAAGTGTATATTTGTAAATACAGACGCCAGATGTAAGTGCTTGTTTATAAAATAAAAAAACTGCTGCGCTCAATGAGGATCAAAGATCTTGAAATCAGAAACACGACACTCCCAAGAGCTACGTCTACGCGCGAATTATATTCGTAAAATTATTTATATTTAGGTGGATACAAATATGAATTGTTTAGAAGAGGATATACGTTACGAAGTGACATTGGAGCCTAAACATGGTTCCATAGAAGTGGGAGAGGGACAAGGCGCATACACGTTCACGCAGCTTGACGTTGCAGCCGGGAGGGTTGCTTATAACCATCGGGAACCAAGAACTCCTACTGATCAGTTCAGGTAAATTATCATGTTTCTTCTGCCTCTTAAAACCTGGATACATTGTGATAATAACTTTAGCAGAATACCAATTTGCTTTTTGATTTCTATCCAGCTGTAACCAAAAGGTAATTCTATAAAAGCGGACCACTCTCTTATTTTCGATTACAACTTGCAGATTTGTTTAAAAATTGATGGCCTCAATCAGTGGCCCCAATTAGCTTATTCTGCGTACCAATAAATGAATAGTAGTAGCCCGGAGTTTGGAAATGTGCCCGGTAGACGGCAATAGGCTCGCCACCTATTACGTGTGACTTAAACATAGCTGGAGAAGCGTGGGTGTGTAATACACCTCTGCCTACCCCTTCGGGGATACAGGCGATGCTATGTTTATTTATTTATTTGGACAGCCAGTAATTATTACATTATTTTTAACACTACAACATTAAAAAAAATATAAACTTAAATGCACTTTTAAGATGTCACAATTGCATTGAAAGCAAGTATATTGCTACAAGGTCTTTAAGGGAAAAAATAAGCATATAATAGTATGATATATTTTTATCCGTTATAAAGTTTAAATTCAAATTCAGAAATATCTTTATTTCATAGGCCTATTATATTGCTCTTAAATCGTTTAGAACTCGCTAATAATTAACACGAGCGCCTGAGACTTGCCTTATCCACAATAACAAAGTGGCGATTGTAATCGCCATAAACGGCCGAATTCCGTAGTGAAGCCTATCATGAGAAGAACCCGGCAAGCTGTGAATCAGGCTCAACCCATTTTGTTTTATCCCGAAGATAATCTGAAACCTTTATTACAAAGTCAATTTTTTATAGCATTCTTAAACTTATTTAAAAGACAAGATTTGTACGATTCTAGTTGTAAAACTATAAAATTCTAAAGTTTTAAAATTCTCTACAGGTTCAAAGTAATGTGTCTGGATACATGGGGTGAGGGTGTATATACTATAAGGATATTTCCGTCCAGCTACTGGGAACCGCTCCGGGTGACCACCAATCTACCACTTGTAGTTGAGGAGTCTACTAGTGTTAATATCACCAAAGATGTATTAGAGGTAAGTCAACTATGAAAATGTTTCTTTCTAGAAATTTTGGATATCTATTCAATGGTGAAAGGGTTTAGTACATAATATAGGCACGCTTATAACACGCCCCCAATCTGTAGAATTATCTCGCACGCTTCAACCAGCTAAGAACCATCTCGGCCTCTTTCAGTAATTATGGAGAGATAGTCAATGTAAACAGCACCTGTTGGCCAATCTTTATACCTTATGTTAGGCACCAACTATGCCTTTTTTTTTGTTAAAGCGAGAAGAAATGTACTTAACCGCATACCCCGTCGTTCGGGACAAGCAACGGAGTAGTGTGGGGCCCACGCGAACTAAATAAACCCGCCGTGTGCCGTCTCTCATCCTGAACTGGCGGATCACTGTAACTGTGTGACATTACTTCAGTGATAGGCAGTAACTATGCCTGCTTAACATTAAGTTAATCAGGCATAGTTACTATATATACATTATTTATATTATTTACTATATATGTATATAGCAATTTAAGACTCGTATAAAGGCTAGATTTTAATCAATATCCCACAAACTAACTCACTGACTATTTACTGATTAGTTATACTTGCTATAAACTCTGAAATCACTTAAAATATCTATATTTTTCTATATAACTTACTTACTTATCATCACGCCATTTTCCTTGCGGGGTAGCCAGAGAGAATAGGGTGCTAAAAGGCTCTATTCTTGCATACATCTCTCGCTTCCTCAATATTCATAACGCTCTTCATACACGCTCGCCGGTTTAAGAAACTCTTGACTCTACCTTCCTTCGATACAAGACCGATTTGGTCTAGGTAGGTGAGTCTCGGTCTCCCCCTGTATCTACATCCTTCCACTTTCGCATTGTATATCTTCTTAACCAGTCGCTCGTCCGGCATTCTTTCTACATGTCCGAACCATCAGAGCATTCCCTTTCGCATCTTTACACCAATACTCTCTTTTATACCTACTCGCTTACTGACATCGTCGTATATAACAGTAGTAATAAATATTGTGTAATTCATATATCTATTATATGTAATTCCAGTGTCACGATGTTTGTCCGGGATGAATTCCGAAACAAATAAACCGATTTTAGCTTTAATTTTTTTTTAAATGTGTGTTTTGTTCCAACTTAAGAGATAGGATCCAATATAATTGCAATATTTATTCATGAAAAAATATATGGCGATACGCAGTTCGCCGGGTCAGCTAGTTATTTTATAAAAAGTAATAAAACCTTACAGGTGATGCACCCAGAAATCGAGCCATCGAACATAGTATACCAAGTTACAGATGGCCCTTACCATGGATGGCTAGAAATCACAACAACATTAGGCAATCTCGAACTAGAAAACTATAACGAAGAACCAGTTCACATAAAAGTGTTTGACCAATCTATAATAAACGCTAACAAACTGGTCTATGTACAGTCTGGAGTCAACCGAACGAAAGATCGAATACGTATGGATGTATCCAATGGTATAGTGTGGTTACGAGATGTTGAATTGAACGTGGTTATAATCCCAGAACATTTTTACGTGTTAGCGATGAACTTGACAGTCGTTGAAGGCGAGGCTGTTGCTCTGAAACCAGATTTGTTCAGTACTGTCACAGATTATTACAAAGGTAAAGTCGTCTCGTACAAAGTCATTGGCAAGCCAAAGTACGGAAAAATCATGATGGCCAACCAAGAGTTGAGCCTGCTACCGGTGTTGATATTGAATTCTGGTAATATTCAGGTGAGCAAAGTTAATTTTGAATCAATTGATTACAGTTTTTCATATTGTTGTGTTAATGATTTATTTATATAACTTGTTACATTAAATACATTTTTAAATATATTATAAGCATTGATCTATAAATTAAGGATACAGAACTGTGTATAGAAATTGTGGCAAAAGTTGTATGATATGTATTGTATTCTAACTTTAAAAGTATAGCATTCATTTCTCATTAATTTTATAAAATAGTAACAACTTTTAAAGCCCTCGTCACACAGAGGCGGGAGGCAACGGGCGCGTTCCTATGTGACAGGTTGCATACAAATTCGAATATTACAAAAAAAAACCCCGTCCCGGATCGCGATCGCTTTCCCGCGGCTCCCGCCTCTGTGTGACGAGGCCTTAACTCCGTGCGTGATTGTAATGACACTATTCAGAAAGAGCGAGAGAAACAGAGACAGAGAATGAGTTTTTTAAAAGAGATTTTAGTATTATTAGGCATGTTGATACGTTACGGGCCTTGCGGCTGCTCTTGATCGTCGAAACAACACGAAACTAAATGAGTGCTGGAAGGAAAGCTTAATCTGCACTCGTTTATAGTGGACACTTAGTTTTATAGATCAATGATTATAAGATAAATTATTTAAAAATACAAAAATCGAATAGGCAGTGAGTACAAGGACCCAACGGCCAGTGGTTAAGGTCACAGAGACAGGAACTTCCTCACGATGCGCGCCGTGTCCTAAAGCACCGCCTTCTGCATCAAATACTTGACTCAACCACCCAACGCGACCCTCTTGATTTTGGTCGAAACTCTTGCCTATCAGTCAGTTGACTGAAACTACTGTCGGCACAATGATCGCTGAATCCACATTCCACATGTCGTCATCGTTGGGCAAAGGCCTTGGAGAGTGGGCGTTAGGCTCTAGCATTTAGCCTGGACATTGCGAAAGCGTTCGGCAGGGTCTGGCATAGGGCTCTTCTATCAAAGAACGTATCATGAGCGGCGGTCACCACTTACCATCAGGTGGGCCGTTAGCTCGTCTGCCACCATTGGCAATAAAAAAAAACACTACATAGTTGCACACCTCATGATTGTGCAAGGTCTTGGCATTTAAAAAATCTGTACTCCACACTTTCGTGGGATGTCATCATCATTAACTGATGAAAGAGGATGATACATAAGATATGCGGTCAAGGGACTGCGGACTGTTTTATCCAAGGTGTCAAGTTCAGTCTGAGTCCACTTGAGTATACCGAAAGAGTAGTAGAAGGTGCTTAACCCAGCCGCTGCAGGCGTGTATCTTATGGCCGCCTGATAGAAGACCTTTCAGTTTTTTTTTCAGGCGGCCAAAAGCGCTCCTGCAACGATTGTTACCTGCCTACCTCATTAATGCCCAAAGTTTAAAAGATACCCGAATATTTGTAGGTAGTACTTTTTAAACTTTCGCGTTTTATATTCATTATAACACGTTTAACGGGTCTATACGCGAATAAAACTTATCAAAATACTATTATTTTGACTAACCTCGACTCAAGTGAGTCTACTCGTGACCACGGCTGGTGCAACTCAGCCGAAACAACAAAAATAGTATTTTGATAAGTTTTATGCGCGTATAGACCCGTTAAACGTGTTATTTGTAGGTATTCGTTACGAGGAGTGATTGATAGAATCCGAGTGTAAAATTCCCTCAGAATCCACTATCCCTCCTTTTTTTACATGCATGACTGCATCAATTCCCAGGACTGGGTTAACTTTATCTGGTGGGGGCAAACTGGTATAGGTGACATATTCCCCGATCACCCGCCGTAAACTTTACTTCGCCCTGAACCTCTAGCAATGTATTGAAATGGTTCATAGCTAAACAACAATAAAGTACTCGGACTGTCAGTCGCCCTGAAATCTACCGCGGTTAATCCTTATGAGCGCACCGTGTCAACCCGGAGTCTGCCAATATACTGGATAGTTAAGAGCCGGTTTCCAGTGTCCTATGCCAAACTTCATAAAGGTGCATAAAGTAGTATTGACTTTGTATTACTCCAGCACCCTCAAGAGCCAAGTATGCGGCACAGAGTCAAAGGCTTTTTGATAGTCTATCCAGCGTGTCATCAGGTCCTTTTTCCTACGGCAAGCATGTTAGCTAATGGCCGTATTGATAAGGAGGAGCTTCTTAGTACCACGGCTCCCTCCCCGGCTAAATCCATTTTGAGAGATAGATAAGATCCCATTGGTTTCAATATGTTCTTCTCAAAATAGATGTTAGGAGCTTATAGAACGATGGAAAATACGTAATCCGCCTATAATTACTTGGTAGTACTGCCTTATTTATGGAGCATATGAGTGATGCCAGTCTTCATAAAATCTGGCAAAGTTCTCAAATTCATAGCCTGGAACTGGACCTGAGATGCTAAGCGAGCGGACTGCGTACCCATTTATATTATTATTATGTTAAATAGCACTTATTGCATAATTGTTTGTGAATTTTTCTGAAAAATAATTATTAATTAGTCATTGTGTATGTAATACAGGTCGTGAACCTAGTACAGACTCCAGCTCTCCTTAGGAATAATGCAATATGTAACTTATATTATGTCATATGAAGTACTGTATTATTGTGTTGTAACTTTGGAGAGCAATAAACTTATATATTATTGTTCTCAAGTCTGATGAATATTTTGTACGCCTCATAAGCGAAGCGTTGAGGTGTCTACTATTCTCGTTTCACACAGAAAAACTGATTTTTCTAACTTAGTGTCTCTATTTATCATATATTGCACTTATAAAATAATATTACACACATGTATCAAGAAAACAAACTCTATTTTTAACACTCATGATATTTTTGATGCCATTTTTGTTATTTAAACTAGTTATAAAACTGCTTGAAAAAGTTCTGTCTTGGACGTCCGTGTGTTGTAGGTAATGTATGTTAACACGATAACGACCAAAATACTTACTAATTGAGTCTTTTTTTTCTTTTACGAATTAGTATGATTATGAATAGAGCCCTATCACTGTTCACGGTCTGATTCGATGTGATTTAATTGTTAATAAATAAACAATAGTGAATATTTACGCTCGACTCGACACTTCACTCGACTTCGTGAGAACTATTTCTATAGACCAACATAGAAGTACTTCTTAAAATTAGCGTTAGATGGTGTATAAGACATGAAAACCTCATTAGTACTTTTTGAAATTAGCGCTATCTAAGTGATTTATTGAAAACTACTTAGTAAGACCAATAAATTATTAGTTACTTATCAAATAATCAATTTTATTGTGAAAAATGAAGATTATGGGGCGTGCACTTTTGGATTTTCCAAAGTATTTTTATACTACGTGTGTGGTAAATATGCCTACGTCCCACCTGATGGTAAACGGTTACCCTAGCCTATAGACGCTAGCAACACCAGAAGCACCACTCGCGCATGGTTATCTCCAAGGAAAAGGATAAGAGGTGGAGAGGAAGGATGACTGCACAGATGGCGGAGTGGTTTAGATACCGGCCTCCCGCCTGAGTGTTGTGGTTTCGATTCCCACACAGGAAAACTCTTTGTGTGATCCACAAATGGTTATGGGGAGTCTGGGTGTACTTTGTGTCCGTGGAATTTTATCTTTGTTCCGCGATACAAGGATTATTCCTTAGTGCATGGTGTTGTCTTTTTTAAACAAAAAGAGGATAGGAAGGATAATAAGGAAACGATAGGGACGGAGTTTGCGTCTCCAACGCTCTCGCTCACCATACGAAACAAGAGTAGTAGTGTTTACTGTTGTTTCTCGCTAATCTTTAGTGAGAGGGGTACTTCCCCGATCGAGCCGGGCCATTAATGCAGGGATAAGTAAGGATCTCACACTAGAAAATCATGCTTTTTGTGTGATATATGATTTGTTTGTTCTAGTATGTCAACGATGGTTCAGAAGAATCTAAGGACATGTTCACACTGGTAGCTGTAACGGAGAACAGTAAGGAGAGTGAACTATTCAATGTGTACATCAACATAGTTCCGGTGAACGATGAACCACCGATAGTGGCTGCTAACACAGGCTTGTGCGTTTGGGAGGGTGGCACTTTCGTTTTTACTACCAAAGAACTTTGTGAGTATTGTCTTATGTTATATATTGCCCTAAAGAATAAGTATTAATTTCCTGGTGGTAGGGTTCAGCGTGAGACTGCTCCCAGCAACTGCAATTAAGTAACGCTACTTAGTTGCTATAGCGGGTGCCCAATTCAGTTGTTTTTTTTTTGATATTTTTCTATTCCCCATTCAAACTGTTCCTTGCCGACGATTGAAATATTAAACACATCAAAAAATAGTATATTGTTGAGATCTAATGTATATTGATAGAAGAATTTATTTGAGCCAAATAAAGCTACTAGTTCTTATCACAGAAAAATGGAGTGATAGGATAGCAATTTTTGCATAAAGAGCTTAGTTTGCCGTAGTGTGACTTGTTTATATTCTGAAGTCTATGGCGGACGAAGTCGCGGTAAGAATTGAGTTAAATATAGTGTGAAGGACTGTATATACACCACTAAGCCATATGTGATTATTTGAACTAATACCTTAAATAGAATTTCTAGGCTGCATGGCCCAGAAATACGACCCAAGGGAGCACTTACCAGAGCTTACATTAAATAATGGCCTTTGCTCGCAACTCCGCCACTGCTAAAAGCTAGTTTTTAGGTTTAATCACAGGTTCTCGATATAGTAACCGGAAAATAAATATATAATCAAGATCTAACACGTTCAGTATTTTTTGTGTGATGCCCGAACGAACAAAAAGAAAAAATAGATAAATAATCTAAAAAAAGATGTTTCAGAGACGCCTAAATATCTTAACTACATTCATTTTTTATAAAATATCTTAAATGTACAGATATAGCTCTGTTACAGCTTTAAAATCAATATAAAATATGTGTTTATAGATGTGAACGACATTGATACGCCACCTGAAAATGTAACTGTGCAAGTAGTGGACATTGTATCTGGGTACATCGCTATGAAGAACCAACTCGATACCGCCGTGCATCACTTCACGCAGGCAGATATCGACAATGGACGAGTGGTGTTTGTACACACGAGTAAGTTGAATCTGGAATATACTTTAATCATATGGCCCACCAGATGGTAAATGGTTACCGTAGCCTATATACCTATATGCTAACAACACAAGAGGTATGACGTCATCTGCAAGAAAAGGGATTTAAGGTGGAGGGGAATTATAATAAGCAAAGGATAAGAATTATACTTACAACTTTTCAAGCTGATCTTTGAGAAGGTGGCAGTTCCCTGATCAAGCTGGCCCATTCATGCTGGGATTGCTTATCCCTAGGCTCTACCATTAGATATATATCAATATATTCCTCAATGAATGTCACAAATGTGTGCTTATAAATTGACATAGCGTATGAATATTATATATCTTAATTTAGTAGCAATTTTGTCCAATATTATGGATAAAGTTTATATGTAGGGTACCAGTCAAACTGATTTTTAGTGTGAACATAGTCACGAATCATTGAGCAGTAGCGTATTTACAGCAGTTGCAGTTCTCATCATGCACACACTTGCCTACATTCAAATCGAGCTAAATTTGTACGCCACTTTAACTTACATCTGAAGTAAATACTTCTTAATGCACGCTTGACTTGGGGAATAAGCTGTTGAATGCGTGACGTGATCGTTACGAAAAGTGTGATCGGGTGAGGCGAACTGAAGTTGAGACGGAGATATAAGCTAGTGAAAATAGAAAAAGAGAGAGTAACATTTCATATAGTACTGTAGGGGCAAGAGAGATAGGTGCGAGCACACATTTTCTTTCCCTCTTTCTCATTATTAACAGATATTAATATTATTAATAATATTTATTGTTAAGTTTTACTTCAGTCGTGTGGTCTAAAGCACACGTTGTTTTGTTGTAGATGGCACCAAAGGCAAAATGATTTTCAACGTCAATGATGGTTTACATGAGCTGTCTAAAATAACATTCCTCATAACTACAAAGGCTGTCTCATTGAAAGTTACAAAAAAGCAAAAGTTACGAGTGTTCCCGTTAATGAGAGAACCATTAAACAACTATTTATTGATGTCTAAATGTTCAGACCCGACTAGAACTATAATATATAAGATCACTAGAGCTCCTACACTTGGAAGGTTAATAATGCTGAACGGGGACAGTCATCACCGGTCGATAAAACAGTTCACTCAATATGACTTAAACAACACAATCGTATATTACGAGCATACGCATCCCTTCTCTGATTTATACACGAATGATTCGTTCACATTCACGGTAGAGGCCCCATTAGCCAAACCGATTACAGACCAGGTCTTTAATATAGAAATTTCCGTTTCATCCGGAGGCCTTGCTAAATATGTTCATATACCTGAAATAAAAGTCCGCGAAGGGGACAAAGTGCCTATAAAAGTGAATGTTTCAAATGTTATACGGTATTTAGAAACTCAGGCAGGATTGAGACAGCCTCAGATAGAAGCACAATGGTCTCGGCCATCGCATGGGGCTTTAAAACCGTTACTTACATCCTTGACACAGTCTCAAATAGAGAACGGCGTCGTCAATTATGAACATGATCATTCTGATACGCTTCAAGACAAAATCGATATGTCATTGTATTTGTTACCGGATTATGTCCTTCTCTGCAATGTTACAATACCTATCCATATTCAACCAGTGAACGATCAACCCTTTAGATTATTGACAGATACTCCCCAGATACAAGTTGTCCAAGGAGAGAATTATACTATAACAAAAAATGATTTACTAACTGAAGATGCAGACACACCACCATCTGGTATCCTTTACGATATCATCAGTGGCCCCACGCAGGGCAGAATAGTAATGCTCGATAAGAACCAATCCATTGATGAAGCTCATTCAATCAACAAGTTCACTCAAGACGATATAAACTGTAGGAGAGTTGTATATGAACATTCTGGTGTACTGCAAACGGCAACATTCTATTTTAGAGTATGGGACAGTCGGTTTAAGCCGACTTACACAGTTTTCACAATAGATGTTATTCCTGTCAATCTCAATGCAACGTCTTTACATCCCATACATTTACAACAGGGGTCTAACGTGGCTGCAGTAACAACAGATCAGATTTACATTGAAACAAACACGAAGTCATCCAATATTATTTATAATATAACTAGACAACCGATACATGGTATGATATACGTCGGTAGAACACCAGTATCACGTTTTTCTCACAAAGAATTAATGGAAAAAGTTGTGATATACATGCAGAATGATATGACCTCGGCAAACGATAGTTTTGAGCTGATAGCGTATGTGCACAATAGTAACGCGACACGACCATTTAGTATAGAGGTAAGAGTCCAACCCCTGATGACCCTGGGTGAGTTGCGTGTGGAAACTGATAAAGCTAAAATAACTTTGCGCACGATGGACGCAACAGGCTTGGCGAAACTCACGGCTAGTGATCCTGTGTACACATTACTGAAAAAGCCAAGATATGGAACGTTAAAGAAGATAATAAGAAGTTCTGGGGAGAAAACTAGCGCCAGAGAAAGAGAAGTTGCATATTTTACACATGAAGATGTTAAAGCAGGAGTCATATACTTTGTTACTAAGAAGAAAGTAAGCGAATTGAATGGCTTAGAGGATGGTTTTAGGTTCTTGTTGGCTGCGACTATATTTCAACCTGCGGTCGGTGATGTCAAGTTGTTTATAGGGAATAGACAGAAGAAGAATTTGCCAGGTCCAAATGACCCTGAAAGTCACGAAGGAATACCGGTGAGTAGATCAATATTTTTTTTTTATTTCTAGCGCAGCCAACCGTTGCTTTTATAACAACACTATGGTAACTGATTTATTGATTCCGATCCAATAAAAACCACTAACAACCACGACCAGTGTGTATTGCCAGTGATGACTTACGGAATAGGGAGGGGTGTCTCTGAATGTTTGTACAATCGTGTGAGCCTTATATCAAGGCTCAAAGTCGCTCAGCGTGCCATGGAGCGGGCTATGCTTGAGATCTCTCTACGTGACAAAATCCGTAATACGAAAATCCGTAGATCAGAAGTGACTCACATAGCCCGCCGGGTCAGCATGCTGTAGTGGCAATCGGTGGGTCACATTGCTCGACGAACCGAAAACTGTCGGGGAAGAAAGGTTCTCGAGTGGCAACCACGTATCAAACGGCGCAGTGTAGGACAGCCTCCCACCAGGTGGACCGATGACCTGGTCAAAGTCGTGGTCACGGTCGGCACAGCACCGATCGTTGTGGCGTTCTCTTAAGGAGGCCTATGTCCAGCAGTGGACAACTTGATGCAGCAGTATATAGCCGCAGTTAAAAAAACATGAATTATACCCAGACAGTGTTTATTAATTATTCGCCTCCTATAATATAGGTTGTGAACGGCGACACGGCGTCTTACTACATGATGATATTAATGGCGCTCTCCGGCACTGTGTTGGCCATCGTTTTTATACTCGGGCTGCTGAAATGCCGGCGGTACTTGATGCGTGATCAGAACGCGCTAGTCAAGATCCACGGCCAGAGTCAGGGTGCTGTTGCTCCCATACCTCTACCGAGACCGCCTGATCATCTTATGCCTTCACCTTCACAAGGCACGCCGCCTATAAAACGGTAAGTGTTTTTTTAGCCAGCTTGGTTAGTGTAGACATAGCATCACTGCGTACAGAGAATGAAATATGAAACACGAATCGATGGCTCGCTTCGCTTCTTTATCATTGGTCGCATTAATGAGGCATCGGTCACTCAACCAATCATGATCCACTCGTCGATGTCTCCCCCAATCAAAATATAGGCACAGGCTATATTTCGCGTTTCGTTTTACATTCTGCATCTCTTGTTTTACATTTTAAGGGCTACTTTAAACCGCTACCTATTAATAGTGCCCACTACAATCAGAGGAGGAAGAAATCGTGCGCACAAGCTATACTGTTATATATTACAGGGATGCTACGTATCGTGGAGTTGATTTAACTATTAGGAGAGGTGGTAATACTGAACCATTGAAGTAATTTCACACAGTACCAGTGGTCAGTACAGGCGGAGAGATAGCACATGGCGGGTTTATTTAGTGGCTGAGAGCCCCACACTGTCCTGTTCGTTGCCCCAAATGACGAGGCGTGCGGCTAGGTACATTTTTTCCTGCCCTAACAAAAAAGAAATAACGGTGGTAATACTAATAAAATTAATAAAAAATATAATGTATGTTCTAAGGTACGTATCCTCGGAACAGTCTGTGCATACTGGCACGAGTACACCTCTACCGTCAGCTGGCAGTGTGGCGTGTAAAGTAACGCCACTGGCCGACCCAGCACTGCCTGACCTCAACGCGCGCTATCCCTACGGCACTGACGATCATACTGATGTGAGTGTACAAACTAGTTTTGTTTATTTATAATATACGCTAGCTGACCCGGCAAACGTTGTTTTGCCATGTATATTATTTCTAGAAAAATTTTTTTAGTTCAATAAAAATAACTATCTACTTTAAGTCTGCGGGGATTTACTTATAATCGAAATCGTTGTAGACAATGAAAGTATGCTTTATATAGGATGTACTTTATTCCCAAATAAATTTTTATTGAATGTAAAAAAATGTTTATTAAAATTGTCTTCAAGTAAATTAAATTATTAATAATTAATAAATCCTTCTATCAGTGTATTGGTGACTTACTTTTCACAATAATAGAACAGGTATATTTATTAAACACGTACACGTTTTCGTTTTGATTTAAAACTATGTCCAAAAAATGTTAAGTACAATATATAAAGGTACGGTAATGGCCGTTGTTGGCGGGAGCTCACAACACGTGTTTATTTACATGAGATCACTTAATTAACTAATAGTTCAAACTGTCTTCATCAGTTATTAATAAATTGCGAATAAATACTTATTACACTGGAAGTTAATAATAAATTTACGATGAGAGTAAAATTAACATGAGAGAGCACAGAAAAATTAAAATAATACGTATAACAGACTGCTACGATCGATACACAAATAAAACCAAAAAAAGAGTAAGACAGGAGACTGGGTTCGTTCTCATCCTTACTCCGTGATGTTTGCTGGATGAGAGGTGACGACGGTAGACATCTAGCGGGGATAACTGATCGATTGATAGTTGATCAGTTATCGACAGATGAAGGCGGAAGATCAAATTGAATTGAGAAGAAAATCATAATCAAAGGAAATTATTAAAAATAAAAAAAATAAAAATCGCGAAAAATAGGGGTTGATCGTAGAGGGGTGGAAAATCGAAATATAAAAAAAATATTCTAAGTCATGACAAAATAAGAATAAAAATCTTGCCAAAAAAATTAAAGTTTATAATTAACGAATAAAAAATAGGGGTTGGTCTTAGAGGGTTGAAAATTTAGGGTTGTATGTATTTTTTAATGCTGTATCATAAAAAAATAAAAATATATCTAAAAATAAAAAATAAAAATTTAGTGGTGGACTACCCTCAACATTTAGAGGGATGAAAAATAGATGTCCGATTCTCAGACCTACCCAATATGCACACAAAATTTCATGAGAATCGGTTAAGCCGTTTCGGAGGAGTTCAACCACAAACACCGCGACACGAGAATTTTATATATTAGATATACCTAGGCCCCGCTGTTGATGGTTCTATTACTACTGCCCGCCACGCTCTGCAGGCGGGTTGGCGATCGCAGTGGATGTTGTTAATACTCGAGGGAGTGCTACTGCCCACTCCCCCGGTATTCCCTCAGTCGGCTCTTACGACTCCCGTGGGTAGAGAGGGGTGGGACAATTCTAAACCCGGCCCCACACGGCCTGTCAATGGCCGCCGTAACCAAAACAGATGGCGGAGTGGTTTATATACCGGCCTCTTGCCTAAGTGTTGTGGGTTCGATTCCCACACAGGACAAATCTGTGTGATCCACAAATGGTTGTTCTAAGTCTGGGCGTACTTTGTGTCCATTAAATTGTATGTTTGTAAAGTCCCCCGCGAGACAAGGATTATTAGAGAGGGCCCTTTGTTGTCGTGTTTGTCCATTCTTATATTGTTATGTTGTATTCTTTTGAATTTGGAATACCTAGTTTTTGATTGAAAATTTGAAATAATCTTGTAGTACGCGGCTACGGTGTTCCGTTTGGTACTCTTAGTTTATCAGTGCTTGATATTATATTACTTTTTTCGTTTCATCCACACTAATCACATTCTTCATTATTTAATTCGGCTTATAAAATTCTTTACATATAGACACTATTCGAATATATTTGTTCAAAATTGCTAATGGTTATATTGACTGTGCCAAACTCGTAATTAAATTATGACTTCTTACGTGTTCCACATTCATGCGTAATCTTCACTTACTTTTGTTCTTACCACCAAAAGAACTTACAGACATAACACATATTTTATACGTGCGAGAAGACTTCAATAAACGCGACTGTGAATATAATCATTCATATGACAGATTCACACAGTGTTTCTAAATAAAAAAATACTTTAGTGAAGGGTTTCTTTTTGAAATAAAACTACGTTTACGGAATCTATCGCGTTTACTTGATTTTTATACTATCCCGACGTTTCGAATACTTTACAGCATTCATGATCACGGGTGGACTTAGATGGTAGATGTCCAAAGTTGATAATATCAAAGTATTCAAAACGTTGGGATAGTATAAAAATCAAGTAAACGCGATAGATTCCGTAAACGTAGTTTTATTTCCAAATTTGTAAATTTCGCGTAAATGTTTCTAACATTTTCTTCTTCTTTTTCTTCTCATAACTTGCTTATTAACAATAATAATTTTCTTTACCTTCAACTTTTTTTATTAATAGCTTTATTAGTAGAATCTTGTAAAAGCTGTAAGTATCCGAAATATTTGTAAAATACAATATTAATGTAAATGCAGTACGGGTCGTTACAGGCGGAAGACTGGAGTAGTTATGAGGCCAGTGAGTCCGCATACCCAGTGAGAGCGCAGGGTGTGGCGCCCGCAAACCCTATGCTACGACGCAACCAATATTGGGTCTGACCCAAGGATACCTTCACGCTGCCCAGGGCGCCTAGACCAGGTAAACACATAGTTATAGTCCAAGTAAAGGATGGGAATGTAATAATATTAGTATTTAGTCAAATTTAACTAAGATAATATAATTTGATGCGGATCAGAAAAAATAAAGCTAGCAAATAAGTAGTACTTTAAAATAGCTGAGCACGTCAAATGCTAAAATGCCGATTAAAATATTAAAGGATCGCGCCATCGATTAGTATGAATCTTAATTTCAAAATTAAATGCTATATTTGGATTGGTGATGTCGGAGTTAAAGACATTAACACTAATGTGAAGTGTAGATTGAGTGTCACCATTAAGTGACTGCGATAGCTTAGAGGTCCAGAGCATTTTTCCGGATTGAGTGGGATGCAAGTTCGAACTCTGCTCGCAGTAAAGCTTTGTTTTTCCACTTTGTTCTTGTAAAAGACCTAAAAATAGTACATTGTTAACCTAGGGATGAAAGCAACTCCAATAGTTCGAGGGACTAAATAAGTCTTTATCCCGAGGTAAACACTGTGCTTTTCATTACGAATACGAGGAAACTAAAAATAAAAATCATGAATTAGCTAAAGAAAAAATGGGAGACTTAAAAAAAAATAATTTGAAATCGCCGTTTTTCCGCCGATTTTGTTTTTTTTTCTGTGGCCTGTCAGCTATTCAGCCATTATTTTTCATTTGAATCATTGAAAAAATATAAATCTTCGTTATTTTAAAGATATTTAGTTGCAACTATATTAAAATAAAGTCATATAAAAAACAAATTCTTTAATAAATACTTTTATGTTATTTCAATTTTACATCGCGCTGTAATTGACTGGTTGTACAGAAAATAGAACTGTTTTATTTTTTATAGTTACCCAGCTATCAGTTGAAAGTAATTCTCCCTAGGGCTGAAAAGTATTACTTTCAACCCGCTTCTCAGGCAACTTCGGGCCTACTTTCAGAGTATGAGTAATGAAAAAATATATTCAAACGTAGGGTTGGGTACCAAGTGCCACTGTCAGTTGTGAGACCGACCGGGAAGCAACTCTTACATTTTTGGTTGTAGTTGAAGATAACCAATTATTAATTCCCATTCGCTAAATAAAAATGTGAACAATAGCTTGGAAGTAAAAGTCACCTATCTCAAGAGTTATTTGCCAGACCGCATCCCATATATGGTGGGAGCTAAGCTGGAGCATTCGCTATGGTAAAAAAACTGGCTTGTTCCGTTACAATAGCTGTGCAAGGCTTGGCCCCTGTGTTATACAAAAAGAAACACGAAACGATCGTTCGCTTAGCTATCCAATCACAGAGACAATCGAGAAACCGAATACGTGATCACGTGACGGTCTGTCGACCAACCTCAATGAAACAACGTGACCGATCGTTTTTGGAAGCACATTCTAACCCGCTAGTCAGAAAGTTTGAAAGGGTAGATAGAACCTTGCCCGCCTGAATGGGCCGGTTCGATCGGGGAAGTACCACCCTCTCACAGAAGATAGGCGTGAAGTAACGATAGGTAATCCTACCGTTGTGTTTCGTTTGGTGAGTGAGAGCGCTGGAGGCCTAAACCCCCTCCCTAACCTCTCCCTATTCTTCTTCCTCTTTATCTCCTAACCCTTTATTGGTGATGATGACGCGCGAATGATGCCTCAGGTGTTGCTGCTTACCATCAGGTGGGACGTGTGTTTGTTTGCCACCCACGTAGTATAAATTGGCATCCATCCATCATCCATCCATCAGCCTTTCAACGTCCACTGCTGGACATAGGCCTCCCCAAGAGAACGCCACAACGAGCGATCCCGTCATAGGGGGATAATGCCGTAATCGCCACGCTTGACAGGCGGGTTGGCGATCGCAGTGGATGTTGTTAATACTCGAGGGAGTGCTGCTGCCCACTCTCCCGTACTCCCTCAGTCGGCTCTTACGACTCCCGCGGGTAGAGAGGGGTGGGACAGTTCTAAAGCCGGCCCCAAACGGCTAGAAATTGGCATATGCTTTAATATTTCTTTCTCGCCGTGATATCGTATGCTTAATTATACTTCCTTAGCCCGAAATCTGGGCACATGATATAAATAATTATGAATGTTCTTAGTGACGGTGAGAGCGCAAGACAGGAGCGTGACTCTTCACCGGCGGCTGCGACGGCGCGGGGTAGACCTAGTTCCTACACCATTTTTACTCAGTAACTACACAGCTCCTAAACACAACAGTTGCGAGATTACTTTGTAAGTGATAGGTACCTATCTTGACAAAGCACCATATATAAGCAAAGACGATAGTTCATTCTGTCTGTACAGTGTCTGTGTGCAAAAAGTGACCGGCTTCCTAGCCGGTTAAATAAATTAATAAACCCAAAGTTAAATAAACATACGCAATGCGCGTCGGCGCATATCAAATAGGGTAAACTATAGTATTGCTGGCACCCCCTTAGTCATTGGCACTTTGGATTTTAAATGCAAATATTAAGAACTGGTATAGAAAAAAACATCTGTTCTACTTTTTTTTATAATCTGCAATAGTAACATTGCTTGCAGAAAAAAATAGGTGTTATAATATTATAGTTGGCAGCACTAAAGAAAATAAATATATACCGGTGCCATGCAGAACTGTTAAAATATCACTTTCTAATAAGGGTCATCAATTAACGACTGTAACATAGACTATTTATTATTATGCTTAGTTTTTAGGTAAATAATGGCTACGAGTGCTTTTTTGACCAATTTTCTGTTACAATCTTACTTTATTAGGTGCCAATGACTGACTTAATAACAGTAACTGTACGTAGTGCCAATGACTGTAATTTCAAATATATTTTTTGTTTCTTTTTGTTATTCTATTAAAAATCTCTAATTAGATTGACTAATGCAATTTCATTTGAAAATATACACACCAAAGAACCCTTTATCAATGTTTGCTGACTTTTTAAACACCTATCAATTTAAAATATGTATATATAGATATATATTAATCTTAAATATGCTTAGAGTGCCAATTATTATACAGTTTACCCTATCTATTTTAACAAGAAATGCGCAACAACTCAGGTTCTTAAAGAACTGCCCAAAAAGTGTTTGAAACTAAGAGTCATATATTATTAATTACAAACAAATATATAAAAATAGTAAAAATTAATCTTGCTAATAATTGTGGTTTTAGAAAAACAATTGTAGTGTGGATTAGAGACCAAAAGTAGAAGGAAAAACAAAATATACGTCAGCGCAAACTCGAGCTGCAGCTGTTTCAAAAATAATTCCGTCTGTTTTCCAGAGATGTGCACAAAACTATGAATGACATATTAATGCACTTGGTAGAATATAGCCAATAATTCTCAGGCAAACAAAGCAAATACAATTTAACAGTGGCCATCTCGCCGATAGCGCCATTTGCGCTCAGCTTTGCACGTGGACTCCTTATTGAGTTTAACATGAACATGAAGCCGATGCATTTATTATTAAATAAAACAAAACCAATGAACTATCGTCTAGCATATATGGTGATAGTTTTAGAATACGATAATTATTAGTACAAGGAAAAAGCAATAGAATGTACTTAGTTGTGACTTAAAGTTAAGAACTATTGATAATACTCGCTTGGATAATACACTAGTGTTATGAAATTAGATTTAAAATAGTTATTTTTTTCTACCACATGACAGTGCCTCAAAATTAAGTTACTAATACCCCGGTGCTTATGGCGATCTACATTTATATATAATTTTCAGTAACAATAATTAGTTTTTTAACCGTTATGTTAGGTATGTTTTTTTTATTCGACACACGTTCTGTGCCTGTTCTTGCCAATTACAAATAAATTTACGTTCACGGAATTTTTTTGTGTCTAATCGATTGTAATAAATATAATTTTATATTCAATGGTTACTTCATAGCATCCGTGATCACGAGATGATTTGTTTAAATGTTTCTTTTTATTTCTATCTGGTTTTATTTCACAACGTCTAATATTCGCGTTAACCTTTAAAAAGAATTATGATTAATATTTTGTATTGGTACTAACTAATCGGAAGTGTATTAGATGCTAGCAACACTTAATCCGACTATATAATCTAAAAATTTCAGTAAATGGTCAGATCGTCACAATAAATTGTTCCCCCAGCTTGTACTGTGATGTCAATATTACTTAGTAACATATTAGATTTAGGACATTTGTGCCATAGGACTAAATACTAGAAAGAAACAGAAATTAGGAACACATGTTATTGTCTGACTGAATGAAGAGTTAATTAATGAAAAATATTGAATTATTTTTGCATTCGTTAAATAGATAATTATTATTTTAATGTAAAACAATGGCTTGTATTAACATTTAAAAAAAAACACATTAATATTACACACATAATGTACTTATTAATGTTCGACATCTATATAACAGTTTATTACCTACATTGAAGTTAATTAACATTAATAAAACTATGTCTGTAACATTAATGATACATATAACCAAATCATTTGTAATATTAATCTCTGGTGTTAGGATTTGGTGCTAAGTGAGAGCCCTCACTGGTTGTTAGATCCGAACAGGTAGGTACCACCATAGATATATACTGACGCAAGTATATACTATATCTATAGGTTACCATAGACTTCTGTACTCCTCGAGCGTCTTATGTGTTTAGATACGCCCGTACCGCGGTATAAAATTCGGGACGCTGGATGCTCTAAGGTCATAAATATGTTTCGGTCACACAGGAACTTCGATCATCAATACTAACAAGATAGTGTCCCAAACAAAATCAAGCTGAAACTATATTTATACAGCTACTTAAAAGTGCAGACAGATCAAAAAAGTGGAAAGACAAATAATATTTACTGTAAAATCAAGCTTATATATCAAAAAATAAAGTACTTTTTGAAACAAATAAAATAAGAGCTCACTTTTCAAGTGCGCTCTTATTTACCGAGACGTATTTTGCGGGACGACGCGAAAAATATAGCATTTTTGATCGAAGAGTTTTACGATACTCGATGGTTCCATGTAGGCTTTTGTTTGGATTATCCTCATTGATATCTAAAAACTCTTGTGAATATTTAAGGCGAATACTTCAAGTTTCTGATAAAGATTCAATTAAGCCTGAAACAGTATTATGCCAAAACTGTGCCAATGTAATCAACATTTGTTACTTACAGATTCATTTTATACACTGAATTTATCAACATATTAATGTAATGTTAATTCTTATAATGATATTTCTAATTAGATGTAAGGTATTATGATTAAGTAATCTTATTTGATGTGTTTTAAAATATATTATTATTGAAATTTTGTATCACGATAATGAGTTTATGTTTTATATGCGTTTTGGCTAATAGATTTTATAAATTTGATATATATTACCGGAAATAACTCACAGTCAGTATCGAGGTGCCGATGGGCATTGAACTCGCAGACGCCGCTGCGCGCTTGCCCTGATGATGAGAATCGAATGTGCTCGAAACCCGGGTCGACTAAATCGATCCACAATGTGAGTTATTTACGGATATTATCTAATATGTATCAATCTCACGATAGTTTCAATACCAAGATTTAACAAATATGTTAACGTTCAAAAGTGTTATTAATAATAATATGTTAATATGTGTATAATTAAAAGTTATATGTAAAAATTACGCAATAAATATAGTACATGTTTTACCATAGTCAACGTGCCAAATAAAAATTATGTGTTAATATTTTCTATTAGTTATATTCATTTTATAGAATTTTACATACTGAACTACATACTAGAGCAGATATTAAGAGAATGGAATTATTCAATGCGGGTAACGTCTGCGATAGCTTAGCGGTTGGACCATCTGCTTTGCACAAATCTCGTGCATAATTATCTCTTTCATTTATCATAATAAAAGTATTAATAAATTATTAATCCACATGTGTGAACCATTGATTACTATGAATAATTATACTGAAACATTATTTAAATAGTTACACACAGACGTATTATTAGTTTTAATTATAAGACAATCATACGTTAACAGAAATAGTTCAATAACATGTTAAATTTAATAATAATATACTCGTATATTTATATTATTTATTAAATGCTTAATTTTTTTAAAAGATAATATTTCAGTGTTACGTTACTGGAGTTTTAAGTATGTTTATTTGAGCGAGTCTGGAATTTAGAGATATATATGTAATAGAAGTGAAATGTATCGATAGTTAATGCAGTAATTATCAAAGCAGTATTTATATAATTAAATGATTGTAAATAAACAAATACTGGTACATAACGGTTTTAGAGAGAAATTAGGATAAATATGTTGTTAATTAAACTCACGGTCTTCATCTGGTACTAGGCGGAGGTATTTTTTATAATTTTGTATTTTATATTTCAGTGTTTTCGGTACAGACACAGTGCGTTCCATTTAACGTTCACGACCGTGATTTTTTCCGTTTCACTTGCTTACAGACGTTTTATTCGGAAAAAGTGGAATGCGTTTTAGAAACATTCACTTCAACCCAACTCTTTAAATGGGTCAATGTGAGCTCAGTGAAAACGACGTAATCGATGATGTTTCGAAGATAGTTTTGAGCGATAGGTCATGTGGCACGCGCTCAAATTGTCTCGTGAAGGTCGTAGCGGAATGTTAGAAACTCTTTTGTAAAAGTTGAGCGCGTCCTTGAGCTTTATAAATTTAAGTAGGTACCTAAATGAAATTTAATGTTCCGAAAGTGGGCGATACTGTCGTTCCATAATGTTCTTTTTGTTTTATATCCAATTAATATAATAAATATAAGAATACGTATAGCTCAGCTCACAAATCATGTAATTTACCGAGAATATAACATGTGTAAAGTTGTGTTCTCTAAAGAATTATTAAACTGAAGGTAATACATAGTAGTAATAATAAAACATTTGTTTACAAAAGCATTGTTTATTAAGTAACTCTGTTGCTCGCGTTCGGCTATAAATGAGGTTTCCCGATGTCCGGTTTAAATGAAATAAGTTATACATGCGTACTTCTCTGAGCTCTATCTAACCTTTAATCATTAAGATACATTCAGTAATTTCAGAGAAAAAAATACTACTGCTATATAATACTTTTACGAGAGAAAGATGGCGTCGAACATATTTTTTTTTGCACACCTATGTTCATATAAATTAAAAATCAGTTTCAGTAAGACCCCTTTTCAATTTTGTGATGGTAAATAGAGTATGAATAACAAGCCACTAAAATAGTATGCTCAAAGAAAAGTATTATAGACCTATAGCGTTTGAGAGCACTGTAGTGTCAATAAGTTAAAATAAATCTAGATATAGGTACATAATGCATTTTGAATGTTTATAATACGCACACGCGATTACTGTATTGAATCTGGACGCCTTAATATGAATCCAGTAGATTTAGGAACCAAGCGCATTATATAAATTAGTCTCTAGGATTTATTAAATATCGATTAACAGATAACTCATGTAGGATACACAAGCGAAATGAAATACTGATACTGATTTTCGGTGCTATATATCTACTGTTAATTACTGCAGGCATTTTGAGTTACGTGAAGCAATTTGTATCATACTATTCCTCAAATATACGTCTAATGTTTCAATTAATACGTAGACCCCGATGCACAAGCGAAAAAAATATATCTTAAGTTACGTCGTTTTAATTTATGTCGCGTGAAAACTGCGTTAGTGATTATTTTTTCATGGCATAATATGCGTAGGTATTAACGTACGTGAGAATCTGTTGTAAAGCTACGGGTGTCTGTAATGTACTTAATTTAAAAAATACGTTCAATATTTATATTATGTTTTTTTTTATTATAGCGCTCATTGTTATAGCTATATACACAGTGAATCTTCTAAATAAATTAATATTATCATCGTGGTATTTCAGTTTAAATTGCCGTGGAAATAGCTCGAACGGTATGGTTGATTAGTAATAGTACTATAGATATAGCTTCATAGACCAACACACTGCGACTAATGTATTGTAAACGTGCCATATTTACCGATAAAAATATTATTAACGTTGCATTTTGTATGAGTTTTTAGTAGTATGTGACGATATGAATTCTATGTGTATTATTTTAAACCACTATAGATAATTTAAGGATTTTTAATAAATGATTAAAATATAAAGAGTATTATTTTAATATCTGCCTGAAACTATTCAGTATCCGAATATTCTCGGACAATTAGCTAAGTGATGGCGCCCAGTTTAATCATGCGCTATGGGTACATTCCGAAGCAGCTATACCCCAAATGCCATTGTGCAAGCCGGTAAAAGGTGGCGCCAAATCTCCAGCTATCTCTCCGTTAAAGCACTTTGGTACCTATAACCACTACTGCAGCGTAAATTTAGGTTTATGTAACCGCACACCCCGCATAAAGGGCAACTATCAGGTTAGTGTGGGGCCCTGCCATCCATTAAGTAAACCACCCTGTGGCCTCTTTTCGCTTGTATTAACTGGCATTGCAACTCTGTGACAACTTTATTTTGGTAGATACATTGTCATGTACCTGCTACACAGTTGGTGTTTAGGCAGAAAATTTTAATGGTTTCACTGCATAGCGGACAATGCTGTACGGCGAGGTTGCCGCGGGCCGCGGGGTTAAAGTACTAGTGAATAACAACAGAGGGCGCGTACCAAATAGCACTCAAAGCAATCACTCCATTCACAGAGTACTCTTCTCCACAGAATTAGTAGATCTTTCATGGGGCAATGTATATGCGTCTACAATAAAATTCCTGAAATAGTCCGCCGCAGCCAAAAGCTAGTTTTTAGATTATATCTCAGGTTCCCGATAGTAGCGGGATAAAATGTATACCAGTTTTTAAGTCTAATCAAGAGCTATCAAATAAAAAATTACATCAAAATCCGTTCAGTAGTTTTGGCGTGTTGCTCGAACAATTGGTATTGGTTTGGCGGGCTGTTCTCCGCAACACCACGTCTGAGCGCGTGTTTTGCGTGTGGGTGGGTATGACTCCTTCACTCAATCTACCCCAGCTCCCGGAAGAACGCCAGCAGCCCCTTGATGTTGCTAGTGATCTCACGGAGAGAACTTGAGCTTCCGAAGAATTTGGTCCTGTATGTGGCGACCTCCGAGCAGTGCTGCAACACATGGACCGCCGTCTCCTCCTCTCACAGTCACGCTCTGCAAAGTGGCCTGTCTGTGATTCAAAAGACAAATAAATGTTTGTTAAAGGATCCGTGACCAGTGATAGCTGCCGTGACTATCCGCAGTTGCTGCTTAGTTAGCCGAAGTAACTGTTTAGTGATTCGGCTGTCTAACAGCGGCAGTGCTTCCTTGGCCTGTCTACACTCACCGTGACACGACCAGTAGAGTTGATGATGATCCCTAATTCTTTTTCTTACCAGAGTCCGAAGCTTGGCAAAGGGCAAGGCTACGATGGGTTCTGGTCCGACCTGATTTAGTTTTTGGTGGCATTCGTGTATAAGTCCAGATGTGACCGTATGGCTGTTCAGCGCCTGGAGCACTGCCATACTATCTGAGAGTATTCAGAGATTTTTACCCTTTATCTCTCTGGATGTGATTGCAGATGCTGCTAGGGTGATACCCAAACATTCTGCTTGAAATATCGTGTTAGATGCTCGAACAAACAAACCGACAAAAATTCTAAAAATAAATATTTTGAGTTTAGACACGTCTAGGTACATAGCCTATTACAGACATTTTTTCTAAAATATCTTAAATGTACAGACACAGCTCTGTTACAGCTTTATAGTATTTATAGATTAATAATGTTAATATATATTACCAAGTGAATACAGTTATGAGAAAAAACTATTTCGTTAATTTTATTTAAATTTGTGTGACAATCGACATACGACCAATGAAAACGTCGCAATTTACTTATCGTTTCCGATAAGTAAATTGCGACATTTATTAAACTTACTTATTAACATTACTTACTTATTAACATTTATTAACTAAACCTCACATTTGACATACAGTATTAATGATTTGTTGGTCTTGCGGTTTGGTTCCTCTACGTGACATTGGCAAAGCTGTGTCTATAAGTCTAACAACGCCACTAAATCAAGAATTGAATTGTGGTTTGATTCGGTCTCAGTTCACTAACATCAAGATCGATCCCGAGTTGCGCCAGTTGACTTTGACAAATATTTATTTGAAATATTGAGTCAACATTGAATGCAATATTATTTCGGCAAAATTGAATAATGAAAGCATAAAAAATATAATATATAACAAATAATGAGAAAGAGAGAAAGAAAATGTGTTCGCGCACCTCTCTTGCCCCTACAGTAATATACGAAACGTAACTCTCTCTCTTTCTATCTTCACTAATTTATATCTCCCTCTCAACTTCCGTTAGCGTCGCCCGATCAGCACTTCCGTAACAAACAACACACAGAGACAAATTCCTTTATGGAGAAATGTACTATAAATATACTATATACGAGTATGTATGTGTACTATAAAAATATTGACGTAACTTTGAAACCAAAATGTATTGAATGACCTACTTGCAGTCTGTCGAAATGTTTGTCCACAAGGCTTTTACGCAGCTGCAAGACTAACAACGCTGGCTACAGCTCGTTGCTGAGAAAAGTTGTACTCGCTGTGTGCCTGATATCTCATAAATTCATTCGGTTTCAAGGGCATTCAAGGTTGAACTGGGTGACGTTCATCGCGTCGTATGAAACTGCGATACTAAGCGAGTAGAACTGGGCTAGAGTGAATATTATTTCTACCCACTATTCTGTATGTCTGTGTGGTAACGGATTAAGAATACAAGTGTCACCACCCCATTCTATCCCGCGGGTGTCGTATGAGGCGACTAAGGGAAGTAAGCAATTATCATCCATTGCATGACTGGTGGTAGGGCTGGGTACCAAGTGGGCGTACTCACTTGGTATCGGGCCCAAGCGGGTTGGTACCACCATCTCCCGTGTGACCGGCCATGAAGTACATCGTTGCGTTGCGGCTTAGCAGGAGATAGCCATTTATGCTTTCATTTCATATCGGTGAAATGAAATGGTATTGTTAAGTCCATGGGCAACGGTTACCATTTACCATCAGATTGGTCGTAGTTCGTCTGCCACTACATGCAATAAAAAGATCTACGTCACAAATGCATTGAAATGTAGGTAAATATACTGAACGCCAGTGTATTTTAGCATGCTGAATAAATTTATAAAACTTTTTCCTATAGAATGTAATATCTCTTATAAACAAGCCACACAACGGACTACTTTAGGCGTTAAATACGAGTAGGTAGTGGTATAGGCCCTTGCCGGCGAAAAAGGGAAAGCTTGCCATTTTTTTGCCCTCCTCGTTTTAGTGTCTCAGTAGGGACAGACGCGTTCAGGTCACCAGAGCTGCTAAACTCGCGTTCCCGGTGTCCCTTACAAGGCGTCGTGAGGTAGGCCATGTGGTCATTTAGGCCCTTCGGGGAGATTCCGACGTAACCTCTCATGCATGGCCTTGCAATAGAGGTATGCTTAATGTATTTCCGTAATTGGGTATTTTATAAAAAAAAATGTAGTGGTATTGCACAGCTGGATCAAATATAACTCGCGAGTGTCGAGACGTTGGCACGACTACTGCGACCATGGAACTTATCAAGAACTTTGATAAAGTATTAGAGGAGATATATTTTATAAAATATACCTATATACAAAAACACCATTAAGAAATTATAAATAGAGGTTGGAACTTGGAAGTTCTTACGAAAGCTACATTGGATTATGTAACTTTATAAGAAACTAGTAGTAGTTTTTAGGTTATATCTCAGGTTCCCGATATAGTAGCGGTATAAAATGTATACCAGTTGTAAAGTCTAATCAAGAGCTATCAAACAGAAAAAGTTCAATCAAAATCCGTTCAGTAGTTTTTGCGTGATGCGCAAACAAAGAGAAAAACAGACAAAAAATCTAAAAAAGTCGTGTTGTGTCCTACACTACACCTACACGCCTATATAGCCTAATTCAGTATTTTTTTCTCAAATATCATAAATGTACAGACATAGATCTATTACAGCTTTATAATATTATAGATATATACATATAAGCAATATCAGGATTATAATAAGCTACATAAATAAATAAATAACTGTAACTAACTCGGTGGTTTAGCGGTAATGTATGCGACTGCTAATCATGAGGTCTCGGGTTCGATCCCCGGATCGAGCAAAGTTATTGAGCTTTTTCCTAAAAAGAAAATTCTCAGTAGCAGCTTGGAGTTTGGAAATGTGCCCGGTAGACGTCAATAGGCGGCCCCTATTACGTGGGACTTAAACATAGCTGGCGAGTCGTGGGTATGTAATACACCTCTGCCTACCCCTTCGGGGAATACAGGCGTGATCCTATGTTTAAATAACTACTTATGACTACAAGACGTCTAGGCCTACTTTGTGTGGTATAAGCAGCTTGAGACAAAATATCTCAGGCTAACGTGAATAAGGTATAGGAATATGTTCCTTTATAGACCGTATAAGTTCCACCGCTGGGCATAAGCCTTCATCGTGATTGTGGTGGACTTGGCGCAGGCCAGATGGATTGCCATGAGGTCTCCTGCAATTGTACCATCCATTTTATTTCTCAGATCACTCTTAATGGTTTCTTAAGACGTGCTCTGAATAAAATGTGGTGGTGACGCTAGGTATCCTTAGTACGGAATATCTATCAACATGTTAAATAAAATAATTTCTAATTGAAAATACATGCTTTACTGCCATGATTGAGGAAAGTCTTGTGATCCTACGTGGTAGTAGTACCTAAACCATAATTAAAAAAAAAAAAACTAGACGCCGCGGGACGTCTATCAGATGTGAAAACATCGAAATTATTTTGTAGAAATAAAATGATTATAACCAAACGATTATAAACTCGATAGGGTTGCGTTGTTTAATTACAGAGTTACTGTGACCACCTTCCAGCTCCATCATCAGACCCTGGATACCATCTAGAGGCAAAGTACTCGTCAAGACAAATCATACGAGCCCAAACTCGATGGATTTATGTCGTTTTATAACGGAGTTCCTATGACCACCTTCTAGCTCCATCATCAGACCCTGGATACCATCTAAAGACAAAGTACTCGTCAAGACGAATCATACAAGCCCAAATTCGAGGGGGTTGCGTCGTTTCATTATAGAGTTCCTATGTCCACCTTCCAGCTCCATAATCAGATCAGCTGCTTGTCATCATAATATTGCATTGTCACGCGATATACAGATGCACGCGATACACATATGCTTGTAAAATTTCAGCTCAATCGGAAACCGGGAAGTGCGTCAAATTTAACTTGCAATATTTGAACGGGACAAGTAAAATAAAAGCGTCGCCACGCTAACAGCCGATTTTACTCTCCCTCCGCATTAGATGTTTCACATCAAAAATGTTCAGCAGTTTGTGGACTATTAATTTATTTAAAATAAACTTATAGTAATGATATCGTATTTGGGTTCTTTGGAATGATTTCAATGAATAGGTTAGGATAGACGTTGACCAGAGTCTGGTGATACAGCAAACAGAAGGACAGAGCGTCGGGGCATTTTAAATTTGTAATTAATGCTCGTTTCATAAAGCAACTACATTAACGAAGAGATGACATTAAATCAAATTTCCGGGATAAATTCATAATAGACACTTAATACTTTGTCAAATTGTACTCATCGCCTTTTATTCTAAAATCTAGTTTATTTTTATTCTTGATTTAGAATCATAGACATACGGCGAATAATAAAACTGTTAACGTGGCATAGTATATGAAATATATTCCATTCATCCATCCTATCAGCCTCTCGACGTCCACAGCTGGACACAGGCCTTCCCAAGAGAGGACTCCAACGAAACAAAAATTATTACGAACGTTAAATTTTATATGAGTTTACGAGGTACGAGTGTAGTACGTGAAATCTATGTACCTATACTGATTTGCTCAAGTCAAGGGTTTTTAAATAAGTTCCTAAAACACATTAAAACACATTCTACATAAAATCTTTTATTATGATAAACTTATAAACAAAATTATACATATAAAGAATAAGCTTACGATCGCTTGATATCTTGATATTAATTAAATTGAATATATAATCCAAATGATTTAAGAACATGCCCCTTTACACCTATGCCTATCCCTTCAGGGATACAGACGTGGCTATGATATGTTCCTTTACTATTGACCTATTGACAACGTAGCTTGTCGACACTGATCTATATACACATTATATACATTGGTGACATGGTGAATGTTGTACTTGTCTAGATCTAAGCCTAGATCTACGAACCTAGGATACCAGAGCTGACATTAGGTTTATTTAATGCTCTAAATACATAGTAACGGACAAAGTAAATAGAGAGCTTCAAAGCTGTGTTAACTATAGGTATAGATATGTACAAATATAAGTGCGGAGCTAAAGATATACGATGGAGTCGAAATTTGTACACGGAAATAACATGTATACCTAGATTATTATATATATACCTAGATTATATAGATAGATGGGAGGAGAAGTAGAACATTATATTCTCTACATTATTTTTGTGATGGATGTAGTAGATAGAACAAGAGGCTGATGGTAAGGGATAGAAGGCTCTTTCCATTCTTACAGTTCCAAAAACGTACCTATAACTTTTTTATTATGGATATTATCGCATGTTATCAGCCATCTAACGGAACATTCTCATATAGTACCATTCTATAAGTAATACATTTCAATGTAGCACCATGTCTTGTTCGGTAAACTAATCAGTCTAAAGAAGTTCTATAATGTTAAAGGTACTATATTAATCTACTTCGAGTTTACGGAAATTGCCTGTTAGTCCTCTCATAGCGTCTCCCACAGCATCAGCGCCCGCACACGTGTTAGCTCCTGCTTTGAGAGCAGATATGGCGCCTTCCCGCGCTGCCTCGCTGTACATTTCAAGCCGTACTCCCATTTTATCGTTTAATAACAACATGTCGCGTTTACTTGCTAGTTCTATTTTCCATAAATCTGTAAGAAACCGAAATTATGAATATCATGCATTGGTACCGGCATTTTTATGAAATACTAGCAGCCACCCGTGACTTCGTCCCCGTGAAATTTAATTATTTTCTTTTTTTTGCTGTACCAGTCTAAGGTACCCCTTATAATATTAGCTATCTGCCAGTGAAAGTCCTGTCCAAATCGGTCCCCAGGAAAATGCTTTGTGTGATTCACAAATGGTTGTTCTGAGACTGTGCGTAGACACTTTGTGACCTTAGGGGTCACATAATTGAATGATATGATTGTAAAGTCCCCTGCGTTAGAAGCATTAATCCTAAGTGCTGAAGTAACACAGTTGTAATACAGTTCCAGTAGTCCGCCAATACAGGCGGAGAGACGGCACACGGCGGGTTTATTTAATGGGCGAGGGCCCTACACTCCCTGTTTCTTCTGTTGCTCCGAACGACGGGGTGTGTGCTTAGGTACATTTGTTCACACGTTAAGAAAAATGTGGTGTCTTTTTAAAAAAGAAAAGAAATTGACAAAACAATTTTTATGCTTGGGTATCATATTAATATTTGCCCATTTGCCTCGGTGGCCTAGCGGTAGTGCATGCGACACGAGGAATTAAGTTCGAGCCTACAAAAGGTTATTGAGCTTTTCCGTCAAGGACATTCTCAATATTATCTCGGAGTTAAGAAGTTGGTCATATTTACTAAATATGGCTCCCGTTGATTCCGTGCTTGGTCTTATCTACAGTCGTGTCAGAAGGCCGTCCGGGCATGAGGGAACAGAGAGCGCACACATATGCACTATAATACCTTCCCACTTACATGGCTTGGTATATTGGCCGCTGTGACCGACATTTCAGTATGGAGATTACTATTATTATTATAATGTTTGCCTAATTTGCTTGTGATGCAAAAATACGGTAGTAATGAGAAAAAGATCGCAAATTTCAACGAAGGACCTCTATATGTGTACCTATACGGTATCTGACATAGTTTATGATATCTTAACTGCCTGTGTAGTGCAGCAGTAGTATGAGCGACTGCTGATCATGAGGTCTCGGGTTCGATCCCTGCGCCGGGCAATGATATTCAGTTCTTTCGTAAAAATAACAATTCGGACGGTAGACGGCCCATATTAAGTGGGACATAAACATAGCTAGCGAACCGTGGGTGTGTAATACACCTCTGCCTATCCTTTGGGAAATGCAGGCGTGAAATATGTTTTGTAGGATATCTCTAACTCACCTATCATTTGCTTCATTGGCATAGCCCCACCATACTCCTTAGGCAGCAGGCTCTTGTCTATATCTACCTCCTCCATGGCACTGTAGAGTTTGACTCGTTTTCTTATCTTGTCGGATATGAGCGCCAGGCCGAAGTCCAGAGCGAATTTGACGGTGGGATGGACATTGATACCATAAATTTCTTTATGTCTAATTGGCAGAGTACGCTGTGGATAAAAGATTAAGTGGTTTTATAAAACGATCACACATAAATATACCATCCGTATTTAAAGATATACATATCCAATTCCATACAAATCCATGACATGTTTAATTTCCAACATTCTATTATAATGCAACGTATTGTACTAACTTTACAAATAACTCACCTCCCCATTTTTAACAATTCTGACTGCCTCCTTAGGTGTGAATAAAGTCAGATGTGGGAAGCTTACACCGCTGCCGTCAGCGTAGTGGACCAAGCCGCGAACTTGAGTCTCTTCGTCTTCTAGCAGAGTCTCGTAACACGTGGCCATTATGCGGCACATATCTTGGTTCGTGTACTTGTATGGATCGAATACACCTAAGAATAATAGGACATTGTGTTATTGCAGTCTATTTGAAGAAAGTGGTGAATGGAGAAGATTTTAGAATACGACATGTGGATGAAGCATTTTCTTGAATCGGATTCAAATATGACATACCTAACTAACTAACTTATCATCACGCCATTTCCCTTGCGGGGTAGGCAGAGAGAACAGAGTGCCAAGAGGCTCTATTCTTGCATACATCTCTTGCTTCATACACGCTCGCCGGTTTCATAGACTCCTGACTCTACCTTCCTTCAATACATTACCGATTTGGTCTAGGTAGGTAAGTCTCGGTCTCTTATCACCAAATGAACCAAGCACGTTCTCGAAGTCTGGACGCTTGGTCCCAACCCATCCATTCAAGTCTCCGCATACGATCACGCATTCACTAGCTTCTGCCAAATCCAGAACTTCCCTAACATTATCCCAGAACTTCTCTAGATCCGATGCCACCGAAGAGCCTACGGGAGCATAAGCGGCGACCATGAAGACCCTGGTGACACCTAGTTTTATTCGGACCCATAGAAGTCTGGGATCAAACAATCTGTAATCTTTCACACCTGAGGCCAAGCGAGCGGAAAGCAACACCCCCACTCCCATGCTGGCCCGATCGCTCTGCGGTACACTAGACCACAGAGCTAACCCGCCACCAGGAAGATCACAGGCGTCGCTACCCTTTCGCTTGGTCTCTGTTACACAGAGAGACATGACGGTTACCAGCTCGTGTAACTTACCTTCCACACCACCTCTTACATTCCACGTGCCTACTCGACATCCCCTCGACTCGCCAAACTGGGCAAGGCGTGATTGGTGGCGGCCCCCATCGCCGCATCTGCCGTTGTTCGTAACGACGGGGGCGGGTCGGTAAGCGTCGCCTCTGGGGCATGCCCTAACCCGCACTGCGGTACACATTCGAGCCGAATTGCAGCCTGTAGATTACAGGCTGGCAGGGATCGCGACGAGCACGCTCCGGACTATGATCACCCATACTATGAAATAAACTATGTAGGTTCTTACTTATTCGCTGAACTATTAATCAACAAGTAATGATGATTAGGTAAGTATAAGAATATAATTTTATCAGATTGAGAATGAAAATCGGTGAGCAGAACATCCGAAAAACCTGATTAGACGTGAGTATGTTAGAAGTATAGGATTAACTCTTTGGTTAAAAGATATATAAGTATGATACTTGAAGGCCCAAGCAGACACCGGTGCATGCGACTACACACATCAGCCGTATAAAATACAACACCATTATGTTAATAAACCTGCATCCTTTACATAAACCCGTATGAACTAATTATTCCATAAATTTTTATCTAATTGTAATGCTTATAATAATGAATTAAATACAATAATTGTAATATGCTAATGTCTAAGCAAAGTGCAATCCTAAGGCGGGATACGCAAGTGCGAATAGCTTGTATAAATGTTACAACATATATCAAACAAGCTCCATCATGCAAATTTCATATTGGTATTACGTAGCAATAACCATGAATACCTACTGTATGTATAATGGTAAGTTACCTATATTATTTTCAATCGACTTCAAAAAGGAGGAGGTTTTTAATTCGACTGTATGTTTTATTTTACATATAAATACTGTGTAAAGGCTCAAAGTTAAGACAACTATTTGGGTATAGTTTGAGGGGAGGTAGACACTTTGAACAGCTATGCTATCGACCTTCGATCATCAATTACAACAAGATACAGTGTCACGAACAAAATCAAACTAAAAACTGTCCGTGTGAATATATACTTATACAGCTACATCTGTTTACTAACGAACTGAGACAAAGGTTTTAAAACAGTTTTAAGTTCAACGTAATTACAATCATGGTACTTAGTAATAAAGTCACAAATCTTTAAAATATTATCTTAAATTTACGATCACCCGTCACAAAAAATGAGCAAAAATAAACAAAATAACAGCTCACTTCTCAAGTGCGCTGTTATATACCGAGACGGATTTTATGGACCGACGCGATATCTATGCCATTGTTGATAGAAGCTATCGACCCAATAATTTAGACGTGACTAATAGAAAGTGATAAATTACGTTAATAAAGAAAAAAAGAAGGCTCTCTATCT
This sequence comes from Leucoma salicis, assembly GCA_948253155.1. Classification (NCBI taxonomy): domain Eukaryota; kingdom Metazoa; phylum Arthropoda; class Insecta; order Lepidoptera; family Erebidae; genus Leucoma; species Leucoma salicis. The sequence goes on from OX411803.1 coordinate 27,436,562, forward strand.
ACTTTTTACGATCTTGGGCATAAAACCGCCGACAGATTTAACTGTAGCTATATACCTATATCTATTAAACTTACCAAGGTAAGAAGGTACCTACATACTTAACCTCGATATTTTTTCTACGCGTACTCATTGAGCAAGTTGTTTTCTTGAGAAAGAGCGTATAGCATTTAGAAGTATTTAAATGATACGAAGCAATATGTGCTCAATGAGCCATAATGGTGAGGGTTGGTATCCTTGGAATGAGCTGTAGTATGTGTGTGTAGGTAACGATAGCCGTAAACGAAATCACGTCCATTAAGTTTCGTATTAATTAAAAGTAAAAATGGCGACAGTCTTACATTTGAAGTAGGTTATTTTCAGTAACACAAAGTGTGAAAATGTAAAATCATAAATCACGAGCAGGATTTGATCCTGCACCTCCTGGATACCGTCCAGATGCTTTGCCAATTCAGCAATTGAATTTTACACTGTGTGTTTTATTATGCATGTCAAATGCTAAAAAAAAATATAAAAATATCAAAATAGGTTATTTTCAATTATATTATGAATATACATTTGTAAGGACTTGAAACGTTAATTATTACGTTAAATAGTGAATGGATATAAATATATCGCCACAGGTGGGATTATATTCAATATTTTTGGAGATCCATTGCAACTATTAATTTTATGACTAATTATTACGTCCCTATCACACTCAAGATATTTAGTGCTATTGTGTGATTCAGATAACTTTTTAATAATTACTCTAAAGGATACAATTGTTAACTAGCACGATAATAACAATAATGTTAAACTAGATGTTGCCTGCAACTTTGTCTGCGTGGAATTTAGTTACAGCAACAAACAGATTATAATTACTAATAATTCATTTGTGATTTATTCTTTCTTGTATCGGCCTCTGTCCATTTTGTATAAATACCTTCAATGTAAAGACACACCAGGTACGGTTTTATATAATTGATCCGTGAATCTACATAAAATCCTATAATTGAAATTGATGGAATGTTTATATAATCAATAATAATTTATCTCATCACTTGAACTGCCTATTTGAGGACAGCCTGAGAAATAATGAGTAGAAAAAAGAATGACACTAACTATTATCAGCCACCAGGCAGTTTCACTAAAGTGAATTGCTGACGCGGTTGAAATATCGGATCATAATAGCGACGAGCCGCTGCTGAAACGCGTAAAGCGGTTGGAACTTACGCGGAAGACGGCAATTTTGGGAAACTCGAACGAATGCACATTCATAAATACATGTTATAAATAGTAATAAAAAATACTAAAACTCTGGTTAGTACATTGTTGGAATCACGGAAATAATAAAGCTTCCGCAATAGGTATCTAATAATAAATAAATATAATAAAGATGAATACTACTTGTATAGCGATGCTGATATTAAAACTTGTATATCTACCAGGCCTGTAAATGACAACGCGTCGTCCCTCTTTGTCTTTGAACGGACTCACAAACATGTATCTGAAAAAAAAAGACACTATATAGTGAAGTATTTGTCTTCATATAACAGTGACAGCCTAGCGGTAAAACCAAGGACTGCAAAGACAGTAGTATTGCGTTCGATCCCAAGTCCAAGGTTCAGATCTCGACGGTACACAACTCTGAATTTCGAGATTTTTCGAAATTATCTGTTTAGTCTACAATTTATCACGGCTCGGTTAAGGAAAAAATCGTGCATGCCATTTTTTTAGGCGGCAATAAATGTTCCTAACCGCACACCCAGTCATTCGGGGCAACGAACAGGGTAGTGTGGGGCTCTCACCCACCAAAGAAACCCGCCGTGTGCCGTCTCTCCACCTTTATTGGCGGGCCACCGGAACTATATATTACATTCCTTCAGTGGTCAATGACATCTCCTCCTAGGATTATATATCTCTTATCTATATTTGGTCCGTCCATTCCTATTTAAATTGCCTGGTTCTGTGGGCTATTCCAGTGATTCCAAGTTGGTGCTCTACAAAAACTCTATGCAGAGCCTTTTAGAGAGCTCTCTGCCGACATTTTGGGGCATATATCGCTCCTTAAATACAGAAGCGATTATAAATTTGTCTAAAACGATAAGGTCTCGCCACTTATCTAGGATATAGTAGTGATTGTAAATCAAAGTCCTTAAGCAATATGGTCAATGATTTCAGGTCGATTAGCTTATTTCTAGTATACTGTGAGGGCGGCAAACATGGGTACAGCCACCTGATGATAACCTGTAAAGGCTAGCAACAACACAAGAATCACTAACGGGTTGGAAGTTCCAGGAAAATATATAGGAAGTCAAGAGGATAGATGACAGAGGGGAAAGGATAAGAAGGTATTTTGGTCATCTAGCAATCTCACTCACCTTACGAAACACCACATAACCTATCGTTTTTTTTCGCTAATATTCTGTGAGAAGGTGCTATTTCTCCGATCTAACCAGCCCATTCAATCTGAGCATATTTATTATTACATTAGCCTTTGCCCGCGGCTTCGCCGCAGCCTAAAGCTGGTTTTTGGGTTATATCTTAGGTTCCCGGTATAGTAGCGGGATAAAATGTATACCAGTTGTGTAAGTCTAATCAAGAGCTATCAAACAAAAAAAGTTGCATCAAAATCCGTTCAGTAGTTTTTTTAAAATAAACTCTAAAAAAAATCTAGTTTAAATAAACCCAAAACAATTTTTTTAGAATTTTTGTCTGTTTATCTGTTTGTTTGTTCGCGCATCACGCAAAAACTACTGGATGGATTGTGATGCAACTTTTTTTATTTTAAAGGCCTTATTTAGAGTTAATAACTGGTATAAATTTTATCTCGCTATTGTATTGGAAATTTGAGATATAACCCAAAAACTATCTTTTGGCTGCAGTGAAGCTGCGGGCAAAGCCGGTGTTAATAAAAAATGTTCTTACCCTAATTCAAGTAATTCCATCATGATAGGCAGTTTGTAATCGAGCTGATTGAAGGCTATACCCCAGGATTGACGAAGTAGAATATAACGTTCAATAGCTTCCTGTGCCATCGGGACGCTGAATTTCTTGGCTCGGAGGAACCGCAGCAGGAAATTTGAATCTGTGAAATATTTTTTATTAGAAATAACTGTCGTTGCAATTATAAATCTATACAAAACATTTTAATGTACATTTAGAACACAAACTGTTATCACATACACCATAGGACAACGGTGTGATTTTCTTGTCAGTGATGTGCTTATAACCACAAGTTAGATTCTTACACATAATAATTAAATGGTTTTTTCTGCGGCAAATGCACGGCTGTGCGTGTCACAGCTGACATTTATCTATTACGACTAGTTACTGCCTCTGTGGTGCAGCGGTAGTGTAAGCGACTGCTGATCATGAGGTCTGTGGTTCGATCCCCAGGTCGAGCAGTGTTATTATGCATTTTCGTAAAAAGAATAATACTAAGTAGTAGCCCGGAATTCGGAAATATACCCGGTAGACGACAATAGGCTCGCCCCCTATTACGTGGGACTTACACATAGCTGACGAATCGTGGGTATGTAATACACCTCTGCCTACCCCTTCGGGGAATACAGGCGTGAGGCTATGGACTAGTTAATGTAATATATTATCAAATACATTGATACATTTACAGCATTTCTAGTGGATATGTAAATATTATGACATAATTTAAAACTGTAGTCGGAGCTTCATGTGAATTGCATAAGAACATTCAACATAGTCTACTTCAACCATAGAGCAACGGCTCACCGGGGGTCCGCGTTGCTCTATGTCATAGAGTCTATGACACAGCTCTGTGTTTAACGCTTAACATTTTTATTGGCGATGCTAAATTCTATAGGTAAGTACATGGACCATTTGATTAACATTTTGCGAATCGTTTGGATACTAAAAATATGTCAGTCTGAATGAAGACTTTATATAATTAACTCCAAACGTTGACGGTTAGTTTCTATATTGGATTAATTCCTCTATTGGTGTATAATTATGTCGTGGTCACATCTTGCAATGAAATGATAAGGTTAAGTTAGCTTAGGGTTCCTGAAATGGTCAGCTACATCATTAGGTAACCAATTCTACTATCTGGCTACAATATTCTAATATATAAAATTCTTGTCTCACAGTGTTTGTCACCACTCTCCTCCGAAACGGCTTGACCGATTCCTATGAAATTTTGTGTGTATATTCAGTAAGTCTAAGAATGGGATGTAAAAGAATTTTTCATACCCCTAGGTGATAAGGGTGGTCCAACCCGAAATTTTTCTTTTTATTTTCTTGACATAATTTTTTATATATTTTTTTTATGATTTGGCATTAATAAATACATACAACCCTAAATTTTCACCCTTCTACTGGCAACTCCTATTTTTTAATTGCGATATTAGTACTTTAATAATTTTCATTGCAAAATTTCACGAAAAAAAAATATGACGGTGAAGATCCGCTGCTTGCTAAGGAAGGAGTGAATTTTTAAGTGGTAGATCCTTGCTTAGGCCGTGTGGGGCCGGCTTTAGAATTGTTCCACCCCTCTCTACCCACGGAAGTCCTAAGAGCCGACTGAGGGAATACCGGTATTAACAACATCCACTGCGATCGCCAACCCACCTGCCAAGCGTGGCGATTACGGCATTATCCCCCATGACGGGACCGCTCGTTGTGGCGTTCTCTTGGGGAGGCCTATGTCCAGCAGTGGACGTTGAAAGGCTGATGGATGGATGGAGACCCTTGCTTATCCCAGCATAAAGGGACCGGCTCGATCGGAGAAATACCACCCTCTCACAGAAGATCAGAGTGAGACAACGTTATTTACTACAACTGCTGTGTTTTGTATGAGCGAGAGAGCCGGAGACCTTAACCCCTTCTTATCCTCTGCTTAATATTCTTCCTCTCTACCGGCTATCCCTTTGCTTAAAGTTGATAACGAGTAATTCCTCTGGTTGTGCTAGCCTCAATAGATTACTCCGTAACGCGTCCAAAAAAATAAACACCTATTTAAGTACACTCACCCATTCTCACAGCCATAAACTTAGGGTTTTGTTCCATCCAGCTTCTAAGCGATGACAGGGCCTGGTTTCTGGAGTTCTTTGTCTCCCGAAGTTCATTCGCTGCTATTTTCTGCGTGTCTGCTGATAGAGGACAACGGTACTCGTCGGCCTGTGTCAGGTAGCGTTTGATGGATCTTCGAGACATAGCTGTGTGGCCTACGAAACATGAAAACATGATAATTAATATTGTGTACAAAAAATAAAACTGAGGATATTCGTTATTGGAGTCGAGTTTCAACCTTTTGAAACATACATTTTACCGACTAAACAAAAAAAAAGGTATGCATGTTTGTGTTTGGCATCCATATCTATCATAGGTCTAAGCAAAATCTTAATTAATTACCGATTTGAAAAGGTACCTAGATATTTGGTATCCTAATCTATAGATACTATTATAAAGTTGTAACAGAGCTGTGTCTGTACATTTAAGATATTTGAGAAAAAATGACTGTATTAGGCTATATAGACGTGTCTGAACACAAAACTATTATTTTTTAGATTTTTTGTCTGTCTGTTTATCTGTTTCTTTGTTCGCGCATCACGCAAAAACTACTAAACGGATTTTGATGCAACTTTTTTATTTGATAGATCTCGATTAGGCTTAAAAACTGGTATACATTTTATCCCGCTACTATATCGGGAACCTGAGATATATTAAACACAAAGTGAAAAGTGAGATATACCCTAAAACTAGCTTTTGGCTGGCTGCGGCGAAGCCGCTGGCAAAGGCTAGTAACATTACGAGTATAAAGCTGTAACAGAGCTGTGTCTGTACATTCAAGATATTTGAGAAAAAATGGCTGTAATAGGCTATATTATAATTTTTGTTTATCTGTTTGTTCACGCATCACGCAAAAACTACTGGATGGATTTAGATGTAACTTTTTTTTATTTTAAAGGCCTTATTTAGACTTAAAAACTAGTATACATTTTATCCCGCTACTATATCGGGAACCTGAGATACAGGCTAGGAACTATTATAAAGCTGTAACAGATAGCAGTGTCTGTACATGTGGGATAATTGAAAAAAAAAAAAACTGTATCAGGCTATATATGCGTGTCTAAAAACAAATCATTTTTTTAGATTTTTTGTCTGTTCATGCGCACATCACGTAAAAACTACTAAACGGATTTTGATGCAACTTCTTTTATTTGATAGATCTTGATAAGAATTAATAACTGATATACATTTTATCCCGTTACTATATCCCGATATAACCTGAGTTATAACCTAGTAAAAAACTATAGGCAGCGGCGGAGCTGCGTGCAAAGGCTAGTATCACATAAATATGCTGTCAGTATTAGACTGAAAGTCTTTGATATACAACGAATTTCAATAACATTGTTGATTTAGAACAAAATGGGTAGGTTCCTATTGTGATATTGACGGATCCGTTTGCCCTTTAGCAATTTTGACTTGTTGGGTGCATTTGATTATAAACAGTAAATGTTAGGCCTTGTGATTTGTAATTTTAGGATTGACATGCTCAGCTACTACTACAATAAATATTGTTTAAGAAAATGTAAAAAAGAGAGATTTCGCAGCAGGATTTGAAGCTGCGTAAGTCCCTATCCGGGGAACTGGCCTGAACCGCTAAGCCATCTCGGCCACCAGCTAGTAGCTCCCAATTATCAATTATTTTTGGATGTCTTTAATGCAAATGCAAAATACCGAACGGGTCGATTATAATTAATTCATTACATTAATTTATTATAATTAATTAGAGAAACTATATATAATAAATGCCTTATAAAATAATTGACTGTTTACTTTGACTTTGTAACCTTGAACAAAATTTATTCTCGGATTTCTGTCGATCCAATTTTAGTTATGTAACAAGTTCTTCTCGCCAGTTACATAACTTACCGTAAATAATAAATGTCGTTGCTCAAGTCAAGAATTGTTTAATCAAGCTACAAGCACTCGACGTTCACAATATAATCAGTACTTTTTGCGATATACTCGTGTTATATAATTACTGATGAATGGTACAAGAAAGTAGAACTCAAAAGTAAAATATCTATATTGTTACATATTCACTAACGTGGCAACGTTACAAACGTGGCATACTTCCATGGGAAAAGCGCTTCAGGTTTTTTGCATATTCACATGTTATTATGTGAGGGAAATGGGGCTTTAATTTTTGTAGTAAATTGATTTTATTATAAGTAGGTAGGAACTTGAAAATTGGAAATATGCACGGAGTAGGTAGGTACTCTTTTTCCGTATTCCGGGGAAATACGAGTACTATAGCAACTTATCTCAAATAAATAAATACGTGTTCCAAGAATATTGGATTTTCAAATTTTAAAATAAAAAAAAATAATAATAAAAATGTTTTATTTATCTCCACAAATTACAATATTAAATAGTATCTAAGTTGACAAGCGTTTTGCATTTGTAATTTGTGGGAGATCTGGAGTCTAAACTAAGCCTTGGCCTGTATTTTAGAGCTCCAGGCCCCCCATAAATGGAAGTGACAGTATAGTTATGCCAACATAGTGTGTGAGCACGCGCGTGCGTGTGTAAGTGAGGTGTGTGTAGTGTGTGTGTGTGTTTGTGTGTGTAAATGGTGTGTGTGTAGCGTGTGTGTTTAAGTGGGATATGTGTAGTGTGTACGTGTATGTGTGTGTGTTTGTACTTCATTACATGTTGATATTATGGATTATTTTGTTTACTTTATTGTTTCTAAGAGGCTTTCTGTTTCGGAATAATTAAGATTGAGTAAGAATTTTTTCAGTTTAGTTTTACACTCTCTCTTCAAACAATTTGCAATCGGTACCAATTTATTTATTTTACTGTACAATTGCGACCCGCGGTATGTACATGTGTAAAATCTTGGTGCAAAAGCGGAATTTGTTTGTGTTGGCTGACATATTGCAAATTTTCTCCGAGATTTGGCGACACATTTTATTCTGTTTGGAGATAAAGTTGAGTGTTTGTAAAGAACGGTTAACATTATATATAGTTGTCTAACGGCCTGACCGTTAGACAACTATATATAATGTTAACCGCAAGAGTCTCTTTATAAAGTTTGGCAGTGGAGAATAATCGAGGTTTGGATGTACTTACCTTTAGTATCATTCTTTGTGCTCTTTCTAAGACTATGGGAACATATGGGATTTACTGGCTCCTCCCCATGCAGTAATACAAAAGATCAGGATAGACTGCACCATAGCGTCGTATCCCATTCTGATGGTATGTTTCTCTGCTACATCACGGAGCTCTTTAAAGATGTAAGCCAGTTTACGTATTCTTTGAGATAATGTGCGAATGTGTGTTGAGAAAGTTAAATTTGTATCTATTTCGATTCCTAGATATTTTATACATTGTGTGGGATTGATAATTGGACAGTTGCAGGCAGCTATAGGAGGGAAGTTACATTTATGTGCAAAAATTTTGTATTTGTGGTTTGTTGTATTGTGTATTGATAATGTGATGTATTTAGTTTTACCTTCATTAAGGGTGAGAGAGTTTGATAATAGCCAGTGGCATACAGTGTTAAATCCTAGTTGTGTAACATTAAAAAGTTCTTCCCACGAGTCAGCGAAAAACGTAAGAGCTGTGTCGTCTGCGTATGTTGATATACGACAGTTTTTAATATTCAAGTTACTGAGCTCGTTGATGTAGCAGAGAAAGAGAGTTGGACCCAAAATGCTGCCTTGTGGCACCCCAAAATCAATTGATAGAACATCACTGACATGCTCTCCTATCTTGACACATTGGGTTCTGTTGTTTAAATAATTAGATAACAACGCTGCCGGTGAGCCTATAATACCGAAATCCTCAAGCCTTTGCACTAGGTGGGGGATAGAGACAGCGTCGAAGGTTTTTTTAAGGTCAAGAAATATAGTTAAGCATTTACTCTTTTTATCTAATTTACTAACAAGAAAGTTGACGAGATCAAAAACTGCATTTTCCGTGGACTGACCTTTTCGAAAACCATATTGTTTAGTTGACAGTAGATAGTTCTGCTCTAAGTATTTAGTTAGTCTATTATTTATAATTCGTTAAAATATTTTTAACATTACTGTTAATATTGAAATTGGCCTGTAGTTACTGACACTGCCTCTATCACCCGCCTTATGTATTGGATGTACCACGGCTCTTATAAATGCATCAGGGAATACACCCTCTTCAAAGCAACGGTTTAATAAATTAGTAATTACAGGTGTTATAGATTCCGATATCAGTTTCAGAGTATCTGCACTAATCTGATCCCACCCAGGAGCGCTTTCACATTTTAAATGCATAATAGTTTTTTCGACTTCTTCATTGTCTGCAGGTAAGAGCACAAATGACTTAAGCGGAGATTTTGAAGATTTCTTAAACTCTGGGAGATGTGAAGGTATTAAATCTGACAATAGTTTTTCTGCCTGTGAGAAGTATTCATTTATTTTGTTGACTGAGCATTTGGGATCTTTTTCAGTTAATAATTGAAGTGGTGGTTGTTTATTTTATTGTTATTGGTTACTATTTTGATGGTCGACCATAGCTGTTTTGTATTGTTTTTAGATGCTATAAAGTGATCTCTAAAATATTGTTTTCTAAGTTTTTTAATTAAATTGTTACAGTGATTTCGGTATCTTATATACGTAGTTTTTAGTATGAAATTGTCTGTATCTGATTTTATTTTGTTATGCATTCTATCTCTTGTCCGAATACAACGAAGAATACCTACAGTAATCCATGGTTTGATTGTGTATTTACTTCTAGGAATCAGTCGTGTTATGGAGTTATTTGCAATTAGTTGTTGTAGTATGGTAATAAAATTATTAACAGCAATGTTCAAATTTGATTCCTGATAAATATCATGAAAGTCCAAAGCAAGACAGTCTGATTTTAATTTTTCTCAGTCAATTTTATACTTTAGTTTTAAATTCACGGGTTTTGTTTTTTATACTTCAGTTTTAAAACAAAACAATATAGACTCATGATCGGTAATGCTCGTACCCAATGAGAAAGTGAATGCATTTTATTTTGTTTTTAACACCACATGATCTAAACAAGTTTTACCTCTAGTAGCTGTATTGATCGCAGGCAGAAGTCCGTGGAATGATATTGTATCCAAATATGATGTAGTTTCATGACTAGTTCCTATCAAGTCTATATTTATGTCACCAACTATGAAAATGTTTTTGAAGGATGATACGCTTTGTAGTAGGCAGTGTAAAGAGTTGAGAAAATTGTCCAGAGATCTTAAGCTAGGTGGTCTGTAAATACACTCCGGTACCATGGAGTGCCCCTCTATTTGAGGCGGCTGGTGGCAGACTACCTGGACGGCCGCAGCGTCCTCTTCGTGGACCGGGAAGGGGACGTTGTAAGGAGGGCTATGTCGTGCGGCGTCCCGCAGGGTTCGGTTCTTGGGCCGCTCCTGTGGGACATCGGCTACGACTGGGTCCTCCGTGGCCGGCTCCCCCCCGGGCTGGGCGTAATTTGCTACGCAGACGATACGCTCGTCACAGCCCGGGGCAGGACCCTCGAGGAGGCGGCAACGTTGGCCACCTCAGGTACCGCGGAGGTGGTCAGGCGGATCGAGGCGCTGGGGCTTAGGGTGGCCCTTGAAAAGTCGGAGGCCCTACTCTTCCATGGGCGCCGACGGGGCCCGCCCGCCAGCGCCTCAATAACGGTCAATGGTGTGGGCTTCCCAATCCAGGCCCATCAAATATCTGGGCCTGGTATTGGATGGACGGTGGCACTTTGACGAGCACTTCCGCCGTCTTGCGCCAAGGCTCGTCAACACGGCGTCCGCCCTCGGGCGACTTATGCCGAATTTGGGCGGACCGAGTCTTGCGTGTCGACGACTCGACTCACTCACTCGTACGACGCGGGGGTAGTACGGTCGATGGCGCTGTACGGCGCGCCCGTGTGGGCGGAGTCCCTGGCCGCTCGCAATAGGGCCCTTCTGTGGCGCCCACAGAGGGTCGTAGCGGTCAGGGCAATACGCGGGTACCGCACGGTCTCGACCGATGCAGCCTGCGCGTTGGCCGGAACCCCCCCCCGTGGGATCTGGAGGCGGAGGTGCTCGCTGACGTCTATCGGCGAGCGTTGACGGCGCGGGCGGGGGGCAGCCGCCCCTCGCCGAGCGCAATGTCATCGTGGCGGGAAGATGCCCGCCGCGCCACCGTCCTAAAGTGGAAGTCTCGGCTGGAGACGCCCCGGGCCGGTCTCTGGACCGTGGGGGCGCTCCGGTCGATCTTGGAAGAATGGGCAGGGCGGCAGCACGGGGTCCTCACCTTCCGGTTGGTGCAGGTTTTGTCGGGGCATGGTTGCTTCGGCAAATACCTGCACACGATCGCAAGGAGGGAGACGACCCCAGGCTGTCACCACTGCGACTGCGACGAGGACTCGGCGCAGCACACGCTCGAGTCGTGCCCGGCCTGGGATGTGCAGCGCCGGGAACTCGTTGCAGTCATAGGCGTGGACCTGTCGCTGCCGGCCGTTGCGCGAGCGATGGTTGGCAGTGACAGGGCCTGGACTGCGGTCGCCGCCTTCTGCGAGGCTGTCATCTCGCGGAAGGAGGTGGCGGAGAGGGCCCGTGAGGAATTCTCCTTCGCGGACCCGATTCGCCGCCGGCGCGAGGGGCGGCGTACGCGCGCTTACTTGCGCCTGATGCCGCCCTAGCCGAGGCTGCGGGCGTTGGGGTCGGGGAGTACCCTGCCGTCCGCGGAAGCCTACCGCGAAGGTGCGACGCCCAAGTGCGCGAGGCGTCGCTCAAGAGAGGGTGCCCGAAGGGGCAGCCGCCTGCGGATCGCGGTCGTAACGACGTGGTACCCGTGATCCGCCGTAGCAAGGGCGGGTGGAGGCGCACGGTGGGTTTTTAGTGGGTGAGAGCCCCATTCACCCCGTTGTCTCCCCGGGCAGCGGGGTGTGCGGTAGGACATTTTTGCCCACATAAAATAAAAAAGAAAAAAAAAAAAAGTTGGTCTGTAAATAGCTAATACTATTGTGTGATTTTTTATTTTGATTGTTAAGCAATTGGCTTCCGAAAAAGATGGCTCTTCTACGGTACATTCGAGGTCACAGTTTGTGTAGACTACTACGCCATCGTTTTGGTTGTGATTAAAGGTAGTTTTATGTGCCTTGTAGCCGACTAGTTGTGGCAGGTTTACTACTCGCGACAACCAACACTCCGAGAGCACCACAATATCACAAGCAAAAGCTAGCCTTTTGAATAATATATGCAGTTCTTGAAAGTTACAGTTTATACTACGAATGTTCTGTTGAAGAATTTTTAAGTATTGATTTGGGTGAGTAAGAAATGATGTACACTCTTCAGATTCGCAGGTTACTGGTAGTGCAAAGTTGAATTGGTCTATATTATTTATTAAATTATTTGTAGAATCGAATGTGATGTATAATTGTTTTTAGTGAAGATATAAGGTGGTACCTTTTAATTTGGTCCTTGTGGTCGAGTGTACCGTAATTGTGGCAAGAGAATAAGTTGCGTGGTTGGTTGCGGCTGTAGTCATGATGATTGCGTGATATTGCGGATGAAGTAAGTTTGATGTTGGTAAAATAACCAGAAAAGTCAATAGATACATAGCGCATTTGCAGTAAAAATTATATATCATATTGGATGGTAGATGATATATTTTTAATTTAGAATATGGTATAAGAACAAAATTATTTATATTGTTGGTTAGAAAATATACATGTAATATGGTGGATGTAATACGGGATTTTTTTATTATTCTAAGTTGCAAGAAAAGGTAAGTTTTATGTACTAGGTAGCTTTTATATAATGTATTGAATGTATGTGCAGAGTAAGTGTATATGAATTGTGTTATTGTTTTTGTGAAAGTTTGTATTCCTGTTATGTAGTATGCTTTTATGTAGTTTTTATAATTATAAGTATAAAGTATATTGAACTGGGTTTTAAATTTGGATTGCATAGAGTAAGTATATGTATTATTAATAATAAAATACACTGAGTATTTATTTGAGATGTATAGATTTTTTGTTCTGCATATTTGTTGCAAAAAGTAGTTATTATGTATAATGTGGTGGATGGTGGATGTACGCACAAAGTGTGTATTAAATATGGGTTGTATAATTGTATTAGAGTAGTATAGCGTGAGAGTTTTACAATGGTTATTATGACATAATATTTTAGAGTTAGTTAAGAAACAATATTTTATAATGTAACAAAAAATACTGAGAGATAGAAGAATTGCAAGGCTAAGTCATTGTACATTAAATTTACTAAGATCCTTATCTTTGACTATCAATTTAGACGGCTCACCTTTTTTACCGCGAATATAAACCTAGCCATACGATGTCCAGCAGGCTGCAATCTTATGAGTTTTAACATATTGACGAGCCATGAAAAATAGGTGCCTTCCAGAAGTGGTCAGAGATTCCGATATATAAATAGGCTTTGGTTCACCACATAACTTCAAGTGAGTCGAGTTTAGCTTTTCTTTATTATTTTTGTTAAAAGTTTTCGATCCCTTTATAATTTGCTCTTTTATTGCGGTCGATCCTAATTCCACAATAATAGCGCTTGATTTATTAGTGGATTTTTTAGCACGATATACGTTTCGAAAATGGATGGAGAACGTTTGTATTGGAGTGTGAGATTTTTTTTAAAGATAATAACTTGAAAATTGAAGTTGTATCTACTCTTCATAAATAAATAAAGCCGTGTTTCAGAGCATTTTGATTTTACAACTTTAAGAAGGGGAACATTAAGGATGAAAGTTTTTATGGAAATGATTTAAATTAAACTTTAAATATAGAATTATTTAGTTTATAAATTATTAATGATAATTATTTATTTTTCGTCTATAACATGCAAAGCAACTAGTATGTGAATAAAATATAACGATTATTTTCGCGCAAATACAATATGAAGCCGTGAGTCACGCTTGTGGCACACTGGCAACAAATGTCCACACAATTTCTACCCGTAGATACACACTGGCCACACAATTTCTACCCGTAGATACACCTTGGCAACTTTGGCTTTGCACTTTGGTTGCCAAGCATCTATTCTAAAAGATCTCATTTTAGATGATTTTAAATCTTGAATTTAAGAGAAGCGGTACATTTTTAGTCCGGAAGTCTATTTTTCGTCATTAGCCATACACCAAGCACGATAAACTTTAAAGTGAGGGGGAAAACATGGAATTTGTTAAAGGAATAGCGAGTTTGAATGCTTCTTGGATTGATGACCTTCTTGGTGGGTTAAGTCCTCCATGAATGGTAGCCCAATTTCGATAAGTAGTACCTATAGGTATATTATCAGTCCTATTAATAGCTTACTTATAGATTGATAACGTAATATAGCTATCTTTGCTCGTCTTTACGAGTATTATAAATGTAAAAGTGAGTTCGTCTGTTTGTTACGCTTTCACGCTGCAACTATTGAACCAATCATCATAAAATTTTGCATAGCTTTGTTCTGAAGCTCAGAAAAGCACATAGGCCTTTTAAGAGCATTTCATCCCGGTAAAACTATGGTGCCTCCCGGATAGCTCTTTTTACATAGTGATAATTAATAGGCAGTAGAATGATGTATATAAATATACATAAGCCCACGCGGACGGAGTCGCGTGCAGAATCTAGTATTTTTTAAATAGGTATGTTTCATATAAATTATTGTCCTCATAATTACATTGACAAATGATGGTAATGATGATATTTTAGGTTATTAGAGCAATGGAGGCCGAAAACCCTTGTTATAACTTTTAACATCCGCTAATGAACAAAGGGCCTTAGCTGAGCCGCAGCATACCGAGTAAATCTACGACTGAGCTAAGTGGAAAAGAAAAATGCATCGTCTTACCGGCTGTATTATCTACAATACCGTCGGTTCATCTGGGGAAGTATCACCCTCCCGAAGAATATCGGCGTGAGATAACGTTAAGCATTCATACTTTGTGTTGCAGTCATTGAGAGAGAGCACCGGACTTTTAAATTCTCTTATCATACTTCAGAATATACCATTCTATGGCATATTAATTATCTATAACATGAAAATAGCTATCCCAACCCTTAATTTTGCCAGGACGAAGAGTAGCCTATTTTTTTTTTGTGGGTGATTGTAGCCTACCACTGAAGGAATGTAATATGGTCTCGCCAATAAAGACGGAGAGACGGCACACGGCGTTTTTATTCAGTGGGTGAGAGCCCCACACTACCCTGTTCGTTGCCCCGAACGAACACCCCGTGGTGTGCGGTTAGGGATTATTTATCCCGCCTAAACAAAAAAAAAACAAGTTGAAGTACCCTGTGTCCTTTTCTGGGCTCCAGACTATATATATTTAATGATGATTAGTTCAGTAGCTATGGCGTGAAAGCGTAACAAAAAAATTAACAAACAAACTTACTATCGCATTTAGAATATGAGTAAGGATTCCTCTCCCTCCCCGCACCCGTTCTCTATTATCCTTTCTCTCTTTCATATTTATTTTACTCTCCTGCTGTCACTTTCCTTGGCATTGGCAACGCGCATTTGATGCCGCATGTGTATATGTTACTGTAAAAGCCCGAATATCGGTTAATCTTAGGTTAGGTTATACTGGAAAATCTCAGGATTTACCGTAGTTCGGGCTTTTACAGTAACATATATAAACAAATTTTATAGTATTTAAAAAAAGTCCTCTTCCTCTCGCTTATAGTGTTGTACTTTGAAGTCTTAATGGGACACCACATGGTCATATTTATAAACCAAACTTCCTATATTTGAAGAGATCAGAATTAAAACATACCGTAATTTCCTGTAGAACTTAATAAGAGGCGACTCTAAGGCGGTGTACTTGGCTTTGTTCCAGATTGCATGTTACTGACGTATTCAACCCCTAGGCGTCACGGTCAGTGACCACAAAACTAACGAGGCAATCCATTTATGTCTCCACTAAATATCACGTCATGCAGCGTAACACAATTTTATTAATCCATGTAATTGTAAGAGTTATATAAGAGTTTCAAGATAATGAAGCCAAAGTGTGTCAGCGTGGACCGTTGTGAAACAAGCTTGGGAAACTAGTACCAGCAGCTTTGTGCTAATCGTGCGCTATTGACATGCTAATGTAATCTATAATATCTATAGTAATAAATGGAGAGCCGGTTTTTTTGTTTGATTATACTGCAAAAACTACTGAACCGATAGGAATAATACTTATAGCGTAAGATGCAGCGTATTTCAGAGAAATTTTTAGTATATATTATTATGTTGGTGATTACTTATCCGGAACCTATATTTTTTATGGGAAACATCTAATGCGGACGGAGGGTAAAACCGGCTGTTAGCGTGGCGACGCTTATACCTAATAATAGGAATCCTACCCGAAATTGATTTTTCATCGACAATACTATGACGCGAGCGAAGCCGTGGGGAATGTACTAGTAATTTAATATAAGAAAGGAAAGCCTTTAATAATTTCTGTTCTTAAATGTTTTTTTTTATTGCTATTAAGTACATGAACATTTTTAAAATACTGTTGCTATAGTTAACACTAATATAGTGATTAATAGTTTATATAAGTTCTTTTTTGTGTCTGTAAATAGACATTCCCGATATAGTAGCGGGATACAACGTATACCTACCACTTTTTAAGTCTAACTATTAACTGTTGTTATTTAAATTCGTAATACCACGGGATTTGTCGCAAAAATATCTATAATTCGATTGAATCTATAAGTAAAGTGAACATAGACAAATTTACTATGAGCAGGGTTCTAACATCGTCCTTTCCAATCCGGGGAAGTGGTCTGGATCGCTAAGTTACCGCAACACAATGGTGACACCCAATGTCCACTTCACATTTATTTTTAGATGTCTTGAAGACATGGGGTACCTATCAGATGTTACTTGTTTTATGTGCATACACTTTTATTCTGATCTAGGAAGCCTAATTATTACAATCAAGATTCATACAGGCGTGATGCTATGATTTTTTGTTTTTTTTTTAAGATTCATACTAAATGATGGCAGAATTTAAATATTATAAGTTTATTTAGATATTTTTTTTATTATCCTGCTCGTGACTGTTATTTTCGATTTCACATTTTTCACTTTGTGTTTAATTATAAGTTTATTTTATAATATAAACATTATACCTAATGTTTAAAGCTTGAATGTTCGAGGTAAAGTCCTAAACTATTCATTAGCTTTTTTAAAATTCTCTCATAAAAGGTATCTTCTGCGCGGATATGCTATATATACCTAATACCAATATGAATAATTCAAATCACCCGTGTATTTAATTTTATAGTGCCGTTCAACACTTTAGCTTTCTTATATTATACTAGGTGATACCCGTGACTTAAACCGCGCTACTTATTATATTAACAGAATACATTTTTAGGTAAAGGCATCTAAATAATAAAATTTTGAATAATTAATTGGAATCTATCCAGTAGTTTTTCCGTAAGGCATAACCAACGGCAGAACTTTATCATTTTCTTTATATCCTATAACTATTATAAAGCTGTAACAGAGCTGTGTAAAAATGCCTGTATTAGGCTATATAGGCGTGTCTGAACGAAAACAATTTTTTTAGATATTTTGTCTGTTTGTCGGCTTGTCTGTTTCTACGTTCGCGCATAAACTACTGAACGGATTATCATGCAACTTTTTTTTATTTGATAGCTCTTGATAAGACTTAAAAACTGGTAAGTATCCTGCTCGTGACTGTTATTTTCGATTTCAGATTTTCACACTTTGTATTGATTTATATGGCTAAGCATGTGAAATGCTAAAAAAAAAAAATATTTATAGGGCTGTGTGATTATTTGGTAAAAATCTTAATTGTAAAATTAAGTTTACCTGGTCGGTATAATGTATGAAAATACTTCCGACAGATGGCGCAGGCGTCACCCAAGACTAAGTATGAATGTGTTATCGAAATTAGCAGTCAAGAGCAGTTATCACGATGGCTGAATTGGTAAAGCATCTGGACGGCATCCAGGAAATGCAGGTTCATATCCTGCTCATGACTGTTATTTTCGATTTCACATTTTCACACTTTGTATTAACTGGTATACCTACATTTTATCCCGCTACTGTGTCGGCAACCGGAGATATAACCCAAAAACTAGCTAAGAGCTGTGGCGGAGCCGCGGGTAAAAGCTAGTATCTAATATATTTTATGTATAGATGGACGTGGATGAACATGATGCTTTAAAAACAAAAAAGAAGTGTAAGTCAACATTTTAGCTACAATTAACGTAATGATAAAATTATGCGTAAGTGTTGTAGCGTAATTGCGCTACAAAACCTATGAATGGACCAAATAGACGCCATCACAAGGACCATTAAGTTGTTTCTTCTTCTTGTTCATGGAAAATTATGTACCATTATAAATATGTATAATGTTACTATTATATAACATCATATACCTATCTCCATCGCAATCATTTGTTTTTGATTTCTATTCCGGAGTAAAATCCTGTCGTTGGAACCTTAAAGACAAACAACTGACGGATGAAAAGGCAGCGGCGGCGGTCCTATCGCACAAGGCGATCTCTTCTGGACAACCATTGGATGGAAACGAAAGGAAAAATAGTTTTAGAAATAATAATACTTTATGGCGTACAGAATAATATATATGATATTATACTAATTAGGTTGTAATAAATACTTACCTTATATACATATAATACACATCATGATAAATAAATAATGTAGCATTACCTTAAAAATAAAATTTATTTGGTAAGGGAATGTTTCTTGACTAAGCTTTTAAATAAGAGGCAATGTATTCCACAATCGGACAGCTTGAACTGAAAATGACATATCTAGGAATTTTGTTGAATGCACAGGCATTCTTAGTGTTAAGTTAATTTTCACTTTGAGAAGAGACCTGAGCCCGACTATGGTACAGTAATTGATACTGAAACTAATACAATTAAATCATTAAAACTCGCGGTGAAAAACAACCGCAGAGATGCGATTTGTATTCTAATTATTAAAAAATATATATAACTATAATGTTATTATTCTCTGCTAATTTACTTCGTTCTTAAAAAAAACATAACAAAGTTTGTTGTTAACGATTCGTTGATTTAGTGATGACCATGATCCAAATTAATGAATTAACTAAAAAGTATTACTTAGTACATTAAAAAAAAAAAGACGGATATTTTCAAAGCAAACGATTTTCTTAGGTTTTATTGAACTCATTTTGCGTAATATCAGTTATTTTCTGTGTAATCGCTGCTGTGCCCAGGGTCTGTGTAAGATAACGTTATTTTTGACTTTAATTACAATAAAAAAGTATCGATATAGGTACGTGCTGATTTTTGTGTATGTTTTCAGGATAATATTTTGCAGATTGGCAGACTCCACAATTCATTGAAGCTAAGCCTAAAAAGAGTAGCAATTCGTCTCATGAGTTTTATTATAATCTTGTAATCTAGGCCACCAAATTGAATTATGACGGAAACACTGAACTGAAAAAGACTTGTGAAAGATACTTTTGTTAGGTTATGTATCCAGTAAGTTGTGACAAGAGGGCTAAGTCAAACAATGTGATGATTCAAGAATTCATTACAAAATTTTTTCTCAACGATTTTAAAATATAGGTGAAACACGTTTCCTCAAACGCAGATATCGTGACTGAACAGCAAAGGTGCAATCACGATTGCAACATACCAGTAATATAGTCACGCAGGATGTTGGGACATATAATATGTCATCGTTTTTTAATTTGCTATGTTATTTAATTGTTAAATTGGATATTAGGTAGTTATGACAATTCAGACTTGATTATTTGCTAAAATGCGAAATATTTGGCAAATGTTTGCAAAGAAATAATTTTATTTGGGTGTAGGTAATACTTAATTATTTTTCTCATTTGGTAATATTTATCTTTTTACGATAAATCCAGCTCATATTTATGTATAAATCCAGCTCAGATGAATAATTTTAACAATGAAAATAAAGGTTAGTGTTGTTATTAAAGTTTATAATTGCAATCGCTTTGCTATTATCTAAAAGATGAAAATCGCATTGGCATAGAGATGTTACATTATTCATAGAGATGTCACAACATTATCATTTTTGTTCTAAACCACAAAATAAAAAAAATATAAAAAGGCTTACGTCTGTATCCACGAAACTTTTAAAACAATATAAAAACTCACTTGTCAAAAATTTCCCGCTAAAAAACTATCCCGGCAAACTTAGGGCACGTTCAAAATGCACAGAGCGCGAGTAAGCACTGATAGTGAATGGTCGTTCTCCTCAAAACTTGTTATTATGTTCGCAGTCGATGGTCATTGCGCTCTACCACCGTGATACTCTTTGATTTTCAGTGAAACATTCACTTACAAAATTTTCAAAATTTACTTTAGGTGATTAACATTATCTTTTATGAAACCTCTTTAATCGGGTACTTATTTAAACAGATTTGTATGAGGCATGCAATAAATATTAATATTATTATAGTCATTACGATATTTTCTTAAAATCAAAAGGGTGACCTAATCTGCATGACAACATGGAGATTAGTGGCTTTGGCTGATTATCGTGGAAATCTGCATTAATTAAATTTAATCGCAACTTTTATTTACTATATTATATAATTTGCAAACCTACACGAAAATTAGATGAACTTGCCTGAAAATGGCATCATATAAAATAAAAATGACAAGGCCTCTTACTCTGACATGAGCCCGGTGGCGATAGTGGGACAGTAGTGTATTGAAATATTTTATTCTGGTTATACCATACAGGATAAAATATTACGGAGGGTACTTATCTTTGTTCTATAACACTTATTTATCTGTATAAATAGTCTCCTACTCAGAACAGATTGTATAATGAGGTCTCAGAAATGCTTAAAAAGTTATGAATTACGCGAAATAGGTAAGGAAGTCACAGTTATCAAGAATATTTTGAACCTCAGCCGAGACTCATTTATTTATGCGATTGTTGCATAAACTAAAAAACCATAATCGATTTAGGTCAACTGATTTCATCCGAAATTAGAGGCGAAATACATGCGAATGCGACTGTAGTGTTTCGTGACAACATCTTAATGTGACCGCTGTTACATTACCTAATTTCAGATTAGTGGCAAAATGTTGAGCTAACCATTAAGTATTTTGATATTTTTAATATAGTTTTCAAGCATTTGACATGCTTCACAAAAAAAACAGCCACGAGCTGGATTTGAATCTGTTTCTCCTGAAATGACGTCCCAGATGCTTTGTCAAATCAGCCATCGTGACAGTTGCTCGGGATAGCGAATTTCGATAACACATTACATTTTTTACTTTTCAATGTATTGGGTTGCTGGACTCCTGCGCCATATGTCAGATGTATTTGCATATATTATTACGACTGAGTAAGCTTATGGCCGAGTGGGGCCGGCTTTAGAATTGTCCCACCCCTCTCCACCCATGGGAGTCGTAAGAGCCGACTGAGGGAATACCGGGGGAGTGGGCAGCAGCACTCCTTAGAGTATTACGGCAATAACCTCCAAAAAAATGCGCACCCAACATAAAACGGCCCCCAATCACGGCAGCTCCGCTATTCCATGGCCTAACGGTAGCGGGCCCGGTAACGGCGGAGCAGGGGTTGTGAAGAATCTCCGGTCGCGGCAAGGCTACCAAAAATAATGACCTCTGGCCCTGGTAACGCATAACGTTCGAACACTTCGGACCGACGAGAGAATCACCGAGCTGGAAGAGGAATTGAGCAAGATCCACTGGGACATTATAGGGTTGTCAGAAGTCCGAAGAGAGGGAGAGGGCACCACAATTTTCCAGTCTGGGAACTTGCTCTTCCACCGGGAGGGCGACCACCAGTCCCAAGGGCGTGTCGGGTTTATCTTTCGCAGGTCTCTCGTAGGCAACGTGGAGAGGATTGAAAGTGTGTCGAGTAGGGTAGCGTACCTTATACTCAGAATAACCAACCGGTATTCGTTGAAGGTCATACAGGTTTACGCACCGACCTCGACACACTCCGATGACGAGGTGGAGGCCCTATATGAGGATATCTCGAAGGCCATCCACTTGTCTAAAACCTATTTCACGGTGGTTATGGGAGACTTTAACGCGACACTGGGCATAAGGACAGACGATGAGCTGAAGGTGGGGCACTAAGGATTTGGGCAGAGGAACCACAGGGGCCAGATGCTGGCTGATTTTCTGGAGAAGGAAGGCCTCTTTATGATGAATTCCTTCTTCAGGAAGCAGCCCCAGCGAAAATGGACCTGGATTAGCCCTGATGGTTCAGTGAAAAACGAGATTGACTTCATCCTGTCGGACAAACGACACATATTCAATGATGTCTCAGTGATCAGCAGGATTAAAACTGGGAGTGATCACCGACTAGTCAGGGGCATCTTGAATATTAGAACAAAAGTCGAGAGGTCGCACTTGATGAAGTCTACGCTCCGACCAACACCTGCCCAATACCAGAACCCCGAGAGCTTTCAGCTCGAACTACAAAATCGCTTCCAATGTCTAGATGAGTGTGAATCAGCGAGCGATATGAACAGCAGGTTCGTGCAAACTGTCCACGCGGTCGGGTCGACTTACTTCAAGGCTCGTCGCGTCAGTAGAACCCGTAAACTCTCGGACCATACATGGAGAGGAGAGGAGAAAGAGGGAACTCATGGAGAGGAGAAAAGAAATGATAGTCCAGTCCTCAGCCGATTGGTCCTGCCTAAGGCGGTTAAACAGACAGATTTCCAAGGCTGTGCGGCACGATATTCGCCAATTTAATACTACCCGTATTAAAGAGGCGATAGAGCGGAACCAAGGCTTGAAAGTGTTCGCAAGAGATCTGTCTGTTGGCCAAAGTCAGTTGACTAAACTGAGGACCAACAACGGCACTGTCATTTCTTCTCGAGATGAGATCTTGGGAGAGGTCCAATAGTTCTATGGGCAGTTGTACAGATCCCAGAGCCCTGCTGTTGGCTTGGTCCAAGACCCCAGATCCAAGCTAACTCGGCACTTTACCGAAGATATCCCGGACGTCAGCCTATACGAGATCATAATGGCTCCCAAACAACTAAAGAACGGAAAGACACCGACCCAGGACACCGGGAGACGACGGAATCACTCGCTCTTGAGCCACGTCTATAAATTGTTTTCGAGGGTCATTACAAATCGACTCACGCGCAGGCTTGACGACTTCCAGCCTCTCGAACAAGCCGGTTTCCGAAAAGGCTATAGTACCATAGACCACATCCACACGCTACGCCAGATTATACAGAAAACCGAGGAATACAATCGGCCTCTGTGTCTGGCGTTTGTGGACTATGAGAAAGCCTTTGATTCGATCGAAACTTGGGCGGTGCTGCAGTCCCTTCAGCGGTGCCAAATTGACAATCGGTACATCGAAGTGCTGAAGTGCTTGTATAGAAACGCCACCATGTCAGTCCGTGTTCAGGATAGGAGTACGAAACCGATCCAACTGCAGAGAGGTGTTAGACAGCGTGACGTTATGTCCCCGAAACTCTTCACCGCTGCATTGGAAGGTGTCTTCAAGCTCTTGGACTGGACCGGATTCGGCATCAACATCAATGGCGAATACATCACTCACCTTCGATATGCCGACGACATCGTAGTCATGGCAGAATCGCTGGAGGACCTTGGCACCATGCTCGATGATCTCAGCAGGGTTTCCCGACTAGTGGGTTTCAAAATGAACATGGACAAGACGAAAGTCATGTCTAATGTCCATGTCATTTCAGCACCGGTTCTAGTCGGGAGTGTGCTTCTCGAAGTTGTCGACCATTATGTCTACCTGGGACAAACAGTCCAGTTAGGTAGGCACAACTTCGAGAAAGAGGTCAATCGACGAATCCAACTCGGCTGGGCAGCGTTCGGGAAGCTAAGGAAGATCTTCTCATCCAATATTCCGCAGTGTCTGAAAACGAAGGTCTATGACCAGCGTGTGTTACCAGTGATGACATACGGAACAGAGACGTGGTCTCTGAATGTTGGCCTCATATCAAGGCTCAAAGTCGCTCAGCGGGCTATGGAGCGGGCTATGCTTGGTATTTCCCTACGTGATCGAATCCGTAATACGGAGATCCGTAGGAGAACGAGAGTGACCGACATAGCCCGCCGGGTTGCAATGCTGTAGTGGCAATGGGCGGGCCACATCGCTCGACGAACCGATAACCGTTGGGAACGAAAGGTTGTCGAGTGGCGACCACGTATCGGATGGCGCAGCGTAGGACGGCCCCCACCAGATGGACCGACGATCTGGTCAAAGCTGCGGGGAGCCGTTGGATGCGGTCGGCACAGGACCGCTCGTTGTGGCGTTCTCTTGGGGAGGCCTATGTCCAGCAGTGGACGTTGAAAGGCTGATGGATGGATGGATGGAGTAAACTTAATTACTGCGTGTGCCACACAACACATTGTCACACAAGATATTAAGAAGGAATGTGGTATCGAAATTCACAGTCCCGAGCTAATGTTATCAATTACATTCACTTATTTAAATAAAATAAGTATGGCATTCCCAGAATATTATTTTATTTTTATTGAAAATTAAATCTATGTTTATTGTCAGCATTACTTTAATTCCTTACATTACATAGATTGTTGCTAGTACTGGCCTGATACCAAGTCATCAATTTCATATCTTTCTAGTCTTATCCCAAATATTGTCGGTTCGGCTTTCGATTTTTTCCTATTTACACGGAGCGAATGCATCCACATCAAATATATACAAAAACATATTCCATACAAAATGAATATATTATATGAGAAAATTAATTTTCTTTATATATTTTTTTTTCCTGTAGGTTTCCCTTATTTTATTAGTTATTCTGATATTTCGGGCGGAGACAAATTCAGCAAATCAAAGTTCATAAAAATTGGTCCAGCCGTTCTTGAGTTATAAATGGTGTATTTAATCCGCCTTTATTTTATAAATACACAAGATTCTGAAACTTTAACTTCTACCAAGACGTTAAAGGAACTGCTCAAAGTGCCTTCCTAAGGGTGGAGGAGTTCAGCTGTTAATAATCCTATTTATAGTAGTGTAGAGAAATTTTTCACCAACTTGACGCCGACTGGGCGAAAGTTGCTTCACTTTGTCGATCACTCGAACAACAAGTATAATCAAATTCATATTATTTATGCGTTAATATATTCATCTAAACCTTTATAAATATATATATGTAACAGACCTTGGCAATGGTGATCGATCTATTATTCATGATAATGACATTGGGTTTTAAATCTAAGGGTTAAATATATTTAAAACGTTAACGAAATACCCTTCAAAAAATAAAAAAAAATCATGACCCATTAACGAATTAACCTAAATTACTCTTTTAAAAATAGAATAAGGTAAGCAATAATGTTTTTTTCCTTTGTTATAGAATAACGAAACTATCAGAATCATAACCTTTTACTGTGTATTAGAAAGGCAGGTATCAAAAGTATTGAGACAGTGCGACGCATATTATAATCGCAGGCTGACGATGACGCGGCCGACTGGTTGTGTTACCACACAGTTATGTCATGCTAAAGGAACCATTGACCCACAATATGGTGTTTTATGAACTTTTGTGTTGACATAAGTACATTTTATTTTGACACATAGATTGCTCTAGGTATGTAATTTTATTCGCAAATGAATTTGTGGATTTGTAATATTTTGGTAATACTATTATATTATAAAATAAATGAACAAAATATATCGCTACATCACTAATCACAGACGTCGTGACATGACTATCTTGTATTGACTTGTGGCGATGCTGATAATTCCGCCAATGACAATGTTCTCTTGATTATTTTGCTAAATTTGTGATGGTCAGAACTCAGTAGGTATTTTCTAATATAACGATTGGAAAGCTTTGTGAAGGGAAATAAAATAATAAATTTAGAGATAAGTCTGAAATCTGTTGAGTTACTTAAAGAAGAAAAAAAAAATCATATAAGTATATGTTGATTAGATAAGTAATTATTATTATCATAGTTTAATATTGTTACAAAATATTGATCTTCTCGCGGGTATTTTCCTCTGACATATAAACGTGGAAGCAAAATTAAACAAGACTACATTTATGAGTCCCATCATATCCATTACACACTACATAAGTAACAAAAAAATTGCAAATTGATTGACATTATAATTATTCCTCCTTATAAATAGTACCTATATTCCGAATTTTACAATGTATAACCTTTTTTTTTGTTAAGGCAGGAATAAATGTTCTTATCCGCACACCGCGTCGTTCGGGGCAACGAACAGGGTAGTGTGGGGCCTTCACCCACTAAATAAACCCGCCGTGTGCCGTCTCTCCGCCTTTATTGACGGGCCACTGGAACTATGTTACATTACTTCAGTGACGATGTATAACCTGGGTTAGATGGTTATAGCTTAACAGCTATAGTCTAGCGTTAAAATGAAAAGACAATAATATAGCATAGAGTTCTATCCGCAGAACAAAAACTAAAAAATATGTAAGTAAGAGATGATACATTTCGAGGTTCCCTACTTTTTTAAAGAAAAAAACACAGAAAATTCTAATTTAATGGAGAATGTTTATTATCATTTGAAAGAACATTCTTTGGCATTTATTTTTTGGCGATTATGTCTATCAAATGTTAGCCGTTGCTACGTCGCAGATGGTCCATCCGTTGAGTCCAATTTTCGATGACTCGTTCGAGCATTTCGACTGGTAACAACAAAGTAATGAGGCCCATTTCTGGCTCAATGGATATGTAAACAAACAAAATTGCCGCATTTGGGACGAAGAGCAACCTGAAGAGATTCAAGAACTGCCACTTCATCCAGAAAAAACAACGGTTTGGTGTGGTTTGTGGGCCGTTGGAATCATCGGTCCATATTTCTTTAAAAATGATGCCGGTGCGAACGTAACCGTCAATGGCAACCGTTATCGTGCCATGATAACCGACTATTTTATGCCTGAAATTGAAGCTCGTGATCTCGGCGACATTTGGTTTCAGCAAGACGGTGCCACTTTCCACACATCGCATCAATTAATGGATTTATTGAGAGAACATTTCGGTGAGCACATAATTTCACGTTTTGGGCCGGTCGATTGGTCACCAAGATCGTGTGATATTACACCGTTAGACTTTTTCCTGTGGGGATATGTAAAGTCTAAAGTTTATGCGGACAAACCCGCTTCGATTCAGGCCTTGGAGGAAAACATCACGCGTGTCATTCGCCAGTTACCAGTCGAAATGTTTGAACGAGTCATCGAAAATTGGACTCAACGGATGGACCATCTGCGACGTAGCAACGGCCAACATTTGATAGACATAATCTTCAAAAAATAAATGCCAAAGAATGTTTCTTCAAATGATAATAAACATTCTCCATTAATTTTGAATTTTCCTGTTTTTTTCTTTAAAAAAGTTGGGAGCCTCTAAATGGATCACTTCTTATATAATTGTTTACAAACTATCACTACTTGGTAGAAGAAAGCATATTGAAAAAACCTGCATGCCTGAGATTTTTCTCGATGGCTTGTGAAATCTTTCAACCCACTGGGCTTGTGGTGAACAACAGCCTGTTTCTCTTTTACTCTTGATAAGACATCCGTGCTCAATACTGTGACAGTATTAGATTGAAAAAATAATAATCTGTTCAACCTTCATTACGATAATAGGCTGAGAGGTGCTATTGAATGAGCAGACGGGGAGAATACTGCATAACACGCTTTACCGGCCGGTAACGAGTGACGACACACGACGCAGTCAACGACACCAAATGAAAGAAATTCTCTTAGCAGGCCAAGGTTATACAGAAAAGTGCGGGTAAAAGTTGCTTAAATGTATTCTTGTCTATCCAGACGCTGAAGTGTATGTCATAACTTTTGTATAAGATAGTTAAATCTTTCTTTGGAGAAACATTTACCCACCTGCAAAATTTATCCAACCACCACCTGCAAGCGTTCTCTTGAGGATTCCAAATACTTGCTTTTGTTTCTGTCAGATAAATACCTAGGTATATCTAAACATTGATGACATAAACACTTCATCAATAATATATATAATACGGTTTATACAGAATATTATACATAGAGTTATAAAAAACAAAGTCGAGTTAGTTACACGATTTATAACTCGAGAACGGCTGGACCGATTCTTATGATCTTCGATTTGATGGATTTGTAGCACCCGGAATTGCAGAATAACAATGAAAAAAGTGAATTAGATTCTCTTTGTTATTTATAAGTAATAACAAAGAGTAAGATTAACTGCCTCTGTGGTACAGCGGTAGCGTCAGCGACTGTCAGCATCTCTGGTACGAACCCGTGTCGTGTTATTATATTAAGCTTTTTCGTAAAAATTAAATTTCTTAGTAACAGCCCAAAATTTGGAATGTGCCCGGTAGTCAGCAATAGGCTCGCCCCCTATTACGTGGGACTTAAACATAGTTGACGAATCGTGGGTGTGTAATAAACCTCTGACTACTCCTTCGGGGATACAGGTGTGAGACTATGTTTTTTTGTAATTAGTTAGCACATTACATTTAAAGGATTTTCAGTACTTGTCAGGTAGCTTGTAAAAACAAACCAATATTTTAATAAATAAATATTTAATAACAATAAACTATGAATTCATTAACATAATATATTCAGAGGCAATATAATAATTTATTTATTTATTAATTACATCCCCTGTTATAAGAAAGAATAGAGTTATGCCAATTAAAACAATCAGATAGTGTTCCCGTGACGTCATGATTTCTCTTTCTTCTTTCTGGGCAGTATTCGATGTATTTTTGCAGGTCATCCTGAAACTGATTTCAGAAACATTACTGAAAAAAATCATGATTAAATCTCTTCTAGTATAAACATTGACCGACGACCAATAGCAAAATTGAAATAATCCGACTTTTTTCAGTTTAAAAAAGGAGTAATAATTTAGCATAAAATTGTAAATAATACTAGACTCTGAGCCCGTACAATTTAACTCACTAAATCGTATCGACATCGTATCGTGTCGCTAGTGATTGGTAGAGAAACCGACACGTGATGTCGCCATAATCCCTTGGGCAGTCACGGTGATCTCTCAACAAATCACAATGACATGATATGTCGATACGATTCAGTGAGATACATTCTAACCCCCTGAAGATATATCTCAGTAAAATCTTTTAGGTACATGGATGCAATTGCATTTCGGGATTTAACATCTCTGGTCTATTAAGTATCTTGTTTCTTAGAGGGATTTCAAAAACAATGGATATAGAATAATTAGGAATTTTCTCACCTCAACACATTTTCAGAAGAGCAGTAGATATTCTGGGCCAATCTCAGCATTATGTATTTCCTGTAAAATAGTCAAATTATATATTTATACACCAATGCATGCCTTAACTCAGTACTCTAAAAGAGAACTATACTAGGAACAATCGTGCATAGTTCTACAAATATATGCGCCTTTGTTAACACGTATACGCAATTATAGAATAGAGAAGGGGCGCATAATAGAAAACTAAAGTGTGTGTATGTAAGTAGCCTATGCAATGTAAATTATAATACATTACATAATTCGAAATTTTAATGAGAACATGTATTAAAGTGCGGTGAACAATATAATTTGTGATATTGGACGCAAATAGAGAATTTTGATAAAATAATATTATAATATACTAGATTCTGTCTGTGTCCGAGGGGATTTCATAATATAAATAAAAAATAAATACAAACATGTAGCATGCAATGCATGCAACATGCAACAAAAAAATATGTAGGTAACATGTTTTTATATAAACATGATACATTATTTTTTATTATTATTATTATTATTACTAATTTCTTCTTTTTTCACAATTTCATGCATTGTCATCCACTTCTGAGCTATGATCCAAAATTCAAGTAACTAGCTCATCGGGAAGTTGTTTAAAATCAGTTACAAAATTCCACCCGGACAGACATACAAAAAAGCGAGTTAATACGAGTACATGGTAAAAATGTTACTCGTTTTTTATTTGATTAGTTAGCACATTAATTAGTTCTAGGGACTAAAGATTTTTCTGGAATAAAAGTGGTCTAAGTCCTTTTGCGGGTTCGAACCTTTACGTATGCAAAATTTTATTGATTGAATTAGTAGATGTGGCGTGATAGCGCATTAAACAACCAAACCCAGACTCGCATTTATAAGTTCTAACTAGACCCACACGGTCTAAAAATGTACAACTTCTCTTAAATTTGAGATTTTAAATTGTCTAAAAAGAGGATGTGGTTTTTTTTTTAAAATATTAAAGTTTAGTAAAACAATTTGTATAACGTTATCAGCCTGTCTGTTCTGTTTCTGATTATGCAAGTGATTAATGTCACTTCCATAGGGATACGTCCAGCAGTGTAGGGCGAAGAGTCGATGTATGGATGATGAAGTTATATCAATCGTGTTGTAAGTTCTATTTCACACATATTGCAATATTTTGAAGTCTATCGTATCAATATGTTAATAGTAACTATTAATCTATTACGAAAAACTGAAAATGTTTGTTAATTTGCAATCATTTCTGATTAAACACAAAGTGAAAAAATCCACATCCTCTTTTTTTATGTTGCTAAGCATGTCAAATGCTAAAAATATATATAAAAATGTCTAAATATCATTTCTGATTTCTAAGTTTTCTCTATATAAAACGTACCCACAAAAATGCCTATTGTAGTTTCGACTTTAAAAAAGGAGGTCAGTGTGTGGTCCGGTATCTATGTCACTACTCATGAGTTTGGCCTTGAGATTTACAAGTCATTGTAACGTTATCGTAGGCTTAATTTTGTAAGATACAATTATGCAATTGCCAGCCATTAGCTCATTTATAAAACATGTTTTAGTACCTCATTAAAATAAAATAAAAAATTAATTGAAAACAATTTTTGTAGAGATAGAAGTAGAGTAAATTATTTATATTGCGAAGTCACACGCATACGAAGTACGGGTACAATCTTTATATCTCTATCTATACAAACTTTTTAGGTAATATCTCAGGTTTCCGATATAGTAGCGAGATAAAATATATACTGTTAAGTCTAATCAAGAGCTATCAAAACAAAACAAGTTGCATTAAAATCCGTTCAGTAGTTTTTGCGTGATGCGCGAACAGACAAACAGACACACAAAAAATCTAAAAAATATCGTTTTGCGTTTAGAAGCGCCTATATAGCCCTTGCACAAACATTTTTTCTCAAATATCTTAAATGTACAGACACAGCTCTGTTACAGCTTTATAATAGTATAGATAAATAAAATTGAAGTATGTGTTTTTATTGTTTAAATAACAGCTTTTCGTTAAATGCATATAAAAGTTTATACGTTACCTAATTAACCTACCTATATCAAAATATTTGAGTCTTAATCTTCCAATAAAAAAATATTAGGACGAGATTTGCAGTGTCAGATAGGTGATGTTATAAGGAGAAACTACTTTTATTTTAGCTTTATTTCAAAACTAGCAGATGCCCGCGACTTCGTCAGCAATACTTTTATTAGGTTTTATATTCTATCCTCTTTTTTACGCCCTTGGGATTCGATTGTAAATAATTGAAACACATGATTACAAGATAAATTAAATTAATCCATCCATCCATCCATCAGCCTTCCAACGTCCACTGCTGGACATAGGCCTCCCCAAGAGAACGCAACAACGAACAGTCCTGTGCCAACCGCATCCAATGGCTCCCCGCAGCTTTGACCAGATCGTCGGTCCATCTGGTGGGGGGCCGTCCTACGCTGCGCCGTCCGATACGTGGTCGCCACTCGAGAACCTTTCTTCCCCAACGGTTGTCGGTTCGTCGAGCGATGTGGCCTGCCCATTGCCACTTCAGCATGGCAACCCGGCGGGCTATGTCGGTCACTCTCGTTCTCCACTCTCGTACGGATCTCCGTATTACGGATACGATTACGTAGGGAAATACCAAGCATAGCCCGCTCCATGGCCCGCTGAGCGACTTTGAGCCTTGAGACGAGGCCAAAATTCAGAGACCACGTCTCTGTTCCATATGTCATCACTGGTAACACACACTGGTCGTAGACCTTCGTTTTCAGACACTGCGGAATATTGGAAGAGAAGATCTTCCTCAGCTTCCCGAACGCTGCCCAGCCGAGTTGGATTCGTCGATTGACCTCTTTCTCGAAGTTGTGCCTACCTAACTGGACTGTTTGTCCTAGGTAGATAGTGGTCGACAACTTCGAGAAGCGCACTCCCAACTAGGACCGGTGCTGAAATGACATGGACATTAGACATGACTTTCGTCTTGTCCGTGTTCATTTTGAGACCCACTAGTCGAGAAACCCTGCTGAGATCATTGAGCATGGTGCCAAGGTCTTCCATCGATTGTGTTATGACTACGATGTCGTCGGCATATCGAAGGTGAGTGATGTATTCGCCATTGATGTTGATGCCGAATCCGGTCCAGTTCTTGAACTGAAAAAGAGGATAGAATATAAAACCTAATAAAAGTATTGCTGACGAAGTCGCGGGCATCTGCTAGTTTTGAAATAAAGCTAAAATAAAAGTAGTTTCTCCTTATAACATCACCTATCTGACACTGCAAATCTCGTCCTAATATTTTTTTATTGGAAGATTAAGACTCAAATATTTTGATATAGGTAGGTTAATTAGGTAACGTATAAACTTTTATATGCATTTAACGAAAATCTGTTATTTAAACAATAAAAACACATACTTCAATTTTATTTATCTATACTATTATAAAGCTGTAACAGAGCTGTGTCTGTACATTTAAGATATTTGAGAAAAAATGTTTGTGCAAGGGCTATATAGGCGCTTCTAAACGCAAAACGATATTTTTTAGATTTTTTGTGTGTCTGTTTGTTCGCGCATCACGCAAAAACTACTGAACGGATTTTGATGCAACTTGTTTTGTTTTGAAAAAAAAGTATGTAGATGTCTAATTAGTTAAAAGGTAAGTAACATAGAAACCACTAGTCTCAGTAACAAAGTCTATAGGATATAGTATGGTCTTGAAGGTACGAATACCTTCCCCCGAACGAAATTAAAATGATACAGTTTAAATGCCAGCGTTTTAGCAGCCAGAGAAATCGTAGTAGTATTTTATCATTGGTATGGGTAGTTACGAAAACTATTGAAGAAACACTTGCATTAGCACAGAGCTACACAATTAAAAAATATCATCTAAACTTTAGTAATATTACGTTATTACTAAAATTTTCAACAATAACATAATTCAAATCAGTAAGCAAGTAATATTTATATATAGCATTGTGTTCAAAATTTTAGTAACAACATCAATACTAAACGAAATGAGTGCAGGAAAGCGTAATCTGCATTCATTTATAGTGGACACTTATTTTGCATACATACATACATTACATACATATATATCATCACGCCTGTATTCCACGAAGGGGTAGGCAGAGGTGAATTATACACCCATGGTTCGCCAGCTATTTTTAAATCCCACGTAATAGGGGGCGAGTATATTGCCGTCTACCGGTGACATTTCCAAACTCCGGGCTGCTACTGAGAATTTTTGAAAATAACTTATCATCACGCCATTTCCCTTGCGGGGTAGGCAGAGAGATGCCAAGAGGCTCTATTCTTGCATACATCTCTCGCTTCCTCAACATTCATAACTCTCTTCTTACACGCTCACCGGTTTCGGAGACTCCTGACTCCACCTTCCTTCAATACATGACCGATTTGGTCTAGGTAGGTGAGTCTCGGTCTCCCCCTGTACCTACATCCTTCCACTTTCGCATTGTATATCTTTTTAACCAGTCGCTCGTCCGGCATTCTTTCCACATGTCCGAACCATCGGAGCATTCTCTTTCGTATCTTTACACCAATACTCTCTTTCATACCTACTCGCTCTCTTACGTCGTCGTTACGAATGCGCTCAGTCAGCCTCACCAAATCCACAGATTCTCCGCAGAGATCGCATTTCGACCGCATTGATTTTACTCTCATGCTCCTTTTTGGATACCTAACTCTCGCTTCCATATAATAACGTTGGGACAAGCACTGCGTTGTGTGTTGCGACACGTGTCCTCTGGCTTAGGCGATGACTGCCGAGAAGTTGTCCCAATGCTCCGTTCAGTTACTTCCCGCATTTACTCTTCACTGGTGTAGGTACCTTCCATCCCAACTGAATCCACATCCAAGATCAAATTCATCCACTTGTTCTAGCACACCATTTCCTATTGCTACTCTAACATCTGTTTTGGCTTCTTATCTTTCAAAAACTATTATTTTGGTTTTGCTCACATTCACACGTAGGCCCCTTTTCTTACAATCTTCTGCCATTAAGTCGACTAGGGTTTGCAGGTCAGTCGCGGACTGCGCTAATAAAACCGCATCGTCTGCATATAGCAGAGAGTTAACCACTGAGTCCCCCCCTCCCCCTCTTTTCTTTTTACGAAAAAGCTTAATAACACCGCCCTACCCGGGAATAGAACCTGAGACCTCATGATCAGCAGTCGCTTACACGACGTAAACTACTGCTGATTGTGCATCTTCTCTTTTTTAGATATACGTCAATGTCTCGAGATCATTATTTTACCCAGACGTGTTTTAAGTCAATCGGGATCTACAACTTAACTTGTTCTCTGAAACACGACCGCATTAATAACGTCAACACGCACATAATTTCGGCAAGTAAGAATTGAATCATGGCTTTGAACGCAAGACCTTTCAGTGACCATATAATGATCCACCATCGAGCTATCAGTGTTACTTTAAGTGTTACTACATCTATAATTCACATTGTATTCATTGCCAATAATCATCATAAAGTGACGTCACATTGACCAGAGGCTTGTTATGCAACGCACATAATACCTTGCAGACGTTGGTGATTGGCAAACGCCTTTTGAGACCGTAATATTATGTTTCCCAGTGTTGCAGCTTGTTACGCGAGAGCGGTAGACCATAAAAGGGCGGCTTCTCTTAATCTTTTATCTTGTCCATGGCGAAGTAGTCACATAACTTTGATCTAGATACAATCGACACGTGTAAAGTTCTACTCCAACCAACCACAATCATCTTTTAAACAAATAAATACAATTGACGTATCTGTTTGTAATGTTTAAATAACATCCATTTACTTACCTATTAACATAAAGTGCGAAAATGTAAAATAGAAAATAACAGTCACGAGCAGGATTTGGACCTGCGTCTCCTGGAATACCGTCCCGGATGGTTTTACCAATACAGCCATCGTGATAATTGTACAGGTGTTTCGTGTGGTGAGTGAGAGTGCCGAAGGCCCAAACTCATTATCGTCCCTCCTCTCCTTATCATCCTTCCACTCCACCTCATATCCCTTTCCTTGGAGTTAGCGACGCGCCAGTGATGCCTCTGGTGTCGCTAGTGTCTATAAGCTAAGGTAACCGCTTACCATCAGGTGGGCCGTATGCTTGTAGGCAACCAGCGTAGTATATAAAAAAATGTTCCTGATAATCTTCGAAAACGGCTGGACCAATTTGAAAGGGACTTTAGTGGTAGACAGCTCATGTCTAAGTGCCTAGTGTCTGACTACTTAAGTGCCTACAGTGAAGCACTACGCCTTCGCGAACTTAGACGTCACGGGCTATCCACACCGGGCTTCAGCTAGGGTGGGATCAGGCGCAGGTACTTGCGCCCCAGTATCAGGCGGTGGTTTGGGTCAGCGGAAGCATCGTCCTACCTGGCCCTCTCTATTGCTTCCTTCTGCGAGATATCATCCTCGCAGAAGGCTGTGACCACGGTCTAATTCCTGCCGCTACTGAGCATCGCTCTGACGACGCTCAGCAGCGAGCGGTCCCCTATTACCTCCTCCTATTGTCCTGACGCGTTCACGGTGCTGCTCGACGCAAGCCGGATATAATACGAGCGTGTGCCCAGCGTGTCCTTGTTGCAGCCACAATGGTAACAGCACGGAGTCCATTCCCTCCAGGCAACATGTGCAAGTATCTGCGGAAGTTACCGTGCTCGGACAGCATCTGCACCAGGCGAATGGTAAGGACTCCGCGCCGTCACCCTGCTCACTCCTCCAGCGCCGGCTGGAGTCGCCGTATAAAACAGAATAACTATTTTTAACATTTTGCAATTCAAAATGATCTGCAGGTTCACGACATTAAATTTCATCACTCAGTTCACTCAACAAACTTTTGCCTAACAAGACCTTTTGGGTTATGTATGCAAATTTGTATAGATAATTGTTAGTCTTCAATAATTACATTCACTCTTAACACAGACTTCATTTTGAAATAAAACTTCGTTTACGGAATCTATCGCGTTTACTTGATTTTACTACTATCCCGACGTTTCGAATACTTTACAGCATTCATGATCACGGGTAACTTAATTAGCTTTCAGTAATTCCGTACAAAAATTTAATAATCCATAACAGTTGTTGCCTACTGAGTTTTCTGGCCGGATCTTTCTCAGTCAGGCCGCGTTCCGATCCGGTGGTAGCTTTTTAGTCTTAGCTTTTGGCAAAATCAATATATTTAATAATATAAACTAATAACCAAGATTGTCTTCTTACTGGTAGTAATTGGTAGTTTATGGTAGAATTTTTGAGCACTAAATAAAAACAAATAATTTTAGTTTAAAGAGGAGTATTATACTCATTTTAATATACTAACTTAAAGTCTCATACATTGTAAGCATAAAAAATTTGAAGTAAATATTTTAATTGTGTTTCTAAACGAATATTAGGTGGGTTAAAATAAATAAACCAAAAATTTTATAAATCATATACTGTGGGTAGATGAGACCGTTGAAATAACATATCAGCCTTGGACGTCTATCATTTAGATGATAGACTTAGGTCCACCCGTGATCATGAATGCTGTAAAGTATTCGAAACGTCGGGATAGTAGTAAAATCAAGTAAACGCGATAGATTCTGTAAACGAAGTTTTATTTCAAAATGTGTAACATTCGCGTAAATATCAGAAAGTATTACAGACTTCATTATTGTACAATTTGTCGGAGCACTTACAGATTTCCCAATACAATATAAATATACTTGGTCTTGAGTTAATGCTTCTAAAATAAATAATTAATAACACACCTTCGATAGCCTCACCTGTGTATGTACCAGTGTCATCTATCAATGTAACGAAATCTTCTAAACTAATTTTCACTGTATTTTATAAGTTGTAATTAGAAAATTTTCTTACATACCAGCCGCCACTAGAGCGTGCTTTTAGATTATCGCTACATTCTGGATGGAGGTCTCCCGTTCCCTCTAAGGCCCCAGTAGTGGTCACGTGGTGGACAGAGCTCCCGGTTTCCCGCGGTGGACTGTGGGTTGGGTAGGCTGGACCGGGACCTACTAGTGGAGGCCATCGTATCATGATGGCAGTCCTCACTCCACCCCAACCAAGAACGTGGACGCTAAAGCTGGCCGCTGGCGCGAGATGGTGTCGCAAATCTGCAATGCGGCCATGCTCCGCGTGCGGCATACGCCCTAAAGAAGGGTTTAATGATAGTGTCGTGAACTGGTGGACCTCCGTACGGCTCAGAGGTCCTACACACACCGCCGGCTTAACTGCGATCCAAAGCTGGAGGGCCGGCAGTACGAGGCGTATCGCAACGTGCGCGCCCACTATAGGGCTCTTCTGTAGAGACCGCATAGAGTCGTGGTGGTCAGAGCAATTCGCAGCTACCGCACGCTGTCGTGTGAGGCCGCGTGCGCATAGGCCGGAATCCCCCCGTGGGACCTGGAGACGGAGGTGCTTGCTGAAGTTTACCGGTGAGCATTAGCAGTGCGTGTTAAATAAACGCATGGTGAAGTGACGCCCGCCATGCCCTGGGCCTGGGTCGAGCAGCGCCGGGATCTCACTGCAGTCATCGGAGAAGAACTGTTCGCTGCACTGTCGTCCGATCCATAGTCGGCGGCCACAGTTACTGGACCGCGGTCACCACCTTCTGCGAGAATGTCATCTCGCGGAAGGAGACGGTGGGGGCCAGAGAGCTCATCTCTCCTCTGGCCCGATTCGCTGCCGGCGCGTGGGGGCAGCGTGGGCGTAGATATCTGCGCCTAATGACATCCTAACCGAGACCGCGGTTCAAAATTATTTATAAACTAGCCTTTGCCAGCGGCTTCGCCACAGCCAAAAGCTAGTTTTTCGGTTATATCTCAGGTTCCCGATATAGTAGCGGGATAAAATGTCTACCAGTTTTTAAGTCAAATCAAGGCCTTTCAAATAAAAAAAGCTGCATCAAAACCATCTAGTAGTTCTTTTAAATAAATTCTAAAAAAAAAATCTATTTTAAATAATTTGCTAGTTTTTCGGTTATATCTCAGGTTCCCAATACAGTAGCGGGATAAAATGTATATCAGTTATTAAGTCTAATCAAGGCCTATCAAATAAAAAAAGTTGCATCAAAATCCGTTCAGTAGTTTTTGTGTGATGCGCGAACAAACAAATGGACAAACAGGTAAACAGACAAAAAGACAAAAATTCTAAAAACAATTGTTTTGTGTTTAGACATGCCTAATACAGTATTTTTTTCTCAAATATCTTATATGTAAGTACAGACACTGCTCTGTTAGAGCTTTATAATCTCAGATTAAATACATCTAGACATTTTGGAGGGACCTAGCCAAAAACGCGTCTAAGGCGGGAAAGCGTATTATGCGGGAACGGGAAAATTGAAGATATCGTTTACCAATTTTGTGTATCTACGTATTGAATTATAAGTATACTAGCTGACCCGGCGAACTTCGTACCGCCATATATTTTGTCATGAATAAATATTAAATTGAGATATAAAGATTCCTATCTCTTAAGCTAGAACAAAATAAAAATTTAAAAAAAAAAGTTAACATCGGTTCAGTAGTTTCAGAGTTAATCCCAGACAAACATCGTGACACTGGAATTATATATAATAGATGTATGTATTTATAAATTTGTTATATTGTTATAGATATGTTGTATGTACATATTTAATACGTTATATCATAGTTTATAATGACATTACTCAAAGTAATCTCTTATTTTGGTATGACAAAGATATTTTGATGCATTAGTAATGACAACGCTTTCAATGTAACTTAACTTTTGCAGTACCTGCGTCATTACTTTCCCCTAAAAATATATTAAATCGTTTACTGCTGATAATGCCTGCGCATTTGAATACATCGGAGTGACTCTACTTCATCTTCATCGTCACCACTTAGGACCTCTTTATGATTTTATTCACATCTTCAATAAAATATTCGACTGAACCGGTTTCATAGGATGCAACATTGACAGCAATGGAAGAATAATTAGGAAAACCCTGCACAGTATAGCGGGTACAGAACCAGCGATACTGCAGGGTTTTCCTTCACAGATAGCGTATTAAACGGGATGACGAATCGTATTAAGCGTGATAAAAATATATGAAAACATGCCTCAAGTTGCAGGGACTGACATAAAATGGCGAATTAGGCGAGAAATCGTATTAAACGTGATCGTATTAAGCGGGTTCTACTGTATATCTAAGTAAACTACTCGTATTATAAAGCTGTAACAGAGCTATGTCTGTACATTTAAGATATTTGAGAAAATATGACTGAATTAGGCTTGTTACGTACGGAACCACAAGGTATATCGCCGACGCCGCATGAACCCCAATACACGTAAATTGAGGTCGTCAACGTCCGGTTAGCCACGAGCCGCCGACGAAGCATATTTCGCAACATTTACTTTATGCAGTTTTGTGTAACATTATATTAATTCTATTCTAATATCGATAGGATTCGGTAGTTAATAATCATATTGTAATTTCTATTAATTAAAGTAATTTTAAGTAAATTTGGTTTTTTTTCGATCCTCCGGCGGCAGCAAACGTAATTGGCGCAGTCGGTAGGATACTCGCGGGTCGGTTCGCGAGACTTAGAATCATCTCATATCGATATTCGCGTTCGCGAGTCGCCCGGGTGGCTATCAAGTCCCGTCAAGAGTATCCAGAATCTACGAGAGCTGCGCAGGTGGAGAATCCGAACTTCGATTCACGGAGAAGAACCAGATGATGAAATATTTTATGTAAGTACACTTGAATCATTCTCGTGTTGCTTCCTTTCTGTACCTCCTAGTTCCAATCATTTTTCGTCGCGAAAAATTTTATTCCCGGGAACCTGCATCACGTCAGGCTCGCCGGCATACAGTAGATATTAATAGAGACTTAGATAGTGATTTATTAGATTTTAATTTAACCAATTTATTTTCAATTAACATGGCTCAACAACCCGACGTTATTTTTAAGGCCTTACGCCTTGTGCCAGACTTTGACGGAAATCCTAATATATTAACTAGGTTTATTAATATTTGTGACCACGTGGTATCCCAATATGCGAGCGCCGAGCCAGGTAGCGAGCTAGGCAATTTATGTCTATTAAATGGTATTTTAAATAAGATCACGGGACCCGCAGCATCCACTATTAATTCTAATGGGATTCCTGAAACTTGGGCAGGAATTAGATCGGCTCTCATAAATAATTTTTCAGACCAGCGAGACGAAACGGCTCTGTACAATGACCTCTCATTAGCTACACAGGGTAATAAGACACCGCAGGAATTTTATGACCATTGCCAAACGTTATTTAGTACCATCATGACTTATGTGACGTTACATGAAACTTTACAGACAACTATTGACGCTAAACGGACTCTTTATAAAAAAGTTACCATGCAGGCTTATGTACGCGGACTGAAGGAACCTTTAGGTTCTCGTATACGGTGTATGAGACCGGAATCAATTGAAAAGGCTCTCGAGTACGTGCAGGAAGAACTTAATATAATGTACCTGCAACAGCGTAATGATCACTTAAAACCCCAGAGCGTCCCTAAGATGTTCATGCCTCCTACCATGCAGCCTATGTCTCACAGTAATTTAGCTATCCCGCGACCACCAGTGCCGAACTGGCCTACACCGTTAGGACAACGTGGCTATCAGCCTCAACCTCAACCTTTCAGATTTAATATGCATAACCAAAATCAAAACCGCATGCCGAATAGAACTCAACAGATGTTCCGTGCACCGCCACCGAACTACCACCCACAAAGCAATGTATTTAGATTGCCACCTAGGAATATTCCACCACAAGGTATGGGACCTAAACCTATGAGTGGAGTTCAGCATTTTACACCTAAACATTTACCCACCATGTCATGTGTCACACGACTGGCGTAAATCCGGTAACCCTCCGCCGAGTAACTATTTAAAATCGCGCGAAATGAACTTTAACGAATTTGTTTCACCAGACTACGACTCATACTATCCCGTTGACTATTGTGAACCTGATTATGACTATACTGACTATAAAGACTACTATAACTCTTATGACTATGACTACGACACGCATACAACTTACAACGAATTAACTTACGACAATCCGATACCGAGCGAGACAGAATCACAACCAGAATCTAGCCGCAACATTCGGGACCAGGATTTTCAGTTAAACAGGACGTCAAAAGGGCAAAGATAGATATTAACTTACAGACACAAAGACAATTACCGTACATTGAGTTTGCAAACCCTCCGTTAAAATTCCTAATAGATACAGGGGCCAACCAATCATTTGTTAGTCCTAAAATAATAGAAAAATACTTCTCTAACCATAACCTTAACTACGACCCCTTTGAGATAACTAATGTAACCGGTATCGTAAGAAACGACTATTCTATAACATTACCATGTTTCAACGAATTTAATGAAAACCTTAATATTAAATTATTCATATACCATTTTCATGATTATTTTGATGGATTAATCGGATTGGATTTATTATCTAGATTAGAAGCTAAAATTGACTTAAAAGATTTTAAATTAATAACGCGTGCAGCTACTAACCAGATTAAAGTATATAACTCCCGTAATGTTAATTTATATGAGGACATTATACCAGCTAACAGTTCAAAATTAGTTAGATTACCTATTGACGCCCCGGATGGCGAAGTCTTAATAAACCAACAAGTCTTTTGCAATTGCATAATTAGCGAATGCTTGACTACCGTAGTTAACGGCCGTGGATATGTAGAATTAGAAAATCCAACATCTAACGACATCATATTTTATTTGAACCAACCGGCCAGTGCTGAAATATTCAATCTTAAATGCACGCAGCCTGCACAACACAATCGTGTTAACGATGTACTCTCCCGCCTACGTACAGACCATCTTAACGAAGAGGAAAAAACCAACTTACTGAGACTTTGTTCTAACTACACAGACGTATTTTATATAGACGGAGAACCTTTAACATTCACAAACAAAATCAAACACCGCATAAGAACGACTGACGAAATCCCTGTCCACACTAAAAGCTATAGATACCCCTTCGTACACCGACAAGAAGTTAGGGACCAAATTTCAAAAATGCTTCAACAAGGTATCATCAGACCTTCCGATTCTGCATGGAGCTCACCCATCTGGGTCGTGCCCAAAAAGATCGATGCCTCTGGCAAGCAGAAATGGCGCCTTGTAGTTGACTTTAGAAAACTAAATGACAAGACAATTGACGACAAATACCCAATACCCAATATCAGCGACGTACTTGACAAATTAGGAAAATGCCAGTACTTCACAACCCTAGATTTAGCGAGCGGCTTCTATCAGGTCGAGATGGACCCCCAGGATATACCCAAAACAGCCTTCAATGTGGAACATGGCCATTTTGAATTTTTAAGAATGCCCATGGGTCTTAAGAACTCACCTTCCACTTTTCAGAGGGTAATGGACAATGTTCTTAGAGGTCTGCAAAATAACATCTGCTTAGTTTATCTAGATGACATTATTGTCTACAGCACCTCCCTTCAGGAGCACATGAATAATCTCGAGAAGGTATTTCAAAGACTTCGAGAGTCTAACTTCAAAATCCAAATGGATAAATCCGAATTTTTAAAGCTCGAAACAGCATACCTCGGGCACATAATTAGTAGAGAAGGTATTAAGCCTAACCCCGATAAAATTTCAGCAGTACAGAAGTACCCCATTCCTAACACCCCTAAAGAGATCAAACAATTTCTAGGCCTTCTAGGCTATTATCGAAAATTCATCCCCGACTTCGCTCGTATCACTAAACCTCTTACACTTTGTCTAAAGAAAGGCAGTAAAGTTACCCATAGCCCTGAATACTTACAAGCATTTGAAAAATGCAAGACTCTTCTGACTAACGACCCCATGCTACAATACCCTGACTTCACTAAAGATTTCAACCTCACCACAGACGCATCTAACGTTGCTATTGGTGCCGTTTTATCTCAAGGACCAATAGGATCTGACAAACCAGTATGTTACGCCTCACGTACACTTAACGACAGTGAATTAAATTACAGCACTATCGAAAAGGAATTGCTTGCCATAGTCTGGGCCACAAAATATTTTAGACCCTATTTGTTCGGAAGAAAATTTAAAATACTAACTGACCACAAACCCTTACAGTGGATGATGAATTTAAAGGAACCCAACTCACGACTGACACGATGGAGACTTAAACTGAGCGAATATGACTTTACTGTAATGTATAAAAAAGGTAAATGTAATACAAACGCCGATGCTCTTTCACGTGTAGAAATTCATAATGAGGAAATAGATGAAATTAATTCAGTTATCCAAAGCATCATGGAGCTCGGTTCCATGGCTAATAATCCATCAGAAACCCCACTTCAACAGCCCAACTCTTCAACTCAAACCATTCATACAAGCAACGAACATCCTATATTAGAAATTCCCATAACAGACGAACCCCTTAACAAATTTCATCGACAAATACACTTTACCATAGTTAATGACGTAAAACGCAGACCGGTAGTCACTAAACCTTTTGAAAATCATACGCGGATTGCAATTCAACTTTCAGAGTCAAATTTAGAAAGCGACGTTATTAATGCCATTAAGGAATACGTTAACCCAAAAGTAAAGACAGCTATGTTAATAAACCCACCTTTAGCTATGTATTCCATCATTCCAATTATACAGGATAAATTCAAAAGTTCCTCCCTTAACTTAGTACTCACCAAAACTGAACTTGAAAACGTTAAAGAATACCTTCAACAACAAGAATTTATACGTCATTACCATGACGGTAAGACAAACCATCGCGGAACTACAGAATGTTACCTAGCCCTCTCCCGAAAATTCTATTGGCCTAAGATGAAAGATCAGATAGCTAAATTCATTAATGAATGTACTATTTGCGGTCAAGCCAAGTATGACAGAAATCCAATAAGACCTCGATTCAATTTGGTTCCACCAGCTACCAAACCACTCGAAATTGTTCACATAGATTTATTTACTGTTCAGA
This sequence comes from Leucoma salicis, assembly GCA_948253155.1. Classification (NCBI taxonomy): domain Eukaryota; kingdom Metazoa; phylum Arthropoda; class Insecta; order Lepidoptera; family Erebidae; genus Leucoma; species Leucoma salicis. Next base: position 27,480,771 of record OX411803.1, read on the forward strand.
ACGAAAAATATGTAACTTTCATCGACGTTTTCACAAAATACGGCCAAGCATATCACCTGCGTGACGGTACTGCAATTAGTATTTTACAGGCTCTACTTCATTTCTGTACTCATCATGGATTACCCATGACTATCATTACCGATAACGGCACCGAGTTCACCAACCAACTATTTTCTGAATTTACACGTTTACATAAAATAAATCACCATAAAACCTTACCACATAGTCCAAACGACAACGGCAATATAGAACGTTTTCATTCGACCATTTTGGAACATATTAGAATCCTTAAACTAAAACATAAAGACGAACCAATTGTTAACCTCATACCATACGCCATCATAGCTTATAACAGTTCCATTCATAGTTTCACTAAATGTAGACCTTTTGATTTATTAAATGGACATTTTGACCCCAGGGACCCAATAAACGTAGACTTTACTGAACAAATCCTACAACAATACGCACAGAATCATAAGCAACGGATGAAGCAAGTCTATGATATAATTAATGAAACATCCCTTGCAACCCGTGCATCTTTAATCAAAAACCGAAATAGAACTCGCGATCCCGAAATAGAATATGCACCTCAGCAACAAGTTTTTATTAAAAATCCTTTAGCTAGTCGTCAAAAAGCCGCACCACGCTACACACAAGACACAGTCTTAGCCGATTTGCCCATCCATATATATACATCTAAAAAACGCGGCCCTATAGCTAAATCACGGCTGAAAAGAGTTCCTCAAAGCAGCCGCTTGTTACAGGATCCTGCTGCTACTGACAATAACGACGACGCATCCGCAAGAGATAAAACTTGAGACCTTAGCCGATGGACCTGGACTACTACCTTATAAACTGGGACCGACCAGGCTAACTTCACATTACCATTCTTTTATTCAATTTATAGAACTAACTGACATTGAAGACAAAATCCACTCAGTACAGACGCAAATTAACGATTTCAGGAATAGACTTGATAATGAGACATACACCCTTTATGAATACCAATTTGATCATCTTTCTAGTAAACTTACAAACGTTCTTAATCAACTTAAATCACTACAACCTGTTAGAGTTAAAAGAGGTCTTGTAGATAGCCTTGGGTCGGTAATCAAAAGTGTTACTGGCAATTTAGACTATCTAGATGCGTTAAAGTATGATGAAGCCATAAAAACCTTGCAAAATAATGAAAATAAATTAGTTTCTGAGTTCAATAACCATATCAGTCTTAATAAAGAATGGATGTCTCAACATACTAGTATATTAAAGCAGCTAGTAGAAAATCAAGCAAAAATCAACGCTACGTTAGAATTAATTTTAACTAAAGACGTATACATAGACTACAGTTTATTAAAGTATGCCAAATTTGGCCAAATATTAGGTATAATAACTAATAATGTAGAGGATCTAACATTAGAAATAACTAGATTAGAAAATATATTAGCTTTTATTCGTGCCTCTAGCACTCATCATTCTATGATAGATATGAATATATTAAAATTTATGATTGATAAATTAGTATCTATATATAAGCAAGATCAAACCCTTAATTTAGAATTACGAGAATATTATGATTTAATAAAACCAGGATCTTATTTCAGTGAAAATAGAATAGTTATAATATATAGTTTTCCGATAGTCTCTAAAAGCAGTTATGATTTATATAAATTATCAATAGTACCTAACAAAAAACAACTAGCCCTTATTCCTCCCACTCCCTTCATAGCAACAAACGAGAAAGCATTCGTGTACATAGAGGCTGAATGCCCGAAGTACAGCAGCATCTACCTCTGTGAAAGTATGGCGAATCATCAGCTCCGAACAAAACCTGACTGCGTTCAAGAATTAATAACCAATCAACGACTAGACAACACCTGCCAATTTACTGAAGTTTCTCTTTCGATAGAAGCAGTGGAAAAACTGGACAGTCAACACTACGTACTATCTCTACCTCTACAAACCAAAGTTCAATTATCATGCAGTGGAAAAGACTTCAGCACACTACAAGGAAGTTATCTTGTCACGATACCCCTTAATTGCTACCTGCGGACGTCACAATTTACCATCATAAATGATGACAATGAAATCAAAGGCCAACCCTTGAAGATATCCAAGGTACCATACAACGAGAAGAATCAAACAATCGCACCTACTCAGATTACTCTCAACACTATAAACCTACAAGAACTTCATAGTATCCACCACAAAGTCCTGCTAGAAAAACCAATAGCCATCGACAATCCTGGATCAACTACGCTATATCACACAACGGTACCTCTCTACATCCTGATTACTGGTATTACAATCGCAATCTTTATACTGATAGGCCGAAGATACAATTGCTGGCAACTGAAGAAAGATAAGGATGTAAAACCTCAACCAACCAAGACCCAGATCTATGAAGACGTGACAATCAAGAAAAGGAACAGTCCACCAGCAACATTTTCCATCAACATGGCCAAATAGTTGCTGAACCGAGGGGGGAGGTGTTACGTACGGAACCACAAGGTATATCGCCGACGCCGCATGAACCCCAATACACGTAAATTGAGGTCGTCAACGTCCGGTTAGCCACGAGCCGCCGACGAAGCATATTTCGCAACATTTACTTTATGCAGTTTTGTGTAACATTATATTAATTCTATTCTAATATCGATAGGATTCGGTAGTTAATAATCATATTGTAATTTCTATTAATTAAAGTAATTTTAAGTAAATTTGGTTTTTTTTCGATCCTCCGGCGGCAGCAAACGTAATTGGCTATATAGGCGTGTCAAAACACAAAACGTTTTTTTGTCTGTTTGTCTGTTTGTTCACGCATCACGCGAAAACTACTGAACGGATTTTGATGCAGCTTTTTTTGTTTGATAGCTCTTGATTAGACTTAATAACTGGTATATATTTTATCCCGCTACTATATCGGGAACCTGAGATATATACCTAAAAACCAGCTTTGGTTGCGGCGAAGCCGCGGGCAAAAGCTAGTATATGTATAAAATATAACACTAATTAGTAGAATCAACTTACAGTAAGAACATCACCACATATTCCTGTTAAAGAACCCTCCGTTCAAAATTCGACCAGCTTGCGACATCAGAATGAGTATGAAGGTGAACGCTACACATATCACCACTATTTCCACGAGGTCAAAATTGTCAGCAATGGGGGGTTGTGGCGGGAAGTCCGCACCCATATTAGGTTATCACGAACTCCTGAAAAATAAGTGTATTTTTAATGCAAATTGCGTCCGTCACCTCATGCCATCAAGCCTTTTCTATTGGCACAAGCATACCTGATTTAAAGGGTTCACACGGCTCATGAGTGGGATGGCTCGTTCCTTTCTAAAACTATCTATTAGTTCACCAATCTTTTTTTTCACACTCCGTCCTCTGGTCCCAAACTAAGTTTAACGCTTGTGGGTATGGGTACCAGATTACGGATATAATACATATGTATACTACTTTTTTTTTGTAAATACATACATATTAGATAGAAAACACCCAGACGAAGTACAAATATCAGTGTTCATCACACAAATAATTGTCCTGAGTGGTAATCGAACCCACGACCTCGTGCACGGAAGTCAGTTACACTACCGACTACACCACGAAGCCCGTCAAATAACGGAACTAAGTCTGAATCTTACGTCTTCTTTTGTCGTAGAGGCTTGCATTGCCTGGATGGGTCTGGTCGTTCGGGGAAGTACCGTACTATCACAGAAGATCAGCGTGTAACACTAGTAGGTACCTTATCTTTTTGTAAAGGCGGGAAAAAAATATCCTAACCGCACACCACGCCGTTCGGGGCAATGGACAGGGTAGTGTGGGGCCCTCAACCAGTAAATAAACCCATCGTGTGCCGTCTCTCCGCCTGTATTGGCGAACCACTAGAACTGTGTTACATTACTTCAGTGGTACCGGTATGTACCCCCGCCGTTGTTTCATATGGCAAGTGAGAATGCTGGATGCCCAAACCCTATCCCCTCCTTATTATCCTTCCTCTTCACTTCCTATCCCTTTTCTTGGAGATGGCGGCGAGCGAGTGTTGCATTATGGTGTTACTAGCGTCTATAGGCTACGGTAACCGCTTACCGTGTGGGGCCGGCTTTAGAATTGTCCCACCCCTCTCCACCCATGAGACTCATATCGTAAGAGCCGACTGAGGGAATGCCGGGGGAGTGGGCAGCAGCACTCCCAACCGAGTATTAACAACTACTGTGGGATACGTGGGACTATCTTTCATTTTGGGGAGGCCTATGTCCAGCAGTGGACGTCGAAAGGCTGATGGATGGAACCGCTTACCATGAGGTGGGCTGTAGGCATGGTTGCCAGCCACGTAGTATAAAAAAAATGTTGTAAGTATTCGTTTTGCAGCTTCGGTACTAATTTTGGATTTGCATAACCTGCGTCTAGCTTTTGTAAATAAAATAAAAAAAACATAACATCACACCTGTATACCCTAAAGAGTAGGCAGATGTGTATTACACACCCACGATTCGCTGGCTATGTTTAAGTCCCACGTAATAGAGGGCGAGCCTATTGCCGTCTACCGGGCACATTTCCAAACTCCGCGCTGCTACTGAGAATTTTTCTTTTACGAAAAAGCTCAATAACATTGCCCAACCCGGGGATCGAACCCGAGACCTCATGATCAACAGTCGCACACACGTTTTGTAAATAGTAGGAACAAGACTGATTTTACTAAACGTTTCACCAATACTACTACCTATTTTTATTATTGCGTTTCATTTGGTAATTGGAAGTTCAGTTCCGGTATTTTCTGGATGAGCTGTAAACTGGTTAGCCAGCCTTTCAGTATAAGAAAAAGAAACGCCAAACATTTTACCATTGCATAGACAATTCTACTTGTCCATACAAGAACACAACAGTAGGAATAAGTATATACAGTTGCATCCGATTGATCTTCTGTAAAAGGTTGGTACCTCCCCGGTCGAACCCTCATTCAAGCTGGAAGAAGCAAGGCTCTACCATTACTCAGCTCACTTACTACACTAGCCAACAAATAGTACCAAAACATATCTATTATACTGATTGCGCGTTTGTAAGTACTATATACGAAGACAAGTGAAATAGAATAGTCATAATTATAAGAGGCGTTGGCTTTATATTATTCACATCCCGATTTTTTTTTATATTGCGACTTGGTAACTGGACCTCTAGATTACATGGCGAGTCAACACGTGTTTGATGTTAAATGGTCTTGAACTTACCCTTTATAAACAATTATTTCTAGGTTTGGCACAATTGCAGGAGTTGGAAATAATGCATGTGTGTAAATTTGCCTGCGTTTTGTAGATTCATTTACGCTTTTTTGATATATCTGTGGTTGAGTATTTATTCTTGAGAATTACCGTTTTGGCAAATGTGATCCATTCTATTTTTCATTTTATTTGCTAAAAAATTATTTACGATGAATAAAAAATACATATAGACGACATTACTTCGTAAATTTATCAGGTCATACTGTAAAGGAAACGTAGTGGTTAGGTAGGTATACTCTCTTTGCTGTAAAGTCACCACCATAATTTTTTATTTATGTCATAGAGCCATCACGTCAGATTTTATTTACAGAGGCTGGTAAATAAAAGAAAAAGAGGTTTACCTCTCAATTTAAGATACCATTGATTTATTCTTTTAATATTTTAATGTAATAAAAACATAACACGCCATCTGTTCTTAAAAATTAACATTTTGTACATAACTACATTTCCGTGATAGCCGAGATACAGCGGCATCTATTAAAATTTATTTGTACTGTAAACAAAATATACGCATCGATTAGATCAATACAAGTGTGTGATATCAATAGATGGCGCTTATAAAAGTATTATTATTTCAAACTAGAACAACATTAGTGATAAATTGATAATTATATATGTATGCATTTCAAATGAAGTTATATACCTAGTTACCTAATTTAGTTATATTTATTATATAGTGTAAATACACATACTGTAATAAACACACGAGATAGGTGTGTTCGTCAAGTCGAACTCGAACCAAACAGCGAGTTCATGTCAGTAACTTGTACGTAACGTAACTCAGTTTAACTCACTTCACAATCGGTATCGGTTGCATCGCTAGTTGCGTGTGCCTCATCGCGGTTTATTCAAAATAATAACAAATCTTCTTCAATGAACTTCACCTGTATATGATGACTTTGAATGTGTTTTCTGAAATACGATGTTCATGCATCATGCCGATGAGGTTTCTGAGCAGCTGGACGAGGAGTTTACCAAACCAGTGGAGTCCATTATGAGATGTGAAGACTTTAAGAGCAACTTTGCGAGGAAGCTCTCCAATCGCTACATATCAAGATCGCCGACGAAAAGACAAAATTCTTTGAAATTACGCACCTTTCACAACGAAAAAGTTGACAATGTGAGTTGATTTTTATTTATTTTATAAAATTAAATGTACCTAATTAATTTTTTTAGGTAGGTAGGTACGATAAGAGACCAGTTTTTTCCCTCTTAAATTATAAACAAGGTGAAAGTAGGTATTTAGTACTGTATGTTAGATCATTTTGATTTTGCGCGGAATGACTGTATTGCATATAAAAGATATAAATATTTATAATTCCTGCAGAGTATGAGTGTTTGTTTACTGGTAATTATTTACTATTAGCTGCCTGCGACGTCGTCTGCGTGCACCTCATATTTTTTATTAAGTACCTTTGGTGCCAGAACCATGCACCGTGGCTATTCTGCCAGAGACTAGCCACGGTGCACCTGGAGGCAATTGGTTTGGGAACCGTCGTCATGAGCGACTCATCGATATTTTAGGATTGCCAAGCCGCTGCTCACCAATTTATCTTACTAATGCGAAATCGGTTAACGGCTGGTTACCTCGCTCTACAACTAAAACATACCGTGGTGCTCACAGTCGATCACATGGGAGACGGTGGTACCCCCTCGGACCCGATAATAAGTGAGTACTTCCACGTGGTACCCAACTCTAGTAGCAATAGTAATCCAATTAGTGATAATGGCTTATTTCCCTTAGTCGTCTTGTATGACACCCGTGGAATGAATGGGGTGATGACACTTGTATTCTTCGTCAGTCATCACACTGTAACGCGTGTTCCACTGGGACTCCTTATTATATTAATGTGTTTACCAAATTTCGGTCAAATAGGAGATCGTAGCCTAACTGTGCACTTGTTGCTCTAACGATCGTAAGACAAGTTTTGTGCCACTAGCATCAGATGGGTAACCAAAAAGTGACATCTATTCATGACAACCTGACCTCATCTGTGCTTCGGAAGGCACATTAAAAGGCAGGTGACAGGCCAAATGACACCCGGGCACTTGTCAGAGGCCTAAATAAAAAAATCCAATCTTGTTCTTAGATAGCCAATTGTCTACTTAGTTGTAACAGAGCTGTGTCTGTACATATAAGATATTTGAGAAAAAATTACTGTATTAGGCTTTATAGGCGTGTCTGAACACAAATTAATTTTTTTTTAGATTTTTTGTCTGTTTTTCTGTTTGTTCGTACGCGCATCACGCAAAAACTATTGAACGGATTTTAATGCAATTTTTTAATTTGATAGCTCTTGATTAGACTTAATAACTGATATACATTTTATCCCGCTACTATATCGGGAACCTGAGCCTAGGAACATCTTAAATAATAAAATGGCAACGCCTTGTGATTACGTGTGTGTCTAAACAGTATGTAACTAATACATATTCATTAATCTGTAATAAATCCGTTATATACCTATGTTGATGTATTTATAATAATACATAGTGTCCCATAGGGGTGGTCCCATTGATATGACGCGGCAGTGAGGAAATAGGAAATTGATATATTTTTTTTAATACGGAACTATTATTTTTAAGAATTATATATAACTATTGAATAAATAACAATCGGTTGTCATAATTATTATCCAAAGAAAATTATCAATTTTTAGTTTAGCAAATCTGATTTGGTTTCATATTAAGATTTCATAATTAGTTTTTTTATTCATTTTATGTCGGCCATTGACTACCTGTGGCATGGACATCCTCCAAGGATGTACTGACGACATCAATTAATTATTATTATCTGTTAAATATAAAGCAAAATGTAATACAAAATATAAGCTAGTTTTCCAAATGTATATCTCCAATAGGCATTCTAGGTAGAGATATAATTAGTGATATAATTTCTAAAAGAAATCTTTGACCAGGTCAAACAATTTTATTACGGTCACTAGTGATGTAGGTTACTTTATAATAATATTATTGTTTACTACGGAACTAATGTGCGACTCACGGCTACAGCGCGTTCAGTAGCATATTCACCAAAGAAGAAATAATTCTCCACTTGCTTCGCGTGCAAACTACACATTTCTCGTGTTGGCAATGAATTATACTATGTTGCATTCGTGTGAATTATGCTATCCGTAATTCAAAAGTTCTTATTTATTTGGAATTCCATCGTAACGTAATTATTTAAAACATATTTTTTTGGAATGTTAAATGTTTTACTCTTAACATATACAAAGGCGTATTTATATAATGCCTAATAAAATCCGTTTAATTAGTGTTGCATCACGATCATCACAAATCATAGACTTTTAAGTTCTGAACATACTACAAGAAGGATTTTGAAAGTGTATGGACACTATGTCGTCAGAAATCATCCTGATATAGGTATAATACGTGTGACCAAAAGAATAAACGAGCCTTTTGCATAAATTAAGGCGGAAAATGACGCATGCCCTGGATAAACTTATACCGATACCAATATACAATGTGTGTATCAGATATAGGTGTTAATAGAATACGGCACTTAACTCGAGCTTGATCTTGTTTTTTGTATTATTTATTTAAAGTTTCTGAACTCTTTATTACCAGTCAGTCAGTCTCACTATCCGTTATGACCTCAGGATGAAATGGGCTAACCAAGCCCGTCATCAGACGCTAGTTCCGTATTTATTTCATAATCTTCATTTGTAATAATTATATGCTGCTGTGCTTGTTTTCTGTTACATAAAACTATGGAGCACGTTGTTGCTCTTCCAAATGGTCACGTTCAAAACAAGTTTTTAAAATTTATAAACCGTCTAGAATAATAACAAGGACGGCATTCACATAAGTGAATGATTAAAAAATAATAGTTTTACCTACTTTTACTGATTGATCTAGTGACCTATTGGATGAATGTAAAATACCTTTGCTGTTAATATAACGGTGAAAACATTACAGGATGTTGAAATTATATATACGAAAACATCTTTTGTTTGTTTTAAAACGCGAATGTGTTTACAACACAGACAAATAAATGCCACCATTCCTGTTCCCACATATACACCCTATTTTTTGTTAAGGCGGGAAAAAATGTTCCTAACCGCACACACCGTCGTTCGGGGCAACGAACAGGGTGGTGTGGGGCCCTCACCCACTAAAGAAACCCGCCGTGTGCCGTATCTCCGCCTTTGTTGGCGGGCCACTGGAACTGTTACATTCCTTCGGTGGTACCCACATATACACCCTACCAACCCATATACGTAAAATAAAACTAAGCGTGATAGGTACATAGTGTTCACATAAAACTCTAAACGAAATTTCTATATTTCGTGAGTTTCATTTTTATAATAGGCGAGTTACTTCATAAGGGGGCTTTTCCACTGATGCGGATTGGATTGGGTTGAGTAGAGCGGAGCGGATCGTGAATTGCCCAATCACAGTGATGGAAATCTCCTCTACGCATCAGTAGAAACGGTGTAAGTGGAGTTGAGCGTGCTTTCAAATAAAATATATGAACACGCGGTCCCGAGCTGAACAAAACGGAGTCAAGCTGTGCCGAGCGGAGAGCACGAAGTGGAGGTTAGCGGGACGGATGCATTTTAAGCATTTGTCTTGTGGGCTGCATTTTAGTTTAGTGCAGCTCAGATCTGCTCAGCTCCACTTCACCACTTTGTCCGTGTGGTGACGGACTAAGAATACGAGTGTCACCACCCCATTCTTTCCCACGGGTGTCGTATGAGGCGACTAAGGAAAGTAAGCAATTATCATCCATTGCATGACTGGTGGTAGGGCTGGGTACCAAGTGTGAGTACTCACTTGGTATCGGGCCCGAGCGGGTTGGTACCACCATCTTCCGTATGACCAAACACGAAGCAAATAGTTGCGTTTTGGCTGTAGCAGGAGATAGCCGTTTATATTTCATTTCATATCTGTGAAATGAATTGGTGAGCAGCGGCTTGATAATACTCTTGAGTTACTATTTACCATCAGATAGACCGTGGCTCGTCTGCCACTACATGCAATAAAAAAACAAAAAAAAACTCCGCTTCAATGAAAACACTGCACTTTTCACTGCTGTCCTTCGCTCCACTCCACCCAGCTCCGCGTCAGTGGAAACGCACCCTAATGGTCTCTATGTCACGCCAGTGGGAGCAAAAACAGTGTTACTGATTTTTAAGTTCGCCATTTTACAGAAAGTTGATATAAAAATTAATATTTGGGACGACACACTCTTCTAATAGTGCTAAAACAGAGATTCCGCAACAAAGGCGCGATAAACAGTTTTATATTAGAACTTGTATTCTAGTATATCATAAGGTGAAAGTAGTTTTATTTTAAACACGTAAAACACAAGGAAATATTATTTAACGAAAAACTGTCTATGACTGTTGCTTTACTAATTATGCGTTCCTATTGTACACTAAATTATACGAGTAATAAGAATGCTTAGAATTTGATTCCTCCTTCCTCCCTTCCGGTCTTACGAACCGGGAACAGCACGACCCCATCTTTAATTGTAGACATTCTGTTGGTCCGTACTAAACATTTAGCATTCTATTTGCCGTGTGGAGCCGGCATTAGAATTGTCCCACCCCTCTCCACCCATGGGAGTCGTAAGAGCCGACTGAGGGAATACCGAGGAAGTGGGCAGCAGCACTCCCTCGAGTATTAACAACATCCACTGCGGTCGCCAACCCGCCTGCCAAACGTGCGATTACGGCCCTATCCCCCTTTGGGGAGGCCTATGTCCAGCAGTGGACGTCGAAAGGCTGATGGATGGATGGATGGATTCTATTTCAAAGCAGACAAAGCAGTGAAATGAAGCTAATCAACCAGCATCGTTATTCACGTCTGAGTACAATGTAGGTAAAGCAGGATTTGCAGGTCCTAAACCTACCCACTCTAGAGTGGGTAGGTTTAGGTTGTATAGTCATTTAGTATCTGGGTAGTATAACAAGCGCTATCTTGTAATGATAAAACTACTTTCTTATACTCGTAAAATACCTCGAGCTTTAGAGCATAAAAGTTATCATGTATTGGTTCCACATTATAACCCCCTTGCTTTTTTCTTGGTTATAGGGATTTTATATAAATTTGATGAAGTGTTAGTTTTGGCTGTGTGACGATCGTCAGTCATGATAAGCAATTTTATAAGTAACTACATGACCCGGTGAACTTCGTTTCACCTACAATTTATTTTATCAGTTATTATCAATTCTAAACAATCTGCATCGTCTTTGGATTTTAATCTAATATATTTAAACGAGCAATTCTTGTATATATATATATATATAATCTGAATCTCGGAAACGGCTCCAACGATTTTCATGAAATTTAGTATACAGGAGGTTTCGGGGGCGATAAATCGATCTAGCTAGGTTTCATTTTTAGAAAACGTCGTTTTATCCGGGTTTTCAGGCAATGAAAAACTGCTACAATATTATTAGAATACGAAGGTAAATTTCGCCACCATCTACAAGGTTATAATAGCTCAGGTGGGAAATCGGGCGGTCCCAAAACCAGAAAACCCCGGTTTGAGTCTAGATGTCCCCAGTGCGACGTTTTCCCCCCCTTTTTTTCAATTCTTTCTTTTGTGAGAAAAACTCTCAATTTACCAAAACAAAAATACCGAGCAAAGCTCGGTCATCCAGGTACTAGGTTATTAAACGGAACTTGCTTTTAATGCAATGAATTAATATACCCAATTAATACATCATTGATTAAGAGAAAAAGACGTAGCTGTCATTTTGTCGTCTGTTAGCCACTTAAATAAATAACTCTTTATCTAAATACCCATACAAAGTTACCAATATTGAATTTTATAATTTTTCTATTTTTTTTATGGGGTTCTCCCTTTTTTACAAGTTTCTTTCTGACTCTCATTTAAACATAAATATAAATAATTAATTTCACTCTAGAGTCTAGGTAGTAATATGATACCACATACCAATGGAATATGTCCCTCAGTTCCAGCGGTCCATCAGTACAGGCAGAGAGACGCCACTTGGAGTGTTTATTTAGTCTGTGAGTGGGCAGGAAGGATAATAAGGAGAGCATTGATAGGGGGTTTGAGCCTCCGGTTCTCTCATTCACCATACGAAATACAACGGTAAGAGTAGCTATCATTGTTACACGGTGATCTTTTGTGGGAGGGTGGTACTTACCCGATCGAGCCGACCCTTTCATCCTGAGATAAATAAGGCTCTACTAATAGAGATGTCATAAGTTAAAAATAGTCATATAAATATTTGAAGTGATTTTAGATATTAGCGTGTTCAGTTAAACAAAATAATAAACCAACAAAGGATAGCCTGGTAAATTATTACGGCAAGGTTAATTGCTAAGTTTAATGATTGAAGGGTTACATGAAGCAAATTCTCTTTTTGAAATGTAACCGTTGACCGAACTGCATTTAGATATTTTTATATATATTTTTAGCATTTGACATGCTTAGCACTATACATTAAACACAAAGTGAAAAATGTGAAATCGAAAATAACAGTCAGGAGCAGGATTTGAACCTGCATCTTCTGGATACCGTCCAGATGCTTTACCAATTCAGCCATCCTGACAATTGCTCCTGACTGCTAATTTCGATAACACATCATACTTAACGTCTTTGGGTGACGCCTGCGCCATCCGTCGGAAGTATTTTCATACATTATACCGACCAGGTAAACTTAATTTTACAATTAAGATTTTACCTAATAATGACGCAAACCCTTTAAATATTTAGATATTTTTATATATATTTTTAGCATTTGACATGCTTAGCACTATACATTAAACACAAAGTGAAAAATGTGAAATCGAAAATAACAGTCAGGAGCAGGATTTGAACCTGCATCTTCTGGATACCGTCCAGATGCTTTACCAATTCAGCCATCCTGACAATTGCTCCTGACTGCTAATTTCGATAACACATCATACTTAACGTCTTTGGGTGACGCCTGCGCCATCCGTCGAAAGTATTTTCATACATTATACCGACCAGGTAAACTTAATTTTACAATTAAGATTTTACCTAATAATGACGCAAACCCTTTAAATATTTAGATATTTTTATATATATTTTTAGCATTTGACATGCTTAGCACTATACATTAAACACAAAGTGAAAAATGTGAAATCGAAAATAACAGTCAGGAGCAGGATTTGAACCTGCATCTTCTGGATACCGTCCAGATGCTTTACCAATTCAGCCATCCTGACAATTGCTCCTGACTGCTAATTTCGATAACACATCATACTTAACGTCTTTGGGTGACGCCTGCGCCATCCGTCGGAAGTATTTTCATACAATATATATAAAAATATCTAAATATTTATAGGGTTTGCGTCATTATTAGGTAAAATCTTAATTGTAAAATTAAGTTTACCTGGTCGGTATAATGTATGAAAATACTTCCGACTGATGGCGCAGGCGTCACCCAAAGACGTTAAGTATGATGTGTTATCGAAATTAGCAGTCAGGAGCAATTGTCAGGATGGCTGAATTGGTAAAGCATCTGGACGGTATCCAGAAGATGCAGGTTCAAATCCTGCTCCTGACTGTTATTTTCGATTTCACATTTTTCACTTTGTGTTTAACGAACTGCATTTGTTCCTAATCGATTCAAATCGGTACCTCTAAATCGACAATGCTACAATGATCGTATTGGCAGTATTTAAAGACACAATTTGTGTAACATTCTCTTTACAATAGCGCATGGAAAAACAAATTATAGCTCTGCTCTTATCATTCGAGGTTGTAACAACTTTAACATTAAGGTTAAGGCTTCTATATATCCTGTGGTGTACTTGTATTGTAGAGTGCCCTTAGATTTAAGTGTATTTATTTTGTACTAACTTTTACCTGCAGCTTCACCCCGGCACAAGCTAACTGTTTTCATATAACTCTTCAATCAACAATACCATGATCGAAGATATAACTGGTTTACGAGGCGCACCTCAGTCACGCTTCCAATTGATGGTTGGTTCTTCAGACATCTTTATTCTTCTTATCATTATCTTAATAACCAATTTGTATCGACACTATAGTGAGTTTTAAACACGAATCGCTCCATCCATTGGTGAAATCCGCATTAATATCTGTTCGATGGGTATCCGAAAGTAAGTTTCCAGAGAACTACTGAAGTAATGTAACACAGTTCCAGTGGTCCGCTAGTACAGGTGGAGAGTGTATTTAGTGAGTGAGGGCCCCACACTATCCGGTTCGTTGCCCCGAACGTTAGGGTATGCGGTTAGGTTAATTTTTTCCCGCCTTAACAAAAAAGGTGGTCTGATAGATGCGTGATGACTATAATAATATTAATACTTACTAGCTGGTACCCGCGACTTCGTCAGCGTTAAAGTTTTACTTTCTAAATTCGACCCCTATTTTACCCGCGATTTTATAAAACCATTGAAATGTATGTGTATACCATCTATTATATATAATTCCAGTGTCACGATGTTTGTCCGGGATGAACTTCGAAACTACTGAACTGATATTTTTAAAATGTGTGTTTTGTTCCAACTTAAGAGATAGGATACTTTATATCTCAATTTATAATTGCAATATTTATTAATGAAAAATACATATATGGTGGTACGAAGTTTGCCGGGTCAGCTAGTATTAATTATAAAATGAAATTTAACATTCTTAATTCTAAAAAGGTCAAATATGTGTGTTTCTATCTCCCAATTAGAAACCTACCAAACCACCCCCACATTTCCTTCTTATTATTTTACCTGACCACTTCCTCATCTCCTCTATATCATCATTCCTCTTCATGTTCTATAGCTTTTCTTGGGGTGGATTACTCGCGAAGGTTGCTTTTGGTCTATAGGCTGCCACGCCAACCACTCATGGGGTGGCAAACTTACCGTCTTACTCACCATCAAGCCGTACAGCCTAGTATAATTATATGTTATAAACATTGATGTATAAACAAAAATATAGCAACATGCCTGTATTCCCCAAAGGGGTAGGCAGAGGAGAATACATTACACACCCACGATTCACCAGCTATGTTTAAGTCCTACGTAATAGGGGGCGAGCCTATTGCCGTCTACCAGGCACATTTAAAAACTCCGGGCGGCTACTGAGAATTTTTCTATTTACGAAAAAGCTCAATAACACTGCCCGACCCGGGAATCGAACCCTCATAATCAGCAGTCACTTACACTACCTCTGCACTACAGAGGCAGTTGAAGTATAAAACAGAGAAAATCCACAATTAGGCACTAAAAGTGTACACTATAAATTAGTGCAGATTACGCTTTCCTGCACTCATTTCATTTAGTATTGTTTTCTGCAACGTGTCAATATGCCTAATAATACCAAAATCTCATCTTAAAAACTCATTGACTGTCTAGCTCTTTTTTCCCTATCAGAAGTTAATCGCATTCCTCTCTCATAACTGCGTTCATGTGCTCGTGCAGTTGCATTATTAACTCTCATAGAGTTTAAACGATGCGCTCTTTCCTCTGACGATTCCTGAGAAAGCGCATCTCTCATTCTTTTGGCATTTCTCGAATTTCGATATAAGGAAGACCATTTTTTAGGTGGCATCGTAGGCGGAATAAATTTATCGTCACTGCTCAGCTCCTATGTGTCTTAGCGTTATGTTATATAGCCTATAACCTGCCCATGAGTATGGACTACAATCGTACCAAGTTTGGTTAAAATCCCTTCGGTAGTTTTTGACCCATGCGTGCAATACAGACAGACAGACAGACAAAAAATTTACTGATTACATTTTTGGCATCAGTATCGATCACCATTCATCCTCCAATATTAATTTTGAATATATATTCAATGTACAGAATTGACCTCTCTACATTTTTATTATAAGTAGTATAGATTATAACATAAAAACATATTAATACCTAGTTTTTAATACCATATTCCCTGTGTTTCGGTAATTGAATTAAGAATTAAGAAGAGTATGTTCATCATCATCCCATTCTCTTCTTCAACTAAACTCTAAAGCGATTTAAGCAGAATGTGTAGTACAAAATACAAAAATGGCTTTTTGCCGGAAACATATCGCAGTAACTCTATAATTATATATTACATTGGGGAACAAGACAACTCTGTTTACACTGAAGTGACGGTTAATTCGCATTCTATTGCGGTGCGGGAGACGCGGGTTCGATTCCTTGCAACTATAACTTTGAGCATCTTCTAACAAGGTCGGATCCGCCCTCCCCCGACCAGCTGCGTGTTGTTAAATATAATAAATAATTTTAATGTCGACTAGTTATATGTAATTAGCATAAGGACTTGGCTACTTCCTTCGTATAATATTTTTTTATTTTACTATAACATGTTTTAACTTTTTAATATTGCTAAATTGTGTAATGTTAAAGTTTTTGTTGCGTTATTTTATAATTTAATTAAAATTATACTATTCTGAATAAAATAGGGATATTATGCAGTAATGGATTAAGAGTACGGTATGTCAATGTCACATCAACACACTCTTCTCAAAAGTACAAATTATTTGTGAATGAGGAAAAAGAGAACTTTAGTGTGAGCGGGAGTCGAACCCGCATCCCTTCTAATCCGGGGAAGTGCTCTAAGCCACTGAGCTACCGCACCGACCTTTCGGCCATCCCAATCTCCTCATCACATTTGTCTTTAAGACTTTAAAAGTAGCTGAGCATGTCAAATGCAAAAAAATATAGATCAAAAACTCTTTTCTCATGTTGTTAATTAAAAAATAGGCTAAATATAATACGAAATTGAAAAGGCCCAAACAATTGGCCCTTCACTAATGGACGTTGCAGTTGTCTCCCGACATTACACAAAGTAAAACTAACCTAAGAAGCCATTATGTTTGACAACCTAGGCCTAGTCTAACTAGGCACGTACTGTCAGGGTTTCTAGTCTGGGGGATTAGGCAGAATGTCATATTTCACGTGTCGACCGTATCGTGATGACTGTGATTGGTAGAGAGCTCACCGTGATTGGCCTACGGATTATTATGACATCACGTGTCGGTTTCTCAACCAATCACAGTGATCACGATACGATCGACATGTGAGATATGAGATTCTGCCTAACCCCCCTGAATAGAATCAGGTCTTAAGCACTGGCTTTAGAATAAGAATTTAATAATTTCAGTATTGTATGTACTATCTTTAAAGTGGTTACAAATTATGCAGTTAATTAAGTAGTTACCTACTTATTTAGTGAGTTATTTACAATTATTACTTCAATTCGTTACATTTTAATTTAAGATGTAGCAAATTATTTTTATTAATGTCGATATTATTTTTCAACACTAAATACAATGTTATTAAATAAAATTAAAAAGAAAACTTATCTATAGTGTATTGTCGTCATATATTTAATTTATCTAACTTTGTGTAATCCATATTGATTAATTTTGTGTGGTATAGGTACGAATAATGTACAACCTTTTTTTTGTTAAGGCGGGAAAAAATGTTCCTAACCGCACACACCGTCGTTCGGGGCGACGAACAGGGTAGTGTGGGGCCCTCACCCACTAAAGAAACCCGCCGTGTCCGTCTCTCCGCCATTATTGGCGGGCCACCGGAACCATATTACATTCGTTCAGTGGTGAATAATGTACAACCTGAAGTGTAGAACATGTTACTTGAATGGAGTGAATACACTCATCGGCATGAAGCTATATTTCTTTTAAACACAAAGTGAAAAATGTGAAATCGAAAATAACAGTCAGGAGCAGGATTTGAACCTGCATCTTCTGGATACCGTCCAGATGCTTTACCAATTCAGCCATCCTGACAATTGCTCCTGACTGCTAATTTCGATAACACATCATACTTAACGTCTTTGGGTGACACCTGCGCCATCTGTCGGAAGTATTTTCATACATTATACCGACCAGGTAAACTTAATTTTACAATTAAGATTTTACCTAATAATGACGCAAACCCTTTAAATATTTAGATATTTTTATATATAAATATTTAGATATTTTTTCAAATCCTGCTCCTGACTGTTATTTTCGATTTCACATTTTTCACTTTGTGTTTAATGTATAGTGCTAAGCATGTCAAATGCTAAAAATATATATAAAAATATCAAAATATATTTCTTTTGTTATAGCATTAGAAAAATGGCAAAAAAGGTTATTTTTAATATACACTTCATAAAAGGCAAGAAATAATCTCTCGTAGGCATCTATGATCTCGGACTTGAGAGTCGTCTCAACATCGTTGAAGATATCGAGAGGGAACGGAGGCATATAGTTTACCGAATGAGTTTTAATTCCTCTAGGTACTTGAATATACCCACTTATTCACTGAATGTACTGAATCATATGTAACGTTTTCCTTTTATTACAATTCAGCGCAATTACAATAAAAAAGGAATACCGTATTTTTCTGATTAAAATGGATCATGAAATCTGACAAATTACAGACTGTGAAGTACTTATCTGCCATTGCCATGCATAGATTATGAAAGAGATAGGCGATGGACAGAGAAACAGACAGAGGATAGACGGTTTTGGCTTCCGGCACTCTTACTCACCATTTGAAACACAACAGTGTGCGAGCATCTACCTCACGCTGATCTTCTGTGAGAGAGTGGCACTTGGCGGTACTTCTCCGATAGAGCCGCTTATTCATGCTGGGACAAGCAAGGCAGTGTTACAATTAAAACAAATGAAAACCGTGAAACGAGTTTTCATTTTCGATATAAACCAATATGTATATTGTTTGTGTAAAACATGTTGTATATTTGCAGGTCGGAAGTAGTACACTGCATTGTGAACGGTTCTCGCGATATGAAAGGATGATAACATACCATTGTTCACATCACCCTGCCTCCTTGAGTGGGATGTGGGAAATAAAAGATGTATTACCGATTTATAATGGCGTTGTGAACTGGGTTCCGCTAGTGGTATCTCGTACACATCGCATTTTGAATTGAGTACCTAGAAATGAATGTGTCTTTGTTTATGAATAACAACGTGTATAGATAGCTATTTGCATATATGGCACATCTTCTTATTTGTAGCTGTTATCATTATAGTTGTTGAACATGTCGCGTGATTATTTATTGTTTTTTTCTGGTGTGTGTATTCCCTGAAGGGGTAGGCAGAGGTGTATTCTTCCCTCGATTCGCCAGCTATGTTTAAGTCCCATGTAATAGGGGGCGAGCCTAATGCGTCTACCGGGCACATTTTCAAACTCCGGGCTGCTACTGAGAATTTACGAAAAAGCTCAATAACACTGCCTGACTTGGGGATCGTACCCGAGACCTCATGATCAGCAGTCGTTCACACTACCACTGCACCACAGAGGCAGTTATACATAGTCACAATAATGTAAATAGTACTGTGATATCACTACTTAATATGTAGGGAGTATTTAGGGAGTTGGGAGACCAGGCTTCCTAGCCGGGTGGCGTTTTGTAAAATAGAATAGAATAATCAATGTATGAGATTGACTAGCTAGAAAACGCAAACGTAACCGACTGTCAATCCCATACTTTGATAATTCTATTCTACTCTATTTCTATTCTATCCTACAACGATCTTCTTACTAAAATAAAAAATTTTTGAGTTTCGATTTTTACTTTAAAATATTTCGTTATAATGTAAGACTAAACTCTCGAGACTACATGAATAAAAGGGAACGTGCTACCACAGCGGAAGTGATATATCCGTTTGATCGTGACGTCACGATGCCAGTCAAGCGACCCTCTTTTTTTCTTTGATGCAATGCCTATTACACACTGTAGCTGAATGGATATAGGGAATAGACTTATCACGAAACCAGAGAACTATATTTAAAAATAATTTTAATTTTCACGATGAACTCCTAAACTAATCCAATTTTGAATACTGTGTGCAGTTGTCAACCCGCCTGCCAAGCGCGGCGATTACGGCACTATCCCCCATTCTTGGGGAGGCCTATGTCCAGCAGTGGATTTTGAAAGGCTGATGGATGGATGGATGGATGGATGTGTGCAGTTTGGTCCAATGTACAAGTACAAGAATGTAATAGGTTTAATCCCTAATATTTCCTTTTTTATCGCAAAATTAATGAATGAATAATGTGTGCTGCGGCAACTCATGGCCGGGTCTGCTAGTATCCTAACTATTATAAAACTGTATCTAACAGAGCTGTGTCTTTATATTTAAGATATTTGAGATAAAATGACTATTAGGCTATATATGTCTAAACACAAACAACTTTTTTTTATTTTTGTCTGTTTGTCTCTTTATCTGTTTATTCGCTCGCGCATCATGTATAAACTCTGAACGGATTTTGATGCAATTTTTTTTATTTGATAGCTCTTGATTTTGTTTTATCCCGCTACTATATCAGAAACCTCAGATATAACCTAAAGACTAGTTTGCGGTGGAGCCGCGGGCAAAGGCTAGTAGGTACTATAGAATATGCTTTTACTTATTGTTATTGTCACCAGTGGTTGCCGTATTTAGCATCAAAAGAAAGTGACTGCAAACCACACATATGGAAGAGTGTTTTAGACACTTGACTCGCGTGCCGAGTGTCATCAGTTCAATTCCCACACGGGAAAATGATTTGTGTGTTACACAAATGGCTGTTCTGAGTCCAGACTCAGACTCAGTAAGCCTCAGACTCAGTGTAATTTTCATTCCTTAAAATGTATGTTACATACATACAAGCGGAACAGGGTTATAACTACATAAAGTGCAGTGTTGATTTAACAAAAAATTAAATACCGAGAACAGATAAACTCGAAATAAAGTCACAAGAAAATCTATCGATTTAAAAGAGATTGTATAATGGACCTTAAAATAGATGTTGGCATGCAATTCTCGTGATACCTATAAAAAAGAAAGTTTATGATTCGCAAACCTAAGGTACGATATCCCATGCCTGATAAACCGATGGCCTGTAAAAATGCCTGGAGTAGACTGGTCGTGAAAGGATTGCATGTTATGGGGCAACTTGGGAGGGGGTTGTATACTGTAAAAGCTGATTGATTGATGCGTGATCTATAGCTATACATGGTACCTCTCCGAATTATTGAGCTCCATGAACAACAGTATGGGTTTAGAAAAAAATGTTGGGAGTGACATTTCGTTCACATCTAATGACACTATTCTCTCAGATTTGGTCTTGACAAGAATCTCAAAAATGCAAATCTACGAAACGCTGGCTGGTTTATGGCTGCGTTTATCTTAAATGACTATTGTTTATTTGCCATTAATTATTAAATTTATATATATAAAAATCTTAATACTCGTATTGTCTGCGTTATACGAAAACGTTAATTAAAGTTATTATATGCTTCTAATAAATGTAGGTAAACCTATAGCAGATTCAAAAACCCTCAAAATTGTGTAGCTTAATAGATAATTAATCAATAAAGCATTTTAACAGTTTGTTTTGTAAACAAAATTAGAGGTTAATAAGGCTGCAATTCATTACAGATATGTTGTTTTTAAACTGAGCTCGATTCGCCATCGAAAATTTCATGAATCATTGTTTTGTAATTGCAATGTAAAGTACTGTTATTAGAACACCATTGTTGCGAGTATAACCACAGTTAAGTCAGGAAACCTAACTGTATAATGGTTTAATTATAAAGTTTGGAAACAGGAAAATACTGTGTTTTGGGAGATTGATTTGGCCTGGTTTCTATACATAGGTTCCATACTATTCAACGAGCGTCCTCAACTAGGTATAAGGATTCATGAAAGAGAAATGAAATATTATCTTAATAAAATATGAATTATATATTACTTATATTCTTTCGTTTGTGAGTTTATCATTAAACTTTGCCTAAAAGTAAACTAAAAGGTCCAGCCCTTCATGTGGGATTCAATAATGAAGAATTGAAAATTACATTATAGCTCCCTGCATCCCAAATGTCTTTAACAGTACATCCCCCTGTTACACACATTTACATACATAGAATACATATTACGAGTATTGTCACGCCTTTTTTCCGTAGCTGTAAGCAGAGACCACTTCTCCACTTGCTACCATCCACACATCAGTCGCTTCATCTACTTTTATCAGCGCTTTCGTGCATGCTCGTTGGTTACGAGTACTCTTAACCAGCCTTCCTTAAGAATGTTTCCGAGCTGGTCTTTAAACACGTTTGGCATGGCAGTAATTTTTAGATTGTTTATTGTGAGAACTAAATTAACATGTATGAGTACATAATATTTAGATTAATGTTACCATCTTAATAATAATATAATTACAACAGGAGAAAGTATGTCAGTTTGGATGTTGGAGCAAACTACATTTGTTATTATTTCATGTGAGAACATGGACTTAATAAATTTATACGTCCATGTGTGAGAACTACGGAACCTATTTGGTTGAAATTGCAACATATGTAGACGTGAAATATTTAAATCAATATTTTCGTATCCGCTCTAGAGCAGAACTATAAAATAAAATCACACACATTTAACAACCTATAGAAGCGAATATTAAGATTAAAACTTTAGTTACCACTGAATCAATGTAACATAGTTTCAGTGGCCCGCCAATAAAGGCGGAGAGACGGCACATGGCGGGCCCCACACTACCCTATTTGTTGTCTCGAACGACGAGGTGTGCGGTTAGGTACGTTTTTTCCCGCCTAAACAAGAAAAAAAGGTGGTTAACATTTAAACTGAATCCTTGCTTCTATTTGTTCTTTGTGGATATTCCATCAGTTTGAGCCTCGTTTATTTTTGCAATAGAACTACTAGCGTTTTCCTTTTCATTTCTATTTGAATCATGGGTACATAATGGTAGTCTTTAGGATACAGTGGACCGTTTTTTGATAGATAACTGCATTATTAAGTATTGATAGATGGACCCTCAGTCAGGCGGTCTTCTGACTTTTCGAAAATATTTATGTAAGATTTTTTGTAAGATGTTTGTATTTGTTTACAAATTATCACTGTTCGACGAAGGAAAACATGAAGGAACATGCATGCCTGAGAGATTTTATCAACGGTGTTTGTGTAGATTACACAACCCGTACTGGATCAGAATGGTGGCCTGAATCCTTCTCACTTTGAGAGGAGACCGGTGCCCAATATTTGGTCGGTAATGGGTTGATTAATAATAATTGGCACTGCCTCTGTGGTGCAGCGGTAGTGTGAGTGACTGCTGATCATGAGGTCTCGGGTTCGATCCCCGGGTCGAGCAGTGATATTGAGCTTTTTCTTAAAAATATGTTCTCAGTAGTAGCGCGGAGTTTGGAAATGTGCCCGGTAGACGGCAATAGGCTCGCCTCCTTTTACGTGGGACTTAAATATAGCTGGCGAACCGTGGGTGTGTGTAATATAGGTACCTCTGCCTACCCATTCGCGGGATACAGGCGTGATGCTATAATTTTTTAATGGGTTGTAGAAAAAAGTGGATTATACGAGTACCTGGATTATACTGCCGGTTAAAAAGGTAGTAATTAGTAAAGCGCTTCCTATTCTTCAAGTAAAGTAATAAAAAACAAAAGAGTAATTCCTTTGCCTTAGCTAATTCTTGTGTTATATCTCAGGTTCCCGACATAGTAGGGTTATACCAGTTCAATCAATTCTAATCAAGAGCTATCAAACAAATATTTGCATTAAAAGTCGTTAAGTAGAATTTGCATTAGGAGCGAACAAGCAAACAAAACGTTTAAAATAAAAATTTTGTGTTCAGGCACGCCTAAATAGCATTAACTAATATTTTTTTCACAAATAATTAAGTATAGATACAGCTTTGTAATAAGTAGGATACATAATTTAAATAACTCCATAACTCATCACTGAGTTAAATAAACTTTTTACAAAAATCTTTTGTCAAATTTAAGGTGTGTTCAAAATAGTTGCACCTGACTGCACCTACTCAATCAGGTGTAAAGAGCTCTGAAAGTAATGACATTTGTCGGGCCAGAGGGGTCAGGTCATTGGCCAGATACCTCAACAATCAGATACCCTCTTGCAAACTAGTTATATATAAGTAATAATGAGTTTTCTAACCAGTTACATTTATATAGAAGTAGTTTTAGTACTACTTATGTAATTTTTTTAATGAAAATTCTCTATTTACGCAACAAAAAGTTTACGCGTGCAGTTACGAAGGAACTAAGACAAGGTTCAGTAGCGTATTTCCTTTTTCGAGTTTTGTTCATTTAAATCCGATTCCTTATCTTGTTCTAGAGTCGCTACTTGTTCCCTTAGTTGAGTCATGGAGGTCAGATAGGCGATCGTTGTTGAAAAACTGGTGGATCACCTAAACTCGTGTCTGGTTTTGTTGCTTCTGATTGCTCAGCTGATTCGACAGGAAGCCGATGATACCAACAAAGGTTGTGATAAGGCTGGGATGATGATGTTCCTTTAGAATATTCAATTAGATGTACGAGTCTCGTCGCAAATTATAAATATGTCTGTTAACAAAAAGTGAAGTTATGAGGTCCCATCACGTAACGTACGTCACACATTTAAATGTAGATGACGTATTATGTAGTCTTATTAGCAATAAAATTAAAATTTTTATATGACGCATCGATCGACTCGGAGACCTCGTGTATAAAAGTTGCACCTATGGCACGGTGGTTTACCAAGGCAATAAACCTATATTGTTGAAAAAGTCAAGTATTTTTTTGAGTAATCTGCCGAATTTCAATTTGGTTTGCGGTCTCTTGACGTTTTAATTACCGCATTCAGGGTCAGGTGAGCAATACTTTTGGTCACATTCTCTCTTTAATCCGAAAAACGATTTATATCGAAGAAAGATTTAAACAATAAGCAAACAAAGCAGGTGTGACTGAAAGAGTACATAAGGAACACATCTTTTCCTATTAAATAGACGACACAGCGAATCTATATAAACATAAATGAATCGATAAATGTGTTGCTAAGCACAAAACTCGGTAATTGCAGGGTTTATTTGGCAGAGCCGAGTAGTGGTAATTTGTAAACAAAATACAAATACATTCTCTAAAAATGTGGAAGATCGAAAGAGGTATGTGCCGTGACCTTGGACAGGGGATTGACCTCCATTGTCTTTGCAGTTCTCGACTTTACCACTAAGCTATCACTGCTAGATATTGATTTCGTAATCAGTTCGTATGTAGCTACTATACACAAACTGAGCCACATTACTCATCCTCAGGTAACGGTATTTTCTCAAATCTCATGTAATTGGTCCCTTGTAATATGTTCACACGTAGCTGAACTCGTGGTTCGCTTACGCACGGACTAATTTCTGTGTGCTACATTTTCTTCATTAAAACATTATATTACATCTTCAAGTACTTAGATTAGGTGAGCCACATAATATGCAATGTGCATACATTAGTAGAGTCATGGTTCTTGACACACATTTGATACGTCTCCGTCTTAGGTCAAGAATACTAACACTTAAATGTAACTTAATACCTACTCTTAATAACTACTCACTAGAAACGTCTCTACATGAAATATAAATTAGATAATAGATACTATTTGACATTGTTTAAGGGTAACAATATTTGACATTGTTTATGGGTTACAATATTATTGAAGTGAAACTTCTAATGCGGCTTCCAACAAGGTTGCGTTAAGCGTTTAACGCTACCATGGAGGGGGTATGAAAGCACTGTTGCGTTAAACGTTCAATGCTCCTGGGTTTAATATTATTTGTTTATTTAATTATTACGCAGTAAATAGCTGGTTTTTATGTTATATCTTAGATTAACAGAAAGAATAATATTTTTGTAAAACATCATTCTGTTCGACTATTGGACGCAGGTCATAGTGAGAGGTATTAAACCATAGTCCACAACACTGGCCTTGTGCGAGTTGGCAGACTTCACAACATGCAGGTTTCTCACGATGTTTTTCTATAGTAGCGTGATAAAACACAGGCCTGCTTTTAAGTCTAATCAAGAGACGAGAAACGACGCAACCTCATTGAGTTTGGACTCGTTTGATTCGTCTTGACGAGTTATTTGTATTTAGATGGAATCCAGGGTCTGATGATGGAGCTGGAAGGTGGCCATAGGAAGTCCATAATAAAACGACACAATCCCATCGAGTTTGGGCACGTTTGATTCGTCTTGACGAGTAATTTGGTCCTAAATGGTAACCAGGGTTTGATGAGAAGTCTGGAAGGTAGCCAGAGGAAGTCCGTAATAAAACAACATAACCCCATCTAGTTTTGATTCATAAATAGCTAATAAAAGGATAAAAATATTTTTTTTATTAATAAAATAACTAAATAGGCTTAAATAAAAATAACAAAAGCTTGTTTTGACTTCAAGATAAATGAAGAAGGTGTAACGTGATTTTATTGTATTTATTAACTTTTTAGTTCTTTTTACTAACAATAATAAAAGCTTGTTTCTTTTTCTTTATTTAAAGAATGAGAATAGTATGCTCAATGACCAAGAATCAAATACCTGGTCTTGGTATATAATTTTCTTTAACCCTGCTCTAAGGATTAATCCTTGTATCGTATAGGGGACTTTATAAAACATGCAATTTCTGGGACACAAAGTACACTCTGGGTGTCAGAACAACCATTTGTGGATCACATAATGAGTTGTCCTGTGTGGGAATGGGATTCGAACCCACAAAACTCGGATGGGAGACCGCTATCTAAACCACGCCACCATCAGTGCGCATATAATAATTATTTATTTTTAGTATGGAATGATATTGTTGTCGAAAACAATATTTGACCCGAACGGAGTGTGCATTTTTTTAACAAAAAAAAATATCAGATCTCCTTTCAGAGTGACTTGAGCTTTGGCTATAATGCACTAAGCTGAACCAGTGCGGGTAGGCAGATCATTGCAAAAATTTCGTATACTAAGCTTTTCTTCGGAGTTACGTTAGTTAAAAAATACACACGATTTTGACATGAGACGTTACCGTTATCTCGGTCTTAACACACCATCTCCATCAATTTTCATTAAAAAATATTATTCCTTACGAAAAATTATTTTAAATAATATCTGGTTATTTTTTTTCAGAATACCTATAATGTTAATATTGTTTATTAAACAAGGTAAGATGTCAGATGTTACACATTATATTGGACTATACCTGTAAGGTACGTTTATTTTTTTATTGTGTAGTAGGTCTAGATATAAATTATAATATTATAGAAACCAAAATGTATTTTTCTTTCATTTTTCTTCTTTCTTTATGCATACAGTTTCACGGTACTATTTCTTAGCGGAAACTAAATAACATAAATATTCCTTCATATCGTCGCTATATCTGCCTCAGTAACTCGAATTTGCACTTTGAATTTTTTTTTCTTATATTTATATTTAATTTTCATGTAATAGTAAAATGGCATTATAGAAGTTGTTAAACGTTATTGAACTAAGCCATTTGTTTAGCAATTCGTTCAAATGGTTCTGAATATCACGCCGCTAGTAGAGCGGTGCGTCGCAGGCGCCGTTCAATAAGAAGGATAGAATAATAGTATGGCTGATTAGGCTGGTTGATTATGACTTTTAAATAGATTAATAGGTGTAAATATGTAATCCCAACTATAGGTTTCATGTTGAGTGTCTCAATATGTCTGAAACAAGATAAAGATATCGTAACAAGAATGCGAGGTCATCCGACTGATCCCGATTACGATTAAATCACTTGGCATCTAAGGAACGTCCACTCCTCCTAGCTAACTGATAAACTATCGGATGATATTCTCACAGCACTGTAAAGGCAGTTATAATACTTTATCATTTTTTCCACGATTACAGTGATAACTTGTACGATAACTATACTCGTAGATCTTTTGCGTAATCCAGAAACTGTTTTATAGTTATTATACGGAATGCGAGTAGATTATTTTACAATTATAAAAATTACATTATTTATAAGATGAAATTTGCCACTAATCTGGTTTATTACCTGGTTTATTACATAGGATACTTTTTATCCCGCAAAATACTAGTTTCCTATGGGATAGCTATGTTTAAATAGAGCTAATTAATGTGCTATAGAGCGAAGTAGATAGGTACTTACCTCCTTATATTATATTGACTCAATTCTATGGTCCACGCAGGAATAATGGCGGGCAACAGCTGGTATGGGTTTGGTAATATTTGGAACAGCATTCCTTGTCTGATTTTGATATCTGTTACCCGATAATTAACTCAATGGAAAATAACTGCCTCGGTAGTGCAGCGGTAGTGTAAGCGACTGCTGAACACAAGGTCTCCGGTTCGATCACCGGGTCAGGCAATGTTATTGAGCTTTTTCGTAAAAAGAAAAATTTTCAGTAGCAGCCCGGAGTTTGGAAATGTGCCCGGTAGACGACAATGGGCTCGCCGCCTATTATGTGGGACTTAACATAGCTGGCGAACGTGGGTGTGTTATACACCTCTGCCTACCCCTTCAGAGATAACAGGCGGGATGCTATGTTGTTGTTGTTGTTATAAACACAAACAACTTCTAAAATATGATACTAGAAATTACATATTAATACTGGATAAATTAACAAGTCACCCTTTCCAATTTTCTGATAAGGTAACCCGTTTGTACACCACAAAATAACGATTAGGTACGTCGCAGTAATAACTCTGAAAGTAGGCCTGAAGTTGCCTGAGGAGCGGGTTGAAAGTAATACTTTTCAGCCCTAGGGAGAATTACTTTCAACTGACAGCTGAGTAATTATAAAAAAAAACAGTTAATTTTCTGTACAGCCAGTCAATTACAGCACGATGTAAATTTAAAACAAAGTTATTCTCGAACTTATAAGGTACTGCATATAACGAAACCGTACCGCGTTTTTATATGACTTTATTTTAATATAGTTGCAACTATATCTATTTATATATATTTGTAGCATTTGACATGCTTAGCACTATACATTAAACACAAAGTGAAAAATGTGAAATCGAAAATAACAGTCAGGAGCTGCTCCTGACTGTTATTTTCGATTTCACATTTTTCACTTTGTGTTTAATGCAACTATATCTTTAAAATAACGAAGATTTATATTTTTTCAATGATTAAAATGAAAAATAATGGCTGAATAGCTGACAGGCTACAGAAAAAAAACAAAATCGGCGGGAAAACGGCGAAACCAAATTCAATAAGTCTCCCATTTTTTCTTTAGCTAATTCAGGATTTTTATTTTTAGTTTCCTCGTATTCGTAATGAAAAGCACAGTGTTTACCTCGGGATAAAGACTTATTTAGTCCCTCGAACTATTGGAACCCGAGCGTATCGGGCCTTAAATAAGCTGCTTTCATCCAACTCGGATAACAATATACTATTTCATTACTCATACTCGGAAAGTAGGTTTGAAGTAGTCTGAGGAGCGGGTTGAAAGTAATACTTTTCAGCCCTAGGGAGAATCGTTTTCAACTGACAACTGTCAAATTATTTAAAAAAAAAACTAGTACTATTTTCACATTTCTAATTGAACCTTATTCTAACTTACTACAGCCACTCAATCACAGCGCGATGTTTAATTGAAATAAGAAAGTTAAGTATTAAATAAAGATTTTTTTAACGACCACCTATTATAATTTACTTACTTTCAAATATTTCTTTAAAATAATATAGATTTGAGTAAAATATTTTACCAGTTTTTCAACGTTGAAAATGAAAAATAATGGCTGCTATGCTGGCCGGTCACAAAAAAAATGCCGGGAAAGCTGCAATCCGATCTTCATTTATTGTTTCGAGTTGTAGAGATTTGTTGCCAAACCCCGTCACGGGACTAAATTAGTTACTTTCACCCCTAGGGTAATAATGTACTATTAACGCTCATAATCACGATGGGTACCTATTATAGTAATTTTCCTATTACAAACTTTTGTAAAAATGTAATGTTTATTACTTACTGTATTATGCAAATTATATTTCTGCCAAGCCTACTGTCGACGGTAATGAGGTTGCCTAGCAATAAAATATTTGACGTAGCCCTGTTACTTAGCAACGCCATATCTATCAAAATTTTTCTCGACAACATGACATAATTATTATTTTACGGAAAATATTATTTTTAAGATAGTTATTTTTCGGCATTACATGGAAATATAAACTTTAAAATGTCCGATTGAGCATTCATTTCGATTTAGTATTATAAGAAATATTTATATTTGAATAATAATTTGGAGGTTTAATATTTTTTTCATAACGTATTACTAACTTACTGATGCATTGGTATTTCGTCCTCGTGATGATGATGAATTTAAGCCATAATTGACCACGCTGATAAAACGTGGCTTCGCAGTCTTCAGAAATCTGGAGAGGTTTTCTTGGGAAGTCCTCCATTTCTATGTAAAAACCATAGTGTGGGAACGAATACACACATAATTTTAGATTTAATAGATAAAGCAAGAGGCAAGTGCTTTGCGATGTGTTAATCTCGTACCCCCCCTTAGAACGAAGAACGAAACGTTAGACGAACTTTCGTTTCACTTCATTGTGATTGGTTGTCTGAATCACGCGTCAAAATCTCGACTAATCAGGAATCACGCGTTGGACTGTTGATCAATTACAATGACTCGAAACGAAAGTTCGTCTAACGTTTCGTGTTTCATTCTAAGGGGGCAACTGGGTTCATAACGATCCGGCTCTATACAATACCTACATCTGTGTTGACAGTTAGGTCTAACCTTTGGGTTGTCACTGCCCCTACATGTGTTACAGACCTACCTATGTTAAATATCTGCAAAGGATCAGGCAATATATTGACTTTCAACAAATATAGTCTACAGGTAAGTAAACTAAATATATTTTTTAATATGGCGTTAAAAGCCTTCATAATCATAACCAAATCACTCGCTGCGGTGCCGTATGCGTGTGGATTCTTGTTCTTGTCGAATTTCGTAGCTCGACGGCCAAGGTCATCGACCATCGTTTGGAATATTGGCAAAATATAATATAGGTATTTGATGTACATAAACAAAATTATTATAGTTAAGTCAACTATTATTTCAAAACTAACGAGCATTTAAACACAAAGTGAAAAATGTGAAATCGAAAATAACAGTTACGAGCAGGATTTGAACCTGCATCTCCTGGATACCGTCCAGATGCTTTGCCAATTCAGCCATCGTGACACTTGCTCGTGACTGCTAATTTCGATAACACATTCATACTTAACGTCTTTGGGTGACGCCTGCACCATCTGTCGGAAGTATTTTCATACATTATACCAGTCAGGAGCAAGTGTCACGATGGCTGAATTGGCAAAGCATCTGGACGGTATCCAGGAGATGCAGGTTCAAATCCTGCTCGTGACTGTTATTTTCGGTTTCACAATTTTCACTTTGTGTTTAATGTATAGTGCTAAGCATGTCAAATGCTAAAAATATATATAAAAATATCTAAATAACGAGCATTTGTTTTAAATATTTATAATGTTTTTTTTTTACGACGTGGGTGGCAAACATGCGCCGTATCCCCTGATCACTCGAGCGCATAAGGAGTTCTTACGATAAAAAACTCAACTGTAGGAGTATCTTTTTTGTTAAGGCGGGAAAAAATGTTCCTAACCGCACACCCCGTCGTTCGAGGCAACGAACAGGGTAGTGTGGGGCCTTCACCCACTAAAGAAACCCGCCGTGTGCCGTCTCTCCGCCTTTACTGGCGGGCCACTGGAACTATATTACATTCCTCGGTGGTAACTGTAGGAGTACCGTTGCTACATGCTCATCTTCTGTGAGAGGGTGGTGCTTCCCCGATCAAGCCTGCCCCTTTATAATGGGACAAGCAAGGCTATGCCATTATACAAAATACTGGTGGAACACTGAACAAATCGGAAGCCAACCCAACAAGGTTTGGGATAAGGCCAGGGACATAATTATAATATTGCTAAAATTGAGAATAGTTCACAATGTTCTGGTGGCTGTGGCATCAGACGGGTTACGCATTAAAAAAACTTCATTAATAACTAGTAATGAGATATACTTGTTTTGAAATATGTAAAGTACCTACCTATCTGTACTTAAAAATCTTGCAAGCCCATATCTAAGCATTTATTCACATTCTTCGCACAATAAAAAATAAAAGCAGGTACTGCTTAGATTTGACTACAGGTCGACAACCCGTGATCGGATGGTTTAAGATGGCCGTGCAAAAGTTTCAACCAAAATAGGTACCTACCTACCTGTCTATTACATCCGTTGGCGCAAAATCACAGTTTGACCTTGCCGAATTAAGGTTTCGTCCAGTAGTTTTCGATTTCTTTGACCGTTTACCGTATCTGACCGTGAATTTGTTTCGGTTTTTAGACTTTGTTTTTGTCTTTTTTGCCCCTTGCATCATAAGCGTATTGCGAGAGCCATGTTACAACTTGTTTACGTTGTTATATGACTGCAAGAAGTAAAATTTCGTAGATTCTGACAAAATTAGAACCTCTCCCTCTTTCAAAGTTGGATAAAAAGGCTCAGTGACTTGAAGTAGGATTTTTCGCTAACTTCCGGAAACATTGTCAATACGACGTATTAAGGTAGATGACCGATTTATGACCGCATTCGTATATCCGCCCCACAAGCCGCTATGAACATTATTAAGTGGTGTCAAAGACCTGATGTAAGAGTCCTTAAACGGAAAAAGTACACCTCAAATGATTGTATATTCATCACAAGGCGCAGTATTATTGTATTTAATTAATAATTTATGCTTAAAAGGCAACCAAACAATTTTTCATGCAAACTGCAACGTCGGTTCAATTTGCCCTTAGTAGAAGTTCACCCATTAAAAGTTAAGAATAAAATAGTCTGTACGAATAACGAGGTAGTACATTATAAAATTATACAAAATAGAAATCCGTAGTCTTTGCTTACCATTCCAAAAAAAACTGATTCAAATCTTTTTTCAGTGTGTGACCAGGTTTAAGTCCGTTTATGTACTATATATTTCGACCTGAGATCTTATCCCATCTTGGACCTTTCAAAGTTATGTGCATTTTAAGTTGTAAAAATTATACATATCGCTTGCAGTGAATGAAATATTTAGTACGTGTGGTGACGGAATAAGAGTACAAGTATCACCACCACATTCTTTCCCGCGGTGTGGTACGAGGTGACTAAGGGAAGTAAGCAACTATCACTCATTGCATTACTGGTGATAGGGCTGAATACCACCTGGGTGTACTCACTTGCTATTGGGCCCGAACGAGTTGGTACCAACGTCCCCCATGAAGCACAGAGCCGATTGGGTGTACCCTTAGATACCTCGAGTAACATTAGAATTATTTTGATCTGCAGCGGTCAGATGGTAGCTGCTGCGTGGAATTACTTCTGTCTTATCTATGCGACGACTAGAAATCATTCCAATATATTGGGCACAATAATTATTGCATTTGCGACAGCTATTTACTTCTGTAAAATCATCTTTATTATTTATTCTATTGCAGTGATTATTATGAATCAAAGATAATAAATACATGCACCTACCTCTCAGACTAAATATATAGAGGGAGTGACGGCATGGCCGCACTTGAAATAGCAATTTTTTTTATGTTGCCAGGTTGACAAATGTTTAATCATATTTGGGCAAATTGAGCGGTAGTTAGAATAAGGCGTGTAACTTGGTCGTAAATAAGAAATTCTTCATAATAAAATATGTTATAGAAAATCACAACGTTTATCAAAATAATCATATGTACTTAATCCATCTATACTATTATAAAGCTGTAACAGAGCTGTGTCTGTACATACACCCCTCCACCCATGGGAGTCGTAAAAGCCGACTGAGGGAATACCAAGGGAGTGGGCAGCAGCACTCCATCGAGTATTAACAACATCCACTGCGATCGCCAACCCGCCTGCCAAGCGTGGCGATTACGGCACTATCCCCCATTCTTGGGGAGGCCTATGCCCAGCAGTGGACTTTAAAAGGCTGATGGATGGATGGGATGAATGTGATAAATTATCACTTTAAGATATCTTTAAAGTAACTGCTTTAATTAATAAAGTGTTTTCAAACAGACTTTGTTCATTGATATGATTTCATAGGTCTATAAAAACGCTTGCGTTAGTAAATCTTTTAAAAATACTGCAAACCATTTTAGGTACTCTATAATTTTTTAAAAAGTATGCATTACCATGAACAGCTATAATATGCCTGAGTATTTTCTCCGAAAATAAACAAATTTTTATTAAATACATCTTGCGATGGATAATGTAACCCACCAATATCTCTTCGTAGTATAAGGCTCGAACACTTTTCGAAGGAAATAAGTGCTCCTAAGCACTCATCACATCTAATATTATTTTTCATATTCACCTTCATATAGCCAGCTATATAAATTATAGCTTCTTTTGAAAATTCTTACATTTCACTAAAGCGAAGATAGTCATGGATATGTGGTAAATCAACAATTTAGTCCTTTTTATCTAAACAATCATTCATTGCGAGTAATCTCAATTTTCTACTTCTTATTTGCCTACGTACAGAATTCATATTACATGTTAAAATATTTATTGATTTTAAAGGTATACAATTTCCTGAGGATATATTTTACAACTCACTATGAATTAGTAAACGCTTATATGCTGTCCACCCTTTGACCGCATTGCACTGAAAAATATCTCCAAGTGGTCCTGACTCATTTTATAAGTACATAAATATCGAAGAGGAGCATTATCAATATTTATGTACTCATTGTAAATTACTCTTATGGCATTGATATAAAATAAAAAATCTAGAAATTCATTTTTTCTTCCAGATGATATGACAATTTGGCCTTGAGCAAA
Organism: Leucoma salicis; assembly: GCA_948253155.1. NCBI lineage: Eukaryota > Metazoa > Arthropoda > Insecta > Lepidoptera > Erebidae > Leucoma > Leucoma salicis. The sequence continues at coordinate 27,515,663 of OX411803.1, forward strand.
TTTAAGGTTTATTATATAATTCTTAAATGTTTTCAGTTTTTCAATCAAAAGTATCACTAAAATATTTTTAAATTCTATTGTTTCACCCGAATGCGTAGTCTAAAACCTGCAGATCATCTTTATATTATTATTATTATTCATAAAATGCAAGCGCTGCAGCGACTGATCTGCTAAAAGTTTGTGTAGTAAGACGGACCTTTATATTTTGTTTTTTTTTTAAATTTATATGTACAGATCTAATTTTATTACTTAGATGTAATCCTTCATTTTGTTGGAGATTATGCAGTTTCTCTATACATATAGTGGGAAATTCTTTCGTTATTAGAATTTATAATTTTGCTTTTATCAGATAGAGTATTGCGATCTAATTTTAACATATGACATGCATCTGGACATATAACAATATACCTTTAATATGGATTTCGCAAAGTTTTCAGGACAGCCGTCAAATATAATAGATACTATTTCTAACCCACATTCACTTAACAAGTGAACACAAGTCTGTAATAAAGAACTGTGCTGCTCTCCGTTAACCCTATTCCTTAAGAAATATTCAACAGGTAACTTCCAGTTGCTGTTTAATGAAGTTACCATAAACGCTAAAGCCTCTTAAGCTATAGCAAAATTGTCATGGTTCAAATTATCGTCTATGTTTACGTACGCAACAGTTTGTTTGCCATTCTACTGGAGATGTTGGCGAATTGAGATTTCATCACGACTAATACAGCACAGTATTTTTACAGAAGATTTGCTTACTAATAATTTGATGGCCTCAAAAGCTTCATTTGTAAACCCTGGTTGGCAATCTATATTACATATACATGTAATATATATGTACATGTATATCATTTGTACAATGTTTTAGGATATGGTAAGATAGTATCAAATTTATCTCTAACAAAAAAATATGCCTTAGGACTTATGAAATGTAAGCATAAGGCAAATTTTCTTTATGCTGCCGACTATTTTTTGGACAGTTCTTTTTATCCAGATATCGTTTCAGGAATTCGGTATTTTCCGCTTCAATGTTAGATAATAAAGCTAGCTCTTCAGATCTCATTTAATTTTGCATTTTACATTTTAATTCAGCTACAATATCTTGTAAGAAAGCTACTTTTTTAGACAATCTGCGTTTAGACTCTAGAGCTGCCCGCAATCTTTTAAGACGATTAGTTGATTTGCATGTTTCTCTTTGTAATAATTTCTTCAGTAGTCTATTATTTTTAAGTGTTGATGACAATGTTGTCAATGTTGAAACAGATTGGCCAACCATGGTCAAAGAGCTGCTGGTGGATACCTGAAAACAAAACAAATTAATAAAATTTCTGCAATACTGCTTATACACCTATCTAATGGTATATATTATTTAGAAGAATCTGTAGTTCATAAATCTGAATACTTCGCAAGAATTTGGAACTAATGATTAACACAGACATAAAAAGTGAATGATAAATATAATAATCTAGAAATAATGATATCAGAAGACTTAAAGTAGACATACTTGGCAAAGCACTTTCTGTGGAATATTTTCTGCTTTTTGTAAAACATTACTTTTGCGTATAATTGAAGTAGGTACATATTCGTGAAAATTCTTCCGGCTTGTCGATGGTTGTGATTCCTGCTTCATAAATTGCCGTTCTGTTCTATCTCTCATCTGGTATATATAATAATAAGTTTTATATATAATAAAATAAAAATTTATAGTACACAAGAATATAATTAAATTATCCTTTTCTGGGCCAAATAAGTAAAGAATTACCATCCTTCCAGCGCTGATTTCATTAATTGAATAAGAAGTTATAGCAAATTAGTTTGTCTCAATTCTATATTATTAGTACAGCTTTCAATAGGCTCGCCCCCTATTACGTGGGACTCAAACACACCTCTGCCTACCCCTTCGGGGAATACAGGCGTGAAACTATGTGTTGTGTAGTACAGCTTTACTAAGACTTCAAAAGCTATACTTACATGAATATATTTCACTGGCAATGAATTTGGTTCCAACGTTACTATTTTCTTTTTATGTATAAATGACTGATCAACAAAATGTATTGAACACATTCTTGAATATTTCGTGGGTTGCCAATTTCGTTTTCCCGTAGCATCCACCCATTTTGCTCTCACGTCAGGATTAGAGGGAAACCTAATAATTATGATAACATTATTGTCATAATCTCATAAATATAAAATCTTTCTCAAGTTATGGCGTGACCAAGGACAATAAGGATTCATTTTTATATATAGGTATTATTAAGCGAAAACTGGGCAAATTAAATTCACAATAAGGCAACACCGAAATAATTTTCATTAATATAAATTTATTAAAAAAGAATGTTTTACGCAGTTTAACGTTTTTGCTAAAATACAGCAACAATTATCAATTGTGAGTAAATAATATAATTGTATATCACCATAAAACATTAATACGATATAATTTTTGACTACTTACGAATGAAAGGTTATTCCGGTAATTTTCCGCTCGCTGCGGCTTTTGCAGCCTAATACACCGCAACCAACCATTTTAGAAATAGGTACTATTCACAAGTAGCCTCTGTCTCAAAATACACAAACACAAGTTAAATATCTGGAGGACCCTAATATTTAAACAAAACGATCCTATATTACCTATGTCAATTGAAATGTGACAAACAAAGCATTTTGACAGCGTGACAACACCAAAAACTGGCCACAGCGACAAAGACAAAAACACTGTCTGCTTTTTGCACCAGTAAATTGTATCTTATGTGCTCGCTCATATACATGTCAAAGAATTTTCTTCACACTGTCAATGTTCATTCAAGTATTTAATCAGAAACCTACCTACTTTTTATTTTATTTAAAACAGTTTGTTAAAAAAGCCACAAAATACGGATTATATTCCACAGCCGAAATCAATACGTACTTATTATTTGTTATTGAATAATCGTGATATAATTTTGTTCAATCACGCTTCGTTGGCCGCGTTTATTATAGTTAAGAACTCAATAGTTCTGTAACGAAAAGAGGTGGAATAGAGAAATCAAGTTTAAAAAATAGATAATTATAAGTCTTTAGACCAAATAAAATATAATTAGAGAGCTTTTATTACCTACAATCATTAACCTACCAACAAATGGACCACGTGTCCGCGCTCAAAAGTGTCCGAACCAAAAGAGAAACAAAACGCCAAAAGAGAAACAATCGCGCGTCAGTCTTTGCAAAGAAAACTCAACACTATTATAATGAAACAAGGTTTCAAATTAGAATGGTGAAGTTTGTGTATATTAATATAATGTACCTACGTTTCTATAGATTGACTCGATTGACTGTTCACCTTTTTCGTGAATTTGACCCGATGTCCATTTTTATTAGGTCAATGCTTAGGTACTATTTATTAATATTATTATTGGATGTTTTCTATGAACCAAAATCATGGGAATAGTTAAGTAATGTTAGTATGAACTGAATTATACACACATCTGCTAGCTTGAATTGACGCTGAATTTATTATACGGAAATCGGAAAGCGTGTAAAATTTTACTTACAGCATTTGACTACATACAGTCAGTCACCCTTTAACTGAAACAGGTGAAATTAAATGAAAGCTTTTGAAAAGGTACTAAACTGGATTGATCAGGTGCACAGATATCTAGTGTTATCTTAAAGATATTATACCCACCTATTTAGTTGCCTGACGAAGATTTTTAGTATAACTATTCAGCCTTATAGTTCTGAAATCCAACGCTCATTAGAAAGCCTCCTAAATTCGAAAATAGCACTGCTATTATATTTATTATAAATAAGCAACGCCTAATATCGAGTAGTTTTTCAGTTTTATATCACTACACATTGAGTAGAGTATCTCTTAAAGATTTACGGTCGGGCAGTATTATTGAGCTTTTTCGTAAAAAGAAAAATTCTCAGTAGCAGCCCAGAGTTTGGATATGTGCCCGGTAGACGGCAATAGGCTCGCCCCCTATTACGTGGGACTTAAACATAGCTGGCGAATCGTGGATGTATAATACACCTCTGTCTACCCCTTCGGGGAATACAAGCGTGATGCTATGTTTAGTAGTATCTACTCTTTATCTGAACTCCGTGACTACACCTCACCTGAAAGACCAGTACGATATTATAACTTAGGTATTTAGATAATAAAACTTTTCACGTGTAAATAAAACAGTAATTGTATTGTTAATAATGAACACTTAACATTAAACATGTTTGCCACGTTATGTCTAGAATTTTACCTTAAAATAACTAGGTACAAATTTACTTATCAAAGCATATTCGCAAACCCAATAAGGAATTTGAATGTTAATTAAACGGCATTAATTATTTATTGGTAAACTACATAGCTAATATTACTTTTTAGCACGAATGGATTTCATGCTTCCTGCATTCAAAGATAGTGTTTATTTATGAACATGAGTATTCAAGAAATTAAAAGAAGTTAAGTGATTTAAAAACCAATTATGTCTCTATAATTATTTATAATTACAATATCATTAAGTGTTTTTGATTTGTATTTTAGCACTTGACATGCTCAGCTACTTTAAAGAACAAATTACGCACTGGCTGATGGCCGTTCCCAATTTCTACATCACATTTGTCTTTACGATTGGGAACGGCCATCGGCCAGTACGATGGCTTAGCGGTCTAGAGCACTTCGCACTTCCCCAGATCGGGAAGGACGCAGGTTCGAATTCCGCTCGCACTAAACTTCTCTTTGTACACATTCGCAAATAATCTGATCATTATGTGCTTTCAGAGAAAGAGTTTTTTTTATTAATTATATTTATTGTCTAATCTACTTATTGCCTACACCAATTATGCACAATATATTCAAATGAAATCATCAATATAAGCAAATGATAAAATTATAATCCCATCCCACTATCTCTTCTCTACTCCATCACCATAGTCTAAACAGTCCAAACTATGTTTTCTTTAAACAGTTTGGCATCCTGCAAATTCCAGGTTATGCTGCAGTGTCATTATTGAAATGACACTGCAGTAGTTGCTATGTATTCTTCATATCATTGCATTTAACAGAATATTGAAATTGGACTTAGTGTTTACATCCATTCATTAACTAGAAAAGGCTTATTAGTCTTCAAAAAGCTGAATAGATTTGTTAAAATCATAGCAGAGAACAATATTGATAAAACCTCTTCTCAATTAAAAATATCTAAATCAAAATCTAATCAACCGTTTTGAACAACATAAACAGACACACAGATACACATTTTGTACTTAGAACCGCTCCGCACCGTTTCTGTTCTGTCTCTTCTGTTGTTAAAAAAAAATAAAACATGGCGAAGAATCTTGTATGTTATCTAGATCTCTGACAGGTGGTGAAAATATTTGATCGTCCATACGGGCGGCAATCAGTCTTAAATCTGATAGCAAAGTACGCGCATTTAATCTGTTTGACAATAGTAGTCACGGGCAGGATTTGAACCTGAATCTCCTGGAAAAATGTTCCAAATGATTTGACAATTCAGCCATCGTGACATCATTGTTATTTTCGATTTCAGATTTTCACCCTTTGTGTTCTAGTAAACCGCCGAGCATGTCAATTGCTTTAAATACACATAAAAATATTAAACTATTAACAGAGAATTGTTCATCATTTTAAAATAAGCGACGCTTGCACAATTTTATGTTTCAGTATTAGTCCGTTAGGTACCTACTTCCGTAATGGAGATGGCACTTTGGAATTAATAAATTATTTTTAAATAAATATAACTGCCTTCAAAAGACTCTCAGGAACTAAAAAGCACAAAATAATTGGTATTCACATACGATTTCCGTGCTAAACACCTACTGATGTGTTTGAAAATATCAAAGATGAGCGCCTAAAGCGCAGTAGAGAAAGAAATACTTTGGAAAATCCAAAAATGCACGCCTCATAATCTTCATTTTTCACAATAAAATTGATTATTTGATAAGTAACTAATAATTAGGGATGGGCCGAAATTAGTTTTACATTCGGTTTAACCGATTTTCGGAAGTTCGGTCTTAAATGCCGAACATTCGGTATAATAAAAAGGTGAGGTTTCTAATAAAATTAAGAGAAATCTAATCTGTCATAGCTGTAAAATAAGTCACATATACCAATAAGTACTCTAGAATAATTTAATCATGGTCAGTTGTAGGTTACGCTAAACTATAATTATTATAGATAAATTAAAATGTATAAATTAATAGTTTTTTTTAGCAATCCAGGAGCCTATGAATCAATAAACCCAATAATTTGAAATAATGTATCACCCTTGCACTGACCGTTTTTTGTTTTACGACGTTGCCTTTCATAAAAAAATACACACAGAACACACAAGTTACTCCTGAGAAAGCACACACCAAAGTTCGGCCGAACTTCGGCCAAATTTTGTATAACTACCGAATGTTCGGCCGAAGTTCGTATTCGGTTCAAATCACATTCGGCCCATCTCTACTAATAATGTATTGGTCTTACTAAGTAGTTTTCAATCAATCACATAGTGCTAATTTCATGGTTTTCATGTCTTATACGCTATCTAGCGCTAATTTTAAGAAGTACTTCTATATTGGTCTATGGAAATAGTTCTCACACGTGTCACGAAATAAGGATAGCGCTGGTTTTAATGTCGAATCCAGCGTAAATATTCACTATTTTTTTGTTTATTTAATAACAATTAAACCACGTCGTATTAGACCATGAAAAGTGATAGGGCTCTATTTGTAGTTGTACTGAATTGTAAAAGAAAAAAGAAATACTCGATTAGTAAAGTATTTCGGTCGTTATTGTGTTAACATGCATTACCTACAACAAACGGACGTCCAAGACAGAATTTTTTTAAACAGTTTTATAACTAGTTTAAATAACAAAAATGGCATCAAAAATATCATGAGTGTCAAAAATAGTGTTTTTTCTTGATATGTGTGTGTATATATATATTATTTTACAAGTGCAATATATGATAAATAGAGACATTTTAAGTTTGAAAAATCAGTAGTTCTGCATGAAACAAGAGCAGTACACACCTCAACGCTTCGCTTATGAGACGTGCGATAGAGCACGAAAAAATATTATCGATGTATTATACAATTTTTTAGATCTTTATTGATTTTTTAAAAACTGTTCGCCCATTTTCGATAAAATTTAAAGAGGACCACCATGTGGTAGAACCTACCAGACAAAAAAAGAATCATTGAAATCAATTCATAATTGAAGGAATAATCGCGTAACAAACATACAAAAAAAAAACATACAGCCGGATTGAGTACCTCCTCCTTTTTCTCTTCGTCGTCTTGAGTATCTTCTTTTTGAAGTCGGTGGAAAATTAGCTACTGCAAGAAAAGTGTCTGTAAAATTTTAATCGACAAGCGCTTGTGGTTGCTTTGGAAGAGGGATGACACTATATGGAGTTCGGCAAGACCAAGACTGAATTTATGTTAGTCATGGCACTGAAACAGTTGAAAATTGTATTTCAGCTGATAAAGCGTTATCACCTTGAACGTAGCAATGCTGACAGCAGCGCTAAATTGTTATTCTTACCAACAGATAGCGATGCAGAGAAATATTACGACACAAAGTGCTTTTGTAATATATTTTTACATTGTTTGTTTTTTGGTAATTAAACATTATTTTGTAAATATTTAAATTGGACTGTTGACTTTCAAAATATAAATATAGTAGTTGAATTGAGGCTGTTGTAACTGATGAATACTTGCCATAAGAAATTAAAATTGTTTTATGGATTTCAACTGACGTTTGATAATCGGTTATGGGATGAGTGTTAGAACTCTTGTAGATATCGTACAGTAGAGTAATTATTAAATTTCATTTGTACTGGCTAACATAGGATACGCACTAAAAAGTAATGTTGCTTTTATAATATAATTACTTCATAATAATGCATAAGGTATTTAATAGTTAAGTTGTTTATTGTTCTACAACGAGATCTACTTATCCGTAGTTAATTTTTGCTCATGCATTTAGTAGAAATGTAAATACAGAATTGATATGATACTTTCTGATATTTACGCGAATGTTATACATTTTGAATTGATTCTATCGCGTTTAGAAATTGATATGGCTTACTCTGACATAAAAATACATATAAAAAATACGCATACTTATACGGCTGTTGAGTCTACACACTGCGTTAGGCAAAGTTCAAATGCCTCATCATTAGAGAACAACTACTATTTTTACTAGTACTAAAAGTTCTAAATAATTCATGGAGCCACGCTCTGTTGGTTTTGGAAACAATTTGCAGTCATACAATGTTTTTATCGGGCACAGGCAGGTGCTGGTATGACTCAGCTACACCGGATCCAGACAATTTTACTCTGTATGTAAGAGTTAAGCGGCGATCAGCCGCGCGGAACAACATTAAAAGTATATATTTTATTCAAGCGCCTTGGCATAGAAAAAGTTTTACGATGGATGACTTACGTAATAATACAAAGGGTACATATTACATTTATAATTTTCAATCGTTTATTGATTAGCAATTTTAAATTCGTTGACAAAGTAATTCAAAATTATTATTTCATTACTACTTCATTGAGAATTGGCAACATCGTTGTAACTCTTTCTTAGGAAGCCACAACGAACAACTGATAACTTGGATTTGAAACTGTTCAAAATTAACAACATTTCAGGTGTTAATATACATAAGTTTTGTAATACTGTACAAGTTTTTGCGTAATAAATGCTAATGTTGAGTTGTACGTAATATCTATGTTAATTGACTGAAAAATACATAAATTTCGAAAAATAAACTACATCCTACAATTTTGTTCGTAAGTGCAAGAATATGTCATAAAAGTGGTTAAAAAATACTTTTAACCGCTCGTGAACCTAGAACGTGAGCATGGTTTAAAGTTTAAACCATACTAGCCCCCTCGGTGGCGCCAGTCACATAGCATCTATTTGTACATCATTTACCAACTCAAAAGCTAAGAACGACAGGTCTTTATTTTTCCTATGAATAAGCGTTTTAAATAATGCCTTAATCATACATCTATTTATAAGCCTACATTTAAAATAATAAACGCCAAAATTAAGCTATGCGTATACTACCATTTGTCCCCAAAAAAGCATAGAGGACCATCTTTTTAGAAAGCTACTACATGACGATATGATATTTTTCCCGCGTATTTTCGCTATAAGATGTAATACGTAGGTATATACTTCCTAGAATTTCCCAGTGTAGTTTTTATGCTGGATTTACATTTATCTGTCCTGTTATAATGTTACGTCAGAGCTTATTAGTTATAAGTGAATATTTTTTGTGTGAAGTATGCAGGCAGAGTCACTGGCACCAGCTAGTATAATATATAATCGGTGTTCATTATGCGTTCCGTATTTCCCGTGTGAACGTCAAATCGATCTACAATGAGGGAAGATGTTCTCGTTCAGTTATAACGATGTTAGTATTGTTGGGGCCATGAGAATGGAGGTCTAATCACAGGCGTGAGTGTTATATGTGTATAATAGTGTACGGATATATTGTTGTTGATATTAGTTGTAGCCGAAAAGATATATCGTTTATATCTCTGAAAGAAAGCGTGAAGTGAATTTGATTAAAGAAATTCTCCAATCTTTACTCTTTTTGTTTTATATTTTGATTCCAGCCTCCAATATGTTATTTTAATTAAAACAACACTCCAAGTCTTGTTCAAATATGAAAAATCACATTTTGTCTTATCTATACTATTATAAAGCTGTAACAGAGCTGTATTTGTACATTTAAGATATTCGAGAAAAAATTACTGTAATAGGCTATATAGACGTGTCTAAACACAAAACATTTTTTTTTAGAATTTTTGCCTGTTTATGTGTTTGTTTGTTCGCGCATCACGCAAAAACTACTTAACGGATTTTGTCGCAACTTTTTTGTTTAATAGCTCTTGATTAGACATAAAAACTGGTATACATTTTATTCCGATATTATATCGGGTACCTGAGATATAGCCTAAAAATAGCTTTTGGCTGCGGCGAAGCCGCGGGCAAAGGCTAGTACTATTATACGAGAACAGAGCCGTGTCTGTACATTTAAAATATTTGAGAAAAAATTACTTTATTAGGCTATACCTATAGGCATGTCTAAACACAAAACCATGTTTTTTAGATTTTTGTCTGCTTATCTGTTTGTCTATTTGTTCGCGCATCACGCAAAAAACTACTGAACGGATTTTGATGCAAGTTTTTTATTTGGTAGCTCTTGATTAGACTTAAAAACATTTGATCCCGCTACTATATCGGGAACCCGAGATATAGCCTAAAAACTAGCTTTAGCAAAGGCTACTTTACAAACCTATATAGGTAGTTACAATTTGCGTATGTCTACGGCGAATTTCATAATTGAAATGTGAAATATTCCAAATATAAAAAAAAAACTGTTTAAATTCCACCAGTAATATTCAATCAAATATTGCCTCTAATCTTGCACACGCTTTTTGTGAGTTCCTTAGGTTGAATACATCCCGCCATGCATGCCCAGTCTGCGCCAGACGCTGGGTGCATAGTAAAGAGGTCGTGACTGAATATACTTGTAACGTAACATCATGGCATATACATTAACGCTATTCGTGGTCAAAATTTTGATAAACTGTGTCAGGTAAATAAGTACTTAGCTTCCATTTTCATCCTTTATTCCTTTCCTTGGCACGTTAATATATAGGTATATTATATACCTATCTACCTATTATTTTCTATCGTAACCATTATAAAGCTGTAACAGAGCTATGTCTGTGCATTTAAGATATTTGAAAAAAAATACTGTATTATTAGTGTATACACATAGGTGTCTCTGAACGAAAAACATTTTTTTTTAGATTTTTTGTCTGTTTGTTCGTTCGCGCATCACGCAAAAATAACAGAACTGATTTTGATGCAACTTTTTTTTATTTGATAGCTCTGGATTAGACTTAAAACTGGTATACATTTTATGCAGCTACTATATAATATATCTGAGGAAGTGTGGGATTGGAAGGGACGCAGGATCGAATCCGCCTCACAGTAAATTTATCTTTTTCCACATTCACAAATAATTTGTTCTTTAAAGTAGCTGAGCACGTCAAGTGTCAAGTGCTAAAATACAGATCAAACTAGCTTAATACATTATTTTTTTTGAAGGAAGATTTTTTTTATGAAAGTATTTGTTTGTAAACAGATAGATAATATAAACATGAAAATTAATTACTGAAAATAAATTAATAATGCGCTTCAGATTTTATATCTACCCGGGACGAACAGTCCAGTTAGGTAGGTACAACTTCGAGAAAGAGGTCAATCGACGAATCAAACTCGGCTGGGCAGCGTTCGGGAAGCTTAGGAAGATATTCTCGTCCGATATTCCGCAGTGCCTGAAAACGAAGGTCTACGACCAGTGTGTGTTACCAGTGATGACATATGGAACAGAGACGTGGTCTCTGAATGTTGGCCTCGTATCAAGGCTCAAAGTCGCTCAGCGGGCCATGGAGCGAGCTATGCTTGGTATTTCCCTACGTGATCGAATCCGTAATACGGAGATCCGTAGGAGAATGAGAGTGACCGACATAGCCCGCCGAGTTGCCATGCTGAAGTGACAATTGGCAGGCCACATCGCTCGAACGAACCGACAACCGTTGGGGAAGAAGGGTTCTCGAGTGGCGACCACGTATCGGACGGCGCAGCGTAGGACGGCCCCCCACCAGATGGACCGATGATCTGGTCAAAGTTGTGGGGAGCCGTTGGATGCGGTCGGCACAGGACCGCTCGTTGTGGCGTTCTCTTGGGGAGGCCTATGTCCAGCAGTCAAAGGGCTGATGGATGGATGGATGATAAAGTTATTATTAAAATATTTATTGTATATATTTTTTTTTTCGCATGCAAAGCTGCTGGCACCAGCTAGTACCTACTGCTGCACAAACTCTCATGTGTACATCTAATTCTTCTATTAAAAAAATACTGTCATTACGCGACTTAGGTGTCTATGAACCCATAGCAATATTTTTTAGATATTTTGCCTGTTTGCTCGCGCATCACGCAGAAACTACTGAACTGATTACCTTTTTTGTTGAATGGCTTTCTCACTACTATATCAAACCACCGGAAATACGAAAGACTAAGAAACTAACCTTCGTGTAAAAGCTGTAAACGAACAATTTAAATTTCTCTAGCCAGTATTAAAGGATAGTACTAGAACTTTTTTTTAAAGACAACTCGCACTAGAAAATATTCCCTGTATCGTAGGAAACTTAACAAACATAAATATACGTAATAAACAGTACAGAATAATCGTTTATGAATCACACAAAAACATTCTGCACACTCGGCACGGGATGTCGGTATCTTGAGCAATACGCCATTTGCACATATTTAAAAATCAGCTTAGGGATGCCCCGATGAGGACAACTCATGTAATATTACATAGTGATCTGCCAAAACAGGCAGAGAGACGGCACACGGCGGGTTTATTTACTGGGTGAGGGCCCCACACTACCTGTTCGTTGCCCCGAACGACAAGGTGTGCTGAAGGGTGATTTTTGTTCCGCCTTAAAAAATTATGTCCCGATGAAAGTGAAAATTCCGCTGCCAGATATAACATCAGCATAAGATGGACATAAAAACATGGCCAGAATTACAATGTAATATATAAGACGGTAATTTTTACAGCGTATTTGGCAGAGATGATCGCAAGTAGCCCTCGTTACTAGCCCCACTGTTTAGATAAACTGCTGGATCGCAGTCACCATTTCTGATATTATTTATTTGCAAAGAATTGGTATAAAAGTTGTTAATTTGTAATGTTATCACCAAACTTTTCTTTTAGAGTACATATTCCTATATAAGCATGTTGATTAGAAATATTCCTATTTAGACACATTTGGCCGTGTGGGGCCGGCTTTAGAATTGTCCGACCCCTCTCCACCCATGGGAGTCGTAAGAGCCGACTGAGGGAATACCGGGAGGAGTGGGCAGCAGCACTCCCTCGAGTAGGTATTAACAACATCCACTGCGATCGCCAACCCGCCTGCCAAGCGTGGCGAATACGGCACTATACCCCCAATTTGGGGAAGCCTATGTCAAGCAGTGGACGTCGAAAGGCTGATGGATGGATGGATGGATGGAGACACATTTGAGACACTCTTCAATTTCAGAACCCACTGAGAAAACGCATTATTTTTCATTGTTTATCACGGTGAAGTCGACCTGTTAAAGAAAATTATTACCATCGACCAGAAATTAATATATTGCCACTTTTTCAAATAGCCACTCTACGAATCGTGTATAATTATACAATTATGTTCCCTGTATCGTAGGAAACCTAACAAACATAAATATAATTACAGAACAATCATTTATGAATCACACAAAAACATTATGCACATTCGGCACGGGATGTCGATATCTTGAACAATACGTCATTTGCACATATTAAAAAATAAGCTTAGTTATGTTCCCTCACTTTCTTAGTCCGAAGGGACTGGTTTCCGACACGAACACAGAGATCAGGCGAACGATGTGCAGGATGTTAGTCCTTTACTTGTGGCTTTCCGAAGCACGGTAGTGAAAGACCACCAACTTCTTAACTCCGATCTGTTATTGAGAATTTCTTGTAGGAAATCTTAATAGTTCTTTGTTAGCCCAACCCGGGATTAAAACCTGAAGGTAAATGATGAAAAAACAGCTCAATACCTTTTTGTCCTCTCGTCAGGCAATCGATTTTTGTTTTTTATTTTGCACGTATAGGAAATAAATATATTTTTGAATTTGACTTTGAAATTAAACTCGTAGACTATTTCTTGCGTAGTTAGCTAGATTGACAGTGGACGGCGTGACCGAAAGCGTTTGGAGAACATCATAGGTACAGGCATTTCAAACGAATTATTCTACGTCACGATCGCAACGGTTATTAAGTAATGGTTCTTCAGTTCCGTTGTTGGTAATGTCGAATGTATATAAAATACAAAGACACCAGTGTACCGGATCTAATATAAGTTGATAAGCGATGACACGAACATTGTACGTGATGTGCCTGGTAATAGTAACGTACTGGCTATAAGCTCTTCATATACTTTGACATTCGACAGTACCTATTATGGTTAAGAAATTGTAGGTATCTGCAAAATAAAAGTTATTTTAAAAGAATTTTAAAACTTAATAGTACTTATTCCGTGGTCTTATAGAGTAAGAGAAGAGATTTGAATAACAGGTTAGTACCATACGAAACAGAATTAGAGGAGTATCTTTTTTGTTAAGGCGGGAAAAAGTGTATCTAATCGCACACCCCATCGGTCGGGGCATAACGAACAGGGTAGTGTGGGGCACTGACCCACTAAAATGGCCCACCATGTGCCGTCTCGCTGCCTTTAGTGACGGACCACTGGAACTGTGAGACATTACTTCAGTGGTCAATCACAGGAGCACTTACGGTTACTTCACGTGGAGCTTCTGTGAGAGGGTGGCATTTCCCTGAGCTGTCCCATTCATGGTGGAAAAAAAAATTCACACTTTTTTTTCTTATACGATTTGTAGTGGTAGAGATTAGCTGTAATACATTTAATAGCATCACGCCTGTATTGCCCGAAGGGGTAGGCAGAGGTGTATTACACACCCACGATTATTTATTATGTCTCAGTAAAAATACCGTAATATTGAACACCAGTGCCTAAATTATGATTTGCTAGCAAATAAACGAACTCTTCAATTTTATTATATTATAATGGATTACTTGATTAATTAACAGTCAATCACAAATACTGATTTATGTTATTGTTGACGGATGTGCGATTATAGCTATGTTACATAAGAATCATTGAATACCCACGCAAGGTGCAATTTAACAAACGGACAGCGTGCATATAAATTAAACAACAAGGTTGATTACATACATAGAACACATATTTAATCCTTGACTATAGTAGTTAGGAAAGACAGGAATAATACAGACTTATCTTAAATTTAAGAAGGCGTATTGATTTTAGGTAAGCCGAATAATACTACAAAACCCTCGGCAAATTTAACATGGAGCCAATGATCTTCAATAAACAATAAAGGAGAGAATAAGATTCGATATATTCGAGAAGATTCGATATATACTTTTTAGCTAGGTATATACTTTTTTATTTGTTTTATGTAACGATGGTTGGCTAGTCACAGGTCATCTGACGATAAGTATTTTCAACGCTTCTGTACTTAGTAGGTATTTTTTCTAAACCCACTATTGTTCCACTACTGAGCACGGGTTTTCTTTTTGATTATTTAGGCTATAGTCCCATCGCCCAGCGCTGCCAGCTGCTGACTTTGCAAGTCGTCTAATAAATCTCTGAGGCATGCGATGTTTTCCTTCAACGGGCAGTGATAAATTGTCAAATGCAAATAAATTTCGAATGTTTAGATTTGCTTTCCGTGTACCTAAACTCAGATTGGGTATAGAACTAGATACCCCTTTACAGATAAATTAAACCACTGCCTACCGTGAATGTTATCACTGGAGTGAGCATAGATAGAATCTTTTCCTATAACTGAAAATACTAAATTGATTTTAACCTTTGATGACATAAAATCAATGTGGTCGAAATGCGATCTTTGCGGAGAATCCGTGGAGTGAAGCTGACTGACCACATTATATGAAAGAGAGTATTGGTGTAAATATGTGAAAGGGAAAGCTCCGACGGTTCAGATATATGGAAAGAATGCCGGAGGAGCCACTGGTTAAGAAGACATACAATGCGAAAGTGGAAGAATGTAACCTAGACCAAATCGGTCACGTATTGAGAAAAGGTGGAGTCAGGAGTCTCAGAAACCAGCGAGCGTGTATGTAGAGAATTATGAATGTTGAGGAAGCGAGAGATGTATGCAAGAATAGAGCCTCTTGGTACTCTGTTCTTTCTGCCTACCCTGTAAGGGAAATGGCGGGATGATAAGTAAGTAAGTAAGTATGACCCATAATCGCCTCATATGGCATGCAAATGAGACATAAAGTGATGGCGTAATGTAACTTGTCTCCTTTGTACAACTTACGAATTAATCTTAATCACATACCTACCTATCTTATATTTTGCCTCTACCTTTGTTTTCTAGTTACAGAGATTTCCTTTGGTAAATACATAATAACATCTTGCCAAAGATTAATTGCAATCTTATTACGAACAAGGGTCACACATAGTGGACATTATAAAATAATAATTTGATTTGCACTTTTGATTTCTAAGGAGTCTTTATGAAAATCCTGGTTCCTTATTTATATTCATCGGCAAATCACATAACAGTGTTATATGATTATGTGTGCACTTAAATGCCTCTTGAGAGAAAATCGTTGCCAAACGAGTTTACTCCTAAGATCGAGAGGGCTGCGATTCTAATCATGTAGGAATGGAAAGTGAATTCATTGTGACTTGACTTCAATTATATACTTACTTAAGTATTGCGAGATCTCACATAACACGTACTTTTCTTTTATCTTTCTATATCTCGAGAATTTTTTTCTTCATATAGTAAACGGGTGGTAAATAAGCTTGATGGCAAGCGGTTACTATAGACGTTAGATGCTAGTAACATGAGCCTCTCATGTCATGCCTCTAACTCACATATTACCAACTCCTGGGAAAAAATAGGTGTAGAATATGGTGAGAAAGGATGCTAACGGCGATGAAATGAGCAGGTAGACTTTACTATAACAGGGAGGGGCTTTGGAGTTCTGACGCTCTCTAACAATATTAGTTTGTTTTTTATAAAAACAAAAACTATTTAAAACGATTTTCCTAAATTTAAAATATGTTTATGTACATCAGTTGCCAGAAAAAGAAACGATAAAATTAAATTAGTTAATGAAAGTAACTTGACAAACTAGAATACCTACGTGTATTTATAAAAGTAAATAGTTTTAAGCTTTTGTTAGGCTGATAGCCCGGCCAAAGCCTGCAATAAGCTAAAAAAACACTAAAATACAAATAAGCCTTTACCCTCCTTCACCCTCTGACTAAGCATTAAATCAAGAATTGAATTTTGGTGTTCGTGATATGTTATAACAAGAAGCTTAAATCGTGTTATCAAATTATAAGCTTCTTAGTTACACGTGTACGTTACAGATGAATAATCTGCCAACAAGGTCCAAGATGATGAGAAGATGTGCATGATGTAATGAACACATGATCATAATAAGAGTAGAACATAGAACCAGTAGTGTACCAAAAATATTAGGTAATTTTCTTATCATTCCGCGAACACTTCCACAGGAACGGGTCATGAAAAATAATTTTAACCGTGTAATTATCTTTTTTAAATTTGAGTGATAGATATCATCACTTTTCGTTTTTAGCCCGTCTGCACTGTGGGAAACTATTTAAATGTATGGAAATTTGACATTTTTCACCTTAGATAAAGAACCTATATTTATCTAAGTCTTTAACAATATCTGTAACGCTAAGTCATGTGACTTAACGTTAGAGATGTCAAATTTCCATACATTTTAAAAGTTTTCTATTAGCGTTAGCGATCGTAGAATGCAACATGGCTAGACCCACTGAGCTATTAATTATTGTACTATAATCTGCGTCTGTATAGTCTTATAAATTGTGACCTTACTAATATACGAGTATAATGTGAAAGTGAGTTTTGTTGTTTATTTGTTATTTCTTAAAGCAGTAACTACTTTACTGAACATCGTGAAACTTGATACACATTTAGTCCACAGTATTGCGAAAGACGTCGGCTACTTTTATTCCGGAAATACGAGATCTCCTGTGGGATGGCTTAGATGGCTATTTACCTATAGATATTATTTACTAGCCAGATGGTGACTAGGTATCTTTATAAAAACTCAAGGAGACCATAAAAGTATATAAGCTAACCCTATTTTTTTGAATATTGTATGTTTGTTTGCTCGCAACATCACGCAAAACTACCGAACGGATTTTAATGAAACACTATTTAAACTTTTTATAGTTCTTGATGATTGTTAAAAACTGGTATAAGTTTTAACCCGCTAAGTTATTGGTAAGATACATAACCTAAAAGCTTAAAAAAAAAACTAGTTCTTCAAAAACTTTTAGATGTGAGTGTGTCCTACTAAAGACAAAACAAACATAATGTTAAGATTTTTAATGATATTTTATTTAATTTATAATATCATAAATAATTAAAAAAATATAATTAAAAAGCTTTCCTTTTGTCGAGTTGTTTTGATGCCTGTTACTGCCTGGAATCTCGGCATTGTAAACGCGTCAAAAAAAATTGGGGTGAACTTTTCACCCGAAAATAAATTAATTTAAGTTCGTATTTTTTATGTGATACCAGTTTATGAACTTAAATTTCCCGCTTTTTCTTGCAAAGTTGATGATATTTTAACGATAGAGAGTAATAGAAACATTACCTAACATAATTGTTAGCGTTTTTAATGGATCCTTATAGCTGCACAGTCGTCATTTTCGGAATTAATTACAATAATACTATTTGTAATATTATTATTTATTTTAATGATGAAGATTGTTTACATTTTTAAAATTATAATTATCGTGGGTTATAGTAGTATTCACATTAAAGAAGAGGTTATATATAGTGTATATTTTTTTATAATATATTAAGATTATGAGAGTAAATAGAAAAAGATAATTGACTACCTACGACCTACGAAATATTTGGTAGTACAACAATGTCTTGAATCTATGATAATATAATTTTCCCATAATTTAATACTACCACTGAAGCTGGTATCATTACGCACGCACACAAACACAAGCGTAATGACAGCTGTCACGCACACTACCATAATAATTCCCGCCCGATTTTTATGACGTTTATAAGAGTGACAGTCCATCTAGATATATAATATAATCTAAGCCTGTTACTTTAAACTAACAACAATTTATTAAAATTACAATTTCCTAGTAAAATAAACCAGTAGCTTTTCAAGAACTGGTGTAGCATTACATTTACACTTGATTAACGTGCTTTGTAAGTATGCGAGATGATAAGAACTATTCTTACTAATATGTATTATAAATGTGAAAGTGTCTTTGTTTGTTTGTCTGTTACGTGTACGTTACGTAACTATACAATCATAAATTTTAGCATATAAAATAGGCCGGAATCTAGAATAGAACTTAAGCTATATGATAATAAATGTACCGTATAGTAGTACAATTTTGTACAATTGTACAATTTTGTGTACAATTGTACAATTTTGTACAATTGTACAATTTTGCGGGCGGAATCTAACATCTCATCATAATGATGCAAGTAGAGTTCAGTAAAGAGTTACTTATATACTTATTTACTTATCATCAGGCCATCTCCCTTGCGGAGTAGGCAGAAATAAAAAATCCAAGTAGTACAAAAACATTAAAAAATAACAATAGTTGGGTATACTATGACACAAACCGCTGATAACAGATTTTGCAAACATCACACTGCAATATACCGATGTTTTAGTAATTTTAAGCAAGACACACGAAGATTGACCGTAGTATTTATTTGCAATATAATAAAATTCATTTATATATTTCTAATATAAGTTTGGTATATTTAAATAAGAGATTAGTGAGACCCAAGCCCAATACCGGGGTTGTTAATAAGAAACAGTATCTAATATTTGCTTACATCAAATATTATGTACCTATTAGTGATGTAACGAATATTCGCATTCGCATTCGCGAATATTCGCCTGTTTTCAACAGTTCGCATTCGCATTCGTATTCGCATGAAACGTTGCGAATGTTCTGCGAATATATTTAGTCCATTGAAAAGTTACATTTAGGGTTGCGTTTTTTAGAGTACGCAATTTTATTTTTTTGATGTGTAGGGGGTTTAGTGTAAACGTCAATTCAAGTTTGTGGGGTCGTCACCCTTGTCCCCTGCCATCTTGGAAAAAGGGGTGCAAAGGGTTTTCGAGCTGTATCTCGTAAACTAGCAAACATACAGAAAATTCTGTGAAACATTCATCCATCCATCAGCCTTTCAACGTCCACTGCTGGACATAGGCCTCCCCAAGAGAATACCACAACGAGCGGTCTTGTCATGGGGGATAATGCTGTAATCGCCTCGCTTGGCAGGCGGGTTGGCGATCGCAGTGGGTGTTGTTAATACTAGAGGGAGTGCTGCTGCCCACTCCCATGGGACTCCCTCAGTCGGCTCTTACGACTCCCGTGGGTAGAGAGGGGTGGGACAATTCTAAAGCCGGCCCCACACGGCCAGCCGGCCCCACACGGCCATTGTGAAACATTATTTGTAGCAAATTAAATTGTCTACTTCTTTACTTTTTATCCTAAAATCGAAAACAAAAAAGTTACTTATAAACAAAAATAACTGAAAATTTTTGAACACCTTTTCTTTAGGCTGTTATAACTTTTTTCCTGGTCATTTTACAATAAAATCACATTAGAGCAATATTATAGAGGGTTTTTCAACGAATAATTTCCTCTATAAATTTGTTTAGTTTCATTAATTTATCTGGGTTTAACAGCGCTCCGAAGTTGACGGAGTTCTTGAATACTCGTAAGAATACGATAAAAACGAACCATTAGGCTTAGTTTTGTATTAGCTCTGCACTCAGGTCACACAAAGACCCTTCAGCCCAGCCTCCTCATCAAGGTGGTCGAGGCCCTATTCCCACGAAGAAGGCGGAGCACACGCCTTCGGTCATGGCACCGCCAGGTAGCGACCGGGAGGCCGACCTCAGTGTACCACCCGTCACCGCGTTGGAAATGGGGGTGGCTGTTTCGCGGTTTCGTTCCAAGTACACCGCCCCCGGGCTCAGACGGGATAGCCGCCCGGGTGCTGGCCCTGGCTCTGGACCACCTGAAGCCCCGACTCAGGGGACTGTTCGACGCGTGCCTAGCGTCCGGACGGTTCCCTGACTGCTGAAAGGAGGGAGGCTGGTAGCCCTGCCGAAGCCAGGGTGAATGCCGGATTTGGTCAGGGCCTTCAGGCCCATCGTGCTGCTATATGAGGCGGGTAAGCTGCTGGAGAGGATCCTCGCTGCCCGCATCGTCAAGCACCTCTGCGACGTCAGACCGGACTTGTCAGACACCCAGTTTGGTTTTCGAGCTGGTTGTTCGACGGTCGGTGCGATCATGCGCCTGAGGGCTGCGGCCGCGGTGGTCGTCGCTGACGGTGGAGTGCTGTTGGCGGTGTCGCTTGACATCGCCAACGCATTCAATAGTCTGCTATTCAGATGCATCAGGGAGGTGCTCCGGTATCACAGGGTGCCTGCATATCCGAGGCGGCTAGTGGCAGACTATCTTAAGGGCCGCAGTGTTCTCTATGAGAGCCGTATAGGAGACGTTGTGAGGAGACCCATGTCGTGCGGTGTCCCACAGGATTCGGTTCTAGGGCCACTCCTGTGGGACATCGGTTACGACTAGGTGCTACGCTGTCGGCTCCCACACGGGCTGGCGGTCATCTTCTATGCGGATAACACGCTGGTCGTGGCCCGGGGCGGAAACATCGAGAAAGCGGCGTTCCTGGCCATCTTAGGGACCTCGGAGGTGGTCAGGTCGATCGGGGCGCTCGGGCTTTGGGTGGCCCTGGATAAGTTGGAAGCCCTACTTTTCCATGGGCTCCGACGTCGGCCACTTGCTGGCGCCTAGATCATGGTGGACGGGCTTCAAATTGAGGTGACGGCCCAGATCAAGTATCTGGGCTTGGTGCTGGACGGGCGGTGGCGCTTTCGCGAGCACTTTCGTGAACTGTCCTAGGGGACAGTCACCTCATGCCGAATACAGGCGGACCAAACAATGCGTGCCGACGGCTTTACGCAGGGGTGGTCCGGTCGATGGCGTTGTACACGTACCTGTGTGGGCGGAGAACAACGAATATTTTTGAATGAACTCAATCCGACTAACTTCATTCAATCTACTTGTCAAAATGAACCTCGGCTATATTCGGTTTAAGCATGGGTGACTGACAGTGACTCTAGATGTGAAACCCGTATGATATTTTGCGCGCGCTTATTTGAAAATCAACATTCGCATTCGCATTCGCATTCGCGAATGTTGGAGGGGAACATTCGCATCCGCATTCGCGTTCGCGAATGCTTATAAACTAACATTCGTTACATCGCTGGTACCTATGTATAATGTTGCTGTCACTTTAGTACCACTGATTAACAGAAAAGTGTGGGTTTAAAAAAACCTGATGATTTAAAATAAGTTCTGTCGATTTTAAAATCCGGAGCCAATACAGTCATTTTTAATTTCATAATAACACAGTTCTATGTGGCGATGGGACTAAGAATACAAGTGTCACCAACCCATCCATTCCCGCGGGTGTCGTACAAGGCTACTAAGGGATGTAAGCAATTATCACCCATTGCATAACTGGTGGTAGGGCTGGGTACCAAGTGAGAGTACTCACTTGCTATCGAGCCCGAAGGGGTCAGCACCACAGTGTCCTGTGTGACCGGTCATGAAGCACGTCAGTGTGTTTTGACTGTAGCAGCAGATAGCCGTTTATTCTTTCATTTCATATCTGAGAAATGAAATGGTGCGCAGCGGCTTGATAATACTCTCAGTATAGTTGAGTCCATTAGTGACGGTTACCACTTACAATCAGGTGGGCCATGGCTCGCCTGCCATCATTAGCTTTAAAAAAAAAATAACGGTGGCAAAAGGTTCTATGTTCCTGACTGAGTACAATATGGTCTTTAAATATGAATGAGATTTTGCAAAGCTAATAAAAAGTTATGCATTAGTTTACATAACACTCTTACTAATAAACATTGTATAAGCTTCGAATATAGTTATTCAGTGTATTGTTCCGTTCTTTCAACATCAAACTGTCATATTAGTAACAGAGACAAAACACTGAATAATTATTCAGAGGTAACATTACTCCGTGGGTTAGATATACAACGTTTATTAGTAAGGCAGCTACCTAATGTATGTTCTCCATGGTGTTGTTGTCCTTATAAGTACGCGTAGGCATAAAACATTTATTTAACAACTTTCACAGGAAGTTCAATAATTAGATTACACATTTTTACAACATATAATACATTTATTTCACGCTTAGAAAATCCAAGTCCATCAGACCGGTAACTATAATCCTTTTTTGTATCTTGAATTTATTTCTTTTATATTTTTTGGTATGCGTTGGTTCTATTGCTGCTGCAGATTAAATATAATCACTGGTTCTTATCGTAGGATAGTTAATAATATTTATAAGACACACTGTCTTGTGTTTTTTTGTAAAGACAACTACCTGCACTGGTTAATAATCTCTGTATCGCGGGGACTTACCAACATACGATTGACAGACACAGTGTGAGCCCAGATTCAAAACAACCATTTGTGGATCACACAAATAATTGTCCTGTATGGGAACCGAACCCACAACAGGCGGCACAGGAGTTCAGTACAGTCATAACTGTTTTGTATTTATGAAGACAAAGTGTAAAAATGTGAAATCGGATATAACTACGGTAGTATACCTATATTAAATCTATGGAAATAGCAGTCTATTTCCCTGAACACAAAATAATATTTTTTATAATTTTTGTCTGTCTATTTGTTTGTTCGGACTTCACGCAAAAAATACTGAAC
Source organism: Leucoma salicis (assembly GCA_948253155.1). Lineage (NCBI taxonomy): Eukaryota > Metazoa > Arthropoda > Insecta > Lepidoptera > Erebidae > Leucoma > Leucoma salicis. The sequence goes on from OX411803.1 coordinate 27,539,165, forward strand.
GGATTTTGATGAAAATTCTATTAGCTCTTGATTAGACATAAAAACTGGTATGCATTTTATCCCGCCACTATATCGGGAACCTGAGATAATATAACCTTAACACTTTTGCTTGATAGGCTGTGTGGAGTGCACCCTTGTGCTGCAAATTCTTGTTAGTATAAATCTCAACATAAATTGTATACATAAATACAATCTATGTTTTGCATCGCTCGAGCGATTCTGGTAAAGCACACACCAGTTTCTGTGTTGACCGCATATGTATATAACGTAAAATGTGATTACGATAAATTAGAAGAATTGATATTTCAATTTCTGGTTTGATATTAATTAATATTAATTTTGAAACTCTCGTAACCGACGAGCATGCATAAAAGCGCTGATGAAAGTATATGAAGCGAAAGATGTGCATCAGGATCGTAGCAAGTGGACAGAAGTGGTCTCTGCCTACCCCTACGGGATAAAGGCGTGACAATATGTATGTATGTATGGAATTCTGAAACATTCCATGGCTTAAACTACCCAATAGTTATTAAATATACTATTGATTTGGGCTACCTTATTTATTTTTGCCAAAAAACTTAAATTACAAACTTTGGAACTGTTATAGGTACCTAATTATTCGTTATAGCGTAATTAATAGCTTATGAATTCCATCAAAACCCTTATCGAATTTATAATAACCTTTAATTGATAGTAAGGCCAATTCAATTACCTTGTCGTTATTAAAATGATCGAAAGTTTTTATGACAGAATGACGCAAACTTTGAAACTTATATAATACTTAATGAATAGAAGATATTCATATTGCGATTTATATTGTGTACCTACCTACTCGTATATATATAGATATCAATATTTATAGAGGTATATTGTTTATTTAATAAAAACTACCAAACAGTTGTTGGTTGATCTCCAAACTGAAAAACCTAGTGTTACGCATTTCAAGGTTAAAATACTACTCTGTCAAGAAAGTACCGGGAAAAGATCAATAAGATACAAAATTTTATTTTATTCATCCAAATTTATTTTATCACCTTCAAAGTATGCTCCTTCAGAAACGATAGACTTACGAATAACGAATAATCCAATCATCAAAACATTTTTTTAACGCTGTTTCCGGAATTGAGTTCAGTTCTCGCCGCGAATTCTCCTTTATGTCTTCTACCGATTAAAAACGGGTGCCACGAAGTGGTAATTTGAGTTTAGGAAAAAGCAAGAAGTCGCCTGGAGCCATATCTGGTATAGTTGCTCAATGGTATTTGTTGAGTGTTTGGACAAAATTCATTCACAATGATGGCCTTGTGCGAAGGCGCATTATCGTGGTGCAAAATCCAATAATTTTCTTTGCACAAATCTGGCCTTTTTCGTCGAATTTGCTCTCTTAAACGCTGCATAAAACTCAAATAATATTCTTTATTTACCGTTTGACCTTCTAACAAGAATTCCGAGTGCACAACACCGCGATAGTCAAAGAAAACAGTCTTTTTTTTTTTGAAAACAGACTTTGCCTTTTGATCGACTTTGGCGTGGTTTTTTCGGTTTCGGTTCAGTTGGAAGTCACCACTCCGAAGCTTGTTGACTAGTTTGTATGTCAAACACGTAAACCCACATCTCGTCACCAGTAACAACGCGTTTCTTTAATGTTGGGTCGGAATTGACTTGTCCTAGCATGTCTTCAGCGACTCTCATGTGATTGAGTTTTTGGAGAAAATTCAGGTCTTTTGGGACTAGCCGAGCGAAAACATGTTTCATACCCAAGTGATTATTTAAAATGGTACGGATCGACTCGTGAGACACAGAAAGTTCGGCGGCTATCTCTCTCAAAGTTGAATGAGGATTTTCAGTCACTATTTCCTTCACTTTTGCAATGTTAACTTCAGTTACAGACGTTGATGGCCTACCAGAGCGAGGCAAATCTTCCATCACATCTCAACCGCTCGACTCTTTGTACCACTCATAAGCACGTGTTTTTGATAAAGTCGATTCACCGTAAGCCTTCTGTAACATTTTCAGTGACTCCGAAAACGAAATCCCATTGGCGATGCAAAATTTAAGACAAACTCTTTGTTCGATGTTTTTGTCCATTATGAAATTCGCAATACACACTAGATATGATATAACTAAAAACAGCACTGTATTTAATATAAATAACAGATGCAACTCAAACTCCGCGCCAAAATGGACAACAGTTGTACCAATCTAACAACAATAAAAAAAACAAAAATTTGAATTTGGAACCATAAACAAATCACCCATTCCCAATAGGTACTTTCTTGACTGAATGTATATTTTTGGTGTGCACTCTACTCGTAGAACCATTTAATTTTGTATAATTTCTATATACTACATGAGGTTTGGTTTGGGTTTTATAGAATGTCCGTGTATTAGTTTGTACATCACGCAAAAACTATTGAACAGATTTTGAACATTGCTTGCATAAAAAAATAAGGTTTTATAATATTATAGCTGGCAGCACTAAAGAAAATAAATATATACCGGCGCCATGCAGAACTGTTAAAACATCACTTTCTAATAAGGGGTCATCAATTAACGACTGATATAAAAATATCTAAATATTTATAGGGTTTGCGTCATTATTAGGTAAAAATTTTAATTGTATAATTTAGTTTATCTGGTTGGTACAATGTATGAAAATACTGCCGACAGATGGCGCAGGCGTCACCCAAAGATGTTAAGTATGAATGTGTTATCGAAATTAGCAGTCAGGGGCAATTGTCACGATGGCTGAATGGGCAAAGCATCTGGATGGTATCCAGGAGATGCAGGTTCAAATCCTGCTCGTGACTGTTATTTTCGATTTCACATTTTTCACTTTGTGTTTAATGTATAGTGCTAAGCATGTCAAATGCTAAAAATATATGTAAAAATATCTAAATACAGTTTACCCTACTCACCTATCATTGTTTCACGCTGATTTTATGAAGGTGGTACTTCCAAAATCGAGCCGGCCCATTTATGCTGAGGAAAATAAGGCTCTACTGCTAAAAATCTCTAACAGCTTAAGAATACATTAAATTTTATCTTGCTACTAGCCTTTGCACGCGGCTCCGCCGCAGCCAAAAGCTAGTTTTTAGGTTATATCTCAGGTTCCCGCTACATACAGTAGTTTTGCGTGATGTGCGAACGAACAAACATACAAAAGATCTCAAAAATTAAATGTCTAATAGGTATCTACAGTATATTTTTAAGATATATCTTAGGTTCCCGATATAGTAACGGGATAAAACCTACCTATAATCCGTTTTTTGCGTAATGCGCGAACGAACTAACAGACAATTATAGATAAACAGACAAAAAATCTAAAAAAAAACAGTTTTTTGTATATAGAATAATACAGTCGTTTTTTTCGCAAATGTCTTAAATGTATAGACACAGCTCTGTTACAGCTTTATAAAGTTAGGATTACATTGACCCCGCCGGCGGACCACCGAAGGAATGTAACATAGTTCCAGTGGCCCGCCAATAAAGGCGGAGAGACGGCACACGGCGGGTTTCTTTAGTGGGTGAGGGCCCCACACTACCCTGTTCGTTGCCCCGAACGACGGGGTGTGCGGTTAGGTACATTTTTTCCCGCCTAAACAAAAAAAAAAAAAAAAAAGGATTACATTGACAACTATAGATAGATGCAACATACCAAACTTTATATTTTGGACCAAGAAGTATGATATCAAGTTATCTCAATGTCGACATTACCGGCCCCGCATAAGTATGATAAAACCAGTTTCATGATCAAGATCTAACACGTCTGATTGTATTTGTTCATAAAACAATAGCTTTTGTAGAGGATAACAAAGACTCTGGAGATATGATGACATGGCTTAGTCTTATAATGCAAGTACCTATACACTACTGCATAATAAAATATAATTTGCACAGCACAGTACTCGTCTCCACAGAATTAGTAGATCCTTCATAGGGCAATGTATACGCTTCCTATTAAAAAAGCTGTACAGAGCTGTGTCTGTAAAAAAACTATTGAACGGATTTTGATACATTTTTTATTTCATAGCTCTTAATTGGACTTAAAATAACCGGTATACGTTTTATCCTGCAAATACTTTGGGAACCTGATATGTAACTAAAAAACCAGCATTTGGCTTCGGCGTAGCCGCGGGCAAAGGCTAGTCTTCAATAAAACTCCAGAAAATATCCGAAACATGGCTTTAAATAAGTTTAAGAAAACTCATCACACTTGGTAGGAAAGATATTATATTATTATACCATTTTGGATTATTTGGAAGATAAAACAAAATGGGCTCGAACTGCTCCTCATTTTAAAATACTGTTTTGAATAAGCATACCTATATCCCATTTTATTTTATTAAATAGGTATATATATTTTTTCAATAATATTGTAGTTCTTGGTTAGCACCTACATTAGTTAAGTATCAACACTGTAACAAATTGGAGATTCAAAAAAGTGGCTCATGAGTTTCTCTCCGGGTTCTTGTCATGAAAATCCTTACTACGGAATCCGCTTGTGGAAATTTCAATCACCACATTGCGGATGCACTTACCTCAAGCGCTGTTAGTTATTAGTAACTTTAAAGATTTTAAGTGCTATATAATAAGCCTGTAAAATAAATATATTTTTGAATTTATCCTATAAGAAACTACACGTAGTGACACTTCCTAATTAGCAACCCTGTAGACCGGCAAGAAGTGGCGAGGTCATAATTTTCCCGCTAGTACCAAAAATCTCTTTTTCCTTATTCTCAAATAATTTGTACTTTAAAAAGTGGCGGAGCATGTCAAATGCTAAAAAAAATATAAATCAGGAATGTTTAAAAAATCGCGCCATCAAATAGTATGAATTTTAATTGCAAAATTAAACTTACTATATTGGTTTAATGCATGTAAATGCTTCCGATAGATGGCGTTGGTCGTAAAGACAAATGTAATAAGCAGATTGAGATGATCGAAAGATCTGTACTATAGCTCAGAGGCTTAGAGCATTTCCCCGGATTGGAAAAGACGCGGGTTCATTTCCCGCTAGTACAAAAAATCTCTTTTTCCTTATACACAAATAATTTGTAGTTTTATAACTAGTTTAAATAACAAAAATGGCATCAAAAATATCATGAGTGTTAAAAATAGTGTTTTTTCTTGATATGTGTGTACATATATTATTTTACAAATGCAATATATGATACATGGAGACATTTTAAGTTTGAAAAATCAGTTGTTCTGCATGAAACGAGAGCAGTACACACCTCAACGCTTCGCTTATGAGGCGTGCAAAAATAATAAAATAAATATTCACAAATATTTCACACAACATCCTCTGGTCCCAAACTAAGCTTAACGATTGTGCTATGGGTACCAGATTACGGATATAATACCTACATATAGTACTTTTATTGTAAATTCATACATATATTTTAATAGATAGAAAACACCCAGACGCAGTTCAAATATCTGAGCTCATTACATAAATAATTGTCCTGAGTGGGAATCGAACCCACGACCTTGTGCACTGAAGTTGGTTACACTACCGACTACGCCACTAGGCCCGTCAAAATTCTAGTTTTTAGGTTATATCTCAGTTTCCCGATTAGTAGCAGGATAAAATGTATACCAGATTTAAGCCTAATCAAGAGATATCAAATAAAAAAAGTTACATCAAAATCCGTTCAGTAGTGTTTGCGTGATGCTCGAACAAGCAAACAGACGAGAAATCTAAAAATAATTGTTTTGTGTTGAGCCGCGCCTATATAGCCATTTTTTTCCAAATATATCTTAAATGTATAAACAGCTCCATTACAGATTTTTAATAGTTAGGATTTAATTCATTTGAAAGAACCAGTGGAGTGTAAACAACTATATACATTTAAGAGGGTTATTAAACATCTTCTTCTATCTATACTATTATAAAGTTGTAACAGAGCTGTCTCTGTACATTTAAGATATTTAAGAAAAAATGAGTGTATTAGGCTATACATATTATAGGTGTGTCTAAACCCAAAACGATTTTTTTTGGAGTTTTTGTCTGTTTGCCTATTTCTCTGTTTGTTTATTCGGGAATCACGCAAAAACTACTGAATGGATTTCGATGAAACTTTTTTATTCGATAGCTCTAATTAGGCTTAAAAACTGGTATACATTTTATCCCGCTACTATATCGGGCACCTGAGATATAACCTAAAAACTAGCCTTTGGTTGTGGCGGAGCCGCGGGCAAAGGCTAGTTTTTAAATAAATGTATAGTTAAAAAAGTAAGGCTTCCGATAATTATGTTACCGCTGAAAACTTATGGCACGTCTGCACAAGTGGTGCAAAGACTTATATGAAGACTTCGGCTGAGTGTTACTAGGGACAAATATTTGGTCAGCATTATATTGTCAGGCATCGGTTTTTATCCGTGTGGTGACGGACTAAGAATACAGGTGTCACCACCCCATTCTTTCCCATGGAGGCGACTAAGGGAAGTAAGCAATTATTACCTGTTGCATTACTGATAGTAGGGCTGAGTACCAAGTGGGAGTACTCACTTGCTATAGGGCCCGAGCGGGTTGGTACCACCATCTCCCGTGTGACCGGCCATGAAGCACATCTGTGTGTTATGCAGATAATAATTCTTTCATTTTATTTCTGTAAAGCGGCTCGACAGTACTCTCGGTATAGTTGAGTGACGGTTACCATTTACAAACCGGTGGGCCGTGGCTTGTCTGCCACAAAATACAATAAAAAAAAGATGGAATAAGTTACTTATGGCTGTATTTATATCTATTAAAGACATGAATTTCTCGGTGAATAAATCAAGGCTATAACAATTATGCTATAAACTAGCCTTTGCCCGCGGCTTCGCTGCAGCCAAAAGCTAGATTTTCGGTTATATCTCAGTTTCCCGATATAGTAGATAAAATGTATACCAGTTTTTAAGTCTAATCAAGGCCTTTCAAATAAAAAAAGCTTACATCAAAATCCGTTCAGTAGTTTTTGCGTGACGCGCGACAAACAAACTAACAAAAATTATAAAAAATAATTGTTTTATGTTTAGACACGCCTATATAGCCTATTATAGTAATTTTTTCTCAAATATCTTAAACGTACAGACAGCTTGTTACAGCTTTATATTAGTATAGATATAATAACGTAGAATGCAGTTTCAACCTGTGGTGGTATTGTTCCCCTATATTTATCGTAGGGTAGGGCGTTCAATGCTTCCGAGGGCTCGGGCCGGACGCGGGCGTCACGCAACGGCGCTTATGCATGACGGGCTTGCCTCACAACGGCTGCCAAACTGCCAACCCGCCGTATATAAATGTCAACCTTACCACGTCAATATACGACCAAACGAATGTTGACTTGATTGGACCGCACAATAGTTTTTGGGACATGACTCACAAATACGTAACCTTGGTGAAAACTATACCTTATGAACTTTGAGTGTTTAGATTATACTTGCCTATAACATGCTATAGAAAATTCACTGTAGCAGTCTTGATGATGAATGATGTGAATGTGAGAAAAACCAAAATTATGGTCTTTGAAAGAGGTGAAGCCAGAACAGATGTCAGAGTATCGGTTGGCAATAGTGTGCTAGAACAAGTGGATGAATTTGTATATCTTGGATGTGGATTCAGTCAGGATGGAGATACACCATTGATATAGAGAGAACAGTAAATGCGGGAAATAGAGTGAATGGAGCCTTGGGACAACTTCTCGGCAGCCACCACCTCAGCCAGAAGGCATGGGTCGCAATACACAATGCAGTGCTTGCCCCAACGTTACTGTATGGCAACGAGAGTTGTGTATGCAAAAAGGAGTATGAGAGTAAAATCAATGCGGTCGAAATGCGATCTCTGCGGAGAATCTGTGGAGTGAGGCTGAGTGACCGCATTCGTAACGATGACGTAAGAGTGCGAGTAGGTATGAAAGAGAGTATTGGTGTAAAGATGCGAATGGGAATGCTCCGATGGTTCGGACATGTGGAAAGAATGTGGCCAGCCTTCTTTCCACAACAGTTAAGAAGATATACAATGCGAAAATGGAAGGACGTACCTAGGTACAGGGGAGACCAAGACTCACCTACCTAGACCAAATTGGTCATGTATTGAAGGAAGGTGGAGTCAGAAGTCTCCGAAACCGGCGAGCGTGTATGAAAAGAATTGATGTTGAGGAAGCGAGAGATGTATGCAAGAATAGAGCCTCTTGGCACTCTGTTCTCTCTACCTACCCCACAAGGGAAATGGCGTGGTGATAAGTTAGGTAGTCTTAATGATAGTCGTATATACTCGTATGTGCTCTGAAGTAACCACCCTTTCTAAAGAAGAACTAACGAAAGTCTGCGTCTCAGTGTTTAGATCGTTGATCGTTGTCATCATTCCATTTCACCCCCTTTCTTTCCTTGCGGTTGCAATTCGTGCGTGATACCGCTGGTTTTGCTTACGTCTGAAGTATATGGTAGCTGCTTAGTATCAAGCCGGCTTGTAGTATAGACGATATCACTAAATAATTTTTTTTTGCAGTTGTTTTCGTTAAAAATTTTCTGCTTTATTAGATTTCTATCATAGGGACAGTATTCAGCAGTTCGCGATAAAGTAGCGAAATGAAATGTGTACCAGAATTTAAGTCTAATCAAGAGCTATCAAACATAAAATTTCAATCAAAATCCGTTCAGTAGTTTTTGCGAGCTGCCCGAACAATAAACAGACAAAATATCTTAAAAAAAGGAAAAAAAATATGTTTAGGGACGTCAAAATAGCCTAATAAAATATTTTTGTCTTAAATATCTTTAGTAACAGATATAGCTCTTCTGTTAGGCCCACTTGCGCATTTCAGAGTTAATGTGTATAACTCCGAGCGAACTGCTAACACAAGGCTAAATAATTATTTTTGCTTGCACTGCTAAGAGTTAACTCTATACCATGCGTAAAATAATTAACTATTAAACCCGCCAAAGTTGGAGGGTTATATGTCTATCTCTGGGTTTATTACGTCAAAATTTTGAGACTATGCTAGTTCGTGTTTTGTATTTAAAAAACAAAAACAGAATAATATTGCGTCGTTTATTTTGATTGTCCTGATGAGTGACTTTTTGGTTTCTGATGATGTGTTCATGTGTGTTCAGGCCCCCTACACAACGGGATATGCTTATTATGTGTCGTCGAAATCTTATGTCAATCCCATACATTGATTATTAGAATAATTCTTCTATCCTTCTGTTTTATTCTGTTTTACTAGCATTTATGCCACTTCTCTATATATAGTACATGATCTATGATGCCACTTATCTACAGGACCGGGTTTACCTATATTTGGATATTATATCACAAAGAAGTAAACTGCTCCCACTTGTTAAAATAGGGCCACATTATATAAGATTTCCTTCACATTTCACATAATAATACAGATATATTGTCATCAAATACACTCGAGATAGTAAACAAACAATAATTTGACATAATGACATATCGCCATTATTGAATGGCGAATGATTTGGTAGTTTATATTGATAAACTACCAAATCATTGGCGGAATTATCAGGATCGCCACAAGTCAATACAAGAACAAGAACACATGGCGTCAATTCAAATCTGACATTAAATAAAGACTTATGCAAGTCACTGTTGTGTGAGAGAGAGAAGAATACTTGTGTCGTTCATCATTCATTCCTTTTGTATTTGGCTGGTTGTAAGCGGAATGAGGTTAGTAAAACCTGCGTGATGTTTCTTACGTGCAAGAGAAATTTTGAATTAGATATATTTGTGTAATCTAAGCTAGTAAATCCAAAGGTATTTTATTATCTCAAAATTTCCGCGCAAGTGGGCCTTATAGACACAACTTTGCCAATGTCGCGTAGATATCGAATAGAAAAAAATACACTCGGGATAGTAAACAAACAACAATTTGACATAATGACATATCGTCCTTCAACTTCTACTACCAAAAACACGTGGCGTTAATTCAAATCTGACATTAAACAAAGACTTATGCAAGTAACTGTTGTGTGAATGAGAGAAGAATACTCGTGTCGTTCAGCATTCATTCCTTTTGTATTTGGCTGGGATGTAAGCGGAATGTTACTAAAACCTGGATGAATTTTCTTACGTGCAAGATAAATTTTGAATTAGATAGTTATTCATGTAACCTAAGTTAGTAAACGCAAAGGTATTTAGTTATCTCAAAATTTCCGCGCAAGTGGGCCTTACAGCATTATAATCAGTATACATTGAAACGTACCAACCAATGCACTAATCAAGCGCTGCACCGCGCTGCAATTCAAAAAAACCCATAGGTACTCGTGATTTTTACAAAAGTACAAATTGCACCGCCGTGTGGGGCCGGCACCAATAATAGCTCCACCCCGTCTCTTCCTATGGGAGTCGTAAAAGACGACTAAGGGATTACCGGGGGCCCGGGCAGCAGCGTTCCTCTGTGTACTAAAAACATCCACTGCGATCGCCAACCCGCCTGCCAAGCGTGACGATTATGGTAAAACCCCCCATTTTGGGGAGGCCTATGTCCAGCAGTGGACGATGAAAGGCTGATGGATGTATGGATGGACAAATTCACAGAAGTATCTGTGTAGCAAACAAAATCTATTTCTTTGTCAACCAATCTAATGTACATTATAATTAGAAAATACAAAATAACAGCCGCTCCATCGTTGATATACAATTTCACTCTAGTAGAATACACGACCATGTAATCGGTCTATAAGGCGCTTTATAGAAAAACAGCTATTATTTTTTAAATAGGCATGGAATTCATTTCGGCCATCACCGAAGGAATGTAACATAGTTCCAGTGGCCCGCCAATAAAGGCTGAGAGACGGCACAGAGCGGGTTTCTTTAGTGGGTGAGGGCCCCACACTACCCTGTTCGTTGCCCCGAACGACGGGGTGTGCGGTTAGGTATATTTTTTCCAGCCTAAACAAAAAAAAATGGAATTCATTTCGGGGAAATGAAAGTATGGAACACAAATGCCAAAATAAAAATAAAATAAAATAGTTCAATTCTAACGTGCCTACTATCGCTTAGTCTGTTGGCCTAGATACGATTTCTGTTAGGACCCCTGATGGTGTATTTTAAACTCTGTACCGTAGTAATGATTTAAATTGCATTGTAAATTGAGACTAGTAGCCCAGTGACCTTGATCATGCGTGTTTTGTTCCGTGCCAGTGATCGGACATATGAGATACTGAGAGCAACCAGGCACCACCCTGCAACATAACACCCAACAGCTTCACCGGAACATCCAATAAAATGGGTTAGACATGAAATGCTACATAAACCTCGCCACGCTCCGTCGGTTATTGTTACTCTATACCACTATGACATTATATGATACTAGCCTTTGCCCGCGGTTACAGCCAAAAGCTAGTTTCCTAACTATTATAAAGCTGTAACAGAGCTGTGTCTTTACAATTAAAGATGACGGTCCTCGTGGCGTAGTCGGTAGTGTAACCGACTTCCGTGCACGATTCCTACTCAGGACAATTATTTGTGTGATGAACACAGATATTTGTACTGCGTCTGGGTGTTTTCTATTTATTGTATGTATGTATTTATAAAAAAAAAGTAATATATGTATTATATCCGTAATCTAGTACCCATAGCACAAGCTTTAAGCGTAGTTTGGGACCAAAGGATGTTGTGTGAAAATGTCCGTGAATATTTATTTATTATTATATTTGAGAAAAAATACTGTAGCTATAGGCGTATCTGAACACAAAACGTTTTTTTAGATATTTTGTCCGTTTGTCTGTTTTTTCGTTCGCGCTCTTGGCTGTGGCGGAGCCGCGGGCAAATGCTAGTTAGGTTATTTATCTGGTTCCCATATAATAGCATGATAAAATGTATATCAGTTTGTAAGTCTAATCAAGAGCTATCAAACAAAAATGTTTCATCAAAGTCCATTTAGTCATTTTTGATAATATTATATTCGTAAAATTGTGTGGTAAACAAGCATATGGTCCACCTGATGGTAAGCAGCTACCGTAGTCTATAGACGCAACTCCAGAAGTTTCAGTCGTGGGTCGCCTACTCTAATGAAAGGAACAGAGGGTGAAGTGGAAGGATAATAATATGGTGGGGATGAAGTGAGGGTTTTATGCCTCCATTGCTCTTACTCACCATACGACACGCAAAAGTAGGGCTGTTTCCCGCTGATCTTCTGTGAAGGAGTAGTACTTCCCAGGTCAAGCCAGCTCATTTATGCAGGAAGAAGCAGGGATCATCTACCACTACACTTCTGGATCTATGCGAACAAATAAAATTTAAGTGTCTGTTTGTAATGTGTTAATAACAACCTTTTTATTAAATTTGGGAGTATATTATATGTTACCTATAACGAAATACCAATTTTTAAAGTTGTGGCTGCCTGTCTTTTTTTTTCTACTACAAGCAAACAAACAAGCATATGGACCTGACGGTTACTGTGGCTTAAAGATGCTAATAACACCAAAGGCATCACTCGCGCGTCACCTTCACCAAAAGGAAAGGGATAGGAGGTGGATAAGAAGGATAATAAAGAGATAGGCCGGATATTAAGGCGAGGATAGTAAAGATAATAGGGAGAGGATAGGGAAGGAGTTTGGTCCTCCAACGTCCCTCTGTATGTTCCGGCTGATCTCCGAAATGGCTGGACTGATTTGGACTGCACTTTCACTGACAAATAGCTCTCTCTTTCCCTCTCTCAAAAATTATAAATAAACACGCACAAAAAACAGTAAAATATTTTCTGTTTTGTAATTCTACATTATCTATTGCGTTATCTCGCCAAAGAAACGGCGAAAGAAAAGATCTAGGGTAAAACAAATTACCACGGAAGTAAAGCATCATAGTACCAGTGGCCCGCTAACACAGGCGGAGAGACGGCACACGGCAGATTTCTTTAGTGGGTGAGAGCCCCAACGTTCGGGGCAACGAGTAGGGTAGCCTACTCGTTGCCCCGAACGACGGGGTGTGCGGTTAGGTACTTTTTTCCCGCCTTAACAAATAAATAATAAAAATGGGGAACAAAATGCTTGCAATGCAATCTGCATTGTTGCGGCGTATGTAAGTACTAGCTTCTGCCCGCGACTTCGTCCGCGTATTTTGGGCTAATGCTAACTTCAGTACTTGATCATTATTTTGCTGCGATTTTATTTTAAAACTGCGATATCTCCTAAGATATTCATTTAAATCGAATGATGCAAAGGGCAATTTTGTTTTAAATTAAATACTTGTGATGAATAGTGTATTTATTTGGATAAGGATTAATATCATGTTTATAAAAACACCTTCCTAAGTAATGCATTATTTTAGAACAAATTTGGTTAGCATAAAAAAGGTTATAATGAGTCAACCTTAAAAGATAGACATATGCAGTCGCGGACTTTTTTTTAGAACTTTTAAAGGGAAATAATTCTGGCATACATGATTTTTGCGAAATTTAACCGTTTTAACCACGCAGCGGAAGCCCTCAAAAGGAAAATAAAACCCGATTTTGAAACATTCTTCATTGGTGCTCCGCTCCTATTAGTCTTAGCGTGATGCCTATAGCCTTCCTCGATAAATGGGCTATCTAGCACTGAAAGAATTTTTCAAATCGGACCAGTAGTTCCTGTGATTAGCGCGTTCAAGCAAACAATAAACTCTTCAGCTTTACATATTAGTATAGATAACTAATAATTGAGCTGTGATAATGACTTATCAAAGAGACTGAAATAAATTGATAACTTGAAAAAGGATCCTATTGTTTATAGATTTGTTCAAAAGTTTGAGTGTAATCAAAATATATGTATAGTCAAAAGTCGCTTTCGACAATTTATGCAAAATGATATTGAAATAAACTGACACAGATATTAAATTTATACTTAGTATAATTTCGAAACTAGGATGAAAATTATACTCGCACAACTGATGGCAGATTGCCAAGTGTTCTGGAATTTGAAATCAACCAAAGGTATTTACAAAGATGTGTTTATTAAATAATGAACTGATTGCAACTGTAACGTTCGATCGATTTCCCTGTGTGCACTTAATAATGTTTTGTCGTTGTGAATTGTATTATTAACTAAACATACACTCATTAACTGTGTCGGTTGTATGTAAATAATTGTGCCTTTTATAATCATATCAACATTTTGCTTTTTATAACAAACTAGCGCATTACCCGCCGCCTTGCTTGAGTCATAGAGATGTCCTTTTATGTGAATTTTTTATTCTACCCTTTTGATTAGGTACGTGTCTTCTCTTAGCTGAGGATGATCAGGCCATAGTCCACCACGCTGGCCCAGTGCGGGTTGGTAGATTTCACAAGCCGTCGAGAAAATATCTCAGGCATGCAGAGTTACCGAAGGAATGTAACATAGTTCCAGTGGTACGCCAATAAAGGCGGAGAGACGGCACATGGCGGGTTTCTTTAGTGGGTGAGGGCCCCACACGTCCCTGTTGAACGACGGGGTGTGCGGTTAGGTACATTTTTTCCCGCCTAAACAAAAAAAAAGTGTCTAACTTCAGGGTGTCGGTTTTTCGTGACGGTGTACGCGCGCATCGTAAAAATTTACTTTCATAATTTTTCCCTAACAAGCCAAAGGAAGTATAACTTCAAAAAAAAAGGTATGCAGAGTTCGAAAAATCTCGAAAAGTCAGAGGTGTGTGCCATGTGAAGTCTGAAGCTTGGAGAGGAGATCGAACTCAATACCACTGTCTTTGCAGTCCTTGGTTTTACCGCTAGGCTACTTGCTGTGTGAAGGTAGATGAAAAATCCACTATGGATAGGATTTCAATAAAATCCTTTCTTAGTGCTCACAAGTGTGAAAGAATGCCCATGTTGTGTTAATTTTCACGATCCTAGCCCCAGGGGTTCAGGCGTTGATATGTCAGTAAGTATATTGACTATAGATAGATAGAAACCCATAATTGATACCTTGTAAAGTATTTTATGGGTGAGATCCTATTTTTCTGTACTCCGTGCCTACCATAAATATAGTAACGTAAAGATTACCAAAGCGTGTAAGCGAGAAGAAAATCTTATACGGCAACATAGCAAGATGGAAGAGGAAAGCAAATCAATGTCATTGTAACCCATTTTAATGACAGGTATTCTACAGTCTTCTAGCTTGAAATTAGCTTCGCGGTTTTTGTGATTTATTTGTGTTATAAATCTTGTTTATTATTTGATTATAACTATTAAATACAATGTTTGTTTGTTCCGTGAGTGCCCGTGATGTAAATCATGCATACAATCCTGATAATTGCACGTTTCACAGGTAAGTTCTCAGGATGTTATCACAACTTAAATGCTTTTATTTTAGGTCAAAATTACTGATATTTTCTGTTTCAGTTACTGATTAATTTCAATTTCATTGTTACTGTATATATTTTACATAGAAATATGTCGCATTGTTACATATTTGCAAGATTTTAGTAGAAAAGTTTTAAGGTACATATACACTAGGGCTTGACTTTATCGACAAGGTATATTGTCGATCCATCCATCCATCAGTCTTTCGAAGGTGGACTTCGCTGGACATAGGCCTCCCCAAGAGAACGCCACAACATGTGTTTCGCTCATATGGGGGATAGTGCCGTAATCGCCACGCTTGGCAGGCGGGTTGGCGATCGCAGTAGATGTTGTCAATACTCGAGGGAGTGCTGCTGCCTACTCCTCCGGTAACCCCTCAGTCGGCTCTTACGACTCCCATGGGTGGAGAGGGGTGGGACAATTCTAAAGCCGGCCCCACACGGCCAATGTCGATATTTATCCTAAATGTTTGGAACATTTTCTCCTAACACATTAATGGAAAAAATGCAATACAAGTTCTACAGCAGATATTGTCAGTCAAGTCGATTTAGTTAATTTAAAATGTTGCTAAAAGCTGAGTGTATAATTCCCTTATAAAATGCATACTTAATATCGTTGACTGACGTTGCTGGTGAAATAAATAAAAACGAATTAATTATGTTTGTTTTAATTTATTGTGTCTGTTTTGTTTCATTAGTTGAATATGGTTATTTGAATGAGCGAGTTCGTTAAAGAAACTGATTTGTTTTATCATTTTATCGATAGTCAGTCTAACTCTTAAAACTTACATCACTATCCAACGCACACATTGACAAATCAAAATTGGTTACGCGTTATCGAGCTGTCAGGTGATCTATACGTTATACTATATCTATGGTGCCTACAACAAACGGACGTCCAAGACAGATGTTTTTTAAACAGTTTTTTAACTAGTTTAAATAACAAAAATGGCATAAAAAATATCATGAGTCTCAAAAATAGTGTTTTATCTTGATATGTGTGTGTATTTAGATATTTTTTATATATATTTTTAGCATTTGACATGCTTAACAACATACATTAAACACAAAGTGAAAAATGTGAAATCGAATAACAATCACGAGCAGGATTTGAACCTGCATCTCCTGGATACTGTCCAGATGCTTTGCCAATTCAGCCATCGTGACCCTTGCTCCTGAGTGCTAATTCCGATAACACATTCATACTTAACGTCTTTGGGTGACGCCTGCACCATCTGTTGGAAGTATTTTCATACATTATACCGACCAGGTAAACTTAATTTTACAATTAAGATTTTACCTAATAATGACGCATACGCCTACACTAAAAGAACTACTAGATGGATTTGAATGCAACTGTTTTTATTTGAAAGGCCTTGATTTGACTTAAAAACTGGTAGACATTTTATCCCGCTACTATATCGGGAACCTGAAATATATCCGAAAAACTAGCTTTTGGTTGCGGCGAAGCCGCTGGCAAAGGCTAGTAGGCTATATAGGCGTGTCTAAACACAAAACAAGTTTTTTTAGAATTTTTGTATGTTTGTCTGTTTGTTTGTTCGCGCATCACACAAAAACTACTTAACGGATTTTGATGCAACTTTTTTTATTTGAAAGGCCTTGATTAGACTTAAAAACTGGTAAACATTTTATCCCGCTACTATATCGAGAACCTGAGATATAACCGATAATCTAAAAAATATTTAAACTAGATTTTTTTTATTTTTTTTATAGAACTACTGGGTGGATTCCGATGCAACTTTTTTTTATTTGAAAGGCCTTGATTTGACTTAAAAACTGGTAGACATTTTATCCCGCTACTATATCGGGAACCTAAGATATAACCGAATAATTAGCTTTTGACTGGCAAATGCTAGTACTATTATAAAGCTGTAACAGAGCTGTGTCTGTACATTTAAGATATTTGAGAAAAAATTACTGTAATAGGCTATATAGGCACGTCTAAACACAAAACAATTTTTTTAAAAGTTTACAACATGCTTGCACATCTATTCCATAATACCAATATCCAAATAAATATTTATCGTAATAAAATATACTACCCTAGTCCTACCGAGGTCCAAAAAATTCTGCGCGAAAATCACGACATACCTATATAATTAAATTTTAATCATAATATACAATTTAATTTTAATCATATATACAATCTAATTTTAATCATATATACAATCTAACTTTAAAGATATATACAATTAAATTTTAATCATATATACAATTTCATTTTAATCATATATACAACTTAATTTTAATCATATATTTACACTATTATATTAAATAAAATAAAAAGGAAATTAGCACATAAATTAAATAAATATTAATAGATAACTACTGTTAGTTAGCATATACATATATTATAATTACGAGTAGTTTAAGATAATTATATAAAAATTTAGTTATTAGATATTATTCCTTTGCAGTTCCTTGTCTTCTGCACACGAAACATTCATTGAACCCTCAATGAATACGTCTGGTATATATTTTGACCCCATCGGGTCACTCAAAATAGTAGACGGACATCATAGCGTAATAATCACCGTAGATATTTCATACATACAACCACACATTACAAACCTGAACGGTGTGATAGGCAGCTCGAAATTTCTATGTAGGCAAAATGCTCTCTACACTGATGTTGAATGTTTAAACTTACATCAACCGTTGTCAATAAGATATAATGACATAATTCGCGACTTTGAATCAATATCACACTTTATTGAAATTAGATCTAAAAGTTCGGCCTGGTTTAGCGGTGTCGGTACCTTGTCTAAACATCTGTTTGGTACAATGGATGAAGACGACGCTATTCGCTACAGTAATGCCATTCAAGTTCTGTACCCGATATTTAAAAAACTAAATTTCTCGGAGGTCATCTAGACATTTGGCAACCACTGACCAACAACAGGTGGATATTTGTGATTACTGACCCTTATAAGCTCTCCATAGATTGTCAAGATTCAACTAGTACAGAAATAACAATAGCAGGTACAGGCATCTTAAACCTCCTCATACATTGTATAGCATTTTACAAAGACTCGAGGTTAATACCAAAATATTCAAAAATAATTAAATTTAAACCAATTCAAATTAATTTCAATCTTATAAACGACTTTTGCTGTAATTCTATAACTTTACATAAGACCAAATTGCCTTTCTTGAATTTGTCTAATATTAACCTTGACTCTATCACTTCACAACAACATACAGAGATAAGTAATATTATAATTCAAATTCAAATTCAAATTCAAAAATATCTTTATTTCGTAAGCCTATTAAGTAGCACTTAAAATCGTCAATAATACACTAATAATTAAAATAATTAACACGAGCGCCTGAGGCGAGTGCAACCGCAATAACAAAGTGGCGATTGCAATCGCCACAAGCGGCCGGAATCCGTAGTAAAGCCTTTCATGAGAAGAACCCGGCAAGAAACTCATGGGCCACTTTTTTTAATTGCAAATTTATTACAATTTAATATAATCTTTATAACATTACATTATTTCTTATAAAACAACTTTGAAAATTAATGAATGAGGAGCAGCTCAAGCCCATTTAGTTTTATCCTCAAGATAATCCGAAACAGTGTAATAACCTTGATTACAAAGTCAAATTTTTATGGCTTTCTTAAACTTATTTAGTGGCATGTTTCGGACATTTTCAGGAATTTTATTGTAGAAGCATATACATTGCCCCATGAAAGATCTACTGATTCTGTGGAGTCGAGTACTGTGAGCAACAAGATTGCCTTTGTTCCTTGTATTAATGTGATGAACGTCGCTATACTTATCAAAGCTTCTGATGTTTTTCTTGACATACAACAGATTTTCATATATAAATTGAGACACGACAGTTAGAATATTTATTTCTTTAAATTTCTGTCTAAGGGAAACTCTCGGGCCCAGATTATAGATTGCACGAACGGCCCTTTTCTGAAGTACAAATATAGAATTTAAATCGGCAGAGCATCCCCATAGCAGTATGCCATAGGACATAATACTATGAAAGTAACTGAAATAAACTATTCTAGCCGTAAAAAGTCTAGATACAATTAATGAAAAGCCGCACATTGTTTTATACGGTAAATATTATTCCTATAGGTACAACCATTATCATTTCTATTGTAATTATAATTTTCATTTTAGTTGTATTTTATAAAATTGTAAAACCGGGCACGTGTAACTGTCTTTTAAAATTTAAAACTTAATTAAATATAAATAAAATAAAAAAAAAATTCAGAAGTCATACGATTACCAAAACTCCGTACATCTTTCTCATAAACTTAACCCTTTTGGGGTAAGTTGGCCCCGGGGCTGTTATAAATGGTCCTCGTATATAAAAGTACTAAGGAACCCTATTCTAAATCACCTAGTCAGCACTTTTGAGCTTTCTTTATAATTATCTATATAGAGCAGATCAGTTCGTATCCATCATCCGCGCGCGTGACACTTGCCCAAAATCGAGCCCAGGTTTTATTGTAATTCATCTAATAAATAATTTCATTTTTAATTCTGTTTTTTAAAAAGGCCTTCGGCCCAATCCCTATAACAGTACCATCATGATACAGTACCATAAAATAAAATAAGATGATCGATATAATGGCAAGCTGCAAAAACCGTAAAATTTTTAAAATATTTTACGTTGTTTTTTTATCTGAGTCATTATAATTTCTATTCACTTTTAATAACATGCCAACGTGTATTGACATCTTCGATTTGAAATTCTATCTTGGATATATAACGGGTGCACTTTGCATTGTTCTCATAGAGGTTAATATAATCGGCACAAAAACGTGGGATGGTTGTAACACTGTTAACAGTATTCTCATGTGTAAGTTTTTATATAACTTATGAGAATACATACCGTTAGCTGTATCAATTATTTTTATCTATAGTGTTCTTAAATTAACTAGTGTTATGTAATTCGAATCGTATAATAGGTATTGAAAAAAGTCCTCACAAAAGCGAGAGCTTGCTATTGTCAACATTAGATTGTATACACATATAGCGATTGTTTGTTTCAATACAATAAATAGTTCCATCCAACTTTCTATTATTTCGATACTATAATTAAGACTTGTAAATTAATAGAAGAGTAATTGTTATCTTCGTGCTTCCAGCCTCATCCCGAATTTTGCTGGTGTTTGCCTGTGATTGTGCAATTTTAGTTGGTCACCGGTATTTACATGGAGCGACTGTTATCTTACCTCCATAACTGAACTGAGTGTGACAACTAAAGACCTTAGGACAGGACCTTCAGGATTCAGACAATCTAAGAATACTCAGCGTTTTGTTTGACAGCCGAGACTGCTCATAGTGCTCTCAGAAGCATGGAGGAGGCGAGCCCATTCACAGATACATGTCTATTTTGCTTACTTAAAATAGGATTGCATATCTATAATTATACATCACACAGAGTTAATTAATTTCGGTAGTATTTTATAACCATCCATCCATCAGCTTTTCAACGTCCACTGCAGGACATAGGCCCCCCCAAGAGAACGCCACAACGAGCGGTCCCGCCATGGGGATAATGCCGTTATTGCCACGCTGGGCAGGCGGGTTGGCAATCGCAGTGGATGTTGTTAATACTCGAGGGAGTGCTACTGCCCACTCCCTCGGTATTCCCTCAGTCGGTCCTTACGACTCCCGTGGGTAGAGAGGTGTGGGACAATTCTAAAGCCAGCCCAACACGGCAGACGGATTTTATAACAATAGGCACATATTCGAAATTATACAGGTAGAAACAATAGTGTGATCGTTTGATCCGAAGATAGCTCAGTGAATTTATTTGTAGGAATAAATCACCCCTTAACGCTGTAGAATCAAATGAAGTGATTTTCGTTTTAAACAATGTTAAAGTTTATTTTGTTGAAGCTGTTAACGTTTATCATAATTTGTTACAGGCTCCAGAAAGAATTGAGCGCTGTTCTCAACTTTCTAAAGTAAGAACCATGGAGCAAAATGGCGAGGTGGTCAAGCCACCTGACAAACTACTGAAAAATCATAATATACGGGATACCCAAGTCAGCGCATTGAATATGGAAATCGAAACCTTAAGATGGCAACTGTCTCAGGTAGAAATACAAAAAAAAATTGTTTGTGTAATAGCTGGCGAAGTAATTGGTGCACCAATCAAAGTTATCCTTGTATATTTTATTTTTTGCTGTGCTAATTTTATATGCGAATGTCTAGCGCAATAGCGAAAACGTATTATTTATTTTACTTTATATCTAAAGTATAACAACTTGACAATTTGAGTGTAACTTATTTTCAGACTGAAGCAAACAGACAAATGCACATAGCTTTACTTAAGCAGGTGGTGACTTTTCTGAGCAGAGTTAAGGAGCACATTGAATACCAGAGCCCGGAAACTGAATCCAACAAAGAAGTTATATGTTCAAGGGAAGCGTTATGCAATGCTATAAATGTCGCTGACCTGCCTCGTTCCAGATCTGTGCTGCACGTCAATAAGCACGAGTATTCCCTCAGTCCAAGCAAGAAACTTGGCACGAAGAAAATAAGTAAATCTATCAGCAACGTTAACGGTTACCGAGATTGCCATGGCGTATGGTAAATATTTTTTTGAAATAATATAGTATTTTCATTATTATGATAGATTGCCATTTAATTTATTTTGAATTTCAGGAACCAACCCAAATTATCTTTGACGGCTGATACGGACAGCGCTCAGAAGATTACCGAAGAAATAACCAGACTGATCACTCTTGCCAATACTGTACTTAGTACCAAATTACCTGATCTCGCTTGTACATGTAGTGTCGACAGTAATTTAGACACTTTACAGGATACAAATATATGTGGCAATGCTATAATTGAAAAAAATGATTCAAATACTTCTTTGTCTTTTAGTGACGAAGATACAACTAACGCATTTATATTGAACACAATTTATGATAGTGAAGATACATTCAATGATCTCACGAACAAATTTGACCATGCTAAAGAGGAGACTTTGTCTGATTTCATAGTAACATCTTCACCAATCAATTGTGATTTGGAGAATCATTTTGCCAATTTAAATATAAACGAAATAAATGAAAGTATTCACACTGAAATAGAATCTAAAACGAGTGCTATAGAAAAAAGAAGCGAATACAACCACGTCGCAAATTTTATCGAGGATGAAAGTGGTTTTTCGTCAATGAGTTCTTTTCAAGAGATAGGTATACCAATAATAAGTATTATTCCACCGTCACCGTGTAAAGAAGTAGGTTATATTGATGAACTCACCGACATTTTAGATGAATCTGAAAAATGGAAGAGTGACGCAATGGAACTGGATAAACAAACCGTGAAAGTATTTTGGGTTTGATTATGTTTGCCAATGTACAAATGCGTGCCTGATTTTGTAGTAATGACTGTTAAATTATTCTATATCAGTAATTCAATTGTAGTGCACAAATGATTTATAATTAATTTCACATTTTTATAGTGTTTTTTATGTTATTTCGTAGGTGTTTCGTTCTCCAATATATTTCTTTTTTCTTTGTAATTTTATTAACTTTTCTTTAATAAACATTACTTTGAAATAATAGTTTGTTGTTATCATTGTCGGCACTCCGTTGCTAATCCATGTACGGGTATTGGTCTCATTTGCAGGAATATATTCCTTTAGTGGTATTGGGCCAGCGATATATATCTCGCTGGCCCAATACCATTAAAATAAACTACCCTCTTGATGATGAGTGATTGGCGATAGGCAAGCCACATTGCTCGATGAACCGGTAAACGTTGAAAAAAGGTTCTCGGATGACGACCATACGGACGGCGCATGGCTGGACGGCCTTCCACCAGATGGACCAACGATCTAGTCAAAGCCACAGGGAGCCGTTGGATGCAGTCAGCACAGGACTGCTCATTGTGGCGCTCTCTTGGGGAGGTTGATTTCCAGCAGGCGACGTGGACAGGTTCATGAATGGATGGATTATATAAATGATAACACCACACAAACATTTGACTAAATAAGATAGTGTAACAAAATACGGCTTCGTGGCGTAGTAATAGATCATCTATAACTATTATTTAAACTAGAATTTTTTGTAGAATTTATTTAAATGAACTACTAGATGGATTTTGATGCAACTTTTTTTATTTGAAAAGCCTTGATTTGACTTAAAAACTGGTAGACATTTTATCCCGCTACTATATCGGGAACCTGAAATATAACCGAAAAACTAGCTTTTGTCTGCGGCGAAGCCGCTGGCAAAGGCTAGTACATACACTATATTAGTGATAGATAAGCAACTCCAAAATTGGAGGAAAGTTAATGGGCCTCGGCCACAAGATGGTATCTTGAACAGTTTTAACCCCTCAGATCTTTCAAGGATATTTGTTACCAGTTTCTCCATAAGTCCCATAGGTGGCATTACTATTATATTTTTTTTATTGCACTGGTTGCAGATTGGTTTAGGTACCGATCTCCCCACAGAACATTTTTACTCTCTCCCGTTCGAGTATTGTAGGTTAGATACCCACACTGGAAAACCCTGTGAACAACAATTATCCAATAAAAAGCTGGGCTTGGTAGGTATCGCTAATTCCCTAGTTCAAAATTTCGAAAATGTGGCTGCATATTAACAACAGCTACAGAGTACAATGATATCGACATTTAAAATTGCCACTAGCGACATCTAGGGCCGCATTTGTCAATATCTCTTTTACTTGGATATGTTACAGAATATTTTTAAAACAGCGCTATCTATCTATAGATTATTACAACTTTGCCCAATATTATACGACTTATTTAAAAATCAATGAGTTCAACAAGAAGTCTCTAAGCCACTTATCTTCCTAACTTGGTTGCCTTATAGGTGGTTTAAGGGCATCGGCCAAACGGTGGCGCTAGTTTCCATACAAAAGTTATTTTACGTTTAGTACGGCAGTTTCATGGCCACGTATGTATTTACAAAAAAAAAGTAGTATATGTTTTATATCCGTAATCTGGTACCCATAGCACTAGCGTTAAGCTTAGTTTGGGAGCAGAGGACGTTGTGTGAAATGTCCGTTTATTTAAAAAAAAATCCTCGTTCTATTCAGAGACAGTTTAAATTGAAATCTTTATCATGCTCATTAGAAATCATATATTTTTGAAGGCGGACAAAATGTCCTACCGCACACCCTGCTGTCCGGGGATACAACGGGGTAGTATGGGGCTCCCACCCACGAAAAAACCCACTGTGCGCCCTCACCTGCCTTTGTTACGGCGGATCACGGGTACCACGTCGTATCGACTGCGATCCGCAGACAGCAGCCCCTTCGGGTGCGATTCGGGCTCGTGCGATGCCCCGCGTATGTCGGCATCACACTTTCGCGGTAGGCTTTAGCGGACAGCGGGCAGTCCCCGACCCACCCGTCCGCAGCCTCTGCTAGGGCGGCATCAGGTGCAGGTAACACCCGTGCTATACCGCGCGCCGGCGGTGAATCGAGTCCGCGAAGGAGGATACCTGCCGGGCCCACTCCACCACCTCCTTCTGCGAGATGTCAGCCTTGCCGAAAACGGTGGCCGCGGTCTATGGCCGGTCACACTGCCAACTATCGCTCGCGCAATGGCCGGCAGCGACAGGTCCCCACCTATGACGGTGCCATACGCCGTCCCGAGGTTTACAGATTGTGCAGCAAGATCTCGAAGGCCGCTGGACTACGGTTGGGGGAGAAGTAGGTACATGACGTACAGCGTGACCTCTCTCCATTCGGCCGCCACATATCCCATGCACTTGGCCTTGACTGACAAGGGCGGGGAATGCGGCGCCGTTGACCCGACGACCGCTACGGAGCCATCCCCGCTACCTGACCAATTGGGGCGATCGATGATCCCGTAGGGCTCCGCGACTACGGCAACAACGATCGACCGCTAAAAAGAGCAGAAAGAGGTCTTGTGCACCGGCGGAACGGCTGAGATTCCCTTGGAGGAGGATAGCGTCGCGGTCCGTAATTAGACCACGACATCCTCCTCTAAGCGCTGCGGCGGTCCAGCCGTGCCGTGTTGGGAAGCCGGGGCCGATTGGCTGTCCCCCTCGCCCCTTTATAAGAAACCATATAACCAAAGTTGTATTTTCCTCTTAAATGATAGTATTTTGTATACATAAGTATGTTATATATATATATATTTTATTTAATTGTGTCTCGGTGGTGCAGCAGTAGTGTGAGCGACTGCTGATCATGAGGTCTCGGGATCGATCGCCGGGTCGAGCAGTATTATTGAGCTTTTTCCTGTAAAGAAAAATTCTCAGTAGCAACCCGGAAATTGGAAATGTGTCCGGTAGACGGCAATAGGCTCGCTCCCTATTACTTGGGACTTACACATAGCTTGGGTGTATAAAATACACCTCTGCCAGCGATACAGGCGTGAGATTGTTTTTTATTTAATTATCTTACGTCTTAACAATTATATCACAATCTAGTAAAAATGTTGTGCATGACAATATTAAAATTGACAGTAAATAGAAATTTTAGGTGTTTATAAGCATTCTAGCTGAAAAGATACCAACATATATTAGGGACGATAGAAAATTTGATTCTCTTGGTATAAAAAAGGCCGCGAATAGGTAAGTCATAAAAGTATACCAACCAAATTAAGGTACCTAATTGTAGTATTTCTAGAAGTATCACTGTTCACAGTGTAATTAGTTAATGTAACGTATTTTATCTAGCCAGGACATACGCCAACCAACACGATTCAGGATTTTTACGATTTAGTCATCATTTCACTACGAACTCAATAAGATGTTGTTATACCTCTTTTAAATTGTATAACACCTATTTCAACATCTCAACATCATTGATTTAAACATTGCCAAAATTGACAGGACGCCATTTTTCAAAATTTGTTTATTGTAAAGCTCATGTAAATTTTTAGTAAAATATATTTTTTTTACATAAACACAAAATTTTTATTAAAAACAACTAAATTTGGATTAAAAGAGATAAATTTTAGTAATCATGGAAGATGTTGTAGCTAAAGATTTGAAAGCAAGCGGTGACATAGAAGATGAAAAATCGGCAACAGAACCGTTACCACCAAAGGTGCCAGACGTAGAACTGACAGTTGATGGGTTTGGTATCATGCCACAAACTCAGCAGTCACCCGAAATTCATTCTCCTGAATCAAAATCACAAAAAAGCCATCAAGATTCCGAAGTTGCAGGAGAATGCAAGAGTCCTTGCGCATCTAGCACCAATATAAAAATTGTCAGAAGATACACATGGAAAACTAAGAACAGAATGACGGTCCAGGTAAATATCTTTTAAAAATAGAAACATGCAAAAAATTTGCTCTATTTTTAATTTATTTAACTTGATTTATTCGAATAAGTGGGTTAGTATCCACTGCTGTTTCTGCTTTTTAAGACGGTGCTAAGCCGATCGCATCTGTGAACTTATTTTATACCAATTTCAATACTATGAGATATTTCATGAGGTCTCGGGTTCGATCCCCGGGTCGGGAAATGTTATTGAGATTTTTCATAAAAAAATAAAATAAAAGAAAAATTCTCAGTAGCTGCCCGGAGTTTGGAAATGTTCCCGGTAGACTTCAATAGGCCCCTATTACGTGGGACTTAAACATAGCTGGCGAATCGTGGGTGTGTAATACACCTCTGCCTACCCCTTTGGGGAATACGTGGCGTGATGCTATGTTTTGTTTTTTCAATACTATTGGTGCGTTTTTTTCTAGTTTCAATAACATTGATATGTGCTCATTTACAGGATATTTGAATTACATAATTGGTATGTGTATTTCAGTTTTAACTCCACATTATGAGCATTCCTGTTTTCAGGTCATATCATACGGAGCCACAATCACGTCTATATCAGTTCCTGATAGGAAAGGAGTACCAGATGACGTAGTTGCGGGATTCGACACTTTAGAAGGTAAGTTCGAAGTAACATTCTGTAATATACATATATAACATACATGGATGGTAGATAAGGGTTGAGTTTGGGTCTCCGGCATTCTCACTCAGCATACTAAACCCAACAGTAGGACCTACTTTGTTTCACACTGATCTTCTGTGTTTCCTTGATCGAGCCAGCCCATTCATGCTGGGACAAGTAAAGTTCTACTATTAGAAAACTACCTACAATTTTATGCTTAACTGCCTTATGCTGTCCGCCATTATAAGTATGCAAAATTTCATGATAATTGGTTTAATAGTTGCGACGTGAACGAGTAAAAACGAAGAAGCAAACTTATTTTCGCATTTATAATTATTAGCCAGGATATTGTTCTAAATGTAACTTGCTTATTCAAATTGTAATGGATGGCGGTAGACTTTTATGTGTTGAGCACGTTAGTTGTATTTATCTGGTTTCTCCTGTTTGGCATAGAACCATAGATAGCAAATTAAAAAAAATGTGTTTATATGTTTCTTTACTCTGTATTTCGGGCACTTTTATCAAAGATCAGATCACTCAATCGCGTTAATTTATTCTACGTATCTCATTTTTATAGTTTAATGATTTTAATTAAGAAGATAGCGTGATAAACAGTTTGGCAGTAAATATTTCTCATCGCATTATTAATACTATAAAATTTTACAGAGTACTTTCAGAAGGACAACCCCTACTTCGGTGCAACCATAGGTCGTTATACCAACTTTATCAGAGATGCCACTATGGTAGTGCGACCCTCAGGCCGGATGTACTTACTTTCCAATAACAAAGGTCATCATCACTACAATGGGGGATATCGGGGATTTGACAAAGTAAGTAAACCACGAAAGATTTATTTAAAATGTTCTCAGCTTAGAAATATTTCTAATTTGTTAGTTTATAAGCATTTGACATGCTTAGCCATATCAATGAACAAATAATGCAAAAATTAGTCAGTTAATAATAGTCATAAGCAGGAGTAAAGCCTGCATCTCCTGAAATTTCACCCCTGATGCTTTGCTAATTCCCACATGGTACCCGAGCTTGCCACCCGTGAGGTGACACTACAGAATTTAGGTACGTGCGGCCGGTGCGCCTCTCGGGTATGGCAATAGATTGCCGCTTGGGTCTCGGCCTCTTGAGTAATATTGTTCTGTGGTCTCGGCCCTCACGCTTTGACTTCCAGACGATATTATAATTAAAATTCCCTTAGTCCCTACCTAGTAATAGTTGCATATGTAATTAGAGTGTCTAGCGACAAAATTCTTATTTGGTTGGTCAGAAAACAATATTAGGAACACAGACAAAAATATCTAAATAGTAGGTAGACTAGTAGGTTCCCACACTACCCTGTTCGTTGCCCCGAACGACGGGGTGTGCGGTTAGGAACGTTTTTTCCCGCCTAAAAAAAAAGGTAGACTAGTAGGTTATCATCAATCAATGTTATAAGTAGTATTACTAGTCGACCCGTGTGCAATTCCGCAGCTATTAATGGACCTTTTCTTAGATGTTATTTTTTTAAATCCAATTAATGGCTATCAACCATTCATGAAAATCCGTTTAGTAGCTTGTGTGACGTGCGACCAAACTAATATTTCCAAAAAAAATGTTTCGTGAAAAAGAAAGTACAATATTTTTTACATTGAGATTGACATTGAAGTAAATTTTGTTTGGCAATAAATTATTATTAGCGACGCCTATTTTTTTTTAATATGGTATCATATGGGTGGCAAACGAACATACGGTCCACCTGATGGTAAGCGGATACCGTTGCCTTTGGGCGCTAGCAACACAATTATGAAACCCGCGGGAAGAATGAGATACTTAGTTCTACACCATGTCTACACCACATTAAACGATTCTGACAGTATCGTTCGTTTTAAGGGGTTAAAGGAATAGTTAAAACTCGTGACTGCTGTACGAACAATATCGTATCATAATAAATTTATTGTGTGTAGGTAAATTGGCATTCTTATGTAAGTGATAATAAAGTTATAATGAGCCATGTATCGGAACGTTTCGACGAAGGATACCCTGGCACGGTTATGGTACAAGTTTGCTTCGAGGTGACGTGTGATAATACTCTGAAGATTGAAATGAAATGCACGACCAGCGAGCCTACAATCATCAATTTAAGTTGCGCGCCTTTCTTCAACTTGGGTGGACACGTAAGTGACACGGACACTCTTGTTTATTTGTTATGTTGGCGTTATTATTATCTGAATGAGAATGATTGTAACTGCCTCTGTGGTGCAGCGGTAGTGTAAGCGACTGCTGATCATAAGGTCTCGGGGTCGATCCCCGGATCGGGCAGTGCTATTGAGATTTTTCATGAAAAATAAAGAAAAATTCTCAGTAGCAGCCCGGGGTTTGACACAGACGTGATGCTATGTTTAGACGTCAATAGGCTCACCCCCTATTACGTGGGACTTAAACATAGCTGGCGAGACGTGAGTGTGTAATACACCTCTGCCTACCCCTTCGGGGAATACAGACGTGATGCTATGTTTTTTGTTTTGTTTTTTGATTGTCAGGGCGATCTGACAGAAAATATTATTTTCTCAATAATATTATGAATAAAGGGATACTATTTCTGGTTGTCTGTTCATTTTTACGGGCTGACGATTTTGTAACCTTATAGTAATTGGTTACTGCTGCTCATTGACTCCACAATAATATGCATACTGCCAAGCTGATACTTACCATTTTCATTTCGACTTCGAGGTCTGGAAATGGAATGAGTAAACTGATTACGCTACAATCAAAACACAGTGCTTCACGGTTGATCATAGGCTAGATTGTGCTACTGACCCACTCAGACCGAGACCAGGTAACAAGCGAGTACTCCCACTTGATACCTAACCCTACAAGCATTAATACAATGGGTGTTACCTGCTTCATCGAGTCGACTCGTGCAACACACGCAGGAAAGTTTGGGGTGTTGACATTTGTATTCTTAGGACGTCATCACACAGACGTCAACTATACTACGTTTTGCGTCTAAGCCGTCGAATAGATTGCATTATTTGGTAAGTACGACAAGTAATATCGGGAGGCCAGTCAGGATTTACCTACATTTTAGGTCGCAAAATTGCACAAAGATTAGATACAAATGGTACAACCCTTTTTGAGTGACCCAGGCTTGAAAACTGCGGACAAGCTTTTGCCGCTAGACCACTTATAAAAGTAAAATAAAATGTTATAATAACATACAGTTACAATAAATTGGTGGACCGTAAAATATCTGTGACTATTTATTCGTGGGACAAATCGATCACGATTACTTTCGACAATTACTCGCCGTGACAATTTTTTATTCGCATTCCAACATAACAAAAATATTTAATGATTACAGCACGCTGGCTCCGATGCTATGTTAGATCACATCTTCACTATCAATGCTGATAAGTATACAGCGTTGGATGATGAGGGAATTGTAACAGGTAAATCTATTTCGTTTTTCATGATTCCAAGATACATCGTTCGCCATTCCTCTAAACATTCGAGATTATTTGAAATTGTGTGTATTTACTACAATTTATCACTGCTAGGTGATGGTAATATGAATGAATCCCTTACACCATGAGAGGAGACGTGCCCAATAGTAAGATAGAAAAAGGGTTAAAAGTCATCGGTCTATTGGGATTTGTCAGACGTCGTTCAACGTAATTTCGGTTGAATGGTGTCTCCTTCTGATTGACTCAGAGGAACCGCTGCTCGTTTAAATCTTTCCTATCCCCTTAAGTGCAAGATGTTACAAAATCAATTAAAGGAAAATTACTGGTTTTTAAATTATAGGTATTGTCGCTATGATAGCGGCGGTACCTATCACCAACTCCGTCCACGTAGAACTCCAAAATATTAATGCATTAGTCTTACGGCACACTAATTATTTCTATATAAAAATAACTATCCCATGAGAACCATTCTTTTTCCAAGTTGAAATGTCGTTTTAGTCCTTTTCTGGGTTACATACCTACTATATGGATGTATGCGTAATTTTATGATTATTGATTCAATATAAATAATAATATAATAATAATTCAATGTAAAAGTATAACAAACAAACTCGCATTTATGGTGGCAGAGGCGCTACCTGATGCTAAGTGGTAACAGTCGCTCATGTACTCAACTATACTATGAATATTGCCAAGCCAATGCACATCATTTTTTTTTGGGATGGGTGGGGAATAAATGGCTGTCTGCCGCTTTATCAAATACAGAACCATGGTTGGTCACACAGTAGACGCTGAGTCCGACCCACTTGAGCCAGGTAACAAGTGAGTACTCCCACTTAGTACCCTACTCTACCACCAGTAATGCAATGGGTAATAACCGCTTACCTCCTTTAGTCGCCTCGTATGACACCAGTAGGAAAGAATGGGATGGTGACACTTGTATTCTTACTCCGTCACTACACGTTTTACAAGTATGTAACGACAAAAAATAAAGTTTATTTAACTTTTATTACTGTTTTTTTTAGTCAGTGGGTGTTGATTGAATGAAGCGACACTTGGCGGAAGTCCATTGTTATTATTAAAGAATGGATATTTTAGGAGGAGAGCCCAACTCACCCACGGATTTTCAATCCCGGTTATCTTTGGACAGAATAACCTAAGATTGCCAATCCGCACTCTCACAGATAGAGGAGAATGTGATAATAGCAAAGTAGCATGCACGATAATGACAAAAAACTCACTAACGCAACACAACCATGCGACACGGCAGGACTCTCAGAACCTCAATATTGCAATATTCCGCAAAAATCCGAACACAAATTCGACACGTGTTTCGCCTCTAAACGAGGCAAGAACGCTCGACAACAAATGAGCCCTATGGGCTATATCACATTCTCTCTCCTCTATCTGTGAGAGAGCGGATTGGCAATCTTAGGTTATTCTGTCCAAAGATAACCGGGATTGACAATCCGTAGGTGAGTGGTGGGCTCTTCTCCTAAAATATGCATTCTATAATAATACTCAGTGGGTGATAAACAAGCATACGGATCCTTATATTAAGAGATTATCGTAGCCTATAGAGGCTAGCAACACCAGAGGCATCACTTGCGTGTCTCAAGGGATAGGACGTGGATAGAAAGGATATTGATGAGAGGATACGAAGGATACTAAGGAGAAGATAGGAAGGATAATAAGGAGAGGATAGTCCTCCTGCTTTCTCACTTAACATTCCCACCATTGTTTTACGTTTATCTTCTATGAGATGGTGTTACCTCCCCTCTCCATTCCTGCTGGAATAAGCAAGCCTCTACCACTAGAAAGCTGTTTTTTGACATTTTAATAACTCATTGTTTTTATACATTTCTAGGTGAGAAGAAAGTTGTTGGTGGAACAGCTTATGACTTCAGAACACCTCGCGTATTGAGGACTATGATTCCCAAAATCCCGTTGGGAGGCTACGATCTTAACTACTGTGTCACACGAGCTACTGATCAGGATTTGGCATTCCAAGCCAGGTGAGGACTCAATTTTATTTACAAACTAGCTGACCTGGCAAACTTTGTTTTGCCATATAAATTATTTCTGGGGAATTTTTAGGAAATTTCTAGCATAGAAAAAAATAACTAACCTATGTTAAGTGTGTATATGAGTGAAAGAGGCATGGAGCGCTGTGAACGATGATGGATTATAAAAATAACAATACTAATATCGCTATCAAAAAATAGGGGTTGGCAGTAGAAGGGTTAAAATGTAAGGTTGTATGTATTTTTAAAACGGCAAATCATTAAAAAATTATAATAAAAAACATTTTTTTGGGGGTGTACCACCCTTATCTCTTAGGGGTATGAAAAAGTTTACATCCTATTCTCATACCTATTGAATATACACACAAAATTTCATAAGAATCGGTCGAGCCGTTTCGGAGGAGTATGGCGACAAACACATTGACACGAGAATTTTATATATTAGATTTAGTCGTTCATTGAAAAATACAGCATATTATGATAGGTTTGTCGTACAAATTTAATGTAGGTAAGACAACTTTATGTAACACTAGCCTTTGCTGGCGGCTTCGCCGCAGCCAAAAGCAAGTTTTTCGGTTATATGTCAGGTTCCCGATATAGTAGCGGGATAAAATGTCTACCAGTTTTTAAGACAAATCAAGGCCTTCTAGTAATTCTTTTAAATAAATTCTAAAAAAATTCTAGTTTAAGTTTTAAAGTTCAGTAGTTTTTGTGTGATGCGTGAACAAACAAACAGACAAACAGACAAAAATTCTGAAAAAAATTGTTTTGTGTTTAGACACGCCTATATAGCCTATTACAGTAATTTTTTCTCAAATATCTTGAATGTATAGGCACAGCTCTGTTACAGTTTTATAATAGTATAGACTAGTCTTTGCCCACGACTTCGCCGCAGCCAAAAGCTAGTTTTTTTGGTTATATATCAGGTTTCCGATATAGTAGCGGGATAAAATGTATAGCAGTTTTTAAGTCTAATCAAGACCTTCCAAATAAAAAAAATGCATCAAAATTCGTTCAGTAGTTTTTGCGTGATGCGCGAACAAACAAACAGACAAAAAGATAAACAGCCAAAAAAATCTAAAAAAGTTGTTTTGTGTTTAGACACGCCTATATAGCCTATTACAGTCATTTTTTCTCAAATATCTTGAATGTACAGACACAGCTCTGTTATAGCTTTATAATAGTATTTAACATTACATTAAAATAAAGGAGTTTGCTTTTATTTAAGGGCTGTACATCCAATTTCTGGTCGAGTGATGGAGGTATACAGTAACCAGCCTGGCTTGCAGTTTTACACTGGCAACCTCCTGCCAGATCCTGATAAAATAGTAGAAGTAAGTTGTGTATAATTTACGTGAAAAATATTGCATACTTTTCTTAAAGCACGTGGTAATAAGATTTGATTATATTTCGCAAATTATTATTAAAATTTTTGCGCATGCGACCTGATGATACACAGATGTCGTAGTCTATAGACGCTAGCAGAAAGAGAGCAGAGTAGAGGCATTTGCAATGGGCCAACCCTAGGGGCCTTTCCCTCCGCCGACGGACCACTGAAGGAATGTGATATGGTTCCGGTGGCCCGCCAATAAAGGCGGAGAGACGGTACACGGCGGGTTTCTTTAGTGGATGAGAGCCCCACACTACCCTGTTCGTTGCCCCGAACGACGGGGTGTGCGGTTAGGAACATATTTTCCCGCCTTAACAAAAAACCCTGGAGTAGAAGGTGGTGTATGATAGAAAGGATACAAGGACGTGGACAGTAAGGGTAATAGGGATGATGTGGTGGTAGTTTGGTAGTTTCCTAAGTTAGGGTTAGGAACACTTAATACTTTATTCATTAGAAAGCCCAATTATTCTTAAGTAATATCCTAATACTTGTGTGAATATGATGTAGTTGCCGAGCGTGGAAGAAGAGGAGCCGCATAAAGAAGCAGACATAGAATCTGACACCGAGAGTGTGGGGTCCTCTGATGACTCAAGTGAAGCTAGTGAACAAGTACATGAGGAAGCGGGTGAAGAAGTAAGAGAGGTGATTTTGATTTTCTTTTTTTCTGTAGTCATATAGGTGAGTGCAACTGTATGTGTTTGTGTGTGTGGTGAGGAGTAGCAAGGAAGAATATAATAAAAAAGAGTGTTCTATATATGGATATTATAGAATAAGTGACGAAAGCACGAAATCGTGAATTTATTTTAATCTTAATGATATAAAACTAATTTTGTCATTTTATCAAGCCTATTGTTTTAAAAAATATTACCTTCATCTCAGGTTATTACAAACAGCTTAATAAACACAAAACAAAACAATTTATATAGGCACACATAATTGTATATGTGTGGAAATAGAACCGACGAATTTCGGCACAGGTATCTAATGCACATCGTGAGGACCATGATGTTTCGGATAGATGATTTGTAGCATCTATTGTCAAAGTACTCGTAGCGGTAAGCCTTGCTTATCCCACCATGAATGGACCCGCTCGATCGGAGAAGTACACCCTCTCACAGAAGATCAGCGTGATATACCGTTATGTACTCCTGACATTGTTTTTCGTAGGGTGAATGAGAGCGCCGGAGGCTCAAACCCCCTCCATACCCTCCCATTAATATCCTTCCTATCCATCTCCTATCCGTTTCCATGGAAATAGCGACTCACGAGTGAGGCCTCTGGTGTTGCTAGCGTCTATAGGCTACGGTAAACGCTTATCATCAGGTGGGCTGAATGCTTGTTTGCTAGTCAGGTAGTATAACAAAAAAATTAAACGAGTGAGTGTAACGTTTACGTTTTCTTTAAATTTTATGGTATTTGTATTTTATACCCTACAATAAATTACTAAATAAAAACAAATGGAATTTCGCACTTAGAACTCTAGGTACTAGTAGGATCATATTGTCAATCACTTTAGAAGTTTTTTTGTCAACACACCACACACTATTACTACATAAAACCACATTTTTTGCACTAATAAATCAAAGCGGCCGTGCTTTGAACTACGAACTAGCCACAAAAGTGACTTGAACCTTGAATAGAACTAACCCCACAGCTGTGCTCGGCACGGTCGAGTAGTCAAAAATGTAACTTATTTATTAATCACATAAAATGGTAAACTATTATTCTGAAAACGTTGTTACATAATAATTACCAATTTCGCATGCAAAAGATGGCATTTAAAAAAATGTACGACAACGAACTCATAATTTAACGCTTTTAGCACAATCTGCACACATTTATCAAAAGATTTTAACATTTTATTATCACTGTTGGTTTCACGATATTTTTATAAATGTTTTTTACTCACTGACTCCGTTCGCACACTGACACTGCTATAAGTTGCTGCTGCAATAAGTTGTGTTATTCTTGTGTTTTTTTCGTCCCAGGCTTGTGTACACATTATAAATATTTCGGCAAAAATTTACTCTGTTAATTTGACAATCGACTAAGTAAATTGATACCTTTACTACGTCTATACCGATAGAGAAATTGTTATACTGAACGTCACTTCCGTTTAACCGTTACTTCCGTCTGAAAAAAGATCAGGGGGGTTAGGCAGAATCTGATATCTCACATGTCGGCAATAATACGTTGGCCAATCACGGTGATCTCTCAATCAATCACAGTGATCACATATGAGTTTCTGCCTAAACCCCCAAAAAAGATTACCGTCTAAAATAATATTCTTAAAAATAGAAGTAAATAGTTTCATTAAAAATTAATAAATTTAATTTCAGGGAAAACTGAATTATGGATACGTGCCACTATTGGGCAAACGGGGAACATACTATAAGAGACACGGCCTCTTTTGCTTTATGCCTCAGAATTATCCTGACGCTGTCAATCATGTAAGTTTTACAAAAAAATAATATTTATATTACTACTAGATTTTAGGACCCACGACTCCGTCCGCGTGGACTTCAGATTATAAATAGGCACATTACTCTATGGCATATTAATTACCTCTATTAGAAATAGCTATTTAGGTATTTTTGCTACTTTTCATTTTTCAGGGATGAAGAGTAGCCTATTTCATGATCATTGGCTTAGTAGTTAAAGCGTGAAAGCGTATAGTGTATTAATTTTTCAATAACAAAAAGAAAATAATCTGGATAAAAATCTATCTCTCAAGTTGGAGCAAACAGCACACATCTGCAAAGTTTTATTAAAATTGGTTCTATCACCGTTACCATCCACACCTGCAAGAACTGAACGCATTTAGTAGACCACCGCCAGGGACTGGGGCGGCGCAGGCGTGAGTGCTTGCGCCTGACGCCGCCCTAGCTGAGGCTGCAGTTGGACGGACCGGGAAAACTCCGCCACCCGCAAAGCCGCCCGCGTAGTTGTGTTTGTGCGGATGCGTCGCTCAGTAGAGGGTACCCGAAGGGGTTAGCCGCTGGCTAGTAGCTAGCTCCAGTGGCCCGCCAATACAGACGGAGAAACGGCACACGATGGGTTTATTTAGTGTATGAGGGCCCCACACTACCCTGTTCGTTGCCCCGAACGATGAGGTGTGCGGATAGGTGCAACTTTTCCCGACTTATCACAAAAAAAAACTAGACGTCGTGGGACGTCTACCAGATGTGAAACATCGAAATTATTTTGTAGAAATAAAATGATCATAACTTGACAAAGTACTCCTCAAGACGAATCAAACGAGTATAAACTCGATAGGGTTGCGTTGTTACATTACAGAGTCACTGTGGCCACCTTCCAGTTCCATCATCAGACCTTATCCAAGGTCCATCTAGAGACAAAGTACTCATCAAGACGAATCATACGAGCCCAAACTCAATGAAGTTATGTCGTTTTATAACAGAGTTCCTATGGTCACCTTCTAGCTCCATCACCATACTCTGGATACCATCTAAAGACAAAGTACTCGTCAAGACGAGTCAAACGATTCCAAACTCGGTGGGGTTGCGTCGTTTCATTACAGAGTTCCTATGTCCACCTTCTAGCTCCATCATCAGATCAGCTCCATGTCATCATAATATTGCATTGTCACGTGATATACATACGCGTGTAAAATTGCAGCTCAATCGGAAACCGGGAATTGTGTCAAATTTAACTTACATCATTTGAACGGGACAAATACCTACAATAAAAGCGTCGCCACGCTAACAGCCGAATTTACCTCCCTCCGCATTAGATGTTTCACATCAAAAAGAATTTATTTTTTAGTAGATTTATTGTCTGTATGTACGCTAAGGATAGTAGGATTACATCTGTAATATCAGAAAATCATACGTTTTATTTACCTGAGATATTAGGCAAACATAAGCAAAGATAGGTGGACCAGAGGGAAATTACCTACATTGCACGCATTAAAGTGGATTTGTTGTCTCCATATACGTGTGGGATAAATAGTGCAACTGCAGTATCAGGAGATTAGCAGAAATAATGTTTATACAATAAGTAACACAAGGTCTAAGTTTAAGCAACTTTTTTTCATAACTTATTTACAGGCCCACTGTTGGGTACGGGTCTGCTCTCATCCCACTATCCACCGTGACCATCCCACACCTGCAAGAACTGAATGCATTTTCTATTTACCTTTGGAATTTGTTTACCTCAGATACTAGGCAATCATAAGTGTTAAGAGAGGAGGAAAAGAGGAGCTTGTAATTTATATACCTATTGATCATTTAGTAGATTTTAGTCTGTATGCAGGCTACGGATAGTGCATCTGGAGTATCAGGAAATCAGCAGAAACATGAAAGTTACATAAGTGATCTCAAAAAGGTATCTCAAGCATAATGAGATCAAGGAATAAGGGTTATTTACATCATCAATGCTGCAATAATTGAATGATTCTCCTTTAGCCTTATACGTTTTATTGTTTTATTTACCTCAGGTACTAGGCAAACATAAGTAAAGATAGGTGGAACAAAGGGAAATTACACGCCCGTATTAAAGTGGTTTTTCTTTCAATGCACGCGTCGGATAGTGTAACTGCAGTATCAGGAGATTAGCAGCAATAAATCTTTAAAATATATGCAACACAAGGGCTAAGTTTAAGCAATACAAAGGCTTAGATAATATTTTTTTTATCCCACTATATACCGTTGCCAACCACTCATGCAACAATTGAATGCATTACTTTTCATGCTTTTCATCAATAGATAGAGCTATTTATAAGGAAGACGATCGTATCTGTACCATGGTGTCCATGTATCGTTTAAAATAAAGATTGTTGACCCCATAGATGTAGTATATAGATAGATCGGCTATAGAGTAATTATGACGAGACCAAAACTGACACGTACCAGTTTGCGTGTCATGTGCATGTGTGCACTTCAAATAGTTTCAATAGTGTAAATACGTTCAATAAACGCGACTAATTGACACATTGTGTTGTTTTAGTGTCACGAGGTGCAAAATGAATTCAAATAAATTTTATATTCGAGGGAATAGAAATAAAACTGAAATAAAACATGTTTTATTAATACGTGAGACATTCATAAAGTTTTGAGAAACTAAAAAAATAACTTCTCTGGATAAACAATTTTAATTAATTTTTTTCACTTTTTTTTTCACAACTCTCCACCAGCCTCTATACAAAGTTTCATGCGTCTGAACCAATTTTCGAAACATTTTTCCAGTCCACGGCAGACACATCTTCCACGGCTTTCTCGAGCGCTGTGTATCTTCCGGCGATGAAAACTGTATCCCTTTCAGCTGATGTTTTATTTTAGGGAATAAAAAGAACTCACACGGTGCCAGATCAGATAAGGAGGGTGACCCAAGACTGACCGGTGTGGTGTCCAGGAAGACGCTCGTTTTGAGAGCTGAGTGTGCGGGCGCGTTGTCATGGTGAAGCAGTACACTGCGGAGCCCGGTATTCGGTCACTTGTTGCTCATTGCAGACAAAACTTCTGGCAGGCATTTTGTGGTGTACCATTCGGCGTTGATGTTGCTTTGGTATGGAATTGAAACCAGATATCCCGTCAAAGTGAATAAACTAGCGATCAAAATTTTCCCTGCGCTTCTCGATCGCCTCACTTTCGTAGTCGTTTCGTAGCGTTGGTTCGTTTTGAAACAGCCAAACTGTCGACTGACGCTTTGTTTCAGGATCGTATTGATAAATCCAGGATACGTCACCTGTACAATATCCGGAAGGTACCTACACAAGGTACGTTAGTGAAATACAATAAATTAACAGAAACATAAACAAACAGCAGTATTGGCCAAGTGTGGTACATAATTGATATTGAAATTCTAAAATGACGTACCGGCATGAATAACGTGGGTATATAAACGGAACGTAGCTTTACTCTCTGTGTGCCTCTATGAGAAAAAACATTTTTGTTCAAAGTGCTTGCTGCATAATTTCGAATATTTTTTGGGAATCCCTTAAGAAAGAGAGTATTGGTGTAAAGATGCGAAAGGACATGCTCCGATGGTTCGGACATGTGGAAAGAATGCCAGACGAGCGACTGTTTAAGAAGATATACAATGCGAAAGTGGAAGGATGTAGGTACAGGGGGAGACCAAGACTCACCTACTTAGACCAATTCGGTCATATATTGAAGGAAGGTGGAGTTAGGAGTCTCCGAAACTGGCGAGCGTGTTTCATACACGCTCGCCAGTTATGAATGTTGGGGAAGCGAGAGATGTATGCAAGAATAGAGCCTATTGGCACTCTGTTCTCTCTGTCTACCCTGCAAGGGAAATGGCGTGATGATAAGTTAGTTAGTTCAGTTTTCTCTTTTAATCATTTTAAGCCATTTTTGTCGAACACCAATATTCTGAGGAAATCTAAAACGTTAAATTAAAATATAAACTTTAACTATCCAAAGATAAAAATACATTTACTCAAAAAATGATAACTTACACGTATAGAATGTTCTTATTAAAATTTTTGAAAAAAAAAAAATATTTTATTAATATACTTACCGAAGTCATTTTATCGATACCGAAATACCGATAATGTCAATCTCTATCAAAGAAACATTGTAAATTTTATATCACAAAATTCACGTATTTGTAATCTTTTTATATTGAATTTGAAGGCATTCCAGGCATGCATATGATTTAATGCAATAAAATTCCCCATCCGTGTATGAGCACAGCGTTTGTGGTAAGTACATAAGCTTTGCATATAACCAACAAATTACTTACATGTGAAATGTACAATTCTGTGTGTTTTCTTTCTTATATGAGTTACATCCGGGCACTGCACATGTAACTATGATTAGACACGTCAATTAATACAGAATTAATCGATAATTTCTCAAATTTTCCTAAAATATGCAAAATTTGGATCGTTGACGATTGATGTCAGGTCCATACAAGTCCATAGCGTGTATGATAGTGGTCTCGTCTATCTATCTCGCTCTAACATACGCGTATACTATGTTCTTACTCTTTTGCATCACCGATCTATCTATCTACATAAATAAATCTTACAGACTAGGAACTTTATTGACGTGTGCCGCATAAACCAAAAGAGTACTTATTGATTAGTCATTGTTTCTTGTAATGCGGCAAATTTTATACAGGTATTACGTCAAAAATAGAGTATTTTGAAATAAAACTACGTTTATGGAATTTATCGGGTTTACTTGATTTTCTACTATCCCGACGTTTCGAATACTTTACAGAATTCATATTCACAGGTGGACTTAGATGGTAGACGTCCAAGGCTGATATGGTAACAGTTGTTGCCTACTGAGTTTTCTGGCCGGATCTTTCTCAGTCAGGTCGCCGTCCGATCCGGTGGTAGCTTTTTAGTCTTAGCTTTTGGTAAAATCAATATAAAAAATGTGTAAACGTAGTTTTTTTCAAAATGTATAACATTCGCGTAAATATCAGAAAGTATGAATATAATTTTTAACATATAATTATAAGAGCAATACCCATTGATACACCCCAGATTGTCCAATTTAATGGAGCATCATATGAGTATTATCCATGTCATTTTCATCTGCAGTCTTTACAGAGGATATTCTTAGCCTTAGCTGCGCAGTGTCGACAATTCTCTACGTAATAAAAATATCGCTAACATGACAAAAGTACTCATATACGAGTATAATCGTTAGAGTTCAAATCAGTCTGATAAATAAATTCGAAAAATACGAGTGAGGTGTTTGTCTTTTCAAATCATCTGTATTAAATAATAATGAATTTAAAAAGTCTGGAAAAGAGGATATTTCCAGTATAAAGTAGGCAAAAGGTAATGTCAGTTTTGTAGAGCACTTGAACTACGGATTCATCTGCATGGAAAAGCTAGTACTTAATTTAGAAAAAGTATAAAATAAACTCACTTTCCGCATGGGTCTGTTTCTCTTTGATCTATCTCATCCATCATCTATCTTTAAACCATGGATTAAATTTGGAAGCCGATTCGTATATCATATTTAGAAGAATAGATCAAGTAAGATTTTTATGTATAAATAGATTCTAATTAAACAAAAAAAAAAAAAAACTAATATTAAATTCTTCAGGAATTAAACCATTAAAAATATAAAGCAATTATGCAATTTTTATAGGAAATATTGACGGGGAAAAATTTGCGGTACACACTGGCTTGAGCCTCAATATATATAGATATTATTATGTGCCTACTAGACAGGTGCAGATTTTCAAACATTCTAAAAATGATTTTATTACCCGTTGTCCTAGGTGAGCGACGTGACGCGACTTATGGCGACCAATATTTTCATCGCGTTTCATCGCATTCATGTTAGGCGACAGCGTAGTTCATAATGAGTACATACAACCGCTATTTGATATTTTCGTATCGGATCGCGTCGCGTCGTATTACCGCGTTTGTCGTTCACCTAGGACAACGGGTTAGAAAATTGCACTTCTCTATATTATCTAAGGTGTGTTGCTAGTTACAAATAGTTCAATATAATTCACCCAACGAAAGAATACGTTACGGTG
This sequence comes from Leucoma salicis, assembly GCA_948253155.1. NCBI lineage: Eukaryota > Metazoa > Arthropoda > Insecta > Lepidoptera > Erebidae > Leucoma > Leucoma salicis. The sequence continues at coordinate 27,581,692 of OX411803.1, forward strand.
TTTTAAACTCTTCTTTATTATCTTTGCAGAAGAATTTCCCGAATTCCATCTTGAATCCTGGTGAGGTGTACGTCCACAGAATACAGTTTAAGTTTGGTCTCCTACTAGGTAAATACGTCTGATGTGATCTGAACTATGGTCCATGTGTCGTTTAAAATAAACATTGTTGTACCAGTGTGGTTATTTATTCTTAATAAAACTCTCGTTTGAATGTGGCAAAATTGACATTACAATAATAATAAAATATAGATAGTAGGTAATCGTCACTTGCAGACGTTACTCGGGAGATAACTTGGCAAATGTCAAGACCTCTTCTCAATAATATATATTGAGCAAATTGAGATCAAGGAATAAGTTTAGCCTTTACAAAGACCTAAATATCACTTTATTACAATATTTTATCATCATCTATTCCACTAATTACCATCAAATCTGCTGGAAATGAACGAATGCATGTACGCGTTACTTTTGAAATTTATTCACCGGAGATACTAGGCAATCATAAGTATTAAGAGAAGAGCAACAGGGACAAAATTATTGCACTGCACATAAGTACATATGTGTCTGCAAACACACGTCGTAAATTGCATATAAGATATACTGTTAACAGCAAGAAACATTGAGACACTAGGTTTAAAGAAGTTATCTCAAAAATCTATCACGCAATATAAGAAACACAAGGAATAAGGTAGTATAAGTAATCAGGAGATTACCAGAAAACTTAAATATAAGGAACACGAGGACTAAGTTTAAGCACTACTTTCTTACTTACTTATCATCACGCCATCTCCCTCGTGGGATAGGCAAAAAGAATAGAGTACCAAAAGGCTCTTGCTCACATCTCTCGCTTCCTCCACATTCATAATTCTCTTTATACACGCTCGTCGGTTTCGGCGACTTCTGACTTCATCTTCCTTCAATACACGACCGATTTGGTCTAGGTGAGTCTCGATCTCTCCCTGTACCTACATCCTTCTGCATTCTCATTGTATGTCTTCTTAACCAGTCGCTCATCTGGCATTCTTTCCACATGCCCGAACCATCGGGGCATTCCCTTTCACATCTTTACACCAGTACCTATTCTCATTCATACCGACTCGCTTTCTTACGTCGTCGTTACGAATGCCGTCAGTCAGTCTCACTCCACAGATTCTTCACAGAGATCGCATTTCGACCGCATTGATTTTACTCTCATGCTCCTTTTTGCATACCCAACCCTCAGTTCCATACAACAACGTTGGGACAAGCACTAGTTGTATATTGCGACCCGTGCCTTCTGGCTGAGGTGGTGACTGCCGAGACAATGTCCCAATGCTCCGTTCACTCTATATCCCGCATTTACTTTTCTCTTTATATCAGAGGTGTATCTTCCACCCCGACTGAATCCACATCCAAGATACACAAATTCATCTACTTGTTCTAGCACACCATTGCCTAATAGTACTTTAACGTCTGTTCTAGCTTCTCCTATTTCAAAAAAACGTTATTTTCGATTTGCTCACATTCACACGGCCCCTTTTCTTACAATCTTCTGTCATTATTTCTACTAAGGCTTGCAGGCAAAGAGTAATACGTATAACTAGAAACTTGCAGGTAAGTCGCAGACTGCGCTAATAAGACCGCATCTTCTGCATATAGCAGAGAGTTCACCACTAAGTCGCCCATTTGAACTCCCATATTAATTTCATTCAACCTTAGTAGACATTTATCCAGATATATGTATAAAAAGGAGACACCTACAAGAATAGAACGCAATTTCCATTACCTTTAAAATTTATTTACCTAGTATCTGACTAGGCAAACATAAGTGAAAAAGAGGTAATAAATGTAATGGGGATCCATGGGCAAAGCTAAGCGCAGACGGTGCTATCATAGTAGAAAGAGTGGGGAAGTAGGCTATCTCCGGCCCATTCCGCGATATAATTACCTACCATACTTGCCTGTCTCAGGGTTGTCACTTTTAGCTAAATTTTAATTCAGTGCCTAGAAATTGGAAGGGCCGGGAAGTTCTATTTTTTACTTGTAATCGTTTAGGTACCGACCAGACGACACAACACATATTATTTTAACTTACGACGAAAATGTAGCGGCAGCGGTGAGGGGTTGATGAACCCAAGATGATGGATGAAAGGTGATGATGAATTTCGAAGATATTGTTGTTTGAGAAATAAAAGATGCGTTATGTTCACAATCAAAATTTCATGTAATAGCGGTTAAGCAAAATGTACAGAGCTCAAGGAGAGGGGGTGCGTGTACAATTATTTAAACTTAACCAATCGCGACCGATAGAAAAAGATATGGCGTTACGTTTAATTTAATTTCTTGTCGCGAGATGTCGAAAGCGTATGGAATATATGTTGATGGAGTGAGAAGTATGAACATGTCCCCGGCCTTGGAAGCAGTGGCTTTCAATGGTCTTCCGCCGGTGTATCAGTGTCGACCACATCTTGGAGAAGAGGACAAATCTTGGCGAATGCGCGTCTCACTACGCCCGATGACGTCTGTATATCGGCCACCCGGGATATGCCATCCTTTCCTGGGATCGTGCGAAGGACACGACCCAAATGCCACTTCAACGGTGGGAGGTTATTATCCTTAATAACCACTAAGGAGTTTGGCTTGAGCTCGTCCTTATTCGTCGTCCACTTTGTCCGTACCTGCAGCTCTGAGATGTATTCCTTCGCCCATCGGTTCCAAAAATGTTGTCGAAGTTGTTCCACCCTCTGGTACCGCTGGAGACGACTCGCTGGAACATCACGCAGGTCATCGCAGGCTGGGGCAGTTAGTGGTCGGCCAATTAAGAAATGACCTGGAGTGAGCGGGGAAAAGTCCTGTGGATCGGAAGAAAGAGGGGACAGAGGTCGGGAATTTAATACGGCTTCTATTTGAGCCAGTACTGTGCTGTACTCTTCAAACGTAAGGTGCGCGTTCCCTGTCACACGACGGATATGGTATTTACTCGACTTTACTCCCGCCTCCCACAGACCACCAAAATGCGGGGAATAAGGGGGAATAAAATGAAATTTAATATTTTCACTAGTTGCGAATTCTAAAATATCTAAACTACAAGTATTTAACAATTTTGAAAATTCCTTCATAAGTCCCACAAAGTTGCGACCGTTATCCGAATAAATCTCTGCAAGTTTACCGCGGCGTGAAATGAATCTTTTTAATGTTAATAAATATGCTTCACTGGAGAGGTCACTGACTAGTTCCAAGTGTATAGCGCGTGTCACGAAGCAAACAAATAAACAGATGTAGCCTTTTAATAAGTCTAGCTCTCCTACCCTTGCGGTTCAGAATGAGCACTGGCCCAGCATAGTCCACCCCATACCTAACAAATGGAAGACTAGGTGTAACTCTTTCTCTGGGTAAGTTACCCATCATAGGAGTAAGCGTCTTACCTCTAATGCGTGTACAGGTAACACAACTGTGTACTACCTGGCGAGCTAAGTTCCTGCCTCCCACAGGCCACCATGATTCGCGTAAATGAAAAAGTAATGCCTGTGGAGCAGCGTGGAGAAACCGACCTCACTAACCCTGAACCACCAACCAGACGACACAACACATATTATTTTAACTTACGATTTTTACTTACGATTATTACTTAGTCACTATACCTACAATACTGAGAAATCGACATGACATGACATTTAGACAGCTAAACAGACAGCAATAAGTTATCCTGCGATTATCACACATTTTTCATTTATTTAGCGGTGCCGAAAAGCCGTGATGCGCCAACCTTATGCGATGTTAGCCCCGACTGGCGTACTAAGAAACGGGTCGAGATTTTGTTAGAGTATGATTCTATGGCGTTAGAGTATGATATTATACGATACTATGGCGCACACATACAAGCCGCTCGCGGTGCGTTTGTATGAAGATAACATACTTCCCACTCTTTCTACTATGGTGCTATGGGCAATATGACTACTTTCAAATTGTAGTTGCTCTGCTTTGATTGCCTGAGAATTATTTGCTATTTTTTGTGTTTAATCTGCTCACCTATATTGTTAAAGTGTGTAGTACCTGGAAGATTAAAGAATTTAAAGACGCTATGCTGTGTAGCCAGTGTAGCCACACAATTTTTGCGACTTTTTCCACTTTTCCAACTTTTATAATCTGGGAAATAAATGTACATCAGCTTAATATATTATGATAAAATTAAAATTTACCAAATTAAAGGTTACAAACTGCATGGAAATTACAGTTTTCAATGGCCATGTCGATAACACGCCATCTGCCGTGGAATTATCGCAGTTTGCATTCTCATTTGTATACCTATTGATAATTCAGTGTATTTGCTGTCTCTAAGCACGCTTCGGATGGTACTTCTGAAGCATCAGGAAATCAGCAGAAACATAAAAAGTTCTCTCTCAGAAAGATATCTCAAGCATAATAGGATCAAGGAATAAAGTTTAATTAATTGCATCATCATCTTTCGACTCAATACTTTAACTATACGACAACAGCAAGAATTGAATGAATTCCCTTTAATACGTTTTATAGTTTTATTTACTTGAGGTACTAGGCAAACATAAGTGAAAATAGGTGGACACACAATAGAGAGAATATTATTGCACTGCACGTATTAAGTATGTCTCTAAGCATTCGTGGCTTCTAAAAAATAATAGTAACCGCAGAACTGAAGGCATTTTTGTGTCCGTGTGGTGACGGACTAAGAATACAAGTGTCACCACCCCATCCTTAACCGCGGGTGTCGTATAAGGCGACTATAGTGTATTTTTCTTAACTTGTCTTATTACGTAAACAGAAATGGCGTCCTAGTAACCAAAGACAATTGATAGCGTTGGGACATTATCGAACGAACGAGTGAACAAATAAATTTGTTACTGAATGATTTTCATGATCAAAGAAATAACTTCTGAAAATCATCTTACCCTATATAAAGAAATAAAACGACAAGTTATTTTTATTTTCTTTTATTAATTTAAGCCTTTGAAGCATTGAAAAATCACGGCTTTCAATCGAGGGGGGTGAATTTGAGACTGCAATGGATCCCAGGACATATCGGAAATGGGAGTAACGCAAAGGGAGACCAACTTGCTAAATCAGCATCTTCGAGTGGGACATACTATGAAATATTTCTTGATTACAGCGAATCCCTAGATACAAAAGGAAATTCTGGGATATATGGCAGGAATATTTTGATTTAAGATCAAGAGAAAAGGGTATTTGGTATAAAATCATACAGTGCTCAATCTTTCGTAGCCCCTGGTCCGGTGATGTCATAATTAACAGGCAATATTTAAAAATTGTTTTCAGACTCCGTTCCGGTTACTATCCATCGGCAAAGTACCTATGCGTTTTTTCTGTTAAAAAAATGCACCTCACACAAATGTGAGATATGTGATGTGGCTCCACCACTAAGAAATAACATGCATCATTTGTTAGTGGAGTGTGATAGGAACCGGAGTAATAGGGAAGCGTTGCTGAGAGAGTTTGGGCTGATTAGAAGCAATGTGGGTATTATCCAATTCATTCTGGCAGAACCCGCTTCAGTTGCTGCAAGAAGGGTCATAAGAGATGGTGGTTGCTTTTGAGCAGCTCCTCCCTGCTGCTTAGATTAGATTATGATTGTTATTAGTTAAGAAGAGTACAATGGGACTGGCATATCCATGTTCCATAAAAGTCCCGAAAGTAAATAAACAAAAAAACAATAAAAAAAAATATTTATCTCAATATCCGATGTGAAATCGCTTTAATACATTTCCTAATAACTACGTGATGTTGCAGAATTAGTGTTGAACATATAAAATGAAACCTTTTTTACATGGTTACATTAAAATTTTGTGAGAGTTTATTATCTCTAAACTCTCAACTAATTTTGCATTCACAATATTAATCAGAATAATAAGTTATCGATATTAATCTATTAATTAATTAGTGATTTAGTTAGATAGTGGTAAAAATTATATTGCGATCTTCATTTAATTTTTTCCACATTTAGAGCGAATAGCCCTAGCCGTAGCGTAATAGCCACACTGAAGTGTAATATTAAAGCTAAGCCGTCCAGTGTATTATTGGTCCGAGCGTGAGACGTGACGGGAAGTTTCCGCCAGTTGGCCGGCTAAAAAAATTATTTGTCAAATAATAGTTTTAGTCTATGTTCGGGATTTGTTATCCAAATAATTTCAATACTACATTACTATAACAATACAATAAAAATAAAATCTGATTTATTAGCCAGGTTAATTTTATAATAATAATGATAAAATTAAATGCTCTACAAATGATAGTTCACTCACTGGTCAGAATCATTCACTCGCTTCTCGCATCCCAACGATCCAAAGACAATCTAGGATTTAGAAATGTCAAATAGAGATGATCATTTTTTATCTGTTGAAATGGATTCTGATATTTTAAACATTTTATGAAAATAATTGTGGTTCGCATAGTTAATATGAAGCAATTTTTGGTGTATATGTGTGTAATATCAAGTGTAATAATCAAGACGCTCATAACATAGTTTCGGATTGATGCCAAAACTCAGGATTTTCGTACCCAGTACGGTTTGTTTACGTCTTAGGACAAGTTAAGAAAAATACACTATAAGGGAAGTATGCAATTATTACCCATGCATTACTGGTGGTAGGGCTGTGTACCAAATGAGAGTACCTACTCACTTGCTATCGGGCCCGAAGAATTGGTATTCGTTCACAATTTCATGAGTTGTATTCTTTTTGCTCGAAAACCTAATTGTTTTGGCAAAATAAAAGTAGCCTAAGTTACTCCTAGTAACAACAGCTATTTTCTAGTTGAAGTCCCGTCCAAATCGGTCCAGCCATCCAAATCTGTCCAGCCGTTCATAATTTCATGAGTTTTATTGTTTTTACGCGGAACCCTAATTATTTTTCCAAAATAAAAGTAGCCTAAGTACTTGTAACAACAGCAGGAACAACAACCCAAGGTAAAGAACAAACCTTGCCGTCGATTTCAAGCCTGCCGCAGTCCCTAAAGACGCACCCGCGTCAAAAGGGAAGAAGACAAAGGCTGCTGACAAAGCAGCCACCACCACCACTTCAGTCACCTACTCAAAAGAAAGCAGCGCAGGCAAGAACGCTGGCATCTAGGCCGCGATACATGTCCTGCAAGAAGTGCTAGTCGCGCTGAGCACTGGGTAAGACACGTCCCAGATCGTGAACATCGTCCTCAGGGTTATCGCAGATATCTTCTCTTCTGGTGGATAGTAAGCCCCTGAGGATAATACATTGGAATGCCCGCGGCCTGGGAAGCAAGGTCGCCCCTTTCTGCAGGAACAGGACATCGACGTGGCGCTAATAAGGGAGACGCACCTAGGACCTGCAGACAAAATAAGATTCCCAGGTTTCCTCGTTTATGGCAGGGATGAAACCTCGGACTCGGAAAGAAGCTACCGCGGTCTAGCAGTACTCGTCAAGAGACAGATCGTGCACTAGCACCTTCTGATTCCGGCCTTCAACACGGTCTACACACTGGGTGTCGAGCTCTTACTGGGCGGCGCCCCACTGCATCTCCACGCGACTTATAAGCCGCTTTTACCAAATATACCTCCGACCTGCACGCGCTGCTACAGGCGCCGCACCTGGTCATCATCACCGGCGACCTGAACTCTAAACACCCAGCGAGGAACGCGAGTGTTCGCAACATCTCTGGTGTACGACTCCAGGATTATGCAGAAGCCCGGGGATATGCGGTTCTTGGCCCGAAGGTACCTACTCACTACCAGGACCAGGCGAACCCTATCCCTGACGTGTTGTACATATTAGTCCTTAATGACATCAGCTGCCAGATCACGCAGGAAGTCCTGGATGACGAGTTACAGTCGGATCACCAACCAGTACTCGTCGTCCTACGAAAAAACCCGATAAGGATCGCCCCTCCAGCACCACGTCCTAGACCGGATTGGACAATCTTCCGGGAAGCGATGGAGACCACCACACCAACTCGGCCTGTTAGCTCCGCAGCTGACGTCCAGAGACTTGTCGCAGAGCTTGCCACCTGCATTGGGGACGCCTTGGCGGCGGCAAGAAGACCCGCCACAACTCACCGGGATAGGCTTCCGTCTGTCCCGCGCACATTTTGAAGATGATTGCCGCCAAGCGACGCCTCAGAAGGCGGTGGCAAGCAACAAAATGCCCCACCATTAAGACGGAACTCAACCGACTAGCGGAGAGAGTGAAGGCCGAGTTGGAGGCCCACACCGCCGAGAGCTGGGAGGACTATATCCATGCTGCCGGAGACGATTGGCCTTCTATACACGCCTGTGCCGCTGTTTGACAAATACCCCAGCTCCGATGCGGCAACCGGACATTCAGAGTGGTGGTGGACGGGGAACTCCCCTCTTCCCGTCCCACAGCTGCTGGAGTTCCCCAGGGCAGCTGTCTGTCACCTGTGTTGTACACACGCTACACCAACGATATCCCGCCTCCTGCTACGCGTCATGCTGGGTGTGTACAAACTCTATGTGCGCACCCGGCTGACTTACGCCGCCCCGGCTTGGTTCGCCCTCACAAGCGAGTCGAGCCGCAAACGCCTGTGCCCAGCAGTCGCTGGCGCTGCGCGCCAATGTTGCCGCTCCTCGCTTCGTGAGGAACAACGTGATTAGCCGGGACCTAGCGGTGGAGAGCGTGGACGATTACATCCGCCGCCTTGCTGCCACGACGTTCGAGCGTGCCGACGCCTTGTCCTGAGATTACAATCCGGGACCTGGCGCCTTGGCACGCTCGTCCACCTGACCATCGTCGACTGCCACGGGACCTCCTAATACAACAGTGACCACCGTGCCCACCCAGGTACCAACATACGATTACTGCGAGGAAGTGTCTACTCCCTTCCTTCCTTCCTACTTTTGATAATCCTTCCAAATCCCAATTTTCCTGGCCGTACCATCCCAGTACGGCTACATGCGGCGGCTCACACCCGCACCCATCGTACCGGACGTCCTGCACCCGCAGCCCTCGCGCCCGGCGTCACTTGCGCATACAACTCCAGCAGTATGCGTACTGTGTCCGGGCGTCGTTGGTCCCGGCTGCAGGAAAACTGACTGACTGACTATCATCACTTGAAGCGGCCCCCTTCGCTGTGTCATCACCGTCGTCGCTGGTCGCTCGGAGCTGGACCTCCCCCGGGTAACCGGGGGTCTCATCTGGCTCGGGCTGACCGCCGCGGTGGTGTGAAGATTCGGAGGGGAGCCCGCTGAAGAACCCCCAAGACCGGACACTATCTAGTGTCTGCGGAGGACACCTCATGCAGGGGGCAACAGCCCCAAACATGAAACCGCCCTTCCCCCTGGGGGGGACGTGTGAAGATTACCGTGGAGTGAACAACAGCTATCTGCTGGTGAAAGTTTCGTTTTTCACACTGACACTTAAATTTTATTTGTATTATGTATTATTTGTACAGAATAGATTTCTTCATTCAACTCGGGAAAAGATTGCATTAGTCTAGGTGTAGGAGAAAGAAAATTTGAAAAGCAGCGGCTTGACATTACTTACTCTTAGTATGGACGCAATCCCTGAACAGCGGTCACTTACCCTCTGTATAGCCATAGCTTGTCTGCTACCATAAGCGATAATGAAAAAATACTAATCTCCCAGTACCTAATATAATTAATTAAATTATTATATTCCGAAACTCCGCCTTCACTACTAAATATAAAAAATGAAATAAAAGTCCACACGGCGGTCGTTGTAGATTAAAATATATTTATGCATTGGTGTATATTCTGCTTTATCAATTCTCAACACATACGCTATCCATATACTGCCTTACAAATAAACGTTGCATAACCTCGGAATAGTTATTCAGTGTTTTGTCTTTGTAACTAATAAGATAGTTTGACGTAGAAATAACGGACTGAATAACTATTCAGAGCTTATACAATGTTTATTAGTACGGGGGTTGTTAAACAACACTAAACATAATACGAGTACGAGATCTTAGTTAAAGAGTTCTTTATAGTATCAGATGATCACTGGATTTTCGTGTATTGCCATAGATTTAGTATAATATATGTCAGTATGTTGTACCCATAGATTTAGCATAAGTGCAGGTAACCTCGTTGCTTGTTTTGTTTATTGTTATTACTTTTGAAATTTATTTATATGACAGGTACTTACTAGGCAATCATAAATATTAAGCAAAGTGAAATAGGGAGGGACTCGGGGGAGTAATGTTGCACAGCACGTACTCGTATTAATTCATTACATTGCACCTTACATATTTGTGTTGCTAAGCAGGCGCGAAATAATTGCATATGAATTATAAGGGGACCAGAAGAGGCATGAAGTAACACAAGCAATGCCATCTATATATAGAGCATTTTTGTTTCCATGTGACTAGGAGTAGTAGTAGTTTGTGCATCTGGCATACTAGGGGATCATAAGTACGAGAAACACGGAGATACGAAAGTAACACAATCATGTCATAATTATATTTACGTGGCTTGCATTTTTCTTGGTGCAACAGTGCGGGTCACTTAAATTATAGTGATTAAACGAGGTGGACGGTGGACAGTCTGTTATAATCATAGATTTAGTATATAAATTCTATGGTATAATAATGTTGTCGCCATGCAAGTGTAAAATAGTGCATCTGAGGTACCAGGGAATCATAAATGCTGCGGAGAAACGGGGGCTTAACTGGGTTTTCGTCTACAGACAGTCGTGTCACTAAGGTTATCCGAGACGATAAAAAGAGAATTGCTGCTACTAAATTTACGTTTCCTATAATATGTATGTGCACTTATACATCTTAAGACAGATAAAAAGGTAATTTGTAAATGCAACATTTTCTTCGTGCACTTGTAGAATAGTATTTTTTTTTTATATTTGATTAATGCATTGGCAGAACCATGAGCCTAACAGAAACTTATAAACATCGTTATTCTTTGATCACAGGTAAGTTTAATTCATCAAACAAGTCGTAGTTAAAGTCAGCCATATAAAATTTGTCAGAGTCAAGTCAGTCGCGCTCCATGAAAACGATGGCGATCTTGCTGAAGCTTATATGGAGTTTTGGGGACAACAGGAAAAACCACGTTATGTCGCATTACATCACTTGCCAACACTTATGCACATGCACAAATAGTTAATAAGCAAAAGGTCACCACTTTTACACACACATTAATACTTGAAATAACACATGTTTAGGAAAATAATGCAGAGCGACGACATGATCTTCTTTATGTTCCCGCCAAAACTCCGTAGAATAGTACACCTGAGCTACCAGCGGCTCAGAGCATACTCGTAGATAAATAACTATGCTCAGAGACAAAATGGACATGTAGGCTTGAGGCCACACATCTTAGATAAAGAACCTACACACATGCGCTGTAAATAATTAATGCATTTTCACCTGCATACACCCGTTCACGTATGAAATTTCCCTTAGTATTACTTTACTCTTTGGGTAGGGTGGTAGGGAAAGGCGGGCGAGGGCACACTGTGGGCTTTTAGTGGGTGAGAGCCCCACACTACCCCGTTGTCTCCCCGGGTAGCGGGGTGTGCAGTAGGACATTTTTGCCCACCTAAAAAAAAAGATGGTAGGTAATATTGTGTCAGTGCACACCAACTTTCGGCCTCGAAAACACCTGATCTACTAGAGGATCATAACAACGTGGAGTTTAGGGGTAAGGCATGCGCTATGTTATAAAGAATGTCTTTTCAATATGCATTCAGTTGTCCACACATGTGAAATTGGTTTACCTGAGGTACCAGGCAATCAGCAATGTGGTAGAGTACGTTAAGCATCGTATTTTTGTCTCTTTCTAAATAGGTACGTCTGAGATAGCTTTATCTACATTTCACTTATTTATATACAGTGAACCATTAACCGTTATATAGACAGCCAAATTTAAGACGTGTATAAAAATCAATCAATTCTCACGTGTAACAATCATGTACAAATCTATTGTTTCTTGAGTACTTTCAAAAATGCCATCTTATTGAACTTTTAGAATGGTACAAAACATGTTTCTTATAAAATTATAAATATGTCTATGAATGGAATGTTAAGTAATGGAACTTAATTGTGTAAAGACTAGTTTCAGTGCTTCTATTGTGAAATGGTCCTACGATTTTAAAAATAAACATTCATCAATGCGTTATGTATGTTATTCTAATAAGGTATTATTATAATTCATTCCCATTGGCCTCACATTATCTAGTAAACTGATTGATATTATAATATATGAATTCGTGTAATTTGTCGGAAAATACTTTTTGTCTACCTATTTGAGTCTACGAAGTAGAACCGGTAATATTTAAGTAAACATCGATAATTATAAGCTCAAAATTAAAATCATCTGATGATAATTCCTTTTGTTTTCACATCTGCTGTGAAAATAAAGCCTTCAGCATAAATACAATCCGCATCTCAATGAGTCAATATGTAAAAAATGATAGATACCTAAACTAATCCAAAATGAATACGAAATGTCTAATTATTAAAAAAATATAAATATTTTAAAAACCTAAAAGAACATGCTATACAATAGCTAGCTAAAAAGTAGAAAGGAATATTAAAAAGCTTCTTACTATATCAATAAACTATTTTTAACGTTTAATGTCAAGCACCCCACGCTTTTTTACAATCATTATTTACGTTAATATTTTTTTTCGTGGTGCAGTCGGTAGTGTAACCGACTTCCGTGCACGAGGTCGTGGGTTCGATTCCCACTCAGGACAATTGCTTGTGTGATGAATACAGATATTTGTACTGCGTCTGGGTGTTTTCTATCTATATTATATGTATGTATTTACAAAAAAAACTAGACGTCGCGGGACGTCTACCAGATGTGAAAACATCGAAATTATTTTGTAGAAATAAAATGATAATAACTTGACAAAGTGCTCCTCAATACGAATCAAGCGAGTATAAAATCGATGGGGTTGCGCCGTTTCATTATAAAGTTCCTATGCTCACCTTCCAGCTCCATCATCAGATCAGCTTCATGTCATCATAATATTGCATTGTCACGCAATATACATACGCCTGTAAAATTTCAGCTTAATCGGAAACCGGGAAGTTGTCAAATTTAACTTCCAAGATTTGAACGGGACAAGTAAAATAAAAGCGTCGCCACGCTAACAGCCGATTTTACCTTCCCTCCGCATTAGATGTTTCACATCAAAAAAGGAATATTATGTATTATATCCGTAATCTGGTACCCATAGCACAAGCGTTAAGCTTAGTTTGGGACCAGAGGACGTTATGTGAAATGTCCAGGAATATTTATTTATTTATATAATCCGACATTTCAAAGTGGGTCAAAATCACATTCAAAGATTCCGTTCCATACAAACAAACACACCGAGCTAATAAAAGCGTGAAAACAATCTCTTTTAAAAATTGCATAAAATGTATAAAACCACTGTTAAAAAGCATAAAACGTTTTTGGCGGCTTTCAAGTTTTGTAACTACAGTGAATCGATCAATAAATTGCATGTGAAAATTGCATCAAGCGCGCCAAACTTACTAGGCGAACATGAGCAGAAAGAATTTATAGGTATTTCAGAACAGAGATTTACTTAGTATTTTTTATACACACTAAACTTGAAAATGTACTTTCCTGCTCTATCCTAGTACTGAAAACTTATCCCCTTCCTGCTTGCACTGAGATGTCATTGGGCGTAATTTACAAGTCGTGTGGCTTGGTATGTGTGTGTATAGCAAAATATTTATTTTTTGTTAGTGCCGTGTTGCATTTTGTGTAAAGATCGTCAATTTCGATGGATGATAAAACTGTGGTAAAATATTAATGACATTTAAAGAATATGAGTACGAGAACTACGTTTCATTGTGGAAATGGTTTATGTCCAGAATTGGGATGAATTTGGGTCGTAAAGAAATGATTTGTGTTGCCTCATTTTTTATAATATAATAGCATAGCAATAGGTATATTTTTTCACAGCTATGTTGTTTATTATTAGATCTCGGGTTTGGTTTTAAAGGGTCCTACTCCTAGTGCCTCGCATCTCTCAGTCGGTGTTTCTACCCGGATGGCAAGATAAATTACATTTCATTCATGTTAAATTACAAAACCACAAACCGGGAGTAAATAAAAAAAAAGTTGCGTTTGTTATAGTAGAAGATTAAACCCAAAAAAGCGTAAAGATTAATTTTATTTGTTACTTAAACATAGCTGGCGAATCGTGGGTATGTAATACACCCCTGCCTACCCCTTCGGGGAATAGAGGCGTGACGCTATGTTTTTTTTCGTAGTATATTCATGGCCTGTTTTTGTAATGGTGACACAAATTTTCGGTTCGAGGTATCCTCTCTCGCATCACCATTATTTGTTTAATTTAGGCTAAGTACGTAGTTTTCAACCACGACCGGTTACTCTAAAATACCACAATGTGAAAAATTCCCTGAAAAATAAATGCTCGTGTGCGTAATCCCATAATAATTTTTAGCCACAAGTAATAGTTACGAGGTGTCGCATCTAGACCGACGATATTTATACTTTTATACTACTACTAGCAGTTACCCGCGACTTCGCCGGCGTTACAACGTTCTAAATTCGACCGCCTTTTTACTCGTTTGGGGTTTTGCAAACCAATGAGACACTTAGTTCTTAGGCAGAGATACGTTTAAATTATGACTTAAAGCCTATATAATATGAATGCTCCTACCTCTGACATAAAAACCTACCAAAGGCTAAAGGTTTAGCGCAGTGAAGCCAGGAATTGCAAAGTCAGTGATATTGTGTTCAATCTGAGGACTCAGTCCGAGGTTCCGATCCCAAGTCCGGTTCAGTCCAACAGTTTGAAGATATTTTCAAGCACGAGACGTCTACCTATCAAACACCTCTCTGCAGTTGGATCGGTTTCGTATTCTTGTCCTGAATTCGGACTGATATGATGCTCTTTCTATACAAGCACCTTCATGTACCGATAATCAATAATAATAATATTAACTCTTTATTGTATACCAGAAAAAAGAAACAAGAAAATGTATGTAAGTATTAAATTGATTATGGGTGGATCCGACCAAACAAGAATAAATTTTATTCCTAGAATAAATCGCTACTTACTCGAGAATAAATCAATTTTACGTTTTACCAACAACAATTCCAAGTACAGCGAGCCTATTTGGGAATAGTCACTATACCACTATATAAGCATCGAATTAGGAGTTAAACCAAGAATAAAAAAATGGGGTAATTTTTTTGTGCTGTCATTTTAATTCGAAACTTTTAAAACTATATAGTGACAGCTACTTTCCCACGCTATAATACGACAAATAAGAGTTGAGATGGGTTAAACTATACACCGTCCTGTTTGTAGGACAATTTCTTTTTGCTGGGTATTACATTAACTTCGCTAATCGTGAATAGCTATTCAAAGTATAGCCTATACGTCAGATTGCGTGGAAAGTGACTTTTGATTATCTAGAGAATAAAATCGTGGAATAGATTATTCTCTGTGTAGTTATTCTTGTATACATTCGAGTTTGGTCGAATCCGCCCTAAGTACAATTGGCGGTCCTATCGTACAAGGCAATCTCTTCCGGACATACATTGGATGGAAACAAAAAAACATAAAACATAGCATCACGCCTGTATTCCCCGAAGGGGTAGGCAGAGGTATATTACACACCCACGAAAGAAAAAATAGTTTTGGAATTAATATTATGACGTACACAATAATATGATAATATATACTAATTAGGTTGTAATAAATACTTATATACTTTAAAATAAAATTGATAATGTTAAACCTTAGCAATTGCTAAGGTAATGTTTCTTGACTAAGATTTTAAATATATGAAGCGATTTAGCACGTCTAACATTAAGAGACAACGTATTCCACAATCGGATAGCTTGAACTGAAAATGACATATCTAGAAATTTTGTTGAATGCACAGGCATTCTTAGTGTTAAGTTCTTGGATGATCTCAGGTGTCTTAAATGCGAGTCATGTAAGAAGTTGAAACGTTCTTTGAGATAAGAAGAGTAACAGGATTAAACAAAATATTATAAAGAGGAAATATGATATGTGCATTAAGGCGAAAGCGGAAGGGCGACCATTTGAGCTTATGACGAAAATCAGAAACATTATCATATTTGTGTTAGTCCAAATATGTACCTTATACATAGATATTAAGATGGTCTATAGTAATATAGTAATATCTCTGGCACCAGCATAATCTAAGATAGGAAAAAGAAGTGACTGAACAAGCGCTGTCTTAGTACTGATACGAAGAAGGTTACGAAGCCTTCGTAGACATCCAACGGCAGCAAATATTTTTCTGCTAACCTCTTGAATTTGAGGTCCCCAAGATAAGCGTTTATCTATATATATCCCCAAGTTTTTAACCTTATCACTGTAAGGAATTATTTTTCCATCAAGAGAAACCTGCGGTAGTAATGACCAATTTATTTTTGTTATCATTCTTGAACTTCCAATAATGATAATCTGAAATAATGATAACCTATCAATTTTTAAACCGCTAAAGGGATTGCAGTACCGCCAAAAAAAACATCTAATGCGGAGGGAGGGTAAAATCGGCTGTTAGCGTGGCGACGCTTTTATTGTACCTACTTGTCCCGTTCAAATCTTGCACGTTAAATTTGACACACTTCCCTGTTTCCGATTGAGCTGAATTTTACACGCATGTGTATGTCACATGACAATGAAATATTATGATGACATGGAGCTGATCTGATGATGGAGCTGGAAGGTGGACATAGGAACTCTATAATGAAACAGCGCAGCCCCATCGAGTTTAGGCTCGTATGATTCGTCTTGCCGAGTACTTTGTGTCTAGATGGTATCCAGCGGCTGATGATGAAGCTGGAAGGTGGCCACAGTAACTCTAAAGAAATGACGCAACCCCGTCGAGTTAGGGCTCGTTTGAAATGTCCTGACTAGAACTTTAGTCATAGATGGTATCCAGGGTCTGATGATGGAGCTAGAAGGTGGCCATAGGAACTCCGTTATAAAACGACATAACTCCATCGAGCTTGGGCTCGTATGATTTGTCTTGACGAATACTTTGTCTCTAGATGGTATCCAGCGGCTGATGATGAAGCTGGAAGGTGGCCACAGTAACTATATAAAGAAATGACGTAACCCCATCGAGTTAGGGCTCGTTTGAAATGTCCTGACTAGAACTTCAGTCATAGATGATATCCAGGGCCTGATGATGGAGCTGGAAGGTGACCACAGTAACTCTGTAATGAAACGACGCAACTCCATCGAGTTTGGAATCATTTGATTCGTTTTGACGAGTACTTTGTCTTTAGATGGTATACAGGGTCTGATGATGGAGCTAGAAGGTGGCCATAGGAACTCCGTTATAAAATGACATAACTCCATCGAGCTTGGGCTCGTATGATTTGTCTTGACGAGTACTTTGTCTCTAGATGGTATCCAGGATCTGACGATGGAGCTGGAAGGTGGCCACAGTTACTCTGTAATGAAACTACGCAACCCTATCGAGTTTATACTCGTTTGATTCGTCTGGAGTACATTGTCAAGTTATGATCATTTTATTTCTACAAAATTTCGATGTTTTCACATCTGCTAGACGTCCCGCGATGTCTAGGTTTTTTTTAGAATTTTTGTCTGTTGGTCTATTTTTTTGTTCGCGCATCACGCAAAAACTACTGAACGGATTTTGATGCAACTTAATTTATTTGAAAGGCCGTTATTAAACTGGTATGCATTTTATCCCGCTACTATATCCGAAAAATAGCTTTTGGCTGCGGCGAAGCCGCGGGAAAAGGCTAGTTTCACCTACATACAAGTGTACAGCGTACAACTACATAGTATTCAAATAAAAAAAACTGTAAGTATTAACCTAAACTATTTAATTGTGTGAAAGCTTATAATGATAGGAACATATTCAGGACTTAGAATTAAGATTCTATATATCTTATAATCATGTCGTTACGAAATTGTATCTCAAGGGCGTAAAATAGATCATTGAATTAAAAATTGAAAATATTATGGCTGACGAAGTCGCGGGCAATCGCTAGGCTTTAATAAGTTTTTTAGAACTTAAACCGCTTCCAATCATTGTAAGGTTATAATTATTATTCTTCTTCAAACATGTAGTTACCTCATATATTAAAGCAGATATTTATAAAGCTTTATATACTGTTTGATGTATAATAATGAAACTCTTTGATAACGTATCAATGTTACCATGTGCATAAATAGATATATGCATCCTCCTCCGTTCCAGTAAACACCATAAATCATTGCTAATTATATTATTCGAATCATATTATTATCTATCATAATAAAGTGCAACGATAACGAGAATGATAATTCTGTAATTGATAGTAACTTTGCTGGCAATAGCTATGCTTTAAGGTACACTTTGATACACCAATTAATCAATTGAAACATTGCGCAACGATTTGATTAAAGGGTGGTAGTTAGTATAGGTCGTTATAAGGTTTAAAGGTCAATTCGATTATTATTGGAAATATTGGAAACACCAAACCAGACAAATAACTTATGGTACTAGAGATCTAAACAGTGGGTATAGCCAAGTTGCATTCTATGATCGCTAACGCTATAGAAAACTATTAAAATTTATGGAAATTTGACATTTCTAACGGTAAGTCATGTGACTTAGCGTTGTGGATATCGTTCCATCCATCCATCAGCCTTTCAATAGGCCTCCCCAACTGCCACTCCCCCGGTATTCCCTCAGTCGGCTCTTACGACTCCCGTGGGCAGAGAGGGGTGGGACAATTCTAAAGCCGGTCCCACACAGCCCCACGGATATCGTTAAAGTTATCAAATTCCCATACATTTTAGTGTTCTATAGCGTTAGCGATTACACATAGAATGCAAATTGGCTAGTCCCACAGTATAGAAAAGCCTGTCTCTCCAGTTATTTCTTATAAAATAAGTAATAGTTGGTATCACTGTTATTTAATATTTTAGAAGATACTACATCTTCTATACTAGTATAAAACTGTAACAGAGCTGTGTCTGTAGATTTAAGACATTTGAGAAAAAAATACTGTAATAAGCTATATAGGCATACCACCGAAGGAATGTAACATAGTTCCAGTGGCGCCAATAACGGTGGAGAGATGGCACACGGCGGTTTTCTTTAGTGGGTGAGGGCCTCACACTACCCTGGTCGTTGCCCCGAACGATAGGGTGTGCGGATAGGAACATTGTTTCCCGCCTAAACAAAAAAAAAAGGCTATATATGCATGTCTAAACACAAAACAATTTTTTTTAGAATTTTTGTCTGTTTGTTTGTTCGCGCATCACACAAAAACTACTGAACGGATTTTGATGCAACTTTTTTATTTGAAAGGACTTGATTAGACTTAAAAACTGGTATAAATTTTATCCCGCTACTATATCAGGAACCTGAGATATAACCGAAACACTAGAAAATAATTTAAACTAGATTTTTTTTAGAATTTATTTAAAAGAACTACTAGATGGATATAGACGCAACTTTTTATTTGAAAGGCCTTGACTTAAAAACTGGTAGACATTTTATCCCGCTACTATATCGAGAACCTGAGATATAACCAAAAAACTAGCTTATGGCTACCGTGAAGCCGCTGGCAAAGGCTTGTACATACATAAATTTAAACGTTTCCTAGAGGGGTAGGCAAAGAAAACTGATTTCCACTTACTACGATCCTTGTAATACCTCAGTCTTTAACGAACGTAGATACATACTTACAAATAATCCTTACTCCAGTTTCTCTCAAGGCTTTTGTCCGTGTGGTGACGGACTAAGAATACAAGTATCACCACCCCACCCTTTCCCGCGGTGTCGTACAAGGCGACTAAGGTAAGTATGCAATTATCACCCATTGCATTACTGGTGGTAGGGCTGGGTACCAAATGTGAGTACTCACTTGCTATCGGGCCCGAACGGGCGGTACCACCGTCCCCTGTGTAACCGGTCATGAAGCACGTCAGTGTGTTTTGGCTGTAGCAGAAGATAGTTTATATTTCATATCTGAGAAATGAAATGGTGCGCAGCGGCTTAACAATACTTTCGGTATAGTTGAGTCCATGAGACGACGACGGTTACCACTTACTATCAGGTGGGCCGTAGCTCGTCTGCCATCAATAGCAATAAAAAAAGGCAGCCAATATGAACAGACCATGTACGCAGGAGACTCTCTGTTCCCTCACTCTCATAGCCCGAGGGGACGGCATTCCGACACGACGAAAGAGGGATGAGGCCTACGCCACTGCTCTACAGCAAGCAATGGTCTTACGTGTTTCTGGGCCATGGGGACGAAAATAAGCACGTGGCTAATGGATAAACGGTGAAACAGCATATAATTTTAGAAATAACATATTTTGAGCCCCCTCTGATCAAAAAAATCGAATATGGCGCCGTTAAATACAAAATACTATATCAAAGTTTTGAAGATTATCCCGAAAACGATGACGAAACAACATATAGAAAACTGGCCGATAAACTATTATTTTGTTTAAATAAAAGCAGAGTAACAAAAACAAAGATTCAAAATTTTCTAAAACAAGATGGGATAAATAAAAAAATAGGATATCAATAACAGAAATATCATATGGGAAAAATATAAATTAAATACGGCCGATATGAAGCTAAAACATGAATTTGATAAAATGAAGTCAACCGTAACTAGTAACATATATACAAAACAAAAAATGCTTATATTATTATAAACTTTTTAAGGCAAAACTCGAGAGACCACGAAAAATGTGGAAACTTATCAATGAACTTTCCAAGAATAAGATTAAAAATCAAACTGGACCAACAAAACTTGAAACTGAAAATGGAATAATTACTGAAACGGAGGAGATATGTGAAAATATGAATGGTAATATATAATATACTTTTTAATTATTGGTTCATCATTGCTAAGTTTAATTGGGGACAAATCAAACGAGAATCAATTTAATTTTGTTTCAATATCAAACGAAAGAGAGGGTAGTACAACGAGACTTACTATTTAGCACCAACAACTAAAGATGAAATATTAAGAATAATAAATAACCTAGATTCTAACACTGGTTCTGGCTTCGATGCTATTAGAGAGTACTAAGTCTTTAAAATGTGTAAAAGAACTAATTTCTAGTGACCTTACTAATTGTATTAACTTCTGTTTCGCATAAGGCGTTTTCCCTGACAACTTAAAAATAGCCTAAGTCATGCCAATTTATGAATCGGGAAGAAAGTTCAATCCACACAACTATCGAACAATATCTGCTCTACTAAAATTTTGAAAAGTTTCTTCACAACCGATTAGAGGCGTTCCTTAAATCCAAAAACATTTTCTACGATAAGCAATACGGCTTCAGACCACACTCGAACACTCTTTCGGCGGCAGTAGACTTTATAACAAAAATTAAAAACAACATAGATAAAAAACAAGTAGTACTAGGTATTTTTATCGACCTTAAAAAAGACCTTAATTTTAACTGCCTCGGTGGTGTAGCGGTAGTGTATGCGACTGCTAATCATGAGGTCTCCGGTTCGATCCCCGGGTCGGGCAATGTTATTCAGCTTTTTCCTAAAAAGAAAAAATCTCAGTAGCAGCCCGGAGTTTGGAAATGTGCCCGGTAGACGTCAATAGGCTCGCCCCCTATTACGTGGGACTCAAATATAGCTGGCGAGTCGTGGGTGTGTAATACACCTCTGCCTACCCCTTTGGGGAATACGGGCGTGATGCTATGTTTTAAAAAAGCCTTTGATTAAACATATTACTTCGAAAGTTTGCTTACGTTGGTGCAACAAATTTTTAAAATAGGGCAATATCAAAGCGCTCCTAGACTAGTCACATTTGGTGTGCCTCAAGGGTCCATATTGGGACCGCTTTTGTTTCTAGTACCTACACATTAACGATATGAGTAAAATTGGACTTAAAGGATACATCACGTTGTATGCAGATGACACAACCCCTTTTTGTTTCGGGCATTCCATTGAGGCTATAATAAATTATGCCCAAAACGATATTTGCCGTGTGGGGCCGCCTTTAGAATTTGTGGAGAGGGGTGCTCTCCACCCATGAGAGTCGTAAGAACCGACTGAGGGAATACCGGGGGAGTGGGCAGCAGCACTCCTTCGAGTATTAACAACATCCACTGCGATCACCAACCTCTTGGGGAGGCCTATGTCCAGCAGTGGACGTCAAAAGCCTGATGGATGGACTAAGAGTTCACGTAATAGTGTATTATTTTCTGTCTTTTAAGAAAGGAAATAAAATTTAAATCAATAAAAAAATTAAAAAGGTTTATTTAAAAAAACATAGCATTACGCCTTTATTCCCGACGGGGTAGGCAGAGGTGTATTACACACCCACGACTCGCCAGCTATGTTTAAGTCCCACGTAATAGGGGACTATTGACGTCTACTAGACTATGTAATGTAATTTTATTATTGCTTGAGTCACTACCTTCAATATCTTATAATGTCTTCAAATTATAAGTATTTAGTTGTTTCAAGACTACCCTCATGTCTGACCATCATTCTGATGAACCTGAAAATGAAGATAAGCCCCTGCCTTCGTTAAATATTTAGATATACATATATTGTACATCATAGTGCATTATATATATCGGAGAGAATCACCACATAAATACATGTACGAGAGAGCAAGACAGTGGAGTGCTGCTGCCCACTCCTCCGGTATTCCCTCAGTCGGCTCTTACGACTCCCATAGGTGGAGAGGGGTGGGATAATTCCAAAGCGGGCCCACTAATACACGGCCAGTATTTATAGTATGTGCTGATTAATGTCAACATATTTTATATTTAGTTTGCAAGCGAACAATGTTGACTAATTGTTTATCGAGAATTCTCTCGCTTTGCACTTATCATTTTGTGCCGTTATCTTAAATTCACATTTTAATTAAACATAAACAACACGATATCTGTATATCGTTAGGAAAATATACAAATTATATTAACAACATAATTAACAATCACTATTTAACTGGAAAGTGGTATGTTCAGGTCTCATTGCTTTGGTATTATTCCAAAGAATCACATAGATAATAATCTACTTCAATTATAGTTAGTAACTAGCCTTGTGGAAGGTAGCGCATATTCACCTGATTCCCAAAAGGGGTGATCATACAGATCTATCAAATTACAGGCCAATCGCGATGATATCCTTGATCTCCAAGAGCATAACTGCCTCTGTGGTGCAGCAGTAGTGTAAGCGACTGCTGATCATCAGGTCTCGGGTTCGATCACCGGGTTGAGCAGTGTTATTGAGCTTTTTCGTAAAAAAGTCGCGGCAATAGGCTCACCCCTATTATGTAAGACTTAAACCTAGTTGGCGAACCGTGGGTATGTCACACACCTCTATCTACACTTTCGGGGAATACAGGTGTCATGCTATGTTTCTGTTTCCAAGAGCATCAAAATCAATGTGGATGGCTGCTGTAGCTGCAGGTTAATGCTAGCGTACCACAAGATTTAATGCGCTCCCAACAGCCTATAGCAATGACATGATGATGACAGTACGGGTGATGCGCCATATAGCCATCAAAAAGTCCCTCAGTGCATTCTGTAGGAAGGACGGACTCAACTTGTGTCTGAAGTCGAGCGCTCTTTGGATGAGCCTCGGAATGGGGTGAAAACATAGAATAATAACGCTCAGAATGATAGTTTCATTTATAATTCCACTCAAATTTGAAGCAACTTAACGATTAATGTGTGCGTTAACGTCACATAGTTACATTCAACGGCACCCACACATGCGATCAAACAATGATACAAGTAAAAACATTTTCCCCAAAAAGTGAGGAAAATGGCACACTATTCCAGTTTTGCCAAACCACGATACTCGCATATAGTTTTCTGATAGAAAATTGTAATAAATAGTAGATTTGTATGGAAAAAGGACGGGATATTTAAGTAGAAACACGGAACTTAGACAAAATTTGTAATTTATTAATAATGCAACTGTAGATAATGGAACTTATATTACCATTTTTCCGTGTAGTGATGGACTAAGAATACAAGTGTCACCACCCCATCCTTTCCCGCGGGTACCATACAAGGCGGCTAAGGGAAGTAAGCAATTATCACCCATTGAACTACTGGTGTTAGGGCTGGGTACCAAGTGAAAGTACTTACTTACTATCAAACCCGAACGGGTCGGTGCCACCGACTCCTGTGAATGAAGAGAAGAATGAAGCAAGTCAGTGTGTTTTGGCTGTAGCAGAAGATAGCCGTTTATTCTTTCATTTCATATCTGAGAAATGAAATGGCAATACCAAGTAGTACCATCATAAGGTAGTATACTTTTCTTTGTCACCGAAATGGTCGGAACATATTTTTGTGTATCTAGTTGGTTTCCAACATTCTTCGCTTCAATTAAGTCGGATTTGTTGTATCCATCGCGCAGCAATAATCGGATTTGATGGAAATCTAAAAATGTATACAAAAATAGATATTTTTTTATTCAGGGTAAATATTTTTTCTAAAGCGGGCAATATTTAGATTACAATTTAGTTTTCTGTTTAGATGAATGTTTTACTGAAAATTATTAATTATCAAAGAGTACTTACGAGTGAAATGTATTCTTCCTATCACTATTGCCGTTATGAGACGCGTTGTGACATCCTTTTACGATGCAGTAAGTCATTATTAAATAAAATTATACGAGATGTTTACAATGACACTTTATGATGGACACTGACAGAAGGAGCAACGCAGTTAGCCTTTTAAGGCTAACTTTCCATTAAACAAGAAAGTGCTTCACTCCGTTTGGACCTACTCGGGTTTTAAGCGTTATTATTCTAAGGGTGAAAAGAACTTCAATTAAACTCACAAAGATACAGAATTGCGTGTTTGCTGCTAAGGACCCATTTGCCGTGGCACCTGAGTTCCAAAGGGTACCTCTCTGGGTCTCCGAGAACATTGGAATACTCAGCAACGAAATCTCTAGCGAAGTCAGGAGTCATTTGGAAAAAGCCAAGTTAGCGAGCAAAGAACTAGGCGTCCTGAATAGTGTGTGAGACTTTTTTTTTTTTTGTTTAGGCGGGAAAAAATGTACCTAACCGCACACCCCGTCGTTCGGGGCAACGAACAGGGTAGTGTGGGGCCCTCACCCACTAAAGAAACCCGCCGTGTGCCGTCTCTCCGCCTTTATTGGCGGGCCACTGGAACTATGTTACATTCCTTCGGTGGTAATAGCCTGTGAGCCTAGCCAACTTGCATTATATGATCGCTAACGCTAATAGAAAACTAATGAAATGTATGGGAATTTGACATCTTTAACCATAGATAAAGAACCTATATATATCTAAATCTTTAACAATAACTATAACGCTAAGTAACGTGACTTAACGTTAGAGAATAGAGATGTCAAATTTCCATACATTTTAATCGTTTTCTATTAGCGTTAGCGATCATAGAATGTAACTTGGCTAAACCCACTGAATAGAGACAAGCGGTAATTCACACCGAGGCAATGATTTGAGTTATACAAGGCACAAGTTCACCCTCATATCTACCCACATCTCTGGACAGATACACCCACGTACCAACTCTATTACCCACTTGACTCTGCCAAGGGGTGACATTCGAATGGTCGATGATCCCAATCTCACAGACGGTCTAGATTCATTGGAGTGGTGGAGAGAATTCTGGTCTCTATGTGTGCTCTATCGACTATATAATGGAGTAGTCCGAGGTGATGTTTGAGGTGGTGTGAACATGACCTTTTTACCACCGAACCACGAGACGTTGCGGTAGGGTTCATCAGCACCACCATTGAAGTAATGTCACACAGTTCCAGTGGTATGCCAGTACATGCGGAGAGGCGGCACGCGGCGGATTCAGTTCAGCTGAGGGCCCCACATTACCTTTACCCGCCTTAACAAAATAATGGTTTATCTTCACCACCTGGAAATTATCTCGATCAAGCAAGTTCGTTTTCAGCGTTCTTTTCTACCACGCATGTAGGCTCTGGAAAGACCTAATGAGCTGCATGCTGTGATATTTCCCCAGCGCTACAATATGTCGTTCCTTAAACGAGATTTGACTAGAGCATTTGTCTTACGATACGCGGTGGCTTGGCTGTGGCTCTTGTATAGCCAAATTCCACAAGCACAAAGCATTTCCCTGCAGGAATGCTTGCAATAAAAACAAACCATTATATTTGGGTGAACCTGCAAATGATAATAACGTTTTACTCCATGATAAGTTCATCGTCCCCTCTCATAAATGCCTTCCATGTACAAACTCTGGATTCTATTGTTTTATTATATGGTATAGATATAAACTTGATTAGTGGCAAATTCGTTGTCTATGCATATCCCTCGGGGAAACAATTCTATGGTGATGAGTCCCAGATCTTGAAAGTCACGCTTGTACATCTAAGAACAGTAAGGGAGGAGGGTTGAGTGGAGGAGTAAGACTACTATGCGCGCAATACATCGATCAAATGCGTAGAAGGCGTAGGTTTTGAAGTTTATAGCGGGAATCTACACGCAGCGCACTGACGTTAGTCAGTTCTGTTTATCGGGTGGGTGCGGCAGTCAGCTCAGAAATATATTAACATAGTGTTCAAATTATCGTAAAAATATAATGTAGATGAAAGTGGTGGATAAAGGTGGAAGTGGTGGAGGTAAGGGAGTGTATAGATAGACATTAAAATAATGTTACTTATCTTATCGCGTATTATAAGGTTTTGTTTTTTATAATCTTAATGAAATCCATTATGAATTTAGTAAACAATTTTATTTTATTTACACTCTTTGGGTGAGTATTTTTAAGTCTACGTGCTAATTTATGTAAACTTATTTTATATTTAAATTGGCAGTAAGCAGTGCTTAGTGATGGTTACTGTGGTAAATAACAATTTAACGCTCTTCTGCTACCATCCCAATTTCTAATTAATAATTGGGTATAAAGTAGATTTTTTTTATACTACATGGGTGGCGAACAAGCATACGGCACCTGATGGTAAGCGGTTACGTAGCCTATAGACGCTAGCAACACCAAAGGCATCACGCACTCGTCATCTCCAAGGAAAGAGATAGGAGGTGGATAGGAAGAATAATAAGAAGAAGATAGGTAGGATACTAAGGCGAGGATAGGGAGGGGGTTCGGGCCTCCGGCGCTCTCACTCACCATACGAAACACAACAGTAGGAGTAACTACCGTTGTTACACGCTGGTCTTATGTGAGAAGGTGGTACTTCCCCGATCGAGCCGGCCCATTCGTGCTGGGATGAGCAAGGCTCTACCACTAATTCCGATATAACCCGAAATATTTAGACTCACATAAAGAGTACTTAGAGTATGACTCTAATTTAATAACCACAATAAACAAAAATACTAACAATAGAACGTGATCATAAAAACGGCGGAAATGCGAGATATGCCTATGCGTCTCGTTTTCTCAGCATATCTCGACAACCATCAGTCGCGAGTGGTCCACGTTTACCCGTTGTCCTAGGTGAGCGACGGGACGTATTGCAACTAATACTTTAATCGCGTTTCGTCGCATTCGTATTAGACGACAACGTAGGCCATAAGTACATACAACCTCTATTTGATAATTTCGCATCGCGTCGTATTACCTACCACCTAGGACAACGGGTTACCTATGTATGCATTTATTACGCACCTAACTATGTCACGACAATATAAACAGTATTTATTGTTCGTTATTTGGATGTTTCAATTTGTCTATATCGAAACCAGGGGGCCTAGGCAAGTTATATGATCGCTAACGCTATTGAAAACTATTAAAATATATGGAAAAATAACGCTAAGTCATGTGACTTAACGTTAGAGATGTCAAATTTCCATACATTTTAATAGTTTCGTATATCGTTAGCGATCATAGAATGCAATGATCATAGAAGACAAAATGTTAACTCAGAGGAGTTAACATTTACTTGAGACTCAGAGGAGTTAACATTTTATTAAATTACCAATTTGGAAAGGTAAGACTATAAAAATAACATTACTTTTTTGTTTTTATAAATTAAATCAGAGGGACCAGGGTACGTCCGCCACCCGCAAGGCCTCCGAAGAAATGTAACATAGTTCCAGTGGCCCGCCAATAAAGGCGGACTGATGGCACACGGCGGGTTTCTTTAGTGGGTGCAGGCCCTGAACGACGGGGTGTGCGGTTAGGAACATTTTTCCCCGCCTTAACAAAAGAAAATAGGGTGACCTATAGTTTACGCGCAAATGTTATTATTTATTCTGATGACACAATCGTGACAAAAAATGTAAAACGTTCAATATGTTTGTTACGTCGCCAAGCCTAAACGGCTAGATGGATCTGGATATTTTGATAGGTGCATATTTCATTGATAAACACTAGTTTACTTCGAGTATGTTATAAATCATGATATACTAAACATTATAACCTATGATGTTCTTCTTGAAATTAGTGATACTGATAACCTTAACTTTGGAAAAATATATCAAGCAATAGCCTTTCATTTCTCAGTAGCCAATTTGTAGGCAACAAATATACGATGAAACTAATCTAAATAAAATCGTTTAAAACATAAACCATTTTGTGGTTTATTAAAATACTTAGTATAAAATCATTTTCTTAAACAATTTTTTGTCCATTCCCTCCACAATTTCTTAAACCCCCTAATCATTTCCCTACTTTAAATTTCACCTAAAATACAAATTATTGTGAAAGTGGAAAGAGCGATTTTTACTACGAGCGGCATACGAACAAACCAGGGAAGTGCTCTAGATCGCTAAGTCATCGCAGTAGCCGACGGCGACACCCAAACTACACTTAAAGTAGCTGAGCATGTCAAGTGCTAAAAATATTGACCAAAATATTTACGTAAAATTATCAAATACATAAACCAAGAGTGAAAGTCAGTAGGCAGCCCTATCGCACGTTTGTCTACCGAGCTTAGGTAATTTTCGCCCGTTGCCTTACGATGTTCCACTGTTCTTTCTGTTCATTGTGACATTACTTTCGTTTATTATATTATGACAACAAAACTGTTAATATATGTCATAATATCAACAATTTTATTTGATTAGGTACGACTATCAAAACGGAAAGAGGTCAAAGCAGCTTAGGTATCTCGGTAATTTTTGGTCTGCTTGCCAACAATTGCTATAATCTATTTATTCATATTTAGTAGTGGTCTCAATCAGTAAACTCTATTTAAATATTTTAGTACATTTGAAATTTAGAAAAATAGACGACGACAGTTGCGGTTTTCGCGACGCAACTTTTAGACGGTGCACTTCGATAGGCGCAATTGCTTTGACCGCGAGTTACGAAAGGACAAACGTTTTAACAGGAGTTTTAGTCCCGGGTTGGTAGGATAATAATAATAATAAATAAATATTCACGGAAATTTTACACAACGTCCTCTGGTCCCTTTTTTTTTATTTTTTTTTATTTTAGGTGGGCAAAAATGTCCTACCGCACACCCCGCTGCCCGGGGAGACAACGGGGTGAATGGGGCTCTCACCCACTAAAAACCCACCGTGCGCCTCCACCCGCCCTTACTACGGCGGATCACGGGTACCGCGTCGTTACGACCGCGATCCGCAGGCGGCTGCCCCTTCGGGCACCCTCTCTTGAGCGACGCCTCGCGCACTTGGGCGTCGCACCTTCGCGGTAGCCTTCCGCGGACGGCAGGGTACTCCCCGACCCCACCGTCCGCAGCCTCGGCTAGGGCGGCATCAGGCGCAAGTAAGCGCGCGCACGCCGCCCCTCGCGCCGGCGGCGAATCGGGTCCGCAAAGGAGGATTCCTCACGGGCCCTCTCCGCCACCTCCTTCCGCGAGATGACAGCCTCGCAGAAGGTGGCGACCGCGGTCCAGGCCCTGTCACTGCCAACCATTGCTCGCGCAACGGCCGGCAGCGACAGCCGGGCATGACTCGAGCGTGTGCTGCGCCGAGTCCTCGTCGCAGTCGCAGTGGTGACAGCCTGGGGTCGTCTCCCTCCTTGCGATCGTGTGCAGGTATTTGCCGAAGCAACCATGCCCCGACAAAACCTGCACCAACCGGAAAGTGAGGACCCCGTGCTGCCACCCTGCCCATTCTTCCAAGATCGGCTGGAGCGCCCCCACGGTCCAGAGACCGGCCCGGGGCGTCTCCAGCCGAGACTTCCACTTTAGGACGGTGGCGCGGCGGGCATCTTCCCGCCACGATGACATTGCGCTCAGCGAGGGGCGGCTGCCCCCCGCCCGCGCCGTCGACGCCCGCCGATAGACGTCGGCGAGCACCTCCGCCTCCAGATCCCACGGGGGGGTTCCGGCCAACGCGCAGGCTGCATCGGTCGAGACCGTGCGGTACCCGCGTATTGCCCTGACCGCTACGACCCTCTGTGGACGCCACAGAAGGGCCCTATTGCGAGCGGCCAGGGACTCCGCCCACACGGGCGCGCCGTACAGTGCCATCGACCGTACTACCCCCGCGTAAAGTCGTCGACACGCAAGACTCGGTCCGCCCAAATTCGGCATCAAGTCGCCCGAGGGCGGACGCCGTGTTGACGAGCCTTGGCGCAAGACGGCGGAAGTGCTCGTCAAAGTGCCACCGTCCATCCAATACCAGGCCCAGATATTTGATGTGGGCCTGGATTGGGAAGCCCACACCGTTGACCGTTATCGAGGCGCTGGCGGGCGGGCCCCGTCGGCGCCCATGGAAGAGTAGGGCCTCCGACTTTTCAAGGGCCACCCTAAGCCCCAGCGCCTCGATCCGCCTGACCACCTCCGCGGTACCTGAGGTGGCCAGCGTCGCCGCCTCCTCGAGGGTCCAGCCCCGGGCTGTGACGAGCGTGTCGTCTGCGTAGCAAATTACGCCCAGCCCGGGGGGGAGCCGGCCACGGAGGACCCAGTCGTAGCCGATGTCCCACAGGAGCGGCCCAAGAACCGAACCCTGCGGGACGCCGCACGACATAGCCCTCCTACGTCCTCTGGTCCCAAACTAAGCTTAACGCTTGTGCTATGGGTACCAGATTACGGATATAATACATATATTACTTTTTTTGTAAATACATACATATGAATGTATTAACACATAGAAAACACCCAGACGCAGTACCAATATCTGCGTTCATCACACAAATAATTGTCCTGAGTGGGAATCGAACTCATGACCGTGGAAGTCGTGCATGGAAGTCGGTTACATTACCGACTACTCCATAAGATATAATCTATACATAAATAATGATTAGGAATCAAGAAAATTTAAACGGCGAAAGTCAATGTCGACAACCACGGCGCATTACTCATGCGTGTGACCGAAATGGCAACCATTAAAATTAGTAGCAGGCATATCTCTGATTTTTTTTAATGCCAAAAAATATAATTATATATTCGAGATCTAGATTATTCCAAGCTCCTAGGAATGGTGAAGGAGGAGGGTAGGGGAGTGCACTCTATATCGATTGATGCACCGTGAACGTGGCTAGGTTCTGCAATATACAAAGGAAATCTATGCGCAGTCAGTGCATTGTGCAGCCTTAATATCAGTCGTTGCTGTAATCATGTTGGTGCTCCGGTCGGGTGACTCACAGTATACGTTCTCCTGAAGTTATTGTGTCTTATATATTCTGTACCTTGATTGATGTAGAGACTAATGCCATGCAGGTAAGACCGTGTACAGTTAAATGTCAGACGTTATATAAAATACTTTAGGTTTTACTTAACCCTTTACTTTGGATAATATTTTTTACATGGTGATTGGTAATGTTATAATTTTATTATAAACTAGCCTTTGCTTGCCGCAACCAAAAGCTAGTTTTTAGCTTGTATCTCAGGTTCACGATATAGTAGCGGGATAAAATGTATACCAGTTTTTAAGTCTAATTGAGATTTATTAAATGAAAAAAGTTGCATCAAAATCCGTTCAGTAGTTTTTAAGTGATGCGCGAACAAACAAACAGACAAACAGACAAAAATTCTAAAAAAATCGTTGTGTTTAGACACGCCTATATAGCCTATTAAAGTCAATTTTTCTCAAATATCTTAAATGTACAGACATAGCTCTGTTACAGTTTTATAATAGTATAGATAGATTTAGGTTTACTTACTCAGACACATTACACAATACACGACGGCTAGTCAAATAATTATTAACCAGGTACGTGGATATAGTCATAACAACGTGCCGATTATTAAAACATATGTCTATGCATAATCCATGGTGGATCGGCAAACAAAGTTTAATGGGGTCAAATAAAATGAGCCTATAGTTTATCGGTTGTTTACGCAAATCACATATCAATATATATGTATACATGAATAACTTTGCTAATTAGGATTAATTGAGATAATAAATAAATACTAACATAAGTCTATACCTACGGTTTACTTCCTATTATTGGAATTATTGAGGCTCATTATAAGATACTAAAAAACATACACATTCGTAACTTTTATTTATAATAAAGTAAGGCTTTATTTCGCGTCTTTCAAAGAGTGATACTAGTAGTATTATAAAGGATTGCCTGGACCTGCCGCCGTGGCTGGCGTTAAATCGTCAGGTGCGGTTATTTGCGATAAAGTAATGATCAGTTTAGCTCCAAAGACGAAATTGATAGATTAACTTTGCTATCCTTTACAGAACAATTTGATCCGTAACTAATGATGACAAATTAGGAAATGTTATGAGAGAATGATACACTATCCGGTAATACAAAGGGTCTGAGTCGTCCTCGTCGACAATTTTACATTAAATAAATGGTGCAACGGGAATTGGCTACTTCCTACAATAAGCCTAGTATGAATTTTACTATTCTCCTATATTACAACCCATAAAGTCAGAGGTCATGAATACATAGCGCACCGTACTTGACTAGGGACTTGATTAGGGCTAGCTTAATATCTGATTTGATAAACATAAATCACTTTGACGTAACTTCGATGTAGCTCCATAGAATACAAACTAAAGTCAACACCGAGATTTACGAGAAACATTGTTTTGTTCCAGATGTCGGATTGGCACCATCTGGAGAAGATAAGCGTTCGATGAAGTAGGTACACTGGTGCGTTGAGTTTGCAGTTACCAACCTCAGGTCGCACGCACCCCAATTTAATTTGGGTGGGATTTACGCAATGGCAGCTTTGAAAACGAACGCACAAGTACGTACCAATGCACATACTGCTACTACATAATTTTTGAAGTGAAAACTTTTTTAGATGCGTTGAACACTTTTTGGGTTAACAAAAATCATGGAACTCGCGTCATCGTCGCCCAACGCTCCGACAGAAGTGAAAACTAAGTTATTTGTGAATTGTATCGTCGAGCTATTAGATTATTATTTTTGGTTTGTAAGTAAGAAGTGTTAATGACCAAATAATTGGTCACAAGTTACTTAGTTTTCACTTCTATCCGTAGTCCCCAAAAACGGCCCCGCAAGTTTTTATTAATGAAGACAATTGTTTTACTATTGCTTAAATTTCGTTCATAAATATTTAGTAATAACATAAAATGTTTCAACTTCCCAAAACTTCCAAACTAAATTCAATTGTCATAAAATAAATGTAATTAAATATGATATTTTAATAATTTATAGGTGATCCTGAGAAAAGTGAACGTTTTTAAGAATATGGTGGATGTGGTGGAGAACAGAACAGAGTCACGAAGAAAGAAGTAGCCTGTCTGCCCATAAGCTGCCTAACTTCGTTTATTTTCAAGTTTGATGTACTAAGATATATAAGGGAGAAGATGAGCTGTTATCGAAGCGAGAATAAAATACACCTCACAATATACTTGGCGCCGTCTCCAGGGATCCATCGTCTACGTGAACACACCTTTCACTATCATGCCTGGAAAGTAGATCCCGGAGATACGCTCCTGGTCACCATCGCCTTATAGTTATAGTACAAGTGACCTTACACCAATTCGATTTTTTGTGAATACTCACAAGCCTGACAGATTTTATTTGTAGTTTATAATGTGTTAAACGCGATATCGTGGGTTCGATTCCCACTCAGGACAATTATTTGTGTGATCAACACAGATATTTGTACTGCGTCTGGGTGTTTTCTATCTATTATATGTAAGTATTTACAAAAAAAAGTAGTATAAGTATGTATTATATCCGTAATCTGGTACCCATAGCACAAGCGTTAAGCTTAGTTTGGGACCAGAGGACGTTGTGTGAAAAATGTCCGTGAATATTTATTTATTTATTTGTTATTATTTACTATTAAAAGTAAGCATTTTTTTGTAATGAGATGTTACATTTTCGTCGTTATATATTATGTTATTAGAATCTGTCACGGCTTAGGATATATGAGTATGTAACAGTTCTATTCTCCCAAATAGTTTTGGTGTTGTGCAAACGGTTTTATATATTTGTCTTGAGGCTTATACTAAATAATTACTAATAATCTAAATCCCCGTGTCTATATGATTTAAATATTCGACCCATTCATTTTAATGGTAATATTAATATTTATGTACCTATGGTTTAATTTAAACAGACACCAAATTTATTTTCTCTTACTCATATCCCTATTAATTTTAAATTTTGATCATTTTTGGTAAGTATTTTAGCACTTGACATGCTCAGTTACATTAAAGAACAAATTATTGGTGATGTGGAAAAAGAGAACTTTATAACCGCTTAGCGGTTAGAGCACTTCCCCGGATTGGAAGGGACGCTGGTTCGAATCCCGCTCACACTATTTCCACATTTCACAAATAATTTTGTTTTTTAAATTTTGATGTTAACAAGCCGTTGGAACGTTAGGCACAAACTTAAATTTGATTATAGGCCAGTCATTACTTATTGTAGTGTACTATTGTGCACTTAACGTGAGGGCTTCCATGCGTGATTTTATCTTTGTGTCGATTGTGTTGTTGTTTCACTTTCATATTGCATTGTAACTATTTCTAGTTGAGTAACATTTTGAAACAATGAAATTTCCTTGGTCTCTAACAATTCCTCCTTGTAATATTTGTTTACTATTTCACTTTATAATAATGTTTCGCATTGTTGTAAGATTCAGAGACAGATTTTTCATTTTTCCTACCCATTTCTCGATAAGGTTCGGTATTAATTCAAAATGTTCTCTATGAATTAGATCCAGTCCATTTAACCAGTCATGAGGAAAGAGAGCCGATTCTATCCCTATCTCCTGTACTGCCGAATCTTCTTCAGTTTGCCTATACCCTTACTATCAGTATATATGTATGTAATTAATAGCTACTACTTACCAAAACACACAGACAGCTAGTTGGCTTGGCACCGTCAAAATTCAAAACGAAATTCACTCCTAAAATGATGCTCTACAAGGTTTAGCCATATTTTGTTGATTGTTAAGTTTGCTCCAAGTCAAGATTTGGATGCGTTTCAATTCTAGAATTTAAGGATTGCCCAGATTGTCTTTGTGAAGGCTATTTAGGAACGATGCTTCAGACGGACATTAAGACTGACCTCTTTGGAACGTTGTTCATTTCTGACTCGTGCGTGTTGTGAATGCTATCTATATTTTTACCACCCATAGAAAGAATTTTAAAGACCTTAGTTTCGCATAATTGCGTTTTATCCTATCAACATCAATATTTATTAATATCAATAGTACCTTAAAATTATTTGTTTTTGTGCTATATCGAAGATTAAATACTAATAATTTTACGCACACTTCAGCCGGCGTGATATCGCAATTAGATAATGTATATTTTGTAGGGTTTACACTAGAACACTCAGCTACTATTCATTTAAAATCATCATCTACTCACAAGACATTCAACTTTTGAACCAAGCTATTTTAGCGCTGTTATATAGTAAGCGATAAAATGATATATCGTCATTATGTATCACACATAACACATTATTGTGTCACTCAATCATGGCGCTAAAAAAGTTTATTTCGAAAGGCGATCTTTACTCAATGTCTACGACTACGTGTAAATTAACTATAACAAATACATTGTCAGTACATTTGTTGTATACTTGGTGCGCTTATTCTCCTTTATTACCGCTATACATACATCTGGCAAATTGATAAGCGTCTACCGAAAATTCCAAAAATAAATTATCTAGCTCATAATATAAATTATATCTCGCTGTTTTCTCCTCAGTTATGAAATAATAAATCATTCTATTTTTAAATAACTGAAATAGTTCTTGTAATATATTATTTTTCTATTTTTATACCAAATAAATAGGAATTTTTGGACGTACGCTAGCATTATGCGTTTAATTCTGGGTATATAAGTTCAGTAATATATTCAAATTAATTTCCGTGTGGTGACGGACTAAGAATACAAGTGTCACCACCTCATTCTTTCCCGCGGGTGTCGTATGAGGCGACTAAGGGAAGTAAGCAATTATCATCCATTGCATGACTGGTGGTAGGGCTGGGTACCAAGTGGGAGTACTCACTTGGTACCGGCCCGAGCGGGGTGGTACCACCATCTCCCGTGTGACCGGCCATGAAGCACATCGTTGCGTTTTGGCTGTAGCAGGAGATAGCCGTTTATATTTCATTTCATATCTGTGAAATGAATTGGTGAGCAGCGGCTTGACAATACTCTCGGTATAGTCCAGTCCATGGGCGACGATTACCATTTACCATCAGATGGACCGTGGCTCATCTGCCACTACACGCAATAAAAAAAAATATATGATTCATAAGATAATACATAGCTAGATATAAGCACATAGTGTTTAGTTTTTAATTCAATTCCATATTATAGGGTTATTGTAGTAGTGCCAGCAGATACTTAAATAGATACTATTACTTATAGATATGTTAATAATTAATATTCCGTTAGGGTTTAATAAATGTGGTACTTATTAGTTGGTAGTAGATATTGTAGTTAATATTATTATGACAATTTAGTACCTACTTATATAACGATTTTGCTAAGGATATTTGTAACTATTTTTAAAAGAACTCGACTCTCGTACCACCGAGCTGCTGCTGTTGTATTCAACGAACAGATGCAATGTCACGTCTTTTTTTATGGGGAACATTTACGTTTATCATGTTTTTTTTAATCTATAGTTATATTTAGTTATATTTGTTTTTAAAACAAGAGTTAAGTATATATTATAAAATCTATGTGCCATGTTAACTAAGTTAATATATATAATTCAATTATTTTAAGTTGAGGTGACACTGGGCCAACGGCTTGTGCCTGTCCACGTAGTTCCCGTAAACGATAACCAGACTTCGTGTAGGTACTTGTGCTCAAGAATTCATATGAAGAACGCGTCTCTACCAATGCGGGAACAGTGAACAGTGGTATCTTAGAAGAGACACAAATTGTGTGACGTTTTACATACTTCGCTCAAACGAGAACGTTTAGATTAAACATTGTGTACGTTGCTGTGAAAAGTACGTCTACGCAAACTCGGAAATACTGAATAATAGCATTTGAAAAGAGAATCTGCGTATGAATATTCGCGTAGTTCCTTAGGGAATCTTTCGGAACAGACTTTGTCTCCTTATCTCTTGTGTCACAAAAATAAACAAGAAATAAAGGCTTATAGGTCTAGACACATCGGGTCAGTTCACTCTGAATCTCAAAAGAGGACTGTCCTAAAGTCAGGGCTTAGAATGCAATCGTTAATCTGACCTCAAATTATATCGCTATGCCTTTGGGTTGCGGGGGACAGAAGACAGTCGCTCCATGGAAACATATTCCTTTGATTCGACTAGAGAACCATTTCCATCACATTTTTAGTATAACTGGGCTGGAATGTACTAAATATACATCTAACAATCATCAACAACTAATCTATATAAATGTAATTATTGAAATTATTCGTTACAAGTAGGTATAATTTGTGAGATTTGTAGATTAGTGATAGATTCGTATAATAGATGCGTGTTAAATGTTATAAATAATAATATATATGTTAGAATAGGATTGATACTATATAAAGATACAATAACAATGATATTATCAAAACACTAAATGACTTAAATGTATTTCTCCACCGATACATATCACAAAAAGCGAAGTTCAAACACCGTGTTGTCGACGATACACGAATAGATAGATTGATAAGTGTGACATGACCGTACGCCAACATTGTCGTAAGGTATAGCCCACCACAAAACGGCTGCTGCCGTTTAAGCCAATATTGGAAAACTTAAAACTGCACACAAACTACACGTTTTGATATTTATTGTTTTTTTGACTTCCAGTTTTGATTTTAACTTTTATACAATATAATTTTGATTACACTTTGACATATTTTTAATTTTTAAAAACAGTCTTATGACCCGAAATTAAGCTCCAAGCTGTTAAATCTAGAGATGAAACGGATATCCGGTAACTATCCAGTATCCGGCCTATCCGGTCTTGTTTTCACTATCCGGCCGGATACCGGATAGTAATTCAGTATCCGGCCGGATTCTGGATGGTAAAATTCATAAAAATTCTCAATATTTTACACGAGGCAAATCATACCACAATAGGTTATGGACACCGTTTATTTTTATAATCGCACGTCAAAATATATGTTTTATTATTTAGTTTAATACCCAAATTAACAAGTGGCAAATTGTGGTGAATGAATACCAAGTTTTCAGTATTTGTTGGTAAGAGGCGATTCCGCTTTGGTTTGTATACCAGACTAGCTTCTGAAAATAGCCTGTCGCTATAAACGCTACTGCCAGGTGCTGAAAGATAAATTCTAGCAAACCTTGACAACTGCGGGTACTGATTCACAAATTATTGACCACCACATGTATGGGTCGTGATTGCGATCGATTCGAGATGTCTTTAAGAAAAAGCAATCTCATTAGCAATTGGATTATCCGGTAGCCGGATATCCGGCGCTCCGGCCTAGTAACTTGCCGAATATCCGGTATCCGGCCAAACCACTATATGTTTCATCTCTAGTTAAATCTATTTTGTTTTGTTTGAAATCCATTTATTGGCAGAAATGCAGCCGCTCAGCATGTATTCCTGTAAAAAAATGTATAGCTAATTTCTTTGGATTGTGGCAACACTTCATATTACTTAGAATTTTTATTTTTCATGGGTCATGGTCCATGCTAAATATCTATCTTGTTTTGTTTTGCCAGGAATTCAACCGCACAGCTTGAATTCCTGTTAATAATATGTAAGTATACTCGTATGTAGTAAATAAATTTCTTTGGATTGTGGCAACACTTGAAATTGTAATATTAAAATTAATTTATTTTTAAACAAACACAAGATATTTAAACATTTAGTTTATTGTTTAGTAAGAGATTCTTTTTTCACGGGAATTCGACCCCAGCGAGAATTCCTGTCTGAAAAAGTGAAATGTAATATTTTTTTAGATTTATTTCATTCAGACTGACCAAATTAAGAGTCAAAAGAAAATTCATGTTAGATTACATACCTACTTCTTTAATAATTTAATTAATTACGATGTAGGTAGGTACCCATTTTATTTTGATAAAGTCGAAAACTTGTATTGCATTAAATTTAATAAAGTATCCTTGTCTCAGACATTGTTTTGTTATTTCTGGAGCAGACGTAAGCCGATATTTTTAGGGTTCCGTACCCGAAGGATCAATACGGGACCCTATTACTAAGACTTCACTGTCTGTCTGTCTGTCTGTCCGTCCGTCTGTCACCAGGCTGTATCTCAAGAACGGCGATAGCTAGACAGTTGAAATTTTCACAAATGATGTATTTCTGTTGCCGCTATAACAGCAAATACTAAAAAAAAAAAAAAAAATTTAAGGGGGGCTCCCATACAACGTCTGTCTGTCCGTCCGTCTGTCACCAAGCTGTACCTCAAGAACGGCGATAGCTAGACAGTTGAAATTTTCACAAACTCGGTAGTGTAACCGACTTCCGTGCACGAGGTCGTGGGTTCGATTCCCACCCAGGCCAAATATTTGTGTGATGAACACAGATATTTGTACTGCGTCTGGATGTTTTCTATCTATTATATGTATGTATTTACAAAAAAAATTGTAATATATGTATTATATCCGTAATCTGGTACCCATAGCACAAGCATTAAGCTTAGTTTGGGACCAGAGGAAGTAGCGTGCAAAAAAAAAATGTCCGTGAATATTTCTGTTGCCGCTATAACAACAAATACTAAATAAAAACAAAATAAAACAAATATTTAAGGGGTCCCATACAACAAACGTGATTTTTTGTCCTTTTTGTTGTTTTATTCGTCCATAGTTGATTTTACTTTTTTAACATTTCTACAATTTTATTAAATTTATAAGTTGGCATAATAGCCGTATTTTCTATCAAGTTACTGACATCTGGATCTTCGAGGCAAGGGCAATGAAAATCAAGTTTAAACCAGAGGTCAATTAAAAATCACTGAGCCTCTATACAACTATCGAAGTGTTCATGGCAACTAGTACTAATGGTTTAACGTACTTTACGAGGTTATGCGCATCTAAGTCTAGGTTAAAAACCACGAAATGAGTCAAATTTTACTTGCAAAATTTGGTAACAGCCAAACACCATGGTTACAGAGAGTTACAATAGTGTAATGTTGTTTACCTAGTCAATGGTACGGAACCCTTCGTGCGCGAGTCCGACTCGCACTTGGCTGTTTTTTTTTTATTGCTTAGGATAGTAGACAACCCAGGCCCACCTGATAAGTGATAACACTGCGCACGGCAGATTGTATGACTGTCTTACTTAAATATAACAAGAGAGTATTCACACTAGATACCCAACCTTAACACCAGCAAATTATATTAACAGCTCCCCTTCAGCCGCCTCGCACGACACTGGCGAGCAGGAACAGGTGGTATTCTTAGTCTGTCGTAGCAAGGATTTCTGTACCCTGTCTACTACAACCACTGCTTCAAATTCACCAGTGAACGAAGTTTTCGAAGACTCGTCTGGGTCTTAAAGACATCTAAAACAAAGTTAAGATTGGCTGTCATTATTATGTGATAGCGGTCCAGAGCATTTTCACAGAGATTGGATAGAACGCAGGTTCGAATTCTGCTCGCAGTAGAACTCTCTTTTCCTCTTGGTGTAACAATCAGGGTAGTGTGAAGCCCTCACCCACTAAACAAACTTGCCCGTCTCTCTGCTTGTATTGGCAGACCACTGAATCTATGTGACATTACTTCAGTAGTCACACATAATTATGATATCTACGTATTATCTATGTAGTTTCTGGTAAGAATGCGTTCACTCCGAGTAAATTTTAATTTAACCAAATCAAATCGGAAGTTTATTTGGATAATTCATTTAACGCCATCTGTTATTTTAATTGAAAACCAAATTACGTAGCGCCATCTGTTCTGTAATCTGAAAACCTAATGGCGTAACACAGACATTATTTAGTTCATCAATTGTTCACGATTTTATTAAAGCACTCGATAGATAGAGCTAGTACCTCAAATAAAGATTTAATTTGTATTAAGCACACAAGACATTATTCATGTCTGTTCCCTTTTCACAAATTTCAACGAGAATGAAAGAAAAGATACAGTCGTTGTTAGAAATTGGCAACTTTTATTAACACAGGAACACTGTTACCAAGGAGAGTTTAGTGGCAAACAGACCAACTACTACGTACGCAGTGTCGTGTTCGAATCCAATGAGTAAACCTCAGAAATTCCATTAGTAGGATTAAATTTCATTAAATCACTTTCTTTCGCGAGGCAGGAAAATGTACCTACCGCATATTCCACTGTCCGGCCAGACAACGAAGTAGTAAAAAGCTATTTAAAGTGAGTGAGAGCCCCTCTCACCCACTTTAAATAGCTTTTTTTGGTGAAAATGGATATGATAGCGTTGCCAATCCCCCATAAAATCAGGTAAATGACCTGATCGGAGAACTGAGAAGCACAAAAGTTGGATGTCATCTCGGAAGTGTGTGTAAGGAGGGCTATGTCGTGCGGCGTCCCACATGGTTCGGTTCTTAGGCCGCTCCTGTGGGACTACGACTGGGGTCCTCCGGGGCCGGCTCGCCCCCGGTCTGGGCGTAATTTGCTACGCAGACGATACGCTCGTCACAGCCCGGGGCAGGACCCTCGAGGAGGCGGCAACGTT
Source organism: Leucoma salicis (assembly GCA_948253155.1). NCBI lineage: Eukaryota > Metazoa > Arthropoda > Insecta > Lepidoptera > Erebidae > Leucoma > Leucoma salicis. The sequence continues at coordinate 27,623,594 of OX411803.1, forward strand.
GGCCACCTCAGGTACCGCGGAGGTGGTCAGGAGGATCGAGGCGCTGGGGCTTAGGGTGGCCCTTGAAAAGTCAGAGGCCCTACTCTTCCATGGGTGCCGACGTGGCCCACCCGCCAGCGGCTCGATAACGGTCAATGGTGTGGGACTTCCGATCCAGGCCCACATCAAATATCTAGGCCTGGTATTGGATGGACAGTGGCACTTTAAAGAGCACTTCCGCCGTCTTGCGCCAAAGCTCGTCGGCACGGCGTCCGTCCTCGGGCGACTGATGCCGAATTTAGGCGGCCCGAGTCTCGCGTGCCGACGACTCCACGCGGGGTTAGTACGCTCGATGGCACTGTACGGCGCGCCCGTGTGGGCGGAGTACCTGGCCGCTCGCAATAGGGCCCTTCTCGCAATAGGGTCGTAGCGGTACGTACGGTACGGTCGTAGGGCAATACGCGGGTACCGCACGGTCTCGACCCCTGCAGCCTGCGCGTTGGCCGGAAGCCCCCCGTGGGATCTGGAGGCGGAGGTGCTCGTCGACGTCTATCAGCGGGCGTCGACGGTGCGGGTGGAGGGCAGTCGCCCTTCGCCGAGCGCAATCTCATCGTGGCGGGAAGATGCCTGCCGCGCCACCGTCCTAAAGTGGAAATCTCGGCTGGAGACGCCCCGGGCTGATCTCAGGACCGTGGGGGCGCTCCAGCCGATCTTGGAAGATTGGGCAGGGCGGCAGCACGGGGTCCTCACCTTCCGATTGGTGCAGGTTTTGTCTGGACATGGCTGCTTCGGCAAATACCTGCACATGATCGCTAGGAGGGAAACGACCCCAGGCTGTCATTACTGCGACTGCGATGAGGACTCGGCCTGGGATGTGCGGCGCCGGGAACTCGTTGCAGTCATAGGCGTGGACCTGTCGCTGCCAACCGTTGCGCGAACGATGGTTGGCAGTGACAGGGCCTAGACAGCGGTCGCCGCCTTCTGCGAGGCTGTCATCTCGCGGAAGGAGGTTGCGGAGAGGGCCCGGGAGGAATCCTCCTTCGCAGACACGATTCGCCGCCGGCGTGCGGGGCGGCGTGCGCACGCTTACCTGCGCCTGATGCCGCCCTAGCCGAGGCTGCGGACGGTGGGGCCGGGGAGTGCCCTGCCGTCCGCGGAAGCCTACCGCGAAGGTGTGACGCCCAATTGTGCGGGGCGTCGCTCAAGAGAGGGTGCCCAAAGGGGCTGCCGCCTGTGGATCGCGGTCGTAACGACGCGGTACTCGTGTTCCGCCGTAGCAAGGGCGGGTGAGGGCGCACGGTGGGTTTTTAGTGGATGAGAGCCCCAGACTACCCTGTTGTCTCCCCGGGCAGCGGGGAGTGCAGTAGGAAATTCTTGCAACTAAAAAAAGAAAAAAGGTTAAACCAAACTTAATAGCCGATACAAATTCGGTGTCCGCCATGCTTGGATATACGTAGCACACTGACGTATTAACACACAAGCGTGTAAAAACGACTTTCAAATGCCAAGCGAGATTTGTGGACGCTTGGGGCTTGTGGATGCTTGTCGAGCCCTTGGCAAGCATGGAAACGCACCATATAACATCGTCATTTAGCAAGAATGGAATTGACATAGTAAGTAATTAAACAAAAAATCCTAGGTTTTCAATTAAATAAAAACTAACCGAATAAAACTAGTTAATTCTTAATATTGTTATATTTTACATCAATTTATAAATTATCACATATAACTAATTTACACAGGTCATCAAATTTAAGTGTTTACATAAACATTTATATTAATAACGGATTAAATATTTAGTAAATTTGACTAGAAGTGTTTGACTTTGAATATTACTCTTAGATTAGACATTGTACAATAATTTAGGCATAACAGAATTCCTCGCTCCTACTTACGCGTGATAAGTGGGCTGCTATCACAGTAGCAATAAGTATAACACAAGTCACATACAATTTTATAGATTAATATATTTACGTGATCTGCCGTTAAAATATTATTTGTAGGTAGTAAAGATGAAGACCCCGAGAGACCGCAGTCTTTTTTTAATAATAATATTCAATTGTGTTGCACTGTTTTTTTGCTATTATGTAAATTGCACTGTAAAAAACTGAAACTCGGTGCCACGACCACGGTGGTGCAGCGGTAATATGAGCGACTGCTGATAATGAAGTCTCGGGTTCAATCCTCGGGGCAGGTCAGGTCAAGTACCATTAAGCTTTTTCATAAAATGAAATATTCTCAGTAGCAGCCCTGAGTTTGGAAATGCGCCCGGTAGATGGCAATAGGCTCGCCACCGTGGGACTTAAAACATAGTTGTCGAACCATCGGTGTGTAATACATCTCTGCCTACCCCTTCGGAGATACAGGCGATGCTATGTTCATATTGAAACGACTAATAAACGAGTTCTCAAACCAAACTTACGGCATGTGGAAAGTTCTTCGGAGGATCTATAAGTAGGGTTGCCAACTATACTTTATAATAACGTATCCTACTTTATTTTTGGTAAATATAGGTACTTTATACTTTTGCATAAAAATAAAGTATGTAAAAATACTCTATTTCCAACCTTTAATGTGATGTTTAAAATGAAACATTTATATAACTGAACTATTATCGATACTTTTAAGCTCAAAAAGAATGCGAAGGCATACACGATTTAAAATATTTACAAGATAGATTGAATATTAACAATTGATTATGATTGAAGTCATACAAAGGAAGTAGTAGTTAGTAGAAATTAAACAATTAAAGATTTATCAGAAAAAAAATATTGACTACTGGCATTATAAATTAAAAATTCATCTCATACCATGTGTAAAGAATATTTATTATTTCATCATCTTTAAATTTCATAAAAAAATGTTATTTGTTCATATAAATTTAAATTGGGATTATGAAGATAGCTTCCAAAAATTTAATAAATAAATCTGCGAATAAATAAATAATCAATATTTTTTTGAAATACACCTTCTTTTTTTGAAATACATTTTCTTCTTCCGAATACTTTATTTTTTCTGCTTAAAAAATATGATACGTTATTTTTTCCAAAAATAGTTGGCAACCCTATCCATAAGTGACCTTATGGGTTACTTGCTACCACTGTTAGTATTTCTTGACATGTCATACCACAAACAGACACTATACATTTTAATCGGGTTTACTAAGATTGACTAGAATACTTCAGTAGTTCTCTGCAAAGGGATGATTTATATTTTTTTAAAAGTCTTGTTAGGTTAGGTTGCCATGCTGAAGTGGCAATGGGCAGGCCACATCGCTCGACGAACCAATAACCGTTGGAAACGAAAGGTTCTCGAGTGGCGACCACGTATCGGACGGCGCAGCGTAGGACGGCCCCCCACCAGTTGGACCGACGATCTGATCAAAGCTGCGGGGAGCCGTTGGATGCGGTCGGCACAGGACCGCTCGTTGTGGCGTTCTCTTGGGGAGGCCTATGTCCAGCAGTGGACGTTGAAAGGCTGATGGATGGAGGTTAGGTTAATGTCAGTTCCAGTGGTCCGCCAATATAGGTGGAGAGACGGCACACGGCGAGTTTATTTAGTGGGTGAGGGTCACAGAACATTTTTATTCGTGAGGGCACACTACTCTGTTCCTTGCCCCTGACGACGGGGTGTGCGGTTAGGTATTGTTTTGGTAAATTTCCCGCATTTGCGATGTATGATTTATTTTTTTTGTTTACCGGGGCTAGCAGTCATTACTACCTATAGTTAGTTTATAACAGAATACCAACGTAAAATGTCAAATCTCATTTCACATTATAGACTAGATTTTGTTTATCCCTTAGACAAAGAATATTAGGTATAGACAAGCTGTCAGCGTATGCGGTGTCGAGATAGCAATAGTTTGACATATGATAACCGGAATAATTTTAAAAGATAACTATGATTACAACTTTGTTGGCTAAAAATATGCTACCTCTTTTATCCGGATACAAGAATGACAGGACAAAAGAAATGGCAGAAATGCTTATATTTTCCCTTAAAATGTATTAGAACATGTAACATTAGCGTATATAACGTGATTAATGAAGGTTTTTTTTATGTCAATACAAAAACAAGCTTACATAATGATGATGATGGCGACCCAGTGGATTGGGTCCAAATACAAATAACGTATACGCGAAAATAATAAAATACTTATACATGTGTCTCTCTCACTCTTGCTAAGACTTAATATGTGCATCCTTTTCTTCATCCTTAGTGTCAAAATAGTAGCGAGTTTATAATATTCTTTGTCTAAGGTTTATCCCCATTCGTTATTAACGCTACAAATTATACATAATTATACATGCATTTTAACAGGCCTTCTATATTTACTTAAATAAATGTATTACCTATACACCACATATTTATTTAAACACTCGCTACTAAACATACATATACTATACATTTTCTAAAATTTAACTACTATTTACATTTTAATGTACTATATTTATAATTAAGGTAACTACAGGTCGTCGCCACATATTATTCAAAGAAATTATATTAATTTAAGGTCTCAAACAAATAGCCTAATAATCTTTCTGCTAGTATTTTATATTTCTGTACACGATAATACATGTTTTATAATTAACAATCATCTACAACACTTGAATTATTACGTGAGGATATTTGATCGTAGTAGGTACTCGCTTAAAGTACATTTGTAACTACTCAATATTAAATATAAATTTATTTTCAGATGTGACCTTTGGATTCGTAGGAATCGTAGGTAAGTACCTAGTAGGGATGGACCGAAATTCGTTTTACATTCGGTTTAACCGAATTTCGGTGGCTTGAACCGAACTTTGGCATACGGCCGAAGTTCGGTTTTAAATGCCGAACATTCGTTATAAAAAAAAGGCAAGGTTTCTACAAAAATTTAGAGAAATAAAATCTGCCATAGTAAAACAAGTCACATATACCAATAGGTACTCTAGAGTAATTTAATCATGGTCAGTTGTTCGTTAAAGTACAATTATTATAGATAAATTAAAATGTATAAATGAATTAGTATTTTTCGTAATCCAGGAGTCTATGAATCAATAAACCTAATAATTTGAAATACTGTGACAGCCTTACACTGACGGTTTTTTTATTGCTTTACGTTCTTTTTTAAAAAATACACACAGAACACGACTTGTTACTCCCGAGAAAGGACACACCGAAGTTCGGCCGAACTTTGGCCGAATTTTGTATATTTACCGAATGTTCGGCTGAAGTTCGTATTCGGTTAAAATCACATTCGGCCCATCTCTATACCTAGGGAAATTGTATAAACATTGAAACCAGTATGAACGTACCTAATAATAAAGTATAAGATTCTGTTAGAGAAATTGGAATTAAAATAAAAGTGATTCTTGAAGTCTTCGTGGCTTTTACCAAATTTGGTACATCTATTATAAGTGCACGTATTTTCATTATAGATATTTTTGATATATATTTTAGCACTTGACATGCTCAGCTACTCTAGCACAAATTATAATTTGTGAATAAGGAAAAAGAGTATTTTAATACAGACGGGAATCGAACCTGCGTCCCTTCCTATCCGGGGTAGTGCTCTAATCTACTGAGCTACAGTACTATCTTTTAGACATACCCAATCTCCTTATCACATTTGTCTTAACGACCAACGCCCTCTATCAGAACGCATTTACATGCATTTATCCAATATAGTAAGTTTAATTTTGCTATTAAAATGCATACTATTTGATGGCGTGATTTTTTAAACATTTTTGATATATATTTTAGCACTTGACATACTCAGCTACTCTCTTAAAGTATTAATTATAATTTGTGAATAAGGAAAAAGAATATTTTAGTACAGGCGGAAATCGAACCTGCATCCCTTCCTATCCGGGGAAGTGCTGTAATCCACTGAGCTACAGTACTATCTTTTAGACATACCCAATCTCCTTATCACATTTATCTTAACGACGAACGCCCTCTATCGGAACGCATTTACATGCATCAATCCAATATAGTAAGTTTAATTTTGCAGTTAAAATTCATACTATTTGATGGCGTGATTTTTTAAACATTTTTGATATATATGTTAGCACTTGACATGCTCAGCTACTCTTAAAGTACAAATTATAATTTATGAATAAGGCAAAGAGTATTTTAGTACAGGCGGGAATCGAACCTGCGTCCCTTCAATTATAATCGTTCTATTATAATTTGTACTTTAAGAGTAGCTGAGCATGTCAAGTGCTAAAATATATATCAAAAATGTTTAAAAAATCACGCCATCAAATAGTATGAATTTTAATTGCAAAAGGGCGTTGGTCGTTAAGACAAATGTGATAAGGAGATTGGATATGTCTAAAAGATAGTACTGTAGCTTAGTGGATTAGAGCACTTCCCCGGATAGGAAGGGATGCAGGTTCGGTTTCCGCCTGTACTAAAATATTCTTTTTCCTTATTCACAAATTATAATTTATATTTTAAGAGAGTAGCTGAGTATGTCAAGTGCTAAAATATATATCAAAAATGTTTAAAAAATCACGCCATCAAATAGTATGCATTTTAATAGCAAAATTAAACTTACTATATTGGATAAATGCATGTAAATGCGTTCTGATCGAGGGCGTTGGTCGTTAAGACAAATGTGATAAGGAGATTAGGGATATAGGCCGAACTTCGGTGTGTCCTTTCTCGGGAGTAACAAGTCATGTTCTGTGTGTATTTTTTCCCCGGATAGGAAGGGACGCAGGTTTGATTCTCGCCTGTACTAAAATACTCTTTATCCTTATTCACAAATTATAATTTGTACTTTAAGAGTAGCTGAGCATGTCAAGTGCAAAAATATATAACAAAAATGTTTAAAAAATCACGCCATCAAATAGTATGCATTTTAATAGCAAAATTAAACTTATTATATTGGATTAATGCATGTAAATGCGTTTCGATAGAGGGCGTTGGTCGTTAAGACAAATGTGATAAGGAGATTAGGTATGTCTAAAAGATAGTACTGTAGCTCAGTGTATTAGAGCACTACCCCGGATAGGAAGGGACGCAGGTTCGATTCCCGCCTGTACTAAAATACTCTTTATCCTTATTCACAAATTATAATTTGTACTTTAAGAGTAGCTGAGCATGTCAAGTGCTAAAATATATATCAAAAATGTTTAAAAATTCACGCTATCAAATAGTATGAATTTTAATAGCAAAATTAAACTTACTATATTGGATTAATGCATGTAAATGCGTTCTGATAGAGGGCGTTGGTCGTTAAGACAAATGTGATAAGGGTGATTGGGTATGTCTAAGAGATAGTACCGTAGCTCAGTGGATTAGAGCACTTCCCCGGATAGGATGGGACGCGGCTTCGATTCCGGCCTGTATTAAAATACTCTTTTTCCTTACTCACAAATTATAATTTGTACTTCATTATAGATGTTAGAAAATTAACAAGTTTTTATACTTAACTATACATCACTATGAGTAGTTACAACTATGTCATTCTATATGGATCCGCGAAATATTTACAGAAATCCAAAGCAAATTTTTGTGTGCTACTATCGTTGTACGTACTTGTAGAAGTATTACTATTATTAGTCTCTGTGCATTGTACGGAAAGGTCCGTGGCCGCTGGCAGGCGTAGTCGCTTCGAAGAACTGGGTCTTCTATCAGCGCCACGTCTGGTACTGAATCAATGATCTGTACTAAAGTAGGAGTTCTGCATGAGATATAACTTATCTATAGGATTGACAACGGAGCCCGTGCCGAGATTTAACGGGTCATGACTGGAGTGCGGTGCGTGAGGGTGAGAATGATGTTGAACCTCTAAATTTTGAAGACTCATGGTATCGGATGCGCCTTCATCTAGCTGATCAAAGTTGCTGCCATCCAGAGATATGTCCGAGCTGCAGAAGCTGTCGCCGGAGTGCGCTGGGTAGTCTGAAAAATAACAGACACATATTGTTTATATTGAATGAAAGGTTGGAAAGCTAGACTGGTTTGTTGATACTGCGAGTGAATGGACCGGGGAACGTCTGCCACCCGCAAGGCCTCCCGCGAAGGTGCGACGCTCCGTGTGCGGATGCGTCGCTCAGTAGAGGGTACCCGAAAGGGTAAGCCGTCGGCGGACCACTGAAGTGATGCAACATAGTTCCAATGGCCCGCCAACACAGGCGGATAGACGATACATGGTGGGTTTATTTAGTGTGTGAGGGACCCACACTACCCTGTTCGTTGCCCCGAACGACAGGGTGTACGGATAGGTACATTTTTTCCTGCCTTAACAAAAAGAAAAGATGAGTGGTTTGTTGATAAGAAAAAAGCCAATAGAGATACTAAAGAAGAAGAGGAAGTTTTACAAAGAGAACAATATTTATATAATAACAAACAACATCTCTTACGTGTCCTTGATTAGGTTTCAAGAGTTTATTTGACGTTTATTGATATTTAGAGGAAGTACAGGCACTTTCTATCTTTGTAATGATTCAAGTAAGTAGTTATCAAGGGTGCTAAAGGATATATACATAGAACTAACATTTATTCCATACATATTTTTTTGTTTTTATGGTATGCGTGTAGTTGTATTGGACCTTATTAATCAGATTAAATTCGTCTTCATAATACTTTAATAAATGGACTCCTAAAAAACCTAACCCATTTTTGATCACAAACCACAGAACACGGGTAATTTTATTAGTAAAACATATCTTACCATCGGGAGAGTAGGGCAAATTTGGATTGAGTGGTTGGCTTGAAGCTGAATAGGAGCCATCAAGTCCCAAATAGTTGCCATGTTCACTCGATGGAGACTCTTGTTTAATACTCTTCTCGTCCTTATCTTTTTCTTTGTCGTTATTCTTTTCACCTTCCTGTTTCGCTTTCCTCTGTATTTTCTTCATTTTAGCTCTCTGATTTTGAAACCATACTTGCACGACTCGGACACTTAAGCCAGTATCCTTTGCTAACGCCTCACGAACTTTCCTGCATGGTTTTGGGCTAACTTCAAATGATGCCTTGAATTGCCTCCGTTGAGCTGATGTTAGTATCGTTCGGGGCCGTTTCGGTCCTCTTCTCCCATCTCTAGGGCGTTCAGAGTCGTCTAATATCATGTCATCTTCAGCATGCTGCATTAAGTACATCTCTTTTTCAAAATCCTGTCGGCAAAATATTTGTCCAGCTCTAATTACGTACTGTTCCCCTTTCTGGAGTGGTTGGCAACACATAACGCAAACGAAGCATTGGATATGAAAAACATACTGCTGTGCTCGCATAACCATCTCCTGTGGAAGCAGCCGGTCACCGCACCTGGTGCATTTGACTCCGAACAATCTATGGAAAAAGAATGTTACAATAGCACACGATTTTTAATGCAAGGCTAATCGCACTGCAGTTCGCCAGCATTTCGCAATAATGCATCAGCAGTTATATATAATCTTATCTTAAAATCCTAAAGCCCTTAATCATACTGGAAGCCTACTCTCTCTAACTAATGTGACGTACAAATTACTTTTACTTCCAAAACTTTAGTTAACAATTTAGTGATCGAGGGCAGATTTTATATTATGAGATTATTACCTATCGTAATCCGGCTTGCAGTAGAGCTTTGCATTTCTGGTATAACAGGTGTGAGCGAGGGGGCATCCACATACACAGCAGCTCAGGCAGTGCTCGTGCCAGGACAGCTCGCCAACTCGCATCAGGTAGCGGTCTTGGATCTTCTGACCACATCCCTCACAGATTTCCACTATCTTCTCCCGCTTGATGCTAGCGCTGAGTTCTGTTAACAAAATGGCTGTAATCAGTGTTATGTGGTGGGTGATAATAGATTTATCAATAACTCGTAATATCATGACGCATCTGATTTATATAAAGTTATTTCAATGTAGAAATTATGGATATTAAAATAATTGCAGACTTTCTTTAAGAGATAATCCATTAAACGTCAGCACCTGTTGTAATCATTTGCCTTGGTATAAGAGACTTAAAATACGACACATGGAACGCAGAGAGGTCTATAAAGAGGAGAGATCTACACCGGCTTAGATAAACTCTTTTCGAACCTTCACGTCTACATTTAACTTACTGAGGAGAGTTGGCATCTCTAGAGAATCTGAGAGGAGATCTTAGTCTAATTGTGCAATTAAAATTCGAGCGATTGGCAAGGACAATTTACAGTTGGCATCAGATGGATCACATAAAAGTGAGAACTATTTGTGAACAGCTGACTTCTTCCGTGCTTCGGAAGGCACGTTCATCATTGGATCCCAGCTGTAATATCCTGGCTGTCTTTATAAGTTGTCAGTGCTCTGCATAAAAAAAATTGCATAAGAACACCTAAATATACTTACCTATATCATCAGATATGTTACATGGTGCCTAGAACAGTAAATCGGCGTGAGGCGCGCGGGCAGCGGTTGTTCCACACTGCTAAGTGTAGAACCAACGCCGGTGCACGGGCTCCTCTACGTCGCCTCTTAAGTTCTAAGTACAACACACATTTCTCGAATCTAGATATATTCGCTCTCTTTCCCGGTCAATTTAAGAAGTCGGTCTTTAAAATTCTTACACTAGACTAAAGCTCTGCTTACTGCCTAACGAGGTATATTTTCTTTTTTTATATTATTCTACTCTTTGGTATATTTTGTTATTGCATGGAACATTACGTATGACTTCTAGTTTTTTTTTTTTAAAAGCTGTCTATATTATTTCGCGGACATTGATGTGGGTTATACATTCACCTCATTTTCTTAACTATATTTATAATAACATTGTGTAAAATGTATAACTGTTATTTGTCCCAATAAAGAAAAATGAAAACATCGAATCAACTTTTCTAAATTTTTTAAAGCTTTTTGTAGCAGACGAGCTACGACCGAACGCGTTGAGTCTATTAACTGCCACCAAGCACCAAGTTCAAATATTTTTGGTACGAGAATTTTAAATGATGTTTATACAAAATCAGTTATCTTATGGTCGTCATACTATGAATGTGTTGTGTATGTTTTAAATACCTAGGGCATATTTTAACTGCTGACCTCGGGAACAACGATGACGTGGAAAGAGAGCTGAGGGCGTTGTCGGTGAGAGCGAATATGTTGGCCCGTGGGTTTGCACAAAGCATAAGAAGTGTAACAATCACACTTTTCGAGTTTTCTGTACATCGTTCTATATATACAACCTATGGGCTAGACATACTCAAAAATCGTATAATTGACATGATCACAGGCAGATTACACCTACTCTAGATACTTTTGATAACAGCGTTAGCTTATTTCCATTCAGGGCCTATAATTATATTTTAAATAGTATGCCTAGTGTGACTTGTGTAACTATAGTGAGGTATTTTTATAAATCTATTGTGTATAGCTTAAATAAAATGAAACAAATATATTAAGTAAAGTCAAACTATAAGAATAAAAACATAAAGGCGTAAATTAAAAGTAATTAACTAATTTGGAGCGCGTATGTCTGAAAATATTATCTGATTCGTACACTCAATTTTAGTTATTATAATTAGAAAACAATTGAAAACACAGAAGAGTCATTTTGCAATATGGAATTAATAATTTATTGTAAAGTGAAATCTTCTGCTTACTAAAATTGTGCAATTCACTGATTAGGAGCTTACAATATCGAACCGTCATTCATTCTTTTATACTGTATAAAAGTGAATAAAGTGAGTCATTTTCAATATTATCATCTCTTATAATATAAATAAAAATAACCAAAATTTTATATGCTACAATTTATATGTTATTTATTTAGTATCTTCAATGCGCAATGAATTTCATTCATCCATCCCGTATCTTGCTTTAATAATATGTTAAATATTCTGTACCTGCAGTGAGCGTGAATAACATGAACATTTGAAATGTGAATATGCTATGTAAGTGTTAAAGAGAGAGAGCTTTTGAACGTCGACTTTGAACAAACAATTTTCACATTACGACTTCATGTTGACATTTTTGATATTACGCTTCCATATTTTCTCCTGTTAAATAGTAATATATTAACACAAAGGTCAATGTTAGTTTTTTTTTCGTATTTTATGTATTATCATAATCCTAACAGAAACATATTACATAGACTACTTTTTGATGCCGGAAAAATAGATATATTACTATATACTTTTAATCCCTTGGAACAGCCTGCAGTAAAGAGCCACAACAACGCCAAGCCAGGTTCATTAGTAGTAAATAATAATGTGTAGTGATGCACTGATAATACATTGTATCACCAATACATCCTACAGCTAAATGGAGAGCCAACTAACGAAGTAAAATATGATACCGAATAAAGAAAAGTTAAACTTGGAACAACAAAAACTTGCCAACCCGCATTGGGCCAGCGTGTTGGACTGTGACCTAGTCCCTCTCATCATGAGTAGTAGCATACTGAGCCAATAGTGGAACAGAAGAAGGGTTGCGAAAAAACCTTGGAACAAAGAATAGTCAATCCTGGTCGATTCCTTAGCTGTTCGATTTGTGAAGGTCTAATGCATATACTATATCTACGTATAATGTAGTTTAGAATATGTCAAAATAAGAATGAATGAGATGAAGACCTTTTGTGATCGTTAACAAGAGGGTTTTTTTATATAGTTACATAGATACAAAACTGCTACAAACAGCAGTCGCTTACACTACTGCTGCAGAGGCAGTTTGCCTCATTGGTGCAGTGGTAGTGTAAGCGACTGCTGATCATGAGGTCTCGGTTTGATCCCCGGGTCGGGCAGTGTTATTGAGATTTTTCGTAAAAAAAAAGAAAGGAAAAATTCTCAGTAGCAGCCCGGAGTTTGGAAATGTAACCGGTAGACGTCAATAGGCTCGCCCCCTATTACGTGGGACTTAAACATAGCTGGCGAGTCGTGGGTGTGTAATGCACCTCTGCTTACCCCTTCGGGGAATACAGGCGTGATGCTATATTGATACAAACAAATACATAAACAGAAAATATGATCCTTGAATTTCATTCAAGTAAGTTTGAATGAAAACAGTATATACACCAACCTTCTCAGAGCTCAATAATCACTTATGCATTCATCTAACTATACAGACGACTCAATGGTAAACGACCTCACATGTACAGCATGTATACAATATGTGGATTCGGTATCCACAAAGAACAAACAATCCGCACGCCAATAGAGCTTACCACGACTCGGTGGTCTGTGCTGACTAGTTTGCTCTGTGGCCCACGTCAATAGGTCTAGCCACATACATAGCGTTGTACGATCTGCACGCTTACACATAACAGCGCTTGGCTTGACTTGAAAGGCAGAACACGCCTTTTGTGCAAATATTGCACAGTTACTACTTACTGTATATTAGGAATAACATTTTTGAAAAAATATTTGTAGCCTGGTCGAGCGGACGCAAGTACTCTTGGTTTCTATCAATAAACAGAATTAAACTCATATCTTGGCCTTTTGTTCAATACCTCAAGAACAACGATAACAAACATGGAAGATTTCTGGCTATGGCCGACCTGGTTCTCAAACTGGTGACTCTGCTGTGACATGAGCGCACTTAGCTTCAGACGTTACCAACTTAACGTATTAAGCTCCTCCAACTCAACCCTGTTCGAACTGAAGACATTTTATGGCCCAAGAGTCCCCATAGAGTCCCAGTTGGGACAAAGAACGTAGTTACGTTCTTTGTAAAAAGTTTATAAAGTTATGACGCGTCCCACATAATTTTAATTTGCATGTAGGGACTAGTTCAATAGCCAATAATTTACTTCATCACCCAACCAATATTTACTAGTCAGCAAAGACTTAGTGGGGTGCCGGGCCGGCTTTAGAATTGTAATGGGAGTCGTGGGAGCCGACTGAGGGAATACCGGGGGAGTGGGCAGCAGCACTCGACATCTCGAGTATTAACAACACCCACTGCGATCGCCAACCCGCCTGCCAAGCGTGGCGATTACGGCACTATACCCCATATGAGCGAAACACGTGTTGTGGCGTTCTCTTGGGGAGGCCTATCTCCAGCAGTGGACTTTGAAAGGCTGATGGATGGATGGATAGACTAAGAATATATTAGACGTACAACGTGTACAAGTGAGAAAATTAATATAATGGCGATACAAGTAGTACCTTGTTTTGAATGAAAAGTCATCTCAAGTCATCCCATGTGATACGAGCACTCACAGTAATTTGTATTTATTTAATAAAATATAACTAATCGTGAATATTTTGAAGAAATAAGATATTTCCCAAAACGGTTTCTTGTTGAATCAGTGATTGTAATGTTACTTATAGAAATAATTCACAGAAATATTCATTTCATAGCTAAAACGAATTTACATTGTTAATTTTATTAATCTTTATTTTCAATAAATTAAAAGTAAATAAATATAGTAACAATGAAATTGCAAGTTTAAATTATTAAGGAAAATCCAATCCAGTTTAAATTATTAAGGAAAATCCAGTTTATATATTAAAAACTATGTTTTCTTAGGATATTACGTTGTTAGTTTACACTAAGTAGTGCCTGGTTTATATTTTTCAACTTTTTTGTGTATAAAATTCTCGGTTCACGGTGCTCGGTACAGTTTTATCAGTTAGATATAAGTCGATTTAAGCTAGGAAAAACCAAAACAAATCGAAAATATCAACATCAAAAATCTTTTACAGACTATCGAATAAATCACTTGCCGATTTAATAAATTGAGATCATAGTAGTCACTTACACTTTGGACTGATTTAAAAACAATAAAAATAACCTATTAGTTCAGCATAATTATACCTACTATATACTCAAACCCCGAAAGTAACGGACTAAGAATACAAGTGTCACCACCCCATTCTTTCCCACGGGTGTCGTATGAGGCCACTAAGGGAAGTAAGCAATTATCATCCATGGCATGACTAGTGGTAGGGCTGGGTACCGAGTGGGAGTACTCACTTGGCATCGGGCTCGAGCGGGTTGGTACCACCTTCTCCATTGTGACGGGCCATGAAGCACATCGTTGCGTTTTGGTCGTAGCAGGAGGTAGCCGTTTATTCTTTCATTTCATATCAGTGAAATGAAATGGTGAGCAGCGGCTTGACAATACTCTCAGTATAGTTGCGTCCATGAGCGACGGTTACCATTTACCATCAGATGGGCCTTGGCTCGTCTGCCACTACAAGCAATAAATAAAAAAAGGTAATTATGAAGTGATATAATAATACAAACAGGAAATAAAATTCGCAAAAGCTACGATTACATTTAAAGCGCAGAAAATTTGTAAATAATTTAGTAATTTGTGTTTGTTTGTTTTTTGTTGTTGTTTGTTTTGTTTGTATGTATTATTATATATTAATATTATGACATAAAATTATATGACATACTATTATATATTAACATGTTTGACTCTTAATCTTTGTAGTAAATTATTGTTTTATCGATTAAGCATTTTAAATGCTTAGCCACATATTACAATAAATTATTAATATCATACTTCCCAAAGACAGTGAGGATGTGGTGAAGAAATTGATTACTGCGAGTTATACATGCGGCAGCTTCATGATAGAAACCGCAGTAACCCTTTTCTGCTTTCACAATAGTTTATCAAAGACTAAAACAAAATTAATATATGGCAACAAATCATTATTTGGTATGATTTCTAATTGTAATAAATAGCTTATAGCTTACCTTGTAGAAAGTCTGATATAGACATTTTGGTACCTATGACTTCTGATTGTAATACATAAATAGGCTTACCTTGTAGAAAGTCAGATGCAGATATTGATTATTACTTGGCAGATTAGCTGTTGGAGCATATTAATTGGATTTCCAGAAGTGACGGTAAAGGTTGCTGTCAATAAATCTGTATAGTATAGACACACTTTAGTTGTTACCTTATTACGTGAAGGCTACAGGCGCCTTCAAATTGTAGCGTACATGTGGATAGTGTTGTAGCAGCTGCAGCTCGACATTGACGTTGGGTTATATAAATGAACTCATTGAATATTTATAAACCAATTTTAAAAGTACGGTGATTTTTTGCAGGTAGTCAATAATTCCTTATCTTGATGATTAAAAACAAATTAAGCGTGTCTGTGTGAATTTATACCAATATATAATGTTGCTCTATAGCAGCGCTAAAATATAGAGGTTCTTATAGAAATTTACTGAAAAAATTTTGAAGTTACAAATATCTTAAATATACAGACATACCTCTGATACAGTTACCTACTAATATATTTTTTTGTAATCTTGTGCATAATTATTTATTTATATTATCTTTTGGTTTTCACCGAGGTGATATTAATATATTATGTTGACTTTTTTGACTACAATTGATTGACACTAACTTATTAACCATATTAAACCATCAGTTCTTTCATATAGTTAAGTTCTGGTAACCCTGAAGTCAACGTTCTCAATATATATTTAGATACGTATCTAGTAGTTAACCGAAAGCTTCAGAAGGAAAATAAAGCATCTCAACACGCTCCTTAGACTGTTGGTTGGGGGAGACGACACGCCCTCGGGGGAAAGGGAGGGCGTGCCCCGTCACCCCGGGTCAAAGTCGCCCAACAAAATGTCGGCTTAGAACAACCGTTGTTTTGAAAATCGATCGTTTTTAATTACGATCAAATGCCTTTCAAAGATATCTTAAACCATTTTTAAATTTTTTTAAGATTTGCATGTAGCTTGAAAAATAATATTATATTAACTATTCGCCAATTTTAGTTAGTAATGCAGTCAGATAACCTGATTAATTTATTTTAAGTGACAGGGTAAAGGCATCACGGCTCGCCTTTTAGTGGGGTTCTTTAATTCAAATTGCCTTCAAAAATAAATTAATGGTAGGTAGATAATAATGTGATTTAAACCATGGAGTGGTTTAGAAAGATTTTTTAATAAAATTTTACATGAAATTAAATGTAATTGAAAATATCATTGCAAAACAATTATTTAAACAAAAACTCACACTGATCTACAGTGCTCGACCACGTTAAGGTCCGGTGCGGTGGTTTTAGTTTTAGTTTTCAGTTTCGAATATTTTTAATTCGTTTTAAATAGCTTATAATATAAATTATTAAATCAAATCACAGATAATTTAAATACCTAATTATTTACCTACAATAATACATTGTCTCTTTAGAATAGGTTGTCTTCTAATTTTAACAATTCAATTTAAAGTTAGACTATGTTATACACTTAGTTTTAAGTAGCTACTAACTTAAAATTAATTCATTGTAAGTCTAGCAATTTAAAACTACGATTGAACCCGTGTCTCTGTCCGCGTTGACTTCATAATATAAATAGATCACTCTACGGTACCTCTATGCAAATATAACTATCCCAAAGGAAACATCCACTTCTTTGGGATAAAAAAATCTATGTAAAATTTCGTGATGATCATTTTAGTAGATACGGCATAACAAGTAAACGAATAAACTCATTTTCGCATGTATGTTATTAGTAGAGATTTTTGTTTCTGAAAGAATTTTAGGTGGGTTAAAATAAAAAAACTAACTTCTAAAATCTTTATAACAGTGGATAGATGAAACTGAAAGAAACGAATTTATAGGACAAACAGACAGACAGGGAGAGTGACTTCACTTTATAGCTTAGACTTTGTATACTATATATAGACTCGCTACTATTTCGACACTAAGGATGAAGAAAAGGATGCACATATTAGGTTTTAACAAGAGTGAGAGAGACACATGTTTAAGTACTTTATCCTTTTCGCGTATGCGTTATTTTTATTTGGACCCAATCAACTGGGTCCCAACAATAAGGTGGCCAACCGTTACCATCATCGGTATGTAAGCTTGTTTTTGTATTTACGTTAAAAAAAACCTTAATTAATCACGTTATATACGCTAATGTTACACGTTCTAATACATTTTAAGCAAAATATAAGCATAACTGCAATATCTTTTGTCCTGACATTCTTGTATCCGGCTAAAACAGGTAGTAGGTATATTTTTAGTCAACAAAGTTATAACCATAGTTATCTTTTAAAATTATTCCGGTTATCATATGTCAAACTATTGCTACCTCGACACTGCATACGCTGATAGCTTGTCTATAATATCCTTTGTCTAAGCTTTATAGCTATACCATGTATAGATAGAGGACCTTTACAAATTATAGGTGGCCCCATAAAAGTTGTCAAAAGTGACACGGGACAAATAACAACAGAAACTACTTGTATACCTACTCTACCCATACTCTGGCCATAAATACTATTATAATTAAAAAAAACAAAAATATTATAACAATTTGAATTTGGAACCTATCATTCATAAATCAATATTCATTGTTTCTCATTTTCGCACCAACATTATATATTCTTGTAATATTAAAATGTAGTGGGGTGGATAAAGAGTATAGGTATGATAAAGAGTGCTCTACACAAAGTAGGTATGGAGCGAAATGCAATTTTTGAACCTCCCCATCCGCTTGGTATTAGTCGTTGTTTGTGTACCGGTCTATTGATAAGTACAATGAAACGTTTCAAAACTGTTTGTGATAGAAAAAGATCTGTCCGTCCACGTAGATAATACTCGTACTAAAAAGACGATAGAAGTTAAGAAAAGAATTCGAAAAAATCCTGCCCAAAAGTAAAGATTTAATAAAAAATATACCACTTGAATTGTCGCTTATTTTAAAATATTACTTAGTACTAGGCTTAGTAGTAGACATACTTTTACTTTTTTTTTGTGAAATAGGTGTCAAAACCTCGGCACAGTCTTTATTAAGACACGATTCTTGAGATGGTGGCCCTGGTCATATGTAACACCATGTTCCAAAACCATGAATTGTACTTTAAGCAAGTCAAGCACACTACAGTGTGTTTTATGCAAAAGAAAAAAGTCTTCTTGTAACAATATTTCTAGCGAGACTAGGTATTATGTGTTTCTATCGTTTTAGACATTATAGTAACTGCCTCTGTGGTGCAGCGGTAGTGTAAGCGACTGCTGATCATGAGATCTCGGGTTCAATCCCCGGGTCGGGAAAAGTTATTGAATTTTTCGTAAAAAAAAATTCTCAGTAGCTACCCGGAGTTTGGAAATGTGCCCGGTAGACGTCAATAGGCTCACCCCCTATTACGTGGGACTTAAACATAGCTGGCGAATCGTGGGTGTCTAATACACCTCTGCCTACCCCTTCGGGGAATACAGGCGTGATGCTATGCTATAACATTACAGTCCTATACGTGTACCCTAAATAAACATCTATATTGTTCTCAACTCACTTTTAATTATATTCACAAAACTACCACAAAGTTATCCGACAGTATTCAAACTAAGTCGTCGATAAAGCAGTCAACAGAGCTAAACCTCGGATATCTGGTCACTTTACTGGATTCGAGATTATGATTATGATCGCATTATGGAAGAAGAAAACAGAAACTAAAAAAAATATGTAAATTTGAAAAATCCATAAGTGCACGCTTCATAATCTTCATTTTTCACAATAATATTGATTATTTGATAAGTAACTAATAATGTATTGGTCTTACTAAGTAGTTTTCAATCAATCACATAGATAGCGCTAATTTCATGGTTTTCATGTGTTATACGCCATCTAGCGCTAATTTTAAGAAGTACTTCTATATTTAGATATTTTTATATATATTTTTAGCATTTGACATGCCTAGCACTATACATTAAACACAAAGTGAAAAATGTGAAATCGAAAATAACAGTCAGGAGCAGGATTTGGGTACGTTGGGGAACGTCTTTGGGTGACGTTAAGTATGATGTGTTATCGAAATTAGCAGTCAGGAGCAATTGTCAGGATAGCTGAATTGGTAAAGCATCTGGACGGTATCCAGAAGATGCAGGTTCAAATCCTGCTCCTGACTATTATTTTCGATTTCACATTTTTCACTTTGTGTTTAAAGTACTTCTATATTGGTCTAAAATAAAAAAAAAGTTCTCACACTTCTCACGAAATAAGGATAGCACTGGTTTTAGTGTCCAATCCAGCGTAAATATTCACTATTTTTTGTTTATTTAATAACAATTAAACCACATCGAATCAGACCGTGAAAAGTGATAGGGCTCTATTTGTAGTTGTACTGTATTGTAAAAGAAAAAAAAATACTCGATTAATAAAGTATTTCGGTCGTTATCGTGTTGACATAGGTACATTACCTACAACAAACGGACGTCCAAAACAGAACTTTTTTGAACAGTTTTATAACTAGTTTAAATAACAAAAGTGGCATTAAAAACATCATGAGTGTTAAAAATAGTGTTTTTTTCTTGATATGTGTGTGTGTATATAATTTTATAAGTGCAATATATGATAAATAGAGACATTTTAAGTTTGAAAAATCAATTGTTCTGTATGAAACGAGAGCAATACCCACCTCAACGCTTCGCTTATGAGGCGTGCAATAGGTAATAAATTTAGCAACTGGCGACGATTGTTTACTGGGTGAGAGCACATTAGCTTGATGTTCCCCAGGACAGTGGGGTATGTTGGTGTATGGTAGGTAAATATTTCCCCGTAACACCAAAAGAAAAAAATCCGTAATAGTATAAAATAAAGTCGATTTGCTGCGGACAATACAGGCAGACAAGGTTATTTATTATTACACGTCATTTTATAAAGGTTTTCAGTGTCCTTGAGATAGTCTCTCATGGAATTAATTGACCAAAACCTGGCCCTGCTTAATGGTAGGTAAGGAAGATGCAGTTAGGGTACTAGATTATTTGTTTATTTCCTTCAAAGTAAGCCGGTACTATGTGCTATAAAGTTTATGTATATGGAACGCGATGAGGGTATAGAAAAAATGAAGAATTAACACCTATTCATTAACCTGAATCCCTTGCAACAAGATTATATAAATAATATTTGCTCCGGTACTTGAGCTTTGCTAATCAAGCTATCGATTTTTGGTAAATAATACGAACGTACTAAACGTATTGTTTAAAAAAAAACTAGCAACAGATTTTTTGATGCACTGTGTTGATCAATCTAAACAGTTTGAAAGCCAACAGATACAAAGTTTTGAACCGCTACGATGACGATGATATCCTTACTAATATAATGCAAGCGATAGTGCGTTTTTTGTTTGTTTCTTATGCTTTTACGCCATATCTACTGAACCGATTATCATGAAATTAAATGCATATAGTCTGGAGCCCACATATTGGAGGACATAGGCCATTTTTTAACCCAGAAAAAAGAATGATTCCTGTATGAGAGCTATTTTTTCATAAAGACAATTAACACGCTATAGAGTGACATATTTGTGTTCTACAGGGCACGCAGATTAAGTAGTGGGCAGAATTTAGTCTGATCAAGAATCTGAAAACATTATTCGACAAAATAAAGAGTACTTACGTTTTTAAATTCTTAATAGCGCTTAAAACTGTTAAAAAATTTACCTAAGCGCACACCGCGTCGTTCAAGGAAACGAACAGCGTAGTGTGGGATCCTCACCTACTAAATAAACCCACCGTGTGCCGTCTCTCCACCTGAATTCTACCTATACCTAAATTTTATATTTTTATATTTTTGTTAGGTGAAAAAAATGTAGGTACTCAACTGCACGCTCCATTGTTCGGGACAACGAACAGGGTGTTGGGAGGCCCTCACCTAAAAATTAAGCACAAGTGCCATTTAGCCGTCTATATAGGTACAGTGTACTGTAGTTGACTGATTGCAAACCTTGAGATGTTAAAGAATACTTGTTTCATTTAAGTCTGCATTGTTAGCTAAAAAAATGTAAGTGCACTGAGCCACAAGCATCCAATATTCGGATATTCGGTTAATGAATACTTAGACCAAAAACCAAATTTAAACTCACTAACTTCACACGTCTGTAAATGAAATCGAATTTCGATTAAAACTTATTATCAATGTATTAACTTGCCTTTAAACGAATACAGCATATTATCTGAAACGTACGAGAGGCGTTATAATTAACGAATTGATGACGTGTTGATGCGGCATTACAAGTTATCTCGCCCCAGTATTTATAACTCGTTGACAAAGTGATCCTGTACTATTGATTTCGACACGCCTACGCTACGGTGCGCTACGCGACATGCGGCGCTCATGTAGACCACGCGTGCAGCTTTTAAATAAACAATACAAAGAAAATAAAGCAAGAAATTTATTAGGAAATTTACTAGTTTTTTTTACATGTGTAGTTTGTAGTTGGCTTTTATGGTTACTGAAAACTACTATTAAAAACTACTATTTTAAATTCGTTTCCAAGCGTATTTGAATTAGTTTTAGCCTAAGACAGTTATTCAGCTAAGATTTCCTCCGGTTTTGTACCCTTATGAATGTCTATTAAGCTTATGGGAATAGAATAGAGGGATTTTAACATAAATCATCGTAAAAAGCCAGTCCAGAACCCGGTCTCCTCTTCTTTGTGTTCTTCATTTCCGAAGCACATGCCCGTCCTGAAAAGCTTTCGCCGAGGCCTTTATCAACTGCTGCCACACCTTCCACTTGTGGTCTCAGAGCATTGGAAACATTGTTTGGCCCAGCAGGTAGGTGATTGGCCACGGTGTCTCTTTCCCTCTATTTTTGAAGTGAAAACGCGTTGTGCCCTTTTTGGGTGAACAAAAATCATGGAACTCGCGTCATCGTCACCGAACGCCGATAGAAGTGTAACTTGTGAATTGACAATACAGTCAAGATATTAGATTATTGCATGTTAATGACCAATTAATTGGTCACGACATGCCGTACCATACTGCATGTTCTTTTTCCAACTAGAACCAGTTGGTCCAGATTATCTTTCTGTTTGTCTCCGTGTATTTAGGAGTACCTATTAACCTATTCTGTAGTCCTCTCTCTAACTGCAATATTCTGCTAATAATGTACAGTTTGTACACCTAAAGCTTTATACTTAGAAATACCTACAACATAATATTTAATATACGTAGGTACATATAAGAAAATCAAATTGATAGGCGCTTATGAAATTGTGAAAATGAAGATTAGTTTTAACTTCTTTAAATCACATTATCTCAATGTCGGTTACGGGTTCTCATTAACAATGGGAGATTTTTAAGTCTTTTCTTGCAAAACCATCGAATTTATAGACTATTGATTTCATCATTGTGGATTCCAGGTAGGCATAGATTAGCACAGGACCGCTCGTTGTGACGTTCTCTTGGGGAGGCCTATGCCCAGCAGTGGACGTCGAAAGGCTGATGGATGGATGATGGATAATAGATTAGCAAACGTATTTGATATTCTTATTAAATAATTGAGTACTATTAAAAAAAAAATATAGACCATTTTCACATGATATGTCTTATTTTTACAACTTGATTACGCCTGAACGGAGCCATTGGATGAAGATGGCACGGGACCGCTCGTTGTATCGGGAGGCCTATGTCTAAGGTTGAATGTGGATAGATTATGAATTTTACATCAATGTTGTACTGTGCCTCTCACTAGTATTTTGGTAGCAACTAAATATCACAAGAATATATCTATTTTGCTACAGTTATGAGGCTCTATAGCAAAAATGGCTTTTTAATAAATGACCAAGCTGTGCGAATTTATTACAAAATATCCATTTCTCTTTTATAGCGGACGCTATAAGCCGTTATAACTACGCTTTACGGTGTAAAGCGCTCAAAGAACTTTGATGGGGGTGCGTGCTAGGTGAACTATTATCTGTTTCATATTGGTGTGGTTCGAACCTGGTATAGTTACTCTCTTGTACTTTTTAATTATATGAAACGTATAGCAAAAATGCCGTTGAGGTGTTTTGATACTTTGTTTTACACAAATTACTAAACTAGTAATGCTTAAATTATATAATATGGTTCTGTAGATCCAATTAATAGTTTTGTTAAAAGATTGGGAGGAGGAGAGGAAAGATCATAGAGATATTTGCACCTCCGGCGTCCTAACTCACTGAACGAAACATTTGCTAAATATGACATAGATATTGCTTCGCAAGGAGCCAATTAAGATATCTTTAAAACGAATTGTTTAAAAAAGTACGAGTATAATTTACTTATTTACTTATCATCACGCCATTTCCCTTGCGGGGTAGGCAGAGAGAACAGAGTGCCAAGAGCCTCTATTCTTGCATACATCTCTCGCTTCCTCAACATTCATAACTCTCTTCATACACACTCGCCGGTTTCGGAGACTCCTGACTCCACCTTCCTTCAATACATGACCGATTTGGTCTAGGTAGGTAAGTCTCGGTCTCCCCCTGTACCTACATCCTTCCACTTTCGCATTGTATATTTTCTTAACAAATTACCTAATAATATATTTTTCTCAATAATTTACCTACGTAAAACATAGTTATTAGAATGTATTCATCATTTATATTATATTTGTGTCTGCATATTTAAGGTATTTGAGAAAAAAATACCGTATTAAGCTAATGGGCGTGTTTGAACACAAAACAATTTTTTTTAGAATTTTATCTATTTGTGGGTTTGTCTGTTTGTTTGTTGGCGCATCACGCAAAAACCACTGAATGGATTTTGATGCAACGTTTTAATTTGATAGCTCTTGATGCAGCGGAGCGGTAAAGGCTAGTACCTATATATATAAACCTTAATTAAATTAATATCTAAACAAAAAGGCAAATGATTTTTGTGAAACGGTTACCACTATAGCCGCTTCACAAAAATCATTTGCCTTATTAGACAAAGTAAGCTGAAAACGACCTAAAACACGGGTGATAATAATATGAGACACTTAATTTCTGTACTTAAAAAAAGATTTAATTAGGCTATATATATTAACCTTCATTTAAAAAACACCTAAATACCGTTTAAACGAAAAAGCCGTTTTAAAATCTCTTGCATGGTTTAGAAGAAGTCAGATTGCCCGACCCGGGAATCGAACCCGAAACCTCATGATTAGCAGTCACATACCTACCGCTAATGTGTTTTGTTTACTTATGGTGGTAGAAAAGACACAGCCCACCTTAAGCCTGATGGTAAGTTAAAGCTTACCGCAGCTACAATACTAAGAGTACTGCTGAGTCGCTACCTACCATTTCAATATCGCTAATACAATAAGTGAGTATACCTACTTGGTACCTAACCCTACCCCTAAAACAATGGGTAATAATTGCTCACTTCACTTAATCGTTACTAACATTGTTTACGTAGATTGTCATCAACTTTTAGGTATTTGGGTGACAGTGAAACGAGTCGGATAAGTGACGGATTTATTAGTACTCGAGACTACATTTGAAAGTGCACAACAAGTCACGACAATGCGCAGTGAGTTCTGTATGCAGACTGCCGTTCCATTACAATACAATTATTATTTATGCATTCGCGTTCGTTACTTAACCCCTACAAACTCATAATACGGAAGGTACGAAATTGGATAGCAGCGTAGACAGAGGATAGACTCGCTACTATTTTAATACTGAGGATGAAAAATAGGATGCACATATTAATAGCAAGAGTGAGCGAGACACTTTATGCTTATGCGTTATTTTTGTTTGGACCCAATTTAACTGGGTCCCAACAATAAGGTGGCCAACCGTCCCCATCATCGATAAGGAAGTTTGTTTATGTATTTGCGTAAAAAAAAAAGTTAATTAATCACGTTATATACGCTAATGTATACTAATGTGTACATGTTCTAATACATTTTAAGCAAAATATAAGCATAACTGCAATTTATTTTGTAGTTATCCGGCTAAAACAGGTAGTTAATTTTTAGTCCACAAAGTTATAATCACAGTTATGTTCTAAAATTATTCCAGTTATCATAATATATGTATAACTATCGCTATATCAACACTGCATAGGTACTCTAAGAACGTGTCTAATAAATCCTCTTCCACAGATTACAGGAATCTATACTATTATGAAGCTGTAACAGAGAAATGTCTGAATTAGGCTATATTGGCGTGTCTAAGCACAAAACGATTTTTTTTAGATTTTTGTCTGTTTGTTTGTTCGCGCATCACACAAAAACTAATGAATGGATTTTGATGCAACTTTTTTTGTTTGATAGCTCTTGATTAGAATTAACAACTGGTATACATTTTATCTCGCTACTATATCGGAAACCTGAGATATTATCTAAAAACTAGCTTTTGGCTGCGGCGGAGCCGGGGGCAAAGGCTAGTATTACCTATATAATTATATCCTCAGTTATGTTGTCTAAGCCTCCAGTGAGTAAAAAATAACAAAAAGGTACCAACTGCACCGAGCTAAGCACTATATACCCTTGACATGCGCTAACAATTATATTAAGGTAACATTAAATTCAAGATTTATGATATTAAATCTAAAATATAATATATCTTTAATTTTTTTATATATTTGATAAAATTATGAAATGTTGATAAAAAAGGGTTGGCGGTGAGCAGGCTGGTTGTGAAACAACCTTAACAGTAGATGGGTTGATATTGACCACTGAAGTAATGTCACACAGTTCCAGTGGTCTGCCAATACAGGCTGAGAGACGGCGGGTTTATTTAGTGGGTGAGGGCCTCACACTACTCTGTTCGTTGCCCTAAACGACGGAGTATGCGGTTAGGTATATTATTATTTCGCTTAACAAAAAACAGATGTTCGCAATCCTCTCGAGTGTTGTAGTTGATCATCAACATTGGCATCTGCTTGGCGTTACTCCTACTATGGGTCCATGAGCGGGCGTTTAGATACCACCTACCATTCTAAACCTACTATCTTCTTACGCAACTCAATAGTGAAACCTGATATATAATATTATATCATAGTCGGTCATCAAATAAATATTTATAGTAATGTTTTTTTAGTCACATCATTACTCCGATATTACTTATCTCTGGTACCCGATATAGCAGCGAGATAAATATATAACAGATTTTAGATCTAATCATCAAAATCCGTTCCGTAGTTTTTGCGTGATACGCAAACAAACAAAAAGAGCAAATTCTAAGAAAACGTTACTTTTAACAAATATATTTAATATACAAACATAGTAGATACCATAGATATAGTAACGTATAGATCACCATAGCGTGTGAGCGAGAAGAATCTTATACGGCAACATAGCAAGATGGAAGAGGAAAGCAAATCTAATGTCATTGTAATCCATTTGAATGACAGGTATTCTACAGTCTTCTAGCTTGAAATTAGCTTCGCGGTTTTTTATTTATTTGTGTTATAAATCTTGTTTAGTATAAGATTATAACTATTAAATACAATGGTTGTTTGTTCCGTGAGTGCCTGTGATGTAAATCATGCAAACAATCCTGATAATTGCACGTTTCACAGGTAAGTTCTCAGGATGTTATCACAACTTAAATGTTTTTATTTTAGGTCATAATTACTGATATTTTATGTTTCAGTTACAGATTAATTTCAATTTCATTGTTACTGTTTATATTCTACATAGAAATTATGTCGCATTGTTACATATTTGCAAGATTTTAGTAGAAAAGTTTTTAGGTACATATACACTAGGGCTTGACTTTATCGACAAGGTATACCTATTGTCGATATTTATCCTGAATGTTTGGAACATTTTCTCCTAACACATTAATGGAAAAAATGCAATAAAAGTTCTACAGCAGATATTGTCAGTCAAGTCGATTTAGTTAATTTAAAAATTAGGTATAAGTAGGTTTATGTTGCTAAAAGCTGAGTGTATAATTCCCTTATAAAATGCATAATATCGTTGACTGACGTTGCTGGTGAAATAAATAAACATAGCATCACGCCTGTATTCCCCGAAGGGGTAGGCAGAGGTGTATTATACACACTCACGACTCGCCAGCTATGTTTAAGGCCCACGTAATAGGGCGCCCCCTATTAGCCTATTGACGTCTACCGGGCACATTTCCAAACTCCGGGCTGTTACTGAGGAAAAAACTCAATAACATTGCCCTACCCGGGGATCGAACCCGAGACCTCATGATTAGTAGTATAAAAACGAATTAATTATGTTTGTTTGAATTTATTATGTCTGTTTTGTTTCATTAGTTGAAGATGATTATTTGAATGAGCGAGTTCGTTAAAGAAACTGTTTTTTTTTTATCATTTTATCGATAGTTAGTCTAACACTTAAAACTTACATCACTAGCCAACGCACACATTGACAAATCAAAATTGGTTACACGTTATCGAGCTGTCAGGTGATCTATACGTTACTATATTTATGGTAGATACCGTTACAGTTTTGTGATAGTACAGAAACCGCAATGGACATATGTATGTAGGTACACGCCAATTTAAAATAGTTACGACCAACTGAAAGGCTTAACTGAGCTTAACAGAATTTAATTAAACTAGGCACATACAGGCGAGCTTCATATGCAAATAAAAAAGTGGCATGTCCTTTTCCACAGTTGACAAGGACACCAGCCTTTTTTTATTAAGTCGGTAAAAAATGTACTTAACCGCACACTCCGTTGTTCGGGGCAACGAACAGGATAGTGTGGGGCCCTCACCCACTAAATAAACCCGCCGTGTGCCGTCTCTCCGCTTATATTGGCGGGCCACTGGAACCATGTTACATTCCTTCAGTGGTAGAATGACACCAGACTACCCATGTGTTAAAAAAATTAGAAGGTACAGCTAACTAAAATATTAAGACACCGCATTGTTCCGCGGTACAATGATTATTCCTTAGCGCAGGTCTGTTATTATTTATTTATTTATTCATTTATTTATTTATATCTATACATACAGGCTACCGTTACAGGTTTGAACCCAATTCGATAGTGTAGAATCTAATATTAAAATACTTAATTATCTAATGTATACATAATATAAAGTATATTGCCTTTGTAAACTCGTTCGGTGAGCAAGAAAATAAATCGGTACTATTTGATACTGTATTGAGCACTCGCAGCGCTCGAGTCAACGGCGCATGCAGACTAGTACGCGCACGCGGTAGGTCCAGTAATGGCGGACGCCGCCGTCGCTCCCCGTATCCATCCGGGACACACAAACGAAGCTCCTGTAGTATAGTAGGATTACTTACTACACCTCTTAAAATTGTTGTCTTTTATAAAAAAAAATAAGCATCTGCCTGTTTCTTCGCTTTTATCTGTTAAACTAAGCCACAGATTTTGAAACGGTTTCAAGTTTTCAACGGTTTTAATGGAGTCGTGAGACATATTCGTATATGACGTAGTTTTCGGAGTAAATCGGTGATTAATGGGTTTATTACCTAAAATCGAACTTAGAAATAACAATGTATCGATCTTGTCACGCATTTTTATTATTATAGTGGTAGGGCTGGTACCAAGTGGGAGTACTCACTTGATATCGGGTCTAAGCGGGTTGGTACCACCATCTTCCGTGTGACCGGCCATGAAGCACATCGTTGCGTTTTGGCTGTAGCAGGAGATAGCCGTTTATTCTTTCATTTTATATCGGTGAAATGAAATAGTGAGCAGTGACTTGATAATACTCTCGGTATGGTTGAGTCCATGAGCGACGGTTAGCAGTTACCATCAGATGGGCCATGGCCCGTCTGCCACTATATGCAATAAAAAAAAAAATTGCACGCATTCTAATTTAAAAAAATGACAAATAAATTTTCATGAAAACACCGATACAAATTTCCTTCGCCTTGGGATTCAGAATCGAGTACTGAACTAATGGTATCAATTATCGCTACGATGTCATTTACACCGTCAATAATAAAAAAATTGTTTTATAAAAAATCCTATCGATATTTTTCCTAGAGTGGGTCCTTTATAATTGTATAGTGATCTATTTCTTTAGCTAAGCCTAATTAGTTATAATATATATTGTAGGTATTTACATTGGAGAACGTTTCATATGACTTCCATAACACCGTAATATTCTAAGGTTATATGTTAGAATATTTGAAGGTACTGACTCCCCGTAACTTATATAATAGATTTCAGGTTTTCAACTTGTCAGTATTTACTGAACTATGGGTACCTTAAAAGTAACCTTTCATTACCCGAAAAGCTGCTACATGTAGGTAACGAGACTATTTGCAAAATAACCGAAAAGATAGAAAGCTCTCCTTGTAGTAGCAATTATTAGCCTGTACTGGTAATGGTAGGTAAGATACCTACTTAGTTCGAATATTTGACAACTACGGGGCATGACTTAACATTTTTTTTTTGAGTTCTATTGCTATTTTAAACATATCGAGTATTAATATAATTAAATATTTCATAAGTACAGACATCGGTGTCTTACTTTTTTTTTTATTACTATATAGGTGCCCCAAAAAGTCAGGGGCGTATCCGTTATATTTTATGTAAGCTAATCAGATATTGATCCAGGAAAATTAAACAGCGCAATTAGCCTTTAACCCAATAGGTAATAATTATGAGATATTATAAATAAGGCTTATTTATACCTAATTAAGTTCATATGCCATTTATGGCTATAGATGCGTTCTATTTAGTTTGAATAAAATAATAATTAGGTATTTAAATAATAAAAAATAGCAAACCCCGTGTACCTACATTGAAGGCATGTGTCAAAAATGGAGAGGGGACGATAAGAGATAAAGTATAAAACTTATTGTTTTGTCTGTTTGTTTTTAGCGCACAAATTTGTAATTAGTGAACAGATTTCATGATTTTTTAATGCATTTTTCACTCATCGATAAAGCTTGCTTTGACGCATAAATCGAATGATGTCAGGAAAAATATTCTCATTTAAAGATATTAAAATAAAACTTAATTCCACGTAAATTAAGTCGCAGGCAACAGCTAATGATATATTATTATATAAATAAATGCA
Organism: Leucoma salicis; assembly: GCA_948253155.1. Taxonomy (NCBI): domain Eukaryota; kingdom Metazoa; phylum Arthropoda; class Insecta; order Lepidoptera; family Erebidae; genus Leucoma; species Leucoma salicis. The sequence continues at coordinate 27,654,180 of OX411803.1, forward strand.
CCCTAACGTAATAATAAATTAGTGTATTATAATTAATATTATTGTAATAATTCCGTCACTCGCAAAGTTTAAAAAATTAAATTAAATCTCACAAATGACTGACCTGTACGACCAGCACAGTTGATAGGTGGCTGCATAGCATCCTGCATCAATCCTGAATTTATATTCGTATAAAATTCTAACATTGTTCATATAAGTCACAGTGCACTATCGCGAGACACTGCCAAACCGCCGTACCACCATACAATGGTGTTGAAAGTATCGTGTTGCCCTCGAAACGACACCACCTGCTCTCCCCCTCTGTAATACCCACCAATGGCTGTTGCTTCTGAAGATATGCCCCGCCTACACAACCATGACCCAACCTACCTATTATATAGACCAAAGTGATGATATTTTGCCGCTCCGCTGAAACGGCAGCAAATTGTTTTTTTCGTTGAAAAAAGCACTCGGGTCGGCGCGGGCGCTAGTACTTTATTGAATTCTGGAACTAGAAATATCATTTTTGATTTTAAATACTTACAATAAGTAGCCAGGACATGCCGACTAATATTATTCACTTGTTGACTGTCGTACATGAAGCACGCTTGTACGTGAAGTTTAATACGTTTTTAGAAACAGTACGTTCTAATTTTACTGTTTTATAGTTGTAGGTATTTACTTAATTAGTAGTAGATAATTACTGTACTGTTTCTAAAAGAGTTCAGTAAGATAATGAGAATTAAATTAACCCCTTTTTTTTAGGCGGGAAAAATGTGCCTGACCGCACACCCCGTCATTTGGGGCAACGAACAGGCTAGTGAGTGGCACTCACCCACTAAATAAACCCGCCTTTAGGTATTCGGGCCACGGAAATTAAAATGAATGAATTTAAAATTGAATTTCTTAGTATTAAAATAGATGGAGTTTGGGAGACACAGATAATATTTAGCATTTTATAGGAATTATTTATTTAAAATTATATAATCCTACATATCTGCGTACGTTTGTAATAATACTGCACTGAATATGTAGCGCCAAGAGATAGCATTTATAACGTAATGCCTACGTTTTATAGGTAACTCTTCTAGGTAAATAATCTGATATTAGGTACCTATCTGAGAAAAAAATATTTAGTGCCTACCACGGAGTACGGCTACCATGATTTGTCACAGAGTAATTAAGATTATATAGTCATTAAAAAAATTAAATTGATGTTGCCTCAATTTCGACTTCGGATATTTGTAATTTATCTTAACTCCAGGCATATTGTAAGAGTAGAGGGTACCCGAAAGGGTAAGCCGCCGGCGGACCACCGAAGGAATGTAACATATTTCCAGTGGCCCGCCAATAAAGGCGTAGAGACAGCACACGGCGGGTTTCTTTAGTGAGTGCAGGCCCCACACTACCCTAGTCGTTGCCCCGAATGATGGGGTGTGCGGTTAGGAACATTTTTTCCCGCCTTAACAAAAAAAAAGACATATTGTAAGAGGAACTTAATATCCAGTTGGTTTAATAGCAATAACATTTCACGAATTTTCATTAAAAAATATTGTCCAAATCAAATCAAATCGCATGGTGATGGACTAAGATCGCAAGTGTCACATCATTCTTTCATGCGGGTGTCGTACGAGGCGACTCTATTTATTGCATTTCTGGTGGTATGGCTACCCAGTGAGAGTACTCATTTGGTATTGTTTCCAATGTGATTGTCTCCCACCTGAGAGATAGTCGTCCCTTGTTTGAAGTGAACTAAAATGTTGAGCAGAGACTTGACACATACTCTTAGTAGGTATAGTTGAATCCATGAGCACGGTTACCAGCTACCATTAAGTGGGTCATGGCTTGTCTGAGAATAATAAAGAAGCTAAAAAAAATATCAACCGATTGATTAAACACCGGTTTTATATATTAGCCAAAACTAAATAGGTACATTTAGATAGGTACAGTTCTTCCAATGCTAAGAGCATTCGATTACCCACATTTTGAATATTTTTAAACAGCACCTGGTACAATCTTTTACCTATTACCCAAACGTTGGTTACGACTATTTCTTTGGACACATTACCATCCCAGCATTACACCAACATAACCCTAAAATGCGCACGGCCGGGTCTCCTCATGTTATAAAGAGCATAAAACATGTTATTGGTTGGATAGTAGACACGAGAGGAATCTTTACAGGGGCCTGTGGGCTATTGTGCTTCAAGTGGGCCAATTCTCCCATTGAACTCATACTAGCACCATCCGTCGTGTAAACAACTGTGATGTAAGAACATACTGAGCACAGCTTTGAATCTGTGGATAAGGCAACTACACCTCATATTATTGTGAATTGAGTTATTGAGCTTTTTATATAATTCTATTCATAGCGTAGTTATTTAATGTTTAAATGGCCTTTCCCCACGGCCCCGTCGCAATTTTTTAAGTTATATTTAGCGGGATAAAACGCAAGTATAAAAAAAAGATTAAAGACTAATCAAGTGATATTAAACAAAAAAGTTTCATAAAAATCCGTTCTGTAGTTTGTGCGTGACATGCGACCAGAAAAAAATCTATAAAAATTTATTGCGCTTCAGATACACCTACATAGGAGAACACAGCCAATTCATATTTATTCGAATATCTCCAATTTATAGACAGAGTTCTGTTACAGTCTCATAATAGTACAGTAGACGACATCGATTTTAGTCTTTGTTAATTCATTAAGAAAATTACTTAGAGAGCTATTTATTTTTAAATTTTTTAGAGATTAATGATATTTTAAGGATTTAAATTGAAAATATAATACTATATATTACCTAACAAATCATTAAAACCATTAAACTAGATAGGCAAAATCAGAAGTACTTAATATTTCTAACTACTTTAGCACGGGTTTATCTAATTGTGTTTACAAATAAAATAACGTTTGATTCACATCATTAATAGGGAGAAATCATACTAAGTATATTTACCAGATCCATTTTAGGAAGCTCCTTGAACATTCATATAGAATCATTATTATGTTTTCATTGCTCAAATTTGATGAATAGCTCGGCATGCATTTTTTACTCGCCATTGTGCACCGTTGGGTTCACCACTTCAAGTCAAACGGTGTGGTGATCAAGAAAAATGGTGAGCGGTTGACGGGTTGCTTGTTAAAAAAGGAAATATGCTTGGATCATCGTATGCACATGTGATTTAGCAATACAAACGTAATTTGTATTGTCATTTTAAAAATCATTGCAAAAGAATGCGAATTATTGTATAATATTTTTTTATATCATAGTAAACTTGGGCTTACAGACGATTTTTTGTGGTTTCGTGTAGATATTTATTTAATATTTAAAAGGGTATAAAAACAGCAACAACTAGATTTGCCCGCGGCTCCACCGTAGATAAAATCCAGTTCTCAGGTTATATCTCTTTACTACTTATCATCACGCCATCTCTATTGCGGGGGAACAGAGTGCCAAAAGGTTCTATTCTTCCATACATATCTCGCTTCTCCAACGCACCCGGCTGTTTCGGAGACTCCTGACTCCAGCTTCCTTCAAACATAACCGGTATAGTTCAAAACAAACCCTAACTGATATTAGAATTTTATACTAAGTAAAATATCGTACTTATTTCTGGACATAAACTTCATTTTAAACAGCGTTTTTCGGCTGCAAAGGAAGCCAATCATGTTCCTATTTTTATCTTTAACCAGTGTGGTGTATGATTATACACCGGGATCGTGATTACGATAGGTAGCCATTAGGTCAAAATCCAAGAGCAAAAATATTAGTAGAGTACATATTCCTATAGATATTTATAACTATATTCATGCTGATATTGTGTTCTACGTTAAACGCTCTGCATGTCCAGCCAGCGTTTAATTTGGTCAACACCGGAGAGCGGTCCGCAAAGGGTCGGAAACCGACGATCGATATTTGTTATATATGTACTGAGTTTACCGATTTAGAACGCTGATATTGTTTAGTAGACCCACGTAGCTTAATAATTCTTTCATAATCTATTACTGTGCTTCGAACTGAGTCTTATTTTTAGAACAAGGAAAGATTTAGATTATAGACTAACACAAACCATTTTTTTATAATTTATTTTTATATCGCCTCATTGTCGAGTAATAACACTAAAAGTAATTTATAAGCGATAAAAGCTTAAGCTTTTCCTAGAAGGAAAAATCGAGAAGTTACATGCTTTGAATCTCATAATAATAAGATTTCTGTAAGTGTAGCTTTGGCCTATGCTTGGTAAACTTCCGATAGCTATTACCTACATAAAAATAATAATAAATAATGTGTAGGACCATGGTTAAACTCACAACATTAGGTACACTATGCTTAATACTGGAGAACAAGAGAATTTAGACGAGCGACGAGAATTAATTATAATTATGTTTCCTGATGACAGTCAGGTCACCGAACTTTTTATTCTAAGCAGAGTTAATATCTGCATAGGTTTAGTTTCACTTCATTAATCGCTTGTTGCAGTAAAATAGGGTATTAACACTAGGTCAGATACCACACCTGCCACATCAGCCAGCCAGATTTGTTTCAAATGAATCGTTTTCTTTTCAACAAGAAAAGTCCTATGTGCATCTCTCAATTTCAAATTCAAATTTCAAATTCAAAATATTTAATTCGACCTTAACGATCATATACATAAACATAAAACAATTTGGTAAATAAAATCAATAATATCACTTAAATAGCCGTAGCTAGCCGTGTGGGGCCGGCTTTAGAATTGTCCCACCTCTCTCTACCCACGGGAGTCGTAAGAGCCGACTGAGGCAATACCGGGGCAGTGGGAAGCAGCACTTCCTCAAGTATTAACAACATCCACTGCGATCGCCAACCCGCCTGCCAAGCGTGGCGATTACGGCATTATCCCCCATAATGAGCACACAAAAAAAGGATGCAGTCAGCACAGGACCGCTCGTTGTGGTGTTCTCTTGAGGAGGCCTATGTCCGGCAGTGACGGCCGTTGAAAGGCTGATGGATGGAATCTCTCAATCGTATCGGCGGTATCGGCCATCTTGATTGGATTTGGATCTCTAATGGTATCAAAAACCTCATTTAATAAGTGGGTATCTAACGCAATAATGCCACTTAAGCTAGGTATAATATCATAATAGTTATAATGAAAACGAATAATGTTCAAAAACACATTTTAAAATCTTGATAAAGCATGCAGCTACAAAATTCGTTTAAAAGGAAGTTCACAGGAAATTCAAGTAACCAACTTGACGTACTTAAACAAAAAGTGTAAGAGGAACTCTGAAAGTTGTAGAGAGCATTTCATTGGAATTTTTGTTTGTAGGAATAGTCTATCGCTCATGAATACTTAAGATGTTTAAACTAAACATTTCTCTTCTTTTCGTGAGGACGCAGGGCGTACTGACGTTTCTGCATACCGATGACGCGGGGGCAAGTATTTAGAGCAGGTGGTATTTCATTTGTCTCCCTACGTAGGAGCAGTAAAATCTTCAATAAAGGACGTGAACCACACGTGCCATCAATACGGAAAATTCCGAGTGTTTTTCTCTGAATTAATGATTTGAAGCCTTAGATTAAGGAAATAAGATTCCTTTTTGAATGGAGTTGCCAAAGTCTTGTGCGGAAAGGGACCGACTTTCCCCCATCGTAAACACAGGGCTCTATTTTGTCAAAGATTATGAACGTTAAGATATCCTTACAGATAATATATTTAAGATATATACCTATACATAGAAATAATATGCACATTGTGTATCACTCGTTATATCAGTCAATTCTCCAATAAGGTATTGTAATATGGGTTGGCGCCGGGAATACGTACTGCTTTAATAAAACTAACTAGAGAGAGCACTATAGCCGTGACTAAATTAATTAAGACAACCATTTCAACACCTTTTAGATTTTCAATATCAAGCGTTCGCTGTACTACGGGTCAGACGACAATTTATCCTAAAAGCCACTCTCCTTACGTCTAGGTGTTTGAAGTTAGCTTTGACTTGACTACCAGGAGCTACTAAAGAAACCTATATTGAGGATTCCTTGTACATGTTCTAACTCTACAGTGACCGCAACACGATGCATATCCCTATATCTGTACCTATGCAGGGAATATTCCCTAAGGTTGTAAACCTCACGATTGTGCAAGGTCTTGGTATTTAAAAAACCTCGACCTCTACACTTTCGTTGAACGTACAACCTCCTATCTATTATTATTATTATCTTTATTAATTTTGTTTCATACATTTTTAAATCTATCTATACTATTATAAAGCTGTAACAGAGCTGTGTCTGTACATTCAAGATATTTGAGAAAAATGGCAATAATAGGCTATATAGGCGTGTCTAAACCTAAAACATTTTTTTTTAGAATTTTTGTCTGTTTGTTTGTTCGCGCATCACGCAATAACTGCTGGACGGATTTTGATGCAACTTTTTTTATTTGATTGACCTTAATTAGAATTAAAAACTGGTATACATTTTATCCCGCGACTATATCGGGAACTTGAGATATAACTGAAATATAGCTTTTGGCTGTGGCGAAGCCGCGGCGCAAAGGCTAGTCTATACTTTTATAAAACTGTAACAGAGCTGTGTCTGTACATTCAAGATATTTGAGAAAAAATGACTGTAATATAGGCGTGTCTAAACACAAAACAATTTTTTTTAGAATGTTTGTCTGTTTATCCATTTGTCTGTTTGTTTGTTTGCGCATCACACAAAAACTACTGAACGGATTTTGATGCAACGCGCAATTTACTTATCGTTTCCGAACATGTACTCGTATTAGTACGCTCACATCATGCATTCACCAGCTTATTGCCCAAGTCAATCATGCGTAAGGAAGTATTTACTTTAAAAAGAATTAGCGAAATTGTTCCAACCGTTCACGCGTGATGCGATGACCAAGGGAAATAGAGATTTATTTTTATATAAGACTAGCCTTTGCCAGCGGCTTCGCCGCAGCCAAAAGCTAGTTTTACGATTATATTTCAGGTTCTTCATATAGTAGCGGGATAAAATGTCTACCAGTTTTTAAGTCAAATCAAGGCCTTTCAAATAAAAAAAAGTTGCACCAAAATCCATCTAGCAGTTCTTTTAAATAAATTCTACAAAATATTCTAGTTTAAATAATTTTCTAGTTTTTCGGTTATATCTCAGGTTCCCGATATAGTAGCGGAATAAAATGTATACCAGTTTTTAAGTCTAATCAAGGCCTTTCAAATAAAAAACGTAGCATTAAAATCTGTTCAGTTGTTTTTGTGTGATGCGCGAACAAACAAACAGACAAACAGATAAACAGACAAACAGACAAAAATTCTAAAAAAAATGTTTTGTGTTTAGACACGCCTATATAGCCTATTACAGACATTTTTTCTCAAATATCTTAAATGTACAGACACAGCTCTGTTACAGCTTTATAATAGTATATAAAAATTAAGAAAATTGTGCGGAACATTAAAAAATTTAAGAAAACTTTATGACAATATTAATTTTTGAATAATATGTTTTTTTGTTATTTATACCAATTCGAATTCAATATTCATAGTTAAGACAGGACAAGGTCTGTCGGATCATCTAGTACACTATAAAAATACACAAGCTCACACGCATAGGTATATAAATAATAAAAAATAAGTGAATATATTGCGAATTTTATGTTTTTAACATTTATTCGTCATTATTAGTTAGTTTGATATATTCATACACAGACGTACTTAATTTTAAAGCAATAATACATATTTTATATCCATTATTCTCTTTTTCAATTGGCATTTCACTATTCACACACAATAATTACACTACTATAAAACACAAACAAAAACAAACACAAACAGTATATAACTAATTTAAAAATATATAAAATAGTGGACCACCGACCTCGGGTGCAGGGACCAAGTCGCCGGTGGTTAGGGCTCCAGAGAAAGCAACCTCCTCACAATACGTGTCGAGGTGTACTGCCTTTTGCACAAAGCCAGCTGTCCAACGAGAGTCTCTTTAGGTGTTGGTCAAGACTCTTGGCGATCAGTCCATTAACCGACGTGACTATCGGAAATATTTCTATTATTAACTAGCCTTTGTTTGCGGCATCGCCGCAACCAAAAGCTAGTTTTTAGGTTGTATCTCAGGTTGACGATATAGTAGAGGGATAAAATGTATACTAGTTGTTAAGTCTAATCCGATCTATCAAATAAAAAAGTTGCATCAAAATCCGTTCAGTAGTTTTTGTGTGATGCGCAAACAAACAAACAGATAAACAGACAAACAGACAAACAATCTAAAAAAAATGTTTTGGGTTCAGACACGTCTATATAGCCTATTACATTCATTTTTTCTCAAATATCTTAAATGTACAGACATAGCTCTGTTACAACTTTATAATAGTATAGATTACAATATTATATCAAAGTTTAACCAGCGTAACTATTAATAGATATAGATCTTTTACTCGTTCACTGAAAATTATAATGTTAGTTTGTTTTTTCATTAGCTAAAAGGCATTTCTAGAATATAATAATCTTTGTTCTCATAAACGGCTCCTAAGCATTTAAAACGGGTCGACTCCACGCGCCGCCTAGCTGACTCCAGCTCACGTTATTTTTTTAAATAGGTATATAAATCTTAATGAAACTGTGAAACCCGACGTAACTTGGATAATTCGTAATGACCTAGGGATGAACTTTATAGGTTCAAATATTTAAAAAAATCTTAGTTTAATCCTGATCTAGTTTTCATAACACACTTACGAGTATGTCTACTAGCTGCGCTCGCGGCTCCATCACGAAAGACCTTATTTTCTTGGGATAATATATATATAAAAGCCTAAAACACTCCTTAAAGTTCTAAATATTGGTAAAAGACTTTTTGAAATCGGATAAGTCTTTGTGGAGATTACCCTCGACATCCAAACTTACAAACATCCTCTTTATTATTCATTCCTCTTTATTACTAGGATTCAATATTATGTGCGCCTTAAAAATCTATATAAAGTCTTTCAAACATCCGAATCAATTGAAACTGAAATATACGAATATTATTGCAGATATCGCTAAACTGTGCAAGCGTTTACAGTAATATTACTGTCTCCAACCTAAATGTAAAAGTTATTAAAAAACATAATTATTTATTTACAAATTATAATAATACTATTATCATTACTTATTTAATTATTATATTAGACTGCCTCGGTGGTGTAGCGGTAGTGTATGCGACTGCTAATCATGAGGTCTCGGGTTCGATCCCCGGGTCGGGCAATGTTATTGAGCTTTTTACTAAAAAGAAAAATTCTCAGTAGCAGCCCGGAGTTAGGAAATGTGCCCGATAGACGTCAATAGGCTCGCCCCCCTATTACGTGGGACTTAAACATAGCTGGCGAGTCGTGGGTGTGTAATACACCTCTGCCTACCCCTTCGGGGAATACAGGCGTGATGCTGTGTTTTTTTTATTACTTATTTAAGGAAAATAGTGCAAATAAATAATAGAAAATAGTACTGTGAAGTCTGGTCCACGCTGGGCTAGCACGATGGGCTATGGCTTAAATCTCTGCCACTCTGAGAGAACCCCTATGCCCATTCTAAGTTCTGAGGAGACAACCCATAAAACCCTTGCTCCAATGGCTTTCACTATGAATGGTCGGTTTATTGGTATAACCTATCTGTATGACAGTACATTAGGTAACATAAAATCAAACAGCAGTACAACAATAGCCATAAAACTGTTTCTCATATAAAAAGCACACACGTACGTTGAAATTCCGCTGATTAGGCTGTGGAGTAATACATACTCCGCTGAAGTAACGTAACATAGTTCCAGTACAATACAGGCGGAGAGACGGCACACGGCGGGTTTATTTAGTGGGCAAGGGCACACTACCCTATTCGTTGCCCTGAACGACAGGGTGTGCGGTTAGGTACAGTTTTTCCTCCCTTAACAAAAAAAAATCAATAACTTCCAAACTTAAAAATAAATAATAATAATAAAATAGCTACTATTTTACAATATTGAGTTATTAAGTTTAAAGATTTATTAAGTTTAAAGTCATTTAGGACTCTTACGGGCTAGTCGTCCTCTGCCACACGCTAATCAACACAATATGTGCTTAATTAGTGAGCTGTTTGATTACAAGGACTGTGAGCGTTTAATCTGCCGGCTCTTCAACGATCATTGATTACCCACCCATAGTATCTACATCAAATTAACCAAATCAGAGTGGTTGGAATAAGTAAACAAGATATTGGCTTTATACTGTAGAAGAATACGAGTATGTTATTCTAAATTGATCCTTGGGATGGCAAATTTTTCTATTCTTCCTTGGATAACACCCAAGCTGGCGAAGCTCTCGGGGTTACTGGTGATCTTAGGGGCAACACTAGCAGGGATGGGAATAACTGAAAATTCAGCTTTGTAGTCTGACTGATTATATAACTTTAATATTATAAATTTATTATATTTTTTTAATAAAATATATTTAGTATCTAACTATGTGGCTTATAGATAATAATTATGTACCTATATTGCATTACAATAATATAAAGGTTTTTTTACTGCCTTGGTGCTAAACAAGCATACGGCACATCTGATGGTAAGAGGTTACCGGTTACCGTTATTAGCATTAGACGCTAGCAACACCACAGGCATCAATACAGCAACACCATATCTAAGACAAGGCTTAGGGATAGAGAGGAAGAATAATAAGGAGAGGATAGGAAGGATAATAAGGAGAGGATAGGAAGGATAATAAAGAGAGGATAGGAAGGATAATAAAGAGAGGATAGGAAGGATAATAAGGAGAGAAGAGGAAGGGTAATAAGGAGAGGATAGGAAGGAGATAATACGGAGAGGATAGGAAGGAGATAATAAGGAAAGGTTAGGAAGGATAATAAGGAGAGAAGAGGAAGGGTAATAAGGAGAGGATAGGAAGGAGATAATACGGAGAGGATAGGAAGGAGATAATAAGCAAAGGTTAGGAAGGATAATAAGGAGAGGATAGGTAGGAGATAATAAGGAGAGGATAGGAAGGAGATAATAAGGAGAGGATAGGAAGGATATAATAAGGAGAGGATAGGAAGAAGATAATAAGGAGAAGATAGGAAGGAGATAATAAGGAGAGGATAGGAAGGATAATAAGGAGAGGATAGGAAGCATAATAAGGAAAGGATAAGAAGAATAATAAGGAGAGTATAGGAAGCATAATAAGGAGAGGGTAGGAAGGATAATAAGGAGAAGATAGGAAGTATAATAAGGAGATGATAGGAAGGATAATAAGGAGAGGGTAGGAAGGATAATAAGGAGAGGATAGGAAGCATAATAAGGAAAGGATAAGAAGAATAATAAGGAGAGTATAGGAAGCATAATAAGGAGAGGGTAGGAAGGATTATAAGGAGAAGATAGGAAGTATAATAAGGAGATGATAGGAAGGATAATAAGGAGAGGGTAGGAAGGATAATAAGGAGAGGATAGGAAGCATAATAAGGAAAGGATAAGAAGAATAATAAGGAGAGTATAGGAAGCATAATAAGGAGAGGGTAGGAAGGATTATAAGGAGAAGATAGGAAGTATAATAAGGAGATGATAGGAAGGATAATAAGGAGAGGGTAGGAAGGATAATAAGGAGAGTATAGGAAGCATAATAAGGAGGGTAGGAAGGAGATAATAAGGAGAGGATAGGAAGGATAAAATAAGGAGAGGATAGGAAGCATAATAAGGAGAGGGTAGGAAGGATTATAAGGAGAAGATAGGAAGTATAATAAGGAGATGATAGGAAGGATAATAAGGAGAGGGTAGGAAGGATTATAAGGAGAAGATAGGAAGTATAATAAGGAGATGATAGGAAGGATAATAAGGAGAGAGTAGGAAGGATTATAAGGAGAAGATAGGAAGTATAATAAGGAGATGATAGGAAGGATAATAAGGAGAGGGTAGGAAGGATTATAAGGAGAAGATAGGAAGTATAATAAGGAGATGATAGGAAGGATAATAAGGAGAGGGTAGGAAGGATAATAAGGAGAGTATAGGAAGCATAATAAGGAGGGTAGGAAGGAGATAATAAGGAGAGGATAGGAAGGATAAAATAAGGAGAGGATAGGAAGAAGATAATAAGGAGAGGATAGGAAGGAGATAATAAGGAGAGGATAGGAAGGATAGTAAGGAGAGTGTAGGAAGCATAATAGGGAGAGGGTAGGAAGGATAATAAGGAGAGTATAGGAAGCATAATAAGGAGAGGGTAGGAAGGATAATAAGGAGAGTATAGGAAGCATAATAAGGAGAGGGTAGGAAGGATAATAAGGAGAGTATAGGAAGCATAATAAGGAGAGGGTAGGAAGGATTATAAGGAGAAGATAGGAAGTATAATAAGGAGATGATAGGAAGGATAATAAGGAGAGGGTAGGAAGGATAATAAGGAGAGTATAGGAAGCATAATAAGGAGGGTAGGAAGGAGATAATAAGGAGAGGATAGGAAGGATAAAATAAGGAGAGGATAGGAAGAAGATAATAAGGAGAGGATAGGAAGGAGATAATAAGGAGAGGATAGGAAGGATAGTAAGGAGAGTGTAGGAAGCATAATAGGGAGAGGGTAGGAAGGATAATAAGGAGAGTATAGGAAGCATAATAAGGAGAGGGTAGGAAGGATAATAAGGAGAGTATAGGAAGCATAATAAGGAGAGGGTAGGAAGGATAATAAGGAGAAGATAGGAAGTATAATTAGGAGATGATAGGAAGGATAATAAGGAGAGGGTAGGAAGGATTATAAGGAGAAGATAGGAAGTATAATAAGGAGATGATAGGAAGGATAATAAGGAGAGGGTAGGAAGGATAATAAGGAGAGTATAGGAAGCATAATAAGGAGAGGGTAGGAAGGATTATAAGGAGAAGATAGGAAGTATAATAAGGAGATGATAGGAAGGATAATAAGGAGAGCGTAGGAAGGATAATAAGGAGAGGATAGGAAGCATAATAAGGAGAGGGTAGGAAGTATAATAAGGAGATGATAGGAAGGATAATAAGGAGAGCGTAGGAAGGATAATAAGGAGAGGATAGGAAGCATAATAAGGAGAGGGTAGGAAGTATAATAAGGAGAGTATAGGAAGCATAATAAGGAGAGGGTAGGAAGGATAATAAGGAGAGGATAGGAAGCATAATAAGGAGAGGGTAGGAAGGATAATAAGGAGAGGATAGGAAGCATAATAAGGAGAGGGTAGGAAGGATAATAAGGAGAGGATAGGAAGCATAATAAGGAGAGGGTAGGAAGGATTATAAGGAGAAGATAGGAAGTATAATAAGGAGATGATAGGAAGGATAATAAGGAGAGCGTAGGAAGGATAATAAGGAGAGGATAGGAAGCATAATAAGGAGAGGGTAGGAAGTATAATAAGGAGAGTATAGGAAGCATAATAAGGAGAGGGTAGGAAGGATAATAAGGAGAGGGTAGGAAGCATAATAAGGAGAGGGTAGGAAGTATAATAAGGAGAGTATAGGAAGCATAATAAGGAGAGGGTAGGAAGGATAATAAGGAGAGGATAGGAAGCATAATAAGGAGAGGGTAGGAAGTATAATAAGGAGAGTATAGGAAGCATAATAAGGAGAGGGTAGGAAGGATAATAAGGAGATGATAGGAAGGATAATAAGGAGAGGATAGGAAGGATAATAAGGAGAGGATAGGAAGGATAATATGATAAGAAAGAAGATATATTGGCGGGCCACCGGAACTATGTTACATTCCTTCAGTGGAATCACCTAAAAAGCATAAGAACAAATAAATCTTAATTATAACGAAAACTTATCAAATAAAACCCATTTGTTAGTAATCATGATGTTTTTGTTCGCCAATATTTATTTAGTTAATAGTTTAAATATAAATTGCCTTGAAAGTTTTCATACTACGACCGGAGATGAAACTCGATAGGTACCCCTGCCTATAAATTATTCCATCCATCCATCCATCATCCTTTCGACGTCCACTGCTGGACATAGGCCACCCCAAGGAATTGGGGGATAAATTATTAATTTTGTAAAAATTATTGTAAGCTCATGCAAACTGCAAACAAAGTAACGTTCTTTCTGTATGTCAATTTCGTATTACTGAGGGTCATGACCTCTCATCAATATTCTTACCGACACTAGGGTCACAGTAAATACTTATATATTTACTGTGCTAGGGTTCTCTATCTTGTCCAACCTTTGCGGCATGAATGCTTTGTGGAGATACCTAAGTATAGATCGTGGTGCTGATTTGGTCAGTTCAGCATAGGACTACGACTCCCATAAAACGTAGATAAGCCTTACTCCTATACATAAATTATTATAAAAGCAATTATTTAACTTATACTAAATCACATATGAATCCATCTCATACCAATGAAATTATGATGAAAGGAACCATAAGCTAAACACAAAACCATTGATTAAACAGATGTCAGAGTGGACTAGATACCGACCTCTTCCTACACAGGACAAGCCCTTAAGTAATCCATAAATGGTTATTCTAAGTCTGGGTGTCTCTCTCAATACAAGGATTATTCTTCCTTAAGCGCCTTATTCACCATCCATCCACGCTGTACGTTCGCTTAAAGCCGTGGTGGTGCTAGACGTAGCCTAAGCACCATCGTGCGCGCATCCAGCGTGCTAGATGTAATCGAATAAACAAACTGAGCGCACGTACTATTAGGTACAATATTTACATGTTACATATTTAAAATGCCACAATTTTATAGTATATTTTTAGCTTTTTTGTTACAAAACAATATTTATTTTATAAATTTTACTATATTTATTTTATAAATTTTACTATGGCCGTGTGGGGCCGGCTTTAGAATTGTCCCACCCCTCTCTACCCACGGGAGTCGTAAGAGCCGACTGAGAGAATACCGGGGGAATGGGCAGCAGCACTCCCTCGAGTATTAACAACATCCACTGCGATCGCCAACCCGCCTGCCAAGCGTGACGATTACGGCATTATCCCCCATGACAGGACCTCTCGTTGTGGCGTTCTTCTGGGGAGGCCTATGTCTAACAGTGGACTTTGAAAGGCTGATGGATGGATGGATGGCAATTTTACTATTTCCAATAATCATATCACAGTTTAATCATCCAACCAATAATGGCAAACTCGATATAATTGCGTTGTTTCATTAGTTCGTCATATATCAACTCCATGACATCGGTATGTGACATTGCTACCTATCTAATTTACAAAAGCGCAAAATTTTACCGAATCGGTAGGAGTAACTAATTTAAAATTTTGTTGCAAGATTTGACCTGAATATACTAACAGAGCAAACCGAAAAACGTTTTTAAAAATAAAGGAATGTAGAGGAGAGGTCCTGAAAGAACTAAATCATGACTATATCCAAGAGAACATGAATAAATAGCACTGAAAAACAATGTAAACATGAATATTAATAAATAACTTAAAACAAATAATGTAAGAAAACAGGCGCGACTTCAGTATCTAAATTAGCAAGTTAAATCGATCCGACCTTTGGTTGTCCCGCAATAAACGAATTTAGTTAGATTTATATTGTGGCACAGTTGCAATGACGTGAACTTAATAATAAATAATAATAATAAACACTATAAACTGCACATTCCAAAAGGAGGAGAGGCAAGTCTACCGTAAATGGGAACGACCTGATATATACCTGAATGACGGGCATCTTCCAGATGTTTATGCCACTACTGCTTTCTGGCAAAACATTTGGTCGAAGCCTGTTATTCATGAAGAGGATGACTGGATGAGGGATGTTGAACGATCATGTGAACATATTCCTGACATGGAACAAATAACTATAACAAAAAATGACGTAACCAGTGCAGTCCGTTCGTTAGCCAACTGGAAAACAGCAGGGCCGGACGGACTGCACAATTTTTGGCTCAAGTGGTTACGCAGCTCACATGCTCGTTTGGCATCTCAATTTCAATTATCTTTAATATCGGGTTCGTTACCACAATTTTTAACAATCGGTACGACCTACGTTATCTATAAATCTGATAGTTCCACGGACCCTAAAAATTATAGACCAATAACATGCTTGCCAACCCTATATAAGCTCCTCACATCCATTTTGACACCAAAAATCTCTTCACATATTGTAAAAAATTCTATTTTGGCCACATCTCAAAATGGATGTAGGAGTCATTAGCCAACAAGAGCTGGCGACAGCCTGGATAGACTACAAGAAAGCTTACGACTCTGTTCCACATACATGGCTCTTGAGGGTGCTAGAGTTGTATAAAATAGATACAACTGTACGTACCTTCTTGAAGACGTGTATGAGGCAATGGAGAACGATGCTTTGCTACCCAGGTGGTCGCTGGCTTCAGGTTGACGGTGGACACATCAAAATAGAGCGGGGTATATTCCAGGGAGACAGCCTGAGTCCATTGCGGTTTTGCCTGGCCCTGAATCCTCTTAGTACTCTACTGGAGAATTCAGATATCGGTTGCGGAGAGAGAGTTGGAGCATATCTCACCTCTTATACATGGATGATTTAAAGTTGTTTGCCCACACCAGACCTCAACTGATGGCATTACTAAAGGTAACTAAAACCTTTAGTAAATCTATCAGCATGGAGTTTGGTGTGGATAAATGTGCTGTCTTACATGTAAAGCGAGGTAGCGTTGTGAAATCTGAAGGAATGCAACTTTCAGATTTCACACATCTCCGTGCTCTGTCTGCTACCGAGACATACAAATATTTGACTACATACCGAATGCACCACCCGCGATCATCGGTTATGAGGTTGTATATTCCGCGGAAATGTGGAGGTCGGGGTTTGCTTAACATCAAGACCTTTCATAACCGCGAGGTATACAACCTTAGAGAATATTTTCTCAGCACTGACACGGGTGTGCATCGTGATGTGGTCAGAGTGGACCAGGGACTAACCCCGCTCGGTTTGGCAAAAGAGAACTGGCACAAACCTATGGTACTTAGCACTGAGGACCGTCGATAGGTATGGAGGAGCAAGGAGCTGCATGGACGTTTTTATCGGGCCTTACATGGGCCCGATGTAGACTTTGCAGCATCTGTCTCTTGGCTACAATTCAGTAATCTCTTCGGAGAAACTGAAGGTTTTGTTTTTGCAATAATGGACGAAGTTGTGATGACGAATAATTACCGGAAATATATCCTGAAAGATGGTACAGTCGACATCTGTCGGGCATGCCACCGACCCGGAGATACACTCAGGCATATTGTTTCTGGTTGTACTCGTCTTGCCAACGGCGATTACTTGCACAAACATAACCAGGTAGCCAGAATTATCCACCAGCAACTTGCTCTGCAGTATAATCTGGTGGAAATGGAAGTGCCATACTATAGATATGTGCCCGACCAAGTTCTCGAAAATGACCATGTCACGTTGTACTGGGATCGGTCTATCATTACTGACAGGACTATTGTTGCTAACAAACCTGATATAGTGGTGATAGACCGATCAGAGCGCCGTGCATTAATTGTCGATGTCACTGTTCCGCATGACGAGTATCTCGTGAAAGCTGAAAAAGAAAAACAAATAAAATATTTGGATTTAGCTCACGAGGTTACCGACATGTGGAATGTTGACTCGACAAATATTGTTCCGATAGTCATATCGGTTAATGGTCTGATCGCCAAGAGTCTCGACCAACACTTAAAGAGGCTCTCGTTGGGCGGCTGGATTAAGGGCTTGATGCAAAAGGCGGTACTCCTCGACACGACACGTATTGTGAGGAGGTTTCTTTCTCTGGAGCCCTAACCACCGGCAGCTTGGTCCCTGCACCCAATGTCGGCGTTCCACTATTTTATATATTTTTAAATTCATAATATTTTGTTGTGAATGTTTTTTGTAATAGTGTATTTGAGTGTGTGTTTGTTTTCTTTTATAATCTGTTTAAAAGTATATAAAATATGATATTAGAAAAGTAATAAAGAGAATAATAATAATAAATATTCACGGACACATTCATTACACACAGACATTTTCACACAACGTCCTCTGGTCCCAAACTAAGCTTATCGCTTGTGCTATGGGTACCAGATTATGGATATAATACATATACTATTTTTTTTTTAAATAGTATTTACAAAATGTATTTACTAAATACATACATATAATAGATAGAAAACACCCAGATGCAGTACAATGACTGTGTGTTCATCACACAAATAATTGTCCTGAGTGGGAATCGAACCTACAACCTCGTGCACGGAAGTCGCTTACACTCCGACTACGCCCCGAGGCCCGTCAAATAACCCGTTAATGAAATTTAAAAGAATCTTGTGATTAACACAAATCTTAATTTTAACTTAACTTAATCTTATATTGTACAAAAGAAAGTTAAACAAGTTCTCAAGCTCGTTCACAATTCAAATTCTCAACAACATTATAAATCAACACAAAAAATCAACAACATTGTATTTCTATTGTAGGGATCAATCAAAAAATGTACAATCGTCCCTGTTGAAATCTAAAATAATGTTATATTACAAATTAAATTGCTTAGTTCATAAACTACGTAACCGATTAGAATTTAATATACATACTTGTTTTTTAATCGATTTCGCAGTTATGACAAACATAATTTGCTTCTTGTGATGAACACCACTAGGACTGAACTACCAAAGCAGACAGCCGCCATGTTTGAATTTGAAAAGTAAATCTAACCAACAGTGCTCCAACTCCATCCAATCATTTACAAAGGGAGCCCCAAAACGACAAAATTTAAAAACAAACTGAAAACCTGTAAAAACCCGCAAATAACATTACAATAAAATCTAGCGACACTTCCATCTAAAATGGGAACAAACAATAACTTTAACTGGTAAATTAACACACTTTTACCTGAAAATAACAACATTTTCTCTCTTCAGCTTTAACAAAATATTGTTTTTAGAACAAAGAAAATAACTGTTAAATTTTATTTACATCGGAAAATACTGTGTAATAAAAGATAACAATCATTCAATATGCAGTTTGATCGAAGGAACGTCTAATAGCCTTCAGATTTACCGGATATAATGTTTCTTGATACTTTGAATTGTCTTGTTTAGTGAATGTATGATGATGAATTCTTAACAAGTTTTTGTTTTATAAATAAATCTACTAGTGAAACGCCTCCGCTTCGCTCGGGTGCAGTAACATAGGATATTAGGGCTTTTAAAGATCTACAACTCTCTAGTATGTACATTATTTTGATGATGTCCGTGATAAGTAATTCATGTCTTCTCTTCACGAGACTTTCATCCATCCATCCATCAGAATTTCATCGTCCACTGCTGGACATAGGCCGGGGAGACTTTACAAATATAGAATTTCAAGGACAATGTACCTACACACAGACTCAGAACAACCATTATTTTGTGGATCACTCAAATAGTTGTCCTATGTAGGAATCGAGCCTATTACACTCGGACGGAAGGTCGGTATCTAAAGTGTTTCGCCATCGGTGTATAATTGTTTGTGCGATCCACAAGTTGTTTTTCGAGTCACGTGACGACATGCAAGGCCAAGCGAGTGTTTCAGTAGTGTATATGGACACTACAATTCAAGTAGTAGATATATAATTAGTCTGAAGTAATGTCACACAGTTCCAGTGCTCTGCCAATACAGCCGGAGAGATACAAAGAAAAATGCGTATAACCAGAAAGAGATATAGCACACGGAGGGTTTATTTAGTAGAAGAGACACACTACCCTGTTCGTTGCCTCGAACGACAGGGTGTGTGGTGGTACATTTTTTCTCGCCTTAACAAAATATAGGTAAATACTTACAACAATAGTTAAGGTGTTATGTAATGTAATAACAATAGTGTGTCCTTAGTTTGGATTTGTATTGAACAATTTCAGTTCTTTTTATTGCTAAAGATGGCAGACGAACGACGGCCCACCCTTTCTTTTTTCTTTTTTTTATTGCATGTAGTGGCAGACGAACCGCGGCCCATCTGATGGTATCCGTGGCTAATGGACTCAACTATACCGCGAGTATTGTCAAGCCGCTGCGCACCATTTCATTTTTCAGATATGAAATGACAGAATAAACAGCTATCTTCTGCTACAGCCAAAACACACTGACATGCTTCATAACTGGTCGCACAGGAGACGGTGGTACCGACCCGTTTGGGGCCTTGATGAATAAAGATAGTCTAGGTCGGCCAAGACCCCAGATAATAGTTGTAGTATCTAGATTTGTCTATTTATAAAGTAATGCAGTAATCCATGACTTTAGCCGTAGGACTAGTATCTATTCTGTGGCTTTAGTTAATATATAGATATATAGTATGATGGCTGTTTTATTTATATGTAAACGCTTCACACAAAGTAGCCACCTACCCCCTAAGTGTAATAGTTTAATGGTAATGCTAACAAGACCGACAGTAGGCATTTTATACAGTTGTTACCGCTGATAGATCTAATATTATAGATAACTAAATTTATGAATCTAAATGAATTGAAACTATATTATGTAGAGGCACTATTAGTCCAGGAGCCGCTGCCTATTTTTTTTGGTGATTAATAACAGGCTGAATATTTGTGAGTAGGTTCCGTTCGATGAAATTTTTTTCAGTGAATAATCTTGTAAGATGTAGCTATTAAGTGTCCGTGAATTCGACAACTTCCAAGCGTGGGACAGAGAAAACGTACCTTTAAATTTGTAGGACTATATGGCCATTTAATTATACAAATATTTACAAAGCTGCATGCAAAAAATCAGATCGTTAATAATTTGAATGACTTCTTTATTTATATTTGTCTCTCTATATTTGTATAAGAGCACGGTCCTGTCAAACTACCCATTTTGTAGGACAATATTGTTATTCCGAGTTTATTATCCAATTATTTCAATATTTAAACTTTCTGTTGGTCAGACAATTTCGACAACCCACCAAATCGAAATGTTTTATACCTGCGCTCTTTATTAGCTACCTCTATCGAGATTTTTCACAGACAAAACCTTGGGCGTCTCGTCGAACAGAACTTACAAAGATTGAACTTGTTATTAATCACTTAAAAAAATAGGCGGCGGCTCCTGTACTATATATATTTAATTTACAAGTTGAATTTGACATCATTTCCCGTCATTGCTCTTTTTCTCTTTTGTTTAGTATATGAAAATTAATGACCTGGTTACTAAGGTCTTTCTTATGGCAAATAATTTTTTTTTCATTTTAGAACATAATGATTTGGCAACTAAGATATTAGGGTTAAGCAATGCTATGTTCTAATAGCATACTAGTATAGAAATGTATTCTTATTTCTTTTTCTAATGTAAATGTGAATGGAATGTCAAGTCCAGGACAGGACATTGCTAAAATAAATCAGCGTTATGGTGGCATTACGACATCGCAACTCAAGCTGAGCAATGTACCTTTCTTCTGCCACACTTAAGACGCAAACAATGGTTGTGATATTCTTTATTGTTATTTATTATTATTAGTTTTTTTAAGTTTTTATTTCTTCTTTTATTATATTTTATTCTTGTTACTTGCGTCTTTTACGTGGTGTGAAATAAATCTATTCTTCTCTTTACGTTCCTCCAAGAGGGTTGCAATTCTAGATTCCATAGACTAGCGTATCATTGCGCTTACAGCAAGCGTATAGGTTGGGTAGTCCCGTAGTTAAATCAGAAAATGCAACAGTTTGATAGATAAACAGTCGTATCGGGAGACATTAGACACAATGGCATGTTAGTAAAATTCCTGATTATGTGGGGTAATTCCTACTAAACATTGCCAGCGGCTCCGCTGCAGCCAGGTTATATCTCAGGTTGATACCTAAAGTAGCAGAATAAACTGTATACCAGTTTTTCAGTCTAATCAAGCTATCAAATAAAAAAAGTTGTATCTAAGTCCGTTCAGTACCTTTTGCGTGATGCGCGAACGAACAAACAGACAAAACATTTCAAAAAAATGTATTTTGTTTAGACTAGTCTAACTATTACAGTTATTTTTTGTCAAATATCTTAAATGTACAGACATAGCTCCGTTACAGCTTTATCTATAGGTACTATTATAACGCTGTGACAGAGATAATATGTCTGTACATTTAAGATATTTGAGAAAAAAATACTGTATTAGTATAGGCTATAATAAGGCGTGTCTGAACACAAAACAGTATTTTTTAAATTTTTTGTCTGTGTTTTTATCTGTTTTTGGCTGCGGCGGAGCTGCGGGCAAAGGCTAGCAATAGTATACAGCCTCATAAAAAAACATTGATCAGGAAGGCATAGACACTAAGTATTTATTTATACATCACCATTTATTTTCTGATATAAAAATGTATTGACGTGCCTTTGCCAACTCAAAAACAGTTGAACTGTTTTTCATAGAAAGATTTGTGTGTATTTAAGTAGGTCAATGTATGTATATATTCAAAAAGTGAATCGGTAGATAACGCTGCGATCGTCTATCTCTATACATATTCATTCATACATTTGATTGAAGCATACATATAATTTTTTTTCGATTCTATTTATTATTTTATGATTTGTCGCATTCCAGACGAGGCGTAAATTTTTTTAGCTATAGGTATATGCTACAAAATTTCCCAATACCACACTTGCCGAAAATTCTCACATAGAAAATAATAATAGCAGGCTGGTGAGCATTCGGGCAGAACTAATGCTGCGTTCAGCTATTTATAAATTGAGTTTCAGTTGGCTTTCATTATATCTACGAGCACTATTTGAGTTGGTGACATATAGAACACAGTACAGCCTATTTATAGAAGTAAGTTACATATTCTTAATTCTATTCGACAACGGTAGTTCACACGGTAATCAGTGCGTAAATGTGCGCTAGTACAAATTGCCTTATATTAAATCGTCGATAGTCTAATTTCACAAGATACATTTCACAGATTGCCAACATCGGTACGACCCCTGCAATCGGAAAGTGATCGCAAAGCTTTTGCACCCGCGTCAAGGGGCGTCTGCACGCGTCGGTCACGTGTGGCGATTTAACTAAAAACTATCGTCCCTCACTTTAAATACTAGAGACAGTAATCTCTCTTGTTTTGATGTAAATAGCACCTGTTTCATGTAGTTTAACATACGATATGCATCAGCACTGTATATACTGTCCTACTGGTAAGAACTCCTCAATTGATTACCCTTGGGGTTAACGCTCGAGAAATTCAATACACTCTCTTCTCACTTAAAGCAACACTCTCTTCTCACAATCTTGTATACATAGTCTACCTTCCACCATACTACATCAAAAGAAGCACGGACCAGCATGATTTTTCAAGATTTTCCTTTCAAGCACTTACTTATCATCACGCCATCTCTCTTGCGGGGTAGGCAGAGACAATAGAGTGTCAAACAGCTCTATTCTTGTATACATCTCTCGCTTCCTTAACATTCATAGTTATATAATTCTCTTCATACACGCTACACCTTTCTTCAATACATGACCGATTTGGTCTAGGTAGGTGAGTCTCAGTCTCCCCCTGTACCTACATCCTTCCACTTTCGCAACACAGAAGTGCTCGTAAGGTTCTTTTTTTGAATTTTGGAATGATTCATTCATTCATTCATCAGCCTTTAAACGTCCACTGCCGGACATAGGCCTCCCCAAGAGAACGCCACAACGAGCGGTCCCGCCATGGGGATAATGCCGTAATCGCCACGCTTGGCAGGCGGGTTGGCGATCGCAGTGGAAGTTGTTAATACTCGAGGGAGTGCTGCTGACCACTCCCCCGGTATTCCCCCAGTCGCCTCTTACGACTCCCGTGGGTAGATAGGGGTGGGACAATTCTATAGCCGGCTCCACACGGTAAATGATTACACTCTACTAAAATATTTTTAACCCTAAAATGTATATTTTGTAAGGAAGGTAGTAGGTACTTCAAGGGCCCAGCAAAAATATAGTATTAATTAGTTGATACTTCTAGAGATGTACTACGCTACAGAAGCCAAATAGATTCTTATACTTGATTATATTGCACTTGGCGCATAGAAAACACATTTGTAAAATAATATAAGTAGGTACCTAAATACCTATAGACAGTAATGCAATTCAAAGAAAGAAAATTAATTTGCACCCGTAAAAATGATTAGCTACATATTTAATTACACAAGTGACATGACTCACGCTAATTGTTGTTAGTAAAATAACGTAAACAGTATTTTGTCACAATCTTATAACCGGTAAGTTACATCACAGTATTTCAAAGTTTAATACACCACATTAACTATTTTTTAACAAAATCATTAATTAACAACCTATTTCTCATTTCTTTTTATACGTACTTATTTTTCCAAATTAGAGAAAACATAAGCTTCAAAATTACAAAGATTACCTTTGATACAATATTATGGGAAATATTTCAGTATAAAAACAAAAATAAGATAAATAACTATAGCTTTTTTTATATATAAGTATCCAACTTCTAGAATAAATTAAATAAAGATTAACTTAAATTGTGTTCACATATTTCATATACATAATATACTCAGTACATAGATACTAGTATAATACACATTATAAATAAACAAAATCCTGATACAGACATCATAAAATCCGCCTTTTGTCTCTAGCTTCCAGCTGTGATCTTTTTTAATTTCGTCGCGTAGTGGCGCCGTCTGACCTCATGCTGGGTAAACACCCTCTGAATCGCGAACGCTAAGATTACCAGTGCACAGGCGTGACGGACTTGAGGGGCAGCGTTCATTAAACCAGTGACGGACTAATCCTAGTTTTCTGACTACAATTAATCAAACATCTTCGATTTATGAGCTATACGAGTATATTACATAGCATCACGCCTGTATTCCCCGAAGGGGTAGGCAGAGGTGTATTACACACCCACGACTCGCCAGCTATGTTTAAGTCCCACGTAATAGGGGGCGAGCCTATTGACGTCTACGTCTACGCATTTCCAAATACTCCGGGCTGCTACTGAGAAATTTTCTTTTTAGGAAAAAGCTCAATAACGTTGCCCGACCCGAGGATCGAACCCGAGACCTCATGATAAGCAGTCGCATACACTACCGCTACACCACCGAGGCAGTTATATTAGTTATTAGACATATTATGCTAACTTTATTACGTACTATCCGCGGCTACGACGCAGCTGAAAGCTAGGTTTTAGCTTATATCTCAGGTTCCCGATATAGTAGCGGGATAAAATGTATACCAGTTTTTAAGTCTAATCAAGAGCTCTCAAATAAAAAAAAAGTTGCATCAAAATCCGTTCAGTAGTTTTTGCGTGATGCGCGAACTAACAAACAGACAAAAAATCTAAAAATAATTGTTTTGTGTTTAGACACGCCTATTACAGACATTTTTTCTTAAATATGTTAAATGTACAGACACAGCTCTGTTACGGCTTTATAATAGTTCAGGTTTAGATGAAAGGCGTGTATAATAATAAAAAAATGCATCCGTAAAAATTATCACAGCATCACTTGAGATTGGAGTGTATTCGGACGGCAAACCCGCTGCGCTCTTCAATGAATTGACCAGTTGGTCTGATTGGAAGTTTGTGAAAAGGGAGTTCTCTCGCCGATATGACATTTTCACACACATAAAAGAAAAGAGTAATGTTTTATAACATTGATTAAAACTTATCAATGTTTTGAATCCGTGTGATGCCCTCTCTTAATAAGTACTAATCCGACAAAACAGTCTACTTTGATGTTAACCAAGAGGAAACCGCGAAGACTGCCAAGATATAGGACTGAAACAAGTCAGATTCCAGTCTTACATTTAGACTATAGACTGGCAAATTTATTTTCGTATTTTGTCCGTTAACTATGGCTTTTCGTTGCATGGACCGAAAACATCGTGAGAAAATCTGCATGAATCAGCATTTTTTTCGGTGGTCGGGTGAAATCTGTCAACTCGTATTTGTGGCCCGCATGGTGGACTATGACCAATATTCTTCTCATTCAAAGGGGAAACCAGTACCCCTTAGAAAAAAATCATGGAAAATTAAAAAATGCTTTAAGACTGATGCCAGTATACATTATACAATACATCTGTACTGTTTATTATTGTTCCGAGGCTTTCAAGACCAAGCGAAACCACACAAACTAATAAAATGTATACTATCACTTATTTCATTATGTTTTTCAGTGCTCTCGTGCAGAGAAGTGTAATATCAAATAGAGAGAGCTACATTTCAACCATTAACTCGTGTTACGTGGCTCTAAAGGAATAGAAGTGCTCATAGCGCACGGTTACTCCAGCAACCGAGAGATAATCGAACGGTGGGCGTCGACTCTAGCAGTAATAACAACGAGGCCCCTAAATAAGCAAAATTAACTTATTTTATATAGATATATTTAGTGAACCGCACTGATTTAGAATTAGTTTCAAATTTTTATGAATGTTAAAGTTAGATATATAATCATGCACTTTTAAGTTTCGATTGCGATGCTATTCGATACTCTTGTCTTTGTAGCTACACTAATTATTTATTATAATAGTAGTAGATAGTTGAACAGATTTAGAACTCTTTTTAAGGCATTAAGACTGTGTTTAAGATTCAATAGCTTTTAACGGTATAATGTAAATGACATCTAATAGAATACTGAATTGGATTTACTCACTGGACTACTTACTCGACTGGAATAATGTGAAACGGACATAAAATTCTAAACGGACACAAATATATTCCCTGGTGACTGATATCTCTTGTAAATTTATTCAGACACAAGAGCATTCAAGATAGACCTGAGGAATACCTACCCGTAAATGGGCCCTATGTTTCAACAAAACAATTTTTTTTTTTGCTAAAGGGTTAAAAATTCTTAATTTTGATTATTCGGCAGGTTGGATTAACCATATAATATGTATGTATATGTACATATATATATGGTTAATCCAACTTGCCGGTTCGATCCAGCTCGTCGGTTAATCCAAATAAATAAATATTTTGATTTAATTGTTTTTTTTGTTTTCTGATGGTCACGTAAACATTAATAAATATATTATGTACACATAAACATAGCATCACGCCTGTATTCGCCGAAGGGGTTGGCAGAGGTGTATTACACACCCACGACTCGCCAGCCATGTTTAAGTCCCACGTAATAGGGGGCGAGCCTCTTGACGTATACCGGGCGCATTTCGAAACTCCGGGCTGCTACTGAGAATTTTTCTTTTTAGGAAAAAGCTCAATAACATTGCCCGACCCGGGGATTGAACCCGAGACCTCATTATTAGCAGTCGCATACACTACCGCTGCACCACCGAGGCAGTTACATTATATATGTGTGATTATTTTAAACAAAAACATAAATTGTCAGTTCCTTTAGTACGACGTAATATCGCCGGTCCCTTGGCCGTCGTTATAAGCGGATTCTACTGTATATACAATCCATCCATCCATCCATCAGCCTTCATCGTCCACTGCTGGACATAGACCTCAACCAAACCAAGAGAACGCCACAGCGAATAATACACACTGTATATACAAAAAACAACATATTTCGTAACACGTAATACATGTATATTCGCTGTATTCTTGGCCCCACTCTATGTTATCGAAGACTTAATATATATCTGTAGAAGAACAACTATACCACAATATTAATATATCTTACATCTATTGATTCTATAATTATAATAAACTGCTTCTGTGTATGTCAACAAAACCGGGCTATTAGGGCAAATTAGCCTGGCTCTAACAAATGTGAAAAGCTACAACTGGCAGTTAAAAGAAAGGAGTGAAAATAATTATACACCTTAAGACAAAATGTAAACAATAAAAATGTTACTCAAAGAGACCAGCTTCACTCGTGTATTAAGCCACGAATAAATCAATATAAAAATAACAAAACAATAAGGAACTTAACAAAAGAAACAAGAAAATATCTTGAAATAACCGAAAATATTTAGAAATTTTGTCCTTATGGTGACGGGCTAAGAATACAAGTGTCACCACCCCATTCTTTCCCACGGTTGTCGCATGTATGAGGCGACTAAGGGAAGTAATCAATTATCATCCATTGCATGACTGGTGATACTGCTGGGTACCAAGTGCGAGTACTCATTTGGTATCGGGCCCGAGAGGGTTAGTACCACCATCTCCCGTGTGACCGGCTATGAAGCACATCGTTGCGTTTTGGCTGTAGCAGGAGATAGGCGTTTATTCTTTCATTTCATATATGTGAAATGAAATGGTGAGCAGCGGCTTGACAATACTCTCGGTATAGTCGAGTCTATGAGCGACGGTTACCATTTACCATCAGATAGGCCGTGGCTCGCCCACCACTACATGCAATAAAAAAAAATAGAACTCTGTATTAATAGTAAAAATGGCGGATATAACCTGACCAATCGATCGAAACGTAACTTTTCAAAGTAAAATGTTTGCATTATCTGTAATCTATAATTTGATTGTATTAAAATGCAATCCAATTTTGAGAATTTTATCTTTTTTAGGTTTGCAAGCCAAATAAATTTAAAATTTTATACAAATATAGAAACTCAAAGACATTGCGACATTCAAATGCGAATTAATTTGAAAAGATTAGAATAGCACGATTAAATATAATTTACAGTGTTATTTTATTAATGTGTTTTATAGGTATATTGAAGTAAATACTTCTTTAGCCGCGACTTGAAAGCTGATCTTTTTTTCGGACGGAAGTAACAGTTTTAAACGGAAGTGAAATTCAGTAAAATAACGTATATATAGTTACTTTACGAGAGTAGCCTTACTATAATGTGAGCATATGTGTTATTTACACATTAATTCATCATTTTTAGTAATACTATAATTACATGTTATAATAATAATAATTGAATTAATTAAGTTTATTTAATCGTTGCCTGCTTCTGAGGCTAGGCCTCAGACTAAATACGTCCTAGACAGAGCGAAGAAAATTCTTTGACATGTATGAGCGAGAACGTAAGATACAATTTACTGGTGCAAAAAACAGACAAAGTCTTAGATTTTTATCTTTGTCGCCGTGGCCAGTTTTTGGTATTGTCACGATGTTAAAATGCTTTGTCTGTCACGATTCAACTGACATAATCGAACATTAGTATAAAAAATCGGGTTTTAATTAAAATTTAATGTTAATTTGTGTTAATGAGTGTTTTGAGAAAAAGACTACTTGATAATAGTGCTTGTAAAATAGTGTACTATGCTACCAAAGCTACAGCGAGAGAGAAAATACAGGTATAACATTTCATTCATATGTAGTCGAAAATGAAAATGTTAATAATTGAATGCTATAAAGTGATATAAAATGGGCTTTTTTACTCAAAATTAATAATTGCTACTAAGATACACTCGAAAAACACGTTTTCTAGCTAACTTTCTATTACTGAGAATTGTTTCGGTGTTGCAAATTTAATTTGCCCAGTTTTCACTTTACTAAAATCTATATGTAATTTATGAGATGATGATAAATATTTACTATTTTAGGTTTCCCTCTAATTTAGATGCGAGATCGAAATGGGTGTCTGCTACGGGAAAACGAGGCAACCCACGAAATACCCAAAATATGTTCCACGACATTTTGTTGATGTTTCGTTATACATAATAAGAAAATAGTAACATTGGGAGCATAATCATTGCCAGTGAATATGTTCATGTAAATATAGCTTTTAAAGTCTTTGTAATTTCAAAAAACATAGCATCACGCCCGCATTCCCCGAAGGGGTAGGCAGAGGTGTATTACACACCCACAACTCGCCAGCTATGTATACCGGGCACATTTACAAACTCCGGGCTGCTACTGAGAATTTTTTTTTATTTTTTTTTTAAATCTCAATAACACTGCCCGACCCGTGGATCGAACCCAAGACCTCATGATTAGCAGTCGCTTACACTACCACTGCAACACAGAGGCAGTTTAAATTTCATCTTTGTAAGTAAATCTCAATTCAAGATTATGACTACCGCTGTAGTCATAATCTAGAATTCAGAGAAACTGATTTGCTCTAAGTTCTGATTCAATTAGTTAAATCAGCGCTAGAAGAAAGATAATTATTTTCTTATTCGACCCAGAAAAGAAAGAAAATATAACTTAATTATATTCTTGTATACTATTATTTTATTAAATATAACTTATTATTATTTACCAGATGAGATATCGAACAGAACGGCAATTTATGGAGCAGCAATACTTACCTTGCATCAAGGCTCAAAGTCTTGGTATTTCCCTACGTGATCGAATTCTTATTACGGAGATCCGTAGAACGTGAATATCCGACATAGCCTGCCAGGTTTGCATGCTGAAGTGGCAATGGGCAGGCCATATCGCTCGACGAGCTGAAAACCGTTGGGGAAAAAGGTTTTCGAGTTGCGACCACGTATCGGACAGCGCAGCGTAATATGGCCTCCCACCAGATGGACCAAATATATGGTTGAAGCTGCAGGGAGCCGTTGGATGCGGTCAGCACAAGCCCGCTAGTTCTGGTGCTCTCTTGGGGAGGCCAATGTCCAGCAGTGGACGTTTAAATACTGATGGTTGGATGAATAGAAGGGGTGGTAGATTTACTTCTATATAATTATTTTGATAAACGCTGTGATTTTCAATTAAATATTTGTTACGAAGAGTTTCTTATTTACGATCAAGTTACAGACCTCATTCTAACTATCATTTATTTTGCCCAAATATGGTTAAATATTTGTCAACCTGGCAACATAATAAAAAAATATTGCTGTTTCAAGTGCGGCCATGCCGTGGCTCCATCTAGTTAGTCTGAGGGCCTAGCCCCTCAGAAGCAGGCAACGACACACGGTTGACAGGGGCTAAATGGTATTTGACGTTTACAGACTAATAATAAGAGATATAACGTCATCATGATAGATATGACAGGTTCACGTTCCATCATTTTGTGATTTTGTTGTGTTTTTATCTCTCACTGAACAATCGCCTTCTTATCAATGATATCTAATATATATAATTCCAGTGTCACGATGTTTGACCGGCACGAACTCCGAAACAACTGAACCGATTTTAACTTTTTTTGTTTTAAAATGTGTGTTTTATTCCAACTTAAGAGATAGGATACTTTACATCTCAATTTGTAGTTGCAATATTTATTAATGAAAAAATATATGGCGGTACGAAGTTCGCCGTGTCAGCTAGTTGTATATAAAAAAGAGGTATCATTGCTTCTTATCTTATCTTATCTTATTGTGGCAGTGTGAGCACAATTTCGCCAATATCGAGTAAAATCGCCTTCGTTTGATGATATCTATATGCGACATTGGCAAAGTTAAGTCCATAAGTCTAACAACGCCATTAAACCAAGAAATCGAATTGTTCTTGTGTAGTGGCATTCGCGTAAAGGTTACACCCACTCATTTAATTTTAATTAAGTCATTGGTAATAGGTATGATCCTACTAGTATTATAAGAATTCAAAGTGCGAAATCCTATTTCTTTTTTTGTTTATTTTTTATAATATTAATATGTAGTTATAAAATATTACAAGCACTCATTTTTATTTTTATGTATTTAAAATATGAAATTAAAATAAGTGTGTAAGTAAATAGATAACTTAGCGGTCCCCCGAAGAACCGACTTGAATTAAAATATTCTTCTTATATTAAACGTAAAGGGACTTACTGTGGTGGATTGCTCATGAGGTCGAGGTTATTATATTTTTGTAATACTTCATATTTCGAATCGGTCAGACCGGTGGAAGTTGTTTATATCTCTTTATCAACTATGATCTTCAAACGGCTGAGCAGATTTTCTTGAACACAGCTAGGAACACTATAAATTAAGACACCTTTCAAACACAAACATAATCAATATCGGCTCTACCATTCAGGAGTTATGAGGCCACAGACACTTACACACTACAAACTTATAACACCCCTCTTTTTCGTCGGGATTTAAAAAGTAACACGTAAAAGTAGCTTTTTTATGTTTTGCTTACCTTTTGTGTCACGGGTTTTCTGAATGGAGTTTACAACCTTTAAAAAAATTAGTCAAACGTACTTTATATATATATATGTATATATATATATATATATATATATGTACTAGCCTTTGCCCGCGGCTTCGGCGCAGCCAAAAGCTAGTTTTTAGGTTATATCTCAGGTTCCCGATATAGTAGCGGGATAAAATATATACTAGTTGTTAAGCCTATTCAAGAGCTATTAAAAAAAAAGTTGCACCAAAATCAGTTCAGTAGTTTTTGTGTGATGTGCAAATGAACAAACAGACAAAAAATCTAAAAAAAATGTTTTGTGTTTAGACACGCCTATATAGCCTATTACAGTAATTTTTTCTCAAATATCTTAAATGTACAGACACAGCTCTGTTACAGCTTTATAATAGTATAGATATATTATAACTATGTTTGGTACGTCTAACTACTATAACTAATAACTATAAATATACATTGATAATTATATGTCTGACTCCGGTGACTTGAGTAAGTGAAAACCAAAAGTGATTCTCGTATTTGTATCTATCGACTTTCCATCAAATATCACTAAAAGTTCTCGTAGATATTAAAAAACAAAGTCTATTTTCGACTGGATCTTAAACATTTTACTATCTTATTAAAATCTTACGACCCCGTATAATGGAAAGGAATGTTGACTCTTAGTCGGTCACTAAACGTATTATTAAGTTCAATTGTAAGCAAGACGTCTACAATACCTTTGATCTATCAAATTACTACTAACTTTGATCAAAGTCAACCTTCCAGAGGATTAGAAACACAAAACAATCGTGAAACAACCGAAGCCAGAACTTATCAGTTTATACTCAAAGACTAATTCGCGCCTATGTCAGAATAATCAGCGTTTAAAGTAATTTTACACCTTCCAACACTGGGATATCTAGCTTACCTTAGGGTTGGCAAAACTTTAGTTGCCTCCACGGATAGCGTAATGTGCGGTTGAGTATAATTTCCGCAAAAAATACATTGTTCATATGTTACATTCCTTCGGTGGTTATATCCTGTCACCTTTTTTAAATAGCCTAACATTTTATAAAATAATTCATGGGCAAATAACAAACGATTTTATTTCAATTGGCTGTATGGCAATAAACCCTTGTTTCTTCGTTTACTTAAAAAAAAAGTGCCCACTCTCTTCTTAGATTTTAAACGAAGATTATGTCTAAAGTATAAAACGCTTGCCTGAAAGATGCCCGTTTATTTGAAATTCTTACATTGTACGTAAACATGAATTTATTGTATTCCATCTATTTTCTTGTATCGATACACCTATGAACTTGGATGCAGTGAAGTATTCAAAATGTCGGGATGGCGGAGAAACGATTGAACGCGATATCATCCCTACAAGTATTTTACTTTAAAACAAGAATACAGTGTTCTCGAAATTCTGAAACTGCCTGGAATTGTGGACTGTCTCTTGTCCCGGGACTTGGAGGCTATCGAGACTTCTCATGCACTATCAGTGAACTGTTATATTTTATTTGATCTCCTCAGCTTACAATATTTGGAGGTTTATTTTAATGAAAAAATATTTTCAACACTTGATTTTAATTAATAAGTACAGCTTTTAATACCACGGCAATTTTGAAAACTGACGTAATTTTAAAAAGCCCTAATTATTGTTATAATATGTATATATATATTCCTTATAGCTTATATACCTTCGTGCTACTATTGGGCATGAGTCTCCTCGAGAGTAAAATGGGAATTATCACACCAGCACAGTATATTTTGTTATCGTGAGATATCTTTCAATCACCATAATTTTGCTCGTTTTTTTTTGACTTCCACAGCGGACAACAGCATGAATGATCCAATTGTTCTGAGGTGTTCTGATGTGTAAAGTACACATCATATAATTGTATGTTCGTAAAGTTAAAGCGATAGAATTTGTCGATAAAAAAAAAATAGGTAGCTCGTAAAAAATCGTGGGGACACTATGTATTTTTATTCGTCACCTTGTAGTTATATTGTATAATAATATTATATAAGTTAACATAAATAATCATTTGCAATAGCATGCATTTAAGTCAGCCAGCCCTAGTTCATAGCAGTTTTATACGTAACACTCAGAATTATTTTTTATGTTAAGCCGTTGCGAATTTACTTTCAGTTTGTGTCCCTTTTACCTTCAGAAACTGTTTTATATTATCACTTATTACAATTGAAGTAATAAAATATAAATTAACAACTTTAATATGCAGGTATACATATTTATAAATTCATCGCAGATGCAATGGTGACAGCATGGAGCCGCCTCCCTCCATGCGACTATGTGGAGATATCGGCCCAAGCAACCATGCCCCGACAGCACATGCAGCAGTTAGAAGGTAAAGATTTCGTGCCATCACTCTGCCCCGGCTGAAATGGCCCGGGGCGTCTCCAGCTGTGTCCTTCAATGGGCCATGGTAGCTCGGCGGGCGTCGCCCTGCCATCTGTCCACCTCACTGGGGCGATCGTATCCATCCCGCTCTTGCGACAGCCGCGGTATAGGTACCTACACCACCCTGCCTACCTATATTAAATCGTGCATACCTATACCTAAATCATATATTTAGTTTTGAAATGTGCTCGTCAAGGCCTTCATTTGATATCCATGTTCAAATAATTGAAAAAAAACTTGTCTAATAATGGTTCCAAACAGCCGCCATATTGATATTTTTCAATAAAAACTTAATTATGTATACACATATTATGCCTAACAACAACATTACCACTGTTTCTCGTGCGACTCTTTTTTTATGGAAAAACAAGTTGTTAGCTTATTAAAATAAAACGTGACAATTATCTGTTTCTTTATTGATAATTTCCAAAGACAAACTTAAACAAAATGTCTCTGACATGGAACACACAAAGATGCACAATTATGCCACCCAATTACGATTATTATAAGAAGGTTTTCTAATCACAACAATTAACTGTACTCAGTGTTTTATTTAGCCTCTGTTAACATACAACTAATTACATAGCGCCTGTGTTCCCCGAAGGGTTAGACAGAGGTGTATTACACGCCCACGGTTCGCCAGCTACGTTTAAGTCTAACGTAATAGCCAGCGAGCCTATTGCCATCTACCGGGCACATTATTTTTACAAAAAAGACCAATAACACGTGGTAGGGCTGGATACCGAGTGGGAGTACTCACTTGATATCGGGTCTAAACCGGTTGGTACCACCATCTTCCGTGTGACCGGCCATGAAGCACATCGTTGCGTTTTGGCTGTAGCAGGAGATAGCCGTTTATATTTCATTTCATATCTGTGAAATAAATTGGTGAGCAGCGGCTTGACACAATACTCTCGGTATAGTCGAGTACAATGGGCGACGGTTACCATTTACCATCAGATGGACCGAGGCTCGACTGCCACTACATGCAATAATAAATAAGTCTAATTCTCCGTATGCAGCTATCTATTTTCACCATCTTTCTTTTAGTATTTAGATCAAGTTTCTTAATGTCTTCGTGTGAAAGGTTCGGTGTTTGTAAAAGTTTCAAGGAGAATTATGATTATGCAAAATAATGGATTGCTAATGATGAGCAGGACTAAATGAGCCATGTTTATTATTATCTTATGTACTCGAGTTTTATCATTTAGATAAAATATTGATTGTAACGTTCACAAATTCATTGATTTTCCCATATAGTGTGCTATTGTTCGATTTTGCAATACAAAACGATATGACAAATTTTCAAAGGTGAATTATTTTTATGAAGATGTGTCAGTCTATAAGTTATATTAGAAATTAAATACCTACAAATAAAAGTAGAGTGGAATTTTGATGGACTCTGGCTTTCAGGGTTCGGAGCTATGCAAGTGATATAAACTTATAATATTCCTAATTCTTTCTGAGATGACTGAACAAGTTTGTGGTGAATTTTGGCCTGGTTTACACATAGATGTAAAAATCTAAAGTAGTTCTAGATGTAACCTAATTATATATTACTAAAACTGCAAGTATCACACTCAAGTCCAAGAGGTTTACGTGGTACTTATAACCTTTACATTTTTTTGTATTTTGTGTTTACTGATATATAAATAAAAAAAATGAATTATTCCTATTAAAGTATTAGGTAACGTATTATTATTTCTTGAATAAATTCTTTTTTACTCTGATAATTTCTGCTTGCTGCTCTAAGCGCTCTTGTGCCGTGTACATCTAATGTATCGCTGCAGCTAAGACAAGAGTAATTTTAATTACTTGCGACTTTTTTACCTACACCGAAACTGTCATATCTGCTGAGCGCATAATCTCTACACATGTACAGGTAAGGCAAGAGGGTGTTGCTACATGCGTGCACGCACGCGCCGCCCG
The DNA here is from genome assembly GCA_948253155.1 of Leucoma salicis. NCBI lineage: Eukaryota > Metazoa > Arthropoda > Insecta > Lepidoptera > Erebidae > Leucoma > Leucoma salicis. Next base: position 27,690,317 of record OX411803.1, read on the forward strand.
TGGGAACATGCGTGGACGTAGATATCATCTATATTGGCACTTGTCTCATTGTGATAGCGTACGATCGACAACGCTTTCATAGGGGTTAATCAAATGAAAAGTTGAATATTAACACTCTATACTGTTGTACACTATGTACAAGCAGGTATTCTTTTTCGTGAAAAAATATTAATATACTTATTTGATACATCAATCAATTAATCACAATTTTCCTTTTTATTTTTAAAAATATCTGAATCTGAAAAATGATCTGAAGTAGGTATTCCGTGTAAAGGAGAGGATATTATTAGCTATAATTAGCTTGTTCGAATAGCGATCACGTTCGGACGGCGCAGTGTGGGGTGACGTCCCACCGGGGGGACCGATGACCCGAACAAAGCCGCAGGCAGCATGGAGGCAGTCAGCACAAGACCTCGTTGTGGCCTTTTTTGGGGGGGGGCCAGCAGTGAACGATAAAAGGCTGATGGATAGAGTTAAATTAGGTTTTAAGCACATTCTAAATTATTTATCTATTGAAATTGATGTACCTGTAGTTAAATTAAAATTGTCATACTTAATAACATTGCTTGCCTTGTAAGTTTAATAACATAACAAACTCAACAAGATCACAGTTCACATCGACAGGTATGTTACACATACGCTTATTTCTTTGAAGATGAAGCTTACCGACTAAAACAATTACGCGGAAAATTACAAGTATAATTTGAGTACTCAGAAATAAAGTTAACCTATTTCTGTGTTAATACGTTCAAAAGAGACGGAAGAATTCGCTAGCGTCGTGCTTTGTGCACGAAGCAACCAATTTAATCTCCTCTTTGAGCTACAACAACTATACAATTTAGCAACGTGAAATATTTGAAATACATTGTGTTGCTTACTTGGTGTATAACATGTTTATTTTAAATAATTTTTTGATCGCTACTTCGTCTTCGGCTTCAAAATGTATATCTATTATATCATATACAGGAACTACCGGATAAAATATTCCAGGCCAAATTTAACAGTAAGTATGCGCAGAAAAGCTAACCTACGCGAACTATTATTTTATTTAGAATAAATAGTATCCTAAATCTGTATTAATCCCGATGGATTGAGATGAGACACTTATTCTCATCTACATCATCTCTCTTTTACTTAGATTACTTCAGATATTTTTTCAGATTCAGATCTTTATAGAAATAAATAGTGATGAATTGCTTGATGTATCAAATAAATTAAAATATCACATCGAAAAATAATGCCTGCTTGTACATAGTGTACAACTATAGAGTGTCGGTCAGAGTGAAATTTCTATTTTACTTCCACCATGTAACTTGTAATAAGTTAAACTAATTATAGCGTTGTAAGACCAGTGACTGTTAAAAATATCGTGAATGCGAATCTACGCAGTTGTACTGATTGTAGTTGAGGTACAACCAAATTATGTATTATTCTATGTTATATTATATTATGTAGGACGCAGATTTAAACGTCCTTTAAGCACGTTGTAAGCACGTATTGTCATGATATTTTACGTTATTTATCAAAGGAAACAAATAACTACTACTTGTAACGTCACAGTTATCAGTTCACCCGTGCGAAACAAAACGAGTATTTGTTTATCGTCGATATACACGAACCCTACCTGTTTGTACAGGTGCATCATTTTGTTAATTTCAGATAAAGGAAATATTAATTTTTAAATGGAACTAAATCCGTAATATATAAAAAAAAGCTAATTATATCACACTAAAAACACCATTATGTTAATGAGACATTTATTTTAAACTACTTGACTCCTTACTTACTGCTGTGCTGAAACTATAATCCTTGTATCACGGAAGACAACACAAATATATTAAAAGACCCAGACTCGAAACAACCATTTGATCACGTACAAAGAGTTGTGTAAGAATCACATCTACACCACATAAGGGGAGAGTGTTTTTTATCTTCCCAGAATAATGAATCTAGTAAAGTATTTTTATAGGCTTCGGCAATAGTGGAACCAACAGCCAACAAACAATAAATGATGACCACTGCTGATGGACACTTAAAAAGGATCTCTTCTCAAAACAACATTTGCAGAAGGATTCGTCGTAATGGGAAACGTCGTAGCAGAAAATTTGTTTCATAACGTATGTAAGTGGCAGTAAAGAACGATGAAAATTTTTAAGATTGTAAGTAGGTAATTATCTAATAGTCGACATTTCATTATGACGCGGGTTCTAACCCTGCTCCTTGTTAATTTTTTCTATTTCACAAAATTTGTTTAACTATTCTAATAACTATGACTGGATAGTAATATTTTTCCACTACAAAAAACATTACGAGAAAGCCTATCTGTGTGTAGTTATATAATGCTACATAAGTTTAAAATTTCTGACTCGATAACCATGTTCAGCGTTGCTACCGTCAGCAGAAAAGTAATTACCCGCCAATTCTGGTTATACTACAAAATCTACCCTAATACAATAGAAGTAAGCTAAAACATTTTTAATTTTATTTTGAAAGCAGTGGGGTGGTGGCTCTATAAATTCTTAGTCCGTAACCACAAAGACAATAATAATCAAAGTCGCGAATCACAAATACTGCTCCGGTTATAAATTTCACTGTTTGCCAAATACTAAAATCACAGTGGAAATATTTCCCATAGACCGTCAATTGACACAGTATTTATTGTGAGCAACAATGAGCAACATCCCACGGGGCAATAAAACGTGGGCAAACAAGGGCACACACACCAGCCGACTTATCAATCGCTCCGTTTGACGTTTAGTGGCGGACGACGTTCGCGATGGCTTAAGGGTGCGTGCACACGTCACGCCGACGGCGACACGCGCCTCAGTTCATCCACCTATGTTTCAATCGTTTTATACAATAAGGGTAACTTTATATTGCCTGTTAAAATGACATTTTAAAGTTAGTAATAAAATAATATCTCTGTTGTATTTACACTGTATCCAGTATACCTATACTAACCAATATTTGCGCAGGAAATCTATACTTATAAAGCTGTAACAGAGCTGTGTCTGTACATTTAAGATATTTGAGAAAAATTACTGTATTACGCTCTATAGGCGTGGCTAAACATAAAACGATTTTTTTTTTAGATCTTTTGTCTGACTGTCCGTTTGTTCGTTCGCGCATCACGCAAAAACTACTGAACGGATTTTAATGCAACTTTTTTATTTGATTGTTTTCGATTAGACTTAAAAACTGATCTCTCTCCGGTTTTGTCGGCCTTCCAATAGGACTGTCCGAATGTAGGAAAGTGACTGTACTTGTGTAGAAATCCTATAACCGCGGCTCCGCCGTAGCCAAAAGCTAGTTTTTAGGTTATATCTCAGGTTCCCAATATAGTAACGGAATAAAATGTATACCAGTTTTTAAGTCTGATCAAGAGCTATCGAATAAAAGAGTTTCATCAAAATCGGTTCAGTAGTTTCTGCGTGATGCGTGAAGGAACAAATAGACAAAAAATAAATTGTTTTGTGGTAAGACACGACTATAATACAGTAATTTTTCTCAAATATATTAAAATGTACAGACACAGCTCTGTTACAGCTTTATAATAGTAGATTTCCTGCACAAATATTGGTTAGTATACCTACGTAGACAATGGGGACCGATACGAATTGAAACGTCATTCAAGCTCAGTCCAATTTTAAAACTTGTTTTGTTTATCTCAGTAAAACATAGACTTATTTCATGTTAGATGCCTGCATTTTATTTCAAACCTTTGCCCACAGTTCCACTGTAGGCATAAGCTATATTGCTCGTTTATGTTCCAGGCTCTTGATGTATTAAGCTATAAAAAAAAGCTCTATCAAAATCCGTTCAGTAGTATTGGCGTGAATCGTGAACAAACGAACAGACAAAATATCTAAAAACAACTCCTAAATAGCTTTACAGTGCTTTTTTTCTATTACAGTTTTTTTAAGAAGTTTTATTTCTCCTTACAAAGTTACCGTTAAAATGTTACTTTTAAAATGCTGCCAGAATTTTGAAATGGAGTATCATAAAACGCGTCCTACAATCTTTTCGCAGCCGCGCAGGCCATCGTCATGGTAACCTTCCTCCCAATTTAAGAGTACATGTAAATTACACTTAAGCACACAATCAACAACCATAATGTGATAAAAATACGGTATAAATTTCAATCTCAATAAAATTTAATAAAATTACGTATGATTGAACCGTAATTTTGTAAAGTGTATGATTCTGTGAATATTCAATATGCTTTTATATTGTCGCGATAATTAATGTAACATTTATTAAAAAGGAGCCTATGGATTTGATAAGTGTACATCCCTGCTTATTTTTATTGTAAGGACTCCGGGACCGCAATATTAACATACTAGAAACACAATGCTTTCTGATATTTACGCAAATATTAAACATTATTAAATCAGACTGAGCTTTTTCGTAAAAAGATAAAAAAAACAGTAGCAGCCCGGATTCAAACATAGCTGGCGAATCGTAGGTGAATAATACACACCTCTGCCTACACCCTTTCGGGGATTACAGGCGTGATGCTATGTATTAAATCAAAAAACTTTTACGGAATCTATCGCGATTCTATTATCTCGAATTTTCGATTACTTTACAGCATTCATGATTACAGTAGGCGGTGTTCATCATTTATCAGAAATAAATCCAAACGTATAAAATTAGAAAGTACAATCAGTGACATTTTTAAATATTTGCTGGGTCATTAAATGTATAGAAAAACAATGTAAAAATTAGTTATCATGTAATAAAAAACTATATGGTTGTCTGTAAGGTCGGCTTACGGACGATAAGGCCATACATATTTCGGAACGAGACACTTTTTCGTGCGTGCAGCTGGCCACAAGTGTCGTATGAGGCGACTAAGAGAAGTAAGCAATTATCACCCATCGCATTACTGGTAGGGCTGGGAATGCTTACTTGTTATCGGGCCCGAGCGGGTTGGTACCACCATCTCCCGTGTGACCGGCCATGAAGCACATTGGTGTGTTTTGGTTGTAGCAGGAGATAGCCGTTAATTCTTTTATTTTATAACTGTGATGAAATGAAATGGTGAGCAGCGGCTTGACAATATCTCGGTATAATTGAGTTCATGAGCGACGGTTATTATTTATCATCAGGTAGGCCGTGGATCGTCTGCCACCAAACGCAATAAAAAAAAAACTGGAAATCGGTTGAACCTAAAGGCCATCCCTGCAACTTCCCGCTAATTTGATACTTAAGCGCTTAAAATTGCACGCAGCTCTTCGAGCTCAAAAGTATAATTTTCGTGTCATTTTAAACTTAAAGAGATAGATATTCTATGCTTTTGAGCTCTTTGAGCTCAAAAGTCTGATAGATATTTAATAAAACACCATTCGTTGAATTTTCAAATCGCAAGAACTTTTGAACGAATGAACCGATTTCCTCGTAGTTTACGGCATTCAACGTAGCTCTTTGAAGAATCTTATGGCTTGAACTGGTCAGACTGAATGAATTTCATAGAAATTCTGAAATAACATTTTTTTTATTTTTTTTCGACAACGATATCTCACGATCGAATTAACCGATTTTGACCGGACTGGTGGTGATCGACGTGGTTTTTTGATGTTAAAAGTTGATTAGTTTTTGGAATCTATCGGTAAAACTGTTTAAAATTTATTAATAAAAAAACACATTGGAAACATTTTTTTTGTGGCTATTTTGAGATTTCTCAAGATCTACCGGTTGGAATCGGTCCTAATTACAAAAATACAATTTAAAATCTAAGTTTGGTGAATTCCTTTCGAATGACGCCAAGCCCGATGAAATCGGTCAAGTCGTTCAAAAGTTATGAGAGGTTTACATACAGCCACACACACACACACACTGCCAGCAGAGGTGTACTGCTGAGTGGCGCATCCCCAAGGTTGCGGATAGGGGAATGCTCGAGGCTCGCTTAGGCGACACTGGGTAGGAGTGAAATAAAATAGCTCCCGCGGACAAAACACAACCCGACGTCAGTGGTCTAGCGTGGCCAGGACTGGAAGGCGACAGGGAAAGGTCATCGCGAGCGCTCTCTTGAGGGTACCAGGTCCCACCTCAGGCGTAATCAGTGGCCTTACTTTAGCAACCGGGGCTCTGCCGGAGCGGACTGAATACTTTCCTAGGTTCTCGTGGGAACAAGATGGAAAAGAACATTACAAAACTAACAGAAAATTAAAGCATGATGGAGCTAAAGAAGGCGCTGGAGCGCCATGAACACACAATCTCGGCGCTGGCCGAGTTCATAAAGGGCAAGATTAACGTACACGGAGAGATCCGCAAATACGTAGCCATGCTGGGCAGCACGTTTAGAAAGATCAATGGAGAGGTCGAAAACGCCGAGAAACCCAACATCATCACTGCCGTGAAAGATGTCCAAATCTCACCATCTCTACTCAGGACGTACTCTGAGACAACGGTAAAGGACTCTGAAATTGAAGAAGACTGCAAATCTGCAACACTGAAGACTCGAAATATTCGGAAAGTTAAGAGGAAGAAACGCTCGTCGCCACAGGAGATAAGCCAGGCGCCAAAGTTGAGGAAGGTGCAAGCCAAGGACTCCGCCATAACAGTAGAGCCTGAACAGAAAGCAAAATCTCCTCCACCCTATGAATATAGCGAATGGAGAGAAGTAAAAAATAAAAAGCCACCTAAGAAAAAAGTTGCAGTACAACCTAGCGCACTTATTATTCGCCCGATTCAAAAGGAGCAATACGCCGAGATACTCAAGCGAGTGAAGAAAGATGCGTTTGCAGAGCATATCAGCCAATGGGTGGATAAAATTCGAAGAACTGCTACGGGAGACATGCTACTTATCCTAGCGAGAAGTCAAAACAATAAAGCTCACGAGATCAAAAATACAATCTCAGCTGTTCTCGGTGATGAGGCTAAGGTGATCAGTAAGGTTCCTGAACAGAATATTGAAATTAAGGATCTTGACGAAACCACGACGAAGTCTGAGATAATTGAAGCGCTCCAGAAAATAGCTGGCGAAGGAACCCTGATCACGGAAGATGTCATCAAGTCCCTTCGCAAGGCGTACGGAATAACGCTCATGGCGTCAATCAGAATCGAAGCGAGGTTAGCGAGAACCCTATCAGAGCGCCAGAAAATCAAAATAGGTTGGGTCAGCTGTAGGATAAAAGCCATCCAAAAACCAATTAAGTGTTTCAAGTGTTGGCACTTCGGTCATGTGGCAAGTAAATGTATTAATAAAGAAGACAGATCGAAAACCTGCGACTCAATACCCCTTTAGATCAGCCAAGAAAAGGGTTATGTAAGAGTAAATCTGGATGGCATCTACTTCTACAGCTGCTATGCGCCACCTAGCCTGACACTAGCAGAATTTGCCGAGTTCCTGGACCAATTAGTAGAGGATGCCCAAATGCATTTTCCTGTAGCCATTGGAGGAGACTTTAATGCCTGGGCAGTGCACTGGGGCAGTAAGTCTAATAATGCTAGAGGCTGCCTGCTTTTGGAAGCGATGTCACTGTTAGACGTCGTTATGTTTAATACAGGCGATAAAGCCACATTCACCCGAGGCGAGGCGAGCTCAATTGTTGACCACACTTTTGTTAGTAGCGCACTTGCGAAAGGAAATCACAGCTGGGAGGTCACTGAAAACTATACGGGTAGCGACCACTGCGCCATATACTGGGAATTAACACATAAGCCCTACAGAGACAGAGTGCCATACATAAGGGCTGATCCAGTGAGTTGGAAGACTAGCATGTATGACCCCGACTTGTTTACGATAGTGCTCGATGACCGACCTTTGCTGGGCGAAAGTGCCGATGAAAAGGTGGTCGAAATCACAAGAAGGACTGAGGCCTGCGACGCAACGATGCCACAAAAACTTAAAAATAGTCGTTTTCCGCCAGTGTACTGGTGGAATGATGACATTTCCCAACTAAGGAAAATATGTATTAAGGCTCGAAGAATCTCACAGCGAGCCAGGAAAACACCACTTTTTGAACAGCTATACGGGCAATACAAAGAGGCGCGGCTTAAGCTAAATAAAGCCATTAAAGAGAGCAAGAGGAATACATGGGCAGAACTACTGGAGGAGGTGGAAAGTGATCCCTGGGGCAAGCCTTACCAGATTGTAGTAAAGGAATTAAGACAGCAAAAAGTAATGCCCACTAGTCCTGTTCTCCTAGAAAAGGTCGTCCGCGTACTGTTTCCTAAGCAGCTAGGCAATCCATTTGAACTCGAGGGAAATGAATGTGAAGAGATCCCATCCATCACAGAGACAGAGCTAACGCTAGCATGTGGTAGGATAGGGAACATGAAACTTTCGGGGCCAGATGGAATTCCCAATATAGCCCTAAAACAAGCTATTATGACAGCTCCAGGAATGTTCTTGGATACTTACAACAGCTGCTTAATAGATCAAGCTTTCCCTAATTTATGGAAGCGACAGAGGCTTGTACTCCTAAAGGTAAGAAACCACTGGAAGAGCCGTCATCTTATCGCCCACTCTGCTTGCTGGACACAGCGGGAAAAGTATTAGAGCGAATCATCCACAGTAGAATTGAAGTGACAGTCGAACCTCATCTAGCTGACACACAGTATGGATTTACAAAAGGCAGGTCTACACTAGATGCTATTACACAAATGGTGAATACAGCAAAACAAGCAGTTTCTGGGACGAGATGGAAAAGAGGTTCCATGAAATATTGCCTGGTAGCCACTTTGGATATCAAAAACGCATTCAACTCGGCAAAATGGGAGGTCATCATGGAATCACTGAACATGCTCAATGTACTTACATATTTGCGCAAAATGGTTGCTAGCTACTTCTCTAATAGGGTTCTAACGTATATTACGCAAAGTGGAACAAATGGCTGACGAACGGAAGTACCTGCACCAAAATAAAAGAGGTAATCCAGACCTCACACTGGCTGAACTTCGAAAAAAGGGAAGACGAAGGAGCCTATAACTGTGGCAATCGCTCTGGGATACTTTAACGAAAGGAAGATGGACACACAGGCATTAGCCTGTAAGGTAAGTAAGGTATTAACCTTGAATGGCTTGATGACATGGGTAAACCGGGATCATGGAGAACTGAACTACTATCTTACCCAGATGATCTCCGGCCACGGTTGTTACCGGGAGTACCTCCACAAGTTCAAATATGAGGATTCTCCTGACTGCCCCGACTGTCTCGGTATCGCTGAAAATGCGGAGCACGTATTTTTTGTCTGTCCTCGATACAAAGAAGCGAGAAGGTCCTGGGAAGGAGATGTAGGATGCAGAATCTATCTCGAAACACTGAACAATGCTATCCTCGTCTTCGGCCTGGGAAGTAACCAGCGTGTATGCTGCATATGTGCTGAAGGACCTGCGGAAAAGAGAGCAAGAGTGGAAGAAACTGGCCTGATCAAATTCTACAGCAGGAAAAGCTGCGGCTAAATCTCCCCCCCACGCAGTAATGCCTAACGACCATGCCGTGGGGTCCAGGAAGTCAGAAGAAAGAGGATTGTTTTTAGTCGGTATGGGTCTCCACATATGGGTACCGAGCCCGACATACGGGGGCCAAGAAGACAGACCCTACGATACGTAATAGTACATCCTAGGGGTGAAAGTGACGTCCCGAGACGGGGTTTGGCGCCCAAGCGCAGCGAGAGCGCCTATGGTTCGAGGGACTAAATAAGTCTTTAACCCGAGGTAAACACTGTGCTTTTCATTACGAATACAAGGAAAGTAAAAATAAAAACATGCAAAAATGAGTGAATTTTAATTTACATCAACGGCTGAGGTAATTATTTATTTAAAGCTTGTTTTTTTTTTGTGGCCGGCCAGCATAACAGCCATTATTTTTCATTTTCAACATTGAAAAGATGGTAAAATATTTTACCCAAATCTATATTATTTTAAAGAAATATTTTGAAAGTAAGTAAATTATATTAGGTGGTCGTTAAAAAAAAATCTTTATTTAATACTTAACTTTGTTATTTCAATTAAACATCGCGCTGTGATTAAGTGGCTGTAGTAAGTTAGAATAAGGTTCAATAGAAATGTGAAAATAGAACTAGTTTTTTTCTTTTAATAATTTGACAGCTGTCAGTTGAAAACGATTTTTCCTGGGGCTGAAAAGTATTACTTTCAACCCGCTCCTCAGGCAACTTCAAACCTACTTTCAGAGTATGAGTAATGCAAATGTATTTTTAAACCTCTGGATAAAAAAAAAAACACACATACAGACATCATCGCGGAAACATTCGAGGAAGCTTCCTAGGACCTCAAAACGTCAACATCTTCAGAAGTCTACCAACTATGGAGTCTATCTATCTATCTATCTAGTCAACTATTGAAATTATGGAAGTAACGAGAATATATACGTACCTACACATGAATAAGGAATATAGTATTTGCCATGGAGTTATTTTTTTTGTTAAGGCGGGAAAAAATGTTCCTAACCGCAAACCCCGTCGTTCGGGGCAACGAACAGGGTAGTGTGGGGCTTGCACCCACTAAAGAAACCCGCCGTGTGCCATCTCTCCGCCTTTATTGGCGGGCCACTGGAACTATGTTACATTCCTTCGGTGGTACGAGCTAAAAAGAGACCTACTTACACATCTCTATCGAGCTTGCTATTTTATGGAGTGGTGTGCTTTAGAACGGCGCGGGACACAAATACATCAGCCCGATAGGCCAGCGTCGTTGTTTGAAGGACTAGTTGGACGACTGTATTTAACGAAAGACATGATGAATATTTTAGAAGCTAAGTTTCCAGCCCTCACGCTGTAAAATTATTATCTATTACAAATAAAAAAATGTATTCCTGTAAAAATATTTATTAATATATATAATCTTAAAAATAATTCAATAAGATTCAATAACATATAGTCGGTATGGTAAAATATCATTTAGCTACATGATTTTAGCTCAAAATACTACCAAATGATAGTTTAACAGTTCACAACTATTTTATAAATATTTGGTAAATTCTAATGATATTACATAACACAAATATAAAATATATGCCTCATTATTAATTTTCATTATGAACCGAATTACACAGAAACATATAAGCTTAATAGTCATTGAATTAATAAACTATAACGTTATTTAAATAGCTAGCAGAATGCATTTTCATATTTACTCGCAGCAATGCAATATATTAATTTCAAATGGGGTGGTGCGGTTGCAAGAGCTCTATAACGGCTTAGCTTTGTCACCTAGTCTATGAATTATTTATTATAGTATTATACGAATGGTGAGAAAACTGTCTGCTATGCCACAAGGGAAGTAATGATTTTGTCAACGTCCTACGTACTAATCCTTCTGCAATTTAAATTTATTCTGAGTTTGAATTCAGCGGGAATTCCCCTTTTCTCTGTATGAATACATACTCGTATAATTCTTAATTCGGACTTATTTGATGTATAGCTAGCAATCCCGGCCACACGTTACTGTGGCTCAGTTTTTGTGGGCTACCCGACGGGAACCATCCATTTTTGGGATAAAATTATCCTATGTCCTTTCCTGAGACCGAATTATATCTATGTAAAATTTCATGATGTTAGGACAATACGTGATTACGTATTGTAGAGGCTAGTTGTTATGACGTATTGTAGAGACATTGATGTATAGACATAAAGCTAAACATTATATAAAAAAGTCCATAAAACCATGCGTCTTCCTTCCAAAGTAACGAACTTTCCATGCAAACTTTGGAGCCCTAATTCACCCTCTGAGGGGTTAGAGTTTTAAGAAACAATGATTTTATGAGCACTACGTGTTCAGTGATGTGTATCTTCTGTTAATTTAATAAGTAACGCAGAAGAAGTCGCGGCTATCAGCTACTGCGTAATATAAACGTAACCGAGAGTTTCCCGAAAAAAATAATTTAAATAGTCTTGAACATTTTGAACGGGGGTAGCCATTTAAATCTCGCTGTCGTCTAAAAAACTTCACTTCATGTTTAATCATCAGGAGTTAAAACGGTCCAAACTCATTTTATGTGAATCTCATTCATTAATTTCAATAAAATTAACCTTTAAGATTAATAAAATGGAAATCATGTCGCTGTATAAACCGATAACTTATTAAATGATCCGCTATTATGACTTCATTTCAGAATTAACGAGAAAGTCCTGGGAACTACGTACCTACCTCTACACAATACTTACTTATCATAACGCCATCTCCCTTGCGGGGTAGGCAGACAGACAACAACAGAGTGCCAAAAGGCTCTATTCTTGCATACATCTCTCGCTTCATCAACATTCATAATTCTCATCATAGACGGTCTCCGGTTTCAGAGACTCCTGACTTCACCTTCCTTCAATACATGACCGATTTCGTAGATGAGTCTCAAACCATCGTAGCATTACCTTTCGCATCTTTACACCGATACCGATTTTCATACCTACTCGCTCTCTTACGTCGTCTACATAATACATATAACTAATACCTATATAAAATTCTAGTGTCACAGTGTTTGTCGCCATTCTCCTCCGAAACGGCTCAACCGATTCTTATGAAATTTTGTGGGCATATTCAGTTGGTTTGAGAATTGGGTGTAATTTATTTTTAATACCCCTAAGTGATAAGTGTGGTCCATCAAAAAAAAGACTTTTGCCCACCAAATGGGCAAAATTTATTATTTTAATTTTTTTATGATTCGCCATTAAAAAAACATACAACCCTAAATTTTCACCCTTCTACTGCCCCTACTTTTTAATAGCGATATTAGTACTTTAATAATCTTCATTGCAAAATATTCACGAAAAAGAAATATGGCGGTACGAAGTTCGCCGGGTGAGCTAGATATATAAGCTTCAACTAGTGGCTGTGTAAAAGATATATTCCTCGATATATATGTATCAAAAGATATACTTACGCAAGAATTGGTTTATATGGTTTACAATTAAACACGAAACTAAGGAAATGTTATGCAAGTACACGTTATATTTGCGGCTTATGTTTGCGGTCTCATTATACCGATGATTTCCGTAACGTAAAGAGACGTCGCACTATCATTTTTTATAACAGCATATTAATTCACGCTTATGATAGACTAGCTTCTATCCGTGATGTTGTCTGCATATTAACATCATCCACTGCGTTCGCCAACCCGCCTGCCAAGCGTGGCGATTACGGCATTATACGCCATGACGGGACCGCTCGTTGTAGCTTGGGGAGGCTTATGTCCAGCAGTGGACTTTGAAAGGCTGATGGATGAATGGATGGAAAATCTCTGGACTTGTGACACCGTTACGAGACGCAGCTATAGTGTGTGCATTGGAAATTAAATTTGACACACTTCCCGATTTCCGATTGAGCTGAAATTTTACACCCATATGTATATCGCGTGACAATGCAATATTATGATGACATGGAGCTGATCTGATGATGGAGCTGGAAGGTGGTCCTAGGAACTCTATAGGTAATGAAACGGCGCAACCCCATCGAGTTTGGGCTTGTATGATTCGTCTTGACGAGTACTTTGTCTCTAGATGATATCCAGGGTCTGAGGATGAAGCTGGAAGGTGGCCACAGTAACTCTTATAATGAAACGACCCAACCCCATCGAGTTTGGACTCGTTTGATTGGTCTTGATGAGTACTCTGTCTTTAGATGGTATCCAGGGCCTGATGATGGAGCAGGAAGGTGGCAACAGTAACTCTGTAATGAAATGACGCAACCCCATCGAGTTTGGAATCGTTTGATTCGTCTTGGCGAGTACTTTGTCTTTAGATGGTCAATCTAAATCTCCATATGCATTCGTACTTGATAGTATATCATTACTCCTCGTGGATCATGGCGTAAAGGTAAATTAGGTGAATCTCGTAACTGATTTCTTAATTAAGAAAACGGAGATATTAGACGAAAAAAAGTCAATGTTAATGCCAACGATGTGTGTGATGATGAAAGTGACATGGTAGTAGATAGAGGTGTGTGTGACAATGATAATCAAGAAAAAAATATGAAAGTGAGATGGTGGTACCTAGAGAAGAGGATACAAGGGATGTGCCATACGTATCCCCAGCCATCCATACTTCACAAATCACATATCCATCATCAGAAGATGAATTTTATATTCCACCGAAAGAATTTGATTTTACTATATCCAATCAACGCAATATTAGCACAACGAGATATAAAAGTACAATTGATGCGGTATTCACGAGATATTTAAATAACTTCGAATCAAAATTGTTTATTTCATATTTTAGTTACCATGAACCTATAGTTTCTATTTTAGATTATAATAATTTTAATGATAATGATGATGATACAAGAGTTGTCGAAATTATTAATTAATTTATTTATTTATTAGTTACACCAACAAAGTTACACTCATAAAAGCAATAAATAAAAAATTAAGATTATATGGTAAGTGTCGCCTTAATTATAGGTGCAAACAGCAAGCAATGGAGACAACAACTAAAATTAAATTTAACATAAATTATATATACATAATATACATATAAATTGTAATTTTAATTATAATATAATTGTATAGAATGGATTTCAATATAAAATAGGATAACATAAATAATTATATTGTAATTCATAATAATAACTAATACAAGAACAAAAAAATAACCAAAGTCGTCACGGCTTAGAGAGTATAAGCCTAAAACTTACTTTAAATTTAGATAACTGATTTGAAAAAACATCAATTTCATACTGTTTATTTATACTAACTTCAACGTAAGATTCAGATTTGGCAGTGTGAAATACATTATAATTGCTTACGATCCTGGTTAACGGAGAGTAATGACCTAAATTTGATCTAGCGGTATATGTCACAAAAGGCTTGTATTTTTTACAGTATCTAGACTGACTTCTGGGTACATAAATATTTAATTTAGATAATAGATAGGGACTGTCTATGTGATTGTTTACTAGCTTAAAGAGAAACAAACCGTCCAACAGTTTTCTGCGAGAATAAAGAGATTCCAGATGGAAATATCTAAGACGATCATCATATGACGGTAATTGTTTAGCCAAACGACAGTTGTATGACAAATGCCAGAGGAATTGTTTTTGAACGCTCTCCAAACGTTTGCTATAAACGTCATAGTGAGGGTTCCAAACGACACTGCAGTACTCTAAAGTGCTACGCACAAGGGCCATTGTAAATAGTGAACTTCGTAGTGGGTTTCTTAAAAACCTTACAATTGTGTAACACAAAGCCCAAAGTTCTAAAGCTTTTTTTGTCACATTGTCAATATGCAAATTAAATCGTAATTTACTATCCCCAGAATTATCCCCAGGTCACGAGTGTGATCCACTTCAGTTAAAGCGTCCAAATTAGTATAGTACATTTTAGGAGTATATATTTTCTCCTAGTAAAACGGATCACATGAAATTTATCGATATTTAAGAACATGCCGTTTAATTGACACCATACAACTAGTCTGTCCAAATCATTCTAAAGTAATCGTGCTTCATCGGCTGAGTTGACCTGCCTAAAAAATTTTAAGTCATCAGCAAACATATAGAACTTAGAATACTTAAAGCGTTGGTAGATGTCGTTTATAAACAAATTAAAAAACAAAGGCCCCAGATGAGAACCTTGAGGAACTCCTGAAAGAGTAGGGAAAGGCTCAGATGAGTAACCTCCTAGGACAACCGATGATTTTCGGCCCGTTAAATAAGACTTGCACCAATTCAAGAAAACACCATCAATCCCAGATAAGTAAAGCTTGTGGACAAGCAAGTGATGATTTACTCTGTCAAAAGCCTTGCTGAAGTCAGTATATATTGCATCTAATGAGTGGCCGTGATCTACTTCCTCAGCAAGGTCTCCGACAAAGGAAATCAGGTCAATTGCGGTAGATCTCGCTTTGATAAATCCATGTTGTTCAGTTATTATAATGTTTCTGAGATGCCATGATATAACTGGATACATCAACATTTCGAAAACTTTTGCAAAGATAGGAATAAGCGATATTGGTTTGTAATTCTTGACAATGCTGGCGTCACCACCCTTGAATAGTGGCAGAACAAGAGATTCCTTCCAGACCTTCGGAAAAATACCAGTGTTCAAAGATTCATTGATGATCAAAGTTAGAGGCATTGCTAATGCACTGGCACATCTGACAACAAAGACTGATGGAATCCCATCTGAGCCGGCACCTCTTGTGGCATCAAGTCTCTTTAACACCCTATACACTTGAGTTGTTGTAACAGAAAATGTTGTTAGAATATTAGTAGTGGGTTCATGAGATTTTCAGTATTGTAAACTGAAGAGAAATGTGCAGCAAAAAGTTCACAAATGTCCGTTGATTTGATAGATGGATATGCCGATGGACGCTGAAGACATCTGGGCTGGATAGTTGCAACCACTTCCTCTTTTTTGTTTTAAATATGACCATATCAATTTCGGATTAGACTTTAAAGATGCCTTTAAGCTATCCAAATAATTATTATAATTTAAATCATGTAATAAAGTGCATCGGTCCCAAGATTTCAAAAGATCGCGAGGGTTTCCATACTTCCGATATTTTATCCTATATTTATTTTTTCTTTAAGATTTCTAATCAATGCAGCCGAGAACCAAATGGGGTATTTATTCTTATTACGAGGTCTATATTTCGGGACATGTTTAATTATCAGAGATCTCAATATGTCATAAAAAACACTAACCATATCATCAACAGTCGTACACTTTGTAAATTTATATCTCCATTGGACAACATATAGATCTTCAAGAATCTTATCATAATCGGCTTTATGGAAATAAAATCTAGCATCACTCTTAGGCAATAAATTCTCGGGGCATTCGACAGTCTTGTTAGACAGTAATGGCGGATGTAATGGGTCAATAATAGTGAGTGGGTTTGAGTGAGTGGGTTTGTTTTTGAATGGGTCATACGGTATGTTTTGTGATAGTCATGGAGCTTTGTCGTTTAAATTCGAACAAGAGTTGAACTGAGATAAATTATTAAGTGACATAAAGTCAATTACCATGTTATGAAGTAAACTATTAGAGGTAACAGGTGTGAGTTCACACTGCACAGCCCCTAGCCAGTTTATACTACTTAAATTAAAGTCACCCAGTATGATAGTCTGTCCTCCATGATCTTCCAGAATGTTATTTGTGTGGTTTATAAAATGCTCAAGAATATGTACTTGGACAGGAGGAGGTAAGTAAACACCACAGATGTATAAGGATTCCACTTTGTTCTTTGTGTCACGCAATTCCAATTTATCCCAGATATCCTCACAATTAGATTCGTGATCATATAAACGATATGATTTCAAACGCCTTGAGACCGCAATTAGAACGCCGCCGCCTTCTTTCTTACTGTGAAATCCGCTATTTTCGCGGTCGCGCCTGTATAATGTGTACCGATCATCGATCAACTCATTGTCCGAAACACTGCTATTCAGCCAAGTTTCCGTAAAAACTATTACATCAAAATTAGAACAAATAATGATATTAAATAGTTGGATTGTTTTAGTTCTTAATCCTCTTACATTTTGGTAGTAAAAACTTATATTACTTAGGACGCCCTGTAGTAACTTAGGTCAAATATAGCGTCATTATGACAAACGATTTAACAAGTCTATATTTTTAACATGCACATAGTTGGGTTCATCATTTTTGCGCATGAAGATCCGGCCATCACGTACCCACACATATCTGTATTTTAACTCCTTTGCTTTAATAAGAGCCGCAGCATGGAGGTTTTTGGTCACAGGAGTGAGGTGTTCAACGACGTATATTGCAGACTTTTTATTAGCGCCTATACCCAAATGGCTAGTGTTCAATTTGTCATCCTTGTTGTTTCGGTTGAACTTGATAGTCGCTTGATAGTTTTCCTCCCTATTCCCTGGGACACACTGAATTTCAACATTGGTTGAACGTGAAAGTTGATCCAGTTGGTTTAGACGTGTTGCTAGCAACTGATTGTCAGCACGCAAAGCTTCGTTTTCCTTCCTGATTATTTGAAATGACTCAGCCTGTAGAGCATGCTCGGACTTGATTTGTTCTAATTCACCGTTGAAATAAGATAACGATCCTTCGAGAGACAGCACTTCGTTACGAAGTTCTTGTAATTGAGGCATAAACTTCTACGTGAATGTATTTTGAAGCTCTTCTCTAATAATGTCACGAATGATATTAGCCGAGAGGCATGAGCAACTGGCAGCCTTCCGAGTCATAGTGCGTTGAGTGACATACTCGTGATCTTGTTGTGGAACTGGTACTGCCCGAATCGGGGTGTTAGAGTTATCGCCTCCTCTACGTTCCTTACTATGACATAATACGCATATCCAATTATCATTTAACTCACTAGGCATGGAATCGATATTAACGATGATTCATAAAATAATATTAAATGTATTTTAAAGTTTCTAATAATTAATAAAATACAATTCATAAATAAAATTAAATTCATAACCTAATAACCCAATAACCCTAGTACCCATCTAAAAATGTCTAACGCGCCAAAATAAGTTTTCACTTCTGTCGGCAGAGTGCATTTTTCTGTGTTCTTAATATTGTACATTAAACACAAAGTGGAAAATTTGAAATCTAAAATAACAATCACGAGCAGGATTTCACATTTTCCACTTTGTGTTTAATGTATATGGCTAAGCATGTCAAATGCTAAAAATATATGTGAAAATATCAAAATATTAATATTGTGTTCTACATTAGTTAAATATATACATTTAAACACTATATACTATAGAAATTAGAGATATAAAAAAGTGACTCATGAATTTCTTGCCGGATTCTTGTCATGAAAAGCCTTATAATTCGGAATCCGGCTCCTTGTGACAATTGCAATCGCGACATTGCGAATGCACTTGCCTCAAGCGCTTGTGTTAGTTATAAGTAACTTTGACGATTTTAGTTGCTATATAATGAGCCCAAGAAATAAAAATATTTTTGAATTTCCATTTGTATACAAAACATTCCCTTTTACACAATCCTCTTTTTATATACAATATGTATACAAAAAAAAAGGCTTTTACATACAAAGGTAAAATTCGTAAGTCACCCATGATTGGTGAGAGTCATCCATCATAATTGACCTTAGTCAAAATAAGTAATAGTATTATGACAAGTCATCCATCCATCCATCAGCCTTTTAAAGTCCACTGCTGGACATAGGCCTCCCCAAGAATGGGGGATAGTGCCGTAATCGCCACGCTTGGCAGGCGGGTTGGCGATCGCAGTGGATGTTGTTAATACTCAAAAGAGTGCTGCTGCCCACTCCCTCGATATTCCCTCAGTGGGCTCTTACGACTCCCATGGGTGGAGAGGGGTGGGACAACTCTAAAGCCGGCCCCACACGGCTATTATGACAAGTATCAAGTGCGTATAGGCTATAAATGAGTCGTTGTAGACGGATGCTGCTCTGATAACATGGAGATTAATGCTGGCGATCCTTAAGGCGCGGTGCTCTCCCCAACGATGTTCATCCTGCATATCAATGACTTGCTCTTGATAGAGAGTATGGATTGCTATGCGGATGACGATGTACGAGTGATGCGCGATATACCGGCCATCAAATAGTCTCGGAATGGGGAGAAAAGAACTTGGTTCAATTCAACTCTACGAAGACACAGGCCTGCGCGTTCACAGCAAAGAAGGACGCATTTTCCGTGACGCGCCAGTTCTAAGGAGTAACTCTCCCGGTCTCCGAGAGTATTGGGATCCTCAGAATCGACATATCCAGTAAAGTCCAGTTCGGAAGTAATTTGGAGGAAAGTGGCGAGCAAGAAACTGGGCGTCATGAACAGAGCCAAGCGGTACTGCACACCATCGAGATAATGTGTATAATACATCATTGCTTCTCATCGAGGCAGGGAGTTTTTCTGTATAAAGCACAAGTCCACCCTCACGTGGAGTACTATTCACATCTCTGGGCAGAGCACCAAAATACCAGCTCGACCCACTTGACTCCCTGCAAAGGCGTGCTTTTCGGATTGTCGATGATCCCAATGAATCAAATCACGGATGAGCTGGATTCGTTGGGGAGACTTTGGGGCTCTCTGTGTGTTCTATCGACTCTTCAACGGGGAGTGCTCCGAGGAACTATTTGAGGTGGTACCAACATCGGCGTTTTACCACCGAACCTCGAGACGCCGTACTAAGGTTCATCCATCACCTGGAGACAATCTCATCCAAGACAGTTCATTTTCAGAGTTCTTTTCTGCCACGTACGTGTAAGATCTGGAATGAACTTCCTGCTGCGGTGTTTCTCCAGCGTTACGACTTGTCCCTCTTTAAACGAGGTTTGAGAAAAGCACTTTACTTACGATAGGCGGCGGCTTGGCTGTGCCCCTGGTGTTGCCAAAGTCAATGAGCGGCGGTTACCACTTACCATCAGGTGGGCCGTTTGCTCGTCTGCCACCGTCAGCAATAAAAAAAAATAATATAAAACGAGAGAGCTTAATTCTAAGAAATAAAATATATCAAACCCAAACCCCCTCTCTATCCTCTCCTTATTATCGTTCCTCTTCACCTCACATCCCTTTCCTTGGAGATCGCGATGCAGTGATGTCTCTGGTTTTGTTAACATTTATAGGCTTACCATCAGGTGGGCCGTATACTTAATTGCCACCCACGTACTATAAAAAAAAACCAAATGGAATACAAAGTGAACATAGCCAAACAGAGATATTAGTTTATTATTGAATGCATATCACTTTTTCGAACTTAATATTAACTAAAGCGTGGTCATTAGTATTGATCAAGCAAGTCGGAGACCAAGGTTTCAAATCAACTACCAAAGAATACTTATTGTGACAAAAAAAAATATTTCAAAGTTAAAATAACTTTAATGGACTTTTCTGCAACTGGCTATTAATCCTTACATTTATGTGTTTGTTTCTTTATCGTGACGCATTTTCTTTTCATCGAGATTCAAATCACAACGATTCTAAAGAAGTATTCACTTAAAAAATTATGTTTCAGAATTCAATAAAGCTTGGTCTTATGAAGCTTATTACAGGGAAACATCAGAGCGTTACTGGTACACCTGATAAATTATCATATTCTGAAATTATATCATTTAACTGCCTCTGGTGGTGCAGCGGTAGTGTGAGTAACTGCTGATCATGAGGCCTCTGGTTTGATCCCCGGGTCAGGCAGTGTTACTGAGCTTTTTCGTAAAAAGAAAAATTCTTAGCAGCCCGGAGTTTGTAATTGTGCCCGGTAGACGGCAATAGGCTCGCCCCCTATTACGTGGGACTGAAACATAGCTGGCGAACAGCGAGTGTATAATACACCTCTGCCTACCCCTTCGGAGAATACAGGCGTGATGCTATATATATGTCTATCAACTTTTGAAGCCCAGCTTTAACATACTAGCATCGTGTACTATGAACTGAATTCGTGCTTTAAAGTGTGAACAGTAATGTGTTACAAATAATGCCTGGTTGAATTCAATAAAGACATTAAGGACTGCCAAAGTTATAGTTACAAGTTGTATCGTGGTACATTTTTTACTGCGATATGATACACGATCGATCATCGTAAGTGGCAAAGGCTGTGGTTAATTTAGGCCTGTGCTTACCGACCTAGCGCTTCTCTCTGAAGTGATGTGTTAGAATGGTAACTCGTAGGGAATACTGAAATAGCACACTTAATACTAAAACTAGTGGTACAAATCCTAACGTACCTAATTAGGATGCAGATTTAATGAAAACTTACAAATAGTACCTTACAGGTAGTTTCATTTGGTATTTTCTATTGAACGACTTCCCTCAGCCATCATGTCACCACAGGAAAGAATAGGACCTGACATACGTGCTTGGTCGGACCATATAACTCTAGTGTACAAAACAGAAACGAGTTCGTTGAAATAGATCTTATCCGGAACAGATGTTGGTAATCGGCTTACGTGACGCTTCGCCGCTGATGTAAGCGCGTCAGTATCATGTGTAGTCGTGAGCAGGACGATAATTTAGGAATTAAACCCGCTGCGTATTGCCATACTGTAAGTGTAATTAGATACTATGACAATAAATCTAGCGGTAGTATATGTGACTTAGGATCATGAGGCAGTGGGTTTGAATCCCGGATTGATCCTACAAAAAGTTATTGAGCTTTAATGTTAAACAAATTCTCAATAGCTCTACAGGGTTCCTGGTATATTTCTTTGTAATAATCAAAATTATCTGGTCAGAACAATGTATGCACATATAACCGGCAGATGCCGCAGGTATCACCCAAGGCATAAGAAGGAATGTATAATCGAAATTTATAGTCCCGAGCGAATGCCGCGATAGCGTAGTTAGCACAGCGGCTGGACTGGTTATTCAGAAGACGTAGGCTCAAATCGTGCTCATGGCTATCGTCTTCTTTTTAACATTTTCGTACAATGTGCAGTTTGGAGTTGGAAACTGACAGTGTTTCACCCGTTTTTTTTTTGTTATGGCGTTAAAAATTGTTCCTAATTGCACACCCCGTCGTTCGGGGCAACGAACAAGGTAGTGTGGGGCCTTCACCCACTAAAGAAATCCGCCGTGTGCCATCTCTCCGCCTTTTTTGGCGGGCCAGTGGAACTATGTTACATTCCTTCGGTGGTGACAGTGTTTCACCCTGTACCTGAGATAGCATGTATGTTTGCTGCTTTTCACCTGATTTCTTTCCAGTCCTGTTGAAATGCCGTCCGATCCGACTGAGAGAAAGTCGGACCAGAGAGCGCACTTGTATTTACGCACACACTCGCACACTTTAACACCTCCTGCGTAGTTAGTTAGTGTCCGTTAACACTGAGACCTTTATTATTTACTAGCCTTTGCCCGCGGCTTCGCCGCAGCCATAAGATAGTTTTTGGGTTATATATCAGGTTCCCAATATAGTAACGGGATAAAATGTATACCAGTTGTTAAGTCTAATCAAGAGCACTGCTCGTGACTGTTATTTTCGATTTCACATTTTTCACCCTAAATTTTCGCCCTTCTACAGCTGATTTAGAAATAATTTATATGGCAAAACAACGTTTGCTGGGTCAGCATTATGTATAGATTTGTCCTGCCCAAGTAGGTACTCTCGATACATATTTCCGAATTTTGGTTTACTATGATGGGAAATGGAGACAAAATACTAAGTACTTTATTATAATTTGTTTACAAAGCTCTTTATTTATTTACTAATTTAACTTTATGTAAAAAGAAAACAGAGTACATTTTTAATTTTACAATGGCGGACTTCATGCCTGAGGCATTCTCTACCAGTCAACCATGATGACGCAGAGATAATGAGAGGTAGGTACATTTTCATGAGAAAACGAGGGGAGAAAAATAATTTTGACAAGAATTAAATACAATATGAATCTTATAAATACGTATTACATATATATTAATGTCTGTATCTGTGGTGCAGCGGTAGTGTAAGCGACTGGTGATCATGAGGTCTCGGGTTCGATCCCCAGGTTGGGCAGTGTTGAGATCTTTCCTAAAAAAAAAAGAAGAGAAATTCAGTTTGGAAATATGCCCGGTAGACGTCAATAGGCTTGCCCCTTATTACGTGGGACTTAAACACAGCTAGCGAGTCGTGGGTGTGTAATACATCTCTGTCTACCCCTTCGGGGAATACAGGCGTGATGCTATGTTTCCATATATATACCTGATATATACTTACTAAAAAGTTACATATACTAGGTATATAGGTAAAATATAAATTACCTATGTAAAATGTATATAGCAAAAATACATACATACAATAATACACATATATTATTATATACATACAATATTTACAAGTGATGTAACGATTCCTCCAGCTCCGTTAAGAAGTGTTTACTATTTAGTTACTTTAGTTTTAAACTCGTAGCGGTTATTATTGCATGCTTTTGTAGCATGCAGTAAACTCGTTCTCTTTTGACTTTAAATATCCACATTATACTGGAACGCTAATATCGACGCTGAAATCTTATACCTTCTCATTCATGTGCTTATTAAAGAAGATGATAAAAACCTTACAAAGTTGTTAAAATTTTCTTGTACGTCCAAAAACCCGACTTAAGTAAATTATTTACATCAAACTATCCGCGTCCCATAGGGTTGGCACGGTGCAAAGCGTGACACTAATTCGTTCGATATAATTGATGAATGCAAGCGCATTGGCGGTCACGTCTCGCACACTTGTGCATGCAAGGGTTGCCGCATAACTCATTAATTTACTGTCAAATTTGTTGACCTAATTTTATTGTAATCATTCGTATTTTGTCTTCTCAAGGTTTATTGAAAAAAAAAACAAATGAAACCTGAAACAAAAGCCTATTGAAGTAAGTACTAATTCTTTTTTCAAATTAAATATTAACGTATTAGTTTGTACTAAGAACTTTTTGTACATATTTCAGTCTTTTTTTCGATTGATAAGGCGTTCCTCTTAATAAGTCCATGAGTTTAGTGAGAAGTAGTTATTATATTTTAATGAAAATGAGACTGAATAAGAAACATTAGTAATCTATATTTTTTAGCATTTGACATGCTCCGCTACTTTTTTAAAGTACTTACAAATTATTTGTGAATAAGGAAAAAGATATTTTTAGTACGAGCGGGAATCGAACCCGCATCTTTTCCAATCCGGGGAAGTGCTCTAAGCCACTGAGCTATCGTACTGACCTATTCGGTTGTCCCAATTTCCTCATCACATTTGTCTTTACGACCAACACCATCTATCGGAATGCGTTTACGTGCATTAATCCAATATAGTAAGTTTAATTTTACAATTAAAATTCATACTATTTGATGGCGCGATTTAGTAAACATTTACTTGACCAAAATCTTCCTTACGGTAATATCAAAGGAGCAGTGCATGTATAATTTAAGTGTATACCTACTAATCCACCTTCAATAAACAACCGTATTTGTTTAACACATGTATTATTTGTTTACCTTTATTTAAACACATTTAAATCGCATTACAGAGATTAAATTAAAATTCAACAAAAACTTACACATATAAAGCCAAAATGTGCCCTATCACAAACAGATAAGCATATTTTTTAGTTATCAAGCCTGTATGTCCAAGATAATTTATTGTCTTAATCCCATAGGGGTGGCAGTACAGGGGCCCGTAACAGGTGGTGTAATATGCGAGACTGATCAACCCTAATTTTTAGGGATGATACCAGTAGTTTCATGCCTATAGACGGTGTATGTAGATGACCTTCTGATAATGTCACAGGTTTTGCTGATAGGATAGTGATTTCTTAAATTCAGACGATGGTAAGATGGCTAACTGTATTATAGGTGGTAAAAGGTAGCCGGAGTATGTTAAAGACAACGAAGCTTCTACTTACCATAAAATGATTGTTATTTTTATAATTGACAAAGTTGCCTACTGTGACTCTTTGAAGAAAGGTAAGTACATCTTCCCTCATAAAATAAAGTAACGCACTGACCTTTTTTACGGCTTGTTAATTTAGATAATATCGTCTAGCTTAGGTACTTATGCGGCTATCTTAGTTCTACACTGCCTTAAATACCTGCACACGATCGCTAGGAGGGAGACGACCCCAGGCTGACACCACTGCGACTGCAGCGAGGACTCGGCGCAGCACACGCTCGAGTCGTGCCCGGCCTGGGATGAGCAGCGCCGGGAACTCGCTGCAGTCATAGGCGTGGACCTGTCGCTGCCGGCCGTTGCGCGAGTGATGGTTGGCGGTGACAGAGCCTGAACCGCGGTTGCTGCCTTCTGCGAGGCTGTCATCTCGCGGAAGGAGGCGGCGGAGAGGGCCCGGGAGGAATCCTCCTTCGCGGACCCGATCCGCCGCCGGCGCGCAGGGCGGCGTGGTCAGGCTGCGGACGGTGGGGTTGGGGATTGCCCTGCCGTCCGCGGAAGCCTACCGCGGAGGTGTGACGCCCAAGTGCGCAGGGCCTCGCACAAGAGAAGGGCCCGAAAGGGCAGCCGCCTGCGGATCGCAGTTGATACGACGCGGTACCCGTGATCCGCCGTAGTAAGGGCGGCTGAGGGCGCACGGTGGGTATTTAGTGGGTGTGGGCCCCACACTACCCCGTTGTCTCCCCGAGCAGCGGGGTGTGCGGTAGTACATTTTTGCCCATCTAAAACAAAAATAGCCGTCTGGGGCCGGCTTTAGAATTGTCCCACCCCTGTCCATCCATGGGAGTCGTAAGAGCCGACTAAGGGAATACCGGGGGAGTGGGCAGCAGCACTCCTTCGAGTATTAACAATATCCACTGTGAGCACCAACCCGCCTGCCAAGCGTGGCGATTACGGCACTATCCCCCATTCTTGGGGAGGCCTATGTCCAGCAGTGAACGTTAAAAGGGTGATGGATGGATGCATGAAAAAAAAAAATCTACACTTACTTCTTGAGTGGTTGGCAAGGTTAAGTAACTTTCACTCGGCCTACTAGTATATTAGATACGTGACCACTAGTGACACCTAGTTGTGATCTCCTGACCTCCTAGGTGTTTCGGGCAGGCGTTAAGCAGTGGAACGCGACTGTTGAGTCGTGAATGTCAGATCAACTATAACCGCACATATCTGAAATCGACCCCCACAACTTTTAGTAAAAGGCTATAAAGATGACGGTGAAGGTAGTCATGCAGGGAATGTGTAACGGCTCCCACTCCCCACCAGTAGGAGGGATCTCACCTGTACTGGTGGTAGGAACCACTGGTACAGTTTTATTTCCTTTGGTCGCTTTTTAAGACACTCGTATTAATACTAAAAGTCACCACCTTGTATTGTGGGTAGTGGCATTTTTAGTCTAACTATAAGAAGTATAGGAATGGGTATACCAGTTTGATGACAAAAAGACATCGCCAATTTACCTAATATGAAATGTTCATTTCGAACACTAGCAATACCACCTTCAGCTGTTATGACAGACCGAAGACATCAGACAAGTCACACGGACACAATTCTTAACGCGGCTGTGTGGCGTGAGTAGGACTGTGTGTTGGTGTATCTTTGCGACTGCATGTGACGCCGTGTCGTCGCCATTGCGATATTAAACTAGATGCTAGTGATGCTCAAAGTTGTTTAATATGGTAAGACCATATTTTTCGAAGACAACTACACTTAAAATTAATACCTGTTTTGCACTTCACCAACATACAAGTCCTAAATTTCTGGTGCCCTACCACGTTAATCCCTAACATTTCCTTATAATTATAATTCGGAAGAAAGAAAATGTCTTAAATATACAGACATGGCTCAGTTATAGCTTTATAATAGCATAGATATATCTTTATAACTGCCTCTTGGTGCAGCGGTAGTGTAAGCGACTGCTGATCATGAGGTCTCGGGTTCGATCCCCGGGTAATTTGATAGAATTACAATTAATTACACTTTTTTATAATTGTGTCTCACTCAGGTTTACTAACATGTCAACTATGTAATTTATAATCATATACAAATCAAAATATACATCATAGACATGGCCATTGTGTAATTCAAATGCAAATTAATTGTTTAAAATACGTGGTTCTGCATAAATAGTACCATTAAGTGCCATTTACAATATTATTAGTGTATTACTTCCACGCTTATTTTCATATATAAAAGTGACATGTAAAAGTACCTGTTTATGGTTTGTTTACGTTTTGTCTCACGGCTTCCAGAGTCATCATCTATCCCAATTTTTGTTAGGGTTGGCTTCCAATGAGGGTCCCCGAAAGGGTAAGCCGCAGGCGGACCACCGAAGGAATGTAACATAGTTCCAGTGGCCCGCCAATAAAGGCGGAGAGACGGCACACGGCGGGTTTCTTTAGTGGGTGAAGGCCCCACACTACCCTGTTCGTTGCCCCGAGCGACGGGGTGTGCGGTTAGGAACATTTATTCCTGCCTAAACAAAAAAAAAAGGGTTGGCTTCCAAACTATTTGGTGTCAGCTGATCCCCCAATATTTACACGGGGCGACTGCATCTGACTAGTTTTGGTTTAATATTATAATTTGTGGAGATGAACTAAACGTTCATATTTTTAATCATACAATATTCATGAAGCCGTAGAGGACTTCGTAGCCAAGTTGTGTACTTGCAATTCAAAAGATCGGCAAGGTGAACCAACTTACGCTCGGCTGGCAATCAAATGGGTGACCAATAGTAACACCCGTTTGAGGACACCTGATCTCCTCCCTGCATCGGAAGTCACGTTAAGCAGTAGGTCTCAGCTTAAATAACATCCTGGCAGTCATTACAAGTTGTAAGATTCCTGAATAAAACATCTGACTACGGTCTTGTTCTAAGATCGTCAGCTGTTTTCCCCGCAGTTGGGTCATGGATCTTGGATAGGCAGTCGCTCTGTGTATATACTAAATACTGGTGAATTAGCTAACACCGAACAGATCGGACGCAGACCCCAACGAAATGCAAAAAAAAGGATTGGGATAAGCCTAGAGAGATGATGATCAGCACTCTATGTAAATATGTTCTTTTCTTACAGTCTCATAGCTGAAGGCACTCCATATTTTATCGAGTGCCTTCCGCAATTTGAAAGAAAACTTAAATGGATTGAGCTCTGGAAACTTTCAAGGTACTAAATAGTTTTCAAGAAAAATCATTATAAGCCAAGTAATAATATTAATTTACTGGTGGTACCGAGTGGAAACTATCACTTGTTTAGATATTTTTATATATATTTTTAGCATTTGATATGCTTAGCACTATACATTAAACACAAAGTGAAAAATGTGAAATCGAAAATAACAGTCAGGAGCAGGATTTGAACCTGCATCTTCTGGATACCGTCCAGATGCTTTATCAATTCAGCCATCCTGACAATTGCTCCTTTTTTCACTTTGTGTTTAATCTATCACTTGTTGTTAGACCCGAATGTGTAGATAACAAACAACCATGTTTTGTGTGTGTTTTAGTTGCTGATAAAGATAGCTATTCTGATTTCCACACCTCTCAAACATATTGGTTGATTTTTATGGTGGTCAGCAGCTTGGCTGTGCTCATGATATTGTCTATGAACGGCAATTGTCACAATTTACCCATACAATCATACCCTGTCGGTCATCATAAGCAAAAAAACAGGTATTTACGTATATTACTTTCAAAAGTTTGACACTCAGCGCCACCCCTCCCTAAAACCAGCGCTGTGGCGTTGCTTGGCGTATACCCTCGGCGAGATCGCGCCAGAAAAATTTAATTGTGAAATACGAGCACCCCTCCCTCTCCGTACACCTTACTCTCCTCCGACGTCCCCAGGCACTTGCGAGCCGAAAATCAGAGCCAGCCAGGATGGCGCGCCTTCGGTAACAATTTAGCTGCTTGAACGATTCAAAAAATGACAGGGAAAGATACATTTTATATTAATTAGTTTTGAATTTACCTTGTTTTATTTTATTCATTTATCATTACAATTATTAACTGAATAGTAAAACGTGATTCGTCGCTATAGGTTTCCTAAGTTCAGGAAATTAAGCCTCTTTTATTCAACATTGGATAAAATTCGGTAGGTAATTAGTGGTTACCACTGAAGGAATGTAACACAAACCAGTGCTTGCTTGTTCCAGAATGAATGGGGAAGTATCACCCTCTCGCACTTGACCAGCATAAAACAACAGTAGGTAGACCTGCTCTTGTGTTTCGTAAGGTGAGTAAGAGCATCAGAGGCCCAAACCCTTAACTTATCCATTCATTACTATCATATCTCTCCACCTAAAAAAACCCAAAAAAAAAATTTTCATTATAATTATTCACCTCCGAAAAAAAAAAGAAAAACCTATTCTTGGAGTTGGCGAGTGATGGATGCCTCTGGTGTTGCCAGCGTCTATAGGATACTATAATCGCTTATTTACCACCCATATACAAATTATCGAATCTGTGTACTGTGAAGAACCCAGCACTAAGCGTATGAGGTTGCTATTTAAAACAGTCATATTAATATTTCGTGATCAAAAGAATAATGACTAAATTTTTATACGGTCTTGCACCCTCAAGTTAGGAACACGTGTGCCCTGGAATGCATCAGCAACGTAGTGGGCGATATGGGGTGCAGAATGAAGGCTAGGGTGAATAATAATGACCCCACAGACATATTGCTAAAATTTTAATAATAATATATATAATTAATAAAGATAAATTATAACTCAGCGGTTTTTAGTGACATCAGTGTAGAAGATATAATCCCAATTTCTTGCATTCGTATCTTGGCACGCGCTAAATGTACTTTCACGTTTTTCATCATGAAATTCTCAATAACAGTAGTAGTACAAATACATTCTCAATAACAGCAGAGTGCTAAAATAATGTTCGGTAGATATATAGGTACCCTTTATTTTTTATTGCATATAGTGGCAGACGAGCCGCCGCCCGTCTGATGGTAAATGGTAACCGTCGCTCAAGGACTCAACTACACCGAGAGTATTGTGAAGCCGCTATTCACCATTTCATTTCACAGATATGAAATGAAAGAATAACCGGCTACAGCCGCAGCGTAATCTCCTGCTACAGCCAAAACGCAACGATGTGCTTCATAGCCGGTCACACTGGAGATGGTGGTACCAACCGCTCGGGCCCGATACCAAGCGAGTACTCCCACTTGGTACCCAGTCCCCCCCCAATAGTCATGCAATGGATGATAATTGCTTACTTCCCTTAGTCGCCTCATACGACACCCGCGGGAAAGTATGGGGTGGTGACAATTGTATTCTTAGTCCGTCACCATACGGATTATCAATAGATTGCAAATAAAAACGTGAAGACATACAAATGGAAGCGGAAGTATGACAGTAAGTCGTGCCTAAATAATAAATAAATAAATATTCACAGACATTTTTCACACAACGTCCTCTGGTCCCAAACTAAGCTTAATGCTTGTGCTATGGGTACCAGATTACGGATATAATACATATACTACTTTTTTTTTGTAAATACATACATATAATACATAGAAAACACCCAGACGCAGTACAAATATCTGTGTTCATCACACAAATAATTGCCCTGAGTGGGAATCGAACCCACGACCTCGTTGCACGGAAGTCGGTTACACTACCGACTACGCCACGAGGCCCGTCAGAATAATAGATAAGTAGTAAGTGTACTTAAAACTTACAAAAATGGCAGTGCTGAAAATGGCATATAAAATTTAAATACACACATTTAGGGGTAAAAATCTTACTACTGAAGTAGGTAATGTGTAACATAGTTCCAGTGGCCTGCCAATACAGGCGGAGAGACGGTACACGGCACGTTTTTTTTTTATTTAGTGGGTGAGAGCCCTCTGTCGCTACCCTGTTCGTTGCCCCGAACAACGGAGTGTGCGGTTAGGTAAATTTTTTCCCGCCTAAACAAAAAAAAGGGGCGGAGGGGGTAAAAATCTTTATTTTAATCTTATCTTCATGTTTAATGACTCTTGTTGTGGTTTTTATTTTAATCGAATGAACGATATATTGACGTTTGTGTATGTCAGCTCTGACACGGCCGAGTCACAATATTGTATAGATAATCTCGTATTACCGTGACCTAGGTCACCACTGTTGGGACATTGGTTCACAACCGTGTAACAGGCGCTTTAGAAATAAAAATAAGACACTAGCTGTCATTTTGCCGTATATTAGCCAAATACCCATACCAAGTTATTTTTTTTACTTTTAAACCATCCCTGTATTAGAGTGAACAACACAAAAAAAAATTCTAATCGGTCTAGCCTAGTTTTGAGTTTTAGCGAGACTAACGAACAGCAATTAATTTTCTCTTGTGGTAGAGCTTGGCTTAACCCAACATGAATCTCACAAAAGATCAACGTGAAACAACTAGGTACTATTACTGTTGTGTTTCGTACGATGAGTGAAAATGCCGAAGGCCCAATCCCGCTCCCTATCGTCTCCTAATTATCCTACCTCCTATCCTTTTTCTTGGAGACGACGACACGCGAGTGATGTCTCTGGTGTTACTAGCGTCTGTAGGCTATAGTAACCGCTTACCATCAGATGAGCCGCATGCTTATAAAGAACCTAATATAAATAAAGCCTTTTCTTTATAAGATTTAACACATTAGCTTTACCTGTATCTATCCATGTAACGGAATCTTTGAACGTGATATTCACCCACTTCAAAACGTTGGAATAAATTGAAACTTTGCTCACTCATCAAGGGCCGATGAATACTAATACAATAATTTAGTAAGTTTGGCCATTGTTTTTCGTTACACGTTAAATTAAAAACAGAAGAAAATAAAATATAGTTAAACAATAAAAAACACGCTTACTACGAACTGAACCATATAATTAATAATAGATAATAATGGTAAAAAAGCTTGTGAGGTATTTTTTTACGGTATCTTAATAATCAATTTGTTGTCAAGCACCCCATACTATTTTACAAACATTATTATTACTTATAATAATATTATCTATTTTTATAGTTCGTAGTAAGCGTGTTTTTAATACATTGCGAAACTGAGATGATAAATGAAAGATTTAGTACACAAAACAACAGGATATGTCCATCTCAAATTTTCAGTGAAAAGAAATAAAATAGCTTTCATTTGATTTGAACCCTGTTTATCTCGAATCTAACAATAATGGCGATGTTTATTGTTACTGTCGTTACACTTAAACGATTACTTGTAGAGTAGTGCACCTTTATAACAAGTGTTCAATATTGTTGCATATCTACCTCCCGATTTGTCAAACGGATCCGTCACGGAACTATCCCTAAGTAAGGGTATCGCTAACTAGCCGCGACGCATTACAGCGGGCTCCGACGCCAGCGTTTTGAAATCGGAATCGGAATCTTTATACAATATTTTATTTTGCCGGCTAGCTAAGGCGGTGTTTCTTTGTATAGTAAAATCTTGGAAGTTAAAGGTTAATCAACGCCCAATAAGCTGAAATTTAGCATACAACTATAATTATGGGGACAATACTAATACTACTCAAAATTATAGTATTCTTAAAATTACCGCCACCACAAAATAATGGATGATAAATGTGAACCGAACCACATAGGGAAGCATTACAGCTAGTTGAAACGTAAAGTTTGGTTAATATCATATTTTATGGCCTCACTGTCACACATTACGTCAATGTTACGGGTTGACAGTCGATTAGGGACGCGCACGCGTCGTTGCCAATTGTGGTACCACGGCTGAATACGCCGACTCCGGCGCCTCCTCTATCGTAAAAAGCACATCCCTAGCGAGAACTGGGCCTTCGCATTCATTAGAGCGCATAACAGCCGTGTAATTTATGTTACAATGACAGCTTTGGGTGCCGAATCTTTATACAAAGGCTGTTTAATGTTAACGTTTGATTTGTTCGCGGAGTCAGGTGCACATTAATGTGTAACATGCTGTATATTCTCAATTCTTTATATCATTTGATACGAAAACCAAGCTGTATCTATTGTACACAGAAGTAATAAGATGCAATTTAAATTAGCCCCGTTAAATATTATAAATTTACAATATGCGACATTTAATGTTCGTAATACTAGAGTATTCTCACATGTAAATGGTTTATTCCAAAGTTTTACAAATGATTTTATTTTTATTTTCAGGATTTGAATCTGCGTCTCCTAGATAATGGTTTTATACGCTTTACCTACTAAACCATCCTGATATTTGCTCGAGACTATACATTCCTTCTTTATGTCTTGGGTGAGGCCTGTTTCATCTGTCGAATTTATTGTATATAATTGTTCCGACCAGGTAATTAATTATTACAATTACAAATCATACCTAACGATGACGCAGTCCTATAAATATGTTACTATTTTATATAATTATATTTCAAGCACTTAACATGCTCGGCCCGAACACAAAGTACGGAAAGGTGAAATCGAAAAAATTCACGAGGTGGATTTTTACCAGACTCTATTTTTTACAAATTGTCCTTATACCGTTCGTAATCTTAGATTTATCAATACCCTATTTAGTGTCACAGGTTTCTATAGATGGCACGTTTTAGACACAAGTAAAAAAGGTTTTATATGTAATTTTTTTTTGCAAGAACGGAGATGCTTCTCAGATTCTTCACACAACTTATACAACTTAATAACTTAAACTTATTACTACCTTACTTTTATCACGTCTTGCTACATATATGTTGTAATTATATATTAAATCTATGGTTGTAACAGCATTTTAGTCTGTCGACGACACACCGTGTGTATAAAGAGCTGCTGATATCCAATACTAAACAATTTGCGGCAATCTCTGCAGGTATCAACAGGTAGGACCAGGACTATGTACGGCAATAGTAAAGAGAACCATTGATTTAAAACATTAGTGCGAACCTAAGCGCAATCGGTGGACATTACTAATGTGGCCATACGTTCATAAAATAAAATGGAATTATGTAGCAGACTTCTAGTTACTTTCTTGCTGAGAAGGTCTCTCATGGTACCGGTTTCCACCCAATGCCTTCTTTTACCTGCCTATGACAATTTATATTGCAATAATTTAATTTTTTCTTCAGGACACAACGTGTGAATGGTAGTCACAAGCAGGATTTGAACATGTATTGTGTCTCCTGAATAATCATCCAAGGCTGTGCAAACTAAGCTGTTTTGGTATCTGCTTGGGATTATCAATCTCAATAACACATTCATTCTTAATGCCATGGGTGAAGCCAACGCCATCTTCTGGATGTATTTGCATATATTATTCCGACTAGATAAGGTTAATTATAACCAAAAATCTATACCTATTTTAATAAATAAAACCTAGTGTCTAAATAACAGGTTTTTGACTTAATGCATAAATATGAAGGTTTACCCCAGTAATTAAACCAAAAATATTTTTTTCATACTGTTGTTGTTTGATCAAATCTCCGAAGCGGTTGGACCGATTTTGACCAGACTATAACTAGCAAATAGCTAATGTTATAAGAAGTAACTAAGATCCTTTAAAAACAAACTATGCGCGGACGGAGCCGACTGCAGGAATGAAAATATAACAATCATTATACTCGTATTTGTTTTTGTTTTGTTTAGTATTAACATGCGTCGGTGTTTTCATTAGAAATACATAAAAAGGAAAAAAATAAAAATTGTTTTTTCCAATAGTTTTATTATAATTATGGTAGTATTTCGAAATGCCAATTATATGAATTCACTAAATTATGTATATGTATCGAAATCGCCAAATATTTTCGATTTATAAATGTATATTGTTTCTTTTTTTTTCGATTTACTAATAACTCAAATAAGTTTTATTAGTCGCCAAACTATGGTCACCCTATACGAACGCACGTGTGACACCCTAGTAGACGCATAAATTCCGCCTAGCTATTGTGCTGTGACATCGTCTACTATTCCCCGTCCCTCCAAACCTCAGCCCTCTGCGACAACATATTGATGCAGCACCTACTAGGGGATGTCTGCAACACATTGCAAAATAAAAAGGGTGATGTTTTCACAAAATAGAGCAATTTTTATAAAGTACTAAGATTACGTTTATCTTTTTTAGCTTTAGAAAAACATTATGCTATTTAATCAAAGATAAGCTGCTCATTTATTTATTACAACCTTACACGTTTGCTGAACCACTATACTCGATATGAGTGGGAATGGGGTCCTCTATACTCCCTTCCAACTGAGACACACTGAGATTTAATTTTTGTACACATAACTTAAATAAGTCATATATTTTTTTTTATATAAATTACTTCAATAAAATATTCATTCAGAACTTTCGATGAGAATAAACATTATACTATTACAGTAAATTACTGAAAAAGCCGTTGTTGCTCATAAATCTGTTCAGCCGTTTGCAAGCTATGATGCCATAGACAACGAACATGCCATTGTCTATGGCCCACAAATACAGGAGAGAGTATTTGAATATCTGCGATCAAATTATAATACTTAATCAAGTTTTGAAACCCGAATATAATTCGAATGTTGAATTGAATTAATATTTAATAAATGAAAATCAATTAAATCTATCTCAAGTCAAATGACATGAACACCAATGAGTCAATTTCACAAAATGGAAAGTAAATTTGTGAGGTAAAGAGATCTAATTTGCCCAAAAGTGACTTTTAATGTGGCAAATTTCTTCACAACAAAAAGCTACTTCTGTTCTACTGAATATAAAAAAATGTGAAGCGTTCATGTTAGTAATATACCAAAAAAATATTTTTTCCATTAAATTATACATAACAAAGTATTACAAGGTCAAAAAATTTCTGAATAATTGAAAAAAATGTGTATGAATATAAGGTTAGATATACATTACACATACATAATTTTGGTCTCTCATTACGCTATTTGATATATTTAATTTACGATGCTGTAAGCTATGTGCCCGGATAAAGTTCATAATAGACCATTTTCTCCGATTATAATTGTGGGTACCAAAAACGATGGTATGTGCCTGCCTTATGCATGCACTCTTTTTTTTTTTTTTTTGTTTGGCCGGGAAAAAATGTTCCTAACCGCACACCCCGTCGCTCGGGGCAACGAATAGGGTAGTGTGGGGCCTTCACCCATTAAAGAAACCCGCCGTGTACCGTCTCTCCGCCTTTATTGGCGGGCCACTGGAACTATGTTACATTCCTTCGGTGGTCCGCCGGCGGCTTACCCTTTCGGGTACCCTCATCTGAGCAACGCATCCGTACATGGAGCGTCGCACCTTCGCGGGAGGCCTTGCGGGTGGCGGACGTTACCCGGTCCATCCACCCGCAGCCCCAGCTGCATGCATATGCATATACATGCACTCCTAAGTAAAAAATAAAATATCAACAAAAAGTGCTATTCATTTTTGTACAGTGGACAGTAATTTTGAAAATATATAAAACTAGATATAATTTGTATTAATTCGCACACAGAATATCGTTGTTACGGGTTGTGTTTGTAACTCTTTTAGAATATTGTGTAGGATATTTTTTACACATTGTTACAACATTGTAAGAGTAGAGTTATTCTATAAAATAA
Organism: Leucoma salicis; assembly: GCA_948253155.1. Taxonomy (NCBI): domain Eukaryota; kingdom Metazoa; phylum Arthropoda; class Insecta; order Lepidoptera; family Erebidae; genus Leucoma; species Leucoma salicis. Next base: position 27,727,108 of record OX411803.1, read on the forward strand.
AACCATTTTTAATTGACTATTACATTTACTTATAAACAGTCTTAGTAACATATTTGAAATAGTAGTACAATTATCTGATACATTAGATAAGCATTATTAAACAAATAGGTATATAAATTATAAAACAACACCCATCTCTATATCTTTTGAAAAATCCTCCACATGGGTTTACCGATCTGGATGATGTGACGTCAGAGCGGTCATGAGTCAACGGAATTTAAAATACATGATTTTCACGCTTTAATCACATTTCAATAATTTATTATAAATATTTTCGCCTATAGCAGTCAACATGCGAATTTATAGCACGAAGATATGCATTGTTAATTAAACATAATAGCCAATAATGTGCTCGTAGAACGTATAATACGCCGGCTCCGTCCATCCATTGTAGCACAGCATATTAAATTGAGTGTGTACATTATCGAAGTCAGCATTATTACAACACAGTCAAACAACATAGAAAATCTAGTCTATCCACTTGCAATAATAATACTTACTTACCTTAACACAAAGTGTGAAAATGTAGCAGCGCAGGATCCTGCTCGTGACTGTTATTTTCGATTTCACATTTTCACACTGTGTTAATTTATATGGCTAAGCATGTTAAATGCTAAAAAAATATATCAAAATACTTACTTATCATCACGCCATCTCCCTTGCAGGGTAGGCAGAGAGAACAGATTGGTAAAAGGCTCTATTCTTGCATACATCTCTCACTTCCTCAACATTTATAATTCTCTTCACACACGCTCCCCGATTTCGGAGACTCCTGACTCCACCTTCCTTCAATACATGACCAATTTGGGCTAGGCAGGTGAGTCTCGGTGTATCCCTGTACTTACATCCTTCCACTTTCGCATTGTATATCTTCTTAACCAGTCGCTCGTCAAGCATTCTTCCACATGTCCAAAACAACGTAGCATTTTGACGGGCCTCGTGGGGTAGTCGGTAGTGTAACCGACTTCCGTGCACAAGGTCGTGGGTTCGATTCCCACTCAGGACGATTATTTGTATGATGAACACAGATACTTGTACTGCGTCTGTGTGTTTTCTATCTATTATATGTATGTATTTACAAAAAAAAAGTAATATATGTATTATATCCGTAATCTGGTACCCATAGTACAAGCGTCAAGCTTAGTTTGGGACCAGAATACGTTGTGTGAAAAATGTCCATGAATATATTTATTTATTTCCTTTCGTATCTTTACACCAATACTCTCTTTTATACCTACTCGCTCTCTTACGTCGTCTTTAGGAAATCCGGTCAGACAGCCTCACTCCACAGATTCTCCGCAGAGATCGTATTTCGACCGCATTAATTTTACTCTCATGCTCACCAACTCTTGCTTCCATATGATAATTTTGGGACAAGCACTACACAACACAAGTCGACGTAATGACAGAAGATTGTAAGAAAAGAGGCATGGGTGAGGAATGTGAGGAAAACCAAAATAATGATCTTTGAAAGAGGAGAAGTCAAAACGGATGTTAGAGTATCAATAGGCAATGGTGTGCACAAGTGGATGAATTTGTATATCTTGGATGTGGATTCAGTCGGGATGGAAGATACACCACTGATATAGAGAGAAGAGTAAATGCGTGAAATAGAGTGGATGGAGCATTGGAACTACTTCTCGGCAGCCACCACCTCAGCTAGAAGGCACGTGTCGCAATAATAATATGGTCGGAACTCTCTGCGATACGCAAATCGTAAACGCTTTAACTTTTATGGTAAAGCCATATAATGGTTTTCATTTTACTATATAGGCCTCCCCAAGAATTCGCCAAAACAAGCGGTCCTGTGCTGACAGCATCCAACGGCTCCCTGCGGCTTTGACCAGATCGTTGGTCTGCATGGTGGGAGGGCGTCCTGTTTTCTACTTATTATTTTACTATTGGGTACGAAACTCTAATAGCGCCATATTAATCGGAAACGTGATTAGTAAAAGTGTAGCGTTTAGAAGTCAAAAATGTCTAAAACTATTCAAATGTTCCTTCTTAAGCAACTTTATAAAAAAACAGCCTTTGCCTGAGGCTTCGCCGCAGCCCTAAGCTAGTTTTAGGTTATATCTCGGATTCCCAATATAGTAGCGAGATAAAATGTAAGTCTAATCAAGAGCTATCAAATGAAAAAAAATGCATCAAAATCCGTTCAGTAGTTTCTTAGTGATGCGCGAACGATCAAACAGATTAACTGACATACAGACAAAAATCCTGAAAAAAGTTTTGTGTTCTGACAAGCCTATAGCCCAAATACAGTATTTTTTTCTCAAATATCTTAAATGTACAGACACAGCTCTGTTACAGCTTTATAATAGGATGATTAGCTCGAGAAAGTCTAGCAATAAAAATATTACAAATAATTATTAACGTTTGACATTTTATTCAACCTTATTTCACACACGCAACTCTTGGGTAGATCACAAAGAACAAAGTACCTTAACTATAGGGTAGATATTAGATGGATAGGTAGTACGTACACGTATGATGTCCAGCCGCGCCGATATGCGTTTGAGAGATTGTATTTGTATTTTCGTTGTGGCTTTTAAATGTCATAAAACAAACAAGATATGTAAAATAATAAATATATAATGTTAAATATATATTTTATTAATAGGTAATAATATCCTCCTATCTTGTTGTTGTACAGTTGTTTACTCGATTTTTAAAAGCTCCGATTTTTATGGGTTAACTGGTAGAGAACTCAAATTTGAGTTAAGTTCGCCCTATTGTATATATGTTTTAATATTAAGTTTATAATAAGTTTATATGTACAATTAAAGTATTAAATAAGATAGCCCCACCGGGTATGCTTTTTTTATAATAGTTACTGCCAATATTGCTTTGGCTGGTTATGAATATGTGACTAAAAATGTCAATGCCGACCTTACTATATACCTAGGTAACGTGAAAGAATAGCATAGCTTTCATAAACAACAAATACCTAGCTCTAGATACCTATAGCATTCATTCTATAAACCCTGCTGTAAAACCCGATAATAAAATGGAACTCAGTAAAGTCGGTAAGTCAAATAAGTTATTAATAAACACATTTTTTACAGACTTTTACAAATAAAGTTGATGTGCCGAAAAATCGTGGTAAATAAATTTATTTAGATTGCTGAATATTAAATTTTAAGCACTTAATTTCCTGTAAATACGTTTATGCCATTGTTTTTAACCTTTTCTTTGTATTTTTTTTGTTTTGGCTGGAAAAAATGTTCCTAACCGCACACCCCGTCGTTCGGGGCAACGAACAGGGTAGTGTGGGGCCTTCACCCACTAAAGAAACCCGCCGTGTGCCGTCTCTCCGTCTTTATTGGCGGGCCACTGGAACTATGTTACATTCCTTCGGTGGTCCATTGTTTTTAACCTAGATGATGTATAGTAATATCTCTCTGAAATAAAACAATACACTTATGCAATCAAAATTGCTTATAATTAGAAACAAAAAGCTTTGACCCTTTTTTTATATACTCGTAACTATCATTTGTCCGCGGCTCCGCCGCAGTCATTTTTTTAACTTATATCTCAGGTTCCCGATATAGTAGTGGGATAAAATTTATGTAAGTGCCAGTTTTGAAGTCTAATCAAAAGCTGTCAAATAAAAAAAGTTGCATCAAAATCCGTTCAATAGTATTTGCGTGATGCGCGTACGAACGAACAAGCAAATAGACAAAAAATCACTACAGACATAGCTCTCTTACAGCTTTATAATAGTTAAGATAAATATATAGGAAATATGATATAACAAAATAAGAACATACCTAATAATAATATATTTTTATGTCATATCTCAGGTTCCCGATATAGTAGCGGGATAAAATGTATACCAGTTTTTAAATCTAATCAAGAGCAATCAAGTAAAAAAAATTGCATCAAAATCCGTCCGGTAGTTTTTGCGTGATGCGCGGACAAACAAACAGACGAACAGATAAACAGACATACAAACAAAAAATAAAAAATAAACTTTTTATGTTTAGACACGCCTATATAGCTTAATTCAGACATTTTTTCTCAAATATCTTAAATGTAGCACTGTTACAGCTTTATAATAGTTTATAGATATTATAATAAAATTGAGTATAGATACATAGACTCCAAAACAGTCCAAAGTAACATAGAATATCATGGTTGATAGAAGTACAGTCAGTTTGTTTAACGTTATCGCAACTTTTTATCGCCACATATCGCACCACTCGACGGCTGATCGCGATAAAATCGGTCCAATTGATTTTTCCGACACTATCGAGATTATTTTGCATGTTGATTGTTTCGTAACCCATCCACAATTATTATTATAAGCAAAGTTTGTTAGCATAGTAAAAATATAATTAACTGCAAAGACAATCGAGTTCGGTTCCCAGTCCAAGGTCTAACGTCGTAAAGCCCTAAGGCTTTTCTCTTAGACCCGGTGTTCAGTACAGTAAAAGCAAACGTATATGCTTTAATGCTTTTGCTCGATGACTTTTGAACTCTGCTAACCCGCACTGTGTCAGCCGTATGCACTCTGACCTAAATCCGTCTGACTCTTTAAGGAGACCGTTGGGGTTTAGGGTTGTGAAAAGATTTATTCTTATCGATTAATTCGTAATGTATTTTAGTTAAATAACTTTAAAATCCAGGCTGGTCAATCACCCACTGAAGGAATGTAATATAGTTCCAGTGGCCCGCCAATAAAGGCGGAGAGACGGCGCGCGGCGGGTTTCTTTAGTGGGTGAGGGCCCCACACTACCCTGTTCGTTGCCCCGAACGACGGGGTGTGCGGTTAGGAACACACAACACGTAGGTTTCCCCGCCTTAACAAAAAAAAAAAAGGCTGGTCAATCACAACTGGCGTGTTCAACTAACTAGCTATTATTTTTAAAAACAATTGTGAATCACACCAAATGTCCCATACGAGGGGTGATCCAAAAGTAATGATAATGAAAACAAAACACGGTAATTAAAGTTAAAATAATAATTTATTTTTCTACATAGTCTCCTAACAAATCAATACATTTAGTCCATCTTTTTTCTAAACCCAGGATTCCCTTTGAAAAAAATTCCTTTTCTTGACCCTCCCAAAACGCCTCAACAGCGGCCATAACTTCGCTATTGTCTTCAAATTTCTTGCCTCGGAGGTGTTCCTTGAGCCGAGGAAAGAGGTAAAAGTCACTAGGAGCCAGATCTGGCGAATAGGGAGGGTGTTCGACCAGTTCGAATCCCGTTTCTTGAATGGCAGCCATCGCAACTGCGGCTTTGTGAGCCGGTGCGTTGTCTTGGTGAAACAGCACTCCAGCTCGCAGTTTGCCGCGTCTTTTTTCCTTAATGGCCTCCCGTAATCTTCTTATTTGGTCTGCGTAGTAAGAGCCCGTAATAGTGGCTCCCTTTTCCAAATATTCCACCAAAATTATTCCTTTAGCGTCCCAAAAAACAGACGCCATAACCTTTCCCGCCGAACTTGAGACTTTGAATTTCTTTGGCGTCGGTGAGGAGGCTCGCTTCCAAGTCATCGATTGTTTTTTTGTTTCAGGATCAAAATGGTGGATCCAGGTCTCGTCCATAGTCACAAAACGCAACAAAAAATTTTCTTTATCTGCTTGGAACTTTTCGAGATTGACCCTCGAAATGTCAACTCGTTTTTTCTTTTGCTCGTCGGTTAACATTCTGGGAGCCCAACGCGCAGAGACCTTTTTCATATGCAACTCGTTCGAAATGATTCTTTGAACGCTTCCATATGAGATCCCTGTGACCTCAGCTACATGCCTGATGGTCACTCTTCGATCTGCCAACACAACATCTTCGACTTTTTTCACGTTGTCTTCTGTGAAGGACGTGGATGGGCGTCCTTCGCGATGTTCATCTTCAGTGGATGATCTGCCCAGCTTAAACTCCTTGGCCCAGCGTGCAACTGTAGAATATGGAGGATCAGAGTCCCCCAATGTTTCCACCAAGTCACAGTGTATGTCTTTTGTAGACATTTTTTTCAAACAGAGGTACTTGATCACAGCTCTAATTTCGTTTTTCTCCATGTTGATGTTATCTCTTCGACAGTTCGTATTCAAATGAATGTATCTCCCGGAAATCCTGACCTATTTATATGATTTTTTTAGGCTGACGTAGTGAGTGCATAGGCTAGCGAAAAAAATTTTTTTTGGATTTTTATGTGGACCTGAAGTAACCAATTATCATTACTTTTGGATCACCCCTCGTATGTGAGCCGCCATTATCCAATATAAATAATGTCTTGAAAAATACATTGAACAGAAAAAATCAATAACAAACCTGTGGGTCTAGCCAAGTTCCATTCTATGATCGCTAACACTAATAGAAAACTATTAAAATGTATGGAAATTTGACATCTCTAACGTTAAGTCATAGCGTTATAGATATTGTTAAAGACTTAGATAAATATAGGTTCTTTATCTTAAGGTTAAAGATGTCAAAATCCCATACATTTAAATAGTGTTCTATTAGCGTTAGCGATCATAGAATGCAACTTGGCTAGGCCCACTGGTCCCACCTTAAAACGTAAGTGGTGCGGGCGATGAGATGTAGTAACCAAATTATTTTATATTTTCTTCGTAATTCTCTTTGAAATAACGTTTAATTTAAAATTAGCATTCGTATATTATATATTGAAACATAATTACCTGCCCAGTGAAATAATAATAATGCAATATGATCTTAGCAGTCCTGGATTATCCGATAAGCAATATAAGCAATTGCTTAGAGCATCCCGTCTGGGGGGGAACCAGAGATGAGCGAAAAAAACAATGAACACACGAAAGTTAATAAGCAATTTCAAAATCGAAGTAACCTAACTCATGCAGAATTATATAGAAATTTACACGATGATAAATTAGAATCAGCATTTCCAAACGTCGTTAATGTTAAAAAAATTCGTAAGGCTATGCACCGTACGTATTTTTTTAACATTAATGATCACCAACTGTTCTGAAAAAAGATCTTTTTTCAAAACTAAGAATTATTAGGGGGTCACAGTCCGGAGCGTGCTCGTCGCGATCCCTGCCAGCCTAGCACAGACTGCAATCCGGCTCGAATTTGTACCGCAGTGCGGGTTAGGGCGTGCCTAGGAGGCGACGCGTACCGACCCGCCTCCGTCGGTAAGAACAGTGGTAGATGCGTCGATGGGAGCCGCCACCCATCACACCTTGCACAGTTTGGTGAGTCGAGGGGAGCAGTGTGTCTAGTAGAATGTAAGAGGTGGTGTGGAAGGTAAGTTGCACGAGCTGGTGACTGTCATGACGGACAGACAACTTGGTGTGCTCTGTATAACACTCTGAAGCCAAGCGAAAGGGCAGCGACGCCTGTGATCTTCCTGCTGGCGGGATGGCTCTGTGGTCCGGTGTACCGCAGAGCGATCGGGCTGGCATTAGGGTAGGGATGTTGCTGTCCACCACCGAAGGAATGTAACACAGTTCCAGTGGCCCGCCAATAAAGGCGGAGAGACGGCACACGGCGGCTTTCTTTAGTGGTTGAGGGCCCCACGCTACCCTGTTCGTTGCCCCGAACAACGGGGTGTGCGGTTAGGTAAATTTTTACCGCTTAAACAAAAAAAACAAAAAAGGATGTTGCTGTCCGCTCGCTTGGCCTCAGGTGTGAAAGACTACTGAATGTTCGATCCCAGACTTCTATGGGTCCGAAAAAAACTTTGTGTCACCAAGGTCTTTATGGTCGTAGCTTATGCTTCCGAAGGCTCCTTGGTGGCATGGGATCTAGCGAAGTTCTGAGATAAAGTTAGGGAAGTTCTGGATTTGGCAAAAGCCATTGAACGTTTGATCGTATGCGGAGACTTGAATGGTGGGGACCAAGCGTCCAGACTTCTAGGACGTGCTTGGTTCATTTGGTGATAAGAGAGTAAATGATGCAGGTAGTCTCATTGCGGATGCATGTATGGAAAAAAACCTTATTGTGTCAAACACATTTTTTCAACATAAGAACATCCTTATGTATACATGGAGAAGGAATGAACAGAGAAGTATGTTAGATTAGTAGACAGTTGCCTCCGAAGTAAAATTCTGGATGAATGGTTATGAATGGCTCCGAAGTAAAATTCTGGATGGATAGGTCCCACTGTCGACACGGACCACTATCTTGTTATTGCGAGATTTAGTGGTCTGTTTAGAAAGTAGAGACATTGGCGAGAGCGTGTCCACTTCGGAGAGCTTGAAAGAATAAAGATTGAAAAGTTGCAAGAAGAAAGTGTAAGAGCAAAGTATGCAGAGGGTGTCCGTGAACGGCTGACAATGGCAAGTCAGCCGGAATCGGACATAGAAGAATGCTGGAAAGTATTGAAAGATAGTATGGTAGATACAGCGAAAGAAGTATGTGGATGCTCAAAGAAACATAGGAAAGTGAAGGGTGACGCGTGGTGGGATATGGAAGTAGCAGCTTCCGTATATATTCCATATATATTCCGCAAGGGTTTACGTTATGACTGTGCACACTACAGAGCCATAAGCTTGACCAGTTTGGCAGCCAAAGTGTATGGTAAAATTATTGAAAGGAGAATGAGGGGGGGGTCTGATGAATCTCTATGTGAGGCACAAGGAGGTTTCAGGTGTTGAAAACGATGCATGGATCACGTGTTTTTTCTGCGCAACATTGTGGAGAAGCATCTGGCTGTACGTCAGAAGGTTTTCTGGAGTTTTGTGGATGTTTGGTGGGCATTTGACACAGTTGTACGAAAAGAGCTTTGGGGCATTTTGTTAGAGTATGGTATTAACGGTAGACTGCTGCAAGCGGTGCAGTCCAACTACATGGACTCCAGAGACTCTTGTGTGCGGTTGGATGATGGAATATCGTTGTCCTGTGTCAATGTAAATATCGGCGTTAAACAGAACAGATGTCAATGTATCGGTTGGCAATAGGGTGCTAGAAACAAGTGGATGAATTTGTATATCTTGGATGTGGATTCATTCAGGATGGAAGGTACACCACTGATATAGAGAGAAGAGTAAATGAGGAAAATAGAGTGAACAGAGCATTGGGACAACTTCTCGGCAGCCACCACCTCAGCCAGAAGGCACGGGTTGCAATACACAATGCTGTGCTTTTCCCAACGTTAATATATGGAAGCGAGAGTTGGATATGCAAAAGGAGTATGAAAGAAAATCAATGCGGTCGAAATGCGATCTCTGCGAAGAAACTGTGGAGTGAGGCTGGCTGACCGCATTCGTAACGACGACGTAAGAGAGCGAGTAGGTATGAAAGAGAGTATTGGTGTAAAGATGCGAAAGGAAATACTCCGATGGTTCGGAAGGTGCAGTAAGGAGTCTCCGAAACTGACCGAACCGTATATGAAGAGAATTATGAATGTTAAGGAAGCGAGAGATGTATGCAAGAATAGAGCCTCTTGGCACTCTGTTCTCTCTGCCTACCCCGCAAGGGAAATGGCGTGATGATAGTAAGTAAAAAATATAAATCATGAAAAAGAACATCCATGGGTCAAAAAACATTAGATGCATTGTCTTTTTAGATATTTTTATATATATTTTTAGCATTTGACATGCTTAGCACTATACATTAAACACAAAGTGAAAAATGTGAAATCGAAAATAACAGTCAGGAGCAGGATTTGAACCTGCATCTTCTGGATACCGTCCAGATGCTTTACCAATTCAGCCATCCTGACAATTGCTCCTGACTGCTAATTTCGATAACACATCATACTTAACGTCTTTGGGTGACGCCTGCGCCATCAGTCGGAAGTATTTTCATACATTATACCGACCAGGTAAACTTAATTTTACAATTAAGATTTTACCTAATAATGACGCAAACCCTTTAAATATTTAGATATTTTTATATATATTTTTAGCATTTGACATGCTTAGCACTATACATTAAACACAAAGTGAGTTTTCACTTTGTGTTTAATGCATTGTCTTTATTATATATCGAATTATGCTCAAATCGCTAGACTACTATTTACCATGAATTTAATGTCTGGAAAAAAAAGCAAATCACATTTAATAAATAAGTAAAAATGTTTTGGAATCTACATATCTTTTTCGTCCTTTATAATATATAATATATGTATAAATATTCTGGGGAGCCCTTTGGCGTAGTTGGTAGTGACCCCTTTTTTTTTGTTAAGGCGGGAAGAAATGTTCCTATCCGCACACCCCGTCGTTCGGGGCAACGAACAGGGTAGTGTGGGGCCCTCACCCACTAAAGAAACCCGCCGTGCGCCGTCTCTCTGCCTTTGTTGGCGGGCCACTGGAAATATGTTACATTCCTTCGGTGGTAGTTGGTAGTGACCCTGCCTTCAACGCCGGGTGTCGTGTGTTCTATTCCTACCCACAGTCAAAGTGACGAACACATAATATGTTGGCTGTGTGAGATGTTCCCGAGGTGAATTGAAGTCAGGTAGGCGGCCGGTCGGAAAAATATAGCCGAATCTTAGGACAACATGTGAAATCACGTTGTGCCGACCTCACCTAGCATGGGATAAGGGCGGGAGAAACAACACATACATATTCTACCTACGACACGTATTAACATTTTTTATTAATTCTTTGTAGTTCACTTAAAGGATAGGGGGGCCCACAGGGAAAGACCGCTGAGGGCATTAAGTTACCTTAATCCGGCACTGGATCTTACATATACGAGTATGAAGTTAACGATTGGTGAACAAAGACAGCAATTAAAAGTAATAGGTAGTGCTATATATTAAGCGTATGAAATAAAGATATTTTTGAAATTTGTATAATAAAAACACAAATTTAAAAAGCTTTCTAGACTTGTCCATACATAAGGCTAGCACAACGAAATGTATATTAATTTAACTATGCAAACCCTTATCTATTTACAGGAAAACCTGAAAACTGTGTTGTACGTTGAGTTGAGCTAAATCTTCGCTGTAACTGCGATCCTAAAATCTTCAAAGTCCTGAAACTTGCATTAGCTATAGTAAAGGCAAAAAATACTGCCAGTCTTCTTAAATCTTGCCTTAATAAACCTATTAGAAATATTTTGATTGCCAAAGACAATAAGTAGTTGTATATTGACGATATGGACGTAATAAAAATAGTCTGTTATATATATCGTAGCCCCAGATGTAGTTCTTAGTCTGAGCCCCAGATCGTAGAATTGGCCACTTAATTATGTGGTTAGTAGTTGACCACTTCACGAAAACTAACCTAACAAAACCTAATCATTTCATGACCACAACTTGACAACTTGAAGTGATCAATTTGACCATGTGTCCAAGACATACTTATACCTATATATCAAATCTTGCAAATTTGTATTATGGAAGTATGTACCCTCCATTTCACTGTCCACAAATACAATATGTCGATTGCTAATATAAATCAAAAGTACAACAAACATTTGCGCTATTTTCATTGACGTTGCTCTCGAATACTATTTTTGGCATTTCGCAATCAGATGCAGAACGTAATATGATCTGTACTGAACTGAACTATTAGGAACCTCTTTTTGTTAAGGCGGGAAAAAAATTACCTAGCCGCACATCCCGTTTGGGGCCCTCACCCACTAAATAAACTTGGTGTGTGCTATCTCTCCTCCTGTATTGGCAGACCACTGGAACTATGTGACATTACTTCAATGGTGAGCAAACTATTACCCATTGTTACAACAATTACTAATAGCTACGTTTGCAGGCTGTCAAAACCATGATTTTAGATTTCAATAAAGCCATACGTATATTATTATAATGACTGCCATCACTTTTGGTGCCCTGGAATGTTAGCGAACGATAGATTAAAGTCATATCCACCCTTTTTTTTAACGAACAGGGTAGTGTGGTGATCTTATTTATTTATTTTTTATTGCTTGGATAGGCAGACGAGCCACGGCCCATCTGATGGTAAATGGTAACCGTCGCTTATGGACTCAAAACTATACCGAGAGTATTGTCAAGACGCTGCTCACCATTTCATTCCACAGATATGAAATGAAAGAATAAACAGCTCGCTCTATAATCTCCCGCTACAGCCAAAACGCAACGATGTGCTTTATGGCCAGTCACACGGGAGATGGTGGTAACCATAAGCCAACCCGCTCTGGCCCGATACCAAGTGGTACTCCCACTTAGTACCCAACCCTACCACCAGTCATGCAATGGATGATTTTTGCTTACTTCCCTTAGTCGCCTCATACGACACCCGTGGGAAAGAATGGGGTGGTGACACTTGTATTCTTAGTCCGTCATCACACGGACAAAGAATGCAAGTGACCTCACCCACTAAATATACCCGCCGTGTGCAGTCTCTCCGTCTGTACTGGCAGACCCACACAAGGTAAAAATAATTGGTTTGTTCTCTGGAGAAAAGGGTAATCCTTAAACTAACTTAGCAATGCAGTAATCTTTAATAGATCAGCTTCCTTATTTGACAATAATGGAGTCTGATGATAAGGGGATAAGTATCTCGTGGGAGTATTATAAATAGAAATATCAATATACATGGACATTTTCACTCAACGTCCTCTGGTCCCAAACTAAACTTAACGCTTGTGCTAGATGGGTAATTAGAGATTACGGACATAATACATATATTACTATTTTTTTGGTAAATACATACATATAATAGATAGAAAACACCCAGACGCAGTAAAAAATATCTGCGTTCATCACACAAATAATTGTCCTGAGTGGCAATCGAACCCACAACCTCGTGCACGGGAGTCTGTTACACTACCGACTACGCCACGAGGCCCGTCGGCTTTAGATGTACACAGCACAGTGGAAAATCTTACTTTTAAAATAGTTTATTGACCCAGAGCGAAATAACCTATTTATTCTATCATAAAATGTCCGGACCTCGTTAAAAAATTCAAAACGTACAATTGGACTTTGTGCACCCGTGAACATGAATGCTGTAAAATATTCGATACGTCGGGATAGTAGAATATCAAACAATTGCGATAGATTCCGTAAACGCAGTTTTATTTCATAATGTGTAACATTCGCGTAAACATCAAAAAGGATTAATACGTACTGCTACATTGAATATAATGAAATAGGAGAATTTTTACTATTATTACACTAGGTAAAATATTCGACGTCCACTGCTGGACATAGGACTCCCCAAATTGGGGGTATAGTGCCGTAATCGCCACGCTTGGCAGGCGGGTTGGCCATCGCAGTGGATGTTGATAATACTCGAGGGAGTGCTGCTGCCCACTCCCCCCGCTATTCCCTCATGGATGGAGAGGGATGGGACAATTCTAAAGCCGGCCCCACACAGCCAGTAAAATACAGTCAGCAAAAAAATTTGCTTTAATTAAAATGAAAACGGTACCTACTCGTAGTTCAAGTGTTACATTCGTTCCAAAATATATTTAGTAGTGTTTGGAAATTTAAGTACCTATCAGAGGTTTTTATAATAAACATAGTTTTCGATTCATAAACCAGACGGAGATTGAATTTGTTAATGATACATTGCGGCACTGTATCAGTATCTTTCTAAAAATCATAATTTTCCATTTGATAGACATTATAAAATTTTTAGTCTTATGTTGAAATGCACCACTATTTGAGAACTAATAATTAAACTATCATCTATCCATCCATCCATCCATGAGCCTTTCGAAGTCCACTGCTGAACATAGGCCTCCCCAAGAGAATGCCACAACATGTGTTTCGCTCATATGGGAGATAGTGCCGCAAGTGCCACGCTAGGCAGGCGGGTTGGTGACCGCAGTGGATTAGGTTGGGGTTGGGGGGTGGGAGTGGTTAATACTCGAAGGAGTGCTGCTGCCCACTCCCTCGGTATTCCCTCAGTCGGCTCTTACGACTCCCATGGGTGGAGAGGGGATGGACAATTGTAAAGCAGGCCCCACACGGCAAAAAAAAAATCAAATAAGCAGCATTATTCTTAGGTTATCAGGGATTCCATATCACGTATTCTTTTATCTCTACATTTTATAACAGTTCCCTAGACTATGTTCTTAGGAACACATAAAATGTGTCCCAGTGTATAAGATTCACAGGGTTTTTATGTGTATGTATCTAGTTGTATCAGTATTTAGGACTCAATATCTATATCCGACAGATGGCGCAGGCGTCAAAATTCAGGCCAAAGACGTTAAGAATAGATGTGTTATCGAAATTCAAAGCTTTACGAACAAATAAGAGATGAATTGAAGGACTAAATACCGAAAGAAAAACCATAAAATCGTGATGAGCTCATAGGAATTGCAACAGAATTGTACAAAACACTTTATAGCGAAAGAAGTCAGAATATATAAATATCAAAAATGTAGATCATAACAATACGTATCAGACTGAAGTAAATTCAACGAAATGTTGACCATTCGTCGTAACAGAGGTTGATGATGCAATGAACATACTAAAAAAAAATAAAAGCCTGTTATCTGAATAACATCACCAATGAAGCTATAAAACCAGCCGATTCACTACTGACTCTACCGTTAACTCGCCTTTTCAACCGTATTCTGGAAACTTTTGAAACACCGATACAATGGTCAGAGTCAGACGTAATATTAATTTATAAAAAAGGAGACCCATGTGATGTTGCTAATTATAGGCCAGTAAACTTATTGCCATGTTTATATAAACTATACTCCTCCCTTATAAACCAAAGAATAAGTATCACACTGGAAATGCTACAACCCGTTGAACAAGCAGGATTTAGGAAAAATTACTCGACTATAGACCATATCCACACACTAGAATAAATAATTGAAAAATACCAAGAAAAATACAAAGCTCTATATGTCGCCTACATCGACTACAAAACAGCCTTAGATACTGTATCACATTTCAGTATCTGGCAGGTGCTATCAGAACAAGGGGTTGAAAATGAGTATATACAGATAATGAAAAATATCTATAACAACAACAAAGGCAGACTCAAACTAGAAATAGTGGGCCCAAGCTTTCAAATTGAAAGAGGAGTGAAACAAGGTGACCCGACCTCCCCACAACTGTTTACTGCCATTCTAGAGTCGATAGTAAGAAAACTTGACTGGAAAACTTGCGGCATAAACATAGACGGAAAATACCTAAGCCGTCTTCGATTTGCTGACGACTTATTACTCTTATCTGAATCCAGCTGGCAATTACAAAACATAATCAAAACACTATGTGCGGTTTGCAAGGAAGTTGGCTAAGAGATGAATCTCTCCAAAACAATATTAATGACAAATAGCACGGAGAAGACAATATCAGTCGACAATGAAATACTAAAGTGTACGAATAAATATGTATACTTGGGCAAACAAATCAGTTTCGAAAAGGAGAGCAACTTCTCAGAAATCGAAAGACGTATCCAACTAACTTGGAAAATTTATCGGAGCGTGAAAGAGATTTTTAAAATTTCTATGCCAGTAGAAATCAAAACTAAAGTGTTCTCGAGCTGCCTCTTACCGTGCCTAACATATGCTTGTCAAACCTGAAAGTACACAGACAAAATAAAGGAAAAATAACCACATGTCACCGTGAATTAGAGCGAAGTATGCTAAATATTCAAAAAATCCAAAAAATATGACACACATAAATAAGAAGCGTAATAAAGCTATAGATGCTCTAAAACTAAAATGGAAATGGGCAGGACATGTGGTGAGACTAAAAGACGAGCGATGGAACAGAAAAGTGACACTATAGAGAGGCCCAGGAGGGAAACGCTACAGAGGAAGACTGCTCACGAGATGGGCTGATGACATTAACAAAACGGCTGTTACAGACTGGATACAAACAGCTCAAGATAGAAATAAATGGGCTTCTTTGGAGGAGGCCTTCACCCGCGGAGGGGTTTGTGCAGAATAATATTGCATATGTAATTATAAGTAGTAGATTTAAGTTCACTAGTTAGTAAATTTGCATTAAAATAAAAAGGCTATTTTATTTAATTAAGTAGCGATTTATTCTAGGAATAAAATTTATTCCTGTTTGGTCGAATCTACCCTTAGAAATGTGCTTTATTTAACAGAACGGTTATATTTATTTGGTCTTGTCAGAGTAGAGACCGGTGAATTAGTTATATAGCCAACTCTATGTAACCCACTAATCCTACGACAGCGCAATGTTGCTAGTTCGATTCCCACACAGGACAAAAACGAGTACAATCCACAAATACACTATCTACTACTACTTTTAGTAATCTTATCGTTGTTATCTTTGATAGGATGCGTTTCCTGACATATAATATTCAGCATCAATTTAATTACAAATATTCTTTTTCGTATTAACGTTAAATATTTGGTTTGACTGTAACTTTTATAGACGTATTTTCTCAAAATATACAGTATTAAATTAGTCGGTCATCTTATTTAGGTATGTCTTTTTATATTACGTGAGAGGTCCAGGCCAGAGGTGGCGCTCTCCCTCACCGTACGAAAGACAACTGTAGGAGTTCCTACCATTGTTTCACCTAATCTGTGCGAGTGTTATACTTCCCCGATTGAGCCAACCTAGACGAACACGTTTAAGAGCAAAAATCTAGACGCTGCAGGACGTCTACCAGATGTGAAAACATCGAAATTATTTTGTATAAATAAAATTATCATAACTTGACAGAGTACTCCTTAAGACGAATCAAACGAGTATAAACTCGTCGACCCATCGAGTTTGGAAACGATTCCAAACTCGATGAGGTCGTGTCATTTCATTACAAAGTTCCTATGTCCACCTTCCAGCTTCATCATCAGATCAGTTCCATGTCATCATAATATTGCATTGTCACGTGATATACATATGCGTGTAAAATTTCAGTTCAATCGGAAACCGGGAAGTGTGTCAAATTTAACTTGCAAGATTTGAACAGGACAAGTAAAATAAAAGCTTCGCCACGCTTACAGCCGATTTTACCCTCCCTCCGCATTAGATGTTTCACATCAAAAATATAAATAACTTAATTCTTGTTACCTACTTGTCAGAGAATCACTAAAACGTTTTGTATGTATTCGTACCATTCATTTCTTGTTATAAAATCCAACATGCAAGACTAACTCCTCTCAATATTAAACTCAAAACAATTATTCAGAGTTGACACGGTTACTGAAACTTTCACAAGAGACTTACATAGAGCCAAGAAGATATATTCTAAGCCATTTTATATTATATTACTATTTTATATCGGCTTAAAGTCGCTCAGCGTGTCATGGAGCGGGCTATGCTTGGGATTTCTCTACGTGATAAGATCCGTAATACGGAAATCCGTAAGAAAACGGGAGTGACCGACATAGCCCACCGGGTCAGCATGCTGAAGTGGCAATGGGCAGGCCACATTGCTCGACGAACTGACAACAGTTGGGGAAGAAAGGTTCTCGAGTGGCGACCGCGTAACGGACGGCGCAGTGTAGGACGGCCTCCCACCAGGTGGACCGATGACCTGGTTAAAGTTGCAGGCAGTCGTTGGATGCAAGCGGCACAGGATCGTGCGCTGTGGCGTTCTCTTGGGGAGGCCTATGTCCAGCAGTGGGCGATGAAAGGCTGATGGATGGATGGATGGATGGATGGATATCGGCAATCCAACGGACTTCTTCTTCTTTGTCTCTACCTTATCCCACTCAGGTGGGGTCGGCACAGCGAATTTTTCTCTTCCACTCTATCAGCCGTCATCTCAACACACACTCCTTTTTCTTCCATATCGTCATTCACACACTCCATGCATGTCTTCTTCGGTTGACGTCTTCCCCTTCTACCTTGCACTGCCATTTCCATACATCTTCTAGTTACATGCATCTCCTCTCGACGCATCACATGTCCATACCACGCTAACCGTCCGCTCCTTAATTTATCAGTCACTGGGGCTGCTTTCAAACTTCCTCTGATATACTCATTCCTTATTATGTCCATTCTACAATCCCACAAATTTACCTACTTAATGATCATGTCCTAAAATCATAGACTTTACCATAAGATTTTGTGAAATGTTACCAGTGTAAGATGGCACTCAAAATAGCTAAAATAAAAAAATATATTATAGTAAATATATTTTTTAAATTATGTTGACTTTTTTTATTAAGGCGGGAAAATTTTAACCTAACCGCACACCCCCTCGTTCGGGCCAACGAACTCGGTAGTGTCCAGGGGCTCTCCCAATATATAAACCCGCCGTATGCCGTCAACTCACTGTATTGGCGGACCACTGGAACTGTGACATTACTTCAGTGGTCCGTCAGCGGCTTACCCTTTCGGGCAAGCCTAGGCCTCGTAGAGCAGATACACTCTACACCTCTGATTTTTCAAAATTTTCAAACATTATGTGTGTAGTGGACAAATTCACTGCTCGGAATAGGAAAGCAATGTGAGCCAGAGAAAAATTCTCGATAGATTGTGAAGTCTGCCAATCCAGGCTAGCATAGTGGACTATGGCCCAAGCTTAATTTAATAAGTTACGGTAAAATGGTGCCGTGTGGGGCCGGCCTTAGAATTGTCCCACCCCTCTCCACCCATGGGAGTCGTAAGAGCCGACTGAGGGAATACCAGAGGAGTGGGCAGCAGCACTCCTTCGAGTATTAACAACATCCACTGCGATCGCCAACCCACCTGCCAAGCGTGGCGATTACGGCACTGTCCCTCATTCTTGGGGAGGCCTATGTCCAGCAGTGGACGTTAAAAGGCTGATGGATGGATGGATGGAAAATGGTGAAATGGATACGATTACGTGTTTATTCGTAATTAATGACATGCAAACATATTAGCACAAAGTGGATATCAGGCATCAGTCACCTAACATAGTAATATCCCCAAATTGAGCCACTATTATAATCAGAAACTAAAACATAGTTGGTCATAAGAGGTGTGCTCACGAGCGACCTCTGATAGTTTCATAAATCTGTGTTCAATGTAAAGTTATCTTCAGAATTTGTTTACACCGCGGAATATCCGACACCTGTTGAACGTACACATCAAACACTCGTTATCATTGATGCTACTATTTTGTTTGCACCCTTACACTGTCACACTTTCACTTCTTTTAAACAGTGCTCAATTTGTGAATGATATTTAAGTGTTAGAACAACATAAAGCTGAGTTTATCAATTTGTTTGATGGAAAAATAATACGAGGTATCTTTGCGGTTAAGTTGTGTGATTTTATTAGAGTTAACCGCAACTTTCTTGGAGATTTAAGTAAGTATTTTGATCTATATTTTAGCACTTGATATGCGCAGCCACTGGAGTGTCACCGTTGAGTGGGTGACTGGGATACCTTAGCGATCTAGAGCGCTTCCCCGAAATGGATGGGACGCAGGTTCGAATCTTGCTCGCAGTAAAGCTCTTTTTCTACTTTCACAAATAATTTGCTAAAATAAATAATATATTATTACAGGTGGGATGCGAAGCTATGATTACAGCAAATCTGTTCCAAACACTTCAATATAATCTTAAAGCTTCCATAAATAGTACTCGCAATAACTACTTTCTGCTTCATATTCTTATGTTTACTGGAATATGTCTCTATCGGAATTCTATTTAAGCTTTTAGATAAAGCTGTCTATACATAAGCACATACCTCTGAGTTAGGGGCAACCGATTCCCAATTTGCCCTAACTCTTGAGGTAACTTGACTCTGGGCTGGTTGACTAAATATGAAAAAACTGAGCTAGGGATCTAAAAAAGTTTGCGCCATCCGACTTTACTCAAGAAACCGTTGTCTACGCCTCAGCCACATAGAATCGCTTAGATACATAATTTGGGAACAGATGCATTTTATTGAAAAATGG
This sequence comes from Leucoma salicis, assembly GCA_948253155.1. Classification (NCBI taxonomy): domain Eukaryota; kingdom Metazoa; phylum Arthropoda; class Insecta; order Lepidoptera; family Erebidae; genus Leucoma; species Leucoma salicis. Next base: position 27,746,781 of record OX411803.1, read on the forward strand.
TTATCGTCATCAACCTAGCGTTCATTTCAGTTGCGTCCAAAGCTGTCACTTCGGAGCCACTTGATTCTCTATTTTGTACGATCTTCGGCATCCCTAGTGGTAAGATCATGAACACGCATGTCATCTACGTAATTATATGCTTGCTATACTATTTGTATTTATCCTCCCCTTAGTATCCCACATCCTCTCCTTAGTATCCGACCTATGCATATATATACCTTTCCTTAGAGATGGTGACACATGACCGATGTTTCTGGTGTTGCTAGCGTCTATAGGCTAACTGCTTATCATCAGGTGGGGCGTATGCTTCTTTGTAACCCATATAGTATAAAAAAATACGCAAGTGTTTTGTGGGTCTTCCTCATTATCAAGTTAACAAAAGTCTTCCGCCAAGACGCCTAAAAAAATCAAATGTAGTTGAATCAAATAGTATTGATTTTTAAGTAGTTGCCTATTTGTAAAGTATAATTGGAAATGCCTTATACATGTATTCAGTTTGCTACATGTTTGCTAGAATTAAAGTAGCCTTCACTATCCGTGATTGAAAACAATAGCGACGTAACGAACGCTTGATAGTTTTCATTTGCCTCAAATAATGTTCGATATCCAGCCAACTTCTGCTAGCCTAGTACTTAATAATAATAATTTATGTATAAATACCTACATATTTAAACCTAAAACTATAATAAGTTAATATATATATATAGACTCACGCCTTTTTCCCAGAGGGGTAGGCAGAGACAACGGATTTCCACTTGCCACGATCCTTGCTCACCTTTTTTGCCTCATTCGCTGTCATTATATTCCTCATACATGCACGTCAGTTAAAGGTACTTCTGACCTGACCTTTCTCGAGAACTTCTCTGATTTGGTCGGAGAACGTTCGTCGAGGTCTACCCCTCCCAACTGCACCATTCACACTCGCCATATATATCTTTTTTGTTAGCCTGCTTTCTTCTATTCTCTCTACGTGTCCAAACCATCTTAACATTCCTTTTTCAATTTTTGTCACTATATCTTCTTTTACACCACATCGTCCTCTCACTACACTGTTTCTTACTTTACCTTTCAAAGTTATACCACACATACTTCTTAGAGCTCTCATCTCCACTGCATTTATTCTACTCTCGTTCTTCTTCTGCCATACCCAACTTTCACTTCCGTACATTAGAGTTGGTACTAACACTCCATTATGCACGGATTTTGGAAATTTTTAATACAACACACAAGCAATAAAAATATGAGCGGCTTTTCACCAACCTGCCTTGGATTTGCGTGGTGGACTAATATGGTCTGTTTCTTGTCCTGAGTGACCTGAGACCCGTACCCAATTGTCAAACAAGAATGGCTAGCAAAAACGCAAATCTAAGCTATATATAAATATTCAATGTTACAGTCGTAAGTTTCGTATAGAGACCATCATCTGTCATTAGGCAGGCAATAACCTTCAATTTGTCGTCAGTTCACAAGATAAACAGGGGTTGTTCTTAATGTGCACCGAGGGACCGAGGGGTTAATACTAATGGACTATAAAATACATTGATTATAGAGCAAAGTTTAAAATAATTTTCTTTTAAAATAAAATAGATGTTCACGTGGACAGTTTCTTTTTTTATTGTTTTCGGTAGCAGACAAGCCACGGTCCAACTAATGGTAGGTATTACCTACTAGGTAATAATAATCACTGTTCATGAACTCATAAATACTAAGAATATTGCCAAGCCGCTGCTCATCATTTTATTTCTCGGATGGAATGGAATAAATTACGGCTATTTCCCACTACAACCAAAACACAACGAACTGTTCCACGGTCGGTGATACGCAAGACGGTGGTATGATCCATCTCGGCCCCGACAACAAGTGAGTACTCCCACTTGATAGATAACCCTACCACCAGCAATTAATGCAATGGGTGATAATTGCTTAGTTCCTTTAGGCACATCGTATGACACCCGCGGGAAAACATGGGGTGGTGACATTTACAGAACTTTTTAAAGATATCATTTGCTAATTCATAGATCTTAGAATAACGACTCATCACTAAATAGTAAATAGTTAGTACATTATTTAGATGTTTATCCATTAAAAACTTTTTTATTTGATCTGAGCGCACAATTAGGTAACCGTTTTGCAAAATAGCTCCGTTAAGTAATACACTCGTCACTACAAAGTCCGCTGAAATGTCGTAGCGCCTTGTTCAACTAAAGTCCCCATTGTTTTACAGAATGGGTTATTGCAGTCACAATATTTTTAATTTGAGTAGGTAGGCTGATTTTTATTGAAGAAGTTCATAATAATTCTATGTTATTATATTATCTATACTATTATAAAGCTGTAACAGAGCAGAGAGAGAACATTTAAGATATTTCAGTAAAAATGATTGTAAGTATATTATAGGCTTGTCTGAACACAAAACTATTTTTTTTTTTAGATTTTTTTGTCTGTTTGTCTGTTTATCTTTTTGTTCGATCGCGCATCACGCAAAAACTACTAAGCGGAATTTGATGCTACTATATATTTTCTATAAACCTATGTCTTGATTAGACTTAAAAACTGGTATTCATTTTATCCGTCTACTATAATGGGAACCTGAGATATAACCTAACTAGCTTTCAGCTACGGCAGAGCCGCGGGCAAAGCTAGTTTAATATAAAGTTATTAAAGTTTTTAGAAACAACGATTTTTATAAGCACTACATGTTCAGTGATGTGGGTTTTTTTTTTCGCGGCGATATAAGGGAGAGAGGAAGTTCTATCCCTGCCTCATGATGTTAATATAATAAGCAAGAATACAGCAGACGAAGTCACTAGTATTAGCTAGTTAAGAATAAACATGCGAATGTGATAAAAGTGATTTAAAAATTAACACTTTATGAGAAGACCACTAGAAAGCAAATCATGATTTACCCTTAGATTAATAATATGTCTTTGCCCTTAGTGACTGGTGTCAAGTGATTCTGGTTCAATGTTGGTCCGCATATGTTACGGCTATCAATTTCACATTATCAGACTTTGTATTCCGACACATAAAACACTACATCAAAACGAACACATGCACATAATATATGTTATAAGTATATAACAAATCAAAATAGCAACCATATCAATCAACCCTAAAATCAGAGATGATCCTTTATATACTCACATCAAGTACCTACGCACTATTAGCTACTTGACGAAGCAATCTTACAGAAAAATAGCTGGGGGAAAATATCGAAATATATTCGTACCCGAAACTTGGCGTTGAACCCACAGAAATCAATATTCTCGTCGCCCGGGGTGATGGATAAACATGGCACGGTAAATACCCGGCTAGATTTAACGGGAGCGCGGTGAATCTATCGTCGATATTTATATTATACAACCGGCACGTGCCATCCACACGGCCTCAATATGCAATATATAATATGCGGATTACTGAGTGTTTAAGTTTCTTTGACGAGTCAATAGCGCCTCGTTTTTAATTACCCAGGCCTTGGCGACAGTGCCGTAAATAGGGTGGTGCCAGCGGTGCCCAGGCACAGGACACAGACCTTGAAGGGGCGCATAAATAACTAGACCAGGACCACAAACAATACCTATTATTTATAGCGTAATGCGGTACACCCATATCACACTGCTGTGTGCAAATAGGAACTCATAATTAATTTAATTGTTCTGAGTCTGGTCAGTCTGGGTGTACATTGTGTCCGTGTAAAGTTCCCCACGATACAAGGATTATTCCTTAGTGCAGGGTGTTTGTTGCCTTTTCGAAAAAATAATTTCCATGTTTATGGGATACACGACTGACAACATACAAATGAAATTAAATCAAAGATCTCCACTCCGTCCCGCTCCGCTTCAACTTGCCATTTTTCACTGCTCTTCTTCGCTACACTACGCCCAGTTTCGCGTCAGTGGAAATGCATACTAAAAACGTGAAAACTTTTAAAAGCTAAATTTAGATAGCTCTTGGACACTGAGCTAGAATCTGTTTCCTATCTCAGTGCGTACCAAACAGTATAATATAAACTCATTACTATACAACAGAAAAAAATTTGCACGTAAGATCTCCTTCACCAGCTTAGTATTATATAATACTTATTGAAACAAAAAAGTAAATCAAATGTCATTGACAATGTAAATCAATGTGTAATATTTTTTCATGTTAAATCAAAAAAAAATTATAAAAAATATAGACAAAATGTGTTAGAAGAGGAACATTAAAGTTTTATTTGAATATCTGGAAAAACACTATCACGCTCGAAAATGGCATCGTAAGTATTGATTCCTAAAGTAAATAGACTAATATACCTACTATATCATATACCTACATAAATATTCATCTGATCTTAAATGCTATATTTAATTATTACTTAGCTTCGTCTTGCACAATTGAATTACAAACCAATAACTTGACTGGGGTCCCAACCAACCCCTGCCAAGTTCAATGTCGAAGGACTTGCTCGACGTTGACTTATACTGTTTAAAAATCTGTGGATTTTTAAAAATTATTTATCTAAGTTAGTTTAGAAACAAAACTAAATTAAGAAAAAGTAAAAAATAATTTATTTTTTCCTTCATAGAATACTGTGACAATAGGTTTGTGGTAACAATATGATATGTGAACGTTGGAAGTTACATTAGTTATAAATCATGGCGATGTTTCCACAATAGTTGTAGCATATAGAGTGGTTCAGAGTGTTCTACTAATATAAAACATAATACGTAAATTACGTAAGTTTTTAAAAAATGCACTAAGCACAAACTTTTTATCTTTATCAAACTCGATATATCTTATAAAAATTTCCGCCAAGTATGAGTGGAAGTTCATGAAGCCTTCTGAAGAAAATCTATTATAAGGTTCTCGATATACTGAAATGGAAACAGTGACATAAAAATTCTATACTATTATTAGGCAACCTGTATCTCACAGTGTAAAAGTTTCCGCAGTAGATTTAGTTAGGTTAACGCTTGCACATCGCGCCATAGCATCAGTACATCAAAATGCAAGTTTATAACATACTAGCCTTTGCCCACGGGTTCGCCGCAAATGCTAGTTTTTATGTTATATGTCTGGTACCCGATTTAGTAGCGGGATACAATGTATGCCAGTTTCTAGGTCTAATCAAATAAAAAAAGTTGCATCAAAATTCATTCAGTATTTTTATATATTTTCTAAAATATCTTCTTTAATGTAGAGACATAGCTCTGTTACAGTTTTATAATAGTACAGATAATGTCTTGGAACAAACAGCAGCAATAAAATGATTATAATATTTTGAAAAATTATATAGAAAGTCATAACGTTCGTTGTGTATTTTTAGAAATAAAACAAATAATTTTGGAAACCTTCCTAGCTTCCGAGGTTCATTGTGTGTAAGACTTACAAACGAAAGTACGATTCGAAAAGTTTCGATTGAAACTACAAAATTGCTTAAAGTTGTAAATAATATGTTTAACAACGATTTCAGCGTAATAAACCCTTTAAGTGCAATAAATTAATATAGAAAGCATTTTTTCAAAATAGGTCAGCCATTTTTCAATGTGATTGGTGCGTGAGAACCGTTGCACAGAGAAACGTAACGCCTCACTTTTATCTAACGCTTGATAAAAATTACAAACCGGGGCTATAACCTAAAACTCCGATAACTTATGTACACAGATGCTGCTCTTGTAAATGTCCTGGGGGCAGCAAGAAGGCAGACAAAGCAGCTTTACCGTTGATATGCCTAGTTCCCAGAGAAGACGGGCCCACGGCCAAGCAAGGTGGGCCTCGGCCTCCAACCTCCACCAGGTCGTCAAATCCAAATGACTTCCAACTACTCGATGAGGAATACATCAAGAAAAATTTCAAGTTACCGAAAAGAGCATTGTACTTAGATCCCTATAGGTAAAATTGTTTACTATACATAACTAATATTTTTACCCTATGAGAAACAAGCATACCTAGGTACTAGGTTCTAATCTATGAAGATGGTGGGATGGAAGGGTAGGTATGTACCATCCATCCATTTGGCAAAAAATAAAATACGTATAACCCTAAAAATTCACCCTTCTACTGCGAACGCCTATGTTTTAATAGGGATATTAGTACTTTAATAATTTTCATTGCAAAATATTCATGAAAAAAGAATATGGCATTACGAAGTTCGCCGGGTGAGCTAGTTTGACATATAAAATGCTTCCACACATCAGCCTTTCAACGTCCACTGCTGGACATAGGCCTTCCCAAGAGAACGCCACAACGAGCGGTCCCGTCATGGGGGATAATGCCGTAATCGCCACGCTTGGCAGGCGGGTTGGCGATCGCAGTGAATGTTGTTTAATACTCAAGGGAGCGCTGCTGCCCACTCCCCCGATATTCCCTCAGTCGGCTCTTACAACTCCCGTGGGTAGAGAGAGGTGGGACAATTCTAAATCCGGCCACTTACGGCCATAAAATGCTTGTGGATGACATATTATGTCATACTATAAATAGGCTTGATATATTATCATCAAAAGTTCTCGAGACAGGAGAAACCTTAAGGCAAGTCCTTCATAGAAGGACCCCATTCTACCGCGCTGCCCCAAACGGCAGGACGTTTTTTTTGTTAAGGCGGGAAAAAATGATCCTAACCGCACACCCCGTCGTTTGGGGCAACGAACAGGGTAGTGTGGGGCCTTCACCCACTAAAGAAACCCGCCGTGTGCCGTCTCTCCGCCTTTATTGGCGGGCCACTAGAACTATGTTACATTACTTCGGAGGTCCACCGGCGGCTTACCCTTTCGGGTACCCTCTACTGAGCGATGCATCCACACACGGAGAGTCGCACCTTCGCGGGAGGCCTTGCGGGTGGTGGATGTTCCCCGGTCCATCCACCCGCAGCCTCAGTAAGGGTGGCATGAGGCGCAAGTACCTGCGCCCCGGTCGCTGGCGGCGGTTTGGGTCGGCGGCAGAATCCTCCTCCCTGGCCCTCTCCGCCGCTTCCTTCCACGAAATAACCTCCTCGTAGAAGGCAACGACCGCGGCCCAATTCCTGTCGCTGCCAACAAGCCATCGCTCTGACGACGCTTGGCAGCGAGAGGTCCCCCACTATTTCCGCGACGAGTTCACGGCACTGCTCGGCCCAAGCCGGGCACGACTCAAGCGTGTGCCGCGCCGTGTCCTCGTCAGAGCCTTAGTGGTGACAGCCCGGAGTCACTTCCCTCCTTGCGACTATGTGCAGATATCTGCCGAAGCAAACGTGCCCCGAAAGCACCTGCACCAGTCGGAAGGTAAGGACTCCGTGCCGTTGCCCCGCCCACCTCCAGCACCGGCTAGAGCGCCCCTACGGTCCAAAGACCGGCCCACGGCGCCTCCAACCCAAACGATAGGCCTCGGAAACATTTTTCTCGCCCTAACAAAAAACTCAACCCCGACACTCCGCAGTTACTTATAAGATGGCAAATCCTCGTTAAATGTTTTCAAGAATTTAGTTTATAACACCCAATAATTGTTACATCTTCTTATAACTGCAGTGAATAATTAGTAAAAACTTAATGTACAATTTTTGACGGAATCACAACTAGCATAATAAAAATCGAAATAACATTAGTTATCTATGTAACTATTTTAACAAATAAAAATACAAGGTACTTATAAAGTATTTTGGAAAAAAAGCACATTAAACCATGACACGACAGGGTCTATTAAAAAAATAACAACAATAAATAACAAAAGCTATACACAGACAAACCATCCTACTAATAAAAGTGCTAATGTTACTGCTTAAAATCAATCAATACATTAGTTCTAATTGAATAAGAGTCATAATTAAACACAAAGTGAAAGTAGTGAAGAGTCATAATGATTACGGATAAGTTTAATGTAATTACATTAATGTGTTTAATCCATGGACGTATTAAAATTTCCATGGTTTAATCATACTATTTGTGAAACACCAATTTAATTGCATTTAGATCATCTTAAAGTCTATCAGAATTTGATAAATCTCTTGTAGCTTGGCATAAATTTTAAATTATCAGCAAAGAGACAAGCAGCTAAGCAGACACATTTTTTATGATGGTAGCTTATATTTTACTACGATTACGATTACTTGCTTTTCTAAGATTGATAATGCAATTTTATTGATACATCCTATATACTAGACGTCCGCTGATTACCTTCCCCATGACCCAAGAAGACTGTCGACACTTTAATTTGGCTCGCAAATACAAGCTCAACCAGCAAATACTCGACGGTTTCTTCGATCCCAGCGAAGCCATTTCTGCGCCTAGTGTCTTTGTAAGTAAACTAATGCCACATTGTTTGAAGGTTTAAAACTAAAAATATACTTACTTTTTTTAGAGTTAAATATTACGGGAAGCCCTAGGTCTGATTTTTCATATTTGTATTCGCCATTATGATTTAATTTATAATTATAATGTACATGTATATAATGTATATGTACAATCCCATCCATCCATCCATCCATCCATCCATCAGCCCTTCATCGTCCAATGCTGGACATAGGCCTCCCCAAAATGGGGCTTTTACCATAATCGCCACGCTTGGCAGGCGGGTTGGCGATCGCAGTGGATGTTTTTAGTACACACGCTGGTCCCCCGGTAATCCCTTAGTCGGTTTTTACGACTCCCATGGGAAGAGACGGGGAGGAGCTATTCTTGGTGCCGGCCCCACACGGCAATCATCATCAGGTATATGTATAATAATGTATATAAATTATATGCATAAAACTACAAGGGAAATAACAATTATAGCGCCATTCAAAGCAGGGCCATCTTATTTGGGGGTGTAACGGGTGCTTGACACCCGGCCGCAGAGACCTAAGGGGTAACAGCCGATACAAGATTTTACACGTGACTCTGTCCGTGTGGGCTTCAGAGTATAAATTAGAGATGACATGAATATTCGGCAACTATTCGGTATTCGGCTATTCGGCCGTTATTTTGCACTATTCGGTATTCAGCTGAATATTGCGGGCTATTCGGCCGAATACCGAATAGTAAAACACTGAAAAAAGCATAATATTATTCATTATGATTTTTATATTACGGATAACTTGCGTATTAATACTTAAAATTTACTAGTGGTTAGTTATGATAAATAAAAATATTTTTCACTTCATTAGCTCAGACATGTAGGTTTTGCTACCTGAAATCAGAGAGCAAAATGCGATTTTGCTCACTGAGTGAGGCAAAGTAACTTTTTAATTTTTTTTTTTTGAGATAGCCTCGAATATCTTATTCAGCCTTGGGTTCATCATATAATTCGAAACATTCACACTCTATTTCTTTCTCGCCATTAGAAAGAAAGAGAAGCAAAGACCAGCCCTTTCGAAGTTCCGATTTTGAATTCGACCTCAAAGACAAACTCGTTCGGAATTTCGTACTAAGTAACTAAAGAAATTTTGCAAAAAAGATAATTATGTCTTTTAATGTAATTTATTGATTTTTTAACTTATTGTTGTATTTAAACGAAAATAAGTATTTACTGCAAATAAAACTGATATTTAACCTGTAAATATTTAATTCTAGTTTCAAAAATGTTACGTAATATATTTTTTATCTCCTAAAGTATTGCTGAAGTGAAAAGTTATGTGTGTTACACGAGAACAAAGTTTTTTGCATCTGGTGCTTTTGAATCCCTCGCCACACTCAGGATACAACTTTAGAATCACTCGCTACGCTCGTGATTCAATCGTTGAATCCTGAGACTCGCAGCAAAAAAGGACTTTGCTCTCTTGTTGCACAAATAACTATTTTTAGCTTTTGTTGATAGAAAAAGGAAAGAAAGGAAACTATGTTTTATTGTCACAAATGCAAATTGACCTTACACTAAGTGAAAATATACATAAGTAAAACAATTTAGTGACAATACAGCAATATTTCTGCAGTGTAACGTAAATTAGGTACACTGCAAGGCTGATAGCAAAAACGATCAACAATTAAAGCGTGTTGTGACACGCCTCTATCACGTATGAAACAAAAGCGCCTTACTAAAGATGCAGGTTTAAACCTGTCACCCGCGAAAGGTACTGAGTGTTGCAGAATATTTGGCTGCCGAATATTCGGCGCTTCGGCCAAGAACCTCGCGGAATATTCAGTATTCGGCCAAATCACTATTCGTGGCATCTCTAGTATAAATCACATCACTTTGCGACACATTATCTCTCGAGCGACTAAAAATCCTTTTCTAGGCTCTAGATTATAATACGAGTATATGCGAAATTGTATTATGATTGGTTCAGTACCTAGTTTCGGCGTTGGAATGTAAAGAACCTACTTAGAAATATTTAACTTTACTTACAAGTCCCTGAATAAGTTATTCTGTATTCTGAACAACAAGATATCGGCAGCAATATTGCTTTTAAATTGCCTCATGCGGGCAGAAGGGCGTATAGGTACTGACTTTTACACCCCGCGCCCATTATGGCTGAAGCGGCCATGATCCTAGTTCAGAATATAGGTATTGTACATACCTTGCACATAATTATTATGATCACCGAGTGACACCGAGCCTCTGAGAAATGTAGGTAATAACGAAATATTTTCGTATCATAATCTACCATTGCTTTAAACACAAAGTGAAAAATGTGAAATCGAAAATAAAAGTCACGAGCAGGATCCTGTTTAATGTATGTTGTTAAGCATGTCAAATGCTAAAAATATATATAAAAATATCTAAACTACCATTGCTTTATAGATAAAATATCTGTTATTTATTTTCAACAGCCATATGGTCAAACCGAAACTGAAAAAAGAAAACAAAGCGAGCAAGAAGACGAGGTCATATACATTTTACAATTACCGGACTGGGAATATAAGTGCCCAGTGCACAACGAGACAATCAGAACACCAAGGTTAGAAATCGTTTAGCGACATCTATTAGGCATTTTTAGAACCTTCTTTACTTGAAATTTTCGGTAACGCCATCTAGGTAGTTAAATAGTTGTAAAGAAAATGAATATTTTTTCACTGACCTCTAAATAGTTCAGCGTCATTTTATTTGTTGAAATTGAACACTTTATTGCAACAGCAACTGTTACAAGAGTTGCCGGTGGCCTAAGTCCTCCTCATTCTCTCCTTATTACCCTATCTATGCACCCCTTATCCTTCTCCGTGGAGCTAGAGACGCACCATTTATGCCTGGCGTTTCTAGTGTCTATAGGCTACAGCATGGTTGTTCACCACCTTGTAGTATAAAGATAATTGAAGGAAGTTAATTTATTTAACAACGTTACTGACTTCGTACGCGTAGCCACCCACCTACATAGGTCATAAACTATAACTTCAATACCATATCTGTGTCAATTATATCAACTTGTGTCAACTGCCTCTGTGGTGCAGCTGTAGTGTAAGCGACTGCTGATCATGAGGTCTCGGGTCCGATCCCCGGGTCGGGCAGAGTAATTGAGATTTTTCGTAAAAAAAAAAAAACTCGGTAGCAGCCCGGAGCTTGGAAATGTGCCCGGTAGACGTCAATAGGCTCGCCGCCTATTACGTGGGACTTACACATAGCTGGCGAGTCGTGGGTGTGTAATACACCTCTGCCTACCTCTTTGGGGAATACAGGCGTAATGCTACATGTGTGTCGCCACCTGTGTAGGTATATTGTTAACATAGAATGAATATTTTTGGAGGAGAACCTACCAGGCACCCACGTATTGTCATTCCCGGTTATAACACACACAAAATAACCTCCTATTTTGCTGACTGCACATATGGCGGAATGCTTTAGATGCTGTCCTCCCGCCCGAGTGTTGTCGGTTCGATTCCCACACAGGACAACTTTGTGTGATCTACAAATGGCTTAGTCTGGGTGTACCTTGTGTTCGTGAATTGTATGTTTGGAAAATCCCCGCGATACAAGGATTATTCTTCAGGGCAAGGTGTGGTCATTTAAAAAAAAAAATAGTTTCCCGCCTAGTGTTGCCTCATTCAAATAATTAACAAATTGTGTTATTCATTTTCATATTTTCGCAGATTTATATGGCATTCCTGTAAGAAATCTAAAGAAAAATCATCGGAACCCAAGCAAGGAGGTGGACCATTAAACAAACCAAAGCCTTGGTTACTTAGCCGGCATACTGATTTTGATTTATTATCTCAATGGTGATTAAAACCTAGAAGACTAGTACAAGATTAAGTCCTCATACGTGAATATAATACATACATAATTATACAACAAAATGTAAAACGTAACACACAGGTATTTGATTATTTCGCAATAAAATAATATTCATTTTATAGAGATGAATTTTATTGCAGTCTGTGGTAAATGTTGGTAGAATAACACATGCATAGTGGCAGCACTTCATCTGATTCCGAGAGAGGAAGGCATAGTTTTTCTTGCCATCCACTACCTCTACATTCCATCTCTATCATACGTTTTCGCCACCTCCTTATTCCCCCTATTGGGTTGGTAGCACCCAAGTAACATAATGGAACAAGTTATAATCGATCTTGGTCGTAGCTATAGCTTTCAGATGGACAGGCAGTTTACACAATCCCAACATGAAAACATCGGGCTCGACCGTAGCACCCTCTCACAGAAAATCAGTCACTTTCATGGCCCAGCATTCGGATCCATACGTTATGGTATTTCTTGCGTCGTTAGTCGTAGATTTTCCTTTAAGGGTATTAGTAGATCGCAAATTGTCCTCAAGATCAGTAGATAGCCATTTTATCCATCCCGCCTTTATTCTATCTTTTACGCTGTTGGTGGTCGGAATATATACGGGCTCAAAGAAAGGAGGCAGTCATACGTTATACCTCTGGGGTCTGATGATGGAGCTAGAAGGTGGCCATAGGAACTCTGTTATAAAAGAATATAACTCCAACGAGTTTGAGCTCGTAAGATTCTTCTTGACGAGTACTTTGTCCCTAGATGATATTCAGGGTCTGATAATGGAGCCGGACGGCCATAGGCGCTATGCTATAAAACGCCGCAATCCCATCAACTTTGGAATCGTTTGATTCGTTTTGACAAGTACTTTGGTCCTACATGATATCAAGGGCATGATGGTGATTTATGTCCATTTCTATCTTCGATAAATAACCAATAGATGTAGCCATGATACATTAGGAAGTCTTGAAGTGAGACGGGCACATACGAAATACCCAAGAAAATTGAGACAAAGTATCGTATCTTCCTGACTCATATGACGTGCAAGTTTTTCAACTGGCGAACTTTAAAATATATTATTTATCACACTATCCAATATGAAACCGCTACAATACATTTACTAATAACTACGTGATGTTGCAGGATTTTAGTTTTGAACATATAAAATAAAACCTTTTTTTAAATAGTTACATTAAAATTTTGTAACTCTTAATTCTCACCTAATTTTGCGTTCACAATATTAATCAGGATAATAAGTGATCGATATTAATTTATTAATCAATTAGTGATTTATTTAGATAGTGGTAAAATTAGTTCGCGATCTTCATTTAATTTTTGCCACATTTAGGGCGTACGTAATAGTTACACTGAAGTGTAATATTGCTGTCTCATAAGCGGCCACGCGATGGCTACCTCTATAGATTCTTTATCTAAGATTTCCATTATTTTACTCATGTCATAATTTTATACAAACACACATTGAAAAAGTTATGATCATTTTATTTCTACTCATTATTTCTACAAAATAATTTTGATGTTCTTACATCTGGTAGACGTCCCGCAACGTCAATTATTATTATCCGATGTGCTAGTAATGCCGCTGGTGTAGCTAGTGTCTATAGGCTGCGGTAACTTGACGGATTGGCCGTACGCTTGATGGCCACCTGCGTAGTATAAAAAATATAAATAATACTTTATTTTAATGTTTACATAAAAAACCCTGAACTACTTCCTTACATCTTTATTTGCTTATGAGTACTAAATACAATCACAATATTCAGGCTTCTATCTTTAAGATAACTAACTACACATCCATAAACATTTACTTCCATCCAAAAACCCTATACGTTGTAAATAATGTATTTGTGATAAGTAAGTAGGTACAGTTCAATTTTACGGGAGAGACAAATCCCACCAATCAAAGATTATAAAAATCGGTCGAGCCGTTCTTGAGTTTTAAATGGAGTAATTAACCGGACTTGGTTTTATTTAAGGGTAGATAGACCTACATACATAGATAGTAGGTTTAGACCATAGATTTAACATCTAAGTCTATGGTTAGCTAAGATAAAGGATAGTGACCTAATAACCTTTATCTGCCTTTATCTAAGATGGTTAGTCGAATCGTGGGTGTGTAATACACCTCTGCCTACCCCTTCGGGGAATACAGGCGTGGTGCTATGTTGTTGTTGTTAGTCTAAATAGCTACTGTTAGGGAATCAAGAAGAACCGCCCATACAGCCCTATTATTCATTGATAATGTCTGTTTCTAAATTAGCCAGCGCCATCTTTGAGCACTACAGAAAAGTGCTTTGAAATTACATACAATATTACAATCAAACGCGAGTAGCCCTAACCTCGCTCACATGTCACAGATTTATATTCAAAATTTACAGATGGCGTTAGTATAGTAAGTGTTTCCCTACACATTTTTGTACACTAGTTAATACGCAATAATAAAATAGATGGCGGTGTATTAAGCATAATTTATATAATCATATAAATATATTTTATTTACGCATGAAAAGGTAAGTTTGTAAAATTATATTTAACTACGAGTAAAACATATTGGTGCTATTGGCGGCTTAACCTATTTATACACTACATTACACAAAAATATGCATAACATAAAAGCAACATCATGCGAATTAAAATAATTATGCTGTAATAAATTAGCCTAAAAGATAATTATGTCAACATTATAGGTTAGGTACTATATTACTGTATGCTAAAAACAAATTAAGCAATATATTATTACTTATTAAGAATTATTTTAAAATTGTTATCTCAATATTAGGAAAAAGATGTCTACTAGTCCTACGGACCGAGGTGGAGACGGTGGTACCGACCCGCTTGGGGCCGATAACAAGAGAGTGCTCTCACTTGGTCACTTGGTACCCAGCCCTACTTACCACCAGTACCTACAGCAATGAGTGATAATTTATATCCCTTAGTCACCTCGTACGTCGCCCATGGGAAAAAATAGGGTGACGACATTTGTATATTCTTAGTGAAAATTAGATTTTTACATGAATGAGATTTTACAAGGTCGCTAGGTGCGCGGTATGAATAAGGGTGTGTGTGTCCATATAAAACCATGCCAAACTAGTAATTACACGCGCTCACACACACAAACACATACAAGACCATGCCAACACGAAGTGACATTAAACCGCTTAAAATTGTCCCAAATGACTGAACGATTTCGTACGCGATGCGGAATAATGAATGAAAGAGGATAGAGAAATAATCAATAAAAAATATTCCTAACCGCACACCCCGTCGTTCGGGGCAATGAACCGAGTAGTGTGGGGCCTTCACCCACTAAAGAAACCCGCCGTGTGCCGTCTCTCCGCCTTTATTGGCGGGCCACTGGAACTATGTTACATTCCTTCAATGGTATAATAAATATACCGAACAGTTTGTATTAGTTCAATATACTACCTTCAATAATGTAGTAAATAAAAACATTTTATAAATGATAACCTAATTCTACTTACCTACCTAATACAGATGTTTTTACCTTTTGGCAAAACATGTTTGTTTGTTCCTAATATCAACCAATTAGATTTTTATCGACAGATAAAACATACGTAAACTTACGCAACTATTACAAGGTTGGGTCTTAGGGAATTAGAGAAGCAAAGAGAACGACCGGATAATCTAAGAGATTCTTTGTCTAAGCGTAAGAGTGTATATCATGAGATGTAGATAATATTAAAGTGCGATGCAAAAATCACAGAACGGCCGAAGACCATAGATGTAGGGTTTTTTCGCTACGCTCAACCGTAGACAGAGGAACAGGCTGAGAGCCACCTTTACTTTATTACCTATACTTTATTGTAATTGTAATAAGCCTGTCCAAGAGAGGCGTGCCGGCCGAACGTGCCTTATGATGACCGGAATAATTTTAAAAGGTAATTATGATTGTAACTTTGTTGACTAAAAATATACTAAGTACTTGTTTTAGCCGGATAAAAGAATGACAGGACAAAATAAATTTCATTTATGCTTATATTTTGCTTAAAATATATTAGAACATGTAACATTAGCGTTTATAACGTGATTAATGAAGATTTCTCACGTCAATACAAAAACAAGCTTACATATTATTGATGATGGGGACGGTTGGCCATCTTATTGTTTGGACCCAGTTGATTGGGTCCAAATACAAATAACGCATACGCGAAAAGGATAAAATACTTATACATGTGTCTCTCTCATTCTTGCTAAAACCTAATATGTGCATCCTTTTCTTCATCCTTAAGTGCCTGCTACACGGTTGTAAACCAACGCCTTATCAGAGGTGACCTTGGTTAGCGGCCTATTGTCTGTTTTCAAATTTGGTTGCAAACCGCTGTCTATACGGTTGTTATCTAGCAAGGTCACCTTTGTTAGGGTATTGGTTTACAACTGTGTAGCAAGCACTTTAGTGTCATAATACGATAGTAGCGAGTCTATAATATTCTTTGAACTAACTAACTAACTTATCATCACGCCGTCTCCCTTGCGGGGTAGGCAGAGACAACAGTGACAAGAGGCTCTATTCTTGCATACATCTCTCGCTTCCTCAACATTCATAACTCTCTTCATACACGCTCGCCGGTTTCGGAGACTCCTGACTCCACCCTCCTTCAATACACTTATATACACAATACTTCAATACATACCTACCTAGGTGAGTCTCGGTCTCCCCCTGTACCTACATCCTTCCACTTTCGCCTTGTATATCTTCTTAACCAGTGGCTCGTCCGGCATTCTTTCCACATGCCCGAACCATCGGAGCATTCCCTTTCGCATCTTTACACCAATACTCTCTTTCATACCTACTCGCTCTCTTACGTTGTTGTTACGAATGCGGTCAGTCAGCCTCACTCCACAGATTCTCCGCAGAGATCGCATTTCGACCGCATTGATTTTACTCTCATGCTCCTTTTTGCATACCCAACTCTCGCTTCCATATAATAACGTTGGGACAAGCACTGTTGTGTATTGCGACACGTGCATTCTGGCTAAGGTGTTGGCACCGAGAAGTTGTCCCAATGCTCCGTTCACTCTATTTCCCGCATTCACTCTTCTCTCTACATCAGTGTACCTTCCAACCCGACTGAATCCACATCCAAGACATACAAATTCATCCACTTGTACTAGCACACCATTTCCTATTGCTACTCTAACATCTGTTCTGGCTTCTTCTCTTTCAAAAACCATTATTTTGGTTTTGCTCACATTCACACGTAGGCCCCTTTTCTTACAATCTTCTGCCATTACGTCTAGGGTTTGCAGGTCAGTTGCAGACTGCGCTAATAGGACCGCATCGTCTGCATATAGCAGAGAGTTAACCACTGAGTCGCCCATCTGAACTCCCACATTCATTTCATTCAACCTTTGTAAACATTTATCCAGATATATGATAAACAGTCTGGCTGATAGAACGCAGCCCTGTTTAACGCCGTAATATTCTTTGTCTAAGCCAAAATAGCTGTTTTTATTAGACACAGATAAGATACTAACGAATTAACGTTAATCATCGAGTTTATAATGCATTTATATTTTGAGAATATCGGTATCCAGCAGTAACTAGTGACCCAGTGGGTTAAGAGGCTGGGTACATACTCAGAGTGCCCAGTGAGAAAAATAGGCCTAAACCTAACAATAAACTAATCCTAAACGATCTTTGATGTTTTATTTAAAGTAAATTGCCCAGTGAAATGTCACACATTTCCAGTGGTCTGCCAATACAGGCGGAGAAATGGCAGCCGGCGGGTTTATGTAGTCGGTGAGGGCGCCACACTACTCTGTTCGTTACCCCAAACGAAAAGGTGTGCGATTAGGTACATTTTTCCAAAACAAAAACAAAAAAGGAAACACTTAAGAACTTAGAATTGTCCAGTTTATAATGCATCATCTATGGTACAGTTGCAATTAATGACAAAATAGAGTATAATGTCACCTTCACTTCACAAGAAAGGTTATAATGTTTCTGGTTATACGTATTACTCTTTGGTATAATGTCAGGGTCAGTAGACAAAAATATTTTAATAAATATTGATATGATTAGTAAAATAGATGGGCTCATTTTTTTCAAATATGTAACAATATTTTATTTAGTTTTTTGTCATGGGTGGCGAACTAGCATACAGCCAACCTGATGGTAAGTGGTAACCGTAGCCTATTGACTTTAGCAACACCAAAGGCATTACTCGCGCGTCGCCATCTTCAAGGAAAGGAATAGGTGGTGGATAGGAAGGATAATAAGGAGAGGATAGGAAGGATGATAAGGAGAGGATTCATACAATTGATGGACGGTTAAACCAACTACTTTTATTACTAAAATATTCTTTTGCCGTGATGGAGAAATTATTTTCGCAACCATTATAATTCAAGTGTTTTTACATGTATGCAATTTAAATTTTTTTTTATTGTGTATGGTAGCAGTCGAGTCACAGCCCACCTGATGGTAAATAGTAACCATCGCTCATGGACTCAATTATAACGAGAGTAATTGTCAAGCCGCTGCTCACCATTTCATTCGCAGATATGAAACGAAAGAAGACTGCTATCTCCTGCTACAACCAAAACACACAGATGGGCTTCATATGGCTTACACGGGAAGTGGTGGTACAAACCCGCTTGGCCCCGATAGCAAGTGAGTTCCCCCCACTTAGGACCCAGCCCTACCACCAGTCTTGCATGGTGATAATTGCTTACTTCCCTTAGTCGCTTCGTAAGACTCCCGTGGGAAGGAATGGGGTGGTGACACTTGCATTCTTGGTCACCACGCGGAACGAAACATTTTTGGAGGGTAAGAGGAACAGGGTGTAAAGTTCCTCATCCCCCATTGAAAAGGGAGGATCCTCCAACCAGACGGGTGGTATGTCTGGTGGGCTAACATTAAAAATAAAGGAGATCTATAATTACATAAACTTTAATTTCTGTGCTAGCATTATTGCCTTTATTGTAAATATAACTAATTAGACACCTTATTATTAAACACAGAAGTCTTCCAGCTTCAGTGGTCCGCTAGTACAGGCGATGAGATGGCACATGGTGGGTTTAATCAGTTGGTGAGGCCCCCTCACTATCCTTTTCGTTACACCGAGCGACAGGGTGTGTGGTTTGGCAAATTTTCTCCCGCCTCGATAAAATAAAAGAAGTACCTAGTAGTAAAAAAACAGCAAAAAAAAAGGTACCTAGTAGAAAAAAAACCAAGTAAAAAAAAAAGGTACCTATACAGTAAAAAAAAGTAGTTTAAGGGATATGCTATCAGACGGCGACACCATTCAATGTGGGTGACAAAAATGTCGAGATTGGGATCTCTTTCTTTTTTTAGATTATTCTACTCTTTGGTCAGTAGATAGTAAAATTTTCAAGAAGAATGTCAGACTAAATTAAAATAATATCAATACGTATTATTGAAATTTCCATATCATTAGTCAAATTATTAGTTTATCGTCTACCTATGCTTTACAATGGCAAATAAAACTGTAGCTAAGCAAGTAGCTAAAGTGTGAGTATTTTAGATTCAATGAGAATAAATTTTCATATTAGCATAGATATTCTTAGTGATAGGTAAAACCAAGGACTGCAAAGACAGTGGTATAGAGGTCGATTTCCAGTCCAAGGTCCACACCTCGTACATGAGTATTTGAGATTTTTCGAAATTTGTGTGTATTTACAATTTATCTGTGCTCGGTAAAGGAAAACACCATGAGGAAACCAGCATGCCTGTGAGATTTTCGATTTTCATTTCGATGGCTTGTGAAGTCTGCCATCCCACACTGGGCCAGCCTGCTAATCCCTCTCACCATTAGAGGAGACCCGTGCCCAGCAGTCGGACAATAAAGGGTTAAAAAAGTGCAAAAAATCAGTAAGGAATTATTTCAAGATACTGTAGGAAGAGGTACCTACTGCAAAACTAAACATTATCTAAATTTAGGGATGTTTTGTTATCTAAAACTAAGAAAGAGACGTAATGAAAAAAATCGTTTACACTCACTTTATACGCTCTTTTTAAAAGAAGAAAGAATAAATGTAAAGGTTATTACTAACTAACTTATCATCACGCCATTTCCCTTGCGGGGTACTACATTAGTGGTGTACCTTCCATCCGGACTGAATCCACATCCAAGATATACAAATTCATCTACTTGTTCTAGCACACCATTTCCTATTGCTACTCTAACATCTGTTCTGGCTTCTTCTCTTTCAAAAACCATTACTTTGGTTTTGCTTACATTCACACGTAGGCCCCTTTGCTTACAATCTTCTGCCATTACGTCCACTAGGGTTTGCAGGTCAGTCGCAGACTGCGCTAATAGGACCGCATCGTCTGCATATAGCAGCGAGTTAACCACTGAGTCGCCCATCTGAACTCCCACATTCATTTCATTCAAGCTTTGTAGACATTTATCCAGATATATGATAAACAGTCTGGCTGATAGAACTGTTTAACGCCGATATTGACGTCAAACCAGGGTGACATTCCATCATCCAGCCGCACATAAGCTCTGCAGTCCATGTAGTTGGACTGCACCGCGTGTAGCAGCCTACCGTTAATACCATACTCCAGCAAAATGTCCCAAAGTTCCTTTCGTACAACAGTGTCAAATGCTTTCTCCAAATCCACAAAACTGCAGAAAACCCTCTGGCCTACAGCCAGATGCTTCTCCGAAATGTTGCGCAAAGAAAACACTTGATCCATACATCCTTTTCCACACCGGAAACCTCCTTGTGCCTCACACAAAAATTCATCAGACACCATCCTCATTCTCCTTTCAACAATCTTACCATACACTTTGGCTGCCAAACTGGTCAAGCTTATGGCCCTGTAGTTTGCACAGTCTTAACGTGAACCCTTGTTTTTAAACAAGGGAACGATGCTTCTTCAGTCCTTGGGAACCATTCCTGAGCTCCAACATAAATTGAGAAGCATCAGGAAGGATTCCCCGACACATGAGCCTCCAAGCTTGATCATCTCAACAGACACTATATCAATACCCGCTGCCTTACCATTTTTCAAACTTCTAATAGCCCATTCAACTTCATCCATACTTATGTCATCAGAGGATGCCGGTACCGAATGCTGATCTGTTAGACCACATGTGGCACCGGCATCACCCTGAACATCCGCATACATATCTCCAAAATATTCACTCCATCGTCTTAACACATCTTGTGTTTGCGTAAGAATGTCTCCACCTTTAGACCTTATTTTATTCATTCTGAAAGCTGACCAACCACTCCGAGATTTCTTCACCTCCCTCCAGAAAAGTTTGGTGTTGCTCTCCGAAGTTTTTGGTCAACCTTTCTTCTGCAATCATATTTGCTCTATCACGCTTCTCTTTCACTAAGGCTTTGGTATTATTCTTACGTTGCCGGTATATTTCTTTCTTATGTTCTTTCATACTTGCACTCAGGTTCAAAGAAGATACATAGTCCAGCCACGCTTTCTTCTTTCGGTCTACGGAAGCTGCTACTTCCGTATCCCACCATGCATCACCTTTCACTTTCCTATGCTTCTTTGAGCATATTAAATCTGGGTGATGTTTTTTGAAGCATCACAAATCTTTCTTAATGATTGTAAGAGCTATAGATTCGCTTCTCAGCCATTTTGTCAGCAGTTTCAATTAAGGAATAATTTCTTGATTTTTCGTCAGTCCGTTAGCACAGCCTGGATTCGATGCTTTGGGCATATCAGCTCCTGTGATCGTGCAAGTTAATCCTGAGGGTAAATGGGAGAGCAAGAAGCCAGATGGCTTAGATGAAGAGCGGTTGAAATCAGTTGTGCAACATTTAGTCAATTCTAAGGCGATATCAGCGGCTCAAAGCTACTGTTGTCAATGCGCCTTAGAAAACAAGGTATTGTGATTTTTTTATTTAAACTTTTTTAGAATCTCGATCTAAGGAACACCTCCTAGGTCACGAAAGACACTACAAACATACGATTCACAGAATAGATTATGTCTTCTTTAAATGTCTTTTGAGAAAGCTTCGCTTGTCCTAATTCCAAGCAAGTTAAATCGTATTCGAACCTACGTTTAACTAGGTATTTAGGGAGTCTACATACCAAAGTCGTAGACCCTGCTGACTCAGACCAGCGACCTCTTGTTGGCGTCATTATTTCAGAGACTCATGTCGGAGTTTTGCGCCCACATCGTGCTATCTGGTGACTTGGGATGGCATGTTGGTATCATGTCCGGGACTTGCTTAGCTACGCAAAGAAGTTGTGTATGTTCGTGCCACCGACAACGATGAATGAACAACAAGATGATGAAGCCGCCGATAACGAATTCAAAATCAAAAATAACTTCATTTCATAGGATTATTATAAAAGCACTTAAAATCGTCAAAGTTACTTACTAATAACTAACACGAGCGTTTGAGGCAAGTGCATCTGCAATGTTGCGATTGCAATCGCTACAAGCGGCCGGATTCCGTAGTAAGGCTTTTCATGAGAAGAACCCAGCAAGAAACTCATGAACCACTTTTTTTAAATCTAAAATTTCTTACAATGTTTAAATTCATACTTAAGTAAAGTGTAAAGTTTCTCATCCCCCATTGAAAGGATCCTCCAACCAGACGGGTGTTGTGTCTGGTGGGCAACTGCCCGATGGTTGTTTGTCGGGTTCTTCTATATATTTCGCACGGATAACTTTAATATCGCGATGTAGGGATACGTCAGTTCGTATGTGGTGAGATAAATGTAGCTACACATCACTCCCCTCCGAGACCAAAGGTCGATAGAAGGTTGAGTCGTCCATACATCTTGTGATGCTTGCCGGGGCAGTTGAATGTTCCAGTGAGTCGGAACCAGATGCCGCATAGTTCACGGTGAGTCGGAACTGTCTGCGGTGATGCCCCAGTGAGGGGTGTTGTTGCAAATTCTCCAGTGAGTCGGAGTGGTGCAGTGCTGCGTAGTGGCTGGCCTGCTGCGTCGACCAGGAGAGAAGTGCGTCTCTGCTTGCTGACCGGCCGAAGTGCAGTGTGCTGTGCCAAGGTCCCTGAGAAGGCTGTGTGGGGGGGTGTCAGGATACCCGCGTAGTAGCCGTGGATGCTGGCTGGCTGTGTGACTCGCTGCTCGAAAGCTTGAGGAAGTGATGATGACGTTACGATGACGTAGCTTTGCGAAAGCTGCGCTGACGTTTTTGCTTGGGGTCACCAATTTGGGGGGGAGAGGAACAGGGTATGTATAAAGTTCCTCATCCCCCATTGAAATCGGGAATTTTATTGAATAAGTGTATACATCTCACCCCATGAAGGATCTACTAATTCTTTGAAGACGAGTACTGTGTGGAATAAGATTCCTTTGTTCCTAGTATTAATTTGATGAACGTCACTGTACTTATCAAAGTTATCGATATTTTTCTTGACATATAACAATTTTTCATATCTTTATTGTGACACAACAGTTAGAATATTCATTTCTGTGAATTTCTCTCTAAGGGAAACTCTTAGGCCTAGTTTATAATTTCTTACTACCTGGTTGAATTTTGTCAACAACTATATTTCTGTTTCGTATTCTCATACTTTACATTTTGTGTTCTGGTAAATAGCCAAGCATGTTAATGTGTATAGAAATAACGAAATAAGCACTAGCTTATTAGATTAAAAATAATTACTCTCAAATTTGACTTGCGAGTTTGTCTTGGGAAAAGTACGCTCTTTTTTTGTTAAGGTGGGAAAAAATATACCTAACCGCACACTCCATCGTTCGGGGCAACGAACAGGGTAGTAAGCGGCCCTCACCCACTAAATAAACCCACCGTGTACCGTTTCTCCGCCTTTATTGGCGGGCTACTGGAAAACATATAGGTACTTAGTAGTGATCACATTAATGAAATTACTCACTGTCCCCGTATCAATCTAATTTTATTGCGGCTTTGGCTTTGGTTTCATGAAAAATTTCTATGAAATAGCGAAGGTTTTTTCAATGTGCATGACATAAAATAAACAAATTGCCACACACATAGAGAACGTTGACAACCAAACAATAATGTGGGTAGCGTTCTCTTTATTACCCAAGAAAGTTTTGAAGTGGGCAAAAATACCAACACTAATTGGGTGAACAGGCGAGGACAAAAACAAAATTACAAGATACTATGCTGCATATGCGCTCATTAGCATCTATCATTGGTAAAATCGCACTGAAATATATTTTAAAATTAATGAGTACTTTTAAATTCCTTATTTCAGAACTTGGGAATGCAGTCAAATTACGTGCCCGTAATAATGATGCCCATATACCCAGCCGATCAATGTCCTTTCGATATAGAATGCGAAGTTAATAAAATTAAAGCTTCAGAAGATAAATCTAAAAAGGCAAAAAGAACAGAAGTCGCTAAACATGACAACGAAGACAAAGATAAGGATAAGACAACGAAGCCTAAAAAGCGCGGTTTTGTGATGCAAAGGCTAACCGATTTTGATCTATTGTCGCAATGGTGAAACGTAATATGTATTGAAAATGTGTCATAATTTAAAGTGCTTCTTTTCTTAAGTGTTGCTTTGTTTGTGAAAATACAAAAATGAGTGTGACATGAATATCATTACTGCTCATATTTCCCACTATAATTTTTCGTCATTTTGGGGCTTATCAAATGCTAAGCCACTTTTTTGACTTGATAACGTCTTAAAAATCGTTGAATGCCGGCCGCACGCTCGAAAAAGTGTCGCGTTCCACCCAGAGTTGCTAAATCATAAAAATAGGTGGCAGTATTTAAAGTAAAGTAAAGTAATCTACCACCGAAGGAATGTAACACAGTTCCAGTGGCCCGCCAATAAAGGCGGAGAGACGGCACACGGCGGGTTTCTTTAGTGGGTGCAGGCCCCACACTACCCTGTTCGTTGCCCCGAACGACGGGGTGTGCGGTTAGGAACATTTTTTCCCGCCTTAACAAAAAAAAAAAAAAAATTAAAGTAATCTGACTAGGTGGTTCATCTGCGGTTCGTAAGATGGCGGTATTTAAAGTAATCTGACTACGTGGTTCACCTACGGTTCATACTCGTAAGATGGCGATTGATGCATTGTTTATGAAACTCTCAGAAAACATATATCACGTTAGATTATCGTCCGTAAACCGACTTTACAGACAACTATATATTTTTTAATGTAGGCAAAAATGTCCTACCGCACACCCCACTGCCCGGGGAGACAACAAGATAGTGTGGAGATCTCACCCACTAAAAACCCACCGTGCGCCCTCACCCGCCCTTGCAGGACCTCTTCCTGCAGTCCATGGCGGAATGGTCGATTGGTGTAGCCGTAGACGCGGAGCCTTACAGCGTTCCTGACCATCCCAATGGGGCGGGCAGTTGTAACGGCTCCGTGGTGGTAGTCGGATCTTCGTCGCTTCATTCCCCGCCCTTGTCTGTCAGGGCACGGAATATGTCACGGTCGATTGGGCGTCACGCTCTACGGCGTCTACTTCTCCCCCAATCGGAATCTGGCTGCCTTCGAGGTCTTCCTCCACAACCTGGAGACCTCGATACGGCGGCTATCATCTAGCCATGTCCTGGTGCTGGGGTACTTTAACGCCAAAAGCACGGCGTAGGGGCCCCTCGGACGAACGCCCGCGGAACGGCGGTCGAAGAATGGGCGGCAGTGGCAGACCTCTGTTTACTGGGGGTCCGCCAACACTTGCGTTCGACGGTGGGGCGGGTTGATAGTGGACCTTTCGTTCGCTAGCCTAGCCGTCGTGGCACGGGTAGGAGACTGGTGTGTCCTGAAGGAGGTTGAGACCCTATCCAACCATCACTACATTCGCATAGAGGTTTCTCGATCCCTCCGGGGCCCCGGTAGGGGTCACAGGCCGGCCGGAGCTCTCGCTTTCCTGCGGTGGGCTGTGGGTTGGCTGGACCGAGACTTGCTGATAGAGGCGGCCATCGTATCGTCATGGCTGTCGTCACCTCCTTTGATCGATGACGTGGACGCTGAGGCTGGCCACAGGCGTGAGGCAGTGTCGCAAATCTGTGACGTGGCCTCGTGTGCGGCGTCCACCCCAGCGGAGGGGGGTCTACTGGTGATCCCGCGAGCTGACGGACCTCCGTGCGGCTTGCATCAGTGCCCGGAGGTCCTACACCCGCAGCCGGATCCTTAACTGCGACACAGAGTGGGAGGGCCGGCTTTACGAGGCGTATCGCAACGTGCGCGCCGAGTTTAAGCTGGCCATCTGTCACGCCAAAGAGGCAAAGCGGCAGGAGATGCTGGAGGGTTTCAATCGTGGCCCTGGGGACGCCCGTATCGTGCACCGCTGAACAAGCTCCGCACTCACCCACACTCACCCCTAACAACACACGACACAAATCCACACGGCTGCCGGGTGATGATCTTCTTTCAGGTCGTCCAATGACTGCCTGGTCCACTGCATAGGCCCTGTTGCGAGGACCAATCGTTGTTTAGGGAATGGGTTTCTCAGAGTCTAGCAGTACCAGCAGTAAATAGGAATGTACTTTATGAATTCCTTACGTCATACCCTTGGAAGCAGCTACGGTTCTCCTCTAGGGATCTTGACGTCTGTGATCACAGCAACGATGTTTATGGGTATGGAATTATTCATCACAACACCAGTAATCTGGTTGGTGGTTGTTGTAGCCATCCATGGTTTAACCCGCTGGGAGCCGTTCTTTTTTTGGCGAGTGACCAGTCGAGTCTTCCACCACTGCATTAACAGGTTGGCTGCTGGACACAAGTCGAGTGAGCCCAATGGTATACCTGCTGGTTCTTAAAAAGTGCGCTCCTGAGTTCCTCAGTCTCTCACAGTAACAGCAGGGTTTCAGCTTTGTGGAAGGTAGCCCATTTTCATTCGATTCCCGATCCCAAGGAGATCGGTCGGATCCGTAGAATCTAAGGCAAATAGCGATGATATCCTTGCTCTCCAAAGTATTCGGCAATTGAGAAGGTTAATAACCTCCTGCAGTAACGTGAGGATCACTAGCTGATCAGTGATCAAGACGAAAGCTCATGCCCATCCAAATTTGAATTTGCATGGTTTTTGTCACGGTCGATCTGTTGGTGATCTTTTCATGTACTTTACTCACCCTTTAGGCAGAAGCCTTGGATGGTGGGGTGAAGCTTGGCATTTAGCCTGGACATCGCAAAAGCGTTCAACCGGGTCTATCAAATTTTATCGAAGTTAGCTTGTTATAGTATCTCCGAGGGGTTCTGCAAATGAATGTTGTTCTGTCAGGTTCCGGCATGGTCGGATTATAAAAATCGTAGCGGATGGCTGCTATTCCAATAGTATGCATGTAGATGCTGGTGTACCAAAAGGCTCGGCTCAACGCTGTTGATCCTGCAAATCATTGGCATGCTCATGATAGAAAATATGCATTGCTATGTGGATGACAGTATGACTAATGCGCGAAATATCAGCCATCAGTCCTCGGAACATGCTGGAGAAGAGGCAGGCAGGAGGCAGTCGGCCTGGAGTAGTTAAAGCGGCGGAGAGACTTCCGGTCTCTCTGTATGCTCTATTGACTCTATAACGGGGAGTGCTCTGAGGAGTTTGAGATGGTACAAACATCGCCTTTTTACAACTGAACCACAAGACTATGAAAGGGTGTGAGGGTTCATTTATACCACCTAGAAACTATCATCCAAGACGGTTCGTTTTCAGCGTTCTTTTCTACCACGTACGTGTAGGCTCTGAAATGACTTCCCTGCTGCGGTGTCTTCCAAGCACTAAGGCGTCCATGAGCGTCGGGTACCATAGCATCACGCCTGTATTCCCCGAAGGGGTAGGCAGAGGTGTATTACATACCCACAACTCGCCAGCTATGTTTAAGTCCCACGTAATAGGGGGCGAGCCTATTGACTTCTACCGGCCACATTTCCAAACTCCGGGCGCAACTGACAATTTTTCTTTTTAGGAAAAAGCTTAATATAATTGCATTGTCGGGTAGCACCTACGATCATTAGAGCCCATGAAAGTAATAAGTACTATGTACGTACTGCATTCTGTATTTCTGTGTATGGGATAGTCTATTAATCACATGATATTTAAATGATGATACGTGGTGAGGCTTAGACTAAGTCACGTGTATTAGTAGTACAAAGTATCTTAAATATTTCAAAATATTATCTTTAAATACAGGAAGTATAATCTAATTCAAGCTCACATGCCGCTTTTCGGTTATTTAGAATTCGCGCGATAAACCTCAAAACAAAATCTCTCACTATACTCCTTGTGGATTTCGTGATTTTTGCCGAAATTGGAACTCATTGGAGAACGCAACTCATTAGTGAAGAGATCCCAACATTCCTTGTAGACATGCTTATACTATATTTTTTATTTATAATTTTTAGCTTCCCTAAAAATGACGAATGGGGAAAAATTGTGTCAAGTAAATATTAGAAAGTATTCATTTGTCTGCAATCACTATTTTAAAATAAAATAACAATTACACAAAACGATTTTATTCAGTAATGCTGTCAAATTTTAATAAAAAATAAAAGAATTTTAGGAGTATATTGTTATGCTATCGATTTTTTGTAAACTTAATTCCTGGCTTCATATTTTGTCAAGCTACTCCTGGATCAAATTTCATCAAAATCAGTTCACTACTTGAAGCGTAAAAGCAAAACCAATAAAAGTTAGTTTAACCATTAATCTGAAGTACATACATTTGATGCTGTTTCGAGACTAAAAGGAAGAAAATAATTTATAATTTAAAAATCTAAAAAAACACGCTTTCTTAGCTCTTTGAACTAAAAAGTAGGAAATAATATTATCATAAATAATGATTGTAATAAAACGTGAGGTGCTTGACAACAAATGTTACAAAATAGTTCATTGATATAGTAAACCGCATTCCACCCTTTTTTAAATCATTATTTGTTGTAATATTCTTTCCTACTTTTAAGTATGTTAACACGATAACGACCAAAATACTTTACAAATCGAGTCTTTTTTTTTTGTTTACGAATTATTATGATTAGGAATAGAGCTTATTACTTTTTGACTATTGAGGCAACTAGCCCATAAAGCGTGTTTTTTTACTTTTTATAACAATAATTTATTTATAAGAAAAGCCGAATGAACGAAATGAATGTTACTTCATACTTGGTTACGACTCTATGGTTACGACTTTCCGTTTATACAAAAGTACTTTGTGGTTACGACACTACTAAAATAAATGTGGCAACATATTTTCCATTGAGCTCTAAACAGGGGGAGAGGAAATAACTACAAATTTACCAAGCCAAGTCTTTAAACTCTAAAAATGGCGGAAATTGCTAGAGAAGGGTGTAAAAAATATCGATATCGATACTTCAGTCCTTCAAGCGACTATAATTTTTTGGGTGGACAAAGGTTTTTTTTAATTGCGTACATCTTTATCTACCTGTACCTATAATTATATCTATGTGTGTCAAATTGCAACCCAATCCATTCTGTCATATGAGCTATAGTCGGAATTATAATTCGATTCCACATTTGACATTAGCTACTGTCATTTTGTAAAATAATGATACCACATATTAATAGTGTAGTGATGAACACAAAAATCGATAAGCAATCGCGATTTATGTTTATGTAATCATAATATTGGTGTGCCAATTAAACACTAAATTATTGATTTTTATTTAAATAAATACATAATTATTCATAATAATTATTTATTAATTAGTAACCGCTGCTTTATTTTATAAAAAGTTAATATTTTTGTTTTTTATATTAAAAACAAAACTTGTAATAAAAGAGCCTAGGTAGTTTTCTGTTTTGGCAACCCGTGCTCGCTCGTGCAGCTATCGCCATTTTGCTTATCTTGTCATTCGGCTTCATTCTCCCAGTCTAACTGCACGAATATCTTGTTTCATTGCGAATCGATATTTTGTTATTTTGTTGGGTTTTTGTTAAAGTTTTGTTACGTTGTGTTTGTTGTTACGTTTATAGTTTTTTGTGAACTTTGAGTGAATCTATTTGTTTTGGTTTTCCATCAAAATGGATCCTCAGCCAAGTACATCACAAAAAGACGTGGATGTTTTCTTGTCCCCAAGAAAAAAACGTCCACGAAAAGCTTTCACTGTTACTGAAAAAGTAATGATCCGCAACGCCTACAAGTACGTGAAAAATGAAACTTCTGCGCAATTAGAGGCCTTTGAAGTTGTGGAAGAAAATGAATGTATGAGCAAAGTTGCTGACATATTGGGAATAATCTCACGCTCTGTTTGTAACGTTTTGAAGGAAGTAAATAAAGGTGCGCCGCCAACTCCTCCTAAAAAAACTGGACCAAAGCGGAGTTTCAAAGAAAAAATTGATGAATTTACATTCTCCGCAATACGAAGAATTGTTCATCAGTTCTTTTACCGAAATGAACCTCCAACCATTGCAAAGGTTAGTCAATCAGTCAGACAGTATTATTTTATACCTACATCTTTTATATATAACTAATGATTCCAAACTATTATAAAATTTACTATTTTAGATTTTACAAGTGATGAACGATGATCCAGAAATGCCCAAGGTTTCCAAAGACACCCTCAGAAAAATTTTGAAGCATCTTAATTTTAAGTTTGTTGCAAGGTCACGCAAGAGCACACTTATTGATCGAAATTATATAATAATATGGCACCAGCGTTACTTGCGATCTATATGTCAGTTTCGACGAGAAGGGAGACATATATATTATCAAGATGAAACTTGGGTTAACGCAGATAAGGCTAACATTTTGAATTTATATACATTTTACATTAAATTACCCCTGCCCCCTTACCATTGCGAGCTGAACCCTATCGAATTGATATGGGCGCAGGTAAAGGGGCATGTAGCTCAAAATAATAAAACCTTCAAATTGACAGACGTGAGAAATTTATTTGAGGAAGGCATTCAAAAAATTACAGCTACCGAATGGTCTAAATGCGTATCCCATGTTGTCAAAGAAGAGGAAAAAATGAGTAGGCTAGATATGTTAATTGACAATATCACAGACACATTTATAATAAATGTTACAGAAAGTAACAGCGATAGCGATAGCGATGACGGCGACGATTTATAAACACACACAATGAACACGAATGGTCTACTATTAACCCTCATTGCATAAAACCCAGTCACTTCCAATACCGATGGAAGATAAATGTTTGGGCGGGAATTATGGGTAATAAGGTTATCGACCCTTATTTTCTAGAAAGGTCCATGAGTGGTAGCAACTACCTTCGTTTCTTGCGAGAAGAACTCAGTGAAGAACTTGATGAGTTAAATCTCGATCTTGTGCGTCGTATGTGGTTTCAACACGACGGGCAGGCTGTATTTAGAAAAGCATGCGATACCGAGGACGAAATGCGTTTGCAGATAGTCTCGGCGTTTGACCAAATTAAATCCGATACATCAGTGCTACAACGTGTTTGTGAAAACATTCGTAAACGATGCGAAAAATGCGTAGACTTGCAAGGCGGACTTTTAATTCACACACAATTATTAAAGAAAACTCTCAGATCCTTAATAAAATTAATCGTCATAACTAAATTATCCGTTCAGAAATATTTAATTTCCTGATATACTTAGTTTCTATTAAAGTAGTAGTTGTTTAGATATACTATAAACGAGAGGAATCGATCCGGAAATATTCCATTTCCGTATCGAATAATTTCGCAACGTCACTATTTAGTACTTGTCATAACGTTGCAACACTGAAATTGTCAAATCTGTAATCAAATTAAAATTCCGACTATAGTGGTTGATAGATCAATCAGGCATGCCTTCTTTTTAAACAAACAGAAAATTAAGGGCATAACACCCTATTGAATAGATTTGGGGTATAAAAAGCATAAAGAAATAAATAATAATTGAATCCTTGGTATAGACGTTCATTCTAAGTCCAAACATACCTATATAAGTTTGTGATGTGATGACATAAGGAGAAAAAGATTTGAAAGTGAGATATTACGATAACTAAAAACAAATATATAATAACATTTTATTCCATCCGTCAGTCATTCGACGTCCACTGCTGTACATAATAGATCTCCCTAAGAGAAGGCCACAACAAGCGGTCCTTTTTTTTTGTTAACACAGTCCAAAATGCATGTTTACGCATGTCACTGGGGTACCAATAGGATCCAGGGGAAGTGTGGGGCTTGATGTCATACAGGCTCGACTCTTGTGTCGAGTTCATGAGCCACAATACCGACTAAAACATGACCGCGACGGCTTCTTCTGTCATAATGGAGTGTCATAGGATCGTCTACAGACATTCCACACCGATGCTCTAGTGACTACATCCAAGGGCGCCTTGCGGTTTTGACCAGGTCATCAGTCCTTCTAGTGGGAGGCCATTCTATACTGCGCCATCCTGTGAAACATCTAATGTGGAGGGAGGGTAAAACCGGGTGTTAGCGTGCCGACGCTTTTATTTTACTTGTCCCGTTAAAATCAATTGTTTGTTTACTAATTCTTGACACCGTAACTCCTTAACCAATAATCATATATAAAACTCTGGAGTACAGATTAGGACAAAGGCTATTAACTATTGTTTAAGTGGAGAAGGTGGAGGTCTCCTGTGGGATGGCTATTTTTGTGTAGATTATTTTATGCCAGAGTGTGTATTTAGATTGAAGAACTACACAGGAGTATGCTCGCTGTAAAATTGTCGGAAAAAAGGATCCTTTCAGATAATTTTATTTAATAATGAAGATTGACTATAACTAATTAGTTAAGTTGAAAGTGTATTGTAGGACCAGCTGAAAATCAGTGTTTTGCAATTAGCATAACAAAAACTGAGCTGACTACCTTTGTTACACCTTTGATATTTTATATTTGTTCGTTTTTTTTTTTGTTCTTTCTAATCTTATGTAACAAAAGAAAATGCTTTGAATGCTAATAATAATACAATTCAAATGATTAATCGATTCGATAAACTAATAAAAATAGTTGCACGCTTTTGTAATTATGAGTTTCCTATTGGTTTGTTGACGTGTTTATATCTTATGTGAAATATAATTTTGGGTATCACTGTTTAAAAAATGTTCTTTTAATAGATTATAAGTGACATTTGAATACACTGGTAAGACTTTACAATATTTAAATAGTTTAAAAGGTTCATCTTTGAATTGTTTTTTGATGTTAGGTGAGACAGTTAGCTTGAGAATCTTTAGTTGTAAGCTATAAATTTTATCAAGTTAAGATTTGAAGGTTCTACCGTAGCTAGTGATTCCATACGTGATAATCGACTGTGCGAATGCGTTGTATAGCAGAGTCTGATTTTGTAAGGTATTCGTTTCTTAATTATATATAAGTTGGCTAAAAATGCTCTGAGTTTATCACATATGCGATTTATATGTGGTAACCAGTTAAATTTATGGTCGATTATTAATCCAAGGTATGTGTGATGATTGGTACTTTCTATAGTAGGGCAGGTACATGTGATGTTGCTAGGTTTATGAAGACATAAATGTTCATGGGTTATTATTTTAAGATCTATCATTTGAAATTCTTTAGCATATGGTGATCTAATATGTAAGATTTTAGTCTTATTCGCGTTAATTACTAAATCATTATCATGACACCACTTGTTTATATTATCAAAATCCAATTGCAGTCTCGATAGGGCAATATTAACATCGCGATCTGCAATTAAAAGGCAGGTATCATCTGCATACTGATATGAAGTGCAGTACTTCAATATATTATTCATATCATTAACATAAGCTATAAAGTGAAGGGGCCCAAGCACAGACCCCTGGGCCGTTCCTTCTGTGACAGGTACGCTATCACTAAGAACATCATTAATTTTGACATTAAAAGTTCTATTTTGAAGATAATTATCACACCATTTTAATAAAGGACCGTGTACCCCGATATTTGCAAGTTTTTCTGATATTTTTGAATGATTTAATGTATCGAATGCTCGAGAAAAGTCTATAAAAAGGGCTACTACATGTTTTTTGTAGTTAAGTTGGGTATTAATCTCATCGCAAAATTTTAACTTGCACAAAATTTTCGCTTCATTCCGAGCACACAAAATTAATAAATGGACGGCTTCTTCCCACTATGCGAAAATTTGTGACGAATAAAAATCACAAATTATTAGTGGTGGATGCTAGGTTGGAACCTAAATAGCGCAAAAAACTAGACGTCGCGGGACGTCTACCAGATATAAAAACCTCGAATATTTTGTAGAAATAAAATGATCATAACTTGACAAAGTACTCCTTTAGACGAATCGAACGAGTATAAACTCAATGGGTTTGGGTTGTTTCCTTACAGAGTTACAGTGGCCACCTTCCAGCTCTATCATCAGACCCTGGATACCATCTAGAGACAAAGTACTCATCAAGACGAATCATACGAGCCCAAACTCGATAGAGCTATGTCGTTATACAACCGAGTTCCTATAGCCACCTTCTAGCTCCATCATCAGACCCTGGATACCATCTAAAGACAAAATACTCGGACCTCGATGGGTTTGCGTCATTTCATTACAGAGTTACTGTGGCTACCTTCTAGCTCCATCAACAGACCCTGGATATCATCTAGGTCTGGAGTACTAGTCAAGACATTTCAAACGAGCCCTAAATAGATGGAGTTGCGCCATTTAATTACAGAGTTTCACATGGCCACCTTCCAGCTCCAACATCAAGCACTGCATACCATCTAGAGACAAAGTACTCGTCAAGACGAATCATACGAGCCCAAACTCGATGGGGTTGCGCCGTTTCACTATAGAGTTCCTATGTCCACCTTTCAGCTCCATCATCAGATCAGCTCCATCATCAGATCAGCTCCATGTCATCATAATATTGAATTGTCAAGTGAATTACATATGCATGTAAAATTTCAGCTCAATCGGAAATCGGGAAGTGTGTGAAATTTAACTTGCAAGATTTGAACAGTACAAGTAAAATAAAAGCGTCGCCACGCTAACAGCCGATTTTACCCTCCCTCCGCATTAGATGTTTCACATCAAAAATATTTTTATGTGAAACATCTAATGCGTATCCTTTAAGGATATTTAATATATTAAACACAAAGTAATATATTAATATACCAATATTTTTTAAAACATCGATATATCGATAGTTGTTGGTTCTTCCGGCATCCCTAATTGACAGCTGACATACAACAGATAAAGGCTTTGTTCCGATCTTAGATAAAGGATAGTAATAGATATGACATACGCTTACACCCGTAAGGGACAGATATAAAGTACATGCAAAAACAGTGATACCAGGTTATGATACATTTTCCCCATTAACAATTATTAACTACTAAATACGCAGTTATATACTGACATATATGGCTGATCTATATCCGCCCTCTTCTTCCTCTATAGGAAGGAGGTATTTTGCCCTCTTCTCTACTCCCGCATAGGTGAGATCAGCGAACAGAGGCGGAGTCTATTAATATTACAACATATAATGTGGCAGGACTAGGGTAATATAGTAAGGTAAATTAATTTATAAGTTGTTTATTATCCTTTATTAACCATCTATTTTCCATCCTAATAATTTTGCCATAGCACAATTTGCTGAGGTGTTTCAAAACTTCAAGTCCACATTCACTGACCATATTTATTTACATCTTTACTAGGGATAGTGTTTATTTGACCCCTCAGGAAATTTCCAGCTACTGTATAAACAATTGAGCATGAATACTAAAACTTCTCTGGCCACAGGTTGCACATCATCTTCTACGTGCTGGCCATAATTTATCTTCTTCAATGTAGTTCTAAAACACATACAACATAATTGAATTAAAAATATAATTTTGTGATATAGTTGATCATTACTAATATTACAAATGCGAAAGTGAGTTTACTTATTTGTTTGTTAAACACTTGGCTAGTGCTGGCTGGAAGGCTTCACAAGGCATCAAGATTGTCTCTAGGTTAACAGGCTAACAAATAATCACTCCACCACCTATACCGGGAGTATTGTCAAGCCGCTGCTCACCATTTCATTTTCAGTCATGAAATGAAAAAATTAACAGCTATCTCCTGCTACGACCAAAACATACCGATGTGCTTCATGGTCGATACGTGAGATGGTGGTACCAACCCACTCGGGCGCTATAGCGAGCAATCCCACTTGTTACCCAGCCCTTCCACCAGTAATGAAATGGGTGACAACTGCTCACTTCCCTTAGTCGTTTGGTACGATACCCATGTGAACGAATGAGGTGGTGACACTTGTATTCTTAGTTCGTCACCACACGGAAACCAGCCAATAACGCGATAATAACCAAAATGAGGTGTTATTCCTGATCCCGTACCAATAACAGGATAAAAATTATCCTACGTATGTGTGCCAAATACTACCCAAATCCTTCTAGTCATATTTTGCGTGATTAAGTAACAAACAAATAAGCACATATGGATTAGTAGCATTAAGTTTAACAACATACATTTAAGTTTAATTTTTTTTTTAAATATCAATTCTATAGAACTTACATGTTTCAATAATTTTGGAAGTGTGGACTTATCCAAAAACACCTTGCGCCGAGTTTTGCAAAAGAAGTGACTCTCAAAGTGCTTTCAAGAAGTGCGTGTGTGGATTTCTACTGCGTACACCCACGTACTAGAAATCCTACTTAGCCGCCCAGTAGCCAGCTCATCTTTATCTATAGGTCGGGCACTTTCTTATCTTTATGGAATCTGAAAAATACACAACGAACTATTGTAAAATCTCTAGAAACGAAGTCTTCACGCTGGTGGTAGGGCTGGGTACCTAGTGGGAGTACTCACTTGGTGTCGGGGCCCGAGCGGGTTAGTACCACCATCTCCCGTGTTACCGGCCATGAAGCACATCGTTGCGTTTTGGCTGAATTCAGTCATAAGAAAGGCCTCGAAATTGTATGTTTGTAAAGTGTAAAGTGAAAAAGAATTTCACCGATATATCGATATTTATTCTGCAAGCCTATTGCCAATATGTTCCGTGCTGTCAACAATATATTTATAATAACGATTATTGCCTTAAATCTGCGAAAATACTGTGATTTTTACAGAGATAAAAGATAAAACAGATGACAACATGCCTTCATGTTCAGTACTTCAATGTAGCACGAAGAAAAGTAATACCCGATTATCCATCCATCGTACTCGTCAAGAGTAACCATACGAGCCCAAACGGCCACCTTCTAGCTCCATCATCAGACCCTGGATACCATGTAAAGACAAAGTACAAGACGAGTCAAACGATTCCAAACTCGATGGGGATGCGTCATTTCATTACAGAGTTACTGTGGCCACCTTCCAGCTCCATCATCAGACTCTGGATATCATCTAGGTCTGGAGTACTAGTCAAGACATTTCAAACGAGCCCTAACTCAATGGAGTTGCGCCATTTAATTACAGAGTTTTGCATGGCCCCCTTCCAGCTCCATCATCAGACCCTGGATACCATCTAGAGACAAAGTACTCGTTAAGACAAATCATACGAGCCTAAACTCGATACAGCTATGTCATTTTATAACGGAGTTCCTATGGCCACCTTCTAGCTCCATCATCAAACTCTGGATACCATCTACAGACAAAGTACTCTTCAAGACGAATCATACGAGCCCAAACTCGATGGGGTTGCGCCGTTTCATTATAGAGTTCCTATGTCCACCTTCCAGCTCCATGATCAGATCAGCTCCATGTCATCATAATATTGCATTGTCACGTGATATACATATGCGTGTAAAATTTCAGCTCAATCGGAAACCGGGAAGTGTGTCAAATTTAACTTGCAAGATTTGAACAGCACAAGTAAAATAAAAGCGTCGCCACGCTAACAGCCGATTTTACCTCCCTCCGCATTAGATGTTTCACATCAAAAGAAAGTCGTCAGTCAACCTCCACGCAGAGAGCACGCGTGCCAACATGGTACTGGTTTAGAGCAGATACAGTCCCCAGTTGATTCAAATTTGGTTTTGAGAGGTTTTAAGTTTAATTTTATTTATAAAGTTGTTACTATTTATGTGCATAATATACAATATAAATTGTTGTTTATTCCACTGTACAATAACCATAACTTGCTTTTTGAGGTCGGTTAAAAATAGCCTCTCTTTTTCAGAATGAATAAATTCAAAAGAAGAAAGCCACTGAAGTGAAAGTATACATTGTAAAGGTATACATGCCGTGCCTGTGGTACGGTAAATTGTGTACAATGTATACCTTTACTTTTTACATGAAGCATTCAAAAAAAAATAAAACGGATACTTTCAAAAATTCCAAGGGCGAGTAGCTGAGGCTACTGGAATTTCTAGAAATACTTTAAGTAAGATAGTGAATGAAAGAGATGAAAATAGTTCGGCAGCTTTCTCGTCACCAAAAAAGGCAGACCTAAAAAGGCATTTCGTTTGAACCTGGATAATTTTAACTATAGTGTTATTTGAAATATGGTTTATGATTTTCATTTTTAAAAACTCAAATTCTTAAGGATATGGGTTTCCGATTCCGATGAACGGAAAATAACAGACGAGAAACATGATATACGCGTAAAAAGAATCAAATATCTTAGGGAGATTAAGAAAAAGGCTGGCAAAAATATTGTATTATGGACGAGTCATATGTTCACACGTCACACATGAAAGGAAAGTCCTGGATAGATAGCAAAAAGAAAGGATTAAAGCAACCAATATCTAAAGGTGAACGTGTAATTATTGTTTATGCTGGCACCAAAAATGGTTTTATCCCTGGTGCGCATATGTTGCATAAATGTTTGGATTCTGATGGAGATTATCACAAAGAAATAAATGCGAACCGTTACCAAAATTGACATCGTCAACAATTGATCCCCGACATACCTCCCGATAGCGTGTTGGTAATAGATAATGCACCTTACCACAATAAATTATCAATTAAACCTCCAAAATCAAATACGACAAAACTGCAAATGATAGTATGGTTACAAAGACACAACATACCCCATAGCCCAAGTTTATTGAAGCCCGATTTATATAACATAGGAAAACAACACACAGAAAAGTTTTCAGAATTTGCAATCGATCAAATTATGCAAGAGCACGTGCATTCAATTGTACGTTTGCCACCTTATCATCCGGATTTGAATCCAATAGAGAATATTTGGTCACAAATTAAAGGACATGTGGCAAAAAAACGTAGCAATGAATGTCGCCTCAATTAAAGAAGTTATTCAAGAAAAAAATAATATGATAGGACCGGAGGACTGTAAGGAAGTGTTCGACCATGCCTTCAAATGTGAGGATGATTACAGGAAGTTTGAACCTCAGTTCGATAATATCACTGACAATTTTGTCATAAACGTTGGTTCTACTAGTGACGAAAGTGAGCGTCCTGACTCAGCGATGTCAGAAACAGACATGCTTTCAGATTGAGTGACCTACTTTTTTTTAAGATACCGACATTTATGATATTAACAAGAAACTGTACTTAGCAAAAAAACTGGGCGTCCTGAATAGAGCCAAGCGATACTCCACACCGAGGCAGCGACTTGTACTATATAAAGCACAAGTTCGCCCTCACGTCGAGTACTGCTCACATCTCTAGGAAAGTGCACCAAAATACCAGCTAGACCCACTCGACACCTGCAAAGGCGTGCTGTTCGAATTCTCGATGATCCCAAACTCACGGATGAACTGGAATCGTTGGGGCGGTGGAGAGACTTTGGGGCTCTCTGTGTCCTCTATTGACTCATCAATGGGGAGTGATCTGAGGAACTGTTTGAAGTGGTACCAACATCGCCATTTTACCACTGGACCACGAAACGCCGTAGTAGGGTTCATTCATACCACCTGGGCCTGATCTCGTGCAAGATGGTTCGTGTTCCTTTCTACAACCTTTAAACGAGGTTTGACAAGAGCACATTACTCACGGTAGGCGGTGGCTTGGCTGTGCCCCTGGTGTTGCCCAAAGTCCATAAGCGGACTTACCATCAGATGGGCAGATAGCTAGACCGCCACTAAAAAAATATTCCTGTAAAAAAATATTAGCTAGTACCTATACAATACTTATAAATTACTTTATATTAAAAAAATAATAAACTATATTTTATTTTACAGTATTACTTTACATCTAGTTTCTTAATTTACCAAACATACAAAGTCTACAAAACGCAATTAGTCAAAATGAGAACCTTCTGTTTTTAAAGTCTACTAAAAATTGTTATGAAGATATTGAATATAAATATTTTGTAAAACTAATCTTTGTGAGACTCTCATTGCAAAACGAAAAAAAATACCATATTGTAATAGCAGCTCTATAAACCGCGTTGGCGCAGTCGGTCGTATTCGGAAATACGAAATTAACCGATGCACAATATTTTTTCTGCAGTAATGTAATTTTTTTATATAAGTAAATGGAAAATAAATTAATTAATACTATATTTGTTACGTCATTTAGCGAGACACTGCTGGAGGACCAAATCCCTGTCCCAAAACTTTCCTTATTATCCTTCCTGTACTCTCCTTAGTATCCTTCCTATCCACTCCAGCGCGAGTGTTATGTTCTGGGGGTAGGTTCTACTAGATGTATATAATATCTATGTATGTATATACACACACTACTAATTTGAAATTCCCGCCGCAAGTTTGGATTGCAAATAGATGGCTCAGGACGGTAAGGAAAAAGTGTCACGCAAAAATTGTATGATGTCTCAGACTATCTAGACAGAGCGAAGAAAATTCTTTGACATGTATGAGCGAGAACACAAGATACAATTTACTGGTGCAAAAAACAGACAAAGCCATAGATTTTTGTCTTTGTCGCCGTGGTCAGTTTTCAATATTGTCACGATGTCAAAATGCTTTGTCTGTCACGATTCAACTGACATAATCGAATATTTGCATAAAAATTCGGGATATACAAATATTTACGCAATATTTACGTGTTATACAGTGTTTCATTCGTATGTAGTCGAAAATGAAATAATTTAATGATTGAATGCTATAAAGTGATATAAAATGGGCTTTTTACTCGAAATTAGTAATTGCTACTAAGATACACTCGCAAAACACGTTTTCTAGCTAAATTTCTATTACTGAGTATTGTTTCGGTGTTGCCTTATTGCGAATTTAATTTGCCCAGTTTTCATTTTACTAATAAATTTATATGTCATTTATGAGATGATGATAAAAAATTACCATTTTAGGTTTTCGTCTAATCCAGATGCGAGATCGAAATGGGTGGGCTACGGGAAAACGAGCCAACCCACGAAATACCTAAAATATGCTTCACGATATTTTGTTGATGTTTCATAATACATAATAAGAAAATAGTAACGTTGGGAGCAAAATCATTGCCAGTGAATATGTTCATGTAAGTATAGCTTTTAAAGTCTTTGTACTTCAACTTTGTAAGTAAATCTCAATTCTAGATTATGACTACCGCTGTAGTTATAATCTAGAATTCAGAGAAACTGATATGCTCTCTCTTGTGACACCTGCCTCGGATTTAAGGGTTTCAAAATAAAACCCAGGAGTAAAACAAAAATAAACAAGATATATTCACACCCCAAATGGTAGGTGGCAACACAAATTTATAAGGTCGTGGTATTCGTCCTATAGCTAACTTCACCACTTATAGTACTCTCTCTCCCGTGGGACCGGCCATGAAGCACAGCGTTGCGTTTTGGTCGTAGCAGGAGATAGCTGTTTATTCTTTCATTGTATATTGGTGAGTGGTAAGCAGCGGCTTGCCGTGGCTCGTCTGCCACAAAATGCAATAAAAAAAGTTCTTATTCAATTAATTAAATCAGCGCTGGAAGGATGATGATTCTTTACTTATTTGACCCAGAAAAGAAAGAAAAGATAATTTAATTGTATTCTTGTGTATTGTATTCTTGTGTATTGTATTCTTGTGTTATTTTAATAAATATAACTTACAATTATTTGCCAGATGAGATATCGAACAGAACGGCAATTTATGGAGAAGCAATACTTATCTTGCATCAAGGCCCAAAGTCTTGGTATTTCTCTACGTGATCGAATTCTTATTACGGAGGTAGAACGTGAATATCCGACATAGCCCGCCGAGTTTGCATGCTGTAGTGGCAATGGGCAGGCCATATCGCTCGATGAACTGACAACCATTGGGGAAAAAGGTTCTCGAGTGACGACCACGTATCGGACAGCGCAGCGTAACAGCCCTCCCACCAGATTGACCAAATATATGGTTAAAACGGCAGGGAGCCGTTGGATGCAGTCAGCACAAGCCCGCTAGTTCTGGTATTCTCATTGGGGAGGCCAATGTCCAGCAGTGAACGTTTAAAGACTAATGGTTGGATGAATAGAAGGGGTGGCAGATTTACTTTTAAATAATCGTTTTGATAAACGTTGCGATTTTCAATAAAATATTTGTTACGAAGAGTTTCTTATTTACGACCTAGTTACAGACCTCACTATCGTTTAATTTTCCCAAATATGGTTAAATATTTGTCAACCTGGCAACATAATAAAAAAATATTGCTGTTTCAAGTGCGGCCACGTCGTGGCTCCGTCTAGTAGTTCTTAGTCTGAGTATGATGTTGACCTTCTTCTCGTAGAGTAAATGTATGTTAAAAAATACACTGTGGTAAAAATGTTCTGTGGTTGCCTCTTGTGGTGCTAGCATCTATAGGCTACGAAAAATGTTTTGTGGGCTACGATAACCTTTTACCATGGTGTAGTGGGCCGTATGCTTGTGTGCCACCCACGTGGTATAAAAAAAACACTGCACACAAATGATTTATAATGTGATCGCAAAAATCAATCAAATCTTTACTCACACTAGTATTCACCCCATTTATCCATATTCTGTAGAAATTCATTACCATTGTACGAGGGTGTACGGGTGCTCTCTAACTATGGGGTGGGTACTATCTCTGCCTATACCCCGCAGTCTCTATGTGTGATTATACTGTAAGATGACGTATGTGACGTGGAATGTAATGTGCGTGTTCTCCTGACTGTAGTGAGCGTGGGGATCCTAATTGCACTGTGAGCTACTGCACCTGGCCCTACGCGAATAAAGAAAACCAATAAGTCCCAAAAAACCAACTAATTTATTCAGTAAATTATTAATTAAATTCCCCAAATCTAACACACAAGTTTACGGGCTGGCCAGTGCGCAGTAACTGGCCGAGCGCCTAACATACTTCTCGCTTGCACGCTAAACTGCTGACATGGGTGTACGTGGTGCTCTTTAACTGTGGGGTGGGTACTATCTCTGCCTATACCCCGCAGTCTCTATGTGTGATTATACTGTAAGATGCCTTACGTCACAACCTAGCTCCTAATAACCTACGTATGTGGCGTGGAATGTAATGTGCGTGTTCTCCTGACTGTAGTGAGCGTGGGGATTCTAATTGCACTGTGAGCTACTGCACCTGGCCCTACGTGAATAAAGAAAATCAATAAGTCCCAAAATACCAACTAATTTATTCAGTAAATTATTAATTAAATTCCCCAAATCTAACACACAAGTTTACGGGCTAGCCAGTGCGCAGTAACTGGCCGAGCGCCTAACATACACATATCCTAAAATTTTTTTCTCTTGAGCATACTGTGCTAAAGTAAGTTTTAAGGTTTTGTTATAAGTAGAAGAAATAAGTATCAGTGATATCAGACAGTTAAATTATGAGGTTGATGATTTCGACGAATTTAGTGAAATTCAAATAAAGTTTGTTTATCTGACATATTTTTATAGCTTTTGTACGGAAACCTTCTTTTTAACCACTGTAACTATAAAAACAATATGTAAATATTATTATTACAAATATTTATTGTTATAATCAGGTGCAAAAGTCTGCTTTTTAATAAATTTGTTTGAGACACGGCATTTTTTAAACCCAAAACAGAGCACCTAATTTTCTTTTTAATGGCATCCCTAGTAGTCATG
Source organism: Leucoma salicis (assembly GCA_948253155.1). Classification (NCBI taxonomy): domain Eukaryota; kingdom Metazoa; phylum Arthropoda; class Insecta; order Lepidoptera; family Erebidae; genus Leucoma; species Leucoma salicis. Next base: position 27,790,644 of record OX411803.1, read on the forward strand.
GTTCAGAGTAAATACATCTAGATAGAGCGAAGAAAATTCTTTGACATGTATGGGCGAGAACACAAGATACAATTTACTGGTGCAAAAAACAGACAGTCATAGATTTTTAAACACAAAGTAAAAAATGTGAAATCAAAAAATCCTGCTCGTGCCTGTTATTTTCGATTTCACATTTTTCACTTTGTGTTTAATGTACTCGTATATGCCTATAGATCAGTGTCGATAATTTTCGAAACCAAAAAACATAATAGTAGGATGAAACCTATTGGAAAAGTAAGAAAATATTACAAAAATAAAAGGAACAATAATTTACGGGCGATTTGACGTCGGGAAGGGGGTGGGAGTGAGCTTTTAAGGGTAAAAATCGGTTTATCACGATTTCTGGCAAACCTAAGTTCTATTGAAAAAAGTTAAATGGCAAAATTGTAGGCAATAAAAAGATCTACAGCTTTTGTATTAACACTTTTTTCACATAACCTCAAAATTTATGTGAAAAATCTAAAAAACCGCATTTTTGGTTTTTTACCTTTACTTCCACAAAAAATAATATTTATTCACGAAATTTGATGAAAACTTACTTTTTTTAGCGAACCAACTATGCCTACACCAAGGGTCATGACCTTGTCACGTGTAACTAGATTTTTTAAATTTCATCACCTTACTAGACGATTGTTTGTAACTTTTAATTTGGTTTTTCCGATAATACCACACACAACAATACTAATTTATTATCACATCAACTTGACGGTTACGGAGATGTTGTTCAATATGTCCGCCTTGTAAGTCTACGCATTTTTCGCATCGTTTACGAATGTTTTCACAAACACGTTGTAGCACTGATGTATCGGATTTAATTTGGTCAAACGCCGAGACTATCCGCAAACGCATTTCGTCCTCGGTATCGCATGCTTTTCTAAATACAGCCTGCCCGTCGTGTTGAAACCACATACGACGCACAAGATCGAGATTTAACTCATCAAGTTCTTCACTGAGTTCTTCTCGCAAGAAACGAAGGTAGTTGCTACCACTCATGGACCTTTCTAGAAAATAAGGGCCGATAACCTTATTACCCATAATTCCCGCCCAAACATTTATCTTCCATCGGTATTGGAAGTGACTGGGTTTTATGCAATGAGGGTTAATAGTAGACCATACGTGTTCATTGTGTGCATTAAATATTCCTGTTTTAACGAAGGAGCACTCATCAGTGAACAGTATGTGGTTCAAAAAATCTCTATCTTCTTGAACTTTATCTAAGATCCATCTGCTGTACTCCATTCTAGGCTCGTAGTCAGTAGAAAGTAGAGACTGAACTCGAAGATAGTGATATGGGTGCTAGCCATCATCTTTGAGTGCTCGCCAAACGCGCATATGGTTTACACCGAGCTGGCGTCCTACTGAACGCGTGCTTCGCGTGGGATCTTCCCCAAACATATCCAAGATTTGTTCTTCAACATTGTCATGCAGTCTTGGCCTTCCTGCGTCAATACGCTGTTGTTCATGACCGTGCACACTGCCAGTATTGTACATGCGTACATGTAAACGCTGAAATGCCATCGCTGATGGCAATGCAATGTTCCGTGGAACACTGAAGAGTTACTCGTAAATTCTGCGCGCCTCTGCATAATTGCAGTCACATTTTCCAAGACACATCAACATATTAAAATACTCCTCGTTTGAATACGACACCTCATAAAACACAAATCACTCACGGTAGATATTACGTGAAAATACAGTACTGACGTCCGTTCGAAATAAATCTGCGCAGGAGACTAAAGCGCCTTACGCACCTTCCATCCCCGCTGTACGTCCGCTCATGGCCGCGGTGCTGGACGTAGCATACGCACCATCGTGCCGGTGCGAGCAACCAGCTTGAGGGCTGTCCACTTAAAAAATATATCGATATTTATATACGATTTAAAAATCGAACCCCAGTATCGATATTTGTTGATATATCGCTTGAAGAACATCGGTATTTTTTGCAATATCGAATACTATCTATAAAAGTTTAACGTTAGATATCCAGTCAAACGCAAAAAGCTAGCTACTGTATTTGATTTCGTATGTGTGAATGTAGAATCAGAGATCAGAATTTCATAGCTACACGAGTAGTGTACCTAATGATAGAGGTTTTATATGCATGTTACTTGAATAGAACTGTACTACTAAGATAGTAGTGAGATGACTGTGATGAGTTATATTATATGTTTGTAAGTAAAACGACGCGTCACCCAGGACGTTAAGTATGAATTTGTTGTCGAAATTAGCAGTCGAGAGCAGTTGTCACGATTGCTGAATTCGCAATACATCTGAACGGTATCCAGGAGATGCAGGTTCAAATCCTGCTCGTGACTGTTATTTTCGATTTCACATTTTCCACTTTGTGTTTAATATCATAGTTATCTTTTAAAATTATTCCGGTTGTCATATGTCAAACTATTGCTATCTCGGTAATGTATACGCTGAGAACGTGTCTATAATATCCTCTGTCTACGATCGGGATAAATAATTTAGCTGCTCACTGACAAATGTCTTACCTGTTAATTATCTTTTTTAACGTTTTGTTTTTATTGTAATTATTAGACCGATATATTTTTTAATAGATTTGGCAAAACATAAAAAGGAATGATGTTTCTATAAATAAATATATCGGTTAATCGAATAGAATAAATATTGTCAAAAGATCAATCAATCATCATCAATTCGATATATAGTATGGTCAACATCGAATAAGTTCGATAATATATCGATATTTAGTGAATACCCTAGTGCTAGATGTAATCGATGAATAAACTGAGCGCACATGTTTTAGGTACATGATTAAAATGCCACCAGTTTTATTAAAACGACAAAAAATGGGAGTTGTTGTTGACAACACCAGAAGAGAGGAAAAAAATAAGGGGAGATTTTATATAAACATTTTTTTGTTCATGTTGTAGTTCGTGCAGGAGACAATTCACAGACAATTGTAGCACTTGCATCTTTCAATAAATCTAGTTATTTTTTGCTATCCTATATTTGTCGCCTGCTCTAAATCCTGAATCAATCTGCTGGACAACAAGCTTAAGCGCCTTCCATTTTGTTATACGCTCCGCCAAGGACATTCACGATGCACGACGAAAACGACAGTAAATAGTTTCAACGTACGTCAATAATTATTATTAATTGCTTGCTGGACTTGCACGACCCATTTTGCATCCAGCAAGCACCCTACCACTAATAATAATTATTGACGTACGTCGAGACTATTCACTGTCGTTTTTCGTCGTGCATCGTGCATACCCTTGGCGGGACGTACAGCAAGATGGATGGTGCGTAACTCTCAAAAAAACGTAGCCACTTACGAGTTAAAAAGACGTAGCTTTGAAACAGACACGTAAGCCAAAGAAAACTATGTTTGTCTCGTTTTTACTACCGTCAAACTAATTACGCCAAAAGGAGACAATACATTGTCATTGGGAAAAAGGGCAAAAGTTTCCAGAGGTCAGAAAAAAATCCCCAGAATTAATGAATAATTTGGATATGATACAGCATGTGTATTCTGATAAACTTTCAATAGATGATGTTAGATCTAAAGAAATTGACAAGGCTCACTGATAGGAAGAATAAATAGTTAAATGAGTTAACGTAAATAATTTATTTTTATCAAATGAAATCAATACGTAAAAAAAGAATATGTATTTGTACATAGGTATAGTAGTATAAAGATAAATTTTAAGTATAAAAAATAAATAAAAATTGTTTACAATGGAATATTATTATGTAATTGATGCCTATGTCAATCAGTTTTTAACCGACGAAAAAAGTAGGTTCTCAGTTTGACACGAAGTAGGAGGTACTCCTTATATATTTTTTTTATGTTTGACAACTTTTTATTAGATTAGAGACTACTTAATTTTCATCAATATTGGTACAGTAGTTTTTTGTTTACTTACTTATCATCACGTCACCTACCAAAAGGCTCTATTCTTGCACACATCGTTTGCTTCTTCAACATTCATAAATCTCTTCATACACGCTCGCCGCTTTCGGAGACTCCTGATTCCACCTTCCTTCGATATACGACCAATTTGGTCCAGGTAGATGAGTCTCGGTATCTCCCTTTACCTACATCCTGCCACTTTTAGTAAGCCTCACTTCACAGATTTTCCACAGAGATCGCATTTCGACCGCATTAATTTTACTGGCATGCTCCTTTTTTACATAGCCAACTGTCTCTTCCATATAATAACTTTGGGAAAAGCACAGCGTTGCATTTTGCGACACGTGCCTTCTGGCTGAAGTGATAGCTGCCGAGAATTTGTCCCAATGCTCCGTTCACTCTGTTTCCCGCATTTACTCTTCTCTCTATATCAGTGGTGTACCTTCCATCCTGACTGAATCCACATCCAAGATATATAAATTCATCCACTTGTTCTAGCCCACACACACCATTCCCTATTGCTACTCTAACATCTGTTCTGGCTTCTCTTTCAAAAACGATTATTTTGGTTTTGTTCACATTCGCCTGTTTATCTTGGTCTTCGTGGTTTTTGATTTATCTTGATATTTTTTAATGTTACGTTTATTAAAACAACATTATAAGTATTTTAAAGATACCTGTTGATTTATTAATCACTAGATATGCAGCAATAAGTAGCTTATCCACTAAAAATAAAAAACTGCTGCTGTTGTAGACGGTAGCCAGCCATTTTTTTTTTTACGTAAACTCCTTAAACCACCTTATATATCTTTTTATACACTCCTCCTTGGCATTTGATCTTTGGTACTCTGGAAAATATATAGAAAATCATTATACATACTACTGGCCCTACTTCTGACTATTGTACTGTGATTATTACACATTATGATGAAAATAACATAAATTACTTATAATACATTGACTAACTCTAACTGGCATGTGTTTATCATTCACTAAACTCCCGACAGTGTGGGAAAATATAGATTCGTTTTCTGGCAGCACTGATGGCTAGAACAATGTATGATAACTTTAAAACATAGCATCACGCCTTACACACCCACGACTCGCCAGCTATGTTTTAAGTCCCACGTAATAGGGGGCGAGCCTATTGACGTCTACCGGGCACATTTCCAAACTCCGGACTGTTACTGAGAATTTTTCTTTTTAGGAAAAAGCTCAATAACATTGCCCGACCCGGGGATCGAACCCGAGACCTCATGATTAGCAGTCGTATACACTACCGCTACACCACCGAGGCAGTCATAACTTTACTTCATTTTAAATGCCATTTTGGATTTCTGAACAAAATTAAGCAAACTTACTTGTGAAAAGTAGCTTTATCGTCCTTTTCGGTCTGCGACATAGACATTTTAACTGCACAAATCACCATTTTGGAAATTTTAGTTGTACGTTGCGGATACGTTTGCGGTCACTAATGTCAAGTTGGCAACTGAAGTCAGATATGCCTGCAGGCATCTAATACCTAACTAGCCCCGCGTCAGCGCGCTATACTACGTATCTAGTGTTTAATACATCAATGCTTTCCCATATTGAAATATTCGGATATTCGGAAATAGTAAGTTCAACGAAGATTATAAAACGGCCGTAAAAAACGGTTAAGTAGGTATTTTATCATTTTAATTAAATAAAAACACACAAAGTAGTTTATGGTTGAATTATATGTTCCAATCATAGATTTAATGTGTATAAATATTATTTTTGTAACTAGTTTAAATGATTGTTTAAAATAAGTGTATTAAATTATAAATTAGTCACCTTGTTCTATTGAAAATTTTCCAAGAATGACTTGGGTGAATATCTATCAAAACTGCGTGCATCATTAATCTGTGATCATAATATATTTCATTCATAATCAGCAGCAATGGTCCAAACATCTTTTTCTCTTATATAACAGAGAAGATAGCAATAACGATAATTTACAAATAACAGTCATTTCCATGCCTACTTTTCAATAATGGCAACTCGTTACTTTTGTTTAGTTATCTATGGTCGATGGCCGACCACGGTGTTTGAAGTGGATGAAAAAGATTTAGTGAGATTACAATATTTTTTATTTCTGTGACAAATCTAATTATGTTTATATCAATTATAATGCAAAACAAATGAAACCAATAGACTATTTCCACAAAACAGGTAAGTCAATTATCATATTGCAGCGGATGTGGGATACGTAATTGGTTCTCCCATTCCTTTTTTTTTATGTTTTCACGCCTTTCATAATCCAGACAAAATTATCCAGCCCACAATGCGCATCTGCGCATGCATCTAGTCTAGGGATTGCAAATATAGATCAAAACGTTTTTAATTACAACGTTTTAGAACTAATCATGCTAAGGTCAGACATTTTCGCCAACAAATATAGTGAGAAAATATCTCCTTTTTTTTACTGAGACAGATGCGTGTAACGACCGATTTATAAGTGACAAAAAAGGATTCTCACGGTGATATTCCTGTCGCATCTGTATTTATAGGAAGCTATACCCATGTGATACATTTCCTGTATAGGTGCATACTGTATTACCTCGCCCCAAGGCCCGCGTGTGCAGAGAATTCGATCCATATTTCGCGTCGGTGCAGTGCAGTTTCTTTGTATTGCAGTTTCAACAAAAATTGTAAATATTTTGTAGTTTAATTTGTTGCAATTGATACATAGCATATGACTGTGGTGGCCTTGGACATAGTTTACTCTTGTAGAATTATAGAAACAGGCTATAATGGCCTTGAGATTTAATTGTTCCTTGCTGCCCCATCAGATCATAGTACTATAAATCGTTAAACTAAAGTGCTAATTGATGTATTAAATGGGCTCTATTAGTATCTGTTTTTCACTAGTAATAATTTATTTAGTATTAACTGTATATTTCACCCCTATGGAACCATAGGGATGTGATTCTAATTGCTGCTGTTATCTGCAGTATAGGTATTATAATATTTAGGGACACAGTTTAATGTAATTATTATTATAATTAATTTTATCAATTTATGTTATAGAATGATTTGGGTAAAATTTTAAATTTTGTAACATGCTATATATTATTTATACCTACATAATGCATTAATCTTGAAAAATTCAAAATTATTGATTGATAATGAAATAATAATTAAATAAATTATTAAAATCATCAATCTATAAATAAGTGAGGATAATCATGCCCTTGTTTTTGTTTTTATTGGAATGGCTAGCTGTAATATAATTTTTTTGAAAGAAATTGTAGCTTTTTTTATTTTGAGGTTATAAGATGTTGCAACAAATATGAGTCGCCTCAATTATTTTAACATTAAAAACAATATTTTTCCTTATCTTGATTGTTTACAGTCCAATGAACTTTCAATAGTTACATTGTAACAACCATAATATTATTGTGTAGTTATATTCAGGTGGTAAGCTTATTATTTTTTGCAATACTATCAGGTACATACCATCATGTAAAATGTTGGAACATTGCTATGTATCCCTTTTTTTGCTAGCGCCCAGCTCAAAATAATACAAGTGAATGTCCAGCATAGCATAGGGCAGATATAGAGAGAGATGAATTGAGCTATTAAGCGCCATTGTTAAGTAGAGGGTTAGGTTGTTGATGATCTAAAAAACAAAATCTAAAATATATAGTAAATGTCCATCAAAAATATGCTTATTTATGCCAACTCTATATACAAATATGTATATACCTTAGCCAGATCTGAGAATCGGCTACTTGATAACATTATCATGTCGTGTGATGAGCATTTCATGAAACCTAACCTAATAAAACCTACACTTCATGAAATGGTTGGCTACAATATAATGTGACCAATTCTAATGACATAAATTTCCATACACTAACCAGCACAATCATTATGGATGTATTGATCTAAAAAGGCTGTTTCACCACCCTTTTCTGTCTCCAGGATGCAGTAAGAAACAACTAAGGAAGTTAAAAGCAGCCAATATTACTAGGGCAAAATAAATAAATTAATAAACCTGTAACCACCCATCTAACATAATTGGCTACTTTCCTGCCATGGTAGAAAAAGTTTGTGCCCAACAGTGGTATATACCATCGCCAGGATGTACTATAACAGAGTCCTATAATAATAGACTTTATTCAGATTTTACAAATAAACTTAATCCAATATTAAATCTATCTGTTTGCCCATTGGTAAAGATTTCTTCTAGCTGTTTCCACAAAATACTGTTCCTAGCTGTCCTAGTCCACATGCTGCCTGCTACTGCCATTTCCATAAATCTCGTCAGCCCAGCATTTATGTGGTCTGCCTCGTGTCCTTATCATACTGTTAGGATACCAATGAATAACTGTCATACTCCATTTGTCTGTTCCTCCAAGTGCCCTGTCCATTTCCACTTAACTTTCTGACTGTTACTTTAATATCTTTTAGTCTGGTATGTTCCTTTATAGCAGTTGTTATTATCCAGTCAGAATTTTTCTTTCCTAACATGCTCCTTTCCAATGCATTTTGACATACCTCTAATTTTCTTGTGTGAGCTTTGGTAAGGGCCAGTTTTGGCAGCCATATATGAGGACTGGCAAGATACAAGTGTTAAAAGAGTTTTCGTGTGACAGCCATCCTCATTTCTGAGTTTTTCATTATCTCTTTCAGGCTGCAGTTACAATGGCTATAAAATAAAATAAATGTCATATAAAATAAAATAAAGACACTTGAAATTGAATGCTTTTAATAATTTGTGAAAGGAATTTTTAGGTTAAGTTTAAAATGCCATCAATAAAGAACAGATAAATCTAAGAATATATCTAGTTGTCTGTTACAAATTGTCCATGAATATTTTAACTGAAATGATTGTGGTATCTATTATTTGAAAATGCTTTACATGGCAATAGTTTTGAGAAGGTGGATCCAAATTGAAATCATATGACCTTAGTACTTCTGTACTTGATGACACTTAATATTGAAATACTAAGATTTCAGATAATATGTGTTGTTTTATTGCTCACAGGAATCCCGCTCACACAATAATAAGTCTTTCTGTACAGGGAGCAGTAAGTATCATCCACTAATCTTAAAAAATAGATAATTATTGTGTCATTGTGTAAATCTTATAACAATTGAATGCAATAATAATATGTATAATATATTTCAGTTACCACAATTTAGAATGGATTCATCATGTCTGCGAAATGTGTGTGACGTTTATGAAGGGGCAGAACAGGTCCCCTTTGAAATGATCCCAGAAATTAAGACTGAAAATGATTCACATGCAGTTGAGAATGAGCCAACTGCAGAGAACGATGGAAGACAACAAATTGATGACATAGAAAGGGCAGATTTTGATGAAGAGAATAGGATCCTAAAACACTGTTCAGGGATGATTGTTGATGGTAAAATAGAAGCGGCGGATAATTATTCCGACAATCTGTCGAGTGCCAATTCAAGTTTGGCTTCCAGTTCTGAAACTATATCTAGTTTTTCCAACATAATACCAAATAGTTATAACCTACCTGGTTGCAGTAAAGACGGAGATGATAGTAATACTACCATCAAAAATATGATTAATTCCAAACCATATAGACCTGAAGATAAGAAAGAAGATTTTATGCAGAAGTTATTGCGTAGTAATATTCCTGAGAAGAAAGATTATCCAAAGGGAAAACTGTACAAAGGGGATAAAATGTTGAAAGAATTAAATATGTGTGATGATGATGGATGTGATCTAAGCAACATGAGTGGACCTTCAGGCAGAACTAGTTCTAATGCATCCAGTATTGGGAGTTCAAGTTCTGATAGTACTAAGGAGTTTGGTATGCCTTCTACATCAAATGCAGATAAACTGCTTGGACTGGATAAAAGTAGTAGAAATGAACCTGGGAGTTCCAAACCAGTTAGTGTTCAGAATTTATATTAAGACTATAGTAAATATATTGCACTTTAATAATGGCTTACTTATATTTGTTTTTATACTATGGGTGTGGCAGGCATATGGCCCACCTGATGATAAGCAGTTACTGTAGCCTATAGACCCTAGCAACAACAGACGCATCACTGGAAATGAAGTATATTAAGTAGAGTATAGGTGGGATACTAAGGAGAGGATAGGGAAGGGGTTCGGGCCTCCTGGCACTCGCCATACAAAACACAAAAATAGGTACCACTAAGGTTTGTTCACACTGATCTTTTGTGAGAGGGTGGTACTTCCTTGACCGAGCTGGCCTATTCATGCTGGGATAGCCAAGGCTCCCACTAAAATATTATAAGTCAAAAAAAAATAATTCAATGTTTGTGAAATAGGAATCAAGCATGTGGTCAGTTTAATACCCAAAAAAAGCAAAGACATGATAAAACTAAACTTAATACTCCTTTTGAACTATTTTGCTTTTACAATAAAATTATTTGTTTTTCCAGAAATATAACTTTGAAGATGATTCTGAGGATGAAGTGCCAGAGGAAGCTTGGTGTACGTGCCTATCTTCTCATGAGGTAAACTTTCTATTTCTTTATAGACTAATATGTCTAAGTCTCACTGTTGGTAACGAGTCTACTCTGGAATGATACCCTCAGAGTAGAAAAGACTGGTCCCAATTATGTACACATAAGCTATTATAATTTAGCACTGACTATATATTTTGGAATAAATAAAAAATTAATGTTGAGGAAGCAAGCAATGTATGCAAGAATAGAGCCTTTTGGCACTCTGTTCTCTCTGCATACCCTGCAAGGGACATGGCGTGTTGATAAGTAAGTATATATTGTGAAGAGCCTTGCAGTTTCGGCTTTATATAGACTCTTAAGATTCTACCCGAAACTCCGCCTGCGTGGACTACCGAATATAAATATACCACTCTAAGGCACATTAATATATTGTTTTGTAAAAATTAGCTATTTTGTCCGATGTGTGCTATCTCATCTTTCCGGTATGAAAAGTAGCCCATTTTCTTTTCTAGCCTTCATTCTATATGTAGGTATGCAAAATTTTATTATAACAATGCTTCAGTAGTTACGCCGTAGAAGCGTAACCAACAGATAAAGACACAAACTACCTTTTCGCATTTATAATATTAGTAAGGAGTTAACATGTAACCTGTCTTGACTATGTTACAATAAATTCTTACCCGGTGACGGACTAAGAATACAAGTGTCACCACCCCATTCTTTCCTACGGGAGTCGCAGGGCTGGGTATCAAGTGGGAGTACTCACTTGGTATCTTGCCCGAGCGGGTTGGTACCACCATCTCCCGTGTGACCGGCCATGAAGCACATCGTTGCGTTTTGGCTGTAGCAGGAGATAGCCGTTTATATTTCATTTCATATCTGTGAAATGAATTGGTGAGCAGCGGCTTGACAATACTCTCGGTATAGTCGAGTTCATGGGCGAATGGGCGACGGCCACCCTTTACCATCAGATGGACCGTGGCTCGTCTGCCACTACATGCAATAAAAAAATAATAACAATATATGTCTGTATGTAGCCTGAGGTATGATAGAAGAAGAAGTGTCATATTTCTGTTACTAAATATTTATTTTTTCTTTACTCTAATAGGGCCCGGGTCTCCTCTTAGGGTGATAGATATATAGGCCATTAATAGTCCCCACCATATCAGACTTCACAATCCCTTGAAGAAAATCTTTCAGGGAGGGTTTCTTAAAACGTTTTCCATTAAAGTGCAGTGTTAATTTGTAAATTATACCTTATTGTACATAATATCGAAAAATTCTAAAGGTGGTTCGTGCCCTGTGAGATTTGGACCTTGGTTAGCTTAGCTTTTGGTTTTGCCTCGACGCTATAGTAACACTACATTCTTAATATAGCAACTCACGCCTGTATTCCTCGAAGGGGTAGGCAGAGGTGTATTACACACCCACAGTTCGCCAGCTGTTTAAGTCCTATGTAATAGGGGGCGTCTCCCGGGCATATTTTCAAACCCAGGCTGCTACTGAGATTTTTATTTTTACTAAAAGGCTTAATAACACTGCCCAACCCGAGGATGGAACCCGAGACCTCATGATCAGCAGTCGCTCACACTACCGCTGCACCACAGATGCAGTTCTTTACGCTAAAAAATTAAGCATAATAATAAATTATATTTTAGGACGATGAGGAAGAAGATGATCCAGAACCTGAGCCTGAAAGACATTGGGTAAGTTTTCCATAGTGATATAAATTTAGACGGACTGGGAATATGACCATATATATACACAAAGGAATACGTCATCTTGAATTTTACAGAGCTATTATGTTGTTTCATTTCTAATTCAAGGTTGTGAATATTTCATTAATATTGATAATTATGTGTTCAGCCTGAGACTGAATATCTATTACGTACCTACCTTCTAAAGTTATACTTAAACAACTGAGGCCCATGTAAATTTATGGAACAATAGCATAAACAGAATATTCTAGAATTTCTTCAGATTTTATAAATCTCCGCGTCTCATAAATATTTACTTTTGACGTTGATTTAGCTAGCACAAGTGTGACTGTTTTAGGCATTTGTTAATGTTTTTCTTCATGAAGCGAAACAATGTGGTAAGATGTAGTTTATTTTTTCTTACTAGTTAATACCCCCTGACATTGTCTTCATTCGTTTCGGAAATTAACCGGTACAAATAGACCGACAGACCAAAACATTAAAACATGATATTTTGTTTTAGTTTACTTATATTCTTTCATATCCATTTAGTAGGAAGCTGATATTTAGAGACTACAAGACAATTAAATTTATTTATTTAGATAGATGAAAGATGTATGTTCGTGTAAACTACGGATGATTCATACAAATCTTTTATCATCGAGTACTATTCGATTAGTATTGCCGCATGCTCTTCTCTAAAGGTCTTGACCTCGTCTCTCGCTTACAGATTTCTACCCTAAGTGTGGAATAATGTTCGCTTGGCGAATTGTATCAATCACATAATTATCTATGTAGTAGGGTGATCTGTGGTACATTAGTAGAATTTCCTGTTACACCGCGTCACCGGATGACTGTTCACCACTCGAGATTTTTTCTCCCTACTACAGTTGTTAGTTTCTCAATTGACGTGGTCTACTCATTGCTTTCAGGCCCCGTGGGTTACTCTATGCCCTCAACGTAATTACGTATTAGGTTTTCACTTTGTTTATTATTAACTATAGACACTGCCCGTGACTCCGCCCGCGGCACATTAATTATATCTATGCAAAAATAGCTACACTACAGAGGAACCATCAACTTTTCCGGAGTAAAAGGTTTAGTAGTTACTGAGTGAAAGCGTAACGAACAAATATAAATCTATGTGATTTTAGCTTATAGCAATAAGACTAATAGTCCAGGAGTCTCCGCCTATTGTTTTTAGTGATTAGTAACTGGCTGAATATTTGTGAGTAGTTTTTGTTCGATGAGACACGCAAATTTTTCTCAGTGAAAATCCGTGGAATCGAAACTTCCAAGCGAGAGAAAACGTACCACTAAATTTGTAGGACTATATGGCCATTTCATGATACAAATATTGACAAAGCTGCATTCAAAAAATCAGATAGTTAATAATTTGAATGACCTCTTTATTTATATTTGTAGTGGAGCACGCTCTAGTCAAACCATCCATTTTGTAGGAAAATTGTTATTCGGAGTTTATTATCCAATTATCTTAACATTTAAACTTACTGTTAGTCAGACAATTTCGACACCCCACTTAAGCGAAATGCGCGCTTTATTAGCTACCTCTATCAAGATTTTTTACATAGAAAAACTTGGGCGTCTCGTCGAACGGAACCTACTCACAAAGATTGAACCTGTTATTAATGCACTTTTTAGGCGGCGGCTCCTGGATCATAAACAAAAGTATTTGTATTTAAAAAAGCTATTACCGACATTAACGTTGTTTACTAAATAACTAATAACGTATTAAACATTTGGTAGTGTAGAGCTTAATGCTGAAATGTAGGCATACCTAATTTAAAAACTTAGCCATTGTTCAAAAACGTTTGTTTTGTTTAAAAAACAGTTACTGTTCCATTCCTGAATCGGTTACTTGACGTTGGTGATGACTCCTCGCTATATATTACGTTTTTTTCATCCCATTACAGCTGTTACATGCTATTGGGTATCTTCTCATAATTGGAGGGGCTTAGGAGGTTTATAACAATAGACCAGTGCGGGTTTCAGACATTTTAGTTTCTTCACGGTGTTTTCGGCGGGAATAACATTTTTTTTTACGAAACACGTAATTTTGAAAAGGCATAGGTAGGAATAGTGGTCAAACTGCTTGATTTTATAGCTAGGCCGTTACGGTCACTGTAATGTCATAGCTTTATTTTTTTTAAGAATTTGATGTTTAAGTATTTGGAGCATTTATTGAGGAACGTTTGAAATAGATTACAGCGCCTTCTAACATTATAACAGACTACCATTAGGAGACTTACGAATTACAGAAGCATGTTGACGTTCAATTTCTATACACTACCGTAGGTCCATTCGTTTATTAAATGCTATAAACACATCAATTAGGGGAATTGAACAACATCTTATGTCGCGTTCATATCTTTAATCTAGCCCCAACTGGCTGTTCGTCACAATAGTGCAGTGATTTCATACCTAAAGTTGTACTTTAAGAACTACGATGATAACTTAATTCAAATTGATTTAAATAAATACAAAACTAATATTCAAAACGGCATGTTTACTTGTGTGTTTATGTATGGGCATATACACTCATGATAGTACGGGAGTTATTGAAAAGAGGTATCTTTGTAATTGTATGGAATGTAAAATTGTAAACCTTGAGAGGTCGCTTTTCTTAAGACGAAAATTAAATATTTACTTTTAAATATTGTAGTGTTGAACTTTTGAGATTACTATCCGTAATTCAATACTTTTAAAATGCCTGAACGCCGCTAACAGCTAGTATTCAAAGTTATGAATTTTAGCACCAAGAATTGTATTTGCGAACGAAGTTTTTGGTACAGCTATTGAATGACATTGCAGAGGAAAAGGCGTCAAGAACCACCACCGCCGCAACCTGTTAAGAAGTTTCTAGTTGAAGGTCCGACGATGTCGGGAGTGGCCACGGACTGCTGGGCTATGCCGGTGCCTAGTACCAGCACTGGCTTCACTACTTCGGGCCAACAAACCGAGATCAAACAGTGGTTGAATAGGTACATACTTCACTGCTTACACCACATTTTATGCTAGTGGTAGAACCTCGTTGGCCACCCTCTCCCAGAAGATCACCGTAAAACAACTTTAGGTACTCCTCTACTAATGTTTCGTATGGTGATTGAGAGCGCCGGAGAGTCCTCTTCACCTTCTATGTTCCCTTGAGGTTGGTGACACGTGAGTTATGCCTCTGGCGTTGCTTACGTCTGTAGGCTACGGTAACCGCTTATCATCAGGTAGGCCCGTATGCTTGTTTGCCACCCGCATGTATCTTATCATAATTTTTCAACAAAGCGAACTGTCCTACTGTGATAATGGCTGATGTTAAAGCCTGGATAATATTCTAATATTAATCTATATGCGTGATATTATATATCTAGGCACTTTACATAGATTTAGGTACCAGCAGATGTGAAACACATTTAGCCATCTAGCTTCTATCAACAGGTAAAAAAGTAAGGCCGATGCGGTCTACCGGGCTTATCACAAACTGCGACGACTGTAAATTTCCTAATGGAAAACCTAAAAACAGTTCACATACATGACTCAGGCATCTAATCGGGGCCTCGTCAATCAGTCAGGCTTTTAACTAAATTATGCTTTTGTGCATATTGTGTGGTAACGAATAAGAATATATAGTTTTGGTCAATTTAAGAAGTTAAATATACGATTGCGTAAAAATGTAACTCTGGTATTGGAGGTCTATCAGGGAATTAGGAAGCGTCCCATGGTAGGTGGCATCAGCGCAACACTGTGACATATATAGGTTGTGAAGAGAAGATACAAAACGCTATAAATTTTCATGATGTCTAGGTTCCAGTCATGGTCGAATGGAGACAAGATTCAAGCGATTGACGAACTGATCAGCGTCTGCAACGCGAGCCAGGTTAGGTACATGATGAAGGCGATTGAGCCGCTGTTCCAACGGGATTTTATCTCACTGCTGCCCAAAGAGTTAGCGCTTACTGTGCTCGGCTACCTCCAGCCCAAAGATCTGCTCCGAGCATCGCAGACCTGCCGCTATTGGAAGTAAGAATATTACACCATTCATGATATGTTTGTAAATTACTATTCTCACAAATTGAATCTACTTAGATAACGCATAAATATATTTATTAACTACTATAGATGATCCGGCGAACTTCGTCTCACTTGCAATTTATTATATCAGGGATCATCAATCTGCATCGTCTAAAATTTGGATTTTGATAGTTTATTAAATGAAACTTGCTTGTAATGCAAATTAATTAGAAAAAATGTCAGTAGCTGTCATTTTGTCGTCTGTTAGCCAAATACCTATACAAAGTTACCAATATTAAATTTTTCAGTTTTACTACTTATTTTTTTTATAGCGTTCTCCTTTATTTTAGTTTTAAACCAACCCTGTATCAGAGCAAATAAAACAAAAAAAATATTCAAATCGGTCAAGGCAGTTTTGAATTTTAGCGATACTAACGAACATCAATTGAATGCTATATATATAGATTGGCTACTAGCCACTTGCCTGTAAACAATAATCGGTTATTTGCCAGTGAAAGTGGCTTTACCTTTTTGATGACTGGTCCGTATAGACAAAACATTTTAAAAACTGGTCTTAAATATAAATATCATGTAAATAATCATATGCATTTAGGAAAAACCCGTTGCTCAGATATTATATACAGACAATCTCATTAATATTTATAACTAATCTAATGTAAACAATGCACTGTATACAGATTCCTTGCTGAAGACAATTTGCTGTGGAAAGCGCAATGCCGTCGCATCGGCATCAAGACATTGAAGAAAATGCCACGATCGTACCCTCGGTGCGTTAGCCCATGGAAAGCGGCGTACATGCGTCAATACCTCATCGAGAACAACTGGCTGCACAAGTCTGTGAAGAAACCCATTGTAATGCGTGGTCATGATGAACATGTTATCACCTGCCTCCAGTTCTATGGCAACCGTATCCTCAGTGGAAGCGATGATACCACATTGAAAGTTTGGTCTGCTATTTCTGGGAAGGTAAGTAACGACAACTTTATATTATACTAGCCTTTGCCCGCGGTTCCGCCGCAGCCAAAAGCTAGTTTTTGAGTTATATCTCAGGTTCCCGATATAGTAGCGAGATAAACCACTATACCAGTTTTTAAGTCTAATTAAGGCCTTTCTAATAAAAAAAGTTGCATCAAAATCCGTTCAGTAGTTTTTGCGTGATGCGTGAACAAACAAACAGACAAAAAATCTAAAAAAAAAAAACTGTGTTCAGACACGCCTATATAGCCTAAAACAGTAGTTTTTTCTCAAATATGATAAATGTACAGATACAGCTCTGTTACAGCTTTATAATAGTATATAGATAGAAGAAGACATGTAGCACAAAGTTCAATAAACTTCATAAGATTTATAAAAAATGGCAATTATTTACTGCAATTAATTTATTGAACACGATAATGTTCCAAATTTAAAAATAATTTTGTGATACCATTATCTTTATTACCAGCACACGTGTTAACACTTAATTATTATTTATGTTTACATATGATCGCGTTCGCGTATTAATTTATCGTTGCCTTGGCTTTAGTTACGCGAATTTCTCATTTAATATGAAATGAATTTGACTCATCTCAAGACACACCTTTGACCTTTCATATTGTATTTTGATCACCAACTGTAACGGCGTACATAATAGTAAGGAGGTTCGTATCGTATCAGCTCAATGAAATAATTGAAATTGTTAATTTGTAGTTTATAAATGGTTCGATGTTTTTCTGGTGTCTCCCATTACCAACTCTTAACTAAATGTTTGAATTACCCCTGGCTTAGTCTTACATAAAAGAAACTAGCATTTGCCCGCGGCTGCTGGTTTTTAGGTTATATCTCAGGCTCCCGATATAGTAGCGGAATAAATTGTATACCAATTTTTAAGTCTAATCATCTAAAAAAAGGCATCAAAATCCGTTCAGTCGTTTTTCCGTGATAAATAAATATTCTCGTATATTTTCACACAACGTCCTCTGGTCCCAAACTAAGCTTAACGCTTGTGCTATGGGTACCAGATTACGGATATAATACATATATTACTTTTTTTTTGTAAATACATACACATAATAGATAGAAAACACCCAGACGCAGTACAAACATCTGTGTTCATCACACAAATAATTGTCATGAGTGGGAATCGAGCCCACGACCTCGACTACACCACGAGATATACGTGATGCGCGAACAAACAGAGAATTAATCTAAAAAAAATGTTTTGTTTTCAGACACGTCTAGTATTTTTTTCTCTATCGGAAATGTACAGCTCTGTTAAATCTTTATATATCTGTATATTTTTAATTTAATAGAAGGATATAAAGAAATTGATCAATATTGTTATCTGACATTCTAGATATTTATCTTTAGGGCGTTCAGTGACGATTAAAGTGCATGATGGTATATTAATTGTTACTTTTTAATGTGGCACGTTTTCGATTATAATGTTCATCAATTTAATATACGTAGAAGTTACGCCTGTTTCCCAGAGCAGTAGGCAGGGACAACAGATTGTTAGTTGTCATATTACGTGGATGACTTTTCGGCCCCGTGTCAACGAGATGTGATGGGTGGCGAACCATGTTGCCGCCTAATACCAAACTAGATCATGAGGTCTCAGAATTAACACAAGATAAGAAAGCAGTTGCAGGTCCATAGTTTTTTGTATAATACTTTAAGCAAGACCTGTATTTAATTTAATAATCTACATGTTAGTCTTAAAGCGGCTAACTAAAGGTGACGTTCAATGGACATGCTAATGTCGAGGTAGATGTGTGTGTGTGTGTGTGTGTGCGTGTGGCTGTGTGGTCTGACCTGATTGGACGATGACTGATGTGTCTGACGTTTTAATAATGAGAAGGGACGAAATTTGAGGTCTTGTGAGGAAAGTATTAATTGTGAGCAACCAGGGCAACCATTGAACACAAGAAGCAAACCACTGCTTCATCAACATTCCTTTTTGGAAGCATATGTCAATGCTGATGGATGAATAACATTTAATTTCAACGAACCAATCATATGTGCAATTTCTTTACATATTTTGTGGGCATGACAACCAGTAAATTAATTCAAGATTGCAGCAGACAAATTATTAACAAAATAAGTAAACAAGTTTTTATGTTAACATAATCAGAAACTTGATGGTGATTATTAGCTTTGTTTATCATTATCTTGCAACAAATAAAAACCCAATCCATCCTCTATATTGTTAAATAATAAAAAGAATCTCCAAGTCTAGCAACAGTTAGGTATTACACTCGTAAATATTTTATGTAAGTACCTATATTATACTAAACGTCAATATTTCCCACATTTGAATGAGATTTGGTCTACAGATCTGAACTGGAATTTACACACAGAGTACTCTTTATCCCGGGAATGGTATTATCATATACGGTATCTATTTTTTCTTTTTTTTTTCGCCAGCGCAACAAGGAATTAGGTATATTTAAATTTTCTAATTACACATTTTGGTAGGTATTGTTCTCTTCTAAAGTCTGTACAGTCCGTACAATCCAAGTAGCGGACGGGAACTAGTTTTTCGACGTAAATAAACGTAAACAGATACTAAGTCAACAGTAAGAGATCCTATGCTCGATTCATGTTAATAAATAATGTGCAGGGGGGTTAGACGAAGACCACTGAAGGAATGTAATATGGTTCCGGTGGCCCGCCAATAAAGCCGGAGAGACGGCACACGGCGGGTTTATTTAGTAGGTGAGGGCCCCACACTACCCTGTTCGTAGCCCCGAACGACGGGGTGTGCGGTTAGATACATTTTTTCCCGTCTAAACGGAAAAAAAAAGATGTGTTAGACGGAATCTCATATCTCACAATCGACATCGTATCTTTTCGCCTGTGATTGGTAGAGAAAACGACGCGTGATGTCGCAATAATCCGTTGGCCAATCACGGTGATCTCTTAACAAATCACAGTGATCACGATACGATGTCGATTGTGAGATATGAGATTCCGTCTAACCCCTAGCACTAAATATATAAAATGCAGTCTAGACAAAAGCAACTTATTTGCTGCATTATTTTTAATTGTGAATTGTCAGAACACGTACATTATTTAGAAATAGCATACATATAAAAACATAGCATTACGCCTGTATTCCCCGAAGGCGTAGGCAGACGTGTATTACACAGCCACTATTTATAAATAGACTATATAATACAGTTCTCTTTCTTATTCAGTGTCTACGCACATTGGTGGGTCATTCTGGTGGCGTGTGGTCGTCTCAGATGGTGGGTGACCTGGTCATAAGTGGCTCAACTGACCGCACTCTTCGTGTATGGAGCGCTAAAACCGGCCAGTGCTTGAAAGTCCTCTCTGGACACACATCCACTGTGCGGTGCATGCACTTGTACCAAAATAAGTAAGTATAACTGCGCTAATATTATAATTTTATGAATAACTCTGTCTTAGATTTAATATTTTGTTAATATTGCTACTTTTGCTGAGCAATATTTATTTAATTATTAACCAATTTATTGGGTAAATTACTAAATATTTACTTGTTAATGTGCTGTGTTTAGGATTTTGGCAGTTAGTTAGACTTTCCATATTAATGATACACTAAACACATGGTATCGTAGACATGTTTCTAAATTTGATTCTATTTTACTGAAGAAAGTAATATCATTTTACTTGGCGGACGGAACTTGGTATATTGGTGCATTAGGTAATTTTAAATATGGAGGTAGTTTTATGCTTTATTCTTTTGTGATTACAAGCTGCGCGGATCGTAGAATGTAGTTTTTTAAATTGATATAAATAACAACTTGAGTGTTAAAATTTAGAGATACATCTATTAACGTTATGTAGACAATGTGAGCTACCTTATAAGTGATTGTGATCATCTTCTAGGTTCTCTACAAGCGTACCTACCTACATATTATCAACATAGCATTATCTGTCCTTCCTCTGTGTTAAGTTTGACCCAAACTCCCGCCGAATAATATTTATGCTCGTATGTTTTTAGATTGAAATTCATTTATGTATAAAATCATATCAATAAGCCTCTTATTTTTAATGCAGCAACTTTGTGTTGAAGTATTCCAATATATTGTTGTTATTTAGTCGTTGCCCGCGCTCTGCCGCAGGCAAAAGGTTTTTAGGTTATATCGCAGCTTCTCGATATAATAGCGAGATAAAACCTATACCAGTTTTTAAGTCTAGTCAAGAGCTATCAAATAAAGTTTCAGCAAAATTCTTTCAGTAGTTTTTGCGTGATGTGTGAACTAACAAACAGACGCGACGTAGTATTTATTTCTTAAATATTTTATGTGTATATATATATATATATATGAGCCGGTTACAACTTTATAATAGTATAGATTATCTTTTAATAATACGTTTTGATCAATAAACACGTGAGCGTTGATCTCAAGAGGTTGGGATCTTGGAGCTAAACTAGTAGATGAAAGCATTCATATATTATTTCATAATTGCTCAAGAGCATAGTGCGTATTGCTTTCTCACTCTTTATGTATTTTTTTTTTATTGAAATCATTAAAGCTCTTCAATTGCTATTTAACAAAGGTCGGTTGATATGACATGCGCATGAGAAAAAGGTACCGTTTCGTCTTTGCTTGTTTAAATATTTATAAAAAAACTTGTGAAAAAAAAATAGAGCATACTAAATACTTGATGAATTTATGGTTCAGTATTGGTATATGTTACACAATAATACCTAAAACATTAGCTCTCAACTCAACTACATTAAAGGAAATGATTGCTTCAGATTTCATCATACTATACATACTGTAGTATATTGCAAAAATAAGAAACCAAGATAAAATTTTTTTATCATTTATCTGAAACAATTAAAACACGTAACTATATAAATTATAAGGAAATATATACATATCGTATTGTTTGTGTTTATAAATTATTAATGATGTATTCATCTTATCGAAGCAACTGTTTGGAGCAAATAATGTGCGCATCGGCTATATTGAACTGATTACACGTGTCTGCTGACAACAAACGATACTGCGCTCTATGCCTACACAAAACAGATTTCAATTTTCATTCATAACAACGCCTACTAATGCGAGGTCACTAACATCATTGAAAAAGATTTTGATGTCATAATTGGGGGTTTGGCACAAAACTTACAAATTAGGGAGTGACTTAGGCCGTTTAACGAGCAAGGATGTGTACCCAAAACCTCGCGGTTAGCACATCTATGTCACTAAACTAAAGCAATGAACAATAGAATAAAAATTATTATACCCAATAAATTCGGGAGCCCAATCACAGTCTCCACCATCAAAGGATTCACTAACACATGGCAGTTGATTTTTATATGTATACTAGCTTTTGCCCGAGGCTCCGCCTAGCCAATAGCTAGTTAGTTTTCAGGTTATATCTCAGGTTCCCGACATAGTAGCAGGATAAAATGTATACCAGTTTTTAAGTCTTATCAAGACCTATCAAATAAAAAGTTACATCAAAATCCGTTCTGTAGTTTTTCCGTGAGGCGCGCACGAACAATCAGACAAGAAATCTAAAAAAGAAACTGTGTTTAGACATGCCTTATATAGCCTAATACATTAGTTTTTTCTCAAATATCTTAAATGTACAGACACAGCTGTATTACAGCTTTTTAATAGTATATATGTATATATAAATTAGAGAGAGAGAGATATGAGAGTGACTAGGGATATAGGAGTGAAGAAGGCTCCAGATTCTCCACCCTCTTATATGAGATGAGTAGGACACTCTTACGCAATTAAACTGGATGGAAGTGGCGTTCAAAATAAATCCCATCCATCCATCCATCAGTTTTTTAACGTCCACTGCTGGACATAGGCCTCCCCAAGAATGGGGGATAGTGCCGCAATCGCCACGCTTGGCAGGCGGGTTGGCGATCATACCCCTAAGTCATAAGGGTGGTCCGTCCACCTCAAAAAAATCTTGTTTACTTATTGGTCAAAAATTTTTTTAATTTTTTTTGTGATTCAGCTTTAAGCAATACCTACATCTAACCCTAAATTTTCATCCTTCCACTGCCAACCCCTATTTTTTAATCTATCCATCCATCCATCAGCCTTTTTATGTCCACTGCTGGACATAAGCCTCCCCAAGAATGGGAGATAGTGCCGTAATCGCCACGCCTGGCAGGCGTGTTGGCGATCGCAGTGGATGTTGTTAATACTCGAAGGAGTGCTGCTGCCCACTCCCCCGGTATTCCCTCAGTCGGCTCTTACGACTCCCATGGGTGGAGAGGGGTGGGACAATTCTAAAGCCGGCCCCACACGGCAAAAAAATAAATAAAGGCGCATAAACCTATTATTCCGCTTGTACTAAAGTGCAGCATTTTAAATATGATGACTTAATCCATATAAAAACAAAATAC
Organism: Leucoma salicis; assembly: GCA_948253155.1. Classification (NCBI taxonomy): domain Eukaryota; kingdom Metazoa; phylum Arthropoda; class Insecta; order Lepidoptera; family Erebidae; genus Leucoma; species Leucoma salicis. Next base: position 27,814,099 of record OX411803.1, read on the forward strand.
CTACTGTATAGAGATAAAGTTATATTTAGTACGAATATGTTCATATGATAATATTTATATTGAGTTTTAGACGTAAACATTTCGCATATATCATTACGCTTGACAAGTAAGGTTATCTAGAATGAAAATGTAATATATAGTATAGACCTGGTAAATAACGGACGGATTGATAACAGTTTCTTTTAGAGGATATTTAGCAAGTTCATTACTAAATATTCTCTAAAACATATTTAGTAATAAACTGCCTCGGTAGTGTAGCGGTAGTGTGTGCGACTGCTGATCATGAGGTCTCGGGTTCGATCCCCGGATCGGGCAATATCATTGAGCTTTTTCCTAAAAAGAAAAATTCTCAGTCAGCAGTCCGGAGTTTGGAAATGTTCCCGGCAGACGGCAATAGGCTGGCCCCCTATAACGAGAGACTTAAACATAGCTGGCGAATCGTGGGTGTGTAATCCACCTCTGTCTACCCTTCGGGGATACAGGCGTGATGCTATGTTTATTACTAAAGTTGATGCACACTAACAGCAATAGTGACAGTTAGATATCTTTACATATGACCCAATCGAAATAATACATTTTGTTATCACTAGATATATGACGGGCTTCGTGGCGTAGTCGGTAGTGTAACCTACTTCCGTGCACGAGGTCGTGGGTTCGATTCCGACTCAAGACAATTATTTGTGTGATGAACACAGATATTTGTACTACGTCTGGGTGTTTTCTATCTATTATATGTATGTATTTACAAAAAAAAGTGGTATGTTAAGCTTAGTTTGGGACCAGAGGACGTTGTGTGAAAATGTCCGTGAATATTTATTAGTATTTATATTACCACTTTTTATATAATACCAAGCCTTTGCCTAGTTAGTTATTTCTCAAGCTCCCAAGTGAAATAAAATGTATACCAAACTGGTATTGGGTTAAGTCTAATCAAGGGATATCAAACGAAAAAGTTTCAACAAAACTCCGTTCAGTACTTTTGGCGTGAAACCCGAACAAACAGATAAACTGACAAGAAATAAAAAAAAATGTTTTCTTAGATTTAATCAATAAATAGTGTAGTGTACGTTCGGTTTTCAAAAACAGTTCATAGGGCCTAGAAATTATTAAAGAAAATAATAATAGCCGCAATAATATTGTAAAAACATTTTGATATATGCAATTTGAATTTTTTGCGATCCAATACTAACATGGTCGTCCGCCATTTTGTGTTTACCTATTCGTAATTCGGCATTCGGGTGCTCTATTTGTTTTCTGTGTTTTTACCGCTGAGTATCTTGCCTACTGGTCTTTGATTACTTTTAAATTGGGTTTTTTCCCCTGAAACTATGACAGTTAGCAACGATAATTGGACCAATATAATAATTGTACAGAAATGATCCAACCCACAAATTAGACAAAATTAAAGGTTTCAATGCCAAGCAATCGAAAATAGTCTCTATTTCGTTTTATTCTGCTGCCTAAAAATATTTTTTTTATCATAGGATGAAAAACACTGAGAAAATAAAGAAAATGTTCAGATCAGTATAACTTTTATTTATATTTTTTGTGGATTATATTGTTCTGCTACATGGTCCAATTGGGCTTTAAGTTTGGCCTATTTTAAAGAACAAATTGTTTGTGAAAGTGCAAAAAGAGAGCTTTAATCCAACTATGATTAGAACCTACATCCCATCCAATCCGGGGAAGTGCTCTGGACCGCTAAGCTATTGCAGTCACCTAATGGTGATACACGCCCATCTACACTTTACATTTGTTTTAGAGGTATTTTTTTATTGAATACAGTTATGTAAATCTTATTTATTAATTAAGTGCATTGCATTTTTTGCTGTTATTGCACTATATTACAAAATTGGTTCATTAAACTTGTCTTTAACCACTAGCGACGCGCTCTTTCTACGCTCGGGTGCATTTAATTGACCAATATTTGTTTTAGGAACTTTAAAAAATTGCAACTAATTTTGATGTATGTATATCTTATCGTTTGAGTTTTAAACTTGAGATTATTCCGTTATATTAGTTTAACTAGCATGTATTTTTTTTTAAATAATAGTTAAATGAAAGGGATACATATATTATAATATAAGATATATGATGATTTATATTCGTCAATAAAAATGATTCGGGAAAACACTATCCTATCTCACAAATTGGACTAAACTGCATACATGTGCAAAATTTAATTTAAAAACAGTTCATTAGCTTGAAGTTCATAGCGGAAAAACAACGTGACATGATTTTTTTTATTTATAAATACATATTATATATCCATATATCCGTGTGGTGACGGACTAAGAATACAAGTGTCACCACCCCATTCTTTCCCACTGGTGTCGTATGAGGCGACTAAGGGAAGTAAGCAATTATCATCCATTGCATGACTGGTGGTAGGGCTGGGTAGCTGTTTTTCGTATTCTTTCATATCTGTGAAATGAAATGGTGAGCAGTGGCTTGACAATACTCTCGGTATAGTTGAGTCCATGAGTGACGGTTACCATTTACCATCAGATGGGCCGGGGCTCGTCTGCCGCTACATGATATAAAAAAAATATAGATAATGACTTCGATAACGTAATTAGTACCTAGGTGTATTAACTATTAATTTATTTTATACAAGTGCGTTTTGACCATGTTAGAGATGAAACGTATAGCTGTTTAGCCGTTTACCAGATACATAATATATCCTATATAACTTCGAAGCCGAAATATCCGACCGAACATTTTCGATTGACACATCTTAACGACCAAAGCGGCGTAGGTGGCGTGCCGAACAATCGCGCAACTACTTTTCTTATTGTAAAATAAAAATATGGTATAGACAAAATTTCTTATGTGCATTAAAGTATCCAAATTACGTATCTTTTTTTTATCAGGTATACGGCTGAATGTTCAATAACGACTCTTAGTAACTGATGATACATAATATTTAGGAACGGTTCTCTTATCTGTTCGATAACAGATTTTCTGTTCTTTTTTGGTTGTTATTGAAGAGTTTTAGTGATATTGATAAAATGCTTATAGCTGAAGTGCATAAACAATACAAAACAAATGTCTGATAAACATTTTTTTATCGTAACCACGTTATAAAACAAAATTGCTCTTAAACTATGTCTGCACCAAAATAGTTTGTTAAATTTGTAGATTAATAAGGCCTAGCCAGCATGCTAGTTTCTGTACTGTTAGCAATACACATAATATTTAGTTTAATTGTGTATTTTTGTATTGAAGAGGAATAAATCAAGTTATTATTGTTAAAAGTAATTGAAATGTGAAGGTATTAACGACGCGTAAATATGCGAACTGAGCCAAGTTCGGCATGTTTACGCACCAAGAACGCGCACTACAAACACGAGTTTACACAACCGGGCTAGGTACAGATAGGCGCTATCGGCGTTTTTCGACACGGATCAAAGGCGCACGCGCGATTGCACTCGTCATTTGTTTTGACACGCGCAGTCTATTTAGATGGCACGGAGCGCGCGAAGTAGGTAGTCTGACATTTTATTACAATATTTTAGTATGACATTTTATTAATATATTTTCTAATAGCTATAGTAGGGACAGACGAATAACAGGCACTGCGGTGCACGGTTAGCGGCGTTGTTGTCAACGGATCGTGTGCTTATAGACCAACCAACCTCTGGAACCCTAATGTTAGGGCAAATAGTTCTGAAGCACACCACAGTCTATAATGACATATTACTCGAACGTGTCTCCCGATGCTTATCAATTGCGACCAGTTTTTAGAACTTTTGAACGGTGCTAATATTTTTATAAAAAAGTAAATACTTATAAAAATGCCGACTTTGTGGTTTAGAAAAGATAGTGGTTCTTCTACTTGCAAGAAATATAAGGGTTAATTGGTAACTATGTGCAGTAATAAAAAAAAAACAGGTAGACACAGGTGTATTACACAGCCACGGTTACGCCGTTAACCTATTGCCGTCTACCGGGCGCATTTCTAAACTCCGGGCTGCGACTGAGAATTTTTTTTTTACGAAAAAGCTTAGTAACTCTGCCCGACCCGGGGATACTCCTGATCATCATTAAAATATTTATTTCAAAACTAGCTGACCCGACATACGTTGTCCTGTCTTAGCTATGAATATTTAATTACTTGCGAACTGTCAAACGCGCTAAGATAACATTGTTGTTTTTTGAAATTTTTCATTTTAATTTGCACCATTTTATTATTTTTTTACCTTCTTCTGACAATAATAAATACAACAAAAAAATGAATTAGCGAAAATGTTCCATCCGTTCACGCGTGATGCGATGACCAAGGGAAATAGAGATTCTTCTAATATGTAAAATTCCCGTCTCACAGTGTTTATCGCCATTCTCCTCCGAAACGGCTTGGCCGGTTCTTAAGAAATTTTGTGTGTATATTCAGTAGGTCTGAGAATAGGATGTAAAATATTTTTCATACCCCTAAATCATAAGGGTGGTCCGTCCACCTCAAAAAAATCTTGTTTACTTATTGGTCAAAAATTTTTTTTAATTTTTTTTTGTGATTCAGCTTTAAGCAATACCTACATCTAACCCTAAATTTTCATCCTTCCACTGCCAACCCCTATTTTTTAATCTATCCATCCATCCATCAGCCTTTTAATGTCCACTGCTGGACATAAGCCTCCCCAAGAATGGGAGATAGTGCCGTAATCGCCACGCCTGGCAGGCGTGTTGGCGATCGCAGTGGATGTTGTTAATACTCGAAGGAGTGCTGCTGCCCACTCCCCCGGTATTCCCTCAGTCGGCTCTTACGACTCCCATGGGTGGAGAGGGGTGGGTTACTTCTAAAGCTGGCCCCACACGGCAAAATTATTTAATAGCGATATTAATACTTTAATAATTTTCATTGCAAAATATTCACTAGCTACTAATGGTGAGCTAGTTTATATATATATACATATATAGATGGAGCTCGATAAATATTGGCTGGTGATCTCCCATAATGATGTCAAACATGTGATCTCGTTCTTACTCGATATTATTTCAATGTTTTATCTCGCTTGGCGTTAACGCAGAAAAGATATAGGGTAATAGAGCACGTAACGTCGACACGGAATTAATTGATATTTTTTATTTACATCATAAATTAGCAAATTGATAGCTTTCTGCTAACGATTTTTACGAACTAATCGTATCTTACATCCATACTAATATTATAAACGCTTTCACGTCTTAAGTAGTAGATTAATATAAAATTCCATAGTTTTTCTCAAATCAATAATTTTGTGTCATATACCGAAGGGCTTTAAATTTTTAACATTAGACTGGTCTCGTTACTTAAATCTATTCCGCGTTCGGGTTACAGCTTAATAGAACACTGATAAGGTGATAGTGATAATACTTGGATTTAGAAATCGTTAGTAGCTTCACTTCTGTCGGGTCTCACGAAATCTTATGTTCAAAAAATGGACTTCTTACTTACGCACTTACTCGTATGTGTATTTACGTGATATTTTTTAGTTTAGATAACCTACAATAAACGTCAATGGAGTTTTTTTTTTCGACTTTAATTTTTTAAGTTTCCATCCATCCATCAGCCTTTCATCGTCCACTGCTGGACATAGGCCTCCCCAAAATGGGGTTTTACCATAATCGCCACGCTTAGCAGGCGGGTTGGTGATCGCAGAGGATGTTTTTAGTACACAGGGGAACACTGCTGCCCGGTCCCCCAGTAATCCCTTAGTCGGCTTCTACGACTCCCATAGGAAGAGACGGGGTGGAGCTATTTCTGGTGCCGGCCCCACACGGCAATAATAAGTTTATATTGTAATAATGTCATTAAAGTTATTTTTGATAATGAATTTTAACGACAGCAAAATTTTGTTTCTGAAGAAAATTATTCGCACAAATGAGCTTGTGTCACATAACAACGAATATAGAAAAATCTTCTACATCAAGTGCCTCTTCAATCCTGAAGATCGGCCGTCAGCTTCTTGTATTTAGCTTATTGCAGTTTCTATTTGGTGAACTTGTTATAGCTTAGTCTGCGTAGACTTAGTTATATCATAATATCTGATATTTTTTCGTTACATACGATTTGATAGAACCTAATTGATTGATTAAGCTTATATTGTGGTACAAAGCAAACCTTATTTACCCGTACCAAATTAAAATCTGTTTAGTAATTTCAGAGTTGTGTGCTAACATATAGTAGTTACAACGAATCTTTGTGTCTGAAGTTAGGCACAGAGCGTGAAGTGGGGATATTGACAGAATCATACGATAAGTGCTGACCACTTCAAATGTTATTACTAGATTACGATTCGATTTCGATGGGCCTCGTGGCATAGTTGGTACTGTAACCGACTTCTATGCACGAGGTCGTGGGTTCGATTCCCACTCAGGACAATTATTTGTGTGATGATCACAGATATTTGTACTGCGTCTATAATATGTATTTACAATATATATATGTATTATATCCGTAATCTGGTACCCTATAGCACGCGTTAAGCTTAGTTTGGGACCAGAGGACGTTGCGTGAAAATGTCCGTGAATATTTATTAATTTATTAACAAAACAATCGAGTCGATCATAATGTTTTTTATATCTAAGTATTTAGGTTCTATTTTTTTTATATTCAATAAAAAGTATGCGAGCGATTTAAGTGAATAAGCTTTAATCTAGATTTAGAAGAGTCCACATCTTTTAGTACCATCGATAAATTATGTAATTATCGACTACAATTAATGTTCAATTATAATCGAACATTTTTCGATTAATGTGAACTGTAGAAGACGCATATGCCTTGCGTCACATAAATCCAACTTCAGAGACACATATCCGTTGTGACTACTGTAAATCGTTGTAATATCTTAATCTATACTATTATAAAACTGTAACAGAGCTGTGTCTGTACATTCAGGATATTTGAGAAAAAATGACTGTAATAGGCTATATAGGCGTGTCTAAACACAACACAATTTTTTTTGAAATTTTGTCTGTTTTTCTGTTTGTCTGTTTGTTTGTTCGCGCATCACACAAAAACTACTGAACGGATTTTGTTGCAACTTTTTTTATTTGAAAGGCCTTGGTTAGACTTAAAAACTGGTATACATTTTATCACGCTACTATATCGGGAACCTGAGATATAACCGAAAACCTAGAAAATTATTTAAACTAGATTTTTTCGTAGAATTTATTTAAAAGAACTACTAGATGGATTTTGATGCAACTTTTTTATTTGAAAGGCCTTGATTTGACTTAAAAACTGGTAGACATTTTATCCCGCTACTATATCAGGAACCTGAAATATAACCGAAAAACTAGCTTTTGGCTGCGGCGAAGCCGCTGGCAAAGGCTAGTTCTTTCTATGTCCCTTTTTGATACACACTAAGTGTGTGTCTTGTTCTCTGTAAATGAACACTTTTTCCTTTGTCCCCAGGGTGGTATCGGGATCCCGTGATGCAACTTTGCGTGTGTGGTCCATCCCTGATGGACGATGCCTTCGAGTTTTAATTGGGCACTTGGCCGCGGTGCGTTGCGTACAGTACAACGGTAAACTCGTTGTGTCCGGCGCGTACGATTACTTCGTGAAGGTTTGGAACCCTGACACAGGAGATTGCTTGCACACACTCGCTGGTCACACCAACAGGGTGTACAGCTTGCAGGTATATATGGTTTTACTAAATATAAAGAAATTGTATTGTCGTCATGACACAGTTAACTTGGTATTTATACATTTCCGGATTTCATAAACCATTTAGAGAGCACAGACATTTGTTCGGTCGATTTGACTGCACATATGGTTGGAGTGGTTTATATACCGACCTCTCGCGCAGGGCGTTGTGGTTTCGATTTCCATACAGTACAGTTCTTTGTGTGATCCATAAATGGTTATTTTGAATATAATTTATATCCATTAAATTGTATATTTGTGAAGGCCCTCCTGATACAGGAATTGTTCTCTAGCGCAGTGCTGTCTTTAAGAATACAAATAAATTGGTATGGATACTTAAGATAGCACGTTCCTCCAAAGCCAATTACATATCGACTGTCATCAATGAGTATTAGTCAGTGCTATTAGATATTCTGAATTCTACCTTTTTTTTTGTTAAGGCGGGAAAAAATATTCCTAACCGCACACCCCGTCGTTCGGGGCAACGGACAGGGTAGTGTGGGGCCTGCGCCCACTAAAGAAACCCGCCGTGTGCCGTCTCTCCGCCTTTATTGGCGGGCCACTGGAACTATGTTACATTCCTTCGGTGGTTTCTGATTTCTACCTTCGAATGCCATTCTGAATCAAGTGTTTTACATTTTCAGTTTGATGGTGTCCACGTAGTTAGTGGATCATTAGATACTTCTATTCGCGTTTGGAACGTGGAGACGGGTCAGCTGAAGCACACACTCACTGGCCACCAATCCTTGACCTCCGGAATGGAGCTGCACTCTAACATATTAGTGTCTGGTAATGCAGATTCTACCGTCAAAGTATGGGATATAACTACTGGACATTGCCTCCACACACTTTCTGGTGAGTTATCATATAATACACATATTTTACAAATTATCACTGCTCCGTGAAGGAAAACATAGTAAGGAAATAGTGTGAACGGGGATAGCTTGTGAAGTCTGCCACTGTAGTGGACTATGTACGTTACGACTACGTAACGCGTTGAAAAGGAATACACATAAGTTAAATTGCAATTGGGTTAAACATTTTAGATCTATTTTTTTAGCACTTGACATGTTCCGCTACTTTTTAAAGTATAAATTATTTGTGAATAAGGAAAAAGAGACTTTTAGTAGGAGCGGGAATCGAACTCGCGTCTTTTCCAATCCGGGGAAGTGCTCTAAGCCACTGAGCTATTCTACTGATCTCTCGATCATCACAAGACAAATGTGATTAGGAAATTGGGATGATCGAGAGATCAGTAGGATAGCTCAGTGGCTTAGTGCACTTCCCCGGATTGGAAAAGACGCGGGTTCGAATCCCGCTCCTACTAAAAGTCTCTTTTTCCTTATTCACAAATAATTTATACTTTGCAATTGGGTTGTTTTATTTCCTATGGTGGCGGACTGACTAAACAGCTGGCGGTTAGTGGTAATCGTCATTCGTAAACTTTATCAGGGGCACAGCCAACCCGCTGCCTGCTAATCATAGTATTTTTTTTATTTTACAACCCATGTAATCATCTTAAACAAACCTGTTTTCAGGTCCCAACAAGCATCAATCTGCTGTAACATGCCTGCAGTCTAGTAATAGATTCGTGATCACGTCTTCCGATGATGGCACAGTGAAGCTATGGGATGTTCGCACTGGAGAATTTATTCGTAATCTCGTGGAGTTAAGCTCTGGAGGATCTGGAGGAGTCGTATGGCGAATCCGCGCTTCAGCAACTAAGTTAATCTGCGCCGTGGGCTCCCGAAATGGTACAGAGGAGACTAAACTCCTCGTCTTAGATTTTGACGTCCCTGGGGCATGCCGTAAATGTGATGATTAGCAACGACTGAACCGACGCTTCTTGCGTCGTTGTATGAATTTATTTGCTCCGTGGCAGTGTTAAACAACTCAAATAAAACTCGGTCGTGTCTCTTATATATTATTTAAATATCATTTGTAGATTAAAATACTCCTGCGTCATGTGTCGAAGTACTTCTCCTAATAATAGTTTAATAATCTACGTTCAGTACTCTGACTTTAATCGTTAAGCCATATTAGGGTTAACCTCCGAATATACTATTACATAATTAGTGGAATAAATCAGTTCTATACATTTATTCTATTTATATATTCGATATTGCTAAACTAACTGCCTCGGTGGTGCAGCGGTAGTGTTAGCGACTGCTGATCATGTGGTCTCGGGTTCGATCCCCGGGTCGGGCAGTGTTATTGAGCTTTTTCGTAAAAAGAAAAATTCTCAGTAACAGCTCAGAGTTAGGAAATGTGCCCGGTAGACGGCAATAGGCTCGTCCCCTATTACGTGGGACTTAACATAGCTGGCGAACCGTGGGTGTATAAATACATATCTGCCTACCCCTTCTGGGAATACAGGCGTGGCGGCTATGTTATATTTGGTTTGGCTTTCAAGTACAAGCTATATAGGTACATCTACTTTTATAGAGTGTAATAAATAAGGCCGAGAAAACGTGATGTTTAACGCCATTAGGTAATGCTTTTATTGAAGATCCATAAAGGTACATTGCTACTTTAAATACCCGCGGCTTTGTGCACAGTTCGGCTGTTTTCGGTAATGTTCGGTTCTCGTCGGGTGGCTGAATTGGCCTCACCTATCTCGTGCACCGCATTGTTTAACCTTATGGAATTTAATTTTTGCTCGGTTCCTGAGAGTATTCGCGTGATGTTAAATTCCTTTTCAATATTTAGACTATTAAATTCAAAAATAATTATTCTAATCGAACTGGTAGTTCCAGTCCAAAGTGTTTAAATCTCTTCAGCTTTATTACTATGCAGCCTTTGTTTATTTATCTACAAAGGAACCGTGCTCGCCAGATCATAACCATCTATTATAATATAGTATTGAATCTTGACTTTGATTCACACATGCGGTTTTATGACTACCTAAGTACACGTTACCATTAAATTATTTATTTGCTAAACTATAGTGTGTCTCGATTGTTTATTTCTCAAAGGTTACACCTATGGCATGTAAAATTAAGTGTTCCGTTGGCAGGTTTGACCTACATCTGGAACTTAGCTTTAATATACCCCTAGTGAAACAGTCCTTGTTAAAAGGCATCCGTTATTCATATGTTGCTATATTTGAATGAATAAGGATTATATTTAAAACAGTGTACTTCTTGAAAATATTTAAATGTTGCATAAGGACTATTTTTAATAGAAACATCTTAGGCATAATATAAGTATTTTTTTGTTTTAGATTAATTTTTCCTGATAAGATTGCAGATTTATCGACCATAAACTTTTATTTGTTTTAGTTCGTTCCATGTTCTTGGCCTAATTTGTAAATATTTTGAGTTAAGTAATTATTCATGTGATGTTTGCGTCGCGCGAGTGATTGATCGCCCGCAACATCATTTACGTTGAAACACGTTTGTTTATGAATTTGTACTGACATATTGAATCACTAGATTTGAAACTCGTGTATGACCTGTATGAAAACTTAGCCATGTATTGTATCAAGTATTGTTAAATATTATTTTTAAAATGTAGTTTCTCTTGAAGTTATTATGTTTATTTGAATCGAGATATAATTCGACAAGGGCCCGTAGATAACTCACTAAATCGTATCGACATTGCATCGTGTCAATGTCATTGGTTGAGAGATCATCGTGATTGGGCGATTATTGTGACAACACGCGTCTATGTCTCTACCAATTACAAATAAGACGATATGATGTGGATATGATTTTGTAAATCACATTCTAAGGGGGAAGAATAGTTAAATTCTATCATTATTTTTTTCTGGTAAGCTAGAGCAATTTTGACCACAAAATTTACTCAAAAAAGTTGTGAAAACTATCTTTAGGCGGTTGAAAATATAAAGGTAACGCTTACAAGGTTGTAAAGTTTTTTAGATGCCATGACAAAACTTACTTTGAGTATTTAATGTTTTTTTTTGTACTTCTATGTTGGAATGGTGGGATGGCACTATTTAATAATACGCTGTCTCTTGGAGAACATTTACACAAGGAAGACTGGTCGAGCTTAGCACATAAATAATTATGTTATATCTTACGTGGGAAATTTTCATAGTCCTAACTTTACAACATTGTAAACTCCCGTCTAGCGATATTAACATAAATGTATGTTTATATGCCACAATTAATCCAACATTTAATTCTGCCAAGCAGGCTACATTCGTGAAATTTTACAAAATTTATAGAAATGTCACATAAATTTCGATAGATAGTCGATATTTAATTAATATCTTCTCCAATTTCACTGTCATACACGATGTTATTATTACTTTGCAAACAATCATTTTCTTTTGCATTGTGTGTAAACGTTAGAGTTTTTGTAGATATCTGATTGTGTTTTATTATAAAAAATAGAATAGATAAAAAATAATGCAATGGTGTAGAATGTCCCAGAATTTCATATAGTGCTCACGTAAGTAATTTATACAAAATATCGTTACTTAAACCGAAGGAAATATTCTACAGGGTCGTCTGTACTAAAATTTATAAGCACAAATAAGTTTTTTTAAACATAGTTTTAGCACAGAATAGATACTAGTCCTACGGACAGAAACATCACTTCCCTTAAAACTTGTCCAAAATCTCTCTATAATAGCCTACAAAATCGTAATAATAATAGCAATTCTTCGCAGCAAGAAGAAATCTACCTTCTTTACACAGAAATACAGTTGAGATTGTTTTGCCCGCCACGTGAAACCGTGTCATTTAACGAATGCGCTAGGGTTGCACCTATGATGATTTTACTTACTTATCATTACGCTATCTCCCTTGCGGGGTAGGCAGAGAGAATAAAGTGCCAAAAGGCTCTATTCTTGCATACATCTCTTTATTTGATTCATTTTTATATTATTTTGAATGGTATTTTCAAGTCGGATTATTTTTTTATAAATTGCTTTTTTTTTTGTTGCTCATATATATATATATATATATATATATATTATATGTTTGAGTTTTAGCTCTGAATTCTCGGTTATTAAATTTTATCGTCGAAATACCCTAAATCGCGTAAACAATATTATTTTAATAAATACTACAAGCGCGAGCGCTCAGGCGGGCGGGCGTGCGGCAGCCCTCTGTCGGCTGTATCGTGGGCGATACGCGAAGCGGTAGGCATTTAGCGAGTGATGGACGCCTGGTTTTAGTTGCTGAAGAAAAACACATTGCAAATATTAAGGTCTATAAAAAGACCTCGTGTTTGACGCAGTAGGAGTTAAAACTTCCAAGTGCATAAATACATTTTGTTTGATCGATATATCGATCTATGAAATAAGACATTCGATAGTTCCTAAATTATTTATTGTAGTCTCATTGTCAAATTTATCTCATTGTAAGGTAATCATAATAATTAGATTATGAAAAATTTAAAAATTACGTAAAATTTATTTTTCAGCCATTAAATATTATTTTAAATGTAAAAAAAATCGTAGAAATTGTTTTTCATCCATTAAATATTATTTTTATGTATGTACTTATACATAATCAATTTTGTCTGTCAGTATTATAACTGTATTATATTAGTTGTTTGTAGATATGATGAAAGTTTGAGCACAGACTCCTTTGTGGCGTGGTTCATAGAATAATTTTGAACGCGTTACATTTTTGTAATAAATTACAATGAGATTTTTCCTTAGAAAAAATATCCTGAATTTTATTCCACTAACTCTCAAAAGTAAACATACATAATAATTAGTTTTAAGTTTATTTTATCACTCAATGGGAACTTGAACTATATAATTTAGTTTTATATCGATTATGAATAAAATTGTATTGATATTTTTTAATACATCGAATTATATCTCGATTGACACGACCGAGTAGCACGAAACGGCGACATAAGACGCGGAAGTTCAGTATTTAACACTTTCAGTGAAGGACGCATTAAGTGACAATATTAAAGAATCGCTGCTCTAAGAGTATAAATCTATAATCATATAAATATTTGACGCATAAATGCCAAATTTAATTGTATTTTTGTCTAATGCTGAAACTAAATTGTATTCATGAAACTTAGATCCCCAGGATATATAACCATTTTCGTATACTCTTAAAGTCGCGATGCTCTATTCGTGAGACACGTGTGCGTTAAGTGGATATTTTTGCCCACCGGACTATAGTGCATCGTATAAAATGGACACTTCTTATTATATATAGTCTCGTATCTCAAGGTATCCATCGTATAATCATGATATAACCATTACAATACAATTATTCTAATTATAGGTTTTAAAAAACGTTCAGTAGATAAAAATGGTGGTCTATATACCATACCGCATTGCCAAATTCCTTTATTTTTTACTCTGTATTCCAAAGAGAGAATATAATCGGAATTAGTAGTTAAGTTTAGTGTTTTTTATTAATTAACTGCAATAGATTTTTGTTTTAATTTTAATTTGGCACAGTATAATTTATTAACTTCACTGACGCTGTACATTTCATTTCTGTTTAAATATTGTTATATATATCTGTATAGGGTGATTATTATTGCATTATTATTTTATGTTTTTCACAATTATGTAATTAAAAATTTGACTACGACTAATTTAAAATTATTCATTTCTTATTCGATTTGATACTTGTAACTATTTATATATATTTGTTAAACTACATGAAGATGTTTAGAATAATTTAGAATATAAGGTTTGCAGTTATTTGATTAGTATCGGACAGTTGCACTGTCAGAGTCTAAACACGGCGAATATTTTAATTTTTGTACGTCATTATAATAATTATTGTTATTGTACCACCCTCAGAATATGTTTAGTTATTATTTATTTATTATTATTAATTTATACTGTGTCGTCAGAAATATCTCAATTTAATGGCCAGCAATTTTATCGATTAACATCTATAATAGTCACGTAAGATAAATGTATCTCTAATTGTAATCATTATAAACATTTCAGACTTTAGTAAATACATACCGAAATAAGATATAAACAGTTTCAATAACAGTAGTTGTGGAATAAGTTGCGTATGCATTGTAATATTTCCGTTTTTACGTTCTCGTGTTTGGCGAGTGAGTATAAGTGCCACCTCTATATATTATATATACTTAAACCAGTCACTTATTGCACGGTAAAAGTATCTCCTTTTCTCTATACCATAGTACATTTTCATCGGTTTCAGTACCTGGTTATGACGTAAAAGCATAAAAAATATACGCACTTTCGCATTTATGACAATAGTAAGGATTTTCAGCAGTAATTCTCGCCTAGATGAGAGACATTAACATTTTTGCAATTAATCCAACAATGCTTACTATTTAGCACATCTATTATTACTTAGTTATACGTGTCACGTATAACTAAGTAATTATCCATCTGCTGGGCTGTGTATATACCATGAAGTGTTTAATTAAGTCTCTCGTCTATATGAAGCGGCTGGTTTAAATATTAAGTGGCGATATACCCCCCGCCGTTGCACATTTTTTGTTGTGTACATAAATTCACAAAATATGTGGTCATTGAAGGGCTCGAAATGTAGCCGCTACTCTTCATAAATGGCTGTAATGTTATAAATAATTAAACGAAGACTGAAGCATAGGTTATAGTGTAATATTTAAAGTATTAAATTGTAGTCACACATATGTACTACCAACCATCACACTTGGCTGTATGTCTTTGTTATTTAAACTCCGCCAATTTATTTTTGTAAACCATTCGGTTTATTATTTTTTGTTATTAGATTTTAAGTATAGGCGGTTTTACCCGTTGAGACAGTAAGCAATTAATATCATTCATTAATTAGTTATCATTTACTGTAGTATTTTTAGTTGTAGTTATTGGTTAAGTATTTTGTAAAATCAAAAGGTTTCCTGAGTCGGGGTTAGAAATTATCTTGTATTTCCTTTTAGTGTTTTGGATTTTTTCAGTGTACAGATGCTGCAACTTGCGCCTATACTTCCGAGTGCGTTGTAGTTATCTCAACCGAAGGTCACCCAGTATTGTAAAGACCCAGTATTGAAAGCACGACTTAATTGCTCAAGTATTCCATAGTCTAATTTGTTTCTAATCCCGATATCCTAATGCATTTCGTCTGTCTACACTTTAATACGGTCGCATGATATACGAATAATATCTGAACCGCACTTGTATTGCGCGAGTTTCTGTACTATCTCATTGTAATATAATTTTGAGCAAAATAACGGTGAGGAGAATAAAATTGGCAATTTGATCACAAAACTGAGTTTTTGTTGAAGCGCTTGCACATGGACGGATGTTCGCAACTTGTGTTTTGCTCGTATGTAGTTAATCAGGGCTTAGTCATATGTGAAAGTTACGTCACTATCACATTAGTTTCACTATCGGTACCACAGTATTGTTTTATGCAGTATTTAAACCCGACAGTACGTGTATCTTACTATAATATCACACAAAACATACACATAACAGTATTCTATGAAATAATCAAAATCACAACTGAACATTTGATTTATTCATTCGAATTCATTATTAGAAATTCATTGGATTTTAATCATGTCTCATTTAATTTTCATTTTTCTAAATAATTAATATAATCGAAGTTGCATAACATTACGATAATATAGTTATGAATGAAGTATGTTCTTGTATAGTTTGTAGGGATCTCAGTGATTTATTTTGTTGCGATTGTTCGCGAATGTGCACCCGCACCCGGCTGCATGAACAAAATAAGCACAATTGTATGTATGTATGTAAATGTGCGCAACGATGTTTGGTTGTTGTTATTTTAACGATTATATTTAGTTTTCAATTCTTTGCTAATTTTTGTGTAATTATTGAATAATAAATCCAATTGTTTTCAAGCTTCTGTTTGTTTATTTGCATTTTCTGTTGTTTTAATTGTTGGCCTCATTATTATTCTGGCTAATTTTGTTTGTTTTTTTTTCATAATTCAAGATTTAGTACAAGGTGGATTGCGTTCAACGGATACCAAGACATTTTTTTAATAAATACTGATCACTGGCTTATAAGATGTAACCTGGCTTAAAAAAAAGACCACGCGAGAGAACCTGCGTTTAGAAGCTAGTTAGTTATAAGACGCTCACCGATGAATGATTAAGTATATATTAGGATTGCTTTGAAATAATATGTAGCGTTACAATTCTGAGCATTAATAAAACATTGAAATATCTGTTTTATGTGCACGAAACAGAACTAATTTTAAAGAAACCAAATGATGTTGATAAGAACGGCAATTTGAAAGGCGGACATCACTTGTAGTTAAGGTGTGAGTTATCTATCTAATCCGTTTTTTCCACTGGGATCTCTGGATAAGTTACTGCTTGATTATTATACAAATTGCTGAAAAGTAATGCATTTTTCAAAATCAAATTATTTATCACTTATTAGCTTTCTGGGTGTGCCTTGCCTTTAAAAACAGCTGAATAAATGTCAAATGTTCATCGTATTGTCTTTTAAAATAGGTATAGGTTCTCTCTATCTATACTATTAAAGGTATACAGGATAATCGGACCCGATGGATATACATACCCCGATATCGTAATAAATGCCAAGGGCCTCCAATAGGTCAAAAAATGACCTGACTTAAAGGTTGAAGTAAGAAGTTGAGCATCCTGAAGAAGCGATACTTTATGATAATAGGGATCAAATTACATAAAGCCTACATCTCTCAGTATGTAAAATAATATGTCAACACGCTTACTCTGTAAGCACTCGGCTGTTACGAGCCGATTGTTTATCAAATCGTTCAGCCGTGCATATGGCAGAGATATGGTAAGTTTTTTATCTACCTATTTCTATATTCATCCACGACGTCTTATATACCAAATAATATGCAACTTCATCACCATAGATAAATAACTATAAGTATTTGGAATTCATCACCGTTCGAACATCATACTCGTATACCTACGTTGAAAGACAGACACTAAGGCTTTAACTACAAGCATCCAGAATGTGGGGACATTCTCCTTAGTCCGAGAAAAATCCGAATTAGCCATGATATTGACTACCCGCGGTTCGTTTGAATCCGGAAAGAAACTTAATCGGCCGCCAGCACTTTTTGCGCTGAACAGTCGCCAGTTTGCGTGTTTCAAATGGAAAATTTAACTTTAGTTGAATTTTTGTATTGAGCTGTGGCCGTTAATAAATAAAAGGAACACCAAACATCCTTTGTTTAAACTAAAACTAAACTGTAGATACCTACTGGGTTTGTACTTTTCACGTAGACCGCATAACGGAAGGTTCATTCCACAAGTCAAATGCAGTAAATAAGCTATTTTCCTAACAAATTCTACAAATAAGTAGGGGAGACCGGGTGCAAACGTAACATTTTCTACTTTTACCTCGATTTCTAATTAGGTTTTATTATTTTGGTGAAATTAATGTACCCATATATAAATTCCGTTCATATTCTATACATTAGTATCTTAAATTACCCTATTATATATCATTATTTGTTACTTACTTTCGACCACGTTGGCAGGTCGAAAGTAACACGTTGTGGGTCGAAAGTAACAGGGCAAAGGGGTTTGGTTGATTGTAATAAATATGATATGACATATTATCAAAAAAATATTTATTTTAAAAATTTGTATTCATAGCACAAATAAACATTTGCATTTTAAATGCTCAAAAATTATGTATTTTGTGAAAATAAATAAGAAAGAAAAGTAAGTTTTTTTTAATCACACTATTCAGTGCAGGCCCTTTCAGCTTCGTTCTACAAATTGTTTATAGGTGGCTTTCGTTTTAGTAAGAGACATGGACTTAATAAAAAGAACCTTTATACGACTTCCTTATACGTCCATGGTAAGAGACAATGCTATTAAAAAGGGACAATAATATCAATGTAAAAGATCATCCGATGTCGGCACCGGAACGCGGCAACAATCATTAACATATGTGGCACTAGATGTCGCTAGTGGCAATTATAAAAGCCGCTATCGTTGTTCGCTGTTAGGTGTTTATAAGATACAGCCATATTAAAGCGATTTTCACTTGAAAACTAGCGACGTCGAGTGTATTGAGTTACGCCATCTTTTTTGGATAAATGTATATGTATAAATAAAGTATATTAGTTATACAATTTTAATGACGTGTGTTTATGTTTACCATTCCGCCCTCGCGGTTCTAATTGTTCTGGGGATTTAACCCAGATGGCGCAGGTTGGTAAGAAAAAATGTCCTCAAAAAAAATGTATGAAACCGTCATTCTTCTCGTAGAGTAAAAATGTTCTGTGATTCAGTTCAGTGTGTCTTCTCTATTTAGACTCGCAATTAGACATAATTTGCATCATTATTGATGCATTCAGCATGAGACCACATTTTACATTCGATACATTATACCCATTACTAATTTGGTCGACTATTGCTTAAAAAATAAATAAACAGAGACAGTAGATCTTTGTCCTCGTCAGACGTTAATGTTAAAAACACAGTTGACGCAACGATAGCCTACAGCTGCGCTAGTACCTATCCTGATTTTACTCTTTTTATACATATATCTATACAATGTTGCATGACAGACATTTCATTTTCTTGCCAGGGCTCTAATTGTTACACCACTTTGAAATGGTCTTCAGCAGCTTTTCGGTACACTGCCATGTCAGTTGTTCCTCCTCCATGTGGTGGTTCTTATGCGTCTTCGCGGCATTCTGTTGAAATATACACAAAGAAGATTACATAAAGAAAATCAATTCGGGGACAAAAGTAACATGTTACTTATGTACCCATAGGGCTATGTTACTTTTGTATCCTACCACATTTTTGTTAAAACATGATTGATAACCTTGAAACGGAACGTGCTTGGCAAATACGAATTAAAACACTGTGCAATCAATCTTATCAAGAATTAATATGCAAATATTAAGAGTAATATCATCCCTTTAATACTACGTAAACATTAAATAATTTAACCTCAAAAAAACTTACTTTTAATTTGTGAAATCACGTTGGTACCTACCTCTCACACAACCTAAAAACGCGTGGCGCGCGTGGCAACTAAATGCAAGTGAGGGTGCCACCGGCTATCACCTCATCAACTGATGGCCGCAAAGCGATGCTTTGACATTTGGATAAACCTTTCTTTGTTACTTTCGATCCGCCGTTACTTTTGTACCCGGTCTCCCCTACTTACAGACATCAGTGAATTCATTTTTTAAAATATTATTTTTCTTTTTTTCTTATAAGGTATATTTAATAATAATACAATAAATAATATTTACAAATAAACTAATTCTAGGCATCGAAGAATTCTTCCGCGTCACCACCATTGGGTGACGTGCCCAGAAGGCTGGCAGCATTGCTGTGAAAGTGCACTAGGACCCCATGACCCAAGCCTCTCAACCCCAAACGACTCAAAAACATAATCTTCAATAAGATTATAATATTTGCGCCGTTTGAGTGTTTTGAGTCTCTGCTGAAGCAGCAGCAGCACCGGCACATACGGTACTTGGACGATGCAATGGCACTAGGGTGTCTACGTATCCACCGAAGGAATGTAACATAGATCCAGTGGCCCGCCAATAAAGGTGGAGAGACGGCACACGGCGGGTTTCTTTAGTGGGTGAGGGCCCCACACTACCTTGTTCGTTGCCCCGAACGACGGGGTGTGCGGTTAGGTACACATTTCCCCGCCTAAACAAAAAAAAAGCGAGTACGCATGTGGCATCCCACACTAGAGACCTATTGCCCAACTTCCAAGGTAGAAGTGACATACCATCTGGTCTTTTGCCATCGTCACATACCAAGCCGTTAGGTTCAAGCTCAGCTGGTACGCCGGCGGCCACAACAGCACGACGAATAATGTCATTAAGATGAACGTGTCGCGGTATACGACCTGCGCTCCTACTGCATGCATAAGCCTCCATGAGTTTACATATATACCTGCATAAGTGAATATCCATCCATCCATCAGCCTTTTAACATCCACTGCTGGACATAGGCCTCCCCAAAAAAGGGGGATAGTGCCGTAATCGCCACACTTGGCAGGCGGGTTGGCGATCGCAGTGGATGTTGTTAATACTCGAAGGACTGTTGCCCACTCCCTCGATATTCTCTTAGTCGGCTCTTACGACTCCCATGGGTGGAGAGGGGTGGGTCAATTCTAAAGCCGGCCCCACACGGCAACGGCAACGGGTAAGTGAATATAATATATATAAACATGTATAATTGAATAATTTATTAAACTGTAAATAAACAATTTAAGAAAACAAAAAGACATCGCTAGTTTCCTTACAAAAAAAGCAATATTGTGGTTCTATATATACAACAGCAACTGAATACATCTAAAATTGCCACTTGCGACATCTAGGGCTGCATTTGTCAATATCTCTTTTACTTTAAAACAGCGACATCTATCAATAGAAAATTGCAACTTTGGACAATATTATACGACTTATTTAAAAATCAATGAGTTCAACAAGAAATCTCTAAACCATTTATTTTCCTAACTTGGTTGCCTTATAATTTTATACTTTGTTCTAAGTGAAAACACCGTGACGCCAAGGCCACGCAAAAATATTGTGGAATGTAAAATATGTTTTCATCGTGTTTTATAACGTTGGTGTGTTATTATTTACGTGTGTTTAGTGTTTTTACTTATTGTTATGGATAAAATAGTTATTATACTTGACAAATATCATAAGTTCGTCAAGCAAAGGTTCTCATAACAAAAAACTATGTACCGGCCGGGCGAACGGCATTCTGTTTTGTTGACGATAGTAAAACCACCGGTGGCTATGCGTACGTAGAAAGGTAGGTAGTTCTCATGAAAGGCGCTGGTTTTAGTGTCGCGTCGAGCGTAAATGCCGCAAATATTCAGTATTTTTTTGTTTATTTAATAACAATTAAACCACATCGAATTAGAACGTGAAAAGTAATAGGGCTCTATTCCTAGTCATAATAATTCGTAAACGAAAAAAAAAGACTCGATTAATTAAGTATTTTGGTCGTTATCGTGTTAACATACATTACCTACAACTCACGGACGTCCAAGCCAGATTTTCTTTAAACAGTTTTTTAACTAGTTTAAATAAAGTGTTAAAAATAGTGTTTGTTCTTTATGTGTGTGTGTAGATATTATTTTACAATTGCAATATATGATAAATAGAGACATTTTAAGTTTGAAAAGTCAGCTGTGCCGTGTCAATCGGGAGTAGAACACACCTCAACGCTTCGCTTATGAGGCGTGCAATATCTAAAAATCGTTTTGTGTTTAGACACGCCTATATAGCCTATTGCAGTATTTTTTTTATAAAATATGTTAAATGTACAGACATAGCTATGTTACAGCTTTATAATGGTATAGATAATTATTTGATATTAATGTTATAATAAAATAAATAATTAATAGCTAATTAGCAGGTTAAAGACTCGCATGAAAATGCGTAAAATTTTCACATGCCTCGTTCTGACTAAATATACGATATTTGCAAATTGCAACAATCACACCTATTTGTACTCTATTTAAGTGAAATTAATATTCATTTCATTTCATTTCATTGGAAGGCACGTTCAGCAGTGGATCCCGGATGTCGACCACTTAACATCAGTGTACCTTCATATTGTTACTTCGTTTACCACCATAAGTATCATTAAAGTACCTACCTATGTACATTACAGTCGGAATTGTGTAGTAACAAAAAACTAGACGTTGCGGGACGTCTAGCAGATGTGAAAACATCGAAATTATTTTGTAGAAATAAAATGATCATAACTTGACAAACTACTCCTCAAGACGAATCAAACGAGTATAAACTCGATAGGGTTGCGTCGCTTCATTACAGAGTTACTGTGACCACCTTCCAGTTCCATCGTCAGACCCTGGATACCATCTAGAGACAAAGTACTCGTCAAGACAAATCATACGAGCCCAAACTCGATGGAGTTATGTCATTTTATAACGGAGTTCCTATGGCCACCTTCTAGCTCCATCATCAGAGACTGGATACCGTCTTAAGACAAAGTACTTGTCAAGACGAATTAAACGATTCAAACTCTATGGGGTTGCGTCTTTTCATTACAAAGTTACTGTGGCCACCTTCCAGCTCCATCATCAGACACTGGATATCATCTAGGACTGAAGTACTAGTCAAGACATTTCAAACGTGCCCTAACTCGATGGAGTTGCGCTATTTAATTACAGAATTTCGCATGGCCATCTCCAGCTCCATCATCAGACCCTGGATACCATTTAAAGACAAAGTACTAATCAAGACGAATCAAACGTGTCCAAACTCGATGGCGTTGCGTCGTTTCATTATAGAATTACTGTGGCCACTTTCCAGCTTCATCATCAGCCCCTGGGTACCATCTAGAGGCAAAGTACTCGTCAAGATAAATTATACGAGCCGAAACTCGATGGGGTTGCGCCATTTAATTATAAAGTTCCTATGTCCACCTTACAGCTCCATCATCAGATCAGCTCCGTGTCATCATAATATTGCATTGTCACGCGATATCAGATGCGTGTGTTTCAGCTCAATCGGAAACCGGGAAGTGTGTCAAATTTAACTTGCAAGATTTGAACGGGACAAGTAAAATAAAAGCGTCGCCACGCTAACAGCCGATTTTACCTTCCCCGATGCCGATGTTTCACATTAAAATGTTTGGTGGTTTTATATTTCATTGCTTAAACTATCTTAGAACTTTGGTGAACCTTGCTTGTCCATGAATGGGCTGGCTCGACAAGAGAGTTACGACCATGTCACAACGGTAGGTACTCATAGTGTTGTTTGGTATACTGAGGGCGAGCGTCCTAGGTTTAACCCGTTGTTCTAGGTGAGCGACGCAACGCGATGCGACGTATTGCGGTTAATACTTTAACCGCTTTTGTCGCATTCATATTAAGCGACAACGTAGGCCATAAGTACATATGGTTAGGGAGCTGGGTGCCATTTTGGTCACCATTTTGGTATATGATTTGTTCGTCTTTCATATTAATAGGGATGAAAGTTTATGTCAATACAAATCGACTTGGTCCAGTTAATGAAAGTCGTATCGTCGTCCCTGCGTTTTTGAGTTACAGCGCTACAAAAATGTTAAAAAAAAAAAATTATGTGTGTGTGTATTAGTGTACACACGTAAGAAGTGAAACTTCTTTATGACATCATTTTTCGAAAAATTATCTACTATTTACAACTTTACAGAAATTGGTTAAATAAAGCTAAATTAGATAAAGTTTAAGCAAAAGGATTTATTATCATAGACATGGATACAAATTATACAATTATTTCACCTTATTGCTACTAAGATTATTATAGCATTTCATTAATTATAATAGAATTATTACGGCGTTTTATAGCAGAGTGCCTATTGCTACCTTCCAGCTCCATTATCAGACCCTGGATACTATCTAGAGACAAAGTATTTGTCAAGAGGAATAAAACGAGTCCCAACTCGATGGGGTTGCGTCGTTTCACTACAGAGCTACTGTGGCCATCTTCCAGCTCCATCATCAGACCCTGGATACCAACTAGATACAATGTACTCGTCAAGACGATTCATACGAGCCCAAACTCCACGGGGTTATGTCGTTTTATAATGGATTTCCTTTGGCTACCTTCCAACTCCATCATCAGACCCTAGATATCATCTAAAGGCAAAGTACTCGTCAAAATGAATCAAACGAGTCTAAACTCGATGGGGTTGCGTCGTTTTATTACAGAGTTAACTGTGGCCATCTTCCAACTCCATCATCAGTCCCGGATACCATCTAGATACCAAGTACTCGTCAAGACGAATCATACGAGCCCAAACTCCATAGGGTAATATCATTTTATATTGGAGTTCCTATGGCCACCTTCTAGGTCCTTCATCGGACCCTGGATACCATCTAGATACAAAGTACTCGTCAAGACGAATCATACGAGCTCAAACTCCAAGGGGTTATGTCATTTTATATTGGAGTTCCTATGGCCACCTTCTAGCTCCATTATCAGACCCTGGATACCATCTAGATACAAAGTACTCGTCAAGACTAATCATACGAGCCCAAACTCCATGGGTTATATCGTTTTATATTGGAATTCCTATGACCACCTTCTAGCTTCGTCATCAGACCTTGGATACCATCTAAAGACAAAGTACTCGTTAAGACGAATCAAACGAGTCCAAACTCGATGAGGTTGCACCGTTTCATTATAGGTATCCTATGGCCACCTTCTAGCTCCATCATCAGATCAGCTTTATGTCATCATAATATTAAATTGTCACGCAATATACATATGTCTTATATTATTTATAGTCTTGCAACCCATATTTAAAAAAATCATATAAAATAAATATGGCGCGTAACGGAAAAATGTGACGCGTAACGAAAAAATGTTACACTAAATTTTTTTCCAACCCCGATAAAGAAGTTTCACTTCAAAAACAAGGTACTAAATAATTTTGTTCGCGTCTGCCTCTTGGACTGATGGTCAAAATCATCCTTAAAACGATAAACATCGACGAGGCAGACGTGCAGGTCTCTGTTTTATCAAGGGACGTTGGTGCAAAAACGTAAAAAAATATAAGACGTCGCGGGTTACCAGATGTGAAAACATCGAAATTATTTTGTAGAAATAATGAGTAGAAATAGAATGATCATAACTTTTACAATGTGTGCTTTTTTTTTCTTTTTTTAACTTTTACAATGTGTGCAATGTGTGCTCGATGGGGTTGCGCCATTTCATTATAAAGTTCCTATGTCCACCTTCCAGCTCCATCATCATATCAGCTCCATGTCATCATAATATTGCATTGTCACGCGATATACATATGCGTGTAAAATTTCAGCTCAATCGGAATCCGGGATGTGTGTTAAATTTAACTTTCAAGATTTTAACGGGACAAGTATAATAAAAGCGTCGCCACGCTAACAGCCTATTTTACCCTCCCTCCGCATTAGATGCTACACATCAAAAAAAGCTATACTAAATCATTTGTTCGTCGTTCTTGTTGCGTCCATTAGATTCAT
The DNA here is from genome assembly GCA_948253155.1 of Leucoma salicis. Lineage (NCBI taxonomy): Eukaryota > Metazoa > Arthropoda > Insecta > Lepidoptera > Erebidae > Leucoma > Leucoma salicis. Next base: position 27,839,634 of record OX411803.1, read on the forward strand.
TAGGAATCCCAGAATAGGAAAAAAGTTGGCAGACGTCTAGGTCGCTGATTTTTTTATGTATGTATAAGTTTTTTTCAAGAATGAAGGTAAAGCGGGTATTACGGTTTATTATTGTTATTACTAAGAGAACACGTAGTGTATTGTTTTCTGTCTTTTATGAAATGAAATAAAATTTTAATCAATTAAAAATGTTAGTGTTTGTAGCGGCAGCGGTGAGGGGTTGATGAACCCAAGATGATGGATGAAAGGTGATGAAGAATTTCAAAGATATTGTTGTTTGAGAAATAAAAGATGCGTTAAGTTCACAATCAAAATTGCATGTAATGTCGGTTAAGTAAAATGTACATAGCTCAAGGAGAGGGGGTGCGGGTACAAAATTTAAACTTAACCAATCGCGACCGATAGAAAAAGATATGGCGTTACGTTTAGTTTAATTTCTTGTCGCGAGATGTCGAAAGCGTATTGAATATATGTTGATGGAGTGAGAAGTATGAACATGCCCCCGGCCTTGGAAGCAGTGGCTTTCAATGGTCTTCCGCCGGTGTATCAGTGTTGACCACATCTTGGAGAAGAGGACAAATCTTGGCGAATGCGCGCCTCACTACGCCCGATGACGTCTGTATATCGGCCACCCGGGATATGCCATCCTTTCCTGGGATCGTGCGAAGGACACGACCCAAATGCCACTTCAACGGTGGGAGGTTATTATCCTTAATAACCACTAAGGAGTTTGGCTTGAGCTCGTCCTTATTCGTCGTCCACTTTGTCCGTACCTGCAGCTCTGAGATGTATTCCTTCGCCCATCGGTTCCAAAAATGTTGGCGAAGTTGTTCCACCCTCTGGTACCGCTGGAGACGACTCGCTGGAACATCACGCAGGTCTTCGCAGGCTGGGGCAGTTAGTGATCGGCCAATTAAGAAATGACCTGGAGTGAGCGGGGAAAAGTCCTGTGGATCGGAAGAAAGAGGGGACAGAGGTCGGGAATTTAATACGGTTTCTATTTGAGCCAGTACTGTGCTGTACTCTTCAAACGTAAGGTGCGCGTTCCCTATCACACGACGGATATGGTATTTACTCGACTTTACTCCCGCCTCCCACAGACCACCAAAATGCGGGGAATAAGGGGGAATAAAATGAAATTTAATATTTTCACTAGTTGCGAATTCTAAAATATCTAAACTACAAGTATTTAAAAATTTTGAAAATTCCTTCATAAGTCCCACAAAGTTGCGACCGTTATCCGAATAAATCTCTGCAGGTTTACCGCGGCGTGAAATGAATCTTTTTAAAGTTAATAAATATGCTTCACTGGAGAGGTCACTGACTAGTTCCAAGTGTATCGCGCGTGTCACGAAGCAAACAAATAAACAGATGTAGCTTTTAATAAGTCTAGCTCCCCTACCCTTGCGGTTCAGAATGAGCACTGGCCCAGCATAGTCCACCCCACACCTAATAAATGGAAGACTAGGTGTAACTCTTTCTCTAGGTAAGTTACCCATCATAGGAGTAAGCGTCTTACCTCTAAAGCGTGTACAGGTAACACAACTGTGTACTACCTGGCGAGCTAAGTTCCTGCCTCCCACAGGCCACCATGATTCGCGTAAATGAAAAAGTAATGCCTGTGGAGCAGCATGGAGAAGCTGAGTGTGCTCATGGCGAAATAATAAAGTAGCAAAATAATGTTTACTTGAAATTAAAATAGGATGTTTTTTACCGTAAATGAATTCATTGGAATTAACTAAACGGCCACCCACGCGCATTAATTTGTAGTCATCTAGGAATAAATTTAATTTAGATAAACAACCTTTATTTTTAATAGTCCCGTTATCAGACAACGCCTTATATTCAGTCGGATAAGATTCGATTTGGCATAATCGGGTTAATGTTTTATTAGCGTAGTCTAACTCATCCACACTAAGGCCGCCTGTACGCTTATTTGTTTTGTATCGACTATTATGAATGAAACGCAACATAAAGGCAGCTGCACGCCTTATACGCTTAAATTGGGAAAACCGATGGAATGGGAACAAAGACAATTCACTATAATCTTTAGCTATGACCGCTGTGACGCATGACTTAATCTCAGGTAACTCGCGATGTTTGAATGAGTCTGAACTTCTGTGATCGTCTATTGAAAAATTAGGGTTTCGAAGGAATTCAGGACCCTCCCACCACAAGGTAGAAGATGAAAGTTCTTCTAAACGAACACCCCGTGATGCTAGGTCAGCGGGATTATTTTCACCACTGACGTGACGCCACAGAACCTCAGGTGTCAGATCATGTATTTCCGCAACTCTATTTTGGACAAACGTTTTAAGTTGGTTCGGCCTCATGTGTAGCCAGCCTAAGACTATCGTGGAATCGGTCCAAAATACGACGTTATTAAACTTACAGCGTAATGAGTTACGTACCTTGTCATACAGACGAGCTCCTAATAACCCCCCACAAAGTTCAAGACGTGGGATACTTACGGGTTTCAACGGCGCGACCTTTGTTTTTGAAAATAGTAATCTAACCGATACCGTTAGATCAGTGTTAACTGTGCGAACATAAATGCACGCGCCGTACGCCGACTGAGATGCATCGCTAAAAACATGCAGTTCGATATACATAGGCTGCGTACCTATAACATGGCGTGGAATACGCACTGTGTTCAGCGCTTGCAATGATATAACAAACTGGTTCCACGCGCGCGCCGTGCTATCATGTACATTGTCATCCCAACCTAGTTTTAATAACCATAATTGTTGTAAAAGTACTTTGACTACAATTATGACGGGACTTAACAAGCCGAGAGGGTCAAAAATTTGCGAAATGCTTGATAAAATAGACCTCTTAGTAATTGGTTTGTTTTTATCAATATTAATATGTGAATTAAAATAAAAGTTGTCGTTTGCATTGTGCCAGCTTATACCTAAGGTTTTAGAACTAACATTTTGATCTAAACTTAATGGTTTAAATTGACTAAAACAATGACTGTCATCATCGCGTTTAAAATTAAATATCCATTTTCTGAGTGGAAAACAGCCTGATTGTAACGTTTTCTGGGTTTCATCACATAAATCTAATAATTTAATTTTATCATCTAAACCCGTAATGTAGTCGTCAACGTAAAAGTCCTCGTTTATGGCCCGAGAAACATCAGGATTAGGAGATTCAGACGCTAATTGTTTTAGGCACCTAACACTAAGAAAAGGCGCGGAAGCCGTTCCGTACGTCACAGTATTTAATTTATAAATACCTAACGGCTTTGACGGATGATTACGCCACAGAATCATTTGCAAGCTACGCTGACCCTCATCTACTAAGCATTGCCGGTACATCTTCTCCACGTCTGCGCATGCTACGTACTTGTGCTGCCTAAAGCGGAGAAGAATGGCAACGAGATCACCCTGTATAGGAGGGCCAACTAGTTGCAAATCATTAAGTGACTTACCGGAGCTCGATGGTGCGCTTGCATCAAATACCACGCGCAACTTGGTGGTGGTGCTGAGCTCGCGGAACACGCCATGATGCGGCATAAAATAGCACGGGGATTGAAAAGAATCTACCTGTGTCATATGGCCTAGATTAATGTACTCTTGCATAAAATTAACATAAAGACGATTATATTCTGGCGAACGTTGCAATCGTTTTTCTAATGCAAAAACTCGACGTTCTGCCTGGGTATAAGAATCTCCCAAAGTGTCAGGTGACTGACGAAGTGGAATGTGCACGCAGAATCGTCCCTCACTATTGCGTGTAGTGGTGCGAATAAAATGATCCTCGCATGCACGTTCTTCCTCAGTCTGCGCGTCTCTGACCTTAGGCAGCTCCTCAATCTCCCAGAACAGTCGAAGTTGCGTATCTAATGAATTAATAATATTACAATGAATCGGCGTATTTTTGCATGAATAATTAACAATAGGTCCGGAAATAATCCAGCCTAGTTTTGTGTTTTGTAGATATGGACCCCTAGACAAACGAATCTTTCCGTCTTCTAACAGATCCCAGAACCTATCTGCACCAATTAAAATGTCGATGGTTTTATATTCTAAAAATTCCGGATCGGCCAGCCGTATGTTGTCTGGAATATAGACTTGCGCGCTTAGTTTACATACAGCAGGCATCGAAGCCGTGATCTTAGATAGAACATAACAATAAATGCGCGTAGAAAATGAATTATTGGTGTAGGATTTGATATCGATGTTACAAGCTTGCAAACAATGTACTACCGAATCACCTACGCCTCGAACTTCGTTTGTGGACTGTAATAATGGTACTTTTAATAATTGACATAGTGATTTAGAGATGAAACAGCGCTGGCTTCCATTATCAAGGAGCGCACGCGCTTTATGATATGTACCGTTTACATCGGCTACCTCAATTATAGCTGTTGACAATAACACGGATTGCACACCTATAGATCTAGTAGACTGTGTTTGCATGTGTGCCTTGTTTACCTGGATAGGAAGGGCGGATCCCGAGGAGGTTGGTACGGCCGCGGGGAGAGGTGCAAGCGCATCACTCGCATTCGCACTCAACACCTCAGTGTTTGTTGTAGAATGGCATGCGACTGAACTATTTGCGTTATCATTATGTAGTAATGAGTTATGTTTTTGACTACAACGTCTACACGGCCCATACCTACAGTTACTTACCGAGTGTCCCGATTGTAAACAATTCTCACATAAGTTGTGCTCGCGTACAAGTTTAAGCTTTAAATCTAAATCACTATCGATAAACTTTTTGCACGTATACAGTGGGTGATTTGCATTGCATTTTACACATGATAACTTACCGCGTTGTTGTTTATCGTTCGTTTTACTCGGCCCGCTGGATACATTGCAGTGTGATATGTTGCGAGATTTTGTGTGTTGTTTTTGATTATTAGTGTTTTGTGCGTCTTTACAATATGAACGCTGCAATGCCTCCAGCATGTCCGCTCGGTTACGAAGAAAATTAATTAAATCTTCCACAGTTAATCGCGTGGGATTGTTATCAATCGGGTTAGGGAACAATGTGCATTTATGAGTCTCCCATTCCCTTTCAGTAACTTTGTCTAGCTTCGACACTATAATAAAAATAATCAGAGTATCCCAGGTATCCGTAGGCTCACCTAGGATCTTAAGTGCACGTACATTTTTTAGAAATGTGTCAATTAATGTTCTGATCAAAGAAGGTGACTCTTTAGTTAATGCGGGTACAGTAAACAAAGCTTTTACGTGATTGTGGACTAAAAGTCTGCAATTATTATATCGGTTGAGCAACAACTCCCATGCAACCTGATAGTTATTAGACGAAAATTCTATGGAATGTATGACTAGTTCGGCATTACCTTTTAGGGACGATTTGAGATAGTGGAACTTTTGAATGTTAGAAATGTCTTTAGAATTATGAACGAGTGAGGTAAATGAGTCTCTGAACTCCAGCCATTGCTCATACGATCCATCAAACGTAGGCATAGATATGGTAGGTAGTTTAATATTAGTATGACTATGACATGACTTGGAGCAATCGGTAACCTCATCAGCATTGAGCATAAATTCGGCACGAGATATTAAACTATAATAATTATCTTCAAATAGTTCTCGCTGATTTAACTGTTCACCTAACTCACTATCGGAAACCCTTTCCTCTATTTTCGTTTGAATGTCGTTAAATTCAGAAAATAAACTAGAACATCCTTGAATTCTTAACTTTAAATCAATGCGTTTTTGATTGGGAAAATGTTGATCATCCTTTATAGACTCTAAATAATTATTAAATTTGGTAAGCCTGCCCTTAATTATACCACGTTTCCTAACCAAATCACGAACTACCTCACTACTTTCTACACCTAGCAAAATGGGAGATTTATCCCGTGATTTAGCGGATTCAATAGGCATTTTGGTGGTCAGTGAAAAGAGGAGTACTCACGGTTTTATGATCCAATCAGACCACACTGATGCTAGCAACGTCACCAGATTTGTAAGACTGGAAATTGCGATATTCCGAGAATACGATGCAGCAATTCACTGAAATTGAAAGCACAGGCACAATATAGCACCAATAGAACAGGAGGTGATGGAAAAGAGAAGGATTGGCCCCACCGATTTGCGTGTAATTTTCGATGAAACGCCAACAAACTTCAGTTCCAGTGCGCTTGGCCTCCGTTGGTTCGTTTGGCAGCTTATTTCTTCGAAACTCGTCCGAATATATGCGATATTTGCGTTTTCTTCTCAAACCGCCGCGTGCAAAGATCCACGATCCACAGGTCGCTCGTCGACTTTGTTCAATTATTTGGCGAAGAAGGCCCAAAATGTAGCGGCAGCGGTGAGGGGTTGATGAACCCAAGATGATGGATGAAAGGTGATGAAGAATTTCAAAGATATTGTTGTTTGAGAAATAAAAGATGCGTTAAGTTCACAATCAAAATTGCATGTAATGTCGGTTAAGTAAAATGTACATAGCTCAAGGAGAGGGGGTGCGGGTACAAAATTTAAACTTAACCAATCGCGACCGATAGAAAAAGATATGGCGTTACGTTTAGTTTAATTTCTTGTCGCGAGATGTCGAAAGCGTATTGAATATATGTTGATGGAGTGAGAAGTATGAACAGTGTTTATTAATTATTTTGATATATTGATATGAGAATAACAAAAAAAGTTCGTTAATTTATTAGCCTCGATGGCCTAAAATAAAACGGATGATTCAAACAGAATTTAAAAATTCAAATTAATGTAGAAATGGTACTTAAAGTTACCATTTTCGAACTATTAGGGAAATTTCTGTTTTGGGTTCTACTTTCTGTGAAAAAAATCATTAATTAAAAGAGGCTCCTCTTTATGTTTTTCCTCAATTTAACGTTTTTTTTAGCTCGGGCAACCGCTAATAAAAAATAAAATAAACACTTCTAAAAATTTGAAATTATATTTGGAGCCAAATGAAACCCACGATTCATTGCTCATCAAAATCTGAGGAGGTCAGGCTAATGACTGCGTGATTTGACGTGGAATGCCCTATAAGTAAACGCCAACTACCTGGGGAATCATACCGTTGTCACTCTCTTCTCTCTAAGAAAGAAAGACAAAACTTTCGAAAAAAAAAAATTATATTAAAATGCTCTGCCCTTGGAATATCAGAGTTCTGGAGGTTTGCCTCTTCGATGTTTATCGTCTTGAGGATGATTCTGACCATCAGTCCAAAATGCAAATACGAACAAATTATTTAACGGACATTTTTTTTTCTACAGTTTTAAAGCGCTGTCGATTGAAAACGCAGCGCTATCATGGTGGCAACTATTTTTCTATGGTTCTTTATATCTTCATTAATCGAATAATTCGGGTCTGCCAAGTGAACATTTCATATACACATTTTTAAATCATAAAAATTTGTGTAAAAATTAATTACTTAAAAACTTAGAGGGCTGGACATCTGCCTCTTCGATGTTCCTTGTTTTGAAGATGTTTCCGACTATCAGTCCAAGAGGCAGATACGAACAAATGATTTAGCATACCGTTTTTTTATTTACATTTTTAAGGTGCTGTCATTTGATAACGCAGGCCTGTTATGGTAGCAGACGCGGTCCTTAATGTTTTTATTTTACGGTACAAGCATCGATATTAATCATGTCTGCCACACGAACAGATCGTATAGAAATTTTGGCACCCAGCTCCCTAACCGATAGTACCGATACAGCCTCTATTTGATAGATTTTCGTGACGCGTCGCGTCGCGTAGTAACGCGTTTGTCGTTCACCTAGAACAACGGGTAAAGCCCGCTCCTTATCCTTCCTCTGCGTTTTCTAGAAGTTAGCGTTGCGTGAGTGATAGGTACTTCTGGTGTTGCTAGCGTCTATAGGTTACGGTAACCTTTAGCCACCCTCTTAGCATAAAAAAATATTTTCCTTCATTTTATTAGGTGTGTAATGTTTTAAGACTTACTAAAACTTTATGTAGGAAAAGAAAGATTTTATTTATTTGATTTGGTAATATGCACTAAAATATGTATCTTTCTTGTGTGGATTGAGGGACCAAAGTTTACTCGTTATATTTTTATTATCATTAATTCTTTGTGGTTTATAATTCAGTAATTATCTTTACAAATTCTTTACTAAATGTCTGTAATCACAAAACTTTAATTTTTCAGATACTTTCCGATACTTTCCGAGATCTGGCTGATAGTCTGTGAGGACTGAGGGACCACACTTTATGGGCTGTAGTTGTTAATATATCTTTTTATAAATTCCCATATTTGTTCTACAATTGTTTCAAGTCTTCTACTAAATCATACTAATTTTATATTGCGAAATACCAGTGTGGTCCCTCAGTTCACACGCACGTAAAAGATGGCGTATTTAGTGTGGATTCCTAAATGGTATAATAATACTCGATAGATTATTATTTCCCAATTATTTCCAAATAACCCGAATCTATAATAATAATTCTTGTTAATTAGATAAAATGCTTCTAATGTACTCTGGACTGACCGATTCGAGTGAGACGGATAGCGACACTATTGTACCAAATGTGAGCGAGACAGATAGTGATGTTATTTTTTTATCTGGACACTTGCCTCAGAACCCGTTTTGGACTAGAGTTAAGAATATAAGCATATTCAACTTTATACAGGAGTACCAACAGGAGTCAGATAATAAAATAAAATAAAACAATAGTGTCTGCATGCTCTATTTTCATATTATATTATTTATTTAGACAACGGTACACTGTGACATTAACAAACTTAAATTAATGAATTGAGACAGTACTACATATATTTAATCAGATCAAAGGTCACTAAGGACTCAATGTGTTCACTTGGATTAACATCTAGGTACATCAATTATAAGTAACAGCTTTAATGACAGATTACACCAATTTCCACAAATTGTACTTAAGATAAACACTGGATGTATAGATAATGCTGTACCACTTATCTATAGAATAGTCGTTTTTTACCTCGTTAATTTTAAATTAATCCATTCAAAAACTTCTTTTGGTATCATAAATTCACACAAATATTTTTCTCATAATTATATGAAACTACAAAGTAATAAAAAATACAATTCAGTAGGGGAGACTGGGGACACTTGATCCCCATTTTAGTTTTTCATTAATATCTCTAAGGTTATTAAAGTTTTACAGAATATTTTTATATCATTGCCTAGAAAATTTATCCTTCTATCCTTTTGCATCATTCGATTATGAAATTTATTTGTGTTAACCTGATTTTTTGTCGTTTTTCCTGTAGTAAAAGGATCAAGTGTCCCACGTTCTGGGACACTTGATCATGGTATGGGGTAGATTTGATCATAAGGGAAAAAAGTGCATTATAGTGCATAAGATGCATGAATGAAGGTTTGTTTAGTAGGAAATTTGTAATTTATGAAACTTAATATTTATTAAGTTAACATATTTATTACCTCATAGGTACCTAAGTACTATAGTTTTCCTAATCCTTAATATTACATTTTTTTGCAGACGCTTTATAAAAAAAAAATCTTCTAATTTATTAATTATTACAGTTGTTTTGGTATGAAATCAACCTTAATCTTCTAAATTCTTAATATCATCATATTCTTGCTACTTTTGTTTCCTTGCATACCTTTTCAACGTCATTATAGGCACATTGAAGGACTTGGCTATGCTTTTTAAGCTATTATTAGGTACCTCTTAGGACAGCTTTGAAGCCAGTAGGGCTTTTATTTTGTCTATTGGTTGGAGTTTGTCAACCCTTCCTTTTGTATATTCTAGGCATTTTAAAATCTATAGTAAGTAACAAAGCAAAAACATATAATCTTGCAAGAATGTAGGGGATACTTGATCCCATAATCAAGTCTACCCGAGTTTGCCATGATCAAGTGTACCCTGGACCGTTATTTTACAAAAAATATTTTTCGAAATCAAAACAAAATATTAATTAAAGAATACATTTCTAGACACACTTTAATAAATCAGGTATAAGAAATTTTAATTGTAATTCGTAATTTATTTATATGAATATCTTAAAATAACAATCAAAATACTTAAAAAAAAGGAGTTGACATGCTGTAAACAAAATTGCACCACTGCTTTAAAGTTGTCGATATTAAGCTTTCATAATGATATCTAGTTGTTCATTGACGATGGCAGTTAAGATCAGTGTGGCATGTTACGAATTTAAAAGTAAATTTTACTTTTGTAGTTATGGCCTAGGGATCAAGTGTCCCAAGGGATCAAGTGTCCTCAGTCTCCCTTAACGAAATACTTAAGTTAAAATCACGTAACAAATTGGCTAGTAGTTAAATATACTTGATAGATATGGAGGAATACAATAAAAACGAAACCCAGTAGAAATAATAATAAAGGGCTCGTAACGAATAATCTATCGAGATGTATAAGTAGATACCAAGTGGCAACAGCCTAAATATTACTTATGCGCTATAATTATACGTGTTTACCTACATACAAACATAGTTACACCATAATCAGGAACACTGAGTAGCTAAAATAGGTGACCAAAACAAATCTTAACAACAATTAATTGATTGAGGACAGTGGAGAACGCGCGGTTCGCGTCGTCCATGCAATGTTGCTTTGATTAAATCTGGTGCAACGTTAGACCGTACGTCTTCTCTTTTTTAATAGTTTTATCGTTAACTAAAGCGAACTAACAGTTTCATTTAATTATTTCATTAAATCAAAATACATACACATACAAATATAATTAATTTTAATTACGTTTTGTCACCCCAAACTAATTTGATCGTAAAATTGTTAGTGACCTTTGCGAAGGTAAATTTTAAGAAATATTCAACAAAAGAAAAATATGCATTTAAAAATAGGCATTAGGTAAAATAAACATATACAAATTCATAGTAACACTATATTTAATCCATTCAAATATTTTAGGGTAACAAAACCAATTTTTTGGCGAGCTGTAATGATATGCAAGTTATCATTTTTGTGTGTTACAATAAAAAGCGAATTTAATTAGGTGCCAATACATTTAGATACCTAACTTTCTACTTAACAACTAAACAGTCGCTCGTTAAAAAATGGAATTATAATAATAAAATATATTTGGTTACACCTGACTGGTTACTTCAGTAACCGGCGTCATTTGAGCCCAACGCGGCGGCGATTGTGCTAAAAAAATAAGTATCCAAAAAGAGCGTAACTATTATATCGGTATATACTATATTGTCTCTAAAAAAATATAATTATATAAGTAATTATCACAAAAAGTTAAGAGTTGTCATGCAGTATAACACATTGTAATAAAGGTCGCCAGTAACGATTAAATATTAAAGAAAATCATAAATTAACATCTATTCATATAAATTACAAATCAACCAAAACCGCCTCTTTAGGGTGTATATATGTTGCTATAAGTTTTTATTTTCACTTATCTATCACGAAAATAATACAAAGGTACTTATTTATGTAAAGCGAAATGTATATTTTTCCAATACAATAAATTAATTATTTAATTATAACTACAAAATCCACATTGTGATACAAAAAATATGAACTGTCAATGATTCAGTTCTAAACGAATGGCACTTGCATGTCTGCATTGTTAACCCTATGGATTTTAGTCAGTTTTAAAAGAAATAAAGATACAATTTTGACACCAAACACTCCGCTAACGCTTGCCTATCAGGGTTACCAAATCGGCCAAATATATAATTTTATGTATATTTTTTTTTCTATATAATATTCATATGTATTTTTATATAATAATTTTGAATTTCATTTATTCTAACTTTTTATAGTTAAGCACGTTTGGAGCGGCAGATGGCAGCGGCACGCGAATCTCCAGGTGCCGTTTGAAGTATCTAGTGTACGAGGACAAAGAAGTATCTACGTGAGGAGTGCGCTGCCACCCATCGCACCCAGTCCCCTATCGCCGCATCCCCCCTAACACATTCTGTGGTCAAAAATTTGGAAGGCACTTTCTACTATTCAAAAATTTTAAATTTATTTTTTTAAACACATTAGCCTAGACTTACACAATAGAAAATATGCGTAGTAACATTTACCAAAAACTTACGCAATTCGTCCGAAACGTATAGGCCCAATATATAATTTTTTATTTTTTTTTATCTACATTATAATATTTAATTCCAAAAGGACAGCCAAATAGTTTCAACACTAGATCTGAATTGCAGATGTATTAATTTCCTTCAATTTTAATAATTTGGTCTTTTTTATACACTAGTTCCAAACTTTAACCGAACCGGATAATTCAAATACCAAACAATTTGAAGTATCAAGGCCACTTGGGAACTTATTATAAACATGGAGATCCATGTTTTGCGACGATTCTTCGCCAGGCGAGGCGCGATGGTGCTCGGAGTAACTACTCAACGGTGCACGTGTGACGTCACCATCGCGCCTCGTCTTCCCTACAACGCGACAATTGATTACGTATACGCCAACAATATTCGCCAACAATATCTAAACTATGGTATACCCCTGCGGCAAGAAGGTAACTCTTGGTAATTTTTCATCCAAACTATGAAACGAAACGATCCAGAGAAGTTGATAAAACAAATTTGTACATACACCTTAATAGTCGAAGCGACAACAGAGCCAGCGGCACTCAGGGTGCCATTCTGGGTCCTGATCGCTACGAGGAGTTACATTGTTAATCTAATTAAATTGAAATGTATATACTAACTATGCATCGATAGCAGACGTATAAGTAAACATCCAGTACTTGGCGATTTTAGTGCTTTTAAAACTAACGCTTTCGACGTCACATTACTGCCGGTTAACGAAAAGAAAATAAGGTTTAAATATCACAAATTTTCCATTAAAACACATAAAACCATCACATTTTGTCTGGCAATGCCAGCGATGAAACAAAAATTGGAATAATCTGAAAATATTTAAATATATGGTACCAGTTTATTATAATAAATTGAAATTAATGTTATTTCTAATAATATTATCGTATACATATTTTTATTATCAAATTCGAATTGCTCAAATATCTCTACGTACTTTGGTAAAATTTTGTTGGTTTCAAGGGATTCGCTCGACGGTTGATAACACTAATACTGTTTTTAAAGTATTTAAATTTACACGTAGACTTAAGAAAAAGCCACCGAAGGACTAGCAATCAAAAATAATAATGAAAAACCATTAATAATTAAACCATGGATGATTATTAAGTAAATCAATTTTATGAGAACTACAATTTTATTAAATCGACATACGTCAAAGGTATTTTCTTATTTTTTTCAAGTTTGAAAAAGCTAGTAATAGTAGTGGCAAAGGCTAGTAATAATCATAAATCCCAGCCATAAATATAGTTTTATTACATAACTTACTGTACCTACAATAGTTTGAAAGAATCGTAGCTGTTAAATCTAAATACTTACAGCAGAATACTTGTAGTCTTAATTAGAGAATGGTTTCAAGGTATTTTATACAAAAAATAGCCGAGCGAATCCAAATTTCAAATTTTTTTATGAAAAGTAAATAAAGAGCGTTAACTTAGGCAGAATGCGGCGCCGTCGCGAACACCTAATTTAGCCTAACATTTGGAACAATCACTACTGACTAACAATACATCTATATTACATTTGGCGATCACTAATTCTACATGTATGTGAATCACTGCAGTACCGCGAATCGAGCTGAGAAGCGACAACACACATCCACTATAACAGCTAATAGAGAAACTGACATCGATCGGACAAAACGTTATGTATATATTCATACTTTAAAAGATTACATCTATCATTAATATTTTTATCATTACTTAAATAATGTCTGCAGAATTATAATGAATAGGTATACCGAACAGTCTTTTAAATCGGGCCAAATATATATATCATATATATAAATTTTAAAATTTTGATCATCCCTACGTTCACAGATGGATATACATAGATGATGTATTAGTTAAGCTTACATGTATTTCGAAATTCTACTTATCCCTATAATAATAGATATTAATATAATAGTAAGGAGGGGCAGGCGATAGCGCTCTACCCACTCCATCAGTGTATCAACGAAAATACTTAACTCAATGGAACACAATACATAATATTACAATTAATAATATATCAATAATGTTACAAAGGTCAACTAATAACAAAGCATTGTATTGCACAGCGAGTCCACAAATAATTTATTAAATATGATTGTAAAATAATGCCGATTTAAATGTTGATAAAAATTTTGGGCCGAGTTGGCCCCGTCACGTGATCATCCCTAACCCTTCGATTCCCGCGTGGTAACAGCTCCAATTCACTATGGAATGTGCCTCCGACCACACATCAATGTTCATTAAAACACTCACAATTCTACAAATCCTTGTTTTACTTAATCAAGTTTACTTGCAATGCATAAACTCTTGCATTATCCACATTATCGCTTCTATAGTAATGATCATATAAACTTAAAGTGATCATTTTGATTACATGTCTTATCGATTATTATGATTGTTCAAATTTCACCGCAATGTCTATGTAGTGCTTTCTTTCAACAATTATATATCTTAATAAAAATGATTTCTTCAGTCCACAAACACAGAGTTCAAGTATTTTGATGCTGGTTATCAAAATATCTAACGTTATAAAGTACAGTCAGCAACATTTCACGTGACGTTCACTTTCGAAGTAAATGCATTGAATGTAACCTACCTTTAATGGTGCTGACTGTACTGCGGTGAAAATAAATTAAAATTGTCGACAAAATCGGTATTTTCTCTGAACGGAAACTAATTGTACACACAAATATACGTAAGATGCTCAGGTGTCCTTGTTGTTAGAAACAGCGAATAGTCGTCTAAAACAACAGAGTCCTGACATATATTGACATCGTATGTCGTTATTTTAATAATATGTGGAGCCGTTTCCGTTGGGCATGAAGTACTTGTAAGCGGGCATCGACGGCGGCGGCATTACGATCGGCGAATGTGGGGGCATCACGATCGGTGAATGCTGCGGCGTCCTGCCCGCGGCGTCCCTTCAGATGTCCGTCCGAGCATCAGCCGCGTGATCCATCTCGGGCGAAGCACCCTGACCAGGGGCCTTGCGAGCGATACCCTGTCCGTTCTTAGGCGGTCCCATCTCAGTGATATCGGAGGAAGTGTCACGATCGCCGTAGCGACTGTCAGTTGGTGAGACAAACGGGCGGAATGGGTCGGCATGTTTGGGAGGCTCCAGCGCATGACCAGGAGGCGGCGGGGAGCACAGTGGCGACTCCAATCCAGTGGAGAGAGGTGATGTGAGCTGTGGTGATGGCTGCATTGGTGGGCCGAGGTGCGATGGATGTTCCGGCCCGCGTTGTCCCGCTACCATATTGCACATCTGTCGGCGTAGGCCATGCGCAACGGCCGCAACTGCAGCGGCGGCTGCGGCATTCGGCGACATGCGGCCCTCGCGGCCGTTTCCACAGCCGATGTAAGCGTTTTGTACCGTAACACCATCCTGCAACACACATTTTCATACAGTGCTTGCCTGATAAAAACCTTGAAAGTATACTATTAACATCCGGCACAGCTGATAAAGTTTTTGTCATCACTCAATCACTTGAGATTGGGTTTGGCGAGGTTTTTTTAGACAAAATCATGCGGTTGCAAAATACAAGGATGTCGCAATAGCATAGTCGCATTTGCTGCGAAAAGAAATTCCAACTGAAATATGGATAAAAGAGGAAGAATGTGATAACACTCAGACATTACTTCTTTCAATCATGATCTTACGATACGCATTTTAAAAATAATATTAAGCTTGAGATAATTTATTGCAATTTGTGGATGAACGTAAGATAACGATATAAAGACAGCTACGAGTCAGACGATTGGGTTCGCTACGTATGTAATACTGACCGTTGCGATGGGAGGGTAGCCGGGTAGCTCCAGCTCTTTAAGACCCGTAGGCTGCGCGGTGCACGGCACATGCGTGTCTCTGAACACGACCGCGCGAATCACCCCGCGGATGTGCTCGTCGGGCCAGACGCCCAGTAAGATCCTTTGAGGACGTCCCCTTCCCTTTGGTCTTAGATCTGTAAAATCGCATAATAGTAAAACGTGAACATGTAAGGTATCATTGACCTATAAGTTACGGGTAGAAATTGATAGTAAGTAAATTAGTAGAAGTAATAATCAATTTAAATTACAAAATAACTAATAAAAAATGGTTAGATAATCCATTTCAGTTACATTCATATTTTATATCGTATATTGGTTAACTTATTACTATGTCGGCCACTTAGGCCACTCGTGAACAGGGACCGTGGATCTCTGTCGAAACTTCGAGACTATTAGACAGATTTTGATACATACGATGCCCGTAGATGTGTAAAAATCGTCTAAATTTTGTGACAAATATTCAGTAAGGTAGGTCTTAGTATTTATCCAAATATTTACGTTAAGTGCGTTACTAGTGATGACACACGGGCCCTTAAATGTAAGTCTCATTACTAAGCGCTCTTGGCTTAGGGTCTAAATAAAATCCGTAATACGGAGATACATACGCACGCGGGAATAACTGACATAACCTGAAATGGCAATAAGCAGGCCCGACGAACCATTGGAAAAGAAAAGATCTCGAGTGGCGATCAGACCTCGATGATGCAGCATACATCGGTCACTCACCAGGTAGGCTTATCATGAACTATTTTTAAGCTTCAGAAAGTCCCGGATCCGATTTAGTATAACGTTATAAGCACACCTATCCACGTATCATGCTCGAGGGACTGATTCGTGAATGTTTTTATATTTTGATTCAATTTGACAATTTTAAAACAATATTTAAATCTCAAGTCTCTTTTAGTACCGTTAGTTTATTAGTTAAATTTCTTTCGAAAACCAGAAAGCGCCAGACTATACCCATTTTATAAGGAACTGTGATATTTAGCGGAGTTTATCGCTGAAGCAAAATAACTGGCAGTACTGATTATAAATTATTAATAATGGCGACGAATGTCTCTAAGTTTTATCAAAAGTGAGCGGCATTTCATTTAGACTCCATCTTAACACGCCAAGTCATTTGTTTCTTAGAAAATAAGAATGGTTTGGTTCCTCTTGGATCTTGGTGTATAGGATTTGATTAAAATAATCAGCGCCTAGGGGATGACTCAATCCACTAGTAGGTATTTATTATTAGCTTCACCTGCCCTTCTTCCTTTGTGTTTTATAGATTACTAGCTGACCCGGCGAACTTCGTACCGCCATATATTTTTTCATGAATAAATATTGCAATTATAAATTGAGATATAAAGTATCCTATCTCGTAAGTTGGAACAAAACACACGTTTAAAAAAGGAAAAGTTCGCTGCAGTAGTTTCGGAGTTCATCCCGGATAAACATCGTGACACTGGAATTATATATAATAGATATGTTATGTATAAAAAAATATATACAAATGATTTTCAAAGAAACCCCTAGATTCCCCGGAACCCACTTTTTATTTATTTTAATCGCTGGGATAGAGTACGCTTACATATTTGGCCATTAGAATTGGTATGGTTGTTTACAAAATGTATTGACATAGTCGCTTGAGTGTCGCATTTAATAACCGAGACTTCGAGAAGACATTATTAGTTCGTCATGTGATGTTAGTTCATCATGTGACGATATTTCTTTGTGAGCCTTAAAGTACCTAGTAAAAATTAACAACAAAGGGAAGTATCTGGCATCTATATTATTATAAAGCTGTAAGAGAGATGTCTGTACATTTAAGATATTTAAGAAAAATGAATGTAGGCTATTTAGGCATCTTTGAACATAAGCATTTTTTTAAATTTTTGTACATTTGTTTGTTCGGGCATCAGGCAAAAACTACCGAACGGATTTTGATGAAAAGCCTCAAAATGAGTATGCACGGACAATTTATTTTCTTGTATATATAATAATTGTATATATTTAGGTTTACTTGCATATCATTCTTGGTATTCTATAGAATACAGATAATGTAAATCTTTTACATTGGAATGTAACATTTTAACACAAAATCCGAAAATGTGAAATCAAAAGTAATAGTCAGGGGCAGGATTTGAACCTGCATCTCTTTGAAAACTGTTTTAGATGCTTTGCATACAAACGGTTTTCCAGGAGATGCAGGCTCAAATCGTGCTCGTGACTGTTACTTTCGATTTCACATTTTCGGATTTTGTGCTTTTATATGGCTAACCATATTTTTAATGATAAACTAGCTGATACGAGGGTGCTTCTTATTTTGTTACGTGTTTTTGTTAATTGTTTTGTTATTATTTTATTGACTCTTTCGTGATTTAAAACACGAGTGAACCTGGACTTTTCAAGAAACATTGGTTTTATAAACATTTTATTTCATGCTTAAAGTGAATAGAGTATGGTTTTATTTTCAACAAGTAAATTTTCTATTGTTTTTTAAAGGACAACTAACTTTTGATTCAGATTTAGTATAAAAGATTTTTTAAATATAACACTTGGCTGAAAGAATAATGCGATTAAACAAACCATGAATGAACAGACACAAACCAAACCTATACTTTCAGCCATCCATCCATCAGCGTTTCAAAGTCCACTGCTGGACATAGGCCTCCCCAAGAGAACGCCACAACAAGCGGTCCCGTCATGGGGGATAATGCCGTAATCGCCACGCTTGGCAGGCGGGTTGGCGATCGCATTGGATGTTGTTAATACTCGAGGGAGTGCTGCTGCTCACTCCCCCGGTATCCCCCTCAGTCGGCTATTACGACACCCGTGGGTAGAGAGGGGTGGGACAATTCTAAAGCCGGCCCCACACGGCCAACCCTATACTACATTGACCAAAATAAAATTATGATCATTTATATGTAGATCACACAAATATTTGTACTATCTGCGGATCGAACGAACAACACCTGACGCAGGTTGATGTGTCTATGCCACTACGCTTTGTTTTAGGTGGATACAGTGGATACTTCTCACCCATCCATCCCCCTATACTACTCTATCTATACAGTAAAATAAAATTGAAGTGTCTTTTTGTAAATGCATATGAAAGTATATTAGCTATAAGATAACGGTAGCCTATGATGAGCCTCTGATGCTAAACGGGGATTAACTCGAGCATCGTGGGGACCTAATTGATTTTGTAGGTTAGTTGACAGGAAGAATAGAAGTTATATAATATTTCCCCTTTTAGTAGTGGAGAAAACTTCAACAGATTTTCAAATATGTAAAAATAAAATACTTTGTAAAATCCGAAAGTGCACGCCTCATAATCTTCATTTTTCACAATAAAATAGATTATTTGATAAGTAACTAATAATGTATTGTTCTTACTAAGTAGTTTTCAATAAATCACATACTTACTTATCATCACGCCATTTCCCTTGAAGGGTAGGCAGAGAGAACAGACTGCCAAGAGGTTCTATTCTTGCATACATCTCTCGCTTCCTCAACATTCATAACTCTCTTCATGCACGCTCGCCGGTTTCGGAGACTCCTGACTCCACCTTCCTTCAATAGGTACATGACTGATTTGATCTAGGTAGGTGAGTCTCGGTCTCCCCCTGTACCTACATCCTTCCACTTTCGCATTTTATATCTTCTTAACCAGTCGCTCGTCCGACATTCTTTCCACATAACCGAACCATCGGAGCATTCCCTTTCGCATCTTTACACCAATACTCTCTTTCATACCTACTCGCTCTCTTACGTCGTCGTTACGAATGCGGTCAGTCAGCCTCACTCCACAGATTCTCCGCAGAGATCGCATTTCGACCGCATTGATTTTACTCTCATGCTCCTTTTTGCATACCCAACTCTCACTTCCATACAATAACGTTGGGACAAGCACTGCATTGTGTATTGCAACACGTGCCCTCTGGCTGAGGTGATGACTGCCGAGAAGTTGTCCCAATGCTCCGTTCACTCTATTTCCCGCATTCACTCTTCTCTCTACATCAGTGGTGTACCTTCCATCCCGACTGAATCCACATCCAAGATATACAAATTCATCCACTTGTTCTAGCACACCATTTCCTATTGCTACTCTAACATCTGTTCTGGCTTCTTCTCACATAGATAGCGCTAATTTCAAAAAGTACTAATGTGGTTCTCATGTCTTATACGCCATCTAGCGTTAATTTTAAGAAGTACTTCTATATTGGTCTATAGAAGTAGTTCTCACGAAATAAGGTATAGCGCTGGTTTTAGTGTACCACTGTACCATCGAGTCGAGCGTAAATATTCACTATTTTTTTGTTTATTTAATAACAATTAAACCACATCGAATCAGACCGTGAAAAGTGATAGGGCTCTATTCGTCATTATACTGAATTGTAAAAGAAAGAAAAAACATTCGATTAGTAAAGTATTTCGGTCGTTATCGTGTTAACATACATTACCTACCTACAACACACGGACGTCCAAGACAACATTTTTTTAAACAGTTTTTTAACTAGTTTAAATAACAAAAATGGCATCTAAAATATCATGAGTGTTAAAAATAGTGTTTTTCTTGATATATGTGTGTATATATTATTTTAATAGTGCAATATATGATAAATAGAGACATTTTAGGTTTGAAAAATCTGTTGTTCTCTGTGAAGCGAGAGTAGTATCCAAGGTGGGTACTTAACGAACGACGCTTGAACGCTTCGCTTATGAGGCGTGCAAAACAATTACATGGTTATACTTAAGCGTGTTAGATATTGATATATTAGATACACCAACGTGCTTCTGATAGAATCGAAGATGGTTGCCATCCGGAAGGATAGAAAATAGAAACTAAAAAAAAATATTCCAGCGCGTCTGATATTGATGTTAAGTGAACTCTTAAAACGCTCCCATTTAAAAGACTGACGACTCGGAAGTGACACAAGCGAATTTTAGAAAATGCAAAGAAAAAAACCACATTGAAATACTCGAGCGTGGTCCGATTATTGTTTTGATTGGTATTAATAATCTGACAGCTAGAAAAAAAACTTAGGTATATTTTTTAAAACCATCTTAAATTATTTTTTATTGTATCTGTAGTAAATTTAATAAGTTTTTGATATATTTCTAGTTCCCAAAAAACACACTTTTTTATAGTTTTATCACTCATCTTTGCAATATAATATTGTATGTACCTACATTAAACTGACAAAATGTTATTCATTAAACTAACTTTGAAGCACAAACATGCCAGAGCGTCTTCGTCCATATAATATCACTAACACGTTTTCTTGATTTTATTATTTTTATGATGATTTACTATAATTTTATAATAATTAGCAAAATAAATGATTGACTGATTGATTGATGTTGTTTTGTGATCAGCTGAGATGATGTCATAGCAACGGAAAGCAGTGTGGGGATGGAGAGAGAGGCGCGGAGTGTCCCCACTCCATACATACTTTACTCCAGCTTCACGCCCTCATTTTCACAAACGATTTTTATTACTTCGGCTTGTGGAATCGGCAGATTAGATTTTTTGTTATTATTGTATTATTTCCTTTAAAATAAAAAAAAACAACTACACTCAAGGACGTCAAGACAACATTTTTTGCAGCATTGGAACCCTTCCACTCCCAGATTTCTAAATGCAATCTTTTTAGCTCGTAACTAACCCACCTTACTTTAATCTGACACGAATTAGTATTTCTGACCATGATTTTTTTTTTAATAATCTGATGGGCTACCCTAGACGCACGACCCTATATAAAGGGCTTATATATTGTAGAGGTACTCAGCAATCCCAAAATCCCTTATTCGGTTCCCCTGCTATAATAAAAATGTTTAAGTGAACTCTGAGTGCGAAAATGGGAAATTGAAAATAATTTTGCTGGTGGCTATTATTTTCGATTTCACATTTTCGCACTTTGTACTCATTTATACGGCTACGCATGTCTTATACTTAAAGGAAGGTATATTAAAATATCTATATAATTTTTAAAGTTATAGTCTGTCTGTTTGTTAAACGGCTGGACCGATTTGAATGGGTCTCTCACTGGCAGATAGCTGATGTTGTAAGGATTAACATAGGTAACTTTTATATTGGATATATAATTTAAGTGCTGCACAAAAACATAACTAACATTTTTATTCCGATAGATAGGAGGTCCTGCGAGATATGCCTAAACGACTCTATGGACCAAATTTTGAATTCTACGCCGACCAAGTTACGCGCAGACACTAGTACACAGTAAATTTACTTCTGTGTAAGTAGACTATTGGTATATAATAAATGCGTTAAATATGCAGCCCTCAATATGCACTCGGTAATGCTTAAATGACAATCAGCGTCATTAAAGAGTTCAATGCCGGGGCAATGTAATGCAGAGTGTATCATTGATATAATTTATTTTCACTGCATCGTAAAGTACAAAATAAGGATTTGTTACTACAGTAAGTACAAAATAAGTTTTGTACTATTGTACCTACTACTACTATCATACAAAACCCTTGTTATCTTCTTTGCTGGTTGTGTATAATTAGACAAATGAAGTGTAATAATTAGTTGGTACCTGGGTACATAGGTTATTATTGAATGCATTTTCCCTGGATTCATTAATATACGTATCTTGTTTTTAGTTAACCTAGTAACAAATTCTCTAAAACCAAATTTGTCGATGTTATTACTATTTATTTTCAAAGAATTTAAAATCTTAACCATATTTAAGAACATAAAGTGCGAAAATGTGAAATCGAAAAGGACTTCAACCGGCCTTCTTTCCTAATATGTTTCCTATATGCTTAAAAATCAAGATTTGCAGACCTGTTTTGATTACAATCCCGAGAAGGAGACATTATCGATGGGGTATCACGACAAATACAAAGTCACTCACTCGGTGGGCTATGTAGCGAGCTACACAGGAAGTTTCTCTGAAGATATATTCTAATAGGACTTGTTACCGACAGTAGAGTTAGCAAACTAAAGATAAAAATATGTTGATCGATATGTGTCACATCTCTTAGAATTTGTCACTTCATGTTGTGGCCGTCTATTTCATGAAATAGTTAGGTTTTGATAGGTTCGATTTCATGAAATGGTCGCCACATCATTAATAGACCAATTACAGATTTAGCTATGACAGATAATTTATTCCAAATTCTAAGCCAATTCTAAAAAGATTTATTTTATTCGTTTCAGCGTTCCCCGTGTCTCGTTTTAGTTACAACTATACGAGTCTCCTCCGTTGTAAAATGTCAGCTTATAGTTACGTATATTTACATATTCATATACTTAACACATTCACCATAATTTATACGAAAAATAATTATAACGCCCAGCTAACGCAGTGCATAGAATATCGCAATGCTATTGCAAGTTCGGTTTGTAGTTCGCACACATGTTTTATCCATAATAATATATGTACTTAAAGATATATATATATAACTAATTATATTACTGCGTCGTAGGATACTTATAGTTTAATATAACATTTACTAATTTTATATATTTTATTAAAAGTATAATAGACGTTTACCTTTAGTAAAATGGAAACATATCTTGATTACTTATTAGTAATTGAAATGATAGCAGGAGTTCGAATTTAATTATTGTTTTCTTATTCCAATCACACGTTGTAATAACTTTGATACTAACGTATCTATGTAGTAAAGTATTTAATTCGAAAAATTATGAAACTTTAACATATACCTACCTAATATTCTTTTTCGAGTTGCGATTATTTAGTGAATCTGGTTGAGACCTAACAAGTTTCACTAAATAAATTCAACTCAAATTAAGAATATTGCATAAAATTGCCGAGGACTAAACTGGTAAAGTATCCTTCGATGCAAACCCTGATAAACTAAGTTGTGTGCTATCCTATGATAGAGTACTTACGTCTATGGTAATCAGTCAACTGAAAATAGATTGGCTAGAGCGACTTCCTGTTAATAATTTCTCACTACTAACTTTAAGAAAGTAACTTCAAAATTACAAAAAATGTTTATATATGCCATAAATTTCTGTAAGGTGTATTTTTTTTAAAGATTGGTTAAAGCTTTTATGACTAATACTTTATACATCAGCACGAGAGCGATGAATGCGGATGTGAGGGAAAAGCCGAGGGAAATAGACCCATTTTTTAGTTAAGGCGGGAAAAAATGTACCTAACCGCACACCCCGTCGTTCAGGGCAACGAACAGGGTAGTGTGGGGCCCTCACCCACTAAACAAACCCGCCGTGTGCCCTCTCTACGCCTTTATTGGTGGGCTACTGGAACTATGTCTTTTTTTTCATTTTTTTTATTGCATGTAGTGGCAGACGAGCCACGGTCCATCTGATGGTAAATGGTAACCGTCGCCCACGGACTCGACTATACCGAGAGTATTGTCAAGCCGCTGCTCACCAATTCATTTCACAGATGAAATGAAATATACACGGCTATCTCCTGTTACAGCCAAAACGCAACAATGTGCTTCATGGCCGGTCACACGGGAGATGGTGGTACCAACCCGCTCGGGCTGGATACCAAGTGAGTACTCCCACTTGGTACCCAGCCCTACCACCAGTTGAGATGGTACATTCCTTCGGTGGTAGGGAAATATACCCTAAACTATCATGAGATCTGCTACCAGTAAATCGAAGGCCTTAGAAATATAGTATCGATAATATTAGACATCAGATTATATGCACTAATAAAGAATCGAAATATATACCTATATGCAAATAATTAACAATAATATGCCAATATATCCATAGTCAAAAGGCATATTCCAACGATACAAACATTGGAAGTATAGCAACATATCTTTCTTTTCTTGTTTAAAAGGGTTATAAATATATCTACAACTTTGCCAGTTTAAATTGTCCGTGTGGCGGACTTCATCTTCGGAATTTATTTACAGACTACCTTCAGCAAAATAATCTCAAAGTTACGTTTAGTTCTGGTGATAATTTATCACTAAGTTTATATATATATCTTTATATTATGTCTTTATTGTGCCAAAAAAGTACAAACATTCAAATATAACACTCGACCCCCACACTAGGATGTCCTGCGTCGTTTTACCTTTACTAATTTAAAATTTGGCGCCATTTTAAAATATGATCTGCGCCGATGTAAGCTTTGGTTACTGTTAAAACAGTAACAGCAAAATAGCGTTTTACTTATTGTAAACTTTACCTAATATGAAATGAAGGAGAGTCCTGTTTTTTTAATTGAAAGTTATGACCTGTTTTTTTACTGTTTCCAGGTTTGACTTATTTGTTTCCATGATTTCTTTCGCCACATGGCATTCCGAATTATGCACGATTGGGCAAAAGAATTTAAATATGCAAGAACGTGGAAATTAAGGCATTATTTGCATTTGAATATAATCCAATGTCTACCCATCATGTAAGAGATGATGGAGCCAAACAAAAGTAACTTGGGAACAAATGTACGGTCGTAATTACCTTTAGAGTTATACAGGTCACTGAAGGTTTTTAATCCGTCACCAACATGCGACTGGGGCCTAATTTTATATGCCTTCTGAAGCAATATGACTTAGATAGGATGGTACCTTCAAATACAACCAGATTCTGAACAAGAATTGAATACATATAGACCTGTTTTTTAATAAAAAAAAGGAAGTCCAGTATTAGGAGGATCAAATTCTAAAACCAAGTGGTTTTCATTTAGCTATCATGTTTTTTTTTACACTTCACAAGAAATTGTACGACATATAAATCAACTATGTTCGTTATTCAGGTTTATATAAGCTTGCTAGTTTATTAATTTAGTGTGAAAGTCGTTGCCGCCAATATATTCAGTTTTGTATTAGTGCAACGGAAAGCGTACCTGCACCGCCGTCAGCGCTGGGTCCGAGCATGTTGTGAACCCTGTTCGCATACAGCACAAACGTCGGGTACGGTATGTCATATTTTCTGGCCGCTTGAGATAGTGACAAGCCTTCTTTGAGCACTGAGAAGATTGCCTCCGCCATGGTTTCTGGCCTCCAGGACTTGAGCGGACCGCGCTCCCTAAAGCGCAAGTTGTGCACCAATGTTTGCGTGTTCCAGCACTTCTGCCACATCGACTGGAGCTGGTATTGGTAGCTATCTGTCGACAGAATAAAAAATGTAATTAGTAAAAATAAAAAAATGTTATTGTATTTTCAACAAAATGTTATTGTATAATTGAATAAAAAATGTTATTGTATTTTCAACAAAGTTCTGCAAGAAAAACAGCTAACGAACGTAGAAATATTGACTATATATTACTTTATTAATGTGAGCTTTTATTGATAATATTTTATGAATACAAATTATAATGCAATATTGATAATATGTGATTTAGCGGAATTCAGCATACAAACTTTAAACTTCAAATATTGTTGTGATACAATATTTTAATGACTTCCTGTCAGTTTAGCTGCGTCAACTAGAATCGGCCATTTGTATAAGACAAGTAAGGAGAGTTGAAGTGGCTGATATAATTACAGATGAGCGCTGGTATACACTAAGTAAAACTGAGTGATTCAGAGCTACCATCAGCATAAAAATTTAAAATTACTAATTAACTAATTATAGAAGTATTTTATTTCTTCAATAAATTAAGCTATCGTTTATGCACGAGCTCAGTTTCCATTCTCAATCGTCAATAATTTGTGGAGTCGATTAACTGACGTCATAAGCTGTTTTAACATATGAGGTAATTGACCACTACAAGGTCTTGGATCCAGCAAAGGCTGAGACATACTCGCATTTATCGTTATTTCTCTTAGCACAGTAAATAAAAATAGATTTCTAATACGATACGATATATTCCGCATCATCGACCTCATTTTTATCTTTCGTTATTTCATTCTTTATCGACGGTGCAGTGACAGTAGGTGCTAAATCTAAGGACGGCAAAATTGGTGGTATCGTAGTCGATTTCCAGTCTAAGACCCAGCTCTCGCACGGCACACACCTTTAACTTTTCGAGCCAATGGTATCGAGTTCTATCCCCAGTACAAGGTCACGGCACACATCTGTGTTTGTTTAAATGAGCACAGCTTGGTGAAGGAAAATATAGCAAGAAAACCTGCATGTTTAAGCTTTTCACGGCGTATAGAATTAAGTAGTGTCGTATGATTCCGGCTTTGCTGTAAATTTTGATTAGGACTTCAAGCCCATAACAAGGTGTAACAAGGTAACAAACTGCTGTTTGATGCGATCCAATGCTAAAATGGACGGTGAATAAGCATTTAATCATGTTATGACTGCATTTATTTCTCCTGGTGCCGTAAGTGTCGGTATAATTATGAAGTATAAATAAACAGAAAAAATAATAAATATCACTGCTGAGAGAAGGAAATATTGCAGTAAGATGTGACATGATCCCACACTGTATATAAGATACATTTAATGAGCTGAAAAGAATTACATAGTATTTAATCAAAATACAAATTACTTGTCCATAAGAATTAGTTCCTAGCCATTCCACGAAAAATACGTCGTATCAAAAAAAAAATATCACAATTTCAAAGTAAAATAACATAAATGAGAAAAATAATAAAAATCCTCTACATACTGACCTCGTGATGAAACCTGTTACTAAAGAAAAATAATTAGCAGATTAAAAAATAAAAGGCAGATATTGATTCCAAATAAGAATTTATCTAAAAAACATTTCCTACAGAAGCAATGATATATTTATGTATGATTCAACATTAATGTAACAATCAGTTTATTATTTTTATACACATAACTAATATTTAAAGTGTGTCATATTAAATTATATTACATATACTGTGAATGTGACAACCACATCACCAGCAATGGGAAGGGCTACCTTAAACAATCCCTTAAATCAATAAATCAAACGCGTAATTGAGCCAAATATTTCACGCAAGATTTTGAAACATCTCAAACGTAATCTTGATTTGAATCTGATTAACTATAACATTAACGTTGGCATTCAACAAATGTAAATCGATTTATAAATTATCACTAAGTATGATTCAATTACCATTCGATAACATTCCAATTGCAATGTAATATACCAGTACAGGGTAATACGTGAATATAATCGTAGATATGATTCTCAATCAATTATCTGAAACGACGTTAATAATAATTCAAATGCCGTTTCACGTCGTCCACTTTACAAAAAATTCCTTTAATTATACATAATTGATTTATATTAAATTAATTATAAATGAATACAGGGTAGGTAACCAATCAATCATTTAAATTAAAAAAATATTCAAAATAATATTATTGATTAAATTTGAAAATGGCTGAAATACAGATAAAATGAGACATTACTATGACGAAAATGAAAACTAAGGTAACTCAAGTCTGACCATGGGAATGGTAATGGAGAACCACAAATAGAGATTTGACGTGATTGTTTTATAATTTGATAGATATGTATATATTTTTAATAAAATCCAGAACTTACTATATTATACATAACCAAAATAAAGTAAACTTTCTATTTATTTATTTTATTTAGTCGATCACTCCATTGGAGCGTGAACCAGACCTACCAATTAACAGCTTTTATACTAGACTAGCCTTTGGCCGCGGCTCCGCCGCAGCTAAAAGCTATTTTTTAAGTTATATCTCAGGATCCCGATATAGTAGCGGGATAAAATGTATACCAGTTTTTAAGTCTAATCGAGAGGTATCAAATAAAAATGTTGCATTAAAATTTGTTCAGTAGCTTTTGCGTGATGCGCGAACGAACATAAAAACAGACGCGACGAAAAGTCGTTTCGTGTTTAGACACGCCTATATAGCCTAATACAGTGTTTTTTTTCTCAAAAATATCTTAAATGTACAGCCATAGCTCTGTTACAGCTTTATAATAGTAGGTACCTATAGATTATGAGCTAACAGCATAGAGAGGTAAAAAACAGTGTTAGAATAAATACCTTCTTAAAATCTACTATTTCGATAATGTATATTATAATAAATTTATTATTACTGGGGTACATGGTCTAACTTGAGTTTGGATAATGAAATATTATACAATAAAACAAAATCTAACATGTATAACATATCTATATATATATATTGATTACTTTTGAGATCTTGTTATATATTATACCTATTAAACTATGTATTCATAAGATTGTAAAACCAAAACATTGCAATTTTAAGTTGCAAAACTTAATAAGCAATGTTTCAGATTGTAAAACTAAACTGCTAATGTTAAATCCTAAAAAAGGTGATTAGCTTCCCATTGTGCTGGAATTAAAATTAAAATGAATTTAATTACGAATTAAGTAATTGGTTAGCCATAAGGCAACCTGCAGTAGGTACCTACTGCTAGCTGTACATATATTTTTTTTTAGATACCATTATTATAAATTAGGCTAAATACGGCACTAATGAGAACAAAATAAGACGTACAAATAATTTACCCATGTTTTATTATGACTATTATTAATAATAAAATATTATACTCGTACCACTAAATTAATAATAACTATAATAGATTAAAAAAACACATCGCATGTTACAAAGATACGCAGTGTTTGCATTATATACTAAACGAACAGTAAATAGTTTTTACTTGGAAACGGCAGTTTTTATCGAATAATTACAAAGGCGTGGAGGAAAACAATAAACTCAACATTTTAATGACCTCCCCCACTACAATAAATCGAGATATTACTTCTTAATAATTTAAGTAACATTTACTACATTCTAGAAACGACTTCACTGTATTATCATTATTTTATAATCTGTAGCTATTATTATTTATAGGTACCCATATCTTTAGTTAATACAGCATGCATTCTCGATAAGGTAGCATGGCATTTCAAGTCATAATCTACTTCAGATCTAACTACTCATATAATTATTACCTGTGTTAATATAGTTTAAAAATATGCCTGTTCCATATAGGGTATAACCTTTATATATAAAAACCACTTCGTGTCCTGATGGTTGTCCTCAATAAGCTTCCAAAGGAATAATAATAAATGTTGCACACTGTGTGCAGTTTGGACCAACTTAAAAGATAGGAGTTTTTAATTTCGATTCGATTCGACTTCCTTTTTAAATTTCAAAATGAATGAACGAATTATGCCTATATTCCCCGAAGGGTTAGGCAGAGGTGTATTACACACCCACGATTCGCCAGCTATGTTTAAGTCCCACGTAATAGGGGGCGAGCCTATTGCCGTCTACCGGGCACACTTTCAAACTCCGGGCTGCTACTGAGAATTTTTCTTTTTACAAAAAAAAGCTCAATAACATTGCCCGACCCGGGCATCGAACCGAGACCTCATGATCAGCAGCCGCTCACACTACCGCTGCACCACCGAGGCAGTTATATAATTCATGCTGATACTAACATACGCCTATTACAAGAATATGTCGGTCACGACATACATGTTAAGTAGCGCAATATAAATAAAGGTAATGTGTTAATCAACCATGTTACAATGATTCAGAATAAGAGAATCCGAGACAAATTATCCGTCAATATCACGAGGAATTGTCCTCTATCTCTAATCAAGGGATTTTTGATATACCAAATTTTAAACAAAAGGTAGAATGAACGTATAGTCTGTTTGACAGATTGTTTTCTAAAGCTTTGTTTACGTTCCCTAATTAAAACCTGAAATTGGAACCTCCTCATGCAGTTTTGGATTTCACTTAATGCTTTTTGCCAATTATTTAAAGTACTTAGTAAAACTTGATAATGCAATCGTAAGCTGCTAATAGTTTAAAAAGTGACTATATATCTAGTAACAATTTTATTATGAACAAGATAAACTAAGAAAGGTGGGGAAAATGTAGAAATATCATGGCAGTTCGGAGAGTATGTGTGTATTTAAGTATGTATTTATAAAATATATTATTATAAATAAAACTCTTTATTTACTATTAATCTAATTAATATTTTAAAAATGTATAATGTCATGGCCACATTTTAGAATTGATCACTACATGTTGTGGCGACCATTTCATATAAAGGTAAGGTTTTTTTAAGTTAGGTATTATGATATTTTGATCTGTATTTGTAGCACTTGACATGTGTCAGCTACTTAAAATAACAAATTATTTGTGAAAGTGGAAAAGGGGGAACTTTACTGCAAACAGAATTCGAACCTGCGTCCCATCCAATCCGTGGACATTCTCGTAAAGGCAAATGTGATGTGGATATTTGGAATCGTCGTTGGGCGACTGCAATAGGTTAGCGGTCTAGAGCACTTCCCTGGATTCGATGGGACGCAGGTTCGAATCCTGCTTGCAGTAAAGTTCCTTTTTTCCACTTTCACAAATAATTTTTTATTTAGGTATTATGAAATGGTCAACTACATCATAACTATGTGCATAATACGTGACCAATTCTATGATCTGGCTACGAAATATTGAAAATGACGATTTCGTAATAAATTATTTTTTAAAAAAGCGGGCTGTATACAAAAACGTAAGTACGTAATACGATTTGTAATAACCCTGGACACCTGTTCTTAATAAAATTTTTCCACAAATTATCAGTTGTTATTAACCAAACCTAATTATAAATCGACAATTCTATTAACAGGCAATCAAAGGTCGGTTAAAATATCGCCCTTAAATTATTTATTTTGTGATGATGATATTATCTTAGTGCGAAAGCCAAATATATTAATGCAATAAGGAATGTTCAATTAACATAAAAAATGATGTAACTTAAGTGCATATTTAAAAGAACTAACTTGACAAGATCGAGTGCGCATCGACTAACTGGAACGTGTCCAATAAAATTCCCAATAAATAGATTATTTAATAGGTTATTTGAAGGATCATCTATTAATATTCTTTAATATATGCATTATAAGGTACGGCTTATAAGATCAAATAATATTAAAGATATAAAAAATATTGACTTTTATCATGCCAATGTCTTAACAGGTTTAACGATAACTGCAAAGAGTGCATTCTCGACAATTATTTTAAACAACAAACAAATATTTCGTAACTCTTTAAAAATAACAAAATATTTTTTCTTAGTTTACCTATTAGAACACAGACAATACGTTAAGGCACAAAAATAACTTATCACGATTCTTCCTCACGACTAAATTCAGTCTTGAACTTTCTATTTTTGGGTGACCCATCATAATATAGTGAAACAATAGAATGCTTCTTACAAAACGCCCACCACCATCTGAATCCCGTTAGACCTATGAAAGTGAAATTTGGATCTCTACTTCTTCTTAATTTTTCTACAAATTCTAAAATTTCTTTTAAAGACTTCTTAGTTCGTCTGTTATAAGGAGAGACGTTAATTTCACAACAGAAGTCTAACACAACTCTTTCTTCGCTCGATAACAACCCAGCCTCATCTAAAACAGCCATTCTTTTAGACTTCCCTAATATATTATCGTATAAAGTGCCCTTAGGTATACTGTAGTGCGTCGCCGCTTGTGTGAACCTCATTCGCTGAGTAACAACGGCTTGGATGGCTTCTTGAAGCTGGCTTTGCGTCCACGTTGGTGACTTGAGCTTGCGAGCGCTAGGACCATGGTAATCTAACAGATCGGAATAAAAGCAACATAAAATAAACATTTCAATAGGTGCAGTATTTGTGAATGTATTAAAATTATTCATAAATAATAAAAGTGTGTGTGTACTTATGTACACGCGTTAGAAGTTATACTTCTTATTATTCTTTATTTAAATGTCACAAAACAACTTAAATGTTGACTATAGCTAACTTCAGGGAGTCGGTTTTTCGAGACAGTGCGCGCGCGCATCGTTAAAATTTACTCTCATAATTTTTCAAAAGAAGTATAACTTAAAACCCTTTTTGAAGTTAACAATACTGATTATTACGATCAGATGCGAAAACCCGTGAATGGAGAAATAGAAAATATATATCCGTATACTCGTACGTATGTAATGACTTAAGTTAATACAATGGTACTTTTTATAACACGCATTAAACTATAAGTTTCACTAGCACATATCTATTGTACATTAATAACTGTTTCTATTTTATTTTCTCACGTTGACGTAGAAAATTTCAAATCAAACTAGTTATTATTATATATTATATTATGTTGATGAGAAATATTTGCAATATATAGACTGGCTCTGATTGTTGTGTTATTTATATTCGTCACAAGCCGTTTTAGTATGAGTACATAGGAAGTATAAATTATGTAAAATGTTTACAAAATGTTCAATTTATAAATGAGACTGTTTGAGGTTAGAAAAAGTGTCAGTCTGAATCATACGTATACTTTTTTAAATTAGAAGCAGTAATCAACCTAAATTCAAAGATTATTCTCAGACTAAATAAAAATAAAGACACCGCATTGTCAACTAAAAAGTGAAGCCACTTTATGAAAGATGTGTGCGTGAAAATATTGTCACCGGAAAGAAATAATTTCTATACTTTAAGTAAATTTTTAAAAGTTTTATGTTTAAACATAAAGGAAGTAAAAGTATATAGTAAGTTTACAGGAAATCATATAGGGAATATTAGAATCTATAAGTGTACAAATTATTTGTGAATAAAGATAAAGAGATTTTTAGTAGGGGCGGGAATCGAACCAGAAATAGATCTAAAATGTTTGAAAAAATCGCGCCATCAAATAGTATGAATTTAAATTGCAAAATTAAACTTACTATATTGGATGCATGTAATGCTTGCCGGTAGATGGCGTTAGTCGTAAGACAAATGTGATTAAGAAATTGGGATGATCGAAGGATCAGTAGGGTAGCTTAGTGGTTTAGAGCACTTCCTCGGATTGGAAAAGATGCGTGGTTCGATTCCCGCCCCTGCTAAAAATCTCTTTTTCTTTATTCATAGATAATTTGTACTTTAAAAAGTAGCGGAGCATGTCAAATGCTAAAAGAAATAGATCTAAAATCTATAAGCGTGTTACTTATTTTTGTAATAGAACGCCATCGACAATTTCGAATTATAGACAAGAGCTAATTATCATTTGATTTTCTCACTATGCATACTTAATATATATAATACACAAATATTAATATATCGGGTCTTAATCGCGTATATAATGTTGAGGTTGAATACCTTAATTTCCCGACGTTTCGACCGTATTGCATCGGCCGTGGTCACGGGTTGAATTAATATATATAAGTTGAAAGCAAAATATTTATTTAAATTGTGATTATTTAGTCGCTTAACTAAATTTTTTTATTAATTTGTATTATGTCCCTTTAACGTTTGAAAACACAAATAGTGCACCAATTTTGAAATAAAGAGTAAGAAACATAACTGTAACAAATAAAATTGTAGTTCGTAAAATATGTATAAGAAAGCTGCTCACGCTGATGAATGAGCACTCGTTATGTATTTAATTCATTTTCAACAAAGATGGTAGAACGACATAGAATTTAATATAAATATAAAACAAATAGTTCACAAACCTGCTATAGCTGCAGAAGTAGAGGCTCCCAGCCAAGCCTGTGAGTTCTCAATCATTTTAGCCTGTGGACAAAATAAATTTAATTAAAATTGGCACGAATCGTCATAATATGAACTAAATATGGAAAGGGCTACTTCCTTTCCTTGGGCTTGGGGCGGATTTTTGGTGATAGAGAAATGATTGTATAAATACACCACGCTGAGATCTTGGTTAAAACTTATGTGGCTAACCCACATAATATTGATCCTAACTATTATAAAACTGTAACAGAGCTGTGTCTTATGTCAGACTTTTAAGTTAGTTGAGAAAAAATATTGTATTAGACTATATAGGCGTGTCTAAACATAAAACAATTTATTTTAGATTTTTTGTCTGTTTGTTCGTTCGCGCATCATGCAAAAACTTCAAAACGGATTTTGAGCATTTTTTTTTATTTGTTCGACCATGAAATTAGTAATACTGTGGATGCACTTGCCTCAGGCGCTAGTTTATTTATTTATATACATACTTATTGTTAACAGTATTTTCCTTACACAATAAGATTAGACAATGATTTTGTATTTATGCAATAGAGATAGAACCTTTTTTGAGTTCAAAGTTATGAAGTAGTAAGGCTAACAAATGCTGCTACTAATGGCTTTCGTCTCAATATATCGGTCTACGACACGCATGAACCTGCTCTCTGTGCATGAGAACAAATCTAGTGTTATGTCGCAGGACAAGGTTTCGTTGATGTAATGTAAGGCGCGGGGCACAGGTGCAAATGGACCTATGTTAGTTCGTGCATCGGCCGATGCCAATAGAGGTCGGCGTCGCTCCCGTAGGGCACCCATATACCGGCGTGGTACATTAAAATGTATTTGTGCTAGTAAAAATGGGCTATAAGTACACCCTCGTATCAATCTAAAAAAATATCTTACCAGGGCCGTGTTACGGCGCGTTGCCAACATATTGTAATCCACCATGCCTACAATATACAGTGTGGGGTACAGATGCGGGTAATAAAAGTATAGTCTTTTATACAAATAACGTATAAAAGACTTTTGTACCCTCTCTACTTTTTGAGTACACTGCACTGTATTAGGATTCCAACTTATGGCATTTGTTTCTAATATACTGCGAACATATGCATTATATAAAACAGTGATTGATAGTCTCAGGTAAGGTCTCTCGACTGACGGATTACGAAACCTAAGTTTTTAAGGGCTATCGCACAAGTTTTTGAGATGTGATCATGAAATGTTAGTTGGCTATCGAACCAAGGTCTTTTACGATATTAACTCGTCTTATTGCTGTGTCTGATATTTGGTAGTCGTGAAAGATTGGCGAGCGTTTTCGGCTATATGACATCACGACGCATTTGTTAATATTAAGGGCTAAACTATTGCGTGTTCCCCACTCAACTACGTTATTGATGTCAGATTGTAAGACCATGCAATCTGACTGTGTGGTAATGGGAAGTGCCAACTTTACGTCGTCCGCAAACATTAGGCATGATACTATCTTTAACGGCAAATCATTGATTAGTATTAAAAATAATAAAGGTCCGACACAGGACCCCTGTCCAATGCCAGAATTAACTGGATATTCATAAGATGAAGTTTCTTCATATGTAACATACTGTTTTCGTCCTGTCAGGTAATCCGCAAAGATTTTTAGAGAATCCCGTAGTTGCTAATTTATACAACGTGTTGTTGTCACTATCGACTCGATCAAAAGCTTTTTGGAAATCAAAACAAGCTACATCTACTTGTCTTCTGTCATCGATGTGCAAAAGGTTTGTTATAGTTGAACGGCCAGGCAAAAAACCATGTTGTTGGTTACTGAACCAGCCTCTTAACTGATTATAAACTAATGTATATAATACATATTCCATTACTTTAGCAAACACAGATAGAACTGCAACAGCCCGATAATTTTGCATGTCAGATTTAGATCCACTTTTGTGTATTGGGCGAACCTTTGTGGTTTTCCATGCTTGTGGGTAAATATTATGTTTTAAGGATAGATTGAATATATTTAAAAGTGGATTAATAAAGACCTGTTAATAATCCCTCACAATAATTCGTGGAATACCATCAGGTCCCTGAGTCCATTTTAATTTAAATTTTTTTAGTGCATTTTTAACATCATTTTTACTAATGTGTGCTAGTGTAAGTTATTAATAAGATTTGACGTATTAAATGCTACACTATGGTAATAGACCTATGAAGTAAACATAACTTGAAGTTGATAAGACTAAACGACCTCTATGGAGAAAATACCGAGACTATTGGCTACTTATAACATTAGTTATTTTTTTACGCCGTCACGTGTTTCTACAATACCGAACGATGATTTTATCGCTTTATATATAGTCCCTAATTCTTGGGGTAAGTTCACGAGCCGCCTAGATCCCGTAATAATACAAAAAATATGATAATAATAAAGCAGCAAGTCTTTACCCAAAGTTAATGCTTGTAAACCTAATGACACAGATTCCTTTATCAGATATTACCCATAAAACGTGTAAGACAGTAAAGGATTTATTTACAACGCAGATCTAAATCTAACGCTGACATAATGACTAGAAGCGTTTAACAAGTCGGCTTCATTACCGTACAATAATAATAACGGTCAGATGAAAAAGAACAATTCGTCGGTTAATTTACAATTTCCCATCTTGTACAGGAAGTTTACGCGTGCACATTTTATCGATCGCTACTGTAGATCTCGCGTCGGAGCGCCGCCCGCGCAGCTCGCAATCAATAGTTTATTTACGTCCACCCCGTAATTGTTAGAGCAAAGAGCGGCATTTCTTTGTGCTCAGCGCTACAACTAAACATTATCAAAGTTTTAATTGTGAACGCAGACAAAAGCCGGCCTTTTTACGGCGGCAATAACGGAACGCAGTCCAATGTACAAATAAAATCTTTTATTAAGTTAGCCGAGCGACGACGGGCGCGCCGATAGTCGTGTTTACGAAACGCACACGTGCCCTAAGTACCGGTTGAAACGTTCCGATATATTGTTTGTTTACCCGAATAAAACACTAAAATCCAATTCAATAACAAAGAATTAAAGATCCCGAAATAAAATTTATTGCTGGTATACGATAAAATAGATTTATGGAGGCGAGGGGAAGAGACGAGAGGCGAGGGGAAGAGAGGGTCCGCGACCGCCTCGCCGATAATATTATTAGGTACACTCGGTCAACTAAATTACATTCTGTTAAAATTTTATAGGCAGTTATTGCATTTGATTAAGGACAAGACTATAACGTACGGAGAAATCGGTTAGTGAACGAGGACGGCACGGACGTACAATCAATGTAGGTATAATATACACAGTATGAGTATCAATGGCAGTCAATCAGAAGTTGCAAGTCTCGAACCACGAGTTTGATGAGCTACAGGATCACTGTTGATACTGATATTGCTAACAGAAACTTTTAGCTGGCAGCTAAAGAAGTATTTAACGAATAATTTTAGTTTATGTAATCTACCATGGTTTCTACACAACTCGTGAATAAATATAAAACAGTTGTTTTAAAACCCTACTGTGTCGCTACGAGACACGGAACGCCATTCAGATAACGATAGATCAACCACTGGTTCAGGTATTTATATATTTACATATATATACAAATACTAGTGGTCGTCCAATGGTCAACATTCGACCATACACCGACCGTAAATACAATCAATCCTATAAAATGTATTTTTATTGAATTAATTTATTTCTAATGCATGCTTATGCAATGCAATATTATGTTGCTCCTTCTCCATTTACACCTTAACTGTGCCAAGTCTCGCACTTCCTGGTGCGCGCAATGTACTAAAAATGGGGTACAAAGTTTTTTCTTTACGTACTCGTAATAATATAGGTATAGATATCGTATTGAAATACTAAAAAGGAATGCAGTTATCCAGGCGATGTTTTCCTTCATAGTAGTGATACTTTCTGATCAAAATTCTAATCGGCATTAGAATCAGTAGGTAGTATCCCGATCGAAAAATTTACTACACATAATATCAATCAGCACTTGTGAACGACCACTTGCAAGTTGTATTCATACTCTTTGGTTAAACATTTCTGGAACCTCTATAAATAAATGTTTAGTTAAAGGTGATAATAACCGATTACCATCCGGTGGGACGCATGCTTGTTGGTCATCCACGTATATACAGTTAAAAAGTCATTACGAACCATCTTAGTGGCATTGACGAGGGAAGGATAAAAGGATGGTGAATGGTACAATTAGTAATAATACTAATATATCAATTAAAAAATATTGCATTATGTCGCATGAGTGCGTGGAACCCATAACATTCAAAAGTCAATAATAGATAATAACTAGCCTTTGCCCGCGGCTCGGCCGCAGCCAAAACCTAGTTATTAGGTTATATCTCAGGTTCCCGATATAGTAGCGGGATAAAATGTATAGCCGTTTTTAAGTATAATCAAGAGCTATCAAATAAAAAAAGCAACATCAAAATCCGTTCAGTAGTTTTAGCGTGATGCGCGTACGAACAAACAGACAGACAAAAAAAATAAAATAAAAAAAAATTGTTTTGTATTCGTACCTTCACCTATCTAAATAGCCTTTTACACTCATTTTTTCTCAAATATCTTACATGTACAAACATAGCTCTGTTACAGCTTTATAATAGTATAGACTATAGACTAACAATTTATGTAATCAGCATTATACAGAGCTGTCATTATTTTTATTTCAATAAAGACACTGCAAGATAATGTTACAAGTTTGATATTAAAATATAACATAATGGCCGGGCATTGTTCGGGTGCGCGTAGCAATCCAGAGCCGTTATAATAGGGGGTATCATTTAGTATACGCTTAGGTTATTAATATGGGGAGTTGAGGGTGGTGCTTGGCGCCGTTCTTATGCAAACTATATAAAAAAATCATATTTGTAAATAACTACGATGGAGACAGACGAACAAGTGGAGCGATCAATATTTTATTGTTCTCTACAAACAATGTTTTAATGCACTTTTATAATGTCTATATTACATTGAGTTAGTAGTATGATGAGACTACAAACACAATGAACACTTATGCATATTAAACAATTTACAACTTTTACATAATTATTGATTCGATTAAAAAAAAAACCTTTAAGAACGATTTTCTAACTATTAGGTATAAAGCTGTAACAGAGCCTATGTCTGTACATTTAAGATATTTGAGAAAAAATTACTGTAATAGGCGTGTCTACACCCAAACAATTTTTTTTAGAAATTTTGTCTGTTTATCTGTTTGTTCGCGCATCACGCAAAAACAACTAAACTAATTATGATGCAATGTTTTTATTTGATAGTTCTTGATTAGACTTAAACACAGACATGCATACATTTTATAGAAGAAGAAAGAAAATAAACATGTTTTATTCTTTATTTTTCTTCTTATATAAAATGTCTATATACATTTTATAGAAGAAGAAAAATAAAGTATAAAGTTAAAGTTAAAATTAAATTTTCTTGTTTTCGTATTTATGTTATCTCGCTACTATATCGGGACCTGAGATATAACCTAAAAACTAGCTTTTGGCTGCGGCGGAGCCACCGGCAAAGGGCTAAGGCTATTATTGACTTTTGGATGTTATGGGTTCCACGCACTCACGCGACATAATGCAATATTTTTGAATTAATATATTAGTATTATTATCTATTAGCTAAATAAAATTAAATTTCTGCAGCCACTAGATAAACAAAGATATATAATGATAGGGGTAACATAAATGTATCGACCTCAGGCCTAATAATAGAGGTCGTCATTCTAAAGAAAGACCCTTGCCTAAGTCGGATAACATTGAGTTAAAAAAAAACCACAAAATGTTTCTTTTATTTACTAAAGTAGCTGTTACCCGCGACTTCATTTACGTGGACCCCAGAATTGGGTCAATACCTAGTACTTAACGTTAGTCTATGGCACGTTATTGATCTCTATTTACAGAGCGATCTCATAAGTACTTATGAAATGTAATGATGTATCTACAATTTTTTCGGGAAGAAAGTATCCACGTAGTCATCTATCTGTGCAATAAATTTTATCCAAATCCATTTTTGCTTGATTGAATAATAAACTTGTTAGGAACATACAGTTTCGTATTTATAATTAATAGGTAAATTATTTGATATAGCTTCTTTTAGTTTAGACTTGTCTATGTTTGAAAACCTTAGTTAGTAAATAGGTAGCTATAGAGGTTGTCATCGGAGGGAGGCGGAAACTGGACATGACTTTGAGCCCTATAAAAACGACCAAAAAAATTTCAGAGCAAACTGCAGACTTTACTTACGAAGGTTAGGAATTCAATTTCCGTACAGTTAATGGACGATTCACAAATAATATTGAGTCAATTTATGTATAAAGTACAAATTATTTTTTGTGAATGAGGAAAAATATAACTTTAGTACGAGCGAGAATGGGTATGACCGCAAGGGAGTACGATAGCTCAGTGGATTAGAGCACTTCCCCGGAAAGGAAGGGACGCAGGTTCATTTCCCGCTCGTACTAAAGTTCTCTTTTTCCTCATTCACAAATAATAATTTGTACTTTAAAAGTAGCTGAGGATGTCAAGTGCTAAAAATATATAGATCAGAACAATTTATGTATGTTCATGCCTCTTTAATATTGTTCAAACCAAGGCTATTATTGCAGAGTGTGTAACAGTATCTCAATAAATATTTTAAATAAAATCACATGAAAACGAACAGCTGCTGAACTCTGAATTGTTTGATGATTGAATTAAATAGCAATGTATTTTCGTTACAGTGTAGCACTCAATCTATCTTCTATTATTCTAGTTAGACAATTACATACATAGGTACTTACACAACTAAATAAAAATATAAAGTAGAAACATCTGGGTGGGATAGCTTCCTAGATAGTAAATGAGTGCAATCCAGCACATTAGTCGGTGATTATTTACGTTATTCCGGCGGCGGTACGGCGTTGGCGCCCTCTAATCGAAACTTTGCGTACGAAACGCAATAATAAACTTCCGCGGTGCCGCGCAATTACCCCATGCGTGTACAGGCGGGGTAATAAGTTTGCATCAGCCGGCCCTTGCGATTCACGACTTATGCGAAAATTTAATTAGTTGCAACGCATTCAGCCATCAATGCACAAAGCACACATTGCAACCTAGAATAGAAAATCACTCTAGCTATAATATAGCTTAAGAGTCGTTGAAAATTTTTACAGTCGCGATCAAATCTATCAATTTAGTGTTAATACAACTTAATAAATCAATTACACCATCTTTGTACAGATATAGAAGGTGTTTTCGAATGCATATGTTGGCAGACGAGCCCTGAGTACCTGATGGTATGTAGTAACCGTCGCTCATGGACTCAACTATACTTAAACTACTGCATAGCCAGTGGTCACTACTTTATTTCTCGGATGGGAAATGAAAAAGTGGACGACTATCTCCCGCTACGAATAAAACACACTTTTTGTTTGTAAAGGCGGGAAAGAATCTACCTAACCGCACACCCCATCGTTCAAGGCAACGAACAGGGTAGTGTGGGCCCTCACCCACTAAAGAAACACGCCATGTGTCGTCTCTCCGCTTGTGTTAGCGCGCCAGTGGTACTATGTTATATTACTTCAGTGGTAACCAAAGCGCACCTAGAGGCCTAACTAACGGTCGTCCGGTAGACAGTGGTACCGTTACTCCAGATAACAGGTGAACACTCCGGCTTGGTACCCAGCTCTATCACCAGTGATGCAATGGGTGGCAAGTGCTTTCCCTTTTTTTATTTATTTTTTATTTTAGGTGGGCAAAAATGTCCTACCGCACATCCCGCTGCCCGGGGAGGCAACGGGTTAGTGTAGGGCTCTCACCCACTAAAAACCCACCGTGCGCCCTCACCCGCCCTTACTACGGCGGATCACGGGTACCGCATCGTTTCGACCGCGATCCGCAGGCGGCAGCCCCTTCGGGCACCCTCTCTTGAGCAACGCCTCGCGCACTTGGGCGTCACACCTTCGCGGTAGGCTTCCGCGGACGGCAAGGTACTCCCCGACCGTCCGCAGCCTCAGCTAGGGCGGCATCAGGCGCAGGTAAGCGCCCGCACGCCACCCCGCGCGCCAACCATAGCTCGCGCAACGGCCGGCAGCGACAGGTCCACGCCTATGACTGCAACGAGTTCCCGGCGCTGCACATCCCAAGCGTGGTGACAGCCTGGGGTCGTCGCCCTCCTAGCGATCATGTGCAGGTAAACCGGAAGGTGAGGACCCCGTGCTGCCACCCTGCCCATTCTTCCAAGATCGGCTAGAGCACCCCCATGGTCTAGAGACCAGCCCAGGGCGTCGCCAGCCGAGTCTTTCACTTTAGGACGGTGGCGCGGCGGGCATCTTCCCGCCACGATGAGATTGCGCTCGGCGAGAGGCGGCTGCCCCCCACCCGCGCCGTCGACGCCCGCCGATAGACGTCGGCAAGCACCTCCGCCTCCAGATCCCACAGGGGGCTTCCGGCCAACACGCATGCTGCATCGCACGAGACCGTGCGGTACCCGCGTTTGCCCTGACCGCTACGACCCTCTGTGGACGCCACAGAAGGGCTCTATTGCGAGCGGCCAGGGACGCCGCCCACACGGGCGCGCCGTACAGTGCCATTGACCGTACTACCCCCTCGTAGAGTCGTCGACACGCGAGACTCGGTCCGCCCAAATTCGGCATCAGTCGCCCGAGGGCGGACGCCGTGGCAAGTGCTTTCCCTTAGTCGGCTCATACGACACCCGCGACACATTAAAAAATGGGATTTTGACACTCATATTATTGGAAGGGACGACGTATCGACACATCTCCGAAGTTACTGGATTTTAATGCAGATACTAGTAGATAGAGGCTTAGTTTCAAGTATTTCATTCATATCGGATATGGTAAGTAAAAAATTATCTAAATTCCTCGCGGACGAAGTCTCCGACAACAGTTCATGACTAACGTTTATATCGTAAATTAGTAGTATCTCGCGGGATCACCTGCGCTAATTTAATCACTTTGGCAAATCATATATGACACCGACACGGCACGTTCGCGACGAGTGGTGAGCAGAGACAAAACCCGTAAACCACTTCTGGTACCCATCACATCACTGGAATGTTTGCTCCGACCGCGTGCCATACTGGTCGACAGTGTCAGCCATGTTATAATTATAATCTCTCGTGTTGTATATATATGTAGTAGTGATTTTACAACTGTTAGTTCCTAGTGGCACATTAAAAGTTTCAACTAGAATTAGACAT
Source organism: Leucoma salicis (assembly GCA_948253155.1). Lineage (NCBI taxonomy): Eukaryota > Metazoa > Arthropoda > Insecta > Lepidoptera > Erebidae > Leucoma > Leucoma salicis. The sequence continues at coordinate 27,883,074 of OX411803.1, forward strand.
CCTCATAGTCTACTCTATAGGTTGAGCATTTGTAGTTATTGTGAGTTTGACAAGTGCATTTTTATTATTATTTTACGGAACTTTCTTTTATTTCAATATTAATAAAGCCACGTTACGTAGGTATATTAATTATCATCTTTGTAGCGAGACTACATACCCGCTTCTATTCGATATATTTGCTATAAAAATACACATTATTGCCAGTTCATTTCACTTAACAGCAATCTTCAAATAGATTTCAATTTGCTATAATAACGCCTATGATATTTCTACGTTAATACAGGGTGATTCATTTGTTACGAGATACAATCGGTGAAGAATGGCGGTAGAAGGGCGAGCGTGAGGCCGGGGGAATGGAGTAAGGCAGAAGTGAGGGGTGCTGCTGCAAGGGGCGAAGGATAAAACTAATCACACATCCTCTTCACAGCGGGAAGTGAGTGGTCACACAGACAGCGTGAATCAATTCTGTCACAAAATAAGACGAGCTTTTATGTTATCTGATTCGTGTAATTATTATTAACCCTTAGATCGTCCCCGATCCCATTTTGTGTCACGTTAAGAGCACACTTATCCACATATTACACTCGAGGGTTTGAGCCTTAGATCGTACCGCAATTTTTACCGCGGTGCGAGCCCACCTACCCACATAAGGAGGTTAAGTACAAAAAGTAAGTACTAGTTTGAAATGAATAAGACTATGTTTATAAATAAAACATATTAGTAATCACATATAGATGTATATGTCGGAATACAGAGCCTTATTAATATAAGTCTTTATATTATACATCAAAGGATATAGTCAGAAACACGTCGATTATATTATTGAAAGTTTGAAACAAGATATTGTTTCTCATTCAAAATGTTTTGTTAAATTCTAATCTTATTGAATTTGATTTCCATTTATGTTTTTACACTTTATATAACGTCTTTATATTTTCTAAATTACCTATGTCGAATCATAACAGAGGCCAAGCCTAGAGCGGGAAACATGGCACCATTACCGAGCTTGTGGTATTCTTGGTACTTTTATAGAGAAGCTGGTTGATCGAGAAGGATCATACCAAAGTCGTGTGATATAATGCTGGTATGAGCGATGCAAGATCGGTGTCGCGAACCCGCTGCTCAGACGTGATTATTTAAAATTGACAACTGTTTAATAATGACTGACATTTCTTCTCCATATTCATAGTTTAACATTCTAAAGCTCATTAAGCAGCCTTTGGACATTCTAGTCCATTAAGCCCGCCCTTGGAAGAACACTTACGATTCACCTTTTCTACTCTTCACTTAGCCAGTTCCTGTCTAAGGCGTCTATTTGATGACGCATGGGGTGGGCATCTTACATTGTAGTAAGCTCGAAAAAGAAGATGGCGAACGTCTCTTATCGTCGTTCCCGACGAGGGCGGCTCTACTGATCCCATCTTTACAGGAATAAGTTTCGAATAAAAAGAGGCCTCCAAAGAGTGTAATTATTACCGTAAGACAGGGAGTCTTATGGTAATAATTCTAACCGGGATAATTTGTGTGGTTAATTTCCCTCTGTAAAAGGTGAAGGTATACACGTATACAGCGGTTTGCTAACGCTTGCACCGTCTGGTCCAACAAAGCATAACGACTTAATAATGTAGTATTGTCAGTGGTAACGGCAAACCTCTCAACAGTGTTGACATCAAAAACCGAGAAAAGAGTTAGCTCTTTGCAAATTTGGTTTGCAACCCTTTACGAATATTTCGTTTGGAAATGTGCCTGGTAGACGTCAATAGGCTCGCCCCCTATTAGGTGGGACTTAAACATAGCTGGCGAGTCGTGTGTGTGTAATACACCTCTGCCTACCCCTTCGGGGAATACAGGCGTGATGCTATGTTTTGTTTAATATTTCGTAGTGTCCGCCAAAGTGCGGAGAGCGGCGGATTCATTTTCTGAGTTAATTTATGTTCAGTCAACTCATTACTAAACGCAGTTTTGTCCTGGTCCGAATTAATTAAAGTGTATATTTACTCAGCATAGATTAATTCAGATGTGATAGTAAATTTAGATTTCAGTAGTTTAACAAAGTCTTGTAACGGTAAAAGCAATACATACTATTTAGAAAAAATGGTAAAATCGGCGCAGAACCAGACGAGACCGAAAATGAAACAACCATTGTCTTCGGCAACTTTTCAGCAATAGCGGTGACGTCAACAGACATAATAGTCTACGTAAACAAAAGAAAATCACATAAATCGGCGTAGAAGTCAGGGAGAAATCAGTGTACACAAATAAGGTACAGCTAAAACATAATAATTAACATCTACCTTTTTTGAATTGGATTAAATATAATGTTGCGCGAATCGCTAGCGAAATATGCCACAAAGGCAATTATTACGCCACACTCAGTACCCGCCGTCGCTGCGACCACACACATTCACTGCCGCTTCTGCATTATCCATTTCCACATTACTATCTTTTTGTTCCCCGTTTGATTGTTTAAACGTGCGTCGATGCGGTATCCACTGGTTATTATTTCCACTCGTCTCACTCGAAATGGCCTCAGTCGATTGTGGAAAAATGCTTCTCTTATTGTTACTGAAAGAACAATAAGCGCCTTCGTTTTATATGTTTACAGCGTCTGAAGGCTTGATAGGCACTTTGCCTCTCTATTTCACATATGCTCCATTGTTCTTGTGTCCGCGCTTTTTTTTAATGAAACCTTTACCTTTTATGTGATTTTAAGGCGTTAGTTAGTTTAATGGTAAATCAGGTAGCTTATTGATGTGATTCTTAGTTACTTTTACCATGCTCAGAGTTCATTGCGCATAAGTATTGGAAACAATCCATGACCTACCGCAAAAGTGCCTGTTTGGCCATTTGCAGTATACAAGTTAACGTTATGCATACGTACTATAGAATATCTATGAGCAAGAGCTTATCCGTATTTTATATTTATCCAGAGAGCCACAGATATAAGACGCAGGTTAAAATATAAAATACTGCTTACAGATATATTTTTTCCACAAAAATGACATAAATTTGTTCAAGTTAGCACCTGAAAATGTCAAATAATAAAAATAAAAATCACGATATCCTATCTGGTTATTTACCATGTGCCTATATAGATTTATTTACCATATAGGTACGTAAGAGAGAAAAACTATTTTAGACTTTGAATATTAGAGCCAATTTCGATATTTTATATATTATACAACTATTTGTGACGAAAAAACGTATCGTACATTATTACTACACCAATATTCATATACCTATTCATAACCAAGGAATGCGAAGACGCGTGAGAGATCCCCAATCCAAGGTCCAGAGCTCACACAGCACATCAAATTATTTGTGTATTTGTCATTAATCTACCAAAAAATACTTTTTTCGAAAATTTTGTACTAGACGTCCATTTTTATTAGGTCAATGGCATTTGTTTACCAATTTATCACTGCTCGAAAACATTAATTGCACACTGAGAAGTTTTCCCGAAGGCTTGTGAAGTCTGTCAAACCGTATTGTGGGCCAGACTGGGTTGGCTTTCGACTAAATCCCTCTCACTGTGTGAGGGGGACTGGATACAATAGTGGGACAGTACTCGGTAGAAAAAAAAAGGGTATGTACCTATGTCGTGATACGAACTTCACTTTACTAGGTACTTACTTATCATAGCGCCATCTTCCGAGAACAGAGATAATATACTAATAGAGAATCTTTTCATGCTTCATAATACGAAAACTTAATATCTTAACTAATAGCTCTGCTACATCTTTATCTAACAATTGAGGAGTTAGATACACCGTGTTAATGCAGTAGTGCTGTAAACTGCAATTACCCACGAAGTACTGATAAGAACGTGAATCAAAGCGTAAGCTTAACAGTAGCACTATTATTTGCTACAGCCTGTATTACGACCACTACTAAATATTACGTATATAGGTATATATAAATATACAGTTGTGTAACCCATCGTCCTCAAATTATTACTCTGTTTACGAGCGAGATACACAATTTTCTGCTACTAATATTGTTATACGAGGTACTATTGAGTGAATAGAATACATTATTAAATAATTTAGACACAATGAGACGTTTTGTGCTGAGGTACATAGTAAATCCAACTACCTCGTTGTTTATTAACTCTAAAATATGGTATCCGGTGTATTTTTACTATACCTAATTCTCTTGTATATTGTCACTGTGATTAGATTCTTTGATTCAAATTGTTGATGGGTACGGCGTATTTTAATAGAAATGAATATTATTTTAATTCTAATTCAAATTTAGTACATTGTTTTGTAGCTTAGGAAATCTAGATAGCTTTTATATATAAGTATGTAAAAAGATTTAAATTAAACTGTACGCGTTTTTATTACTCACTACACAAAAAATAAGAATACTATTTTGGTACTTACTTAACCAAAGTTTTAACGTTATTGTAAATATTGTCAAGTATTTAGTCCTGTTTGAAAACTTTAAAGAGCCTAAACAAGCAAAATTATAAACTTACAATCATACGAACATACAAAAAGTTTTAATTCTTAGCATTAATTACTTGAAGCAAACGGTTGTCGCACACCACCATCCTCTATTTGTTTAAAACATTAGAATATGTACTTATGTTAAACGGGAGGAAATTTATTTGACTTAGGCGTAGTTTCACTGTTGGCGACAATGTAAGCAAGACAAACATGTTAATTTTCACCCTCTCGTATGGCACCCACTCACCCCCACTCAGCCAGCAGGTTGCAGGGCTGCCAATGCTATCGCAGGTGAGGCCTCTATCTCGCTTTTAATTTGACACAATCTTATCAGTGATAAAGGAGCGAAAGACTGAATCAGCCCGTTTGCCCAGTGTTTCTGAGTCCATCAGCAGCGGTTCGCGAAATTGCCAGATGAGACTAGCTCGTCATACCCAATAAAACCGTACACACTTATGTGCATACATATGTACATATTTTCTGCGCAGTTGGTTAGTTTACATTGCGATTGGAGACATTTCGATAGAATAGGCTTAAATAAGTATACGTTATTTTTTAAATATTAGCCGTTGCTTGATAACATTTTACTTGAATGGTAAGATTATATTAGAAAAAAACATAGCATCACGCCTGTATTCCCAGAAGGGGTAGGCAGAGGTGTAATATACACCCACGATTCGCCAGCTATGTTTAAGTCCCACGTAATAGGGGGCGAGCCTATTGCCGTCTACCGAGTACATTTCCGAACTCCGGGCTGCTACAGAGAATTTTTATTTTTGCAAAAAAACTAAATTACACTGCCCGACCCGGGGATCGAACCCGGGACCTCATGATCAGCGGTCGCTCACACTACCGCTGCACCATAGAGGCAGTTACCTATATTATATTAGATAGTAAACATTAAGCACAATAAAAAAAAAACAAAAATTAACGCTATATGTTGGGACAACCCTATCGTATTAGACGCGTAACAACATATAATCACTCACGCAAGAGTGAGACTGACTACGGGTGTGATGACTCCGCACTTTTCAAATGTGGGGCAGGTAATTTCACAATTAGATAGTAGGAGGAAAGTCCAGATCCTTTGTCGCCTGGTACAGTTCAACCTATGAACCGTGGCTCGTTCGCTATTGATGCCACTAAAAAAAAAAATTGTTTGACGAACAGATCCTTGCCGTATCAAATGAAAAGTCATGTTACCGACAATCTGTATAAATCTGGAATTCTATACAATACTTTAGCAATGTATAGAATCTCGAAAAGGTGTAGGTTTTGTCCGTGTGGTGACCGATTAAGAATACAAGTGTCACCACCCCATTCTTTCCCACGGGTGTCGTAAGAGGCGACTAAGGGAAGTAAGCAATTATCATCCATTGCATGACTGGTGGTAGGGCTGGGTACCAAGTGGGAGTACTCACTTGGTATCCGGCCCGAGCGGGTTGGTACCACCATCTCCCGTGCGACCGGCCATGAAGCACATCGTTGCGTTTTGGCTGTAGCAGGAGATAGCCGTTCATATTTCATTTCATCTGTGAAATGAATTGGTGAGCAGCGGCTTGACAATACTCTCGGTATAGTCGAGTCCATGGGCGACGGTTACCATTTACTACCAGATGGACCGTGGCTCGTCTGCCACTACAAGCAATAAAAAAAAAAAGATAACGTATGAAATATATTTTTTTATACTTATCCTAGGTACTCTATACAATGCTACTCTATGCAATGTACTTCTGAGCCAGACTAAAATTGTTGGTATAACGTATAGGTTAAGTTGTATCCTTATTTTCAAAACAACTTAACTTATCATTTGCACCTGCAAGTAACATTGCCGGTGGACCAGCAGATACCTACTATACAATCCCTAAGAATTGTATACATTACCTAGCTAAAGTATGTAATGAACAATAATATTCGTAATATTTCATACATTGCTTGACGCCCCAGTTATTCTAAGAGTATAAATCGCCTGGGTATTGTATAGAATATATACATATATATAAATCTAATAAATTCCTGCAACTAACCAAAATTAAGCAGCTTGCATTCATATTTCATTTGTAGGGGAAACAATTCAAGAAATATTTCTTACAATTACTATAAAAGAAAATGGAAAAATTGTGTCATATTATACAATATCATCTGATTATGTTACAGTGTATTATTCTGTTTACCACTTGAATGTATTAGTGATGATATTGTTTATGCGAATATAGAATAATAAAAAATAATAGAAATACACTTGAGCCATGGCTCGAGATGGAATACGATTATAAACTTCTTAATTGCAAATATGAACCCAGGACACAAACAGTGACAATTGTATCTCGAGTAACAAATAACATTGCATACTTACTTTACAGTGAAGGTTTTAATGTCTAAATAAAAAATTCCAAGGTGAGTCTTGGTCTCCCCCTGGGTCTACCCCCTGTACCCAGGGGGAGACCAAGACTCACCTAACTAGAGCAAATCGGTCATGTATTGAAGAAAGGTAGAGTCAGGAGTCTTCGAAACCGGCGAGCGTGTATGAAAAGAATTATGAATGTTGAGGAAGCTAGAGATGTATGCAAGAATAGAGCCTTTTGTCACTCTGTTCTCTCTGCCTACCCCGCAAGGGAGATGGCGTGATGATAAGTATGTAAGTAAGTAAAAGTGCCTTAATTGATCTGGGTGCGAATCTCTTCTTGATTTAAATGTTAGTGTAATGCAGGAACCTGCATGTCTATTGTCGTTAAGATCTAAAATATTATGTGAAATGCATATTATTTTCGTAATGCGCATTTCTCATCTCAAAAGCAATTTACAAACTTTATAAACATTTGTTCTAGTGGGGTAATTAATAATTCGATACATAGGCTATTACCATGTATCATATTGGACAACACATAAAATTAAATTTCAAATCCCTAAATAACAGAGCTTGGAAACCTATTCTCAGGTAAGTGAAAAAGTGCAATTTTGTAAAAGACAATACTCTATTTACTTAAAGATATTTATTTAGATATTTTTATATATATTTTTAGCATTTGACATGCTTAACACTATACATTAAACACAAAGTGAAGAATGTGAATGCTAATTTCGATATTAGCAGTCAAGAGCAATTATCACGATGGCTGAATTGGCAAAGCATCTGGACGGTATCCAGGAGGTGCAAGTTCAATTCCTGCTCGTGGCTGTTATTTTCGAATTCACATTTTTTACTTTGTGTTTAAAGATATTTAGCCAAATCAAGCGCATTTTTTACCACCCACCTCTATTGAGTACGTTTCTTCTCTCAGATTGGGGTAGCACAAAGCTGAGCAAAGGTATTCTAATAAAGTATAAAACATTCTCTTTCAATACACGAACTCCTGTATTCTGTACAAAAGAACACCGAAATAAACTAAGTGACATTGGACACGAGTTCAGTTAGCAAGCTCCCTGTAGTGTCTAAATTGAATCAAAATTGATGCACATGCTCGATACATGTAGCCATAGTAACGATTTAATTATCTAATATTGACAGAGGCTATCTAGTGCTCAGAGATTGCCGATAGCTCGCCTCGTTTGTCGCAGTACGTTTTAATGCGTAGTACCCAGTTAGTAGAAATAATTTCATCAACACAGTCTACGTGCACCCTCTATTGCGTAAGGGCTGCACATATGATTGATAATTGGCTTGTGGTTTCATTTCAAAATTATTTCTCAGCATCACTTTACTTGCGATTTGGCTCGTTTTTGAACGTGTAGTGCTATGCACTTGAATTTGGGCGGTGTACGGTGTGATAACAATCAGGAGGCATTATATTTATATATTTTAATTATAACCTTTATAATAGAACACTGTTTTTTGTTGTTATAAAAAACCTTAGCAATAAAACATAGGCACAAAAAGATGCAAAGCTAAATTTTAAGCTGAACCAACGACAAAAGCTTACTGGACGTCAACTTATAACCCAGTCCAGGAACACTAATAAATGACATACAATTATGCTGAATCTCCGAGTTTTCCGAGCATGCTTCTTACGTTAAACAAACATAAAAAGATTATTTCAAAACACACGATTCTCTAGAACCCTAATTAGCTGCATGAAAGCGAAAATGTGAAAAAAGAAGTTCCATAATTCGGGAAGCTACCCGCACGGTGAGCGAGCCTCTGCCCTTTTGTTTTTTAATTAGTTGCCGCTTAAACTTTTGAGCGTTTGCGATGTTCATTTATTTTCTATGTGTTACTTTTTCCTAACTCCCTTCTATTGTGTTTTGACGAACAGTTTCCATTAAGCTTCGGAGAAATAAAGCGAAAAAATAACCCATAATAATATGCGTTTTGCGCTAGTTGTAGTGTTGACTTTCACAAGGATATCCGTCCATCAATCCGTAAGTATTTTGAAGGCCACTGTGGGCCATAGGCCTCCCGAGAGGGCCACGTCCTTTGCTGTGTTTACTGCTTTCAACGGCCCTGCTGCTCTGACTAGTTCACCGTTCTATTTGAACGGAGTCCGTCGCGCGCAAAAATAAATAGCTGTTTTACAAGCAAATTTGACTTTATTAATTACACCAATTAGGCATAATGATTTTATATCTGTTTGACGCTCACTCCATTTGCTAGTAAAACAGAATCATTAAATAATAACAAGAAGAAGTTTAACTTGGCTTACATTATTCAAGCAAAACAGTAGACATACGCGTACATTTTAGGTATTAATATTGTAAATTAATCATAAACAGGGCGAAGAATCTCTCATGCCATCTTAACAGACGATTAGTAATTGTGTTATCGTTCAATTTGTACCATTAGTTCCAGAGCGTGGCCGTCGATGAACGAAATTCGATAAATTTAATGCCTAGCCTTCTTTATTAATATTAATTAATATCATTACCGCAACGTGTTAAGTAGATGGGACCCTGAAGTCGACTGAAGCGTTGAATAAACGTTAAAATTTTCACTAGAATGTCGTTATCTCGACAATTATTTACTTTCAAACAACTATTGTAATGATATACCTACTCTATAACAAATAAATTATTACGTGGATAATATACAAAATCGTTTGTAAAGAGGACGAGTAATTTTGCTTATAATGAGTTTAATGTCAGTTCAATACCTAGTAATTTACTATTGTATTTATTAGACTATGGATTTATACAATAAGTACCTACCTAGTTATTTCTTCAATATCTAAATAAAACATATAATAGGTACTCAGAGACAAAATATAAGAACGTTTAATTGCATCGTTTAGTGCGAACTTAATTTTAGAATTAGCGATATTCATTTTTCTCAATATGGACTGTTCTATAAAAGTTAGTATAGAATATGTGTATACATCTCGCAAGATTCACAGCCAGCGATGATATCTTGCTTATGATAGAATCGCAGCAATATCTTGGTACAATGATGGATTGATAAAACTTAATTGTTTTAGTTTTAGGCACAATTATGATCTAATGAAAGCACAAAAAAAAAAAAAAACGAAATCGCCGTGAGTTTATGCTTGTATGATAGCTCTATTAATTAGTACTTAGCGTTGTTAATCACTAGACAGAGGAAGGCATACCTGCTACTTATAAAATAATGCGTATAAAATCCCAAATATTGACACTAATTTAGTTTGCTTATTAAGCCGGCTCTGCCTTGATGCAATGAACTCAATTGACTTAAACGTGAATCCACAAATTAAAATTAACAATTCAAACGTCACGGCCGATGCTCATGTAATTTCAGCAGGTACCGCTTATTTATAGTTACGTTTTTATACTACTCGCAGAAAGATCCAAATTGCGCGATACAGTAGTCGTATAGAGGTGTCGCTAAGGCGTCCCATCGCATACAAAACTCACGGCTCGGCGTCCCAACATTATACTAATGTTTACAATCTCACCGTATTTCGTTTGAACTCGCATGTGGGCCCGAGGAAACGTTAAATAAACACAACTTTCTTGTAATGTTTAATTAAATTAATCAGTTGGTTGATTAGTCGATGGTTTGCCGGCGTTGGTGTAAACAAAGCGAGTCGGCGGCAACAGCGGGCTTTGATCTACTCATCACTCTCATATCCACTATTGTTATATAGATTTCTTGTGTATATTGAGATTCTTTGCCGGCGCCTTGCACCTCTATCATGCATCATAGGGCTGTCTGCTGTTTTAAACTTACTTTCAAAAAAAGAAGACGCACAAATATTATGCTGAGGTTATACAGCGTCCGTTTTTTTTGTATTTTTAGCAATAACTCATAACCCAGTGAACCGATTTCTATGATTGTTATGCACTACACGAGTAATAAAAAATATTTAAGCGATCTGTAAATACTGGTATTCTGTCCAAGTTAATTTAAATTTAACCCCGTTAATTGCAATTATGTTATATATAAAAAAGAGTAGATATCGCATTAGCGCGCGGTAATTGTTGCGCACGAAATCAGGCAATTGGCCGATTTTGTCTTCCGTCTCTTTCTGTATCAAGAGTTCTGTATTAGCTATCGCGTAATGTATGCACACATATATAATTTAGTACTTTGTCATAATGCAACAATATCGGTAAGCCATTTAGTATGAACGTAACTCATCTTTACTTAAATATCATTGGTTAATTGTATATTTTCACGATACTATAATAGTGTGGGATATTTTTAACGCCAGTCACAGCTGACAATATAGGTTGGTCTGTGAGTAAATTAGATACGTTTTTTAATTGACAAATGTCTGTAGTATGTAGTTTATAATGAAGCTATCTATATTTATAACGGTAATCTATCAACTGTTTAAAAATACGAAGAAACATTACTGTCTCTGATAGTAAGCCCACGAGGAGTTCGTTACCATTTACCATAGGGTAAACATTTTGAAAACTCAGTTCTTCGCCAAACGAATGAAAACATTTTATATAGGAAATATAATTAACCATATCTCATCTAAAATTGACAGACATACACGAGTGATTAATACATAGGCAGAGAGAGCAACGCGTCCGTTCTCCGCACTGCAATACTCGATGCTCTACACTGTTATACAGGCTGATGGCTAACTCGTAAGCTTAACATCTTGTTAAATAGTTTGAAGACACTTTAACTGCGGAAAACTGTAATAGACATTTCCTCGCTAATAGTAGTATAAAAAATATTCAAGTAACATCTAATAGTCAATTGTTATTTGTTTTGCTCTCAGCCCTTATGCTATGAAACTCTTTGCCCTTTTGAATAGAGCTTACATTATTCCTCGTAAAAATATTTGACATGAGTATTAGTACCGAATGTATAAATGACACGTTGAATTCGAATTCGTTTCAACCTGTAGACGATTGACACCTCACAAAGGGAGTAACATTAAACGTTCTATCTCTGTAACATACGAACGAGAATCAAGTACTATTAGTTACTCCGTGCTAGAACCGCTTTCGCTGTAAATAATTAAATAAAGCAAGGGAACTGATGTAGCTTTATCTGTTAAAAGACATTATTTTTAGAATTAATAATAATTTTAATCATGAATAAACACTTGCTTTTTATGACGAAGGGAGTTGCCGCTAGACCCTAAGGAAATTTGCATGCTAGAGATATTTGTGACGTCGTTTGAAGTCTATCAATACTAGTTGAGCCAGAATGGCGAATGAGTTATAAATCAAATACCCATACATAGAGGAAACCTTATACTTCAATTGTAATCACTTAGAAATACAAATAACACAGCTAACGGAAGCACATCTAGATTAAACAAAGACAAATATTTGTGTAATCAAATGATTATAAAAACAAATGTCGCGTGCGACACTCATGAAACAGAACACGGTTAGTCCTCTTTTTAAACCATTCGGTTCGTGCCAAATATTATAGTTATACATGTGTATTGTTATCGATCATTATGCAATTACAAAATGTATTATTAGTAAGACAAGCCGAATAGCCGGCGCCGGCGGCTCGTCAACGACAGTTATCCTAATGGTTTACACCGCGCTTATACTTAATGGAATTAGGATTTGTTAATATAAAGAAGGAAAATGCATCCATCTCACTCTTATAGGATAACTTTTTAGGCTTCTAGTTTTGGGTTAATATTGTATTTGTGGAGATGAAATAAACATTATTATGTATTATACTTAGTTTTCGTAGTTATTTATACTCGTATTATGTGTATTTGAATAAGGTTTATTGTTTTTTGTTACTGTTGACCTAATATGCGAGTTCCAATTACAAAAACAATATTGCAGATATTCTAAATGCGATTTCTAAATACGATGTATACTTTTTGATGGAAAAATAAAAAAATAATATTTAAAGTCTATTAGTACATAAATATTTTTATACAACCTATTACTATTGGTGGAAAGATGCGAAAGGGAATGCTCCGATGGTTCGGACATGTGTAAAGAATGCCGGACGAGCGACTGGTTAAGAAGATATACAATGCGAAAGTGGAAGGATGTAGGTACAGGGTGAGATCGAGACTCACCTACCTAGACCAAATCGGTCATGTATTGAAGGAAGGTGGAGTCAGGAGTCTCCGAAACCGGCGAGCGTGTATGAAGAGAGTTATGAATGTTGAGGAAGCGAGAGATGTATGCAAGAATAGAGCCTCTTGGCACTCTGTTCTCTCGGCCTACCCCGCAAGGGAAATGGCGTGATGATAAGTTAGTTACCTATTACTATTATCAGTCCTTGTGCATTTCAAAATGAAATTTGCTTTTAAAATGCAAATGTATTAGAAAGAATTACAGTAGCTGTCATTTTGTCGTCTGTTAGCAAAACTTCATTTCATAGCGGTGAAATGAAATGGTGAGCAGCGGCTTGACAATACTCTCGGTACAGTTGAGTCGATGAGCGACGGTAACCATTTACCATCAGACGGTTCGTCATACGCAAAGTAACAATAAAAAAAATACCCATACAAAGTTACCAATATTCAATTTTTAAATTTTTCTCCTTTTTATAGGGTTCCTCTTTTTTATTTACTTTTAAACCCCCCCTGTATTAGAGCGAATAACACAAAAAAAAACAATTATTCAAATCGGTTAAGCCAGCTTTGAGTTTTAGCGAGACTAACGAACAACAATTGATTTTTATAGATCGATAGATAGATAGATAAGACGCAAATATAAACCTATACATAACAAATAGCTTGTATAGCTATACATCCTATTAAGTAATGATTTAGAGACACAATTTATATAACTTCGAGGGCATCTAAACCTCTATCTCTGAAATTAATTAGAACAAATTCAGATTAATCGAGTCAACCGGTGATGAAAAAGTTTTTTGAAATAAATATATTTGAAACTAAATACTGGTATATAATAAATACTACAAACGTTTTACAAATTGATTATACGGTAGCTAACCCATTAGGCTTATTTTTCAATTGTCCATTAATGGAAAATAACTTATTTTTTCAAATTATTAATTAAAGCAGTTGTGATGTTTGCTTAATCTATTGCTAAATTATCAACTTAACATAGACTAGAAACATAAAAAAAAAACATTTTTTATCGCGTTTAATCAATTTTCTCAACTTTCTTTACATGAGATTAAAATTAGATCCATGCGTCACTAGTTAGTTTTATCGCAAATTTAAACCGACAAATGTGATAAAAGAGCTACTCGAACAATCAAAGTATCAATCTTTACGTATTTTTCCCTTACTAACACCCCCCATGTGAAGTAGACTTAGTGAGTGCGCTCAAGCAGTAAATTGGAGGAGAACGGATCAACGCAGCGAAAATATTATCAGATATGTAACAATGCTGTATTTAATAAGTGCCAGTACACAAAATATTTTATGAGTATTTCATCTTACATACTAGCTTTGCCCTGCGACTTCAACCGTGTTATAGTTTAAAGGAAATCTAGCGCATTTAAATAAACGAATTGCTTTATTATATGAATTATTAATTCAATGTAGTGTTTTTTCATATGAATTAGAGTTCCGTGCAGTTTGGTGTATTAGAGTTGTTGAGATATTTTTTTTTTGTCATTTCGTTGGTGTTGATGTAAATATATACCGAAATAATTTTATCTTATCTAGTCTTTAATGAACAATAAACAATCAAAAGCTAAGAAATACAACGTCTAGTAAATAACTCTGAACATATCAAGCAATTTTAGCTAATTGTGTTTTTTTAAATTTACTGTGGAACTTCATGCATTCAAGCAATGACGGAAATGTATTTTACATACATACTCAATGTAAAAAAGAAACGGATAAAAACATGTTAGAATAAGTATACGGAGTCAAACGAGATATTTGCGGTGTTTTGCATAACTGCATTAAGTGTAGGGCCGAGACGCTCGTTGAAGGCACGTACACTCGACTACTAAAGTGCAATAAAAGGCTTGTAAAAATTGTAATGGCGCTAATAAAGCCTTTTTTTGTCGTTCAACACTTACCCGAGTATTTCTGACTGTTATATTTAATACATTATGAATTGCATTTGTAATTCAATGACGTTTGCGTAAAATTGGATTGTGGTGTTTTTGTTAAAGTGTAAATTTAAGTAGATAAAAAGATACAATCGTGTAAAAAATATGGTATGAGATTGTACATAGAACTCATCAGTTCGTAGACAAATGTTATTGGGCATGGCCATCGGTCACTGCGATGGCTTAGCGGTCTAGAGCACTTTCACGGACTAGAAGTGACTCAAGTTCAAATCCGGCTCACAGTAAAGTTCTCTTTTACCACAATCACAAATAATTTGTTCTTTAGAATCTGGTAACCTACCATATTGTTTTGTATGCATATTATTTCACACTTTCAAAAATACGCAGCCTGATGTGCCGCTTTGCGTTGCATTCATATTAGGCGACAACGTAGGCCATAAGTACATACAACCTCTATTTGATATTTTCGTGTCGCGTCGCGTCGCGTCGTATTAACGCGTTTGTCGTTCACCTAGGACAACGGGTAATATCTCTCGCATACACGGCTAGTAACATCATCATTGACACTGGCTGCTGTGAATAAAATGACGGTCTCGAGATCATTAAATTCTAGATAAACTATTTAAAGTAAATACATTTTTAATGTTTTGTAATCAAGTCGCTAAAACTTAATTTGTATCTGCTTGGGCCTTAATATATATAAAAACACAACATAGAATCGCGCCTGTATTCCCCGAAGGGGATAGGCAGGGGTGTATTATTGTATGTACGATTCGCTAGCTATGTTTCAGTCCCACGTAATAGGGGGCGAGCCTATTGCCGTCTACCGGGCAAATTTCCAAACTCTGGGCTGCCTTACTAAGAATATTTCTTTTTACGAAAAAACTCAATAACACTGCCCGACCCGGGGATCGAATGAGACCTCATGATCAACAGTCACTCACACTACCGCTGCACAGAGGAAGTCAATATATAAATAAACATAATGTATTGTAGAATTTTAAAGAGATTTGCACCCGAATAATCAACCAACTCTTGATTAGTAACCGAACCAATCAAGGCCTGGTATAGTAATAAAGCAAATTCTGAAACGATAAACTATAGGAGGCGAGTGCTTACAATATCGATTCAACAGCGAAGCTAAAGTTAAAGTATTATTAAAGTACTACTAGTAAACGTTTAAGTCTTATTAAAGTAGTAATAACAAATCAATAAAAGTAGTTCTAATATTAGCAGTGAGCGATAACGTGCCATGGGTGTAATAACTGTCCGAAGTAAGAAATAGCGGGTCGTTTTCAAACGATAATAATATCTGTGTGTACTAATACATTAATTAAGATGTTTACAATATTTTGACAGTTTACGGCATATACACACTCTTACCTTTTATGAGCAAACAATAATCTCAACAGAATTTACAAGGAGATATCGTTAGAGCTACGTGAAAATGTTGATAATTTTTTACTTTTTATAAATTTTTGTATTAATTGGACTTTCAATATTGTAAAGATTTCAATTAGAAATCAACAATATAATAATTCCATAATTCCCACTATTGTGACGCCAGGAGGCGTGTAAGGCAGGATCTACAATGGCTACGTTAGGAATGATGATGTTTTATCCACGAGTACTTAAGGAGAACATTTTTTAAACCGAAAATGTAAACAGCCAATCAAAGATGGAAGCTTTCCTATCATTATGATAAATTACGAAATTTGACCGGCAACATGTTTATGACGTAACTACTAAATACCTAGTAGGTAGTACAAACAAAAACCATCAAGCTAAGCAAGTTCTAATCTATTCGTACATTAAAATTTGAATTTATATAATTTTTAAACATTTCTAGACCTAGTGGAACTATATAGTTTAATAATAAGTTTATTACTAAAGTAAACTCTTTTGCAAAAAAAAATTTAACTCTTTTGCACGCGATGATTCCCTCTTGAAGATATCTAGAACATTGTTTCCGTTAGCGAATTACGAATTGTTGCTATTGTACTCTATTTTCCATAACGTATGGAGGTCATTTCTATTGGCGTTTTCTTATAACAGTCACCGTTACGCGCCAGCGACGTGGTATTGTGGAAAATTCTTTGAAATACCTTTTGAATAGAATGTACATCTATTATAAGAGTATTTGTCGTTGCATCAACAACAGTTTTACTTCGTGCTTAATGTTTGCAGATCGCTATTATAGATTACATTCTTCGTTGCTATAGCTAATGCTAAGTTTATTACGGTGACGTTTGGAATTATATTCTTTGGTTATGCTGCCTTTTCTTTGTTTTCTTCACAGCCCATAAACGTCGCACCGGGGAAGCGTCTTCTGCAAACTAAAAAGAAAGGCATACTGGCCAGATGGTAGTGTTAAGTTTCAGGGTGTGTTTCTCGCATTTTCTTTAATTTATCTGCGCATTATCAAAAGACATCCTGTGAAGTGCGGAATAAAAGTAATTGAGATGATATCTCCATGCTTATAGAGTTTTCATAACAACTTGTACGGCTTGACGACTTGTACTTCATCATCATAGGTCTTGGAATATAGAAAATCGATTATCTGATATAGGAACCGAGCCCTTCCTTTTTGCTGAAACGCCTTAATCGATTCAAATTTTCATTCTTAATCGATACGATAAATTGTATGTAAAATATTCACGGCACTTAAGAAATACATGAGTAGACCTCTTTGTGTCATAAGGAGTAGCTTTGCAACACAGACCACCGATGTGGCCGATGTAAAATTGTAAACAATTCCAATCGAATCGTAGCAGCTACTGAACAATGAGCGTCAGATCACGAAAAAATCATCTTACAAGGCAGTCGTGCGGATGTATCCACGGTAGTCGTGTCGAGGGGCCGCGGGGCAACCTAAGTCCTTCTTATTCGGCGTTGACGACACGGCCCATGTTTTATGACCTGTGCACGCTCATTGCTGTGGGCACACAGTGTTATGGTCAAAAATATTTAGACTCTTCCGTATCAGTAAGAACGTAACGTAGTCCTAAATCGTTATTTTGGGAATGCTTCTTTCATAGATGACGTAGATCTTAAAGGGGATGATAAATATTTATACGTTCCAAAAATAACAGTTATCGATAGGATATCAAAAAATAATATAAAAAAACATAAAATATGTCATGTATGTCTATTTCTGAGTTGAGGTAATTTTAAGTAGGGCTCGAATACTATTGACATGTTTATCAAGGTCCAAAAAATATATATATACTTACCTAATACTTGAAATTTTTAGTATGCCTCATTTAAGTAATTACTTACCCCGGGTCCACACGTTGGACCTAACGCAGACTCCAACGTTTTTTCCCCAATGTGTGGATCGACAAAATTGCGTCGGGGCGAGCGTAGGCTTATTGGCCCTCACGTGTCGGTTTACCAAAGGAACCTATCGCACGTTAGATATTTATTAAATTTTCCCGCGACGCGCATCGGATGTGTAGCTACGTTTTTACGTCTAGAATACAAAGCTTTCAACAGCTTAATACGGTTGTTTTGGGGAACAAACCGAGAAATTTTGGTTTTAAATTATTGAAAATAGGTTAGGTAGTAACACCCAACCACTGAAGGAATGTAATATGGTTCCGGTGGCCCGCCAATAAAGGCGGAGAGACGGCACACGGCGGGTTCGTTTAGTGGGTGAGGGCCCCACACTACCCTGTTCGTTGCCCCGAACGACAGGGTGTGCGGTCAGGAACATTTTTTCCCGCCTTAACAAAAAAAGGTAGTAGCACCCATAGCCGTACTGTAGTAACCTTCGGAATACAGGCGTGAGCCTATGTTTTTTATGTATTCAGTATTTTCAGTAGTTTGGTGGTGCAGCGGTAGTGTATGCGTTTACTGAGCATGAGGTCTCGGGTTCTATCCCCGGGTCGGGACCTGTTATTGAGCTTTATCGTAAAAAGTAAAATTCTCATAGCAGCCTGGAGTTTGAAAATCTGCTCGGTAGACGGCAATAGCCTCGACCCCTATTACGTGGGACTTAAACATAGCTGGCGAATCGTGGGTGTGTAATACACCTCTGCCTACCCCTTCCGGGAATACAGGCGTAATGCTATGTTATTTTTTCTAGTAGTTTCGTATTTTATGATGTATAATCAAACACCATCCCCTTTGGGGTGGCTCTTTCATTACCTATTTATTGATGACAGTTATGCCTAAGTGCACCAACGTTTAGGATTTGAGTTATCTGTACATAGTCCATACATACGGATTAGTTCATATATATAATATGTTTTTATGTCAAATATGAATATAATATCTTAGTCTATTTCTGCTGTTGTAATATACCACCGTCCTAATCAATTTGGTATCAATAACTCATTTAAGGACATTTTATGGATTGGTACATTTTGGCATAACTAAGTCCAATCATACAGTGTTACAACAAAGTTAGGTAAGTCAAGGGTTTGGTAAGCAGTTAATGTCAGTATAGAATACGCAAAACTACATGCTTACCTACAAATTAAGATAATTATCCTCATTTATCCGATGGGCTTTTAAGAGAGGAAATGAATTTACTCATCTTCTTTGATCATCATAGAAGGATTACAATTGAATCCACTATCATTATAATAATCACGGTACCTCTCATCGCCTAAGTCAAAATTTCTTTCAGGCTTTTAACTTGCTTACCAGACTTCAAACTTTAAAGAGTATATCAAACTCTTGGTACACAGGTAGACAGTAAAATCACGACAAAATCTTTGATGGACGAGGTCCCCCCCTACGTAACGTCAATCGTATAGGAGGCTCAATCTGCCATTTTGCCATTAACATACACTTAAACGTATTTTTGTTTAAACAAAACACAAGGGCTATATTTTATAAAATATACAACAGTTTAAATGATAATTTATACTCCATTGTTATTCATTGATGTTATTATATGTATATTTTGCCATTGTTTAAAATCAGAGCATATTTCATACATTTAATGCGTAATTCCACGCGACACATACAGATATAATTTATTTACAACATATATTATATTTCACGTGCATTAGCAATATGGATATACCATATCTTGGAATATCGAAATATAGCAATAACAAATTTTTACAGGCCAAAACTCAAAATATATTGCTAATCTTTTAATGTAATTTACGTTTTGATCAGATCGTAATATAATATATGTACATACATAATATATAACTGATATTATTTTTTATTATATCCTCTTCAAATTTCATATTGATTAATTTGTTTGCTATCAACATTTTAAAGGAAGCTACTTTTTGATATTATTAAGCCATATTTGATGGGCGTGTATTTAAAATCCTTTATGATATAAAAGTGTTGATTAATAGAAATATAATATAAATAGTATGTAACAATAATATTGATGGCCGTTATGTAATTTTATAAACGTCACTGTAACTGCATCGCTATAAACAAACAGAAGAGGGATACTCGTAATAATCTGCCTTACAAAGATCTGATTGCTTGTCATTGTTTGTACGATTCATAATACTAAACAAAAGCATGTTGTGTTTTAATATATGTAAGTTACATAATTATAAATTACATTGTAGTTATATGCGTACCATAGAGATAGATTAACAAGGCGACTGTGAATGGGCAAGTCGGTCGACCTAGGCGAACGTATTTTGGTCAGATCGGAGACGTTCTTAAGGAAGACCAGGTTAAGAGTACTCATAATCAATGAGAATGCATGAAAGTGCTGATGAAAGTACATGGAGCGAAAGATGTTTGTCAGGATCGTAGCAAGTGAAGAGAAGTGGTATCTACCCCCACGGGAAAAAGGCGTGACAATATGTATGTATATGGATACCAACTACTGGTAAATTACCACAACATGTAGCTCATGCTCGCTGTGAGAATTTGATGTACCTAATATAAATTAAATATATGTATTTTTATATGTGGTGACCAGTTTATAAATGCTAATTTGGTGTTTATTAATTGCTATTATTGTTTTTAAAATTTTGGTATTATGTCGATAGAAAATATTTAATTGTTTTGAGTACACATTACTATGTTTGTTAGTATAGCTTTGATATATCTCCGTTTATATCATTGTGTTAGTGTGTGACGCGCCTAACAGTTCGTATTGTTTCGCTTGCTTGTGAAATGTAATTCGTGTGCTGTAAACACGCGCAAATCTCGCACACACACATACATATAACAGTTATTTATATTTGAGTCTCGGAGGTCGCTTGTCGTGGGCATGTTGTTACAAATATAGAAACTATATACGATTTATTATACTAAATTTGGCGCATTATAATTGAGGGACTGTACACAATATAAATGTTCGTCTTTATAATATGACAATAAGATTACATTTTTGAATATATATAAGTAGGTACATATAATATGTACCTTTTGTTTTTTTCTACTGCTTTTTCTCTGCTGCTTCTCTGCACCCCCAGACTACGCACAGGGTCTTCACAGCGGGTTGCAGTGAACCGTACACAGTCATCATCCGGCTAGTGGAGCTACCTGTGACTTCAGGACAGTGGCTTTTTTTTAGTGGCCTGGACCCACCCAACACAATACGGGCTAGCTGAGGTTTATTTTACATCTGGACGGAATTAACATAGCATCACGCCTGTATTCCCCGAAGGGGTAGGCAGAGGTGTATTACACACCCACGATTTGCCAGCTATGTTTAGGTCCCACGTAATAGGGGGCGAGCCTATTGCCGTCTACCACACCTACATTTCCAAATTCCGGGCTGCTACTGCGAATTTTTTTTTACGAAAAAACTCATTAATATTGCCCGACCCGTGGAACGAACCCGAGACCTCATGTTCAGCCAGTCGCACACACTACCGCTGCACCACCGAGGCAGTTAAAAGGAATAAAAGGAGTATAAGGGGTAACATCTTTTATTTAACCCGTCACAGTGATATTCTACATTTAATAAGTCACAACTACTGAGATACACATTTTAGTTAAACCAGACGTAGCAGAACTTGAATAAAGCGAAAAGCTAAAGACAGGATCCCATACATATATATATATATAAATATATATATATATATATAACTTCAAAAGCTATTATACATATATATATATATATATATATATATATATATATATATATATATATATATAACTTCAAAAGCTAGAAATGTAACAATGTAGACAGAGCACCCTAGACCACACTTAGTCCCCTGGCCTCCCCATTCACGAACGCTTTTAAAGCAATTAACTTTAATTATAGTAGAAAAACACTGTCACAATTTCATACTATGTTTAACTTAATTTCCCTTAAGAAAATTAATCAAAAATATAGGAGAAAATGGATGAATTTAAAAATGGAAATAAAGATATTATATGTCACGTACATCTCAATTAACTGTCGAAGAATATTACAAAAAATGTTGTGTAATTAAATTGTTTCAAATAATAGGTGGTTATCTTTAATAATTAAAGACATAGAATTAAAAACACGGTTATAGAGGATTTTTTTGAAACGATACTGTTGTTTTGTTTACAATAAGTTTTTAAAGTTAAGAACAAGATAAGTAACTCTTCCATTTTTAAAAAGGACGTTCTTCTGACTGATTTTTGATTGCGACTATTTAAAGATCATATCATTATAACGGAAATTAATTACAACCCTTTATTTGCGCCCTCAAAAGACTTCAGGTAATTCACGAGGTTGTAGCTATGTGCTACTTTTGCATAGATGCAACCTACATACATTTATCCGTGTGGTGACGGACTAAGAATACGAGTGTCACCACCCCTTTCTTTCCCACGGGTGTCATACGAGGCGAGTAAGGGAAGTAAGCTATTATCACCCATTACATTACTGGTGGTAGGTATGGGTACCAAGTGGGAGTACTTACTCACTTGCTATCGGGCCCGAGCGGGTTGGTACCACCATCTCCTGTGTGACTGGCCATGAAGCACATCGGTGTGTTTTGGTTGTAGCAGGACATAGCCGTTAATTCTTTAATTTCATATAGGTGAGCAGCGGCTTGACAATACTCTCAGTATAATTGAGTCCATGAGCAACTGTTACCATTTACCATCAGGTGGGCCGTGGCTCGTATGCCACCATACGCAATAAAAAAAATGTAAATGAAAAAACATTGGAGGAGCATGCAGGTTTATTATAGAAGATCTCTATCGTTTTAGGTTTCTATCGATTTATTTTTGGAGAACATTACAGATAGGTCAGGCATAATACAACTTGATATAAAGTAACCAAAATTATTAATGTTGATATAAGGTATCTACTAAACGCTGGTAGCTTTATCCGTGGACTTTCATCTCGAGGTAAAATGAAAACGAGTAGATTCATTTGTAACCGACTCCTTTGGGCGCGATTTTGACCCACTTTAAACGGTCACATTTTATTCAAACTTTGTAGATTTATCGAGGACCGATGACAATACACTAATTTGATATTTATTTTTTGCTTGTATTTTTGTTTGTATGTTTGTAACAGACTCCTATGGGCGCGATTTTTACCCCCTTTAAACGGTCAGATTTTATTTAAAAATTTGTAGATTTATCGAGGACCGATGATAATACCATCCATCCATCCATCAGCCTTTCAACGTCCACTGCTGGACATAGGCCTCCCCAAGAGAACGCCACAACGAGCGGTCCTGTGCTGCCGCATCCAACGGCTCGAGAACCTTTCTTCCCCAAAAGTTGTCGGTTCGTCGAGCGATGTGGCCTGCCCATTGCTACTTCAGCATGGCAACCCGGCGGGCTATGTCGGTCACTCTCGTTCTCCTACGGATCTCCGTATTACGGATTCGATCACGTAGGGAAATACCAAGCATAGCCCGCTCCATGGCCTGCTGAGCGACTTTGAGCCTTGATACGAGGCCAACATTCAGAGACCAGGGGGGTTAGGCAGAATCTCATATCTCACATGTCGATCGTATCGTCTCGCTTGTACGATCACCGTGATTGGCCAACAGATTATTGTGACATCACGCGTCGGTTTCTCAACCAATCACAGTGATCTCGATACGGTCGACACGTGAAATATGACATTCTGCCTCAGGGGGCTGGTCTCTGTTCCGTATGTCATCACTGGTAACACACACTGGTCGTAGACCTTCGTTTTCAGACACTGCGGAATATTGACGAGAAGATCTGCCTTAGCTTCCCGAACGCTGCCCAGCCGAGTTGGATTCGTCGATTGACCTATTTCTCGAAGTTGTGCCTACCTAACTGGACTGTTTGTCCCAGGTAGACACAGTGGTCGACAACTTCGAGAAGCGCACTCCCGACTAGGACCGGTGCTGAAATGACATGGACATTAGACATGACTTTCGTCTTGTCCATGTTCATTTTGAGACCCACCAGTCGGGAAACCTTGCTGAGATCATTGAGCATGATGCCAAGGTCCTTAAGCGATTCTGCCGTGACTACGATATCATCGGCATATCGAAGGTGACGTCCGTTAAGTGATGTATTCGCCATTGATGTTGATGCCGAATCCGGAATTGGAAGATGTCCCAATGCAGCAGTGAAGAGTTTCGGGGACATAACGTCTCCCTGTGTAACACCTCTCTGCAGTTGGATCGGTTTCGTACTCCTTTCCTGAACACGGATTGACATGGTGGCGTTTCTATACAAGCACTTCAGCACTTCGATGTACCGATAGTCAATTTGGCACCGCTGAAGGGACTAAAGCACCGCCCAAGTTTCGATCGAATCGAAGGCTTTCTCATAGCCCACAAATGATGATAATACACTAATTTGATATTTTTTGTTTGTATTTTTGTATGTATGTTTGTAACAGACTCCTATGGGCGCGATTTTTACCCCCTTTAAACGGTCAGATTTTATTTAAAAATTTGTAGATTTATCGAGGACCGATGATAATACCATCCATCCATCCATCAGCCTTTCAACGTCCACTGCTGGACATAGGCCTCCCCAAGAGAACGCCACACTTCGATGTACCGATAGTCAATTTGGCACCGCTGAAGGGACTAAAGCACCGCCCAAGTTTAGATCGAATCGAAGGCTTTTTCATAGCCCACAAATGATGATAATACACTAATTTGATATTTTTTGTTTGTATGTTTGTAACCGACTCCTTTGGGCGCGATTTTGACCCAGATTTAAACGGTCAGATTTTATTCAAACTTTGTAGATTTATCGAGGACCGATGACAATACACTAATTTGATATTTTTTTTATTAGTTTCACTTGTATGTTTGTTTGTAACAGCTTCTTTGACTTCGATTTTGACTCATTTTCAACTATCAGATTTCGTTTAAACTTTGTAAACTTATCGAGGGTCGATGGCAAATTAACAATTCGATGAGATTATCTCATTATCCTAGTCAGGATTAATTATAACGGAATCTTCGAACGTGATTTTCAACCACTTAAAATCGTCGGATTGATTTGAAACTTTGCACACTTATCAAGGACCGATGACAATGCGATAATTTGAGTTATCGAGTTTATCGGTTTTTAGGGTTCCGTAGCCAACTAAGAACCCTTATAGTTTAGCCATGTCCGTCCGTCGGATGAAGTTTAAAGGCAAATTATCACGGCATAAGTAGGTTTTATTTCTTATAAATAACAGTACTTTTGATACTATTTTGAGACTAAAGAAAGAAGAAAATAAATTATAGTTTAAAAAATTAAAATAGCACGCTTTTAATAGCTAGTTGAACTAAAAAGTAGTAAATAATATTACAACAAATAATAATTGTAAAAAAGCGTGAGGTGCATAATCAAATGTTACAAATAGTTCACCTAAGTATATAGTAAAAAGCACCCTACGCTTTTTTTACAATCATTATTTAATTAATTAAATGAGTTCGTAGCGACTTAACAAACATTATATCAAATAAATTACAATTCACCATACTATTATAAACTTTCCTTTAAAATTTTAGGGCGTTTTAATAGTTTGGAGATCGAACTGCCTATTTCTGTCTCAATGCGTTGGGACTTCGACTGTTCCGACTGTCTATATTAATCAAAAGTTTCTAACAGAAGGTTTGTGAGAATGAGCCATTTTATATTCCTTTCTAGTATTTACCTATTGAACTATTTGAAGACTAACAAAGTATGTGAACTGTGTGTACTAATCGTAAAATTAAATGCCCCAAGCACTCCGCACGAGAGAACGAAAGCAAAAAAGTTAAACAATAAGAAATCGAGAGCAGTTATGAATTAATATTGGAATGGAACCCGAGACCGACCTATTAGCCGTATTGGTACGAAAATATTGAATTACTGGCATAAATGTACATACAAAAATAATGTTTAATATGTAAATACGGAGTATTGTTACCGTAACGAGTCTTGCTAAATCACAATATGAAGTTTGATTTATATCTGTTTACGGTTGGTTTGCCTTCACAAGAAGCCCATAAAACACTATACGAAAACGCCTGTAGACCTATATGTAAGTATGGGGTTCGTTCGTACAATTTAATTGGTCACTTACGACTTAACAATGCGACATAATATTCGATACTCCATCGCTTTATTCCATTATTGACCTCGAATTTGATATATTTTTCAGTTTAAGCTTTAATTGCTTTATTTGGATTTAAATATAAGAATTATATAATTAAATCACTTCTGTTTATTAAGAATATTGATCGATATCTTACAGTCATTTCGGTATAGTCACGCAAATTTTAATGCAGGGGAATGTCAAACGATGATGGCCGTCGTCAACAGCGCACGTCTCTTGGTTGAACTGACCATAGGTAACTTGTGAGGAATACTTTGGATGAATTTTATACCTACAATATCTATGCAAGACGTATTAAAGAAAATAGAAGAATAGCGGCAGGTGGCGTTAAGTGGTAAACTGTCGTAAATTCTACTAAAGGTTCTAGCGTTTTTAGGGTTTGTTTACTACCTAAGTGTAGTCTCTGAATTGAACTTTCTGATGCGGTGTTTCACCAGCACTACGGCTTGTCCTTCCTTAAACGAAATTTGAGAAGAGCACTTTACGCACGATAGGAGGCAGCTTGGCTGTGCCCCTGGTGTTGCCAAAGTCCATGATGCAACCGAAAAATATTGAGATGATACACAGTTTTTTACAAAGACGGTGGTAGCTACCCTTTTGGTTTTTGCATCGAGTGGGAGACTCGATGCAAAAACCACTGGGCAACGAACTCTACCATCTGTTTAGCTTATATTAAAACTCGACTCGAAAATCGTTTCAATACAGGATTGCATGGATACACAAATTAGGAACAAAAACAGTTGTTAGAAAGCGATCGTTTATAAAGTCCAGCAAAAATCAACATAATTTGACGACGATGTAGATACCGACCTCCCGTGCCAAGAGTTATAGGTTCGATTCCCACTCAGGACAATTCTTTGTGTGATTCACAAAAGTATCCGTCTAATTGTATGTTTACAATGTCCCCCGCGACAAAAGGATTATTCCTTGGTACAGGGTGTCTTGTGTCTTGAGTGTAAGCTCGGCGAACTTTATACCACCTCATAATCAATAAGCTTTGTTTTGACCAATTTATTAATTGAGCTACAATTAAATTCAGTTTAGTTCAACATTTCAGTTTTTATTAAAAATAAAGTAATACTCATGATGAATAAAATTCAATAGAATTGGTCGAAATCAGTCAATCCTTGCTCGAGATATTACCAAAAAAGTCATCCCATTGAAAATGTTTGAGAAAATTAATACTCTTCATAAATATTTTTCCGTGACTTTTTCCAATTATATTGATAGTTATTCTGCTATTTCGGGCTGAGACATATGTCCAGCAGTTCTAGAGTTAAAAATAGTGTATGCAACCCAACTTTGTTTTAGTATAGTCTATAACTAGCTGACCCGGTGAACTGCGTATCGCCATATATTTTTTCATGAATAAATATTGCAATTATAAATTGAGATATAAGGTATCGTATCTCTTAAGTTGGAACAAAACACACATTTAACAAAAGAAAAAGTTAAAATCGGTTCAGTAGTTTCGGAGTTCATCCCGGACAAACATCGTGACACTGGAATTATATATAATAGATATATTTACTTGAATCGAAGTTCCCGTCTGTTACCAGTCTGAGGAGTCTTGCGTATAAAGTTTCGATGAATTTACGATGAAATTCATCCCAAAAATAAACTGACACCATATTATAGAATACAGTTAAATAAGACAATACCTTCCTACTTTACTACACAACTAGTTACTTTCATAGACAAAGACGGTACACGTTTCAAAGGTTATAATAAAATTAATAAGCTGTATACGTAATTAACGACAAGAGAGCAATGGTGCAGTAGCGGGTTACGACAATGCGCACACAATTATATATTATGGTGTGTCCGTTCCCATCTTAAGTACCCGCATTACTAATTATTCCGATTGTTAGAGGCGGTAATGAGTATTTGCGACACAATGCTGCGTGGTGGTATCATGTATCGAGCAACATACATCGACGCTCTCGCTCCACTACACAATGGACACCGGCGAACTGGAGGAGACAACTAATCGCATTAACGAACTAATCACATGCCGCTCTGACGAGGAAATTCATTAATATCCTGCACCTCGATCGAAATAGATAAAAAATATATGCACGTGGACTTTATGGGCCGCCCCACGATACACACATCGATAGAAATCGTTTTTCCAATTTCATCGGACAAATTCCTTTACGAAGATATATTGACATGATCGTATACTGTCGAGGATATTAGTTGTGAAAGCAATGTTGCTATGATAACAAATAACGCTCTTGTGAATTGTTATATCGTTGAACACTTCCATGAAGCCAATTTAGCTAGAAGAGGTACAACTATCGATGTTCGTAGAAAATCAACGACACGCTAACTATCTTTCTGGAAGGTGGAATGCAATATAAATATATTGCCGATGTGGCGAGCGACTTTACTCAATAGATACTAATTACCTAATAAAGAACATACCTTCAGACAGCAGGACGTACTGACAGAGTGGTGAGAAATTAACACGATCATCGGAAAGGGTGTTAGATAGGGATGTGTAGCGTCACCGTGGCTGTTTAATCTATTTGTAGGCGCACTACATGGATAGTTCTTTGCAAGATTTGAAAGAAAGTGAGTATGGGTTTGTGATGAATGGGTTACTCATCAAAATAATGTCTTCTCTACTCTGATGACCAGGTTATATTTGCGTCATCGGCTGCTGAGTTAAGGCCTCGTCACACAGAGGCTCCGAGCCACGGGAAAACGATCGCAATCCGGGACGGTTTTTTTTTTGTAATATTCGAATTTGTATACAACCTGTCACATAGCAACGGGCGCGTTCCTATGTGACAGGTTGCATACAAATTCGAATATTACAAAAAATTCCCGTCCCGGATCGCGGTCGCTTTCCCGCGGCTCCCGCCTCTGTGTGACGAGGGCTTTACAGGAGATGGTAACAATAATGAATCCTTGAAAAATACTAGAAAGAAATAAATGTATGACGCCATTGAAGGAGTGAAGGTTCGACAAGTAAAAGATTTTGTGTATCTGGGAACATTGCTTACGAGAGATGGGAAATATGAAAGGAGAGTGAATGCAGGTAGGTAATTAGGTGAATGGGACACTACACTCCTTTACAAGTACTCGGAAAGTGACTGAAAAGGCACGACTGGCCGTGCACAAGGGAGTCTTATTGCCAACTTTAATGTATATACGGAAGTGAAAGTTGGGTGTGGCAGAAAATAGACGAAAGTAAAATAAATGCAATGGAGATGAGAGCTCTAAGAAGGAAGGTGGTTTGGGCACGAAGAGAGGATAGATGAAAGAAGGATATCAAAAAAGATATATATTGGGGAGAGTGAATGATGCAGGCGGGAGGGGTAGACCTCGTCGAACGTTCTCTGACCAAATCCGAGAGTTTCTTGAGAAAGGTTGTGTTAGGAGTAACCATAACCGACGTGCATGTATGAGGAATATAATGAGAGTGAATGAGGCAAAAGAGGTAAGCAAGGATCGCGAAGGATTTTCTTTTCTTTCTTTCTTTCTTTCTTTCAAATCCGTTGTCTCTGCCTACCCCTATGGGAAAAAGACATGAGTCTATGTATGTTTGTATATATATATATATAAAGTGATATAAATATGTAATTATTAAAAGCTCAGTATAAATTTGCTTGTCAACTCTCTAGCTGACTGCTGGACTTAAGTGTATCTTAGAAAATACCACAAGCAGCGACATATTTTATTGACAGATTTATACCGCTATGTTTTATTGATCTCTGATATTTTTATAAATAGGGGTCGTTTATCGGCCCATACATCAAAATGGCCATTCTTAGTGGAAGCAAACAGAATAATTGATACGTACACATACAGTCGCTTATTAAGCTCATTTCTTCTTCAAAAGTTGTTCATCATGAGAATTACTCGACAATAATCAATATGGGTAGAAGTCGCCTCTTCGGCGTAGGCCTTCCCCAAGCACCACCGAAGCTTCCTGTTGTGCAGCCTGCATTAATTTTGCACCTGTGAGAGGGTTCTCACAAAATTGGTCGCGCCATATTTTTTTCGGTCGAGCTGTATCCTTTTTTCAGTTTACGTAACCATTATATAATTAAGTACTAATAGTAAGTAACACAGACGGCCAGTCAACACAAATATGAATATTAAATACGGCATACTCGATTTACATACAAAGTAGTGCCGAGTAAAATAATTAAATACTCTTTGTTATACAAACAATGCATATCTCCTTTACTGCCATCATCGTCATTACAATATAATTAATGACTAATTACATAGGCGAAATGTGTGGCGAGTGTGATACTCTGATTACATTACAAGTTTGGAGATAGGGGCGTGAGAGAGGTGTGTAATAGTCTCTGTATACAAATACCATGACGTCGGGTAACGAAGGAATTTCTTTTTGGTTCTATAGTTTCCGGAGATGAAATGGCAGTCACTTTTTATTCTGTGAAATCTGGCTAAACTGGAAATCTGACATAAACAATAGGGACTCATATAATTAGAGATTAGGAAGATAATGATCGTGATAAAGGTCTTGCAATTGTTGAATTACAGGTGAGTTGTCACATGGCTTATTTTTCAATTAGTAATTAATAATGATACGACCGCTTAGCTTAAGTTTATATTATTTACTTGCAGCTCATATCAGAATAAATTACCAAAAGGTGTTCGTTTTGAATACCATTGCTAAGTTTAAGCCATAGGTGATGTACATAATATTATTATACATATTGCAACATTTACGTATCGTTAGCATTAAGTTCATAAACAGTAAATTTAAATAAACGATGTAGTAAAGTAGTTATAATTATATTGAAAGTATTGTGCATGTTTGTTATTTCTCGTAATAATATTCTGTTACTATTATCTACAGGTACTGTATATACCTTCGGGTTAATAGTTTTATGTAAATTTCATACGAGCATATCTTATCAGTATTTATTTGGAATGCACAGGTGAGTGCATAGATAGCTTAATGGTTCATATAGCGACTTGCCTAGTTGTGTAAATCGTTTGTTTTTAAAAAAAATTTTATAATCGATAAAACGTTCATTTCAATTTACAATTTAATGTGTCAATTGTGTTTGCCGTGTGGCACCGGCTTTAGAATTGTCCCACCCCTCTCCACCCATGGGAGTCGTAAGAGCCGACTGAGGGAATACCGAGGAAGTGGGCAGCAGCACTCCTTCGAGTATTAACAACATCCACTGCAACCGTCAACCCGCTTGCCAAGCGTGGCGATTACGGCACTATCCCCCATTCTTGGGGAGGCCTATGTCCAGCAGTGGACTTTAAAAGGCTGATGAATGGATGGATGGATAGTGTTAATTGTGTATTGTATACTCTATTATCCAAAATCATAGAAGAAACCCATTTCAAGGTCCTAGTCCTAGGAGTTTGGGCTGTGCGTTGATATATCAGTCAGACTGTTATTCTTTTATATCAATTACGTAAAATGGAAAAGAACCCTCATGTTTTGCCCGGGAAATATATAATGACTAATGCGCCCAAGTATAGGTAAACATATAAAACTATGTTGTAAGAGACCTGTCAGCAAAAAAGTGCTCAGCCACATCTAGCCAGACGCCAAATAAGCCTTAGTGACATTTACTCGGTGTGGAACGTAACGGATTTCACAGTTTGGACAAAAAAAAAGCTTAGCTTTAAAAATGATCTTCTAATAGGTATATAAAATTCTCGTGTCACCATTCGAGTTTGTCGCTATTCTCCTCCGAAACGGTTTGACAGATTCTTATGAATTTTTGTGTGTATATTCGCTAAGACTGAGAATAGGATGTAAACTATTTTTCATACCCATAAGTGTTTGTTTTTGTGTGTTTTTTTAAGTTTCGTTTTTGCCAAATTTTTTATTTAAATTTTTTAATGATTAGTTGTTTTTCTACGCTAGAAATTGCCTAAAAATTATCTATAAATAATTTATATGGCAAAACAACGTTTACCGGGTCAGTTAATTATATAATAATACAATGATTTAAGACAAAGTTTGAAAATTATTTGACACAAAGTGTGAATAATTTACATGGCTAAAGATGTCAAATGCTACAAAAAATATATAAATATATCAAAATAAAACGACATGGTTTTCTCAAGTAAGGGTAACAGTTGACTTGTTACAAAAGAAACTTAAACAAATTCTTCATTTATAGGCATTATCTGTACATCAAGGTAAGGCGCACATATATTTTTTAATTACTTATGTAAAAAGTTTTTATTCTGTGCCGTCCATCAACCGGACACCTGAGAATGCCACGAACTATTTCAGTCCACCTGCATCCAGCTGCTCCTTACTACATAAACTAAGTCATCGGATCGCTTGATGAGATGCTGTATTTGGATTCCACTCGTGTGCTTCATTGTGGTCGGTTGTGTGCATCTGTATCTGTGCTCAAGTGAAACTTTCTTTTGATTGGTGAACATCGAAGGAATTGATTCCTTGTCACTCCTGCGCTTATATTGCCGGAAATATACGCCCACTGGGCGGACCCAGAGCAGGATAGCTGTTTTAAGTAAGATCCCGTTTTAAATACTTAAATAATTTGATATTAAAGAAACAAATATAGGAAATATTTCGAAAAGTTGGATGGTCTTTGGTGGGATTTGAACCCCCGACCACTGTGGTTGCGCTGGGGTCGGAGCGCTCTTCTTAAACCATTCGACTACGGAAACGATAGGCCGGCGTGGCAAATTAACTGACTGCTATCTTACTTTTAATATAAGGGGTAATAATGCCAAAAACTAAGCGAACACCCCCAGTTACACCTATCACTGAGAAACAACGTGTCCATTCTAGTCCGGATATTTCGGATACTATAAAACATGACACAGATCTTGTAAATATTTCAAGAAATAAATCGGGCAAGCGGTTGAGACCAGACTTTTCGCCGGAATCAGAGTTCCAAACATTTGAGGGCAAAATCATGAGCATACTTACTTCCTGGAAAAATGAGCAAGCTGTTACTCTTAAATCCTGGAGGGATGAACAAGATTCTATTCTAAAGTCATTAAAATCCGATATCACCGAGGTTAAAAATCAGTATTTACAAATAAAAAAAGTAATTGACGACATTGAAAAGTCTATTGATTTTATGAATAAAGAGTATGAAAGTATGCGCTTGTTGGTTCAGAAATTGGAGAACGAAAGACTACAAGAACGAACCTACATCGTTGAACTCGAGAAAAAAATTGTTGACTTACAACGCGCCTCTAGATCTTCAACTATTGAACTCAGGAACGTCCCTCGCAAAGAAAACGAAACTATATCAGATATAACTTCTGTTGTAATGAAAACTTGCACTACTATTGAAGCTGGTGTAAATGTGTCTGATTTACGAGATGTGTACCGGATGCCACTGATGCCAGGAAAAAAAGAAATAAATAGGCCGATAATTGTTGAGTTCATGTCAGTGCCAATTAAAGATAAAGTCCTAGGAGCTACGCGCGTATTTAATCGAGGCCGTGAGTTTTCTGATAAACTCAGTACACGCCATATGGGCATACCCGGAAAGCAATCGCCTATATACGTTGCAGAGCACCTTCCCTCCAGCATTAAAAAGATATTTCATGAAGCTCGTAATTATGCTAAGGCAAATAATTATAAATTTTGTTGGCATCAAAATGGCAAAATTTTTATTCGGAAAAAAGAAGGCGATAGATCAATTAATATTAAATCGATTTCTGATTTACCTCAGGTACAAAAGTCAGCTTAATCCACTACAGTTTGATTATTTATTTCATTTAAAAACATTTTTTGTTATTTTAAATTATTGTAAACTTTTTTATTTTCATCTTGTATTACTAACCACCTATACCAAGGCAGTATTTTGGGGCCTACCCTCTTCCTTATATACATAAATAGTTTATGCAAGATGCCCATCCCACACTGCAAGATTTTTACTTACGCAGACGACACAGCCCTCTAGCTTGATGGAGACAATTGGCAATCGGTGTATGCTAACGCAGAAGTGGCTCTAAAGTATGTTGCGGTTTGGTTATCAGATAATCTACTGACCCTCAATTTAAAAAAAACATTTTATATTGCTTTTGGTATCAGATCCAATCTCTGTGCTCCTATAAAATTTACTCTTAAAGTACATACTCCAACTTGTACTACATACAATAATTGTAATTGTACCTTACTTAATAGAGCTAATTGCGTTAAATATCTAGGTGTGCAGATAGACCAACACCTAAACTGGCACGCACAGATTGATTCCCAAGCTTCACGTATCCGAAAATTAATAGTTATTTTTAAAAAGCTCAGAAAATCCGCAGATTGTAAGACTATTATGTTGGTATACACAGCATTGTGTCAATCCATACTAACATATTGTTTGCCGGTTTGGGGTGGTGCTGACAAAACCAGTTTCCTTCGATTGGAGAGAGCGCAGAGAGCGGTACTAAAGGTCATTTGCTGTCGACCGTTCAAATA
Source organism: Leucoma salicis (assembly GCA_948253155.1). Classification (NCBI taxonomy): domain Eukaryota; kingdom Metazoa; phylum Arthropoda; class Insecta; order Lepidoptera; family Erebidae; genus Leucoma; species Leucoma salicis. Next base: position 27,917,759 of record OX411803.1, read on the forward strand.
TCCAACCACAAAACTTTTTACAGATTGTAATGTACTCACGGTAAGACAGCTATATGTGCTTCAAATCGTCCTCCGTAAGCAACGGACTCTTAATCTAAACGACAGTGAGCCAAGCGGTAGAATCAAATACAATATATTTAAATTAGAACTACATCGTACGACTTTTGCAGCAAAACAATATTATATAAGAAGTTCCATAATATACAACACCATAAATAAAATATTAAATATTTTCCGACTCACAAAGTACATAATTAAAAAGAGACTGAAAGAGTTTTTAACACATTTGAGTTATGATAGTACAGAGGATTTAATACTTGGTAAATATAACATACATGAATGAAGAGAGCGTAATGCGTTAGGATGTATTTTATAGCGTCACTTGGTTATTCATTTAACACACTCACACACACACACACACACACACACAACACACGCACGCGCACGCACACACACACACATCATGCACGCACGAACACACACACAACAACACGCACGCACACACACACTTGTGCCCACACACACACACACACACATAATCACACACTCACATTAACACAAAAATATAAGAAATAACACACTCATTCCATTTATTTAAAATAATAATGATATATGCTGGCTTAATTGTTTTGACCCTAATCGGAATCGTCTGACTTCCTAAGATACAGGTACCTGAACCTAGTTTAGGAGTCAGAGATCATAAATCTTGTACCTAGTTTTAAGCCCTATTGTTATTTGTGATGTATACCTACATTTTTACTATTATTTTATATAAGGCTTACAGTGTCAATAAAGAATTATTATTATTATTATTATTATTACTAGGCTAATTCAGAATTACATTTATTTAATCACATTCAATTATTAAGAGTCGTCTAAATCTTAATTACATTTTTAGTCAAGGATGTCTGTTTTTGGAAGGCCATTCCAATAGGAATCGTAGCGCCCGCAACATACCGTTAGTATTCCATGAACAGCACCATTAAGTGATAACATAATAATTATAAAATTAATCAAGCGTCAATTATAGTTTAGCTGCCAAAACAATCGAATTAACATTGCCGTGTACATGAATCATGAATGGCTTATTAACAAAATGTAGCCAATTCGAGTTTTCATTCGCCATCGAGTCGGAAAATCGGTAGGGAAATAATCGAGAGACGAGTATCGAGTCGTGACGGAAATTGCGCCATTTGCCGTCATTTTAAAAGGCGTTGAGATGAGTGCGATGGTCCAGACGGTTTATTAAGTGATGTTTGCATATTAATAAAAAGTACTCATACTTTTGTGCAAAAATCTTCGAACCATATTGAACGAACAGTTGAAATTGTTTCAATCAATCTGGCATTTGCAACGTTTATTAATGAAAACGCTTCACACTTTCATTTACATTTTCATATAAGTCTTATTGAAATATGAAATAGCATGTAACAACAGTTAAGCGCTGAAAAAATACTTATCTATGAGTTTCTTACGACGTGATTTACAGTAACTTGTCGCGAAGCACTTTGCATCTAATAATTGGACATTTGCGAAGATTCCGCTACGTTATAACTATTATTTAGTCATATCGTGTGTTCTCTTAAATATCAGTGAGAGGTATAATGGGTTTCGACTTGCATACGAACTAATCAACGTTACCTTAGCGTCTGTTCGGGCAGTATTGAATTATCTATCATAATTAAACATGGTCTGGCTTTACAAGGAGGTAGTGGACCTCCGGGTGGGTCTCTAAGAGCTATTAGTATAACAATTCGGCTGTTGACGACTCAATGAACCGATTTCATGCTATACAATATAAGCGTTGGGGAGGTGCCTGCAGTTATTGCGTTTGTGTATTGTAATAATCAAAATGTATTTATGAGATTGATTAGTACCTTTGAGATATACCTATTTTTTTGTGATAACCTAATTATGTATACATTTTATGTTTATACGATCAAGGTAAAGCTTTTATTTTTTAAATCCCTCTAAGTCCGAGGGGACACCCGTGCCTAAAAGTAGGATAGGATTAAGAAAGATATGCTGAAAATATTAGTGAAGGGGCCTGCACTTTGTGTAAAAAATATAACAAGCTGACGAAGTTTGTAGCACGCTAAAAGCTACTAGAAACTTCATGCGATTGTTCTTTTTTTAAAATATCCTAAAAGCAATCGCTTGGTTATATTTTGCTGCACTTAGTATAGCTTAATAATGACGCGGGAACCCCGCTGTTTCTTGTTATAGTAAAGGAATATACTACATAAAAGTTTCGTGCAAAAATCTGCAAATTTAAATTACCTAATGGATTAATATTATTGATATGTAACATCCGAGACCGTTAACACAAAACGTCGAGGTAATGGTAGTAACTGCAAATGTCTTGCTCGCTCCCCCGTGACCGCCAGCGGCCGGTAGGGTTGCCCCGGTGTGTAAGTGCAATCCCGGGACTAGGGTTTCACGGGATCTATTTTTTATGGGCATTAGGTACTATATAGATGACATAAAGTCATGGTAAAAGTCAAGTAAAAGATAATGTTATAAATTTAATTACTATTCCGTTGGTAGAATAGCACAAATTTGCTTCGACTCTCGAATCGTATATAAAGCGCTATTTAGTATTTTTGCAATCAGTACGTGGCCGTGTGGGGCCGGCTTTAGAATTGTCCCACCCCTCTCTATCCACGGGGGTCGTAAGAGCCGACTGAGGGAATACCGCGGGAGTGGGGAGCAGCAGAGATTGCCGTGTGGGGCCGGCTTTAGAATTGTACCACCCCTCTCCACCCATGGGAGTCGTAAGAGCCGACTGACAGAATACCGAAAGGGAGTGGGCAGCAGCACTCCTTCAAGTATTAACAACATCCACTGCGATCGCCAAACCGACTGCCAAGCGTGGCGATTACGGCACTATTCCCCTATATGACCGCACAGGACCGCTCGTTTTCTCTTGGGGAGGTCTATGTCCAGCAGTGGACGTTAAGAGCCTGATGGATGGATGGACATTTACGAAGTTAGAAAAAATGTGGTGGAGAATCCCCTGTGTCTTACAAGCATAAAAGAGAAGTCCCTTGAATATCTAGACATGTAATTAGCCTATACCCACCCCAAACAACAACAGCAAGTCTTCCGTTTAACAAATATACAGATACCATAATGTATAATGCGGACTAATTAATTTATAATAACACCGCTTGTTAGTAAGTGATATCCGTGGCTCATGAAGTTAGCCATTGCCAGTACAAACAACCCAGAGCATGAGCTTAACAGGTAAGAACTCTCCTACCATCAAATAACCAATCAGTCTGTTTTGTAGCAGTATGACTAGTATGTACTAATACTTATCTATGGTCACCACTAACATTGAAAAGAATGAGTGACATTAAGTATATTGTCAGTCTGTCACAACAGAGAAAAACTAATATAGCGATCAGAAAAAAAATCCAAATGCACGCACACTAAATATATTATACTCGGAAAAAATGTAAAATAACGGGAAAGTGTACATCACTAGCTGGGCGGGGGTGAGCGAAAGGCTCGGCTATCGTACACTTGATGCTATCATAATGATTATTAACATGTGAAGCTCGGTACCAGGCGGTGGCACTCGCTGTGCCCCAGATATCTTTGACATAAGTCAGTTATTTTAATACAAGCAATTAGAGGCCCCTTCTGGATGGGCCAGCGAAGTTTTCGATTAGTAGTCTGTGGTCGTATTTAAGTGGATTGTAAATTACTCCTCGAATCGATTGGTGGCTAGATTTGTTAGAAATGGTAACGAGTTGATTTTTACACTTACGAGTACAACATACGAGCCCCGATGCAAAATAGTTCGTCTAGTGTGAAATTTTCTCTGTGAGATTTTTTCTTACTTCATTATTTTTGTATATCTATACAAAATATTAGGCTGTTCTACTATCACATGTCGCGTTACTTATGCCATTTTTTAATTATGAACCAATAAACTATTTTAGCTTTTTAAATTTATACATATCCTGTTTTGAATTCGAAGAAGTTATAAGCAAAATAGTTCGTCTAATTGTTAATCGATGCAAAAGAGTTCGTCTATTGGTGAGTTAAATAAGATTATACCTTCTTTGTACAATTATGTTGCATAATTTAAATTTGTAAAAATAATTCTTTGTCATTTGTCAAGTGAGACAGTATAAATTCTGAAAATTTCAGTTTTTTTCATTAGTTTTCAAATAACAATGGGTCGTGGCAAACCTGTGTATGAAGAGCTTCGAAAGCGAATAGTTTGTGGGGTCGATACTGGCAAATCAAGTCACCAGATATCTAAAGACTAGATACTTCCCAGGTCTACAGTCCAATTTATCATTCAGCACTATAAAAAGAACAGAACGACTTCTTGTTTGAAGAAAACTGGTCGACCACGCATCACAAGTGCAGTAGAAAACAGAATCCTGAAGAAAATTATCAAAAATAATCGTCGTGCTCGACCTGGAGAACTCACCGCAATGGAAGGACATGATTCACAAAGACGTCTCAGTTGATACTTGCAAAAGAGTCCTAAAAAGAATAGGTTACGGATTTTACACCGCTAAGGAGAAACCACTGTTGACTGCTGTACAAAAGAAAAAGAGGTTGAAGTTTGCTCGTGATCATTTAAATTGGACTTCCGATCAGTGGCGTAGTATCATTTGGAGTGACGAGTCCAAATTTGAAGTGACAGTCGGCGATGAAAGGAAAAATGTGATTCGGAACAAAAATGAGGCATTTCATACTGATTGTCTCAAACGCAAAGTGAAGTTTCCGGCGTCTCTTATGGTATGGGGCTGCTTGTCTGCACAAGGTGTTGGCGGTATGCAGTTTGTGGATCGTTCTATCAATGCTGCAAGGTATCAAAACCTTTTGGAAGAGAATTTACTGCCCTCTATTCCGTCACTTAAGCATCAAGATTCCTTCATTTTTCAACAGGATGGTGCTTCCTGTCATACTGCAAAGACAACAAAGACGTGGCTACTGGCGAAAAGCATCCCTACAATCGAATGGCCATCTAATAGCCCGGACTTGTCGCCGATCGAAACCCTATGGTGGAAAATGATAAAAGTTCTCCGTAAAAATCCATCAAGATCGAAGAGCGACTTAAAGGCTAAACTCTTGGCTGTCTGGGAGTCAATTACGCCTGAGGAGTGTGCAGCGTTGGTTGCAACCATGCCTCTTCGCATTAAGGCTGTCATTGAGAGCAAAGGCGACACAACTAAGTGGTAGACGAACTATTTTGCGTGAGTGACAAGGCTAGACGAATACTTTTGCGTTATGTTCTTTAGAATATTTTTTTAAAGTTTTTTATGTTGTGTAAAGTCATGAATGAATTTCAGTTATGTTAAAATAAACTTTAAAATGTTCCTCAAATTCTGGTTTACTTTTTATTAAACGTTCTTAATTATTTTACCAATATTTACTTTCTATATTTTATGCTTGTGCAAAGCATAAAATACTTTGCACAAGCATAAAATATAGAATACTTTCCATACTAGACGAACTATTTTGCATCGGGGCTCGTATATGTTGGATTCAACAAAGAATAAGTTTTCAATTCGTCTATACGTTTTCATTTTATTAACAGTTAACTTATCGATTTTAAGATCTAACATGCCTTTTAGTGCAGTGATAAAATTTAATATAATTTATGCAACTAACCTCTTGATTGCGTATCCTAGTTAATTTATTAAAGTATATCTACAGTTTTTTTGTTTGAGATTGGAAATGTGCCCGGTATACGGCAATAGGCTCGCCCCCTACTACGTGGGCCCTTAAACATGGCTGGCGAACCGTGGTTTTGTAATACACCTCTGCCTACCCCTTCCAACAGTTTTTTATTTCAGTTTAGTAAAATTATAAATAAATCATATGTACATACATGATGATAATACATAAATGATATTAATTTTATCCTTTATAACACATCCTTAGCGATGTGACAGAACGATAGAATTCTGCTCATTTGTCCGGGGCGCACTCCTTTACGCGGTCAATTATTTAGTAAGTCCTTCGTCAGCTGCGATTTCATTTAAAAATCTGCACCTAATCTATTGCCGAATATGAGACTGTGGTATGGTTGGGTACCAAATAAGAGAACTAATTTGCTATGCGACTGAGTTGGTAGGTACAACCGTTTTATATTTATACATAGTGGGTGGCAAGCAAGTATACGGTCCACCTGACGCCAGCAATACCAGAGGCATCACTCGCACGTTGCCATCTCCAAGTAAAGATATAAGCGGTCGAGAGGAATAATAATAACAGAAGAGAGGAAAGGTGAACCACATTGGAGTGTTTTAGTTAGTAGATGAAATAGCCAGTTATTCATTCATTTTTCATCCGCGAAATGAAATGGTGAGCAGTGGCTTGACAGTACTCTTAGTATAGTAGATACCATGAGCAACGATTATCACTAACCATCAGGCAGTCTGCCACCGTTAATAGTACAAAAAGTTGATCGATTCAATTCAAAATTTCAGGTAGCTGATCTATCGCCGAAATGTATGTACGTGCATAACTTCCGAACGACTGCACCAAAATGGATAATTCTTTTTTGTTGTGATCGTTAATGTAAGTACAAGGTCTGTATGAAACAAAATTAAAAAAATTTGGAAAATCCAAAACTGCACGCCATTAGAATTTAACTAAAAACACGACAATCCAAATTTTGCGAATATATATTATCGGCCCGAAATCATTATTTTTTTATGTTTTATTATTCTGGTAAAGTTTCAATCGAGTCTACCGTACCCCTTGACCGAATTATTAATATAGATAGTCAGGGATTCCCACAATATTATACTGGAACTTATAATGACAGTAAAAAATCTTATTTTTATTATCCACGGGTAAAACTGAGCGCAGATAGCGCTCTCGGCAAGATGGCCACTGTCAAATTGTAGTTGCTTTGTTTGCCTATGAATTGTTTGCTATTTTTGTGTTTAATGCGGTTGATCAGCGATATTGTTAAAATGTATAAGAAGTTAATACCAAGTGGAAGATTAAAGAATTTATATAGGTACTGAAAAATAAATATGGCGGTAGGAAGTTCGACGGGTCAGCTAGTTTTCTATAAAATAAGTTTTTGTATTTTATAAACCAAATTATATTTATATATTTCACATCACTAGGTAGTTATTTATTAAGAGCCAATATACTAAGCTGCTATTTCATACACACTCATATTAGAGAAAAGTCAATTACGGGGCTTTTACTGGATGCCATGCGGATGCAATCAAACTCCATTTGGACGGAGTCACGGTCAAAGGCTGGAGGATGTGTAATTATGTCCGAGGCGTTTGATGAAGAACTACGGACTATTCAATTTAAGAGTTATACTTATTACGCAGCAAATATCAAATACCTATTTATTTTGTAGATTCTACTGATTGATAAATTCTGAAACCGGTGAGCGTGTATGAAGAGAATTATGAATGTTGAGGAAGAGAGATACTAATTATATGTATTCAAGAATAGAGGCACTCTGTTCTCTCTGCCTGCTCTGCAAGGGAGATGGCGTGGTGATAAGTAAGTAAGTCACGGGGGTTAAATACTGAAAATTACCTAACACCGAGCTGCTCTTGAAAATTTCTTGGACAGAAATACCCAATATTCTTTGTTGGCCCAAAATTCGAACTAGAGACCTCACGATCAACACCGAGGTTAAATACACTTTCATCTTTGGTTTGGATGGGGTCAGCTTCTGATCTGTTCAGTTTTAGCTGATCTACCAGTACTTATAGCAACTGCCTATTTCACCTGAGAACAAGAAGAGTCAGATTTTTTATTCAGAACTGCTGGCTTACCATGAACTCTTATTGCGATCCAGTTTAGGACCTAAACTGAACTGAATCGCAATTTCGCACCATGACGTGTCAAAGACACAATCTTTTGTTTTTTGCCGAATCTGTGAGCCCAGCCAAGTTGCATTCTATGATCGCTAACGCTAATAGAAAACTATTTAAATGTATGGGAATTTGACATTTTTAACCATAGATAAAGAACCTATATTTATCTAAGTCTTTAATAATATCTATAACGCTAAGTCACGTGACTTAACTTTAGATATGTCAAATTCCCATACAACATTTTAATAGTTTTCTATTAGCGTTAGCGATCATAGAATGCAACTTGGCTAGACCCACAGAACAGATAAGAGAGTATTCTGTTCTGTGGCTAGACCCACTGAATCGTAAACACATCTTTGTATTAAAATTCGTACCGTGAACTTACTTGACAACCTAAACAGGTCGCTCAAGACATCATGGTACGAAATACAACAACACACCTATTTTGAATTGAGTCGGAATTGAATCGCTAGCTAGTTCATGGTAGGCTGCAGATAACCTGTAACGACTGCCAAAAAGTTATTTGACAGCCAGAATCTTCTGCTTAACGTACCTTCCGAAGCACGGTGGAGGTCAGGTGTCGACAAATAGATGTTTTACTTTTTGTCCACCCATCTGACTGCCAGCCGAGCCAAAGTTGCTTAACCTTGCCGATGGTTCGAACTACAAGTGCACAACTAGGCTACGACCTCCTCAATTAAGCGTCACTTCACATATCAACCAAACATCTAAACAGAACGGTGTGAACTGTCGGACGCCTAAGGGAGAAGAACAAATTCAATAAACGTCTTCGTACACTGACTTGAGTAACTCCGTAGTACACTGAAGTTCATGTTGTATTACTTTAAAGGTGGAGATGACGCAGGAAATAGCGGTTTACCCTCACCTGAGTAGTTCGTACAACGGTACCAATAAATATAACGATATTGCTTCCTATTCACAACCTCCCGAGATAGACTGCCGGTTTCAATAATTTTGAATCTGAACGTAGAAAGCGTGTATCATTTTCATTTTTATACATACCAGGTATTTTAAAATATATTGCATACATTGCTGGTTAGTATATTGGCAGAATTTTAAAAAGTTTTGATGTGAAACATCTAATGCGGAGGGAGGATAAAATAAATAGGCTGTTAGCGAGGCGACGCTTTTATTGTACTTGTCCCGTTCAAATCTTGCAAGTTAGATTTGACACACTTCCCGGATTCCGATTGAGCTGAAATTTTACACGCATGTGTATATCACGTGACAATGCAATATTATAATGACATGGAGCTGATCTGATAATGGAGCTGGAAGGACATAGGAACTCTATAATGAAACGGCGCAGCCCCATCGAGTTTGGGCTCGTATGGTTCGTTTTGCCGAGTACTTTATGTCTATATGGTATCCAGCGGCTGATGATGAAGCTGGAAGGTGGCCACAGTAACTCTATATTGAAATGACGCAACCCGGTCGAGTTTGGACACGTTTGATTCGTCTTCATGAGTACTTTGTCTTGAGATGGTATCCAGGGTCTGATGATGGAGCTGGAAGGTGGCCATGCGAAACTGTAATTAAATGTCCCAACTCCATCGAGTTAGGGCTCGTTTGAAATGTCCCGACTAGAACTTCAGTCATAGATGATATTCAGGGTCTGATGATGCAGCTGGAAGGTGACCACATTAACTCTGTAATGAAACGACGCAACCCCATCGAGTTTGGAATAAATTGATTCATCTTTACGAGTACTTTATGTCTATATGGTATCCAGCAGCTGATGATGAAGCTGGAAGGTGGCCACAGTAACTCTATATTGAAATGACGCAACCCGGTCGAGTTTGGACACGTTTGATTCGTCTTCATGAGTACTTTGTCTTGAGATCGTATCCAGGGTCTGATGATGGAGCTAGAAGGTGGCCATAAGAACTCCGTTATAAAACGACATAACTCCATCGAGTTTGGGCTCGTATGATTTGTCTCGACGAGTACTTTGTCTCTAGATTGTATCCAGAGTCTGACGATGGTGCTGGAAGGTGGCCAGTAAGTCTGTAATGATACTACGCAACCATGTCGAGTTTATACTCGTTTGATTCGTCTTAAGGAGTACTTTGTCAAGTTATGATCATTTTATTTCTACAAAATAATTTCGATGTATTCACATCTGCTAGACGTCCCGCAATTAACATTTGAAAAAAGAAAACAAAAATTAACTTAATACTTTCTGATATTTACGCGAATGTTACACATTTTGAAATAAAACTACGTTTACGGAATCTATTGCGTTTACTTGATTTTCTACAATCCCGACGTTTCGAATACTTTACAGCATTCATGATCACGGATGGACTAAGATGGTAGACGTCCAAGGCTGATATGTAGTTTCAACGGAAACAAACGCGATAGATTCCGTAAGCTAGTTTTATTTCAAAATGTGTAACATTCGCGTAAATATTAGAAAGTATTAAGTTAATATTTGTTTCTTTTTTCAAATGTAAATCATGGTCCTGACTATTATAGAGCTGTAACAATGGTGTGTCTGTACATTTAAGATATTTGAGAAAAAAAAATACTGTATTAGTCTATAGGTATAGGCGTGTTCACCCCTGCATTGGAAGATGTCTTCAAGCACTTGGACTGGACCGGATTTGCATCAACATCAATGGCGAATACATCACTCACCTTCGGTATGCCGATGACATCGTAGTCATGGCAGAATCGCTTGAGGACCTTGGCACCATGCTCTATGATCTCAGCAGGGTTTCCCGACTAGCGGGTCTCAAAATGAACACGACGAAAGAAAGTCATGTCTAATGTCCATGTCATTTCAGCACCAGTCCTAGTCGGGAGTGCGCTTCTCAAAGTTGTCGACTCTATGTCTACCTGGGACAAACAGTCCAGTTAGTAGGCACAACGTCGAGAAAGAGGTCCACTCGGCTGGGCAGCTTTCGGGAAGCTAAGGAAGATCTTCTCGTCCAATATTCCGCAGTGTCTGAAGACGAAGGTGTGTGTTACCAGTGATGACTTACGGCACAGAGGCGTGGTCTCTGAATGTTGGCCTTATATCAAGGCTCAAAGTCGCTCAGCGTGCTATGGAGCGGGCTATGCTTGGGATATCTCAACGTGATAAGATCCGTAATACGGAAATCCGTAGGAGAACGGGAGTGACCGACATAGCCCACCGGGTTAGCATGCTGAAGTGGCAATGGGCAGGCCACATCGCTCGACGAACCGACAACCGTTGGGGAAGAAAGCTTCTCGAGTGGCGACCGCGTAACGGACGGCGCAGTGTAGGACGGCCTTCCACCAGGTGGATCGATGACCTGGTCAAAGTTGCAGGCAGTCGTTGGATGCAGGCGGCACAGGACCGTTCGCTGTGGCGTTCTCTTGGGGAAGCCTATGTCCAGCAGTGGGCATAGGCTTCCCCAAGAAAACTAACCAGTGGTTGAAAGGCTGATGGATGGATGTATAGGCATGTCTGAACACAAAACAATTTTTTTTTCTATTTGTCTGTTTGTTCGTTCGCATATCACGCAAAACAGCAACTTATTATTTGATAGCACTTGGTTAGACTTAAAAACTGGTATACAATTTATCGGAAACCTGAGATATAACCTAAAAACTAGCTTTTAGTTGCGGCGGAGCTGGGCCAGTGGGTGAGGGCCCCACACTACCCTGTTCGTTGTCTGAACGATATGCGGTAAGGTACATTTTTGCCCACCTTAACAAAAATAAAGGGCGAGGCACTGCCGAGCTTATTACCTAGTATTATAGGGTATTGTGCACGAAAAAAAAGTAGGCATTGAAGAGACATGATGAAAAAGCCCGACGGTAGCATTCACACAAGAACTCTGAAATGAAAAATCTACACAGAATTTTCTCTTCAGAACGAAAATTATGTTAATAAAATTATGGCTTCCGAAAGCTCTAATAACGTATAAAAGCCGCAGGCAAGGCTAGTCAAAGCTGATAGGAGGGATGTACAGTAGGGTGGTGATCGATCCCTCACGGTGGCAGCCACTCCAACACGCTCAGCTTGCCTTTAATGAACTTTTGTGACTATTCTCCTATACAAGTACACTTTTCTTTTATAGTATGTTAGTTGAAACAAAGCAGTGGGTGTGAAGTCGCATGGAAAGGGAACTGAGCTCTGCCGCCTATACTGTTTTTGCTTACTATTTGTATTGTTAGGCAAACTTCACTCTGTTCGCAGTGTCAAAAGAGGCCGATGCTTAAATGTGCTATGTAACGTAAACCATGTGAGTTTATACAAAATGTTCCTGGAAATTGGCAAACGACTGAACTGGGCCGTTATATTTGAACGAATTTTATCTAACCTAACGTTCAAAGGAATGAAAATTCCAATTTTAAATATGAAATATTAAAAATACAGATGTAGGTAGTTTGTTTTTAGTAGCAACGACTCGCGCTTTTGGTTTCGTTGTTCCTCTAAGGACATATGTTATTTTTTGTCGTTATAATTTGATATAAAAACTTATTAATTTTTAAAATCAATTGTAAAATCAAAAATATCTGAAACACAAAAAGGCAGCATACCATACACAATACCATTTAACGTGAAACATAAATAAGTAATAAGTAACGTGCATAACATTTAGTTAATACTAGCCTTTGCTCGCGGCTCCGCCGCAGACAAAACCTAGTTTTTAAGTTATAACTCAGGTTCCCGATACAATAGCGGAATAAAATGTATACCAGGTTTGAAATCTAATCAAGAACTATCAAACAAAAAAGTTGCAATAAAATCCATTCAGTAGTTTATGTGTGATACGCCAACGAACAAACAGATAAACAGACAAAAAATCTAAAAAAAATGGTTTGTATTCCGACACGCATAAATAGAATCCAGTATTTTTTTCTCAAATATCTCAAATGTACAGACACAGCTCTGTCATAGTTAGGTTAGGTAGATAGATTCTATAAACTAAACGAAATAAACGATCTAAGGTCTACACTGTTATCTAAAGGAAGAACATGATAACAAGTGTCAATTAGTCTAGAAGCCAATCCCTAACCAAATAGCAATAATTAAAATTTTGTTACATAGTCTTTCCATGCAAGCTTAATGGAGGATAACACCGGTCAATTTTTTGTGCTCTCTCGCCAGGTTTTTTCATATGCATCTCGCTTGTAACTCTATTAAAGGAGAGAGTGCAAATTCTATTCTCTTTTGACAATAAAGTACACGTAGGTAATGCAATATTGACTTAGTTCAGTTAGCTGTTAAACTTCATACGCAGTTTTATATATAGAAGTATAATAAAGCTGACCAGTTATTTTAAATTGAATAGCAGCTTTGACTGGGCAGATTAGTAGTATTAGTGTGTATTTTAATACTCAAAATATTCCTTAATTTAAATTTTATACTAACTTCCCGATGAGCTAAATACATGCCATTTGGAACATAGCTCAGAAGTAAATGTGAAAAAGAAGAAGAAAATATTAATAAAATAAAAAAAAATTAAAGTACCATATTTTTATAACAGACTATTTTATACATTTTGATCTATATTTTAGCACTTGACATGCTCAGCTACTCTTAAAGTACAAATTATAATTTGTGAATAAGGAAAAAGAGTATTTTAGTACAGGCGGGAACCGAACTTGCGTCCCTTCCTATCCGGGGAAGTGCTCTAATCCACTGAGCTACAGTACTATCTTTTAGACATACCCAATCTCCTTATCACATTTGTCTTAACGACCAACGCCCTCTATCGGAACGCATTTACATGCATTAATCCAATATAGTAAGTTTAATTTTGCAATTAAATTACGGTACAAAGTTCATCTGGACATATTGATTAATTGTGAATTTATTTCTGTTCAATTAAAGATTGGTAATTATAATGGAAAGAATAATTCAAGAATGTAGAAATGGTAAAATTATTTTATTTTACATAATGATAATTCGCTATACGGCCATACTTATAAAAGCAAATTAAAAAGTCCGTTTCCACCTTATGGCGTTGACATTGTACGTTCAGAGCCAGTTGGCACACGCTGGTCGGTAATTGACAGCGAGTATTAGCAATAATTGAAACCAGGTAATCACATTGAGCGTCTCACCGGACCTCGAAGGACACGTATTTTCAAGCTATTCTGGGTAAAATTTATAAGATAGTATTGATCATTAAATCTGTACAAATACCTAAATAAAACTGATGTGTCTCTTTGTAATATATAAAAAATAATTTGTAATAAATAAAAAGTTTTTTACTAAATGCATATGAATACGTTACATATAACAAAATACAATTTTTTAAAGTTTTTGTCTGTCTCTTTGTTCTGGCTAATTTCCGGAACAGCTGGACCTGTTTGGATGGGACTTTCACTTGTGGATATTTAATATTAGCGTCACAGGAAGTCTGAAGGAACACCGCGAGATTTTAGCAGGTAGGTATTATCGATTGTGAAAATTGGGACTCCGGCATAACCTCACTGCCCGCCCGGCAGGGGATATCCATAAAGGATTTCCTCGCGAAAAAAAGAAAAGGCTATTATTAATACTTGGCATTTCAAAGTTATCCTTTTACCAGGAGATTGGGCCCTGCGTCATCTGCCACACATAATAAAAGTAAAAAAAGACATTGTCGCGTAGCAACAAACACGCTTTTTCCATCTGCTGCTATAAGTCCTCGTTAATTTAAGTGATATAAAATAACTACATTGAAGTACGATAATATTTTATTAACTGACGTTTAGCTGAATCTATTCGTACTAACATTATATACACACACGTGATGACAGTTACGAATAGATCAGATATCACCATCAGTGCAAGCTAACCGTGAATTTCTCATCACACATCTCTCACCGTCCATTAAATGCACTACGTAGGTACCAATTATCACAACCGGAGTCGGTAACGAGCGCCGTGGGCTTCAATACCTATAAAATATATTTTTATAGATATTGAAGCCCACGGCCCGTGTCTGTTATTCGTGTGGTGACGGAGTAAGAATACAAGTATCACCACCCCATCCTTTCCCGCGGGTGTCGTACAAGGCGACTAAGGGAAGTAAGCAATTATCACCCATTGCATTACTGGTGGTAGGACTGGGTACCAAGTGAGAGTATCTACTCACTTGCTATTGGGCCCGAACGGGTCGGTACCACTGTCTGCTGTGCGACCGGTCATGAAGCACGTCAGTGTGTTTTGGCTGTAGCAGAAGATAAGCGTTTATTCTTTCATTTCATATCTTAGAAAGTAAATGGTGCGCAGCGGCTTGCCATACTCTCGGTATAATTGAGTCAATGAGCGACAGTTACCACTTACCATCAGGTGGGCTGTGGCTCGTCAGCCATCATTAGCAATAAAAAATATCTATTATTATCTGTTGGTTTACTTCAAAATCACATATGGACGGTATTAGTTCTAGCCTTGCACTATTGCAACATAACAACTTGTATCTCGAAGCGCAAATTCTAATTACCACACAATAATATCCACTGTAGGAATCGATCTAACGGCGGTTCATGCCCCCCCATACACCCTCGTTTGTGCCTAGTTCCTGTACCTCCCATCTACCCCCACAATGCAGGCCAAACTGAGGCGCCTATAACTATCGCTAGATTAGGAGTCATCGTTAATGATTCATCATTATGTACTATACAGGTTTGATTTACGATATACTTGAAATATATATAGTGTATAGCTTCTAAATCTATAATAGATATACCTAGTATAAAATTAAATATAAATATAAATATTCACGGACATTTTCACACAACGTCCTCTGGTACCAAACTAAGCTTAACGCTTGTGCTATGGGTACCAGATTTCGGATATAATACATATACTACTTTTTTTTTGTAAATACATACATATCATAGATAGAAAACACCCAGACGCAGTACAATTATCTGTGTTCATCACACAAATAATTGTCCTGAGTGGGAATCGAACCCACGACCTTGTGCACGGAAGTCGGTTACACTACCGACCACGCCACGAGGCCCGCAATTTGTATCAACTTTCGTCTTATAAACCACACAACGTATTTTGAATTGTTTTACATTGGCGTTTAGATATTTTTTCAAGGAAGGTTTATTAACAATATACAGTCTATTTCTATTTACGAAAAAATATCAAATTGCGAGAAAATATATTAGACACGCTGGCTGAATCTTGAGAGTTAGTTCTAAATAATGTACTAATACAGATATGGCCTCTTCCGAAATACTACTGACGAAAGGCAATACTAAAGGAAAATAATAAAACACTTGAAATACCTACATATATAATCTAAAAGTATCAGTGACTTCAAATAAGATTCAGAGATGCTGCGATTTGTATAGCGTACTTTGTCAAGTCAGTAACTTTAGGGAGTCGGGTTCAATACCCCAGTCTATTTAGTTTCTGCTAGACTATAAAAATAAATATCACTACATTCCTGATACCATAAAAGAAAACAGTATCATATAAGCTACTATCATATGACTTATTAAAAAAAATCCAACGTGCTCTAAAGATTTGACCATAGATTTATGACAAACATTGAAAAATCTGTGTCTCTACATGTATTTTCACATATGCCGAGATCTTTGGCACAGCGTCAAAACGTAGATATAAAGACATTCAGTAGTTCTTTTTTCACAGACTCCGATGCATTAAGTAAATGATGTAACATATAAACACGTACGTACAAATAAATATAGTATGCGAACTTTTACTAACTTTTATGTGCACAAGTCTATACAGGTTTATTCGTTATACGTTGGCACTTTGAACCAATCTATGCGATGAAATAACTTTCGTTATTTGTTGGTACTTCCAAATTAATCTATGCGATGAAACATCGGACAGATTAATTTGTAAACTAATACATACATAATTTGGAAAAGTCAGAGGTGTGTGTCATGCGAAATCCTCAGACTGGGGTTTGAATTCGTTGTCGTCTTTGCAATCCGTGGTTTTATCACCTACTAGGTAGGCTATACAACCCCTAATAGTATTATTGAGTAACCACGAGTAGGCAGCGGAAAGCCGAATAATTAATGTTAATGTTTTTTATTAATACCTAATAAAAATTAAAGTGTTGTATAAATTACAGGACACAGCTGGTACCGGAAAATAACTATTGTATTTACATATAAAGTAATGCTTAAGTACCCCCGCCATTACACGCAATAATACAATTTACACATCAATTTAGCTTAAAAATATATTTTAAGACTTTATATATTACCAGCGCATAACCCGCCGATTCACTCGCGTCAAAGTGAAAAATCTTTGCTTTTGTCTTTAATCTTGGCTTTGCTTAAAATCCTTCAAGTATCAAAGAAATCCGCCATCACCAGGAGCTTGGGCGGGGCGTTGATATGTCATTCTATCAGTTATTCTTAAATAAACATAGTATAACGCCTGTATATCCCGAAGGGGTAGGCAGAGGTGTATTACTCACCCACAGTTTGCCAGCTATTTAAGTCCCACGTAATAGGGGGCGAGCCTATTGCCGTCTACCGGGCACATTTATTCTTTTATATATATAAATCAATATCCAAAAGATCGATCTGAAATAAGAATTTTAAACGACACGGGTTCAATCCACCACTACCGGACACAAATATTAAGTTCGAATAAAGATAATCATTTCTATATCTATTTTATATTAAATTTATCAATAGGAATAAAATAAAACAAATGCTATTTGATCTTTGCCTTTACTTGCTAAAACCTTGTGTTTCTTCCAAATTACGTTTCGCCGGAGGCGGGTTTACGTCATTCACGCCGCTGTCTCACTCTTGCCATTGCGAGGGTGACCCGCTGCCCTAGAGACAACTTAAACAAACGCTCACAACAGAGGCCGTTAAGCAACCAGTCTGTTTTGGTGCTCAGTTAGAGAGTAGCGAGTTCCAATCCCGTACAGAATAACCACTAAATATGCGACGCACATTATACTTATGTATTGGTCTGTATTTATGAATTGTCATGAACTCTTCGGCACAAGCGACGCTAGTTCCTAGTGCAATGGGTTAACCTTACTAAATAATCTATACTTCAATCAAATTCTGACTAAGAAACTAATCAAAAAAGTGCCCAGTCAGTACCTAGCTATTTTAGAAACATTAATTACACTAACATCTGAGAGGTGGCGCTTTATAAATTTTGCTTACACTGAAAAACACACAGCGTGTTATTCTCTCAAGCTCTCCACTGATATAATGTTATGAGAACGAAAATCAAAACCGCGAAGAAAAGTTCATTATTGGCAACTCGGGCGACGGCAACGTAAGAAAACCGACCACCAGATAGACGATTTAGTCAAAGTCGCAGGGTGACGTTAAATTCAAGTGGCACGAGAATTACTATTTTAGTATCCTTGTGGGGAGGACTAAATACTAATTATGATGATAAAATAGATCAAAAGACAGATTTACCTTCATTAAGGAATTGAAGAATTCATAAAATAATTTATATTCATTAGCAACTTTCGTGACGCTTGCAACAAAGTCTAGAGAATTTGACAAAATAACGTTGACAAATCTTGCCACTATCATGTCATGTATAGTAAATACTTGCTTGTTTATCATCATGCGGGGTAGGGAGAAAAAACAGAATGCCAAAAGACTCTATTCTTGCATACATCTCTCGCTTCTTCAACCTTCATAATTCTGTTCATACACGCTCGCCGGTTTTGGGACTCGTGACTTCCTTCAATACTCATGACCAATTTGGTCTAGATAGGTTAGTCTCCGTCTAAGTAAGTATAATATAATATAATATAAGTGAGTACTTACATTGCAAAATAAGGCTGTCCATGTCATGGAAAGCAACGTCATAGTAGGTACATAACTTTATTTGAGTCACCTATTTCGATGTCAAATACAAAACAATTGTTTTAACTCCAGTCCCACTCTTTCAAAGTAATTTTTATACGAGTTCTTCTAGAGTATTGTTCAAATCAAAGCATTGGCTTTCTTAAAAACTTAAAAAGAAAACGTCAAAATGAGAAAATTGGCTCAAAATAATATCCTACAATAATGTGGCGCTTTTTGTTGTCACACTGGCAAGTACAAAACTTATTTCATGATGGAGGTCCGCCTGTTTCAATTGCCTCATGTTCTTCACAATGATATTTTATACTTATGTACAGTTCAGGAAAGAGAAATATTATTAAAGATATAACAATGTACCTCTTACAGACTATTCTAGAAATATCCACATATTTCTAATGCTAATAAATTTTTTATTGTCACACTGGCAAGTACAAAACTTATTTCATGATGGAAGTCCGCCTGTTTCAATTGCCTCATGTTCTTCACAGTGATATTTTATACTTATGTACAGCTCAGGAAAGAGAAATATTATTAAAGATATAACAATGTCCCTCTTACAGACTATTCTAGAAATATCAACATGTTTCTAATGCTAAAAAATTTTTTAAATATTAGTGTCAAGCCCATTCAAATTTCTGTCCAAAAAGGTGACGAAATGAAATGAGAATTACGCAGCAGTCTTTACTTTTATTTTATATTGTCCTTTGAATGTATATATTACAATTATCTTGCTTATATATAAATTCAATTGCAGTTCGTTAGTCTCGCTAAAACTCAAAACTGGTTTGACCGATTTGAATAATTGTTTTTGTGTTTTGTTTTACTCTGATATAATAGTTTAAACGTAAAGAAATAAGGGGAACCCTAAATAAAAAAAAAAATCTATATTGATATCTTTTGTATGGGTATTAAACTAACAGACGACCAAATAACAACTACTATTTTACATTCTTTCTAATTCATTTGAATTACAAGCAAGTTCCAAAAATCAAACCAAAAAAATAACTTGCAGGTGATACGAAGTTCACCACCGAAGGAATGTAACATAGTTCCAGTGGCCCGCCAGTAAAGGCGGAGAGATGGCACACGGCAGGTTTCTTTAGTGGGTGAGGGCCCCACACTACCCTGTTCGTTGCCCCGAACGACAGGGTATGCGGTTAGGAAAATTTTTTCCCGCCTTAACAAAAAAAAAGGTGATACGAAGTTCACCGGGTCATTCAGTCAACTTGTGTCCGTGTGGTGACGGACTAAGAATACAAGTGTCATCACCCCATTCTTTCCCATGGGTGTCGTATGAGGCGACTAAGGGAAGTACGCAATTATCATCCATTGCATGACTGGTGGTAGGGCTGGGTACCAAGTGGGCGTATTCACTTAGTATCGGGCCCGAGCGGGTTGGTACCACCATCTCCTGTGTGACCGGTCATGAAGCACATCGTTGCGTTTTGGCTGTAGCAGGAGATAGCCGTTTATTCTTTCATTTCATATCGGTGAAATGAAATGGTGAGCAGCGGCTTGACAATACTCTCGGTATAGTTGAGTCCATGAGTGACGGTTACCACTTACCATCAGATGGGAGGTGGCTCGTCTGCCACTACATACAATAAAAACAAACTAATATGATTATTTTCAAACAAATCAACGTGATAGTCACAAAGACTTACGACCCTTACTGAGAAAACAATTCTCATGCATACCTATATTTTCTATTCTTGTCTCTTTGTGGACGCAATCAGCGGTCGTTGCCGTATTCCGACCAATAATTATTCAAAATACATAGAGCATTATTAGATAGGTGGGCGTCCGATGCGTTTTGCATTGCGAATCAGTCAGACTTAGTACGCGGCGCCCTCGGGAGCTGTAGTGTTTATGCGTGATAGTCACAGGCAGGTTGCGGAATCTACCTTTTGCTGAATTGTTCAAGCGTTTAGGGATTCACTGCTGTTAGCCATCTCGTCTGTCTAAATGTCTCTTCATATATTCAACTCACACCCACTAATTGGAATGATCTGTACTATTGGACTATACTTGCTGTATACATGCTAAAGATCACTCTATTAATTATTATTTAACGATGAATTGATTGTCGACGGTATCGATCCGACGATAATTTAAATGATCAAATCCATCCATCCATCCACCCATCAGCCTTTTAAAGTTCACTGCTGGACATAGGCCTCCCCAAGAATGGGGGATAGTGCCGTAATCGCCACGCTTGGCAGGCGGGCTGGCGATCGCAGTGGATGTTGTTAATACTCGAAGGAGTGCTGCTGCCCACTCCCCCGGTATTCCCTCAATCGGCTCTTAAGACTCCCAATTACAATTCTAAAGCCGGCCCCACACGGCATTAATGATCAAATACATAAATATAAACTCAAGGATATTATTGATATAAATCAGTTGATATACGATTAAGCATATATATATTTATTCTATTTGAGGCATCCAGTCGGCTATCAGAAAGAGTGCAGCAGATCTACCACGAACTCTTAGCTAACGATTCAATTCCAACGCAATAAATGTGTGTTGTTTTATTTTGTACCATGATGTCTAATTAAGCGATCTTGTTTAGGTTGTCAAGTAAGTTCATGGTACGAATTTCAATACAAAGATGTCATGTTTGCGATTCAGATTATATGCTGATTCGGCAAAAAACAAAAGATTCCGTCTTTGACACCTCATGGTACAAAATTGCGATTCAGTTCAGTTTGGGTCCTAAACTGGATCGCAATAAGAGTGCGTGTTAAGCCTGCAGGTAGCTTATGCTACAATAAAAAAAAATGTCATATATCATTAAATGTTACAAATCTCGTCACACTGCGACTTTTAACGAGTGAATTTGTATCCGTATAATATCTTTAACAGTTCATTGTGAAATATTACAACTTAAGTAAGCTAATTCTCATGGCATCTAAGACAACTGTTTAACTAATTGAATAAATACAATTAATGTTTAATAAGTTGATTAAATAAATTTTAACCATGTTTTTTGTAAAAATGTATGTCGCCTATCACGTAGTATTTTTTTTATTGCATGTGGTTTCAGACGAGCCACGGCCCATCTGATGGTAAATGGTAACCGTCGCTCATGGATTCAACTATACCGAGAGTATTGTCAAGCCGCTACTGCTCACCATTTCATTCCACAGATATGAAATGAAAGAATAAACGGCTATCTCCTGCTACAGCCAAAACGCAACGATGTGCTTCATGGCCGGTCACACGGGAGATGGTGGTACCACCCCACTCGGGCCCGATACCAAGTGAGTACGCCCACTTGGTACCTAGCCCTACCACCAGTCATGCAATGGATGATAATTGCTTACTTCCCTTAGTCGCCTCATACGACAGCCGTAGAAAAGAATGGGGTGGTGACAATTGTATTCTGAGTCCGTCGCCACACGGACACGACATGTAAGTATTTTTAGATACAAATTCATTAATTAATTCAGAATACAAATTGTAGACAGCTTCAGGTAGGTATCAGCATATTTTATTAGTATAAGGACATGGCTAAACAGCTGCCCTAAGCATGTAAAGGAATTTCTCACCAGATTATCAAATTAAAATATTAATTAATTAATAATCACGGTTTAATTATTCTCCTAGAACTTGTGTCAACTAATCAAATAGTTGAAAGTTATTTTCATGTCTTTTTTTGTTTGACAAGAACATTAGACAATATGACCAATTCCATTCACGAAGATGTGGTCAATAAAGCTAATTTTAAAGATATTTGCGTAAGCTGAAATTATCAGTATTCATTATTATATTATTTACTAGCCTTTTTTAATTATAAGGTTATATCTTAGGGTTCCGATATAGTAGCGGGATGAAATGTATACCAGTTTTTAAGTCTATTGAGAGCCATCACATAAAAGTTGCATCATAATTCAGTAGTTTTTGCGTGATACGCAACAAAAAAAAAAACAGACAAAAATATAAAAAAAATCTTTATTGTTCAGATACGCTTATATAACCAAACAATCATTTTTCTCAAATATATTAAATGTAGTGACACAGCTCTGTTACAGCTTTATAATAGTTAGGATAATAAATTGTATTGAAAAACGTCTCAAAAGTTGATTTCTTTTATCTGATTTTTAGAAATCATTGGCGAAATCTGTAAAGAAACGCGGCATTTAAATAATGCCGCAATTGTATAATTATAATATTGGATTTAAACTTTTTTATCACTTTTGTTCCATAATAAATGCATGTAATTATTTAGAATAAATATCATTGTTGTTATTTTATTTCAATAATAACTGTGCCCAGAGGTTTCATCCACGTATAATTCAATAATAATAATACTATACTGTTTTTACTGTTTGTATATTTATTGAAGTTTCCACGATTTATTTTCAGAACTGTAACGATATGAAAAGTTCCTGAAACCTTTTTCATACGAATTAGTAATGTTCAGTTATTCAGCATTACGTATTACTTACTAGGTACAGCGTTTA
Organism: Leucoma salicis; assembly: GCA_948253155.1. NCBI lineage: Eukaryota > Metazoa > Arthropoda > Insecta > Lepidoptera > Erebidae > Leucoma > Leucoma salicis. The sequence goes on from OX411803.1 coordinate 27,940,833, forward strand.
TTCATTACTAGACTTTACTTAGCCATGTCCTTTACCTATATTATCTATATATAATACTAGATGACTCGGTGACCTTCGTATCACCTACAATTTTATTTATTTTATCGGCTTTTATCAATCCTAATTAATCTGCATCGTCCAAGCATTGGATTGTGATAGGCTCTTAAATTATACTTGCTTGGAATTAGAAAGAATGTCAGTAGCTGTCATGTTGGCCAAATACCCATACAAAGTTAGCAATATTTAATTATTAAATTTTTCAACATTTTTATAGGGTTTTTTTTACTTTTAAACCATCCCTGTATTACAGAGAACAAAACAAAACAACAATTATTCATAACGGTCAAGCCAGTTTTATGTTTTAGCGAGACTAACGAACATCAATTCATTTATTATTTTTTAGATAAGTACGAGTATTTGCAGTAATCGTTACATTTGTCCGAATAAACAATACTTATCGATAGAATTTCGATCGTTATGTGGCCGATTGTTTGCGCTCTAACCCACGTATATAATTACTGTTTTGGCCATCATTTATGATAATTATGCGATTCTTGTTATATAAATAATGCAAACTTCATGAATAGCGATAATGTCGCAATTGTGTTGTCCTTCAGGAATAAAAAAACTAGCCCTTGGCCGCAACTCCGCCACAGCTAAAATCTAGTTTTTAGGTTATATCTTAGGCTCCCGATATAGTAGCGGGATAAAATATACACCAGTTTTTAAGTATAATCACGAGCGATCAAATAAGTTTCATCAAAATCCTTTAAGTAGTTTTTGCGTGATGCCCGAACAAACAAACAGTTACATAGACAAACAGGCAAAAATTGTAATAACAAGTTGTTTTGTAGAGACGCCTAAATAGTATATACCTATTCATGTTTTCTCAAATATCTTAAATGATTTAGATTAGACAAACTTAGCTGATGTTTGAGTGTATAATTTCTTTGCAGCTCCTATACGTAACATTGTAAAGCACGTCTTCTAAAGAACGTGTCTATTGCGCTTTGTGCCCAGTGTAATTATAAGGTTTTTATTTGAATTTTCTTTTCTTATAGCGGTGTACTCGTCTTAATATTTTTAGTAGACTCTTGCGACGTTTGTCGTATAAAATGAGCGAAGAAGAATATTCTTGCGAAAATATTTACGTGAATGGTAGACAAAATATTGGGATTCCACTCGTGTGCTTCATTGTGGTCGGTTGTGTGCATCTGTATCTGTGCTCAAGTGAAACTTTCTTTTGATTGGTGAACATCGAAGGAATTGATTCCTTGTCACTCCTGCGCTTATATTGCCGGAAATATACGCCCACTGGGCGGACCCAGAGCAGGATAGCTGTTTTAAGTAAGATCCCGTTTTAAATACTTAAATAATTTGATATTAAAGAAACAAATATAGGAAATATTTCGAAAAGTTGGATGGTCTTTGGTGGGATTTGAACCCCCGACCACTGTGGTTGCGCTGGGGTCGGAGCGCTCTTCTTAAACCATTCGACTACGGAAACGATAGGCCGGCGTGGCAAATTAACTGACTGCTATCTTACTTTTAATATAAGGGGTAATAATGCCAAAAACTAAGCGAACACCCCCAGTTACACCTATCACTGAGAAACAACGTGTCCATTCTAGTCCGGATATTTCGGATACTATAAAACATGACACAGATCTTGTAAATATTTCAAGAAATAAATCGGGCAAGCGGTTGAGACCAGACTTTTCGCCGGAATCAGAGTTCCAAACATTTGAGGACAAAATCATGAGCATACTTACTTCCTGGAAAAATGAGCAAGCTGTTACTCTTAAATCCTGGAGGGATGAACAAGATTCTATTCTAAAGTCATTAAAATCTGATATCACCGAGGTTAAAAATCAGTATTTACAAATAAAAAAAGTAATTGGCGACATTGAAAAGTCTATTGATTTTATGAATAAAGAGTATGAAAGTATGCGCTTGTTGGTTCAGAAATTGGAGAACGAAAGACTACAAGAACGAACCTACATCGTTGAACTCGAGAAAAAAATTGTTGACTTACAACGCGCCTCTAGATCTTCAACTATTGAACTCAGGAATGTCCCTCGCAAAGAAAACGAAACTATATCAGATATAACTTCTGTTGTAATGAAAACTTGCACTACTATTGAAGCTGGTGTAAATGTGTCTGATTTACGAGATGTGTACCGGATGCCACTGATGCCAGGAAAAAAAGAAATAAATAGGCCGATAATTGTTGAGTTCATGTCAGTGCCAATTAAAGATAAAGTCCTAGGAGCTACGCGCGTATTTAATCGAGGCCGTGAGTTTTCTGATAAACTCAGTACACGCCATATGGGCATACCCGGAAAGCAATCGCCTATATACGTTGCAGAGCACCTTCCCTCCAGCATTAAAAAGATATTTCATGAAGCTCGTAATTATGCTAAGGCAAATAATTATAAATTTTGTTGGCATCAAAATGGCAAAATTTTTATTCGGAAAAAAGAAGGCGATAGATCAATTAATATTAAATCGATTTCTGATTTACCTCAGGTACAAAAGTCAGCTTAATCCACTACAGTTTGATTATTTATTTCATTTAAAAACATTTTTTGTTATTTTAAATTATTGTAAACTTTTTTATTTTCATCTTGTATTACTAATATATTACATTTATACTATAGAAACTCCTACCAAAAACCTAATAGCAATAAATGTTCTCTATCTTTTGATGCATTGTACTATACAGGTGCTTAATTGTACTGTATTTACTTTGTTATGTAAATCATACACTACTCCTGTTAATCGTACACATTACACTAAATATAATCGTCGTCGATGTACTTATCTTTCAAACACAAATTTACATAGATCTCAGTCACATAAAATTATATACATTAACTACATAGAACTTACAATAAAATTATCCTCGAAAACCCCTATAGTGCAATCGTACGTGTGCACTCTTAGATGTTTAAGGTTGCTCACTTCTATGTTTAAACACTATATTTATCTTCAATGGCTAATTTACACGATATTAACAACGAAATTGACTCCCTAAGTGTATCTAAAAGTTACAAATGCTTTCCTGAGCTTTGTTCTCAATATATAACTGACTCTCAAAGTGGGCTTAGTTTATTACATATCAACATCCGTAGCATCAATAAAAATTTTAATGAAATACCAGTGCTTTTAACCAGGATAGGTTTTAAATGTGACCTTTTGGTCTTGTCTGAGTGTTGGTTGAGTAAAACGTCTCAATTACCTACTTTAGAAGGATATACGTTTTATTCAACAAAGAACAATTACAATCAGAATGACGGCTGTGCTGTATACGTAAAATGTGATATAAAGTGCAAAGTTAGTGAAGCCAAACTAGACGGATCGAACTGTCTTATCTGTCGAGTTGAAAATGAAACCACTATTATCGCAGTATATCGTTCTCCATCTGAGAAGAACTTAGATCCATTTATAAGACAGCTTGACAAAATTCTGAAAGCTTCAAGTAATAGAACTACTATATTGGTAGGCGATATGAATATAGATATAAAGGAAGGCAACAATAATAAATACTCAGACGATTATTTGTCTTGTGGAGCATCTCACGGCCTTCTGCCTGCGCATCAATTGCCTACTCGGTTAACAAATTGTCTTGATCACGTTTTACTAAAGACTGACAAGTCTGCCATCACGCTTATAATTGAGTCCCCTATAACCGATCATGAACCAGTACTTGTTTTTCTAAAAACTAATAAAAAACAGTTCACACTACCACGGACAGTGTATAAAATTGACCACTGCGCCGCTTTAAATTCCATTGAAAGTACTGATTGGTCCCCAATATTATTAATACAGGATGCCAATGAAGCAACTGATACTTTAGTAAGTAGTTTGTCCTCTATTATCAAGAAACACACTCGGGAATCCATGTTACCTAGAAGCAAACGAAATTTAAAACCGTGGATCACACCTGGCTTACTGCGTTGCATTAGAAATAGAGATCGTATGCACATAAAATTAAAAAATGACCCACATAATGCTGTTTTAAGTTTATCTTATACTCGTTACCGTAATTTCTGTAATTCACTACTTCGGAAACTTAAAATATCTTATGAAAAAGAGGAATTTGCTAAAGCGAAACATAGTGTTAAAAATACATGGAACGTCATAAAAAAAGTCACTGATAGTCAGAACTGCAGGCCCTTTCCAGGAGAACTCCTGCAATTATCAGCTACCCCCCAACTCGCGCTTAACCGTATAAATAACTTTTTTTCAAGTGTAGGTGAAAAAATGGCTGCCAAAATTGAAAGACCTGCCACTTTAAACGTCTGTCCCAGCTCACCTCCTTTACAGACTTTCAACTCGATGGCAATCTTGGAAACGTCTGAGGAAGAAATAATCTCTATAATCACGAGTCTAAAGTCAAATTGTTCTTCTGGTTGGGATGGCATACCTATTAAAATGATTAAAGCTTCAAAACATATTCTGGCCCCTATCATAACGCATATATGTAATCGCTGTATCACCACAGGGACTTATCCAAGAGCCTTCAAAAGAGCACTAGTCCTCCCGATTCATAAAGCTGGTAACAAAAGTGACATTAGTAATTATAGGCCTATATCTATACTTCCTGCTCTATCTAAGATCCTAGAAAAGCTTTTAAATAAAAATCTTAGCAACTTTTTAAATGCAAAAAATATTTTGGCGAGTAACCAGTACGGATTTAGGTCGGGACAGAGTGCAGAGGATGCAGTGATGGCACTTACTGATCGGATTATTAAAGGTTTGGATGGAAAAAGGAAATGCTTAGGAATTTTCCTTGACTTGTCCAAAGCTTTCGACACCGTCTTTGTGCCGGCTTTACTGGATAAATTAGAAGAAATAGGTATAAGAGGTATCCCTCTTAGCTTATTCAAAAGTTATTTAAGTGAGAGAACCCAAATAGTTAAATTAAAGAACTGTGAAAGTGACCCAGTCTTTGTTAATTATGGTGTGCCCCAAGGCAGTATTTTGGGGCCTACCCTCTTCCTTATATACATAAATAGTTTATGCAAGATGCCCATCCCACACTGCAAGATTTTTACTTACGCAGACGACACAGCCCTCTTGCTTGATGGAGACAATTGGCAATCGGTGTATGCTAACGCAGAAGTGGCTCTGAAGTATGTTGCGGTTTGGTTATCAGATAATCTACTGACCCTCAATTTAAAAAAAACATTTTATATTGCTTTTGGTATCAGATCCAATCTCTGTGCTCCTATAAAATTTACTCTTAAAGTACATACTCCAACTTGTACTACATACAATAATTGTAATTGTACCTTACTTAATAGAGCTAATGCGTTAAATATCTAGGTGTGCAGATAGACCAACACCTAAACTGGCACGCACAGATTGATTCCCAAGCTTCACGTATCCGAAAATTAATAGTTATTTTTAAAAAGCTCAGAAAATCCGCAGATTGTAAGACTATTATGTTGGTATACACAGCATTGTGTCAATCCATACTAACATATTGTTTGCCGGTTTGGGGTGGTGCTGACAAAACCAGTTTCCTTCGATTGGAGAGAGCGCAGAGAGCGGTACTAAAGGTCATTTGCTGTCGACCGTTCAAATATCCAACCACAAAACTTTTTACAGATTGTAATGTACTCACGGTAAGACAGCTATATGTGCTTCAAATCGTCCTCCGTAAGCAACGGACTCTTAATCTAAACGACAGTGAGCCAAGCGGTAGAATCAAATACAATATATTTAAATTAGAACTACATCGTACGACTTTTGCAGCAAAACAATATTATATAAGAAGTTCCATAATATACAACACCATAAATAAAATATTAAATATTTTCCGACTCACAAAGTACATAATTAAAAAGAGACTGAAAGAGTTTTTAACACATTTGAGTTATGATAGTACAGAGGATTTAATACTTGGTAAATATAACATACATGAATGAAGAGAGCGTAATGCGTTAGGATGTATTTTATAGCGTCACTTGGTTATTCATTTAACACACTCACACACACACACACACAACATGCACGCACGCACTCTCAACACACGCACGCGCACACACACACACACACAACACACGCACGCGCACACACACATACACAACATGCACGCACGAACACACACACACAACACGCACGCACACACACACTTGTGCCCACACACACACACACACACACACACACATAATCACACACTCACATTAACACAAAAATATAAGAAATAACACACTCATTCCATTTATTTAAAATAATAATGATATATGCTGGCTTAATTGTTTTGACCCTAATCGGAATCGTCTGACTTCCTAAGATACAGGTACCTGAACCTAGTTTAGGAGTCAGAGATCATAAATCTTGTACCTAGTTTTAAGCCCTATTGTTATTTGTGATGTATACCTACATTTTTACTATTATTTTATATAAGGCTTACAGTGTCAATAAAGAATTATTATTATTATTAAAATAAATTAATTCTCACGGATCGAGATACAATCCGTTAAATAAATGTCACTTTATAGTGTTAGAATTCTATTAAGTATTATTTCATTTTCATAAAATAAGACAATAAAAAATTAAGAATACGAAAAATGTACAAAATAACTTTAAAAATGCCTTAAAAAAGATGATTATGAAAACAGTACTAAATTGGTCTAACATAGTTCATAAACATATTTCGTATAGAGGTAATCATGTCGTATCTCCGTGCTCTGCGGGAGACCTTTGTGACATCAAGCTATCCATTTTCACCACCTAAATAATGTATCTCCCCTTGACTTCCAAAATATATATGATACCTGTAATTAATTTCAGTTTAAATATTTTGAGCATTGATTACTCATGGTATTAAGTGGTTTTTAATAGCAATAAGGGTGCTTTTGTATTTTATGGTTATAGGTGATATTTAGATCTTGATTTATTAAAACCTATTCATCATTAAAGCTATCAATAAATTTACTTCAAATTTAAATATTATCTGATTACTCAACAAGATAAATAAATATATGTTCGTATTTTCCTGTACAGTCCTTCGATTTACAATAACTATGCTCGTAATGAAATAAAATAAACTTCGGTTTATGGCTTTCACCCGTGAGATATTTAGTTTAAAATACAAATATTACTTAGTATCTAGTTAGTATTATCATCTGTAATCTATAACAAAATATAAAAATATTTTTATGCATATTTGTACGGATTTAACCAATTAGTCACACGTTGAATAATTCTTAAAAAAAAATTACTCATCCTTTTAAATTCAATTTGACGTATATCTTCGTAAAATAGGGTCATGAATAAGAGATAATAATATTAAATTTAATATTCCAATTAATTAACTAAGCAGCATTTAGGCTGAACTAAAATCTGTGTGCATAGATGGCAATCAAAGCGTCTCCATAAGAGACTATTTCAGAAATGAATTCATGCATTTTAATTCCATGACTATACATTGGTACGGAAGGAGAAGAGACTGACATTGTGACACGCAGTTACTTATGATTCAAGCGCGGGACTTCGTCGTCCGGTATTCCCTTTGCACACTTTGTTGCACCACCGAACATTATTTGTACACACTAAGCATGAAATGTTGCCGAGCAAACGCAGTCGTAGTATTTGCGGGTAGGTTTAGGAAAGGAGGCGAGGTGGGATGGCTGCGGTGGCGACGCGGCGGTCACCACCCCAGCACCTCTCGGTGCCGCGTACCCCAGCCCTATCCGCCTCCCTGCTTCCTCCCGCGGTGCGTGCACACGTACGAGCCGCGAGGAGTACCCGCATCGCCCACTGAGGTTTCAATATTCTACACAGAATTGCATTCAATAGCTATATTTTTGACAAATAGAAAATCAGCCGAGCTAGCCGTTTCACAAATCTTAAATACGTTTCAATATTTCCTTTGATGAAAATTAAATTTTCGGTGGACTCCTAGGCGAGGAAAATATTCGTAAATAAATTCTTTTGTCTACAGACAATAGGGACGCCGATATTGTGAACTATTTGCTTGTGTTGATTTGTTATTTGTATTTTATTTTTTCCATAATATACTTATGGCACATAGACGGATAAAACGTTGTTATAGTAGGCATGGAACTTATATATGCCTAATGATTTTTAAAGAGACAGCAAAATTGCTGTGGGTTTATATAATGTTATTGTTATTTTTGTAATTCTGTTCTGTGTTACTGCCGGTGACCAAGCGGTAGTGTATGCGACTGCGGAACATGAGGATTCGAATCCCGGGTCAAAAAAAAAAAATATTGGGGTTTTCCGTTAACAAAAATAAAATTTATAAAGTTACAAAGCTATGGTCAAGAATATTGGTTTCAAATCCCCTTCCAGTTTTAGATGCGCGATCACGAACGCAATCTATAAGATGCACATAGACTGAAAAAATTTCAACATAATTTTATTATTTTCTGTAGTTACTTTATTTTCATTAAGTATGTGAATTTAAACACACCTACATAAAAATTATTTAAGTTAGTAACTAGACAGATGGCTCTATAACAATATTACATTAGCATGCACTACGCGCCAGTGTTTAACATATTGCCATTTGTAATATGAATATCATATAATTAAAAAACATAGTACCTATAAATTTTGCATTAATTTATTATAGACCAGCTTTTGCCAGCGGCTTCGCCGCAGCCAAAAGCTGGTTTTTCGGTTATATCTCAGGTTCCCGATATAGCAGCGGGATAAAATGTTTACCAGTTTTTAAGTCAAATCAAGGCCTTTCAAATAAAAAAGTTACATCAAAGTACATCTGGTAGTTCTTTTAAATAAAATCTACAAAAATTCTAGTTTAAATAATTTTCTAGTTTTTCGGTTATATCTCAGGTTCCCGATACAGTAGCGGGATAAAATGTATACCAGTTTTTAAGTCTAATTAAGGTCTTTCAAATAAAAAAGTTGAATCAAAATCCGTTCAGTAGTTTTTGTGTGATGCGCGAACAAACAAACAGACAAACAGATAAACAGACAAAAAGATAAACAGACAAACAGAGAAACAGACAAACAGACAAAAATTCTAAAAAAATTGTTTTGTGTTTAGACACGCCTATATAGCCTATTACAGTCATTTTTTCTCGAATAGCTTGGATGTACAGACATAGCTCTGTTACATTTTTATAATAGTATAGGATAGGATATAGGATAATGACATTATTTTCAACCATGAGTTGTATGTTTTTGTCTGTTAGTTTCTCTGTTAAATGAATTCCTTACCCACCTTATACATTAATTTAATGACATGGTAAGAAATAATTATGTGAGTGAAAAGTGTTAACGTGGTTAGGGTATGTGGTAGGTATATAAGTAAAATAATGTTAGGCATGAAGGCGCATGGACGCAGCGACTGGTAGGCTGGTATTTTTTTTTATTGTTTAGGCTGGAAAAAATGTACCTAACCGCACACCCCGTCGTTCGGGGCAACGAACAGGGTAAGTGCTGGGCCCTCAGCCTCTAAATAAATCCGCCGTGTGCCGTTTCTCCGCCTTTATTGGCAGGCCACCGGAACCATATTACATTCCTTCAGGGGTAGCGACTGGTAGGCCTGAGAAAAGATTGATGGATGGTGTAACACTAGTAAGAAAGAGATGCTGAGATGACAAGTGACAGAGGAGTATGCAAGGGGAAAAAATGTTTTGCCAACCCTACACGAAGTGGGAAAAGTGAAGAAAAGAAGAATAATGTTCTAATAATGACTTAAATATCGATTGTCTTTCTCATTTCTATTAGGGTATTCAAATAAAAAAAAAAAAAATCATAGATTCATTAAGAAATGCCTCTAGATCTATAATCCTCTTATTTTCTGTTATGTATTTTATGTCGTACTTTTACGTTCAAAAATGGCAAAACTAATTCAAGTCGTTGTTCGTGTGAAAATTCCTTTTGCCAAATACAATAAAGTTATGAAACCAGCAAAGCTATTACTTAAAAAAATATTGAACCGTTTAACCGAAAACAACCAAAAGAAACAATGCAAAGCGTACTATTTGGAGATTCTGCAATAACGAACGAGAATACTGTATTCGTATTGGCTACTTTTTACGAACGTTGGTAACATATGGACCAACGGAAACGGTCACAGCTTAAAATAGTATAGATATATGTATCTTAATAATGTGCCCGAATGGTAATTATTATTTTTATCTGAATATATAGTCATGTTTACATTACATTAGCATTAATGATAGCCTAGCGGTATAACCAAGGACTGCAAAGGCCTCGAGCCCAAATCTAAGGTACAGTCACACAACTCTTGAATTTTCAAGATTTTTCCAAATTATATTTGTATTTGTTTACAATTTTATCACTGCTCGGTGAAGGAAAACATCGCGAGGAATCTTGCATACTTGAGAGATTTTCTCGACGGCTTGTGAAGTCTGCCAACATCGGGTCAGCATGGTGGACTATGGCCTAACCCCTCTCTCCATGAGAAGACACCCGTGCCCAATAGTGGCACAGAAAAGGGGTTGATAATAAAACATTGTCGTGTGGGGCCGGCTTTAGAATTGTCCCACCCCTCTCCACTCATCGGAGTCGTAAGAGCCGACTGAGGGAATACCGGGGGAGTGGGCAGCAGCACTTCTTCGAGTATTAACAACATCCACTGCGATCGCCAACCCAACTGCCAAGCGTGGCGATTACGGCACTATCCCCCATTCTTGGGGAGGCCTAGGTCCAGCAGTGGACGTTAAAAGGCTGATGGATGGATGGATGGAATAAAATAACAGCAACTTGGGATGGTTCTATTTGTAGTTTTAATAACTCCACAAACGCGTCAGCATTTAATTAATATTCTTGAACTTGTTTGATCAGATTATTTTTACTGACTTTGTTCTTAGAGATAGTTTTTACGCAGTAGTTACAATCGGGATATACTTGTGAGCAGTAGAGACTTAATCCTAAGTTTAACAGGAGATACGCACTGCAATAGTTACATAATTTAATAATTCAGCACATTAGAGTGTTTGGGTCACTATCAAAGAACCTTCCAATGGTAGTTGCGGTAGACCAGCAGTCGTCGAATGTAAGTACACGACAGTGTAAGTAATCGTGTTACTCGTACCAGAGGTACATAGAGCGGACGTCGACGTCTAATTTTCATAACAAAACAAAAGGAACGAACAATGCGACCCGGTGAGATGTAGGGACTTGCGACTGCGTAGGTACCACTACTTAGGTTTGATTGAACGCATAAGAATGTGGGGAGCCGCATGTAACGCTATGCGTTGGACAGAGACCGCGGCACGAGCGACAGAGACGAAAACAGCGCAATTACCCCGTGAGATTGTTGAATAAATTTACATTCAGTTGATTGAAATAATAATGAAATTGCCCCAGCACACTGTACCAATGCACGGTATATTTAAATTAATAATAAAATTATTATACAAATCGCACGCGCGAATCCATCTTCTTTTCATAATAATTAGATCGAGTACAAGAAAAACATATTCGATTTTGTTTGTTTAATGCAAATATCGGAAATGTGAAACGTTCGAAATTATTCAAGAGAATCGTGTTCTTAAATAAAAAAGCACTGCTAGCAGAGAAAATATTTTTTTCGCGTGCACAAATAGAAGGTTTATTTATTATTTACATTTGAAATGGAGCTAACTGAGGTTGTTTCTGAGAGATCGCATAAGTTTTAGGAGTAAATATTGTTTTATTAAATAAATAGCTTATGCCTATGGAACCTGCGTGTAATAAAAAATTGTGACCATCTCATCTGCCACATAAATAATCTATATAAAAAAGCCCTTCCACAGGAATACCAGTACAAATAGCTACCTATATACTTTTCTGTATTCTGGATTATATAATATATGCATGCCAAATTTCATAATGATCGGTGTCATCATTTACAAGAGATTAATTGTCCAGTAACAGTCCAGAACCACAAATTTCAAAAAATTTGATGCTAAGTGATATTAAGATTAAAAGTAATACTAAGACGTTGCTTATGGATAAAAAAACTCCTGCGTCATTCATTCATACGTATATACTACGTAATGGACAGAGTTTTACAAACCACTGCAAATGGCGACACTGTAGTGGCAGTGTCCTCGTTAAGTGAGCGAAAAAACTTGACTTTGGCGTATGGTGGAGTTTCTTTTGTTTGTTGTTGAGTACCGTAAAAATCAATGCAATGCGTTCATAATACTGCAAGTGCAGCAAAACTTTGGTAAAATAAATTTTGCCAAGTTTAAAGAAATACCTAATTTGCCAAGACAGGGGCGGACCTAGCAATTATCAAAACTCGACATTAAAAATAATATATTACAACGATATTTTATTCTATTTATAAAATAATTATTAATTATGCAAGCAATAGTACACCAGGTGGCTGCACTATTGGACGATCTAACCTCTAACACAAATCATTAACAGACGGTAAGCCGGCAATTTACCAGGATAAAAAAGTATCCAAGTTTCACCAAAACTTTTATAATTACAATATTAATAGGTCTTATTTTCTCTAATCGCATAAAAATAATTTAAGAGTTTTAAATGGCACTGATAGCGGCCCGTAATAGTAGCACACTACAAAACCTATTTAGTAATGCACTACAAAACGCATTTAGTAGCACACTACAAAACGTATTTAGTAGCACATTACAGAATGTATTTAGTAGCACATTACAAAACGTATTTAGTAGAGCACACTACAGAACGTATTTAGTATCACATTACAATACGTATTTAGTAATGCACTACAAAGCAAATTTAGTAGTGTATTTAGTAGCACACTACAAAACGTATTTAGTAGCACACGACAAAATGTATTTAGTAGCACACTACAAAACGTATTTAGTAGCACATTACAGAATGTATTTAGTAGCACATTACAGAATGTATTTAGTAGCACATTACAAAACGTATTTAGTAGCACATTACAAAACGTATTTAGTAGCACATTACAGAATGTATTTAGTAGCACATTACAAAACGTATTTAGTAGAGCACACTACAGAACGTATTTAGTATCACATTACAATACGTATTTAGTAATGCACTACAAAGCAAATTTAGTAGTGCACTACAAAATGTATTTAGTAGCACACTACAAAACGTATTTAGTAGCACACGACAAAATGTATTTAGTAGCACACTACAAAACGTATTTAGTAGTGTACTACAAAGCATAATTGCTTAATAAAAACTGTACTATTTTAAAATTCCAGTACAAAATCAGCGCTGTCCAAGCGAAGACTCAACATACTCGTAAAATTAGGCAAACAGCATTTTAGCATTATGCACACATGACTTTTTCAACTAAAATTCCTTTAGCAAACACAGGCAACATTGTCTACCACCCCAAGTTCCTAATAACAATGCGGGGTAAACTACAACACTATAATCATGATATGAAAGTAAATTATGCTCCCTTCCAATTTTGTTACAGAAATTATAATATCTGCGGTACCTACTAATACTTATTAACCGTAATGTTGTGAATTTTTACTTTACATTGTATGATTTTCAAAGAGACTTTCTTAATAGCGCGTATTATTAACAGCTGTGCAAAAGTATACTTATAATTAAAAAATATAGCTCGATGGCAGTTGGTGAGCTACTTCCTCCTGACTGACTGCAGTAGCGATAGGGACAGCCACTGATGAGAAGTAGGCAGAGATAGGAAACCTTTTGTTAACACTTAACTATGCGCGGCTCAATTAATTTGATAACGGGAATCTCTGCTATGTCGCGTTGTCGTAGCACTTAATATACGCAAGACTGCCGCGCTAGCTATGGCTTAGGCGCAATGGGAAACTTATGTCTCGGAGACACATCAACTATATTTGTTTTACTTGTGGGGTTACCGATCAAAATAAGGTTTAAGAAGTTAAACTAGTATCCATAGAAAAACATATCAACATAGGTATGTTTTCGCTAGTACACAATATCTAATTTAAGTTAGATCAGTAGTTCTTAACTTTTATTACTTAGGGATCATTATGAAATGTGTATTTTCAAGGTTCCGATATTATTAAATTATATGATACCTAAAATATTCTATTCCGCGTCAAAGAGGTCGTCAGTACTTATTGTCTTTGTCCCTTAAATCCGTTGAAATATTCTTGACAGTCCATATTTGCCAATATTTTCCCCTACAATGGAGTTTCTGGTTATACTCTTTGCAAAGGACCAACAATTATTTGCAGCTTCCTATACAGTAAATCTAAATTGATAAAACATTGTTTTAACTGCTTAAAATATTCATAAAATACCCCGCTGGGAATTTTAACAGAACTTTCCATTCCAGAGGTACCTATATATTATTTTAATTTACGGTATTCGTGATTGTATACGTTTACACGTATCCAAAATAAATTAGGTAGAAAAAAATCCAATAAAGCCATATTACAAATGAATACTTTAACAAGCTAAACAAACAACGTTTACTCGGCATACAGAGAACATACGATCCCAGCACAGATCGGTAAATCTGAGTTGACGCCAAGACACGTGTCTCTGATTTTTCAAAAACATGTGCGTGTTTAATCATAAGTCTTTTTATATCAAGCTTCAAAGGTTTGGACTCCGTTCGATAAAACCAGCCAACTATTGCCATAATCATTGTAAAATGTTATTATTATTCGCAAAATAAATGCTACTTACATCTGAATTTCTACATCTACATACATTTAAATGTATGCGTCCTTGACCTATTATAAGTAAAGGTCAACAAACATGACCCATAGAAACATCAGAAACTATTCCAACGGAAAAATCGGGAGGACCGACACCGCGATAAGACGAAGAGCATCCATAAAGATGTGACCTCTGAGTGGGATGTTTCTACTTCGGATGAGAGGTCAGTGTAAGCCGGCACAGATGTCTGATGTCGCAGGCCGACCATGACCTAACTCAAGTGCTGGGCGGGTCACGTGGTCGGGCGGGCGGGTAAGCAGCTCGGGTCGTTCACCTTGAGACGGAGTGGGTAGCGAGAGGTGGCGAAACGATTCTTTGCTTATCAATGAATTATCCTTTGGGGATGATTCTATTACAGTTCGTTGCAATATAGAATTCAAGGACGAATTCCTTGAGTTTGGAGGTTAAGTATGTGTTTTCATATTTTTTTCATAATATATGCTATTTAAATATTGTTTCCAATATTTTATAGGACGATTGGCGTCCACCATGATTTATTGAGAGTAATCTGAGTGCGTATGTGTTGCTGAATCAATAATTTTTCCAGCTTATATATTTTTCCACCATGATATACGTACATATATATGTGTATATATATTTGTATGTATATTGAACGTCTAGTAATTTTATACAATTAGCATAAACATAATATTTTCAACTTGCCGAGCTTAATTTTATGACGTAGAATCATGAGTTTTCTTCTACATCAAATGCTATAGGTATCCATCATATATATGGTAATCATTATGCTGTATGTGTAATCTGATATTTTCTTAAAACTTTTGGCAATCAATTTTCGTAGTGTGTCAACGGCGGTTTTGCTTGGTGTCAGTAAACAAAAAGCAATTATCATGCTTGGCGAAATTCAATTATAAGTTGGCGCAGCTACGAGTACATAAACTCAGCGACAATTGTTTTATTAGTTCTAAATTCGTTTTGGATATTTAGACCAGAAAGCTTGAGTTTGACTACAAACACAAGCACATAAAACGCGAAATTGAGTGTTCTTAAAATGAGCAACGCAAAGCTATCCAAATGAGCCCTGGGTTCCTAACCTAAGCAATACTTGATCAAACTTTCTATACACGCTCAAGCCTCGAATGCAAGAATTCCCAGACGCAGTACAAATATCTGTGTTCATCACAAGAATAATTGTCCTGAGTGGGAATAGAACCCACGACCTCGTGTACGGAAGTCGGTTACACTACCGACTACGCCACGAGGCCGATAGTTGAGGCTATATAGTTATTCATATTGGTAGATTCCTACTGATACCATCAAGAAATGACCGGTTCGGCAGGGGAAACAAAACAAATACCACCCTTTCACAGAATGTCAGCAAATAGTAACCATGCATTGACGAACTGATGTAAATTTTTCATTCACTCTACTTTAAAATTGCGTAAGTATTTAATTTAATTGGTTTTGGGTATACCGACAAATAATTATTTAACCTTTCTGAGCGCATCATAATAAAATGGAGACTTAAGGATACGTATAACCAGCCTCAATAATCCAATGCAATGGCCAGCTACATGATACCAATAACAATAATTTGTAACTACTCTTTATAAGTTATTACAACTGTAAGATATAAATGGTAATTATTAGGTATATTGTGATCCTTTTCCAATTGAAGCAGGCAGTGAAAAATGCAACAACAGTGAAAAAATCCCGCCTAAACAAAAAAACAAAAAAAAAAGGCAGTGAAAAATGCTGTTTGTTCCGGCTGGAGACGGTGGTTGGAGATTCCATAACCACTGGACCGATATAGATAGGATTTTCACTGGCCGACAGCTGATATTATAATAAATAATTACTCATTATACACCAACAACAAAGACCGTAATCAGATTTTTTCGAGTGCCAGTTATTTGACAGCCACTGGTTAACCTGCCTCTGCTTCGGAGTACGGAAGAGGTTTTATCACTGGTTCCCGTTATAGTAGCAGGATAAAATGTATATCAAATAAAAAAGTTGTATCAAAATCCATCCACATAAAAAGAAATTTTTTGTGTTCAGACACGTCTATATAGCAGCACACTTAATACTATAATAATAATGTTATTGTTTCCCAAATATCTTAAATTTACGGACACAGCTTTGTTACAGCTTTATTATAATAGTTAGATAGATAGATTGCTTTGTTTTTACGATTTTTTCAAAATGATGTTTAGCTGTAGCCGTCATCAACTTCATTCCATTAGATTGCCGTATTTTACTAGAGAATACCTTAGAATCGTTGACAATTTTAAAACGTTCGCTTAAATCGCCTCGTTAGAGCGTTTTTAAATTGCATTATTACAATATTTTAGCATTTCATATGCAAAACAAGGACATGTTTATTGCGCTTAGGAATATTTTTATTTTTAAAGTATTGTCAATTCCTAATGATGTGTGCCTCGTATGGTAGTTTCCAGTTTCCCACGGAGTGTGGTTCAGCAGTGGGATATAACGAGCTTTACTAAAGAAGAATACATAATAAGTTATGGGTATCGAATGTAGAACACTATGCTATCTATAAAGTAAAATTAAATAATGTAAAATTGGTCTATATTAAACATTATAAACAAACAACTGCAAGACCGCTAGTATCACGCGATATTGTTTTTAATGCAACACGAATCGAATATCGATCGTCGTTCGATAATATCTTTGACTAATTTCTCAAATGTTTATTCACTTTCAGTAAAAGGTAGTAATAATTACTGAGGGCTACTTAGCAATCAACCGAGTAAATACCGACGGACATTACATAGAATGTTTAACGATAACGTTAAATAAAAACTGACAACAGACACGCGCAATTAAAGGTTGTGTATTAAGGAATTATTTGTTATAGTGAAAATTTAATAATCGGTAACATCAATGAATTATCTTAAAAAGCTTTTAATTACAAACTAGTACTGTTTCACTTTCGGGCATCGGTCTGTTCTTAATATGCGGGGGATTTAGTCCATTGGTAGAGTTCACAAGCCATCGAAAAAAACTCAAGATGTCTTCGTTTTTTTATTGGCACACTGTTGCCCGTGGACATATAATACTGCCAAGCCACGAGTGCTCACACTTGGAACCTGACACTAGCCCCAGTTTATCTTTCTTTTTTAAAATTATTGAAAAGCATTATTTAAAACCTTTGTACGCATCGTCATTTCTAATTTAATCAGGATTAGCACAGATATTTTCGAAACTTTAATTTGGTTAAGAGACAATTTACGAAACTCTTATGCATTAAATGAGAACGTTTGGAATCCACGATTTGATTAAAACACATGTACAACCACGGTACCATTTACACATCTGCTTATATGTAATACTTACATTAATAACATCATGGTCAGTATTTCGCCCACGTCTCTTATTAAATTAAAAGTCACTAGCGACTTCCTTGCCAGCGTTTCTAAAAGTGACACTTGGGTATCCCTTGCGGATCACCCCTTTTTTTTTTTGTTAAGGCGGTAAAAAATGATCCTAACCGCACACCCCGTCGTTCGGGGCAACGAACAGGGTAGTGTGGGGCCTGCACCCACTAAAGAAACCCGCCGTGTGCCGTCTCTTCGCCTTTATTGGGGAGCCACAGGAACTGTGTTACATTCCTTCGGTGGTCCGCCGGCGGCTTACCCTTTCGGGTACCCTCTACTGAGCGACGCATCCGCACACGGAGCGTCGCACCTTCGCGGGAGGCCTTGCAGGTGGCGGACGTTCCCCGGTCCATCCACCCGCAGCCTCAGCTAGGGCGGCATGAGGCGCAAGAACCTGCGCCTGCACCGCCCCGGTCGCTGGCGGCGGTTTGGGTCAGCGGAAGAATCCTCCTCCCTAGTCCTCTCCGCCACTTCCTTCCGCGAGATAACCTCCTCGCAGAAGGCAGTGACCGCGGCCCAATTCCTGTCGCTACCAAGCATCGCTCTGACGACGCTCAGCAGCGAGAGGTCCCCCCCTATTTCCGCGACGAGTTCACGGCGCTGCTCGGCCCAAGCCGGGCACGACTCGAGCGTGTGCCACGCTGTGTCCTCGGCACAGATGCAGTGGTGACAGCCCGGAGTCACTTCCCTCCTTGCGACTATGTGCAGATATCTGCCGAATCAACCATGCCCCGACAGCACCTGCATCAGTCGGACTCATCAGTAAGGACTCCGTGCCGTCACCTCGCCCACTCCTCCAGCACCGGCTGGAGCGCCCCTACGGTCCAAAGACTGGCCCAGGGCGCCTCCAACCGCGCCCTCCACCTGGCCATGGCAGCTCGGCGGGCGTCGCCCTGCCACCTGGCCACCTCCCTGGGTAAGGGGCGTCCGCCCCCCTCCCGCTCTTGCTACGCCCGCCGATACACCTCAACGAGCACCTCCGCCTCCAAGTCCCACGATTCCGGCCAACGCGCAGGCCGCCTCCGTCGGCACCGTGCGGTATCCGCGTATGACCCTGGACGCAACGATTCTCTGTGGTCTCCACAGAAGAGCCCTGTTCAGTGCGTCCTGGGACCCCGCCCACACGGGTGCGCCGTACAGCGCCATCGACCGGACCACCCCCGCGTAAAGCCGTTAGCACGCATTGTTGCATCCGCCCATATTCGGCATGAGCCGTGCAAGGGCGGACGCTGCGCCGACTAGCCTCGGGGACAGTTGGCGGAAGTGCTCAAGAAAGCGCCACCGCCTGTCCAGCACCAGGCCCAGATACTTAATTTGGGCCTGCACCCCAATCTGGACCCCGTTCACTGTGATCGAGGCGCCAGCAGGTGGCCGACGTCGGGGCCCATGGAAAAGTAGGGCCTCCGACTTGTCCAGGGCCACCCTAAGCCCCAGCGCCCCGATCCTCCTGACCACCTCCGAGGTCCCTAAGGTGGCCAGGAACGCCGCTTCCTCGAAGTTTCCACCCTGGGCCACGACCAGCGTGTCATTCACATAGCAGATGACCGCCAGCCCGGGGGGGAGCCGACAGCGCAACAGCCAGACGTTAACCGATGTCCCACAGGAGCGGCCCCAGGACCGAACCCTGTGGGACACCGCACGACATTTACGGATCACCCCTATATCGTTCAAAATTGACATTATGTCATTTGATTGTCTTTTAGCATGTAGTCTTCCGCAATACAAGCGTGTTTTAGTGCAGAGTGTACTCTTGATTTTTTTAAACTGCCATCGATCTTACGCGCTGGGAGACATTCTACTTTTTCTTTGGATTGATTCACGATATTCTTTGCCTCAGTAGACATTAGTCTGCTGGCGGAGATGGCCAAAAAATATCAATGAAACATTTTCAAAATCTTCTTGAGAGTTCCATCACCATACTCTAGGATCATAAATTTATCAACGGTTATCGACCTTGTATTAAGATAGTTTGTTATCAGGGAAAGTTATGCTCTTTTCTATAATGTTAGTTCATAATCAGAAGACTAACTGTCTATTGTATTGACTAAATGTATATTGAATATGTTCATTTTATAAAGCAATTGTAACAGTATCTTAAGATTACAATCGCGGATATAATGAAATATATTTAGGGCTAGTTACCAACTCATTACCTAATTATGGGTATGTAACCCCAAAGTTTGAGAAAGCGTGGCTTATGTTGTCGCGTACTATACATGCGTCATGTGTAATTGTCAATTTAGATACTAATGTGGTTTATGGTCATAAAAATTAGCGATTACTCGGCAGGGATCGTCGGTAAAATTATTGGAATGATTGGATGATGTATTCTAGCGCCTTATTGAACATCCTCTAACACTGTTATTAAATATTTCTAAAATACGAAAATATGACTTCAAGAAATGAAATGAAATTTATGTTTTAAATATTTTACTTGTAACAACATAAATTAATCCTACTAATACTATAAATGCGTTTAGACGTTTTAGATGTCACTTACACCACAGAAAAAGGACTCAACAGATTTGAATGAAATTTGACACACAAACGGGGTACTTTTTCAAAAAATAAGCAGTAATAGCCTAGTGGTACAACCACGGAATAAAATTAGTGTGGTATCAAGTTTGATCCCTAGTCCAAGATCCAGATCTCGAAGTCACATACTTCAGATCTTTCGAGATTGTTCAAAATGATGTGTGTATTTGTTTGCAATTTATCACTGCTCGGCGAAGGAAAATATACCTTTTTTTTCTCTCAACGGCTTGTGAAGTCTGCCACCCCGCTCTGGGGACTCGGAACGTGGTGGACTATGCCCTAACCTCTCACACATTAGACGAGACCCGAGCCCAATAATGGGGTAGAAAAAGGGTTGAGAAAAAAATGTCAGCTTTCTGGCTGTAATAATTTTATGTTAACACTAGATTCTAAAGCCCTTTTTTTGGCCTATGTTCGTATCTGAGCTCTACTATGCAAAATTTGATGATAACAGATTCAGTAATTACGGCGCAAAAACGTAATAAATAAACAAACTCAATTAAGTATTGCACGCCACATAAGCGAAGCGTTAAGATGGGTATTGCTCTCGTTTCATGCAGAACAACTGATTATTCAAACTTAAAATGTCTCTATTTATCATATATTGCACTTTTAAAACAATATATACACACATATCAAGAAAAAACACAACTTTTAACACTCATGATATTTTGATACCATTTTTGTTATTTAAACTAGTTATAAAACTGTTTAAAAAAGTTCTGACTTGGACGTCCGTTTGTTGTAGGTAATGTATGTACATGATAACGACCGAAATACTTTACTAATCGAGTATTTTTTTTTTACAATACAGTTTCACGGTCTGATTCAATGTGGTTTAATTGTTATTAAATAAACAAAAAAATAGTGCATATTTACGCTGGATTCGACGCTAAAACCAGCGCTATCCTTATTTCGTGAGAAGTGTGAGAACTACTATACTATAGACCAATATAGAATTACTTCTTAAAATTAGCGCTAGATGGCGTATAAGACATGAAAACCATGAAATTAGCGCTATCTATGTGATTGATTGAAAACTACTTAGTAAGACCAATACATTATTAGTTACTTATCAAATAATCAATTTTATTGTGAAAAATGAAGATTATGATATGAGTAAGAAATAGTGACTAAGTACTGAACTTCACCACCACTTATCCGTATTTTCAGCGGTATCGAGTTAGATCCGAGTCGGAAATGCAAATATCCGGCAGCAGCTTTATGGTGCAATGGCATTTCCGTTACAAGACTCAAATTTAACCTGGACGGTCTGAACGTCTCTCGTCACTGGCTGTTCAGATTATATTACTTATATGCCAACTATGTTTTTATGATTTTTCTAAAACTAAAACAGAGTAGCGTAGTGCTAAGCACCGAGGATTGCCAATTTACAGGCATAAAGTTCTATTCTCAGTCTCAGAACGAGATCTTTCATAAATTCGGACACTGAGTAGTGATGTCTTACACGCACACAATTTCTTGAAGATGTTTTGTCAGTCCTGAGTGTAAGACTCGTTATCATTCGATGAAAAAGTATAGCTTATAAATTATTTTAAAAGCAGATAGTTCATAAATAAAGTAATGAAATATATAAAATTACCACTCACCACATGATCTCTGATATACATATATGTAATCTCTTTTATTGGAGCATACATTAACAGACCAATTATAGTTGTATTCATTCGATTTTTATTTAAAGATAGCATAATCTTAAAAAAATTCATAAAGAATTTTACATCTCTTTAATCTAAAAATGTTTTTGTAGTAAGGCATGGACTTTTCCGAACTTTTCAGATTCGTCACTTGTAGACACGACGAAACAGTATTCGAGATAACGGAAGTGTTGAAATATGAATTAATACATTTATTTATTTATTATTATTTGGAAGGCTTATGGACTAATAACAATTTTGTGTTACATAATTAGGATTGTTAGATTGCCAATGACAAGCCTCTAGAGGTAATTTAAATATAATCATATATCAATGCACACGCAAACAATTTTGAGATATTTTTGCTAAGTTTACAAATATTGTATCAGTTTGAGTGTCGCTAATCAATTAATGCTATTAAAGAATGATTTAGCAAGAAGATGCCTAACTGAGCTCGTTTTTGGTGCAGAACAAGGCAATGTCAATATCAGACGGGAGTCTATTAAAACTTAATGCACTTCGTAGAGAGAACGAGTTACGTCTGTAGTTAATACTTGCGAAAGGTACATGCATGCAAATGGAAATAGACTCGCTTTATATCGAATGGGAGATCGAGGCTAGGGATTATATAATCGTTATAAATAATAGCCAGCAAAATCCAACAGGCAGAACAAAAATCGTCCTACGTTATGATAAGATTCAACCTTCCCCATCTCAATTATGGCTTGTATTTGTCGCTGTCAGTTGTCATCGCGCCTCTCGACAGCATGTCGATCATTTCGCCTGCTCGCCCTTTACTAACTAACATGAACTTGTCAAAGCGTACCTAGAATTTCTGTGATTGTCGATTTCTCTGTTCTTTTCATCGCCCAATCAGATTATGCTCTAGCGTATTTCTACATTTTTTTAATTTTTTTTATTTCAATTGTTTTGATACCTGGAAAGTAGATACTTTAACGCGATTAAAAATAAATTACAGACAAATGGACAATACGCCACTTGTGTAATTACTAAGCAAATTTAAATATTTATTTAAATTTTCTATGTATAAACCACATGACAAAACATTTTTTAAATGGATAAATTTCATATTATGTATTATAATCATGTCGTGAAAAAATCAATTTCCGGCAAACGCTGGTAACACATCAAAATAATGTGAGTATTAAAGAGTTATAAATCTTCAAAAATCATTATTCTAAGAGAGGGTCACAGGTTATATTGTACAACTACTCCCTTCCCTGTAAACGGGTGTAAACGGGCTAACCAATCATCAGGCCGTGTTACGTTTTAATTATCAGACATAAGTTATAAAATCCATATAAGTTATACAATTTATTGTTACGCTATTGAGAATGGATCAGAACGAAAAGGATTGTAGGTATGTGTAGTATGATAAATCCATCTCATTCTAATAATAGATAAGCTATCAAGTACTAAATATTTTTTCAAACACGATTGGTAGTTCTAGAGATAAGCACATGAGACAAAAAGTATTAAGGCTGAATAAATTCGTTTCATTTGAATACTAAACAAAAATTCAATAGACTAGAACGTGTTAAAATTGGGACGCGAAATTGGGTATGACCGCAAGGTAGTACGGTAGCTCAGTGGATTAGAGCACTTCCCCGGATAGGAAGGGACGCAGGTTCGATTTCCGCTCGTACCAAAGTTCTCTTTTTCCTCATTCACAAATAATAATTTGTACTTCATCCATCACAAAACTACCAGTAAGCGAAATGCTGTACTAAAATACATTCACGTATATACTTAGATAAGTTTGTATTAGTAGATGCAGCTCCCTTCAAGGCGTCAAGGACGACTCTCAAAGCTAATTCCTAGATACTATAGGCGCCGTTGACGCTTTTCTGTCACCCGGCCACCCGACAAGCACTTTGGAGGCGCGTTAAGCACTCGACTGCAGGGGGAAGGCAGCGCCCCGACGCCCACGCCTCCCCCTGCCACCCACCTTCGAAAAAAGGCGATGCACTTCATATTGTTCTTTTTGTGTCCACGATCGATCGTTTCAGTGAAGGAGTAAGTTTTATCTGTTCGGCTCTGCTTCAGCTCTTTGCACGTGGTGGGCTAATTGGGGGATACGTTCCATCACTCAATTAAAAAAGGAGGTACGTGAGGCATTCGGAGGGGAGATAAGATTTTTGTAACGGCATGAAAACCACATACCTAGGCGTTTACTGCGTTATTTTAACTCTTGTTATTTAAGCTTTTGAGGTGTGTTAGCAAGTCCATTAGCACGCCAAGATCTAAATCTCCTCAGCCAAACTCCTGAGTCCGTCTTACCAGCGATTAATAATTAACTATACGATGTAACAGTCTGATACCATAGATGTTTTTTAGACATTAGTGAGCCATAAAACCAATACAATAAAGAACTGAGCGATTACTTTATTATTGACTAAATCCTTATCCTTACTAATTTTATCAATGTTTGTTTCTCACGAAGTAACTATTGAATAAATCGTATTACTTTTTATCCTGGAAAAATGAATGATTCCCGTGGGCTAGCTAATTTTATATATAGATAATGAATGAGACGGGAATGTAGTGATAGCCTGACGGTGAAACCAAGCACTGCATAGGCAGCGGTAGCGAGTTCGATCCGCAGTTCA
Source organism: Leucoma salicis (assembly GCA_948253155.1). Classification (NCBI taxonomy): domain Eukaryota; kingdom Metazoa; phylum Arthropoda; class Insecta; order Lepidoptera; family Erebidae; genus Leucoma; species Leucoma salicis. The sequence goes on from OX411803.1 coordinate 27,965,673, forward strand.
AGGTTCAGATCTCATAAGGCACAGATTTGTTTGCAATGATTCACTGCTCGGTGAAGAAAAAATTTAATTTAATTATTTATTAAATTTTATTTTAATTTTTTTTTTCGACTTCCCCTCTCCACCCTTGGGAGTCGTAAGAGCCGACTGAGGGATACGGGGGGGTGGGCAGCAGCACTCCCTCGAGTATTAATAACATCCACTGCGATCGCCAACCCGCCTACTAAGCGTGGCGATTACGGCACTATCCCCCCATATAAGCGCACAGGACCACTCGTTGTGGCATTCTCTTGGGGAGGCCTATGTCCAGCAGCGGACGTCGAAAGTGTCGTGTAATGTATGGATGGATGGTGAAGGAATGTGAAACATCTTGAGGAAACCTGCAAGCTCGAGAGATATTCTCGACGCCTTGTGATGTCTGTCAATCCGCACTCGGCCAGCAAAAGGAGTTTAGACACGCCTAAATAACCTAATACAATATTTTTTCTCAAATATCTCTAATAACCAGTTATTAGAATACTTTTATAATAGTAACCTATGTTTAATTTACATAATGAGAAGCAGATATTGTTAATCATACTTACTCACATGTATCACGTACGCTTAAAATGTTTCGCGCAATTTCATCCAAGCGACTTACCTGAAACAAAACGCAATTGGAATTAAAGAACATCATAATTAAGGTCTAAAATTAGGCAGATAGATATCGGAACTTTCATCATCTTTAATTACACGACTATTCAACTACAGGGACTGGGCAGGGGGCTCCCATAAGTGTGAGAAATTTAGACCATAGTCCATAGTTTTTCATAATTAAATATTTATTTATTTACAGACTTACGCCTTTTTCCCAGAGGGGTAGACAGAGACAATGGATTTCCACTTGCCACGATCCTTGCTCATAATTAAATGTGTTTCGAAAATCAAGGGTTGGCGATTCTTGGAAAATTTTCAACTCAAACAAGGGCTAGAACTCGCTGCTAGTCAAAAAAATTGCTTATAGGTGTCTATCTGGCAATCCCAGTTATTTATTTGACTCTCCATTGATAAAACGACCAATTATTCAATAAGTTTTTGAAGTTATACTTCTTTTGGCGCGTTAGGAAAAAATTATGAGAGTAAATTTTTACGATGCGTCACGTAAAACCGACACCCTGAAGTTAGACACCCTGAAGTTAGCTATAGTCAACATTTTAATTTTTTAGTGATATTTAAATAAAGAATAATAAGAATTATAACTTCTAACGCGTGTACATAAGTACACACAATTGTTTTTTTTTATACTTTGAGGGTGGCACACAAGGTTACGGCCCACCTGATAGTAAGCAGTCACCGTAGCCCATAGACGCTAGCAACACTTGCTCGTTGCCAACTCCAAGGAAAGCGATAGACGGTAGAGAGAAAGGATAAGAAGGGGGGTTTTGTGGCCTCCAGCGCTCTCCCTCACCATACCTAACACCACATTAGCAGTACCTACCGTTGTTTCACGCAGATATTTTGTGAGAGAGTGGTACTTCCCTGATCGGGCCGGTCCATTCTTGCTGGGCAAGGCTCTACCACTAGGAAATCAGTAATTACTAAATAATAAGAGAGAGAGCGAGTATGAAAGAGAGTATTGGTGTGAAGATGCGAAACAGAATGCTCTGATGCTTCGGACATGTGGAAAGAATGCCGGACGAGCGACTGGTTAAGAAGATATTCAATGCGAAAGTGGAAGGATATGATGAGGTTATGATAAGTAAGTACTAAATAATCACTAGCAAATAATCAACTATCTCGGTGGTGCAACGGTAGCGTGAGTGTGTTGATCATGAGGTTTCGGGTTTGATCCCCGGGTCGGACAAATGCTTGAACTTTTTCGTAAAAAGAAAAATTCTCAGTAGTAGCCCAGAGTTTGGAAACGTATCCGGTAGACGGCAATACGCTCGTCCCCTATTACGTGGGACTTAAACATAGCGAACCGTGGGTATGTAATACACCTCTGCTTACCCCTTCGGGGATACAGGCGTGATGCTATGTTATGTTTACATTAACACTGGAAACTAACGAAATTCAAACAAATTCCAATTTTAAATTCCATATACCAATAGATAGCCGAACACGCACTACCATTTATTAAATAATGAAACACTCTCCACGCGTCTTTCAACAAATGCCAATAGCGTTCACAAAGCCTTTTACTGGCGGAACACTAAAAACGTTTTCATTTGACACTAGTGCGCGGCAAAAAGGTTTTGCACCTCGTGTACTGACCATCGAAACTCTGTCACTATATAGGATTTAAAGGAAGTAAGAGACAACTGAGTTAAAGAGCCATTTAAGCGTGTTGTAATAATACATTGTTACCCTAGGGATGAAAGCAACTCGATCTATAGGAGCCCTCGCTACGCTCGGGCGCCAAACCCCGTCTCGGGACTAAATAAGTCTTTATCCCGAGGTAAATATTTATCCCGAGGTAAATACTGTGCTTTTCATTGCGAATACGAAGAAACTAAAAATAAAAATCATGAATTAGCTAAAGAAAAAATGGGAGACTTTAAAAAAATTAATTTGGAATCGCCGTTTTCCCGGCGATTTTGTTTTTTTTCTCTGTGGCCTGTCAGCTATTCAGCCATTATTTTTCATTTTAATCATTGAAAAAATATAAATCTTCGTTATTTTAAAGATATAGTTGCAACTATATTAAAATAAAGTCATATAAAAACAAAATCTTTAATAAATACTTAACTTTATGCTATTTCAATTTTATATAGCGTTCCTGTAGTATTACTTTACTCTTTGTATCGCGCTGTAATTGACTGGCTGTACAGACAATAGAACTGTTTTTTTTTTATAATCACTCAGCTGTCAGTTGAAAGTAATTCTACCTAGGGCTGAAAAGTATTACTTTCAACACGCTCCTCAGGCAACTTCAGGCCTACTTTCAGAGTATGAGTAATATAATTAATTGAATGAGGCGACACTTGGCGGAAGTCCATTGTTACTATTATATGTAGTAGTATGAGTAATGAAAATTTTTTGATAACACTGTTACTATACTATTATAAAGCTGCAACAGAGCTGTATATTTATATAATTAATTAGGCTATTTAGACGTCTCTGAATCCAAACGATATTTTTTTGAATTTTTATCTGTTTGTTCTCGGGTATCACGTAAAAACTACCGAACGGATATTGCTGAAACTTTTTTGTTTGAAAGCTCTGACCGACAAGGCGAATATATTTTATATTTTCACCTATTTACACTTGTACATACTAATGTATATGTATATAATAATTAAGATTGTCAACGTTAGAAGTTACCGTTAACTTAATACTCAACCAGCTATTATATTTACAATGCAAAAATAAACGTAAATACCAAAGCAGTTCGGTGCTGATGGTAATAGTGCAAATAGTGAACCATATTTGGACTTCACAAAAATGACTAAAGTTTGCTAGGAACTAACTATTCGTAGAATTTTTGGAATAGTCTTTTTTGGAGCTTTCACGGTCACGGCCCACCCGATGGTAAATTGTAACCGTCAATCATTGGCTTAACTATACCGGGAGCATTGTCAAGCCACTGCTCACCATTTCATTTCACAAAAATGAAATTTAAGATTATAAGTACAGCTGTACGGCTGTACGTACTGGCCGTGTGAAGCCGGCTTTAGAATTGTCCCACCCCTCTCCAAACATGGGAGTCGTAAGAGCCAACTGAGGGAATATCGGGGGAGTGGGCAGCAGCACTAAATCGAGTATTAACAACATCCACTGCGATCGTCAAACCGCCTGCCAAGCGTGGCGATTACGGCACTATCCCCCCATAAGAGCGCACAGGACCGCTCGTTGTGGCGTTCTCCTGGGGAGGCCTATGTCCAGCAGTGGACGTCGAAGGGCTGATGGATGGAAGTACGGCTATCTCGTGCTACAACCAAAATACACCGATGTGCTTCATGGCCGGTCACACGGGAGATGGTGGTACCAACCCGCTCGGACCCGATAGTAAGTGAGTACTCCCACTTTAGAGCCAGCCCTACCACCAGTAATGCAATGGGTGATAATTGCTTTCTTCCCTTAACCGGCTCGTACGATTACCTGTGAGAAAGAATGAGGTGCTGACATTTGTATTCTTAGTCCATCACCACACGGACAAATCTGGCAAATTTTACATAACATCTAAGAGGTATAACTTTAATGCAGTCTTCTTTCTAACTTTGGTTTTGCTAAATTACTCACAACGTACTTAACAACCGAATTTTTGTTATGATAATCAGCGTGCTCTAGCCATTTGGGCTCTACGTATAACATTGTCAACTTTGCGGACATGGGAATGGTGTTTGGTTTTGTTGTTACTATGAACAAATTTTTTTAAAATGTTTTTTTTTTTGTGACATTATTGGCCCATTGTTGGGCACCAGTCTTTCCGCAAAACGAGAGGTTTTAGACCTCATTCATTGCTATTAGTTACAGAAAAATACAAAAGCCTCTGAATTCGGAACTTCTCAGCAACTTGTTAGACCTATGATTAGCATAAATATGTCATCGGAAATAAATATTAACGCAATAGATTATTACCACATAATACCAGACCAAAAACTACGATACCTACTAAAAAAAGTTTTAAAATAAATATAATATCACCTATTGCAATTTTAAATCTCCATATCCATTTTTCAATCCATTCAACTGAAATCGAATATAAAAAACTGAACACCAACCTCGTCATGGGAATTCCTCTGAAAGAATATGGATCGCAAAAACTTTTACATATTGTTTTCACATTTGAAAACAAAACTTAATTATAATTAAAAACTTATTATTCAAATTACAAAAAAAAAAAAATTAAATATTGGCACTATAAATGTATCGGAGAAACAAGAAATTGGAAGCACACTAATTTTAAAAAGAATAATTATTGACGCTGTATTATTCAGGATGGACGAATAGAATCAGGCCATTACCATTCAGTTAAAAGTGGTAGAGAATTGCTTATTACAGCATGAATGGGCGTCGATCGAGGAAGTACCACCCTCTCAAAAAAGACTTACTCCTGGCGTTGTGTTTCGTATGGTGAGTGAGAGTGCCGGAGACCAGAACGTCCTCCCTATCCTGATCCTTAGTATCCTACCTATCCTCTCCTTATTAACTACCTCCTACCCATTCATTGCAGATGACGACGCGCGAGTGATGCATCTGTTATTAGTGGTGCTAGCGTCTATAGGTTACGGTAACCGCTTACCATAAGGTGGGTTCTTTATCACAAAAAAATGGACCATGATCTATTTCCATTCAAAAATATTGTTATATATGATCTATAGGAAGATGTGTAACGGTGAATGTTGCTGCCATATTCAAATAATAGGGGTGCGACATCGCTCAGGGCGCGGCGTTTACATAGAATGAAATCGGACACTTAAATTTCAGCTTGTTGATAAATGGTTTAATTGTTTTGGCAATTAACTACGTAAGGGGATGATAAGGCCCGTGAGGGGAGAGAGGGGTAGTCCGGCTGTAATTTGTCTGTAGCAAACAGTTAGACACTATTCAGAATGCAGGATTCGAACTTGCGTCCCTTCTAATCCGGGGAAGTACTCTGGAGCGCTAAGCGTTCTTTATAGTATAGCTGAGTATGTCAAGTGCTAAAATACAGATCAAAATAGACACTTTTAGTTAGTGACCGTGTCGGATATCGAAATAATTCATATTTTGTAGTTTCTAATCCTAGCTTAGTATTTAACTAAAACACCAAAAGCACTAAAACATAAATAACTTATTAAAATTTCCAATGCGATTTCATTCAAAAAACTTTGCGATAATGCTTATAGTGCCTACATTATTGGATTATTTCGATAATAAAAATCACAAAGACATTAATTTTTATAAGACAGACATATACGATGGTAAGCGCTGGCGGAATTTTGATATGGGAATGTGGAAAAACAGTATCATCGTAAACTAAAAACGACACCGGCCGTGATAATTGGTCCCGACAATTAACCAATCGCGGCGACCTATGCTCCCGACGGCCGGACAATGGTTTAATTTGACGAGAATTTTTAACCGCTATCGGTGAATATACCGGAAGATTGACAATCAGTGTTTACCCGTTTGAGGTGGGATAAAAGAATTAAAATTAGAGAGCTTTTTAAGAAGTTAGTTTTAGTTTGTGTTAGTTTAGTGTTAGCAGATTATTATTGGTAATCTATTTTTTTATAATTTCTTGCTTATATAAAACCCGAAAGGTAAACAGTGTTATAACATAACATTTTTTTGCGAAACTAAATTAGTCTCGCCGCATTTTATTCCTCAAAACGATACTACGGGATCCGGTCGCTGGTGGCGATTGCAATCGCGTCGCGTCGCGGACGCTCTTGCTTTAACCCCTCAACATAAAGATAGAACCTCCCAGGTTTGCAATAGGGGTCAGCATCGCGTAGGCGAAATAAGCGCGCCGAGAACGCAATCGCAAAAAAAAAAAATTTTGGCGCTAAGAATTTATTTCCTACTCCTTCACTTTCAATGCTATCTACTCTTAAATTTTTTCCCGATACTCTGTTCATTCTATAATCTGTATATGATTTTTGCCTACGCCTATATATACTGTATCAACGAGAAATAATTCCCAAACGTAGACGTCATCCAGTTGCGCCAATGGACTCAAACCGTGCGGTAATAAAGTCGAGTTTTCAACGGCAAAGTGAAATAAAATTAAAATTTGTGGAAAATTTTCGTTTTATAACGTCAGTGTTATTTTAATAATTAGTTGATAGTGTTTTTAAGTATTTTAGTGCATAAAATAGTTATTATACTTGACAATAAACATGGATTTTTCAACAATGGGTAAGTAGCTTTTTTATAATTTTTTTCATAAAAAGTGTCCACCCGGCGTTACGGCGCGTGGCCTCGCGCGGCCTGGCGTGGCCTTGGCACTGTATCGCTTGGCACCCGTAAGACTCCCGGGAGTCTAACGCGATTCAATCGGGCGCTCATGTTAGTCGGAGATTTTCCAGACTGCGCTGCTACTGTATTTTTATAACGAGTAAACTCAATTTTTTTTTGCGCCTTTTTGAAATTAAATACATAATTTCGCGGTAAAAAGAAATCATCTAGTAACCCAATACCAACGAGGCATTTATATATAAAAACGCTTGACGGAATAGTTCAAATGGGTTTGTATTTAACGGATATTTTTTTATCCGGTTAATTATGGCTTTTAAGTCAGCAGTAAGTAAACGCTAATACAATATCAATATTAAGTGCTGCCAATGTTGCGAATCATTGGAGAACCGCTGGACCGGTAATCTTTTGGCAATGTGTTTATATCTAATACTCGGAATGAGACACTTATGTGGAAAATTAATTGTTGCACAGCAAATAATAAATCTTAAAAAAACCATTGAATTTTTAGTCCTCAGTATGTATGTTTTCAAGACGGACGATAATGATGGATTTGCCTAATTCATTTATTATTATCTTAGTAAAAAACATTTCTAAAAAAATGCAAAAGTGGACCACAAATTCGGACTAAATTATTATCATTTCCCACATTCACAAAATTATCTGTTTTATTTAATTATCACAAAATTATTGTAAGCAAGCACTACTCGTAGAATAAATGGTGATTGTTTTCCAACTATAACAAACATGCGGATTGGTGCGGTTGATATAAATAGAGCCACTTATTTCGTATTTATGAAGTTACGAATGTTAATTACAAGTAAAACACGAGATATTTAAATAATCCCCATTAAACGTTAACGCGTCGCTCTCACGAACGGATGGCTGCCCAATATTGTATAACTATCACAGTTTTGTTAACGTTTCGACATTTAAACGATATAATAAATTCGTATTATCACCAATGTACGGTTAAAATTGTTTTCACCCTCGCCAGTTTAATTCATTAACACCCTGAATGTATATATATTATATAATGTACGATAAAGTATCGCTTGACTCATCCGGCACTTTCCTGGATGCGCTTGGCAACGACAGGGTTCACAATTTTGGGTTAAAAGAAATGTACATACCCTTCAATCTATCACATTACAGATTAATGATTGCAATCACAAAATAATACACGTTTTAAGAAATATGACGCCTCCTTAGTATACCTAAATACTCAAGCGCACCCAGATTTTTGGTGTAAGGTAAGTATGTATTTCGAAGCAGTGGTTGTCAATTTTCGTGAGATGGACCGGCAGTCACTTGTAACATTTATGAAAAAATACTAGCCTTTGCTCGCGCAGCCTATCTATTTAAAAAATAATAATATAGCAAAACTTGCCTTTTCCCGCTACTCCGCCACCGCCAAATGCTAGTTTTTTTGGTTATATCTCAGGTTCCCGATATACGCTACGATGTAGTAGCGGGATAAAATGTATACCAGTTTTTAAGTCTAATGAAGAGGTATCAAATAAAAAAGTTGCATCAAAATCCGTTCAGTAGTCTTTGCGTGATGTGCAAACGAACAAATAGACAAACAGATAAAAAAATGTTTTGTGTTTAGACACGCCTATATAGACTATTATAGTATTTTTTTCTTAAATATCTTAAATGTACAGACACAGCTTTATTACAGTTTTATAAAAGTGATGTTAAATATTCAAATCGGACCAGTAGTTCCTGATATTAGCGCGTTCAAGCAAACAAACAAACAAACAAACTCTTCCGCTTTATATATTATATATACTATTCAATTCAAACAATTTGTAAATATTTTTTCCGAGTCAAATATTGCGTAAACGATACAATCGTTGATTGTACTTTATTTAATGTCATGAAAAAACATTATATCAAAGCGAGCAGCAAAATGTTAAAAATCGAGTAGAAACCGTAACCTATTCACACTATCACAATTCATTCCAGCGGACCACGTGATAAAATGAAAATCTATATTGTGTTGTTTAATGTTAAACGGACGAAGCCCGTGTTGATTGCTGCCATATATCAACCAGCGAAAAGCATCTGACGTGTCGACACAATGCACCCTGTATTATACATTTTTTATTTACTTTTAATTTGTATCTGACTGATAGTGTTGGTTGATGCAAGTTTTATAGGGCCGTGGTAGCCGTGGTAGGGGTGATGAACTCTTGGAAAGACGTATATAATATATTTGTTGACAAAATGTGAAAACGTGAAATAGAAAATAACAGTCACGAGCAGGATTCGAACCTGTATCTCTTGGATTTCGTCCAGATGCTTTGCCAATTCAGCCATCGTGACAATTGCTCCTTACTGCTAATTTCAATAACACATTCACTCTTAACGTCTTGGGTGACGCCTGCGCCACCTGTTGTAAGTATTTTCATACATTATACAGTACACTTAATTTGTGTAGATTTATATGGCTAAGCATGTTAAATGCTAAAAAAGTATATAAAAATATCTAAATATTTTTAGGGCTGCGTCATTTTTTGGTAAAAATCTTAATAGTAATATCGAATTAATAACCTCTCAATCATAGATAAATATATCAATGCTCTTAATACACGAACAAAGGAGATAATTGAGTCGGTATACCGCATTTTAATTTCCATTTATGTATTAGATATATCAGTAAAAAAAAAGATGAAAATAGGTACTTAAATATAATGGTGTACTCATCACAAATCCAATGTCCATAAAGTACAAAAAGTACAAAGGTAAAGTAAGGTAAAGTACAAAGGTTGAATGAAATGAATGTGGGAGTTCAGATGGGCGACTCAGTGGTTAACTCTCTGCTATATGCAGACGATGCGGTCCTATTAGCGCAGTCTGCGACTGACCTTCAAACCCATTTTTTTTTGTTTAGGCGGGAAGAAATTTACCTAACCGCACACCCCGTCGTTCGGGGCAACGAACAGGGTAGTGTGGGGCCCTCACTCACTAAAGAAACCCGCCGTGTGCCGTCTCTCCGCCTTTATTGGCGGGCCACTGGAACTATGTTACATTCCTTCGGTGGTTGACCTGCAAACCCTAGTCGACGTAATGGCAGAAGATTGTAGGAAAAGGGGCCTACGTGTGAATGTGAGCAAAACCAAAATAATGGTTTTTGAAAGAGAAGAAGCCAGAACAGATGTTAGAGTAGCAATAGGAAATGGTGTGCTAGAACAAGTGGATGAATTTGTATATCTTGGATGTGGATTCAGTCGGGATGGAAGGTACACCACTGATGTAGAGAGAAGAGTGAATGCAGGAAATAGAGTGAACGGAGCATTGGGACAACTTCTCGGCAGAAGGCCAGAAGGCACGTGTCGCAATACATAACCCAGTGCTTGTCCCAACGTTATTATATGGAAGCGAGAGTTGGGTATACAAAAAGGAGCATGAGAGTAAAATCAATGCGGTCGAAATGCGATCTCTGCGGAGAATCTGTGGAGTGAGGCTGACTGACCGCATTCGTAACAACGACGTAAGAGAGCGAGTAGGTATGAAAGAGAGTATTGGTGTAAAGATGCGAAAGGGATTGCTCCGATGGTTCGGACATGTGGAAAGAATGCCAGATGAGCGACTGGTTAAGAAGATATACAATGCGAAAGTGGAAGGTTGTAGGTACAGGGGGAGACCGAGACTCACCTACCTAGACCAAATCGGTCATGTATTGAAGGAAGGTGGAGTCAGGCGTCTCCGAAACCGGCGAGCGTGTATGAAGAGTGTTACGAATGTTGAGGAAGCGAGAGATGTATGCAAGAATAGTGCCTCTTGGCACTCTGTTCTCTCCCCTGCAAGGGAAATGGCGTGATGGTAAGTTAGTTCATAAAGTTACGCCCGTTTCACAGTTTAAAGCGAAAGCGATTTCAATTGTAAATATAAAAGTGTAGGTGGATCATGTGATTCCTAGAGAAGGGTGGATTGTATGCTCAATCTTAGAATAATAACGCTTATGCTAAGGGCACAAATTAAAAAAATTAAACACGCAGAATGTTCATAGCACATCAAATTAAATAATATCATGTAGGTAAGTAGAGAGAGGTTTTGAAAAATTATATTCAAACTATATTAAATGTTTTGATCTGTATTATTATTAATAGCATGTGACATGCTCAGCTACTGAAATAGCAAATTATTTGTCAAAGTGGAAAAAGAGAGCTTTTCTGCGAGCTGGGTTCAAGCCTGCATCCCATCCAATCCAGGGAAGTGCTCTTAACTGCTAAGCTATCGCAGTCACTTAACGACCACTCCAAAATTGTGGAGATTTCACATTTGTTTTAGATGTCTTTACGACCCACGCCACCTCTCGGATGCATTTACATTAGCGATGGGCCAAAATTCTTTTTACATTCGGTTTAACCGAATTTCGGTGGCTTGAACCGAATTTCGTTTGAATTTTTACCGAATGTTCGGCCGAAGTTAGTATTCGGTTTAAATCACATTCGGCCCATCTCTAATTTACATACATTATTCCATCTTACTACAGTTTAATTTTGCAATAAAAATTTACTATTTGATGGCGCGATTTTTTCAATATTAGGTATGATTTGTATTTTAGCATTTGATTATGTGCTGATAACATAAAATAAAACAATCTACTAGAACTTATTGTAACAATACAGAAGGTAACCAATTCAGTTTCAAGGTGTTACTGCCAACCGCATGTCAAATTTTTAATCTTATACAAAAAACTTACAAACAAATAAAAGTAAACTAAAAAATCAAAAATTTACGTCACCGAACATTAAATAAACAATTTCAGTGAAAAATATTGGGAGCAAGAGCATACAAAAATATTACCTTCACGATATGAAAATTCTACACTTCATAATTGTCACGCAAAAAAACACTTTGATAATTACTTAAGGCCCAAAACCGATGAGTATAGTTCACAAATTACTTTGGCAACATAAAAATTTAATTGCCAATACAATTGGCATGTTGAGCGTTGATGTATTAACATTTTTTGGCTTACAAATTAAAGATAACCATGTTCGATGTTCCAGCAATATTGTGTTCTGAAAATTCTGCCATTCAAATTAGCGCGCTAATCGGAGGGCTATTAAACTTTTAATATTCGAATCGGTTATTTTTTGTAGGTGTTTTCTTGCAGCGATCAGTTTTACTGATGAATTGATGTGTATTTTTGCCTCTGGTAACGACAGTAAGCGTCGCACGTGATAATAAGTTGTGATAAGAAATACCATGAAGCACAGCGAAACTACTGCAGACCGATCGCGACACGTCACTAATTGCTTGAGTAACAAGAATTTTTTTGATGATCAGTTACGTATACATATTCGAATAAATCTTTACCAGAACTAAAGTACGAAACACACTAGGAGCAACAGTATGTTATGCGGCTGTAAATCAAGCGCCAACCAATTAAGACGCCGTGTAAACATGACCACTGGATACGAGATTGAGACTACGAAACGTTAACTATTAACAAATCGTCTTGTATGACATTTCAATTTGGTTGTCAATAATGTTTAACGCCTTTACTCAAGTGTGTTTGTGATAAATATATTCCTTACAGCTATTTGACAGACGTTTAGGCAACAGTTTTGTTCAATATAAAAATACTAGATGTTGACCACAACTTCATCCGTGGACAAAATATAAATACGTCATTCTACGGAACTTTAATTATCTATGCACAAATAGCTATCCCATAGGTGCCTATGTCCTTTTCTGGGCTCCAGCCTATATCTATACAAAACTTCATGATAATTGGATCAGTATTTATGACGTGAAAGTATAGTAAGCAAATGTAACACATTCGCAATCATTTCAATATCATAGCCTATCCTTCATGGGCACCTACGTCTCGGAATAATTATCTTTATTTAAGCAGGTACCTATGCCGTGTGGGGCCGGCTTTAGAATTGTAATGGGAGTCGTAAGAGCCGACTGAGGGAATCCCGGGGGAGTGGGCAGCAGCACTCCTTCGAGTATTAACAACACCCACTGCGATCGCCAACCCGCCTGCCAAGCGTGGCGATTACGGCACTATCCCCCATTCTTGGGGAGGCCTAAGTCCAGCAGTGGACGTTAAAAGGCTGTTGGATGGATGGAAGTAGGTACCTATAGAATTCTTCTGTAGGTATGTGTATTGTGACACTAAACACCTCTAAATGACTAGGCCAATTTTGATGAAATTTTTAGTATGTATTAAAAGGGTGCCTGGATAGTTTAGATCTATAATTGCATTAGTTGATTGCTTAGTGAGTGTGTTCCAGGATTTTTATTTCTTGAAGGAAATTTGCCTTTAATCTTTTGTGATGTTTTGCATAGAAAACTAGCTGCTACCCGCGATATCGTCTGCGTGGACTTCAACTATTATCTTTTTTGCGGAACTAAATATATTTCCAAAATAAACGTAGCCAAATTACTCCTTGGAACGTCAAATGCCTGCCAGTGCAAGTCCCGTTCGCATCAGACGCACATGGAACTGCTGAAGTTCCAGCGCCATTAGCCGGAACAAACAGATAGATAAACAGTCAGTCTTTAAAAAATGATATTTTGTTATAGGTAACTTAATATACTTTCATGTAAATTTAGTAAAAAGCTGCTATGAAAACGTTATAAGCAGAAACTTAATTTTTTTTTAATTATACATTACATTACATATAAAATAATACATTATTGAATTCACATGACAATTGAAAGACCATAGATATATGATCTCACTGTGATTTCTATCTATACGAAATTAAATTGAATTTTAATAAAATACAAAAAAATACGATTTAGATAAAAGTGGATTGACACCGCCGAACTAACGCGTCGTGTATGCGATTCCAACACGGTGGCATTATTACAAAAACCATAAAACACTGTTCGCCGGCCACCATCGCTCCAATGAGAACTGTCAACTTGAAAAAAGCAATATAGACCCCACACAACATAGAGCCGCGTACAATGGGCCTGTTACGGAAAAAATCTCACACACAAAGTATAAAAAAAACACATTGCAATAACGAATTTGAAATCCAATAAACCCGATCCAGTTGGATTTTTTCTTTGGGATGAAAGTAAAATAAAAGAATATTGAAATCGCATCTGACCGTTCAGCGTATATCGTGATTTGAACGAGACTTCATTATTACATGTCCAAAGTATGACGGTCTAATGTCAACTGGGGAACTGAATTGAAAACACGTCATGTGGATAGCTGGACGAATCGTTTTTTAATAAATTATGTAGCGATTTTACTGCGACGAACAAGCAGTCCACGTGATGGTACGTGGACTTCAGCAACACCAGCCAAGTTCCCGCCTACCATGAGTCAAATGCTCTTTTTACCACGGTAAGAAATTTCTTCCAGGGCTTACACGTATGTGGAATCAAAAAAAATATGTAGCAACGTAGTGTCGTAGACAAAAAAGTTTTCAGCTGGTATGGATGAACTCTACCACGACGTCTCGTGGTTCGGTGGTAAAAAGGTGATTCTGGTAACTCAAAGGTTCAACCTAGTCTATTTAAGCATAGGAAAAACTTTTCTTACCACAATTAAATTTAATATAAACCAATTTTGTAATTCTAAGCTGTTACATCTTTATTTAGGTCTAGTGTCACAGCGCTCGAATGTCGCCTTTAGTACCTAAACTACATTATCTTACCACTTTGTCGTGTCACAGACATTGCACTTGGTTTTAGAACCCAATTTTATATTGAAAGCTTTTAAAATTAGTTTAGATATTTCTTTGAGTTGTCTTTCAACTTTTATAAGTAAACGTACATTTTGTTGGAGATTTGCTAGTTGCATTTTGTTGGTTGTGATTGTGTTGTAGAGCACCACTCCTCTACAACCATATAACAAACTGGACGACCTTTTGTATCTATTAATTCTTAATTCAACACCAAGGAGGTCCGTAAAACATTATTTATAACATTCGTCAAATAAGTAGATTTAAAATTGGAAATCCCGTCATAAGTCATAGAATATAAGTCACAAGTCGTTATGTTGTTTTGTGTGCGATTTGATCGCGTCCTCTCGCGAATCCAATAGAAAACGATCAGGAATAATTAAAACTACCTCGGCGGCTACGTACTGTCGCGTACAAAATATATTAAAGTCACAATTGTGAGAATTATAAAAAAAAATATAGTGAGTTTTTTAGTATTGCTGAAGTAAAAACAGTATTTAATATACCTAAGTAATTCGTAAGCACTTTTAGCGCCAACAGAAAACACCAAAATTAAACTGGTTGAAATAGAGAACACGTTAATCTTAAGGAACATCAAAGAATTTTGGTTGAATTGGTTTGGTGATACCTAATGTTTTAGCGCGTCTAGAATATCTAACATAAAGTAGGATATCTGTAAAGCATTTCTTTTTTTTTAACACTCAATATCCCTATTGAGTTACGTTACTGGAGACTTTAAAAACACATAATAAATGCACGCAAAGTATATCCTTTTTTTTGAGCCAGGAAAAAATCATCCTAACAGCACACCCCGTCGTTCGAGCCAACAAACAGGGTAGTGTGGGGCCTTCACCCACTAAAGAAACCCGCCGTGTGCTGTCTCTCCACCTTTATTGGCAGCCACTGGAACTATGTTACATTCCTTCTGTGGTCCGCCGGCGGCTTACCCTTTCGGGTACCCTCTACTATGCGACGCATCCGCACACGGAGCGACGCATCCGCACACGGAGCGTCGCACCTTCGCGCGAGGCCATGCGGGTGGCGGACGTACGGAAAGTATATACTGAGTTATAAAAATGATAACAGATAATTAATCCATTGGATACTAAAACAATACTTGGCTTGGGTTTGATTATATTTTAACCAGTACGCCATCTGGGCAGTCTCAATCGAATAACCCAATTAAAACGATCGAAGTATTTCAGTGAACACTTGATCAGCCAAGTGTACACATGAGGCGCAGAATTAAAAGCTAAACTTCGTTACCATCCAGTTTTGTCGTTTGAAATTGGAAGAAACTTGTTAAATCATCTCTATCATTCCAATTCTGAAGCGGATTCTGCGATTTGATTGGTTACCGGTGTTTGAACGAATCACGGTATACGCGCTTTTTCAAAATAAGATGGTTGTTGTACTCCCCAGGTATTGATACCTAAGTTACTGGCCAGTGAGCAAAATTAAAAGTGAATTAAAATACAAACTTCAGTTTCAAATGAAATGAATGGTCAAGACGGCAAGTCGTATTTTTTCTTATGTTCGGCCAAGAAAAACCTTATGTAAATAACCATCATCATTATTTTTTTGTGATTATCATCTGATTAGCGGTGACGTGGTTCACCTAGCGTCGTGTCTCATTTCCATTGGGTTGAGAGGTGGACAGCGGAAAGCGGTCTTATATATATTATAACAAGTGGCAATTCTTTGCTTCTGCCAACCCCTCTGTAAAACAGGCGTGAGTCTATGTATGTACCTATCTAAACAACATTATTAAGCTGAAATACGATCTCATTTGTAGAAAGAACGTGACAACTAACCCTTTTGTTTAGGCGGGAAAAAATGTGCTACCTAACCGCACACCCCGTCGTTCGGAACAACGAACAGGGTAGTGTGGGGCCCTCACCCACTAAATAAACCCGCCGTGTGCCATCCCTCCGCCTTCATTGGCGGGCCACCGGAACCATATTACATTCCTACAGTTGTGTGACAACTAACCCTAGATTAGTGTTATTCACCGTCGCGATGATGAAATTGGCTAAATCATCAGTACACGTAAGTTTCTCTATCGGCTTAGTTAAGATTGTGTTGGTGGTAAGACCACCACTAAAACAAACATACACGAGAATAGTGAGTTAATCTAAAGGGTTAAAACCCATTGTGCTCTGTTAAAAGCCTAGCAACTAACTCGAATAAAGTTAGTCATGTTTTTAAAAAAACATTAAAAATGCATTCAGTACACATGGTAAAGTTAAATAGCGTTACACTCGCGGTACATGTTTGCCCTATTCATTAACATTTATAGTTACACTACACAAATACATCAAACTAGGGCTGTCAATAAAACTTTTATTGAAAAAAAAATATAATTCGCGTAAGATTTTTTCTAAAATTCATTTACAGCTTTTTGTGGCAGACGAGTCACGGCCCACCAAATCGTAAATGGTATCCGCCGCTCATGGGCTCAGCTCCTTACGCGGCCTTAGTCGGCGGAAAAGAATAGGGTAATAATGTACTCAGTCCTTCACCACGAACACGGACTAAGGATATAAGTGTCACCACCCCATTCTTTGCCACGGGTGTCGTATGAGGCGACTAATGCCCGGTTCCTATAATAATAAAACGGGTCGTTTTACTTACAATCGGTAGAATATGCTACCAGGCGTAAGTAAAATCTGTTCCTATAAAATACGAGTCGTAAGTGAATTAACTGACAGTCTGCGACTAACGGATGGGAGGGTTTTCAGTTACGATCCGTAACAACAATCTATGGAAACGAAGATTTATGGTGTTTCTATAAAAAAAAAGCAACCGATAGTTATGTTGTCACATATACTAACCGTAGATGACATGTTTACAGGCCAATTTCGGACGGTTTTGAGAAGTTGTGTGCTGGTATATGGTTATTGAGGCTTATACGGGAAAATATATTGAACTCTGAGATTGAAATATTTACTCTCCAATACTGATATCAGAGCGATTTTGATTCAAAAGAAATTTGTTTTACACCTTTAGTTGTTGGGTTTAAAGATAATCTCGAGCCTTAAATTTGGGTGGTTCATTGAATCTAAGGCATAAGCAGCGGCAAGGAAGCTTGGCGTACTTGCGAAAGTGCGACAGTACATTACGTCAGGGCAGCTTTTAATGTTATATAGAACCTAAGTCCGCTCATGCATGGAGTAGTATTTTCTGGTTATACGCATTACTCATTGAGTACTCGTTTGAATCGATGCTGCTAAATATCATCTATATTTTTACTGACCATTAGGAGGGTTATAGACAAGCACTCGCTTAGAACAAGTTAAAAAATTCAAAATCGATCAGTAATAAATACTACGTTGTACGTAGTATTTTACTTCCATGAGCTTTATATAAGGGATAGATTATAGAAAAGAGAATCCTGTGACTATGGTTGTTGTCATAATTATCTTCTTCTTCTTATTTAATGGCTTTCGTGTCATAATTATGATTGTTGTTCAAGTTGACAGTAGTAATTAGTGCGTAAGCGTTTCGTTTAGATATAGGCATTAAATAGTTATAATGTTTAACATAAATTATTAAGGTCTAAATTGTGTCTAAACTATTTAATTGTTAATAAACAATAATTTGAATATTTGTATTAAAATTTTGTATATAAATAACAACATTTACCTATTTTTAAAAAATACCTTTTTTTCTGAAAATCATGTGAAACGATTGATGTAATAATGAAACGCAAAGAGGGTCATCGGTATACTTAACTGACAGTACTTCGTTACTGCTAGACATGATAATAATGTTGTGAAACACCTGTGAAGCCTCGGTATCGGTATCTTGAAAACCTCTGGTAGCTGTCATACAATGACGATTCGTTGAATATAGGAACCGGGCATAAGGGAAGTAAGCAATTACCGCCGAATTGAATGGTGAGCAGCGGCTTGACAATACTCTCGGTATAGTTGAGTCCATGAGCGACGGTTAACATTTACCATCAGATGGGCTGCGGCTCGTCTGCCACTATATGCAATAAAAAAAACAAATAAAAATCATAAAAAATGGAGAGTCAATGGACACTAGGCAACTACGCAGGAGACATTATATTACACGAGACACACGTTCTGTTCTCTCACTTTCTTAGTCTGGTGGGACGGACGATACGATCGGAGAATGATCAGGCGCAGGACTAACAGCACCAGTGCTTTTCGAGGCACGGGGTGGAACACCGCCAATTTTCTAAGTCCAAATTGTTATTGAGAATTCCTTGAAGAAAATAAAAAAGTGTGTGTGTACTTATGTACACGCGTTAGAAGTTATACTTCTTTGGCGTAACAAGATAAAAATCTTTTCAAAAATTTTATCTTTCGCCTTATTCTACGTTTATAGAAAAAACGACACTAACAATAGAAAAAAGGTATTTAATACATTGAAAGTTTTATTATAACGCAGTATCTAGTAATTTTGCCTGATTCGACCCGGGATTCAAACCGCAGATCTCGTGATCAGACTCTACTATGTCTTACTTATAATATGAGATGGATAAAGTTAAATAATGGCGGTAACAGTTCCCAAGCTGTGCCATTTACAATGATGTATAATACACCGATTGTCAAACTTATTTTTTTTACTGGGGCGGCAAGAGTGCTCATGGCCCGCTTGCGGTGACCGTAACCCATAGGCAAAGGGAATATCACTCGCACTTTACCAAACCCAGGGAGGGGATCGGGAGATGGAGAAGGATGTTTGAGAATGTGTAAATATTAATTGCAATCCTTTATGCTTAGTCAAAGGCAGAAAGAATTACAGAATAAAAATCTATGAATGTAAAGATCTTGGAAGAGCGTTTAGTTTTTACTCTAGAATATTTCTACCACTGGGCCTGTTTTTTCAATGATACGGTTTCTTCGGGTCACTGATTAGATAAATTCAAGAGAAAATGAGACGAATGGATAGACTTTTACTACGAGCATGTGTGTGTGATATCTATATATTTTGCTATAAGCCAAGTTCTATCTACATGAGAAAGCCGCATTAAAATCTGTTCAATAATTTCAGTGAAGTGGCCTAACAAAAAATTTTAAATCGTTGTTTCCTTGTCCTTTCTCTTATCGTTATATTTTAGATACATTTCCTTCAATCTAAAGACACACAGGGTAATACTATTTTATTAAATTAATCAAAAGTGTATACGATGTGCGCAGTAAGTTATAGAAATCTTTTTAATAGTCTAATTCACCATAATAATGTTAATCAGTTGAATATATTTATTAGTATTAATTTATTAGACAACCCTAAAAAACACAACAGAAACTTTGTTGGGTAACTAACTTATTTAATAAAATACAGCGTGGTACTTAGTACTCACCCGCCCAAGGCGTTCAAGTTACACAAAACTATTGCATATTTTAGTGATACGCGGTGGGGCTAGGTGGGGTTGATGATTTATTCAGGAACACATTCCCCAGTCAAGGTACACTGTAGCTATTGACTATACATAATTCATGTAAAATTAACTATTTATAAGGTGATGTAACAATCATGTGTCAATGGCATAATGCTCGTAGGAATACTCTTATGTGACCATATTATTTTGTGGCCACCTAACCCACATCGAGCCTGTGCTGGATAAGACCGCGCTATCTGCTCTCCATCCGTAACTAAGTTTTTAATACTACTACTTTTAATGACAGTGAAAATGTTTAACTACTCTGTATAGTATTTAGATATTTTTATATATATTTTTAGCATTTCACATGCTTAGCAACATACATTAAACACAAAGTGAAAAATGTGTAATCGAAAATAACAGTCACGAGCAGGATTGCTGAATTGGCAAAGCATCTGGACGGTATCCAGGAGATGCAGGTTCAAATCCTGCTCGTGACTGTTATTTTCGATTTCACATTTTTCACTTTGTGTTTAATACTCTGTATAGTTTTTCCTTTATTGTAAGTTATTTTCAGAAAAAATATTAGAGAAAATAAGATTATTTACAAAACAATATATACAATATTAATATTTACAAATAAGCTAATTCTAGGCATCGAAGGATTCCTCCGCGTCACCGTCACTGGGTAACTTGCCCAGAAGGCTGGCAGCATTGCCATGTTGTACGGCAAACATATAACATAGCTACAAAGAAAAAAAAAGTTGCTACAACACATACTCTGTATAGTAAATCTTGTCGTGTGGAGCCGGCTTTAGACTTGTCACACCCCTCTTCACCCATGGGAGTCGTATGAGCCGACTGAGGGAATACCGGGGGAGTGGGCAGCAGCACTCTTTCGAGTATTGACAACATCCACTGCGATCGCCAACCCGCCTGCCAAGCGTGGCGATTACGGCACTATCCCCCATTCTTGGGAAGGCCTATGTCCAGCAGTGGACGTTAAAAGGCTGATGGATGGATGGATGGTATAGTAATTACCCAATGTATTTTTTTGGTATGACATGTTTGTTTACAACGCATTACTGATCCGTCATTGGCACGGTTCTTGTACCTATCAGAGAGAGAGCGTTTTCGCCCAATACGGTATCAAAACTTATGTTTGTTACGGAATTTCTTAGAAAGCTTTTCCTCTTATATTAAAAAGTAAGAATTAATTATTTCAATAATTTGTAGTCTGTATGCAATTTGAAGAAGTAATCTAATAAGCACAGTGTTGCTAGGTTACAGAATTGTGATAAATATACGAGTACTAGTTATTTTATTGCATTACTTTGCTAGAGTTAGTTTACAAGCGTCAATGTATTTTTGCATGAATGCTCGTATGTGAGTCGGAAACCAATACAATATTGTAGATATGAAGCTAATTTGATGATGAAGCCGGAAGGTGGCCATGGAAATCGTAATAAAAAGACGCAACCCCATTGAGTTTGGTAGGTAAAGGTAGTGCAAACTCTCGCAAATGAGCGATTATTAATCTATCTATACAATTATAAAGCTGTCACAGAGCTGTGTCTGTACATTTAAGATATTTGAGAAAAAATGTCTGAACTAGGCTATCTATATAGGCGTGTCTAAACACAAAACGATTTTTTTTAGATTTTTTGTCTGTTTGTTTGTACGTGCATCACGCAAAAACTACTGAACGGCATTTGATGCAACTTTTTTTTTCGATAGCTCTTGATTAGACTTAATAACTGGTATACATTTTATCCCGCTACTATATCGGGAAACTATAAGCGCTCAGATAACTAACACTACTAAAAAAATAAAATTACTGATTAAATAAATAATATCTACAGTAGATTATATTGGATCATTATAAAAATAAGTTAAATAGAAAATATTAATCAAAATAAGAGATTCCACTCAACAACAAGTTTCAATCAACTCTTTTGGCCAACACAGTATGAATAGTACTATAAATTGCCCTACTCAAGGGGAGAATCGTGGCGAATAGTACGATAACTTAATGAGTTATGATTATTCAAAGTAACAAACTCCCAACTATCTGCTTGACCCCGGAGGCAGGTACTGCAAATCCCTCTTTTGAATTCTGTAAAACGAAAAGTCTGTGATGGTCCCGTTGTAGTTTTATATTTCTCTATTTTCGGTTTAATTAAATAGTTCCATGCAGTAATTGTTAACTGACTCGGTGGTGCAGCGGTAGTGTGTACGACAGCTGATTATATGGTCTCGGGTTCGGTCCCCAGGTCGGGCAATGTTTATTGAACTTTTTCGTAAAAAGAAAACATTCTCGGTAGCAGCCCGGAGCTTGGAAATGAGCCCGGTAGATGGCAATAGGCTCGCCCCCTATTTAACTTAAACATAGCTGGCAAACCGTGAAAACACACCTCTGCCTAACCCTTTGGGGATACAGGCGTGATGCTATATATGTATGTAGTAATTATTAAATTAAATAAATTATATATGGTTCGTTTTTTTTATTTAAGAAATAACTTTAATTTATTTAAAGGAGTTGTTATGTAGATTGTCTTAAGTGACTGTGGTATACACTACGTTAATGATACTATTCGTCATCCATATAGTATATTACAAAAGCCTATCATTAGTCTATTAAAAATATAAATAACTAGATGACCCGGCGGACTTACACCTACACAATTTATTTTATCAGTGATTATCAATCCATCTGCATCGTGAATCTAGAGGAGGTTAACTATCTATCTAATATCTTTAAACGAGTAATTCTTGTTTAATGTATATATATAATCTGAATCGCGGAAAAGGCTCCAACGATTTTCATGAAAGTTGGTATGCAGGGGGTTTCGGAGGCGATAAATCGATCTAGCTAGGTTTCATTTTTAGAAAACGTCGTTTTATCCGTGTTTTCAGGCGACGAAAAAATAACCACCAACCATATTTATTATTATGTCAGTAAGATCGAAAAAGAAATATTATTCATATTTATTCAGTATGTAATTCGTATCTAAATATAATACCCAAAAAACACGAATTACCAAAAAAAAAAATACCCAACAAAGCTCGGTCATCCAGGTACTTAAAATTTAAATGAATTAGAAAAAATGTCAGCAGCTATCATTTTGTTATCTGTTGTCTCCATAATCCCAAAAAAGGCGATTGCCATACAAAATTTTAATTATGAATCATAAAATGTTCAGCTGTTTTTATGAATTTTCCCTATTTTTTATCTTTTAAACCACCCCTGTACTAGAGCGAATAAAACACAAAAACAATTATTCGAATTGGTCAAGCCAATTTTCAGTTTTAGCGAAACCAACGAACAGCCATAGAATGTGTAAATTATCAGTACTTAAATATTCTCACTGTTGCTTTTGACCCGGCAAATGAGATAGCCCCTTCCACATCCCGTCTGTATCATCATTCTTCCTCCTATGACTTTCCCAAGCGTTGGTTACGCGCAAGTTATGCCTCGGATATTGCTAGCGCCTATAGACTAAGGCTTATAATCAAGCGAGCCTTTGCCTGATACTTGTATGTCACCTATAAAGTGTAAAATCCTGTGAACTCATGGTTAGAAATTGCATTCACCTGATTACCAAAACTTACTAGAATCAATTTAGGTCTGGCCAACGTTAAATCAAGGAAAAAGTGCATTTCCACTGTAATAAATTAAATCAAGATATACTCAGACAAAGGGGTCAGTCTCACCCCTCTGATGTTATTTCATATAATCATGACGTCACATTTCGTGGTGCAAGATTTGAGGAGCCGCAACGGGTGGTTCTTGTACGTTGACCATCGATATGAAGCTGATAAAGGTGGGATGCTTAGGGGTGTACGCAGGGAGGGTACTCCGCCAACATTATCTTGAGAGGGAAATGGGGTACGTTAGTCGCTACTTCATACATTTTGCATGAATGCCGCGCGTCGTGTGCGCTGTAAGAGAGAGACAGAAGACGAGAGAGCGAAACCGAGTATAGATCTACATTTAAAGCGCATTGTAAGCAAACGGATTATTAATGCATAAGTTTTAGTTGTTCGAGATACGACGCGCCCGGACGTCAAGAGCCCCGGTTGTTCATATAACATGCATGCTGCTTTCATATTTGATTCCTTTTAATTCTAAACGTCTTTAACTAGTGAAGAGACGGTCCGGCAGGCGGATTTTCACCTGATATGTCATGATTCATTCAGTATTTAAATGATTTCAAATCAATCAAGAGCTGTGCCATGTTGAATTTATTAGTTCCGATTTATATTTAGAATTTGATATAATCATCAGGTATTCAGACACAATCGATTAATCATGCCTGTCAGTGTTACCATTGCGTGTCTGTCTTATTATGTTTTGGCAGGGAATCTATTTACTGAACTGATTTGCTTTTAGGCGAAAATACGTAGGTACACATAACAAATTGTAGAAATCGAGATAACCGCTTCATCCAACAGCCTTTCAACGTCCACTGCTGGACATAGGCCTCCCCGAGAGAACGCCACAACGAGCCATCCCGTCATGGGGGATAATGCCGTAATCGCCACGCTTGGCAGGCGGGTTGGCGATCGCAGTGGATGTTGTTAATACTCGAGGGAGTGCTGCTGCCCACTCCCCCGGTATTTCCTCATTCGGCTCTTACAACTCCCGAGGGTAAAAAGGGGATAACCGCTTATTTACTTCATTTCAAAATAAAACTGAAAGGATATTTTATATACAGTTTCATACCTTAAATAATTAGGGTTACAGATATACGAGGGGAATACCGGGAAATACCCGATTGGTTAGACACTTGATTTTCGAACAGTGCCCTTGCTCCATCGCTACTACCAAAACTAAGTCTGAGCGTTGTCATCTCGAGACGAATTGCACGCATGCGCCTGTGAGGCAGTGAAATATTAACGAGGCCGCCGATGGCACGCCGCGCGCCGGTAAGCTTCTCCGATTCGACTATTTCCTCCAAGACAGTAAACTGCAAGCATGATTTTTACAGCCATTTTGTACTTATGTTTATTCTTACTTATAAATATCATGAATTTTGACTAGTAGGTACTAAAAGAAAGACGTTTTTACTCAAAATTTAACTTATTTATTTACTATACTAATCACATCATGCAACCTCACAGGTTGTTTATCGATGTTTTGCTTCACTATTAAAAAGTTATAATTACTGAATAAAAATATACGTAGGTAAATCTTGAAGATTTTTTTTATTTTTTATTTGGTAAGTGGTTTTTTTTTATTGTCTGGGCACACCCGGCTCAGCCCACGAACTACTCTCCTAATATTATTAGGATATTTGGTAGGGTAATTTGTTCGCACAAGTTTTCTTTTTACAATTACGCTTTTCCTATTATGCATGTACATTTGTTGTAATTTGGTAAGTGGTTAGTGCTTCTCAAATACTTGGCAATACCAGGATACGTTTGCATCCTCTTCTTACCAACAATTTCATTGTACCAAACTATGTGGTAGGTAAATCCTATGTAGAAAACACTTCGCTTTAAATATTTTTTTGGTTTTACTGCGAAATTATGTCATGTTAGTCATAATGTAATAAATATATAATACCATTGCGAACTTATCTACGATTCTACAAAGTCCTTTGATTAAAACGTTACACTGACCGTTAGTCAATCGATTATTGACTCTACTATCGATTCTATTAGTAGAAATCATCAATTCATACATATATATCATTCTTGATAAATGGCTAGACATGTAGCATGTAGCAATGAAGAATGCCAGAATTTCCATAATAATTTAAATGTATGATATTTAAAGCGATACTTTTAAATCATTATCACCTGAGATCAGTGTCACCTGCGCGGAATAGAGGAATTTAAAATATCATTTAAGTGCTTTGCGATTTTAACAAGTGCTTGTTTTTTTTTATGTTGTCGCAATCTTTCCTAGCGCTGTGACAAATGTGGTAATGATTTATGATGTACATGTTGTTATTTGTCCAGAACATTAGAATAAATAAAAAAAAAATCACTTGATAGTAGAGTAACCTGAAAACCTGACTTGCAAAGATTGCATGGTACTGACAACGTCTTGTAAGTATGTATGTAGACGCAGGTTGAATTTCTGCAACTCGGCGTCATAGGTGCGACTTTTTGCGTGATGGGTTGATGATACTCTTACCAAGCCAGTATCCCCAGAAAGCCTAACAGACCCTTTTGTCGAGGATTTCTAGGAGTGACCTCGGTCTGACAGTGTCGTATACAATCATCAAGTAATAAGTACATCAAAATTAAGTAATGTGTCTTAAATGTGCACATATTATAATATTTAAAGATTACATACATATACTGTTTCTCAGAGGGATAAGCAGAGAAATACAAGGTCTACCCCTGCAAACTGCACCATTCACACTCGCTTTATATAGGTAGGTATATATATTTTGTCATTCTTTTTTCATCCATCCTCTCTACGTGCCCAAACCATCTCAATATTTTTTTTCTATCTTTGTAAATATATCTTCTTTTACACCCCACTATTCTCTTACTACACTATTTTTTATTCCATTTTTCACACATTACAATACTTCTTTGTAGCTCTCATATCCACTTCATCTATAACTATTATAAAGCTGTAACATAGCTATGTCTGTACATTTAAGATGTTTGAGAAAAATGACTGTAATAGGCTATATAGGCGTGTCTAAACACAAAACGATTTTTTTTAGATTTTTTGTCTGTTTGTTCGTTCGCGCATCACGCAAAAACTACTGACCGGATTTTGATGGAACCTTTTTTTTGATTAGACTTAAAAACATATACATTTTATTCTACTACTATATCGGGAACCTGAGATATAACCTAAAAATTAGGCATTAGGGCAAAGGCTAGTTTATACTATTTTCATTCTTTTTCATCTTACATAATACAATGTAATACAATACAATTATGTTTGTTAAAACAGATAAGTACTCTATATTACGAAAATCAATCTACGGACGGGAGGTTCACACGCACGGGGTTAAAATGCAAAACATTGCGACACAATACACGACACGAGTCAAGGCGGCAAAGCCTCAATTCACAAAGGGCGACACTCCACAATTTTCTGGGAAAAATCCCTTGCCGCGAGCTCGAACTAACCCAGAGTGCAATTCAAATGACTCGACCCACACGTACATAAGTTATTAAAAAAGTATGCTTGCGCTTGCGGGTTTTAATAAAAATAGTCGTCTAACGTCACTCTTTGTCAGCGTATCACAGAGTGTGCGACATACGTCTATTAGCGCCTAAGACACACAGGGATGTATTTAACACTCTGTTTACCTTCATTTTCAGTTATAATTAATTAAGCTAATTTAAGTGAAAATAACTGAATTTTGTTTATGAGGCTGATGGATGGATGGAAGTGAAAATAATTGTATGCTGTAAATATGTAATTAACAGCGTGCTGCGTTGATCTAATGCCTAGGCGCTATTCAGCTGTAAGTCTCAAAATCTAGAATTGAAATCAAACTTTGGGTCCATAACTTGTCATTAGGTTTCTATCTACAAATTAGCAATGCTCCCTGGTTCATTCGAAACAGTTAAGTACACGAATACCTGAGCGTACCAACAGTGAAGGATGTAATAAAGGCATTCACAAGCAAATACAAAATAAGACTGGACAACCATCCCAACCAACTCGCCGTGCAGCTCACATTGCCAGACTGTCTTAATCGCCTGAAACGGCGCAGAATCTTGCATCTCGGCGGCACTGACTAAGCTAAGTCCGACTAAGCCAATATATTAATATGGATGATGTTCCTAGTGGGGAACATCTTCTCGTGCATAATAATCATTTAACAGATCTGCTCATAGTCGGAAGGAATGATTGCACGAAATTTCCAAAAAAAAAAAGGTTTTTATCTACGAAGAAAGCGAGATCACTGAAATTTGTTTATAAATATTCAATAAATAATAATATTGAATGTGTACACCGTACTAATTGATACCATCTCTTAAAACGTAATAACTTTGCATTGCCATGGAATAAAAATATTTATAAACGTTTAATATTAAAATGTACTCAGTTCTTATACTACTTTCAAGCTATATCAGAATGAATGTTATTACATTCATTTGTCTCATGGCAATCTTCAAAAAAACAGTGCAACGAACTCGCTATTAAATTTATTTATCCTAACGATGCACACATTAAATGAACTTATAGCCATTTAGCACTGAATAGTCAGTAAACGGTACGGGCACGAATTTAAAGGCTGTCGATAAATGACTTTTCTCTAGGGGCAAGCAGAGTTCTGTGTACCTCAGTTAGTAAAAATGAATTTTTGCAACTTGACCATCCATCAAATTGTGTATTAAACTGTATATGGAAGTGATCTTATCTCGTAGCTTGGAGAATCAGCAAAATGTTGTGGCAATGGATCGCGCTGAAACACGTATGTTTATTTCGTCAGAAAGGTCTTACAGTGCATAGAATAGATACAAGTAACAATCTACAACAGGGAGTTTTATAGCTAAAAATTTTGTATATAAAACTTAATATAAAAAAATATGCGAGGGAAAGGGTTTACCAAGTGCGTGTCTGTATTAAGATCGTACGCGACGGCGATTTCTCTTGCGCTACATCCTACACGTGAATGGAGTGAGGTCCTTTTCATCAAAGCAAGCCTTTGTGACACTGCCACTCGCTGAATTACATGCTGTATATAAAAATATATGCACGTTTTTTAAGTCTAGTCTTATTTATAGTACATAGTATGTAGATTTATTTCAATCCTAGCGAACGCATTTGCAGTGGGGTACCTACTAGCAGGTTGTAACCACCACACAGTCATCTGGATAGTGAGATAAATAATAAAGAAATTAAATTCCTTACAAATTTTACGTAGTTATTATTAAATAAGGTCATTCACACGGACACAACTTACTTATCTTTTACGTTGTGTTTTTTTAAGTTGTGTCCGTGTGGTGATGTACTAAGAATACAAGTGTCACCACCCCGTTGTTTGCCACGGGTGTTATGAGGCGACTAAGGGAAGTAAGCAATTATCATCCATTGCATGACTGGTGGTAGGGCTAGGTATCAAGTGGGAGTACTCACTCGCAATGGGGCCCGAGCGGGATGGAACTACCATCTCCTGTGTGACCAGCCATGAAGCACATCGTTGCGTTTTGGCTGTAGCAGGAGATAGCCGTTTATTCTTCCATTTCATAGCGGTGAAATGAAATGGTAAGCAGCGGCTTGACAATACTCTCGGTATAGTTGAGTCCATGAGCGACGGTTACCATTTACCATCAGATGGGCCTTTGGTCGTCTGCCACTACAAACAATAATAAAATATATATTTTACCGAAAAGTGGGCAGCGGAAGGCCGTTGTATGATAAGTGGCAATCTATTGTCTTTGCATATTCCTCTGGTAAACAGGCGTGAGCATATACTACTCTGTCAATTAAGCACCGGGAAAAGATCAATAATACACAAAAAATTTGTTATTCATCCAAATTTATTTTATCACCTTCAAAGTATGCTCCTTCAGAAATGATAGACTCACGCCAACGAATAGTCCAATCATCAAAACATTTTTTATACGCTGTTTCCGGAATTAAGTTCAGTTCTCGTCGCGAATTCTCCTCTATGTCTTCTACCGATTGAAAACGGGTGCCACGAAGTGGTAATTTGAGCTTGGGAAAAAGAAAGAAGTCGGCTGGAGCCATATCTGGTGAATATGGTGGTTGCTCGATGGTATTTGTTGAGTGTTTGGACAAAAAATCATTCACAATGATGGCCTTGTGCGAAGGTGCATTATCGTGGTGCAAAATCCAAGAATTTTCTTTCCACAAATCTGGGCTTTATCGTCAAATTTGCTCTCATAAACGCCGCACAACGCTCAAATAATATTCTTTATTTATCGTTTGACCTTCCTTGATTCCGAGTGCACAACACCGCGATAGTCAAAGAAAACAGTCAACATGACTTTGACTTTTGATCGACTTTGGCGTGGTTTTTTCGGTTTCGGTTCAGTCGGAAGTCGCCACTCCGAAGCTTGTTGACTAGTTTGCATGTCAAACTCATAAACCCACATCTCGTCACCAGTAACAATGCGTTTCAAGAATGTTGGGTCGGAATTGACTCGTTCTAGCATGTCCTCAGCGACTCTCATGCGATTGAGTTTTTGGAGAAAATTCAGGTCTTTTGGGACTAACCGAGCGGAAACATGTTTCATACCCAAGTGATTATTTAAAATGGTACGGATCGACTCGTAAGACACAGAAAGTTCGGCGACTATCTCTCTCAAAGTTGAATAAGGATTTTTAGTCACTAATTCCTTCACTTTTGCAATGTTAACTTCAGTTGCAGATGTTGATGGCCTACCAGAGCGAGGCAAATCTTCCATCACATCTCGACCGCTTTTAAACGCTTTGTACCACTCATAAGCACGTGTTTTTGATAAAGTCGATTCACCGTATTAACCCTTCTGTAACATTTTCAGTGACACCGAACACGAAATTCCATTGGCGATGCAAAATTTAAGACAAACTCTTTGTTCGATGTTTTTGTCCATTATGAAATTCGCATTACACACTAGATATGATATAACTAAAAACAGCACTTTATTTAATATAAATAATCAGTCAACATCAACAGTTGTGCCAATCTAACAACAACAAAAAAAACAAAGTTGAATTTGGAACCATAAACAAATAATCCATTCCCAATACTTTCTTGACTGAATACATATCTTACGTCATCGGTACAAAAAAGTCTGACCGGCATAATCTGTAGTCGTTTAAATATCATATACGTAGGATAATAATATATCTAAAATAAAACCCAATATAAGTATATCAGTTCTGATCGATGGAGTATTTTGTTCAAAATGATGTTTACAGTTTGCAGTAGGAGTTGTGATTGAAAGTGGATTGTAAGATTATATACGATTTAAACTCCACAAAAGCCCTTGATGAGAGAGAGATGAGAGCACAAAGAAGAAAAAGAGTAAATGAACAGTATATGACTTAAGAATGATATATGTATACCCACTTTTCACCCATCTTTAAAATAATATGATTAGAATCATAAAATTAGTACCGTATACACATTTGCTGACCCAGTCAAACGTCTAAACTACATGGGATGGCACCTCGTTGCCAGTACGAAGGCTGAATAACAAATAGGTACATTGGAAAATCCAAAAGCGCGCCTGATAATCTTCATTTTTCACAATAAAATTGATTATTTAAGTAACTAATAATGTATTGGTCTTACTCAGTAGTTTTCAAGGAAGGTGGAGTCAAGAGTGTATGAAGAGATTTATGAATGTTGAGGAAGCGAGAGATGTATGCAAGAATAGAGCCTCTTGGCACTCTGTTCTCTCTACCTACCCCGCAAGGGAAATGGCGTGATGATAAGTTAGTTAGTTAGTTAGTAGTTTTCAATAAATCACATAGGTAGCTTTAATTTCAAAAAATACTAATGACGTTTTAATGTCTTATACGCCATCTAGCGCTAATTTTAAGAAGTACTTCTATATTGGTCTATAGAAATAGTTCAAGTAGTTCTCACGAAATAAGGTATGGCGTAGCGCTGGTTTTAGTGTCGAGTCGAGCGCAAATATTCACTATTTTTTTGTTTATTTAATAACATTTAAACCACAACAGTTTTTAAACTAGTTTAAATAACAAAAATGGCATCAAAAATATCATGAGTGTTAAAAATAGTGTTTGTTATTTATAATATGTGTGTGTAGATATTATTTTACAAGTGCAATATATGATAAATAGAGACATTTTAAGTTAGAAAAAACAGTTTTTCTGCGTGAAACGAGAATAGTACACACCTCAACGCTTCGCTTAGGAGGCGTGCAATATATTATTTGATTTAATGTCAATCACCCAAGAATTATGTTTTATGTTATCTCTATCAGCCAAGGTGCTAAAGTGTCAAATAGTTGGCGGTCTGATAAAATTCATTTGATTTTTTAAGGACCGTTAGCACCTCCGCCGGCGACCCACCGAAGGAATGTAACAGAATTCCAGTGGCCCGCCAATAAAGGCGGAGAGACGGCACACGGCGGGTTTCTTTAG
This sequence comes from Leucoma salicis, assembly GCA_948253155.1. Taxonomy (NCBI): domain Eukaryota; kingdom Metazoa; phylum Arthropoda; class Insecta; order Lepidoptera; family Erebidae; genus Leucoma; species Leucoma salicis. The sequence goes on from OX411803.1 coordinate 27,997,630, forward strand.
TGGGTGCAGGCCCCAGACTACCCTGGTCGTTGTCCTGAACGAAAGGGTGTGCGAAAAAAAAAGGACCGCTAGCACCTAGTAGTAAATGATAATAGTACTCTTTAAGCTTTCCCCTTTTATATTCATTATAACACATTTAACGGGTTTATACGCGCATTCAACTTATCAAAATATGTACTACTAGCTGACCCGGCAAACGTTGTTTTGCCATATAAATTATTATTTCTAGGTAATTTCTAGTGTAGACAAAAATAACTGAGTCATTGTAAGTGTGTAAGGATGTGGTATATGCGTGAAATAGGCATGGAGCGCTGTAAACGATGAGAGAATATAAAAATAACAAACCCCAAACATTATTATTTTTAAGTTATTGTAGGTTATTTCTTAAAATTACATATCACTAATTAATTACGACAGTAACACTAACAAACAATATCAGTCTCTTAATGCTATAGCGCGAACAATATTTTTTGTTAGCCCATCTTTAGCTAACATAGCGGTCGCCCGCGGCTCCGCCCGCGGCTCCGCCCGCGTGGATGTCGGTTACCGCTGCAAAAAGCCTTCCCAGGAAAGAGACGGTCAGCAAAATGATTCCCAGGTCAATTCACAGACACTGACACTAACATCGACGACGCAATCACTATCCGCAGGCTGCATAGATTGTCTTTATGAGGATGTTAAAGTTGTTAATGATGAAAATATTTAAATGTAATTAATACTAAGTTTTCACTTCTGCCGGCAGTCCCGGAGTAAAACCCGTTGTTTTAGCATAGATAACTAAAGCGATTATTGTAGAGCTTCTCTATAAACAACATTTGACGTTAAATTATTTTCAGGTAACAAAATATACTGATGGTCGGGAGCCCCGACCCGTGATTGGGCAACGTAAAGTTGCCCATGCGTAAAACATTCTTTTCGTAAATCAATTCCTACTAATTTGAATGTTTGGCCCTGGGATTTGTTTATCGTTAGTGCGAAAGAAATTTTTACTGGAAATTGGAGCCTTTTGAAGGGTATAGGCAAATCAGTAGGAATCATGGGTATTCTTGGTATATGAGCTAATTCACCAGCTGCAGGGCCGGTGATAATCTTCGCTACTATTAAATTATCTTTTAGCTTCCTTATAAGAAGTCTCGTGCCATTACACATGTTGGGGGGGCTTAAATTTCTGAGAAGCATTATCGGCGTGCCAAATTTTAACGACAGTTCATGAGGTGGTAGCCCAGCGGGGTTCAGAGAATTTAAAAATTCCTGGGGGTAGTGCACTGCGTCCTCGATGTTAGTGACGGTGTCTATGGATTTATAGCACTTTACTTCACCCAGTACTTTCTGCATAATTAAATTGTTTATTTCGTTGACTGTTTCATTCCTGGGAGAAACTATTGCTCTACAACACAGTCAACGAAAATCATTTTGATGTAAGTTTTCGATGTCAGGATATATAGCATCTATCAGACTATCTAAATTATGGACTATTTGGCCTAAAGACTCATTCAAAGTAACTGCATAATCGGTGCCCAAATTTAAAGATGGAAAAATTCCATCTCCAAGTTTCAGCAGCTGTTGTGAAAAATTGCTATGCGTATTTCCATGTAGATGAGCTCTCATATTGGTGCGCAAATTCAAATGTTGAACAGATGTCCAAAGTTGAGACGATTTTAAACATGCCTTCATAATATCTGCTCGCGTACCTCTGTTGACGACTGGAAGCGTTTGTCGGAAATCTCCAGCAAATACAAAACTGATACCACCCATGACATTAGCAGAGCTTCGGAGGTATTTTAAAGTACGGTCTACGGCCTCCACATGAGCTCTATGACTCATGGTGCATTCATCCCATATTACCAACGACGCGTCTTGCAGTAACTTACCAAGAGGCCCATTTTTCCGAATAGAGCACGTAGACCGTTGCTCTAAAGATACGGATAGCGGGAGTTTAAACATAGAGTGAGCAGTTTTTCCTTCGTTCAAGAGAGTTGCAGCAATTCCTGACGAAGCAATCGCTATCTTCCCTGATTGCCGTATCTTAGCAAGTATCAAATTTGAGAGAAAATTTTTTCCGGTGCCTCCTGGTGCGTCCAAAAAAAATAATCTCCCCATGTTATTGTTCACGCTATCCACAATAGTCTCATAAGCATGTCTTTGATCTGGTACTAATTTTGGCACATTGTCATTTACAAACGCTGTTAAATCATTTCTGTTATACTGTTGTACCATTGTGTCAATAGTATTATTCTGGGTACGAACGGGAGAAGGTAATCCAAAATCACTTAAATTTTTGTCGTTTAATTCTAGTAGTTTATTTTCTATTTCAATTAATCCTTCATTATAAATGACTTCAGTGAAGGGTAAAGTGTTATCCTGATTTTGTTGTCTGATACGATGTCTAATATCTTCACAGAACTGATCTTTGAAAGTATCCCATAACTTCAATGGTTCCGATGTTTGACAAAATAAAAGTATGACCACGAACAACTCCCTTAGTTTTCTTGAACAATGTGATAACGAAGCTTCGCTTAAAGTGTTACCCTAATGGTCATCGTTTTCAAGTAAACCTCGGTCACGGCAAGCTGCTTGATACGTCTCTTTGACAATACCGTTTACAGTTTTAAGGTATGCAAATGAGGTCGGACCGCGTACGTGGTGCAGTAGAATCCTAAGATAAAAACACTCTGATTGTGATGGACGTATCCCGTAGACTCTACCTAAAGCGGCATCTTTTTTATCTCCGGATGTCCAACTACATCTTCACCACGCCTCCTTCTAGTGAATTTATTATTTGCCCATGTATAGTATTGCGGGACTTGATGATACAGAAGAGTTTTCGCGAATTCATCTTCAGTACAGAGAGCAAAAAATGCGTTACTTTACTGAATATCTGTTCTTTGACAAATAATTTGATGAATTTCTTCATCTTTAAATGAAATACACGTGAAATTATGTCATGACGGTCGAAAGACCGTTGTCCTGGTAGCAGCTCTGCCTTAATTTCAGGCCATTCGGGGTTACGTGTAAAAGTGACAAATAAGTCAGGTCTACCATAATTTCGGACGTACGTCATCGCGTCCTGCGTTTTCTCGTGCATGAAACGCGGAGAACCCGTAAATGACGATGGCAATATCACATGTTGACCGATATTTGATGGATCAACATTTGCGTCATGATTTAAGGCATCTCTGAGATGAATGTAGTCATCAGCCCTCAGTCTTTGTTGATTCCGAGAAATATAATTTAATCTTTCCGATATCATTTTCGCCATCATGTTAACACAATATTGACTAAATAAGTCTCTGTAATAATGTAACGGATAAAAAGAGTTAGTTCCAAACAATAATCTAAATGCATAAAATTGCATACACGAAAGTTTTATTACGCGCAGAATCCTGCTTAGAGATAGTCAAATAATAACCGTCTTCTCCTGTCACAAACATTATAGGCTGTAGTGGATCATAGGACCGCTGTAGCTCAGAAACTCTTTTGAGCTGTCCGTCTCTACCGTGTAGACTGCAGACTATATCCCTGGGACCTTTGTCTTCATCGACCAAGAGAACGGCTACCTCGTTTACAGTAGGAGCATTATATCTGCCTCTGTGTGCTGTCTGTGGAGTGCGATCTGAATGAATAATTAACTTTAAATTATCTGAGGAGTTAGTTCTAAGTTTTGTTTAAAACTTCGTATATACACGTTATGATTATTCAGAGCGGTCTGTAATTCGCGAATAAAATTCATTTTTAAGGTTGGTGCGTTGTTTGATCGCAACGATAACTGGTCTGCATCCGAAATAAAATATATTTGCAAGAACTGTGGGTTTTGGCCCGATGGTGGTAAAAGGCTACCAATGAGATGATAGACCTGTCCTTCAATTTTAAAAGTGGGCATAAAATTACCTTCCCTGATTTCTTTTGCGCCAAAAGAAGTCATTTGAAAAAGACTATTGTATTTACGTATATTTGTTAAAAAATGACCAGATAATGGATGGTTATTAGTTAAAAGATTTTTTATTGGTTGTGGTGGCTCCTGAAGGTTAGGAAGACAAACTTCACCTGAAGCACAGCACATACCATTAGGTTCGTCCGTCCATTTCTTGGCAGAGCAGTTAGAGCAGATCTTATTCATAACTCCGATTTGGACGGACGCTTGTTGTGCATAATCAACCTGCGGATCATATCTGAAAGCCAGTCTGTTGCTGCTAGCTAAAATTCGATTGCGAACTCTATTTGTGGACAACTGCTGTCTCTCTGCCTGAGCTCTAAGTCGCTGCAAACGCTCGACACTCGACTCTCTTTCACGCAACTGATAGATCCTTATATTTTGTTCATGAAGACGTTGGGAACGCTCCAGCCTCGACTCTCGTGCACGTAACACAGAGGTTCTCAGATTTTGTTGTGCAAGGCGTTACGAACGTTCGACACTTGACTCTCGTGCGCGTACCTGAGAGTTTCTCTGATTTTGTTCAGCAAGGCGTTGTGAACGTTCAGGTGAAGATTCATTCATTCACGTATTCTTGCTGCCCGTGCATGAGAACTATGTTTAGAAAGTTGAGACCTGGCTCTCTGAAAATAACTGTTGGTTAGCCCTGAAAAGAACTGTTGGTTACCCCTGAAAAAACTGTTGGTTAGCCCTGAAAAGAACTGTTGATTAGCTCTGAGAAACTTTTGCGTAGGTGTAGTTTTAAGAAAGAAATCTAAAAAAAATCGCACGAAAATTATTAGACTTCGCGCACGACCGCTGCGTAGGGAGCCGACCTCGCGTCTGAGCCGCGCGGGTACCTTACTCATAGATGTAAACTCCCCTCCCGCATGCGCACTCCCGCCTTGGGGTCACTTCGCAACGGGCCGTGCAGCAGAAATCGTAATATTTTAATTTCGCCATAACTTTTAAACCAAATGTCCAATTTTAATAATTCAAAGACCAAATATTATCTACATAAACTGTTCTTAATGATGAAATTTTATAAGGATTAATAGCATGAGTAAAATAAATGCGTTTAAATGTAGTCCAAAAAAAATTCAAGATTTTTAAATAAAAAAATGGTTGTTGGGCCTCACTCGACATAGATAGTGTGCCACGGACTTTTTGTAGATATTTATAAGATCTACAATTAATTAGAATATTTTATGGTTCTATCTTTTATAGTTTAGGCAGCGTACGCAAAATAAGTAACTTTTCTGGTTGATTTTTTACACCTTGTGTCCGAAAAATCCCAAATATCTTACGGAACCCTATTTTTTTCCAAAATAAAATTTAGCTTATGTTACTCATGGATAATGTAGCTTTCGAATGGTGAAAGAATTTTTAAAAACGGTTCTTTAGTTTTTGAGCCTATTCATTACAACCAAACAAACAAAGTTTTCCTCTTTATAATATTAGTGTAGATTATTTTGACTGACCTCGACGTTTCGGCTGAGTTGCAGCAGCCGTGGTGACGAGTATTGTTTGGTGGTAATTACATAAGCATACTTAAAGCATCTTCACTATTGCCTAATAAATTAGTATTATAATTGCACACGAATAACTGAAGGTGGGCAATAAACCATTTTTGTTTAAATTTAGGTATGCTATAATATTAGTTATATATAGGTGGCTGTAAGCGACAGCTTAGCCACAACATTATTTTAACTGTTTGGTCATACATAGGAATCACAGATCCGGCGTAACCACTTAAGATTTGCATACGAAAAGATAACCCGTCGGATGTTCCCGTAATGATAATGTTTTTTCATGGGGGACATACAATTTGCAACATTTTTCATCCAACATAATCTTAACGTGTGCTCCGTTTAAATGACGAAAGACGTTTACGCCACCACGGCAATCAACCCTATTACAATGTCACAAAGCTGAAAATTGCATACTATAAACATCTACACATCACTTAAGATATTAATGAGTGCATCCGTAATAGGCGAAACATACATATGAAATTCAAATTTGTAGCGGGCCGGGAGCGAGCTCTTCTACATATTTTAGCAGGCAACAGAGTGTGAATTTGAATCTTTTGTTAGCGTTTAATACGTAAGTTTATACTGGAAAACAATGTTTTATCACAAATGAATATAATGATGTATGTAATTTACTACAGCAAAGCAAAGCAAAGTTCGCGCGCTCTTGTCATCAGCCCCGGCACCAACTAGATTAAGAATTAAGATTTATAGTTTCAATAGAAAAAGTAATTAGTGGAAACGAAAGAAACGGGGCGTCGGCAAAAGTCATCGGACATAATTCATAACAAACAGAAATAACGGAAAGCCGGTTCGGCGGGGGCGGGCAATGAATAATTCTCTAACTGCGAGCACCCTCTACACCCCCAAAGGGGCGCGCGAAAAAAGCGCACGGCCCCGGCCCAGTTTTATAGTCACGAAAAAATAGAAGGCAGCCAAAATATCTATATACCTACGGTGCAGGGAAAAAGTAGCAAAAAATTACAATCCCGCTCGGGTGAATAACTGAGAGAACCTTCATATAAAAAAAAGAAGTCAACAAAATAGAATTGGTAATGTGTGGCGCGCCACGTACACAGACGACTCTGTGTACGACGACACGTCATACACTGAGTGAACTGAAAGCAATGCCGCACTTTCTGCCAATACCTCCCCACACTTTCCGATAAAATATGAACACAACGCAACAATGATAATCAAAACCTATGTTTGACAATAAATGACGTCATATGACATCACGAGTAAAATATTTAAACCATCATCATCATCTCGGCTTTCGAAGTGACTTCTTGGCCTCCACGACCGAACTAGTCGGACAACTTGCGTCTTGAACAAGATCACAGTTAAGATTTGTTGTTACATAATCCTGAGAAACATTAACGGCAACCAGTGGGCCTAGCCAAGTTACATTCTGTGATCGCTGTCGCTATAGAAAACTATTCAAATGTATGGAAATTTGACATTTCTAACGTGACTTAGCGTTATAGATATCGTTAAAGATGTCAAATTCTTATGCATTTTAATAGTTTTCTATAGCGTTAGGGATTATAGAATGCCAAGTTAGCTAGGCCCACAGGACGTTATTGGACAGCTTAGCGTGCCTTCTGAAACACTGAGAGTCCAATTTAAACCAGCATCTTATAAATTCCTGTAAGTATATACAACTAGCAGCGTCATTGGGTCCTCCCAACTACCTAGTTGATAGTGGACCGAAGTATGCTATTATTATTTCGTAAGCAATCTCCTTATGTTGAAACGATTGTTATTACAAGCTTTTTATTAGCTTCACCTGTATGTTCTTAAACGACTCCTTTGGACGTGATTTTGACCAGATCAGGCCAGATTTCGTTCAAACTTTGTAAATTTATCGAGGACCGCTGACAATACACTAATTTGATAAAATTATTCGGTATTTATCGGTTTTTAGGGTAGTTGTTGAATGTGTAAGTTTCTGAATCGCGATATTAAGATGTTAACCGGCGTTGTCTGATGTTTCTGAATCGCGATATGAATGTTTGCGAAATAAGAATCTTTTTGCTTCTATTTCAGTTTTTAGTATAGTTATTTATCTATGTTCTACTTTCATGTGGTATTACTTTTACTTTACTCTTGTCTCTTTGCTTCGTACTTTTGAAGTTTTGATACTATTTTGAGACTAAATAAAAGAAAATAAATTAGGTTTCAAAAACTAAAATAACACGCTTTAAATAGCTAGTTGAACTAAAAAGTAATAAATAATATTACAATAAATAATAATTGTTAAAAAGCGTGCCTGCCGTGTGGGGCCGGCTTTAGAATTGTACCACCCCCCTCCCCCATGCGAGTCATAAGAGCCGACTGAGGGATACCGGGGGAGTGGGCAGCAGCACTCCTTCGAGTATTAACAACATCCACTGCGATCGCCAACCCGCCTGCCAAGTGTGGCTATTACGGCACTATCCCCCATTCTTGGGGAGGCCTATGTTCAGCAATGGACTTTAAAAGGCTGATGGATGGATGGAATTGTAATCTTTAAATAAACATTTCTCCCCGGATAATGATAACATACAGGTGCAAAAATCTTGCAAAATTTTTTTTGCACTAAAATCATATTTACTTCTTAATTGGTAAGCCAGGAGCGTTGCAAGTATTATATAAATATAATCTATTACTTAGATACTTATAATAATTCTCGTGACACGTTGGTGCTCACGATGGACTCCGAAACTATCAAACCGATCATCACTTTTTTTTTTTAAATGTGTTTTGATAGCGTGCCTAACAACTAAGTTTTTATCACGTATTTTGTATTAATTAATTGCTAAATATTCACGAAAAAAAATATGGCGATACGAAGTTCGCCGGGTCAGCTAGTATACCTATATAAATTAGACAAAGCTGGCATGATTTTTGCCTATTTGAATAAGACTGTATCCAAGGCTAATTTTTCTTGTCGAGAAGTCCACTTAAATTTGCAGGTTTCCTATGTGATAGCAACACTGACTTAATACGGAATTGCGGGCAAATGCTAGTTAGTAATATAGGTAGATGTCAGAATGCGTATTCGTCACCCGTAGACGAAGGGCGTAAACCCGTTCCCCAAACATTCCTGCCGCCTCAGCACTTACATACAGCACTAATTCAGGATCTAAAGTCAGTGACCCCATATTAAAACTGAACTAAAAGGGAGCGAATACAAGTTTTCGAAATTAGCTCAGCCTGTACCGAGGCCTGGCTTTACGCCATGGTATTTAATCACTTTATTAAAGCAATAAACCGCTGCGAGAGGCGAGATCGGTATACCAAACAATGGCCACCATGTGATCGCTATAAAAATGCATCGAATCATAATCGAAGCAACAAAGCAATGTCACTTACACTCTGATATAATTAACTCCGGACACATTCGAGTGTATAGTGTCGAAGTATGTTCGTTTGAATAAATATCCGAATACACAATGCTTAATTAAAATGTTCGCTTTTAATGATTTATAATGAAAGGGCAGAGATCCAATCGTCACGTGCGTTACAAAGGCCAACTAGCAGCGTTTTTCTCTCAATATAAGTTGTCCTGTTCCTATGAAATTGCAGTATAATGCCGCGACATTGAATTAATTAGCAAAATTTCAAGAGCTCTGTATTGTTATCACAAGACTATATCTTAATTTTACGACCATCGTATAGTGTAAAATATAGTAAAAAGCAATTCTAGTACAGTCTAGCTTACAATCGCTACTATCGCTATAGATCTTGTGACTGACCTCACCTCTACGAACTTCCTAATCAAGTGAGTGGGAAATAATCTTCTTTACAGAATATTCTGTCTCGGCGGCCAGTGAGACTAAGCAACCACGACATCAAACTGTAGTTTACAAACGCATACACATTCTCTACAATTGATATTAGCCACAAAGAACAAAATTGAGGCAAGGGAGCTTCTTCATATTACTAACACAATTAAGGTTCAAGATCATGAGTATGATGAAGATCTGCATATAAAATTTGCGTCAAGCCAGTTTCATAGAGGAAATACTATGGTGCACGAGTACACACACAAGTGCCCTTTTTTTTTGTTTAGGCGGGAAAAATGTACCTACCGCACACCCCGTCATTCGGGGCAACGAACAAAGTAGTATGGGGCCTTCACCCTCTAAAGAAACCCTCCGTGTGCCGTCTCTCCGCCTGTGCTGACGGACAACTGGTACTGTGTTGGATTAGATACTTCAGTGGTGCGCCGGTGGCAAACACAGGTGCCCTCACTCTCTTAGTCCGAGTAGACGGCGTTCCAACACGATCGGAGAGAGATCAGGCGTAAGACTAACTATATTACTTTAGGTGGCAAACGAGCCACAAGCTCCCGGATGGTAAGAAACCTTCATTCATAGACTTACTATGCTAAGAGTACTGTCAAGCCGATGCTCACCATTTCAATATGCGGATGTGAAATGTAGGAATGAGGAATTATCTGCCGGTATGACCAAATGAGACCAAGGTGCTTCATGGCAGACGGTGATACCAACCAAAATTACTCTCATTTATAATACACTAGTATCATTGGGATGGGATTGCAGACGGTACAAATCCCTAGTGACAATTATCAGAATAAATACGTTGTTAAGAAATCAGATAGGCTATCGTGATAGTTATAAGTTCTAACGGTAACGGAACGCATAAGATTTCTAATATTCAGAGGTACTTTTTATCCCTAATAGTATTGAGGGCGGCTTTCTAGTATGGTAGTTTCCATTCCAAACGTGGCAAATTATCTATTTCTTTGAAGCAATATAGATCTAACCTCTATAATCCTAGATAATGCTTATGAAACGCAGCTTTTGTTATAAATGTGAAACGAGGCTATTAAAGTTAATTCTGAAATTGCACTATTAAAGTTAGTTTTTATCGGAAACAGTGGGTGCAAAATACCAGGCAACATTCGAAGTACACTTCCCTTTTCACAACGCGCTGCACGCGATCCCTGTGTTTAAAGCTTTGAGGGACAAGTGAAGAGGCGCGTCGGGCGTGCCATTGTCGCCCGGACAGACAGCTTTTAAATTTTACATTGTTTTAATAAAAATGTTCATATTACTTGAAGGTGGCACCGATTTGTTAGCAACTACTTATTTTTGGTAGAACATTATCGTGTTACCAATATAACGAAAATGATCTTTATTAATATTTATAAATGCGAAAGTGCTTTTGTTTGTTTGTTACGCTTTCAGGACATTACTACACAATCGATTATCATGAAATTTGGTAAACATATAGTGCAGAACCCAAAAAAGGACATAGGCTACTTTTTATCCCAGAAAAAATAAATGGTTCTTGTGGAAAAGTAATTTTTCAATAGAGGTCATTAATATATCGTAGAATGACGCTGAGTTATGGTATGAATTCCACGCAGAAGAAGTCATATATTTGAACTAAACAGAAATCACAATTAAATTATTAAATACAGGATATCCCACTCAACCGCCATAGCAGTTTTATAAACATTGCAATAAAGTTCATTTTGGCACCCATCCCGGACCTCTCGCGCGTACATACGGTCGCACGCAATAAACCACATTAAAATGTTTATGTACTTACTAAACTAGACACTCCATATTCAAATACACTCATAGCCTAATTTTTAATAAAATAAACTCTTCCCTTCCCTATGGACATACTTGTTCTAACAAAAGTGAATTTTATGTATGTATATTTTAATAGATTTCACCCTCACAGTTTTTTTTACAAATAATTCTGTTTTCAATTTTAATTGGTTACGGCTGAAATGGAATAAAATAGTAATTACATAATTGAAAATAATGCCACTCATTAATTGCAGCCATTTTTTTACAGGCACATACCTAATATCGTGTTTAGAGATATTAAAATTTCAAAATATAATTTTCTTGAAAAATCCTGTCAACAAAATAAAATGGATCATGTACCTGTTGATGCTTACCCACCACGTATATTCTGATAGATCCGACTGCATGATCACCTATAAGTTTTTTAATTCAAATGCTATTTTTATAGAAAAAAAATCACAAAGCCCTATGTTTCTGCTCGATTACCAGTCTAAATATAGCCGCAAGTACTTTTTATTCATACTTTTGATTCATTTTTTCTAAAGAAGAAATTACTTCGCTTGTTTTTCAGATGAATTATTTCGTAGAATTTAGAGAGTATTCCGTAGAATTTACACTTCATACCTTATTTTAATAACACACCAAATGAGAGCGAGATATCGGAATAATAGTTGTGAAAGACAGTGAAGTGGCAAACATTTTTTTTTAAATTCTCTAAGATATATTTCACTAAAACAAACACCAGATAGGTACTTATAAAATTCACATCCAGATCTTGGGATAATACAATAAACAAAATCAAACTTGTATTACATCACTGTGAAGAATAGTAGAATCATGTTAATATGAGTTATTAATAAACTGGATTTAAACACTACGACTACCGATGAATAGCGTTTAAATATGCACGCGAAAAGTTTTTTCGTTCACGTTCGCACGTACTCTTTCCCATGTGGGCTTTGTATGTACTTTTTCTTTTTACATGAAAGTATAATTTGCTTTAACAACTAGTATAGTATGTTTTGCTATCATAAACTGTGCTGTTTTTACATATTATCACACTTAAGTTTTATTGTTTTGTGTCGTAATGTGGCGTTCAACAGACGATTTTCTCGTTCGATTTCGTCGAGACACCCATTTATTTTATTGAACGTCACTATAACATCTTCTTTGCTATTGCGGACCCTTTATAGCCCTCAGCAGCGCTAGGAGTAAAATATAAGTCGCTAACGTGATCGGTAAAAATTCTACACTGATGAAATACATCAACTAATAAAAGAGTATAAATCCTTAAATAAATAGAGGTGGCACCAATAGCTTTTTTATTACCTGTAAATTACAGTAAGTGAATAAGGCACCATTGTCGACGATGAAAGAAACTTCGGTGTCATGTTCATAATATTAGATATAGTTTACTGACCACGAAAAGACGCCATTATTAGAATAGTCCTAGAAACCTTTTGCAAGAGTTAATGTGGCTATACAATTGTGATTCTGAGAATAAAGTTATGTGTGCATTTTTTTTTATTGCATTTAGTGGCAGACGAGCCACGGCCCATCTAATGGTAAATGGTAACCGTCTCTCATGGACTCAACTATACCGAGCCAAGCCACTGCTCACCATTTCATTTCAGAAAGAAACTCACCATTTCATTTCAGAAAGAATAGGCGGCTATATCCTGCTACAGTCAAAACGCAACGATGTGCTTCATGGCCGGTCACACGGGAGATGGTGGTACCAACCCGCTCGGACTCGATACCAAGTGAGTACTCCCACTTGGTACCTACCCAGCCCTGCAATGGATGATAATTGCTTACTTCCCTTAGCCGCCTCATACACCCGTGGGAATGAATGTCGTAATACAAACACTTGTACTGTTAGTCCGTCACCACAACGGCCAAAATATGCTAGTTGAAGGCAAACGTCTTGCAGAAAACTGTACATCTAAGATAATTTCGATTGCCTGAATTTTTCTTACTATGGGAGAACCAAAACTGAGACAGTTATGGGTTGTGAAAAAAAAAACAAAAATCAGAATTAATTCTGACTACACTAAAAACAAATACAATACGTATTTGACCAGCGAATAAAAAAAACAGAGCCTACTCATGCCTAATAGACATAAAAAACATCTGTTTATGTAGCAGTAGCTACAGCTTAAGTCCAACTGTCGACTTTGGAGACACTATAATTATGAAAACAAGAGAAAATTGACCTGTACTAATGCAGTATGTTGAGTTTGGCTTCCTTACAGTGATTGTCTGCTTAATTTTATTTCCTTGGTAAGCTTTCTTTTTTCAACACCAGTTGAATTAAATGGGATCGTGCTATTGTGCATGTCACAATACTATACTGCAGTGTCTTTTCAAATAAAAATATTTTCTCCAGAATGTATGTGTAGATTGAAGGGACAAAAGTAATAACAAATAAGTCATTTTCAACACAATGCGTTTAGTAGATAATTTTCAACAGAAAATAAGCTGTTATAAATCACCATATAAGATTGAAAATATTGAAGTTGTGAAATTGGGAACACATTGCACAAAAGAAAATTCCAAATTAGTTTTTATACTACATGGGTGGCCGTGTGGGGCCGGCTTTAGGATTGTCCCACGCCTCTCCATCCATGGGAGTCGTAAGAGCCGACTGAGGGAATACCGAGGGAATGGGCAGCAGCACTCCTTCGAGTATTAACAACATCCACTGCAATCGCCAACCCGCCTGCCAAGCATGGCGATTACGGCAATATCCCCTATTCTTGGGAAGGCCTATGTCCAGCAGTGGACTTTAAAAGGCTGATGGATGGATGGATGGATGGGTGGCAAACAAGCATAAAGGGTCTGATGGTAAGCGGTTACCATAGCCTATAGACGCTTGCAACACTAGAGGCATCACTCGCTCTTCGCCATATACAAGGAAAGGGATAGGAAGTGGATAGGAAGAATAATAAGGAGAGGATAGGGAGGGGGGTTTGTGCCTCCGGCGTAGGTATCGATGATACACACGATATGTGTTTGTTATACGATCTTATGTGAGAGGGTGGTATTTTCGTGATCGAACTGGCCTATTCGCAAAAATTATAAATAAGCCGTTTTAAAAAGAGACTGCTTATAATTTAAATATGTATCTAGTAGTTCACCTGCCCGATAAATTAAAAAATATTTTATAAGATTGTTTCGGTACATTTTTTCCGTACTCTGTGGTACTATCGAATAACATTACATAGACATCTATCGTTTAATACATAGACTTATACAGTAATAGGTATATATCTAATATATATTAAATCTATGGTGTTTAATATAATCAAGTGTTTAATATAAGTAAGATTAAACTTTGAGTCAAGATGTAACACTGCCTTTATTTAATAACATTATCATTTTTGAAGCACTAAATTATTACGAACACAGAAAAAGATGATACGACTGTAATAACTCACGCTGAAGCTATATATTGTGGATTTGGTACGTTTTGGAGGGGATTTCTAGTAATATATGGGACAATGTGTGTGGGTCAACAACAACTTATTCTAAGACATTCGCGCAGTCCATTCACAGAGGCATAAATCACACACGCCGTTACAAAAACTCTAATGAAGAAACTCAACGAAATATTTGCCAAGAAAATTTCATAAACCAAATAGTTACTGCGACTTTCTATAAAATATCATTCAAAACTGTTTTTATGAAAAACGAAAAACTCCTAAATTGCGATACTCAGACTTTAAAAATGCTAACATACATAGTATACGTGGTATCGTTTAAGCACGAGGTGTCAAATAAAACCACAATGCGTTCCAAAGCATTGTCAGAAAAAGTGGGACATACGAACGAAATCGGAGAGCACCTTGCCACCCACGTCATTAAACCCGCCGCGACAGACAGACACCTCTGAAGAATGCACTCTTAATAAGTCATCAGCTAAGTAGCGCTCCCCGCGGAGATAGAGGCAAGGGGGGCGTTAGGGATGAGGTCTCGCCTGGTGTGGGGACGCGAGCACAAAAATGACACAAAGTATAAAATCTGCATACAGTAATGAGAATAGCCTCTGAGAGGCCTGCTCTGTGTAAAGATCAAAGGTGCATCGCGCTGTCACTCTAAATTTTATACTAGGCCATCAATTTGCATAATCGAAATAGCCAGAGCAATAATGTTATTTGTCTGAGCTCTACCTGGAGATAGCTTAGCTTCTACCTGGGGTCCATCATTGGGGTTAGGTAGGTATGCCTCAACCTAGCACAAACATGATTTTAGCATAGTAATCATTTTGTTCTTCTTGAGGATTCACGATAATACTAACACTTCACTGATGGTGTAACGGTTACACCGATCTTTATTGCCAAGTATAGTGAGTTCAATTCCATTATTCAATATGAATGAATGTACTTTAAAGTATTTTTTAAGTTTGGCAAGCCCCCGCGATGCAGAGATACTACTTCCCTATTGCGGTTGACTATGACAATTATTTCATGTTGTTTTATATATTGACAACACGAATTAATTATCATATAATCTTTGGCTAATGGACAAATAGTTACACAAGTAACAAGCAGTTGATTCAAACATTATGAAAAACATTGTACAAAAGTGTGCGTATGCAACACTTAGATACTGAACAACTTACAAAGAAAACATTTATTTTACAACAAGTAACAACAACTGTTGGAAACATTTAACATTTATGATATAAAAACATCCAAAAAGTTGAAGTCAAACATATGAATAGGTAAAATGTACAAACTCCATCGCCCTCCCAGTTACGAGCTCCTATTTATTGTTAGGCAGTAGCTACAAGGAGTATTTCATTGTTACCTTAGTAGGTATCAGTAGTTGTCTAACCTAACATATATGTAGTGATATTATAACAGAATGCGCCCTACCACTTCAAATGCAAATAGTGAAAATTTTATATTATATTCGTATTTGCGTGCAAGCTTTGCGTTAATCTTGATTCTGATTGAACATGATCTTTAATTCAGTTTGAGAGAAAAGCTAAGTATTATATCTACTAGCTGACCCGGCGAACTTCGTACCGCCATATAATGTTTATCATGAATGCTTATCGTCTAAAATTCTGAAAGACGTGTTTTAGGTTTGGTTGGCTGACCAACTGAACGTCAATATGTCAATGATTTGTCAACATATTGAAGATCTCTGTCTCCTATCTTATTCACTCACTCATTTTTTATATTATGAGATTTTTTAATATGCCGTTAATTCTAAGTGTTCTTTTACACATACCTTGTACTGACAATAAGGAACACAAAAAAGAAGAATTATCCAATTTGGTGCAGTGGTTCGAAAGTTATGCGCGTACATACATTTCACCGATTAATTTTTATTTATATAGTTTAAGGCTACATTACTAAATCCTGCTGCAATTGAAAAGAGAACCACTATAATCAAATACATTTGTTTTAATCTTAGAATGTATCTCTAGGGTTAAACGTCAGAGACCAGAACTTGCTTTACTAAAACTTAAGCTAACTACTTACCAGCTACAATCAAAGATGAGCATGAAAAGTAAAAAATATAATTTTAATTTATATATTGTAATATGAAAACATTACATATTATATTAATACATTATAAAATAAACTATATAGATATGTATAAGGGACGTAATTATGCCAAAATAAGATACAATATATTGTGATTTTATTTTTAAACTAGCTGCAACCTCGTATAATTTGTTAAAAGCTTAATTGAGTACTGATTAAAAATATTAACGCATGGGCTTAAGGCGATTCACCGTAGGAAAGCGCGAAATAATGTTTTACTAGATCAAATAGTTTAGGTATTTACTGTTCAATAACGGTGAAAATATGCGGGATAACTAAGGATATTGTCTAAGGAATGTGCTAATTTGTTAGACGATAGGATGTACTTTACTCGATTATATTTAATCCTGAAAACAAGCTAAAACAACATTTAAAACGAGTTATTTGTTAAGAAAATTCCAACCTTTTCACATAATATTTATATGGACACATTGCTCTATAAATACTACAGAGAACCTGCTAAATTTTAATTTTCAACTGAAGTCCTTTAATTAGTAAATCAAATTTAATTAATATTTATCCCAAAACTTGAAGGATGTCTAGCGATGCGATGGCATACCGCGACGCCCGCTGCCCCGCCAGTCACAATCGGGCGCTTGCCAACGTTGGGTTAGAATCAAAATTTTCAAAATTTTTTACACTATTCAAATGGTTTCGTAATATAATAATGACACAGGCTAACAATATCAACATGAACAAAAGTGTATACCTATATTATGTACCTACAAAGAGTTTTCTTTATGTGTTTGTTATTATAGATTTCGCACTTATATAATACATACATAAATATCATGTAGTTAATATTCTTATAAAAATAAGCCAAAAGCTAGTTTTTAGGTTATATCTCAAGTTCCCGATATAGTAGCGGGATAAAATGTATACCAGGTTTTAAGACTAATCAAGAGCTATTAAATAAAAAAAGTTGCATTAAAATCCGTTTAGTAGTTTTTGCACAACAAACAGACAAACAGGTAAAAAGACAAACACAAAAATTCTAAAAAAAATTGTTTTGTGTTTAAACACGCCTATATAGCCTATTACAGCATTTTTTTCTCAAATATCTTAAATGTACAGACACAGCTCTGTTACAGCTTTATAATAGTTATAATAGATAATAGATGATTATTCATAAAAATGATTTTTAAAATACTTTATTTCATTATATTATTTGCACCCACCTTTCCAATCACTTCGCAAAATACACAAAATCCTAATAATGTTCTGCTACCTAACTGTTTCAGAATGACTCTTTAATACTTCAGTTGGTGTTTCGTTTCTTACATATTATACCCGTAAGACATCAGAGACCACTTGCAAAAAAAACCTGAGGAATCAGTATAATATAAAAATATGTAATATAATATTGAGCAACAAATTCAACATTTACTTCATTCTCTTGTGACGCCTTTGCAGTGGATGATCACTGATCAAACATCGAAATCTGATACTATCTATATGCTTCACATCTTTTTGCAATGGATCCAAGAAGAATAAATACAACAATAAACAAAATAAATATGGCAAACAGACGAACAGATAAACAGACAATAATTCTAAAAAAAAAATGTTTTGTGTTTAGACACGCCTATATTACAGTATTTTTTCTCAAATATCTTGAATGTAAAGACAACTCTATTACAGCTTTATAATAGTATAGATAAGGGTAAGGTAATCAACAAAAAAAAAATGAAATGCCTTAAATTTGCCGATACTTAAACCAAATGACTGAAACAACGTTATTCAATTATTCAACGTTATTATAACATTATTATAACAATATGCCTATGAGTTTAATTATATTAAACTCATAGGCATATTGTTATACCTATTTATCGCTTTTTAGATGAGCCGTTTTAATATTTCTAAAGAGATGCAAATGTTTTTAATTGCTTGCTATAGCACGGTCTCAAGAGGCATACCTAGCTACTCAGTGGAGAAGAAATCCACCTCATTTCCCTCCTATTGACTAATGAAATATATAGCAAGCGTAACAGATATAATCGTAAAATATACATATGTAAAAAAACTAATTGGTAGCAGACGGGTGACGATCAATACATTGAAAGTAACAGAGAAGGATGAATAGAATCTTTGATACGAAATGATTACCAATTCAAAACTGTGGGTGAAGCACTGGGCTTTAATTAGAAGGTTTCTATTGAAACGAACGAGATGAAAAAATGTTGAATTTATATTGGGGATCCGCTCGTTTGCCAATAAAAAGTTATATTTTTATTAGAAACTAGCCTTTGTCCACGGCTCCACTGCAGCCAAAAGCTAGTTTTTAGGCTATACCTTAGGTTCCCGATATAGTAGCAGGATAAAATGTATACCAGTTTTTAATTCTAATCTAATCAAGACCTATCAAACATCCAGACCCATTCAGTAGTTTTACGTGATAAATAAGTAAACAAATAGCCAAACAGATAGAAAACCAAAAAAAAGATTTGTGTTCAAAGGTGCTTAAATAAATCTACTTAATACGGTGATATCGTAAATGTACGTACATAGCTCTGTTACAGTTTTATAATTATTAATTAATTTATTTCGGATTAGAAAGAAAGTATTTAGAGCTTATCGGTAGTTAAACTTTAAAAAAGTATGTTACAGTCATAAATTAAAATGATCACCACTCATCATTGTATTAGGTGGCCTATATTTAGATGAATCAATGTATATATAATATATTTAACTCATATTAAAATTAAATTCAAATGAACTCGATAAAATAAGTAACAAAAATTAAGCTTTTAATTAAATAAAAGCCTCCACGCTCCACCGTTCATTAATATTGTACGAATAATCGGATATAAATAACAAATATTTTTTTTAATTAAGCCGCTAGCATACAATATGGCAGCGGTAGCTATCAACTATCACGTATAATTTATTAATTACAAGTATAATTAACCTATAGTTTGATTAGGGCTAAATAATTTATTAAGGTAATTTCGAGCGCTATAAAGAAAATTTGATGGGGGCCTGACGTCAGTGACGTTAAGTCTTTATGTAAACCATTATAACTGTGGTAAAGTCAAATTTGATTACAGACAATTATTTATCACAATTTTTTGATACAAAATTGATAACATTTACTAAATATATATTGAAACATTTATGTATATATGTATAACTTATGATTTTGTCCTTGTCATGTTATTAATGCTCCGATGATTCGAACATGTGGAAAGAATGCCGAACGAACAAAGATTATGTACAATACGAAAATAGAAGGATGTAGGTACAGGGGCAGACTGAGACTAACATATCTAGACCAAATCGATCATGTATTGAAGCAAGGTGAAGTGAGCCTACGAAACCGGCGAGCGTATACGAAGAGAATTATGAATGTTGAGGAAACGAAAGATATATATATGCAAGAATAGAGCCTTTTAGCACTTTTTCCTACACCGCAAGGGCGATGGCGTAATTATAAGTATGTTAGTTTTTGACACTCATTTAATAAATAGTTAAAAATTAAAATTACGATAATTTAAGTATTTTTGTACAGTCTCAGCATAATCTATCGCGTTTTGAAGTGGATGAAAATCACGTTTAATTGTGTTGCATAAATACATAGATACAGGCGAGGCTAATAAAGGCGTGTTAGTAATAAGCAAGAAATAATAATATCGCTTTTTAATGGCGAATGAGTCATCTAAATTATCCAAAACTAATGTGAACAACACATTGATGTATGAATGGATTTACTATTTATAAAACACCGCGGCTACGCTCGCATTATAGTATTGTTGATAAAAAATCTATTTCGGATAGGATTCCTATTATTAGGTATAAGCGTCGCCACGCTAACAGCCGGTTTTACCCTCCCTCCGCATTACATGTTTCACGTAATCACCAACACATCATATACTAAAACCTTCTCCGAAACACGCTGCGTCTTATGGTATAAACATTATTCCGATCGATTCAGTAGTTTTCGCAGTATAATCAAACAAAAAAACCGGCCCTCCATTTATTAGATTTAAATAAATAGTCTATTTAGATTATTTAAATTTCTATAGATCAATGTAAATTACTTAAAAGTTAAAGATACCGTTCTCGATAAATATATAATAATATTATTATCGATATCTCGATCCCCGCAATGTTTAAATGTACATCGGAAATGAAAAATGAATCGGCTGAGTGATACTTTTTTTAATTGGTTACCAACGCGGCAACGTGGCGTTCCCCTGTTCAGCCCAAGGGACGGCAATAAAAATATATAGTATTATTTTGAGCAATCGGCGTTCATAGTTACGTTCCATTTAGCTCCAATTTCTTGCTACTCTCCTTTCAGTTCCGCGTATTTTTATTTGCTATGATAAATTGTAACTGTGGGTGAAGGGGGTTCAGACCCCCGGTTGCTTTTGTTTCTGTAATTTTTATGTCTGGTGTAGAGCTTAATTGCGTGGCGCAAGGCGGAAGCGTATTGTGTCGATGTGGGTCGCCACGCTGGGTCCAGACAGTCCTCGTGACCCTATTACCTTGCCACTTCAATATCGGACAGTGTTGTGTGTATCATAAATTTGGAAGTAAAATATCAAAAGGCCAAGTTAACAGGGATCGGTGAAGCATCCGGAAGGATGAATCTTGAATGAAAAAAAAACATTGTCTACCTTAGGCTACCGTTTCTAGAGAAATTGTACTCTGTAAAAATTGTGAAAACGCGTACACTACGTGCGATGTGTGACAGAAAAAAAAAATCAAATCACATATACCACCAGCCATACAAATATGCAGTTTGGTCACCAATAATATTAGTATCTTGCATCAGGGAATGATCACTGTACCACGAGGGAATTTACAAACATATAATTTAGTGGATTACACAAAGAAACGTCTTATACTGATAATATAATCAAAAAGTTAATATTTCAATCGTACAGATTACCATCAATCGGTATATTAATTGATAAAAAAATGGTATACTTAAGTAGGCGTAGTTCTTCGAGTGATAGAGCCTTGCTTATCACAGCATGAATGGGGCCGCCTCAATAGTAGAAGTACGACAGCCGCAGGTACTACAACAGTTGTTTCGTTTGACGAGTGAGGGCGCCGGGGGCCCTAGCAACCCCTCTCCTGGTCCATCATTTTCGTCTCAACAACCGTTGTTGGCGACGCGCGAGTCATGCCTCAGATGTTGCTAGGCTACGGTAACCGCTTACCATTAGGTGGGCCGTATGCTTGTTTGCCACCCGTGTATTATAAAAAGGCACGTAAGAAGTTAAGCTTCTTATTCATTTTTAACGAATACAACATACACATAACGACGTTTTATAGTATACGCTCATACACACACAAGGGTCGAGAGAAGATGGCGTAGAGATGGTAGGTATAGGTAAATAAAAAAATTCTAAATTCGGTTTTCCAGTCGAGGCGCGACATTAAATGTTTCATATCAAAAACAAATTTCTTGTAAATTTCTTGCATACTAATAAAAAATATAAAAGAGAATTAATCAACATGTATAATGGCGCCACTCTGCACTTTTTTCACTCTTATAATCACATATTTTGGTACACGAATATCCAGATATACGGAATAGATAGTATCCAATATACATGGTGTTTCATGTGAAAAGTAAACAATATAATACCGAGCAGGATATTATGATCACGTAACATAACTTTAACTAGTGAATGGGCTACGCGATACTGATGCCACGCGATACCGCGGATATGGCAAATTGATTCCTAGCACTATATTTAAATGTTTAGCATTAGATTCTGTAACGTGTCTTAATGTTTATATTCTAAATAGCTGTTGAGGTAAAATTAAGATTTTATTAGGCCATTTTACCATACGTAAGTGGCAAAAGTCTTGAAATTAACAATACCAGGGGGAATAACTAAGCCTAGGCCTTGAAGATAGGCCACTGCACTCTCAAAAGGATTGTGGGACAGCTATCTTTTCTGTATGACTTAAGATGGAGCAGTGGTTTGAATACCATCAGTAACATATCGGCTCGATTATGACACAGGAAATTTTATTTATTTAAGTTCTTGAGCTGATGGTAAGCGTAAACGGACAGAAGCCCTTAGACGCTAGCAGACCAGAGGTATATCTCGCGCGTCACCAACTGAAAGAAAAGGGAGAGGCTTGAAGGGGGTAGACCAAATTCATAAGCTGTCGATACTAGGAGTAGAATGGAGCTGAGTATTGGAAGGATACGACTCCCATGGGTAGAGAGGGGTGGGACAATTCCAAAGCCGGCCCCACACGGCCTACGGCCACGGCGGGAAATAAATTAATTCAATAAAAATACATTTTATAGGATTGATTGTATATGCGGTCAGTCATGTTGGATGACCACTAGTTCTTGATAAACGCTGATAAAATAAATTGTAGGTGATACGAAGTTCACCGGGTCATCTAGTATATATCTATATATATATATTCTTAATGGTAGGTGGTTTGTTACTCCTTCACGATGTAACTACTTAACTGATTTTATCGTAAAATTATGTTAATATAATGCAAATTACAGATAATTATATACTTAGACTACTTTTATTACAAGGGTTGCATACGGTGACCATACCTGATGGTATAGCCTAATAGGCGATAGCAACACCAGAGGCAAGGGAAAGTTGTGGGAGATGGAGAGGACGAATATTAGAAGGGAGGATAAAGAGCAGGTTTAGGCCTTCGACGCTCTCACTCACCATATGAGACAACAGTAGGAGTACCAACCGTTATTCCAGGCTCATTTTATATGAGAAGATGGTCTTCCCCGAACGAGGCCCATCCATGCTGGTGCAAGCAAGGCTCTACCACTATAAAATCCTCCTGTGGGATTCCTATTTTTGTATAAAGATTATTTATATTTTAGTATTAATATTTGTTTTGTTGCTCAAACAGTGCAGTAATGATGTAACGGCGGGAGCTGGTCGCCATTCGCGGGGCCGGCGGGGCGATGCGACTCGTAACCCCATTAAAACTGCTTCGAGCCCCGCTCGCGTCCCTCTTCATGAAATATTAAAAATTCAATTGCGCTTCTCTTTATTTTAACCCCCACCCTTGCGACGCCCGGCACGCGTTCCCGTACAATACAAAATGAAATATGTATTCGGAAAAATAACGTTTACCTATTATTTATAATTCGTGTTACACGTTACCGCGACCGCCCGCCTCCCTAGCACCCACGTGAACTTCCTCAAACAACGTTATTTCTTTTACAAATCGCGAAATACATTTTCGTCAGCACCCGTAAAGGTTGCCACAGACTTTAGTGTGCTAGTGCTCACAACTTCGTCCGCGTAGGTTGTAGTTCTATTCTAATATCTTTTAATGAGAACAACTTTTTTACTAAAACCCGGTAAATGAAATGCTTAGATGCTTACTAATACTAAGAATGCGAAAGTGAGTTTATTTGTTTAATTATCATGAAATTTATTTAGCATACATATAGCCTGAAAGTTAACCCCAGAAAACGACATAGGTCACGTTTTATCCTGTTAAGAAAGATGGTTCTTGTGGGATAAGATTTTTCTTACAGAGATAATAATTAATGTGATTGTAACTTGTCATGTTCACATTATTTGGCCCAACTCTGAAGTCCACGCGAACAATCGCGGGCAAAATCTAGTAAACGTTAGGTCTGAGCCACGGTATATCCACCCGTAAATACCACATCAAAATCCATTCAGTAATTTCAGAGATATACACTAAGAAAAAATAAACAGACGGATAACAAATTAAAATCGTTGTTGTGTTCTGTTACCTGTTTTAAATATTAATACCTACACACAACCGGGTAATACTGTTCTATTATATGTACAGATGAAGTGTGTCAAACTTACTCTTACCCCGTAATCGTTTGGTAGCAAATCAAACTACTAGTAGGTACAACTTTAATGGCGTAACAGTTAATTTACGTAATAATTTGTATTAAACATTTTAAAGCAATAAAACTGTTCAGTTCGTATGTTCAACGGCAACGCTTAGTTCTACGTGTCGGCGATTAAAAACTTTCCACGTCAAATTTTGCTGTTTTGAACTGCAAACAAATTAAAAAAAAGGCCTCACACATTTGCCAGCGTTAATGAGCAACTTACCTTTGTAAATTGAAAAGTTTGTTAGCATTATTATAGCTTTGTGTATTAATTTGCGAGCAACTGTACTAGTGAAATATGATCATTTAATCACATGCTGAATGTGTATAATAGTACCTAATTACAGTATGAAAGTAGTTAAAGCATGTATAAATATAATTAAATCTAAACAATTCAAGAAATTTTAATGTATAAAAACTATTTCCAATTAAATATATTGTAATAAAAAATAGAAATAGAAAACCTAAGATAATTTTTGTTTTTTATTTACCAGGAAATGGTTCATATTTTGAAAAGCGAAACGCGGGAATTGCGTGCTGCACTTGGTAGCTCTCGACGGTCGGCAACAAAGGTGACGCCTGCTCTATCTGTACCAGCCCCCGCAGCCACTCTAGCTCTATAGTGAAACTTTTTTGTACGCGAGTATACATTACAATTAGTATTGCCAACGTATTATTAAACTTTGAAATGAATATTGAAAATAAAATTAAAGTTATTCAGTTTAATATACTGGTATTCAAGGACCAAGCAAGTTTACATAATTCTGTTGGACGATATTATTATGGTAGTCAAATAAAAAGCCATAAATTAGTTGTACCTTCAAAATGAAATGCTAATAATAACACAATATACGATCATACCTGCATGAACGTCTAAAGAGTTAATGTTAAAATATTTATTTGAAGACCGTTTTGGAGCCGTCAGCCATAACAACATCCAACTTTCGCGGGCGAAGTTTGCTCGATCCAAAATCGACGTTCTCTTTTTGAAGTTTTTTAGGCGCGCGGTGCGCTACCGTGTTTTGTTTTAGCCCGTTTGTCATTGTCATTTGTGTGAGTAATGTGTTAATAGGGACCCCTTCAGTCCACGCTTTTTACTGCTTTTAAGTATGAGCGGTTGTTTGTGTGACGAGGAAAATCAAAATGATTTTTAGATCCTTTGGATTGTTGCTTATACTACGTGAGACAGTGTTATTAAAAATTGCAGAATTTATCACTTCGCTCTGAGTAGGCAACTAAGTGTTCACTCTGATAAAACTATGCGCATCAAATTTTTACTTTATTCTAAAAAACTAAACGATCTAAAGTTTTCTATATGAGTTTTTGCTTAGAGGGTAATACAAATTAATGTAGGCTTTCAAATCAATAAAAATAAAGTACCTAATGTATGACCAGTAAGTTCTTACAAGAGACTTATTGTCTATTGTCTCAGAATGCATGATGGTGCTGTCAACAAGATATTAGTAGCTCAGTTGTCAGAGCGTCAGATGATGCAGGGTCAAATCCTGCTCGTGACTATCAATTTTTATATCAGATATTCGCACTTTTTGTTCTGTTCTGGTAAATGGCCGAATTAATATATTTGTCAGTGTGGTGACGGACTAAGAATACAAGTGTCACCATCCCATTCTTTCCCACGGGTGTCGTATGAGGCGACTAAGGGAAGTAACCAATTATCATCCATTACATGACTTGTAGTAGAGCTGGGTACCAAGTGGGAGTACTCACTTGGTATCGGGCCCGAGCGGGTTGGTACCACCATCTCCCGTGTGACCGGCCATGAAGCACATCGCTGCGTTTTGGCTGTAGCAGGAGATAGCCGTTTAATCTTTCATGTCATATCGGTGAAATGGTGAGCAGCGGCTTGACAATACTGTCGATACAGTTCAGTCCATGAGCGACGGTTACCATTTACCATCAGATGGGCCGTGGCTCGTCTGCCACTACATGCAATAAAATGATGGGAGTGCGGTTAGGCAGATTTTTTCCCGACGACAAAAACAAAAGGTAAGCCTTTCTTCAAGCAACTTCAATTTTACAGCCATTATTATTTATTTACATTATTATTTTGCTTATAATACCTGTACTAAATTATTCGTATACTGTCAGGTCAGCTTTGGTGATGTTCTACTTACCTGTAAATGAAAAAAAATACTTATTAAAATTATGATAGGTACTTGGTTATGCAAAAGATGTAGAAATGGGGTATTATTGTAGACAGAGGATATTATAGACCCGTTCTTAGCGTATGCAGTGTGGAGATAGCAATAGTTTGACACATGATAACTGGAAAATGTTTAAAAGATAACTATGATTATAACTTTGTAGTCCTAAAAAGTTTTAGCCAGATACAAGAATGACAGGACAAAAGAAATTACAGTTATGCCTATATTTTGCTGAAAATGTATTAGAACATGTAATATTAGCGTGTATAACGTGATTATTGAACTTTTTTTTTTACGTAAATACAAAAACAAGCTTACATACCGATAATGGGGACGGTTGGCCACCTTATAACAAAAATAACGCATACGCGAAAAGGATAAAAAACTTATACATGTGTCTCGCTCACTCTTGGTAAGACCTAATATTTGAATCCTTTTCTTTATCTTTAGGTATTAAAATAGTAGCAAGTCTATAGTATACTTAGTCTATGTGAATAATGTTCTCTTTCTACATAAACCTCACATTGATAAACAAAAGCTTTATGCCTTGTAATTTTTCTTAAACAAAATGTTTAAGATTTCTCTTCAAAGTAGATTCAATGTCTCGTTTCTGCAAGACGTTACAATTATGCTGGTCACTAATAATCTCATTTATAAAAAAATAAGGGGTATATTTAAAAAGGGGTGATATTTCTATGGTTAAGTAAACAATAGCGTATCCCTGGTCGAGCAGGTCTGTTCATTCTGGTATAAACTCTCTTGTTGTATTAAAAATTAAATATTTAATCAAAAAGTATTTTTAAGTCGGTTAATATTCATGATAAAGCATAACTCACAAATATATCAATTTTTTTTAAGTTCCTTACACCTTACTGTGCCTATATGTCATCCTTTCCGAAAGAGAAAGATTTGGTCAAATAGTTCACCACGTTGATACGTAATCCACCACATGCCATAATACATTAATTATACTCGTATCTATGCTACATTAGTTATCCTACAGGAACTTAAGATTAATCCGGGATATAAAGTATGCTATGTGTTAATTCAATTAACGTCTGTGTGTCAGTCTAAATCTGTTCAACCGTTTTAACGTGACTGATTAACAAACATACAAACTTTAACATAGTATATTAGTAGAATATAAATATGGATGCACATAATTTTAAGTCCTAAGTGTAAAAGCTTCTATTGATCATCTTTTTCGAAGATGTCTGGAAACGCTTCGAACTCCAAAACACATTGGAAATAGCTCTATGGAATGTGACTACACTGTCGGTAGACTAAGTGGACGGCTACATCGAACCATTTTGCTAAATACCTTACGTATTCCGATTCTCATAGGGCCTGTGGGATTTTCGAGATTTTCCGTTACTCTGCATACCCTGAGGCCGATATTACCGAAACAGGTATTCCGTTAATTTTCCATTATCTACAGCATTGAAGTATTATGAGCAATGGACGGTAGATGTGAAATCGATTTTCGTTTTAAGCTAATTGATGAGCTACTTGAATTATAGGAACTATCAACAAATGCCGAAGAGGTTCATCGAAGACCTCGCCGCGAGTGTGGGTTTGTTTACCCCACGAGGCAATTTGTTCCTCAAATTAATTGTTTGAAGTATGGCTGTAGTTATGTAATATTGTGGGGTATTGTATGTTTCAATTTGTCGAATCAAATTCAATAAGTACGTACGAGTAATTATAAATAACGGTAAACCTTTGTTCTACAGTATAACATAATTTATCGCAATTAAACAGCAATTTAACATTTTTATTGCCTTTTTTAAATAGTTATTTCCTCCCGCGTAAATGTGTTCCGACGTTTGCTATTTTATGCCATGAAATAGTTTTCTTTAAACGAGGCTTAGTTGTGCCCGTGGTATTTCTAAAGTCAGTAAAGTACAAAACTAAAGCATAACATAGATAAACATTACTGACTGGTATTATAGGCGGGATTCCCGCGCTTTTTCACAAATACGTTTGGGAATAATTTACTACCGTTTCTATGGGCGACGTGTTTTTGTATATCCAGATTGTAAAGCAAATTTCAGTATTTACTTTTTATAATCATAATAATTATAAAAGAAAACGCTTTCGTAAGTGGCGGTTGGTTCGTTGCTTTAACTCGAAAGCACTTTTATAACTCAGTACTGTCATAACGTTGGGAATGAGTCCGTACAAGATTTGGACTTCGGCTTTTAAATCGAAACGGCCTCTATCTTTGCAGTATTTGTTCTTACAGCTATATGTTATCTGCCAGATTAGACAAGAAAAATGTATTCCTAGAACGCATCACTAATGGGCAATATACATTAAATAACATAAATGCCTAGCCTAAACAAACGAAACAGAATCCAGAAACAATAAAGCAAAAACACTATTCGGGTAAAGACAAAAAGTGTGAAAACAAAAAAGAAATAAAACATAGAAAAATCCCGCAATCTTCCGCAGTCTATGACATAGAACAAAAGGAGACAGGCGCGCTTTTATATTTTGACAATAGCCTCTTGATATACTTACAGAGTAACTGACGTTGTTACGATGGTAGTACACGAGAGGCGGAAATGGCGCGTCTGTCAGAATCTTTGCACGATATAAAACGCACACGCATACGCAGTCTATTGGTCATTTAAATCGTAAAGACTAGGAGTGACGTCGTAACTTTATTGTCGACTAGCCTTTGCCCGCGGCTTCGCCGCAGCCAAAAGCTAGTTTTTGGGTTATATCTCAGGTTCCCGGTATAGTAGCGGGATAAATTGTATACCAGTTTTTAAGTCTACTCCAGAGCTATCAAATAAAAAAAAAGTTACATCAAAATCCGTCCAGTAGCTTTTGCGTGATGCGCGAACAAATAAACAGACAAACAGATAAACAGACAAAATTAAAAAAACATCGTTTTGTGTTTAGACACGCCGATATAGCCGATATTTTTCCTCAAATATCTTAAATGTACAGACATAGCTCTGTTACAGCTTTATAATAGTATAGACGACAGATCAACGTCAAACCGCATTGTTGATAAATACTTAATTTATTTGATACACATAATTTGTCAAATTGTCATACTTATTGCCATTTCTGTGTCGTTTCTTAAAAGACAAAATTCCGCACCAGAACGATCAAATATCTACCTGTGTGACATACAATGAATGTATTCAAAGTATATCTCGATAGAAAACAATCATACGCACAAAATAATAATTGTCCTGTGTTAGTATTACAACCACAACACTAGTAAAGGACTAAGACTACCTCCAGTCTCTTAACTATTACACCATCTGTGGAATGTAACTAATTAATTTGTAACTTTACATTCTAAGGTAACCATGGCATAGTCTATGTCAGTGTTCATTTTTTAAGAAGAAAAATGTTTGCATTAGTAAATTTTATACAAGGGGTGTTCGTAAAACCACTCTGAAGTGACAACGGCCACGCAGTATATGACTGCAATGCATTATACACGACCAGTAATACTAAAATTGTCTAAGCACAGCCCCACCGCCTAAAATTTCGCACACAAACGAACACTACGCACACTAATTCGTTGCACCCCATGCTATGTATCCATAGCGTGTTCTCCAAACGTTTATGAAATTAATAAATGATATAACTGTTTTATAACTGCTTGGGTGGTGCAGCGGTAGTGTAAGCGACTGCTGATCATGAGGTCTCGGGTTCGATCCCCTGGTCGGGCAGTGTTATTGAGCTTTTTCATAACAAGAAAAATTCTCAGTAGCAGCCCAGAGTTTGCAAATGTGCCCGGTAGACGGCAATAGGCTCGCCCCCGGCTCGACTTAACATAGCTGTCCGTGTGGGGCCGGCTTTAGAATCGTCCCACCCCTCTCTACCCACGGGAGTCGTAACAGCCGACTGGGGGAATACCGGGGGAGTGGGCAGCAGCACTTCCTCGAGTATTAACAACGTCCACTGCGATCGCCAACCCCAAGCGTGGCGATTACGGCATTATCCCCCATGACGGGACCGCTCGTTGTGGCGTTCTCTTAGGGCCTATGTCCAGTAGTGGACGTTGAAAGGCTGATGGATGGATGGATGGATAACATCACTGGCGAATTGTGGGTGTGTAATACACCTCTGCCTACCCCTTCGGGGAGTACAGGCGTGATGCTATGTACTCTTTTAAAAAATATAAAGTACTTGCACTTCAAAATTAACTTTAACTGCACTGTTTTATTAAGCATTAGACTCTATCCGTGACTACGTCCGCTTGGGCACAATAATGATATCTTTGCAAAGATTTCTATCCCGCAGGAACCGGCCATTATCCAGAATGAAAGGTATGTTATTTCCTGGGTTCAGGACTATAGGTATGGTAAATTTCATGATGATCGGTAAGGTAATTATAGCGAGAAATCGTAACAAACAAACGCACTTTCACATTTATAATATTAAGTATGGATAAGGTTTTGACGTAACATATCTCATATGATTTGCACCGTTACAGAAGCATTATTCAAATATTAGGCAAATAGTTAATTATAAATAAATTATATTATATTTCAAAACTTCTAAAAATGGACGTGAAAATAAGTTAAAACATACTTGCATAATTAAATTTTATCACAACTATTTAGTTTTATAATACCAATAATTTATATAAATAAAATCAACACCAATATTTCACTAGTGCATAATGAAACAACATGTAGATAATGCGCCTCTTTCAGCTAGCGTTTCGTAACAGCCTGTATACCGGGGAGGCGCGCTAGGCGTCTATTTGTTTTGCCATAGCTTTGTCGAGCCCGGGACATGCAGGTCATTAATTGTTGTGAACGCCAGCTCCTAATCGATAGCGCACCACGTTCGATTCCAGTTTATATTAGTGTTATTTGTGCTAAATGTGCCCCACTAAACCCCGTACTGTGCTAAACATCTAACAATATTTCAATGATTCCGTGTAAATTATAATTATTTAGTTGATAGTATGATATGTTATAGTTGCAAGTATGTATATTGATAAAGTATAATTGATAGAACAAACATTACATTAGTATTAGGGCTGCTCAAAGATTAAGAGAATTCTTGAACAGACGGGAGATCCATACCAGAGAGACCATAGTCCACAACGCTGGCCCGGTGCTGTTAAAAGTCTGTCACTTTAAAAGCCGTCAAGAAAACAAGCAGGCAAGGATGTTTTATCGTGATGTTATTAGGCACCTGTTAATGAAAGTTTCTAAACAAATACGCATATATTTTGGAAGTGATTGAAGTCAAATTGACATAATTTACCACAACTACAAAATATCCAAATCCAATAAACTAATTAGTGGTTATTTCCTATGGCAACATTATAATATTATTTAGATTTCTACATAGTCGAGTTCAGGCTTTTCGCTTACATAATAAACAATTCAAATGAATTATTGATTTTCATTTACTTGAAAATATACACAATAGCTTATAATAATGAAGGTGCCTTAATTAAGTACACATTGCAAAGGGAATTCATATATTCGAATTAAATATCACTATGGCGTGTAATTACTAGTTAAGCGACCAATTATGCACAATACGAACGATAATAAGTTACGTCGAATGCAAAATCTTTAATTATAGCAGTTAAAATCAATCAAATGAATTATGAGAGAAAAATGTAAGGAATAGATGTAGTGATGAAGGTACCAATCTGGCTAGGTTTGATTCCTAAGCACGACAAATATCACACATCATTGATAAGAGTCTTGGGTGTGTCTGTACATTTAAGATATTTAAAAAAAAAATACTGTATTAGGCTATACTTACAGGCGTGTCTAAACACAACACAATTTTTTTAGATTTTTGTCTGTTTGTTCGTTCGCGCATCACACAAAAACTACTGAACGGAATTTGATGCAACTTTTATTTGATAGCTCTTGATTAAATTTAAAAACTTGTACACATTTTATCCCGCTGCTGTATCGGGCACCTGAGATATAATTGGGGGCAAAGGCTCGTAATTAATATGTTCGTAAAGTCCACAGTAATTGTTTAAAAAAAAACCCCTCCGAGTAGAACCAAGTAGACACAATTTGGATAACCGAATGAACCACAGATTATAGTATTAATACATTTAATAGTTTTAATACATTTATATTTCACTTAACATTATATGGCAGAAAGATACTAGTTAAAATTTACCCGTGCGAATACTTCTTACTTAGTCATCTAGTTAGTATATTAGCGCTCATAGTAACTATTGGTTATAAGGTATTCGCTCATTATCTTATAACTTCTCTTATGTATGTATAGATAATATGACTTTCGCCAAAATTTAACCTATGTTAAAAAGAAAAGCTACCGCCCACCCAGGATATTAATACATCTTCATCTTGAACATAAGTAGTCTGTATACAAAAATAGCCACCCACAGAAATCCTCCATTTTTACTTTCTCTGCCTATCTACTCTGCACTACTCCTATATGTCGACGCTTTTATTTGACTTGTCCCGTTTAAATTTTGCAAGTTTAGGTTTCTGATTGAGCTGAAATTTTACACGCATGTGTAGATCGTGTAGATACA
Source organism: Leucoma salicis (assembly GCA_948253155.1). Lineage (NCBI taxonomy): Eukaryota > Metazoa > Arthropoda > Insecta > Lepidoptera > Erebidae > Leucoma > Leucoma salicis. The sequence continues at coordinate 28,030,710 of OX411803.1, forward strand.
ATATTATGATGACATGGAGCTGATCTGATGATGGAGCTGGAAGGTGGAAATAGGAACTCTATAATGAAACAGCGCAACCCCATCAAGTTTGGGTTCGTATGATTCGTCTTGCCGAGTACTTTGTATCTAGATGATATCCAGGGTCTGATGATGGAGCTAGAAGGTGACCACAGTAACTCTGTAATGAAACGACGCAACCCCATCGAGTTTGGAATCATTTGATTCGTCTTGACGAGTACTTTTTTTACTTTAGATGGTATTCAGGGTCTGATAATGGAGCTAGAAGGTGGCCATAGGATCTCCGTTATAAAACGACATAACTCCATCGAGTTTGGGCTCGTATGGTTTGTCTTGACGAGTACTTTGTCTCTAGATGGTATCCAGAGCTTGACGATGGAGTTGGAAGGTGGCCACAGTAACTCTGTAACGAAACCACGCAACCATATCAAGTTTATACTCGTTTGATTCGTCTTGAGGAGTACTTTGTCAAATTATGATAATTTTATTTCTGCAAAATAATTCCGATGTTTTCACATCTGCTAGACGTCCCGTGACGTCTAGGTTTTATTTTTTGTGATCAGCAGTTGTTATAGTTACGGGTTAACAAATAAATTCACTTTCAAATTTTACAGGATTTCAAGGATTATAGGTACTTGGCGAATCAATATTCGTACGTATCAAACAATGATTTCTATACACTATTGAGAGAGATATTTCAAAAATACACCCTTAATATAATAATATACAGAGATTATAATTTGTTGGTGGATGGAACTTATGTAACAATTGATCGGCAATTGTACAAATATACACCATACACCAGACCTGTTCTATAAAGGTCACATTTGCTTAGTGACTAATTTCTAAGCCGTCGGGTGTTATATATAGCTCCAGTGGTCAGCTACTACAGGCGGAGAGAACACGGCGGGTTTATTTAGTGAGTGACACTACCCTGTTCGTTGCCCCGAGCGGTTGGATGAGCGGTCATGAACATTTTTCACGCTTTAGAAAAAAAAAATGTTGATAAAGCATCTAGACCCCTTTGTACCTCGTCATCACATATCGTCACCAAGCGATACCCTCCCCTTTTTTTGGTTGTGAACGTACTTTAACGACCCCCAAGGAATAATAATTTTATCGCAAGGGACTTTACAAATATATTTTGTCCGTGTGGTGATGGACTAAGAATACAAGTGTCCCCACCCCACTTTTTCCCGCGGGTGTCCTATGAGGCGACTAAGGGAACTAAGCAATTGTCATCCATAGCATGGCAGGTGGTAGGGCTGGGTGCCAAGTGGGAGTACTCACTTGGTATCGGGCCCGAGCTGGTTGGTACCATCTCCCGTGTGACCGGCCGTGAAGCACATCGTTGCATTTTGGCTGTAGCAGGAGATAGCCGTTTATATTTCATTTCATATCTGTGAAATTAATTGGTGAGCAGCGGCTTGGAAATACTCTCGGTATAGTAGAGTCCATGGGCGACGGCTACAATTACCATCAGATGGACCGTGGCTCGTCTGACACTACAAGCAATAAAAAAAATATACAAATTAAGTTCAACTAGAATAGAGCCACCATTTCTAAATCATAAAGAATTGTCCTGTGTGGGAAGCGAACTCACAACACTCTTTAGGTGTCTAAGCCATCGCGAGGTATCGGTTTCATAGCTTGGGTGTGCAATAATTGTTATCAGATTTTACAGTCGTGCCCTATATGGCACGTGTAGAAAATAACTTGTTGGTGATATGCGTGTCAGACATTTCCTAAACCCTTCGGGAATGAAGTACTGTATCAATAATATCTAATACCTTTTTTTCCTGAATCACGAGTATCGATTTATTTTAGATATATAAGCCTGTAGCGCCGTGTGGGGCCGGCATCAAGAATAGCTCCACCCTGTCTCTTCCTATGGGAGTTGTAAAAGCCGACTGAGGGATTACCGGGGGACTGGGCAATAGCGTTCCCCTGTGTATTAAAAACATCTACTGCGATCGCCAACCCGTCTGCCAAGCGTGGTGATTATGGCAATACCCTCCCTTGGGGGAGGCCTATGTCCAGCAGTGGACGATGAAAGGCTGATGGATGGATGGATGGAAGCCTGTAGACCTTTTGTAAGCATGATGTAACAATTGATCCTCCTCTGTCACAGTATGCCTCAGCACTTAACAAAGGCGGTTTCCCATCTACGGAAGCCGCTTGACCGAATTAATCAGGTTATCCCTTATAGTGCCGATAATTGGCCTAGGCTTCCTATGTAGAGGAAACGAGAAATTGGCTATCTTGCCCACCAAAGGGTTACTTATCTGTATACCTTTTTTTTTGCAAATGACTAACAGTTTAAAGTATAAATTATTTGTGAATAAGGAAGAAGAGATGAAAATCGCGCCATCAAATAGTATGAATTTTAATTGCAAAATTAAACTTACTATATTGGATGAATGCATGTAAATGCTTACCGATAGTTGGCGTTGGTCGTAAGACAAATGTGGTGAGGAGATTGGGATGATCGAAAGATCGGTAGGATAGCTCAGTGGCTTAGAGCACTTCCCTGGATGGGAATAGACGCGGGTTCGATTCCCGCTCCTACTAAAAATCTATTTTTCCTTATTCACAAATAATTTATACTTTAAAAAGTAGTGGAGGCATGTCAAATGCTAAAATATAGATCTAAAATGTTTAAAAAATCGCGCCATCACATAGTATGAATTTTAATTGCAAAATTATACTTACTATATTGGATGAATGCATGTAAATGCTTACCGATAGTTAGCGTTGGTCGTAAAACAAATGTGGTGAGGAGATTGGGATGATCGAAAGATCGGTAGGATAGCTCAGTGGCTTAGAGCACTTCCCCGGATTGGAAAAGACGCGGGTTCGATTCCCGCTCCTACTAAAAATCTCTTTTTCCTTATTCACAAATAATTTATACTTTAAAAAGTAGCGGAGGCATGTCAAATGCTAAAATATAGATCTAAAATGTTTAAAAAATCGCGCCATCAATAGTATGAATTTTAATTGCAAAATTAAACTTACTATATTGGATGAATGCATGTAAATGCTTAGCGATAGATGGCGTTGGTCGTAAGACAAATGTGGTGAGGAGATTGGGATGATCGAAAGATCGGTAGGATAGCTCAGTGGCTTAGAGTACTTCCCCGGATTGGAAAAGACGCGGGTTTGATTCCCGCTCCTACTAAAAATCTCTTTTTCCTTATTCACAAATAATTTATACTTTAAAAAGTAGCGGAGGCATGTCAAATGCTAAAATATAGGTCTAAAATGACTAAAATGTGAGGTAATTTGCAAAAAATAGCTATTCTATAGATTGATTTTTCAGAATAAAATATCCTATATCTTAATCCAGTGTCTCGTCTATTTATCTACCAAATAGTCAGCACTCCTTCGAGTATTAGCAACATCCACTGCGATCGCCAACCCGCCTGTGTCAAGCGTGGCGATTTCGGCACTATCCCCCATTCTTGGGGAGGCCTATGTCCAGCAGTGGACGTTAAAAGGCTGATGGATGGATGGATGGATGTAAGTTTAAATCAATACAGATGTTTAGATATACATATATTAATCTCGGTATTGTGAACAATTTCACAAATATCCAGACTCGGAACTACTTTTAGATAGAGCATATGGCCCTTTTTATAGGGATTACGTGTCGCACGATCTTCAAAGTTATAAACATCATCCATTTGGATAGAAAGCTCCTCACTTAATTGAAATTACTACTATGTATAAGAGTAGTTTGAGTACATGCATATTTAGTGCAATCATGTTAAAATTGCTTATAGTGTTCACTCTGTAATCATTATAATATGTCAACAAAATTCTTTCTATTGTACAATCGTGTGTATTTGGAAAACTTGTATAGTTCGCTGTAACTCGCTGAAATGTTATTGTTACAGATTTGTTTGTTAAGATTTCAAAACTCGTCCCCATATCTGTTAAAATGTAAACTGTCATTGTCCATGATTGTTTCGCTGTAACTCGATTACGTGTTTACCGTGTTTATGTTTAAAGTAGACTTGTTGCACTTAGTTGAGGAGATAATGCTTTTTTTTTTATCTAATTACAGATAATTAAGAGACAGATGGGGTAAATGGAAACGTCTTTTGAATCAGAATTCAGAATTTGAATTCAAATCTAGGACTCTAGAGAGTAGACTCTAGAGTAGAAAAATTCCGATCTAAAATCACTTGAGATTTTTTTAGATTTTTTAAGTACTTATACTATTTAAATGCATCGTAATAGTTTTCTGTATTTTATTTGCTTTAATAAGGTTAATTTTCGGAAATGTTGATCGAAATTATAAAATGTTTAATCATTAGACATTATCCCCACGACCCCCTGTATCTGGATCTGCCCTTGAGCCGGATAAATACATTCAGAAAACACAACGGGACAACCCTAAGCAGCGGAGCAATTAACGAGTATCTAGGAAGATCATAGGAGCCACTACGAATGATTATTTCTATCCGAAATTGAAACTTTCTCACTATAAGTAGTTGAAACCATGCGATACAGATAGTGCAAAAGTAATACAGAAATACATAACCCTGTTATTTCTTAACTAGGACATAAGTTCCGTTATCAACGCATACAAGCCACAATGTCCTGCTGCGATGTGTTCGGCCCAACAAGGCTTTTCATCACAAAATTGTACAGAGGCACCACATAGTTTATGTACTGGGCTTCAAGGGGTTTTTGACAATTTCCGCTGCGACAACGATTGGCGGATCGAAAATTGAAACTCGACGCGTTTGCCTTGTTAATTTTGAGGTACGGAGAATGAATGACCCGAAAATGCCCAAGAATTAATAAATGTAATGCAATTCAGTAAAGCGAATAATCTTTTGATAAATCTTTATACCAAATTATATTACATTTTCTTTTTGCAATGAATTTCTTAACCAGATAAAAATATAATTATACATATATCATTACGATAAGTCCTTACAATGTACGTACACATAGTGGCTCTGGCGAGGGGTTTTAAAATGTTCTCACTTATTTGCCATTCCTAACTGTTAGTGAATAATTTTTTTTTAATTTTAACAACCTGTACGTTATGCGTTTTTAATGATAGCAGTACAACAACCATGAAGCTCCTCGGTGTGTCGGTAGTAGAGAAAATAGTTAACGCTACAAAGTAAAAAAAAACCACAAATTTTCAAAACGATGTTCTAAACCTCTCTCTACAAATACAAATAGGTAAATATACAAGACAAACTTATTTATAATTAAATTAGACACTGTTTATTACACTATGCATAAATGTCAGGGTTGTCTCTTGTCACAAATATTATTAGAAAGCGATGAATTTTATATGACCGTGACAATTCGTCAGAACTTTGAATTGAGGTGATTGATACTAACTTAGTGAAGAGTCACTTATTTAAAAAATATTGGCTAAAGTTGCTTGTGTGAAGGATTATAATCAAAATGACATAAATTTTGTTTACTAAATTTCAATTATGTATTGTAAAACTGTGTGTAATATGAAAATATTGAGTAAAATTTGAGAAAATACTGCAAAAACACTAAATATTTATTGTTTCTATGCAATTTAAGTGACCTTTGTATTTTCGCCTCCTTTGAGACATCTTCACTCTTACAAAAAAAAAAAAACGTGAGCATCGGTTGATACGATAAAGATCATGTCAACCCTAACGCACACAACGAGTGGGTGGCGAATCTAAATTCATGAGTACGAACGTGATTAGAACGAGGGGTAGCTTTACTTCCTACATATAGAATATACATTATAGTTGGGTACGCGTCTATCCCACTCGCGTTTAATTGTTTATGGGCAAACGCGGTAGACAAACTTAATTGCCCGATTAATCTGTTGAGAACAACGTCTGCTGCGAGCTTTTAACCACGCTAATTGATAGCAAATATTAACGGCTTATAGTTTGTATCGATTGCTTTTAATGATTCATGATATTCAAGCGAGTATTACAACACTATGAAAAAAAAAACTACTTTTAGGAACCTGACGCTTTCAGGGGATTTTCTTTTGTCTCGTTATTTGGAATACTTTATTTATATTAGAGTATTTATAGTGTCTGTGTGTGCTGTGGGTACAATTCCACACAGGATGATAGAGTGAAACATATACGAAATATATCCGTTAAATAGTATTATATGATTTTTTTGCAATGGGCATACTCATTCATGTTGGCAGAAAGCTCCTATCATACGATATTATGAAGAATTATAATTGTCATCTTCCGCAAATGTTTGCTAATTATTGAACTACAATTGTTCGTTTGAATGAACATAATTGATACAATATCATAACGGATGTTTATGAATTACAATTGTACGGATGCTTGCTCTTACGAGCCGAACACACACGCTGCGGTCTACCGTATGTAGGCCTGTACAGTTATACGGACAGCTACATGACCAGTCAGATACGCTTCGATATGGCACGGCTTGGACTTTTAGACATTTGGAACCATTTAAATAATATTTATACATGTAAACTAATATCGGCTTAATTGTAAGCCGGTATGATAACAAAACCCAACGTCAATCCGGAATATTAAGTTTCTTTAAGTAACCCTGGTCGAGTTAAAATAACATCATCATGCTACGTGCTACGGACGCTACATGTCTCGTAGCAGCTACGACTAGTCGTAATTACTACTGAAAATACATTGAACGATTCGAAATGGGATTTCATTCATTAATACCTCTGTGGTGTGGTACCCGTGCAAGTGTAACCGCGCAAATGACTGATAAAAAAACATACAAAAGAGTCCGTCATTGATCCTATTTTGGCAGGTCGTAACGATGATTTTTTCGTTTTGCGGTCAGTAAAAAATATAAAAACACCGAATGCATAAACTTTCTGGGAAAGAAACATTTATTACCTATAGCCATTTGCAACTTTATAGTTAGCTAGAAACATGTTGAATAAGGGCGAGGCACGACGCTCCTTGACATGCCTTTATTACTTAAGTCTGCCTTGTAAAAGTTTAACAATCTTCGATCGTTATTTTCTTTTTCAGCTTTCATAAAACAAAGAGCTGATGGATCGCATTTTTCTTGAAGGATCAGCCTATTCGTCCGACGAAGCAACCGGGCCTGCCTATTGGCGTTTGTAGTATGTCGCGCAAACGAAATTCTACTCTCTTTAGTCTATGTATAGAATATAAAGTCCGTGCACCTATTTGTCTTTAATCATACCTATGGATAACGGAGCAATTTCAATACCAGAATGAATGAGGTATAATGAAGTCATGATATCCAAAATTCAGTTTAAATAAATTAAACATATCTAATACATCTCACTTTAAACGCCAAAAATTGTAAAGATATTTGCATGTTTATTCGTCAAACAACCCTAAACAGCTGAACGGATTTATTTTTAAACTTGGTAAGATTTATCCCGATATAAAGTTCCTGAGAGATACGCGTCACATTTTTGGGTTACCTTTCGATCTTGATCTAATAAAACTTTTAAACTACTTGTTAATTAAACTAATACATTTCTAGATATACAAATACGAAAAAGTACACACTGCAGCTAACTGTCGCGCTATACGAGAACTTGGAATCAAAACAATGCTTTGTAGCGTAACCATCGCAATCGCAAATAGAGATGTGCGCGTTATCGACATTCAGCCCCCCGCATGTTCTGATTGCGTATTGTACGCTATGAAATCCGGAGTGCGGTCCAAAAGTGAATTAGGAGCAAGTCAACTGGGCCGATTCCACCTGCCAAAGGTAAACTAGACAATGGTGTACCAAAGTTATGCCGATATTTGCTATAGTGTTTAGACAATGCATTTCGGATACTTTTTTGTTACAAAGGACAGCTACTATATAGTAGTAAATTATGGAATTATTTTCAATAATGCCAGAGGAAAATCCGAGATTTTGCCTTTGGGTGTTACTAGTATACTCAGACAACAAGCAGCGTATAAATTATAGCGAGTATCAAGACAACGCGATGATTTCATTTGATTCAAAGGTAAATAACATGGTCACCAGTCCAATTCCGCTAAAAGGACTATCACTGGATGCCAAACCCTGCCGTCAGAGATAGAGAAATCCACGCCATCTTCACTTCCAGAACGTCATTAAGATTTGTTCTGTTTCGTCTGCATCCAACAGCTGCCAGTTTCTTTGATCAAATCATTAATCTACCTGCTATGAGGCAAAATGTAGATGTAATACACCTCTCTTACTTCTAAGATAATAAAGGCGAGATGTTACAAGACAGATGCCGGTTTTTCTAACGAGAATATATGCACTCATTTCAAGTCAAGTGTCATAAATAACACAGATATCTCTAAGAATAACCGTTACACTCTTAAACTCATTTTATACACCTACTTGTGTCACCAAATCACGATTGATCTCTTCGCTGCCTAGAACCACGATAAACAAGGGGCTCTTCATTATTTAGATGTTGGAACTGTGCCTACTTCACGTCCGAATGCCCCAATACGATAGCTACTGAGGCTGTGTCTTGTTTTGTTTTCTTAAGCCTTTATCCAGCAATTGTAAATAAGTAAAGAATATTAGTAACTTAATTATTCGACGAATCAAATGTAACTCTTCATATACTCGTAGTATAGTACGTACGTATATACCTATGTTAGTAATGTCATATTTAAAAAAAATATTGCTAGGTATTTATTAAATCAAAATTATTTGTGAGCATGTCAAGTGCTAAAAGTACAAATCAAAATGTTTAAATTAATATTTGCTAATTAGTGACACGTCCTTCGTTCGAATGCAAATGACTAATATCGGTAAGATTTTTAAGAACTGAATGTTTGTGATGTTGCTGTTATACTAACATTTATGTCGACAGCCTTGAGTCAATGCAACTATGCATAGCTAATATATAGGAACACATAACTTAGAATAACAATCAAAGGACATGTGTCATTTACGGCCTGTGGCGAACATAATGTTATCAATATTTAAAATTAAACTAATAATTTATAAAATACGTCAGTGGTTTTCTTTTGTTGATAGAACTTCAGAAAAATATTATAGTTTAAAAAACTATTATTTTGAATTTGTGTTTTATCTTTGGTGGATGATTGTTGTCAAAAGGATATTGCCGCTACGCTGAGTTGACAACATTAAAAACTTTGGTACTATTATATTACAAAACAATATTACGTAGTTATTTCTTAAATAATTTCGTGAGAATAGTAATATGCCTATTTAATAAAATATTTTTTATAATTATTTGGTGAAAACTGATATTATTTCTAATCAAGAGTAGCAATTATGATTCAAAATATTGGCAAAACATTTTACGTCTGTCATGTCTACTTTTGTAGTTGTGTATCGTGAATATTGTATTGTGATTTTATGAATGTAAGTTATATATTTAGTGATATTAACCCTAATTATTTGTTATATATATAGATATTATTTTATTGATTTATAGTTATGGTGTTATTTTTAATATATTATTTGATTTTGAGGTATTTCAATTTCAAAATTATATCCATCTTAGATGTCTTTTATCTCATCATCCAAAAGTTTTAGTGTGAAAACAAATACACAGGGCAAAAGGATAGTCATTTATCTTCAAAAACATTGTTTTATGTATGTCCTTTCCAGGCCGAGAATGTATAGGCATTTGGCACATCTCCTTTTCTAATACACGTAAAATTTGTCTTATCTAACACAAGGTCCTGTGGCGCAACGGATAACGCGTCTGACTACGGATCAGAAGATTCCAGGTTCGAATCCTGGCAGGATCGAAGCTTTTTGTTATGTTAAAATCTCCAAATTTTGGGTTTTTAATATGACCTTTATTAATACTTTTATATAATTTTGTAATATTTAGATATTTTTTTAACTAAATTGTTAAAATCTCTTATATAATTATAGCAAAACTTTATTATGCGTTTTTTTTATCAGGTTTTGTTCAGTTTCCTCCGTCCTTATTACCAGTCAAGTATGAATACATCACAAACGAAATTTGCACTATAGGTAAGATGCAAACTAGACAAAATAATACGACGCAAACATAGTTGACCTTATCGCAAACGCATGCATCCAATACTTGTGGAACGCAGGGTTGCCCCGAACGTCCACTGAAGAAATGTAATACGAGTAGGTATGGTTCCGGTGGCCCGCCAATAAAGGCAGAGAGACGGCACACGGCAGGTTTCTTTAGTGGGTGAGGGCCCCACACTACCCTGTTCATTGCTCCGGGGTGTGCGGTTAGGAACATTTTTTCCCGCCTTAACAAAAAAAAAGGTCGGAGCGTGCATTTAGGTACATTTTTGCCCACCTTAATAAAAAAAAATAGGTTTGTGTCCCTAGGCTTGGTACCATAACCACATTGTAATAGAGGATTTTGCTCTTATACAATTTGCAATATTGAGTAAGAATGTTAGAACTTTTTTAAAGTCTACAAGTCAAAATGGAATATTTTAGCAAATTGCTATGATTTCCAGGTATAAAAAAAGAGTCTGAATAAAGTAAAATTATTAAGATATTGCTTCATAAGACTTATAAACTTAATTAAGCGTCTATTGTTATGCAACATTGCATTATACCCCTTTACTGGCCCATTGTTGGGCATGAGTCTCCACTCTGAGTGATCCGTAGTACACCATGCCGGCTTTGAGCGAGTTGATAGACTTGACAACTATCGAGAAAATCTTTCCATCGTGTAGGTTTTCTCACGATGTTTATATTAACCTAGCATTGACAATTCGTATGCAAAATAAGACATTATTTTGTTTTATAAGTTGGTAATAAAACATCTAGTTTACTGTAAACATGCTTATTAATCTAATATAGAAATCACTTTCTATATGGGAACATTTAAACTAACGAGTATATGACGAAAATAGTTCTGACTAGAAATTCAACGACATGCAATTGTCTTATTACATTATTTACGTAGTGACAACCCTAATAGCGGCGTGTCGATAAAACTGTTCTCAAATCAGTTTGACGGCATTGGGGAACACGACAAAGCGGGGCTAATCAGGCGCATATGTTTGACAAACTCGGGCCCCATACCACCCCGCCTGTCCTACGCCACTGTTGATGCAGATAATTAACACGACACATGTATTACTAAAGTATCCGTTCTATTATGTAGAGATCTAGTCACAAATTATTTCCTTTCAAGTGCTAAAAAGTAAAGAGATGTATTTTTGTAACTCACTCAGTCCCACTATTGGGCCTGGATTACCTCTCAGAGTGAGAGGGATTCAGGCTGTTATCCCCAACGCTGGCCCAGGGCAGGTTGGTAGAGGCTTGGAGGTTTCCTCGAGACGTTTTTCTTCACCGAGCAGTGATAAGTTGTAAGCACAAATAGTTTCCAAAAGTCTCAGAATGACAAAGGTGTGTGCCGTATGAGTACTTCGGATCGAACTCCATACCACTGTCTTTGCAGTCATTGGTTTTAACGCTAGGCTATCATTGCTCAGAGGTGCACTGAATTGTGAAGATGCAAAGAATATAGAGACTATCATGTCAATATACTATCATGACGATGTGTGCGGTATAGGTACATCTTTTCCAAACCAAAAAAAGTAGAGAACGCGTGAGAAAATATCGCTGATGTCGTCATTTTCCAAAGCCGTTCTTACCGGTCTTTCGTCCCGGGGTACCTTGAGCTTATGCAGTAAATATTGTTTTATTTTGACTCACGAAATACATATTCCACAAATTCATTCGGAATTCTGGAATACTAGTTCTCAATTAAGCATAAGGCGTAAATATAGTCTAATTTCTCGTATCTCGTAGTGGAACACACACGGAAATAATCACAAGCCTAATACAATCCAATAACTCTCACGTTGATAAAATTATTCAGCAAACATAAGCTTTATAGCATTGACTTAGCAACTCAGAACTAATTTCATTGAAATCGGCTTTCGTACAATAGCAAAATCCGGTCTGAACCAGTAATGAAAATGGCAAGCGCATCTCTAGCATTACTAATGCACCTCTCTTTGTCCAAATTTCGTATTGCTAATATGCTTGTAGTTGTTTTCAAGTATGGCTCCGTGGCTATATATATCTCCTATGCGGGCAGGGCATACGTTTTTTTTTTATTTAAACAAATAATCGTCCTGAGTTGGAATGGTACCCACGATAGCATGGATGGATGTAGTCTATATCTAAATCCAGTCCACGATCAGTACAGTGAAATATTTTCGAATGAATCGACGAGATACTTGGATACTTACAGAAAACCAGTACCATTTTACCTCTACACTAGCCTTTGTCCGAGGCTCCACCGCAGCTAAAAGCTAATTTTTAAGCCATATCTCAGGTTCCCGATATAGTAAAGTGTATGCCAGTTTTTTGTTTTTAAGTCTAATCAAGAGCTATCAAATTAAAAAAGTTGCATCAAGATTTGTTAAGTAGTTTATGCGTGATGCGCGAACAAACAAACAGATAAAAATCTAAAAAAAAATGTTTTGTGTACAGATACGCCTATATGAGCTAATTCGATAATTTTTTCTCAAATATCTTAAATACATAGACATAGCTCTGTTACAGCTTTGTAATTGTACCTATAGATATATATTCTAGAATATAATGTTTTGTAATGTCGTTGTGTGCTGGTGAGTTACAACGAATAAATTTCATGCTCATTGGTCAATATACTAATCTCACATAATATATCCATACCAAAGACATATTTTTAATACCTAGACACATAGATTTAATTTTTTTTTATTGTTTGGTTTTTCAGAATATTCTATACTCTCTAGAGAGACATGATTTTTTTTTATTAAGACAGAAATAAATCTATCTATTCGCACACCCCGTCGTTCGGGGTAACTAATAGGGTAGTGTGAGGCCTTCACCCACTAAATAAACTATACAGTAAGTTTTTTTCAGCTGTCTTTCTGACTGAGGAACCACTGGAAATGTGTGACAATACTTCAGTGGTTAGAGAGATTTACCTACGAACTTAATTAATTACCTGTTCGATGCATTTAATGCAATGCATCTAAATTTAAATTCGAGTTTTAAAAGTAAACGTATTTATGTAGATATTAGCAGTGAAGCCTCTACACTAATAATATATATAAACAAATATAATATACATGATAAGTAACTACACCCGATTTATGGTTTATAAGGAAAATATCGCTTCTAAAATGTGCGATGCCTTCTTAAGCCGTATCTACTCATACTACAAATATTATTTAGCCTTGTATGACCTTGGGCGAAGAGACATTGATTAATGTACTAAAAGCCTAATCAGGAAGCCAATTCCTGGTATCTTGCCTAGTAAACGAGTTTTGAAGTAAAATATGCAACAACCCCCATTGATTCACATTCACTAATTACATAGCATCACGCCTGTGTTCCCCGAAGGGGTAGGCAGAGGTGTATTGCACACCCACGATTCGTCAGCTATGTTTAAGTCCCACGTAATAGGGGGCGAGCCTATTGACGTCTACCGGGCACATTTCCAAACTCCGGGCTGCTACTGAGAATTTTTCTTTTTAGGAGAAAGCTCAATAACATCGCCCGACCCGGGGATCAAACCCGAGACCTCATGATTAGCAGTCGCATACACTACCGCTACACCAACGAGGCAGTTAGGCACTAATTAAGTTTGCCAAAAGTATTACTTAGAAGTTCAAAGTTTACACAGATTGGATATCAAACTTTGTCGGTCCTCTCGAACAGCGTTAATTGAATATTCCTTTAACTGCAGTTGAAATTCAATTGCTACGTCAGATATGATTTTACGTTTGTCAGACAGAAATATTGATTGGAAAACACATGCAAGAAGAGGCCTTACGTTTCTAACTAAGGTTGGTGAATAACGGGCATCATATTGGTAGCACGTATCAAACAAGAGCACCAATTAAGACTCGCCTCACCTTGATATCAATATTTAATATTTTTAATGGTGTTGTAGGAATTAGGAGCAAAAATTATGAAACATACAGACAGATTTCCTTACATCCTTGTACCTATTCGTATAGTAGGAACATGCTATACTGTCTGAGTAGCTGTGTTATTGTTACGCTAGGGCCACACTAGAGTATAGTGCTTTTATGATCGTTGTTACTGTTGACACACATAAACACATAGACTCACGCCTGTTTTCCAGAGGGGTAGGCAGAAAAAACGGATTGCCACTTGTCATAGAACGGCCATCCGCTACCCACTTTTCACTTTTGGAACTTTACATTTCGTGTAATTGCTATCACGTTCAAGCAAAAGAAACAAAATATTGACCTTTAACTATTATATAGTATTTGGTGTCACGCCTAGAAACGTACTGCTCGCCCTAAGAAAATCAAAAGTATTATTTAAGAAGTGGGGCGAGCAAGACGCGAGACGTATCATAAAATTCATAATAAATAATTCAGAAACACCATTACCCCGGGCCCGACCGTATTCCGAAGAGGAAAACTACGCCTCTAAATATTTAAACGTAGACGTTATATGTATTGCAATTTTCATTAATGCTTAATAAAGACTTCCTGTTCCGAGGTACGCACTGGTCAAAATAAGCAACCGTGGTTATTGTGCATTGCAAAACAATTTCCCGATGATGTAGGAGACGTAAAGCTTTTCGTTGTTCGTAACGACGAAATAAGAGTGCGAGCAGATATGAACTCTCTTTCATTGGTGTAAATATGTGAAAGAGAATGCTCTGATGTTTCGGACATGTGGAAAGAATGCTGGACGAGCGACTAGTTAAGAAGATATACAATGCGAAAGTGGAAGGATGTAACTACAGCGGGAGATCGAGACTCTCATACCTAGACCAAATCGGTCATGTATTGAACGAAGGTGGAGTCTCCGAAACCGGCAAGAGTGTATGAAGCGAATTATGAATGTTGAGGAAGCGAGAGATCGGAAACAAGAATTGAGCCTTTTGGTATTCTGTTCTATCTGCCTACTCCACATGGGAGATGGCGTGATGATTAGTAAGTAAATAAATAAAATGTTTCCCCAAAATTAATACTGTCGAAACCCACATGTTCGTTTACAACAGTATTATTAAATATTGTGGTTATTTTTTGTTGCTGAAAGCGATAGATAATCCATTACCTATCTGGTGGTAAGTGGTACTCGCCGTTGCAATCTATATATAAAATGTAAGTGATTATTTTTCCTGGTATCCGAAACAAATGAGAAATTTCAGATGGTTACAAACGTTATCGTCGACGAAGAGAAAAAAACCTAATTCTTGTTGTAAGTTAAGTTGATATTGGCTTGGTAAAAGTGACTCATTAGATAGCAATAAAAAGCGCATCTAGATAAAAAAGTTTTGGCAGATATTAAGACACTCAAACTAAATAACACCTAATAATACAAACGATATAAGTAATTTTTATTGTGATCATACGTCGAAATCGCATTAAATACTTAAATTGAAATTGCTAGCAGATTTCTTTTTGTAAAATTTCGTTACAGTAAATATTACTTAATAAACCAAATGGTGGTAAAAAAAACACACATTTCCAAACTCCGGGCTTCTGTTACTGAGAATTTTTCTTTTTACGAAAAAGCTCAATAACACTGCCCTACCCGGTGATCGAACCGAGACCTCATGATCAGCAGTCGTTCACACTACCGCTGCACCACAGAGGCAGTTAAGTAGTGGTAAATATAAATCCACTTTTATATTTTAACTACATTTATATTTTATCTGCCCGCGACTTCGTCCACGTTAACTTTAGAATATAAATACGTCACGTTATGGTTTAATTATCTCTGTTTAAAAATAGCTATCAATTGGGAACCCTTCATTATTACGCGTTCATTATCTAGTGACCTATGGCCTTTTCTGTTCTCCAGATTATAATATATACGCAAAATCTTATGATGATTGGTCCAGTAGTTACAGCGTTAAAGCTTAACCAACAAACCAAACTCGCTTTTGCATTAGTAGACTAGATACATCACTCTATGGCTCACTAATTATCTTTACGTAAGAATAGCTATCCCACGGAAACATTTTTCCGGGATTAAGAATAGCTTATATGCTTTTCTGGGCTTCAGACTATAAGTGTTCAAAATTTTATGATGATTGGTTCAGTAGTATGGCGTGAAAGCGTAATAAACAAATAAACAAACAAACATACTTTCGCATTTATAATATTAGTAAGGTTAATGATTGAAAGTATCATCGTTTATTACAGAGTTGTTGTTAGAATTTATTATGACATAAAAATACAAGATTACATATTTATGATATTACTCTTATTATATAAAACTAGCCTATGCCCGCGGCTCCGCCGCAATCAAAATCTAGTTTTTAAGTTATATCTCAGGTTCCCGATAATTGCGGCATAAAATGTTTACCAGTTTTTAAGTCTAATCAAGAGCTATCAATTTAAAAAGGTTTCATCAAAATCCGTTCAGTAGTTTTTGCGTGATGCGTGAACGAACAAACAGTCAAAAAATTGAAGAAAAAAATGTTTTGTGTTCAGACACGCCTATAGAGCCTAATACAGTCAATTTTTCTCAAAGATCTTTAATGCACAGACACAGCTCTGTTACAACTTTATAATAGTTAGGAAGTATACAATTTCATATTTAATTAACAGCGTGAGTAAAATCTAAACAGCCCCCTTAGAATGAAAAACGAAACGTTAGGCGAACTTTCGTTTCGCTTCATTGTGATAGGTCGCCTGAATCACGCGTTGAAATCTCGACTAATCAGGAATCACGCGTCGGACTATTGATCAATCACAATTACTCGAAACGAATGTTCGTCTAACGTTTCCTTTTTCTTTCTAAGGGGGCAGGATACGCAATTATCACGTTTGTTATGTAAAACTAACCAATTTCTACTAAAGGTATAAATTTACCACATCTATTATCATTTTCCTGTTCTGTATGTCACTTCCAACCTATTTTAACTAAAAACCCGGTACATCCATCATAGAGGAAAACGTATTATACGACATGTGGTTTTTTATTGTACATTTCATTAAAATTTGTTGAAACAGGTCTACAGAGTACTTGACCCGGCAATGCACGCGACGTGGCTCCGTAAATAAATAACGTCAAACGTCGAGCTTCTATAAGCTTGTTAATCTAAAGGGGGCGCTAATGCGCCGAGCATCCATATTGTATGAAAAGCGCCGGCGAGACCGTCTGCTATATTTATTGTAACAGAGTTCTCATGCATCGCTCTACAGCGCACCTGTTCCTCTCGCAAGCTCCCGTTAATGTGAAAACTTTTAATATCACTCGTTATTTTTCTTATAATTATATTGTTAGTATTGAATTTCCATTAAACGGTGAACTCTAAAAAGGTAATATTCTTTAATATGCCACCTATGATCTACGGGCCCCGAGATGTTGTAACTATCACTTTAAAAAAACAAAAAAAAAAACGTAGCATCACGCCTGTATTCCCCGAAGGGCTAGGCAGAGGTGTATTACACATCCACGACTCGCCAGCTATGTTTAAGTCCCACGTGATAGGGGGCGAGCTTATTGACGTCCACCGGGCACATTTCCAAACTCCGGGCTGCTACAGAGAAGTTTTTTTTTTACGAAAGTTTTCAATAACGCTGCCCGACCCGGGGTCGAACCCGAGATCTTATGATCAGCAGTCGTTTACTCTACTGCTGCGAACAGAGGCAGTTAGACTTAAAAATAACAAGAATACTATCAAACTACTGCTCACTCACTTTTGGGAATGGGAAAAGAATGAAGGAAAGCTATCTCCCGCCACAACCAAATACACCGAGGCGGCCGGTCCTACGGTAGAAGCTAGTAACGACCCGCTTGGGTCAGGGGTTAAAATGTATCTCACTCAATGGTATCGACATCGCATCGTGTCATTGTGACTGGTTGAGAGATCACCGTGATTGGCCAAGGGATTATCGCGACATGACGCGTTGGTTTCTCTACCAATCACAAGCGAGACGATATGATATCGACATGATTTAGTGAGTTACATTCTACGGGCCCAGATAACAAACGTGTACTCCCATTTGGTCTCCCAACCCTCCTTCTCGAAATATTGTAGTTAAGCCTGTTTCCGTTGCTAGAAAAAAAAATCTATATAAATTAGAATTAAATTTGGTTTAAAAAGTAATAATTTAATAATGACAGAGCTTAGTTAATCCTATCATGAATAGCCCAGCCGGGAAATACTTACGCGTCAACGGAAATTCACACTACCTACTTGTGTTTTGTTCTGTGAGTGTGAGTGCGGGTGGCCCAAACCTTACCCAGGGATTTGTAACGTAGGAGTGATAACCCTACTTATCAATTCTGGTTACAATAAATATTGCAAAAGCAAAAGAATAATGATAGTTTTTCTGTGGGCCTAGCCAAGTTGCATTCTATGATCGCTAACGCTATAGAAAACTTTTAAAATGCATGGGAATTTGACATCTCTAGCGTTAAGTCACGTGACTTATGATTTGATCATAGAACGCAATTTGTAGGCCCACTGATTGTTTTTAGACAAGTTTGAAATTTATCTTGTGGCCTGGCGATACAGGAATTTACAGAGCGAGATATCTAAAAAGGGCTACCTAGCGTTAGTTTTTGTCAAAACCCAGACGTTTTTTTACAGAAATCAAGATTTATTAGTACTTTGCGACCTGAGCCTTTCGATTTCAAGCTCTATGTGGGAACAGATGACATACATACATACGGGTTAAAATTAAAAACACAACTCTTATCTTGGCTTCGCCATAGTTGGGTAAAACGTAATATTGGAGATTATAGCTATATTTAGATGAAAACAAAACAAATCACTTTGCGGGAAGGTCCTTTTAACAAACAGCGTACGGCTAGCCGTTATCGGCCCGTCGATAGCTGAAACTTTGTACACAGATAGACAATGGAAACTTCGCATAGTCGCCACAAATGACAACAATGAGAACGAGGTGGTGTCCTCTACAGCTGACGTGACCATTGTGCACCAACGTCAATTTATTTCTGGCAGCTTAGAAGCTTTTATTGGCACAGAAATGTCAAATAATGGGAGTCAAATGTCAAAATTTGACAGATACGACCTTGGGGGTTAGGCAGAATCTCATATCTCACATCTCGATCGTATCGTGATCACTGTGATTGGTTGAGAGATCACCGTGATTGGCCAACGGAGTATTGTGACATCACGCGTCGATTTCTCAACCAATCACAGTGATCACGATACAATCGACATGTGAGATATGAGGTTCTGCCTAACCCCCCTTGTTATGCCTTTGGTTGTTGAAGAGATTCGTGGATACTGTCCATAGTGCTTGTACATTAACAGTAAAAATTATACCCATTTATTGCCAATAAATGTATAAATAAAAAATGTAAGTATTAAAAATATGAATGGACCGAATCAGTTGAACGCAATACGAGTACCTATAGATGAGCCTAAAGTGCATATTTTGTGGTCGCAGAAAACAAGCATACGGCCCACCTGATGGTAAGCGGTTACCGTAGTCTATAGACGCTAGCAACGTCAACTCCAAGACAAGAGATAGGATGAAAGGTATCATAATAGAGAGAATAAGGCGAGGGTTTGGGTCTTCGGCGCTCTTAACCATCCGAAACAACGGTATGAGTATGTAAGACAATCTACTATAGTTTCACGCTGATATTCTGTGAGAGGGTGGTACTTCCCCGATGGACCCAGCCCATTCATGCTGGGACAAGCAAGGCTCTGAGTCTTGTAAGATGTACAGGGAATAAAACAGAAATATTGAATAAAAACATTGTTCTTTGCCTCATCATGGATTTTAATTGATTCATACGCCTGTAGAACAAACCAGGTATCGTTTTAGCGCAATAACAGCCTGGCGGTTCAGGATATTAAGACCTAAAATCTGTATACCATAATAAGTCTGTACATTGAAGATATAAAAAAAAATAACTGCGTTAGGTTATGAGTTTGGAAATGTGCCCTATAGACGGCAATAGGCTCGCCTCCTATTACGTGGAACTTAAACATAGCTGGCGACCCGTGGGTGTGTAATATACTTCTGCCTACCCCTTCGGGGAATACAGGCGTGATGCTATGTTTTACGTTAGGTTAAAATATGGGTGTACCTCCACCAAATATTTTTTTATTTAAATTTTTGCCTGTTGGTCTGTTTATATGTTTTAAATGTGTGTTTTGTTCCAACTTAGGAGATAGTATACTTTATATCTCAATTTATAATAGCAATATTTATTCATTAAAAAATATATGGCGGTACGAAGTTCGCCGGGTCAGCTAGTCTATTATATATAATTCCAGTGTCACGATGTTTGTCCGGGATGAACTCCGAAACTACTGAACCGATTTTAACTTTTATTTTTTAAATATATGTTTTGTTCCAACTTAAGAGATAGGATACTTTATAAATAAGAGTATTATATACAATTCCAGTGTCACGATGTTTGTCCGGAATGAACTCTGAAACTACTGAACCGCATTTAATTTTTTTTTTAAATGTGTTTTGTTCCAACTTAAGAGATAGGATACTTTATATCTCAATTTATAATTGCAATATTTATTCATGAAAAAATATATGGCGGTACGAAGTTCGCCAGGTTAGCTAGTATATATAATAATATACCTCTCGCTGACGAGCGTCGGCAGCTACAGGAATTGGGCCGCGGTCTCTCTGAAGAGGTCATCACGCAGAAAAAAGCGGCGGAGGGCCAAAGAGAACGATCCTTCTGCTGACCTGATCCGACGCCTGCGAGAGTACCTGCGCTTGATGCCGCCCTAGCTGAGGCTGCGGGTGGATGGACCGGGGAACGTTCACCACCTACAACGCCTCCCACGAAGGTGCGAGGCTCCGTGTGCGAAAGCGTCGGTTAGTAGAGGGTAAGCCGCCAGTGGACCACTGAATTAATGTCACACAGTTCCAGTGGTCAGCCAGTACAAGCGAGAGACGGCACACAGTGGGTTTATTTAGTGGGTGAGGGTCCCAGACTATCCTGTTCGTTGCCCCAAAGGACGGGGTGTGCGGTAAAGTACATTTATCCGCATCTTAACAACAAAAACAAAAAAGGGCTTTAAAAATGTGCATACTCACTCCAAAAACTTTATCGAAATCGAATAAACGTCGTAGCACGCTACAGTCACACAATGTAACATTAATATATTTGAATTTAAGCGAGTTGAATTCTGCCAAACATTGCATCTTTAACTGACGTTAGACATAAACGCAATTATACCCAATATCTGCGGATACACAAGCGTTAAGAGGGGTGTGTTTTGCAATTCAGATTGTCTATTGCGTATATTCATTGGCTTTTAAGGGAGTTCGTGCTGCGGCGGTCTAAAATATACACCTTTTGTTATGATCTAAAAGACTGTTATGAATTAAAATAACATACTATAATGTGAACTAGTTGAAAAGTAACCAAAATTATCATCTACTCTTCTGGGCATTGTAATGTCTTACGACGGACAGAGATTTGGTTGTACGATTGGTACTGCTGCTTCATGAGCTGTGGGGTGACCACCTCAAGAGGTGGACCATTACGTACTTATCTGCTATTATTAGCAACACAAATGAAGACATTAATCTATGTATTATGAAACTGTAACAGATCTGTGTCTCTACATTAAAGATATTTGAGTAATAAACAACACAGTACATTAATATATATATATAGTAACAATACTGTACATTTTAGGCTGCCGAATATTCACAAAGCCTTTATTAGCTAAAAAAGAAGAAACTAAAACATGCTATGTTGCGCTGATCCTCAGGTAACCATTGGACGATAATAACGCTCGTAATATATTTAATGTTCAACAATATTTCCCTATTTGGTTCAACCATTAGATCTCTATATTTGATTACTTCTTGTGATGGTTATTGATAACAATCCATACTAGTCCTTACTAATATAAATACGAAAGTGAGTTTCTTTATTTTTTACGCTCTCACTTTGTAACTACTTACAAATTATGATGAAATTTTTACATGCATAATAGTCTACCAGAACAACTAATATTATAAAAAGGAAAGATTTGATTGTTTGTCATTGAATAGGCTCCGAAAATACTAGACTGATTTGAAAATTTCTTTAACAATTAGAATCCTACATTATCCCTGATGAACATAGGTGATAGAATATTTTCAAAACAGTTAGGGATCCGTACGAAAACTTCAATAACGTAATCCGACGTGTGAAAAAAATACTAAAAAAAACCTTATATCGTGTACGCTGCGTAAATTATTGACTATAGAGCAAAGTGATGTATTACAGTGTTACAGAGGACATCAATATCTACAAATAAGTCCGTGATACAATACGTGTAACTATAACAGTTGTGTCACAATTACTATATTTTATGTTAAATTATGCAATAGTAACGGCGGTATAAACTAATATTATAAAGAGGAAAGATTTGTATTTGTGTATGTATAAAAATTACATAAGTTATATTTATTTTTATAAATATATGTCCTGCATAAAAATACATTTACGCTACGTTTATCCTAAAATGTTTAAAAATAAATGTCCACCGTAGTCGCGACGGGCAGCTAGGCATGTATATATTGATAAAAACTATGCTAATAACAGACTGGGGCTGAAAAAAGGGTTGTAAACTGCACATATATAATTTATTTCTGCTTCTGTAGGTAATTGTTTGAAATGTTAGGTTATCTACTAAGTGTTGGCGTGGATCTTCACAGCGGCTTGCCTTTGGTATTATTAAGACAATATATCGGAAAAAATGTTAGGTATTCCGTGTTCTCCTTTAAACTGTAGTGCTCGATATAAGTGACATGACTAAGCCCTTGCCACCGTAATTAATAAAAATAAACAAAGAAAACAGTTAATTAGTAGTCAAGTTCGGATGGTTTGGAGAGTATCGTTAACGCTCGGTTCTATGTCGCTCGATTTAATATGAAATCCATTATAACAATAGTTAGGAATTCGGACGACATGACGCAAATCTATTCAAGAATTTCGATGAACCGTTTCCAATTCAAAATGAAGTGCACTAAAATTAACAAGCTGTTAATTCTCAGCCTGACGTACGATGGTAGACTATGCAAGCTCTCTAACAAATCAAGTTTGGTTGCCGTATCCCTTGATAATTTGTTCTAATTGAAATTCGAGTCATTGACATGGCCATCGGGTGTAATCGAATTTCTGCGAGCATACTGTTATTGACAGGCTATTCGATGTTTTCTTCGTAAAGGTTATTTTCTGGAAAATATGTAAATGCAACAACTAGGTTTTTCAGATTAACTGAAAATATAGAAAAGTGTGATGAATTAGCATTAACTTGCTTTTTTTGTTATTACCGATTCGCTTAGCTTACCTGATAGTAAGTTGTGATGGTGATCAGCAGTGATAGCCTAGAGATAAAACCAAGGACTGCAAAGACAGTGGTATCGAGTTCAGTCCCTTGCCCGAAGTGTAGACCTCGAACGACACATGACTACTTATTTTTCAAAATGCTTCGAAATTCTTATTGTATTTGTTTACGAGTTATTGCTGTTTCTTGGATGCTTGTGAAGTCTGCCAGCCCGCACTACTGCCTAGATCCTTCAAACTCTGAGATGCCCAACAATGGGGGAGTAAGGGTTGACTATCCAACCCTGCGATAGTCGCAGCTAACAAATTCAACGTATTAAGGGCACAGCTGAGCCACTGCCAGTTGAGTTGATCCCTGATACACTCGAGAGAAGATTGAATCGGATATCTACCCTAAAAAACTTAAATATTATAAAACTACCAAATATTTTACAGTCAGTTAAAATCACAAGCCGATTGTACCTACCTGCTCTTAAGAGATATATATATATATATATATATATATATATATATATATATATATATATATATATTCAAAAACATTGTACGCCACTTAAGTTGTTGGAAAAAGTGTTAAATGTAATCAATTAAAAACTAATTAACATAATATGAGTTAATTGCAATGTTAAATTCGACATGTTTAATGAAAACGGTAGACACATTGATATACATAATAACACTAATTTTGTAGCGTTACATATAGCGTTGTAAACTCAATTAATGTCTTGTATTAACATAAATTAATTTAACGAAACGACTATACAGTAATTATATTATGATGGATTTTAAAAGCAAGTTTTATATACACTAGCCTTTGTCTGCGGCTCCGCCGCATCCAAAAGCTTGTTTTTAGGTTGTAACTCCGGTTCCCGCTGTGGTAGCGAGATTAATCGTATACCAGCTTTTAAGTCTAATCAAGAACTATCAATTAAAAAAGTTGCATCAAAATCTGTTCAGTAGTTTTTGCGTGATGCGCGAACTAACACACAGCAAACAGACAAAAATCTAAAAAAAAATGTTTTGTGTTCAGGCACGCCTATATAGCCTAATACAGTATTTTTTCTCAAATATCTTAAATGTACAGGGGCAAAGCTCTCTTAAAGCATAGTTAGGTTAGGATCACATTTCTGCATAGACAATGAGAAAGTAACAAGCGTTTGGTGGTATTTAATCAGGAAAACTTCACAAAATTACTTGTAGATTGACAACGAAAGACAACGAAATGTATGCCAACGTTTTTGTTTAGTGAGCGCATAACGAAAATGAATACATTTTATTTATATAGATCGTTATCATAATTATTCGCTTTCTCAACATAGGGAAATATAATTGGCCTCATTATAATACGCTGGGCCGATGATACGATATTAAGTACGACTAAGTTGATGAAAAAAAAAACGATTTTAGCTCTTTCTCGTCGTCCATCATACCATATTTATTATAAAAATACCTCGTATATTACAAAAAATAAGCCGCTAAGATACATTAAATATAATTATTTCAATAGCCTTTTTTTAAGGCGGGATAAAATATACCTAATCGCACACCCCGTTGTTCGGAGTAACGAACGTGGGGCCCTCACCCACTAAATAAACCCGCCGTGTGCCGTCTCTCCGCCTGTGTTTGCGAGCCACCATAACTAAGTTACATTAATACAGTCGTTGATTTCGATAGCACTAATCTGTTTTCAAGAATCGATTTTTGGTGTTATTATGTATGTAACGTAGACGATCCCTGGCAACAATGGCTGAGCGCCACCGACACGACGAGCATTTATTCCCATACATCACAACCTCGATTCTAACGATCTATATAGCTTACAATTGATTAATTTTATATCATTTATAGTGTTCCGGGCTACGTGTATCTTTAAAAAAAATCATAGTATCACGCCTGTATTCCCCGAAGAGGTAGTCAGAGGTGTATTACACACCCACGGTTCGCTAGCTATGTTTAAGTCCCACGTAATCCGGGCACGTTTCCAAACTCCGGGCTGCGACTGAGAATTTTTCTTTATAGAAATAGCTCAATTTCACTGCCCGAATCGGGAATAGAACGCGAGGCCTTATGATCAGCAGTCGCTTACACTACCGCTGCACCGCAGAGGCAGTCTATATCTTTAAGATGTTAGTTACATTGACGTATCTAAGTAAATGCGCATCAAATTACACGCATACACGAGGGATGTAATAGAACGGAGGCGGTAAATGCGTTAGATGTTCTATGCATGTGTGTATGTAATTTTTCTTAAGAAGTACATCCAAAGTTATATCGCCATTCATCACCGAATGGTCGCACCGAATGGTCGCAATCATTTTAGTATTGAAAATATTTACGATTATGTTAAACTTACAAGCAACTTCTCCTCATCCAATCACCTTTTTGTAGTCAGCAAGCTTTCTTCATTAAACTGAAGATAAAAACACAGACAGACAAAATTTCTAAACAATATTGTTTTGGCTTCTGTTGCCCTAATAAACACCCCCTATTAGTTTTTCTTTAATGTGTACCGTGTACAGAGATCCGCCTGTTACAATCTATACTATTATAAAACTGTAACAGAGCTGTGTCTGTACATTCAAGATATTTGAGTAAAAATGACTGTAATAGGCTATATAGGCGTGTCTAAACACAAAACAATTTTTTTTAGAATTTTTGTCTGTTTGTCTGTTTATCTGTTTGTTTGTTCGCGCATCACACAAAAACTACTGAACGGATTTCGATGCAACTTTTATTTGAAAGGCCTTGATTAGACTTAAAAACTGGTATACATTTTATCCAGTTACTATATCGGGAACTTGAGATATAACAAAAAAAAACTAGAAAATTATTTAAACTAGATTTTTTTGTAAAATTTATTTAAAGGAACTACTAGATGGATTTTGATGCAACTCTTTTTAATTGAAAGGCCTTGATTTGACTTAAAAACTGGTAGACATTTTATTCCACTACTATATCGGGAACCAAAAGATATAACCGAAAAACTAGCTTTTGGCTGCGGCGAAGCTAGTTATACTTATATATATATTAGACAATTCCTGCACTAAGGAACAATCCTTGTATCACAGGGGACTTTACAAACATACAATTTCACGGACACAAAGTACATCCAGACTCAAAACAACCATTTGTGGATCACACAGAGTTGTACTGCGCGGGAATCGAACCCACGACACTCGGGCGAGGGGCCGGTATCTAAACCACTCCGCCATATGTGCAGTCAATTATATTAAATATATAAATATATTCTATTATCCCATTATTTTAGGCTCTTCCATTTATAAGGATACTCTGTGATATGTCGTTGTATAGCGCTGTCGTTTGTTTTTCAAATGCCTATAGTAATAAGCGTTTCAAATATATAAATTTATTTTGCTGTAGACACACGGTTTTCTAGCGTTGAAAACTATTCGAATTATGAAAATTATTAAGTAATAATTAAATAGCAAAATGTTACTGACAGGTGGTAAAAGGTAAGGTAAGGTTTGACATGTTTATCACATCAGATAATCTAATGAAATGTGTAAAAGTAAGTATTATATAACACAATTTATTAATAACATTATGTTATGCAAATATAATTAAATTTTATAGATACTAATACACATACTTAAGTTCAATTAATGTTATAAATATTTGAAACGTGGCGTGTTTCTTTATATAAGTGTGTATAATACTTAAATAGATTTTTAACATCTTTAACTTTTATTTATTAGTGGAAAATAATGAAATACATTTATTTTTATTGTTTATTTTGTAACACACTTTCAATCTAGACTTTCAATTTACCTAAAAAACTACTTATAGGTATTGGCATCTTAATAGTATAGCTCCTGTCCTTTTTCCTATTCATTTCCTTTGAGTTACCCACGCACAAGTGATACCTCTAGTGCTGATGGCGTTTATAGGCTACGGTTACCATCAGGTTGCATCGTGTAGTATAAAAAAATAATTAAACTTAGAGCAATAAAAAAGAAGGGTGTTGATTGACCGAGGCGAGACACACGGGACAGTGCTATAGCTTTTGTGGTGAAGTAGCGGTCGGTATGGTATCATTCGCGCTCGCATCGGCCACAACTAACAGGTTGCCAGATTTGCCCACTATTTTTACGTGTCCCGCGCTAGTGACGTGACCGCTCACACCTGTTGTTTGTCGTAATAGCGATAGTGGAGAGATTTATCGACCGTGTAATTTTTTCTTCACATATTATTGCAGGATGTCAGTAACTTTTTTGTTATTGTCATTGTTCTTAAAAAGGTTTAGTATGAAACTGGCCACAATTAATAAATTTATAATAAATAACCATAAAAAAATCATTAGATCTGGTCTTAAATTTGATTTAGGTAAAATAACGAAAACATGTTTAATCTCTCTATATTTTACGATTGAGTTTATGACTAATATAAAGGAGGCTAGACAACGAAGGAAATATATCAGAAATAGTGAGCTAGAACTTCTTATAATTAATAAAAATCTATTCATGTTGCTTTAGTCATTTATCAATTAAATCTATGTAGTAATTAGATCTTCATATATACTAAAGTAATGATTCATAGAGTCCATTCAAAAAAAAATTAATGAATATGTATATAAAATAGATACCTTTATCTAAATTCATGAGACATAAAGCTACCTATATGATACGTATTCGTATAAACCTAACTATTATAAAGCTGTAACAGAAGAGTATATGTGCATTTAAAAAAACTATATTAGGCTATATAAGCATACCACCGAAGGAATGTAACATAGTTCCAGTTGCCCGCCAATAAAGGCGGAGAGACGGCACACGGCGGGTTTCTTTAGTGGGTGCAGGCCCCACACTACCCTGGTCGTTGCCCCGAACGATGGGGTGTGCGGTTAGGAATATTTTTTCACGCCATAACAAAAAAAAAGGCTATATAAGCATGACTGAACACGAAACAATTTTATTTTTTTATTTTTCTGTTTGTTCGTTTACGCAGCACGCAAAGCTACTGAACAGATTGATGCAACTTTTATTTGATAGCTCTTGATTAGATTTAAAAACTGGTATACATTTTATCCCGCTACTACGTCGGGGACCTGAGATATTACCTAAAAAGTAGTTTAAAAAAATTCTCAACAACATCAAATGTCATTAAAAATCGAATAACGAACATCACTAAAGTTGAACGCACACAGGCGGTGATACCGAATGATCCGGCATCGCGTTCACATCGGCCAATTAAGCAGTTTTTACACAGCCACACATTTGTACTGCGTAATGCCTGTAGTGTTTACGCGATAACCCATAGATACACAGACCGCAGGGGTTTTGCAACAGCGTGGAAATTATTTTTGGAACTAACTGTATTAAACTTCTGCATTAAATGTAAAACAGTTGGGAATAGAGTGGAATGTGGCCTTTTATCATATTCAGAGTATATTATCGATTAATTAGGTTTAGTATTTACTGTTGAAAGTAATTTTGAATGTGTAGTTATTCCAGAAGGTTAATGAAAATACATATTTGTTGCATAATTTATAAACGCTTATAACAATATTTCAAGACTTATCTGTTTATTTTGACACATGTTTAATATTGAGAAGGATAAGACAGACCTACAATGGTTAACTGTCATAAATAAAGTTAGCAAACGCCATATTGAGTTCAAATTTTAGTTGTTTTTAAATTCATGAAAGCTTAATATGACACAAGATATAAGCTGACCAATATTAATTAAGCAGCAAATATAATCGCAATGGCTGCAGCAATTAGCCGTGACAGCGTGAAACCTACACCTATCGGTCAACTACGACTTAACTGTCGATTGAAAACGACGGAATTAAAATTTAAATTCGTGTAAAACGGGCGTGATCTACGCAAAACTGCGGTGAAAATTTAATTAAAATATCAGCAGGTGAAATTCCGATGGATGAAACCCGCGTGTGTTGGGGCGATGTAGCACTGTCAATTTCATTTTATTACATTGTTTTGTTCAAAAAAAATTACATTTTGGTAACTACGACCAAGTGTTGATATACATTTTATTGTGCTTATAGACTACCCTCCAAAGGAATATTAATTGTAATTTTAAGATTGTAGAACAATGCCAGGATATAAAAAAATGGTTTGGTGACACTTTCAGCCTATCAACAAAAGCGCACGAATTTTAAAGGGAGCAGTCCAATTTTAAAAGCTGGTACCCTTGATATAAGAAATAAATAATCATACGAAGACTTTTAATATCATGGTTCATAACTAGATGGCGCTAATTTGTATTATTTATTACGTTACGCATCAGTGTGTAAACGGTTCGAAGGTACTAATATATTTTTTGTGTACCTATGTTGCGATTATGTATTTATTATCAATAATATAGACTCGTTCGTTATTAATTACAGATCAGTGAAGGCTATCGCAACCTGAGCATGTTCTAATAAGCTCTTAATAAATAAATTGTTTTCCATTATTTAAGTGTACCTACTTAATAATAATATTTTTACATTGGCAATTTTATTTCATTTAATGCAGATTGTACTTTGGGTTTCGATAGCATGGATGTAATTGGTATACTATAGCGTCCTAAACCACGAAAGTCGAATATACAGGCATTATTTATTGCTTATGGAGGCAGGGAAGCTACGGCCCAACTGATGGCAAGTGGTAACCAACGCTCATATCTTCAACCATACCAAGAGTACTGCTAAGCCACTTCTCATCAATTATTTCGCGAATGCTAAATCAATGGATGCACAACTATCTCCTACAACAACATAGCGAGGTGCTTCATGGTCAGTCACACTTGGCACCCAAATCTATGACCAGTAATGCCATAGATTACTGCTAACTACCCTTTTTTTGCTATTAAGGCGGGAAAAAATGTTCCTAACCGCACACCCTATCGTTCGGGACAACTAAAAGGTTAGTGTGGGGCCTGCACCCACTAAAGAAACCCGCCGTGTGCCGTCTCTCCGCCTTTATTGGCGGGCCACTGGAACTATGTTACATTCCTTCGGTGATACTGCTAACTACTAACTTCCCTTAGTAGCCTCGTACGACACGAGTGTGAGATATTACAAACTATTTGTTCTTACCAATGTTTGTGTAAGCAACATGTTTGCATTATAACTATATTTACCTATAACATAACGAGCATGTGGGTAACAAAGGGATATAAAACAAACACTGGGTCACCCCTGCAAATAACACTCCACTTGCATACCGTTCGATCGATTAGAAGTCTTTGAAAAATAATGTAATATCATTGTAGCGACGAATGAATTATGTGTGGTAGTTATTAGTAAATTAGTATGTCTGTTCTTGCGTACTATACCATAACATGCTCCATAAAAAACCTACCCGTCTAAATGTGGGGATAAAAATATTTGGAAGGCTGTTAAGTCTCGCCGCCGGCGGACCACCGAAGGAATGTAACATAGTTCCCAGTGGCCCGCCAATAAAGGCGGAGAGACGGCACACGATGTGTTTCTTTAGTGAGTGCAGGCCCCACACTACCCAGTTCGTTGCCCCGAAAGACAGAGTGTGCGGTTATGATATTTTTTTCCCGCCCTAACAAAAAAAAATTGTTGTTAAGTCTCACTAGAAATTTTGTGTTTTGTTTCAAGAAAATGGCGTCATGATTACTTACATATGGAACGTAATGTGCATTGCATTTTATATAAAATATCGCGTGCGAACTACCTAGCGGAGCGACTCAGCGAATGCAACTCCACAAAAAAGGTGAAACACTAAGAGATTCTATTGCACCGCGAAATTTACTGCGCACGTTAAAACATAGTATAAGTGAATTAATAACAATAGTTATATTAATAATTCATATGTTACGTGAATAAAGATGCAGCGGTAGCCTATTGAGGAGAATAATAGACTGCCACGAAGAAGTTTCGGGTTCGCATCCATGGAGAAAACAACACCTGATTTAGCGGTAAAGACAAACATTGCGAAAAAACCTATCGTTAAATTACCGGTTATGAACGCCTACATCTTTCGATATGGTGAGCCAATACGCTCAAACAACCTGAACACCATAGTATTACGACAGAATTTTTTTCCCACTCAGGGTAATACTAAAAATCTGGCCCTATTATAACACGTAATTCTAAGGGTTAACTAAAGTAATGATTATGATGTTATATGTTAGAAATAATTATGTAGGTATTTATGATCAGTAGAGCAACTAGACCTCTCTTTTAAACGTTTGTCGATGTGATACAAAAATAATAACTACGTGCATTTGTCCTAAAAGTTAGCTAAATCCGAGTAACATACTCGGATAAAAGTGAGCTCAGCTACCTCCTAGTTATAAGTTTCATACATGCCACAAATACAACGAGACACTCTTTACATGAAGTGAAAGCGAAATACCTATATTTAATCACTTACGAGCATACGTACTTACATAAATTATAGTACGTGTATAATAGACATTATGAATTTAATTATTTGTATTAATGACGGTTTATTTACTTACTATGGATGTGCACGCGAATGAAATGCAGTAATTCATAATAAATATTTATATGAAATATCATTCGTTAATTGATTTTATCATGACATTTAATTAAAAATAATACTTTAAATATTTGCTGTGTGTGCATCTAGGTAAACTGAACTCATTAAAAATCATATTGGTCCAACCTCAACAGTTTTGCCAAAAGACATTATAGGATTTTGCTCTTCATCTCTTGGTTCTATCGCTATCATCAGACCCTCGGTACTAAGCTCATTCCATCCATCCATCCATCAGCCTTTCGACGTCCACTGCTGGACATAGGCCTCCCCAAATTGAGGGTATAGTGCCGTAATCGCCACGCTTGGCAAGCGGGTTGGCGATCGCAGTGGATGTTGTTAATACTCGAGGGAGTGCTGCTGCCCACTCCCCCCGATATACCTCAGTCGCCTCTTACGACTCCCATGGGTGGAGAGGGGGTGGGACAATTCTAAAGCCGGCCCCACATGGCTAAGCTAGTAAGTACTAAGCTCATTAAGCTCGTCAAAGTGAATCAAATGAGCCCGAACTCGAGGTATTCACTCTTCAGTGGCCAGAGTACCAATATCCATTTCCTGGGTCTATCATCAGATCAACGCCAAGATGTAATTCAAAGTGTCATTTCGATACAACGATTTGACGTTTCGACGATAAGAATATTATTAAGACGGGTCTCGTGGCGTAGTCGGTAGTGTAACTAACTTCCGTGCACGAGGTCGTGGGTTCGATTCGAAATATTTGTGTGATGAATACAGATATTTGTACTGCGTCTGGGTGTTTTCTATCTATTATATGTATGTATTTACAAAAAAAACAAGTAATATATGTATTATATCCGTAATCTGGTACCCATAGCATAAGCGTTACGCTTAGTTTGGGACCAGAGGACGTTGTGTGAAATGTCCGTGAATATTTATATTTATTTACTAGCCTTTGCCCGCGGCTTCGCCGCAGCTAAAAGCTAGTTTTCCGGTTATATCTCAGGTTTCCGATATAGTAGCTGGGTAAACTGTATGCCAGTTTTTAAGGCCTTTCAAATAAAAAGAGTTGCATCAAAATCCGTTCAGTAGTTTTTGCGTGATGCGCGAACAAACAAACAGATAAACAGACAGACAAAAATTCTAAAAAAAAATGTGTTGTGTTTAGACACGCCTATATAGCCTATTACAATCATTTTTTCTCAAATATCTTGAATGTACAGACATAGCTCTGTTACAACTTTATAATAGTATAGATATATTATTTCATAATGTGTAATATTCGCGTGAATATCAGAAAGTATTATATTTATAAGTAATTTATATAACACTGGTACATACACAAGGTAGGTAGATCATATATATCCTGAGCACGCTGGACGCAGTTCCATTAGTCGGGAATCAGAATACACACTTTATAGAAGTGAAGAGTGCCAAAAATGCTCACAGCACACCAGCCAACAAAATAATAAAAACAAAATCCTACTGCCAGTATTGATTTAATACGTACGTAGAGTCGCAGCCCAAGGGCGGGGGTTGAAACAAAAAATTAAAAAATATGCATAATAAAAATTTGGTCGATAACGATGGGTCCCTCATGACGGAGTCGGGCAGACGCAGCTAATGTACGTAGGGGATCGATTATTTTGAAAATTACACCTCCGTATAGCTACATAAGTATACATATATACACATGATGTTGTATTTTATGCGTTCATTCATGTGCAAAGTGTACTGTACTATATTGCTTTTAATTGCTGTTTTAATGACAATAATGGTATGTATATATCGATGGTGATCTTTATTCTAAGCGATGCCAAAGATGAATCGGTGCGAAAATTTCCATTTATGTGCGATCAGCTATTTATTACTTAAGACTTTTTCATTTCGAAGGCACACAGAATGAACAATCTTTGGGACAATTAATTTATCAATTTGGACGCCAGAGTTAGCGCTACCACCTACCATTCCGCGGTGTGAGAGCTCTCTGTCTGTAATCGGCATTACATATCATGCGGTCAGGCGAGAATTACCGCTGGTACACATCCAAAAGTAAAGCAGGCTGGATGAAATTTTTGGTGGTTTTTTAACGTGCACCTCTTTATGTTTTAATTGACAACGGTGGCAGATGAACCAGCGCCTCATCTGATGGTGTGGTAATCACCGCTCATGGATTTAAGTAACACCAGAAGCACAGCCAATCCACTACCTACCGCGAGTAAAGTGCTCTTATCAAACCTCGTTTAAAGAAAGACATGTCGTAGCGTTGGGTAAACACCACATCAGGGATATCATACCACAGACTACACGAAGGTGGTAAAAAAGAGCGAAACTAGCTGTCTTAGACAACAACGTTTCCAGGTGGTACAGATGAACGTGACGGTTCGTGGTTTGATGTAAAAAAATCGTTGTTGGTACCTCCTCAAACAGCTACTCCATTCCCTATTATAGAGTTGATAGAGCACACAGAGAGCCCCAAAGTCAACACAAGACAGAAAAAATACTAGACCATCCGTGAGTATGTGATCATACACTATTTTGAATAGCACGCCTTTGCAGGTAATTAAACGGGTCGAGCTGATACCTAGGCGCCCTTCCTAGAGATGTGAGAAGTAATCCACATTAGGGCGAAGTTGCGCTTTGTATAAAATATATATTATGTCGTGATCAATAATTTATCATTGGACGATTCTCATCTATAGTTGTTGACATATAGCGGCTGTTTGTGACTATTTTGTCAATATTGTGTGGTCGTCGTATTTTTATCGTGACTACGATACTATACTACAGGCGCAACAACGACACACGATTTGCCGTCACAATTAGATCGTGACTTTTCTTTTTATTGTTTTACGATTGTAGTGCTAGCCGTTCCGTCGACACTGTCGTCACAGCAAAAAGAAGTCGACGACAGTTAATAGTGTCGTCCTATATGTGAACACCTCTATTTAAATATACAAGCCACGACGCTTTAAATCGCACGACTATATGTTATCACTGACGCGGCGTAAGTCGTAGTCTCGGTATAAAATCTCTTTTAAAGAGGCCCAGTTTTTTCTTCGCGTTTGGGTTTGTCCTATGCTAATACTCTTGGAGATTGAGAGAGATATATATTTAACCAAATGACAGAGTACTATAGAATGTATTTAATAGACACCTACTTGTATTCTAATTATATGTAGATTTTTTGCGAGAGTATGTTTTTGTTGTGTTAATTGAGGGTACCTATTTATTATACTTTAAAATAAAAACATAATTTGATTAAATTCCCGAACAATACAGTAGTCATGTGACTCGAGTTGCCAATAATCCTTACCGTAAATATGTTCTCAGTAGGTACAGTGTGAAAATCCTTAATCGATTTAACCATCGATGAAATAACTGTCGACATTTTAAATTAGAACAAGAATTTTTATTAACTATACTCACATTACCTCGGAGTAAGAGGAACCGGCAAGGTACAATCGCATAACATGCGCTGCGCATCCGGAAACGAACGTTACACTGTAATAACTGTTCTCCTTTATTTTCAAGTATTAAATAAGTGGTTTAATAGAAGCATCCGCGGCTTGTTCCTGTCGTCGCACAAAGTCAAATTGGCGCTTGATACGGCCGAAGAGAATTGGAGAAAATGCCTCGCTTTAGTCAAGGCCGAGTTTGTTAGCTATTAGTGCAATTTAGTTCATTTACAGTAGTTCTGTTTGTAATCTTTCAACTACATGTCTTTAAAAAACTTTACCTTTACCTTCGGGTATTTTCATTTAATAATACAGAGGGTTTTAGTAAGATGAAAAGGTAAACGTTGTGCCAATAGATATTACCGGAGGATTGTTAAAAGCTGCTATGTAATCCTTTATACTAATAAAATTAACTTTATTACAAGGGAATCCTCTCAATTCTCCTTCAACCTTTTCTTTACTGCACAGATAGCGGAGTGGTGTAGATACCGGCCTCCTGCTCGAGCGTTGCAGGTTCGATTCCCACGCAGGACAACTCTTTGTATGATTCACAAATGATTGTTCTAAGTCTGGGTGTACTACTTTGTGTCCGTGAAATTGTATGTTTGTAAAGTCCTCCGCGGTACAAGGATGATTCCTTAGTGTAGGGTGTTGTAAAAAATAAAAAAAACTCGTTTTTATCTTGATAATAAGTTCCAATAAAACAGGTTAACTGGCAAATATTTAGGACTACAGGTATAATTTAAAATGACAGGCAATAATATAACTTATCAAAATATATTCAAATATCAGTGTGTGAGTGAAACTGAAATCGTTTACAGTGGCGATAACATACAACGCTAAGTTCACTGATATCTATAACAATTTTTGTGAATAGTTCTTACCCACCACTGCATGATATTTTTGATGTGAAACATCTAATGCGGAGGGAGGGTAAAATCGGCTGTTAGCGTGGCGACGCTTTTATTTTATTTGTCCCGTTCAAATCTTGCAAGTTAAATTTGACACACTTCCCGATTTCCGATTGAGTTGAAATTTTACACGCATGTGTAAGTATATCGCGTGACAATGCAATATTATGGTGGCATAGAGCTGATCTGATGATTGACCTGGAAGGTGGACATAGGAACTCTATAATGAAACGGCGCAACCCCATCGAGTTTTTTGGCTCGTATGATTCGTCTGGAGCTGGAAGGTGGCTTCAGTAACTCTGTAATGAAACGACGTAACCCCATCGAGTTTATACTCTTGAGGAGTACGCTGTCAAGTTATGATCATTTTATTTCTACAAAATAATTTCGATGTTTTCACATTTAGTAGACGTCCCGCGACGTCTAATTTTTTTAATCTACGAAGGTGGATAACAAGAATACGGTTCATCTGATGATTCACTGTCTATTTTTACCCCAAAAAGGAAAGATTACACATAACATAACTCAGACAATGGAACAAGAAAAGTCAAGAAATCAAGCCTAGCTATCTATTATCCACGGGCCTCGTGGCGTAGTCGGTAGTGTAACTGACTTCCGTGCACGAGGTCGTGGGTTCGATTCCCACTCAGGACAATTATTTGTGTGATGAACACAGATATTTGTACTGCGTCTGGGTGTTTTCTATCTATTATATATATGTATTTACAAAAAAAAACAAGTAATATATGTATTATATCCGTAATCTGGTACCCATAGCACAAGCGTTAGGTAAGCTTAGTTTGGTACCAGAGGACGTTGCGTCAAAAATGTCCGTGAATATTTATTTATTTATTATAAATAGGTGTAACTTTCTTTTTATTTTATGTAGCGAACAAGCATACGGCCCACCTGATGGTAAGCGGTAACCGTAGCCTATAGACGCTAGCAACACTAGAGACATCACTCGCGCGTCGCCATTTTCAAGGAAAGGGATAGGAAGAATAATAAAAAAGGATAGTAAGGATAATAAGGAGAGGATAGGGACGGGGTTTAGGCCTCCGACGCTCTCACTCACCATACGAAACACAACGGTAGGTACTGTTGTTACACACTGATCTTATGTGAGAGGGTGGTACTTCTCCGATCGATCCGGCCCATTCGTGCTGACTAAGCAAGGCCCTATCACTAAAACGATCTAAATGTAGTAATTGATCTTCGATAGTTTTCTTTATCAACACTTTTTGTGTCCCACTATTGGGCACGAGTCTCCTCTCACGGTGAGAGGTATTATCCCATAGTCCACCACGCTGGCCCAGTGCGGGTTGGCAGACTCCACAAGACGTCGAGAAAATCCCTCAGGCAGGTTTCCTCACGAAATTTTCCTTCACTTTAGTTATAAATAAAAAAAAATTATAGTACCTATTCTCAATGCTTCAACTGATGCTAAAAAAAAAAGAAACATAGCTTCACGCCTGTATTCCCTGAAGGGGTAGGCAGAGGCGTATTACACACCCACAACTCGCCAGCTATGTTTAAGTCCCACGTAATAGGAGGCGAGCCTATTGTTAGAGTCAAACTCCGGGCTGCTACTGAGAATTTTTCTTTTTTAGGAAAAAGCTCAATTACATTACCCGACCTGGGGATCGAACCCGAGACCTCAAGATTAGCAGTCGCATACACTACCGCTACACAACCGAGGCAGTTGAATGAAAATCCTCTTCCCCTAAACCCTAACTAATCTTTGAAAATCACCATTCCAACAATGTTATTGCATAAAGCAAAACAATTGACCTAAAAACTCACCCTACAAATAATAAGTTGGACAAAAGTGTGCATAATAGCATGAATTGACTCAATCGATACAGCTACTTATCAAAAACAGCTGAGCTGCTTTGTGCAGAAATCATAGCTAGCCGCTTGCGCAATGCCCACATAACAAACTGTCTACGCATGAGCAAAATGGCTTCCCAAAATGGCTGCCAACCCTACTGATACATCGCATTCATTTTGCACCCCTACGCATTAAACACGGACCCATTGTAATTATACTGCACAAGCAACGAAACAAGTTTATAAAGTTGACAGATTGGGGAACGAAAATATCGTTTAATATTCATATCATACGACAATTTCTTTTTCTGGAAATCATAAGCTGACTTCAATACTTTGCACTTAAGTACTTCCAAATTTGAGGATGTCTCTTGCTCTTCAATAGACTCACTCATCGGATCCTAATTAGGTGACAAAGGGATCGCCTCATAAGAATACATTTTCAAATAAAAGAAATTCGGCAATTGTGCCGATATAATCGGTGAACACGTACAGAAGGAAAAAATACCTACATACATATATACATATTGGACATACTACTACTTATCACCACGCCATTTCCATTGTGGGGTGGGCAGAGAGAACAGAGTGCCAAAAGGCTCTATTCTTGCATACATCTCTCGCTTCCTCAACATTCATAATTTTCTTCATACAAGCTCGCCGGTTTCGAAGACTCCTGACTCCATCTTCCTTCAATACGTGACCGATTTGATCTAGGTAGGTGAGTCTCGGTCTCCCCCTGTGCCTACATCCTTCCACAATCGCATTGTATATCTTCTTAACCAGTCGCTCGAAAGAAAAAAAAATGCGAGACATGCCTGCTTCTTTTTTGAAATGGGTAAATATACAATGTAACTAGCATACAAACGTATTAGTATCTTGCTAACTCGTAGTACCTATTGCTAATACAGATATCCATTCCAAGATATTAGATTTATAGAACCTCTAACTGCTCCAGCATAGCCTGAGATAGGATCTATATTTTGATCTCACTCATTCACATAGCATAGCATCACGCCTGTATTCCCCGAAGGGGTAGGCAGAGGTGTATTACACACCTATGACTCGCCAGCTATGTTTAAGTCCCACGTAACAGGGGGCGAGCCTATTGACGTCTACCGGGCACATTTCCAAACTCCGGACTGTTACTGAGAACTTTTCTTTTTATGAAAAAGCTCATTAACATTGCCCGACCCGGGGATCGAACCCGAGACCTCATGAATAGCAGTCGCATACACTACTGCTACACCACCGAGGCAGTTCACAGAGTATTGTATATAATTATTGTAAACATATTACAACAACATATGTTCGTATGGAACTTTAAAATTAAATAATTTTCTTTTCTTTTTTCAAAATGTAAGCATTAGAGAAAATTTCTTCAAACAGTATTATTGTTATTAAAATAATTAAATAGTTAATCTCAATACATTATTTTAAATTGTTTTACAAAGTATATATTTAAAACAAATCAATAAACAATACAACAAATATTATTACGGGATACTCGGATGCTTATTCAAAATGTATACAATTCTTGCTTCTACAAACTTCTATACGAATGAACAGAGGATTACAAAAAAAGTTTGTTGAACAACAAAGGAAAATGTACAGTGATTTTTACTTGTTTAAAATGAAATTACTGAATATACTTTTTTAAAATAATACGTCTCGAGTAACAAAAAGTCCTATATACGGCCTTTAGACATCAGCGTCAGTTATATCGTTACATTAATCTTAATGTTATGTACGGTCAAGTTCACGTTGACTAAACACTTGACACATGGGATGGGTTTATATTTATAAGCAAAAACTAATGATTCTACCTAGCGTTCCTCGTTTAAAATAAGCATTTTGGACAGGACACTACAACGATACAGACGGCCAAAATTATTAACTAATTTACGAAGGATAGCAAGATTCAACCATAATTGGTCCATTCATAGAACTACTAAGGATATATCTTTGAAAAATATCCATTCGTGAGAGTGCGTCCTAATTACGTCATTTCCACGTTAATCACATTTATATAGGAGCAACGGCAGAATGGCAGCGCGCGCAACATGAAAAGGCTCCCTCTCATTAAATTAGTCCAGTGGTTGAAACACTATGGCTTTACTTGAGTTACGCGCTGACTGGCGTAAGTGTGAAACTCTCTCTCGACCCGCGTATGAATTAGCGAACATTGCCTGAATGCTTTCTATAGAGGTAATAAGCACGGTAAAGAGAGCCTTTCGGCTAATTTTTATTAACGCCACGCGCATATCGCCGTCAGTACTACTTTCGCTCGAGGATTTTAAGTGCTATTTAAAACGGGTATTCAGATTTTTATTTTTAAGAAAACAATCGGCACAAATTTATAATCCTAGTATCGCGGAGGACCTCACAAATACACAATTCAAGAACAATATTTTGCGTATCACACGAAGTTAATCCTGCATGGTAATCGAATCCACTCAGCACGGGCCGTCTGTATATAAAGCACTGCTACACCAGCTGTGCAGTCAATTATAAATTATTTTTATTGGAGGAGACCATGAGGCTTTGACCAAATTACTAGAGCACTTTAGATATCGGGGAATATTGTACATTATCTTAGCATACTTACCTATGTCAGTGCTGAAATATGTTTAGCTATTCTCCTTGGGTTTTACCCAACTA
This sequence comes from Leucoma salicis, assembly GCA_948253155.1. NCBI lineage: Eukaryota > Metazoa > Arthropoda > Insecta > Lepidoptera > Erebidae > Leucoma > Leucoma salicis. Next base: position 28,071,264 of record OX411803.1, read on the forward strand.
AATACCGTGAAATTAATATTTATTGTAGATTATACAGTCCGCCACTCCATAAAAGAATGGACAGTGGAGGTCGGGTTTCAATTGATTAACACCCGTATTCAAGAACAATACTATGAAGTCTCACAGTGCGCACGAACGCATAGGGCCTGTAAATCCGATTCATAAACAATACTTCGGGCGGATTCGACCAAACAAGAATAAATTATATTCCTAGAATAAATCGCTACTTAATCAAGAATAAATAAATGTTACGTTTTATCAATAACAATTCGAAGAATAGCCAGTCTATTCGGGAATAGTCACTATACCACCGATAAGCATCGAATAAGGAGTAAATTCAAGAATAAAAAAATGGCGTCAACTTTTTCGTGCTGTCATTTTAAATCGAAACGTCCAGTGACAGCTACATTCCCACACTATAATACTACAAATAAGAGTTGAGATGAGTTAAGCTATACACCGTCCCGTTTGTAGAACAACTTCTTTTTGCCGGGTATTCGCTATTCGCGAATAGCTATTCCAAGTATGGCTATAAGTCAGATTGCGTGGAAAAATTTTGGAGCCCTAATCACCGGCAGCTGGGTCCCTGCACCCGATGTCGGTGGGCCACTATTTTATACATTTAGAAATTATTTATATTCTGTTGTGTTTATTTTTGTTTGTGTTTTTATAGTAGTGATTGTGTGAGCTTGTGTATTTTAAAAAGGTATGAAATATGTAACAAAATTAATATAAGATAACAATAATATCAATAATAAAATAACACGTTATACATAAATCCTATTTTTTATATAATATATATATTTTTTTAACTATTTATGTCATCCGCACATCTGCCAAATACTATACAGAACTTAGCAACAGAAAGGGACCAATCCCCGTCGATCAATGTTGATCGAAGCTAATCACAGGTCTATAATCGATGCGTTCGCTTAGTAAAGTATCGCTTGAGTATTGTTTGTGAATGGAATGGCTTGCCCTGACGAACGCAGTGAGAAATGCCTTACTTAGCATAGTGTTGCTTGCTACCTTACCTAAGTATCGTTCTTGAATACGGGGGTTAGTTAATCAACCTTAATTGATAAAAAAACGTCGGTGAATGTCCAAAATTTATTTACGACCTTTTGACAATGAATTAATCACTGTTCATTCGCTCAATAATTCATCATCATCACATTACTCTCCCACCAGAGGGTATGGGTCTGATATGATGATATGATTGACAGAACTCACAAGCAAAGCTCACAGGAATTGGGGAAACTCGCATATTTTTTTCACCGGACAGTGATAATATAATTTGTAAAAAGACACAATCATTTAGTCGTGTTTGTCTTGCGAGGTCTCAGCATAGGCCAATCGTCTAGATTTAGGTTTTTTATTTTTGGCCAGCAAAACGGTGGGTTAAAGGTAGTCATAATATACGCGCATAAACATATACATTTATGGACATCTTTCGACTAAATTGCAGTAGACAACACACCCACACATACATTAATAAAAAAGTTAATGTTATGTAATTGAGGTACCTACACTGTACGCGCGCGACACATTTATGCTGCGTAAAGCGCGAGAAATTATCGTAGCGCGCCGACAAAGGGGACTCGTGTCGTCACTGAAAACATTTCCAACGCGCCATTAAAAGGGAGAGACCTAGCACTTTGTCGCTCTAACCCAAAGCCTTGCAGACTCAATGATCCACTAAAGCCTTGCGTCAAATTGAGGGACAATCAAAACCGGCTCACAAGAGATGTGGAGCATAATTTTTGTGTAGGTACCGCAAACGAATCACAAAAGTCACTAATTGTCCATTGCTTACGGTTTATAAAACGGTACTGTTTGATGTTATGATTGCCAACTTCGTCCACGATCCAGAGTAAAATAAATTTTCAAAAGCTTCAGCGAATTGAATATCATAATATATGTATTGCATTTTTCAAACAACATCACGTGTCCATTTCTTTTAGCCTATAACTTTACAATTTCTAGAGGAATAAGTCATTGTTAATTTGAATATATCATCAACATGCTTTTAATCTAATATATTTATAGCCTCTCTGTATTTCATATTTTGCAAAATAGCTTGATTTTAATTAAGGTAATACAGGCGCCAATCCTGTTTAGAATTATTTTAACCGCCTTTTGTTCGATCATTCGAGTATTGCTCATAGTAGAGCCTTGGCTCACCTTATCGGGACTGAATCGTCCACCGTAACAGACCACCACCTCGGTGTGTAGGTATTTATTGCAGCTGCGAAATAAAATAGTGAGCAGTGGATTTGGAGTAGGTATTAGGAATGAATGTTGTTGGGTCTATGAGCAGCGGTAAGGCCACTTAACATGGGCCGTACCTCATCTATCTATCTATATACATATATATATTTATATAAACGGATCCCGATTTCCCTTGGTTACGCCATAACTTGAAAACGACTTTACCGATTTCATTCATCTTTTTTTTAAGTGAACTTTTAAAGTTCTTACGGAAAGAAAAATTAATAAAAATTCAGCAAAAATATTTCAGTAATCTTAACGACCATTTTAACTTCGCGCGTTGGACAGTTCACAAGTAATTGAATATTCATAGCTAAGACAGGATAACGTCTGTCAGCTAGTAAACAATAAACACAATCTATTTGCAGAAATAAAATCTTTCTTATGGCAGCTGAAAGGGGCAATCGAGTCACAATTGGTGTCTCGATTTTAATAGCATAACACAATTTTATAAGGGTTGTTATTAATATTACCATAAAAAGTAAAAATAGGAAAAAGCTTATAGCTCTTTTAAGGTAACTTATTTAATTGCTCACGCAAAATAATGACTGAAACGGACTTGTTATAAATATCAATTCCATTGTCAAAACCATTAATTTGGTTAAAAATCTGTGTAATACTTTTTCCGTACTCCGTGGTGTATACTGATATTATAACGTTAAAGATGTTTTTATCACGCTTATCTATCTACGTAATGGAATCTTTGTACTTGATATTCACCCCCTTCAAAACATCCAATTACATTGATACTGCAAACTTAACAAGAGCCGATAACAATAGGTACATTCATTTAATAATGTGTCCGCTTTTTTGTTATTTTTATTAATATTTTACATAGAAACCCAGGCTTTTTTAGATAAACATAAAACATAGCATCATGCCTGTATCCCCGAAAGAGTAGGCAGAGGATTGCACACCCACGGTTCGCCAGCTATGTTAAGTACCACGTAATAGGGACCAGGCCTGCTGACGGCTACCGGGTACATTTACAAACTCCGGGCTGCTATTGAAAATTTTTCTTCTTACGAAAAACCTCAATAACACTGCGCAAACTGGGAATCGAACCCGAGACCTCATGAACAGCAGTCGCGTTTACTACCACTGCATCACGAGGCAGTTTACAATTATAATTATTTATTATAATCATTATTTAGGTACTACTTTTTAGTACAACTAGCTATAAACACGTAGTTTATTTGTTTTTTTTTTAACTATAACCTATTTCACTTATAATAATAAACATTCCGGAAAATACCGGTAATTACATTCAATATCTTTCATATAATCACTTGCTATGAGCTTAATAAAACACATAGCCAAGGCGCTGTCTAAGGTGAAAATCAATTACTGTACCACCAGGGTAATTAAATATACAACTATAACTTTTCTACTTATCATAAAGGAACCGAAATATTTAAAAATATTAATTTTGGACTAAGACCAACACTACACAATATAATGAAGATATTTTTTGAAGAGGGTATTACTAACTACTAAGAGCGATAAACCGAACGAACCACTTAGGTGGGGCACCTACAGAAAATAAACATCATATTGTCCACCCAACTTATCTAGGGGTACGTTCCAAAATGTGGTTCAGAATATGTTAAGTGAAGTGTTAGAAACATTAAAATATCTTAGATGTATTTGAAGCCTAAAAGATCAGAGGTATTTAATCACTACTCACGTGAATTATTAAAAAATACATAATACACACTAATATAATATATCCAGCGTATATTTTTGGATAACTAAGCAGTACTCACCACTTTATACTCAGTAATTATACGAAGTTGTCAAGATACATACCTGAAACAGATAAAAGAACAATTAATAGATTAATACTAGCGCACTTGGCGAGAATATTTATAGCGGAATTTTTGTTTATTAGGTGATAAGTATGAGAAGTTTAAGTTTCATTTCAGAGCCTACACGCACGTAGGAGAAAAGAGCGCTGAAAATTTAAGTCTTGGACGAGATATTTCCAGTTGGTGTGGATGCTTATTTATACGCATGAAAAGTAAAAACATCAAAATCAAAATCATCACACATTGATTTTGTAACAGTATTAAAGGAGATATTTAATGCTTACAAATAAACATATTCGTGATATAATGTACAAATATTTATATCGTACAATACACGCAATAACAATAAATTTCATTTTTTTTTTCACATTTCATTTAAACTCAAAATATAGTCGGCATGTCTTCTGGAGATGGGCTTCGCTCTATATAATTAGACCAATTTAAATCTTAATTAATATTAATTGTCCGACGGCGGAACGAATCTGTCGTATAAGTACTACCAAGGAAAAAAGTCGTAATGAAGATCTTACATTTTATTTAATTAAAGGCGCTACAACTTTAGCAGAAAAATTTAAATTTCAAATGTAACTAAAAAGTGAATTTGAAGCGTCGCCAGGACGATTCTCAACTGCACTATATCGTATTCACTTAAGCTTGAGACAAAATTTAAACGCAAAATTTCTTTCTCAAAGAGTAATATTAAAATCATGAAAACATAAATATAAAAATAACAAACAAATTATAAATAACACGTAAATAAATAAGAAAATTAACAAACATAATAAGGAAACAACATGAAGTCCCCAAAAATACTTAGAAACAGCTCTCTCGTGGCAGCAAAAATATTTGCATTATGTGTACCTATTCTATAATTTGGTAACATTGAAATGCATTCTTTCTCCAACAAGTTTGAGAACTGTCTGTAATTTATAATTTTGTACAAATTAAGAAATTAATTATAGGTGACATTAAAATAAAAGTTAGCAATTTACAATATTTAAAAAAGAATTACCTCCAGAATAAAAATATTTTTTCTAATTCTGAATTCGATTACATATTTTTAACAGTTAATTTTAGAGAAAATTAATTGATGACGTCTCAATGAGGTTGAATGAGATATTTATATGATTTTCTATTTTTTTTTTCTTTGCCTTTGTAATTAGGTAGCAATGACAAAATTATCAAATTAAGTCAATTTGTACTTACAAACAACAAAGAAACAAATTGTCGAATTTATAGTGTCATTTTATTTATTAGAACAAAGTTAAGGCTACATGCAGGTAGAACAACCTGCTCATGACTTACGAGGTCAACCTTTAAAATAAAAAATGTTGAATGAAAACTGTTCCTACAATTTCGAGAAAATGAAAAACACGGATCCCTTAATTTTGCATTTTCATTTGAAGTAATAATTATGAATATGCAGTCTCACGGCTTCCTGAAAATCCACCTATCGGACAAAGATTCAAACTACGTGCTACAACTGAGAATTTACTGTTGGTTTTGTGTTCAGTTGCCGCGTCACGTTTACATTAAATCATTTTTAGAAGCATATGTGAAAATACGCTTTATAACTTCAGTACTCGATAGTACAGTAAAATAATACGTACTCTTAAAGTCGCCGTGAACAATGACTGTTGTCGCGTCAATACAATATGATGCCCCTTATACTCTTAATACGGATGTTCACATTTATTATTCTATTAAATTATCTAGTTGCATGCCTCAGTATCACATTTACTTCGTACTTAACTTTAACAATTGAACGTTTAACATCGGATGCGTTCACGATGATAGCTAAAGATAAGTATATCTTTTTTAAAACTTAACTGTTGGGGAGTGGTCTTGTCTCTAAATGAGGACAAGTTAGGCCACAGTTTAGTTTAATGCGAGTTACAGCCGCTGAGCGAAGAGTCTCTTAGGCACGCAGGACTGCTTAAGATGTTTTCCTTCCCCGAGCAGTAATGTTTTGGCCAAAAGCGCATATAATTTCAAATGACATAGGTACCTATGTGCCTTGTGAAGCTTCGACTTCAGACTTATGCCGTATCTATAAACAAGTCATTACTTGTTCTTAGGTGATTTCTTAGTGACGTCATTGCTGTCAGTGTGACGTTATGTTCATTAAGTGTTATGCTGTGTCTCTAGTCAGCAACACCAGATGAACACCAGACAGCTGTTGTGTACTACTATAAAACCTAACTAGTAAATTTTGATTTAAGCTCCTATTGACCTCTCTACCGCTTCCATAGGAAGCTTCTTTAATTATATTTTTAATTTTATACTACGCCCCTCTTTCTACCCGTTCTTATTATTTGAAATACATTTGTATTACAGAATTAGGGTTATCAAAAATACATATTTTTAAAACTCGCAGAGCAAGCAGCATTACTACAGATATTTTTTTAGATGTTTCAGCAAGTATAAAACGACTTATTTATTTCCTTCTAAAACTTATGTACCTATACACTTTATGACCATGATATACCTAATATATTCGGTCTTAGCAATGGCTGGTACTAACTATAGCGTGTTCAAAGCTTGACCATATTAACTGCCGTAATCAGAATCGTTTATTCATTACGGAGAAAATTAAAGCGCGGGAGTAGTCAATGATTTATTTCGTAATTCAACACCTATTAAATAGAGATTGTAAAAAATTATTAATCTTTAAGTAACTAGTTGACAGGCAAGAGATTTTTTTCCGAATCGACAACCCTGTCAACACTGAGTTACAATGTTGGATTAATGCATACTATCGCCGACAGATGTCACCCTTTTTTCCACAATAACGGAACGCCACTTGCGACTTGCAAGACAATGCTACGGCCACACACATACACACTAGTATGAGTAGCTCGCGTGTTATAGGCGGACCTTCCATCGATGAAGCTACGCTGTACTAAAGCTACCTATGTATATGAGATAAGTGTACATAATTTATCAATAATTATGTTGCAGCACAAAACTTTAAAAGTGATGGTTAGTCTATACAAATAAATAAAACTGTGTGTCTGTTTGCAATATCTAAATAACAGCTTTTTACTAAATGTATATGAAAGTATATACGGTACTTAAACCATAAAACCCATATATTTTTGTCTGTTTGTTCCGTCTTATCTCCACTAAGGCTGGAATAAATAATTAGGATACCAAACAGAAAAAAATAACTAAATTACATGCAGACGAAGTCACGGATAGCTGCTAGTATTAAGTGTGATGTGTATTTTACATAATACTATCCCATTATTGGCGTCGGGATTCAAAGTGTATTTTTTTTTAAAATAACAGTACACAAATATAGAATTTCAAACTTTCATGGTCACTTATAATTCTAAACGTTTTTACGGGATTTATACCATGTAAAGTAAAAATTTACATGGTATAAATCCCGTAAAAACGTTTAGAAGTACACAAATAACTTAAAAAGTAAGGGGTGCATGCCTGGCTTGGGCTAGATTTTGATCAGATCGTTATCTCTGTATTTTATCTTACCACACTTATTGTTTAAATAAAAATAAATATTGTTAGCCTGTGTAACATTAGGTGTTGCATCAAAATCCGTTATGTAGTATTTGCGCGATGCACGAACGAACAAATAGACGAAAAATCTAAAAAAATGTTTTATGTTCAGGCACACCTATGTGGAATAGTAATTTTTCTCAAACATCTTAAATATACAGACAAAGCTCTTTTACAGCATCATAATACTTAGGAAGCTGACTATCTCCACACCCCTGAGAGAATAAGATGATAAAAATATATTTTTATTTATTTTTAAATATTTATCATGTCGCAAAGGTATTTATTGTCTGCTTAATTTTAACGTTTCTGATACCGTGACATGGGAAACCCCGATTTAAAAGTGAAATTTAAATATATAGTATCCCCCAGGTTTACCTACTATCTTGCAGAAATTGAATTTATAGAACAAAGATTTATAGGAAAATAATACAATTTTGTTTTGAATATAAATAAAAGACAATAAATTAGCACAGATTAAAAACAGTGGTTCCTTATACCGGATAAGACGCAAGTGCCAAAAATATATGTATTCAGTAAAAATACTTAACAAACTTAAAGAGAAATGTAATAAAACGAATGATTCAACCCTAAACTTTTATCTCTTATCGCTTTGTATCGCTTGACAGTGTGTTACCAGCTGAACTGACACAACTGCACACAGAGAAGACATTAATTATAATTCATATTTAAAAAAAGAAGAATTCGAGAATAAAATGTTGCAATTTAAAAATATTGCGTACACAGTAGCACGAGTCCGATACGGAATAATGAGCCGCAGGGGAAATGGACCGCAACTGGCCACGTTGGTTGTGAATATAACAAAGTCTAATAAACAATGCATACGAAGAAAATTTAGTCGTAAACAACGTTCTAAGCGCGACTAAGTGCGGCGTTAATTATTAGTTTAAGTATTCATAAAAATGTACGTTTACGCCGACCCCTGAGGCGGAAGCGGGCAAAAAGTTTTATTTCAACTTTATTGTACGCTGCAGCTGGCGTTTCGGCGATCTGCGCGTCCCGCGACTTAACGTGGCTTTTAGTCGCTACCACTGCTTACCGCACACGCTTACTGCGTTTGATTTTAGTTCCAACATTTAATCGGGTCAATAATACTCTTTGCTTTTAAATACGCACGCTTTCAAGAATTTTATGATAAATTTTTACGTTGCCTCTTAGTTTATCATAATTCTGCTTTATGGATGAAAGTAGATACCTACCAATCATTTTATAAATAAAATTCTTGCACATATGGGGAAAACTCATTGATAATTTTTACATTTTCGAAATAAAGAAACACTATAAATTAGTGTAATTTAATACTATTTGCATTTTTTAAATGTTTGTTTATTTTAATAATAAAATTTCTAGAAAAGTACTTATCACTCGTTGTATGGATGGTATTGGTTTAGGTGGGCTAGTGCTTATGACAAATTGATTATTCATCAGATAGAATTGGTGAAACCCGCGCTATAATTTTAAGTTAAATGTGCCTAAGAATAATAGACGAACTTCATGTTATATATAAATAAACTATTTAAAAAAAAATAGAAAACCGCCTTCCGGAAACACCCAAGAACTAAAAAGCAATAAATTATTGGTATTTACATATGATTTCCGTGCTAGACACCTACTGATGTGTTTGAAGCCGGTGCCAAGTTCAAAAGTAACAAAAACAATACATTTACGTGCTAATAACATATAAAATATTATTGGCCCCCATTTACCCCTTTCGAACAAAAAAATAATTTTGCAAATCCGTCAATAAAAGACGGCGTTATGCCCGACCATACATAAAAAAAAAATTATACATCAGAATTGGGAACCTCCTCCTTTTTTGAAGTCGGTTAAAAAATAATTTAAAGTATCTTAGTATGTTGTTTCCTGCCAGTACATATTTAGTCCAAATTAAAACTAAACCGTTGCTGATTATTTTAATCAACGTAATTGTAAGTACGCTACACAAACACTTCAACGTTTACACAACACAACATTCTCAAATGCTTAAAAATATATATAAATATTAAGTTCAACGTTTCTTTATTTAAAATGAAAACGTAATATGCTCTAAACCGATGAATCATAATTAATTTTAACACAATATGTATATGAAATATTACGCAGTGCGCCTGTCTTGTCTGTCTGTCGTATCCCCTCCCTAATATGCAATGTTACTTAAGAAAATATTTTAATATCATATTCTCGGAACACAAACTTAATAATTCTGAATCTGAATACAGTCCTGCAGTTTATTATGTGTGATCATATTTCATTAGCTTTTTTCTTCAAAACGTTTTTGTTCTTTACCATGGAGTATACAAAAGCAATGGAAGCAATTACTAAAACTACCTGTTTGTGTGTATCGCAAAATGTCACTAAAGTGTGCCTAGATATATTTGAGATCAAGCTGTACAAACAAAACTACAAAATGTTAAACTTAATTAAATGTGTATGCTGAAATTATTTACTTATCATCACGCCATTTCCCTTGCGGGGTAGGCAGAGACAACAGAGGGATTCTTGCATATATCGCTCGCTTCCTCAACATTCACAATTCTCTTCATACACGCTCGCCGGTTTCGGAGACTCCTGACTCCACCTTCCTGCAATACATGACCGATTTGGTCTAGGTAGGTGAGTCTCGGTCTCCCCCTGTACCTACATCCTTCACTTGCACATTGTACTCGTATATCTTCTTAACCAATCGCACGTCCGGCATTCTTTCCACATGTCTGAACCATCGGAGCATTCCCTTTCGCATCTTTACACCAATACTCTCTTTCATATCTACTGGCTTTCTTACGTCGTCGTTACGAATGTAGTCAGTCAGCCTCATTCCACGGATTCTCCGCAGAGATCGCATTTCGACCGCATTGATTTACTCTCATGCCCCCCCTTGCATACACAACTCTCGCTTCCATATAATAACGTTGGGACAGGTACTGCGTTGTGTATTGCGACACGTGCCTTCTGGCTGAGGTGATGACTGCCTAGAAGTTGTCCCAATGCTCCATTCGCTCTATTTCCCGCATTTACTCTTCTCTATATATCAGAGGTGTATCTTCCATCCCGACTGAATCCACATCCAAGATATACAAATTCATCCACTTGTTCTAGCACACCATTGACTACTGATACTCTAACATCAGTTCTGGCTTCTCCTCTTTCGAAAACCATTGTTTTGGTTTTGCCCACGTTCACTGTTATGCTGAAATTGAATATAAATTTTTCAATTTAAAAAGAACCGAAGAATAAACTGTTGATTTGTTTACAATCTAGGATCTATTACAACTCAGGTTCACTTTACAGCACTGCCAAATCCATGACGATGGTATGTAAATATATCGAGGCCTTTACCTTTGTAAGTACCTTTACCTTAAAAACATGTTCAAAGTTTAATTCTTCCTTCTTAAAGTAAAAAAGATTCAGAAAATATTACCGGTATATTTTCGTTTGATACTTTTATATATTTACGTAACATACGTCCTTCCACGATCATGGTTCCTGTAATGTACAAAAAAAAAATACACATAATACCGTTATTACTAACGTCACGCTGTCTACCTTCCACCAAACCGATAACAAGAAATTATTAACAAACGGCCATAACAGTTGTTCCGTATCATTCTTAGCAACATCATTAAAACTCCCAAAATGCGGCGAACAGTTTTAATTTCGTTAACAAAAACAAACATACTCCACAAAGCAATTGTAAATCGACTTCCAAGAAAATGTGAGTTATGTGTTTAACATTTTTTTACTCCTCGCAAAACGCCAAGAAGGTTAAACGCAATATATTTTAATAATTTTTTACTCCGAACGTACGCCAGTTGACAGGAATGCCTATAAATAACACTACGCACTGAATTATAACATCTGTCATGCCATATCCGACGTTATTTATATTTATTATATCTAATAAGATATTATAATAATGGAGGTCGTATGAATGCAATTTTATAGAAATTGTAATAACTCTATACTTGTGAATAAAAAAATTATACGACGTCTCATGACAACTCGATTTCCTTTGTCTATTAATTGCTCCCTTAAGCGGATAAAGTAGGCGATGGGAGTAGGTATTGTTTATCCCTGCAGCTAGGGCAATTTATCCCTGTAACTATGAAGGGAAGTAATACTAAATGTCTTGTAGATATGTTGTACTAAAATTGTTTATGATATAATGATTCGTCATAGTAAAATTAATACTAAACTTTTAAAGTAAGTATATGATAATAAAAAGTATACACTAAAAAACAACGAATGATTATTATGAACTCCATTTTTAATGTATAATACCTACCTATCTGTTAGCAATATACTCGGCATGTTTTCAATATAAATAAAACACGCATTACAAATTGGCAACACTGACAAAGAACGGCAAACAATAATAATTATAAGATATGTAATATAAATAAATAATAGCTACGTATCGCATAACGTTAATTAGCCTATTGTTTAACAATGAATGGCTCAGCTAATAGAGTAACCCGCTTAAATAATGCAAGATACCGACTACAACTACGTGGGCAAAGTACATTATTGAGTGCTGAGCCACCATTACGTTTTACAGCATCCAAGGTAAAAACCTTTTATACGCAGTGTAAAGCAAGAAAAATCTCTAAACCCCACTGCTGTCTCTTCCACGTTTATTGGGGGCGTTCGAAGATGTCCTTTCGCCTGACGTTTCAAGGAAAGATCTTAAGAAATAGCGTATTATAATTGGTACACATCAGAAATCGAAGTGAAATAGTTCAGGGGCTGCGAAAATGTGAAAGCCACGAGCAGAATTTGATACTGTCTCTTGGATAACCATTGCAGACGCTTTGCCAACTAAGCCATCCTGACAAGTGGATAATAAAAACAACATAATAATATGAATTAGTTCATTTTAGTTACTTATTCTAAAGCCCCTACTTAGCACCGCTATCATGAAAATTAAAACTAGTATACCTCGTCGGTCCAGCGGGGAAAGTGTGCAACTTAAACTGAGGTATTGAGTTCAAATCATAGAATGTGCAAAATTATATTGGGTTTTTTTCGACTAGATATTTCCATAAATAGCAAACAGTTGGAAATATTTTCGATAGACAATCTTAATTGGCTGAATTGGCAAAGCATCTAGACGGTATCCAGGAGATGCAAGTTAAAATCCTGCTCGTGACTGTTATTTTCGATTTCACATTTTTCACTTTGTGTTTCAGACAATCATAATATATATGGTTACGTTGCAACTAAATTTTATAATTGAAATATGTGTATGTACGTATATTTAAAAATCCGTATTATCAGAACAATGTGGCCATTAAACGGAGGGAGTTTCGGATCGCAGGGTAGCAACCACATATCTATGTGAGGGGTATTAAATGACTCTCCTTGTCCAGCGTGCCGAAATATCCATGCACATTTAGTAAATCCTTAGTAATAGTAAAGTCATAATCCTAACTGAAAATTAACAACCACGAATATAACATCAACAATGAAATTAGTTAAACAGTTTAATATTAAAAGGACTCACGATTATAATGTGGTACAGTGTAAAAATAGCGCAAATAGTATGCACACGCGCTCATCTCACAGACACATTCATACCATCACATAAACATAACGGGTTCAATTAGTATATACACACAGGCCCATAGACACACACATATAAACAAAACTAGCATCATCAAGCCACACAAACAAAACAACAATGTTACGTGCGCAGGAAGGTCGCAACTATTAATAAAATGAAATAAAAATAAAATGTAATTATAATTATTTGCCCGCATTCGTGCTGGCTCGCCATGTCTGTATTGATAGTAATAGTTGGGGGAACAATAAAATATACTTTAATTAGTGACGACGTCGTACCATTCTTTGGGGCAACGACCCCTGATGGCGGGGTGTTTATAAGAAATATTGTATACGCGTTATGACTATAACACGACGCGATGTCAGTATTCCAAACGTAGATAAATTATTCCCGTTTTTTTCTTATAAGATACATTTTTCATTTATTAATAACTAAAAAATATTAGACTTCATTTCAAAGATTCTTATATTTTAGTTTTGAAAAATTACAAAAAGTTCATTATGTAACTATTTCCATTAGTAATTTGAAGCTTGGGTGACAAATGTTTACACACGCATTATTTATACAATTTTAAATACTCAACATTTATTTCGAAAATAGTCCGATACAATCTTATCATAACTACTAAATGTGTTAAAGTTCTACAAAGCTTTTAAATTCTATTACCAAATGATACGATCTAAGCTAAAAGCCAATAAAAGTTCATTAACACTTCTAAATTAAATTAAGAACGCACCCGTAAGTATAATGGAACAACAATCCTTTACTACAAAACAGGCTTTGCATTGGTGGAGAGTCCCTATAATAACCACTTGCAGCACTGTTGCAAATGTTACCACAAGTAAAACTGACTGTGACAAATTTATAAAAAAAATATGCCTTATATATGAAATTTAAATTTGTCGGCAGACTTGTTACTATAGGAAGGAAGTACGTTTAATTATATTAGGTAGTTATATATTTTATATAGGTAATTGTTGAAATGCGTTATCGTTAGTTTTTCTGTAGATATAAATTCTGTCAGGGCATCAGGGCAGCCAATGTCCATAACAGAGACTAGGCAACTACGTAGATATTCTGCGTCTCCCTATCTAGCTTAGTCTCTATATCTAATGCACGAGTGTGAGTGCACACAAGTGCACTCTCTCTTCCCTCAATCTCATAGTGCGATGTGACGGTATTTCGACACGACCGGAGATAGATCAAACGCAGGACCAACAGCTTTACGTACTTTGGAAGTCCGGAAGTTTTTGACCAAATCGGGATCATCAATTTTCAACCCTTTAACACTTTTCTCCAATGAATCTAAAAATTATAATTATTAGGCGCATCAAAAACATTGCAGAGGCGGAGAGGGAGGACGTTAGAGAAAATATATGAGGTGAACACTAGGGCCTATGCACACAGCGATTTTAAACGCATCGTCGACGCACGTTTGCATCGATACAAACGCGATACGCACGCGACCTTGTAGACTTTGTTTGCATACGTGAACTTTTTTCAAACTCGCATTAGTATCGACACAGACACGATGCTGACGCGCGTTTATATTGATACAAACGCGCTGGCCAATTTCGTTTTAAAGCTGAAGCTCCACTATAGTAGCAGGATGGCTTCGGTCGAGACAGCACTTACTGCATGCGCTTTGTTAATACTTACTTACTTATCAGACGCCAGCTCCCTTGCGGGGTTGGCAGAGAGAACAGAGCGCTAAAAGACTCTATTCTTGCATACCTCCCTCACTTCCTGAACATTCATAATACTCTTTATATGTATAAACAACATGCTCGCCAGTTTCGGCGACTCCTGACTCCACCTTCCGATTACCGATTTGGTCTAGTTGGCGAGTCTCAGTCTCAGTTTTCCGATTATCGATTACCGATTTGGTCTAGTTGGCGAGTCTCAGTCTCCCCCTGTATCAACATCCTTCCACTTTCGCATGTATCTCTTCTTAAACAGTCGCTCGTCCGGCATTATTTTCTTACGTCCGAGCCATCGGAGCATTTCCTTTCGCATCTTTATACCAATACTCTCTTTCATACCTAATTGCTCTCTTACTTCGTCATATATCGCGCCTTTGTATCGCTACAAGCAAACTGCTATGTGGAATGAAAAACGCGCTGTGGACTCGTGATCTTAAAACGCACTTCGATGTCGACGTTTAATAGAAGTGGTGTGAATAGGCCCTAAGATACTGCAGATGGATGTAATGATCATTGATCATCGTTAAGTTAGCACTGTCACACTGATAGGCACAAGTCTCCTATGAGAGCGAATTTTGGTCACCACGCATTCATAGCAGAGGGTTCATAGACAAATAATAAATCAACTAAAGTAAAATAATACATACATACATAATATCTTGCCGTGTGGGGCCGGCTTTAGAATTGTCCCACCCCTCTCCACCCTTGGGAGTAGTAAGAGCCGACTGAGGGAATACCGGGGGAGTGGGCAGCAGCATTCCTTTCAAGTATTAACAACATCCACTGCGATCGCCAACCCACCTGCCAAGCGTGGCGATTACGGCACTATCCCCCACTCATGGGGAGGCCTATGTCCGGCAGTGGACTTTGAAGGGCTGATGGATGGATGGATGGACATAATATCACAGCTTTTCCCCGTAGGGGTAGGCAGAGACCACTTCTCTCCACTTGCTACGATCCTGACACACATCTTTCGCTTCATCTATTGTCATCAGCGCTTTCATGCATGCTCGTTGGTTACGAGTACTCTTAACCCGACCTTTCTTAAGAACGTCTCGGATCTGGTCAAAATACGTTCGCCTAGGTCAACCTCTACCAACTTGCCCATCAATGGAATCGCACATTTTCTTGAAAACCGAGATGCGAATGGTGTTAGGATCATATTTGGGGTCCAGCCAGTAATAACTCAATTAGACACCATACAAACAGATAAATAAAAATATACGACTTCACATTTTAAATATTTCGTCTATATTTATTCATAGGCAAAAGTGATATGATAAATATCTGTCTGAAAAAACACCTCAAATAGCCCATAAAAAGCACTTGATTGCAATCAAGTTAGATATTGAAGGCAAACGTTTTTTTCGTCTCACCCAATTTGTTTGCAGATAAGCAATCAATCAAATGGCGATCGACTTCACGGAAGTTTTATTTAGATTTCCAACATGGCAGCGTGACTGATACTGGATTGAAAATTTATATTGATTTTGGAACTTTTTCATAATTTTGGATGGAAACATATTACTATTCTATAAAATTGTTAATTGTTAGTTAATAACGAGGACCTTTGAAAAAATCATACTGGATTTGTAATGAGTGAGTGATTTTTCGCCTGTCGCCGGAGTCGAGCGGATTCGGGATTCACCATCTCGCCTCGCCTGTTATGACCCGTCACGAAGCACACCGAGCTATTCAGTTCTGTAGCGGAACATAGCTGATCACATAGACTACTTCAATGCACATGGAAAGATTTCTACGCAGACGATTGGATAAAGTTAGAACTGATCGCCTATATATCTTTGACAAGAAACCTGGTCAGAAATTTCTAGTAGACACCGGTTCTGACATCTGTTGTTTTCCTAAAGATCTTGTCAAATCCAAAATTCAAGATTCGAATTTCGATCTATGTGCGGCAAATCTCAAAAATTAAAACATTTAATATTATTCCATTAAATTGAAATATAGGTTAGAGACGCGATTTCAAATGGAATTTCGTTATTGCAGACGTCAATTTGCCAATTATAGGTTTCGATTTTATAAGTAATTACGATTTATTAATCGACTGTAGGCGCTAAAGATTAATAGATAGTCTAACAAAATTATTTATTTCTGCATTAATCGCCATCGTTTAGCAACCTTTTATAAAAACCGTGACATTTAGCAATACGCCTTTTGAAAAACTTCTAAGCGAATATCCAGAAATCACTATGCCTCCTGGTATCGAGCGTGAAATCAAACATAATGCTGTTCATTTTATAGAGACAACTGATGGCCTGCCGACCTAGAAGACTAGCCCCGGAAAAGCTCGAGAGCGCCAAGAAAGAGTTCGAGTTGTTAGTCAGTAATGGTACTGCGAGACCTTCTAGCAGCCCATGGTCATCTGCACTGCATTTAGTTCCCAAGAAGGACGAGACTTGGTGACCTTGCGGTGACTATAGATTATTAAATGCTCGCACCATTCCGGATATGTTCGGCACATTGGTGATTTCACTAGTAATCTTGCTGGATCAACCATATTCAGTACAAATGAAAAGGCGTACCAACAGATTCCTGTCAATAAGTATGATATTTGCAAAACTGCTATAAAAAAAAACGGTGTGGCCGTTTGGATTCTTCTAATTTCCATACATGAAATTTGGTCTTCTAAACGCAGGTCAAACTTTCCAGCGTTTCATCGAAGAAGTCATTAGAGGACTTGATTTTTGTTTCCCATACGTTGACAACATTTTAGTGCTCTCTAAAAGCTATTCTTGTCATTTACAGCATCTTAGGATCCTATTCGACCGATTACGTCAAAATGGTGGAGTCGTAAACACAAGTAAATGCATATTTGGAGCTGATGAGGTAACATTTCTAGGGAGCAAAATTAGTGCGAAAGGTAATAAACCTCCCGAGGAACGCGTACAAGTCATTAAGGACTTTCATCCTCCAAAAACTGTATAAGGTATAAAACGTTTTTTAGGCATGATAAATTTTTATCATAGACATATTCCTGCTGCAGTAAAATATCAAGCACCTCTCATCGATGCCGTAGCATTAACTAATAGTAAGGGTACTAAAAATTTTCCTTGGACACCACAACTTGAGGAACAATTTCGAGTTTGCAATGATCAACACTTTAAGCTCACCCAGATTTCAAAGCGATACTTGGTCTTTTCACGGTTGCTTCCGGCACGCACGTAGGAGCATGCCTTCAGCAGCAACGTGACAACCAAGACTGGTAGCCTTTAGCATTTTTCAGTAAAAAGTTAAACGAAAAACAAAAGTCATGGTCAGCTTATTATCGCGAACTTTTGGCTGTTTATGAAGCTGTTCGGCACTTTCCGACACATAATGGAAGTACACTTCATGACAATTTTCACTGATCATAAACCACTCACCTTTTCATTTCAGCAACGTTAGGAAAAATTACCTCCTATTCAGCTTAATCAGTTAAATTTTATTAGTCAATTCTCGACTAATATCGTCTACATCAAGGGAGCATCAACTTTAAAATAATATGTCATTTTTCAACAGGAAAAGCAAGACCTTACCTACTTCAAGTATTCAGGTATCCCGCTTTCCTGAGACTTCACAACCTCAGTCATCCCGGTGTGCAGGTAAGCGCAAGACTGGTGGCAGAGCGATTTGGTTGGTCTGGTATAAAAAAGGATTGCAGTAAGCATATCAGAAGAATAAGGTAAACAGACACATTAATACGCCAGTAGGCAACTTTAAAGAAGTATCCTGCAGATTCAGGTATGTGCATTTGGATATTTTTGTTCCATTGCCTAGTTCCACAGGTTTCTCGTACTGTCTAACGGCAATTGACAGATTCTTGAGATGGCCTGAGGTATGGCCTATGTCCGGAATTTCAGCAGAGGAAGTTGCAGATACTTTCATAAAAGGTTGGATATCCAGATTCGGTATTCCACTTGTAGTCACTACAGATACACAAAGTTGACAATACGAATCTTGTCTTTTTAATAATCTTTTGGATTAGTGTTCTATTCGAAGACAACGCACTACCAGTTATCATCCTCAATCTAATGGTATGATCGAAAGATGTCACCGTCAACTCAAAGCTGCACTCATATGCCATAATTACTCATGGGCTAATGCTCTACCTTTCGTCCTGTTAGGAATTAGGACAACTCATAAAGTTGATCTTGATTGTAGTTCTGCAGAACTACTTTATGGAGAGCCGTTAAGATTGCCTGGTAAATTTATTTTAGACAATAAATCAGTTAGTCATAGCACCTTTTTGAAAGATATTCGTTTAATCATCTCTAAATTAAAACCCATTCCAGCCGCTCATCATAGTAATCAGAAATCATTTATTTTAAAGGATATATATAAGGCAACTCACTTGTTTTTAAGGGATGATTCTGTTCGACTCTCTCTCCAAGCTCCATAGACCGGCCCTTATAAAATAATTAGTAGAAATAACAATCTAAAAGCTATAAATATTCTCATAGAAAATAAGAAAAAAGAAGTAGGTAAGCCTGGATCGAGTGAAATCTGCACACTTAGAGGCAGACCCATCTTAGTGTGAACCGCAATCCACAAAGGTTTCTTCCGATCCAGCCCGTTCTGCCCCCGTTGACGTGGATGCTGGCACAACGAAGTCCACTCTGTCATCCGAACGGAGTTTTACGACTCGTTCGGGCAGGAGCGTTAAATTTAGATTTTAGTATGTGTTAATTAGTTATAGGTTATTTCTCTCCCTAGCAGGGTGATGTGGGAATAATAATATTTCCCACTCAACCTCCTTGCTAAAATATAGGTCAACAAAACTCTTTGTTGAAAATTTACATTCTAGTATCTTGACATATAAAAATATATATGTCAAGATTTAAAAAATGTTGAAGATAAACATGTCGATGTTATAAATCTATTGATATTTATTTTCAGTTTTGCTCAGTAAATTTAAAAGTGAACATCTCGTTTTCCTTTGTGACCCTTAAGGTCTAAATACTATAGTATTTCTATACATCAATTTCTATTTAAGTTTTCAGTTACTTATAACCAGTTTATTGTGATATCAATTTCAGTTATTTTTACATGGTGAATTTAGTAAAAAAGTGTAATACCTTTATGCATAGTGAATAATCTTATGTTGTGATTTCCATTATTGTTGAATAAACCAATTGTTGCGCAAGAGATACTGGTATTATTGAACCATAGAATACGCAGTCGAGATATGGGGATCGACAATATTAGAATGAAGATGGCTTTATCAAAGTCCATACCAACAACCCCAATGTCGTTTTCTTAGTTTATTTTAAGGTTAATTTTTTTCTTCATCCTTAATATCAATCCCAAAATGAGGACAAAAATACTTTCTTTATTAAATAACTAACTGCTGCCCGGGATTTTGTCTGCGTGGACTTTAGAACTCTATGGCATATTAATTACCGCTATGCAAAAATGTTCCACAGGAGCCTAACATTTTTCCAGGATATAAATATGTGTTAATCTAGATAATAAACTATCTGTGTGCCAATTATTATCCAAATCTGTTCAGCCGTTTTCGGGGGATAGAGTAACAAACATATACATTTTCATATTTGTAATATTTGTCTGATATGATAAGAAAGTCGATTTTTTCCGTTACTTATACAATAAAACTTGCTTCTAGATACATCTTAGTTTTGTTAAAATTGGAGCAAAACAACACATTGGTTCAAATTCAAATTTTAAATAGCACACCAATATAATAATATATAAAAACACTAGTTTCTTTTTAACAAAGCAAATCGGTTTAGTATAAAGTTCTTGTTACGTTTTGTTAAAACACAAAATTATGACAGTTATACATGTTCCTTAACTCATTAAGATTAAAAACGTACAATTATTTCAGAAACGACGCAATTAATTACGCTAACGCAATGCGAAATGTTAAAACAAAATAACTCGTATTCTAGCATATTTATAACGTTACACAAGTTGAGGAATACAATAAATTAATATAAAATAATCGCGTTCGAATAAAGAAGTGGTTTGAATAAAAAAAAGTTACGCACCGCATCGGCAATTGTGACGGTAATGACATACAAATATTTTGTGGCCGCGGCGGGTCCACCCGTGTGGAACGATCCGACTCCCACATACCACATTTGTTATAAGGCACATTATAATCACACATTGTGTTGGATAATAAATAGAAAAAGCGACAATAGAAATAACGAGCCACAAATAGGCATCTAATAATGAAATTGTATTGCATATAAATGTATGGTTATATATCGTGTTTCTCGGTTCGGCGGACCGTTTAATAGCCGCTTGTAGATGATTAGCACGGGTTCCTGGCTTCGGCTACTCTAACCGATAGGGTCAAACTATCTGTGGACATAATATTTGTCAATTATTTATCTTCTCCTCTTGACTGTGTTTATGGCAAATTTCAACAAAGACAGCCGTTTGCACAGAACATTGCAAGGGTCTCACCGTCCGCAACTCGCGGTTGGTCCTAGTAGTTAAAACAGTTAACTTTAGCGACCTGCAAGCTAAGAGCGGCTGAGCTCCCGACAACTTGCCCAGTTTCGGATTAGATATGTATACATAATTTCAAAAATTGACATTTAGCACCAGAAAGAGGATTATTTTTAAATGCCCTTTAAGTTGTAGGTAGGCATATAAAACTATTACATGTATTAATGCTGTCATAGGAGATAAATAAAAAAAATATGTACGAAATGTTTAACAGAGAAAGTGACCAACTTTGGACATAGTATATTTACCAAAGACCTTATTTGTGGGTCCACGAATATTTTTCTAAGTCTATTTTTACGCTGTGGCCGTTAACTTTATAAAGAGATTACTCCGAACAGCAGAGTGGTTGGCTGGAAACAAAAGAACGCAAGCAAGGGTGCATATTCTCTTAATGAGCTTTCGGATTATTGATCATATTTAGTGCATCATCCAAGTAGATAACAATGTGTCAAGGTTCCATTTGATATTTAAAAACTGTGATTGTCATATAAAGAGAACTCTAGATTGCCTTTTCGATTTTCCAGTGTTTCGGTTCGGTAGCTTCTCAGTCCTAGGCCAGTCCAATACATATATACCCGCGATTCAGAGCAATTCAATTCACATCATGGATATGGAGTGCATAAGCTTCAGCAGCAGGGTGGGATGACTTACCACCGAAGGAATGTAACATAGTTCCAGTGGCCCGCCAATAAAGGCGGAGAGACGGCACACGGCGGGTTTCTTTAGTGGGTGCAGGCCCCACACTACCCTGGTCGTTGCCCCGAACGATAGGGTGTGCGTTTAGGAACATTTTCTCCCGCCTTAACAAAAAAAAGGTTGGGATGTGTGTGATGACAGTTTTAATGTTATTATTCAATAGCCGCTCAAAGTTGGTGAAGAGACCGATTGTCAAGCTTCTTTTCAAAAATTATAATACATTATTGCTAATAAAAAAAATTCGACGCCTTTAAATAAATACAGTTACGTTCATCGTTTATCAATATTTAATAAGACATAAAGGCATGCTATTAAGAATTTTTTATGGGAACATAAAGAGATGTATTTCATGCGCCTAGGTGTGTAAAAATTATTATTATATTTTTTATTATAATATAGTCGTTTAATTGGATATTCGTAGCCATATTTGGTGTGGGACTAGCGCAAGCGAGACTGTTGCAAATTACAACTAGCCGTCCGGATGTCGCGCCTTAGAGTAAGTAACAAAATGTGCCTTTTAATAAATTTGATTGGCTGGGGGAAGAAAATGTTCAGTTAAAGCAGGCCGTAAACGTGCCGAGTTGCGATTGTGAAATTTCATCGAATGATGTAAACATAAGACTAGAGCTGTCTTATTAAATTATTATATTTTTGCTGGATTTTGTGGGTTTTATACCTGACCATGAAACGCAAAGACGTGAGGGAGAGTGGTAACGAGTAATCCAGGTCCAAACCTCGTACGCCACACACCTCTTGACTTTTCGAGATTTTTCGAAATTAAGTATTTATTTCTTTACAAATTATTACTGCTCGGTGAAGGAGAACATCGTAAGGAAACCAGCATACCTGATAGATTTCTCGACGGCTTGTGAAGTCCGCCAACCCGAACATGGCCATATATATGTGACTTACCCAAAGTCAAACCGCTAAACCGATATTGTGGGACAATATTTAATGTAAAATTTAGTACTAGTTGTATAATAAATAAATAAATAATATGGTCTAATCCTTCTGACTATGAGAGGAGAGCCGTGCTCAATAGTAGGCCAGAAAAAGGGTTGAAGAAAAAGATTCGCACGAAGGACAAATCTCTGTCCCATAAATGATCGTTCTGCGTCTGAATGTACATTGTGTCGTTTAGAAAATCTCTTGTGATATAGGGATTATTTCATAGTGTAGTGAATTGTTATATAAAATATCCTTACCAGTATACTTCGTTTTTACAGTGGCCTACTAGTGTAGATTATATTATGTCTCGCAACAACACAAAAAGGAAATAATGAGATTGCAGCAGTAAGCAGGTTGGGTACTAAGAAGTGAGAGTTAGCAGGTCCAGCAGCTCGGTATCACCATCTGACCATCTGCCATGTGATCGACCTTGAAGCACCTCGATGTGTTTTGGTTCTAGCGGCAGATAGCCATCCATTCGTTCATATCTCATCCACGTAATGTAATGATGAGCAGCGCCGTGGCAGTATTCTTAATATTGTTTAGTCCATGATCAGCGGTTACCACTTACCATTAGATGGGTCGTGATTCGTTTGCCACCATAAGCAATAAAGTATTTAAGATATTTAAATAATCAATAGAGTTAATGTGGTTATCTGATAGAAAGGTGTACCGTGCCAGACGTGTTAAGATGTGTAAACTTTAAAAGCGGATCAATAGTTACAACACAAACAATGTTGGTTACCATGCAGACGGTGGCAAGCGGTAAGTACTTGCGCGGGCCTCTTGTATTTTTAATATCCTCCCTTCCCCGCGCAATCTCGCCCCTGCCGCCCCTGCTTTAACATAATATAAAATTATAAACGATATGAATCACGATAATGTTCGGCGGGGCTGTGTGCGCGGCCAATTCACAACTTTACCGGGGAACTTCCCCCCTCCTCCTCCACGGCTCCTACCGCCCCTCCGTTGCACCCTGCCACAGTATCTTTCTAAGCAGTACTACAAGTGAAAATAGTAATCAGTATTAATAGTTAGAAATAGAAATAAAATTAAATCGATTGCAACATTCACTGAAGAATTTTTCTAAAACTTTGATAAAAAAAAGACAGTCTAGTACAACTCTCCCAATTTTCACAATAGCTGTAGATTTGAGAAACCAATGTTTGTTTCACACCAAGAAATCTTGGTTTTTTTGCGACGAAAAGTATTTAATTATTTGATGTGCATCTTTGAACTATTAGCGATTTTAATGAAGCATTATTAATTGAATCCAATACGTGAATGATTTACGCAACCGGTTGTGAAGACTTTTTGTCAGCCTGAAGGACTATTCATGCCCAGCAATGGCAGAGTAATACGGGTGATAGTTAGGTATATATTGACGATGACATTTCATGTTTTCCTTCTTTTGCAATAATAATTATTAGCTACTGCAGTTTTCCCTTGAATATTTATTAATATTATTAATAAGAAGTATCAACTTAGCAATAATTCATAAATTTTATAAAAATGATCTACACCTGCTAATAATTATTATATCACCTGCTTATCATTATTTCAGACTATGGAGGGGAAACGCCAAGTTTTTGAGATATAAATCATATTCGTGGCAGGCGAGAATCACACGCGGAAGTGTTGACGCGCTGATCGATATCGCACTGTGACGCAGCCGTGGGCCAACAAAAAGAAAAGTTTTATTTTTATAAGACAAGAAATTTATTATAGCCGATGCTCGTGTCGGTTTCGCGTTTCTTCGGAAATAGAACGTAAAACGTTGTTTGCATCGATCTGTACGTTTGCGTATTTAAACGAAGTTATGTGAGCGCCCTAATGTTGGTGTTTTGAACTTAGATCGTATCAATTCCAAAGTGCCAAGGCAACGTGAAACTGCAAGTCATCGTGATGCATTTGAAAGCACATTTATTTGCAACTGGGTCATATTAAGCGAGTACCTTGTATACATACGTGGCCTGTCTTCAAATTTTAGCCAAAACATAAATTTTATTAGTGGAAGAACATGTTTTTTTACACCTATCCCATATAAACTGGTATAAGGGCCAAATAATCACGTTGACGGACAATTTCATTCAGACGTGCCGGTATTAGTGATATTTATAACGTTCTCCTAACTGTATCTCTTGACAGACGATCAATGATATAAACGACCTTCTCATGACATACAGTGCACAAGTCCTCACGCTATCCCCATAGGACGTTAATCGGATAAAATCGTAGAGAAAAAACACATTATCAAAGATTTAAGCACCCAGAGAGGCTATCCTAAGTCATATTAAAAGATTTAATCACACAAACTTTTGAAACCTAATTAATCCGTACACGATTTAAGAATGTAATTATTATACTTAAAAAAATAATAATGCCAATACTACTTGCAAGTTACATATACTATTATAAAGCTGTGACAGAGTGCTGTCTGTAAATGTAAGATATTTAAGAAAAAAAACACTGTATTAAGCTATACTCGTAAAGGCGTGTCTAAACACAAAACAATTTTTTTTTAATTTTTGTCTATTTGTTCGTTCGCGTGTCACGCAAAAACTACTGAATGGATTTTATGCAACTTCTTTTATTTGATAGCTCTTGATTAGACTTCAAAACTGGTATACATTTTATCTCGCTACTATGTCGGGAACCTGAGATATAACCGAAAACCTAGCTTTTGGCTGCGACAGAGCTGCGGGCAAAGGCTAGTTATATTATATAATGTATAAATTATCATTCATTCATTCATTCAAGTCATTGCAGCAGCAGTTACGAATTACCACCAGGCGGACCGTATGGTTGTAAAAAAAAACCACAAGCTACGTACTACAAATTAGTAGGTACCTATCGTAAGATAGTACAGCGCCTCGCAATAGTTTAGAAAAACTTTAAGCTCCCAGTTATTACTAATTGTTACAGACAGATCTTAGTATGGATTTAAACCACGAATGTGTTTAACAACCTTCGATGATAAGTGTTAACTATTTAATTTTAGATTATAATAATACAAAAGTTGTGCACACGGCTCTAGTAGATTCGCTTTGCCCCAACTTCCCCTATCGATCGTGGTGATGACTTGACACTCCGCTCGTACCCCAGTCTCCCCGGCTCAACTTTTGTTATACGTCATCGTAACAGCCACTGTGTAAGTTTACAAGTTAATGTAACCTGTCTTCTGATAGCAACCTGTTATAATTTGCTTGTACAGAGTTCAGACAGAGATTTAACTATGAAAGTCGTTTTTTACGTAAAGTAGAGTTAAAAGGAAAGTCTTGTGCGACGACTTGCAAATTTTTTTACAGTTAAGTACTCTTACATCATTACGTTTTCAAATAATAAAATTTATGACATTGGCTACAAATGATATAAATTAAGTATACCTATTAGTTTATCGACAGACTAACAAATTAAAATTAAAAATACAACTTATTTATTTCTATTATTTTTAAACACTTACTTCTCGCCGGAGAACAGAATGCCATAAAACTCTATTCATGCAATACATCGCTTGCTTCTTCAACATTCATAATTATTTTATATAAGCTTGCGATCCCAGACACTCTTAAATTCACCTTCCTTTAATACCATGACCGATATTTTTATTGATATAATTGATTATGTACATGATGTAAGAGGAGGTGGTAGCCTCCTTGTGCACTTGCAATTCGAACGATCGGTAAGCTTAAGCAACTTTCCCTGGGCCGGCAGTCAGACGGGTGCAAAAAGTGATAGCTATTGTGGACACCTAACCTCCTCCGTACCTCCGAAAGGCAATTAAACGGTGGGTCCCAGCTGCCAAACAACATCCTGGCAGCCGTTACGACTTGTCAGTCCTGAATAAAATATGTGACTGGTCTTGTTCTAAGATCGCTAGTTGTCGCCTTACTTGGGTCGCGGGGGTAAGACCGGCTGCCGCTGCGTGTAAATAATGGTGGATTAGCTAAAACCAAACAGATCAGAAGCCGACCCCAATAAAAGATTTGGTTAAGGCTAAGGATATGATAATGTGCATTATGAAAAAATGTAAGTTTGACTGTCGATGCGATTTTGCACTTCATAAGGAGCCATATCAGTGATTTATGTACCAATGTACATAAATCAGTAGTAGTAAAGTAGTAACCTCGACGTAAAAATTCAATAACAAAGAAAGTAGCGAGGCCCTAGTGAGGGGAATTGTTAATGATAAAATCAACAGCCGAGACGAGCCAATGGATTTTTATTTTTTGTATACTTTCGAGTTAAAGAAAAAGGACCCCTAAGATCTGTTCACCAACTGTATACTACTTATTTAATAAAATGACTATAGATCTAGACCTACAACAGATTTCCACCAGTAACAATAATAAGGACTTATAACCTCGTATAAAAAAATCTACACATTATAATCATTACGTCATATCTTATTTAACACTGAACTACTGCCTAATACAAAAAAATACTCTGTTATTATAAATAATTCATAATATAATATATGAGTGCTCTTTATTTATTATTCCTTTATATGTGTCTGTACGCGTCTGTACATGATCAACAATAACTGCAACAAATTATTAATGTTGACAAAAAGTTTCACAAAAACTACACTCCGGTACAGTCACTTCGAAAATACACTCTGCAAGGTTTACAAGAAGTAATTAGCGATGAAACATTCCAACTCAAAAATACACGTGTATCATACTAACTAAAGCCGAACGTTACCGAAGGGGCCCGAACGTCGCCGAAAGCTAACATAATGTCGGTGCAAGCCGCAGACATTGTCAGTAATTGCCGGTGCCGCTATAATCGCACTTAATTACAACTATACAACTCACAATCGCGCCCGTTTCAAGTATTCATTATTAATATTAATTCGCGATAAAAACAGGTTTTGGTCTCGAAGCTCGATACGAGAATTCTCATTGCACCGCCTATAACTCAGCGTCCGTGTCTTATTTTAAATTTAATTATAGAATAACTTTAGTTTGTGATTTAAAACAATTAATGGTCGGTGAACAACTTCAGCGCGTGATTTAGATGTATAAAAACGCGACCAGATAGATGGGGTTTAAATATTTATAAACATTTTAAATATTTATTCTTAGTGAACGCGCATTGAAATTCATAATGGAGAGATAAATAAGTCATTTTTGTCTAAAATGTCTGATGTTTGTGTTTATCACCGTAAATATATATGTCTTGTCTATTTTTTTTAACGTCTAAGCGAATGACATTCTGTACGAGCATTACTTGCGTCAATTGTACTTTTATAATCTTAGCTGTCCAAACAACACATCAGTATGCAATAACAAATGCTACAATATCATACGCGAAATGAAACAAACACGTCAGCGATGTAACATCTGTGATACTAGCTTCGCAATACTTGTTATTTTTAATGACATAACTACAATAAAATTAAATGAGGAACAGTACAGACGGACAAGCAAAGAAATTACTCGTATCAAATAAAAATTCCGTACAACATTTTCATTTTATCATCTAAATCGGCGTTTACGACAGGGAACAATGCCGTGCTCAGAACCAAACAAAAGTGGGACGCAAATAAAGAAAACAATAAAATTAGAATATATAAACACATAAAAACTGGCGTCCAGAATGTTCGCGGTGCGGCGACGGACGCATGCGCGCGGGCGCCCACCGCACATTACATCAAATAAATTAATATCAACTCCAACTGTACATACGCGTCCGAAGGGATCCTGTTTATTTGAAATAACTTTTTTTAGTGTATTGTTTGTGTGTACGACGTGTTAGTTGTCCGAGCACTTCGCTTTACAGCACTATTTCGAGACGCGAGTGCGCTCAAAGACAAACGATGTATCATAGCCGAGCTTTTATTACCTTTCTCAACAAAGCCATATGTAGCTTCAAACTACACTCCTAATTTATACACTCTAAAAAGATTTCCTTTATTTCCCTGACTGTACCTACTACTATAGGAATTTAATACAAACAGAATAAGTCATAAATATAATTAAATAGCTAAAGGCATAATGATTAAAACACAAATCTATAATAATCCATCTATCGTGTTTAAAGAGTACTCAAACTAACCGTTGAATATTGTCTAGAAGACAGTTCAATAGTGAAAGTGATCTGTTTATTGTAACAACAACCTTGCATAAGTAGCAATAGGATACATTTTAGTGAAATTACATTTGCACAAAGTTTTGTGGTATGGTAACTGCCATCCGTGTACAATCGAGAACACAAGTGTGACATAAATACTTACACGTTACGTCTTATTTTTTTTATTACCTACCCATAACTTTTTTTGTTTTTTTTTTATTAGATATTATTATACAAGATTGTTGGTGTCGAAGGCAATTGAAAAATTTACCAATACACACTAAACCTATTATTCATAAAAACGAACACAGCTCTATAGCATTGGTTTATATAAAATACTGTTTTGTCCCTAAAGTACAATGAGAATTTGACAGAAAGTGACAAACCATCTGACAGGTTAAACAGTGTTTTAAGCAGTGTTCAATTTTTATGAATGAATAAAGAGCTAGGTAAGTGAAAAAAACCATTTCTTCTGTCTAATAAGGTTACTTTTTGCATACACCATTAGCCTGGTAGAGATCACATGGAATAACATAAGATGAAGCTTTTGCATAATTTGCAACTTTTGCGTTCATAAATCTATGGGAACTCAAACTTCTCGCATTAGTAAGTAGTCCCGAGCAAATATCACGATGGCTTAGTTGGCAAAGCTTCAGTCTGAAACTGTTATCCAGTAGAACACAGGTTTAAATCCTTTGGCTATCAATCCATGCTTAAAATATATTTATAAACAATAACATACTCAGAAGTCTAGTTTGGAAAATACACCGAAATGCTCCGTGTACGATACACAACGTGATTAGCCTAGCGTATTGATGGTACTTGGCAGTGGCCCTGAGATACATAAGAAAATCACGATCTTCCCATTACCGCGCATTAAAAATTTTTTGAGTGCACATCCGTTCATAGTCCGGATATTAAATCATGTCGAGTACCTTATTTGTTTCATGCGTAGCGTATTCAGCATATACGATACGCCGTCACTAAAGACACTTAGGAGATACAGCCCAATTGAACGTGTTGTTGTTTCAAGTGATCTTCACGCTTGGTAACGGGATTGTTTGTGTTCTAACACTTACAATCAGGTGGGCCAAGGACGAATAAAAAGAAGTCATACACAGGTCAAGCCGCGAGTAATAATTAGTTTCGTATTTTCGTCTACCGCGTTAACTAGAAATGGCGCAGCGATATGATTTAATGTAATGGTGTTCTTTATTAAATTATATTGTGATAAATGCGATTAGCCATTCTCGTTCAGAATTGCTCCTACTAATATAATAGATCTCAAGGTTTAAGTATTTGTTACTTAATCAAGCAAATAGTCACTGTATCAAGAGGAATTTAGAAACATATTTTTAACAGATACACTGCTCCTGTAGCTTTTGCGGAGGGCTATGTCCACATGTGTGTGTGTGCCGCCTGTATCCAACGATTGCTATTCAGCATCTAAACCACTATTTATTCTAACTGCCTCTATGGTGCAGCGGTAGTGTGAGTGACTGCTAATCATGAGGTCTTGAGTTCGATCCCCGGGTCGGGGAGTGTTGTTGACCTTTTTCGTAAAAAGAAAAATTCCCAGTAGTAGCCCGGCGTTTGGAAATGTGCCCGGTAGACGGCAACAGGCTCGCCCCCTATTACGTGAGACTTAAACATAGCTGGCGAACCGTGGCTGTGAAATACACCTCTGCTTACCCCTTCAAGGAATACAGGCGTGATGCTATGAATTCCGGAAAACACTTGGCTCACCGACTGTTGTCAACTTATGCTAAAAATACCCATTTAGCTTTACTTAACTTAATCACTTTGAACAGATCTCTCAGAAAAAATACTATTAGGTAGGAAGTGGTGTTTAGACTAAATGCGGGTAAATCACGCCTTCTACCTCTTTAAAAGTAAAGGCATTAATAGTACATTGGCATTAATAGTAGTTGTTATCCTAGGGGTGAAAGTAACTTATTTAGTCCCGAGACGGGGTTTGGCGCCCGAGCGCAGAGAGGGCGCCTATAGTCTTTAACCCGAGGTAAACACTGTGCTTTTCATTACGAATACAAGGAAAGTAAAAATAAAAACGTGCTTAATGAGTGAATTTTAATTTACATCACAACTGCTGAGATAATTATTTATTTAAATTTTTTTTTGTGGCCGGCCAGCATATCAGCCATCATTTTTCATTTTCACCATTGAAAAAATGGTAAAATATTTTACCAAATCTATATTATTTTAAAGAAATATTTGAAAGTAAGTAAATTATAAAAGGTGGTCGTTAAAAAAAAATTCTTTATTTAATACTTAACTTTGCTATTTCAATTAAACATCGCGCTGTGATTGAGTGGCTGCAGTAAGTTAGAATAAGGTTCAATAGAAATGTGAAAATAGAACTAGTTTTTTTTTTATATATTTACAGCTGTCAGTTGAAAACGATTCTCCCTAGGGCTGAAAAGTATTACTTTCAACCCGCTCCTCAGGCAACTTCAAACCTACTTTCCGAGTATGAGTAATAAAAAATATAAATTAACATACCTAATACTTATCAGTTGACATACTTGTAATCAATAATATAAAAAATTACATTATCAGCGTGCATCTATGTTATCGTGGTGACGACATACGGGAACGACAGATACGAAAATAAAAAAAAATGTAATACAGCAAAGCGTCTTAGTTTAGTGTTTACTTATTTTAACGTAAAAACTCAAAAACCTAAATTATAAAAATAATAAATTTAAAAACGCCTAATAGAAATAACCTCTAAAGAAGAAAAAATAGTAAAGGTACCTATATATATATTTATTTGAAATAATATATATATTTTTTGTAAGTTGCAACCAAATGGGATATCTCCTGCTACAACTAAAACACACCAACGTGCTTCATGGCCGGACACCCGAGTGACGGAGATCAACCCGCTCGGGTCCGATAGCAAGTAAGTACTCTCACTTGGTACTCAGCCGTACCACTAATAATGCATGATAATTGCTTACTTCCCTTAATCGCCTCCTACGACACCCGCGGGAAAGAATGTGGTGGTGACACTTGTATTCTTAGTCAGTTAATAAATAGTAATATCAAAATATTGTCCCATTACGTTTAATATAGATATAGACTATTTTAATTGAAGTGCTGTTTGTTGTGTCGGAGGAACGCTAAGTACATAAAGTGGAGACTTTGGACTTCTTAATCTGTGGGACAGACACGTGAGGGCAGCAAACGTTGTTGACGGTGGTGTATATTTCGCGAACATTTGGAAGTAAAATAAGGACTTACGCCCGTATCTATATACTTAACGAATCCCCGACGTCACGACGCATAGCTAAAATTATTACTTGTCCGTGTGGTGACGGAATAAGAATACAAGTGTCACCACCCCATTCTTTCCCACGGGTGTCGTATGAGGCGACTAAGGGAAGTAAGCAATGATCACCATTGCATTACTGGTGGTAGGGCTGGGTACCAAGTAAGTGTACTCACTTGCTATTGGGTCCGAGCGGGTTGGTACTACCATCTCCCGTGTGACCGGCCATGAAACACATCGTTGTGTTTTGGTTGTAGCAAGAGATACCCGTTTATGATAGAATTTCAAATCTGTGAAATGAAATAGTGAGCAGCGGCTTGACAATACTCTCAGTATAGTTGAGTCCATGAGCGACGGTCACCATTTACCATCAGATGGGCCGTGGCTCGTCTGCCACTATATGCAATAAATAAAAAGTTATATTGAACGTAAAGAGAAAATATGTATAGCGCTTGCTATACATATTTAAGATTGATATACATATTTTTTAAATTGATAGGTGTTTAAAAAGTCAGCCAAGATTGATAAAGGGTTCTCTGGTATGTATATTTTCAAATTAAAATGCATTAATCAATCTAATTAGAGATTTTTAATAGAAAAACAAAAAAGGAACAAAATAATATTTGAAATTACAGTCATTGGCACCATAAGTACAGTTACTGTTACTAACACATAGAAATCAGTCATTGGCACCTAATAAAGTAAGATTATACATTAAACACAAAGTGAAAAATGTATAGTGCTAAGCATGTCAAATGCTAAAAATATCTAAATATTTATAGGGTTTGCGTCATTATTAGGTAAAAATCTGAATTGTAAAATTAAGTTTACCTGGTCGGTATAATGTATGAAAATACTTCCGACAGATGGCGCAGGCGTCACCCAAAGACGTTAAGTATGATGTGTTATCGAAATTAGCAGTCAGGAGTAATTGTCAGGATGGCTGAATTGGTAAAGCATCTGGACGGTATCCAGGAGATGCAGGTTCATATCCTGCTCCTGACTGTTATTTTCGATTTCACATTTTTCACTTTGTGTTTAATGTATAGTGCTAAGCACAGAACAGATAACTTATTCTGTTCTGTGGTGCTAAGCATTTCAAATGCTAAAAATATCTAAATAAGTAAGATTATAACAGAAAATTGGTCAGTAAAAGCACTCATTGGCATTATTTACCTAAAAACTAAGCATAATAATAAATAATCTATGTTACAGTCGTTAATTGATGACCCCTTATTATAAAGTGATGTTTTAATAGTTCTGCATGGCGCCGGTATATATTTATTTTCTTTAGTGCTGCCAGCTATAATATTATAAAACCTATTTTTCTCTGCAAACAATGTTACTATTGCAGATTACGAAAAAAAGTAGAACAGATGTTTTTTGCTATACCAGTTCTTAATATTTGCATTTAAAATCCAAAGTGCCAATGACTAAGGGGGTGCCAGCAATACTACAGTTTACCCTATATACATACTTAACTGTATTTTCTTATTTAGAGGATTTTTCATAAGAGTTTTCTTTGAATTAACATTTCATGTTTTTTAATTTATGTTACCTACTGGTAGACATTTTATGTAGCGGTTGAGCCTTGCTTATTCCAGCATGAAAGTGCCAGCTTGAACGGGGGTAGTACCACCCTCTCACAAATGACCAGCGTGTATATTTATATCTCTTTATTAATTAACACTAGCCTTTGCCAGTGGCTCCGCCGAAGTCAATAGCTAGTTTTTAGGTTATATCTCAGGTTTTCGGTATATTAGCGGGATAAAATATATACCAGTTTTTAAGTCTAATCAAAAGCTATCAAACAAAAAAGATGCATCAAAATCCGTTCAGTAGTTTTTGCGTGATGTGCGAACAAACAAACAGATAAAACAGACATAAAATCTAAAAACAATCGTTTTGTGTTTAGACACGCCTATATAGCCTATTACAGTATTTTTTCTCAAATATCTTAAATGTACAGACATAGGTATGTTACAGCTTTATAATA
Source organism: Leucoma salicis (assembly GCA_948253155.1). NCBI lineage: Eukaryota > Metazoa > Arthropoda > Insecta > Lepidoptera > Erebidae > Leucoma > Leucoma salicis. The sequence continues at coordinate 28,105,633 of OX411803.1, forward strand.
GTATAGAAAAAGGGGTGATGATCTGCAAATGGCTGAGCAAGACTTTTTTAGAACATAACTAAGAACACTCTCGATTAAGACAACTTTCAAACGCAAAAATCTTAATCAAAATAGGTTCATTCTTTCAGGTGCTATGATGCCATAGACAGATACACACTACAAACTTATAACAACCTTCCTTTTGTCTGGGTTTAAAAACAGTGAAAATCAAACGGGTTTACTATATAACTACTAACTGGTCCACGCCCTGCTTCCATCATCAGACAAGTGCAATCTATTGGACTCATCAAATCGATTTCATAACCCCAACTTAAGGTGTTTACTAGCCACTGAAGAGCTTCTCTACCGTCTCCATTATCAGAAAAATCTCCAAAAAGATTAATTTATTCTAATCCAAACTAATTATTGACACATAAGTACATATTTAGATATTTTTATATATATTTTTAGCATTTGACATGCTTAGCAACATACATTAAACACAAAGCGAAAAATGTGAAATCGAAAATAACAGTCACGAGCAGGATTCGAAACTGCATCTCCTGGATACCGTCCAGATGCTGAAATGGCAAAGCATCTGGACGGTATCCAGGAGATGCAGGTTCGAATCCTGCTCGTGACTGTTATTTTCGATTTCACATTTTTCACTTTGTGTTTAACATAAGTACATTTTTCTACAACAACAAAAAGGCTAAAAATGAGTTTGTTTTCAGTTCTTTTGACCTAAGATTTGATAATATTGTTAGTTACAAGTTAAAGTATGCATATGAATATTAACTAGATGTTGGTAAAAAGTTAGTATTGTTGTTTTTTCACGCTTAGAAAATATTTACCAATCGCTCAAATAATGTTAGTCCTAGGCCGAAGTCGAATGCTGAACACATTGTATGAGTGCATCTTGGCTGAATCGTATATAGAATCACATATATTAAAAAAGCATAACAGTATTTTTTTTTCATCGTTTTATAACAACAGCATAGTTTCAGCGCCCGCACGAAGTCGGGTAACTTCATTATATAGGTATAATAATTATTGATCTTTGAATATTTATATTACATAATAATATCTTTATTAACATTGCAATCTAGGAAACAACACAGCTTTACTGATTAAAACTCATTTCCGTGTAAAAGGTGTCTAATATATAACGAATGTATAAACGTAAGAATGCTTACGATGCCAGATGAGCCCCTGTACGTTAACTAGCAATTGTCCTTTGTTGATAAAGTGATGTTAAAAAAATAAAGGAGCGACTTTTTTTGTTAAATTGCATATTATGACTAAACTAGCTTTTATTGACATTGTTTGCGCGTGAACTTCAGAATTACATCCAGAGAAATACCTACCATGCGATCGACTTTAAATTTTTCAGTTTTTTATGAACGTAGAACGGACACCAACTAAGAACGGATTTTGAGCAAATCCTATCCAAAATCTATGTTTTCGTGATCAAGTAATGACTCAGCACGGCTTTTTTTGTGTTAAGGCGGTATAAGTGTTTCTAACCGCGCATCCCGTAGTTTGGGGCAATGAATAGGGTAGTGTGGGGCCCTCACCCTCCAAATAAACCCCCCATGGGCCGTCTCTCTGCCTGTACTGGCGGAATGGAACTGTGTGACATTACTATAGTGATTAGTGACACCTAAGAACCCTTCTCAGTCTTCCGCCCTGATAACCGTGCTGTGGTAATAACTATAAAATGGAGTAGACCTTTATTACTAGTTGTTTGACAGAGTCTTCCCTCCACGTGTAACCTGTCACTTCTTATTTTTTGTTAAGGCGGGAAAAATGTATCTAACCGCACACCCCGTCAAAATCAAAAGTTGTAACAAAGCTGAGTGTACGGTTTACACACCCTTACAATGATAGTCCGTGTGGTGATGGATTGAGAATACGATATGTCACCACCCCTTACTTGCCCGCGGGTGTCGTAAAAACCGACTAAGGGAGCACAAGGGCAATGTGCAGCAGCATACTCCTGGGAAACATTTAACACCATTCTGCGATCGCCAACCCGCCTGCCAAGCGTGGACGTTTATTGGCTGATGGATGGATGGACAATGATAGTAGTATAAGAAAAACACTGATTAACAGAGAGGACTATGGAATTATACTGATAAAATTTGCGTTAACTTAAAGCCTTGAAAATGTAGAACACTGACTACGCGCAACGTGTCTGCACATTTAAGATATTTAAAAAAAAATACTGTATTAGGCTTGTCTGAACACAAAACCATTGTTTATTAGTTTAGAACACTACCCTGAGTGTGGTGGCGTGTGGTGCCGAAATCTGGCATAGATATTTTGATAATTCAGCTGAATTGGCAAAGCATCTGGGACGGTATTCCAGAAGATGCAGGTTCAAATCCTGCTCGTGACTATTATTTTCGATTTCCATCTTCAGACTTTGTGTTGATTTATCCGGCATAGATACTTTTTAAGGAAATGCTACCCATTGTTCCCTCTGAGATACCAACAACCTAACTCAACCGAAACGAAGTAGCTGCCCAAAGACTATTAAATTTATATCATAAATATTATGAAACTATCTCTTTAAATACATACATATAAAAATAATTGCAATGGTTTTAATAATAATAATAATAATCTTTATTGAGAAAAATAAAAGTAGGTACCTAGTATGGTAAATATAAGTTATGATCGATTATAAATTTAGTTCGAATTATATAATTTATATTCGAATATTGCGTGTGCGACTGTACCCTTGCAGTGAAACTGCTTCGTATACTTGTATCAGATAGAATTATTCAAATGGTACGATAACATCTATTGTGTTTCAGCCACAATGATAAATAATAATATTATTACATATGTATTATTATTAATATTTATGTAAGTAGGTTTATTGTCTTGTGTACTTTATATTACGTGGTTCTATATAAAGTTGATTTGCATTTATTTATGTATTTAGTCTTTGCCCGCGGTTCCGCCGCAGGCAAAAGCTAGTTTTTAGGTTGTATCTCAGGTTTCCGATACAGTAGTGGAATAAAATGTATACCAGTTCTTAAGTCTAATCAAGAGCTACCAAATAAAAAAAGTTGTATCAAAATTCGTTCAGTAGTTTTTGCGTCATGCAAACAGACAAGAAAAAAATCGACAAACAGACGAACTTAAAAAAACGAATATAAAATGGTTTTGTGTTCAGACAAGCCTATATAGCCTAATACAGTATTTTTTTCTCAAATATCTTAAATGTACAGATACAGAGCTCTGTTAAGTACAGCTTCATTAATAGTTAGGATATTTTTTTATACTACCAAAGAACACAACATAAACTCTCTCTCTTTCTCTTAAAGTACCTATTTGTTCATTTTTAAGTATAAACTTTCTTGCAGCCACACAATGGTATAACAATGCCTACATTGCACAAGTTTTGGATAATTTTTCCAGTCTCTATACCTTTATATTAAAGCGACTTGTCTTTGCGATAGAGCCGCTCACACATTACAACACACGTTTAGCACGTGTTACGTGCTATGAACGACAAAGCTTTGTAGTATTACGTTAATAGTTCAGTGGAACTAGTTGCGCGGAAGTTATAAATTTTTATATCGAGTATCTTCGAATTGGAACCAACCACTAAATTCAAGTGATTTGCGATATAATCACCTTCCTAGCTTAATTATGTGAATTATATTTCACAGAAGTTAATTAATGACTAAGCGACTAACTCCATCTGCACCCAGTAAAATTCTATTCTTCTAACACTGAGATACCGGAATATTTGAAGGTACTAACTCCAAGTATTCCGCGTGCTACGGAAGGCACGTTAAGCATTGGTGGCTGTCAAATAACCTAGCTGTCATTACATGTTGTCCGTAGTGAATAAAAAACTTTGACTACGGTCTTATTCTAAAGTCGCCAGTTGTCCCCTTAGTTGCGTCGTGGAAGTCAGATAGGCAGACGTTCCATGTTAATAATAGATAGATCAGCTCAAACCGAACGATAAAACCAAGGACTGCAAAAGCAGTGGTATTGAGTTTGATCCCCAGTCCAAGGTTCGGCTCTCGCATGACACACACCTCCGTCAATTCGACCCCACACTGGGTCAGCACAGTAGACTGTAGCCTAATACCTCTCACTATGAGAGGAGACCAGTGCCCAATAGTGGGACAGAAAAAGGATTGAAAAAAGAAGTTAAAAACTAGGTATTAAAAATATTTTGGCGGTTCATTAGAGCCTACCTTACTTATATAAATCTTGAAAAAAAACTTGAAAAATTTATAAACATCGCAGAATACATAATAATAAACCTTTTAGTAAAATTCTAATGTACACAGTAATTAAATCATTACAACCGGCCAGTTTAAGAAATTGTGTTATAAATATAATTCCATTTTTAAATTGACCGAACGATCGAATAACATCTAGAGAACCCCTTGTATGTTCGCATATTGCAAAATCCCGCGACCATTTATCAAATGTAGGATCATTTAAATATATTATAAATTACAATTACAATGTACTGTCGAGTCACCGACCTCTGTGTATGGAACGTCTAATGGCACACATCGATGGTCCTACACACACAGACGCGTGAATGAGTCAGAGTTCATTTGGAAACAGTAGGACAACTTGAGTAAAACAATATGGTATACCATATTATATTTAATACTGAAGTGTTAAAAGCGGCATTTAAATTAACCTTCAATAATTTGCTTTGTTAGAAAAACGTTAAAGGGTAATGTTAAAATAATTAAGCAAATTTTAGGTACGAATCACAAGTTTAGATTGACCACATGTTTTAACGACAGCGCAATTGCCTTCGTTAACGACCGCCGCGACGCTGCTCACAAAGTAATTTGAAAAAAAATGTGCATATTCAATAAACATATGACAAATACAAGAAAAATTGTAAAGTTTTGACAGGAAATATGTCAATGTGGCAGACTTTACAAAGAAAATCATCAGTAAATATTAGAATTAAATAATTTCTTACTATTGGTATACTTATCCCATCATCATGTACCTACATATTTTATAAACTTCGAAGGACACACCGCAGTAATATTTCTGCCCGAAGAATATTATCCGGCACTTAGCATTAATATATGGCAATAAACGACTTCAAACACAGGGACCGCAAATGAAATCGACCTTCGGATCGATATGGCGTCCACGGCGGTTGCATCGAAGTGTTGGTGGAACACCAGGCCATCCACTAGTAGATATATGACCTATATTTTCGCGCGATATATATTTTCATTAGAATCCATATTATCACAGTAATTTGGTAGATCTTAACGCAAACATGGCCTGATTAAGTAATAATAATTCGTGTGGTGACGGCCTACCTTCATACACAAAAAAATCGTTTAACGTCGTTTGTGTGCGATGCACTCCAAAACGAATGAACAGATTTTAGTGGCATTTTCAGTTGTAATTTTTGTGCAGTGTGGCCCAACTTGAGAGATAGGATAGTTTTTATCCCGATTCTAATATAGTTATAGTGTCCACACCACAAGCTCTAATAAATGTTTTTTTTAAATCACAAAGCAATGAATCATTATGTGTGAATCGAACCCAGAACATTCGGCGCGGATAGATGCCCGCCATCTTTGCAATCTCAGAAAGTAAAATTGAGCACAACTGCAAGACAAGGAAAGCTCGAAAACAATACCGTTTTAATTCATATAGCCTTTGGTATTTATAAGACCAATTTTCCTGAAACTAGGCAAGGGAGACAGGAATAGAGAAAGAGGGAGATGGGCTATAAAGGAAAAACATAGTTACACAAAGAAATAACTGGCTTTTTTTTCAATATGTAAAGACAAAGATGCCTTGGCTAGTGAATTAAAATATAATTATATTAAACCGGTAACTTTTTATTATTATATGGTTATGTAGAAAAAAACTACAACATTGTTGGTTGACATTTTAAATAGACAATAGAGTATCATATAGATACTGCATATTATGCTAATGTACGCTGGTCTTTTTTGTTTTATGAGTATGTCATGTTGTCTTTTAATATTCGGTCTGTAGCGGCATTATGTTTATGCACGTCTATCTACACAATGCTTAGGTCGCCTGTCCACGAATCTGCTACGCTCTTCTCCTCTCCACTTTGGTGGACAGGTAACTTTAATGAGAAAAATCAAATCATGAAAAATATCCGAACACAAATTCGATACGTGTTTCGCGTCTACACAAGGGATCCTCAGGACCGCTCGGCAACTCATCTGTTGCGGAATATTGCAACGTTGTGGTTCTGAGAGTCCTGCCTTATCGCATGGTTATGTCGCGTTGGTGAGATTTTTTGTCATTATCATGCACGCTACTTTACTATTATCACATTCACCTCTCTCTGTGAGAGTGCGGATTAGCAATCTTAGGTTATTTTGTGTGTGTCCAAAGATAGCCGGGATTGACAATCCCTGGGTGAGAGTTGGGCTCTTCTCACCTAGCTACCCTAGGTATCTACCCAAAACGGTTTACAATCCTGTAACGGATCAATGCCGAGAGGCGTTATAGTTGATATTACGGAACTTTAAAAGAATATAATTAACAGAAAAACTTTATTTCTTGTGAGGGGCCCCCATTGATGCGTAACTTTTGTATAAACATATTAATTAGCCATCGTGTTTTGTATGTATAAGTCGTACAATCACCTGCACAAGTGCATCTGTCTGCAGCCACTTTACGCCCGTCATATAAAAATTAAATGATGATCAAGCATTCACTTGACCTGTAGTTAACCGTACGAAGCCTACATTATAAGTTGTTGTATTTATCACTAACGTCTTAGCCCGTATTCGTTTGAATTATAAATTTGCATTTTGGTCTTTGAAAGTTAACATTACTAATATTTCTTCTTTTGTTGAATCAAACTATTTGTGAAAGTGGATTAAGAGAGATTTATTGCGATCAGAATTCGAATATCTGGGGGATTACACTGGTCTGCTAAGATATCGCCGACTGACTCCCAATAATATCATTCAGTTATATAAGTAGTAGGACAATCTTATCTCATCGTACCTCATTTGTTTCTTGATTGCTAAGAATCCATTGCTTGGTATACATCAATGCTTGGTACACACCGAGACTTCCTCTTTATATAACGACAAATATTTGTAACAAAAAACCTTTCAGGTTAATATACTAACTATCTTCACACACTATACTTCACATATAAAAACCATGACCTTGTGCAAGTTGTAAAGTATAGGTGCTCAATTAAAATAAACGAGATCACTATGATGCGCTGACCTACTCTGTGGCCTCACCTCTCCAGCACCTTCACTAACGTTGGAAATTCAGAATTCTCATTGAGTTAACTATACAAGCTACACAACTACATTACGAGAGGTCGATGATTTGGGAGTTAGTAAAGACGATGCAGACTTATCTAAGTTATTAGTTTATTATTAAATCATTCACTATTAGAGATCTCTTTAAACCTGTGTTTTTCTGTCCGTTTTGACGGCTTAGCATCTGAAACTTTGCCAAAATAAAGTTTCGAGATATCTAGTATATATGATACAGTACAGCGATCAGTCGATCACTGTACAGATAGTAGTTTATATAGGTACTCTCGTGCTCAGTGTGTCTGTTTTAATTATGTCTGTGAAGTCCCCTGGATTTCTAGATTATTCTCCATTTGGGAATTTTCGCTTTAAAAACAAAAGCTAAACCTAGAAATTTTAATGCATGGCTAAAGCCAGTTTGAATGCTAGTTAATATATATATAATTATATTTACAGTACCAATGATAACGACAGTACAATGGTTGCAAGAAAAAACCTGAGTACACAATGTTGGCGATTTAAATAATGATTTAAAGTATACATAATTATACTGATTGTAAGTTAATTGCGGAATTCCTTGTAATAATATATTAAGAGGAAGTTGCCATACATTACATAGTCAGTTATTTTTATTAAAACTAATCTATCTTACAACAAAACTTGTAATAATAAGTGTAGTGTATACTTTTATAGATTTTAGAACATGCTTGTGATTGTATTGATTGAGATTTAATTAAGGGTTAAGTCAAAGAAAATAAAGGAATCAGCTCCCTTAAACGAAACGTTAGACGAACTTTCGTTTCACTTCATTGTGATTGGTCGCCCGAATCACGCGTCGAAATCTCGACTTATCAGGAGTCACGCGATGGACTGTTGATCAATTGCAATGACTCGGAACGAAAGTTAGTCTAACGTTTCGTGTTTCAATCTAAGGAGGCAGGCAATCACACTGGTTTATCACGATTATTTAGAACCCCACACCTTTTTTTTGTTAAGGCGGGAAAAACTGTATCGGATATCGCGTCGTTCGGGGCAATAAACAGGGTACTGTGGCCCTCACCCGCTAAATAAATCCGCCGTGAGCAGTCTCTCCACCTGTATTCTCAGACCACTGGAACTGTGTGACATTACTTCAGTAGTAGAATCTCACATCTAAAGCTAAGCGTCCACCAGGCGGGCCGCATAGGGACGCATCGCAACGCAAAAATCCGCTTACTATGCATTTTGTATGAAACTGCGTCGATTGAGAGGCTGGGCGGGCCGGACCGCATCAGAATCCGTCTGAGCATCGTTCGCAGAGCGTATTTTTCCGTCGATGCGAACCGCCCCGGCCCGGGCCGCCTCCAGTGGACGCATGAAGCATGCAGCATTCTTCAAAATTTTCGTAAGACATGCGTACAAATATTCAAATAATTTCACTGGATCAGTGAAGAATGACCAATGAAAGGACCAAGGAATAAGTGATGAAATTCACCACAACGTCGTCTCTTCTTGCTTAAATCATGAACCCAGATTTTATGTTTGCGACGTCTATTATTTTCTTGCTCCTCATCGAACAACATTAATAAAATAATTCCCCATCGGAGTTATCCATTGTCGCAGTACCATAAGCTCGCTTATCATACGCACAACTAACTGTAATTATCCGCCGATGCGGCGCGGCTCTCCCTTTGTAGAGGACGCAGTACGCAAAAATGCTCGCCGCACCGTTGCGGCCCGACCCGCCTCAAATGGACGCTTACCTTAAGAGATATATTTGATATTTCTTAGCAATTATTTTCTTAACTATGTTTATTTATTAGCTATTTAAATAATGTATAAAAAAGTACGTATAATTTCCCTTCCAAATAAAACCGTAATACAGGCTGTTATCTTTAACAAAATATACAGCAAAATATACATATAGCTCAATTATAAAAGATCATCTCCGTTTCTCCCTAAGCGGAGTCTATGAAAATACTCGCGCAGAAAGGAACAATTTATAGTCAGCGTCAAATATCGATATACAAAAGTTCATTTAACCCACTTGTACCTAGTAATCCCGATACGTAAGAATTTGGATCGCTACTAACTACATCGTTGTACTTTCGTTGTACCGGCCACAAAAAAAAAACCTTAAACAAAATGGGATAAATTAAAAAGAACACATTGATCTGGGAATTACATTGTTTTTTTATGGATAATGTACAAAAATAAACAACAAAATATGAAAGCGTTATCGCTTTTGTATATATTAAGAATAAATTTCAATTATTTAAAATAAACAATTCATAAAAATAAAAAAGACCGAAGAGAGATAAAAATATGAAGCCAATAGATAGCCGTTTAATCTTTCATTTCATCTGTGAAATTAAATGGTTAGCAGCGGCTTGACAATACTCTTGGTATAGTTGAGTCCATGAGCGACGGTTACCATTTACCATCAGATGGGCCGTGGCTCATCTGCCACTATATGCTATAGAAAAAAAAAGCCAAGAGAGGTGTCTTATGGACACCCGGTTGGAACGGAGATCCTTTCTCTATATCTTTTTGTGTTTGTGTTAAAAATGATTAAATCAAATTTGTCGATACGGTTTCCGACTCGTATCTCTTGCAGGAGGACTTAGATCGTTTGATAGCATGGTGTGATGTGAATGGTATGATTTTGAATGCAACGAAGTGTTTTTCGATTAGATTTACGAGAAAAAAACAAAGAATTAGTCATAAATATAATATTAAAAAAGTTTATTTAGTTGAAGTTGATTGTATCAAGGATCTAGGAGTTTTACTCGATAGTAAGCTACGATTGAATAGGCACATAGACAGATATATGCTCTAAAGCTTTAAAAAGTCTCGGTTTTATGCTACGCAATTGCAAAGATTTCAAAAATCCCAACACAGAGACTTTGAATATTGTAGTGTTGCCTGGAATCCTTTCTATGACATCTATGTAAAAAGACTCGAAAGTGTTGAAAAGAGATTCTTATGGCACTTATTTTACTCTTGCAATATGGGTAAAAATAAAAATATCAGTTGTTACAATGAAAGGCTTTCTCAATTCAAGATGTGCTCACTCTCGGATCGAAGACATGTCTGATATGATGTTCCTATATAAGCTTGCAAACGGTTTACTAGATACACCTAAATTACTACTAAAATTACAATTTTCAGTATCTTCTAAGCTTCCTAGAACTTCTAGGTATAACTTATTTTCAGGCTCTCGGTGCAAGTCAAAACTTGGCCAGAATGCTCCTTTAAACCGCATAATTGGAGAATATAATACAATTCCGAAGGTTAAAGAACTCGATTTGTTCTGTAATAGATAGCAATGTAAAATTTAGTTTTTTTATTTATCATAATGAAACTATAATGAATTTGCATGATTACAATTATTAAATTTTATGTTATATTAATTTTTACCCTAAAGGGAATGCTACAATGTTTTTATTCTTATTTTAATTATTATTTAATTTATATTATTATTTTATTACTACATATTTTAACTAACCTTTCTACTTATTTGAAATGTATTTTTTTTTTAATTGTTATTTGAATTGTGATTAAATTTTATATATCAGCTGTTTTCGCATATAAGTGCTTGTTGTCTTCGCTTATAATTATATTGGCACTCAGACTTAAGATTCTAATATTGTAAATAACTAAACTGTAACAATGCACTCTATGTTAGCAATCCAAATAAAAAAATAAAGAGTAAAAAAATACAGTTTTAATTATTATTACATTCTACTGCAGCAATAAGGGGTTTATAGTAACTGAAATACATCATATGTTTGAGTTTTATCACTCAAATATGATTATATTTATATACATATTTATTTATATTATTAGGCACTTAAAGTTATACATATTTTTGCATAAACTCAAAATTGACGGCAAGCTGAATCGATTGAAATTAGTTTTGTTTCCTAGGCGCCCGATCACCTCAAAAATTACTGCAAAAAGATGTCGGTTATTGGTGTCAATTTTCAGGATAACGTGCGATAAGAAACTCTGTTCCAACAAAGCCTTAAATTTCTTATCCAATCGTAACGAACTTTAGGTTATGCCCTTACTCCGTTCGGTTCATAATTTTTTTTTTATATCGTTTTCAAATATTGAAATACATGGGTAGTGAGGCGTCAATAACCTTTTATGCATCGTTAAATGGCACAAACTTTATAAATAAATACTAATGAATTTAAGTGTTATACTAAGCAAAATATATTGCAAATACAAACCATTTGTTTGATTGCACACATCGAGGCGATACATAATTTAATGTATCCACTTAGTTCGCGAGCGAGCGCACACGATCTCATACACTCTGTTGCACAAAACAACACATAACAAAAGAAAATCATTTATTTTCACATTGGATAAATTATGAATAATAACTTCGTCAACTAGTTTTGTATTCAACTTTATAGTTGCGTTGGAGTCGCTGTTGTGACTTGAAAAGTTTGACGTTTGATATAAATGTATTACAAAATCGCGTTTCTAAAATCATATTGCATCTTTTATTATAATCATAATCAGATGATAATAGATCATTATCAAATCTCGTGTGTAAACATTGCATCACGCCTGTATTCCCCGAAGGGGTAGGCAGAGGTTTATTACACACCCACGTCACGGTTCGCCAGCTATGTTTAAGACCCACGTAATAGGAGTCGCCTATTGCTGTCTACTGCGCACTTTTCCAAACTCCGGGCTGCTACTGAAAAATTTTCTTTTTACGAAAAAGCTCGATAGTACAGCCCGAACGGGGGACCGAAGACCTCATGATCAGTAGTGGATCACACTACCGGTGCAGGAGGTAGTTATGGTAAAAATACACGTGATGGAATGGAAACGACTTTATCGAGTCATCTCACCAATTTAATGTGAAAGTTTGGATGCTTGTTATTTAATCCCGCAATAACGGCTGAACAGATTTAAATTAAATTTGGTTGACAGATTTATTATCTGTATTAGGATTGCACATATTTTCCTGAGGGATTATAAAAACTTGGTATGTGTTTTATGGAACCCTAACTAGGGCAAACTCGTCTCTAATAATAAGATGACTTATGTCAGACAAGATTACGACGTAGATAAATAAAAAAAAAACATGCTCTAAAGCTTTTTGATCGTGCTGGTTCTAGTTAGAATAATAAGCAATTAATCATCCTTTTTTTTGTTAAGGCGGGACAATATGGTCCTAACCGCACACCCCGTCGTTCGGGGCAACGAACAGAGTAGTGTGGGGCCCTCATCCACTAAAAGAAACCCGCAGTGTGCCGTCTCTCCGCCTTCATTGGCGGGCCACCAACCGGCCAACCGGGCCACGGATATTACATTCCTTCAGTATCCTGAGGATAAAAAAGTCCAAGTTACATTTATTTGATTGTGTGTAATTAATGCAAAAAATATCCTATCTTTTAAATTGGCACATGGCATTTTGAAAGAAAAATCGTTACAATCGCATTTTCAGAGTTCATCGCGGACAAACAACGTGACACGTTTTTTTTGTATATAAAGATTAGGGGTTAAAGTATAAAATTATATCATATTTTCATCGCTCACCATGTTACCTAACCACAAATCTTATAAAAGTTTGTTCGCCAATGGCCAATATCAAATTTTAACAAAATCTTTTTAACAAGTGGGGCCATGAAAACGCAACACAAACATTAATTTCTATATTTATATATATTATGGACTGGCCGTATGGGGCCGGCTTTAGAATTGTCCCACCCTTCTCTACCCACGGGAGTCGTAAGAGCCGACTGAAGGAATACACTCCCTCGAGTATTAACAACATCCACTGCGATCGCTAACCCGCCTGCCAAGCGTGGCGATTACGGCATTATCCCCCATGACGGGACCGCTCGTTGTGGCGTTCTCTTTGAGAGGCCTATGTCCAGCAGTGGACGTTGAAAGGCTGATGGATGGATGAATGGATATATTATGGATACTAGTAACACAATCTAGTATATACAATCACTTTGCTGGCTAAAAACATGCTGTGTTCAAAAAAAAAATTTACTTGTAGCATGACTCACTATTTTTAATTAGAAAATGTTCATTTACATTTTGAAGGCATATTTTAGCAGACCTTCTTCCAAACAGTCGCAATAACTTAACTTTTTTATTGATATGCAAGCTACTAGAAAGAAAAATCTGCTTAGACATGCAGATTTTTCTTTATAATGAGATCTTCTCAATGGCCTGTGAAGACGTGGCCGGCATTGGGCTAGCGTGGACTAACATAAGTTCTAATTTAATACTCATTAACTGCGACCTTTTAAAACATAACATAACACAACATTCACTGTTTTAATATGCTCAATAAATATAGCAGAAGTCTTCATTGCAACTTGAATACAAATTGTGTAATTAAAGTTAAACGATCCAAATAAACCGAATACAGTGAGACGTACACAAAGTACACACACAATCATACACAGTATTGTCTTTTGTGTATGTTGCATTTAAGTGTTTATATCAGTATTATTATGATATTTCAAGTTGACCTGTGTTCTGACGTTATAAAATTAATAAAGAACATAGCATCACGCCTGTATTCTCCGAAGGGGTAGGCAGAAGTGTATTACACACCCACGACTCGCCAGCTATGTTTGAGTCCCACGTAATAGGGGGCGAGCCTATTGACGTCTACCGGCCACATTTCCAAACTCCGGGATGCTACTGACAATTTTTCTTTTTAGGAAAAAGCTCAATAGTTTTGCCCGACCCGGGGATCGAACCCGAGACCCCGAGACATGATTAGCAGTCGTATACACTACCGCTACACCACCGAGGCAGTTAATAATAAAGAAAGCAAGTAATGAATTAGCTTCGTTGGTACCACTGAAGTAATGCCACACAGTTCCAGTGGTCCGCCAAAACAGGCGGAGAGACGGCACACGGCGGTATTTAGCGGTTGAGGACCCCACACTACCCTGTTACCCCGAACAACGGGGTGTGCAGTTAGGTACATTGTTTCAAGCCTTAACAAATAAATAAATAAAATTATAATCTGTATTAATTATAATAGGTAACAATTTTGTAATAAGATTTTTCTTTGCAAGTGTACGAACCCAGTATTGCACAAAGACGATTTTTAAAAATCTGGAAGTGTGTTTGCCGTACGAAGTCTGAACTTTGGACTCTGGGTAGAACTCGATACCACTCTTTCTTTGAAGTCTTTAGTTTTATCGCTAGAATATTACAACTTTAAAAAAAATGTTTTGTTTACAGAATATCTCAAGGTTTTTAAAAAACACACCCACAATACTTTTCTAATTCACCTTAATTATTATGTTCGATATAAATATATGACAATCTATTCACAGTTATTTAAATTAACTAATTTAAACAATCAAGTACGTTACAACTTATTTCACGACCAAACAGGTCTATATGCGCATCATCTTATCAAAATACAAACCTAACCCCTTGCTATTATTTTGACTAAGCTCGACGTATCAGATGATTATACGACTCACAATTAACAGACAAAAAATAAGTCGTCCATTTCTTTACTAGCTAACGAATTTTATGCGTAAAACATAAGACAAAATCCGTCTGGCCTGCATAGTATATTATTGTCGGACAAATTCGGAAAAGAAGGCTTGTATACAAGTGGGACTTTAAAAGCAAGAAGATAAAAAGAAAAAATTATTGGACACCGTAAATCGGAACAACACATCGCGTGGCAACATTACATCTAACAAACACGTAACTCAAACGGGAAGGAAGCATTGTGTCTGTAATGCACTGTTATGTGCATTTTCATTGTTATTTATCGTTATTTGTATCATTTACTGCAAATATTGGATGTTACGTTGTGAAGCGATTGTCTTCACAGACTAACAATACTGTTAAACACAGATCTTGATACCGAAAGTGTTGTAACTTAGTTATAGGTATCAATCAAGATCGTTCATAGATATACACAAAACGTATATCAACAGAAAATTCATACCCTTTATGTAGTTATTACTAATTAAATAAAAAAATACAGTTTATACATTAAAAACACGCTGTAATAGCTAGGCAATTGGACTAAAAAATAGAAAATATGTTCATAATAAATAATGATTGTAAAAAAAGTACGGGGTACTCGACATCAAATATTAGGTCATATATACATAGCATCACGCCTGTATCCCCGAAGGGGTAGGCAGGGGTGTATTACACACCCAAGGTTCGCCAACTATGTTTAAGTCCCACGTAATAGGTGGCGAGCCTATTATCGTCTACCGGGCACATTTCCAAACTCATTAGGTCAATAAGATTTATTATGATTTTATTATAATACTAGTCTTTGCTCTAATTACCAAACCAAAAAACTCTAATTTATACTCACATCTTTAAACCAACCAAACTGATAATTTATAGGTTGTATCTCAGGTTCCCGATATAGTAGCGGGATAAAATGTATACCAGTTTTCTCACAAATAAAAAAGTTGCATCAAAATCCGTTCCGATAATATTTATATTTTTAATATTTCATAAAAATTGTTTGAACGAACTCACAATATTTTTGAAAGACCTATTCAACAACATCTCACACTATGTGGTAGAGTAGTAAAAAAATAACGTCCCCACTTTACGTGTAGGGAGTACCCTAAATTTATTTTATTTTACCATTTTGTCGGCGTGGATAATGTATATTCGAGCCAAACTACCATTTTCATTTACTAAGTCTCTGAGCTATATAGAAAGCTACAGACGAAGTTAGTAAAAGCGTGTTAATAGCTTAAATTATTACGTCATGTTGTAATTTCTAATGTTTAGTCATAGTTTTCAACTTTCCTTGTGGTAAATATTCGATTAGAAGATAAAACAAAAATAAACAAGTAATAAAGGTGTATATGACATTTGCCCTCTTGTTCACGGTACATAAACAAGAACAGTGGCTACATGAAAACATGAGCTGTCCAAACGAGACGTCTGACACAATGCTCTCAATGACTCACAATAGCGAATTATGTATTATTTTAAATTGACGTAATTGAAAAATATGCAGCCGGTCGCGCGTTGCGCCCGAATAAATTGATTCATCTATAATATTAACAGTGATTAAATAAATAAATAGATAAGACTTCAGCCACGCTCACTGCCTACAGAAATCCCTGCAACTCTCGCATTAATTGCCATGACATACGAGCATTGAGCATTCAGTTTATTTGCTTTAGCCCATTTTAATTATAAAAAAATACTAATTTATTGAATCGTGTAATGAGATGGCTTGATCATTGCATTTATTCCATCCACAAGCCTGTCAACCGACGTCCACTGTTGGACCTATATGCCTTCTCAAGTGAGCACCAGGACGAGAGAGTCCGTGTCGCCTGCATCCAAAGGCTCACTAAATCTTTAACCAAATCGTCGGTCCACCTGATGGGTGGCAGCATTTATTATGACATAAAAAGGATACTCGTACTCGTAGCAGCAGGAGTAAAAAAAACATTTTATTTCCGTAGTCAGATTCAGGATTTACACGTTGTTAGTCATTCAGGCCTGCATCGTAGTTGTCCCATAGTTCAACAAAATGTATATACCTAATGATTATGTGACAAAATTAAAAATACCATTCCATTAAAAAAAATACAACTCAAAAGATAGTAAGCAGACAATATCGAATGTTAGTAAATAAGTTAAATGAACATGATAACACAGACAAACATACGCGCCACGTTTATTATAATTTTTGATATAATGTAGTGTGGACCTACTGTGATGTATATATTTACTCTATGACAATTCATCGAGAGGACAACGTACCGGGCAGCGGCGGGCGCTCAGTAAAACGAATAAAATGAATGTTATTAACAGCACTTTGCCAGAAAGAAACATACAATTGGCCACAGTATTCAATATACTGTGATCCAAATAGAAGTTTGCGGAAGCTCCATTCGCGAAGTCAAATAATTGTGGACTCAACAAATAAAGGTTCCAATGATTAAACTACGTGAGCTTATAAAAATATGTATCTTTTATAATAAACAAAAAAACACATAGTGTGAAAATGTAATATAGGCATGTCAAATGCTAAAAAAATATATAAAAATGTCAAAATAAAAAAAAATATAGAAATATAAAAATAGGTATGGAATTTGCAACATTTTATATGCTTTATACTTTTAAAAGTCTAGGACGTCGAACCTTTTGTGCATTTGCAGTTCGGATAATCGGTAAGGTTAAGAAACTTTCGCTCGGCTTGCAGTCAGATGGGTGACAATAAAGTGACACCCTTTTGTGGACATCTGACCTCCTCCGTTTAATAGGCAATAGTAATACTAGCCGCTCATGAGGTACAATTCAGAAATGAATACAATAGATTTATTAATCCCGAAGTACTAACCTATTATATATCCACGGCGATAGGTACGTCTTATCGCTATCATGCTATCTACAAACCTATTATTACGTGGGGATATGAGTTATGCATACCTCTCCGCAAGGGCATACATAGAGGTTATATCGGATCCCTCCATTTCTCAGCGGGCCTACCCACTACAACCACTATGGGTAGTTGCGGGAATGCGTGTTTGCGGCTCCGGTGACTACGACGTGTCCGGCTCTACCGGGACGCTCGCGATATCAAGGTGAATACTACAATCTCTAACACCACACACATTTAAATAAACGTGAATATCGGTTAGATAGTTTCGGAGTTCATCGTGAGTAACAACGTGACACGATAATTATATATAACAGATATAAGTTATAATTGAAAACTTGTTTCTACAAACGAGTGTTTCAACAAGACTAGTTGTGCTTCCCATTTAATAGTAACTTTCTTCGCGTATCCATACATTACTGTTCCTACGGTCCTTAGATTCATATAACATGAATCGATGGACCAACTTTCGAAGTCCACGCGTACGAACTAATATATTGCATATATTTACAATATTGTTGAGTAAGTTGATACATTGGAAAGACAAGAAAAGCAAATGTGAGACGGGCCCGTAAAACTCACTAAATCGTATCGACATCGCATCGTGACATTTTCATTGGTTGAGAGGTCTTGAAAGATCATCCTGATTGGATGATCGATTATTGCGACCTCCCGCGTCTATGTCTCTACCAATCACAAATAAGACGATACGATTTTGTGAATCAATATAAGGTGGCTGGAGATTGAGTTACCTGCAGGTATCTGTGATAGCTTAGCGGTCAAGAGCACTACCTCGGATTGAGAAGCAAGGAAGTTGAATCCTAAACGCACAAAATCTTTCTTTTCCACTTTGTCAGAGTTGTGTTTCAGGCAGGCAGATGTATTAACATCTGTCGAACTAGTCGTGGATGCTTTTACCGTAATGGGCTTGATTACGAGAATCGAGTTACCACTCTCACTATATACCTATATTCTCTATCGCGAATGGATTTGCTTCTTTTATAATTTAAAATAAATAATGAAGACAAGATATTTAATGAACACAATGACGAATTAAAAACGGTTTCAAGATGTAACCGTAACGAGCGGGCACAGAACCCGTGACCATCGGACCGAGATACTGGTACTATAATTATGTTCAATAAGCACCTCCCCATGTTATTAACATATGTTTTTACGGTCAAATATAAATTGTTGTAATAATAAATATTTATGTCAATATGTGATTTGGACATTCATTGCCATCATTATTTGTATGTTTTTTCATTTTTGTAATTTATTGACAATGACGGAGTGGGTTTGCAATTATCTCAATCTAAAAAACCAAAAAAACATAGCATCACGCCTATATTCCCCAAAGGGGTAGGCAGAGGTGTATTACACACCCACGATTCGTCAGCTATGTTTAGGTGCCACGTAATAGGGGGCGAGCCTATTGCCGTCTACCGGGCACATTTCCAAACTCCGGGCTGCTACTGAGAATTTTTCTTTTTACGTACAAGCTCAATAACATTGCTCGACCCGGGGATCGAACCCGAGACCTCATGATCAGCAGTCGCACACACTACCGCTGCACCACCGAGGCAGTTTGATCTCAATCTACACAATATAAAATATTCACGTGTAGAAGAAATCGAAATCGGAACGATATGTATCGATACATTCTTCGTATCGGTATCATAACTATGTATTAAAAGAGTAATATCAGCGATATTAAAATATCGATATGTGGAGGTAGGCATGGTAAAGATTCAGGAGTGTGTATTTGGGGCTTAGATGCTTAGTTGGGAATTGATGAGATCTGTTTTCATGTTATTTAACAAGCAAGTGATCAATGATATAGGTAAGTATCGCGTTCATATAATATCTAAGAGTCCAAGGCTACGTTAGAATTTAGTCGTTCAATCGATTACGGCACGTACTCGTTGAATACTAAATATACACATTAGTGTCAAAAGCATCCAATCAAATTAAAAATTTATAATACGACTAAAGTATTGAATTCGAAATTGGATATTTTGTATACATGGCTCGAATAAACGTACCTACCGGACGGCGCAGCGTAGGACGGCCCCCCATCAGATGGACCGACGATTTGGTCAAAGTCGCGGGGAGCCGTTGGATGCGGCGTTCTCTTGGGGAGGCCTATGTCCAGCAGTGGACGTTGAAAGGCTAATGGATGGATGGTTGGATGGCTCGAATAAGAACAGAAAATCCTACTAGAATTTTAGAAAAGATGTTCGACCGCCCAATTAATATCGAACCTCCTTGAGATCATCCATTAAACTGGCATTAATATAACAGCGAAAGTTTGTAGGTATTTGTGTTTGTTACCTTTTCAACTAAGTGATTGAGTGATACCAAGAGCACTGTCCAGCTGCTGTTCACAATTTTATATCGCTGATGAAAAATTAATGAACAGATGGACGGACGACTATTCTCCGTTGTAAGCAAAACACATCGAGGTGTTTCCCTATAACAAGCATTATTTGTTTTATGATTAATTATTAATATTATTTCATTTTTATATTATATGATCTCATCGTTAAATTTTTTTCATTTGATTTGTAGGGTGACCCATCATCAGTAAATGACTCTCATATCATGTACACATGCTTTTAACATGTAAACATGTGTCCTACCATCGCAAAAGCTAGTTTTAGGTTATTTCTCAGGTTCCTGTAAATAAATGTGTCGTGTTGTTCAGGGACAAATAAATCACCTAATAAAATCATATTTTTTTTTCTCAGATATCTTCAATGTTCAGACATAGCTCTGATAGAGCCTTTTAACTGTACATAGAGTACTAGATAACCCCTCAAATAAAGCACTATTTTTCGTTTTATAGTTTTAAATCAGAACGATGTGTTGAAAAATAAATAAATGAATAATAATAATAATAAATATTCGGTCATTTTCACACAACGTCCTCTGGTCCTAAACTAAGCTTAACCTTTTTAACTTGTGCTATGGGTACCAGATTACGGATATAATATATATTACTTTTTTTTTTGTAAATACATACATATAATAGATAGAAAACTCCCAGACGCAGTACAAATATCTGTGTTCATCACATAAATAATTGTCCTGAGTGGGAATCGAACCCACGACCTCGTGCACGGAAGTCGGTTGCACTACCGACTACGCCACGAGGCCCCTCAAATACTTATGGTAAGCTAACTGGGTATGGTGTAGAAAAGTAGCCTAGAATACGTTATTGGGATTTAAAGAAGTAAATCAAGACGCAATCTTGGTTTATAGAACTATACACAGATTTAGAATAGTACGATTACAGTTACTATTTTCAACCTGTAGCTAGTCTACGGACAAAGGTGATACAGAGACAGGATACACTTCCCGCTTTATTCATCTAAGACTCAATTGTTATCAATGCGTTTACTTTGCAAGGTCGTTGCAATGTCGCATCGGAACGGACTGCCTGTTTACACAGTACATTGAAGCGTATTAATATTTTGACCGCAATATGGCGTACCGATTTAAGAACTGTCTTTCCGTGCTAATTGTTATAGGATCGATTCCCATAAACCAACAATTTATAATATTTTTATTATTTTGAGTTCTGTGGTATGATCACAGAGTAGAATACGTTTTATGAGCACGGCGTACTGTGGTATTGCTCAATCCAGATGCTACCAGCAGCATTTTTTATTTTCAACCATTTTTCCGTCTTTCTATTGGGCACGGGGCTCTTCTCAGAGTTAGAGGGATTAGGTCCACCACGCTAGCCCAATGTGGGTTGGCAAACATCACAAGCCGTCGAGAAAATCTCTCCGGCATGCAGGTTTCTTCACAATGTTTTCTTTCACCGAGTAGTGATACATAGTAAACAAATACACACGTAATTTCAAATAATCTCGAAAAGTCAAGAGGTGTGTGCCGTACGAGGTGAATGTTGGACTCGGGATCGAATGCGATACCACTGTCTTTGCAGTCCTTGGTTTCACCGCTAGGATATCACTGCTATGAGAGCGTTACCAACAAAAAATACTATATGGTTGTATGTTGATAATTTTACGCGATAACGTCATTTATGTTTTCTGAGAGTTTCACAAAAAATGCATCGGTCGCCATACATTTTTCGGAACGTGACACTTTTTCGTGCGTGCAGCCGGTGTTTATCGATTTATAAGACGTTATCACGTCAAAAATAAGATTAATTCAAGTTTGATTCTAGTGGAATGCTGTTATTATTAGGTATATTATAAAATTAAAATATATTCGAATTGTAGACTACGGCACCATAGACCTTAATAGCAACACAGATACGATTTCATATGTAAATTTTATTTATATTCATATAATTTTGTATGCAAAAAGGGCATCAATCCCAATATTTTAACATGTTATTTAGTCTACCATTACGAGTAATAAGTAGGTAACATGGGTAGGTCGACAAATATATCCATCTGATTTTGGAAACAATTTTTATTGAAAATTATATTATTTTTATGTTGTTATTAATATTAAAAGCATTTGAGATGCGCAACGCTTTATTAGTGACACAAAGTGTACAAATTGCGAAAATTTTAAAGGGAAAATTACTACAAACGGGAAACACCCTTTTATCATACAGTTTTGTTTAAATGCGCTAATCTCTGTACTTAAGTATAAGACAAATAGAAAAAAAAATTGAATTTGATAGACCAAATTTTGAGGAAAGTTATTGGTTCAACGTCACGCTGCTACCCATAGGAGCAGGACAAAAAGGGAAAAGGCACAGAATTCGACACAAAAATACTAAATCTTTTAACTGCCTCGGTGGTGTAACGGTAGTGTATGCGACTGCTAATCATGAGGTCTCGGGTTCGATCCCCGGGTCGGGCAATGTTATTGATCTTTTTCCTAAAAAAAAAGAAAAATTCTCAGTAACAGCCCGGAGTTTGGAAATGTGCCCGGACGTCAATAGGCTCGCCCCCTATTACGTGGGACTCAAACATAGCTGGCGAGTCGTGGGTGTGTAATACACCTCTGCCTACCCCTTCGGGGAATACAGGCGTGATGCTATGTTTTGTTTTTTTTTCTTATGGAATGACGTCGAATCTATGTGTTTGTCAAAACACAAAACATTTTTTTGTAGAATTTTTGTCTGTTTATCTGTTTGCTTTTTCGGATTTTGATTCAACTTTTTTTATTTGAAAGGCTTTGATTAGGCTTAAAAGCTGGTATAAATTTTATCCCGCTACTATATCGCGAACCTGAGATATAACCGAACAACTAGCTTTTGGCTGCGGCGAAGCCGCGGGCAAAGGCTAGCACTATAATTAAACAGTAACAGAGCTGTGCCTGTACATTTAAGATATTTAAGAAACAAATCCTGTATTAGGCTATAATATATAGGAGTCTCTAAACACAAAGCAATAATTTTTAGATTTTTTTGGATGTTTATTTGCTCGCGCATCATGCAAAAAATACTGAACGGATTTTGACGCAACTTTTTTTATTTTATAGCTCTCGATTAGACTTAAAAACTGATATATATTTTGTCCCACTACTATATCGGGAACTTGATACATAAGCTAAAAACTGGCTTTGGCTGCAACGGAGCCTTTGGCAAATGCTAGTTTTAATATATGTTTGTTCTTATGCATTATTTTTACGTAAACTATAGTCCTTTATGATACACTAAAACACTCGTATAACTTATGCAAGATTCCCGTTCCAATTATCATTGACCATCGAAATACCAAGAATGGGATATCACGAAACAAAACCCAAATATTTTCTAAAAAAACATCATCGGAACTGTAAATTATACATTTGTGTATAATTTTATAACTATAATAACATACGGTGAAACATTCACAGGGAATAATATAGACATATTATTTTAACTTATAATTTACCTGGCAATTACCTCGGCCGCCAGCTAACGGCAAAAGAATACATATTATATTTGTAATTTAAAATCGTCAGTGTATCTTCGAGTATTATAATACATTTGTGTTTATATATTTATAAATATAGGATTGATGCTTTTGTTAAGAGAATAATATTATAGAAGCTAGTTGGAGATCATCATTGCTTCGGTACATAATGTTGTGATGCGCCTTGGGTCACCGTCGATCGAGGCGGTTGCGTCGTATGAGGGCCCACGCAATCTAGACAAGCATAGTTTATTTGTCAATCCTAAAATATCATCAGTTTATTTTAAATGTCGATACCCGGTAAATTAATAAAAAATATTAGATTATCACGACGTAAACAGTAATAAATATAATGACATTAAAGTAGAGAATTTAACACAGCTCAGTGAAAATCAGACACTTTACTATTTGTGTTTTTATATAATAAAGTAACTATACTGTTTTATTTTAAATAAAGCTCATAGTATGTATCAAAATTATTCTGCCCTATTACTCCAGTCAGCTGAATAATAACATAAGTCTACCAAATAATTATTTTTAGTAAATGCTAGTTTATGTATATGCTGTACATCTAACATAACCACTGAGCTATTGTAACGTATTCACCCAAGCGTAACCGCAGGAACAGGCTATCCATAATATATGTAATTAATGATATATACAATCGTAACAACATATAATTTTAGAGTTACACGTCAGAATTGAACAAGGACAGTTGTATGTAGGATTTCGTAATCATATCTATGATGCTGTCGTCACAAAAAAAGTGGTGAATACAGTAATTCAACTGTATAATACAGCCCCTAATTTCTATTTACTCGGATTTCATGTATAAATCGTCTAAACGGTTAATAAAAAATAACAATTTGTTTTGATTTTGTTGGCTCTCATGAAAATTAATATGATATTTGTATGCCATTTAAAATAAGTTAATTTGCTATAGGGGAGTAACCTCGTTTTTTTAAAATATACGAGTGTATTATTAAAAAAAACATTGTTTTGTTTATTGAGTCACCAGAAAATTTATATTTTGTTAATTGAATAATCAATTCAGGTTTTAGGTATGATTGATTTGAACAATTTAAGAAATTTCCCAAGTAGCTTTTTTAAAATGTGATTCTATTAATTATTTAAAAAACAATACAAACACATTGTTTTGATTTTGTTGGCTCTCATGAAAATTAATATGTAATTTGTATAGCATTTGAAATAAGTTCATTAGCTTAAAGGCGAGAAACCTCGTTTTTAAAAAATATAACGAGTGTATTACGAGATTAAAAAATCATTCACAAAAATTCACTCTGTACCTTTATACATAGACCCTTCTGTTTCTCCATGTATTTATGATATTTTAAAAACGTACAATAAAGACTATTATTATTATTTTAGTGGTAGGGACATGCTTGTCCCAGCGTCCACACTCTCACAGCAGATCAGCGAGAAAGAACGGTAGATACTCTTACCGTTGTTATTTGTTATTGAGTTTTGTATGGCGAGGCAGAGATTGAGATTGTAGAGTTCGGGACGCTCAAACCCCCTCCTTATTCTTCCTTTTCACTACCTATCCCTGTCCTTGGAGTTGGCAACGCGCGAGTGATGCCTCTGGAATTGCTAGCATCTGTAGACTACGGTAACCGCTTACCATCAGATGGGTCATATGCTTGTTTGCCACCCGCGTAGCTGCACCAGGGCGCAAAGTGTGCCTCACGGATTGTCACACATCCAGCTACATAGTTTCTGTGTGCAAGCGACAATGGCTTAGAGTGACGATTATATCAGAGCAAGGTCGAAGGAGCACATGATTTTAATGAAAAACACATGAACATGTTGACATCAGTAGTCACTTTTGAGGCCGCGAGTCCCCGTGTACTGAATTAGGCTAAAAATGTCTTAGCTAGTCATAAAGAAAAATAATTAAACATATTACCTATCTTGTTTTTAAATATCTTTTTTCCGTGTGGTGACGGACTAAGAATACAAGTGTCACCACGCCATTCTTTCCCACGGGTGTCGATGAGGCAACTAAGGGAAGTAAGCAACGATCACCCATTGCATTACTGGTGGTAGGGCTGGGTACCAAGTGGGAGTACTCACTTGGTATCGGGCCCGAGCAGGTTGCTACCACCATCTCCCGTCTGACCGGCCATGAAGCACATCGTTGCGTTTTGGTTGTAGCAGGAGATAGCCGTTTATATTTCATTTCATCTGTGTGAAATGAAATGGTGAGCAGCGGCTTGACGATACTCTCGGTATAGTTAAGTCCATGAGCGACGGTTTCCATTTACCATCAGTGGGGCCGTGGTTTATCTGCCACCACATGCAATAAAAAAAATCTATCAATTAGAGATACATATTTACACTCATAATAAAGTATTCCGCGACATATGACATGTAGAGAAGAGGAGTTTGAAAAATCACCAGAATATCCTTATGTAACTAATGGATACTACAGGTATGCATTTACGTATACAAATTTGTCAAGTGTCCCTAAATAAACTCGTGTAATTTAATTTAGAAGGAAAATGTGTCTATCGTTATTAGATACAGATACTCATCTTGCTTATGTTATTGAAGGGTATTAAAAGAAAAAAATACAGCACATGCTGACCACTTCGTCAAGGATGGCAATGAAGTCAGGGATCCCAGGAGTCGAACTGCTTACCATGATAATTCTTATAGGGCAGGAGTAGGGGACCTTATAAGACAACGTCGTCACTAACGTAATGACAATGTCCGGTGCAAATAAACAACTTTGACTTTCAGGTGACAATTTAGAGCCCTTTGGGACTTTGGCTGTAAGAGTCAGGGTATAAAACTGAGGGCTATCCACTAAAGTGGCTAGGTTTCAAAATATTACGTACCTACCTATACGGTCTACGCGTAACGCCACATCCAACCCATATTGAGCTAAGAGCATTTTAGTTTATTTATATAGCGTGTTGACTTAATGCCAGGGCAAGTTGTTTCCAGCTTGGCTTGGAAGACATCGATTTAAATTTATTTTAGAGATGGTGGAAACTAAATAATGTGTCAGTCGTTTACTATAAAAACAAAGGGAAGAAGGTCGCAGGGAAACAAACAAAAAAGGCCCTAACATCAAAGGCCGAATGCCGTTAAGATTCCCCAAACAAATATTGTTCTATCGTTATATCTATATAGGTATATATAAATTAAAGTTAAAATTTGTTCGGCTTATACGCGCTACCACTCATCCCATTCCAATATATCTTTACTACATGAATGTGCATATATTCAATAGAATATTTTTTGCGTACAAGTATCTTCTATACTATTATAAAGCTGTAACAGAGCTTTGTATGTACATCTATATCCATACTATTATAAAGTTGTAACAGAGCTATGTCTGTACATTTTATATATTTGAGAAAAAAATTCTGAATTAGGCTATTATAGGCGTGTCTGAACACAAAACAATTTTTTTCAGCAATCATGGACATAATAGTATGGCTATGTTTTCTTTGTTTAGTGCATACAATTGGTTGGTATTGTATCCTCATTAGTGCTGAACTATTCAATTAGGTAATGCACTACCGTCAGCATTAATATCGTTACTAATACAATCGAATAAGGCGGCTATTAATCTGTTTTACAGCATAATAGAACGCATACCGATCGGAATATAATATTATACGAAAGCAAAGTAAGCATGATTAAATCGATCTATAAATGTTGGTGTTATTTTCACAAACATACTAATAGTTAAGATTAAGAATGCTGTTATAATGTTATGGGTTACGTTTAAAAAATTTAATATAACAAATATTCTCAGGGTCAAACTCTTCGCAGGACCCTGGGAACATAACGATTGGTGAGCATCAATCAATAGGTCACGAAATCAAGCTAAACTTTCGGTTTTAAGCTTATCTAGAAAACGATTAAGATTTCGGCTCAAGTAGGTACGCTTAATGCCTACCTCAACAGTAATCTAAGCTTCAGCTCACAATTACCTGTGGATTTTACTCTATACAGATGGTTGACTCGTATTTCATTTATAAATCAAAGAAATGAGTCAGTGAGTCATTACTAAACCCGCTCTTCAGTGTTTTTCTATATATGCCTCAGGGTTAATTTCTTTTTCCGATCTACATCTACCTATAGCAATCATCTCATTACAAGCTCTGCGAAAGATACGGACATTATTTCTTCGGATTGATAAAAAAAATCGTTCGCCATGATAAGTCTTTAAATAGTTTATACAAATATAAAAAAGTTATATATGTTTAGGAACGAAATGACGTATGTGTAAATAAGAGCCTAAGTTATTACAGTGAGACTGGTATTTTTTTAGTTTCGTCCAACTAAACAAACAGACAGAAGACAACGCAAACACAGATATCATGATGAGATTTTTGAAATAAAGATCCTTATGATACGGTAGGGTAATTTGGCTTTTATAGTATAGACAACAAGTTCACTAGAACTAAATAACTACAACTTAATAAGTTGTAATGCGAAATGTACATTTTCCAATCTAAACATTACGATGTTACGTCATAGGCGTATAATGATTTAATATTAGAACACAACTGTCAACGTTCCTACATGACGTATATGAATAATTTCAAATCTCTGTCATTGGATACAACTTATGCCCGGTTCCTATATTCAACGAATCGTCACTGTTAACCCATACGTTAGTTGCAAAATGTCATTAATTCACTTACGACTCGTATTTTATAGGAACAGATTATACTTACGCCTGGTAGAATATTCTACCAATCGTAAGTAAAACGATCCGTTTTATTATTATAGGAACCAGGCATTAGGGATACAAATTGACTTAAAAATAATATAAAAATGAAGCGCGGGTATAGAGTAGACAGATGCAGATAACATTAAAATGAAATGCTATATTATTTGTATACAATATAGAATTCAAAACACGTTTCTGTTTACAATGTGTCCAGAACAATAGATATGATTGTATTAATATCATGTGCGAGCACACTTCGATGTAATAGTTGCAATTTGAATGCACTCTTTGTAATAAAAACATGTCAGATGGCTTTCGTTTTGTAATCTTAAGAAACCGTGTCGCTGGGTCAAGTTGCTTACTAAAAATTTATTTACTCACGATTTTTTATGCTACAATGGTGGCAAATAATTATACGGCGAACCCGGCGATAAGCGGCAAACAAATCCGCAGGGATACATGAAGTGGGGATGTCGAGGCGAAGAAGAAGAATGATAAAGTATTTGAGCGCTCTCACTGAACCAAATACAAAAATAAGAACAGTGTTTTTATTATTGTAAATTATAGTAGTGAAATAGGTTTTTGCAGTGAGAGCCTAGTGGTAGAACCAAGGACTGCAAAAGCAATGGTACCAAGTTCGATCACCTTTCCAAGTCACACCTCTGACACTACGAGATTGGTAGCATATTATGTGTATTTGCTTATAAATTATCACGACTCGATGAAGGAAAACATCGCGAGGAAACCTGCATGCCCGAGAGATTTTCTTGACAACTTATGAATTCCGTCTACCCGCACTGGGCCAGCGTGCAAGACTAAGGCCTGAACCCCTGTCATTTTTCTTAGTTATTGACCTTAATTTCGTGCTCCTATAAATATTTTCTTCTGATGATATCGTTACCACAGCTGAAAAAAGCTATGATTTCAGCTGTAATAAATTATGCTTTTATGTCAGAATCTAGAATATATATATTATACTAAATGTTACTTTTTTACAAAACTTACAACGTTACACGATACTGAACATGCCAGATTTCTAGTAAACTGGCAGAAAACATAAAAGGAGTAGGTGTATAAGCACCTATTCAAAAAAAGAATTTGATAACAAAATTTATCTGCAGTTCTAAAAGCAATAAAGTTTAATATCTCTAGAAAGTTCACCAATTTCTTTACAAAATATTATTTCAGACCACTTACACGATATTTTATGAAATAATATTCACTCGTCATACTGTACTAACTAGTGTATTGAAATGAATGTAAGCTTTGAGACGTAAATAATAAGGGCTATGTTGCACTAAATTAAGTTTTCAATCAAGCCATAAAGAGCCAAGTTCTGGATAGGGCAGCGAGTTTGAAAGCTATACAGTTATAGTAAAATATTGTTTGTCTGCAAATTCAACTAGAAACATAATATTTAAAATGCAGGCGGTTATTAGTATATCGACGCTATAATACATCAGCTGATACCCACTCGTTTTACAGGTTGTCAGATTAATGATCACAAGAGACTACAACGTTATATATATGGAAGCGAGAGTTGGGTATGCAAAAAGAAGCATGAGAGTAAAATCAATGCGGTCGAAATGCGATCTCTGCGGAGAATCTGTGGAGTGAGGCTGACTGACCGCATTCGTAACGACGACGTAAGAGAGCGAGTAGGTATGAAAGAGAGTATTGGTGTAAAAATGCGAAAGGGAATGCTCCAATGGTTCGGACATGTGGAAAGAATGCCGGTCGAGCGACTGGTTAAGAAGATAAACAATGCGAAAGTAAAAAGGATGTAGGTACAGGGGGAGACCGAGACTCACCTACCTAGACCAAATCGGTCATGTATTGAAGGAAGGTGGAGTCAGGAATCTCCGAAACCGGCGAGCGTGTATGAAGAGAGTTATGAATGTTGAGGAAGCGAGAGATGTATGCAAGAATAGAGCCTCTTGGCACTCTTTTCTCTCTGCCTGCCCCGCAAGGGAAATGGCGTGATGATAAGTTAGTTAGTTAAGAGACTACAAGAGCAATCTTGTCGTGTCGTGCTTGACGCGACGACAAACTTTGGTTGGTTAAAGCTTTGAAAGGGTTTGTCCATGTATTTGTTTGTAATCTTAATAAACTCAAATTGTTTCTCGTGTATAATGTATTATATCAATTATTTCTCAAACCAAATAGAACATCTTGCATTGAGTTTGTGCTTTACAATATTTTCTGTAGAATAACGAAAGATCCTATTAAAGTTCAAATATAAGAATAAGAAGGTATGAGTATCATATTATATTCATGCTTCCTTTTATATTTTCAAAAGTAGCGTTTCCACTAGATATACACGATGTATACACATTTATATACCTACAACATTAGAGTCGTTTACACGATACGCGAAATATATTTAGGTATCTCTATGTACAAGAATTGCTCGTAAGTCATTAAGATAGATTATTAGCTGCATAACAGTTTTTATAAGCTACATTTTGTTATAGCATTAAAGAAAGAAGGATCTTCCTTATAAACGTGTAGTAAAAAAATGCGTGTACTTGTACGCGCGTGAGAAGTTATACTTCTTTGGCATCATTAATAAATAAAGTAATTATTGAATTCGTAACTGCAAAACTTGTCACAGTTATGTTTTTAAATACCTTGTTCGATATAGTAATTATGTCTAATGTCACTAGATGGCGTCAGTAAAATTTTAATTTCTTATAAATCGATGTTAAGTGTTTAGGTGTCCGATCATACCCCCTCCATGGTAGCGTTAAACGTTCAACGCAACCTTGTTGGAAGCCGCATTAGAAGTATAACTTCAATAAAGGCAAACAATTACCCAGATTGGTACCGAATTAATTTTAATTCATCTTTATACCCGCTTTTTAAATTTCATAGCAATCACTTTAATTGTTTATTTTATTAAATGGTTTTTATTAACCAAAAACCGAGAATAAATCTTCTCGTTCTGGTTATCACCATCTCCATAAAGAGAATGCCAAAAACATATTTATAATTATTATTGTTTGAAGATTACTTGGAAGTTACGTCTTTTAAATCCCTTTTGCTTG
This sequence comes from Leucoma salicis, assembly GCA_948253155.1. Lineage (NCBI taxonomy): Eukaryota > Metazoa > Arthropoda > Insecta > Lepidoptera > Erebidae > Leucoma > Leucoma salicis. The sequence goes on from OX411803.1 coordinate 28,136,922, forward strand.
AGCCTTTGTATATAATCTATATTATTTACTGACTGACATATCAACGCACAGTCCATTTATTGTGGCTAGGAAAAACATATAAACATAGCATCACGCCTTTATTCCCGAAAGGGGTAATGTATTACACACCCGCGGTTCTCCAACTATTTTTAAATCCCACTTAATAGAAGGCGAGCCTATTGACGTCTACCGGGCACATTTCTAAGCTCCGGGCTGCTACTGAGAATTTTTCTTTTTACGAGAAAGCTCAACCCGGGGATTGAACCCGAGAGTTCATGATCGGTAGTCGCTCACACTACCGTTGCACCACAGAGGCAGTTAATCGCAATATAACGTTTAATAACGCATTGGCAACCCGGGATCATGGATAGGGGGTGATCGGAAAGTATTATAGAAAGGAGACAAGGACGAATTTTGAGCCTCCGGCACCCTCAATCACTACAATAAATAAATATTCAAGAACGTTTTTCACACAACGTCCTCTGGTCCCAAACTAAGCTTAATGCTTGTGCTATGGGTACCAGATTACGGATATATTACATATATTACTTTTTTTTGTAAATACATACATATACTTAATAGATAGAAAACACCCAGACGCATTACAAACGACTGCGTTCATCACACAAATAATTGTCTCTTAGAATCGAATCCAGGACCTTATGCACAAAAGTCGGTTACACTACCGACTGCGCCACGAGGCCCGTCCGAAAATACACCAGAGTTGATATTCTTTGAGAGGTTTGTTCTTGCCCAGTCGAGCCGGCTTAATAGGATGGATTAGCAAGGCTCTGCCACTATACAAAATATTGATGGCATCAGACATATTTAATGGGCTTTACCTTCCTTATTAATGAGAAATACTGTTATTATATTGTATGTAGTCAATTGCGGTGGGGATATAAGATGAGACGAGACGTATTAAACCATCATAATAACAGTTATCAAATGTAAGTTATCCAGGAATAAATGACACCGGGTCAGAGAGACGGTCGCGTTGTGAACCCTCTACGACTGAATATGGTGCGAGATTATGTACAGACTACAGATGGCGAAGTGGTTTAGATACCCAGTGTTGTGGGTTCAATTCCCACGCACGATAATCATTATTTTTGTGTGTGGTTTTATTTTGGGTCAAATATCTTAAATGTATAGACATGCTCTATCATCTCGTATCATCATGCTGCTAGCTCTGTTGCAGCTTTATAATATTATATATTAAGGTAAATGAATATAGTAAAGAAATATGTGACGAGTTAGATACCCATATCATTAGACGATTTTGCTAATCATCCAATAAGTGATTCAATACAGGTAATATTATTTAGTGATGCTATATCACGCCTGTATTCCCCGAAGGGGTAGGCAGAGGTGTACACACCCACGACTCGCCAGCTATGTTTAAGTCCCAGGTAATAGGTGGCGAGCCTATTGACGTCTACCGGGCACATTTCCAAACTCCGGGCTGCTACTGAGAATTTTTCTTTTTAGGAAAAAGCTCAATAACATTGTCCGACCCGGGGATCGAACCCGAGATACCTCATGATATTAAATATTATTTATGTTAGAAAAATTGTGTCTCCTAACAATCGATAAAGAATAATACGCAAGGATATTTGCCAACCATGAGGAAATGTTCCAACCTCGATAGCCTTAGTTCAAAAGTTGCACAATGTTACAGCGCATGATGAATATAACCTCGCACCCCATTATAATAATCTGGGCGAAAACGGGACGGAAACGATATTAGAAAGGAACAATCGTTGCCATTACGTCGAATAAAAAGAAAAGTTATTATATTTTTATTGAAGAGGGCACCCCACCCTCCCGGCCACCAAGAGGGTTATTTTTATTTTATTTGAAAAGTTTATTTTTCATTTGTTTTAACTTGTACATTCGCTAGGGGTGAGATTCGGGCACGCACTCAGCCCGATGACTTACTAATGCGTACGGTATCATTATGTTTTTATATTTAAACTTTTGGTTGAACAACATTAAAATGAGAAAAGTTCCTCGAGTTGTGATGAAACCAAAGCGTGTACCAACCGCCGCGCGTGGGCCGCGAACCTTCCGTTATTGTTTTATATAACGTACGCTCATGAAAGGGAAAAGTATTATAAATAGGCAATTTATTTTTAACAAAACAATAATTGCCACTTGAAACGGCTGCGCTTATAATTTATTCATAATGTTTTCACCTGATAAACGCCTATTCACTTATACACACTTATCACACGGAAACAAGCATATTATGTCAATTTTGATACACTGTATAGATTTAACTGGGAAGCAAGACTAGATACTGATTGTTGTTTTTTTTTTGAGATTGTAGATATGGTTGTGTTTCATAATCAGACCAAAGTCTTAGGTATTTCACATTGGTATCTACTTTTAAAGCACTGGTGATGTAGACGAGGAACTATTAGCATCATAAAGGTCTCCTACGAGGATGTAGGATTCTTCTCATTGAAAAAGGCGCACCGAGTTTTCTTGAGTCATCACTTGACAGTCTTTTGTGTATTGATGTTGAAAACCATTTGTTCAAACGGACGACAAAACGAAAAAGAAACTAACAGAAATTTATCAACAGCAAATTAAGTCTCACTACTTAAAAGCTGATAATGTGTATACAAGCTAAGATATCTACTATTAACATTACGATTACACCCATCCAGGCCATAAGTAAAGATGTGTGGTCTACCGACCACCGACACTAATACCACCGCGCATGTTAGCATTCCTCTTTAAACTACCCAAGGTAGTCTGTTTACAACTAAAAACGTAGTAGTCTATATTTTTAACGGGTAAACCCGAACAACAGCCACACAGCGTGCCTTCATATTGACATACAATCAACACAAATGTTACATAACAATAAGGGAAGGTAAAACGCTACTAATTGTTATAAAAACACCGAGACTGGAGGCACAGTATGATTTAAAAGTGATATTCTCAAACCATAAAGGAGTTTCACGAGGGCATGTGAAATATTTATCTTAATATTATAAGTAAACTTAAAGGCCGGCCGGCCACAACCAACGCCGCGATCGAGCCGTCTTGATATTTCAAAACTGATCAAAATTAGTTATTTCATTGTGGGTTAAAGAAAACTAAATAGTTTCTAACCAAAATGCGGTTTTTCCTGAAGGTATCAATTTTACCAAGAAATACGAAGACGAAATTATATTACCTATAGACAGAATGTTCATATTTTTAAAATATATTTTTAGGTTGTATCTCAGGTTCCCGATATAGTAGCGGGATAAAATGTATACCAGTTGTCAAGTCTAATCGAGATCTATCAAATGGAAAAAGTTGCATCAAAATCCGTTCAGTAGTTTTTGCGTGATGCGCGAACAAACAAACATACAAACAGATAAACAAACAGACAAAAAATCTAAAAAAAAATTGTTTTGTGTTCAGACACGCCTATATTGCCTAATACAGTAATTTTTTCTCAAATATCTTAAACGTACAGACACAGCTTTGTTACAACTTTATAATTATATAAAATAAAATATTGTTAATTAATTATTATTTAGTTATGAACAAATACAATTTTTTGTACACTAGAACGAAAAATCAGCACCGGTATCATTGAAAAAACGGATATAGAATTGATGAGTGGTCATAAAAACGCGATGGCAGTATAAAATAGAATTACGTCACTACCTGTAACCTCTGATATGAAATGATAAGGAATATAAATCTACATGAATTATATTTGTTAACATAACATGTGATGAAAAGCGAACTTTAATGAGGAGGCCGAATAAAAATAATTGATATTGTCTACACACTCCTACAGTTAAAAGCATAAGTGACTCTGAAGGCCTGTATGTGGTGTAATAACAATTATGTTTAGTTAAATTTGCAAGTGTGAAGTTATCGCTAAAATATATTATACTATCATGTGCTCATCTCTTTAAATAACATAACAAAACAAATTTTATTATTTGCAAACAACAAAGACACGGATTTATGTTGTCTAATAAAAATGTATATAAATAACACCGCTTTGATGTAATGTTAGGGTTAAAGCTATACACCGCAGTTTTATCATAATAATGTTTTGTGGGAACCAACATCTTAGAAATCACACACACACATTCACGCGTTACACATTAGAACGGTTAATTTTTTGTTGCGCATAAAACCAAAAGATTCGTATTAAAGTTGCGGAAGTAGTGCATTAGGTTTTTCCAAATATTGTGAAATACGATGATTTGATCTTGAAGAGCAATTATCCTTTTACTTTCAATTTAAATTAAGTTTGGACTTGTGATAATGAACTTAAGAGCGAGTATGTATGAAAGAGAGTATTGGTGTAAAGATGCGAAAGGGAATGCTCCGATAGTTCGGACCTGTGAAAAGACTGTCGGACGAGCGACTGGTTAAGATATTCAATGCGAAAGTAGAAGGATGTACGTACAGGGGGTGACCGAGACTCACCTACCTACACCAAATCGATCATGTATTGTAGGAAGGTGGAGTCGGGAGTCTCCGAAACCGGCGAGCCTGTATGAAGAGAACTATGAATGTCGCAATTATTGTTTAAACTAAGCGTCCATTTAGTTCAAGCAAACAAACAATATATATTGACTTGTTCGAGAGAACGTTTACCAGAAAACAAGTATGATCAGCAGGTTTAAACTGCGTCTTCTGGGTAATAATATAGGTATAAATTATCCAGAAGAGGCAAATTCCTGCTTATGACTATAATTTTAGATTTATCATTTTCGCATTTCATGGTCTGGTAGGTTGGTGTTTAAATATTTTAGCCGTATTAGTGGTTTAATGATCTAATATCAAGTATCAAGAGGTGTGAGACACACTTAATAGTGTTTCAATTAGGCACAAACACATACTAGTGGATACCAAAGGGCCCTTTCATACCGTGCGCGCTGTTATCCCTTTGTTTGACTATACATTTAAATACTATAGCGTAGGTCTGTTGCGTCCGGTTCAAAAAAGACAAACATACCGGTCACCTATAATATTTGAAGCCCGGTAATAATTTATGAGTTAAGGTTTAATCTGTTTTAAAGGTTTGGATATAGTGTATTCAAGTTCTTGCTTATAGCAGTGATAGACTGGTGGTGAAACTGTGACTGCAAAGACATTGGTATCGAGTTTGATCCCTAGTCCAGGTGTACACCTCGAACGGCACACGCCTATACCTATTAAATTTTTTAAAATTAAATTTGTTTACAATTATCACTGCTTGGTGAAGGAAAACATCTCAACGACTTGTCAAGTCTGCAAACCCACACTGGGCCAGCCTGATGGACTATGGCTTAATCCCTCTGACCCTGAGTAGAGACTCGTGCCCAGTAGTGGAAGAGCAAAAAGAGTTATAAAAAAATTAAAAAATAAAATTGATATTTTGACAGCAAGTATAACAGTTATACGAGTAATATGATCGATAGGATTTTATTAAAAGAAATCTTGCTACAATTTTTTTTTCAGATTTTCGCAAGGCGTGGACTGGACAAGACGAAAGTCATGTCTAACGTCCATGTCATTTTAGCACCGGTCCTAGTCAGGAGTGCGCTTCTCGAAGTTGTCGACCACTATGTATACCTGGGACAAACAGTCCAGTTAGGTAGATACAACTTCGAGAAAGAGGTCGATCGACGAATCCAGCTCGGCTGGGCAGCGTTCGGGAAGCTAAAGGAGATCTTCTTGTACAATATTCCACAGTGTCTGAAGACGAAGGTTTACGACCAGTGTGTGTTACCAGCGATGACTTACGGCACAGAGGCGTGGTCTCTGAATGTTGGCCTTATATCAAGGCTCAAAGTCGCTCAGCATGCTATGGAGCGGGCTATGCTTGGGATCTCTCTACGTGATAAGATCCGTAATACGGAAATCCGTAGGGGAACGAGAGTGACCGACATAGCCCGCCGGGTCAGCATGCTAAAGCGGCAATGGGCAGGCCACAACTGACAACCGTTGGGGAAGAAAGGTTACCCAGTGGCGACCGCGTAACGGACGGCGCAGTGTAGGACGGCCTCCCACCAGGTGGACCGATGACCTGGTCAAAGTCGCAGGCAGTCGTTGGATGCAGGCGGCACAGGACCGTTCGCTGTGGCGTTCTTTTGGGGAGGCCTATATCCAGCAGTGGACGATGAAAGGCTGATGGATGGATGGATGATGGGCTAAAGCTTTTCAAGCAAACATACATAAAAAAACAAATACTTTGGAAAATCCAAAACTGCACGCCTCATAATCTTCATTTTTCATAATAAAATTGATTATTTGATAAGTAACTAATAATGTATTGGTCTTACTAAGTAGTTTTCAATAAATCACATAGATAGCGCTAATTTTAAGAAGTACTTCTATATTGGTCTACCTCTCATTCATTTTGTAAGGCGCCATCTGGCAATTAGTAAGAAGGTAAGAACAACTATCCATGAGTTTACATATATACCTGCATAAGTGCATATATATATAAATGTAAAATTGAATAATTTATTAAACTGTAAATAAAAACAATTTAAGAAAACAAAAAGACGTCGCTAGTTTCCTTACAAAAAAAGCAATATTGTGGCTCTATATGTATATACAACAGCAACTGAATACAATGATATCGACATCTAAAATTGCCACTAGCGACATCTAGGGCTGCATTTGTCAATATCTCTTTTACTTTAAAACAGCGACATCTATCAATAGAATATTGCAATTTTGGACAATATTATACGACTTATTTAAAAATCAATGAGTTCAACAAGAAATCTCTAAAACATTTATCTTCCTAACTTGGTTGCCTTATAATCTTAAATTTTAGACTTTGTTCTAAGTGAAAACACCGTGACGCCAAGGCCACGCAAAAAAAATTGTAGAATGTAAAATATGTTTTTTCGTGTTTTATAACGTTGGTGTGTTATTATTTACGTGTGTTTAGTGTTTTTTATTATTGTTATGGATAAAATAGTTATTATACTTGACAAATATCATCAGTTCGTCAAGCAAAGGTAAGAACTTTCTTTTAACAAAAAACAATGTATCGGCAGGGCGAACGGCGTTCTGTTGACGATAGTAAAACCACCGGTGGCTACTGGCTAACTGGCTATGCGTACGTAAAAAGGTAGTTCCCAAGAAAGGCGCTGGTTTTAGTGAAGCGTCGAGCGTAAATGCCGTAAATATTCAGTATTTTCTTGTTTATTTAATAACAATTAAACCACATCGAATCAGAACGTGAAAAGTAATAGGGTTCTATTCCTAGTCATAATAATTAAACGAAAAAAAATGACTCGATTTGTAAAGTATTTTGGTCGTTATCGTGTTAACATACATTACCTACAACTCACGGACGTCCAGCCAGATTTTTTTCAGATTTTTTTCAAACAGTTTTTTAACTAGTTTAAATAACAAAAATGCCATCAAAAATATCATGAGTGTTAAAAATAGTGTTTGTTCTTTATGTGTGTGTCTAGATATTATTTTACAAGTGCAATATATAATAAATAGAGACATTTTAAGTTTGAAAAATCAGTTGTGCCGTGTAAACCGGGAGTAGAACACACCTCAACCATAGTGTAACGTATTCGTTACACTATGCCTCAACGCTTCGCTTATGAGGCGTGCAAAACATTCTGATATTTTAGATACAATAAACGTTAAATAAAGACATGTAGGTATGTATATTGTTTGTTCAAGCATTAAAGTACCTACGCCTAAACACGACAGGTACAGTCTCATACTAACGAATACCAAACCAGTACAATTTAGCACCAGATAAATATCAACATATATCACCATAAGGCTGGCAACTGAACGCTAAAGTGGATAATCTTGTGGAAAAAAACTGTTAGAATATCACGCCCGATTATATTTGAGCTGTAGAAGATTCAATTTTTGTGTGTGTACTAAGTTGACGGTTTGTATAGAGGTTACGTTGTGTGGGGCCCACTGATGGCGACCAACCAGTGTACACACCAAATAACACACTTTATTATAATAGTTTATACAGCCATCCGAACATATATTTGTTTTGTAATATTATAATTGTAAAAGGGGCTCTATTTGTTCGGTCTATTTTCAACTGAATGTTATGATATTTGGCATCCTGGTTGGTAGAAACTTAAGTATTTTGTTTATGTTAAACGGAATTCGAATAATCATATTAATTATAAAATCTCTCTAAATCTGATATCATAATCTCAATCTTGGACAGTAATGGCTCGAATAAAAATATTTATTCTATAACGTAATATTTTATAATATTTATTATAAAAACACATTTAAAAACTTTCTTTAGTCAATTTAACTTTAATATCGTAAAAGATTTTCTTCTGTACATACGAAATTGATGATTTGTCATTTTATCCAACTACTATTATGAGAAAGATTGAAAAGGCGCGAGCCCAACGAAAATATATACCATATAATAGTCCTTGCTTGTGTAGAATTGATTCCCATCCAGGACAATTATTTATGTGTTATTACCAAAAAAGGATATTCGGAGTCAGGGTGTAGGTAAGTATTAGGTAGGTGTTTACGTTCATTAACTGCATTTCCGCATGTGCGTAAACACAACACACAATACTGGCCAGATTTTTCTTATCGTTGTGTTTATATGAGAATTCTATGACTAGAAAGAAAATAAGGGAAACATTTATTTATTAAAATGAGTAAGCCATTATAAGGAGTCTATAATATATGTATTAAATTGTGATATATAAATATTATCACTAACACTTGGTATGAATCTCGTGTTAATTAAAAAATAATCAGTTTTTTATCTCAGACAAACGTGTGAGGCGAGACGCAAAACAGGTGCGTTATAATTAATGTTTGGTTGTGAGGTCTCTGATGAATGTTGAGTATAAGCGAACCGCGACAGCCAATATTATCATAGGCCGTTAACATAGCTCAGTTCTTGTAATTAATGAATGCCCTGATACTAAGAATGTCAAATGTCGCTGCCTAATTCTTACCCGCGGGTGGTCAACTGCACGTAAATAGAAAACTTGGACCAAAGTTTTGTTAAAAGTATATATTCCTGGAACCATATCATTTTAGGTAGAGAAAGAGCGTTGTCACTTGTTGCAAATCCCAAACGAAACGTCCTAATTAAGTACTTATTCGGTTGTTAATTTTAGTAAAATTGACTGACTATTTGGCAAATTAAGAAATGATCGCCACAAAACTACTAAAGCAATAAGTATGACAATATTATAAAATTCAATAACATTTTAAAAGCATTAAGCGTTCCCACCCGCCGCATCGCCAGCCCGGCGTCAAGTCTACATCTCACATTAACCAAACTGTTCAAACAAAAAGCAGACTAAATCACTCGTAGACAAAACATTCATCTTTTTATGTTCCTTGGAATTTTTAATATAACTAAAAGAAATGTTATAATGGAACCCGAAGTACGTAAAAATAGTTGATTTCTTTTATTCGCCATTTCTTTAATAGTCACATTTTAATATGAGACCAAGGTTATTTTCTTGGCACGCGCGGATACAATGTCGGATGATTTATTGCAGACAATGACGGGCGCAATCACAAAATATTACATCCAAACATAATATACCTAATTACTGACAGTTATTTATTACCAAGAGCAGCAGCATTGCTTTGGCGAAAAGACCTAAGCTCTCAACCAAGGTTCCGTTCCAGTTCAAAAACACGAACAACCTTGAAATGTTGACCATAACGACCAGCGACTGGAAAAAACGTTGAACTGTTAGTAATAGTTTCTAGCAGTCATCATTTTCTAGATCGGCCAATATGAGCACTGAATACCCTTGAATATCCTGGAATTTTGTCTAACATAGGATATTAGATAATGAAGTATCGTATATGTATTTTACACAAGAATACGGACGGCACAAATATTTGTTCTGAAATAAGAATTGAAATCACAACATACGGACACCTGAGTCTGCAGACACAGCATGTGAGTAGTAAATCGTTTACATTAGTACACAGAATACGTGATTATAACATCAAATTTTTCGTCAGATAACCTGTTTGTAAAAAAATAAGACAAATTAATCGAATGCACAGATGGCGCAGTGGTTTAGATACGCGCCTCCCGCCTGAGTGTTATGGGTTCGCACAAAGGACAACTCTTTGTGTGATCCACAAATGAGCGAGTCTGAGTCTGGGTGTACTGTGTCCATGAAATTGTGTGTTTGCCAAGTCCCCCACGATACAAGGCTTATTCTTTAGGGCAGTGTGTTGTCTTTAAAAAATTCGGGGTACAATTATTGCCATTCAAATGATAACATGTTTATAAAAGCAGCATTGAAAAGTCCGAGTGAGAACTGCTGTCAATCATTGATCTATAATATTTAAGGGTACACAATCGTGGCAAAAGTTGTTATTATATAATCTTACTTAAATATATAGCATTCATTTGGCATAAATTTTATAAAATAGTAACATCTTTTAACAGCGTGCGTGAGTGTAATGACACTATTCAGAAAGAACGGGAGAAAAAGAGATAGTCAATGAGTTTTTGAAAAGAGAATTATGTATTATTAGGCATTTTGATACATTGCTGGCGTTGCGGCTGTTTATAGTGAGCACTTTTAGTGCCATATTCCACAATTTCTTAAATCAAATCTTTTCTTTTTTATACATCAATGCTCCAATATGATTAATGCAAAAATATATACCTACTAATCTAATCTTAAAATATAGGACAACTGCGACTTCACTATGAAATATACAACATCTTTCGAATATCGAAACTTTTCTCGATAAACAACTGTTTCTTTACATCCATAAGTAAAAAATAAACTCAGACCAAATATTCACAAATAGTAGGTACCTATAGCTTCTTACACTACACGAGTAAACAATAAATGTATATACTTATAAATGTACATGTACTTTTGTGTGTAGTTTCTATCGTGATTTGTCAATTTATTCTTCGTCAATAAATAAGAGCAAACATACCGACGAAATGACCATCTCAAAAATTTATAGCCGAATAGAACCCTAAGATACCCTACTTATTTGTGGCAAAACAGTTGAGAATTATATACATAACATAGTTTAATAGCATATGTACTTAGTGCAGTGACTCGCAGTCTAAAACTACGCTAAGATAAAGCTGTCTCGATCAATAGTTACACGTTCTTAGCTACACACACACACACACACACACACACTCGAAGTGTGTGCCTATGTGTGTGTAGTACCTATCGTGAATTGTCAAAGTCTTATTAAAGTCAATAATTGAGAGCAAACAGTCGAACGAAATGACTCGTAGCGGAAACAGGTAGTTATGTAACGACGAACAGAAGCGGTTGCGACTAACACCGTAAGTATTCGTGGCGCAATGTTGCTTTACTATAAGTAGTGTTCTATGTACAGCGGCCGGGAGTGTTATAGGTTCGGTTCCCCATAAGATAAATTTTACATTAACCATGATCGTATTTGTACTGTATAGGTGAGTGTGTGTTTGAACTTGACACTATTCATACGCACAGAACCTTTACCTACGTAAGGTAGTTAGTTATTTTGGTTTGTGGATGAACAAAGTAAGAAGTTGTGTTAAAGTAACACATTACATAATTTATTAGCGTTTTGAAATAAAACTACGTTTACGGAATCTATCGCGTTTACTTGATTTTACTCCTATCCCGACGTTTCGAATACTTTACAGCATTCATGATCACGGGTGGACTTAGATGATAGACGTCCAAGGTTGATATGTTATTTCAACGGTTTCATCTACCCACAGTATATGATTTTACAAAATTTTTGGTTTATTTATTTTAACCCACCTAATATTCGTTTAGAAACACAGTGAAAATATCTACTTCAAATGTTTATGCTTACAATGTATGAGACTTTAAATTAGTATATTAAAATGAGTATAATACTCCTCTTTAAATTGTAATTTTTTTTTTTTTTGTTTTTATTTAGTGCTCAAAAATTCTAACACAAACTACCAATTACTACCAGTAAGAAGACAATCTTGGTTATTAGTTTATATTATTAAATATATTGATTTTGCCAAAAGCTAAGACTAAGAAGCTACTACCGGATCGGAACGCGGCCTGACTGAGAAAGATCCGGCCAGAAAACTCAGTAGGCAACAACTGTTATGGATTATTAAAATTTGTACGGAATTACTGAGATCTAATAAGGTTTAAATTTTAATTTTTTTTTTTTACAAAAGGCAAAGACTAATCACTACTGTGGGTTTTATCTACACAATAAGCGCTAACTAATAACCAAGATTGTCTTCTTACTGGTAGTAATTGGTATATTTAATAATATAAACTAATAACCAAGATTGTCTTCTTACTGGTAGTAATTGGTAGTTTGTGGTAGAATTTTTGAGCACTAAATAAAAACAAAAAAAAAAAAATTTACAATTTAAAGAGGAGTATTATACTCATTTTAATATACTAATTTAAAGTCTCATACATTGTAAGCATAAACATTTGAAGTAGATATTTTCACTGTGTTTCTAAACGAATATTAGGTGGGTTAAAATAAATAAACCAAAATTTTTGTAAAATCATATACTGTGGGTAGATGAAACCGTTGAAATAACATATCAACCTTGGACGTCTATCATCTAAATCCACCCGTGATCATGAATGCTGTAAAGTATTCGAAACATCGGGATAGGAGTAAAATCAAGTAAACGCGATAGATTCCGTAAACGTAGTTTTATTTCAAAATGTGTAACATTCGCGTAAACATCAGAAAGTATTATTAGCGTTTGATTACCACTTAATGTGGTATAACATATTACCACTTACGTTCAGGGGTGGTATGGATAGTTAAGAACTGCTTAATACTTCTTGTATCTTATTCTGCTAAACAGAATAAGATACAAGAAGACTCCTGGTTTCTTCTGTTATTGTGGCGTATGCCAAACAAAATTACTAGAATATTTACTAATCCGCATTGGTTCAGCGTGGCTGCTTAAGTTCTGTATGGTGGTTTTGATTGGAAATGTACTCCTTAAAGGGTCAGCCTATTTTAGCTCCGTCCATGAAACATTTTGTACATGGGGCTTGGCTTTTCTATTAACCACATGACAGATGCTTTTAATCATCAGGTTGATCTATATATAACACCGATTTGGGTTGATTCTGTATTTCATTCCTAGAACGTAGATCGAATCGTGACCATATGTTGGTACCGGCTAAGATTTCGTTCAAATGGGGCTGCCGAATGTTACAAAAAAGTGTAACAATTAACTGAATGACGCGATACTTGGCGGAAATCCATTGTTATTAATAAAACCCCAAAATCTAGCAATATACCGCAAGTTTGGCACGTGTTCGCCTCTACAAGAAGGCATCCTCAGGACCGCTCGACAACGTTGCATGGTTTTATCGCATTTCGTGAGTGTTTTCATTGTTTTGCTTGCTGCCTTTCTACATTCCTTTCTATATGTGAGAAGTGCGAACTGGCATTGGTTATTGCGTGTGTGTTAAAATAGCTGGGATTGACAATCCACGGGTGAGTGGCGAGTTCTCCTCCTAAAATATCTATGATATATTAATAAAGTGGCAAAATAAATTAATAACGTAAATTGAAGCCAAAAGTTCAAAATTAAATGTAAAATATTTTATTTTTATTTTGGTGGTCATCTACCTATAGTCTTAATCTACTTCTCCTAACCAAATTATCTAATTAACTATAATGAAATGTTACATATAAATCACTAAGGGGTGAAGTCAGAATTATAATATAAGTTCCAAAAAAAACATTTAAAGTTAGTATTATTAAAAAGTTAGCCTTTACTAGCAGCAATGAGTTGAGAAATAGCAGAGTATCGAGTTGGATAGGACAGAAATAAGCAATAGAAGTATTATAGAGAATTCTATTCACATGATATGTCTATTAAGTATGTGTTGATGAATGTAGTGTATGTTTGAAAGGTAAAGCAGTCGGCAAGAGGCAACGAGATAAAAGAGTGCTGTAGTAGTCTAGCACCTAAGAGAATCTGTAGTGTCCAGAATTTAAAAGAGGTGTATTAAAAGGATTTTGGTCATGTAGATATAGTTAAGATACGAGTAATAAGTATTGTCAGAATAATATTTAACTAAAATTTACAAAGCATGTAAATAATAATAATTATTATTATTAAGGTATCTTACGGAGGTTAATACCACTAAGACGTTTTGGCAAAACATCTGGTCGAGGCCTGTCATTCATGAGGAGGATGACTGGATTCGGGATATTAAATGATCATGTGAATATATTCCTCCTATGGAGCAAGTAACAATAACAACTAATGATGTAACCAGTGCAGTTCGCTCGTTACCCAACTGTAAAACAGCGGGATCGGACTGACTGCACAATTTTTGGCTAAAGTGGTTACGCAGTTCACATGATCGTTTAGCATCTCAATTTCAGTTATCTTTAACATCGGGATCGTTACCACAGTTTTTAACTACTGGTATGACATTTTTTTTTTCTTTTTTTTTGTTAACGCTGTGGAAATGCATTTATGCATCCCCTCCACCGGTGACAGGCGGAGGGGTATGTAGGACTCGCCGGACGCTCAGATCTTGGTTGCACCCGGAATACCCACTAAAACCACAGCCGCCCCTTCCACGCCTTTTAGCGAGGCGCCGGAGGGTCGTCATATTAGACATTCTACTCCAGCGCCCCAGGCGGATGGCCTACTGGGCCACGCTCTGTCGTCATCAAGGTGGTGGGAGGAGGTGGGCGTAGCGACGCCTCCTCCCCCCTGGCCGCCACTGGCGGAGCGAGTCGGCGTGGGCTGACGCCTCGCGTTCCCGCTCCGCGGCCTCCTTCAGCGAAATTACGTCCTCACAGAAGGAGGCCATGAACGACTAGCACCTGCCACTGCCTAGCATCTGTGAGATTACAGCTGGCAGCGACAGGTCTCTTCCAATTATCGCCGGCGCTGGGGCCTCCAGGCGGGGCATTCCTCCAGAGAGTGTGGCGCGCGTCATCAACTTGCGCGCCACACTCGTGGCATCCGGGGGCCCCTTCTCTACCAATACGATGCAGGTACTTACCGAAGCACCCGTGCCTGGTAAGCACCTGCGTCTACCTGAAGCTGAGGTTGCCGTGCCTTCGATTTAACCAGCGATGGAGGTGAGGTGCAACCGCCTCTACAGTCCCCCGTTCTGCTCCGGGGGACTCCAGCTCTTCCCTCCATCGCCGGATCATCGCCCTTCGGGCCGCTTCGTGAGCTCTGCCCAGGTTTCTTGCGGAGACTTTCTCGCCCCCAGCCCGCACCGCAGCACGGAACCAGTAGGCCCCTGCCAGGGCCTCGGCCTGGAGATGTCAAGGTGGGTCTCCCGCCAGCAGCGTCGCCGCGGCCCATGACACCCCGGTATGACCTGCCTTATCTACAAGTGTGGTAGTTCCGCGGACCCCAAAAATTACAGACCTATAACGTATTTGCCAACACTGTATAAGCTTCTCACATCCATTTTGACAACAAAAATTTCTTCACATATTAAAAATAATTAAATTTTGGCCTTATATCAAAATGGATATAGGAGCGGGGCACGTGGAACTAAAGAGCTCCTTATTATTGACACGGTCTTTAGCCAACAGGTCCGTCGCGGCCGGAAAGAACTGGTGACTGCCTGGATAGACTACAAGAAAGCCTATGACTCTGTTCCTCATACATGGCTCTTGAGAGTGCTGGAGTTGTATAAAATAGATACAACTCTATGTGCTTTCTTGAAGGCATGTATGAGGCAATTGAGAACGGCCCTTTACTATCCAGGAAGTCCCCGGGGCCACGTTGACGGCATACCGATAAAAGTTGAGCGGGGCATATTTCAGGGGGACAGTCTGAGTCCATTGTGGTTTTGCCTGGCCCTGAATCCTCTTAGTACTTTACTGGAGTATTCAGGCCTAGGCTATCAGTTGCGGAGAGAAAGTCGGGGTGTATCCCATCTTTTTACATGGATGACTTAAAGCTATTATTAGCCCAGGCCCCAACTGATAGCATTACTTAAGGTAACTGAAACCTTTAGTAAGTCTATCAGAATGGAGTTTGGTGTGGATAAATGTGCAGTCTTACATGTGAAACGGGGTGAGATAGTGGAATCTGAAGGAATACAACTTTCAGATTTCACACATATCCGATCTCTCTCTGCTACTGAGACCTGGAAATATCTGGGTATGTCACAGGCGTTATGCATCACTAAGGCAGGCATGAAGCAAAAGTTGCAGGAGCGCTTCTTTTGCCGTTTAAGAAAAGTGCTGAATAGCTTACTTTCCGGCGGCAACAAGGTACGTAACAGTTGGGTCATGCCTGTCTTGATGTATTTCTTTGGCATACCCAGATGGACTCAGACTGAACTTAATATCCTTGATAGAAAGGTTCGTACACTCCTGACTACATATCGAATGCACCACCCGCGTTCGTCGGTAATGAGGCTGTATATCCCGCGGAAATGTCCTTCATAATCGCGAGGTATACAACCTCCGAGAATATTTTCTCAGTGCTGACACGGACGTGCATCGAGATGTGGTCAGAGTGGATCAAGGACTTACCCTGCTTGCTTTGACTAAAGAGAACTGGCACAAACCTATAATACTTAGCATTGAGGACCACCGGGAGGTATGGAAGAGCAATGAGCTGCATGGACGTATTAACTTTGCAGCATCTATTTCCTGGCTACAATTCAGTGATCTCTTCGGAGAAACTAAAGGTTTTGTCTTTGCAATAATGGATGAATAACTACCGAAAATATATCCTGAAAGATGGTACGGTTGACATCTGTCGGGCATGCCACCGACCCGGAGAATCTCTCAGGCATATTGTTTCCGGCTGCACTCGTCTTGCAAACGGCGATTATTTGCATAGGCCACAACCAAGTAGCCAGGATTGTCTATCAGCAACTTGCTCTTAAATACAATTTGGTGGAAGTAGAAGTGCCGTACTATAGATATGTGCCCGACCCAGCTCTCGAAAATGACCGTGCCACGTTGTACTGGGATTGGTCTATCATTACTGACAGGACTATTGCTGCTAATAAGCCTGATATAGTAGTGATAGACCGATCAGAGCGCCGTGCACTAATTGTCGATGTCACTATTTCACATGACGAATATCTCGTGAAAGCTGAAAAAGAAAAACAAATAAAATATTTGGATTTGGCTCACGAGATTACCGACATGTGGGATGTTGACTCGACAATTATTGTCCCGATAGTCTTATCAGTCAATGGGCTGATCGCCAAGTCTCGACCAACATCTAAAGAGACTCTCGTTAGATAGCTGGATCAACGGCACGCATTGTGAGGAGGTCGCTGTCTCTGGAGCCCTAACCACCGACAGCTTGGTCCCTGTACCCGATGTCGGTGGCCTACTATTTTATTCATTTTTAAATTTATTATATTTAGCTGATTGTATTTTTGTTAGAATTTTTTTGTTTGTGTGAGTGTTTGTGTATTTTTATAATATCTTTAAAAATGTGTAAAATATGTTGTAAAATAAATATAAATACTAATAATTTTTACAATAATAATTTTATTGCTTTAAAAGTACAAACATATTTACAAGCACAAATTAAACATAATAATAGGCTGATGGTTGTACAGGAGCATTTTACTATGGACACACTGATTTCTAAACTAGGTAAGACCGGCTCATATTTCAGAAATCAGGTGGTTCTCTAAATTAGTGCCAAATATGCCATCATAGCCTGTGGTCTAGTGCACTCTATATAATAATATAATAAGTATTTATAGTGTGTATATAATAAGTATTTATAATGTGTAGTGAACAAAATGGCGCAAATTTTTAAATATATAAGTAAGCCTTCGAACACGACCCGATAACATTTCTATTTGTGGACACTAATCCGCAAATGACGAAAATACATTAGATTGAACGATAAAATCAGTGATTATGCAATTGGACCATACCATATAGCTGTTTATAATGCATTTCCATACAAAAATTACTTAGCGTATTTTCTTCTAAATTAATCTGTAACATTCAAAATTACATGTAATTTATTATACTTTAAAATGGCAATTAAAATTTGATTATTAGACAACCCTATCATAAAATTACAACTATAAAATAATTATTGTAACTAGTATAGGCCGCGGCTTCACCCGACATAATAATATTTTCTGTTAACACATTAACTGTTGATCACGTAGGATGTGTTGACGTCTCATCACGCGCTAGCGCGAGATCGGTAGTGTCAGTTTTAAGATATATACAGTAAATTGGTTGAAAACAGGCTTTAATTATTAATACGCAGCGATATATTTATGTAGATTAACTACACCCCATCATAATCTGATAATTGTGTAAGACTATATACGCTCGATATTTAAAGAAAATATAAATTATGTATTAAATAATAAAACCACTACTATAATTTATTAATACTCTAAATCGAAATAGTAAAAGAATCATAGAATACAGAATACACACACATGTATTAGATAACTCTACTTCATGACAACTACAGGTATCTACTCAGAAATGTATCGTCATTGAAATATCTTCATGGTAAGTTCAGGGGGGTTAGGCAGAATCGCATATCACACATGTCGATCGTATCGTGATCACTGTGATTAGTTGAGAGATCACCGTGATTGGCCAACGGATTATTGAGACATCACGCGTAGGTTTCTCAACCAATTACAGTGATCACGATACGATCGACATGTGAGATATGAGATTCTGACTAACCCCCCAGATTATTTCGGCAAATCTATTTCACATACCCTCTAAATACGTTAATGGTCTTTTAAATAACCACTTAATTTTCATAACTGAATTAAAATTATATTTTACTGTAGAAAAGAAAAATATGCTCACTCCCTTGTTCTAAATGAAGTCCTTTAAATTTAATTTATATTTAAGAATTATACTCCTAAGAAACCTGAATTTAGAGAGCAGATCTGCGCTCAGTAGTAGATAATATTGTTACTGTCTACAGATTCTTCATAGCTTTGGGCTTACAAAAATATTTTACTATTTGTCAAACTTTGTTAAAAACCAGGGATGCCAAGAAGAAGTTAGAAAAGGTTCCATTAACGACAACCAGAGAATATGGAAGTAAGTAAAGAAGTTTATTTCTAGAGCATACAAACGAACAATTCAATTCGCTTCCACATATTGAAGCATAAAGAAAAAATGGGAGCGATGTACATTTTTATTATAGTACGCTCATTTAACTGTTATAATTAATGTTCGGTGTAATAAACGGCCTGTATAAAATATATGTTTAATGTTATAGCTTAGCAGTTAAAAATATGTCGGGTATTCTACACTAGTATTTAAGTGTTGACTAAACAATAGCTTTATCGCTCTAACATCGCGTACGCGGATATAAATTTTCATATAGAAACAATATATAAACTAATTATGTTCATAAAAACATATTAACATATGTTTCTAATTGCACGAACGGTAATATATAATTCTTAGTTTTTTGGCTTGGCTTTGCAGTTGTGGTTTTCATGACTCATAAATACTAAGTGCAGTTGAAGTCGGAAATCTAAAGGTATATAGATACCGCGTAATAAGCCACTGTTAGTACTACACCGGCTTAATGCAGGTCAGTATAATTCATAAACCGGCGACTAAATCATCTCCTAAACATATAAATTGACCAAATTACCACAACACAAAACGTAAAATAGAATATACCCACGAGTAGGATTTGAAACTGCAATTTCTGGATTACCATTGTAGACGCATCTGAGCTAGCGTGACATCGGGATTATCAATTTAAATATCACATTCTTTCTTGCCATCTTGGAGGTTCTGGTAAATGGTCGAACGTATCAAATCATTAAAATATATATAAAATAACAAAATATTGGCTAAATTACGTCATCATACCATAAGCTTTATTACCCGACAGTCGACTTTAGGCATACTTATCATTACATAGGTAGTTTAATTGTTTTAATATAAGGAATCAAACCGATTAAAATCAATGCGGTCGAAGTGCGATCTCTGCGAAGAATCTGCGGAGTGAGGCTGACTGACCACATTCGTAACGACGACGTAAGAGAGCGAGTAGGTATTAAAGAGAGTATTCGTGTAAAGATGCGAAAAAGAATATCCGATGGTTCGGACCTGTGGAAAGAATGCCGGACGAGCGACTGGTTAAGAAGATAATGTGGAAGGATGTAGGCACAGGGGGAGACCGAAACTCACCTACCTAGACCAAATCGGTGTTGTGTTGAAGGAAGGTGGAATCAGGAGTCTCTGAAACCGGCGAGGGTGTATGAAGAGAATTATGAATGTTGAGGAAGCGTGAGATGCAAGAATAGAGCCTTTTGGCACTCTATTCCTTCTGCCTACCCCGCAAGGAAGATAGCGTGATGATAAGTAGTAAGTAGTAGTAAACCGACTAATTACGAGCACTATTCGATACATTTCTTCATTTTGGTAACGAGCATAGTAGGTAAGTACCTACTTAGCTATTGGTGAATAGAACATTAATATAAATGTCCTGTCTGGTACATAATCGAGTGCACTTATTCTTATACTACTACGCCTCTGTGCTAATGTTTTAATAACCATGTATAGTTAAAGATATACTCTTTGATATAATATATATTCTCACAATTCGTCAATGGGAATGTCTTGGTGTTGCTGGCGCAGTTAGACGCTGGTAGCATTTTGTACGTTCCGTCGATCAAACTTCAGATAAAGCTTTATTACAAGCGGCTAGTTATACATATATGCATAACAAAATGGGGATTATAAACTTTTTGTACAAGTTAATATATTCCGTAATACGGTACAATGTATAATAGAATAATTATGCGAATATGTACTGACGGGTACTTAAGTGTTAGCAAGTAATTTTTTGTACGTAAAATCCTTTGATACAGTGATAACTGAGTATTAACTAAATAACAGCTATAGGTTTAATAAATATAAAAATCTCTTTCAAGACATTATTATGTCTATTTTTATCTAATAAAAAATATACTTCTTATGCCTAATTTTTGAATGGAACCGAAATTGCCAGTACAAATTTAATGAAATCCATTTACGAGGTGCTAATAATATTATAGACGTTTCACTTGTTACATTTTATTATTTATTTAGCACTTCTGTCACTATTTGTACTGACTAATAGTGTAATGTATAAAAAATAGTACTTACCTCGAGTTTAGCCTCGGTTTATAGAAATGATGTTATAACATTAAATAATGATTAAACGTACCTGAAACAAAATACAAGTTATATTACTTGATATTACCATTAACATGTGGTATAACTCTGATGTTACTTCTCTCTGACTCAAAAATTCCAGAGTTCATAGTTAGGTAAACATAATCCTGACTAATATTATTATTGCAAAATTGCGGTTATTTGTTACACTTCACGCCGTAACTACTGAACCGGTCATCATGAAATAGCACACATAGTTGGAGACCATGGTTTAGAAAAAGACATGGGTTACCTTTTTTTAAAATTTATTTTATAACAAAATAACATAACAAAATTATTCATTATAAACATACCACACAAACCATCCAGAGTTTAATAGTGGTATGTATTATTAGCTATTTTGAACAGAGATATGTAACTTGTGAAGTGACGAGGTCCACGCACAACAAGTTATATTACTTAGATATTTATATACATATTTTTAGCATTTGACATGCTTAGCACTATACATTAAACACAAAGTGAAAAATGTGAAATCGAAAAGCTAAGCATGTCAAATGCTAAAAATATGTATATAAATATCTAAATATTTAAAGGGTTTGCGTCATTATTAGGTAAAATCTTAATTGTAAAATTAAGTTTACCTGGTCGGTATAATGTATGAAAATACTTCCGACAGATGGCGCAGGCGTCACCCAAAAGACGTTAAGTATGATGTGTTATCGAAATTAGCAGTCAGGAGCAATTGTCAGGATGGCTGAATTGGTAAAGCATCTGGACGGTATCCAGAAGATGCAGGTTCAAATCCTGCTCCTGACTGTTATTTTTGATTTCACATTTTTCACTTTGTGTTTAAAGTTATTTTACACTTCAGACACGCCCTTTCTTCGTAAGGTTGCAATTAACTAATGAAAAGATCTTTAGGATTTTTAAAAACTACAATTTAATATACGTTTGTGTTAATTGAAAAGGATAAGCATGACAATTGCTTAAAAAAAAATACAGTATTTTAAAGTACATCCTAAGGCGTAGCTAGCGTTTGTTACAAATTTAATGACACTACTTAAGAAATAATAATTAGGATGGATATACAAACATTCCTTATCAACGCACGACATTGGCGACATTGAAAAACCGTTTCAAAATCCGTTATCCGTATGCAAGACTACACTGTGTATAGATCTAATATGTGCTCCCTATAGTGGGGAACGGGATGAACATAATAAATAAAATAAAATATCGGTACCTAACGATTACTTAAAACTGAATCCTCAACGCAAAATTGTAACATTTATTATTAAACTCAAACCCCCTTACTAAACTTTGTATAAGCTCCGAATTGTTATTGTGTTTTGTTCCGTTCTTTCAAAGTCAAAATGCCATATTAATGACAAAGACAAAACACTGAACTATTCAGAGGTTAGATATACAACGTTTATCAGTAGGACAGTAATAGTTTACTGAAAGAATAGTCAGTACTGGGTTAATCTTGGCTGTGCACATCCATTACTGCATTAGTTCTCTAGTGCCTAGAGCCTTGCTAGGGAGGGGTCCCTATCCTGTCCTTATTATCCTTCCCCTCCACCTTCTATCCCTTTCTTTGGAGATGGCGATGTACGAGTGATGCCTCTGATGATGCTGGCGCCTATAGGCTACATTGGTAACCGCTTAACAACAGGTATGCTTGTTGGCATGTTTTATAAAAAAAAGAGGATTGTACTTCCTCGGTAAAGCCCATTCATACTAGTAAAAGCAAGGCATTACATAATACCTAGATATTGCTAATCAACAAACATAAGGTAGGAAGCTCCAATCCAATAGACCAATGACCAAACAAAGGCGGCTGAAGTAGTCTGCGATTCAGAAGACGTAGAACCGGGTTTTGTAGCGCAAATTGGCAGAGGTATAATATGTCTCGAAGTGCACTGATTTTAAGCGATTTATTGATATAAAGGTATATCTCCCCAATTAACACTCATGTATCCTATGTGATTCAGATGGTCTAGACGCTTCTTACAGTAATATCACGAATAATGTTGACATTACATATTTTATAGCCGAGGAACAGCATTATTTTTGACTAGTATATACAATATATTTATCTACATGATACTTTATAGAGTTTTTAAGTATATAATAAAACTGGTATCGGCAATAAACCTCGTGAATTACTCGTTACATAAAGTTATAGTTTACACGAATATAAAACAATCAAACGCGAGCGGAAAAGTTGAAGAACGAATTACACATTTAATAAACACAGGCAGATTTCGTAAAAATCTAACAAACAAAGAATGGGTGTTATTTTTAGATGAAATTAACGCACATTATGAACGTACGCGCCGCTAGAGGTCGTGAATCATTATTGAGCCGCGTCTCGCTGAGAGCGGGCGCACGAAGACCAGATGAAAATAATGTAGCGCATCGATTTTACTCGTCCACTGAAGTATTAAATGTTAAAAACAAAAAACAAAACAGCATCACGCCTGTATTCCCCGAAGGGGTAGGCAGAGGTGTATTACACACCCACGACTCACCAGCTATGTTTAAGTCCCACGTAATAGGGGGCGAGCCTATTGACGTCTACCGGGCACATTTCCAGTAGTATTAAATGTTATTTCCCCCCCTAAAAACAAAGAAAAAACAAAAATCTCAACGGATCAGACAGAATTATTTGTTGGTATTCTTATTACAGGTATATGGCCTAGGGCAATAGATATTTTTCTCAGTTCCAAAAAGGTTTCAAGATTACTTCATGAACAGAAAGCAAAGAAAAGCTATTGATTTACTTCTCCGTAGCTCAAAATAACCAGCGCCGTATCTTGCCTGTTAAACCGCATTGCGTTTAATAAAATTCACTAGTAGATAATAAATTATAATTATGTTTGCCTCAATGATATAGGTACTCATGGTCGAATGAGTATTTATTAAATATTTTCATTTTTAACGCACTTAGTTCATTTTATTACAGTAAATGTCATTAGGTAAAAATATTGCAAATGTTTAGATCGAATACAACAAAGGGATGCCTATAAGACTATTTTCGTTGTGAAGAGTCTACAATCGCTCCGCTACCATCCCCGCTTGTAGTGACACTTAGCCTCCAGCAGAGGTCTACGTCATCGCAATAACAAATATTTTCCACTGATTCTATTGTATATTGTTGACTTTTCCTATTAAAACATTAGTTTCTTTTAACCTACTTTCAGAGATAATGGTTCCGTGTGTACAATCTTCAAACTTTAAATACTTAGATATTTGTTGTAGTATATCAACAAGGGAACCGAATTGCCGAATTTGACTATAGAGCTAGTGACGTCAGAAGAAGTGACGTCCTGACATCATTTTATTATTCTTCAGATCATCTTGACGCGGTCACGGCCAATTCGCTGCTATAGTATTAGGGATGCCCCTAAACTTATACTCGTATCACTATAGCAGGCTACACTATAAGGTTAAGTAGCTACAAAATTAATCTGAGAATGTGTTGTAGGATTTATAGCAAAACTGCGTCACTATTTATAACTAATTACGCATAATTTATCTATTTACTTTCTAAACATAAAAGTAATCACAGTCTTAAAGAGATTTCTATGAGGCGAGAGTAGACACGTTAAACAACCGGTACTTCCCTGCCGACTTAACTCCATTTCTCTTTATAATGCCCTTAGTATATGTAATTATAATATTATATAGAAATTGCTAGAGCCAGCCAGGCACTAAGTACTTACTTATAGGTTACATGTTAAAATTAGATGGCAGTCACTCCGTATAAATAAAAATATTACAAACCTGGATTGACTGGAGATCAGACCAAAGAAATTGGGAATAATTAGCTGAGTGGCTTTTTTATTGGCATTATGTGCTCGTATTGTATCTTAAGGTTGTAACTGCAAATGACGAGGCTTCGAATGTGGCCAGGTAAAAATATTAAAGCAAACACGGGGTATGGATTTGAGCTTGAATGAGGGACAACAGGCCCCTTTTCTATTACACATTTTAATAGATTTTCGGCAACAATATTAGTGTAAATGTTGACACATTACTGTCCAACAATTGGATACGGGTCTCCACTTAGAGCGAGAAGGATTCAGGTAGTAGTCCACCACGCTGGCCATGACATTGGCAGACTTCACAAGCCGTTGAGAAAATCTCTCGGGCATGCAGGTTTTCTCACGATGTTTTCCTTCACCGAGCAGTAGTAATTTATAAACAAATCATAGGTACATCTATACTATTATAAAGCTGTAACAGAGCTGTGTCTGTACATTTAAGATATTTGAGAATAAATGACTGTAATAGGCTATACATATAGGCGTGTCTAAAACCAAACCATTTTTTTTAGAATTTTTGTCTGTTGGTCTGTTTGTTTGTTCGCGCATCACACAAAAACTACTGAACGGATTTTGATGCAACTATTTTTATTTGAAGGGCCTTGATGAGACTTAAAAACTGGTATACATTACCCCACCTCAATACAATTCACAATCCTTGGTTTTACCACAAAGTTATAAGTATTTTTATTTACCACTAGACTATCTGAGTACTACGTGAAGTCTATAATAAATAGGTACGTCACCTATATGCATGACGTAAATAAGTTAGCCTGAATATGTATAATATCAACATTATTCTACACTGTCAACCTGGAATATATTCAATCTTACAACTCATTGATCCGAATGACATCTGCTACTTATTTTAGCGTTAATTAATGGAATGAATGAATAAATTGATAAATATACGTCATCATTTTATAGATTCCATACCCTGATAAATTCTTAATCAAAGCCTCATTTATTATTCAGATGGGTGCATCAAGGCTAGCCTACCACCCCGCTTACTCCATACAATTACACCCTGCTAACATCATAAATAAATGATTACTTTAGTGTACAATAAGTTGGCTATCTATGGCGTACCTATCTTGTGTTTTTTTCTTGTGACGGCTGGACATAACATGGATGTATGTTCTAACTTCTAGATTATCTATTATGGGTATTTCTAAAATAATCATGGAAAACGACCGAACATGGGAGAAGGCTAAGAATTCAAGGGTCACCACACCGTTATTTCCCGGAGTTGCCGCACGACATGACCAAGGGAAAGGCTGTTATCACCCATTGTATTAGCGGTGATAGGATTCGATATCAAATGGGAGTACTCACTATGTAACTGGCCCACAGTGGGTGACCTCGTCGTGAAAATAATACACTTCTTATTAACCTATCTGATGAGTCTTTTGTAGTAGGCTAACTAACTGTCCTTTTGGCAATATAAACTTGCTACCATCAGTTTATTGTTTGTTGCCGGCGAGCTCCGTATGATATTTTAGAGCTGATTTTTGATTCACTTTATCTATTAAAGCTTAAACATTTTAACCGATCCCTATCTTTGTATTTGGAATTATATCTTTAGTCGAATCGATAATATTCGAGACAAGACGACGCTGAAACCGCAACTACCTAGGCCTCTGGACAATAACATTATCTACAGTTGATATTGTGTAATGGCTATTAAACAGTGGAAAGTGATAATATTATTTACATATGACAGCTGTAGAACCTCATCCCACTCAAAAACACTACACTACACACTCAAAAATAGTAAGAATACTGCCAAAACGCAACTCACAATTTCATTTCGCGGATGGGAAATTAATTAATTAACTACTATCTCCCACCACAACCAAAACACCGAGATGCTTTAAGGCCGTTCACGAAAGACCGAACCGCTTGGGCTCAATAAGAAGTGAGTGCTCCCCCTTGGTACCCGGTTGGGATCTACCACTAGTGCTTGCTTATGGTGGCAGACAAGCCACGGCCCACTTGATGGTAAGTGGTAACCGTTACTCATGTAGGTAACTCTACTATACTGAGAGCATTGTCAAGCCACTGCTCACCATTTATTTTCGCAGATATATAATGAAGAAGACAGATATGAAGTGAATCTCCAACTGCAACCAAACACACACCTACGTGCTACGTAGCTACGTGAAATGCTAAAAAAGATATAAAAATATCAAAATATTTATAGGTCTGCGTCATTATTTGGTAAAAATCTTAATTGTAAAATTAAGTTTACCTGGTCGGCATGATGTATGCAAATACTTCCGACAAATAGCGCAGGCGTTATGAATGAATGCGTTATCGAATTTAGCAGTCCTGAGCAATTGTCACGATGGCTGAATGGACTGGACATCTGGACGGTATCCAGGAGATACAGGTTCAAATCCTGTTTATTTTCGATTTCACATTTTCACGCGTTGTGTTAATTTAATTTATTTTTACTCATCACTCACATATTGAATTTCTTTTAATAATTTTAATTATATCTTTTACCAAAACGGTTTATATTGGCTACTAATCATCAGTGTCCCATGAACTGATCTGAATGATTTTATGTTGCCCTCACTTTGGGTGTTCATATTCAGTGGCATGTTAGCGCAGTGACCTGTGTCTATGTTAGATAGCAGACGTTCAGCTCCCCGGTGGGAGGGAAATAAAATGCTTGCATAAATATTTAACTAAGTATTCATGTGGACTCAGAAATTAATAAAGTAAAATGAAAACTCTAACCTCTAATCACCTTACGACATTTAGAAGCGGAGCATTCAGCGATATTATATTTCGTTTGAAAAAGCGCTTCGCTTCTGACGGGCATCCGCTGACACAGTTTTCTTTTTACTGTTATATGTCCTTGAATTCATTATAGCCTGTTCTAAATTTGAATCCTAACTGAATTTCAGATACGAACTGGAATAAGGCCTCCTACAAGAAGGTGACGCTACACATTGGATAGAGGACCAATTTATAAGTGCGTTGGTATCTTGCCGTATGTTTTATATATCAGCTCCATGCTGCTGTCAATAAATAAAAAATCACCTAAGCTTGTTATACATTAACAAGCTTAGGTGTATGTTGGACCTATATTACAATATAGGTAGGCATTATAAGCTGTGCTGGTAAACAAAAAAGATCAGTCATGCATTATACTTAATTTAATTATATTTAAATTTTATAGCCGATCGTAATAGGCAGGTTTAATTATTTTTTCATACCATAAACGGAATGGAGGCCTTGTCACGTAAAAAGGAATTCTAATGTGGCTAATATTCATGTTTAACTTTATTCAAGGACTAGCTGAACTAGCTGTGCCACGCAGTTTCAACCGCGACCGCAACTATTTTTTTTTCCATTATATCATTTCCGAGCAAGCATTTACAGTTTGTCCCTTCTGCACTCGTTCACACTTACTCTTTACCTAAGAGCTGCAAAGTAAATTTGTAAATACTATCAATAGATTTCATGGATCGTAAAGTGCAAAGGTATTTTTTTTTAAATCGGAAAGTGTTGCTTTTGGGCACGCGCGTTCTACGAAACTTTTTAGCTTTATTATGTAACTTTAGACATAATTACTATACGGGTTAAAAACTATTATATCTTTTAAGTTGGAGCAAAACTCACCTTTTGACACACGTTAAGGTCAGATAAGTAATTTCGGAATACATCGCCAATCAACATCGTGATACAGGAATTTTATATTAAGATATGTTATGCATCATTAGGTACGTATTTAATAACTTAAAATTGGCAGAAAAAAGGCTGCCAAATAACAGAATATTATAATCCCGAATCGTATTTGAAACCTTATCGAATTGTTAAGCTACTGCATTTTCAATGAAGATATTCTATCAAACAATGTTATTTTCTTACAAAAGCCTCGAGAAATGACGCTATTTACAGAAAAAAAAACTTGTAATAGTGACTATTACAATTTTTTTTTTAACTTTCTTTTAAGTATTACCTGTATAAAAAAATATTCTTTAGGCATATCCTAATAGACGGCTAGACCGATTTCAAAGAATTATAACGTGAAAACATACTTTTTTTTGTTCAGGCGGGGGAAAATGTTCCTAAACGCACACCCCGTGGCTCGGAGCAACGAACAGGGTAGTTTGGGACCTTCACCCACAAAAGAAACCCGCCGTGTGCCGTCTCTCCACCTTTATTGGAGGGCCACTGGAACTATGTCACATTCCTTCGGTGGGTGTGAAAAGATACCTAAAAACAAAAATTCGCACACCAACAACCACATCTTTTAATGAATCCTTATTAGTTAAAGTAAATTATTCCATCCAAACAAAACGCCAATGTTTAGACAGGACAACGTCTGTCAAGTCCGCTAGTATATAGATTTATGAAAAGTTTAAGAAATCAATGAGTGTAACTGTAATGAGCCTAAGGAAATTGTATATGCAAAGAACGAAAATAATTAGTAAAATCAAAACTCGACAACCCTACAAACGACAGGGCTTACATTGAAAACATGCCGCCGTAATAAAAATATGTATTACATTTTACAAGTAAGCCAGTAGCCGGTCGGGCGTATCACGACCCGTAGGTGCGTGAAGCCGTATAGATGTTATCTCAGCACCGTAGCGTCGAAACATGTGTTCTGCTCGCCACCCTACCACGACCGTGCAAAGGCCTGCTGCCCTACTGCCCCGTCAACACCCACGTGCCTTTTACATCACTCACTCACGACAAATTGCTCCATTTATGGCTCAAAGTCAGACTTTTATATTGTTGTTTAAGATATAAGCCTTGCTTTTAGAGTAAATGAGAGCAGGTTCCTCTATCTATACTATTATAAAAGTGTAACCGAGCTGTCTGTACATTTAAAATGCTTGAGCTATTTAGGCGTAAGTTAACATAAAACATTTTTTTAGAATTTTGGTCTGTTTGTTTAATTTAAAACAAATAATTATTGTTCCACATAAAACAATAAAATAATTAAAAAAATCCACACGGATGAGTCGCGGTTAGCAGCTAGTTTATATAAATAAATAATGTACAGGCGCCGTATAAGATATCTATCAGTTGTTTTCAAGAAGCCCGCGCGCGATTGGATTGCTGAAGTTTGCCTTACGTTTAAAAACATAATCACAAGGTCCCCACAAAATTTAAAAAATCTGTCCAACGAAATATATATATATTTTTAAGGTTCTTAGGTTTCTTCGGGCACAGTACATTAATATGAAAATAAATTACCGTGAGGCTTGCAAAAATTTGAATGAACTAAATCAATTTTGATGTATTTTGGTGTGTATATTTGAATAAGTTCCCGGATGGTGCACAATTGGAGCCGATGTATAACGCAGCGTTCGTGTACCAAAATTTTGCTATCAATTTTTTATGGGAATTTGTATTTTTAAGAAAATCACGCGTTTGGAACATCATTTCACCGCAAAACCCACCCACCACGCACGTACACACGTTTTTTTTTTGTTTTCGTTTTAAATAGTTATTACTATATATTATAGAATATTCAAAATTCTGGAGCTCATGATAGTAGACAAGTCAACGTTTGGGTATGACAACATCTGCCGCGTTCAAATAGTAATATTGTAGAATAGATTGCATGTTTATATTTTGGGTTCGATTCGCACCACTGCGTGTGCGATCTTTACGTGGACAAGGCTATGCCTTCTTGTCCATGTAAGAATCGCTCGATAGATACCTATTCAATATGAAGAACGGTAAAAAGTCACCAGCGAACATATTGATTAAATCGATCCCAGTCTAAATCAAGAATCCAACAGGCCCGCAACCTCTTTTCGAAATTTACTATCGAACGATAACGAGATTGCAAGTGAGCTAATCGATTACCTTCAGTCCAAATTGACGTTTGACTGCTAATACGGCATTTTACGTCGGCACACACATCTATCTACAGTATAAAAAGATTACGAACATACTACAGAAAGCACCAACATGCGGCTGTTCTTTCTAAAATAGTAGATATATGAAGAGGTTATGGCCTTGTCGTGCACTTGCATCTGGAACGTTCGGCAATGTTAAATCATGAGTGGCAAAATGAGACAGTCTTTTCTCAATACCGCAGTCTATAGGTGCTAGCAACACCAGAGGCATCACTCGCGTGTCGCTAACTCCAACGAAATGGTTAGGAAGTTGAGATAAAGTATGACAAGTAGGGAATTCGGGCCTCCGGTACTCACCATATAAAACACAACAGTAGGGCTACGTACCGAACCACTAAAGTAATGTAACATAGTTCCAGTGGTCTGCCAATACAGGCGGAGAGATGGTACACGGCGGGTTTATTTAGTAGGCGAGGGCCCCACACTACCCTGTTCGTTGCCCCGAACGTCGGGGTGTACAGTTTTTCGTTAACATAAAAAAGGAGAGTAGGTACGTATAGTTATTTCAAGTTGATCTTCTGTGAGAGAGTGTTACTTCCCGAAACGAGCCGGTCCATTCTTGCTGGGATAAGCAGGGCTCTACCATACCATACATAATGAGTGGGTTCCGGGATGGTTTAAATTCAGGACCCGTTAGATGAAGCCACGATAGGGTAATTTTTTCTAATATAACAACAACATTTCACGAAAGCTTGGCTAGGAATAACATATTATACCACTGAAGGAATGTAATATAGTTCCAGTGGCCCGCAAATAAAGGCGTAGAGACGGCACACGGCGGGTTTCTTTAGTGGGTGAGGGCCCCACACTACCCTGTTCGTTGCCCCAAACGACGAGGTGTGCGGTTAGGAACATTATTTCTCGCCTTAACAAAAAAAAAGGAATAACATATTATGTAAAATGTTAAAAAATGAGGCACTTTGTAGTTATAAGCTTCAACATTTGGGCTATTCTACTTAATCCATTCAATTAATTTATCCTTACCTGGTACTGGGCCGACTGCATGAAACAAAAAAATAACAATTATATTTCTCAATTTGAATGGGTCTATAAGGGACAGGATTGCATTTTTTGCGGCATACCTTTTCATAAATATGTCTATATAATAAAAAATAAAATAAATATTCACAGACATAATATAGGTATAGAACCAAAAGATATAATAATTTGCCTGAGCTGGAATTTCTGTGCGATATAATAAATAGCTTTATGCTACATGGACCAAACTGTAACAATAACTAAGATTTGGGCACCACGGTATAAAATTATAGCCGCTTTTAAAATTATTTGTTACGTGCCTATATCAAATACGACAAAAATGCATAATTATTTTATATAACTATAACAATCGCCAAAAATAAGTAATAATATTTTTTACAAAATCAATACGTTCAGCAAAAATGTAAATTAAACCAACAAGATTGTACTGCGATCAGCCCCCTTCGAATGAAAAACGAAACGTTAGACGAACTTTCGTTTCGAGTCATTGTGATTGAGCAACAGTCCGACGTGTGAATCCTGATTAGTCGAGATTTCAAGACGTGATTCAGGCAACCAATCACAATGAAGCGAAACGAAAGTTCGTCTAATGTTTCGTTTTTCATTCTAAGGGGGCTGGTCATGTGGACTACGCTTTAACAATACAAAGTTCTTTAAAGACGTCTATTGTACATTTAAAAACTTAAATTTTATAAAAAAAAATGATATATCCGCAAATATTCCACATTAATATCTAATAAACTATACGATTTATATTATATCTCATCAGCATGTTTTTTTGTTCAAATCGAAGGTCTGTTTACACTTTTATTATTTTTAAGTAACCACGTTAATTATTGCTGGAAGCTAAAATAGAAGACTATTCTTGTACTAGAGCAATTTACCTTTATAAACAATGATACACAATGTCGGTAAACTATGCTTTAATTGAAAATAAAATGCAACTAAATATTTTCCTCAGTTTATAATTGATGTAGCAATGTTTGCAAAAAGTTTTTATTGTCAAGGTAAAGGTGCTACTCAGAACGGCAGCTGATGATGTCAACAAAAACTATAAAGTAGTTATTTTAAATAAATTATTACCGATAAATACATCGCAAACGATTGTAATAACTTCATCAGTTTAAATTGACATGTCGAAAATGCAAATTCACAAATTTGTACTAAGTAAGTACTACCTATATATTATCGTTTCAGATCATCATTGAAAATTTCCGACAAAAGAAACGTACTCATCTATACTATTATAAAGCTGTAACAGAGCTATGTCTTTACATTTAAGATATTTGATAAAAAATGACTGAATTAGGCTATATAGGCGTGTCTAAACACAAAACGATATTTTTTAGATTTTTGTCTGTTTATCGGTTTGTCTGTTTGTTTGTTCGCGCATCACGCAAAAACTACTGAACGGATTTTGATGCAACCTTTTGTTTGATAGCTCTTGATTAGACTTAACAACTGGTATATATTTTATCCCGCTACTATATCGGCAACCTGAGATATTAGCTATAAACCAGCTTTTAGCTGCGGCGGAGCCGCGGGCAAAGGCATTCCCTATTATTAATCTGTTTATCAAAACAGGTGACTTAAAATGTGGTTGACAAATTCGTGCGGTATTTATTTGTCCTCAGGTACCCGAAAGGGTAAGCCACCGGCGGACCACTGAAGGAATGTAATATGGTTCCAGTGGCCCGCCAACAAAGGCGGAGAAACGGCACATGGCGGGTGTATTTAGTGGGTGAGGGCCCCACACTACCCTGTTCGTTGTCCCGAACGACGGGTTGTGCGGTTAGGATCATTTTTTCCCGCCTTAACGGAAAAAAAAGGTCTGATCTGAACGAAAATTAAATATTTTGAATCGATGCTAATAGTTTAAAGTTGAAGTAATCGAAACTTCTGCGTACGTAAATCATCTAAGCATTTGTAAATCAATGTCTGTCAAATAAATTGGCAACGTGTTTGAAAGAGTAAGATAAAATTATTCCATTTGGTGCGCCAGTAAATAAATAAACCCAAAATTATCGATTGATGATAGTTTTAGAGGCTCCCCGAGAACAGGAATTGAGATTAAATACATTTTGTGAAATTTAAGGACAAGTACGAGTTACGACAAGACTATTCATTTTAATTGAACAAATAAATGAACATTATCATACGTATATTTATTTATTGTTAGGACTTGACAATGCTTAGCAACTTACCAGAGCACAAAGTGCGTAGATGTTACATAGAAAATATTACAACGCGCGGAGTTCGAACCCGCACCTTTACGAACTGTAATGTGAATTTCTTTTACATTTACGCACAATGTCTTCTGGTAAATTACAGTTACAATAATATGATTTAGCGACAGTCCAACACCTATTTAGTTGTGTATATATTTGAGATGTAAAAACATATGAATTTAAGATTAGTCTGTAGGTATAATACTATTTATAGCATTAGTAAAAATGCTTAAAGCAAATATGAAAATATTTGCCGTCACGGGACGTCTCGCAGATGAGCAAACATCGATTTTCTTTCTTTCTTCAAATATAGTTTGGTCCTATATAATACTTGATAAGCGCCCTCTCGTTGTCCATAGACGAATTAAAATTGTTATTGGTTAAACACAAAGTGAAAAATGTGAAATCGAAAATAACAGTCAGGAGCAGGATTTTAACCTGCATCTTCTGGATACCGTCCGTACCGGAGCAATTGTCAGGATGGCTGAATTGGTAAAGCATCTGGATGGTATCCAGAAGATGCAGGTTCAAATCCTGCTCCTGACTGTTATTTTAGATTTCACATGTTTCACTTTGTGTTTAATGTATAGTGCTAAGCATGTCAAATGCTAAAAATATATATAAAAATATTATATATTGTTATTGGTTTATTGATTGACGTTAGACTTCTTAGTTAAGACGATTTTGTCTACAGATGGCGTTAAAAACAACTAAATAAATTGCCGTGGCGACGTCGCCAGGCAACAGTCAGTTTTATCCTCTCTCTGCATTAGA
Organism: Leucoma salicis; assembly: GCA_948253155.1. Taxonomy (NCBI): domain Eukaryota; kingdom Metazoa; phylum Arthropoda; class Insecta; order Lepidoptera; family Erebidae; genus Leucoma; species Leucoma salicis. Next base: position 28,171,740 of record OX411803.1, read on the forward strand.
TGTAATCACATCAAAATATTGTATCAGCTAGCAAAAAAGCATTCTTTATTTCTATGGAAAATATCTTCCGTCTGCATGTTTGGTCCCGAGATGGTTCACCGCGTTTCTTAACATTTTGTGCACGAACGTCTCAACACATTATTATATTATCATAACTTAAGAAAATGATTTTTATCTTAAATCGACGACGTCGATACATGATCTTCATTACATTTAAAATGTTAATGTCGCCTTTAAAAAACTTAAATTGTTTGCCGTTTCGACACGGCTAATGCAAAAAATATTCATAAGGATATTTTAATTATAATTTCACATATATCCAAGTTATTTAATCCTACCGGAGTTGGATGAATCGACACCGGCCCACGAGCAATATATTGCCAATATGAATAATTTTAATATTTAAATGTAATTCGATTGACTCGATGAGATATTGACATGAGGGAACGTATAAACTGCGTTAGCGATTTTTTATGAAGCTGTTTATTTCATTTAAATATCATAATCATGTTTTATATTTTCTTAATTACAGGAATCATGGTGTGGGAGGAATTATGGCCGCCTAGATTTTACAAGTTCGATTCCCATTACCGTATTAGAACTATTTATCTCTGAAAGCAGTTTTTTTATTTTCTTCTGTCTGTTTGCTGCATTATGCAAAATTAACAAAATATATTTTGACTTCAAAACATTTTATTGAGATTCTGTATTGGAGGGCAGATAAATATTCTAAAAAACAGCTTTTTGCTGAGGTGGACCCGGGGCCAGAAGGTAGTGTATCTAATAATATGATCACGACAAAAACCATAAACTATTTATAAAATAATTATACAGTTCGTAAATAATATTAGTTATCTTAATAACTTTAAATATACACATTTTTACAAAACACTATATAAAAAATATTAAGCCAGAAAGCAAAAATGTTTGTAAGTAATAAGTAATTCTATTAGCATTGTAATCTTTTAATCATTTAAATGGTACTCGGATAGTCTGTGTAACATACGCAGACTATCCGAGTACAATAAATTGATATCCGCATGACGTTGTTGACCTGCCAGGTAGACTGGTTGAAATTTAATACTTATTTCCATTGATTACATAATCTTATTGTAAATATGAAGCCTTTATAGCAATCAAAGCGAATTATTTTATTTATATCCTCACGTTTTTGCCCTCGAACAGCAACCCATTCCCACTATCCCAGCCAGAAAAATCCAATAACTTTTTTTCCACGATACATGATTCCAACCCAAGATCTTGTGGTTAGAAATTGTACATTACACCATTGAACCCACAAGGTTGTCAGGTTCACTAACATCGATTTCAAAACTAAAAAAATCGAGTCCTAACAATCACAATCAAGCAAAACCAAACGAATTTGATAGGTGCTATTTAACACCAGGAAAAAAATATACTTATTACAATGGTAAATAACATTCCTGATATTGGACATGCATGTTCAATCCTAATGTAAACCTAACTATAGCTTAGCTTTAAATTTTTTTTTTAACTTTTAATTTATTTTACTGTAAACAATAGTTTTTTAGACAAACACAAAAAAAGAAAGCTAAATGGAACTAATTACGAAAAAAAATGTTGCATTTTAAACAAAGCGATAAATATTTAGATATTTTTATATATATATATTTTTAGCATTTGACATGCTTAACACTATACATTAAACACAAAGTGAAAAATGTGAAATCGAAAATAACAGTCACGAGCACGAGGTCCTGCTCGTGACTGATATTTTCGATTTCACATTTTTCACTTTGTGTTTTTAATGTAAAGCGATAAATTTTTTGTCGGTACTTATTTTCTGGAAAATGGATCCAAGTTCTCAGTTCTCGTTCAGAAACTAATATAACCATGTATTAAATAAATAACTTATGTTGAAACATGAAAGTATTATTACACAATCATAATATCTACACGACGGTGAAAATCAAGTGATTAAAGTGCAATGAACCATCGCACCTAGCCCACCAATTATTGGAAAGCTTCACTGCCATTCTGCAATGCTATTTATAGAGAGTAATTAGCAGAAAAATAACAGAGCAACACAAGTGCTTTCGCTGTCAACCCACAATTTGTGCTAATAGCCTGACGTAGACAACGCGGCAGTGCCTTAAACGTATTGGATGTCTCACTTCAGTAATGACCGTTTTGTCAGGTACTTAACTATAATTAAATTTTTATAGATTCGGTAACAGGGCTCTTAAATCAATCCTTTTTACTGTGAATTATTATATCTTAACTTTGTACCAAAAAATTTAATCATATCGTTATTTCACCTGTTTATTTGCGACCGCTTTGCAAATAATTCCTAAATACGTATCAAGTAATACTAATTTAACACGTTGCTGGACAGTTATACGGTCATAGCCGTGCGAAGTTATTTCGTAATATAACATACCGACTATAGCCGTAAAATTAAAAAATATATTTATACTGTCGTATTACGATAAATTATCAAAGTCCTACTGTCATTCTCTATCACATTTTTTTAGTTGTTTAGTACGAATGTACCTATAATAGTATATATGCTACATTCATTATAAACGTTACGTACTAATGTAATGTCATATTAAATCTTACTGTCTTGAAGTGACACAACTGTTATAGCCGTAGGATATAAATGAATGAAAAAATATACTGTCAACAACGACAAAAAAATATTACGTACTGTCCAGCAACGTGTTAACAAAATATTGCATCAATTCGGAAACAACATAATTTTTAAGTGGGTAAAAAAGTTATTATTAATACAAAACTATTTTTCAGTAGCCCAGTTTTTATTTATGAACGCAACTATATAAAGATTAGTTTATACAGATTATAATTCCAGTTATCGATAGAAATGCTATAAAACCTTTGAGAATATTAATAATCGTAACGAGATATGTTATAATGTTCAATTAATATTTATTTACGCGTGAAATTAAAAATATGTATCGATTGTTATTAAAATTCACGGTGTGCGAAATTTATTTTAGAGATTTAACTATTTGGATTAAATAAGCTTTTTTTTTATTTTCGGTATTATTATTTTAGTATAGATACATAGTCTTAAAACATGATCTCATTACCTATCCTCGACATGGAAATAATGTTCATATGCCTAGACCGAGGGCTTAGCGCTTGTTATTCACAATTACGACTATATTGAGATCAGCTAATCAGACCTTCATGCCGTGTGGGGCCGGCTTTAGAATTTTCCCACCCCTCTCCACCCATGGGAGTCGTAAGAGCCGACTGAAGCAATACCGGGGGAGTGGGCAGCAGCACTCCCTCGAGTATTAACAACATCCACTGCGATCGCCAACCCGCCTGCCAAGCGTGGCGATTACGGCACTATCCCCCATATGAGCGAAAGACATGTTGTGGCGATTCTTTGGGGAGGCCTATGCCCAGCAGTGGACGTCGAAAGGCTGATGGATGGATGGAATCAGACCTTCGAAACAAAACGAAGTGCTATCGGACTAGATATCAGTCTACTGATTGCCCATAACAACTGATGTATAAGTTGTTGACGGCCGCAACCGGGCTTATCCGCTCTTATATATGCGCCAACTATAAATACACACTGAAGCTGAACAGTAGCTCGTCAGCCTATGTAACATTAAAAAACTAAATCGAATCTACTAGTATCTACTGGTGGTAGAGCTCGTTACCAAGTGGAAATACTCACTTATCATCGGTACCACCTCAAGTGTGAATCGGTAGACAGCTGTTCATTCTTTCATTTTATATCCGCGAAATGAAATGGTGAGCAGCGGCTCGATAGTGCTCTTAATATAGTTGAGCCCATGAGAGAAGGGGTTAAAGCTTAATATCAATTCGGCCGGGGCTCGTTCTACCACCATAAGCTATAAAAAATATCATCATTTAAATATTATCGCTCCCATCAGTCTCAGAATACCTTTCTTCAAAACAAAGTCCCTATTATACAGAGCTCTATGATGCACACCTTTTTTTTTAGGCCCGAAAAATTTTATCTGACCGCACACCCCGAATGATCTACGATCCGCACCTAAGCCACTGGCCATCTGTGCAAATAGTTCCTTAACATATTGATGATTACTAGATCGTAATTTCAGTCATGACAGTTAGCGTGAACAGACAGTAGCCATGTACGCAGGAGATATTATTGTACACCAGTGTGTAAGTAATCACAAGTGCACTCTCTCTTTCCTTACTCTCCTAGATCGATGAGACGACACTCCGTCATGACCAGAGAGGGATCAGGTGTAAAACTAAGCTTATCAGTGCTTTCTAAGGCAAGGGACTGAATCACCGTCAACTTTTTAACTGCGAATTTAAAGATTGAGAATTTCTTGAGGGAGAATCCTATTTTTTTGTCCCCTCCTGGGAATCGAACCCCCACAGAAGCAGTTAAGTTAACAATACATTATTCAAGAAAAAAGTACTTATGACTTCATAAAAAATCTACGTTTTTTTTTAGATTACAGCAACTGAAAAATGTTTACATTTCATCAAGTACATTGACTTGTTTATATCATGTTCAGCTCACTTATTCGAATATAAGATACAATGCATTTTGCAATAACATTCGGAATGCAAATACGCGTGCAAAACAATCATGAATGCGTAATGAAGTAACGGTACATCATAGCTTGGGAGCTTCTTGATAAAACAAATACTCCCTCCAAATATTGATCCACACCTTATAATATAAGACCCAACCTAACAGACTGTGTGACTGTCGAACGTCAAGCCTAAACAGTTGATTTTAATGTCTTGATATAACACCATCTAATCTTTCAAAGTTTGGAGTTTTCAAGTCTTTGAAAAATAGCCTATGTATAAGTACCATCTTATCTATAAAAACTAACATAGCTCTAAAGCACTGTTTTATCTAAAATAATATTTTGTCCCTATTCAACAAAGTAAAATAAAAATCGTCAGAAAGTGACATACCTGTTAGGTTAAACAGTCTTTTAAATCAGTGTATATTTTTATGAACAATGTGTGTAGTCTCGTGCATGTTTCCCGGAGGAGTAGGCAGAGACAGCTGGTTACGAATTACCATAAAACCGGCTCCCGTTGTACACTAATCGTCACTTACTTTTCACTTTTATGTATATTAAATTCCAATTGCAAGAACATTTTGCAAGGTCAAGACTAAACGAGGGATAACTCAGATGCAGCTTTACTCTTGTTTGTTTATCACAATTTCAGCTTTCTTCAAGTCACTACGAATAGTTGTTACCACGTGGAGAGTACGCACAAACCTGCCACTAAAACGCAATAATCAGCAAAACAGTAGAAGCTATTATTCAAACGTATCAGTCAATGAATATATGAATTATGGAAAATATATTATGGGACAATCGATAAGAAAGTTAAATGAAGTATCTCGATGGTCAACGATCTTACTATCCAACTGCTCAATTCAAGTTATGCGCAAAGTGATCCGTATATTTCAATATTGTATGACCGGTAAGGTTTATGGTCGAGGTTAAAGTATTGTGAACTTGATCTGATCCGATGTGTTTGTACGTCAATCGCATATTTATCCAGTGTACCGACACAATGCAGATTTTATGTTACAAGTTACAGTCATAACAAATTTATTTTAGTCATTTGGACATACCTACTTTTAATAGCCAAAAATTGCACAATCGTAATAAACTAACAACTTATCATCACGTCATCTTCCTTGCGGGGTAGGCAGAGAGAACAGTGCCAAGAGGCTCTATTTTTGCATACATCTCTCGCTTCCCCAACATTCATAATTCTCTTCATACACGCCGGTTTCGGTGACTCCTGACTCCACCATCTTTCAAAACATAACCGATTTGGTCTAGGTAGGTGGTAAATGTCCCCCTGTACCTATAGTACATTTCAATCAAAAGTTAAAACATTGTAAACAAACCATCACTCCCCATAAATCGTCGATTTCATACTTATTTCGTTTTCACTACATTAAATTCTGATGTCGGTATCTTCGAAAATACTGTTGCCTTCATATTATACTCATTTGAAACTAAAAACATGTAATGCATATCGAATTTGTAAAATTTGTATTCGTTTCGTTTGACGTTTATTTTCTTCTAAAGATATAGTGAAGTGCTGATGTGTACGATATTGAATGAATTAAATACAGATTCAAAATTGTAAACAGGCAAAGGGATGCCATTATGCCAATTACATTTTCGGTTAGTTTAGAAAAATTAAGAATATCAATTTAATTTTTAGTTCCTATCGATTTGTTTGAAAAATAAATTAATCTATGGGAGCAACAACTTTGTCCTAGAAATATATTTTCTAATAGGCGCGATACAAACATATAAATTAGTGGAATTTTGATTGGTGGGTATAGGATATTTTCCATTATTTACAATAACATTAAAGCCATGTTATCGTGTTTGCAAACATAATAACATGTTAATATAACCAAGGTCTTGGTATTGGGGGTTTGGCCTAACTGGTTCCAAACCGAGTATCTCGACTCAAATGGATAACTTCCTCCGCGTTCACCTGAGAGGGGTCCGGGGTGGGGGGTAATGTTATTCATTTCGTGGTTGCACTCACCATAGACACGTCTCGTGAAATGTTTTTAAATAGTGTATATGTTAAAAAGATATTCCATACTCAAAAATTTTACATCGATATATCGAAATAATAAATATCGCCATAAAATATCGATATATTGAAGAACAAAAATCTATATATCGATATTTATTCTGCAAGCCTATTTTCATATTTTATTATTACTATACAGTGTACACATTTTCAACAATGCAGTAGACATTAGGGCTTAATTCCTTTGCCTCCATACAACTCAAAATATTTAAATGCACAATAGTAAAAATCTTAGAAAATCAGTATACTAATATTATATCTATAATTAGCTTTATTATACATCAACATAGGTTAATGATTTTATTTCATAATGGTAGGTCTGTGTAAAGAAACCGATACCTTCTAATTAAGTTCCATCGAATTAAAAAGTCCATTCAATCATTCTTTCATATTCCTTACAATATGCGACATCACTAAAACTATTAAAGGTTATTGACCTTTCTTTGTTTACTAAGTTTTCATCTTTGATTGAAATCCACTATACATCCTTCTACTTTCGCATTGTAGGTATATCTGCTTAACCAGTCGCTCGACCGGCATTCTTTCCATATGTTCGCACCATCGGAGCATTCCCTTTCGCATCTTTCATGCCTACTCGCTCTCTTACGTCGTCTACTTATCAAAATTATAATTTGTAATGCTTTGGAAATGCGAAAGTTTTTCAATGTGTGTATTTGTTATCTTATCAACGGGTAAGCTATATACCACATGAATTTAAAAAGATATTATTTAATATGTTGTTTTACAATAACTCCTTTTACATCGTGTTATTGAGCACGGGTCTCCTTTCAGAATTAGGGGATAGGGGTTATACTTAATCAAGCCAACTCATTACCTACTGCCAAACTTTTTAAGGGACTTCAGGTGCCCTTCATTTCTCTGTTATTAATCGCAGTGTTAATAAAATATTTATAACAATTCTCAAAAACGAATCCCAATCATAATCCGCTTACGGAATCCAAAAGATATCTTTGAACGTTATCATAGCATTTGCACGATACACAATGTGTCTTAAGCAAACGTAGGCGGCACCGCTTTTCATTAAGCCTGTGCATACATTAGGTATCTCTTTAATTAATAAAAAAACACGGATAACATAAAAAAGTGTCACTTCCTATGAATTGAGGTTAGGTTTTTGTTGACTTGTCGATTCTTGTGACCGCTGGTGTGACAACGAATATAAAGTACACATGGCATGTTTATTGAAACTAAAAAAATACACTATTCACATGGAGATTTAATGATGAAAAATATACAGAATCTCCATAAACTGTACCTTACAGATTCTGTATATCGTAGTATGTAGAGACTTCAGGAGAAAATAAGGACATTAGGAGACCAATCAATGAGTATTGCGGTTACTAAAGTGTTCCCGCAAGGCCTTATTTAATAATTACTTTTACGATCAGTTTTCCCTAATTAGGTTGTACGTAATGATATTACGATTATTATTCATCAGCGAACAGGGTAGTGTGGGGCCCTCACCCACTAAGGAAACCCGCCTTGTGCCGTCTCTCCGCCTGTGTTGACGGACCACTGGTATTACTTCAGTGGTCCTCCGGCGGCTTACCCTTTCGGGTACCCTTTACTGAGCGACGCATCCGCACACGGAGCGTCGTAACTTCGCGGGAGGCCTTGCGGGTGGAAGACTTTCCCCGGTCCATCCACCCGCAGCCTCAGCTAGGGTGGCATAAGGCGCAAGTACTCGCGAACTAGGCTACAGCCTACTTCAATACGTATGTTTAACTTAAAACAATTATTGCAATACTTTTCTGTGGACGACTTATTTAAGTTCATAGCTAACAAAAGATTATATAAAGATATAATCTTTTGTTAAACTTAGTTTAAACAACAGACTGATAATATACTTCGTAATTATTTAATCTTATCTCTATAATGTTGCCGACTAAGCTAATTGCTCCTATTTGGACTATTTTATATGGTAGTGCTTTTATTGATTAAAATATTTTTATGCAAGCATTTCATAACGTTCCAAAATGGTAAAACCATAGAATACCACAGGGATAAAGAAAAGAACACTGGTCTTTCCTCTTCTTTAAACAAGACATAATTAACAAAAATGCTACTAGTTTTAGCGCTTATAGGTTTTGGTTACCCTGTCAAATGGATCCCACCTCCTTGGAGTGACGTGATCAGTTTAACAGAGGTGGTGAAACAATATCTCCTTAGTCTGTTACAACACAGGCGAAAGCCTTATTATATCTAAAATGACAGACAAATTGTCATTACTTCAATATATCGCACATATATTTGCCCTATAACCATTAATGAGTCATTGGAAACACGTTACGCGTAGCGACGACGTACAAATGCTCTATATCCATCCATCAGCCTTTTAACGTCCACTGCTCGACATATGCCTCCCCAAGAATGGGGGATAGTGCCGTAATCGCCATGCTTGGCAAGCGGGTTGGCGATCGCAGTGGATGTTGTTAATACTCGAAGAGTGACTCCCATGGGTGGAGAGGGGTGGGACAATTCTAAAGCCGACCCCACACGGCTCTACATTGCTAAAGCAGAAATTTCGAAAGGAAGTTATAGGGCATACGAAAAAGCAATAAGCTTTCTAAAATAAACCAACAAAGTATATATAGAGTACCTATGTGAAGAGTTCCGACATGTCCCGAACTATCTGACCACTGTGGTTTGTTTTAAATTTTCCTCCTCATATTGTAGTGTTTAAATAACTTAACATCACGCCATTTCCCTCGCTTACAATACCCAATACCCATGGAAGGAGAAAGGCTGTTGACAAAAGTTACGTTATGATATATTTACATAGTAGTGTAATATTTTAATTTTTACAAAGTGGACTAAGTTTTATATTTAACATATAAATAATATACATTCATTTCTTCTAAGAATGCAGCAAAAGCCTCTGTCTGCTGCGTTGCAATGTTTTCGACAGATTTTAAGCAAGTATTATTAAATTAGATTATTTTACGCACAAACGTATAAAGAGAGGCTTGCTTTGTTGGAACTCTCCAACAACATATTAGTATTCCAGACACACAAAACTACTTTATTATTATTAATTGCCATTTATTCATTGTAATTAAATAAATAAGCCAGAAAGTTTAAAATAGCTTTGGTATGTAGAACGGGAGCCCGTTCCTGTCGAACCAGTCATTTAGCAAAAATGACCCGTACGGTTATTGCCCTGATGACCTTTAAAACCCCTATCCATGATACACAGCACATATTTAGTTTTTGTCCAACAAGTTATTGCGCCATAGCAAATGATATACACGGTGAAAACCATTAAAACACACGGCGGCTATAAATTAATTACCCTCATAAATTATTTCTGAAGCTTAAAACAATAAAGGAATACAGTTTGTCCGTGTGGTGACGGACTAAGAATACAAGTGTCACCACCCTATTCTTTCCCACGGGTGTTGTATGAGGCGACTAAGGGAAGTAAGCAATTGTCATCCATTGCATGACTGGTGGTAGGGCTGGGTACCGGGTGGGAGTACTCACTTGGCATCGGGCCCGAGGAGGTTGGTACCACCATCTCCTGTGTGACCGGCCATGAAGCACATCGTTGCGTTTTGGCTGTAGCAGGAGATAGCCGTTTATATTTCATTTCATATCTGTGAAATGAATTGGTGAGCAGCGGCTTGACAATACTCTCGGTATAGTCGAGTCCATGGGCGACGGTTACCATTTACCATCAGATGGACCGTGGCTCGTCTGCCACTACATGCAATAAAAAAAATAAAAAATAAAAGTTTTGGAAAAATCTTGTCAAATTCTCGATAGTCTAGACAAATCTTATATAATAATATATAAATCAATTCCTGTTCGTTAGTCTCACTAAAACTCAAAAATGGTTTGACCGAGTTAAATAATTGTATTTTTTTGTTTTGTTGACTATAATACGAGTATATGGGTCGTTTAAGATAAAATAACTAGCGAAAATCCATAAAAAAATATATTATATGATATTTTGAATTATGGACCTGACAACAGACGACGAAATGACATCTACTATCATTATTTCTAATAATAATTGAATTAATAATCTAATTCAAACCTTAGACGAAGCAGATTGATTAGGATTGATATTGATAATAGTTGATAAAATTAATTGAGTTGACCACTGAAGGAATATAATATAGTTCTGGTGGCCCGCCTATGAAGGCGGAGAGACGGCTCACGGCGGGTTTATTTTAGTGGGTGTCGGCCCCACACTACCCTGTTCGTTGCCCCGAACGACGGAGTGTGCGGTTAGGAAAAATAATATTATTGTAATATTATAAAAGTTTTAATTATAAAATTATTTATAAGTATTAATAAAACTTTCTAGTCACCCGATCTCGCATTTCACTGACTATACAACGCACACACACAGTTTAGTTTAAAAAGATTAGTCAGCGAATATCGGTTCTTTCGCAAATTGGATTAGAATTTGCACAGATGGCCAAATGGTTTAGATACCGACCTCCCAAGCCTGTGTAGATGGTTCGATTCCCACGCAGGATAACTCTGATGGTTGTTCTGAGTCTGGGTGTACGAGAAATTGTACCTATATTTGTAAAGTCCTTCGTGATACAAATATTAAAATAATTAACAACATTAAAAATTCCTCATTGCAGGGTATTATCTTTTTAAGGAGAGAGAAACTATTAAAATTCTCTACTTACCAAATTTTAATTAGGGTTTAGGTACATACAAACAAAAATATATGTATGCCTTCCTTAAAATATTTAATACATACATACATATTGTACACGCCTTTTTCCCGTGGGGTAGGCAGGGACCACTTCTATCCACTTGCAACGATCCTGACACACCACTTTCGCTTCATCTACTTTCATCAGCGCTTTCATGCATGCTCGTTGGTTACAAGTACTCTTAAATTGTCCTTCCTTAAGAACGTCTCTGATCTGGTCAAAATACGTTCGCCTAGGTCGACCTCTACCGACTTGCCCATTCACAGTCGCCTTGTATATCTGTTTCATTAGTCTAATAAAATATTTAAATGTAAGTGAAAACCATATTAATATCCACAGAAGAGTTAAAAGAAGAAGTAAGCGGAGAATGGAACAGAAACGACAACGACTTTCTAATCAAATTTTTTCAAATGTTGTATGTATAGTTCATGTCTTAACAATGAAATTCTAAATGTATTTACCCGACGGCAAAACAATATGTAATGACAATATCGGTGCTTAATTTAAAAAAGATTTATTTGATTAAAGCTTGTATACGATCGATCTAGGATCGGGGTTTAAGTCTTAACACAGTCCAAAATAAATGAGCGAGGCGCGAGAAAGACGGCTAATGATTACTCGTATACATTGTAATGTAAAGTATTTCTGTGGTCTAAATATGAGACAGTGAACAGGTCAACAATTAATCGGTAACAGGAACCCTGCTACATAACGCATAAGTCTTGAGACAGTTTTCAGGTGACCGGCGCGACGGACATAGCCTCGAGTTATTCCGAAGGTCACAAGTGACATAATGTAGCTGTAAATTTCAGTAGTTAGTAGCCATAAAGTTTATTGTTTAAACATAATCTTAAGCGCTATTATTATTAGGAAATCAGTAAATAACAATAATTCATGTACATATAGAAAAGGCTTTCCATAATATGTACATAAATTTTGTTAAATTTGTAGAACCTTTGAAATCAGTTGATATATAAAAAAAATCAATTGGTGTGTCTGTATTCATTTTATACTACAAGGATACCATACAAAAGCCTAAGCGCACACTCTTTCGGATTATTGGCGGACCACTGAACCTGTGTTACATTACTTCAGTGGTCAAAGCATACAAGGGCTTACCAGATGGTAAGTAGTGGTAAGCTCCGCTCATAGACTCATCGATATTAAGAATACTACATACCGCTACTTACCGTTAAATTTCCCAGACATTATGAATGTGAAAGTGCGTTTGTTTCTGTTTGCTACGCTTTCGCGCAGTAACTACTCAACCGAATAAAATTTTGCATATCTACATACAGGGTGTTAAAATCGTATCGGTAATTGATACCATGGGTTCAGTATTCGATTTTAAATGGTACTGGAAATTTACATCGGTCTTTTCATGAAAATTACAAATTAGCTATATTTTTTTTTAATTGAATGTAAGATGCATCCGTCTAATCGATTTTAGGTAATTAACCTATTAATCACCGATTTACTTTGAAAACTTCATTAGATTACCTTCGTCATGTTTTTGAGTCGCGTTGTTAATGATTCGGTAGAGGCTAAAAAAATTAAAAAACTAAAACAACGAAAATGATATGAGGCATATTATTACAGTTATTCGGTGACATCTTTGCCTGGAGCTATCGCTATGATGTAATTTACGCTCTGTATAGAGCGACATACATAAAAAGACAGGTTCATCCCGGATAAATGGCCAGTTTCTGTGGGATTTCAATAGGCTCGCCCCCCTATTACGTGGGACTTAAACATAGCTGGCGAATCGTAGGTGTGTAATACACCTCTGCCTACCCCTTCGGGGAATACAGGCGTGATGCTATGGAGCTGATCTGATCACGATGTCTGATCGGTGCACGAGGTCATGGGTTCAATTCCCACTCAGGACAACTATTTGTGTGATGAACACAGATATTTGTACTGCCTCTGGGTGCTTTCTATCTATTATATGTATATATTTACAAAAAAAAAGTAATATATGTACTATATCCATAATCTGGTATCCATAGCACAAGCATTAAGCTTAATTTGGGACCAGAGGACGTTGTGTGAAAATGTCCGTGAATATTTATCTCGGCGTGATTGAGGAACAAACACTCATCCAAACTTTTATATTTATAATATTAATAAGATAACTTGCAGTGATAGCCTAGCGGTAAAACCAAGGCCTGCAAAGACAGTGATATCGAGTTCGATCTCCAGTCCAAGGTTCAGAGTTCGTACAAGGTGTGTGTTGTGCTGCACCTCAGAGTTTTGAAAATTTTGTCGAAATTTATCGCAGCTCGATGAAGGAAAACATTGTGAGGAAACCTCCATGCCTGAAAGATTTTCTCGACGGCTTGTGAATGCTGCCAATCCGCATTGGGCCAGTGTGGTGGGCTATGGCCTAATCCTTCTCACCGCGAGAGGAGCCCCGTGCCCGATAGTGGCGCAGAAAAATGGTTACAAAACAGATAACTAAATCCACGCAGACGAAGTAACGGGTAGAGTTTAGTTAAAAATAACTTTTCAGTTATATAAACTTGCCAATTATTAAATTTCAGCAATTAGTTTTACAGCTGTGAGTCACAGTGGTACTCATTGTAATAATAAATGGGTCAACTAGTCACCATCATAAACTCCTGCTTACTCACATCATGTACTCAATGGTCAAAAGCCACTGAATCACGACCGTTAAGAAAGTAATTACCACTTTATCTTTATGAGCAGTGAATGCTATGCTATTGTTTCAGCAATACAACATTTATACTAAAATTGATTTTGCTAGCCTTGCAAGTGGTAGTCATCAGTTGTAGCCAACCTGGAGACTTCGAGACCTAACTATCTTTTTTCAGTTCATCGAATCATCGAATAGGTCCTTTTACGTTTGTAGAGTCGTGGTATGCAACTCTTAGAACTTTCCTCTCCAGCTACTATCATGATTTCAGTAACCTGATTATGTAAGCTGTGCAGTTAACACGAGTTATCTGTAGGATACACTCCTTGCCCCAAGTGAAACGCATTACATTCAACCTAACGTCACACTCGAAAGAAATGAACGATAAAACTTTGGGCATAATTTTACTCCCAAACTCTATTATAATATTTCTGTTTAACTTAACCCGAGGCACAAGGAATTATTAGCTTTAATTATAATATACTACTTTCTATATATAAAGAGATCGAACATTCATATAAGGTCCGAATAGATCACAAGGAATCTGAAACAATGCATGGATGTTACGAAGATTTGAGCTTGATACCTCTATGTCTCGACCACGATTCGGCACTTAATAAACGCTGCGTTCATTGACAGGATAGGAGCGATTAGCGGAGCGATTTGGAAACTTTATAGCATTCTACGCGATATTGTTAGACTAAATTGTTGGAGCGTTTTTCATTGAAGTCTAAGAATAAATTGTAGCTTCTGTCAGTCGTGTAAGTCACGCATGGAAATGCGTTGCTACATAAGTATACATCATATATTTAATCGGATACTGTTAAGAGTTTGGTCAGTATAATTTAGATTACCTTCACAATCACAAAATAATAATTATATAATTACGTTGTTAACTAAGAATTTGTTCTAGTGCGCAACTTTCCACTAGTAAAACGAATGTTCTGGATTTAAATTTCTACGAAACATATTTAAATTGCCTGTGTACATTTTCAATTAGTTACATCTATTATAATTATTACTAGTTAACCGTCCAGGCGTTGTTGTCGCTTGGTTATTGTGGGTTATCCCAGGGTAACTAACCATTTTTTCAAGATAAAAAGAGTGGAATTATTTCCTTTTCTATATATAGTAGCCTAGGTATCTATAATTTCATGATGAGAAGAAGAACGGTATGGCATCGCATAAGATACGAACAAACATACATTTATTTATATATGAATATCAGAAAAATAATTAGATTTGTAATTAGATAACTATAGAGAAATGATTAATTTTCCGGACTTAGACA
This sequence comes from Leucoma salicis, assembly GCA_948253155.1. NCBI lineage: Eukaryota > Metazoa > Arthropoda > Insecta > Lepidoptera > Erebidae > Leucoma > Leucoma salicis. The sequence goes on from OX411803.1 coordinate 28,186,999, forward strand.
TGTATAAATTGCATTAATTAAAATCCTCTCCATCATATCCGCTTTTGTAAAACCGCTACCTAACTTTGAATAAATCACCTAGATCTTTGAAGTACCGATCCGACAGCAGTAAGTAGGCAGTCATGTACTAAGTGCGATTTGGAATGTTTCAGAATTTACAATTGTGAATGTAAAGTTCATAGCTGTGGACAGGATCAGTAGTCTCGAGATTTGATCTTGACTGACGAGTAGTAAATCTTGTACGTACTTAACTTGATAAAGCAGATAGGATTGAGGCTTAACGTTAGTGTTAAAACTGTAGATACTTAATGTGATTAGTACGATCGTTTAATATTCAATGGTGACATGGTGGTTTGAGATATAGGTAACCCTATGCCTGTATGTATTTTAGAATAGATATTTCTATATATAAAATTCTTGTGTCACAGTTTTAGTGTTTATACTCCACCGAAACGGCTAGACCGATTTTGAAAAATTTTATATGTATTATTATATTATTTATAGTAGGTATGAGAATAGGTTTATAACTAATTTTAATACCTTTAAGTGTTAAGAGTAGCTCAACCCAAACATTTTTTTTTTTCATTTTTTGGACAAAATTATTTATTTTTATTTTATTATGATTTAGCATTGAAAAATAGATATAAATTTAATGTTTCACCTTTCTACTGCCAACGTAGAAATAATTTATATGGCAAAACAACGTTTGCTGGGTCAGCTAGTTTCTATATATATTTCAAAATAAACATTCAGCCCACCTGATGGTAAGCGGTTACCCTAGCAACACCAGAGCCATCCCTCATGCGTCGCCAACTTCAAGAAATGGGAAAGGAGTGGAGACGAAGGATAATAAGGAGAGGAGGGAGAGACATGGGTCTACGGCTCGCTCGCTCACTAAAATGTAATATTCCGAAATAAATTAGACATATGTTTCGTCTCTTCATCGCAGGCATCCTCAGAACTACACGTGCTCGCTCGTTTTCCAATGTTGTGCGTGCTACCTTGCAATTATACCATTTCTCTCCTACGAGAAGTACGTATTGGCAATCTTTGGTTATTGTGTGTGTGCTAAGATAGTCGGGATGGACAATCCTTGAGAGTATGCTGGGTTCTCCTGCACAAAATATCCATTCTATAATCATAATGGACTTTCGCCTCATTAAAATAATTCCTTAGCTTATACTAAAGTGGAAACACACCCATGGCTTACGAAAAAAGTATTCTAGATTGTTTTTTTTCTTGATTGTCTGATTGTGTAAGAGATGTTAGAAGTCCTTCATGACGAAGAGTCAATAAAATTATTATCAAGGTCTCCCGATTGTTGTTGATTTTGAACGGCATTGGATTGAAGCTTACACTCAATTATAAGGCAAATGTTTAAATCTCCACTCAATCACTACGATTCATGCTTCAGTGGCTGGAAAAAGGAAGTCCGTTAATGTTTTAAGAAAGAGAGAGAAACGCCTTAGGTTATTCAACTTTTTCTTTGCTGTAGCCAATAGACCCTTAACAACACGAGGCACGTTGACGACCTCAGGAAAGGGACAGAAGGTGGAGAATAAGAATGATAGAGACAGGCAAAAAGAGATTATATTGTCATCCAGCATACACACACAACGTGGGGAATATAACTAAAGGGACAAGTTATAAAAATACCTACAGTTTCTTTGTAATAAATACTCTCTTAGAAGTTAAACACAAAGTGAAAAATGTGAAATCGAAAATAACAGTCAGGAGCAGGATTTGAACCTGCATCTTCTGGATACCATCCAGATGCTTTACCAATTCAGCCATCCCGACAATTGCTCCTGACTGCTAATTTCGATAACACATCATACTTAACGTCTTTGGGTGACGCCTGCGCCATCTGTCGGAAGTATTTTCATACATTATACCGACCAGGTAAACTTAATTTTACAATTAAGATTTTACCTAATAATGACGCAAACCCTTTAAATATTTAGATATTTTTTATAATTATATATTTTTAGCATTTGACATGCTTAGCACTATACATTAAACACAAAGTGTCTCGATTTCACATTTTTCACTTTGTGTTTAATGTATAGTGCTAAGCATGTCAAATGCTAAAAATATATATAAAAAATATCTCTCTTAGAAGGTTAATACTGGAACTAGCGAAGTTCTCAGGAGATCTCACGCATTTGTTGTAAAATTAAGTAAAACAATAAATGCTCTATTGAATCTTCGTTTAAATTACCATTTCTTATATTACCTAAGCCGAAGTTATAAATTGTTCACCTTATCAAAATTTCCTCGGTCATTGTATATTAAGAGAATTAATCGTACACTAGTACCTATAATAAATAGGCTTATCGGTGGCATAAATTAATCTACTACTTATTACTATATTTTTTTATTCTCTACTTACATTTTTAATTACAAACGTTAATTGAAACGTGCATGCCTCGATTTCATATGCGGAATTAATGTTAAACTACTTCTTGTATTAACAGATTATATGTTGGGATGATTAAAACAAATCGAAGAATTAATTAACGTCACTTTTTCTTATAATGGTATTTTGTAATCAAAGAATAAGTTTCAATTGTATTTTGTTAACTACTTTAAAATTTTATTTAATGTTGTAACTGCACTTATTACCTACCTACCTATGCAATTATAAAATGATGAAAATTTTTAATACCTATATAACTACCTACTTTGGATTATCAGGATATATGAAAATAAATCAATTATAAGACAATACAAATAAAATAGGTGAATCTTAAATAAAATAACTAACAGTGCATGAACTCTTTTATCAATTGACCGTCGATATATGATAGACGAAAATCAACCAAGCATAGAGATTGGAATGGTTCTCTAATGAATCTTGTGGTTAATTCGATATATGCGGTGAGTAACAGACCTATTAAACTTACCGCAGACAGTGCAGTGGATTAGAGTACCTATTTATCCGGTACTGCAGCAGCCTTACTAATTTAAGTATGATTTATAGATTATTTTTTTCGTTTTTTTTCCGACCCCTACACTGTCCCACTACTGGGTACGGGCTTCCTCTCAGATTGAGAGGGTAAAGGCTGTTGTCCACCACGCTGGCGAAGTGCGATTTGGCGGTTTATTTTGTATTGTTTTATTATATCGATATTATGCTCATGTATATTTGCATAAAAAAATATTTTGTAGACAATATTAATCAAATTTATTGCGTGGTTATTAAAATTTGCAAATCTTTATCTTTTAATTTATATTGCGTTTTAATTGTAAAGGAGTACAGTTAGGTTATGTAATCTGACCATATTTAAAGAGCGCATTTTAACCTTGTACTTATATCGCGGGTGGTTTGGGAAAAATAACTTTAGACTACCTAGTCTTCCTATACCTATCTACATAGTCTCTACCAAGTCCATAAAGACAGAAGACAGTTTCTTTCCGTGTGGTGACGGACTAAGAATACAAGTGTCACCACCCCATTCTTTCCCACGGGTGTCGTATGAGACGACCAAGGGAAGTAAGCAATTATCATCCATTGCATGACTGGTGGTAGGGCTGGGTACCAAGTGGGAGTACTCACTTGGTATCGGGCCCGAGCGGGTTGGTACCACCATCTCCCGTGTGAGCGGCCATGAAGCACATCAATGCGTTTTGGCTGTAGCAGAAGATAGCCGTTTTATCTTTCATTTCATATCAGTGAAATGAAATGGTGAGCAGCGGCTTGACAATACTCTAGGTGTAGTTGAGTCCAGGAGCGACGGTTACCATTTACCATCAGATGGGCCGTGGCTCGTCTGCCACTACATGCAATAAAAAAAGTAGTGACTTTGTTCGATACTATTTACTATAAATGTAAATTTAAAAATATAACCCGTATTTAAAAAAATATGCCTCGTTTCCTGCTGATAAAAAGGCTCCAACGCAGTTAAATAATCGTAACATTTTCTACAAAAGTACGCGTACAAAATTATCACAAACATTCACTTATCTATGTTGATTGCATTGCTAATTGTACTGAAACAATATCCTTTTGTTACAAGAAAGACCTAGTTTTGGTCTCGAAACGCTAAATTATACAACTTTGCACTAACAATGGAGGGTTATTATTTATATTTTCAACAAAAAAACATAACGTTACCGCAATGCCTTTGTGATTTAACAAAAGTTTCCGAGAATTTCTACTTCGAAAATAATACATAATCTTTTTATATGTGTTTGTGAAAATGTATATTTCGGCGCTTCAACTGTTTTATTCATAGATAATATGAAATTAAAGTGTAAAAAATTACAGTTTAATTGCGTTATTACCATGTTTTTGTAATCTCATCTCTATGTAGATAGTATACATGATACCTATGAATAATTTAATAATTCATTATTTAACTGGATGAGTAATAATATAAATTGTTATCTATGTACCTATATATGCTCGTAGCTAAAAGAATTTTGTCTGGATAGATAACGTTATTTACCTTACTATCGGGTAACATTCATTTAGATAAATTTGCAAGATGATCTACATAGTCAGATTACTGTCAAACGCCCTTCTGGACAATTAAGCAACACCCTTAAGTGTCAAATAATCTGGACTATTAAATAAATAACTATTTTAAGTATAAATAATTTATGCCGTCTAGCTGTGCACAAGCTGAACGTATAGAGACGTCATTCTTTTTTTTTGTTAAGGCGGGAAGAAATGTTCCTAACCGCACAACCCGTCGTTCAGGGCAACGAACCGAGTAGTGTGGGGGCCTCATCCACTAAATAAACCCACCGTGTGCCGTCTCTCCGCCTTTATTGGCGGGTCACTGGAACTATGTTACATTACTTCAGTGGTAGAGAGACGTCATCCTAACTATCATAAAGCACGCTACGAGTATGTCTGTACATTTGATACGAGTACTTGATAAATATATGGCCAAATTAGGTTAGGTAATTAAGCGAGTCTGAACACAAAAAGAATTGTTTAGTATATTACTCAGTTTATTCGAACATCATGCAAAAACTACGGAACGCATTATGATGCGGTTTTTGATTGCTCTTGATTAGACTTAAAAAAAACTGTTATGCGTTCAATCCCGTTACTCTATCGGGAACAGGACATATCATCTAAAAAGTAGCTTTTGTCTGCGCTGGAGCCGCGGGTAAAGGATTGTTTTAATTAAAAAAGCTAAAATTTAAAAATCGCATATTTTTTAATTTTAGATATTGTAGGTAACTACTCATATACTCCTTTTATATCAAGTTATATAACAGCTTAGCAAAGTAGTGATTTTTTTTCTAAATTGCTTCGTGATAGTTCCATGCTCAATGCAGATCAGAATTTGCAGGTTGATGCACATACGTGCTTTTACATACTTACTTACTTATCTTTGTATATATATTATATATTGCTTTCACCTGTATTTTACCTACTGCAAAAATATGAAATATTTACATAATCCTTAAGCCGCGGGAGCCGCTGAATATTAATTAATTAAAGACGGATATCTCTTGGTAAGTTCAGACATACAGAATTTAAGAATTTAAAAAATTAGAGTCAATTATGATCTTGTATCATAAAATCATGAAATTTCCATGTTGTTTCCAAAGCGTTTAAAAGAAACTGAATCAAAATTATTATAGTGTTGTGACGGACTACGAAAACAAGTGTCACCACCACATTCTTTCCCGTAAACACCCGTATATCTTGACTATAGTCAAGACGCTGCTCACCATTTAATTTCACAGATATGAAATGAAAGAATTAACGGCTATCTCCTGCTACAACCAAAACACACCGGTGTGCTCCATGGCCGGTCACACAGGAGATGGTGGTACCAACCCGCATGGGCTCGATAACAAGAGGTGAGTACTCCCATTTGGTAATCAGCCTTACCACCAGTAATGCAATGAGAGATAATTGCTTACTTCCCATAGTCGCCTCATACGACACCCGTGGGAAATAATGGGGTGGTGACACTTGTAATTTTAGTTCGTCACCACACGGACAACACACTTAACATATATTTTCTATTATGGTTTTTTTTTTAATAAAGTCTTTAATTTTAATTATTATAAAAATCAATCTATAATTATTTTATTTCGTCAGATATTGTAGTGCTCTATTGAGAACCTTTCGAAACAAATTTCTGTAACACTATTCTTATAACTGTGGGTACGAGTGTTTTTGTGTTAGTGTTGTGCACACAAATCTCTAAAACTATTTTGTATATTTTCACCAATAGATTGCCGTGTGGGGCCGGCACCAGGAATAGCTCCACCCCGTCTCTTCGTATGGGAGTCGTAAAAGCCGACTAAGGGATTACCGGGGGACCGGGCAGCAGAGTTCCCCTATGTACTAAAAACATCCTCTGCGATCGCCAACCCGCCTGCCAAGCGTGGCGGTTATGGTAAAACCCCATTTTGGGGGAGGCCTATGTCCAGCAGTGGACAATGAAAGGCGGATGGATGGATAGATTGACAAATACGATGGCAAGTAAGTATAGAGATAATATTATTGCAATATCAAGGATGATTGATGCCCGTTTTCACCAACGATCCCTAAACTATCGCATAAGTAGGAATCCCTTTGTCTAAGGCATCCCTTAAATACATCCTTTAACTAAATTCACTCTCACCAAGCTAAGAGACACTTAACTAGGGGCTGCTTAGTAAGGTGACAGATGCCAGATTTTTTTATATCATAGTATTTCCGAAACCGAACTTTTGCGGAAAACATCATTAAACTCTATTTTCACAGTATTTCTGAACTTAATAAAGTAATATACATTTTCAACACAATATAATCAAATAATCAATGTTATAAAATATGGTTTTATCATCAAATAGCTACAAATTTACAATTATGATTAAAAAAAACTTAACTGAAAGTGACAGAGATGACATTGGTTTATTGAGATTCAGGTTATATTATTGTACTAATAATAATTAATTAAAAAAAAAACATTATTTTCAGGCTTTTGGCTGCGCATTTTCTTCAATCTGCATACTATATAAAAGTACTCTGTGATACAGTATACCTAAGTTGTTATTTATTTTCAGTTTTAATATAAAATAATGGCCTAGAAAAGAAAGCGTTCTTACCTGTCATCGGGATATTCTAAAATGCGCTCTTTTTTTTGTAATAAAAATAACACACTTTCCTTGGATAACCTATACCTTGTAAAAAAGCCTTTATCGTCATATCTTATGAAAAAATCTGGTCTTTCACGAAAAATACGTGGCCGAAATAATAATCTAGGGTTTTCTAATAACTCTACAGTCTCTATCGCTTCAAGACTATCCAAAAACTCACTTAATAGATCTTCCATTTTAACGAAATAATCAAGAACACGAGATTTACGTCAAACCACTTAGGGAAAGGTTAGGGGCTCAATATTCGGGCCCCTAAATATAAGTGGTCCCTTTAGACTTTAGGTGTCACCTAAATGTTGGTGAAAATAAAACTAGCGCTAAGTGTTACCTAAATTGCCTTAGGGGTTACTTAAAATTTAGGGATCGTTGGTGAAAACGGGCTGGATGGGTCCCCCAATACTTCACCTAGATATATTGATCAAATTGAACGCATCCAAAAATGATTTATAAAACATTTGAATTTCAAAACGAATACAGATACTATAAATTCTGGCAACTTGTAGACAGTAGAGCAAATAATTGTAGATAACATTGATTTTTTGTCAGAAGCCCCTTATTTCGGTACTTTACCACCACACGCTAAAAGCTCAATTGTAGACAATAACAAGGATTGAAGTTCTCTTTTAATGTAAAAAAATTAATTTCATATATTAAGTCTTTCGGCGTCCTCTTGTCAATGGTACCTACCTATATGATGAATTCTTATGCGATAGCTTCTATATTTTAAGTTAAAATTTGTACATTATTTCGGTCGAAGTTGTCTTTCGGTTTCGATCCGAATCCTTTGTGTTATCAGTAGATAATAATATCAGGAGCAGGATCCTGCTATAGTGCTAAGCATGCCAAATGCTAAAAATATATATAAAAATATCTAAATACACAATAATCAACAACGATGTCGTCTACTCAAATGTGAATACTAGTGGAGCTCTGTAATTGATAGTTTATTTTATTAATAAAAACTTATATGCAAGTATAATTTCCAAAAATATATTCTTTAAAAACAAATAAATAAACGAATGACGAAATGATTACGCTTTAAAATGATTTTTCAAAATAAACATGGATTTTATGGGTCCTTATAAGCATATAAAGTCGTCAGAATTACAACAATCTAGATAAAAAAATATTAAACCAGTGCCTGAGGAAAGGGTAATCGAATCATGGTTATAACAACTCATACTAAATCTAGTGTTGAGCTACCATAAAAAATAATCAAATATTTAAGAAACACATGAGACTTTTTAAATCCCGAAAGTTATAACAAGACTTCTATACCAATTTACGAGTAGGGACCTACTAGGCGTCGCGTCGTTACGAAAGGTTGCACGCAAGATGGCATGCCTCCTCAATAATCTTCCAATAAATGTTTCAATAGTTATATAAATTCAATAATCAATAATCTACCCAGCTAATATATGTAGGGCCCACCAAGAAAGAATCTTGCTATAAATTAGGTTAGGTATATCATTGAAACAGGGTGAAAATTAAAATTGTAAGGAGACAATAATCCACTGTTGTTCCATGCATCCAAAATTAGCAACACAAACTTGCGGGGAAGGGTTTATTTACAAATTAAATTTGCTTTCGAAATATCCTGAACCACATATTTAAATTGAAATGTAGATATGTCATAAATTGAAACCTAACTAGATACCTCTACTTGAATGTTTACGATTATTTCCTGGCTTTAAAAAGTAAATATTTAATGATATTTAATTAGGTACCTATAGATTAGGAACATCTGTATATTTTAAATATACTATTTTGCTTCTATATACCTACTTTAAATTTACTTTGGTAGTTTGGTAGGTATACTTACTTATAGGTAACATATAGTTTTGTCGAGCAAATTAAGCTCAAGGGTTACGTGGGCATATACGAGTACCTACTCTACCTAATATTTATAAATAAATAATAATCAAGGAAAAACAAATTCACCTGATCGAAATATGATTAATTAATCAAATTATATAGGCAAAATATGAATTTTACGAATAATTTTAAGGAAGTAAAATTTGATCACAAATTACGCTAGAGCAAATTTTATATTTTATAAGAGACATTAGGAATGAACAACATGTAGGTACGTATCTGCCTAATTTAGTTAATAAAAAAAACAGATAATCCTATTAAGTAGGTACCAACTTACAGGGTATCTACTTAAGCAACACAAACAGAAATTTTATAGAGCTATTTATGTTTTGAACTCAAGAAATGCAAACTGCGACTGAGAAAAAATTCAAATAATCTTAATCTTTATCTTCCTCTAAAAATTAAGTGCTCTTTACAACGTTATTTTAGTTGTTACTATAGATTTAATAACTTACACAAAACATATAGGTAGGGTACCTAAGAAGGCCAAAAACTACGTTACGCGACTGCGGAAACTTTTGAAAGGGGTGTTCAGCGGGGAGCGCGGGGTGGGATAAATCACGCGCGAGGCGGGAAAAGTTTAAGTGACTCACCCTCTCCTCCTCGCGGATCATCTCGGCGATGCCGGGACGGATGTCTACGTCGTCTGGGTGTAGCGGCGGCAGCGTCGGTGGCACCATGGGCTCTGTGGGCGTCAGCAGCTCACTGGCGGCCGGGCTTGGGACGGGTGCCGGCGTAGATCGGTCCTCTGATGGTCGACGGCGAGACTTTGGCGGAGACGAGTGATCTCTGGGTCTTTTAGCCCTGCTCCGCTCTGGCTGCATAACCGCATGGTCACCGCTCACGTCCGTCAAACCCCGTATCTTAAGTGACTCCGCCACTTTCAAGAGCGCCGGGATTTGTTCCTGCGACACGTTTATTTCCCCGCGGTACATAAAGTCCACCACCGCCTTTAAGTCGCAGTATTTCGTGTCGCGCATTATGATGATAGGGTGCTGGCAGGGGTTGTCCATGAACAACGACTGGAAATACGGGCTGCATGCCGACAACACCACCTTGTGCGCCTTCAAACTTTGTCCATCGCATGACAGGGTCACGTCAACGAACGACTGCGACTGCAACAGTTGGTCGAAGCTGCTCGTCAGGTTGCTCTGGTAATTGTTCCACCGGAGACAGAATTGCTGCGGGGAGTCAACCGGTTCCCGGCACTCCATCGCCGCGGGGTCCTCCTCGGCCGGCATCACTTCAACGACAGCGGGATCGCATCTGCGGCGGAAGGAGCCAAGTGAGAACACTACACATGCAACACGGACGACGATTCGCGAGCCACTGATCGGCGCGACTAAGGATAGAGCGGCGGCGGGCGGGGCGGGGGTAACGAAGGGCGGGTTGCGAGCCTCCGCCCACCAATAGAAGCCGCGCGCCGCCTCCGCCGTACACGCCTCTTACCATGCCGCCCGCGCGTCGCGCGACCCTTGGAGTGACCGGCGCACGCGCAACAATACTACTACAATCACACACCAACGTTAGCGCTACAACCAACGATCGATTACTATTGAACCTTTAATAACTTTACGCGATAAATATGACATTTTGTTATTTACTGGGTAATCAGTGGCTCGACAAGAACATTTGCCAGTGCTTACCGACCAGTTAATCTGCTATGTTTACTCAAAATATATGCCTATTAGCCTAAAAATAGCGAAGTGTTACCATTAATTCATGGTATGTATACCACTATTAGGTCAATTAATAAATATGTAAATAAGTTTATTGAAGTATTTAGAAAAAACCATAGGTATAACTGATTGCATAGATTGCGAATTGGTGTTGTTAGATAGCGGTCTCCCACTCGACTGTTGTGGATTCGATTCCCACACAGGACAACTCTTTGTGTGATCCAGAAATGGGTGTTCTGAGTCTGGGTGTACCTACGTATTGTCCGTGAAATTGTATGTTTGTAACCCACACTCATTTTCACTCCTTAGTACCTAGTTACACATGGTGTTGCACAAATTAAACATTAATTAGATAACCAACTTTTTTTTTAATATTTTGGTATGTATTTTAGCACAATCATTTGTTCTTTAAAGTAGCTGAACATGTCAGCTCAGCTACTTTAAAGAACAAATTATTTATGAATGTGGAAAGAGAACTTTACTGCGTTCACAAATAATTTGTTTTTTTTTATTTAATTGTCAAGGAAAATCACACGCAGTTCATTGGCATTTTACACACACAGCATTTTGTTAAGAGCGATGTTACAACTCGATGTTAATTAGGGAAAAATAGGCTTAATATAATAGGATATATTTAAAGTTTATTATCGTCCACAGTCTACTGTTGGACATCGGACTCCCTTCCCAGCAGAGCGCCATAACAAGCGACCCTACAGCTACCTGCGGCTTTGTCCAGCCTTTGATATTTTATTACACACACATATGTTATCTAATTCCTAACAAAAAATAATAGTTGACTTAATACCTATTGTAATGATATACAAAATTTTATGGTAATTTTTGTGGGATTTCAAAGATTTCCAGTCAATAGGTAGATATAGGTAGGTAAAGTACAAGGGGAAATTGTATTATTTCAATTGCTTTAAGGACGTTTTTGGTTCGTGGATGTCAGTTTGTAATAGCTGAGTGGAAATATCTATCTTCTACAGAATAGAGAACTGTCCCTAAAACAGTTAGAAAAAATTAAGGGTAGAAAATACAGGCGGAGATATGGCACACGGTGGGTTTATTTAGTGGGTGAGGAGCCCACACTACCCTGTTCGTTGCCCCCAAACGACGGGGTGTGCGGTTAGGTATATTTTTTTCCGCTTTAAAAAAAGAAGGGTAGAATTTAGAATAAAGTAGGTTGGTAATAAACCTTTTCGCTGATTTAAAAACAAAATGGTGCCGACTAAAAACAAAACACTATACGAGTCACGGCAACAGTCGTTCTAGGAAACCAATAGACGATGTTTGCACAGGAGCGATATAAAATATACAAGTGCTCTCTACAGACTGTAAATAAATACAGAATAACGTATGCAAGAAATGTGCATTAAGTATCTATTAGACGCGGCTAAACATTTTTTTTAATAAAAAAATATATAGGCAATACGACGGCCAAACATTTTTTTTAATAAAAATATATAGGCAAGACGACGGCTAAACATCTTCTTTTTATAAAAATATATAGATACAAGCAATGCTCTACACTGCCTGTCCCCGCATTAATGGGTCGGCTCAATCTGGGAAGTACCACCCTCTCACCGAAGAAAAGATCACCGTAAACCAACTGTAGATACTCCTTTCGTTGTTTGTTTGTTGTTGCGTTTTGTATGGCGAGTGAGTGTCCTGGAGGCCCAAAACCGCTCCCTATCCTCTCCTTATGAGCCTTCCTCTCCACCCTCCCTTTCCTTGGCGTTGTCGACGCGCGAGTGACGCTTCTGGTGTTGCTAGCGTCCGGTAACCGCTTACCATCAGATGGATCCTGCTTGTTTGCCACCCACGTGGTATAAAAAAGCTCTAGGGATCACAATGTGTGGGATTCATAAACACTGAACTGAAGTTTGATCATTGAGCCGCGCAGCCGCTATAAACTGAAGAAATTGACACTACATCTAGAGCTTCTTAAAACAATCTAAAAAAAGCGCAGCAAGAGCTCCTCATATCTGTACCAAATTCGAAGTGAATACGTCCTGTAGTTCGTGGGTTGATCATCCAACAGGAATCAGGATTTGCTCAGGCATTTTTACGTGATAGAGTAACAAAAATCAAAATATAAAATCTTTCACATTTGTAGCACTAATGGACTCTATTTGATATGTCTATATTTAATAAATAAAAACAAGAAAAGAACATAAATTTTGTTATAGGTAGATATTATCCTATCCTTATTAATCTATCTATTATAAAGCTCTAACAGAGCTATGTCTGTACATTTAAGATATTTGAGAAAAATATACTATATTAGGCTGTATAGGCGACTGAAAACAAAACATTTTTTTTTTGTTTGTTTGTTTATTCGCGCATCACGCAAAATCTACTAGACAGCAGCAGTGCAGTTTTGACGGAGTTTATTTGATAGCTCTTAATTAGACTTAAAACTGGTTAAAAAACTTTTTATCCCGCTAATATATCGGGAACCTATGAAGTACCTACCTAACCTGAAAAATAGCTTTTGGCAGCGGCAGAGCCGCGGGCAAAGGCTTTTAGGCGCTATAAATGCGAACGTGAGTTTGTTTGTTAGACTTTCACGCCGTAACTACTGAACAAATCATCACGAAACTATGCATAAGTATATACTTATGCATAGTTTGGCTACATATACTTTGGAGCCCTGAAGAGGACATCGGCTTACTTTTATCCTGGAAAAGTGGATATTAACTGCGGGATAGCTACTTTAAATTTAAGATTAGATTATTAATGTATCGTTGAGTGATGTACTTATATTTTGAAGTCCAGCGGACGAAATCAGGGACAGAATTTAGTTTTTTCAATAATTTTCCGGTAATTCTCTCCAAAAATATAAATATTTAAATTGTCAAATTTACTTTAACGTATAAATACCTACCTACCTAAAAACTAATAACATAAAAATTATAAATATGATTGGAGAAGTATGTTATTATAACATATATATTCCATAACAAATAGTTTAAAGCCTGCAAGCAAAATTGAGTTGGAACGCTAGTTTCAAATAAAACAATTCTAAGCGTTAGGAATTCTACAAAAAACATGGCTATACAAAATGTGGGGTAAGTATATACAGTACAAATATTTTAATAGTTTTGGCTTTGTACAAATAGTTAATAATAGAATTGTGTGAAACCGGAATAAAGCGAGCTGAGCGAAGCGGACCGGACCACCGGCAGCGACCGAATGTTTGCACTGTGTGCACTTGAAGATCAACTTATAAAAACAGGCTGGCTCTGGTCTAGTTAACTTCTAATAATATTGAGAATTTTATTACATTACCAAGGTCATATGGTTCGGTTCCATCATCGTTGGAATCAGTTCTAGATACCTTTTTTTAAGGCAGGAAAAAATGTAACTATCCGCACACCCCGTTGCCCGGGGCACCCAACAGGGTAATGTAGGGCTCTCACCCAGTAAATAAAACCGCCGTGTGCTTTCTCTGCGCCTGTACCAATGGAACTATGTCACATTACTTACGTAGTCCGTACCTAGTACTTACGTACATAATGTCACCTTTTATTTCATTACAGGCTTGTATAATCCTGTTATATGAAATTTATTATATCTAATATATAAAATTCTCGTGTGCGGTGTTTGTGGTTAAACTCCTCCGAAACTGCTTAACCGATTCTCATAAAATTTTGTGTGCATATTGGGTAGGTCTGAGAATTGGACAACATCTATTTTTCATCCCTCTAAATGTTAAGAGTAGTCCACCCCTAATTTTTATTTTTTAATGTTTAGATAAATTTTTACTTTTTTATTTTTTTATGATACAGCATTAAAAAATACATACAACTCTAAATTTTCAACCCTCTACGAACAACCCCTATTTTTTATTTGTTAATTATAAACTTTAATATTTTTGGCAAGATTTTTATATTATTTCGTCATGACAGAATAAAAAATATTATATTAAATTTTGTATTACTCTAAATTTTTCACCCCTCTACGATCAACCCCTATTTTTAATTTGTTAATTATAAACTTTAATTTCTTTGCCAAGATTTTTATTCTTATTTTGTCATGACTTAGAATAAAAATAATTATATTACTCTCAATTTTCCACCCCTCTACGATCAACCCCTATTTTACCATCGCATTTTTTTTATTTTTTTATTTTTAATTATATCCTTTAATTATGATTTTTTTCTCAATTCAATTTGTTCTTCCGCCTTCTCCGGTCGATAACTGATCAACTATCAATCGATCAGTTATCCTCGCTAAATATCTACCGTTGTCACCTCTCATCCAGCAAACATCACGGAGTAAGGATGAGAACGAAGCCGGTCTCCTGTCTTACTCACTATACAGTTTTCGACCATTTTTTTTTTGTTTTATTTATGTATCGATCGTAGCAGTGACTGTTATACGTATTATTTGAATTTTTCTGTGCAACTCTCATGTTAATTTTACTCTCATCGTAAATTTATTATTAACTTCCAGTGCAATAATTATTTATTCGCAATTTATTAATGACTGATAAAGACAGTTTTAACTATTAGTTAATTAAGTGATCTCATGTAAATAAACACGTGTTGTGAGCTCCCGCCAACAACGGCCATTACTGTATTTGGAAATAGTTTTAAATCAAAACGAAAACGTGTTCGTGTTTAATAAATATACCTGTTTTACTATTGTGAAAAGTAAGTCAAATAATAAGCAAACGAATACAATATTAATTCACTGTTTTTCACCAATACACTGATAGAAGGATTTATTAATTATTAATAATTTAATTTATTTGAAGACAATTTTTGTAAATATTTTTTTACATTAAACACAAAGTGAAAAATGTGAAATCGAAAATAACAGTCACGAGCAGGATATGAACCTGCATCTCCTGGATACCGTCCAGATGCTTTGGCTTATATATATATATATATATATTTACATTCAATAAAAAAATATTTGGGAATAAAGTACATCCTAATTACAGCATACTTTCATTGTCTACAACGCTTTCGATTATAAGTAAATCCCCGCACACTTAGGTATAGTAGATATGTAATTATTTTTATTGAACTAAAAAAATGTTTTCTAGAAATAATATACCTACATGGTAAAACAACGTTTGCCGGGTCAGCTAGTATCACTATAACTTTATTGAATGACTAGCCTTTGCCAGCGGCTTCACCGCAGCCAAAAGCTAGTTTTTCGGTTATATCTCAGGTTCCCGATATAGTAGCGGCATAAAATGTTTAAATGATTAAATTTTTAACCAGTTTTTAAGTCAAATCAAGGCCTTTCAAATAAAAAAAAAGGTGCATCAAAATCCATCAAGTAGTTCTTTTGAATAAATTCTACAAACAAATCTAGTTTGAATAATTTTCTAGTTTTTGGGTTATATCTAAGTTTTGTGATATAGTAGCGGGATAAAATGTATACCAGTTTTTAAGTCTAATCAAGGCATTTCAAATTAAAAAAATTGCATCAAAATCCGTTCTGTAGTTTTTGTGTGATGCGCGAACAAACAAACAGATAAACAGACAAAAATTCTAAAAAAAATTGTTTTGTGTTTAGACACGCCTATATAATAATAATAATTTATTTATTTCGGATAACAAATAATCCATAGCAAATTAAAATAAAATAGAATTTTACAAAAAACATCATTAAATTTAAATATTAAAAATCAAATTATACAATTTAATTAATTAATTATAAAATAAAATTTAAAAAAATAAACTGGAATAATTTTGATAAATAGTAAATAATTATAATTATATTATACGAGTCACTAAGGATCTCCAAATAGGAGATGAGATCCTGTCCGCTATTGTGTTTAAGTGTAAATGTGACTATATTAGGCTTTTTATGCGTGTCTCTTTTTCTTCTTTCTTCGTTTCATCCTTCATCCATACATCAGCCTTTCAACGTCCACTGCTGGACATAGCCCCCCCCCAAGAGAACGCCACAACGAGCGGTCCCATCATGGGGGATAATGCCGTAATCGCCACGCTTGGCAGGCGGGTTGGCGATCGCAGTGCATGTTGTTAATACTCGAGGGAGTGCTGCTGTCCACTCCCCCGATATTCCCTCAGTCGGCTCTTATGACTCCCGTTGGGGCAATTCTAAAGCCGACCCCATTTTCATCCTGCCTTTCATCCTGCTACTACTATTGAGATATAACTTAATAAACTAGCTTTTGTCTGAGCCGAAGCCGCAAACAAAAGCTTTTAATGTTTATAAAATTGGAAAGTGTTTTATTATATACTAGCGGCTCGCCCTGGCTTCGCAAGGGCATTTTTTTTTTTACATTTTGGTATAGAAATAAAGTAATTATGTATGTATCATTATGCCGGTTTTTTTTTCATATTAATATTTATAGTATCTAATAATATAGCCCGTTATTTGTATACTTACAAAATTACAAATCATTCCTCTTTATAATATTAGTAATAAATTTATTACGATTCATAGAACAACTCAAATAACGCATGACGCAATCACTCATCCCGACGCGATACCCGATACTTACTTTCAGCACTGCCTGGCAGGTGCTTAGATTCTCGTAGATGCGCGCGTCTGTGTGAGTATGCCGTTTCTAACGATTTGTTCCTAGTCTCCGTACTGGTTTATATATTTACTGTGGTATAGACTAGGTATAATATATTAAAAAAATTTACACAAATAAAATTTTAAAAGTCAATTGGTCGAAATTAATTGTATGCAGTAGATACACTTTGGCGTAATTATGACCGATTAATATTATACGATTTTTTTACGATAATTTCTAATAAAGGTAAATAAATCGCGATAAAATACGAAAACCCACTTATTTATCGTAGTTACCTCTAACATTTATAAAAGTAAAATTAGATTGTAAAACATTAGAATATGTGGAACATTGTACTTATTTAGGAAAATAAATTGGTTTCAATAGAGAGAAGGACGAGTTAGAATTAGAGAGGAGTCAAAAATACATAGTCAAAATACTGGACCTTTAAAAAGTATTTAAGAGCAATATCCTATAAAGCTAAAAACGAAAGTTATGAACCCAGGTCTTATCCCATGTTTAAGATATGCGTGCCAAACCTTTTTTTTTGTTAAGGCGGGAAAAAATGTTCCTAACCGCACACCCCGTCGTTCGGGGCAACGAACAGGGTAGTGTGGGGCCTTCACCCACTAAAGAAACCCGCGGTGTACCGTCTCTCCGCCTTTATTGGCGGGCCACTGGAACTATGTTACATTCCTTCGGTGGTCCGCCGGCGGCTTACCCTTTCGGGTACCCTCTACTGAGCGACGCATCCACACACGGACCGTCGCACCTTCCCGGGAGGCCTTGCGGGTGGCGGACGTTTCCCAGTCCATCCACCCGCAGCCTCAGCTAGGGCGGCATGAGGCGCAGCTACCTGCGCCTGCACCGCCCCGGTCGCTGGCGGAGGTTTGGGTCAGCGGAAGAATCCTCCTCCCTAGCACTCTCCGCCGCTTCCTTCCGCGAGATAACCTCCTGGCAGAAGGCAGCGACCGCGGCCCAGTTCCTGTCACTGCTAAGCATGCCTCTGACGATGCTCGGCAGCGAGAAGTCCCCCCCTATTGCCGTGACGAGTTCACGGCGCTGCTCGGCCCAAGCCGGGCACGACTCGGGAGTGTGCCGCGCCGTGTCCTCGTCACAGTTACAGTGGTGACAGCCCGGAGTCGCTTCCCTCCTATCGATCGATATCTGCCGAAGCAACCGTGCCCCGACAGCACCTGTACTAGTCGGAAGGTAAGGACACGCCGTAAATGCCGTCGCCCCGCCTACTCCTCTAGCACCGGCTGGAGCGCCCCTACGGTCCAAAGATCGGCCCGGGGCGTCTCCAACCGTGCCCTCCACTTGGCCATGGCAGCTCGGCGGGCGTGGCCCTGCCACCTGGCTACCTCCCTGGGTAGGGGGCGTCCGCCCTCCTCCCGCTCTTGCGACGCCCGCCGATACACCTCGGCAAGCACGTACGCCTCCAAGTCACACGGGCGGATTCCAGCCAACGCGCAGGCCGCCTCCGTCGACACCGTGCGGTATCCACGTATGACCCTGGACACAACGACTCTCTGTGGTCTCTACAGAAGAGCCCTGTTCAGTGCGTCCAGGGACCCCACCCACACTGGTGCGCCGTACAGCGCCATCGACCGGACCACCCCCGCGTAAAGCCGTCGGCACGCATTGTTAGGTCCGCCCATATTCGGCATAAGCCGTGCAAGGGTGGACGCTGCACCGACTAGCCTCGGGGACAGTTGGCGAAAGTGCTCGCGAAAGCGCCACCGCCCGTCCAGCACCAGGCCCAGATATTTAATCTGGGCCTGATGCGTGCCAAACCTGGAAGCTCACTAATAGAGCAAAAACTTTTGCTCTATTAGCCGAGCTGCCATGGCCAAGTGGAGGGCACGGTTGGAGACGCCCCGGGCCAATCTTTGGACCGTAGGGGCGCTCCAGCCGGTGCTAGAGGAGTAGGTGGGGCGACGGCATTTACGGCGTGTCCTTACCTTCCGACTGGTACAGGTGCTGTCGGGGCACGGTTGCTTCGGCAGATATCGATCGATAGGAGGGAAGCGACTCCGGGCTGTCACCACTGCAACTGTGACGAGGACACGGCGCGGCACACTCTCGAATCGTGCCCGGCTTGGGCGGAGCAGCGCCGTGAACTCGTCGCGGCAATAGGGGGGGAATTCTCGCTGCCGAGCATCGTCAGAGGCATGCTTAGCAGTGACAGGAACTGGGCCGCTGTCGCTGCCTTCTGCCAGGAGGTTATCTCGCGGAAGGAAGCGGCGGAGAGTGCCAGGGAGGAGGATTCTTCCGCTGACCCAAACCTCCGCCAGCGACCGGGGCGGCGCAGGCGCAGGTAGCTGCGCCTCATGCCACCCTAGCTGAGGCTGCGGGTGGATGGACTGGGAAACGTCCGCCACCCGCAAGGCCTCCCGGGAAGGTGCGAGGGTCCGTGTGTGGATGCGTCGCTCAGTAGAGGGTACCCGAAAGGGAAAGCCGCCGGCGGACCACCGAAGGAATGTAACATAGTTCCAGTGTCCCGCCAATAAAGGCGGTGAGACGGTACACGGCGGGTTTCTTTAGTGGGTGAAGGCCCCACACTACCCTGTTCCTTGCCCCGAACGACGGGGTGTGCAGTTAGGAACATTTTTTCCCGCCTTAACAAAAAAAAAGGTTTGGCACGCATATCTTAAACATGGGATAAGACCTGGGTTCATAACTTTCGTTTTTAGCTTTATAGGATATTGCTTTTAAATACTTTTTAAAGGTCCAGTATTTTGACTATGTATTTTTGACTCCTCTCTAATTCTAACTCGTCCTTCTCTCTATTGAAACCAATTTATTTTCCTAAATAAGTACAATGTTCCACATATTCTAATGTTTTACAATCTAATTTTATTTTTATAAATGTTAGAGGTAACTACGATAAATAAGTGGGGTTTCGTATTTTATCGCGATTTATTTACCTTTATTAGAAATTATCGTAAAAAAATCGTATAATAATAAACGGTCATAATTACGCCAAAGTGTATCTACTGCATACAATTAATTTCGACCAATTGACTTTTAAAATTTTATTTGTGTAATTTTTTTTTATATATTATACCTAGTCTATACCACAGTAAATATATAAACCAGTACGGAGACTAGGAACAAATCGTTAGAAACGGCACACTCACACAGACGCGCGCATCTACGAGAATCTAAGCACCTGCCAGGCAGTGCTGAAAGTAAGTATCGGGTATCGCGTCGGGATGAGTGATTGCGTCATGCGTTATTTGAGTTGTTCTATGAATCGTAATAAATTTATTACTAATATTATAAAGAGGAATGATTTGTAATATTGTAAGTATACAAATAACGGGCTATATTATTAGATACTACAAATATTAATATGAAAAAAACCGGCATAATGATACATAATTACTTTATTTCTATACCAAAATGTAAAAAAAAATGCCCTTGCGAAGCCAGGGCGAGCCGCTAGTATATAATAAAACACTTTCCAATTTTATAAACATTAAAAGCTTTTGTTTGCGGCTTCGGCTCAGACAAAAGCTAGTTTATTAAGTTATATCTCAATACTAGTAGCAGGATGAAAGGCAGGATGAAAATGGGGTCGGCTTTAGAATTGCCCCCAACGGGAGTCATAAGAGCCGACTGAGGGAATACCCTACTGTGATATATCAATAAATTTCAAGCTGAAATTTAATTTGCGATTGCGGGGCTTAAAAAACCACAGTGAAATGTTCGTGTAGTGCACAGCCCGTTAGTACTTAGCTTGACTCACCACCGTACGCGCAGAATCTCAGATCTATTCATACTCCCATATTATACGTACCTATAACCTATAATATAAATGACTAGCTGACCCGGCAAACGTTGTTTTGCCATATAAATTATTATTTCTAGGTAATTTCTAGTGTAGACAAAAATAACTGACTCATTGTAAGTGTGTAAGGATGTGGTATATGCGTGAAATAGGCATGGAGCACTGTGAACGATGAGAGAATATAAAAATAACAAACGCCAAACATTATTATTTTTAAGTTATTGTAGGTTATTTCTTAAAATTACATATCACTAATTAATTACGACAGTAACACTAACAAACAATATCAGTCTCTTAATGCTATAGCGTGAACAATATTTTTTGTTAGCCCATCTGTAGCTAACATAGCGGTCGCCCGCGGCTCCACCCGCGTGGATGTCGGTTACCGCTGCAAAAAGCCTTCCCAGGAAAGACACGGTCAGCAAAATGATTCCCAGGTCAATTCACAGACACCGACACTAACATCGATGACGCAGTCACTATCCGCAGGCTGCATAGATTGTCTTTATGAGGATGTTAAAGTTGTTAATGATGAAAATATTTAAATGTAATTAATACTAAGTTTTCACTTCTGCCGGCAGTCCCGGAGTGAAACCCGTTGTTTTAGCATAGATAACTAAAGCGATTATTGTAGAGCTTCTCTATAAACAACATTTGACATTAAATTATTTTCAGGTAACAAAATATACTGATGGTCGGGAGCCCCGACCCGTGATAGGGCAACGTAAAGTTATATAGCCCATGCGTAAAACATTCTTTTCGTAAATCAATTCCTACTAATTTGAATGTTTGGCCCTGGGATTTGTTTATCGTTAGTGCGAAAGACATTTTTACTGGAAATTGGAGCCTTTTGAAGGGTATAGGCAAATCAGTAGGAATCATGGGTATTCTTGGTATATGAGCTAATTCACCAGCTGCAGGGCCGGTGATAATCTTCGCTACTATTAAATTATCTTTTAGCTCCTTTATAAGAAGTCTCGTGCCATTACACATGTTGGGGGGGTTTAAATTTCTGAGAAGCATTATCGGCATGCCAACTTTTAACGACAGTTCATGAGGTGGTAGCCCAGCGGGGTTCAGAGAATTTAAAAATTCCTGGGGGTAGTGCACTGCGTCCTCGATGTTAGTGACGGTGTCTATGGATTTATAGCACTTTACTTCACCCGGTACTTTCTGCATAATTAAATTGTTTATTTCGTTGACTGTTTCATTCCTGGGAGAAACTATTGCTCTACAACACAGCCAACGAAAATCATTTTGATGTAAGTTTTCGATGTCAGGATATATAGCATCTATCAGACTATCTAAATTATGGACTATTTGGCCTAGAGACTCATCCAAAGTAACTGCATAATCGGTGCCCAAATTTAAAGATGGAAAAATTCCTTCTCCAAGTTTCAGCAGCTGTTGTGGAAAATTGCTATGCGTATTTCCATGTAGATGAGCTCTCATATTGGTGCGCAAATTCAAATGTTGAACAGATGTCCAAAGTTGAGACGATTTTAAACATGCCTTCATAATATCTGCTCGCGTACCTCTGTTGACGACTGGAAGCGTTTGTCGGAAATCTCCAGTAAATACAAAAGTGATACCACCCATGACATCAGCAGAGCTTCGGAGGTCTTTTAAAGTACGGTCTACGGCCTCCACATGAGCTCTATGACTCATGGTGCATTCATCCCATATTACCAACGACGCGTCTTGCAGTAACTTACCAAGAGGCCCATTTATCCGAATAGAGCACATAGACCGTTGATCTAAAGATACGGATAGCGGGAGTTTAAACGTAGAGTGAGCAGTTTTTCCTTCGTTCAAGAGAGTTGCAGAAATTCCTGACGAAGCAACTGCAATCGCTATCTTCCCTGATTGCCGTATCTTAGCAAGTATCAAATATGCGAGAAAAGTCTTTCCAGTGCCTCCTGGTGCGTCCAAAAAAAATAATCTCCCCATGTTATTGTTCGCGCTATCCACAATAGTCTCATAAGCATGTCTTTGATCTGGTACTAATTTTGGCACATTGTCATTTACAAACGCTGTTAAATCATTTCTGTTATACTGTTGTACCATTGTGTCAATAGTATTATTCTGGGTACGAACGGGAGAAGGTAATCCAAAATCACTTAAATTTTTGTCGTTTAATTCTAGTAGTTTATTTTCTATTTCAATTAATCCTTCATTATAAATGACTTCAGTGAAGGGTAAAGTGTTATCCTGATTTTGTTGTCTGTTACGATGTCTAATATCTTCACAGAACTGATCTTTGAAAGTATCCCATAACTTCAATGGTTCCGATGGTTGACAAAATAAAAGTATGACTACGAACAACTCCCTTAGTTTTTTTGGACAATGTGATAACGAAGCTTCGCTTAAAGTGTTACCCCAATGGTCATCGTTTTCAAGTAAACCTCGGTCACGGCAAGCTGCTTGATACGTCTCTTTGACAATACCGTTTACAGTTTTAAGGTATGCAAATGAGGTCGGACCGCGTACGTAGTGCAGTAGAATCCTAATATTAAAACACTCTGATTGTGATGGATGTATCCCGTAGACTCTACCTAAAGCGGCATCTTTTTTTATCTCCGGATGTCTAACTATATCTTCACTACGCCTCCTTCTAGTGAATTTATTATTTGCCCATGTATAGTATTGCGGGACATCATGATACAGAAGAGTTTTCGCGAATTCATCTTCATTACAGAGAGCAAAAAATGCCAGTAATGTGGTATTGCGTGGGTTTTGGACAACTTGATGAGCTGTCCCTGGTGTAAAATACACCCTTTGACCGTTCTCTAGATGAACGGCCAAATGCACTACAGTAGGATGCCGGTCGTGAATGGGAAATTCAAATAAGCGCCAGATAGCTTCAGATGTGCTTATGTACCTGCCATTTAAATAGTTTTCGACCTCATCATGTGGGTTTCTAGGGCTAAAAGTTGCCTGATCTGAACCTTTATTTATATACTTACATATATATTTAATGGCTTGGACAGAGTGGCAATATTCCACGTTTATATGAGCGTTAAAAGTCTTACATAGTAGCGGGGAGTATGGAACAATCCACCTATTATCTATCGTCACCACGTTGCCCCTGATTTGTAGCGTAGTGCTCCGACCGCCATTTCCTGTATCGCGCCTACGATAAACTGGATACCCATCCTCTCCGGTCTGGGTATCGTTCATGAAACGGCGAGGGTATTTTTTTGTGCAGACGCCGTTCTTCATGCATGGTGCAGCTAAATTATGTTCTCCGCAGGGTTCATGTACCATATTTTTAGTTATAATGTCGTGTAGTACCGGATCAATTTCTTGATCGGGTAGCTCCGCAACTATGACACTGTCGATCTCATCTGGTTGTATTTTAGTTTCTAGCCTGAACAGCAAATGACAATGAGGTAAACCGCGCTTTTGCCACTCCACAATTGCCATATAACATTTTACTTTACCGAATATCTGTTCTTTGACAAATAATTTCATGAATTTCTTCATCTTTAAATGAAATACACGTGAAATTATGTCATGACGGTTTGAAAGACCGTTGTCCTGGTAGCAGCTCAGCCTTAATTTCAGGCCATTCGGGGTTACATGTAAAAGTGACAAATAAGTCAGGTCTACCATAATTTCGGACGTACGTTATCGCGTCCTGCGTTTTTTCGTGCATGAAACGCGGAGAACCCGTAAATGACGATGGTAATATGACATGCTGACCGATATTTGATGGATCAACATTTGCGTCATGATGTAAGGCATCTCTGAGATGAATGTAGTCATCAGCCCTCAGTCTTTGTTGATTCCGAGAAATATAATTTAATCTATCCGATATCATTTTCGCCATCATGTCAACACAATATTGACTAAATAAGTCTTTGTAATAATGTAACGGATTAAAAAAAAAAGTTCTAAACATTAATCTAAATGCATAAAATTGCATACACGAAACAGTTTTACTACGCGCAGAACCCTGCTGAGGGATAGTCAAATAATAACCGTCTTCTCCTGTCACAAACATTATAGGATACTGTAGTGGATCATAGGACCGATGTAGCTCAGAAACTCTTTTGAACTGTCCGTCTCTACCGTGTAAGACTATATCCCTGGGACCTTTGTCTTCATCGACCAAGAGAACGGCTACCTCGTTTACAGTAGGAGGAGCATTATATCTGCCTCTGTGTGCTGTCTGTGGAGTGCGATCTGAATGAATAATTAACTTTAAGTTATCTGAGGAGTTGAGTTCTAAGTTTTGTTTAAAACTTCGTATATACACGTTATGATTATTCAGAGCGGTCTGTAATTCGCGAATTAAATCCATTTTTAAGGTTGGTGCGATGCTTGATCGCAACGATAACTGGTGTGCATCCGAAATAAAATATATTTGCAAGAACTGTGGGTTTTGGCCTGATGGTGGTAAAAGGTTAACAATGAGATGATACACCTGTCCTTCAATTTTAAAAGTGGGTATAAAAGAAGTCATTTGGAAAAAGACTATTGTATTTACGTATATTTATTAAAAAATGATCAGATAATGGATGGTTATTAGTTAAAAGATTTTTTATTGGTTGTGGCGGCTCCTGAAGGTTAGGAAGACAAACTTCACCTGAAGCACAGCACATACCATTAGGTTCGTCCGCCCATTTCTTGACAGAGCAGTTAGTTGCCCGACCCGGGGATCGAACCCGAGACCTCATGATATCAGTAAATTCACCACAGCATTAATTCAGGTGTACTAGAGCCAATACTTACCTTATACTTATAGTCTGTTCTAATTACATTTTTATTCCCAAAATAAATCTATTGATTGGCAGTATCTAATTGTGTTTATAGTATATAATTGTGTTTAATGTATAGTGCTTAGCATGTCAAATGCTAAAAATATATATAAAAATATCTAAATATTTAAAGAGTTTGCGTCATTATTAGGTAAAATCTTAATTGTAAAATTAAGTTTACCTGGTCGGTATAATGTATGAAAATACTTCCGACAGATGGCGCAGGCGTCACCCAAAGACGTTAAGTATGATGTGTTATCGAAATTAGCAGTCAGGAGCAATTGTCAGGATGGCTGAATTGGTAAAGCATCTGGACGGTATCCAGAAGATGCAGGTTCAAATCCTGCTCCTGACTGTTATTTTCGATTTCACATTTTTCACTTTGTGTTTAATGTATTAGCCTATGTTACTCGTGGATAAAATTTTCTTTCGAATGGTGAAAGAATATTTAAAAACGGTCTGGTAGTTTTTGGACCTATTCATTACAACCAAACAAACAAAGTTTTCCTCTTTATAATATTAGTGTAGAAGAACCAAAAATGCTTCAAATAAGGTCCACTAAATATCCGCGGTGTGATTGCTTAGCTATATTATTGTACGTCCAGACATGCTTTAGTAATAATACATCCATTTACAAATGAAACTGCGCATAGATAAATTCCGTGTGCATTCATTATGATAACAAATTTCACTTGTAAACATCCATAAAAATACTATGAGTAGTAAATCAAACACGATATAAAAAAAATTGTATGATTCCGCGTATTTTTCATTATTTCACATAGGGTTGTCAGATACCGTAGTAAATACAAACTTCGAACTTTTTATGTCCTTAGCTGGGTAGCCCCCTTAGAATGAGATTCACAAAATCGTATCGACATCGTATCGTCTTATTTGTGATTGGTAGAGACATAGACGCGTGATGTCGCAATAATCGTTCAACCAATCACGATGATCTTTCAAGATCTCTCAACCAATGTCACAATGCGATGTCGATACGATTTAGTGAGTATTCTACGGGCCCTGATATATCTATTTCGATAAAATCCAATTGGTTCCCGTATATAGTTCGATAAGTTCAGGTATGTTTATTATACCGTACTAGCTTCTACATCTGATCTAAATGCAGTCACCCTCTAGCACAAAAAATTTAAAAAATTCTCAGTTTGCCCGGAGTTTGGAAATGTGCCCGGTAGACGTCAATAGGCTCGCCCCCTATTACGTGGGACTTAAACATAGCTGGCGAATCGTGGGTGTGTAATACACCTGTGTCTACCTCTTTGGGGAACATAAGCGTGATACTATGTTTTTTAACCAATTTCAAAAACAGGAGGAGGTTCTCAATTTGTCGGAATATTTTTTTTTATGTATGTTCATCGATTACTCAAAGACGCCTGGACCGATTTGCAATATTATTTTTTTGTTAGATAGGGTATACTTCCCAGGTGGTCCCATAGTCATCAGGTAAGTATCTGATGATGGTATCCTTGAGAAATTGGTGGAATTCTTATAATTTTAACGTTCTTTCGTTGTCTGATTTTTTTTCGTTTAGGGAGGCCTCGGTCTATTTTATAAAAAATCACTAAAAAGCACAATTTATTTTGTTTAGTTCCTGGGTGCAATTGAAGGCGGCTTTCTTATTTTTAAAAAAATGTTTTTTCTATGTTCTCGAGCACAAAATTCTTTTAAATTACTTATCCCACAGGAAATCTTCATATTCCGGGATAAAAATCCTATGTCCTCCTCCGTACTCCGTACTATATGCAGCCAAATTTCGAGAAAATCGATTCAGTAGTTACGGCGTCAAGAGGTATGCTCTATCGGGCTATTTTTTATGAAATAAAAGTTAAATATCAATAATATGCGTTTATTTTTTTTTTGACGCTGACTGACCAAATGCCTTACCTATTAATTAGTTATCTACCTTTATGGTTGAAGCTTCGGTACCTTAGGAGTCACGTAATACATGTATCAGACATCTTTTTAGATAGTTTGTTTCAAAAAACATTTAAAGTACGACAAAATCTACAGTTTTACAGCTACTCTACCCAGCCAACCCTGAATTTACATGAGTCGTAAAGAGTATGTGACGACAGAACGACCACTGCCGGTGGTCACGCAACGTACCAACAATTAAATTGTACCACATAAAATGTTTTAAATCACAATCCCGACAGCGTCCACCACCAAACACTTCATTAATTAAGTTATAAAAAAGTCATGCTTGTATTGGCTTATTTATGCTAGTATAAAATCTGCTGGGGCGGGTCGCTGCGGTCGTGTCGCGACATTTCTAACACGATTGGTTCACCTTCTACTGTATAAATATAAATAGACACTAGCAGCGAGTGAGGTTAACCAGCGTATTAATTTATAAAACTTTACAATTTAAACTTCTTTTTTTAAACTTTACTTGTCTTTATACGCGTAACGTACTTACCTATACCAAAAAAAATTACTTCCTTTAACAATTTTTTTACCTAGTTTGTTCGCCAGGC
This sequence comes from Leucoma salicis, assembly GCA_948253155.1. Taxonomy (NCBI): domain Eukaryota; kingdom Metazoa; phylum Arthropoda; class Insecta; order Lepidoptera; family Erebidae; genus Leucoma; species Leucoma salicis. The sequence continues at coordinate 28,215,240 of OX411803.1, forward strand.
TGCTCAGTGCCGATAATAACTAGGAGGGTTAGACGGAATCTCATATCTCACATGTAGATCGTATCGTGATCACTGTGATTCGTTGAGAGATCACCGTGATTGGCCAACGGATTGTTGCAACATCACGCGTCAGTTTCTCTACCAATCACAAGCGAGTCGATAAGATGTCGATTGTGAGATATGAGATCCCGTCTAACCCCCCAGATTTATTCGTAAATTAACATAAACTGCATAAAACGTGAAATCGATAATAACAGATACGAGCAGGATTTGAACCAACATCTCCTGGCGAAGCATCTGGGACGGTATCCTAGATGCTTTGCCAATTCAGCCATCGTGACAAATGCTCAGGACTGTGAATTTGCACTCTCAGATATTGATCTTTTAATATCACTGACCATCCGTACTCAATATGTAAAGTACGTATCACAAACTTAAGGGAAATCTGATTTGGCACTGTTCTCTCTGCCTACCCCGCAAGGGAAATAACGTGATGGTAAGTTAGTTAGTTGACCTTTCCCTTGCTTCGGAGAACACTTGAAGCCGTCGGTCCTTTGCCTGAACTCTCTCTCTCTCTCTCCCTCTATAACTGCTTATTTGGGATTGTAAATTAAGAATGAAAAAACATAGAGTAACCTCACCTATACCATTTTTTTATTCTTATTTAAGGAGCTTCGTCAGCAGAGTGACATCGTCATCACTCCGCTAGTTACAAACTATAAATACTTGGGAAAATCCAAAAGTGCACGCTTCATAATCTTAATTTTTCACAATAAAATTGATTATTTGATAAGTAACTAATAATGTATTGGTCTTACTAAGTAGTTTCAAATAAATCACATAGATAGGGCTAATTTCAAAAAGTACTTGGTTTTCATGTCTTATACGCCATCTAGCTTTAATTTTAAGAAATACTACTATATTTGTCTATAGAAATAGTTCTCACGAAATACGGTATAGCGCTGGTTTTAGTGTACCACTGTAATCTGTAATCGAGCGTAAATTCGCTATTTTTTTGTATATTTAATAACAATTAAACCACATCGAATTAGACCATGAAAAGTAATAGGGCTCTATTCCTATCTATACTGAAACGTAAGATAGAGAAAAGACTCGATTAGTAAAGTATTTCGGACGTTACCTATCGTGTTAACATACATTACCTACAACACACGGACGTCCAAGACATAAATTTTTGAAACAGTTTTTTAACTAGTTTAAATAACATAAATGGCATTAAAAATATCATGAATGTTAAAAATAGTGTGTTTTCTTGATATGTGTGTGTATATATTATTCTATAAGTGCAATATATGATAAATAGAGACATTTTAAGTTTGAAAAATCTGTTGTTCTGCGTGAAATGAGAATAATACCCATCTTAACGATTCGCTTATGAGGCGTGCAATATTAAAATTACATAAAATATTAAAGAATAGGTACTTATCTAAACAGTTGACATGAAATTATTATATAATTTGTACATAGCCTTTCGGAAAGTAGAGAGGCCAAAACACTATTACATACTCCAGTATGAAATTTATTAAACCTAAATAACGTTCTCCTTAAATTATCATTTCGGACTCACTCCGACAATACGTGGTGGACATCCACACATTTCACAACTGGGAGATGGTACCAAACCCATAACATATGTAAACTTTCTAGTTGGAATATGACCTGAGAACATTAACAATATTTGGTCTGCTTAACGAACAAATATCGATCCAAGACGTATTTAAAGGTTCTGGCCGTATAGTCTTATACCAGATGCCCTTGTCCAGGGACCTCTCGTCAAAATATTCTTTCCATAGGTTGTAGCAATTATTTCTTATTAAATATAGACAATCGGTATAATAAGTAAATAATATTCAGGGACATTTCACTCAACGTCCTCTGGTCCCAAACTAAGCTTAACGCTTATGCTATGGGTAATCTAACGGATATAATACATTTATTACTTTTTTTTTGTAAATACATAAATATAATAGATAGAAAACACCCAGACGCAGTACAAATATCTGTGTTCATCACACAAATAATTGTCCTGAGTGGGAATCGAACCCACGATCTCGTGCACGGATGTCGGTTACACTAACGACTACGCCACGAAGCCCGTCGCGGTTGAATATTTGTGGGAATACCCTCGTCGCATGCCTTTCTCGTTAGTATGTATACTCGTATATACCATTGACATCGCCATTCAGTAAAGGTACCTACCTATTAATTTGTGATTTAGTAACCAACACTGGCACAACAATACCATATAAAAGAGTCAATATCTGCGCCCGTTTGTTTTTTTTTTCTTGTAATAACGTAAAGTATGTACTTTGAGTACGATTTGTATGTACCATACCTACATTCATTTTGTGCTTTGGAAGGTATGTTAGGCAGTGGATAGTCGTTAGATGCCTGAATAAAAAATCTGACTCCAGTTTTGTTCTGAGATTGCCGTTGTCCCCTTAGTTGGTTGAAGATTAGATAGGCAGTCGCTACGTGTAAATACTGATAGATGGCCAAAACCAAAGAGATCGGATGTTGACCCCAACTAACTTAGTGACAACTAACCGCAAATAAGGCTAGGATGATGATGAAATGTATTTTTTTATTGCATATAGTGACAGACAAGCCACGGCCCATCTGATGGTAAATGGTAACCGTCGCTTATGGACTCAACTATACCGAGAGTATTGTCAAGCCGCTGCTCACCATTTCATTTCACGGAATAAACTGCTATCTCCTGCTACAGCCAAAACGCAACGATGTGCTTCATGGCTGGTCACACGGGAGATGGTGGTACCAACCCTCCCGGGCCCGCTACCAAGTGAGTACTCCCATTTGGTACCCAGCCCTACCACCAGTCATGCAATGGATGATAATTGCTTACTTCCCTTAGTCACCTCATACGACACCCGTGGGAAAGAATGGGGTGGTGACACTTGTGTTCTTAGTCCGTCACCACACGTAACAAAAAAAAGTCATAGTTTCCAATTAAGTTCTAAAACTTACGCTGAGATATCATTTAAATAATTTATTGGAGGGTAGCAGTATTCTAAAGATTTTCTTTATTAGTAAATTGCTTGTAATAATACATAACAATTTTTACTTTCATTGGTTCCCAGAGAATTTCATTTTCATTTCACTGAAAATTGAAATATTTTTCCATTGTGTAAGATTTGTTTATAAATACTGACAATGTAAAACGAACAATGCAAAATAACACATACAAAATCTACGTCTCAATTGCGCGTAGCAGCCTATTATTAGATATGGTTATGTTTAAGCGATTCGATATATTACAGATGCACATTGCAAACTATAGTTATATTGCGTGAAATAAATATAGTGTGTAGTACAATGATAGACAGTGGTAAAGCCGAGAAAGGCTATATTAAAGTAGGCGACTTAGTTCTTCAGCAAGTAGTATAAAGCTTCGCGCTACCTGTGTTTTAAAGTTATGATCAGAAATGATCAATACAATAACATTGTTAGGTTGCCTGGATACCAGCGAAATTTCAATAGCTTATAAAGGCTGCTACAACATGTATTTGGCCAATATTTACCACGAACTATAGCTTAATCACTTTTTATACACTTCTCATCAGAAAAATCAATACACTTCCATTTTTATGGTTTCTGTCGTAATTTAACATAAAAGAGTTTTCATTCAATGAAAATAATCACATGATTGTTGCTGGCAGTTTGGCCATTACAGTGATAAGCGAAAATTCTAAATTCAAAATTAGAATTTCATTTGTTTATCCTATAAATGAAATGATTCACTGTTTTGAGACAAATGTGAGTTTAGAGTTGGAGTACATTTCACCATTTAAAACTAAAAATTAGCATCTTAAAAGTTTTTGTTCTGTGTTATGTATCTACTGTGACTTTGGGACGTCTGAAAAAGTTTTTTTTCTAAAACATATCTATGGATACTTCGCCCGCAGAAGCCGCCCAAGTTGTGGCATTGCTGGATTCTGGACTTAGTCAGCGTGTTGTGGCTGAAAGATTGCATCTTAGCCTGTCGTCTGTTCATAGAGTCCACAAACGCTATTGGGAGACCGGTTTGTTCACGCGCCGTGCAGGATATGGCCGGAATCGGGTCACTTCTGAGCAAGATGATCGATTTATTGTAACAACTTCTTTACGAAATCGCCGCCTTAATGCTCTTCAACTGCAGCAGCAGCTTCATATTGTACGTAAGGTGACTGTAAGTTACTCTACAATTAGAAGAAGGTTGAAGGAACGTGGACTGGTACACAAATAAGCCGAAACTAACTGCAGACCATCGAAGAGCGCGCCTTAACTTTGCACGTGGGCACACATACCTCCAGTGGAACAAAGTCCTCTTTTTTGATGAGTGTAAAATTATGCTGCATGGTAACGACGGAAGGAACAAGCTCTACAGAAGAGATGGAGAACGCTTTGCACAATGCTGCATTGAAGAAAAGGTCTGCTATGGTGGCGGTTCGTGGACGGTTTAGGGAGGAATCAGCGCCGACGGTAAGACAGAGCTTGTCTTTGTGTCTGGGCCACGTCTGCCTGCACTAAACAGTCATCGGTACATCGAACAGTGTCTTGAGCCTCACGTGATGCCCTATGCACATTTCATTGGCAACGGTTTCATATTCATGCACGACAATGCTAGGGCTCACACTCCGAGCGTCGTACCTACGAGATTATGTTACTGAAGTCGGTATCTCCATTATGGAATGGCCAGCCAGAAGCCTGGACATGAATCTGATTGAACATCTATTTGCAAAATTAAACTTACTATATTGGATGCATGTAAATGCGTTCCGATAGAGGGCGTTGGTCGTTAAGACAAATGTGATAAGGAGATTAGGTATGTCTAAAAGATAGTACTGTAGCTCAGTGGATTAGAGCACTTCCCCGGATAGGAAGGGACGCAGGTTCAATTCCCGCCTGTACTAAAATACTTTTTCCTTATTCATAAATTATGATTTGTACTTTAAGAGTAGCGGAGCATATCAAGTGCTAAAATATAGATCAAAATGTTAAAAAAAATAAAAATCACGCCATCAAGTAGTATGAATTTTAATTGCAAAATTAAACTTACTATGTTGGATGCATGTAAATGCGTTCCGATAGAGGGCGTTGGTCGTTAAGACAAATGTGATAAGGAGATTGGGTATGTCTAAAAGATAGTACTGTACCTCAGTGTATTAGAGCACTTCCCCGGATAGGAAGGGACGCAGGTTTGATTCCCACCTGTAGTAAAATACTCTTTTTCCTTATTCACAAATTATGATTTGTACTTTCAGAATACCTTTTTTTGTTAAGGAGGAAAAATGTAAGTATCTAACCACACACCTCGTCGTTCGGGCTAACGAACAGGGTAGTGTGGGGCCCTCACCTACTAATTAAGCCCGCCGTTTGCTCTCTCCCACTGGAACTTTGTGACATAACTTCAGTCGTATTCATAAGATATTTACGTAGGTAATATTAGAGATTGTGACATCGTTTATACAAAAAATAAATTACGTCTTTTCCTGACACGTCTGTCATTCTTATAAACAAGACGAATATACGGGACACAAATATTTGACAAGAATATTTAAGAAAGACGCGTTTAATTACGCTACGTTTAGTTTTTATTTCAATTTCCAAGAATAGACTGTTCATAGACGCCGCTTGTTATATACAAAGTTATGTACCTACTATTTATTCGTTGTGTGATGGAAGATATAAGCATATGTAATAAACTATAACAAAGAGTTTAAAAGTGAAATATTTTATCATCAGAAAAAACAAGGCGAGGTACATAATATTCAGTAATATTATTATCATCACGAGACGACGTTCATGACGAACCGAACACTGTTGGGGAAGAAAGGTTCTCGAGTGGCGACCACGTATCGGACGGCGCAGCGTAGGACGGCCCCCCACCAGATGGACCGACTATCTGGTCAAAGCCGCGGGGAGCCGTTGGATGCGGTCGGCATAGGACCGCTTGTTGTGACGTTCTCTTGGGGAGGCATATGTCCAGCAGTGGACGTTGAAAGGCTAATGGATGGATGGATGGATGGATGATTATTATCATGTATTCTTCTAGTGGTTAAGCTTTGCTTATCCCAGTATGAATGGGGCTCCATCGGGGAAGTACCTCCCTCTCACTAAAGATCAGCGTGAAACAACGGTAGGTAGGCACTCCTACCGTCGTGCTTCGTATGGTGAGAGAGAGCGCCGAAGGCCCAAACCCTCTCCCCATCCTCTCCTTACTATCCTTGCTATACTCTTCTTAGTATCTTACCTATCCTCTCCTTATTACCTACTTATCATCACGCCATTTCCCTAGTGGGTTAGGCAGAGAAAACAGAGTGCCAAAAGGCTCTATTCTTGCATACATCACTCGCTTCCTCAACATTCATAATTCTCTTTATACACGCTCGCCGGTTTCGGGGACTCCTGACTCCACCTTCCTTCAATACATGACCGATTTGGTCTAGGTAGGTGAGTCTCAGTCTCCCCCCGTGCCTACATCCTTCCACAATCGCATTGTACTTATATCTTGTTAACCAGTCGCTCGTCCGGCATTCTTTCCACGTGTCCGAACCATCGGAGCATTCTCTTTCGCATCTTTACACCAATACTCTCTTTCATACCTTTGAAATCATCTCTTTCATACCTACTCGCTTTCTTAAGTTGTCGTTACGAAGGTGGTCAGTCAGCCTCACTCCACACATTCTCCGGAGAGATCGTATTTCGACCGCATTAATTTTATTCTCATGCATGGCTCCCCCGTGCCTTCTGGCTGAGGTGATGACTGTCGAGATGTTGTCCCTATGCTCCTCTCCTTATTATCCTCTGCCTATCCACCTCCTATCCTTTTCCTTGGAGATGATGACGCGCAAGTGATGCCTATGATGTTGCTAGCGTCTATAGGCGACGGTAACCGCTTACCATCAGGTGTCCAAATATGGTTGTTTGCCGCCCATGTTTAAAAAAAATATAGGTATATTTATTCACATCTCACATTTGCCACTTGATAAGCTTAGAAGACGGACCTTATGTGAGTCTGGACTACTAAAAAAACTCCCAAACTCTCCCTAATATCATATAAATATAGATAATATGTAGTTACCTATTTATATTAGGGTGTTATTTCTTAATTACTATAAATGAAGGTAAAAATGAGTATATTTTTGTTACGCCATAACAATCACAGATCACTATAAAATTTGGCATACATAGAGATAGGTACAGAGGCCTCATAAAAGGGATTGACTATTATTATTTTTATTCCGGAAAAATAGACTACAGACATAGGAACCCTGTGGCGTAGCTATTTTTACATAGAGATAATTAACTGTAGAGTAACGTACTCTTTTTATACTGAACTGATTAGAAGCAAATATATGAAATACGCACTTTAGCTGTTTATAAGTTACTAGCTTTTGCCCGCGGCTCCGCCGCAGCCAAAAGCTAGTTTTTAGATTATATCTTAGGTTCCCGATATAGTAGCGGGATAAAATGTATACCAGTTTTTATGTCTAATCAAGAGCTATCAAATAAAAAAAATTGCATCAAAATTTCAGTAGTTTCCACCTGTATTGGATTACCTAAGTGGTCCGCCGGCGGGTTATTAAAAGTCCCCTAACCCCTGATAAATAATTACGCAATTTTATTAAACACATTTAAGAATGCTGAAATGTTGATGTGAGTGTGACGCATTATAGAATGGACAACAGGTGAAAAAGTCAAACATTTTAATAGCAGACGCATGTAGTTTTGAGTGCTAATTGGAAATATCCGATCAGTAAATTCATCGTAACTACTTCGATATGAATTTGCACAGACTAGAAAGCCCTCGCATAGGCACTGCTAACAATTTGAATGCTGCTAACAAATTAAATTGTTTCATCTACTTTTTTAAGTCAAATGCTTTAAGTTCTTACCATAAAGTTCGAAAGTTCTAAGTTCTTATCACAATAAGGTTTAATTAGAATTTATTACAAATTTCTTGAACATTAACCATCCCGTTGGAATTGGCTGTGTGATGTCGAACTAAAGATCCTACACCTACTAAAATTGCCGGGTCTTAATCTATATATATCTATTATATATATTTCTTGTGTCCGTGTGTTAGTCATTAAACTCCTCCTAAACAACTGGACCGATTTTTATGAATTTTTGTGTATGTTTGAGTAAGTACTGGGATGGTTTAGATTCACATTTGGACCCGGTAGGTGGAGCCAGGGGGGTTAGGCAGAATATTATATTTCACGTGTCGACCGTATCGAGATCACTGTGATTGGTTGAGAAACCGACGCGTGATGTCACAATAATCCGTTGGCCAATCACGGTGATCTCTCAACCAATTACAGTGATACGGTCGACACGAGACATATGACATTCTGCCTAACACCCCAGGATAGAATTTCAGGATTTTTTCTTCAATTTATTTGTGTATGTGTACAGGGATGGTTTAGATTCACATTTGGACCCAGTAGATGGCGCCACTATAGGAGTTCAGGTAAAAACATACACCTACCTAACTAGCGTCGAACTGGACCTTGTGGAGTCCACGGTTTTCCTAGGTATCACTATAGATAACAAACTCCAATGGGGCCCCCATATTAAAAAATTGTCAGGTAGGATTAGCTCAGCGGCATATGCGGTAAAAAAAATTAGATTATTGACTGATGTTGAAACGGCTAGAATAGTTTATTTCAGTTACTTTCATAGTATTATGTCCTATGGCATACTGCTATGGGGATGCTCTGCCGATTTAAATTCTATATTTGTACTTCAGAAAAGGGCCGTTCGTGCAATCTATAATCTGGGCCCGAGAGTTTCCCTTAGACAGAAATTTAAAGAAATAAATATTCTAACTGTCGTGTCTCAATTTATATAATAATAATAAAAATCTGTTGTATGTCAAGAAAAACATCAGAAGCTTTGATAAGTATAGCGACGTTCATCACATTAATACAAGGAACAAAGGCAATCTTGTTGCTCACAGTACTCGTCTCCACAGAATCAGTAGATCTTTCATGGGGCAATGTATATGCTTCTACAATAAAATTCCTGAAAATGTCCGAAACATGCCACTAAATAAGTTTAAGAAAGACATAAAAATTAGACTTTGTAATCAAGGTTATTACACTGTTTCGGATTATCTTGAGGATAAAACTAAATGGGCTTGAGCTGCTCCTCATTCATTAATTTTCAAAGTTGTTTTATAAGAAATAATGTAATGTTATAAAGATTATATTAAATTGTAATAAATTTGCAATTTAAAAAAGTGGCCCATGAGTTTCTTGCCGGGTTCTTCTCATGAAAGGGTTTACTACAGAATCCGGCCGCTTGTGGCGATTGCAATCGCCACTATGTTATTGCGGTTGCACTCGCCTCAGGCGCTCGTGTTAATTATTTTAATTATTAGTGTATTATTGACAATTTTAAGTGCTACTTAATAGGCCTACGAAATAAAGATACTTTTGAATTTGAATTTGAATTTGAGCCTAAAATTTCCCGCACCAAAAACCCCATTTTTTATGAAAATAATCCTTAGTATATTATTATAAATGACCATCCAAACGAAACCTCAATGTTCAGACAGGACAACGTCTGTCGGGTCCGCTAATCTAATATATAAAATTCCCGTGTCGTCGTGGTGTTTGTTACCAAACTCCTCCGAAACGGCTGGACCGATTTGTATGAAATTTTGTGTGCATATCGGGTAGGTCTGAGAATCGGCCAACAGCTATTTTTCATACCCCTTAATTATAAGGGTGACTCACCCTTAAATATTTATTTATTATTTTTTGGACAAGTTTTTTTATTTTTTTTTATTTGATTAAAAAATACATACAACCCAAAATTTTCACCCTTCTACTGCCGATGTAGAAATAATTTATATGGCAAAACCACGTTTGCTGGGTCATCTAGTATATATATAAAAATTAAATGCTTTTCGTTAAAAAAACTAACTAACTTATCATCACGCCATTTCCCTTGCGGGGTAGGCAGAGAGAACAGAGTGCCAAGAGGCTCTATTCTTGCATACATCTCTCGCTTCCTCAACATTCATAACTCTCTTCATACACGCTCGCCGGTTTCGGAGACTCCTGACTCCACCTTCCTATACATGACCGATTTGGTCTAGGTAGGTGAGTCTCGGTCTCCTCCTGTACCTACATCCTTCCACTTTTCCATTGTATATCTTCTTAACCAGTCTCTCGTCCGGAATTCTTTCCATATGTCCGAACCATCGGAGCATTCCCTTTCGCATCTTTACACCAATACTCTCTTTCATACCTACTCGCTCTCTTACGTCGTCATTACGAATGCGGTCAGTCAGTTCGTTAGTCTCGCTAAAACTCAAAAATGGCTAGGCAATGTTGAATAATTGTTTTTTTTGTTTTGATCGATATAATACAGGGGTGGTTTAAAAGATAAAAAAATAGCGAAAAGTCATAAAAACAGTTGAAAAACTTGAAAATTCAAAATCAAAATGTTGTATGGGAATCGCCTTTTTGAACTATGGACCTGACAACAAACGAGAGGTCAAGCAACAAGTGAGTAAATTCTCCCTCTGGGTATGGGTGGATACACAATCCTACCACAAGAGAACTAAACATTGGGTATGATACATAATAATGATACTTTGGTAGCAATGACATGCATCGTAACTTACTCAAGTAAGGAATGCATCAGTATACTCAAGTAGATGTATATTTACTTCGCATTAAAAATTAGACTGGAAGGTAACTTTTAGATTTAAGAGAGAAATAATAAGATAACAATGTTTTTCACTTTAGTTAGTACACCCTTAGACACAAAATTAATTATTTAAGATAAAATTATTGTATAAATTTTCAAACTGACATGTTTTCCTGCGCTGGCAGGCTATTGATCGATTTACCACTGAAGTAATGTCACACAGTTCCAGTGGTCTGCTAGTACAGGCGGAGAGACGGCACACGGCGGGTTTATTTAGTGGGTGAGGGCCCCATACCACCCTGTTCGTTGCCCCGAATGACGGGGTTTGCGGTTGGGTGCATTATTTTCTCGCATTAAGAAAAAAAAGGCTGTTAATCAACTTTCCATTGACACATGCACGGAAAATTGTAGTGGAGTTGGGTTACTTCATCAAATTAGGATTCTATAATTCTATTGCCTGACACAAAATTAAAATTAATTACAGACTTAGGTACTTTACGTTTTTAGTTTCTATATCTAATTAAGGTTACTTTCAAAAAACCACAGACTGAATGCAGAAATACCAGCAGCTGATCTTGAAAGTAACACTTTTTACTCGTTGCTATTTCTAACCCGATTCAACGGTGTAACACCGTTGTGACATCTAGTTAATTGGAAAACGGATCAGAAAAGTAAATTCACGGTGCCGCAACAAACCGACAAGAGGATAAAAATTGAGTACAACCTTCTTTTTGCCCTATTTTCACTTTATATTAATTGGAATCGCGTCAATGCTGCCCATTGTGAGTTTCTGACAGGTAAAATTTTTAACAGAATCCCTGTGTGTAATCTAGTAGGTACAGTTGTTATAGTAACAGGCTTAGTTCATTTCATAGCCCCCCACGGCTATCAAGCTTTCAGTTATCTGTTGTGTCTACCTTCGTCATCGATCGTTTTTAGGACACCAATATCATACATTGAGGTGATGATTAGATATGCATACGGACCGTAACTAGTACTAAAAAGTATCTTTGGTTTTATTCTTAAGGGACTAAAGTTTGAGTCGATGTCGTTAAAAATCAAGAAGCACAAGCTTTGAGATGGTCAAAAATTTTCATTTTTAAGTGGTAATATAAAAATAGGCTATCGTGGTGGACTATGGCGTAATCCCTCTCAACATGCGCGGAGACCCGTGCCGAATGATGATACAGAAAAAGGGTTAAAAAAATAGAGCAGTAAAAGCTTAGTAGTAAAACCAAGGACTGCAAAGACAATGTTATCGAGTTCGACCCCAGTTCAAGGTCACGGCACACACCTCTTACTTTTCAAGATTGTTTCATGAATATGTGTATTTCTTTACAAATTATCCATGCTCCCTGAACATGCATGCATGCCTTTTCTCGATGACTTGTGACAGCGTGATGGACTACGGCCCAAAACCCCTCATACTATGACAGAACCGTGCCCAATAGTGGAACAGTAATGCGAAAAAAATAGATCACTTTTTTAGTCAGGTAAATGTATCTAGTATATTTTGACTCTCAGCTAACTGCTAACTAGTCTACGTCGATGGTACAGGGGTAGTATCGACTTCCGGTATTACGGGTTGGAACTCATTTAGATGGATACACGGGAACCAAATAATTGTTGTGAGGTGTAGTAAAGTTAATTTTTGTGTGAGGCAAGCGCATTGAGCATAATACGAACAACTATATTAAAATCAAAGCTTTGCTCCCTCTCATTCTTCAATAATAATGTTACAGCTTCGGAACAATTAATCAACAAGATTGTTAAGTGTTTGGATTAAGCTGTAGACATACTGATCGTAAATTTAAACTTTGAGGCAAGTTAGAATGTATTCAGTTGTCACGTGTTGTAAAAATAGATGTAGGTTACACTGTATGTATGGTAAATTATCACATTTGTATGACAGATATTCGATTACAGTTCACGTGGATATATTATAATTTCTAATCATTCAAAACCCTATCTAAAAAACTGCACGTTGAATGAAATAACATCAATTTGATGCAAACTCCTTGATACCATTTTATGACGAAATACATTAAAATAGAAAATTCAACCTCCTTTTTCATTAAAAATGCAATCATTCGACAGGTTAACGCACGTAATGACAGAATACGCAAAATCACAACAAATCTCAACAGGTGTGATGTAATTGTTGAGTATTCGAGGACTCTTGACATATGAGTACTTGCATTCATTGTGTCTATTACTTAAGTGCAAGAAAGAGGAGTAGTCGCCCCTCCTAGACTTTTACATTTCATACCATAAACCATTTTAATGGAAAATCGATGATATAATTCAATTACTGGAAAGCACAGCCATGCCACAAATCAACGAGACTATTTCTGATTTTCTTTGCTTAAAAATAAAACAATGTCGCATTGAGGAGAGAAAAAAAAAACTGAGAATAATTAGATTTCCACGAGCCATTTGTTAAATGGGTTAAGCGCTGACGACTTTACTCTGAAGATGGGATTTGTTTGTTGCGCTCATTATGAAACGAACTGCAGTTTATTTTATCTATATGATGAATATATTCATAGTTGCCAGCATAGTTACTTTTTATAATTATTAAAACTATAGTACAAAACTCTCATTATTCACTAGCTGTAATATCTTTAAACAAAGACTGCACAGATGGCGGAGTGGTTTAAATACCGGCGTCCCGAGTGTCGTGGGTTCGATTCCCACACAGGACAACTCTTTGTATGATCTACAAATGGTTGTTCTGAGTCTGGGTGTACTATGTGTCCGTGAAATTTTATGTTTGAAAAGTCCCCTGCGGTACAAGAATTAAGTATTCCTTAGTGAAGGTTGTTTTCTATAAAAAAAAAAGATATATTTTCTCATATCCCATTAAAATTACATCCAAAAAAAAGACACAATCCAATGACCGAGACTAACCTATCTAGACCAAATCAGTCATGTACCTATTGAAGGAAGGTGGAGTCAGAAGTCTCCGAAACCGGCGAGCGTGTATGAAGAGAATTATTAATGTTGAGGAAGCGAGAGATGTATGCGAGAATAGAGCCTCTTGGCAGTCTGCTGTCTCTGCCTACCCCGCATGGGAGATAACGTGGTTATAAGTAAGTACAAAAATATGTACCTACGTGTAATTATGTTCAACTCTTCTCGGTATATACGAGTATATAACGCTCGGTTTATGTCGCCTGCCCTCGCCACCATCGTATGCACTTAGGTGTTCTTTAATTTTTTACTTATTTGCTTGGCTCCTTCGGGTAGTAGCGTTATGTTATAAACCACGTCCTTCCTCAATAATTGCGCTATTAAATACAACAATAGTTTATAAATCCAACATTTACAGACTAGCATAATTAAACACAAAAACACTTCAGCTTTGTAGTATATACCAAAATAACAATGTCACAGTATTATTTTAAAAGACGCTGCCTATTTAATATGGCGTAGTTAAATTTCAAAAATTATAAAGTATTTCTACCGCAAAGCTAATTTTCTACGCTGTATAGTGCGTGTTAAGATACATGAATAGCGGGAGTGATGTTTGATAGGAAATGGTCGCAAAAACTGCAGTCGAATGAAAATGCACCAATGTTAAATATCGTGACTGAGGCGCGCTACACTGAAACTCTGAACACAAACTGCACATTGATATACTAAGATTATAAGTATGGACTTGCTTAAATAGCAACAAATGATAAAAAAGTATTATGAAATAAAACTACGTCTACGGTATCTATCGCGTATACTTGATTTTCTACTATCCCGACGTATCGAATACTTTACAGCATTCATGATCACGAGTGATGGGACCATCTCCCTTGCGGGGTAGGCAGTAATACCAATTTTTAAAGTTTTTATATGCCTGTCTGTTTGTTCCGGCTAATTTCTAGCGGCCGGACCAATTTAGATGTACTTTCAGTGGCAGAGAGAGACAACGGCGTTCACATTGCCATTTAACATTAGGTGATAACTTCAGTGGCGGTACGTCAAAGAAATTGAACGTTCAAGAGTAGCCACCCAATTTATGTGGCCCGAGCATTACTTTGACGTTAAGAAAGACTCAAATTTAAACGTCATTTTCTCGAAATCGATTCTAACTGTAATTGTGTGTACTGGAGAGAGTTGTAATTGAAAAATCGTTACTAATCGTTACTATTATTACAGAATACGATACAAATTAAAAAAAATATTAGTAAGTTAAGTACTATAATCATTTACTAAATTTTCCGTATCCATAGAGAAGTCACATCTTAGCTGCATGGACCTGAGCGCAGCATAACCCCGGCTTTTATTATCTTTGTTGGCGGTTCACGTTATTATTAAAAACAATAAATCGCTGAGGGCGTCACCATAACTGTAATAGGGTATTTCTGTCTTAACTTTCAAAAAACAATCGTATAGCACACACTAATTCCCGCTAGTTAGCAAGAATGATTTTGCTACTTCTAACAACTAGTCCTAGGAAGCTTTATTAATTACGACACGCTAAATTCTGCTATTTAGGACCCCCTCTCCCTCTTCTCTTTCTTGTTGTTACATTTTTATATAACAACATAAATATGTTTTTACGAAGTCTCTATGAAGATGGATGCTGAAGAATAACGCGTATTACATAAGTATTACGCGTTTAAATCATAAAAAAATATTGCAATAATCTTAAAGCCATCATCGCATTTCCCCGAACTATTCAATGAATATTAATTAAACATGTTTTCAATCGTCCGGGACACGAGTACAGGGTTCAATTAGTATATTGACTTCGTCGAGCACACCTGGGATGATAGCAACGAACTTAATTCCTTAATTATCTAAATGACTAATTAAGATTTTAATTAACAATATTGTATCCATTGCAATAACAGCAGCAGCAGTGTTATGAGGTCTAAAATTTCGTAGTTATGAGTACCTACATATTGTATAGTTTAAGATTCTTTTTTCCAAGTTTGTAAAAAGTATTATCTTTTTTCAGTAGGAGAATTGCAGCCACCGCAGGCAAAGTTGTTTCGAGGTTAGGGCAGCAGATTTTAAGGCCTTGTTTACGGACACGCAGGACGTGTCGCGAGCCGTCTGGCGTCGCGTCGCGAGGGGATTTGTGCGTTTTCTCCTGTATTGACAAGCGAAGAAAACAAAACGCGCTCGATGACGCTTGTGCATGAATGCTCTAAATGCTCCCATACATTATTTCTATCCGTGTGGACGGACTAAGAATACAAGTGTCACCACCCCATTCTTTCCCACGGGTGTCGTATGAGGCGACTAAGTGAAATTAAGTAAGCAATATTATCTGGTAATAATAATATTATTATTACTGGTGGTAGGGCTGGGTACCAAGTGGGAGTACTCACTTCGTATCGGGCCTGAGCGGGTTGGTACCACCATCTCCCGTGTGAACGGCCATGAAGCACATCGTTGCGTTTTGGCTGTAGCAGGCTAGCAGGGGTTTATATTTAATTTCATATCTGTGAAATGAATTGGTGAGCAGCGGCTTGACAATACTCTCGGTGTAGTCGAGTCCATGGGCGACGGTTACCATTTACCATAAGATGAACCGTGGCTCGTCTGCCACTACATGCAATAAAAAAAAAACATTACCATTTGTTTGATTTGACCGCGCAGGACTTTGTGCGTTTTTTCCGTGTATGGACAAGCGAAGATAACAAAACACGCGTGATGACCCCTTGTATATAAACGCTCTCATAGATTACCAAATGTTTAATTTGACCGCGCGAACCGTCACGCAACGCCCCGCTTGTCCGCAAACGAGGCCTTAGGCCGGCAAAATATTGTAATGTTCATTATTTTGTAATGTCTAGAATCAAGATCTAAAAAATTGAAACCTGTGATTTCAATCAAGCCAACAGATATTCAATGACTTATACTTAAGAAATGTACATACAAATCTACCAGAGTTGTGAAAACAACTAGTTTTAATAAATAGTTGCTTTTTGAGTGGGTACACTTTTTGTAGCTAAATCTATAATAGAAATATCTCAATATACTACTCTGTCAAGAAAGCACCGGGAAAAGATCAATAATACACAAAATTTTTGTTATTCATCCAAATTTATTTTATCACCTTCAAAGTATGCTCCTTCAGAAACGATAGACTTACGCCAACGAATAGTCCAATCATCAAAACATTTTTTAAACGCTATTTCCGGAATTGAGTTCAGTTCTCGCCGCGAATTCTCCTTTATGTCTTCTACCGATTGAAAACGGGTGCCACGAATTGGTAATTTGAGCTTAGGAAAAAGAAAGAAGTCGGCTGGAGCCATATCTGGTGAATATGGTGGTTGCTCGATGGTATTTGTTGAGTGTTTGGACAAAAAATCATTCACAATGATGGCCTTGTGCGAAGGCGCA
This sequence comes from Leucoma salicis, assembly GCA_948253155.1. Lineage (NCBI taxonomy): Eukaryota > Metazoa > Arthropoda > Insecta > Lepidoptera > Erebidae > Leucoma > Leucoma salicis. Next base: position 28,232,280 of record OX411803.1, read on the forward strand.
TTATCGTGGTGCAAAATCCAAGAATTTTCTTTGCACAAATCTGGCCTTTATCGTCAAATTAATGTTTGACCTTCTGGCAAGAATTCCGAGTACACAACACCGCGATAGTCAAAGAAAACAGTCAACATGATTTTTTATTTAAAATGGTACGGATCGACTCGTAAGACACAGAAAGTTCGGCGACTATCTCTCTCAAAGTTGAATGAGGATTTTTAGTCACTATTTCCTTCACTTTTGCAATGTTAACTTCAGTTGCAGTCGTTGATGGCCTACCAGAGCGAGGCAAATCTTCCATCACATCTCGATCGCTTTTAAACGCTTTGTACTACTCATAAGCACGTGTTTTTGATAAAATCGATTCACCGTATTAAGCCTTCTGTAACATTTTCAGTGACTCCGAACACGAAATTCCATTGGCGATGCAAAATTTAAGACAAACTCTTTGTTCGATGTTTTTGTCCATTATTAAATTCCCAATACACACTAGATATGATATAACTAAAAACAGCACTGTATTTAATATAAATAATCAGATGCAACTTAAACTCCGCGCCAAAATGGATAACAGTTATGCCAATCTAAAAAAAAAAAAAATTGAATTTGGAACCATAAACAAATCATACACTCCCAATACTTTCTTGACTGAATGTATGACCACTAAATTATTTATTAATTTAGAAATAGGGTACATGTTTTTTTCTATTCTTCATAGAAAAGACTCAAACATATTAAAGTATGAGAATTAACTGAGTACCTACATTGGTCAGTCCTTATTTAATGTCAGAGACTTTATAACCATTGATTCGATACAAAGAATAAAATTAAAAGATATCTGACTGACTCTTCCCTGTTTTAGAACGTGTTTAGTTTGTTATAGAAAATAACTAACAATACTATTTATGGTGAAAAAAATTTACCTAACCGCACACCCCGTCGTTCGGGGCAGCAAACAGGCTAGTCCTAGCCCTCACCCACTAAATAAACTAATATTAGGTGAGGGCCCCACACTACCCTGTTCGTTGCCCCGAACGACGGGGTGTGCGGTTAGGTACATTTTTTACCGCACATACAAAACAAAATTTAAAAAAAAGGACCGTAGCTCAAAAATCCTACGCCTAAAGGTTTAACATAAGCTTAAGCGACAACTACAACAAGAGCAATAGTACATTGTTACCCTAGGGGTGAAAGTAACAGCATTATCTAGTTATTTAACTAAATAATGCGTTATAATAAAACTTTCAATGTATTAAATACCTTTTTTCTATTGTTAGTGTTGTTTTTTCTATAAAAGTAGAATAAGGCGAAAGATAAAATTTTTGAAAAGATTTTTATCTAACAAGATAAGAAGCCAAAAGAAGTATAACTTCTAATGAGTGTACATAAGTACACAAACACTTTCTTTAAATAATTTGACAGCTGTCGGTTGAAAACGATTCTCCTTAGGGCTGAAAAGTATTGTCCGGTAGATGGCGCTGTACGGCGCATACTTGTGGACGTAGTCCCTGGACGCACCGAATAGGGCTCTTCTGTGGAGGCCACAAATAGTCGTCGAGTCCAGGGTCATACGTGGATACCGCACGGTGTCGACGGAGGCGGCCTGCGCGTTGGCCGGAACCCTTCCGTGGGACTTGGAGGCGGAGGTGTATCAGCGGGCGTCGCAAGAGCGGGAGGGGGGTGGACATCTCTCACCCAGCGTGGTGGCCAGATGGCAGGGCAACGCCCGCCGAGCTGCCATGGCCAGCTGGAGGGCGCCCCGGGCCGGTCTTCGGACCGTAGAGGCGCTCCAGCCGGTGCTGGAAGAGTGGGCGGGTCGACGGCACGGAGTCCTTACCTTCCGACTGGTGCAGGTGCTGTCGGGGCACGGTTGCTTTGGCAGATATCTGCACATTGTCGCAAGGAGGGAAGCAACTCCGGGCTGTCACAATTGCGGTTGCGACGAGGACACGACGCAGCACACGCTCGAGTCGTGCCCGGCTTGGGCTGAGCAACACCCTGAACTCGTCGCGGCAATAGGGGGTGCCCTCCCGCTGCCGAGCGTTATCAGAGCGATGCTTGGCAGCGACAGGAATTGGGCCACGGTCGCTGCCTTCTGCGAGGAGGTCATCTCGCTAAAAGAAGCGGCGGAGAGGGCTAGGGAGGCTGATCCTTCCGCAGACCCGAACCGCCGCCAGCAATTGGGGCGGCGCAGGCGTGAATATTTGCGCCTAATGCCACCCTAGCTGCGGCTGCGGGTGGATGGACCAGGGAGCGTCCATCATCCGCAAGGCCTCCCGCGAAGGTGCGACGCTCTAGATGCGTTACTCAGTTGAGGGTACCCGAAAGGGTAAGCCGCCGGCGGACCACTGAAGGAATGTAGTATGGTTCCGGTGTCCCGCCAATAAAGGAGGAGAGTCGGCACACGGCGGGTTTCTTTAGTGGGTGAGGGCCCCACACTACCCTGTTCGTTGCCCCGAACGATGGGGTGTGCGGTTAGGAACATTTTTTCCCGCCTTATCGATCCCCGGGTCGGGCAAAGTTATTAAGCATTTTCCTACAAAGAAAAATTCTCAGTAGCAGCCCAGAGTTTGGAAATGTGCCCGGTGAGACGGCAATAGGCCCCTCTTCCCTATTACGTGGGACTTAAACATAGCTGGCTAGTCGTGGGTGTGTAATACACCTCTGCCTACCCCACCCCTTCGAGGAATACAGGCGTGATGCAATGTTTTTTTTTTCTTAACAAATAAAGAATAGGGCTGTAAAGTATTACCTACTTTCAACCCGCTCCTCAGGCAACTTCAAACCTACTTTCCGAGTATGAGTGATGAAAAGAATATTTCGTTAAGCCATTATAAAATGTTGTCTGTTGTACGGTAGCTTTTCCTTTATGGTTAGGGAGCTGAATGCCCAAATTTCTATATGATCTGTTCGTCTGGCAGACATGATTAATATCGATGATTGTACCATAAAAAGCATTAAGGACCGCGCCTGCCATCATAACAGGCCTGCGTTATCAACTGACAGCACTTTAAAAATGTAAAAAAAAACGGTATGTTAAATCCTTTGTTCGTCTTTGCCTCTTGAACTGATGGTCAGAAACACCTTAAAAACAAGGCACATCGAAGCGGCAGACGTCCAGCCCTCTGACTTTTCAAGTAATTAATTTTCAAACAATTTTTTATGATTTAAAAAATTGTATATGAATTGTTCGCTTGGCAGACCTGAATTGTTCGATTAATGAGGATATAAAGAACCACAGAAAAATAGTCTGCCACCATGATAGCGCTGCGTTTTCAATCGACAGCGCTTTAAAACTGTAGAAAAAAAAATGTCCGTTAAATAATTTGTTCGTATTTGCCTTTTGGACTGATGGTCAGAATCATCCTCAAGACGATAAACATCGAAGAGGCAAACCTCCAGAACTCTGATTTTCCAAGGGCAGAGTATTTTTATACAATTTTTTTTTGAAAGTTTTGTTTCTTTCTTAGGGAGAAGAGAGTGACAACGGTATAATTCCCCAGGTAGTTGGCGTTTACCTATGGGGCATTCCGCGTCAAATCACGCGGTCATTGGCCTGACCCCTCGGATTTTGATGTCCAATGAATCGTGGGTTTCGTTTGGCTCCAAATATTATTTCAAATATTTAGAAATGTTTATTTTATTTTAATTAGGAGTTGCCCGAGCTAAAAAAAACATTAAATTGAGGAAAAGAGGAGCCTTATTTAAATTAATGAAATTTTTTCACAGATAATGGACCAAACGTCCGTGTGGGGCCGGCTTTAGAATTGTCCCACCCCTCTCTACCTACGGGAGTCGTAAGAGCCGACTGAGGGAATACCGGGGAAGTGGGCAACAGCATTCTCTCGAGTATTAACAACATCCACTGCGATTGCCAACCCGCCTGCCAAGCGTGGCGATTACGGCATTATCCCCCATGACGGGACCGCTCGTTGTGGCGTTCTGTTGGGGAGGCCTATGTCGATCAGTGGACGTTGAAAGGCTGATGGATGGATGGATGAATGGGCCAAAACAATACAATTTCTTTTTTTTTTATTTTAATTTTTTTATTCTCTGAATCATCCGTTTTATTTCAGGCCATCGAGGCTAATAAATTAACGAAAAATATTTTTGTTTCACTCTAAAACCAAGAAATAAAAATCAAGTTTCGCTAGGATTTTTTTCTTTTTGTATTCTCACTTCAAGAAACAATTACAATAAGAAATTATGAAAAAAAAAAAAAGAATTATTTTAAACATTTTTGATCTATAGTAGTTATTTTACCGCCTGATTTGACGTGGAATCCCCCTATAGACGGCTGTTTTACGTGGTCAACCTTATGAGAACTGTCGATCGTTTCCCTTCGTTCGCTCCGAATAGTACTGTCTTGCTCTCGTACACGTATTTATGTGGTGATCCTCTCTTATATATATAATGTACTATGGTGTACAATATATATCTAAATATTTAACGAAGGCAGGGGCTTATCTTCATTTTCATGTTCATCAGAATGATGGTCAGACGTGAGGATAGTCTTGAAATCACACGACGCTATTGTTATAATACACTAATCTTTATGGAAAGTTTAGTTTTGGTAACAAAATAACAAGTGATGCTCACAATATTTTAGGATGTAACTCTCAAAATAATCACATAGAGTGCAGGTTAGTTGTATGGCGACCACGACCGACTGTGTTCACGTTCTTGCCAATCGAATCCCTCTACTGCCGAAATCTTTTACGTAGGACGTCTGTCCACTTTTAAATTGACTAACTGCTATCTGTCAGCCGTCACCTACCGCCTAAACGTCTGTCATCGCATCACAACTAAATACTTATAAAATTTGAAAACATTTATAAGATATTGAAGGTAAGTGACTCAAGCAATAATAAAATTACATTACATAGTCTAGTAGACGTCAATAGGCTCGCCCCCTATTACGTGGGACTTAAACATAGCTTGCGAGTCGTGGGTGTGTAATACACCTCTGCCTACCCCTTCGGGAATACAGGCGTGATGCTATGTTTTTTTTTAATAAAACTGTTTAAATTTTTAATTGATTAAAATTTTATTTCCTTTCATAAAAGACAGAAAATAATATACTAATACGTGAACTCTTTGTAATAACAATAATAAACCGTAATACCCGCTTTACCTTAATTCCTGAAAAAAACTTTAAAAAATCGTACATAAGAAAATCAGCGACCTAGACGTCTGCCAACTTATTTTTTCTATCCAGAATAGAGTCCTAATGAATCGAATGGACGCAACGAGAACGGCGAACAAATGATTAGGTATTGCTTTTTTTTTACTTTTTTACACCTACGTCCCGTGATAAAACAGAGCCCTGCAAATCTTCCTCTTCGATGTTTATAGTTTTAAGGATGATTTTGACCATCAGTCCAAGAGGCAGACGCGAACAAATGATTTAGTATCACTTTTTTTTTAGGTTCCCGATATAGTAGCAGGAAAAAATGTTAGTATACCAGTTTCTATTTTTAAGTCTAATCAATAACTATCAAATAAAAAAAAAGTGGCATCAAAATACGCACAACAGATTTTTGCGTGAAGAGCAAAAAGGCAAACACAAAAAAATCTAAAAAACATTATTTTGTGTAAGCACGGTTACATAGCCTCCACACAACCCTGTTACAGCTTTATAATACTTAGTTAGTACCTATCAAGATCGAGGTCAGAGAAAGCTGGGGGAATATCATGGTCTACAGCAAAGTACGCACGATTAATTGAAAATGGACATGATATGGTCACTGTTACAGAAAAGGAGAATCGAAGAGTTCCTACGATTGTAGATTTAGCACTAGACCCTCAAATGTCAAACATTAACCTATTCAAATTATACTTACCAGTTTAAGAATAGTTATTTATTCAGTACCACAAAGAGTATTATTATTATGGTGAAAGAGAAGATAAGGTAGTAATCGTCTGGTAGCTTTCATTAATACATGGAGCCATTAGGTGATGCGGTAGTGCTTATTAGTATCATATTTGACTATAGACTAATGTATAATTGAAAACTATATTATTATGTACGTTGCGATTCATGCAGAAATAAACCATAATATTCTTTGTTCCAATAACTAATACTTCTGACCATTTATAGTCATATTATATTGCATAGTTATATATTACTAGCCTTTGCCCGCGGCTTCGCTGCAGTCAAAAGCTAGTTTTTAGGCTATACTCAGGTTCCTGATATAGTAGCGGGACAAAATGTATACCTACCAGTTGTTAAGTGAGCTATTAAATAAAAAAAGTTGCATCAAAATCCGTTCAGTAATTTTTGCGTGATGCATGAACAAACAAACAGATAAACAGACAAACAGACAAAAATTTAAAAAAAAAGTTTTGTGTTTAGACACGCCTATATAGCCTAATACAGTAATTTTTTCTCAAATATCTTAATTGCACAGACATAGCTCTGTTACAGCTTTTTAATAGTAATAGATATACTAGCTTTTGGCTGCGGCGGATTATAGTTCATCTATTATATTCGAGAAAAAATGACTGTAATAGGATATATAGGCTTGTCTAAACATAAAACAATGTTTTTAGAATTTTTGTCTGTTTGTCTGTTTGTTCTTTCGCACATCACGCAAAAACTACTGAACGGATTTTGATGCATTTTTTTTATTTGATAGCTCTTAAATAGACTTAAACACTGGTATACATTTATATATCCCACTACTATATCTGGAAACTGAGATATAACCTAAAAACTAAGTTCTAGCCACCACCCTTTTTTTTGTTAAGACGAAACAAATGTACTTCCCTTAGACGCCTTATGCGTACACATACGAAAGATTTTAGTGGAGATATTTGTAGTCTTCGTGTCATCAAAGGAACAAAATACCTTACAGCTTTTAAATTATCGCCTCTAAGTAGAAAAGGTTTTACCACGCGTATTTAAAGTGCAACTAATAACACACATAATTAAGTAATATCCCTGGCCAGTTATTACCTGTGCAGGTACAGGAAAAGAAGTTTATAACGTTCCATGTCGACTGTGTACCTATATATTTTTACAAGAAATTGCTAGTTAACATGTGTGAATCGTGTGTGAATAATGAATCGCATACAGTCGTAACCAGCTCTAGCGTATTATATGTACGTACATACTTATGACAAACAGACAAAAATTCTAAAAACATTGTTTTGTGACAGACAAATATGAAGGTACCTTTCCATTTCGATGCATAGGTAAAAATTGAGGCCTAAACATTAATGTAATAAAAATGGACGTCGGGTCTAGTACAAAATTTAAGAAAAAAGTGTATCTAAGTCAACCTATATGTAGAAACGTACGAACATTATATTAATACATACAGACTTTAAAATTCTAATTTGAAACCTCTTGAACCATTATAATAATGTTGAGTGTTCTCTGCAATAATTTATTAGCTTATGTAGCTTCTACCAATAGGTCATCTTATGCAGCTTCTAGTGAATTGATGATTTATTTCTACAAATACTCAAAATTCAAATAAAATTCTTTGTTATTAAGCAAAATAATACTTGCAAATAATAAAACAATAGTCTATTTACTGAAAATATTTTACCTCATCTTCTTCTTTCACTTTATTTGAGTAGTTTTACACGTTTTTACAATACAGTACGGCATATTGAACGTATAGTCAAGTCGGTCGACCAAACGAAGACTGAAGCGCGATTGTATCTCTTTTGGCGTTGTTTTATCTCTTTTGGTTCGGACATTTTTGAGCGCGGACACGAGGTCCATTTGTTGGTAGATCTATGGATCTAAAGATTAATTTTATGTTCAGTAAGTTACTACCAATTATCCCAGTGTCTTCTTATAGCAAAAGATTACTCTTCTTGTGTGTTGTTAAAAAAAATAACAGTTACTCCAAACATTTGTGTTGCTGTCTGTACACAATTGTCCTAACGGTGTCATCTGTTATTAATAATGATGGCTGTTAATTAAAATTAACTCGTAGTTATGCGATCGTTGGATTATAATTTCTCTTTAGTTGGAACGGTGTTTAGGTGGGAGATCATGTCGATGCGCTCGTAACTTCGTATTTCCTGCATGCCTTGATATGACATTGATGTGTCATTCTATTTGATAATATGGACGCATTTAGTGACAACTTACAAGGTATATGTTACTTTAGATGACATGATGTAATAAAGTCTAACTAGTACACGATGTATTCCTACCTACGTTACGTAATAAAGAAAACCGATAGAATTTTTAAGGTGAAAATTTCCTTGTGATTCTTTCCGTCGTTACTGCTGAACGCACTTTGATGCAACTTCTTTTATTTGATAACTCTTGATTAGACTTAAAAACTGGTATACTTACATTTTTTCCCGCTACTATATCGGGACCCTGAGATATAACCTAAAAACTAGCTTTTGACTGCGCCGCGGGCAAAGGCTAGTTTTAGAAATAAAATAGTGTCATGTCCGTTGAGAGACATGCCACGCCCCATTAGTTTTGTTTAAAATCAACATATATATAGGTATAGCCTTGCTTCTCTAAACTCCTCTATCAGAAGATGAGCGTTATAGAACGGTAGATACTCCTTTCCTCTACACATAATATCGCTTTCTTTGGAGTTGGCGATGTGGGACCTCTGGCGTCTATAGGCTACGGTAACCGCTTACCATCAGGTGGGTTGTATGCATGTTTACCACCGCTATAATTTTTGCTGCATGGGTTCGTTTTTTGACAACGTGGGTCTTCGTATCCATTTCAGGACACACTATATACGAATATTAACGCTACACTACAGTGCAACTACCGCAGCACAGTTCGTGTACCGCGTGCAAAGTGTTACAGCGTTGAGCTACGTGGTCGCCGCATTAGAGCAAGCTACGCGTGTAGCAATAATTTATATTGTATTCGTACGTAGCGTGTTAAGCTAGACACACGTGCGTAGCCTCTCCGTGCGCAGCAGTAGGGCTGCGACTTTACAACATATAGGTACCTATTTACATAAACATAAGGGGGTAAGCCTTACTAATAAACATTGTATAAATTCTAGTAATTCAGTGTTTTGTTGCGTTCTTTCAACGTCAAACTGTCAATATTAGTGACAAAGACAAAATACTTGAACAGCTTGATGGATTTGAATTTAGAAGCGTCCACGCAGGCAAAGTCGCGCGCATAAGCTAGTTTTCTCATAATAATTTGTCATCATATAGATGCTTACTTATGCGAGTGAGACTGTAAAGTCCAATCAAATACTGTTTTATCCAATCATCACACAGTTGCCTTGCACAGTATATCGGATTGCGTTGTAAATAAAATTACCTTTATTTCTGAGAATATTAAAACATAAATCTGAGATGTATATAGAGTTTTTTCCTTAAAATCTAAACTATTGATAACTAAGTTTACTTATAAAATGTCTCTTAACTCAGTTTGCCTCCTGGCAAAGGCCTCCTCTAATTCTTTCCATTGTGCCCTGTCTCTCGTAACACTTCTCCAGTACGGTCCCACTGTCAATTTTATTTCATCTTCCCATGCTGCTGTCTGCCACTTGATTGGCTTTTGATTTTCGAGGGTACCAATTTGTGACCTCTTTACTCCACTTTTCCGTCGTGTCACGCATCATGTCTCTCTCTCTCTCTCTTATTTAAGAGCTATGCTCTTGTCGGTGGACCTTCTTCCAGTCGTCTCGCTTTTCAGCAAGACTTCTTGATACGACATGACATTAGCTTTTTCTTTTATTTGATCCATGTAGGTCCTTCTATGTCTTCCACGTCCTTTTCTTGCCTCTATTTTGCCTTCAATTATGTTTTTTATAAAAGAGTCATGTCGTATCAAGTATCCTAACACCTTTCTCCTTCTGTTTTCTATGGTTCTTAGTATCGATCTCTTCTCATCTACCATTCTTAACACTTCCTCATTTGTTTTCCTTTCCGTCCATCTAATCTTCATCATTCTTCTCCAATACCACATTTCAAATGCCTTCAATCTCTCTCTATCTGTTTTTCTCAGTGTCCATGTCTCACAGTCATATAAAGCTATACCCCATATGTACGTTTTAATTAGGCGTTTTCGAATCTTTTGGGAAATTTTGTTAGTAAATAGTTGTTTTTTGTTTTTAAAAGCTCTTCTAGCCATTGCTATCCTAGCAACTAAGTCTGGTGTGCATCTAGAGGTACTCGTTATTAAACTGCCCAAGTATTTAAATGTATCTACTCGCTCTATTTCGTAGTTATTAAGTTTAATTGTATCAGTTATGGGTGCTACTTTTGTTGTTATCATAGTTTTCGTTTTTGCTTTATTAATTCTTAAGCCATTCTCTTGAAAAACCTTGTCCATCCTATTTACTAAACATTCTAGCTCTTGTCGATTGTCTGCCAAAGCTGCAATATCATCAGCATATCTAATAAAATATATTTTCTATCCGTTAATTTTCACACCACCTTGTTCTCCCTCTATCACTTATCTTATAGCCCCTTCTATGAATATATTAAAGATAATTGGAGACAGTGGACACTCTTGCCTCACACCTTGTCTGATCCTTGTTCTTCCTTTTTCTCCACCTACTTGTATTATAGCTTCTTGTCCTTTATATAATTCGTAGATTATCCTTCTATCTCTGTAATCCAATCCAGCATTTGTTAAAGCTTTCATCATCCCCTTCCAATTAATTCTATCAAAAGCCTTCTCTAGATCAATAAATACAATATGCGTGTTAAGGCCCAGGCTCATTCTTCTATCAATAATCATTCTGAGTGCTAGTATCGCTTCTCTAGTACCTTTCTCTTGTCTAAATCCATATTGGTCAGCCCCGATCCAATCTTCTGCTTTTGGTCTCATTCTGTTTTGAACAATTTTTAATAAGAGTTTAGATAAAATAAAAAAAATGTCTCGCAGCCATATGTCATGCAAGGTAGGATGCTGGAGTTGAAAACCTTGCGCTTTACATTCACGCTAAAGTCCTTACTTTTCATAATATACTTTAGTGCCCAATACTTTTTCCACCCACATGCTATTCTTTTGTTGACTTCCTTGGTCACCTGTCTTTCGAAAGATGTAATTTGTCCCAAGTAAACATACTCGTCGACATATTGTAAAAGCTTATCATTTACTCTTATTTATAACTTATTGCTATTCGTCATGAGTTTGGTTTTATTATAGTTGATGGTTAGGCCAAATGTATTGCTTCCTTGAGATAAATAAAAAAAAAAAAAATTGGCATTTGCTCTACTTTTTTGGGGCATTCTTCCATCAGCACCAGGTCATCCACGAATCTTAGATGGTTAAGTCGTTTTCCATTTACATTAATGCCTAAGTTATCCCATTCCAAATTTCTAAAAATACTTTCCAGCACGGCTGAAAATATCTTTGATGAAATAGGGTCCCCTTGGCGGACTCACACTTACTTATCATCACGCCATTTCCCTTGCAGGGTAGGCAGAGAGGACAGAGTGCCAAGAGGCTCTATTCTTGCATAATTCTCAACATTCATAATTCTCTTCATACACGCTCGCCGGTTTCGGAGACTCCTAACTCCACCTTCCTTCAATACATGACCAATTTGGTCTAGGTAGGTAAGTCTCGGTCTCCCCCTGTACCTACATCCTTCCACTTTCGCATTGTATATCTTCTTAGCCAGTCGCTCGTCCGGCATTCTTTCCACATGTCCGATCCATCGGAACATTCCCTTTCGCATCTTTACACCAATACTCTCTTTCATACCTACTCGCTCTCTTACGTCATTGTTACGAATGCGGTCAGTCAGCCTCACTCCACAGATTCCTCGCAGAGATTTTGCTCTCATGCTCCTTGTTACATAATTGCGTTGTTACATATGCGCTAATTTGTGTAAACATGTTTGTAGAAGACTTTGCACGGGTAACACTTAAAGTTACGAGTTAACCACAATGCATCCATAAACACCATGAGAATATCCATATAAAAATGATTTGATCTATCAAGCCGAGTTAAGTGCTCAAGGTCACTGTTTTTGCTGAACCGTAATTAAGTAGATAGGTAACTACCTATATTACACAGGATGTGTATTTATTGTTAACAATCCAATTATGTTATTATTATATTCAGTCATTTGCAAACTAAAGAATAGCACAATGAATAACACAATGTTTTTATATGTAATAGTAATATGTAGATAAATATATTTCGTGAGCGTCAATGCCACCACTATATCAAAACCTATTGATGATTTTGGTGATAAGCCAAAAAGATCGAGAAGGCGGTACAGATCACATGCTGAAGAGGAAAATTCAATTAAATACTTAAAAAAATAACTGTCACGAGCAGGATTTCAACCTGAATCTGGAATACCGTCCCAGACCCGTACTTTTGCGAATTCAGCTATTTTAGTTTTATATTTTTTAGCAACCGAAATGCTCCGCTACTTTTTAAAGTATAAATTATTTGTGAATAAGGAAAAAGAGATTTTTTTTTTGGTCGTAAGACAAATGTGGCGTGGAGATTGGGATGATCGAAAGATCAGTAGGATAGCTCAGTGGCTTAGAGCACTTCCCCGGATTGGAAAAGACGCGGGTTCGTTTCCCGCTCCTACTAAAAATCTCTTTTTCCTTATTCACAAATCATTTATACTTTAAATTCAGCTATTGTGACAATTTCTCGGGACTGCGAATTTCTATAACACATTCCTTCTTAATGTCTTTGGTGACGCCTGAGCCACCTATCGGATGTATTTGCATACATTATTACGATCAGGTTAATTATTACATTTAAGACTCATACCCAATTCGGTTCGATGAGCGATATGACCATGGACACTTCAGCTAGCACGCTCCGGCAGATTATGTCGGTCATTTCTGTTCTGCTACGGATTTCAGTATAATGAATTGGCACGTAGAGAGATCCTAAGCATAGCCCACTCCATGGTAATGTAAATATAGAAATTCTAACCTAAATATAATTTTGTTTGGGATGAATAAATCCTAACTATATAAATCTGTAACAGAGCTGTGTCTATACAAATATTTAATATTTGAGAAAATACCAGTGTATTAGGCTATAGGTATAGGCGTAGGGTTGCCAACCGCCAATTTCAAAAACAAGGATGTCAAGGTGGAAAAGCCAGGACAATTCACTTAAAATCAGGACGCAGTAATAAAGTAGCAATAATCTATAGAAATAAATAAAATTGAAGTGTCTGTTTGTAAACAACTTTTTACTAAATGTATACGAGAGTATATTACGCTACCTATAACAAATTACCAAATTTTAAAGATTTTATCTCTTAGTCAGTTTGTTTGTTCCGGCTAATCTTGGGACCAGCTCAAACGATTTGGACGGGACTGTCACTAGCAGATAGCTGTTGTTACAAGGAGTAACTTAGGCTACGTTTATTTTGGAAAAATAATTAGGGTACCGCATAAAAAATAAAACCCATGAAATTGCGAATGAAAACCACTCCAGAATGCCTGGACTGATTTTAACGGGACTTTTACTAGCAGATAGTTGTTGTTATAAGGAGTAACTTAGCTTATTTTAATTTTCGAAAAACAATAATACGAGTACCGAGCGAAAATAATAAAACCCTAGAAATTGTGAATGAATACGGATTCAAATAGATATATAAGTACATTGAATATACGCTGGACCGCAAAGAAAAAGGGTCGGTTAAAATAATCTTCAATATCTTCAAAAGTATCTGACTTAGCTTTACGAAATAAAGACTAAATTAAAGCATATTTAATGCCACATAAAATGTATACTAATAAATGGAGAGCCGGTTTTTTGTTCGGATATACTGCGAAAACTACTGAACCGATCGGAATAATACATATACCATAAGATGCAGCGTGTTTTGGACAAGGTTTTAGTATATGATATATTGGTGATTACTTATCCGGAACTTATATTTTTGATGTGAAACATCTAATGCGGAGGGAGGGTAAAACCGGCTGTTAGTGTGGTGACGTTTATACCTAATAATAGGAATCCTATCCGAAATTGATTTTTCATCGACAATACTATGACGCGAGCGCTGCCGCGGGGAATGTACTAGTAATATATAAAACGTTTTTATTTATTTTTGTTAATTATTGTATCCATCCATTTATCAGCCTTTTAATGTCCACCCGGACCCGGCCATGTGGAGCCGGGTCCGGGTACGGTACGGGTTAAATTCTTATACTTTTACATAATTCTATATTTCGAAAAAAATATATGTTTTTCGTAAGAATAATAATAATATTTTTATTTTTTAGTACCTAGTAATAATAATAAATGTAGAACATAAAAAATACCTCGGATAGGAATCACAAGCAAAATCCTTTGAGAAACTAGAGAGAAAATAAAAAAAATACCAAAAAAAAATTAGAAACAGATTTTTGTGATATTGGAAAAAGAGAAATTAAAGAATATGTCAACATCCTCCCGGATAGAGGGAGACGCTACTTCGAATCCTGCTCGAAGAAAGTTTCTCTATTTTCTCTTTTACAATAAGTTGTTTCTATTAAAATAGCTGATCATGTCCAATAAAAATTACATCACAGGCATTTATTAAAACAGAAAATTACAGATTTTTGCCATCTGCTTGAATAAAAGCAAGCAAGTTAACGTCCAATTCATGATAATCATTTACTGCTTCACAATTCATACTTATAAGACCATATACATCACACAATGTAGCTAGACATTATCTAAAGACAAATGCAGAACATTAAGGTTGACGATAAGGCAATCTAATTAACAAATCTACTCTCAATAATTCTCCCAAAACACAAAACACATAGCCACCGGCACCGGAAGCTGTAATTAATTGCATCTATAACTAGCGGACTGAACTGACGGACGATCTGAAATCTCCGATTCATATGCGAAGGAACGGTAGGCATAGTTAGAATTAATAATGACCGTATAACGCTCGTTGCTCATAGCGTTCAGAACGAATAGACACGGTCATAGCTCACAATTAGAGATAGGCAAATAAATTATATATAAATTATATTATACGCCGTGTGGGTCCGGCTTTAGAGTTGTCCCATCCCTCTCTACCCACGGGAGTCGTAAGCGCCGACTGAGGGAATACCGGAGCAGTGGGCAGCAGCACTCCCTCGAGTATAAACAACATCCACTGCAATCGCCAACCCGCCTGCCAAGCGTGGCGATTACGGCATTATCCCCCACAATGAGCACACATTTCTGTTGGGGAGGCCTATGTCCAGCAGTGGATGTCGAAAGGCTTATGGATGGATGGATGGATGGAAATAAATTATATTATGAACTCATGATAGCACTATATAAAATATTCATAATAATATAATAATCCTATATCAGCGTGAACGGGCCGGCTCGATCGGGAAAGTACTTACCACCCTCTCACAGAAGATCAGCGTGAAACAACGGTAGATCCTTCTACCGTTGTGTTTCATACGGTGACTGAGAGCGCCAGAGAACCAACCCACCCTTCCTATCCTCTCCTTATTATATTTTCTATCCCATCTTTATTACCCTTCCCTTTTTTATGTGTTAAGGCGGGAAAAGATGTTCCTAACCACACACCCTGTCGTTCGGGGCAACGAACAGGGCAGTGTGGGACCCTCACCCACTAAAGAAACCCGCCGTGTTCCATCTCTCCGCCTTTATTGGCGGGCCACCGGAACTATATTACATTCCTTCAGTGGTTCGCCGACGGCTTACCTTTTCGGGTACCCTCAACTTAGCGACACATCCGCACACGGAGCGTCGCACCTTCGCGGGAGCCTCCGCCGCTTCCTTCCGCGAGATAACCTCCTCGCAGAAGGCAGCGACCGCGGCCCAATTCCTGTCGCTGCCAAGCATCGCTCTGACGACGCTCGGCAGCGAGAGGTCCCCCCCTATTGCCACGACGAGTTCACGGCGCTGCTCGGCCCAAGTCGGGCACGAATCGAGCGTGTGCTACGCCGTATCCTCGACGCAACCGCAATGGTGATAGCCCGGAGTCACTTCCCTCCTTGCGACTATGTGCAGATATCTGACGAAGCAGCCGTGCCCCGACAGCACCTGCAACAGTCGGAAGGTAAGATCTCCGTGCCGTCGCCCCGCCCACTCTTCCAGCACCGGCTGGAGCGCTCTTACGGCCGAAGACCGGCCCGGGGCGCCTCCAGCCACGCCCTCCAGCTGGCCATGGCAGCTCGGCGAACGTCACCTTGCCATCTGGCCACCATGCTTGGTGGGGGACGTGCACCCCACTCCCGCTCTTGCGACGCCCGCCGATACACCTCGGCGACCACCTCCGCCTCGGCGAGCACCTCCGCAATTTATTACCCTTCCTATAGGCCAGGTAACCGCTTACCATCAGATGAGCTGCATTGCATGTAGTAACACATGAATAGTTCTTTGGTTAAAATCACAACAAAATAATGTGAAATGGACCCTAGTCCTGAAAGAGTAGCGATGGATTAGCAGTCCAAAACAATTCTGTCAGAAATAGGAAAGACGCGGGTTTTAATCCTGCTCGCACTTACATTTTTTAATTGTCGACCGAAAAAAGAGGTGTTATAAGTTTGACGTGTATGTGTGTCTGTCTGTGGCATCGTCGATACCTCCTTTGATGCGATTTTTTCGTTTGAGAGCTGACGTGATCGAAGCTATATATCATTTAATTTTTCCATTATATGCCAATCTCAAGTACTGGTTGGATTTATGTATTTTAGAACTCGTTTATCTGGACAGAATACAGGGCTTTAATTATATGATGCTATGACTCGAAAAAGACGCTTATACTTTCTGTTAAGTTGTAAAATAAAAAAATAATACCTGATTGCTGCCAGGCTTTAAAATGTTCCAGAAAGAAACTAAGCTGTGCCAAGGAATAGATCACTAATCAGCAAACACACTACAGACAGTCTTCTGATCACCATTGGGCGAGCGGTAACACAATCATGCATAAACAATCTCATCTTATCTCTATACCTGTGTTCATGATCTAACTTTAAACGTATCTAAAGACAAGACTTTATAGCAGTGATCCTTCTTTTTTTTGTTTAGGCGGGAAAAAATGTTCCTAACTGTACACCCCATCGTTCGCGGCAACAAACAGGGCAGTGTGGGGCCCTCACCCTTTAAAGAAATCCACCGTGTGCCGTCTCTCCGCCTGTGTTGATGGACCATTGGTACTGTGTTGGATTACTTCAGTAGTCCGACGGCGGCAGCAGTGAGAGCCTATTGGTAAAACCAAGGACTGCAAAGACCATGGTATCGTGTTCGATCTCAGTGCAAGGTCACGGCAAAAACTCAGAATTTTCGAGATTTTATCACTGCTTGTTGAAGGAAAATATTATGAGGAAAGATGCATGCCTGAGAGATTTCTCGACGGTTTGAGTCTGCCAACACCCACTGGGCTAGCGTGGTCGACTGCTACAAGAATTCCTCTCACTATGAGAGTAGATTTGTGCCTGTATGTAAAATTTACAGAATCTATGGTAACGGGAGGGTAATCCACAAAAAAATATGGATAGGTATATAAACTTAAAAAAACGTAAATATAAATTTGGTATTTTTACGAAGTACACACACACCGCGTTTAATAAAAAAAATTTATGATGAACATAGAATCTACATACTACGAGCTCATTTTTTAATATTCATACTTTCTTGATTACCTAACAAACGCTGAAGAAATATATATTTACGTGACTTCCTCGCGCTGGAAAACATCGATACATGAAGACATTTGTAGAACAACTCTCGTGTTATAGTGTTGTCCACAAATTGAATTATATATCCGCAAATCCCCCTGTTTCTACATCATTACTATATAACTAGTTATTTTACTAGATGCCAGTATGGCGACCGAGTAGGACGAGTTTCCGGCAACATTTTTATTATTTTAATATCACTAACAATGTTTGCAATCGGACAATCTTTATCGGCCCCTACTCATTCCCCTACGGAGTTATTTTAAGTATAATTACTTGTTGTAAAATTATTCGCACAGGAAACATGAATATTACATTGTATGACAGTATGAAACATTATATTTTATAAGCCGGGACGATGTTTAATAAATGATATTTTAAACATATTTATAAATTTATATATTTTTATGAGTAAATTATTCATGAGTTGGTTGCACTGCTATAAAATGTGTAATTGTTTTTAAGTGGCCATTCTATACTAACTGTTCACATCTGGTATATCCAACACAACAAGCTTTATGATATACAAACAACAATAATTACTAGTGCTAATGAAAAATATAATAATTATGAAATCTATGAGGAAGGTTCAACAAGCGGCGTTACCTCAGACTGCAATGTATTCCAGACATCACAGAACGGCCAAACAGTACGCCAGTAAAAGAAATGTAGATATTATTTAAAGGTAGATACAATTCTAATTTTCTATAACCTATTCGAATTTTAAAACATAAATTTAAACCCAAACAATAAGTTATTATGCGAAAAAGCTAAAGCGCTTTATTAGTTATACTCAGTATCTGTATTCGTAGTAAAAATGTTTCTACCTACACAGAATACTCTCATACAAAGTATTACGTACACATTGAATAAATACAAAGATGTAAAAAGTTTAGATTAAGTCCTAATACTAATCATAAAAACTAATATATATGACTCATTAATGAGAATATTTGGATACCACAAAACATTCGTATATCTGTGGGTGGTTGTTATATTAGCACAATGCTAGCGGCATCCCAATCACGAATTCACTCGTGCAACATGTAGCAAATTCCCGTTACAGATTATTGAAGAATAACTAAATGTATTGATACTATCTCAATTACCACTTAACATGTTTTCTTTAAGATATTTTAGTTCGTGATTAGTAATACGAGTAATTGACCACGGTCGATAATTTATGTGACCAATTTTTTTTTTTCACTTTTTACCAGTTTCGAAAGCTTTGGCACTGGCCTATAAGCAAGTCAGATACTGATTAAAGAAAACATAAATGAGTATAAATTAAAACAATTTCTGAGACAATTGAAGTGGTGTCGGTGCACTCCATAGATTCTTCAATCACTAATAATCCCTACTATCCCTACTAAGATTATAAATATGAAAGTAACTCTATCTGTCTGTCTGTTACGCTTTCACGCCTAAACCACGGGACCGAGATAGACTAGACCTTGGAAAAGGACATGGGCTACCATTTATAGCGAAAAAAGGCTTGAATGCCTATGCCCCTAGGGGATGAAAGTTTTTAAGGGAGTTCGTAATTATCGAAAATAAAACCATGAAACTTTGTATTTAGGCACTTTACAAGAAATATGCGAAAAATCTGTGTAGTAAGGCTGACTGACCGCATTACGAATGCGGTTGATGACGTAAGAGAGCGAGTAGGTATGAATATTGGTGTAAAGATGCGAAAGGGAGTGCTCCTATAGTTCGGGCATGTGGAAAGAATGCCGAGAATAAAAAGATATACAATGCGAAAGTGGAAGGCTGTAGGTACAGGGAGAGACCGAGACTCACCTACCTAGACCAAATCGGTCATGTATTGAAGGAAGGTGGAGTCAGGATTCTCCGAAACCGGCGAGCGTGTATTAAGAGAATTATGAATGTTGAGGAAGCGAGAGATGTATGCAAGAAGAAGTTAATAAGCATTTGTTCCAGCGTTTCTGAAATTTCGACCTACGTGGAGAAATAGGAGATGAAAGTTCGTACGGAAGTTCAAACAAATCTGTCTAATTTTGATCTATATTTTTTTTTTAAAGTACAAATTATTTGTTAATAAGGAAAAAGAGATTTTGTTTAAAAAATCGCGTCATCAAATAGTACGAATTTTAATTGCAAAATTAAACTTAATATATTGGTTTAATGCATGTAAATGCATTCCGATAGATGGCGTTGGTCGTAAAGACAAATGTGATAAGGAGATTGGGATGATCGATGGATCTGTACGATAGCTCAGTGGCTTATAGCACTTCCCCAGATTGGAAAAGACGCGGGTTCGTTTCCCGCTCGTACAAAGAATCTCTTTTACCTTATTCACAAATAATTTGTACTTTAAAAATTTGTCTATGTTTGCTATTCCTATATTTATTGGAAACACGTGTATGATTAGTAAAAATGTCGTAATCTATTTGCAGTAAACCACAGCAGTTTGTATGTATTTCCAAAATAAGCATGCTAAAAAATTAAAAATGCTGTCCAAAGTAACTATTCCACACGGACGAAGTCGCGTTCCTTAGCCAATAAAGAACCCTTATAGTTAAGCCATGTCCGTCCGTCCGACGAAGTTTAAAGGCAAATTATCACGGCATAAGTAGGTTTTATTTCTTTTAAATAACAGTACTTTTGATACTATTTTGAGACTAAAAAGAAGAAAATAAATTACTTATAGTTTATAAAACTAAAATAACACGCTTTAATAGCTAGTTGAACTAAAAATTAGTAAATAATATTACAATAAATAATGTGTGCGTAATAATAAGAGTGAATAAGAGTGCATAATCAAATGTTACAAATACTTCACCTATAGGTATAGTAAAAAGCACCCCACGCTTTTTTACAATAATTATTTATTGTAATATTATTTACTACTTTTTAGTTCAACTAGCTATTTAAAGCGTGTTATTTTAGTTTTTTAAACTATAATTTATTCAATTTTTACTTTCATAGCTCATTAATCCCATTAAGTCGCTCATTTTTTTTGACAAATATATATTTTCAATACTCTACTCGTATGGTACATCAAAATATAGATATTTAAGTCAATGAAATTTGCTATGCTAGCGTAACAAAAAATCTACCAGAAGAACGCCGTGACATACGATTGGCATTCAAATTAAAATCATCCTAAGTTGTGAATATGATTTGTCGATAATTAAGCTGTCACGTCACGCTTACCTTGCGAAGGCACGCGCGTACCGTTCATACTAACAACGACGCTACCCCAAAATCGGCTGAACGGTGCGATAATTGAATATTATCGCAAAATTTCAACAGTGTTGCTGAACGTTGGTACTACTCATAGCTTGACCTGTCATGGTAACTATTCCCTCGGAGCGAGTTATTTCACTAGTCCCCCGCAGCAATATTTCTGTTTCGCTCTAATTTGCTTCATTTATAAATGGGATTACTCTATAATGTAGATTATTAAACAAACTTTAGCCTTACAGTATTGAAAAGTATTTTTGTAAAGAAAAGGACTTAGTTTAAATGTCACAACCCCATTCATTCCCGCGGAGTTTGTACGCGACTAAGGGAAGTAAGCAGTTATTTCCCATCACATTACAGTGGTAGCGTTTGGTACAAAGTGAAAGTACTCACTTGCACCTATAAATACCACCGTATTTTGTGTCACTGACTATAAAATACCTCGATTTGTTTCATTGTAGTGGGAGAAAGTCTCCCCAAGAGAGCGCCACAACGAGCAGACTTGTGCTGACTGCGTCCAACGGCTCCCTGCGGCATGACCAGATCGATGATCTATCTAGTGGGAGGCCATCTTACGCTGCACCGTTTGCTGCTGTCCTGTTCGTCGAGCGATGAGGCCTGCACATTGCCACTTCAGCATGCCAACCCGGCGGGCTAGGTCGTTCACTCCCATTCTCATACGGATCTCCGTAGGTATTAGGGATTCCATCATGTAGAGAAATACCGAGTATAGCCCGCGCCATGGCACGCTGACTTTGACCCTTGATACAAGGCCAACATTCAGAGACCACGTCTCTATTTCCTATCCATGAAATATAAGCAGCGGCTTGGCATTCTTAATATTGCTGGGTCTATGAGCGGCGGTTACCACTAATCATCTGGTAGCCCGTAGATCATCACCGTGAGCAATAAAAATAAAGTTAACATAGCATCACGCCTGTATTCGCCGAAGGGGTAGGCAGAGGTATATTACACACCCACGATTCGCCAACTATGTTTAAGTCCCACGTAATAGGGGGCGAGCCTATTGACGTCTACCGGTACATTTCCAAACTCCGGGCTGCTACTGAGAATTATTCTTTTTGGGAAAAAGCTCAATAACATTGTCCGACCCGGGGATCGAACCCGAGACCTCATGATTAGCAGTCGCATACATTACCGCTACACCACCGAGACAGTTGAGTTGAGTTGGCAAATTCTATTTTGACACGACTGTTCTGACTCATAACTAGTTTCTCACGAAAATGCTATCCTCGTTACTCTTCATAGCATAAGGGGTAGGTTTTTTGTAAACAGAAAGTCTGCTATGCCCTTTCATAGGTCTTTATTCACCGTTAATTTCTTAATCTTTATCAATAACCCAGCCTATACCCGCAACATCGCCGTAGATCAATAGGTACATTATATTTCAGACTAGAATACTCGGTGGACTACGTATCACCTACGATTTATTATATCAGCGATTAACAGTCCTAATTCAATCTGCGTCGTCTAAGATTTAAATTTAGATATGTGTATGTGTAGGTCAGTGCCCGAAGCCTTCGATTTGCCGAGCCCTTTGGCCTTTTTTGACGGGCCTCATGGCGTAGTCGGTGTTGTAACTGACTTCCGTGCACGAGGTCGTGGGTTCGATTCCCACTCAGGTCAATTATTTGTGTGATGAACATATTTGTACTGCGTCTGGGTGTTTTCTATCTATTATATGTATTATGAATTTACAGAAAAAAGTAATATATGTATTATATCCGTAATCTGGTACCCATAGCACAAGCGTTAAGCTTAGTTTGGGACCAGAGGACGTTGTGTGAAAATGTCCGTGAATATTTATTTATTTGAGGTCGGAAAGTGGTAGAGGGTGGGATTTTAAGGGTGGAAAACGGTTTATCACGATTTCCGGCAAAAGTACGAGTCTTATAGATAAAAGTTACAAGTTTCCTTTTATTTTTGTTACATTTTCTTACTTTTCCAATGGATATCAACCGGTTCTAAATTTTTTTGGTCTCATAAATTATCGACCCAAGCCCATAACTGAAACTTGCTTGTAATTAAAATCAATTAGAAAGAATAACAGTAGCTGTCATTTTGTCGCCTGTTAGAAAAAAGTCAGTAGGTCCATAATCCAAAGAAGCGATTCCTATACAAAATTACCAATAATGAATTTATAATAATGAATTTTGCCGTGTGGGGCCGGCTTTAGAATGGTCCCACCTCTCTCCACCCATGGGAGTCATAAGAGCCGACTGAGGGAATAGCGGGGGAGTGGGCAGCAGCACTCCTTCGAGTATTAACAATATCTATCCCCTATTCTTGGGGAGGCCTATGTCCAGCAGTGGACTTTAAAAGGCTGATGGATGGATGGATGGAATTTAGTAAACAATACGTCTCAGACTCAATCAGGAACAAGTTTGCTGTTCTGCCACCGGCGACAATAAAGTGTCACCTCTCAAATGTCCCCCGTTATTTTTTTTTTTACAGTTGCTTTAACTTAATTAAAACCAATTATTAAAATAAAGTACTTTTAGAATAACTGGAAAGTTCATGTGACAACATTAGGCCACGCCAAAGGTAATTAGAATAGAAAAAAAAAATAGCTCAGCACTATATAAGCAATAATTTTAAAAATAAATAATGGATAAAACTTACAAAAAAAAGCGATGTTATCCAGATTTGTCAGCTCAACGTGGTGATGAGGCGCCGATACCGCAATCGCTTAATACTCAGTGAGAAGCTGGAAGTAGAAGCACGAAGCTCGCAGTAGAAGCACGAAGCTCGAAGCAGAAGCACGAAGCTCGAAGCAGAAGCACGAAGCTCGAAGCAGAAGCACGAAGCTCGAAGTAGAAGCACGAAGCCGAAATTGTTCCCAGATGTCTTTGTTGCCTGCCTCTCACCACAAGAATCCTGTGAAAAATTAAATGTATTTATACACAAACTAAATTATGCTCGCAGTTTGTCCGTCTGGGCTTAAGACTATATACCTACGTACACGGCACATTTATTATCTCAATGCAAAAATAACTATCTCAGAGGCACCATTTATTTTTCCGGGCTTAAAAGCTTTTCCTCCTTTTCTGGACTGCAGCCTACGTGTATGATAAATTTCATGATGATTAGTTCTATAGTTAAGCCTTGAAAGCGTATCAAACAAAATTACCACGTTCTTAAGTGACTTAACTTAACTATGGTTTTAGCTCAATGGTAATGGTATTATTTTGTCTTATAATTATATTTATTGGAGTTCTTCAAGTTGTAGATGAACTAGTTCTCGTTGAACTGAGTGGCTCATGTTGGTTACTTTACGAGATGTACTTATGCACGGAGTCTTGCGGTGCTCTGAATGCAAATTCGAGATACATCTTGGTTAGGTATCAAGAGAGCTCTCTTGGCCCGGTCTTTTTGGTCAAGATATTTTCCAAAAGCCTGTTACTGGGCAATAAATAATACTACTTGTAATACTAGGGCATCCTTGTGGCGGACCTTTTTTAACTTTACTCAGAGCGGGATACCGCTCGCTCTCGCAGTTATCTTTTTCCACATTCACAAATAATTTGTTATTCAAAGCAGTTGTGCCTGTCAAGTGCTAAAATACAGATCAAAATACATTGCCATAGTTTTTAGGTTATATCTCAGGTACTCGATATAGTAGCCGCCGGCGGACCACTGAAGGAATGTAATATAGTTCTGGTGGCCCGCCAATGTGTTCAGAGAGAGACACCTAAATAGCGATAATACATTATTTTATCCTTAAATATCTTAAATGTACAGACGTTACAGTAGGATAGTTCTGTTATAGCTTTATAATAGTGTAGATTACCTGATAAATAACCGGCGCCAAGTACCGATTCGCATCGGTCATTATGACATAGTATCATAGCGCTAGTTAGTGGCTACATAGCTATTTTCTCATTTTATAATTACAACAGAGTTTTTCGAAAATTAAACTTTATTACATAAGTAATTTACGTTATATTACTCAAACACATTCCAATTGACGGTTGAAAGGTAATGCGGTTGTCCAGCAAAGTTCATCACAATCTTGTAATGTAATGGAAGCCTTGCTTATCTCAGCATGAACGGGCCGGCTCGATAGGGGAAGAACCACTGTTCACAGAAGATCAGCATGAAACAACGGTACTCATGTCGTTGTGCTTCGTATGGTGAGTGAGAGCGCTAGAGGCCCAAGCCCCCTTCCTATCCTCTCCTTAGTATCTTTCCTATCCCCTCCGGATGGCGGATGCACTATAATGACTAAGGTGTTGCTAGCGTCTATAGGCTACGGTAACCGCTTACTATCAGGTGGGCCGTAAGCTTGTTTGCCCTCAATAGTGTAAAAATAGCAACGACATGTTTATCAAACCGTTACTTAATTATAGAAAACAAATTGATTTTAGAAATTTACCTATATTCCTGACTTTCGAGGGATAAATTATCTTTAAAATAGTGTATCAAACAGCATCAAAGCCACTTAAAACACCTTTGATAAATATTATATAGAGATTACATTGGCCTAGATCATCCTACAACAAGTACTCTCCCATCTTTCATTCGCTATGCCTATCGGCATTCGCCTTAATAACTCTGTGTAGGACAACCTCGGAGTCGTTTAATTTTCTTCACGTAAGATGTTAGTGACTTTGCCCCAACAGTGATCAACCCAACGAACGTTAACCACCCTATTTCTTTAGCCATATGATCTTTGCGTAACGTCAACAATTTGTGTTTTCAAGTGTTATCGTGTCTTATGCTGCCTGTTCACTTCACCCCTAGAATACTGCGTCCTTCATTTGGCTAACTATGAGTGCAGTGCGGATAGGATAGAAAGATCTACAAGTTTTCGCTTAAAGTATGTTTTGGTAACTGTTAAGTACGCAAAACTTTTTTGATCAAACTGTTACCACTTGGTACAATGATCTTGATCACTGTGCCATATAAATAAATAAATATTCACAATACAAAACAAAAATATTGACATTTTCACACAACGCATCCTGGTCCCAAACTAAGCTTAACGCTTGTGCTATAGGTACCAGATTACGGATATAATACATATATTACCTTTTTTGTAAATACATACAAATAATAGATAAAAAAACACCCAGACGCAGTACAAATATCTGTGTTCATCACACAAATAATTGTCCTGAGTGGGAATCGAACCCACGACCTCGTGTACGGAAGTCGGTTACACTACCGACCACGCCACGAGGCCCGTCAAATATGTACAGTAAAAGCTGTGAATTGACGTTTCAAAACGCATATATGACGTATCGTAATGGACGGGTGTTGCGTGAAAGCCTTTACAAGGACAAACGAAGGCGCAAACATCGTACTTCAGGGCAAATGTCTCTGTCAATTATAGTTGGCGCTTCAAACGTGCTTAGGGTTGTCGAAATTTTTATCGAGTCTTGATCAATGACTGAATCCCTGTAAATTAATTATCATCATCACTATCAATTTGTATCCTTTATTGTTATGCGTACAATCCTACCTAATATTATAAATGTGAAAGTTTGTTACTCAATTTTGAGATTTGAATAAAATTTGGCCAAAGACAAGTTCTATCTATCGCTCTAAAGAGGTCCACGTAGACGAAGTCGTGGCTACGAGATAGCTATGATATGAAAATAATTAAATTATTGTTGCAAATAGTACCCAAAAGAAAAAAATACTTTAAATAAGTTTTAATGAAATTATAATGCACACATCCCAAATGGCATATTTCTATGTAATAAAAAAGGATTTTTCCTATCTATAATATTTTCAATCATGTAGGCAACCCTAATTGTACCTTTGACCACCCGTCTAAATAGTCATGGGGACACTTTGCCCAATTAAACGGCCTCGCAACTCAATATACAGGCTGTTTCTATTATTCCTCTGATTTTGCAGAGTGTTTCACAAAGCTACCCACCCTTCAGAGACCCCAAACAATCACCTTATTTTCAATCTCACTGCACAAAGAGCGTAGTGGTATGATTCCGATTTCTATAATTTATAAATTTAGTTCTCCAGCGACAAAATTATAAAGTCAAGTGCCTACTTATCCCCTGTGAACTAAATCACATGTAGATAGAAAAAACTTTACTAGGTTTGGGCCCAACTTGCCAATATTTTAGTAAGCAAGATTAGCGTATAAAGCCTAGGCCACCTATACACTCTAATATAATATACTAGACTTTGCTGGTACGGCCAAAAGCTAGTTTTTAGGTTATATCTCAGGTGCCCGCTATAGTAGCGGGATAAGGATACGTCTAATCAAGACCTATCAAACAAAAAAATTTAATCAAAATCCGATAAGTAGTTTATAGCTAAAAAACAGACAAAATTCTACAAAAATGGTTTGTTCAGAGACCCCTAAATATCTTAAATGTAAAGAGTTACAGCTTTATAATAGTATAGAAACACATAGTATATGCGGAATACGTCCATTACTTAAACTATTCACGGACCGATAACAATTTACAAAAATAGAGAAGTATTATAAGATTAATGCAGATCACTTAGTCTTAAGGGAAAAGACAATGCCCAGTGGTCAAACACAAAGGCATTTCAAACGTAACTACTATAGGCTCATCAGTGCAGCGACGTCTAGTCCGAAGTGGAATGTGGGGTGCCCCAATTATACTGTTCCTAATCGAATTCTCGTGTCGGTCGGCCAAGACGACAGCAGTGAGGGGTTGGACGCGTGGCGAGTGACCTGTCGATCACAACGACAGGTTAGTGTGCAGCAACGTGAACGTATCCTTACTAAAATTATAATTGCGAGTGAGTTTATTTATTACGCTTTTACGCCGTAACTACTGAACCAATAATCATAAAATTTTGCACACATACCCATAGTCTAAGATAAGTTCAGATTTCAGAAAAGAACATAGGCTTTATTCCACGAATTGAATGATTCACGTAGTACGTAATGACAATAAATCCGTCCATGGTTATTGTACCGTAGAGCTTTTATCTATTTATATTGTGAGTGTATCCATGCGGACAGTCACCGGCAGAATCTACTTCAGAATAAAACTAAAAATGTCTGGATTAAATCTTACAATTATTTATATTAATAGGTATCTCTGTATATTACTCCTTAAAACTGTTTTTGTGGCTTTGAAAATAATAGTTATCTCCCTTATATTAAGGCTAGCATGCAATACGTCTTGTTTAAGATAAATTTAACTAAATCTATTATTTGGATGTAGGTACTATAAATGCGAAAATGATAGTATACATCATGCTAAAAGTCTTCTTTGAATGTCAAATAGACATTATTTTTTTGAGATATATATAATTTGTTTTCGACCATATTAAACTAAAGAGACTCTCATCTCGACATCTAGAATCTGTATGTAACTTCGTCCGCGTGGACTTCAGAATATAAATACGTCACTCTAGGGCGCTCTATGCAAAAATGGCCTCCATTTTTCCGGGATAAAAAGCAAACATTCATCCATCCAAACTTTCGCATTTATAATAGAATAATATATAGCTTGTTTGCCATCCACGTAGCTATAACAAAATCTATTTAAAACTCCCTTTGAATTTCCATATATCAAAGGCAATATAAAGTACAACATTATGATATTTCCCGATAAGCAGTGGCCTATATAGGCGCCATCCCGAGCCCTCAAAGGGGAGCCCACGAGAGCTCACCGACCGCAGCCATTACAATGACCTTGTCACCAACACAGTGCAATAATGTACATTTTGATAAACAGCCACTTATACGTTCCAAACAACTATTTGAATGTAGGAATATTTAATTTCATCTATACTATTATAAAGCTGTAACAGACTGTCTGTATATTTAAGATATTTGAGAAAAAATTACTAAGACTTTATAGGCGTAGCACAAAACAATTTTTTTTAGAATTATTGTCTTTTATCTGTTTGCTCGTTCGCGCATCACGCATAAAGTACAGAACGGATTTTGATGCAACTTTTTTATTTGAGAGCTCTTGATTAGACTTAAAAACTGGTATACATATTATCCCGCTACTATATCGGGAACCTGAGATATAACCTAAAGACTAGCTTTTAGCTGCGACGGAGCCGCGTGCAAAGGCTAGTCTTGTTCTTGATACAATTAACAAATGCCTATTTTTCAAATAATTCCAGCATTTCCTTTGTTTTACTATTCTGTGGTCCTGACAATTTTGAATTGTCTATATTAATTTAGATATAATTCATCAAACGTACTAAACAATGGAGAAACATGCGGTTTTGCAAATGACCGTGTATCGTAATATTGATTACAGGTGTAGGTAGATTTTATAAAAAAAAAGAACTTTTCATGAGAAGTTTAGTAGTAATAAGTAGTAGGAGATGCCTTTTTTCACCATTTGTATAGATGAAGCACTAACTAAGTGTTAAATAATTGCACTTACATGATTTGTGGTAATTAACTCGCGCAGGTACTACTATTTTATTTAAATTGATTATACATTTTGTAATATCCATGGTACAAAACAGTCGTATTGTGTTTTGAGTAAAAAATACAATACAAACTGCTTATATTTTCATGAGTATCTCAGAAAACAAGCTATACTGACAACCCGTAATTAGTTGGTGCAACTTTACTGATCAAGTTTAAGAGAACATATTATTAAGTTATTTAAAATAAGTAATATATTTTATTACTCGATGATGAGTTCATTACAGATAAATTATATGGGTATGTCAATAACAGTCTTGTTAATATTTTATAAATAAGGGGGAAAGTACCTACGAGTATCTGAGATGGTACGGTAATGTCAAAAATCCAATAAAAATACTTACTTAATACTTTCTTTTTTGTAAAATCATATAACTGCGGGTAGATGAAACCGTTGAAACAGCATATCAGCCTTGGACGTCTACCATCTAAGTCCACCGGTGATCATGAATGCTACAAAGTAAAGTATTCGAAACGTCGGGATAGTAGAAAATCAAGTAAACGCGATAGATTCCGTAAACGTAGTTTTATTTCAAAATACTTACTCAATGATTTTCGTTAAACCAGGTGTATTGGGATAGGGAACCTCGTCTAGTACACATATTTCTTAAATTCCAGGAACAGGTTCAATTAAAGAAATATATGTGTGTGTGTGTGTTTGTAATCTATATTCCAATTATTCGGAAAGACAGTGTGAGAATGCGAACCTACAATGATTTCAATACACCATAGTCTAATCCAGATGTGTTTTATATAATTATAGGAGATTAAATACATATGCTGCAATTGCAAACCTCGCTTCGAAAGCGACCTCAAATGAAATTAACTTCACGACACGGAAGAGCTTCGCAATCTCCGGTCCACCCAATCCGGTCCTAAAAAAAGATGCAGTGAAGCGACAACTTAAACGCCTTTTTCTTTTTGTGATCTTATAAAAGATGATGAGAAACCACTAAGCACATATGTATGTAACATATGTTTTTCACAGAATTATTCTACTTATAAAACACAAGAATATACTATATTAGAATGGCATATCTAATAATTTACGAAAATGATCGATTATTTATTTAAATAACCAATTAGTTTTAACTCCGGATACTTTCCAATTTGTCTTTTTATACACACTGTCAGCGACATGCATTCTATCTACATACGAATAGAATCTACATAGCAAATATTAACAAAGAGCTATGGGAAAAGAAATATGCTACACTCCATTTGTTAATAGCATTAAATAGCTGTCAAAAAAGGTGCATTTTAAAGTACATTTTGTTACAAATCCTTACTAATATCATAAATACGAAAGTGATTTTTTTTTTGTTTATTTGTAACACTTTCGTCAGAAGTCTTTTTTGCGAGGTGATATACGCTATAAACAAGCCGCCACATTCGTCATTGTGCAACTCATAATATAGCACCCGGAAGACATCACACAGACTTCGAACGTCCATGGAAACAATATTTTTTTTATGGCACATTATCTCTGTAAAAATATATATCCCACAGAAACTATTAATTTATTTGGGATAAATAGTAGCCTATGTAATTTTCTGGGCTTGAGACTATTTACAGGAAACATTTCATGATGATTGGTTCAGTAGTTACGGGGTGGAAGCGTAACAAACAAACAAACTCACTTTCTCATTTATAGTAATAGGGATGCATTTCTTATATTTAAACTACAGTTGATAAATAACATGGGTGAAATGTTGTCTTTGACATGTGCCATATTGCAGAGCGGTTTTAAACAGAGGTTCGCAGCTGTCGCTGGAGCTACGCGTCCATCTTGAAAGTTTCATAAACGCAGCCCCGTCTGGAGAGACTGTGTTAGATATAAGTAATAGTACTCTTTGGTCGTGGTTATCGTAGGGTACAACAGTACTGGCTGATTCTTCATGACACGACGTTTTATTTTAAACTATCACTCGTCCCTTTTCATTTTCCAAATAAATTTATTTAGGGTTTCTATTCTTCACGATATCATAACATGACAAAAGACAGAAACGAGCAGATCAGAAGATAAGCTCTTTCATAGTTAATGTTTTAACGATTCGATTTCCAAGCTGACGGACGGAAAAATTGTGAACTAGTCCACTACACCGGATTAGATTTTATGAAAATATGCACACGTTTCTGGAGGGTACGTGCCGCCCACCTGGTTTGCACCCCATCAACTGAACCGAGAGATGACTCTGGAAATTAGCTAAGAAAAATAGTTGCACTTAACCAAAATAGTACAGGAAATTATTATTAAAACGAATGACAAACTAACTAACATCATCAACCCACCACTGAAAATTTGAAAGAAAACCTCCATACCAGATTTCTCGTCAACATTTATGATGTTTAAAAACTTTAAACACAAAGTGAAAAATGTGAAATCGAAAATAACAGTCAGGAGCAGGATCCTGCTCCTGACTGTTTAATGTATAGTGCTAAGCATGTCAAATGCTCAAAATATATATAAAAAATATCTAAATGTTTAAAAACTTGGCACGATAGCAAACATTCATGTAAACCATTGCAATATTCGCATACTTTAATAGTCTGAAAAACTCCGACACTCAACAGTTATAAGAGTCATCACGAAAATAAAAGTTTACACAGAACAGGACTAATTCTACCTATAAAGTACAAATTATTTGTGAATAAAGAAAAAGAGATTTTTAGTAGGGGCGGGAATCGAACCACGCATCTTTTCCAATCCGGGGAAGTGCTCTAAACCACTGAGCTTTTTCTTTATTCACAAATAATTTGTACTTTAAAAAGTAGCGGAGCATGTCAATTGCTAAAAGAAATAAATCTAATTCTACCTAGTCAATGACTACATCCCTCGGGAATCCCCATCTAGCATAGAGGCATCTGCCGAAAGCATGTTTTTAACGGCAGGTTCTAAATTCAAAACACACACTTTTAATGACAATATAACATTAAAATAATGACATAACATGAATATCCATTGACAATCGAAGTACCAAAACAAATCGTGCCAAAGTAGGGTCACCCTATTGTTATTCCTAACACGTGACTGTCGTGATTTGCTTCACGACTCGTGAGAGCCGAACGTGTGCGGGCCCTACTACCTGTCTTGTCAAATTCGTCAAAACCTAAATGCAGTCGCTATGCATTTTATGTTAATAAATACAGGGTTCATTTTAATATAGTCTGAAGTCTTGTATTATTTTGTTGCAATGCCTCTGTGCAGTTATACACAACCTAAGTACTTTCTAAACAAAGTTCATTGTCGAACGAATTTTATGTATTACGTTTATTAGGGTTTATGCAGAAGCACGCGTGATACAAGTTGGACAATAAGACGGTGCATTTGAGATACATACATGAAAGCTGTAATAGATTAATCGGGCGTGTGGTCTGATTGTTTAGACTTCACCCAGCTTACAAACAAGCGAAATATATAGACATTTAAGAACAACTCTTTTAAAATAGCCTAGCCTTTGGACGCGGCTCTGCGATAGCCAAAAAGCTAGTTTTTTTAGGTGATATCTCAGGTTCGAGATACAGTTGTGGGATAAAATACCAGTATTTAGGTAAAATCAATAGCTATCAAACAAAAAAGTTTTATCAAAGGGAAAGACCTAGACCAAATCGGTCATGTATGGAAGGTGGAGTCGGGAGCCTTCGAGACTAGCGAGCGTCTATGAAGAGAATTATGAATGTTGCGGAAGCGAGAGATGTATGCAAGAATAGAGCCTATTGGGACTCTATTTTCTCTGACTACCCTGCAAGGGACATGGCATGATGGTTAGTTAGTATAATTTATTACATTTATTATTTTTGTTATACATAATTGAGACTGAAAAATATATTTTATATTAAATTAAAGTACCAGTAAATTACACTGTTTACTAAAGTATTTCTATTTTATTGATGGACATTTAGTAGCCTAATGAAAATTAATAAAAGCCACTATAAATCAATTAGTAATCCGAAACGGCCATTTGACGTCTATTTAAATTAGGAACAAAAAATATATAACAGGTAGAGGTGTCGTTGGGCGCGCCTAAATGACGCACGGGCGTACAAACACACTGCCAATAAAGTATTAGTTTATTATACCCACCGCCTATGCAATCATTAGTACAGTTAAACATTTGTTCTCCGTTCACCTTTTTATGTATATTTATTTTGTACGTGTACACTACATAACATTTAGTAATTTTATAGTTTTCTTTTATAGTCAGCAAGAGTTACGATTTAGGGCTGGCTCGCATACGAGGACGACGACTCGTGCTTGCAATGTTTGTCTTTCACAATGAAGTCATACGACTAATTCATTTCATATCGCTCACTGATTACATTGAACATGTGCTAAAGACAATCGGTGGGATTTTTTCAGCATTTGTCCCATCTTACGACTAGTAATACTAGATTGTCTCTATAGGTACATATATTATTTACTATTATAAATCTGTAACAGAGCTGTGTCTGTACATTTAAGATATTTGAGAAAAAAATACTGTATTAGGCTATATAGGCGTGTCCGAACATATAACTACTTTTTTTAAACTTTTTGTCTGTTTGTTCGTTCGCGCATCACGCAAATACCACTGATCGGATTTTGATGCAACTATTTTTATATGATAGCGCTTGATTAGACTTAACAACTGGTATTATACATTTTATCTCGCTACTATATCGGGAACCTAAGATATAACCCAAAATCCGCGGGCAAAAGTTAGTACTATTATAAAGTAATTATTCGATTGCTATTTACGGGCCAACATCCTGGTTTATTTTATACACAATTAGTATTAATAGCTAACAATTGAAACTTCATATTCATTTGATAACATTATTATCTAATATTTTCATCACCACCTACATGTCGTATTAACACTAAAAGTTATAGGTACCTAATATAATTACACTGCCCTAATTAAGAAATGGTAATGATGACATGCTTATTAAATCCTAGTACACCACTGCCTTGAGGGCGAGAGTTCATAGCTTTATGACCAAATTCCTCGTTAAATGTTTAAAAACTAATGTTTATTGATTTACTTATTATAAGCATTAGAAAGATGATACAAAAAGGTTTTAATGTACTTAACAAAAGCAAGCTGTTACCCATTGGCCATTTCTTACTACGACAGACGCCAA
The DNA here is from genome assembly GCA_948253155.1 of Leucoma salicis. Classification (NCBI taxonomy): domain Eukaryota; kingdom Metazoa; phylum Arthropoda; class Insecta; order Lepidoptera; family Erebidae; genus Leucoma; species Leucoma salicis. Next base: position 28,266,628 of record OX411803.1, read on the forward strand.
ATTAATTTTATTTCATGTTCACATATACACATACCCGCATTCCAACTTAACTGTAATCATATTAATTACTTATTTATTTTATGAAATTAAGTGGATTTTACTGAAATATTGTTTCGAATTTCCCTGTCAAGCTAAAAGCTTTTTTTTTTGTTAGGCGGGAAAAAATGTTCCTAACCGCCCACCCCGTCGTTCGGGGCACCGAACTGGGTAGTGTGGGGCCCTTGCCCACTAAAGAAACCTGCCGTTTGCCGTCTCTCCGCCTTTATTGGTGGGCCACCGGAACCATATTACATTCCTTCAGTGGTAGCGCCAACCTGCACTGTGCCAGCGTAGTGGACTATGGCTAATCCCTCTTACAAACAAAAAACACCCCGGCATTTTAATTTTTACCGAATCACGTGATCCGTAGAATTACATTCTTTTTTATTCTATATCTATGCATAGTATAAAGTAACAGATTTTGAAACGGTATTCAGTCCAGATAATTTTTCAAGGAAACTTTATTTCTATAACACATCCCATTATTTTAAAGTTGAAAACTTAAATGTCCTAATGGCGTTAATTTTCAGCAGATCTTATATACTTACATATTATATCTCAAGCCTGTTTTTCTGTCGGTCCCTGAGATCTTCCTTATTCCTATATCAAATTCCATGATTTACCCTCATTTTAAAGCTTATCGTGCCGGCTAATGACGAAAATCTCACGGCCTAAAAATGAACAGCTTCTCTTAAATTTGAGATTAAAAATCATCTAGGAAGAGGTCCTTTAATAGATGCGTCGACCTTTCAATAGATATCAAATCAGATTCGATAAATATCGAACTGCGGAATTCCACACGGGTAAACAAATAAATAAAAAATACTAACAGTATAAAATGAGAACATTACATTCGACATATAATTCAAATATAGGTATGTGCGAAAACAAGCGAAATGAACCGTGATAGGTATAAAATTTTCATCCCTTTCTATCATTAGAACGAAAGACAGAGATAGTTATATTTTCATGTCAAACTTGGAGGAGATGAATAGAGTAATGCCGGCAATTCAATATTACAAACTGAGGTACGGCGGCGGAAATCGAAAACTGCGCTTTTATCGACACCAAGGAGATCACCGTTTTCTTATTGGAGGCTTATGAAAGGTAACTAAAGTTAGAGGAAAATCAGCGCTATTGACCACGGTGGGGACGAATACGTTAGAATACGACTATCTACTTGCATACATGGTATCTATGTGTAAAACAGAGGTGCATTTTTGATTAATCAGCAAGGAGACAGTGTATTTATCTTTATTAGGGCGAGCAAAGCGAGCGAGTAGTACCTACCACAATCTATGCATATTGTGGTACACTTTACTGAGAAACTATAACACTTTCAGATTTGCGCTTTGATATAGTAATTTCAATTTATTTCTAGATGTGTTATCTATCATAAAACATAGTATTTTATACACATAAAAAAATAACATTTTTATTAATTAGAATTTTATTGTATTCCTAACGCCATCTATCGAAAATTATAAATTAAGTAGAAAACTTCGCAAGCAATCACAAAGCCCAGCTTTTTGCTAGTATACTACTCTGTCAAGAAAGTACCGGGAAAACATCAATAATACACAAAAAATTTGTTATTTATCCAAATTTATTTTATCACCTTCAAAGTATGCTCCTTCAGAAACGATAGACTTACGCCAACAAATAATCCAAACCTCAAAACATTTTTTAAACGCTGTTTCCGGAATTGAGTTCAGTTCTCGCCGCGAATTCTCCTTTATGTCTTCTACCGATTGAAAACGGGTGCCACGAAGTGGTAATTTGAGTTTAGTTTAGAAAGAAGTCGGCTGGAGCCATATTAATGATATGATGAATATGGTCGTTGCTCGAGGGTTTTTGTTGAGTGTTTGGACAAAAATTTATTCACAATGATGGCCTTGTGCGAAGGCGTATTATCGTGGTGCAAAATCCAAGAATTTTCTTTCCACAAATCTGGCCTTTTTTGTCGAATTTGCTCTCTTAAACGCCGCATAACGCTCAAATAATATTCTTTATCTACCGTTTGACCTTCTGGCAAGAATTCCGAGTGCACAACACCGCGATAGTCAAAGAAAACAGTCAACATGACTTTGACTTTAATCGACTTTGGTGTGGTTTTTTCGGTTTCGGTTCAGTTGGAACTCGCCACTCCGAAGCTTGTTGGCTAGTTTGCATGTCAAACTCGTAAACCCACGTCTCGTCACCAGTAACAATGCGTTTCAAGAATGTTGGGTCGGAATTGAGTCGTTCTAGCATGTCCTCAACGACTCTCATGCGATTGAGTTTTTGGAGAAAATTCAGGTCTTTTGGGACTAGCCGAGCGGAAACGTGTTTCATACCATTCATCCTTCCTTCAGCCTTTCAAAGTCCACTGCTGGACATAGGCCTCCCCAAGAGAACGCCACGACGAGCGGTCCCGTCATGGGGGGTAATGCCGTAATCGCCACGCTTGGCAGGCTGGTTGGCGATCGCAGTGGATGTTGTTAATACTCGACTCGAGGGAGTGCTGCTGCCCACTCCCCCGGTATTCCCTCAGTCGGCTCTTACGACTCCCGTGGGTAGAGAGCGGTGGGACAATTCTAAAGCCGGCCCCACACGGAATACCCAAGTGACTATCTAAAATGGTACGGATCGACTCGGGAGACACAGAAAGTTCGGCGGCTATCTCTCTCAAAGTCGAATGAGGATTTTCAGTCACTATTTCCTTCACTTTTGCAACGTTAACTTCAGTTGCAGACGTTGATGGCCTACCAGAGCGAGGCAAATCTTCCATCACATCTCGACCGCTTTTAAACGCTTTGTACCATTCATAAGCACGTGTTTTTGATAAACTTGATTCACCGTAAGCCTTCTGTAACATTTTCAGTGACTCCGAACACGAAATTCCATTGGCGATGTAAAATTTAAGACAAACTCTATGTTCAATGTTTTTGTCCATTATGAAATTTGCGATACACACTAGATATGATATAACTAAAAACAGCACTGTATTTAATATAAATAACAGATGCAACTCAAACTCCGCGCCAAAATGGATAACAGTTGTGCCAATCTAACAACAACAAAAAAAAACAATAATTTGAATTTGGAACCAATTACAAATCATCCATTCCCGGTACTTTCTTGACAGAGTAGTATATAAATCTGTGCGTGTGTGACTGAACTCCTCCTAAACAGTTGGACGATATTCATGAAATTTTGTGTTTGTTGTATAAGTACCGGGATGGTTTAGATTCACATTTGTACCAGGTAGACTGCACCACGATAAGATTTCAGGATTTTTTTTCTTTAGTTTATTCTTATGTTAAAACCTATATACTTATATACGTAACAAAAAAAATTCCCACACCAACATCTTCTGCATCATCTTTTTTATCATATTTTTTATGAAAATAATTCTTAGTAGCTAAAATAAATGACTCCATCCAAACGAAACGTCAATGTTCGGACAGAACAGCGTCTGTCGGGTCGGGACCGCTTGGATTTATTCAATTCTTTATGGCGCTTCGTTGTTTAAAAAAGGTGTTTTTGTGAATATTAAATATATATATATAAATTGATGTTTGATAGGCTATTTCGAATATTATATTCCTCTCTAATCTTAATTTTCACAGTCCTTACCCCAATTTTCTTTGGCTGATTGGATCTCAGTCTGTCAGTCAATTGTGTTTTACACTACGTGGTTCTCAAACAAGCATACGGCCCACCTGATGACAAGCGGTTACCGTAGTCTATAGACGCCAGTAACACTGTCACCATTTCCAAGGATAGGGATAGGAGGTGGAACGGAAGGATCATAAGGAGAGGATAAAGAGAGGGTTTGGGCCTCTGGCGCTCTCACTTACCATATGAACACAACTTTAGGAATACCTGCTGTTTTACACGCTAATCTTCTGTAAGAGGGTGGTAGTTCCCCGATCGAGCCGGCCCATTCATGCTGGAACAAGCAAAGCTCTACCCCTTTTATAGATTGATGTTTTTGTTATAAATCTTAACTCTGACTAACGCATATTATGTTGCTAGGTTACAGGATAATAAACATACCTAACTGACCGCGAATACCGCGACGTGATGACTTATGCGAAGTAATCTCGCTAATACGCCTATATATATTTTGTTTGTAACTTTGTGTTGTTATTTTGATATTTTTTATACCTCTATAATTCTTCTGTCCGTGTCTATGTAATTGAACTCCTCCTGAATGGTTGGATCGATTGATGAATTTTTTTTATATGTTCAAGTAGATTTAAGGATGATATAGATTCACAATTGGACTGTAGGTGGCGTCGCGATACGGCTTCAGGATATTTTATTTTTTATTCAATTGGATTTTTTTTTATTCAATTTATTCTAGTGTAATAACATAAAGGTACCTAAGAAGAGCCACCGTGTTACACAGTTTCAGTGGTCCGCCAACACAGACGGAGAGACGGCACACGGCGGGTTTATTTAGTAAGTGAGGGCCCCAACACTGCCCTGTGTGGTGTGCGATTAGATACATTTTAACCCACCTTAACAAAAAAAAACAGAACAAAATTTCACACACCACGGTTGGACGATATTGATGAAATTTTGTGTATGTTTTGTTATTCAACACGTACCGGGACGGTTTAGATTCACGTTTGTACCAGGTAGACTGCACCACGATAAGATTACAGGATTTTTTTCTTTAGTTTATTCTTATGTAAAAACATATATACATACGTAACAACAAAATTTTCCTCAACAACAAAACCATTTTTTAATCAAATAATATCCTTAGCAGCTGAAATACACATGACTCCATGCAAACGAAACGCCAATTTTCGGACAGGACGTCCGTCATCAGGACCGCTAGTTTCTTTTAATTTTTAAGGATTTTGACCACTGAAGTAATGTAACATAGTTTCAGTGGCTAGCCAATACAGGCGGAGAGACGGCACACGGCGGGTTTATTTAGTTGGTGAAGGCCCCACACTACCCTGTTCGTTGCCCCGAACGACGGGGTGTGCGGTTAGGAACATTTTTTCCCGCTTTAACAAAAAGAACAGGATATACGTACATCTATCTATATTATGTATTATGATGCTGTAACAGGGCTATGTCTGTACATTTAATATATTAGGCTCTCTAGGCATCTCTGACGACAAAACATTTGTTTTTGATTTTTTGTTTTTATCTGATATGTTTCTGTTTTTTGTTCGGGCAGCACGCAGAAACTACTGAACGGACTTTTATGAAACTGTTTTGAGTGATAGCTCTTGATTAGACTTAATACCTGGTATAAATTTTATCCCACTACTATAGTGGGAACCAGAACACAGCTTTTTACTAAAGGCATATGAAAGTACACGGTAGGTAGATACTAATAACAAAACAGAATTAGATATTATTTAAAATTTTCCGTCTATCTAGTTGTCTGACTGCTTATTCCGCATAATCATCTAAACGACTGGACCGATTTGGACGGGCTTTGGACTTGCAGATAGCATATGTCATACTAATATTATAAATGTGAATGTAAGTTTGTTTGTTACGCTTTCACGTGAAAACTACTTAACCGATCATCATGAAACTTTGTACACATATTCTCGGAGGTATTAGAAGTAACATAGGATACTTTTTATTAAAAAAAATACGAAAAATAAAAAAAATTGTTTGTCACAAAATCTCAAAATCTAGCAACTTCAACGCCATCTAGCCTTTCAGTAATGAAGTTCCAACCCCGATTACTGTAATACCGTTGCACTGTATTACCGACAATTTCAAGGGTTGCTTTATTTATTTTTATGAAATTACTCACGGACGAAGTCGCGGGTAACAGCTATGTGTGTATAAAGAGAATTATGAATGTTGACGAAGCGAGAGATGTATGAAAGGATAGAGCCTCTTGGCACTCTGTTTTCTCTGCCTACCCCGCAAGGGAGATGGCGCGATGATAAGTAATAGTAGTTGTAGTGGGACGTGAGGCCGTTTTCTTTTTAAAAAAAATAATGTAATAGTCATTTATTTACGCGAGCGAAGCCGCGGGAAACAGCTAGTTATGTTATAAGGCGTAGATCAGGCTACTTACATTATTAAAAAATAGTCGCGGGTAACTATTACTAATAAGAATCATATAAAACTATACAAATAAATAAAACAGAAGTGTGTGTTTGTAATGACTGCACAGATGGTTTAGATACCGGCATCTCGCCCGAGTCTTGTGGGTTCGAGTCCTACACAGGACAACTCTTTGTGTGATCCACAAATGGTTATTTTGAGACTGGGTGTTCCTTCTTGTCCGTGAAATTGCATGTTTGTAAAGTCCCCCGCAATTCAAGGATTATATCTTATTGCAGGTGCTGTTGTCTTTAAAAAAAAAGTGTACTCGTAAATATCAGCTATTTACTAAATGCATGTAAAAGTATAAACAGCAATAATAAAAAAAAAAAACATTTTTTTTTAATTTTGGTCTGTCTATATTTGACTTCTAGGTAATTTTCGACAAGACAAATTTGGACTAGACTCGCTGGAAGATTTATTTATTTATTGAACAATAGATAATGTAATAAAGAGCAATTTATGCTACTTTTATTTTGGAAAAACCTTTAAAAATAATTTATACTAAATCTATAATTTAAAAAAATAACTAATGTTCATCCATCCATCCGGACGAAGTCGCGAGTCAAACCAGCTATAATAGTAACTAATATGATAATCACACTTACCGATAATAATGGAAGTCGTTATATCCACCCGCTGTCAATTGAATGTGATACCTTCGCCGTGCCTGTAACAAAATAAAAAAAAATTGGTTTGCAGCAGGAGTATCTAATCTCTTCTGGCACTAAACACGGGTTTTCCTGTTTTTGATTTGTATTTTTTAGCACGTGATATGCTCTCAAAATGAAATGTATATAAATCTAAAATAGATCAACAAACAAAAGTTAAGTGGAAATTGTGAGTCGCCATTAGGTGACCCTGGCCCAGGGCCCAGGGCCCCGCATTCGGTGGGGCCCCTAAGTTCTTGCTAAAGTGCTAAATCAGCATCCAGCAAACGATACTGGCGATCAATATATTAGGCCACTGCCGATAATTTTCGAAACCAAAAAAAATTAGAACATGATTGCAAAAGTAAGAAAATATAACAAAAATAAAGGGAAAAATAATTTACGAGTGATTTGAGGTCGGAAAAATCTCACCCCCTGGTGGGGTGAGATTTTAAGGGTGGAAAATGGTTTATCACCATTTCCGGCAAAACTGAGAGTCCTATTGAAAAAAGTTAAATGGCAAAAACTGGCCTATATCTAATATGCGAAAATTAGGTACTAGAAATGAGCCGAATTTGGTTTGAACCGAATACGAACTTCGGCCGAATATACGGTACAAATACAAAATTCGGCCGAAGTTCGGCCAGCAATTGTCACAATGGCTGAATTGGCAAAGCATCTGGGACGGTATTCCAGGAGATGCAGGTTCAAAACCTGCTCGTGACTTATTTTCGATTTCATATTTTCGCACTTTGTGTTAACTTATTTAGCCATATAAAATAACACAATGTGCTAAAATGTGAAATAGAAAATAACAGCTTTTGACATTGCTCAATAAATGAAAAAATGAAAAAATCTAAATATGTTATAGATATGTTGATCTGTATTTTAGCACTTGACATGTTCAGCCACTTTATAAAACAAATTATTGTGAAAGTGGAATGATAATGAGCAGAAATGATTATAGAGTATTGATATATTTATGTGACTTAAGTATTTTACAGTATGTCAGATTTGATGTTTTTAAATTTTAGTAGAAATAGTGCAGATATTTAATTTTTTTGTTATGCCAAATGTTCAGCATTTAAACCAAGCTTCGGCCGAATGCCGAAGGTCGGTACAAACCGCCGAAACTCGGTTAAACCGAATGTAAAACGAAATTTCGGGTAGGGCATTGCCTTACCCGAAATTTCCTAAAAAGAAAAATTCTCAGTAGCAGCCCGGAGTTTGGAAATGTGCCCGATAGACGTCAATAGGCTCGCCCCCTATTACGTGGGACTTAAACAAAGCTGGCGAGTCGTGGGTGTGTAATACACTTCTGCCTACCCCTTCGGGGAATACAGGCGTGATGCTATGTTTTTTTTTCTATGTAAATGAAATACTATAATTACTTATTATGTAAAATTTTGTGCGTATTTACAAACAACGAAAATAAACGTTAAGAGTCTACAATTTTAATAAAATAGTCCTCTGCACCATTACTACTAAGTCGGACACTTGTCAGAGTGCGCAGATGGGTCTTAATTTGGGGTCCCTCTGGCGGACTTATTAGGCCATTTTTGCCGATTGACGGCGTTGCGAGAATACTGGACTATAGACGCCCGTTCTTTGTTTTTTTTTTGTTAAGGCGGGAAAAATAGGTGTCCAACCTCACACCCCGTCGTTCGGGGCTACAAACAGGGTAGTATGAGGCCCACACCCACTAAAGAAACCCGCCGTGTGCCGTCTCTCCGCCTGTGTTGACGGACCACTGGTACCTTACTGTGTTGGATTACTTCAGTGGCCCGCCGGCGGCTTACCCTTTCGGGTACCCGGTACTGAGCGACGCATCCGCACACGGAGCGTCGCACCTTCGTGAGAGGCCTTGCGGGTGGCGTACGTTCCCCGGTCCATCCCCCCGCAGCCTCAGCTAGGGCGGCATGACGCGCAAGTACTCGCGCCTGCACCGCCCCTGTCGCTGGCGGCTGTTTGGGTCAGCGGAAGAATTCTGCCAAGCATGGCTTTGACGACGCTCGGCAGCGATAGGTCTCTCCCTATTGCCGCGACGAGTTCACGGCGCTGCTTGGCCCAAGCCGGGCACGACTCGAGTGTGTACTGCGCCGTGTCCTCGTCGCGACAGCCCGGAGTAGCTTCCCTTCCCTCCTTGCGACTATGTGCAGATATCTGCCGAAGCAACCGTGCCCCGACAGCACCTACACCAGACGGAAGGTAAGGACTCCGTGCCGTCGCCCTGCCCACTCCTCCAGCACAGGCCAGGCCGTCCCCAGCCGCACCCTCCAGCTAGCCATGGCAGTTCGGCGGGCATCGCCCTGCCACCTGGCCACCTCGATGGGACTTTAGACGCCCTCGTAGCTTTCTTAATTAGGTCGGTCGGCACAATTACATAGACCCGATTGACCTAAACTGCCCAGGGCCTCGACCAGGTAACGGCACTACTCAACGCTAAGTTGAGAGTGTGATGTGACGTGTTAATATGTATATTTACACCAACGTAAATACTTATAAAATTCTTTACCAAAACAAATCAACGTAACCCAACAACGTTTCCAACAATTTACCTCCCCCAAGGCCACTCGATACCAACAATTACCGACAGAAGCCCGCGCTTGAAAGCGTAAAATTCGAAATTCAAATACTATCATCCGATTGGTGGCGCGACACGCACTCTCACACTTACCGCAATCTCATTGGCTGTTGACAAACTGATATAATTTAAAATATTGTCACTTGGCAGCGGTTTTCGCCTTATTGCAATTTATTTTCGTGGGGAAGATTATTTAATTTTCTCCAGCCTACTGATACATTAATAAACAGATATTGGATGGCGTGACGTGACGTTGTGTACCAAATATATTCGTATAACAAATTAGACGAGGAACTTGTATGTATACTGTATAACATTGTTAGGGAATCTAAAGAAACCAAATACATAAACGTCAATATGTTTAAAGCTGTGGAAATGGTAAGTATATAATTATTGTGGCATACGGAACTGAATTTTCAGCTAGACGACCTGCTTCATTAGTATAATTTATAATGGAGCATTGAATATAAAATTTGAATACAGCGTTCCACAATTTAAGGCCTATTCTATATGCAAAAATATACCTACCCGCTGCTAATGAATTATTTTTTATGTTCAATGGTGATGTCGCAATTATTGATGATAGAGATTCCGGGTATTCTCATGTAAAATGTGGAGTTGTCTTTATCTAGATACCTACTTCTAAGTTTCAGCTTACCTTACCTTTCCTTATAAATAAATTATCGATAGAACTCATTATCCCTGATCCTGGTAGAAATGAACGATCAAAGTAGGTATACATAGTTTTACTATACATAGTTTTTCCAAATCCTGTTCATAATATAATTACCTACATAAATTGAAAAGCCAGAGGTAAGTGCCTTGGGGAGTCAGCATATCGATTGAGGATCAACCTCAGTACCTCCCGGGATGACAGCATTTAAGATGTCTAAGGATGAATGGAGGTACAAAAAATCTATAACACTCATAGATATTTGCATGTAATTATATCAAGCTACAGTTCATCCATCATCCATCCCTCAGCATTTCGAAGTCCACTGCTGGACATGGGCCTCCCCAAGAGAACGCCACAACATGTGTTTCGCTCATATGGGGGATAGTGCAGTAATCGTAATATTTAAGCTACAGTTATGCATACAATATTAAGATGACTAACTACCTTAGCGATCAACATCAAGAAATTGTCAATTACAGCTCAGAGCCAAGAAGTTGGCGGTGTTTTACCTGCCTCGGCAAGCTGTTCGCCTGTGCCTGATATCTCTTCGGTAGTGTCGGAATGTCGTTCTAGTGGTCTGTGAGCGTGAGGGAACAGAGTGCGCTCGTGTTATCTTTAACATCCCCTGCGCACTTGGCTAGTGTCTGGAGATCATTATCAATATATTAAACAAAATATCTAAAATTGATAATGTCTCCTTTGTATGTAGTAAACTTCAAAGTATATTTTTACTAAGTAAATCTTGTAAAAAATTTCTATATAATGGCTGTCCATAACATTTCACTGTTGTTGAAATGTGTTATGTATAAAAGGAAGATATTTTTTTTTTTTGCTCAGAACGTCGTCTTCAATTATTAACATTTTGTGTTTTGTAATGAAAAATAGCACTGTACCAATACAAAGATATAAATAGATATGTTTTTCATACTTATGGAAGAAGTATTATTCCGTTCCGAAAAATCAATTCATTATTTTCTTCTGGCTTCTGCTGACGAAAAATCAAAGAAATCATAAAAACACGATTTTAAAAACCAATAATATCTACTCTTTGATTGATGTCAACTGATTTGTAAATACCATAGATTATATTATTATCTGATATAAAATATACTCTATGGATTATATCTATGGTAAATACCATGGACCCATGGACGTAATAATCAAATGGTCATGGTAAATACGTAGACCAAAGAGTAAAATTATATTAAACTCATAGATAGAGGATAACTTATTTTTTTTTTGTTAAGGTGGGAAAAAATGTTGGAGTCAATCATAAGGGAAATGGAAGTGAAAAGCTATAGTATATGATTATTAAGGTATCCGATTCATTGAGGACTTAACACACTTCATTTTACAACTAAACATGATTGGATCTCTACACGCAGCCAGCATACATGTGGGTGTCGCAATGAATCCAACAAAAATATGAATTAAGATTAAACTAAGAGCCATGGCAATATACAGAACTGTATATTTACCTTGGAAAATAAATAAGTCACAAATGTACCTAGTTTCTATCACTATCAGAATACGTCTTTAAATCGTCTGGATGTGCTGGCGCAGTCACAGCTGCGGCTGTCCACTACTGTATTATATCATATTACACGCGTATACATACACGGAGTACAGAAAAATAGCGGAGGTGTTTCAAGGCAAAATCTCTCTCGGTACAACAATAGCTCCACCCCTAGATCAAAATCCATCTAGCGGTGAAATGTATTTTACAGCGTAATAGAGAAAATTTTTCATTAATTAGTTTGTCTATTCACCACTACGGCGTTACAAGCACGACAGTTTGTTCCAGAACATTCCATATGCGTTAGTATGGCTGGACCACATTGTTTATACTAACTTACTCATCACCACGTCATCTTCCTTGCGGAGTAGGCAGAGAGAATAGAGTGCCAAAAGGCTCTATTCTTGTATACATCTCTCACTTCCTCAACATTCATAATTCTCTTCATACACTCGACGGTTTCGGAGAATTCTGACTCCATCTTTTTTGAATAGATGACCAATTTGGTCTAGGTAGATGAGTCTCAGTCTCCCCCTGTACCTACTGTCTTTCCACTTTCGCATTGTATATCTTCTTAACAGTCGGTCGTCCGGCATTCTTTCTACTTGTCCGAACCATCGGAGCATTCCCTTTCGCATCTTTACACTAATACTCTCTTTCATACTTACTCGCTTTCTTACATCGTCGTTACAAATGCGGTCAGTCAGCTTCACTCCACAGATTCTCCACCGACATCGCATTTCGACCGCATTGATTTCATTCTCATGCTCCTTTTTGCATACCCAACTCTCGCTTCCATACAATAACGTTGGGGCAAAATAAGTAATTGCGACACGTGCCTTCTGGCTGAGGTGATGACTGCCGAGAAGTTGTCCCAATGCTCCGTTCACTCTATTATACTCTATTTTATCTCACATTGTTTATAATGTATATAGATAATCAGTATTGGGCATAGACGCGATGATACAATGTCATAGGATTTTTTTTGCTACGCTCAAAAGACCAATGAAGCATTGGAGTGAAAGATCTTAATCAAGTATAAACCGCTGCGAGAGTAACTGAGATTGCGAAACAAAATGCCGTATGCCAATGTATATCAGGATCAGGTGGATTCGTATGCACCTGTAATATAGGCGATAGCTTTCCTATTATATCTATAAGCGGCGTTATACTTTCGCTTATCTTCTTTTGCGTTCAGGTCCTGACACCTCCTGGCCTTATTCCAGGCCAAATAGGCGAACTGCTTCTGACGTGCAGCCTCCCGGCAGGTACTGTTGAACCAGGGACGGGTACGACCGCTGACGGGTAACTTGGTAGCATCACGCCTGTATTCCCCGAAGGGGTAGGCAGAGGTGTATTACACACGCACGACTCGCCAGCTATGTTTAAGTCCCACGTAATAGGGGGCGAGCCTATTGACGTCTACCGGGTACATTTCCAAACTCCGGGCTGCTACTGAGAATTTTTCTTTTTAGGAAAAAGCTCAATAACATTGCCCGACCCGGGAATCGAACCCGAGACCTCATGATTAGCAGTCGCATACACTACCGCTACACCACCGAGGCAGTTAAAAAAAGAGGTAACTTGGTGTTTGGGATAAATGAACCAACCCTATTAGCACAATTTCCGTCACGCAGTTCTAACGTATACATGCGGTTATAATTTCAGGGAATTTAAAATAATAACAAATAAATCAATAACAAGATGAAAAAAAAATCAATTTAATAAATAACATGACGTTAATACTTATATTCGATAATGGATTCACTGGTATGACGCAAACATTTTGTTATCAATTATTTCTGAATACTCACCGACAGATGACATGTAATTCTTTAATATTTTTTTCTCACATATCATGTAACTAAGTAATAAATCTTTGAAATAATTTATATTTTATATTAGGATTTTCCTTTATAAAAGCTAAATTTATTTATCTGTGACGAAAATTCTTATAATTATGCTTTTATAATATTAGAGTGATGATATTGTGGAGTTGTAGGTATAATGCACTGTTTGACGACATAAATATGTCTCTTTGTAATGAAACAAAGAAAATGTGTTTTAAAATATAAATTTAAACGACTTACACATGAAATGATATGCCAACTTGTTTTAATTTTGCTTCTGAGAAATTTTTACACCCATCAGCAACGCACTTCATTGTTAAAATAATTTAATACGTATAAAACGTGAAAAAAGAGCGAACCGATCGCAGTGACGGTTCATTTGATACTACGGTTTTAGGCCCCGCCCACTGACGTCGTTGGCCTAGTTGAAGGCGACATGACCTAGTTGCCTTGCGGCATATTATTATAGTGATACGAGTTATTGGGTGTTAGAAATTTCCATGTGACGTACAGTGCTCTGAAAAATTTACCTTATAAAAGGGAGACACTGTTACTCCGTCCTAAAAAAGGTTAAAAAGTTATACTACTGTCAATAGTTCGATGCTGCATGCGCATTTTTTCGATGTTTGAAACCATTGTCGGAATGATGGATGTTCAAATGTCAACAGTTACTATTGGTATAGAGTGAGAAGCTCTACCCAACCAAAACAAACTAACCCGTTTCAGAGTCATTTAAATATTTAACACGGAAGTTTTATATGTACAATTGATCTAAATAAAAGATTTTTAAAAATAGGCTCCGCCGCAAATAAAAGTTTTAAGGTTCTCGATATAGTATAGGTACCAGTTTTTAATCCTAATCAAGAGCTATCAAACAAACAGACAAAAATTCTAAAATACTTTGGAAAATTCTAACGCACTGCACTGCACGCCTCATAATATTCATTTTTCGTAATAAAATTGATTATTTGATAAGTAACTAATAATGTATTGGTCTTACTAAGTAGTTTTCAATAAATCACATAAATAGCGCTAATTTCAAAAAGTACTAATGTGGGTTTCATGTCTTATACGCCATCTAGCGCTAATTTTAAGAAGTACTTCTATATTGGTCTACCTCTCAGCTCTCAGTCATTTTGCAAGGCGCCATCTGGCAATTAGTAAGAGCAAACAACCATGAGTTTACATATATACCTGCATAAGTGTTTATATAAAAATGTAAAATTGGATAATTTATTAAACTGTAAACAAAAACAATTTAAGAAAACAAAAAGATACCACTTGTTTCCTTACAAAAAAAAAGCAATAATGTGGCGACATCTAAAATTGCCTCTAGGGACATTGCCACATTTGTTAATATCTCTTTTACTTTAAAACAGCGACATCTATCAATAGAAAATTGCCACTTTGGACAATATTATACGACTTATTTAAAAATCAATGAGTTCAACAAGAAATCTCTAAACCATTTATCTTCCTAGCTTGGTTGCCTTATAATTTTATACTTTGTTCTAAGTGAAAACACAGTGACGCCAAGGCCACGCAAAAAAAAATGTGGAATGTAAAATATGTTATTTTCGTGTTTTATAACGTTGGTGTGTTATTATTTACGTGTGTTTAGTGTTTTTAATTATTGTTATGGATAAAATAGTTATTATACTTGACAAATATCATCAGTTCGTCAAGCAAAGGTAAGAACTTTCCTTTAACAAAAACAATGTACCGGCCGGGCGAACGGCTTTCTGTTGACGATAGTAAAACACCGGTGGCTATGCGTACGTAAAAAGGTAGTTCTCATGAAAGGCGCTGGTTTTAGTGTCGCGTCGAGCGTAAATGCCGTAAATATTCAGTATTTTTTTTGTTTATTTAATAACAATTAAACCACATCGAATCAGAACGTGAAAAGTAATAGGGCTCTATTCCTAGTCATAATAATTCGTAAACGAAAAAAAAAAAAGACTCGATTAGTAAATTATTTTGGTCGTTATAGTGTTAACATACATTACCTTCAACTCACGGACGTCCAAGCCTGATTTTTTTCAAACAATTTTTTAACTAGTTTAAATAACAAAAATAGCATCTAAAATATCATGAGTGTTAAAAAAATGTGTTTGTTCTTTATATGTGTGTGTAGATATTATTTTACTAGTGCAATATATGATAAATAGAGACATTTTAAGTTTGAAAAATCAGTTGTGCCGTGTAAGCCGAACACAACTCAACGCTTCGCTTATGTGGCGTGCAAAATGGCTTTGTGGTGAGAGACGACAAAATAGCCTAACGCAGTCATTGTTTCCCTTTTTTACCTTACTTAAATGTCTGTAATCACAGCTTTATAATATTACAGACTAGCTGATGCCAGCAGCTTCGCACGCGAGATTTATGTGACCGCCAAAAAAGATTAATGAACCTACTTATCTCGTAACAAAATAATTCTATATTTAAAGTTCTTAGTACAGCCTCGGTGGTGCAGCGGTAGTGTGTGCGACTGCTGATCATTAGGTCTCGGGTTCGATCCCCGGGTCGGGCAATATTATTGAGCTTTTTCCTAAAAAGAAAAATTCTCAGTAGCAGCCCGGAGTTTGGAAATGTGCCCGGTAGACAGCAATAGACTCGCCCCTTATTACGTAGGACCTAAACATAGCTGGCGAATCGTGGGTGTGTAATACACGCCCGCCTACCCCTTCGGAGAATACAGGAGTGATGCTATGCTATGTTTTAGTAAATAAAACTGACAATTCCATACAAACTTATACCACAAATTTTCACCCCTTTAAAAATGTGATAATCCAAAAAACCTGAAACATGTTATTATTTATTTTGTGATTGATAGTTACAATTCCAATTTTCTTTCTTTCTTTCAATTCCACTACCTAAAATGTTAGTAGTTAACTATGTCACGATGGATAAGTATATAAGTACTAAAAATATCTGTGGTTTCTATCAAAGCATATTGCTTGAGCAAATTTCATTACGAATTTATTCAGAGGTTTTAGGAGTTATGCCACCTTAGAATGTTATTCACAAAATCTTATCGACATCGTATAGTCTTATTTGTGATTGGTGGTGTTGCAATAATCGCTCAACCTTCTTTCAACATCCCCTCAACCAATGACAATGTCACGATGCGATGTCGATACGATTCAGTGAGTTACATTCTACGGGCCCTGGATTTATCCCATAAAAGATAGATCAGAAACATAAACCTAAGTAAAATAGAGGAAGCCATGCAACACGATTTCGATAATATTGTGAGATGGGCACATGATAACGGAATAATAATAAATATTAAAAAAACTAAGTGTTTAAAAATATATTCTCCGTATAGTAACTATGCAAGTAATGTTATAAAGATCCAAGGACATTCCTATGAGTGCCTCCATAGCCACGATCTTACCATTTGTCAATGTGGTAATCTGGAGGAGGTGACATTTTATCAATATTTGGGCATTACATGTGATTCCAATTTTTTGTGGGACATGCAAGTCGAAAACGTGTGTAGTAAACTACGAACCATACTTGGTCAATTTTATTGCATTAGCAAATGTGTGAACAAGTCAACAATGTATATGTTGTATTATGCGTTAGTTGAATCTGTGATATCGTACGGAATGAGTGTATATGGAAATGCTTCTCGTATACACACTAATAAAATAAAGTCACTGCAGACAAGGTTATTAAAATATTTAGTTAACAACAAGCATATTGCAAATAACGAAGATATATTTAGTACATGTAATATTTTACCAATAGAGTTAAAAGTTAAATTGTTACTTTTACTAGAAAACTTTGACAGCGATGATTTTGAAAAGAAAAGATCATTTGGTCGCTCAACCTCAATCTCAATGTTTCACAGGGACTTACTTGTGGTGCCTAGAATTACCAACTTTTACGGTCAGACATCAAGATGCTGGCTTATTCCAACATTGTATAATCAACTAAATTGTGGCAATTTCAATTTGTTTTCTCTCAGTTCAAAAAAAACATTTTAAAAGGCAATTTAAAAAAGTCTATAATATTATGTAACTGAATATAATTTATATTATATAATTTATTGATTGAACATTAATATGAAGAACTTTTAATGGGTGTATATGCATGATATAAGTATTGATATTTGCATGTATTACTTTTTTATTTAATTTTTATTTTTATTTTTGTTGTTCATTTAGATAAGCAGTAAGAGAACTTTTTCCTAAGTTACTTTTGGTAGGCATGTATTATAAACACACACGCTGCCGACAAACTGTTGTACAGTTTGGCAGCATAAATAATACTAAGATAATTTTGTGTTACTAATTTGAAGTTCTAAATAAATAAAAGAAAAGAAGTATAGGCTAAGATTTTAAATTAACGTGTTTCACTACATTAAACAATTAATAAAACCCGTTTAATTGTTTAGTAGTATAGGCTACATAAATACTTCTTCGAATAATTGGCATGCGCCTCCTTACAGCTATATTTCATGACTTTCAACTGTACGAGTATTGCATCAAATTTCGTCATCTCTATCAAGTAGGTTATTTATCTAAGCTATCAAGCCAAGGGCCGTTCATCTATATATAAAAAAACCAAATGCTGTTCGTTAGTCTCGCTAAAACTCAGAAATGGCTTGGCGGATTTAATTAATTGTTATTTATTTTGTTCGCTCTGATGGAGAAAGAAACCCGAAAAAACAGTTGCAAAAGACGGAGGCGAAGAGGCGGCACACGGGGGGTTTATTTAGTGGGCACACACTACCCCCCCCCCACCCTGGTCGTTGCCCCGAACGATGGGGTGTGCGGTTAGGTACATCTTTTTACATTTAACAAAAAAATGGTATTCTAAGATGATGGTAATGTCCCTACTTCAAGAAGAGAAGCGGTTTGTTTTTCGTGTGATACGTACTAAGTTTCCCTATCACAAGTAAAGATAATTCATGTACCTATTACCTAACTTTAAAATTATTGTAACATCTAACCACAAACACACGTCAGCTAATAGCAATCGCGTGTATGTAAAAACGTTCTATGACAACAATCGCACGACTGTCGCGCGACGCCCGTCGGCCGGACTTCTCTAAGCAATAATTGAGGGGAGAAATAATAACGTCGGCGCAGCGCGGCCCGTATCCGCTTGCAATAAAAATGTAAAACGCCACCGATAAGCGACGACGCGAAGGGCTCAAACGTGTAACGGTAGGGCTGGGATCACGTTGCACCGGTAACTACGATAAATACAATTTGAAACAATTACTTAAAATCTGTATTCATTATTCTTATTTGGATTTAGAAAATTATTATTTAACCGGTTTCTTTTTCAAAATATGAAGCTATATAAATGAAGTTAATTGCAGATTTTTTTACAGTGATTCCATATACAATCATTCTATAATGATTCATGCGTTTTAGTATTAAAGAGCCAAAACCAGTTATATTTCAACAACTAATGCCCGGTTCCTATATTCAACGAATCGTCATTGTTGACAGCTACCCATCCGTTAGTTGCAAAATGTCAGTCAATTCACGTACGACTCGTATTTTATAGGAACAGATTATACATACGCCTGGTAGAATATTCTACCAATCGTAAGTAAAACGATCCGTTTTATTATTATAGGAACCGGGCATTAGTGCTATAGAATTACGCCCGGGCGCGGCGTGGCAATGTGTGATAAACCAGTGTTTTCGATCTTTTAATAATATGTGTTGTGGAGAACTTTATAGTTATTACGAATACAAAGATATTAGTGTTCTTCTCTTTCAATTTATTGTTTATTTCCCTTGAACTTCCCGATTTCATAAAAACTTAAAATAATTAAATTACGAGCATAATGCTAATACTTAGTTGTAGCGAGAATAATATTCAAGATTTATCGATAAACGTAGCTCATTCCCTACCCTAGACAGCGGACTGTAGAGTTTTTATGTCCGGATCAAACCGCTAGGTATTTTGTCATACAAAATATAAATGTAGCATACTTCCTTCCTTCATTGGAGGGGTTTATCTCAGTGATTAATTGTGGGCCTCACTCGGTATGCCTGGCTTTCAACAAGCTAGACAAATAAGAATAAGTATTAGCAGAATGCCATGCGAGCATGGAATACCGGGCTACTTGTTAAACATTGGTAGGAATGCGGAAAATGTAAAGATGAATTCACGTAGTCTATTAGTCGACTGTGATAAACATCTTATCATTGCTTACCTTTCCAAATAGAAGAACAATCTTCAATGAAGAATAGAGGCGATGATGGATGTGTCTGGTATTTCTAGCGTGTATACAACAGGCTACGGTAACCACTTACCACTGTCCAGACGCGTAGACGGGCCTTAAACTTGTTTGCAACCGTTTTAGAGTAGAAAAATAGACAAGTGGTTTCATATTGACTTTGTTCTATGAAGTCTTCTCCGCTTGTATTGCTGAACCACTGGCATTGTATCATTCATTGTATTGGTGAGCACTTTATCCAGCACAATATCAGTCATGAAGTATAGGTATATATATTTCTTAAAAAACAAGATATACAACAGTCTTCTCAGAGTTTGTAAATAGGTATGGATAGAGGATTTCTGAGGAGTGGGATAAATCAAAGTTTGAGCTCTTTTGAATATTTTGCACACCATTATTAAATTAAAATTTGTAACATCTGCCGATTTGTGCAAATCACAACCTTGAATTGTAAGCTTATAAACTTCTTAATAAAATTTTATCTTGCAATGTTCCGAATTTCCCACACTCATCTACACCACATTTAAATATAAGACAGAGTTAGTCTGCATAAATCGCACGCCCGGAGCCCGAACGAATCGTTAACATATAAACCTTCTAATTCAAGTCGTTTCAAACATAATGCTGGCTTTAGTATCAAGGCGGACGAAGCTACCGACTGCCAGGCCATTATTACACGCTACAATCAAATTGTAAGTAATTTCAATAAATATGGCTACTGGTGATCGCTGCTATACTACAGATAGGGTACTAATAAACAGTTACGGATCACGAGAAAGCTGATCGATCTTTAAATTGATATGTTTATTATTACTTTCTCACGATCTGCGATAGATGAGTAAGTCTTTGTATATTTTTAATAGGAGACAGAAGGAGCAGCAGCAACCTAGCGAGGTGGAGACCAGTATACTGTAGCAGAATCCGAGATTTCACACCTTCATATACCCATACAAGGAAAACTACCGAAGGAATGTAACATAGTTCCAGTGGCCCACCAATAAAGGCGGAGAGATGGCACTCGGCGGGTTTCTTTAGTGGGTGCAGGCCCCACACTACCCTGTTCGTTGCCCCGAACGACGGGGTGTGCGGTTAGGAATATTTTTCCCGCCTTAACAAAAACAAGGGGTGCACAAGGAAATTATTTTTTTTATGTCAAAGAGTTGTAGGTGCTTCCCCAATAGTGCCGGCCCGTTAATGTCGTACCTTCTGTTTTTATCGCGGTATTTCTATCATAACCGATGACTCTATATCTACGTGAATATACTTTCTATACATAACAAAATAAGACACCATGTATATGTTAAATAATAATGTAAACAAAAGCACTTTCACAGCGGAAACTTCAAATTGATTATCGTTAGTAACAGCGATCATATTCACTTCGCGTTAGCACAGAACAAAGACACGTTAACATATCAATTATACAGGATGTTTTTATTTCAACCAATCAATACATAGCCCATTATTGTCTCACTGTTAGGCACGTGTATTATGTCTGAATGAGAGATATATAGCTAATAGTCAACTAAGCTGATCCTATGCAAATGAATGTATAATTATCAACAAATTAATTAATTAACAGTAATAGATTAAAATAATCACCATATAAGTTCATTAGAAGTGGTATCTCCTTTACCATCACGTGTATAAATAAGCACGGAAGTCAATACTTATCCGCTTAGTCTTTATATGTCGTTTACTAAATAATAGCTTACCTATTTTTAACATTGTTATTGTAAAATCATTATCCATGTGCTTTTTTGTTACAGAATTCTAAGACAACTTTAATATTTTTTAAAGTTTACAAAGGTTACTAATAAAAGTAGATGTTTTGAAAATTATTCAATTTTAAATCATCCTATATATACACGTGTGCAAGCACCAAGTAATTGCATATAATACACTCGTTCCTGAGCTCAGACATACAAGTCAAGTTCATATATATATCATTAACGGAGCGTGTGTCCGCAGTTTGATTGTAAACGAAGATTTTGCGTTCATCCATTGACAAAACAAATATTTGTGTACAGGGAAATCGTACTTAGGAATTTGCTTGTCGACTTACAACTCAACCTAGACTATAATTAATACTTCGGGTACGATACAAAAAGATATTTAGTAGTAAGTATTATACGTTTGATATCAACTATTTAAGTCGTGTGGGGCCGGCTTTAGAATTGTCCCACCCCTCTCCACCAATGGGAGTCGTAAGAGCCGACTGAGGGAACACCGGCGGAGTGGGCAGCAGCACTCCTTCGAGTATTAATAACATCCACTGCGATCGCCAACCCGCCTACCAAGCGTGGCGATTACGGCACTATCCCCCATTCTTGGGGAGGCCTATGTCCAGCAGCGGACTTTAAAAGGCTGATGAATGAAAAATGAATGAATCAACTATTTTAGTGTACGATACTATTAATACTGCTTATAGGCGACAATGGTAAAGCGGTTCCCTACGATCCGACTAATCGAGAACTATTTATTGAAATTAAAGTGTGATTTCCTATCGAGATTTCGAAGTTTTGAAAACTAATGGCATTGAGGTTTGATAGATCATAGACTAAGAACTACGTGTAACAAAAACAAATTAATTGTTTACAAGTACAAAGAAAAAGAGGAACATATAAACGTCATTTTTATACAAAATTATTACGCATGCGCAATAACTGTTATGTGTAGTTATGGAAACATATTTAATGGTAATTCCTCTAATAACCGCACTCCGTTGCACCCAGCCTCCATTAATACATAATAATTTTGAGTATCGGCTACTGAATCGAAAAACTACCCGGAGTGGGGTTATATTATATTTTTATAATTCCTAATTATTGAGTACCTTATGCCCGAAGCAAATCGCCAGGGATTGCAAAGTATGTGAGAACAATTTGAGACTAGTGCTGAACAAAATCGATCTAAATCTTGCCATTTGCAAGATCAAGACATCATATTGGCAAGAATAAGATCAGAATTAGTACAAAGACTAAATAAAACAAGAGCCACATAATAAACAATAATTAACTACAAATGCTGTTTCCGTTCTCAACTTAAATGTATGCTTATCATCACGCCATCTCCCTTATGGGGTAGGCAGAGACAACGGCGTTCCAAAAGGATCTATTCTTGCATACATCTCTCGCTTCCTCAACATTCATAACTCTCTTCTTACACGCTCACCGGGTTCGGAGGCTCCTGACTCCACCTTCCTTCAATACATGACCGATTTGGTCTAGGTAGGTAAGTCTCGGTCTCCTCCTGTACCTACATCCTTCCACTTTCGCATTGTATATGTGCTTAACCAGTTGCTCATCCGGCATTCTTTCCAAATTTCCGAATCATCAGAGCATTCTCATTCACATCTTTACACCAATACCTCTCATACCTACTCGCTTTCTTACGTCGTCGCTACGAAAGCGGAAAATGTAGGGATGTTTAAAATAGATTTTTGTCTTTCAATCTTTGCCTCCGTCTTAGTGAATCCTAAGATTAAGACTAAGTATAAGACAAGTGTTTTAACAAGAATAAGGGCCAAGAGCAAAGAAGCAACACTCAGTCTTGGTGTTGCTTTGCTCTCCACTACTAATTAGTAGATTCTACCCACGACTTTGTTCGCGTGGGGTTCAGAATATAAATACTTCACTCTACGGCGCCCTATTTATCTCTTTGCAAAGCTAAAATAGTAAAGTAGCTATTTTTTGTTACCGCCGGACAAAATGTATCTTACCGCACACCCCGTCGTTCGGGGAAATGGACAGGATAGTGTGTGCCGTATCTCCACCTATACTGGCGGACTACTGGAACTGTCATACATTACTTCAGTGCTCAACAAAAAAGAGTATCCTATGCCATTCTCTGATCCATAAAAACGTTAGACAGGCATCCCACAGGAACCGTTTATTCCCGGGATAAAAAATAACTTCCGTGCTATTTGAGACTAAAATCTATCGCTGTGGCAAATTTCATCTACATCCGTTACCAAACATTCACAAAATTAATGTAAGCAAGAATTAAGCGTTTGACTGTGATGTTCTCTTTTAGAGATCTTCTGATTAACATCGGAATTTATTTATCGACCGCTTTTTATCAATAAGAGTATTATTTAAAAAACAGTTAAGGTAGTAGAGACATGCCTGTGCTAGAGCTTCATAATCTCCTAATCCTAAAATGTCACGTATGTTGTGTTTCGTACACTTGATATGTTAAAACACGCGTTTTTATACTGTCAGCGTGGTGCACTATTGCTACACTTCTGTATGGAGCCAAACATTGACAGGATGGTGGTACACATTTTAATAGATATTCTGAAGTCACTTTGTTTTGTTATTATATGACTAACTAGCTGACCCGACAGACGTTGTCCTGTCTTAGCTATCAACATTTAATTACTTGAGAACTGTTTAGAGCGCGAAGTTAAAATACTCGTTAAGTTTACCTACTTCTAATTTTCTGATTAATTTTCTTATTTTTTCTTTCGGCAAGTTAGAAAATAGACGACTTAAAAAAAAGACGAATGAACTCGGTAAATTTGTTCTCAAGTTATGGCATGTTTAAGAGAAATAGGGATTCATTTTTATTCTAATACTTCGGCTTCGCCGCAGTCAAAA
The DNA here is from genome assembly GCA_948253155.1 of Leucoma salicis. Lineage (NCBI taxonomy): Eukaryota > Metazoa > Arthropoda > Insecta > Lepidoptera > Erebidae > Leucoma > Leucoma salicis. The sequence continues at coordinate 28,290,830 of OX411803.1, forward strand.
GCTAGTTTTTGAGTTATATCTCAGGTATAGTAACGGGATAAAATGTATATCAGTTTTTAAGTCTAATCAAGAGCTATTAAATAAAAAAAGTTGCATCAAAATCCGTTCAGTACTTTTAGCGTGATGCGCGAACAAACAAACAGACAAACAAATAGACAAAAAATCTAAAAAAATCGTTTTGTGTTTAGACACGCCTATATAGCCTATTAGGTACAGTATTTTTTTCTCAAATACCTTAAATGTACCGACACAGCTCCGTTACAGCTTTATAATAGTACTAGCCTTTGCCCGCGGCGGAGGAGGTCCAAACACAACTGTAGAAGTAGTTACCTCTGTTTTACGATGATTTTCTGTGTGTTGATGGTATTTTCTGATCGAGTCGGCCCATTCACGCTGGGACAAGCCAGGCTCTACCACTAAGAACTCGAAGAGAATCGGACATTATGCCGTAAATTGGAAGAAGCTAAATTTAGCAGTGGACTTAGGAAGCTAACAGACACCACTGAAGGAATGTAATATGGTTCCGGTGACCCGCCAATAAAAGCGGAGAGACGGCGCACGGCGGGTTTCTTTAGTGGGTGAGGGCCCACACTACTCTGTTCGTTGCCCCGAACGACGGGGTGTGCGGTTAGGAACATTTTTTCCCGCCTTAACAAAAAAAAGGAAGTTAAAAGACATTTTTTGGATCTTGTAACTCAACCAAAAACAATATTTTCACAAATTATGTCAACCGCTATCAGTACCTACCAGTATTTGCCAATGAGAACAAGTTCCCAGACAACTGTGATACATAATAAATAATTCATGATTTCTAAACGTGAGAAACCGAATTTATTCCTAAATGTTTATACTGCCTGCGGCATATTCCCGCCAAAACTAGGTGACACTCAATTACTTACGTTTATGGAAACGAAGAGAAAGGGCATTAAAGATCCCTTTGATCATAAAATTATAACTTGCAATGTCCGCGTGGTCATGGACCGAGAAAGCAAGTGTCACCGCCCCATTCTTTCGCACGGTGTCGCGAAGGCAAGTAATCAATTATACCCATTGTTGGCGGTTGGATATAGAAAAAAAGAATTATAAATAGAGAAAGAATTATAAATAGTAAGTTCAGCATTGCCATATAGAATTAAATACTCGAGGATTTTCAAACCGGTTGGACAATATTGTACCTATTGACATGATCAGCCCCTTTAGAATGATACACAAAATCGTATCATCTCGTTGTGATTGAGACACCGACACGCCAATCATGGTGATCCCTCCAACCAATCACAATGACACCATGCGATATCGATACGATTTAGTGAGTCCGAGAAGTGATTTTCAATCGGTCAATCTCTTTCATTGTATAATATAAAAACATATCATGACGTCTGTATTCGCCGAAGGGGTAGGCAGAGGTGTATTACACACCCACTATTCGCGAGCTATGTTTAAGTCCCACGTAATAGGGGGGAGCCTATTGCCGTCTACCGGGCACATTTCCAAACTCCGGGCTGCTACTGAGAATTTTTCTTTTTACGAAAAAGTTCAATAACACTGTAATTCTATAATTTAATACTATAAAGATAGATCTGTAGATCCATTATATTTATTAGCGTCAACAAAAAATATTTTTAAACATGCCTCAGATAAATCAATACAAGGCAACCAAGCCACGCACACGAACAACAACACAAGCTCCATTGCGAATGCTTGACATCAATCAGAGTGCGATTTGAGCACGAATATGTATTATTTGCGGCAATATTTATGAGATACGATTACATGTTGCAACTCAAACGGTTTAACCATGCATGGTGGATACCGACAGTCCTGAATGACCTCGTGTAGGGTAACCACGATTAATGGGGATGGGTTATATTTATACACAACTAGTAATTCAGTCCGGTTTTCGGTATAGTAAAAGAATAAATGACTGACTAACTTATATGAACGCACAGACTAAACTCCTGTGAGTAGGACCGTAAAAAATTACATTATGGACTTCTTTGATACTACAGGTGGGCACTAAGAAAGGATTTTACCCAAATCCTGTCCAAAATAGATTTTCATTAAGATCGCTATGATACGAGCGATGTCGCGGGTAAAACGCTAGTTTATTTATTAACTACATACTATTATTTTATTCATCAGGCAAAGTTCCTAAGGTATCAATTAAAATATTTTTAATAACTAGCGGACCTGACAGGCGTTCCGGACATTGGCATTTCGTTCGGATGGAGTAATTTATTTCAGCGAATATTATTACACTTTATTAAAAATGGGGTTGTAAGTGTGTGAAATTTTGTTGTTAGGTAAGTATACAAATATTTTTACATTTGAATAAACCGAATAAAAAATCCTGAAACCCTATCGCAGCAGGTCCGATTATGAATTCTAAACCATCCTTGAATCCAGTTAAACACATAGACAAAAATTTCATCGAAATCGGTCCAAACGTGTAGGAGTTCAATTACATAGTCACGGACAGAAGATTTATATAAGTAGGTATAATAAAGATTAAATTATTTTTACACGTCCATTATAAAGATTAATATTTATCTAATAACATAAGAACATTATTGGCAAATTTATTTTTACATTTTATATTTTTTCCATAAAGTTGTCCACGTCCAGCCAGCGCAGAGCCCAGAATGGACCATGTTTTCAACGTTACATCGATCCTACGCAGGATTTTTAATTTATATTTGAGACCCAAATTTGACAAATAATTAAACACAAAGTGAAAAATGTGAAATTGAAAATAACAGTAACCTGCATCTCCTGGATACGGTCCAGATGCTTTGCCAATTCAGTCTTCGTGACAATTGCTCCTGACTGCTAATCTCGATAACACATTCATACTTAACGTTTTTAGGTGACGCCTGCGCCATCTGTCGGAAGTATTTTCATACATTATACCAACCAGGTAAACTTAATTTTTCAATTAAGATTTTTACCTAATAATGACGCAAACCCCATAAATATTTAAATATTTTTATATATATTTTTAGCATTTGACATGCTTAGCACATATACATTAAACAGAAAGTGAAAAATGTGAAATCGAAAATAACAGTCACGAGCAGATGCAGGTTCAAATCCTGCTATATATATATATATATATAAAAACGGTCGAGATGTGACGGAAGATTTGCCTCGCTCTGGTAGGCCATCAACGTCTGCAGCTGAAGTTAACATTGCAAAAGTGAAGGAAATAGTGACTGAAAATCCTCATTCAACTTTGAGAGAGATAGCCGCCGAACTTTCTGTGTCTCACGAGTCGATCCGTCCTACCATTTTAAATAATCACTTGGGTATGAAACATGTTTCCGCTCGGCTAGTCCCAAAAGACCTGAATTTTCTCCAAAAACTGAATCGCACAAGAGTCGCTGAGGACATGCTAGAACGAGTCAATTCCGACCCAACATTCATGAAACGCATTGTTACTGGTGACGAGACGTGGGTTTACGAGTTTGACATGCAAACTAGTCAACAAGCTTCGGAGTGGCGACTTCCAACTGAACGGAAACCGAAAAAACCACGCCAAAGTCGATCAAAAGTCAAAGTTATGTTGACTGTTTTCTTTGACTATCGCGGTGTTGTGCACTCGGAATTCTTGCCAGAAGGTCAAATGGTAAATAAAGAATATTATTTGAGCGTTATGCGGCGTTTGAGAGAGCAAATTCGACGAAAAAGGGCAGATTTGGGGAAAGAAAATCCTTGGATTTTGCACCACTATAATGCGCCTTCGCACAAGGCCATCATTGTGAATGAATTTTTGTCCAAACACTCAACAAATACCATCAAACAACCACCATATTCGCCAGATATGGCTCCAGCCAACTTCTTTCTTTTTCCTAAACTCAAATTATCACTTCGTGACACCCGTTTTCAATCGGTAGAAGACATAAAGGAGAATTCGCGGCGAAAACTGAACTCAATTCCGGAAACAGCGTTTAAAAAATGTTTTAATGATTGGATTATTCATTGGCGTAAGTCTATTGTTTCTGAAGGAGCATACTTTGAAGTTGATAAAATAAATTTGGATGCATAACAAAAATTTTGTGTATTATTGATCTTTTCCCGATACTTTCTTGACAGGGTAGTCATGTGGTAGTAAACGATCCCCGTCATGGTCTCAGTAACACTAAATACTGCTCAGCCGGTGCTCACCATTTCATTTAACTTATAAGAAATAAATGGATGGGTAACTATCTCTCGCATAACCAAAACACGCTGACGTGTTTCATGGTCTGTTACACGAAAATAGTGGTAGCCACGCTCAGGTCAGGTAACCAGTGAGAACCAACCCTACAACCAGTAGGTATTGCTATAGGTGATAATGCTTACTTCCCTCAATCGCCTCGTACGATGGCGGGAAAGCAACGGGTGACACTTGTATTCTCAGTCCGTCACCATACGGATATTGTGTCATCCCATTACTATATCCATTCCATCCATCCATCAGCCTTTCATAGTCCACTGCTGGACATACGCCTCCCCAAAATGGGGGTTTTACTATAATCGCCACGCTTGGCAGGCGGGTTGGCAATCGCAGTGGATGTTTTTAGTACACAGGGGAACGCTGCTGCCTGGTCTCCCGGTAATCCCTTAGTCGGCTTTTACGACTACCATAGGAAGAGACGGGGTGGAGCTATTCTTGGTGCCGGCCCCACATGGCAAATCTATATCCATTACTTTCCCACTATTGGGCACGGGGTCTTCTCTCACAGTGAGAGGGATTCAGGCCGTTGTCCACCACGCTGGCCCAGTGCGTGTTAGCAGACTTCACGCCGTTGAAAAAAGGCTTCCTACCAATGATATAATGTCACACAGTTCCAGTGATCCGCCAATACAGGCAGAGAAACGGTACATGACGGTTTTATTTAGTGGGTGAGGGCTTACTACCCTGTCCGTTGCCCCGAACAATGGGGTGTGCGGTCAGGTACATTTTTTCTCGCCTTAACTAAAAAAGGGATGCAGGTTTCCTCGCGATGTTCACTAAGCAGTGATAATTAGTAAACATATTCTTAAAAAAATCTCATAAAGTCAGAGGTGTGTGCTGCGACTTGGACGGGGGATCGAACTCGATACCATTGTCCTTGCAGTCTTTGCTTTTTACTTTTACCCAAATAGTAAGGCAGTAAAGGGACAAATAAAATGTAAAAATATGAAACTACGAAACAACTAAATAACAATTCCATAAAGATAAACTACTTGAATTTTTCAATTACATCTCAACGGGTGGTTGGAATAGTTAAAAAAAATCGTATTAGAAGCCCGCGGAGCACGCCCTGCGGTCTGTGAGGGTTCTCTCGAATGAAACTCTTCAATGCAATCCTCACAGTGGGGTTCCATAACGCAAATCGTATAAAATGCTGGTTTTAAGGCGTGGTGAGTACTCACTCACCCTACAAATTATGTTATCAAGATCAAAAATTAAATTTGCGAATGAATTTTTTTTTTGTTTGGCGTTGTTGCGTAAATAAATAGATGTAAGATGGCGTCCGAAACCATATATTGATCAGTTTGTGTTGTTCGATCTCCGTACCAAATCCCGAAAGGATAACAATAGTTAGGCTATCGAAGATAATAAATAGGTACTACTTTTAACTTTTACTTTTAAAAAAAATTAAACTAACCAAATGGCTGCAGAAATTAACTTATGAACAAACCGAAAATCTTTTTACTATTATCTCCTAATTATAGATAAACTTTATTATTTTGTAATGTTTCTATGACAGTGTACAACATGTTATTAGACACTATATCTAGAAGTTCCTTGCCTTCTAAAACACCTACCTAGTTACACCGGCCTAGTTTAGGAGGAAACAGTTCATTTTTTAAGACACTGTACCCTTATACATAGACCCTTCTGTTTCTTCATGTACTTATGATATTTTAAAAAGCGTGTAATAAAGATTAATAATAATAATAATAACGATTGATATAAACTTTCAAAATAACGCTATAGCACGAATTGTCTTTAGTTATGTTATAACAAATACAGTGGCGTAACTATACCACCTGGGGCCCGTGGCAAATTCATTAGACGGGGCCCTCCCCGTAAATATCGTCACTTTGTAATTTAATTTTAATAAATCGCTTAATTAATTACCCAACAGTATTACCTACTAATATTGTATGCATTTTAGTTAAATATCTAATAAATTTTATTTTTTAAAAACATAGGTATGACATAATTAAAATGAAATAATAATTTAATATTAACAACATAATTAGGTATTATCTTTTCTCCGAGATTCTGTTCCGCAAAAGTTATCCAAGTTTAAAGATCAGGCCATATAATATTTAATGGACAAAATAGCCAAGTTACATAGTCTGTCTTGGCCTATATAGTTTCTAAATACTTTACTTATCATCACGCCATCTCCTCTGCAAGGTAGGCAGAGACAACACAATGCAAAAGGCTCTATTCATACATAATTTATTCTTACATACATTCAGTCAAGAAAGTATTGGGAATGGATGATTTGTTTATGGTTCCAGATTCAAATTTTTGTTTTTTTTTATTGTTGTTAGATTGGCACAACTGTTATCCATTTTGGCGCAGTTTGAGTTGCATCTGTTATTTTTATTAAATACAGTGCTGTTTTTAGTTATATCATATCTAGTGTGTATTGCGAATTTCATAATGGACAAAAACATCGAACAAAGAGTTTGTCTTGAATTTTGCATCGCCAATGGAATTTCGTGTTCGGAGTCACTGAAAATGTTACAGAAGGCTTACGGTGAATCGACTATATCAAAAACACGTGCTTATGAGTGGTACAAAGCGTTTAAAAGCTGTCGAGATCTGATGGAAGATTTGCCTCGCTCTGGTAGGCCATCAAGGTCTACAACTGAAGTTACGAGTAACATTGCAGAGGTGAAGGAAATAGTGACTGAAAATCCTCATTCAACTTTGAGAAAGATAGCCGCTGAACTTTCTGTGTCTCACGAGTCGTTACGTACCATTTCCAAATAATCACTTGGGTATGAAACATGTTTTCGCTCGGCTAGTCCCAAAGGACCTGAATTTTCTACAAAAACTCAATCGCATGAGAGTCGCTGAGGACACACAAGCTTCGCAGTGGCGACTTCCAACTGAACCGAAACCGAAAAAAGTACGCCAATGCCGATCAAAAGTCAAAGTCATGTTGACTGTTTTCTTTGACTATCGCGGTATTGTGCACTCGGAATTCTTGCCTTCTTTGACTATCGCGGTGTTGTGCACTCGGAATTCTTGCCAGAAGGTCAAACGATAAATAAAGAATTATGCAGCGAGCATTTGAGCATTATGCGGCGTTTAAGAGAGCAAATTCGACGAAAAAGGCCAGATTTGTGGAAAGAAAATTCTTGGATTTTGCACCACGATTATGCGCCTTCGCACAAGGCCATCATTGTGAATGAATTTTTGTCCAAACACTCAACAAATACAATTGAGCAACCACCATATTCACCAGATATGGCTCCAGCCGACTTCTTTTTATTTATTTATTTATTTCTCCTTACAAACCAAAAATACAGTTCAGAACCTTGACAGTGGGTTTTCGAATTAGTTACCGGTGTGTAAGGAGCTGGTGTCTGATGTGGGTTATACCTGTATTACAGATCACCAGGTCCTCACCCCGGAGACCGAACAAAAGATAGCATATTTAAACTATAAATTACCACAAACTAAGAAGGTAGGTTATTTTAAACACAAAGTGAAAAATGTGAAATCGAAAATAACAGTCAGGTTCAGGATCTTGATCCTGACTGGATCAGGATCTTGATCCGGACTGTTATTTTCGATTTCACATTTTTCACTTTGTGTTTAATGTATAGTGCTAAGCATGTCAAATGCTAAAAATATATATAAAAATATCTAAATAGGTAGGTTATTTACCTATTCCCAATTTTGACTATATTACTATAAAAAAAAATGTATCATAAATAAGACTTCGTATATCTAGGTTGAAATAAACTTGTGTGTAGGTGTATTTGTATTCGTAGTGTGTATGTGAGTATGTTTTAGTGTATGTATGAATATGTATATGTGTGTGTCTATGTTCGTCGTATGTTTGTGCGTGTGTATTTATGTGTGAGTGCTTGTTATTTTAAGAGATCTTCTGTGTCTTTGTAATCCAGCCCTTGGAGCCATTCCTTCAATGATATTGAACACTTAGATTTTATCATTGGATATATAGACAGAATTTTATTAATTTTATTGTACAAACTACCACCCTGATAATGAAAGAATCGGTGACAGAAACTAGTATTGCATGTAACCATGGGACAAACTCTGTCCTTTCTACGTATCATATTTATTTTTTCGGACTCATATTTAGGCTGAGAATGCTTCTTTATTACAGTGTGTAGAATAAATAGTTGACGCACTGTGAAAACTTTAGTTTGTTTGTAAAGTTCAGTGGTAGAATAGTAGAAAGGTAGAAAATGACTGACTTTCAAAATAGCTCTTTGTGCTCTCTCAATTTTGAGAAGGTCTATTTTTGTAGCGCCGCCCCAAGAAGTAATGCAGTACGACAAAAGCGATTGACAAAGAGCAAGGTAAACGGTTTTGATCACTTGCATATCCGCGACATTACACTTTAATCTGCTATCTAATATAATACCCAGATATTTAATGGAGTCTGGTTTTTGAAGTTTACTACAGCTACAGTTAGGATTATTAAAATTTGAACATGAGTGAAACATTATATCATTATGTGTTAAAACTTCAGTGCTTCTAATGGAGAATGTAATATATTTCGTTTTGTTGATATTTAAATTGAGAACATTATCTGACAACCACTGTGTTATAGTATTGAAACCTTCTTGAGCACTTAAAAATGTTTCAGACCACGTATCACCACTAAACAAAACCGCAGTATCGTCAGCAAATGTCACAATTTTGTCATTTTTCATTTTTAGCTGGCGCAAGTCATTTATGCTTACTTACTTACTTATCATCACGCCATTTCCCTTGCGAGGTAGGTAAGTCATTTATGTAGGCTAGAAATAAAGTTGGGCCTAAAATACTCCCCTGTGGTACACCGAAGTGGATAGCTACCTCATTGCTAGTAATATTATCAATTTTGACACATTGAGTTCGGTGTCCCAGGTAACTTTGGAAAAGTTTTAACTGATTATCCCTGACACCCAAATATTCTAGTTTCTTTAATAACACCGGAAAAGAGACTGTGTCGAATGCTTTGGCTAAATCTAAAAATATTGCAATAGCTTTCTTTTTGTTGTCTAAGTTTGTTACAATAAAAATTGTCAGCTCTTAAACAGCGTCAGAAGTTGATTTACTTTGCCTAAAACCATACTGAGAATTAGATAATAAGTTATTGTCTTCTAAATATTTCACTAATTTCTTGTTTAATATACGTTCTAATATTTTTTATAGTGCAGGAAGGATTGAAATGGGCCGGTAATTGTCGACACAATCTCTTTGACCGTGTTTGTGAACCGGATAGATTTTAGATTTTTTAAAGGCTCTTGGAAATACACCAGTTGATATAGACAAATTGCAGATATATGTAATTGGTTTTGATAATATACTTCTATTTAATTTTAAAACTTCAGCATGAATTAAGTCAAGACCAACGGATCATTTGCTTTTTAGATTAGCCATAATGTCAGTTACTTTATTTTCATCTGTAGGTAGCATAACGAATGAATGGGGAATTGATTTTTGTAATTTAGGTAACATTTGTGATTGATTTTTATTAATATTCTGAGCTAAGGTTTTCCCAACATTTGCAAAGAAAATATTTACACTGTTTATGGCTTGAAGGCGATCGGATGAGCAAATTAATTCATTTGAGCTTTCATTAGGTTTAACTGTATATGTAATTTCCTTTATTGTTTTCCATAACTGTCGATTATCTTTGCCAGCACTCTTTATTTGTGTTTTGTCGTAATTTAGTTTGATTTTCTTTAGCAATGAAGAGCAAAAATTTATGTACCTTTTGTATGTTGTCTGTAGTATTTTGTTGCTAGGGTCTTTTTTAAGTTTTATATAAAGGTTGTCCCGATTTCTTACGCTTTTTAAAACACCTGGAGTTATCCAGGGCTTTAGTGTTCTCTTTCGTCTAGAAGTTATACTTTGCTGAGAATTTTCTATCACTAGTTGTCCTAATTTTTCAGTTAAGAAATCAGTAGCCTTATTGACGTCTGTGATCATATAAATAGAATTAAAATCTACATTTTCTATGTCTTTAGCCAAAGAAGCATAACATAATCGATTTATAACTTTAGCGGGTATTGATTTGACAGTCGTCGTAATGTAAAGTGCTACACTACTATGATCTGTCAGAGAAGTTTGTAAGATTAAGCAGCGGACTGTGCGATTTGTTCAGAGCATGACGTGATCTAAACATGTTTTACAGTGGGTTGGTAATGTGCAGGTAAAATGCCATGAAAAACTAACATATCCAAATAAGTCAAATAATTTGAATCAATACTATTTTCACTAATTTGTATGTTGATGTCTCCTAAAATGACTATGTTTTGCGTGGAAGAATATTTGAGTAACAGCGTATTAAGAGACTGAATAAAGTTGTTGACGTTTTTGTATCCTGAAGGGCGATATATGGTGAAAATAACAGTGTTTTTATTTGGTTTGATGACTAAACAGTTAGCATCTGATATCTCTGGTTCTTCAAAGGAAGTAATAAGATCTTGCCTATAATAAATCACTACACCTTCATTCTGCAATGTAGTGTCCAGTTTTGAGTCAATAGTTGAAGCATACGATTTGGTTTCATTGAAAAAATTATACCATAATTTCAGAATTTTTCCTGGTGTCATCGCAGCCCTGAACTCGATGGGACTGGCTCTGTGCATTCCCAAAGTGTGCACAGTTGAAGAACAGCAATGTCTAAAACCGTCTATGTTTGGGATGTGATTTATAGATGGCAACCAACATTCTGTCAATGCTATATATTCCCAACTTACACTGCTTTTAACAAGAATTGCAAGGAAACCGTCAATGTTACATTTTAAACTTCTTATATTTTGCTGTAGTATTTTTAAACACCTATGAGAATCAATTAGAAAAGAATGACAATCTTCGGTTTTGCAGACAACTGAGTCAGCTATGCGAAGTGAATCGAGTTCATTTTGAATTATATTTAGGATATCGAATTTTTTGGGATGCGATTTATACCAAGCACCAGAATTTTATAGTAAAATATAACGTTTCTTTTTTTATTTATAAATGATCACGAATATCTGTATCTTGAACTGACTCGTTGATAGTAGATACTAGTTGTTTAGTCAATCTAATAGTTGCAATTTATTTTCGGTTTCTATTTTGGGCACATTTTGTAATTCAATCGAAGTGGCTCGTGATTTTTTATCTAACTGTTCTACTTTTCCCTTAAGTGACTTTATCTGAAGTTTGTATTGCTTGTTTTCTTGTTGTAGTTTGTTTGTAGCTACCAGAACATCATCATATTTTTCTGATAAGAATTTCATTGATTCTTTAATTTCTTGATTTTGTTCTGCAATGTTGTTTATAGCCAGGCTTAAGTTGTCAAACATATCTTTCTGTTTCTCTTTCAAGTCTTCAATCATCAATCTTAGATCAGCCAACGCTGTATCACAAAAGTCCATGGCACCATGCAGTTTGCGTTTATGTCTTCTAGAAATATTTGCATCTGGTTGAACTTGATCTTTCTTTTTCCTAAACTCAAATTATCACTTTGTGGCACCCGTTATCAATCGGTAGAAGACATAAAGGAGAATTCGCGGCGAGAACTGAAGTCAATTCCGGAAAGAGCGTTTAAAAAATGTTTTGATGATTGGGTTATTCGTTGGCGTAAGTCTATCGTTTCTGAAGGAGCATACTTTGAAGGTAATAAAATAAATATGGATAAATAACAAAAGATTTGTGTATTATTGATCTTTTCTCGGTACTTTCGTGACAGAGTAGTACATCTCTCGTTTCCTCAGCATTCATAATTCTATTTATGCTCACCGGTTGCGGAGACTCCTGACTCCACCTTCCTTTAATACATGACCGATTTGGTCTAAGTAGGTTAGTCTCGGTCTCACCCTGTACCTACATTCTTCCAATTTCGCATTGTATATCTTCTTCACCAACCATGTCCGAACCCTCGGAGGATTCCCTTTCGCATCTTTACACTAATATTCTCTTTCAGATCTATTCGCTCTCTTACGTCGTCGTAACGAATGCGGTCAGTCAGCGTCACTCCACAGAGATTGCATTTCGACCGTGCAAGTTGTCCCAAGACGCCGTTCACTCCATTTCCCGCATTTACTCTCTTTTTATATATCAGTGGTGTACTTTCCATTCCAACTGAATCTACATTGAAGATATACATAATCATCCACTTGTTCTAGCAAGCCATTGCCTATTGTTATTCTTACATCTGTTCTGGCTTCTCCTCTTTCAAAGACTATTATTTTGGTTTTGCCCACATTCACACATAGGCCCCCTTTCTTACAATCTTCTGCCATTACGTCAACTAAGGTTTAGATCAGTCGCTGATTGTGCTAATAGCATCACATCGACCGCATCGTCTGCATATAGCTATGAATTCAGTCGCCAATCTGAAATCCCACATTAATGTCATTCAACCTTTGGAGACATTTATCCACATATAATTATGATAAACAGTCTAGCTGGTAGAACGCACTCTTATTGAACACCGATATTTACATTAAACCAGGGCGACATTCCATCATCCACCTGCACACAAGTTTTGCAGTCCATGTAATTGTATTGCACCGCTCGCAGCAGTCTATCGTTAACACCATACTCTGGCAAAATGCCCCAAAGTTCCTTTTGTACCACCGTATCAATTGCTTTCACCAAATACATATACATTTTTCATCATATAGGTAAAATTTTTCAGCTGTCGGCTCCCTGCTGGGCTGGCAGTTATCTTCTATGCGGATGACATGCTGGTCGCGGCCCAGGGCGGACAACCGAGGCTGCCTGCGCGTTCGCCGGAATCCCCCGTGGGATTTGGAGGCAGAGGTGTTCGCCGAGGTATATTGGCGGGCGTAGCAAGAGAGGGCGAGGGGCGGTCATACCCTACCCAGCGAGGTAGCCAGGTGGCAGGGCTACGCCCGCCGAGCTGCCAATGGTCAGCTAGAGCTCCAGCCTGTGCTGGAGGAGAGGACAGGGCCACAACACGGAGTCCTTACCTTGGTTGCTTCGGCAGATATTTGCACATAGTCGAAAGAGTATTTAAGCCGCCGGCTGACCACTGAAGTAATGTCACATAGTTCCAGTGGCCCGACATACAAGCGGAGAGACGGTGGAGTTTATTTAGTGGATGAGGGCCCCACACTATCCTGTTCGTTGCCCTGAACACCGGGGTGTACGATAAAGTACATTTTTTCCCGCCTTAACAAAAAAACGTACTATTTTTCAAACTTTTAATCGCCCATTCAACTTCGTCCATACAGATGTCAACAGAGGATGCCGTTACCGAGTGCTGATCTATTAGACCACATGTGACACCGATATCAAAAGAATAATCAAAATATTCACTCCATCGACTTAACAAATCTTGTGCTTGTGTAAGAATGTCTCCACCTTTAGACCTTATTTTATTTATTCTGACGGCTGACCAACACCGAGATTTCTTCAGGCTAGCTTCTGGCTGGCTGGAAGGAGGCTCCATAAGCGTTTGGTATTCAAATGAATTCTAAGTTTGCATCTCGAGTTGGGGGCCCCGTCAGGTCGGGGGCCCGTGGCATTTTGCCAGCCCTGCCACCCTATAGTTACGCCACTGAACAAATATTTATTATAAGGAGACGGTTTAATTTAAATTGCTTTAATTTGATGTCCAGCCAATATGACAAGGTCACACTATAATTTCAATAACAAGATGTTACGCAATGATTGAGTTATCACCGATCAGATTTAATATCACATTATTGACGTGTAATTAACAATTAGTGCTTTTCATTTACTGGTTTTCGATCAGGAGACAGATTGGGAATACCAGCTGTCAAGTATGAAGACTGTTAATTAAAATTGTTGTGTACTTGTTTTATGTTTATTTAATAGAGCCTTGATCTCAGCATGAAGGGGCCGGCCCGATCGGGGAAGTTGGTACCACCCTCTCACAAATAATCGAAAAAAACGGTAGATACTCCTGCCATTGTGATTTGTATGGTGTTTGAGAGTGCCGTAGGCCCAAAACCTCTCCCTATCTTCTCCTTATTATCCGTCCTATTATACTTCCTATCCTCTCTTTAGTATACTTCCTATTCTCTGTTATTTCCTGCCTATTATCATACTTCTCCTCCTCCTATCCTGTCTCATATCGCCTTTTCCTTGGCGATGGCGACGCGCGAGTGATGCCTCTGATGTTGCTAGCGTCTATAGGCTATAGTAAGCGCTTACCATCAGATAGGCCATATGCTTGTTTGTCACTCACGTAGTAAAAACAAAAATCTCGTTAAAAATCCGTTCGGCGCCCAGTAAGGCTACTTTTACCCCGAAAATGGACTGTTCCCATGGCATATTGAGCATATTAATGCCATAGAGCCACGTATTTATATTAGAATGACCCAAAGCTGAAGCCAAGCAAAAGAATATGCAAGACATAACTAGTTTGGTTATAAATCAAAATATTAACGTTAAAAATCCAATAGATTATATGATGTCTGTTAAATATCTTCTCATTTAAATCTAAATTTACGTGCTATGGGCACTAAGAATAAAGAAATGATTGAATACAGTTGGTGAACTTATAATTCGTTGAGGAAATGTATTAAATATTTTAAATAATCATAAATATACAAAGCGTCCACGTTTAAAATTCACACCCGCGCTTCACTGAACGTGAATATTTGAAACTGTTGCAGGAAATATTTACTGCGACCCTTTACTTGCGAATTGAAGACCAATAAAGTTGATAACTTAACACCAAGTAATATGGAAGATTTTATGCTTAGATGTTTCAATGTTTGTATTCAAGTGCACAAAAACGACTGAACGGATTTTGATAAAACGCACATAAGATCGATATCGAAAAAGAAGAATTTTTTCGTTTTATATAAAAGTATGTTTATTTATTTATTTGTTTGTTGTTATGTTTATCAATACCTTCCTCAATCGTAGATCGAGTTGGGAATTCTGTTTTGGAAAAGTAGTTACTTTAAAGAACAAATTATTTGTGGAACTGAAAAAGAGAGTACTTACAAATTATTTGTGAAAGAGGAAAAAGAGATTTTTAGTATGAGCGGGAATCGAACCCGCGTCCCTTCCAATCCGGGGAAGTGCTCTAGTCACTGAGCTATGGTACCGACCTTTCGGTCATCGCAATCTCCTCATCACTTTTGTCTTTACGACCAACGCCATCTATCGGAATGCATTTACATCACGGAGTACGGAAAAATAGCAGAGATGCCGCAAGCCGACTAGGTCATGTCAAGTAGGTCAGTGACGTCACAGTGGGCGGGGCCTCAAACCGCAGTTTCGAGTGAACCGTCATTGCGTTCGGTTCGGATGCATCTTACGTTTAAATAAGTATTAAATTCTTTTAACCATAAACTGCGCTCTTAATGGGTGTAGAAATGGCTCAGGATCAAACTTAAAACAAAATGGCATAACATTTTATGTGTCAGTAGTTTAAATTTGTAAAGTATGCATTTTAAAACACATTTTCTTGTTTCATTACAAAGAAACATCTGTCGTCGGAAAGTTGTGTTCTGACCACAACTCACCGATATCGTCATTTTAATATTATAAAAGCATATTATAAGAATTCGGCACAAATAAGTAAATTTAGTTAAATTTCTTTATTAAAATATCAATTATTTCAAAGATTGATTGCTTAGTTACCAGAAATTTGTAAAAATAATAATTGGAAAATGATGTGTCATCTGTCGGTGAGTATTCGAAAATAATTGATAACAAAAGAGTTTACGTCGTACCAGCGAACCCATCATCGAATATATTAAAGTCATGTTATTTGTTAAATTTCTTTTTTTTTCTTGTTATTTGTTATCATTTTAGATTCCCGGTTTATACAGAAATTAGAAACGCATGAATACGTTAGGACTGCATGACGGAAATTGTGCTAATAGGGATGGATTAATTTATCCCAAGATGCCCGTCAGCGGTGGTAGTCGTCCCTGAGAATTGAAGCGGCAATTTTTTGCCCACATTTCTGCCACTTCTGCCGTGAGGTGGTCGTTAGCCGCCTATAGACGCTGTGACTCCTCATTGGTGGAACACCTGGCCAGCGCCCCACCTTCTTGTTGTTGGCGACCACCTCCTTTGCGGTGCGCACGAAGGTTCCCTTGATGTTTGTGGACTTTGTGGCCACCCTGTTAGGGATGGCCGCGTGGTCCTAGGCTCTCTTTTTCAGATCCGTAACTCACAGGGACTTAACGTCCTCCTTGGACTCGCGGATCTTCAGACAGAGCTGCTTCACTTCCTCTTCGGCTTGCAGCTCATCTTCGGCGCGCTTCGCTCTACGAGCGGCAGCCTCCGACACAATTGGCCCCGGTGTAAGAGGCCGCGTAATTCCTCGCCCTCTGCGGACAGTGCGCGCCTGCGGCATCGGTTTTATATATAGAATTGTAGTTTTTTTAGACTAGATTTTTTTAAATCGGTCCAGTAATTTCGGAGCCTATTCAATCCAAACCAACAATCAAATCTTTCCTGTTTATAATATTAGTCTTAGAATAATTAGTATAGATGTGGTCCAGCCATCCTAACGCATATAGAATGTTCTGACTTTAAAATTTAATTTAGAATCACCGTTTTCCCGCTGATTTTGTTTTTTTTCTGTGGCCTGTCAGCTATTCAGCCATTATTTTTCATTTTAATCATTGAAAAAATATAAATCTTCGTTATTTTAAAGATATTTAGTTGCAACTATATTAAAATATAGTCATATAAAAAACAAATTCTTTAATAAATACTTAACTTTATGTTATTTCAATTTTACATCGCGCTGTAATTGACTGGCTGTACAGAAAATAGAACTGTTTTATTTTTTATAATTACTCAGCTGTCAGTTGAAAGTAATTCTCCCTAGGGCTGAAAAGTATTACTTACAACCCTCTCCTCCTCAAATTCATTACTCATACTCATATAAGAGTGATATAAGATAACTGTATTATTCTCCACACATTAACACAATATAGTTCAGATACCAACTTTACAATTTATGTTATCTATTATTAGAGATGCGACCGTTCGCTACCCGATTTACCCGTGACTGGCGACGGTGTTTTTTTTTTTGTGTGACTTTGGTTGTTAGCCTCAGATGGCTATGACAACCTTACCCGGACAATTGGTGAGCGCAGAGGGCTCTCAACCCGACATTTAAGCAACGCTACCCGGGGGCACCCCCTCTGGGGTAAGGACCTCGGCTCGGGCTGTTGCTGGCAAAGTGGGATTTCTCACGTTTATGATTTGACCGCGACACGTCTTTCGCCCCCGTCGGCGGGGACGAAACCGTGGGTATTTACTTGTATTAGCTGCGCGAGCTGCGTGTGCTCTGACCTAAGCGTGAGTTATGTCGTCGTCGACTTCGTCGAGGCTATTTCGCGGTCTGCGTACGCGCGATATTTTAGAGGGTTTGTACCTAGCCGACTCAACCACTAGAGGGTTGGCGTGAGTAATGGCGGAGTCAAAGAAACTACGTGAACACCGTTTCATAAATTGCTTGATGGTAGGCAATTGCAAGTCTATGTGAAGGTCGACATTGCGTATGAACCACGGTGCACCCGTAGCTCTGCGCATGAATCTATTCTGTAATGTTTGTAATCTATGGATCCTGTGTGCCTTGGCGTGTGAAAATACTACACTGGCGTACGTCATGATAGGACGTATGCAGGCAGTGTAGAGTCTGACCTTATTCCTAAGCGAGAGTTTTGACCTAGCGTTTAACAGATAGTGCAAACGTCCCATGACAAAGGCTGCGCGCGAGCGTACCACCTGAATGTGACGGGCGAATGTGAGTCTGTTATCTAAAATTACACCTAAGTACTTGGCTCGCCTACTCCAAGGAATAGGTTTACCAAAGATGCTAATCTGACTGGCGACGGTGCATTCCACGTCATTACATATAGGTTACTTACGAGTGCATACCTGTAGTAGTGTGTCCCTACAGTGGAAAGGGGTGGTAAAGACATTAGGTACTGTCGATTTTGATTATCCTGAAATTTAACGGTATATAATCTACTGGTAGGTACCTACGATAAGAGCATTTGTTATAAGTGGTAATGCCTTGCATAATTGTTAGCGTGTCACTTTCCGTACTGTGTATTCGGTGTATCATATTTTATTATTAAGTTATAGTAACTAACTCCCGGGTTCGAGCAATGTTATTGAGCTTTTTCCTAAAAAGAAAAATTCTCAGTAGCAGCCTGTAGTTTGGAAATGTGCCCGGTATACGTCAATAGGCTCGCCCCCTATTACGTGGGACTTAAACATAGCTGGCGAACCGTGGGTGTGTAATATACCTCTGCCTACCCCTTCGGGGAATATAGGCGTGATGCTATGTTTATACTATGTTTAGTAACTAATATATATCAATAATTATTACCGCGAATGAAACCCCGCAAAATTTTATATATTTGATAAAGCTGTAACAGAGCTGTCTGTATAATAAAGATATTTAGCTAGTAGTTAGGCTATTAAGGCGTATCTGGACCCAAATATTTTTGATGTGAAACATCTAATGCGGAGGTAGGGTAAAATCGGCTGTTAGCGTGGCGACGCTTTTATTTTATTTGACAATTCTTGCAAGTTAAATTTGACGCACTTCCCAGTTTCCGATTGAGCTGAAATTTTACACGCATATGTATATCGCGTGACAAGGCAATATTATGATGACATGGAGCTGATCTGATGATGGAGCTGGAAGGTGGACATAGGAACTCGTATAATGAACCGCGCAACCCCATCGAGTTCGGGCTCGTATGACAATACTGATGTTTAAAAAAAATACAGATACTAAGTACCTTATTCACAATGACTAACAGCTCTAAAGCACTGATTTAACTACAATACTGTTTCGTCCGTAAAGTAGAATGAAAAAATCTTAAATCTTTGTTTTTTCTCTTCTTCTATATCTTGGATGGGGATTCAGTAGGGATGGAAGGTAACACCACTGATATAGAAGGAAGAGTAAATGCGAGAAATTAACTCAATTTCTCGACAAAACATATATGTCCGTGTGGTGACGGACTAACAATAAAAGTGTCACCACCCTATTCTTTTCCACGGGTGTCGTATGAGGCGACTAAGGGAAGTAAGCAATTATCATCCATTTCATGACTGGTGGTAGGGCTGGATACCAAGTGGGAGTACTCACTTGGTATCGGGCCCGAGCGGGTTGGTACCACCATCTCCCATGTGACCGGCCATGAAGCACATCGTTGCGTTTTGGCTGTAGCAGGAGATAGCCGTTTATTCTTTCATTTCATATCGGTGAAATGAAATGGTGAGCAGCGGCTTGACAATACTCTCGGTATAGTCGAGTCCATGGGCGACGGTTACCATTTACCATCAGATGGACCGTGGCTCGTCTGTCACTAAAGCCAATAAAAAAAAAGAACGACTCAACGGTGCCTTGGGACACCTTCACAACAGCCACCAACTCAGCCACAAAGTACGTGTTGCAATACACAACGCAGTGCTTGTTCCAACATGATTATAAAGAAATAAGAGTTGGGAATTCAAATAGGAGCATGAGAGTAAAATTAACGCGAGCGAAATGTGATAAATGCGAAAAATCTGTGGGGTTTACATCCGTAACGACGACGTAAGAAAACAAGTGAGTCTGAAAGAGAGTATTGGTATAAAGATGCGAATGGGAATGCTCCGATGGTTCGGACATGTGAATGACGGACGAGCGATTGGTTAAGAAGAAAGTGAAAGGATGTAGGTACAGGGGATAATTATGAATGTTCAGGAAGCGGGTGATGTATGTAAGAATAGAGCCTTTTGGCACTGTTCTCTCTGCATACCCGCAAAAGTAAGTAAGTAAATTCTTATAAGCAGTATTGGTTGCATCCGCAGAACTCACACAATCTTATTTTTCTGAGTTTTCTGGCAGCATCACGGTAACGACATGAATGGTTGATTATAATTATAGGAATAAAATAAGAGTTGTAACAAAGTAATTAAGTCATTACTTTATAGTCTTCGTATGTAATTAAATTATTTCGCAAATAATAATAAACGAGCAAAACAAGAACATATTCCTAAAACGAGCGCCCTGGCAGTCTTCACGTTGCAAGCCCTGTCATTATATATCGATATTTATTAAATGCATATTACAATTTTACCGTCAGAACTGAGTTTATTTATTGAAAAAGCCACGATACAAGTTCAAAACGTATAATCTTAAAGGTATTAAGTGAGTATAAAGGCAAACCATTTAATATTATATTGTTGGCAACAATAAATATCATCTTGACGGACAGAAAGGACTAGTTAAAATAATAATAGTTAAAGTTAAACGTGCGCCTCGAGGAGATTTCTAGATGCCCTAGTGATTTAATATTATTTAAATTCAAGTGTTGCTATATGAAGTCACATGAAATATTTTGTTAAGCAATTTATCTTTTATACTACTAGTAGTAGATACATCTAGTATCTTTCTGCGAAGGGCCACGACATTGACACAGTATAGAGAAAAATAAACAGTATGAACACTCGATTAGGTTTCTAATCAAAAGCCTCATTAGAGCTTTTCCAGCAAGAATTTCAATATTAAACACAAAACCGCGGTGGAGTTTAAAACCGTGCCCTGTAGATGACTACAGGGCCACACTTTAGATAGGAAAATTACATAAGCAAAAAGAGTGGTTGCATTACACCTCAGCTCAGCCTTCCGGAGCTATAGCGTGACCATACAAGAAATGTATGCAAGACATAATATTAGTTCTTTGCGCTTTAGGTACTGGATAGCTTGTAGCAGTGGAGAAGGGTCTATAGCAGCCGAACTGAGCAGCTTGGTTTTAATGCAGACGCCGAAGATCATCGAGTTATAAATACAGAGAAAATTTTATCAACGCCATCTAGTGAGGTTATACTTTATCGAACAGCGCTTGTATCACAAAGTAAAAAGTAGACACTTTTTTCTTTATACTGTGGTTGTAAGCCGGTGATCCAAGCGACTTGTTACGCATATTTTGTCTCACTCGTTAGCACTGCATAACTACATATTACTGTCCTTTTCCCTCTAAGTTCTAATAGGAAATATATGTATTCGCATTTAACAACGCGCACCTGTAAACTTGAATATGATGCGCTATTTAAATAATCTTATTTTTATATAATTTTATTCGGGTTCTATCCCTGGGTTGGGCAGTGCTGTTGAGCTTTTTCGTAAACAGAAAAATTCTCAGAGGCAGCCTGGAGTTTGGAAATGTGCCCGGTATACGGCAATAGGCTCCCACCTCCTTTTCAACATAGCTGGCAAACCTTGGGTGTGTAATAAGTCTCTCCTCCTCCTCCTCCTCTGCCTACCCCTTCGGGGATACAGGCGTGATGCCATGTTTAGTTCAACTAGCTATTTAAAGCGTGTTATTTTAGTTTTTTAAACTATAATTCATTTTCTTCTTTTTAGTCTCAAAATAGTATCAAAAGTACTGTAATTTTAAAGAAATAAAACCTACTTATGCTGTGATAATTTGCCTTTAAACTTCATCAGACGGACGGACATGGCTAAACTATAAGGGTTCTTTATTGGCTACGGAACCCTAAAAACCGATAAACTCGATAACTCAAATTATTGCATTGTCATCGGTCCTTGATAAGTGTGCAAAGTTTCAAATCAATCCGACGTTTTGAAGTGGTTGAAAATCACGTTCGAAGATTCCGTAGCGTGTTTTTTAAAGTTATATAAATTAACAAATCTTATTTTGCAAATTGTATAATGGAATAATTTTATCAAATTAGTGTATTGTCATCGGTCCTCGATAAATCTACAAAGTTTGAATAAAATCTGTCTGTTTAAAGTGGGTCAAAATCGCGCCCAAAGGAGTCGGTTACAAACATACAAACAAACAAACATACAGGTGAAGCTAATAAAAAGCGTGTAATAAAAACCAGCAGATTGTGAGAAAATTATTTAATCCTGGTGATCCTGATCAGCTTAATAAGAAAAATTTATCAAATTATTGTATTGTCACCGTTTCTTGATAAATGTACGAAGTTTAAATTAGAGATTTAACTTAATAAATTAAATCTGACCGTTCAAAGTGGGTCAAAATTGAGTTCAAAAGAGTCGGTTACATACAAATATACAGGTGAAGCTATTATAAAGCGTGTAAAAATGAATGGATCCCGGCAAGTTATGTTTCGTAGAGGTTTATTTTGTGAGTGATGGCCCCAGGCTCCCTGTTATTTGCCCCGAACGACGGGGTGTGCGGTAAGGAACATTTATCCCCGCCTTAACAAAAAAAAATTGGTGTGACGATAATACCGATTTGTACTAAAAAACGAAAAAGGAACAAGCTAAGTATTGCATTATTATAGTACCTACCTACCTATTACAAATTATTTTATTGTCATCGGTCCTTGATAAGTGTGCAAAGTTTCAATTTAATACGACATGTCATAATCGCTTTCATAGATTCCATTACATTTCAATACAATATATTGATACATAGATAGGTACTACCTACCTTAGATACAGGCTAAGTAATGCGTGTAAAAAAACGTTACGGTGCAATGAGTACACTACTAACGCCATCTGTATTTTTTTTACTAAACTATCAAGCGTCGACGACTGCTATCGGCGCACTCAGCACATCGTGACCTCTTTGAGATACTATCAACTCGCTAGATGCATTTCGTTTAAATACCCTAGATGTCACTTTTAGCAGTTATATAATATATAAGTAGCTCATTACCCGCGTTTACGCCCGCGTCCTAGTGATATATTTTGAAATATTGCTTTTGGTGGCAGACGAGCCACAGCCCACCTGATGGTAAATAGTAACCGTCGCTCATGGACTCAACTATACCAGGCGTATTGCAAAACCGAAGCTCACCATTTCATTTCAGATATAAAATGAAAGAATTAACAGCTACCTATCTCCCGTTACAACCAAAACACACCCATGTGCTTCATGGCCGGTCACATGGGAGATAGTGGTACCAACCCGCTAAGGCCCGATACCAAGTGAGCATCCACATGTTACCCAGCCCTACCATTGGCAATGCAATGGGTGATAACTGCTTACCTTAGTAACCTCGTATGACACCAGTGCGAAAAAATGGGGCGGTATTAGGTACTTGTATTCTTAGTCGCTCACCACACTTACAAAATATATGTATATAAATGCAGTTTGGATTAGCGTAAAATCCTATCTTAGTGCTCACATATTCACAATTTACATAAATATGTTTCTATATTTATGTAAATTTTCACGGTCTTGGGCCGTTTTTTTTTTTGTTTAGGCGGGAAAAAATGTACCTAACCGCACACCCCGTTGTTCGGGGCAACAAACAGGGTAGTGTGGGGCCCTCACCCACTAAAGAAACCCGCCGTGTGCCGTCTCTCCGCCTTTATTGGCGGACCACTGGAACTATTTTACATTCCTTCGGTGGTACGGTCTTAGGCCCTAGCCCCAGGAGCTTGAAATGTGCGTTGTAGCCAGGCAGCCAGTCTGTTGTTCATAAGTATGATACTAGCTCGCCCAGCGAACTTCATACCGCCATGCTTTTTTTTTGTGAAAACTTTTAAAGTACTAATATTGCTATTAAAAATAGGGATTGGCAGTAGAAGGGTGAAAATTTTGGGTTGTATGTATTTTTAATGCCGAATTATAAAAAAAAAATGTCCAAAAAATAAAAATTTTAAATTTTTGTGTGGACCACTCTTATCACTTAGGAGTATGGAAAATAGTTAACATCCTATTCTCATACCTACTGAATATACATACAAAATTTCATAATGAATCGGTGAAGCGATTTCGGAGGAGAATGGCGTTGACACGAGAATTTTATATATTAGAAGATAATAAATATAATAGGTACGTATGTATTATAATACTATATAAATGTAGTAATTAATATATGTATATAGGTACTATTTATATTTACTCATATTAATATGTACCTATCTATTCAGTAAGTATTTTGTATAATTATAATTATATATATATATATG
Organism: Leucoma salicis; assembly: GCA_948253155.1. Classification (NCBI taxonomy): domain Eukaryota; kingdom Metazoa; phylum Arthropoda; class Insecta; order Lepidoptera; family Erebidae; genus Leucoma; species Leucoma salicis. The sequence continues at coordinate 28,314,943 of OX411803.1, forward strand.
TATGTGTAATATATATATATGTGTATATAAATCAATTTGTAACTCTTCTAACTTAATTTGTAACTTTCTCTCTTTTTGAATATTCCTCGCTCATGTATAATCTGTTATCTTTTGCACCTACCTTACCGGGTAGAGAAAGCGTCAGGCATTATGTCCACCATTGTAATTTGTTGCGTAACTTTATTAAATAAATAATGGCCACAAGCGGGATATTTATCTCTTATTTGTTCATTTAAAATACATAATTATACATAAAACCTAGCTGCTGCCCGCGTCTTCGTCTGCTAGGACGTCAGATTCTCCTACCTACTCTATGGCTCATTATCTAAGTATATTTATTGTTGATCTATATTTTTTAGAACTTGACATGCTCCGCCACTTTTTAAAGTACAAATTATTTATGAATAAGGAAAAAGAGATTTTTTGTACTAGTGGGAATCGAAGGAAAAAAAAATATAGATCAAAAATGTTTAAAAAATCTCACCATCAAATAGTATGAATTTTAATTGCAAAATTAAACTTACTATAGTATAGTGGATAATTGCATGTAAATGCGTTTCCGATAGATGGCGTTAGTCGTTAAGACAAATGTGATAAGGAAATTGGGATGATCGAAGGACCTGTACTATAGCTCAGTGGCTTAGAGCACTTCCCCGGATTGGAAAAGACACGGGTTCGATTCCCGCTAGTATGAAAAATCTATTTTTCCTTATTCACAAATAATAAGTATATTTATGAAAAAGTAGCTATACGTAAGGATCCTAAGATTTTTCGAGATAAAAAGTCCGTGTTAATCAATTTCAATGTTAATCCAGGTAATTAACTATCTGTGTGCCAAATGTTATCCAAATCTGTGTACCCATTTTTGCGTTTTGGGTAATAAATACAAACCATACCTATTTATAATATTACCAGACAGCTATGTTACAGTTTTATAATAGTATAGATACTCGTATATATTATCTATATAATATAAAAAATTCTCGTGTCACACGCGTGACGCGTTTCGGAGGAAAATGATTGTTTCATTTGTTGCATTTTCCTCCGAAACGGCTTGACCGATTCTTATGAAATTTAGTGTGTATATTCAGTAGGTCTGAGAATAGGATGTAAGCTTATTTGATAGCTCTCGATTAGACTTAACAACTGGTATACATTTTATCTCGCTAATAGTAGCGGTATAGACCGGGAACCTTAGATATAACCCAAAAACTAGCTTTTGGCAGCGGCGAAGCCGCAGGCAAAGGCTAGATTATAAAAATTAAATCAAAAATCCTGATAAGTAGTAGAGGAGCCACTGAGGGGATTTCGGGAATTACTCGCGCGGCAGATGGACATAAAGGAGGATAGGTATCTTGCATTCTGCTGAGTAACTCTACCATATTATATATAATCCCTAATATATAAGTCTATAGGGACGTGCGTCAAAGGTTGCCCATCAGATACAAAAAAAAACGATGGTCAGGAATACTAAGGCGCGTCAGAGTAATGTAAAGTGGGCTAATTACGAGCTAAAAAGAGTGCATATAAAAAATCTGACGATTTAGGTGTAACATAAGGTAGTGGAAGGGTTACAAAGCTGCAAAAAAACGTTATCTTGACATTCTGGGGTGCGGTTGAATTTTTTTTATATAGAAAGAATTAATGCAAAAATAACAAAAAATTATAATCTGCCGCTTTCCACAAACCGAAGTAATTAAAATCTTCTATAACCTTTATGAATAAAATTTTGTGAATTTAAATACACACGACGTCTATTGCAAAGATGAGTGATAAAACTATGAAGAGGGTTTTTTTTAAGAAGATATACCTATATCAAAATAAGAGAAAAAAAATAAAAAAAATTTTGACGTAAAAAAAATTTTTTTTAGCTTTCAGATTAATAACGCCCCCCAAAATAATCATCACATTTTGGGCTACTAACTGAGATCTTAAGTTGAACTTTCTGTTTGATAATCTGAGACGCTCGAGTATTTCAAAATGACGATATTTTGTTAGTCTTTTTAAAAAATTCGCAAGCAGTTACTTTCGAATAGTCTTTTAAATGGGATAATTTTAAGGGTTCACTTAACATCCCCCTCTCTATCTGACGCGCTGGAATATTGCTTTTTATTTTCTATTTTCTACCCTTCCGGATGGCCACCCCACTACGAAAGTCGCCAGATGAATATATCTTCGATATCAGCGAAACGTTGCATCTAATATATCAATATCTGACACTTCTAACTATATCCATATAATTATTGAGGTTTACATTTGTGAAAATCTGTAGACGCTTTCCCTTTCACTGAAAGGTGAAACTTTTATTCTTCCTATCAACTAATCCATAAAATCTCGCTCAAGTAAATCCCCATTGCATCATGAGCTCCCCATTATATAATTATAACCACGAACAACTAAAGCCCAATGTGAATCTAAGCCATCTAATAAAAGCAGCAGTTTCGGAGGAAAATACACAAATATATCCTCAAAATTGGTCCCGCCGTTTAGGAGGAGTTCAGTGATTAACACACGTACAGAAGAATTATATATATAATAATAAAGATATCTAACAACATTATTAAGGGCGTGTCATCATTTGGTATAATTCTTAATGGTATTATTAAGTTTACCGGGTTGGAAAGATGACCACCCAAAACAAAAAAAAGAGGTAGACAAGAATTTTTTTTAACTGCCTCGGTGGTGCAGCTGCTGCTGCGACTGCTGATCATGAGGTCTCGGGTTCGATCCCTCGTTCGGGTGGTGTTATTGAGCTTTTTCGTAAAATGAAAAATTCTTAATAGCAGCCCGGAGTTTGGAAATGTGCCCGGTTGACGTCAATAGGCTCGCCCCCTATTACGTGGGGCTTAAACATAGTTGGCGAATCGTGGGTGTGTAATACACCTCTGCTTACCCCTTCGGGGAATACAGGTGTGATGCTATGTTTAAAGAATGTGATAGTGAAATTAACGGCCCCGTGCGAATGTCACGATAGCTCAGTAGCCAGAACGGTAATCTAGAAGACGCAGGCTCAAACCCACATGGCCGGAACCCCTCCGTGGGACTTGGAGGCGGAGGTGCTCGCCGAGGTATTGGCGGGCGTCGCAAGAGCGGGCTAGGGGTGGTCGCCTCCTGCCCAGCGAGGTGGCCAGGTGGCAGGGCGACGCCCGCCGTGCTGCCATGGCCAGTTGGAGGGTGAGGCTGGAGACGCCCCGGGCCGGTCTCTGGACTCGGGGCGACAGCACGGAGTTCTTACCTTCCGACTGGTGCAGGTGCTGTCGGGGCACGGTTGCTTCGGCAGATATCTGCACATAGTCGCAAGGAGGGAAGCTACTCCGGGCTGTCACCATTGCGGCTGCGACGAGGACACGGCGCGGCACACGCTCGAGTCGTGCCCGGCTTGGGACGGGCAGCGCTGTGAACTCGTCGCGGTAATAGGGGGTACCTCTCGCTGCCGAGCATCGTCAGAGCGATGCTCGGCAGCGACAGGAATTGGGCCGCGGTCGCTGCCTTCTGCGAGGAGGTTATCTCGCGGAAGGAAGCGGCGGAGAGGGCTAGGGAGGAGGATTCTTCCGCTGACCCAAACCGTCACTAGCGACTGGGGCGGCGCAGGCGTGAGTACTTGCGCCTCATGCCGCCCTAGCTGAGGCTGCGGGTGGATGGACCGGGGAACGTCCGCCACCCGCAAGGCCTCCCGCGAAGGTGCGACGCTCCGTATGCGGATGCGTCGATCAGTAGAGGGTACCCGAAAGGGTAAGCCACCACCCCGTCGTTCGGGGCAACGAACAGGGTAGTCTGGGGCCCTCGCCCACTAAAGAAACTCGCCGTGTGCCGTCTCTCCGCCTGTGTTGACGGACCACTGGTACTGTGTTGGATTACTTCAGTGGTCCGGCTGCGCACACGGCACCGGCGGCCGTTCCCCGGTCCATCCATCTGCAGCCTCAGCTAGGGCGGCATGAGGCGCAAGTAAAATATGGACGGTTCCTATGGGCTATTTTTTCATAGAGACAAAATTAATGTACCGTGTCGTATTTATAGAATATGACCCGATGACGCAATTGTTAAGTTCACAGAGATGAACTCGCGGGAGATCAGATATTTAATAGTATTGTATTCCTAAACTAAAAATAAGCTAATGAATATTCTTAACCCTCTCAAAGATATTATCTTTCTTCTTCTCGTAAGTAATGTTAGCTAAATAACAATAATACTTACTTATACATGAAGTAATGTCACACAGTTCCAGTGGTCCGCTAATATAGGCGAAGAGACGGCACACGGCGAGATTATTTAGTGGGTGAGGGCCCCACACTTGACTACCCTGTTCGTTATCCCGAACGACGCGGTGTGCGGTTAGGTACATTTTTTCCCGCCTTAACGAAAAAACTTCGTGGTTGGTTGGTAGATTCTGCCGCAACTTTTTTTTTTTTTATTGCATGAAGTGGCAGACGTTCCACGGTCCATCTGATGGTAAATGGTAACCGTCGCTCATAGACTCAACTATACCTAGAGTATTGTCAAGCCGCTGCTCACCAATTCATTTCAAAGATATGAAATGAAATATAAACGGCTATCTCCTGCTACAGCCAAAACGCAACGATGTGCTTCATGGCCGGTCACACGGGAGATGGTGGTGCCAACCCGCTCGGGCCGGAAACCAAGTGAGTACTCCCACTTGGTACCCAGCCCTACCACCAGTCATGCAATGGATGATAATTGCTGACTTCCCTTAGTCGCCTCATACGACACCCGCGGGAAGGAATGGGTTGGTGACACTTGTATTCTTAATCCGTCACCACACGGACTTCGTTTCGTATAAATATGTCATATTAATAAGCTCTATGAATTGGATGTTTAGATGCTCGCGACGTTTGTCTGTCAATCACGCCTAAAGGACTGCAATAATTTCGATAAAACTTCGTATGTATATGAACTTTCATCCCAAAAAATGGGTAAATCTATGGGAGATTAGCTATTTTTGGCATACACACCTTAAGACTACACGAATTTGTAGTCTATGTCGAAAGCCTAGGCTTTCGACCCTTTCCCCGCAATGACAGTGATGCGGAGCAACACTCCAACCAGATTAGGAAAAATACTTTTGCATTTGATAGATCACGCTTAATGAGCTATTAAATAACATATTAGATATTGGCGCGAAGTGGACTTCAGACTTGGAGTCATAGAACAAGCCATAGAAAAATAGTGCCTTTTCGCCAATTAAAATTTGTGGTAAAACCAAGCATCCTCCAGTCCCGAGGTCCTTTCACGGCACATACCTCTGAATGAGAATTTTCGAAATGATGTGTTTACAAATTATCACTTCTCTGTGAAGGAAAACATCGTGCGGAAAACTGAGAGATTATTTGACGGCTTATGAAGTACCCGCATTGCACCAGCGTGGTGGATTACAACCTAAACCCTCACTTAAAAATAAGACGATAATGAGTTCAAAAGTGCACTTTGGCGTAACAAACCAAACAAAATTGTTCCTATTTCAATATTCATTATATTCGTAAGTATAAGTATATAAGTCTATATTTCAGGACTCCTAAGCAGAATCTCATATCTCACATGTCGATCGTATCGTGATCACTGTGATTGGTTGAGAAACCGATGCGTGATGTCGCAATAATCCGTTGGCCAATCACGGTGATTTCAACCAATCACAGTGATCTCTATACGATCGACATGTGAGATATGAGATTCTGCCTAACCCCCCAGATCTCCCTCCCGCGGCATGTGAGTTTGTTACAAATTATAATTATGAAAACAATAAAACTAGAAGTGTGATTTAAGTGTGTGTATGTGTGTGTGTGTGTGTGTGTGTGTGTGTGTGTGTGTATTGGTGTGTGTGTGTGTGTGTGTGTGTGTATTAGTGTGTGTGTGTGTGTGTGTATTAGTGTGTGTGTGTGTGTGTGTGTGTAAATGAGTATGTGTTATGAATGAGTGCTAATATGTCTGCTCTAGAGTAGTACAGAATATATAGTATATATAAGTAGTTATTGCACGCCTCATAAGCGAAGCGTTGAGGTGGGTACTGCTCTAGTTTCATGCAGATAACTGATTTTTCAAACTTAAAATGTCTCTATTTATCATTTATTGCACTTGTTAAAATAATATATGCACACACATATCAAGAAAAAACACTATTTTTAACACTCATGATATTTTTGATGCCATTTTTGTTATAAAACTGTCTAAAAAAGTTCTGTCTTGGACGTCCATGTGTTGTAGGTAATGTATGTTAACACGATAACGACCGAAATACTTTACTAATCGAGTTTTTTTTTCTTTTACAATTCAGTATAACTACGAATATATATCACTTTTCACGGTCTAATTCGATGTGGTTTAATTGTTATTAAATGAACAAAAAAAAAAAATTGAGAATATTTACGCTCGATTCGATTAGTGTCGAAAACCAGCGCCTCCTTATTTCGTGAGCACTATTTCTATAGACCAATATAGAAGTACTTCTTAAGATTAGCGCTAGATGGCGAATAAGAAATGAAAACCACAGTACTTTTTGAGATTAGCGCTATCTTAACTTAGCCCAAAACTACTTAGTAAGACTAATACATTATTAGTTAGTTATCAAATAATCAATTTTATTGTGAAAAATGAAGATTATGAGGCGTGCACTTTAGGATTTTCCAAAGTATTTAAAAATTATAAGTAAGGATTCCGTGGCATTATAATCCAGATTCAGGAGATATTTATGGATAATATTGACATGATTTACATTCATGCGAGGTTCCTGGAAATATATTTAAAAGGGTTTTAAGTTTATTATTTATATGAGGAGCAAGGAAACACGAATGTCTCCGGAAGAAGCCAGTGTTGTGTTTAGCTGCCTTGCATATTCTGTTATTTCTTCGTGTAGGGTAAATTGAATTTACTTTGTAGGTTAGATCTTTATGCTTGCGTAGTGTAGTGTGAAGGACAAATAGTTGCCTCACTGTCAAGACATTGGAGTCCTTATATAGGGTCATTGTGGGATAGCGAAAGGGTTTTCTAAGCATTACTTTGAGAAATGAGCTTTGAGCGCGTTCAAGTTTTATAATTTTTATCTTGCAGGCCCCACCCCATACTGGAATACAATAACCTAAGATTGATTGAACCAAGGCAAAGTAAACCGTTTTTAACATCTTTAATTTGAGTACATTTCTAAGTTTTTTGAAAAGCCATATCATTTTACGCGTACGCGCAGATAGAAGATCTAGTTGTGCATCCCATGAAAGGTTATTGTCTATTTGAGTGCCGAGATATCTAACATTGTTTGTTTTTACTAGTGGTACGCAGGAGCATGTTAAAGTCCGAATATTGTTGCAGTGGTGTGCTTTTAAAGTAAAGTTGTTAGGTTGTGTTTTTTTATTTATAGATATATATTTTGTTTTGTTGACATTTAATGTGATAAGGTTTTTATTTAACCACAGTAATGTCTGATGTAGTCCTTTTTCAGCAAGGTATCGAACGGCAGACCAGGTGTCTCCCTGAAACATGAGTTCAGTGTCATCCGCGTATGAGAATATTTTTCCAGTTGATGGCTCATATTGGCAACGAGGTAGTGTGGGGCGTAAAGTTATTAGGTAAGTAAGCCCCGTCGGGCTGCCTCTCTGAGTGACGTCTCCACGCACCTGGGACGTCACACCTTCGCGGTAGGCTCAACTGTAAAGTTGTAATAGAGCTGTGTCTGTACATTTAAGATATTTGGGGAAAAAATACTGTATTAGGCTATATATAGGCGTGTCTAAACACAAAACATATTCTTTTTAGACTTTTTTGTCTGTTTGTTTGTACGCGCATCAGACAAAAACGGTACGGATTTTGATACAACTTTTTTTATTTGATAGCTCTTGATTAGACTTAAAAACTAATATACATTGTATCCCGTTACTATAACGGGAATTTGAGATATAACCTAAAAACTAGCTTATGGCGGCGACGGAGTCGCTAGCAAAGGTTAGTAAGATATAAATTGAATATACATATCCCTTTTCTAAAGAATTCACTTCTATCACATGCTCTATTAGTGATATCTTATGACAGCCATCGAATTAAATGAGTTGGGAGACATTATATATATTGAGGCTGTCGCTATGGACGTACTACGATAGTTACAGTGAATCATTCGGCATAAAGAATAATAAAAATAACAAAAAAGAACACAACAGACGACTAAAAATATCCATTGCAAACCTGAGAAGTAAAAACTCCTTTCGAAAACAATCAGATGAGTGACAGGAGAAAAAAATAGCAGCAATTTAATTAAGGACTTAACGTTCACAATAGTTAATTAAGTCTTGGAGTTAATTGAAATTATAACTGCAAAGCCTACCAGGGTAGGCTGGACGAGTAGCGCTTGGCCTCTACGTTATATTCGACTAAGATCAATCAATGTTACAGATGTGACTGCACCCAATAAGGTTCATGCCTATAACAGTATAGCTCTTCGCGACTGTACAGAATCGAAACATTAGCTTTTTTTTTCTTTAGCACGCCTTTAAAATTATTTGACATTTTGTGATCATTTGCATTACAAATTTTTGTTAAATTGGATAACGAGCAAGATTCAAACTTGCAGCCTTCCCTTCTTTTCCTAACTATTACGAGTAGAAAGCTGTAACAGAGCTGTGTCTGTACATTTAAGATATTTGAGTAAAAATTACTGTATTAGGCACAAAACATTTTTTTTTTTAGATTTATGTCTGTTTGTCTGTTTATTCGTTCGCGCATCACGCTAAAACTCCTGAGCGGGTTTTGATGCAACTTTTTTTATTTGATAGCTCTTGATTAGACTCAAAACTGGTTAATTTTATCCCGCTACTATATCCGGAATCTGTGATATAACCTAAAAAATAGGCGCGCTGCGGTGTAGCCCCCGGCAAAGGACAGTTAGTTTATAAGTGAAAAAAAAAATGTAAAATATGAGTTGAACTTAGTGATACCACTGGATTTGATGGATCCATTTTTTCCCACTAAGGCAAATAAATGTTTTAGTAGAACAATATGAGTTTTTATAACAGTCACACATTATGTATGAGAACTCACACGTTTACAAGTTCAGTTTCATAATACTATCTGGCTTCTGTATTGTGAAACTAAGCTACATCGAAGTTAGTTTGGAAAAGAGTGAAATTGAAATACCTTTTTAATAACGGGATGGTAGCCACCTTAGTGAAAACACACGGCAGATGGATTACTGAGTTAATGGGCTACACTACCCTGTTCTACACTACTATCGCATATGCCATGGTGTGGGGAGAGAAAAGGCCGAATCTTGTTGATTTCGGTGTAGAGCAACCACAGGTTATATTCATACTTCTTTCCTGTGTGCAATCGTGTAGTAGTAATACATGGCCCGCGTTCACGAATTATTAACTACCAGTGACTTGTCTGTCTTGCGTATAGCATTTAAATATCTATATCGAAGAATACTCAGTACTTATAATGTATCTGTATAATCGTGGGTAATAATTTGTATTCTATCTGTATATAAATATATCTGTATTACATAATGCTTAACAATATTTGTTTGATTTTAACCACCGACTGCAATCTCATGAAATAAATAAGAAGACACTATGTTATTAAATTACACCCACTTATGATATAAACATTGAGATATTGATATAACTATCGAAAAATTATTATCTGCGTGCCTATGTCATGTATATTATAGGTAGGTACTTGGACAACCAAGATACGGTCATTTTATTATTCGTGGCAATTAAATTTTCGGTGAAAATGTACACCTTTCCATATCGTTTTTTGCTGATGAGGCAAAGCCTATTACTATTGCAGAATAGTATGTCCCACCATCTCACAGAACATCAGTGTGGAGTAATCGTACGTTTTTATTGTTTTGTTAGTAGGCAAACTCGCTGAGGGCACAAACTTTCTATCATAAATCTGCCTACTATCCCTTCTTCTGGAATTGCGCGACTGATGCCCTACACGAAATCGCTTTTAGTAAACAAGAAAACGACTTCGTATAATATAGCATAAATTCGGAGATGTCTAACTAGGGTACTTCAGACATTTTTTTTATGTATCCAATATACTACTTAGTTACAGATATAGTACTAATATTACGAAAATTATGCGAGTAGATGAAAATTTACTCATAAATAAGGGTGACGCAAAATTAACATTTTATCTAGTCGTAAGGTGCCGTGGCTTTAGAATTGTCCCACCCCTCTCCACCCATGGGAGTCGTAAGAGCCGACTGAGGGAATACCGGGGGAGTGGGCAGCAGCACTCCCTCGAGTATTAACAACATCCACTGCGATCGCCGATCCGCCTGCTAAGCGTGGCGATTACGGCACTATCCCCCATATGAACGAAACACATGTTGTGGCGTTCTCTTGGGAAGGCTTATGTCGAGCAGTGGACGTCGAAAAGCTGATGGATCTAGTTGTAAGACGTTACGTTCAGTAGGTACTATATACGAGCCCCGATACAAAATAGTTCGTCTAGTATGGAAAGTAGTGCAAAGCGTAAAATGTAGAAAGTAAATATTGGTAAAATAATTAAGAACGTTTAATAAAAAGTAAACCACAATTTGAGGAACATTTTAAAGTTTATTTTAACATAACTGAAATTCTTTCATGACCTTACATAACATAAAAAATTTAAAAAAATATTCTAAAAAACATAACGCAAAAGTATTCGTCTACCCTTGTCACTCACGCAAAATAGTTCGTCTACCACTTAGTTGTGTCGCCTTTGCTCTCAATGACAGCTTTAATGCGAAGAGGCATGGTTGCAACCAACGCTGCACACTCCTCAGGCGTAATTGACTCCCAGACAGCCAAGAGTTTAGCCTTTAAGTCGCTCTTTGATCTTGATGGATTTTTACGGAGAACTTTTATCATTTTCCACCATAGGGTTTCGATCGGCGACAAGTCCGGGCTATTAGATGGCCATTCGATTGTAGGGATGCTTTTCGCCAGTAGCCACGTCTTTGTTGTCTTTGCAGTATGACAGGAAGCACCATCCTGTTGAAAAATGAAGGAATCTTGATGCTTAAGTGACGGAATAGAGGGCAGTAAATTCTCTTCCAAAAGGTTTTGATACCTTGCAGCATTGATAGAACCATCCACAAACTGCATACCACCAACACCTTGTGCAGATATGCAGCCTCATATCATAAGAGACGCCGGAAACTTCACTTTGCGTTTGAGACAATCAGTATGAATTGCCTCATTTTTGTTTCGAATCACTTTTTTCCTTTCATCGCCGACTGTCACTTCAAATTTGGACTCGTCACTCCAAATGATACTACGCCACTGATCGGAAGTCCAATTTAAATGATCACGAGCAAACTTCAACCTCTTTTTCTTTTGTACAGCAGTCAACAGTGGTTTCTCCTTAGCGGTGTAAAATCCCTAACCTATTCTTTTTAGGACTCTTTTGCAAGTATCAACTGAGACGTCTTTGTGAATCATGTCCTTCCATTGCCGTGAGTTCTCCAGCTCGAGCACGACGATTATTTTTGATAATTTTCTTCAGGATTTTTTTCTACTGCACTTGTGATCCGTGGTCGACCAGTTTTCTTCAAACAAGAAGTCGCTCTATTCTTTTTATAGTGCTGAATGATAAATTGGGCTGTAGACCTGGGAAGTATCAAGTCTTTAGATATTTGGTAACTTGATTTGCCAGCATAGACCCCACAAACTATTCGCTTTCGAATTGTTATTTGAAAACTAATGAAAAAAACTGAAATTTTCAGATTTTATACTGTCTCACTTGACAAATGACAAAGAAGGAATAATCTTATTTAACTCACCAATAGACGAACTCTTTTGCATCGATTAACAATTAGATGAACTATTTTGCTTATAACTTCTTCGAATTTAAAACAGGATATGTATAAATTTAAAAAGCTAAAATAGTTTATTGGTTCATAATTAAAAAATGGCATAAGTAACGCGACATGTGATAGTAGAACAGCTTAATATTTTATATAGATATACAAAAATAATGAAGTTAGAGAAAATCTCACAGAGAAAATTTCAGACGAACTATTTTGCATTGGAGCTCGTAATATATAAATAAATATTCATGGACATTTCATACAACGTCCTCCGATCCCAAACTAAGCTTAACGCTTGTGCTATGGGTACCAGATGACGGATAATATATACGAGTAATACATTATATTACTTTTGTTTTTGTAAATACATACATATAATATATAGAAAACAGCTGCATCTGGCGCAGTACTTACAAATATCTGTGTTCATCACACAAATAATTCGAATCGAACCCACGACCTCGTGCACGGAAGTCGGTTACACTACCGACTACGCCACGATCCCCGTCAATATTGTAACGTAATATTTTAAATAGTACCTACACCTACCAAAAATATGCTATATCTATGTTGTTAATGTACCTATGTAAGTTTTTTTATTAACACCCTTGTAATAGCAGCTAAGTACCTATTTCAAAAGTATGCAAGAGCTCTGACCATTCTACGTTCATTAATCTCTAGAACGACGACAGCAAACCTACCTGGGATAGCGGCGCGGCGACGGCGGCGCGACGTCCCTTTCCCTCCAAGGCCAATCTACCGCCCACTCAAACAAACATCATCCTTATCACTGTATAAATAAAGTACTATCTCTAACAACACAACGCTTTTGAATCATGTGCGCAAGACAATCGAGCCTTAGTAAACTCGATATAGGCAACTCGAAATTTCTTTGCCTAAAAACTTTTAAATATATTCGCACGAACAAAACGATTTAAATATATAGCTCATTTTAAAATATGGAGGCTTTATATAATAACGTGTACCTACCTAAAATAAAATACATACATATTCATCAAGAAAGTTAAACATAAACAAAAACATCATGTTATCTGTCAGTAAAGCCTCGTGCGCGCGCGCACACAAAATTCGTCTTTATTGTTATAATGAATGAAATACTTACCGAAATTTTATATGTAGATTGAAATCACAAAATATTAAACTTTTCTTAGACACGTGTCAGAAACTCACAGATGTATTTAATACATAAAACAGTTTTTGAACTTTTAAGTTGTAATATAGCGTCTCCTCGGCGCAGGAGTCGGTATATAGTAACGGAACGAGCGCCGTCGCTCGGCGTCGCAGGTGACAGGCGATAGTGGCGCCGCGGCGCTATGTGGCGACCCCAGGGAACTTAGACGCCTTGCCCCCGCGCACCGCAAGTCATCCACATCCACAGCAGCCAGTCTATAACTCATACCTAAAACTGACTATTTTTTTTTTGTCTAACATATAGAATGCAGACATTAATTAATCGGGGAACTTGTCACATTATACAGCTCTATCCTACTTACAATCTTATTTACCAAATTTTGGCTGAATTATGTATTAGCTATTGAATACCTACTTACATCAATTTCTATTTTTTTTTCTATCGGGTTGTTAGGTGTGTTTGATTTAGCTTAATCATTTTAATTATTGCTAAAATCATAGAAACAGGACAAGGACATCTTAACCTGTAGCCTGTAGCTAGGCAACAGACGCTTGTCACGGATGTAAAACAAGGTTGACTGATTGAAATCAACTTAATTTAAATATTGATTTAAAATCAAATTAAGAATACCTATTTAACTGTGATGATATTAATAAATGCATTTTGACATTTAACTGTTGCGTTAAATTAGACGAGGACTACCTATTACGAGTAGAATCAAAATTGCTCATCACAATTGGTAAGGCAAATTATTGTCTGGATTTCTAAAGAGCTTACCTTTTTGTTTTTTTGTTAAGGCGGGAAAAAATGTACGTATGTAATGTAACGTAGTTCCAGTGGCCCGTTAATACAGACGGAGAGACGGCACACGTCAGGTTTATTTAGTGGGTGAGAGCCCACACTGCCCTGTTCGTTGTTCCGAACGATGGGGTGTGCAGTTAGAAACATTTTTTTCCGTCCTTAACAAAAAAAAGGGCGGCATCAGGCGCAAGTTCTCGTGCCTGCGCCGCCCCAGTCATTGGCGGCGGTTCGGGTCAACGGAAGGATTGTTCTCAATGGCCCTCTCCAACACTTCCTTTTGCGAGATGATCCCCTCGCAGAAGGCAGCGACCGTGGCACACTAGAAAGCTTATCTATAGTTGCGGCACGCTATGATGGCCGTTTTGACATATTACGATAGTGATGTGTGTATGCGTTCAGCCATATCGACGAAATCCACAACAAAAGGCGTAAACAGAGTCAAAATTAACGAGCAAGGGTCAACAGTAATGCAGTATCAACATCCGAAATCCAAAGCCAGGTCAAAACTATATCACAATCGCAGTGCACTCACAGTTTGTACTTTTCGAAGCAACGACATGAAAGAAAGAAAGAAAGAAAGAAGAAAGAATAATTTATTTTCAAAGAATATAGGTACAAGTCGAAACTGCTTTGTTTTGCATTGAGCATTGACGCGAGTTTGGCGGAGGTAGTAGTTGTGATGGCCAGCGATCCTAGTGACGATCTTATTAGAATAAACACAAAGTGAAAAATGTGTAATCGAAAATAACAGTCACGAGCAGAATTTGAACCTGCATCTCCTGGATACCGTCCAGATGCTTTGCCAATTCAGCCATCGTGACAATTGCTCCTAACTGCTAATTTTGATAACACATTCATACTTAACGTCTTTGGGTGACGCCGCGTATTTTCGATTTCACATTTTTCACTTTGTGTTTATTGTATAGTGCTAAGCATTGATGTAATAAATAAACACGTGCTAAGCATGTCAAATGCTAAAAATATATATAAAAATATCTAAATATGATCATATTAGATTTCATTTTAAAAAAATTTGAATTTCGAAAAACAAATGCTGAGTTGTTTGCTAAATAAGTACACCAATAAATATAATCTTATAAAAATAAAAAATAAATGTTCGCGTGACCCTAATATACGACTACATAGTTTAGAAATCAATATAATAAATAAATTTTGTGTCCTAAAATTATACATTTGATAAATTTTATTAAGTAGCAACAGAAACTTTTCTATACAAATAAACAAAATTGTAAAAGTATATCCATCTATCCACCAGCCTTTCGACGTCCACTGCTGGACATAGGCCTCCCCAAGAGAACGCCACAACGAGCGGTCATGCGCCCTGAAAGTACCTACGTTAACTAAAATAAAATAACAACAAAGTTTTTGTCGATCTGCCTGTTCGTTTCTTCCTCCGAAACTGGACTGATTTTGACGGATCTTTCACTGACAGATAACTAACCTAAAACTTCCTGTTACAAGGAGTAACTTAGGCTACTTTTGAAAAGTAATTAAGGTTCCGCAAAATCAATAAAGGTAATAAAAATACAACAGTTAGCACTATGGTTCATAAATAATTGTAATGAGATAATTATGTTTATTGCGCTGCTATTTTTTATTGCTAACGATTAGAGACCTCGTATAGTTGCGAGAATCGAACGGCTGGTGTCACAAATAGGTATGTCTGGGTCCCTAGTCCCTAGGCAATGCACGTCTCAAGCCTCACCTATAAATAGGCTCATTTTTTACCAACATAAAAATATATTTTTCCTACCACAGACTTTCTACATTTTTAGATGCAGGAACATCTTGAAAGCTACATACCTATTAATTTTTTTAAGGAGTGCGGATCCCTTCTTTTTTTTTATTTTCGTTAAGCTGGGAAAAAAATTACCTAACCGCACACGCCAGTTCGGGGCAAGAGTGTAGTGTAGCCCTCACCCACTAAATATACCCACCGTGTGACGTCTCTTCGCCTGTACTGGCAAACCACCAGATAGGTATACCTTAGACTAGCCTAGACAGTTGCCTGTGATATTCCTACTCATTACTGAGCACCGTTTGTGCACGAGTCCCCTTTTGGAGTGTAAGAGATTTCGGTCATAGTCCACCACGCTGGCACAAAGTGGGTTGACAGACTTCGCAAGCCTTGCAGAAAATCTTCCAAGCGTGCAGTTTATTTACCTCACGATATATTTCTTCACTGAGCAATGACAATTTGTACATAAACACACATAATTTGGCAATAATTCAATAAGTCATGTCGTGCGAGATCTGGGGATCAAGCTCGTTACGATTATCTCTTCAGTCCTTGTTTTAACCACAAGGCTATCATTGCCACTTAACGAATGTGGATAATCTAATTAATATGTCGAAAACTTCTTGTATCCATATTCCACAACCAGTACGGTTACTGCTTTAACCCGGCATCAGCATCTTAGGAAGATACTGCCTTATAAAGTTTGTGGGGTCGGCCTCCAATCTGTTCCGTTTTTAACCGAAGAATTAATTTACCTTAGAATTACCCGATTTTCGGCGTTACCCGAATAAGGTGCATTCGGAAACAATTATATTTTTTATAGTTTAAAATATAATTGTTTTTGTTTCTTCGTTTTTCATTGCAGTTTAGGCATTCTATTGAAAGTACTTTTACGAAGTTGTATCTCTAATTCTGTATTTCCTCTGTATTACTTGTATATGTAAATTATTTAATTGCTCTGTAACAAAGGTAGATCTGTATTTACTTTGTAACAAAGATGTAGATACCTATCTATAAATCTATACTGACGTAATAAATAGGAAAAGCTTGTTTATTTTTCGTTCGTTTGCTTAGGTAAACAGGCTAATATCTGGACCTACCGGTCCGAAATGAAAAAGTGTAGGTATGTGATAGTCAGATTTATCAAGAATAGTTTGGGCTACCTGGCTAGACTACACCTCTCTGCTAGCCTTAAATATACGTAAGCAAGTCGGAAAACAATCGCTTCCGAACTACTTTAATCACGTACACTGGTTTAATGGTTTGTGATAGGTACTTACGTAAATACAATGTTATACTAAAATATTGATATTTTCTCCATCTAAAAAATGCAGTAACACCATATGCTTATTTGTTTTAAATTATCCACACTTTTTAATTACGAACGGTAGGTATTATATTATGAAGATAAACTTTGCTCTTCATAACATGTTATTTGGACGCATAGTCTAGTGGGTTACCGTAGCCGAAGAACGAAGTCCACGAAGTGTGACAAAGGGTAGGTTACACGAAACTTAGGACCCCTGTCCTAAGTTTCGTGACACCACATTTCAAAATCTAATATACCTACCTATCTCAGTATTAAAACGCGAAGAACTGTTAACGACACACTTAAAAACACCCATCTGTATAAATTTAAAGTTTAAATTGTTTTATTGGTGAGTTCTATTAGTTATTCTCTTTGCCTACCCCGCAAGGGTAATGGCGTGATGATAAGTAAGTAAGTAAGTAGGTTCTATTATTAGCGTCAGGCGTCGACTGCATGAGCTCTTAGATATTCGCCTAGTGAACGACGTCGTTTTCTCACCTATATATGTGATATGTTATATAATGAACAAAAATATTTTCTAGCAAAAAATATGTGTCGTCACACTTCAGAGGAGGGAGTCGCACAAATGTGACCAGCTATGACAAGGATGGTCATGGGAATTCGTATGACATAATTTGTGGATGGCCCCTTAGTTCAATGCAGCAGCATTTTGACAAGAACGGAGAGAAATTATGCTCTTACATTATTCTCATTCATTCTAATAGTTCTCTATAGCGTTAGCGATCATAGAATGCAACTTGGCTAGGCCCACTGATTATTGCCGTGTCTCCTGCAATGAACGCCTGAAAAATTTCCTTTTTCTATCTAACATAAAAAGGAAGGGAAAGGTTTTCTCGTACAAACCTATAGAAAGAAGCTTTTGAATTGTTTGTGGTGACAGAGGAACTGACCTGATGGTAAGTAAACGATAACCACTGCTCATGGACTCAATATAAAATAAAAGACAAGCCAGCGCTAACCATTTAATTTCAGGGATGGGAAATAAATTAGGTAATAGATGCCTACCTCCCGCTCCTACCTAAACACACCGATATGTTCATGGTCGGTCACACGGAAGACCGCGACCTGTTTGGCCCAGATAACAAGTGAGTACTACCACTCGGCATTTAATAACACGACCCATACCGTCAGCAATGCAGTGGGTTATAATTGCTCACTTCCCTTAGTCGCCTCATACCCGCGTTAAAGCGAATGGGGCGGTAATAATGGTATTCTTAACTCTCACCAAATGGACAAATCACAGAAAAGTGTGTGAAAACCTGCTTGGTACGCAATGCCTTTCTTTTAATGCCAAGATGATGACGCTGAACATACGTAATGCGACAACGCAGCGTACCTGGTTTTAGTGCCTATATTTAAAAAAATCCAACAACTCTTTTCATGCAAAAATCGAACACGATCCCTTTTTGAAAACAAAAAATACAGCTCTTTTATTCAACTGGGTCAAACGGGTCTGAGAGTTTAGCATTATGATTTTTAGAGCTTGGAATAACTTGTTTAAGGGCCTTTCAACCCCGCGACAGTGAAGCTCAAAAGGGAGTTAAGCATAGTTTTACACGACAGGGCGCCAAGGGCAACATATTAGTGAGTTCGCATTCACGAAAGCTAGGCCCCGCCTGGTAAACGCCATCTCGACCAGTCAGACACTACTTGTATGCACTATCGTTTTATTATCTCTTTAACCAAAACCCGTAAACTTGTTGAAATAAAAATGCATTTAGGAAGCTAAACAAAGAATTGGTTTTATTATAATAATAGATATTATAGCTAGGTATTGAATAAAATATTTTCAAAAATGAGGTAAACCTAAGTGGATTTTTAGAATTATTCACATAATAGATCACAACAGAATATCTAACACTACCTATTACGCATCTCAACTCAAAATTGGAATACATTATAATAACAAATCTGTAACACACGTCATGTCACAGAGGTTGTTAATCACGTTAAAAAAAATGGCATTATCACTCTAAGTACCTACCTATTTCATGTCACCTATTTCCATTTTTATCGTTGGGTCAGATTCCTACCATACCATAGAGCGACCACAGATCTCACCTCAAACCTGCGATACTTCGAGGTTAAATGTCAGTTTATCTTAGAACTCGTCTGATAGGGTCATAAAGATAGCACGGCGTGATTATACAGGCACGGATAAATATATAAAACTTGCATAATTATTATCTTTCTATTTGTGACGGTGTCACGAAGTCATGGTGCGCAGTAATGAATTGATTTATGCCACGATTTATTTCACATGCTAAGCAATGTAACATAGTTCCAGCGGCCCGCCATTAAAGGCGGAGAGACGGCACAAGGCGGGTTTGTTTAGTGGGTGAGGGCCCCACACTACCCTGTTCGTTGCCCCAAACGACGGGGTGTGCGAATAGGAACATTTTTTCCGCCATAAAAAAAAAGGTATAGTAGTTGCAGCTGATTAACGTAAGCAAGGACGGATTCAGCTCACCTGTCAGTCATCTTACCAGTTGAAGGGGTCGTATAATAGACACTAGTGAGACTGTAGAATTCCGCAGTGCGCATCGATATTTATCAAATCCGGATCGATACCTATCAAAAAATTTACGCTTCACTAAAGGACCTCTTTTTGGCAAAGTTGTGGACATACTCCTGCAACAGACATAAATCAAGAAGAAGAAGAAGAAAGGACCTCTTCTTAGATGATATTAAATCTCAAATTTAAGTGAAGACCTTCAGCGGCGGTGCCTATTTTTCGTCATTAGCCGATTTAATAAGCTTTAAAATGAGGGGTAAATCATGGAATTAGATAAAGGAAAAAGGAAGATTTCGCAGACCGACAGAAAAACAGCCTAGAGAAATAATTATAATAAGAGTATTTCGTCGTAAGCATGTCATTCGTGTAAGTGATGGTTGCATTTATCATTATGATTAGAAAAAAAACCGTTATCAGACCCAGAATCGAGGGTCTTGAGAACCTTACCCTATGGATCCGCCCTTAGTCTAATATCACCTACAGGCCTGATCTGGACGTTGAGGTTAAAGTTCTACGTAACTATGTATACGAATCAAAAAGTTTCTCGAAATCCGTTTAGTAGATTTGGCATGACATGCTAACAAACGGAGAAAAATAAAAAAAAAAAATGGATTCTGAGTTGCCTCGCAGTAATTATTGCTTATTTGCCGTGTGGGACCAGTTTTAGAATTGTCCCACCCCTCTCTACCCACGGGAGTCGTAAGAGCCGTCTGAGGGAATACCGGGGGAGTGGGCAGCAGCATTTCCCTCGAGTATTAACAACATCCACTGCGATCGCCAACCCGCCTGCCAAGCATGGCGATTACGGCATTATCCCCCATGACGGGACCGCTCGTTGTGGCGTTCTCTTGGGGAGGCCTATGTCCAGCAGTGGACGTTGAAAGGCTGATGGATGGATGGATGGAATTACTGCTTAAATATAGTGAATGCACAGACATATTCTGTCACAGATTTATAATTTTATCCATAGACATACTATCGTGTACGCGTTGGGGAGCACCGAAGCTAATGGTACGCCAGCATTAAACGCTATGGTATCGAAGCAGCTGCAGCCCTCTACTAAGTCTACTATGCCTTTGTTGCTCCGACGAAGCTGGAATCTGGAAATCAATTTGCATAGGATGGTAACTTCCTACCACCGAAGGAATGTAACATAGTTCCAGTGGCCCGCCAATAAAGGCGGAGAGACGGTACACGGCGGGTTTCTTTAGTGGGTGAAGGCCCCACACTACCCTGTTCGTTGCCCCGAGCGACGGGGTGTGCGGTTAGGAACATTTTTTCCCGACTAAACAAAAAAAAAAAAAGGATGGTAACTTCCTATGCAAAATGTTGGCCTCGTATCAAGGCTCAAACTCGCTCAGCGGGCCATGGAGCGGGCTATGCTTGGTATTTTACTACGTGATCGAATCCGTAATACGGAGATCCGTAGGAGAACGAGAGTGACGTCCACCAGATGAACCGATGATCTGGTCAAAGCTGCGGGGAGCCGTTGGTTGCGGTCAGCACAGGACCGCTCGTTGTGGCGTTCTCTTGGGGAGGCCTATGTCCAGCAGTGATGAACACAGATATTAGTACTGCATCTGGGTGTTTTCTATCTATTGTATGTATTTACAAAAAAAGTAATATATACCTATGTATTATACGTAATCTGATACCCATAGCACAAACGTTAAGCTTAGTTTAGGACCAGAGGATGTTGTGTGAAATGTCCGTAAATATTTATTTATAGTAAGTAACTTATTAAACTTAAAAAGACGGTATTATCAGCTCCTTGTCATTTTTTATTTATATTTTTTTAGCATTTGACATGCTCCGCCACTTTTTAAAAGTACAAATTATTTGTGAATAAGAAAAAAGAGATTTTACGTACGAGCGGGAATCGAACCCGCGTCTTTTCCAATCCGGGGAAGTGCTCTAAGCCACTGAGTTATCGTACAGATTTTTCGATCATCCCAATCTCACATTTGTCTTTACGACCAACGCCATCTATCGGAATGCATTTACATGCATTAAACCAATATAGTAAGTTTAATTTTGCAATTAAAATTTTTACTACTTATTCGACGGAGCGATTTAAAAAAAAATTATCTAAATTTTTTTTAGCATTTGACATGCTCCGCCACTTTTTAAAGTACAAATTATTTGTGAATAAGAAAAAGAGATTGTTTGTACGAGCGGGAATCGAACCCGCGTCTTTTCTAATCCAGGGAAGTGCTCTAAGCCACTGAGCTATCGTACAGATCTTACCATCATCCCAATGTGATATTCGATCATACCAATGTGATATTCGATCATACCAATGTGATAAGGAGATTGGGATGATCGAAAGATCTGTACGATAGCTCAGTGGCTTAGAGCACTTCCCCGTATTGGAAAAGACGCGGGTTCGATTCTCGCTCGTACAGCTCCTTGTATTTAGAAAGTTAGAAGTTTATTTTTAGTAAGTATCATTAAATTGCTAAAATAACGATTAGACTTCATTATTATAAATTATTAGTTTTTATTATTAGTTTATGGTCATATAACAGGTTATCGGTATACTCGTAATAGCGGCATTATATACATACCGGTTATTAAGTATAATGAATGGCTACCAAACAAAAAAAGTTTTATCAAAATCCATTAAATTAGTGTTTGCCTGAAGCTCGAGCAAATAAACAGAAAAAAAAGACTAAAATTGTAAAAAAAATATATTTGGTTCCAGATACGCCTTAATAGCCTAACTACTAGTTAAATATCTTAATTATACAGACAGCTCTGTTACAGCTTTATCAAATACTTATATAAAATTCTCGTGTTACAGTGTTTGTCGCCATTCTCCTCCGAATCGGCTTGACTGATTCTTATGAAATTTTGTGTGTATATTTAGTAGGTCTGAGAATAGGATGTTAACTATTTTTCATACCCCTAAGTGACGAGGGCGGTCCGCCCCAAAAAATTTTTTTTTTGTGGGCAACTTTTTTTACTTTGTTTTTTATATGATTCGTCATTAAAAAATACATACAACCTTAAATTGTCATCCTTCTACTGCCTACCCCTATTTTTAGCGATATTAATACTTTAATAATTTTCATTGCAAAATATTCATTAAAAAATAATATGGCGGTACGACGAAGTTCGCCGGGTGAGCTAGTAATAAGTAGTTATATATTTACAAAAATTGATTTGTTAAAAATAAACATTCGCATAATATTTGCATAAAATATTGAGAATGCGAATGTGAATCATGAATAAGATGCGAATATTCGTTACAATACATCACCACTACATAGTATGCTTTACCAACGAGAGCAAACCCATCCGTTACCTATTATAGGTAAGCTATAACTACCACAGAAATAATGTCACACAATCCCAGTGGTCTGCCAACATATGCGGAGACACGGCACACAGCGGGTTTATTTAGTCGGTGAAAGCCCACCCTGTTAGTTGCCCCGAACGACGGGGTGTGTGGTTAGGTACATTTCTTCTCGCCTTAACAAAAAAAAGTTAAGCTGTAACTAACAATACTTTAAACTATTCATGTATAAAGTCTTTGTAATATTACATAAGGTCTACATTAATAATTTCTAGCTTTATATACCTAGGTACCTACTGTAAAATATCTAGTAATTCTACATTAAAAACAGGTCTATGAGAACGGCTACCGGAATTAATCTATAGGCACCGAAGACTTAATTATCCATCTATAAATAGTATAACATAAAGTAGTTTTACACGTCTGTTTGTGTCTCCGCTTATTTCTTCTAAATCAATTAACGGATTTTGAAACAATTCTCGCTGTCGTATAGATATTTTGCCCTAGTTAAACTTTTTTATGAAGACAAAATTTATGTTTTAAAACATGCGAAGCCTGGGCGGGTTATTAGTTATTTATAAAGCCGTTCTTCAAGTTAACCGGAATAGGTTTTTTAAGTGATCTAGTTTTTCATGAGGGGTCTGTATATATACATAACTATACTTTCTAATTAATATTGACTAAACAGCTATCATTATCAGTTCATCTTTTTTTTTATCTTAAATCTCGCATTTAAGATAAAAAAGTTTCATTCCCACATAGGATAATTCTGTGTATGACACGGAAATTATTGTTTTGCGATACGGGGGGGACATCTTTGTATAAAATTCCTCTGCACTCGTCGTGTATCATAGTCATTAATTCATTTTGGATACGATTTGCGTAAAATCCTTTCTTAGCATATACATGTCATCAAGATTCTCATTGACAACAGGAATTTTACCATAAAATAAATGGAATAGTGGGAAAATGATGACACGAGTAAAAACCAGGCTCACTTTCGCAATAAGACCAGCCTCGGACTCTTCACGTAGCTCCTCCTCGCAGCTACCGGAACCATCTACCGGAGCATTGACATCGGTTAGGTACTGTTGAGGCGTTGAGCTCAACTTTGAGTGACGGTACTACCTCCCCACCCACGTCAGCGCCGACGAGCTTGGGACAACAATTGTGGTTTTGGCCTACAGATTTCAAATAGAGCCCTGCTGCTTGTGATAATGCTCCACATGAGACGGTCTCAAAAGATTTATGAAAATGTCATGCAGGCTTTTAATGTGGCTACAGAGGGAGGAATCTATCTTCTAATTCTTGATTTAGGCGATTAACACACTGCCACGCACCGCGCTGTATGTTGCATGTCGACGTATCTACGCGCGTAGTGCAGATCTGCATCATCGTGCGGGTTTTTTACGCACTCACGCGCGTTGTTGCGTTTTGTGGATTCACGGCGGCTCTGACTCATTTCATTCAATGCTGTTGGCTGTGGTGATAGTGCAGTGCAGAGCAAGGCACTGGCGGCGGGTGGGACTTGGTGTGCCATACCGTGCAACTCGCCCCACACCCACGCGCGGGTTTGCATGTTTTTCCGCTTGTAGGCGTGTGACCTACATGAACGCGCGTGGATGTATTTTCTGTGTTGAACTGTGCGTGTTTTCTATACAAACGGAGATACTTACAAACAACGTTAGAACACGCATTCACGCGCTACGCTGCGTGGTGCCTGGCAGTGTGGTAATCGCCTTAATGGCGATTTTAGACTTATAGATATAACTTTGTCAATGTCGCGTAGATATATATAAAAGACCATCAAACGAAGGTGATTGTTCAGTGACAAATAAAAGGCCGGTGGAAACAATCTTACGGCGTACCGTAAAATCGCTTCCAATGTTTAGATGAGTGCGAATCAGCGAGCTATATAAACAACAGGTTCGTGGAAACGGTCCACGCGGTCGGGTTAACCTACTTCAAGGCCCGTCGTGAAAGTAGAAAAGGAATGGCAGTCCAGTCCTCAGCAGATTGCTCCTGTCTAAGGCGATTAAACAGACAGATCCCCAAGGCTGTGGGATACCTACGATATTCGCCAATGTCGTTCGACAGTGTTCGCAAGAGATCTGTCTGTTGGCTAAACCTAATTGGCCAAGCGGAATACCAATGACTGTTATTTCATCCCGAGATGAGATCTTGAGAGAAAAGTTATAAGTACCTACTTAACAAAAAAGTTGAACAATTTCTGAAGGGCTTCTGGAAATTGAAAATTCAAAAAATACTGAACGGGTTTTATTTAAAAGGCCTTGATTGGACTTAATAACTGGTATACAATTTATCCCGCTACTATATCGGGAACCTGAGATATAACCGACAAACCAGCTTTTGGCTGCGGTGAAGCCACGGGCAAAGGCTAGTACATATATATATATATATAATTTCAATAATATAGGTAATATTAATATAGTACCAGAAGGTTATGCATACTAGCCCCATCTGTAAGTTTGATGCTGAAGTAATATCACAGTTTCATTTGCTCGCTAGCACAGGCGAAGAGAATTAGAGACGGCAGCCGGCGGGTTTATTTAGTGGGCGAGGGCTCTCCACTAACCTCACTAACCTGCTCGTTACCTGGACAGGGTGTCCCGTTGGAAAAATTGTGCCACATTAATGAAAAATCTTCATAATGTTTAATAGTAGATAGATATAATAGATGGCGATAGAAAACGTTGCTTATACCTACATATAAATTACAGTAGATAGATATCTAAGCCTAAGTACTTATTAGTCTGAGAAAGATATATAAAAAAAAAATAGCGTCACGCCTATATTCCCCGAAGGGGTAGGCAGAGGTGTATTACACACCCACGATTCGCCAGCTATGTTTATGTCCCACGTAATAGGGGGCGACCCCATTGACGTCTACCGGGCACATTTCCAAACTCCTGGCTGCTACAGAGAATTTTTCTTTTTAGGAAAAAGCCCGACGAAAGACGAAAAGTAGCTCTGACATATGATGACGATACGATTTTGTGAATCACATTCTAAGGGTGATAGAATGTGAGAATAGAATGTGATTCACCAAATCGTATCGTCTTATTTCTTCTTCTTCTTTTTTGATAATGGCAATCAGCCTAAGCCATTGTTGCCAGTGTCAAGTTATAATATGGTTGCGGACTTGGTCTCCACGCGTAAAAAGCAATGGATTGCGGGATAATAATTACGATAAGTGGGCAATATGTACATGCATTTAATATTAATAACAGAATAATTGTTTAATATATTATATAATTAATATGGAAATAGAAGATGAAGTAATTATTTTACAAATACCTAATAAAATTATTTATAAAGAAATAGATACTATAATGAGAAATAAATTTAATAAGAGCCTTATTATATAATTTTTTAGTTAGAGATAGTATAGAAAATAAATTGTATGGTAGAGGAGCTTTAAATGTTACGAGGAAATCATGGAAAGAAGGAGAGCTATACTGCGAACAATAAAATAAAATGTGAGTAATGTCGCCAGTTTCTTGACAACAGAACCGACATAGTCGGTGAATCTTGAATTTTTAATTTAAAAAGATGTAAATCACTGAAGCAATGGTTAAATCTAAGACGAGAGAGAATAGAAGAATTTTTTTTAGGATAGATTATTTTTGAAAACCAGGGCTTTGTCGGAACAGTAACTTGGTGGGATCGGTAAAATTTTGCTTTTTGTGAGTTAGAGGTACTCCATTCATGATGCCATTTTTGGAATAACTGAGTTCTAGGGCGTAACAGAATGTCTTCACCGTAAACAATGTCATTAAACCGGCCTTGCATACTTGCTAGTTTTGCAAGACTATCTACAGTTTCATTCCCTTGAATATCCGAGAGTCCAGGTATCCAAGCCAATGAAACCTTTAGATTAGCGTCTTGACATTCTTTTAATATGCTCTTTATTTCAAAAATTATCGGACTGATGTTTTTACAAAATGGGTTAGAGAGTAAAGACTGCAGACAACTGAGTGAATCGGACACAATTAGAGAGTTATTTATATTGTGATGAAATATATATTTAATACATTCTAAAATAACCATGCATTCTCCTGTGTAATTTGTGGTTATTGAAGAATATTTAAATAATTTAAAATACCCTGTAGCGTGTTGTAAGAAAGCATGACCCACGTTGTTATTTTCAAAATATCCTGCTGTAGATTTGGAGGCATCGGTAAAAAATATTTCCGTTTTGGGAAATTTATTCTTTATAAACTTCCAAAGCTTCACGTTGGCATCAGTAGTAACTTTACTAATTCCCACGGACAGTAAAATAGTAGGTCCGTGAATAAGGTATTTATATTGAAAGGAGTAAATGGGAAGACAAGGGAATTTTTTGAACGAGATGCCATTTAAATTTGAAAAGTTTCTATAACTATGAATAAGTTGGGGAATTTCTTTATTGCGCCAGTGAATCAAATCACGGTTGATCAGGTTATTTAGAGCTTCTAATTTTGAAAGGAGAGGATGAGACTGGAGCTGACATATTTTAATGAAGTAACGGTCTGATAAATACTGTCGTCTAAGGTGTAGTGGTGGATCAGAGCATTCAACTTGGAGGGCATTAAGTGGTGTACTTTTCATCGCTCCCAGGATGATACGATGACATTTTGATTGTACTAAATCATACTTATGAAGATCAATCTTCCTTGTCGGGGACATTGAGAGCGAGGCATAATCTAAGTGGCTTCTGATTAATGCATTATAAACGAGTCTTAATGTTGCAGGATGAGCACCCCACCAAACACCGGTGATTGCTCTAAGAATATTAATATTCTTTTCACATTTAGATATTGTATGTGCAGAAGTATTAAATTTCGAATTAAATCTCCTCCCATAGAATGTTACTTCGTTTCCGAGGGGTAATTCTGATTCCCCGACCTTTATGTTGAACAAAGGACAATTTCTTTTATTAGTAAATGGGACAGCCAAGCTTTTATTAATGGATAAAGATAGACTGATTATCTAACCAAAGCGATAAGGAATTGAGAGAAATTTGGACAATTTTAGCAGCTACTGATATAGAAGGATTAGATGAGTACACTACCAGATCATCGGCATACTGCAGTATTGAACATGGGGAAATTATCGTATCAAGATCAAGAGTGTAAATGTTATATAATAAAGGACTCAGGACCGAACCTTGGGGAATCCCATTCCATAACAATCTGGGAGGACAATCTATACCAGCAACTCTTAATGTTATTGATCGACCCGAATAAAGATTAAATAAAAAATTTGAAAACGTCTTAGGTATATTCAAGGAATCTAACTTAGATTTTAATAATAAAAGATTTACGTTATCGTATGCCGCACATATGTCTAAAAAGGCTGCTACGGTAGATTCATCTTTACCTAAAGATAATAATATATCTGTGGAGAAAATACTGAGGTTATCAGAAACTCCTTTTCCTTTTCTAAAACCAAATTGGGTGTTTGATAAAATGTTGTTGTGTTCAACAAACCATTCGAATCTTATTTTAATGAGATGTTCAGCCAATTTTGCGAGGATCGACGACAGAGAAACTGGTCTATAAGAAGAGGAGTCCGATGGATTTTTATTAGGTTCAGTATATGGTGTTTCCAGGATGAGGGAATATGACCAGATTCTATTATGATATTTATTAAGTTTAATATGTAAGAACGTGAAATGCGTTTCAAGTTAATAGTAATAAAGGAATATGGGATGCCGTCTATACCCGGAGCAGAATCAGAGACCCGATTTAAAGCATGATTAAATTCTGTTAAAGAATAAGGTGACTTCATTATATCTAAAGAATAAAATTGACTGGAATACTGAAAGGGTATTTAATCTGAATAAGGAACTGTATCTGGAGCTAAATTAGATAAGAAGGAAGGAACCCAATCGAGGGATAGAGAAGTCTGTGAAACGTTATTACGAGAGGACCTAAAACGCTTAATGTTAGTCCAAACTGAGGAGATAGGGGTTTCAGGAGATAGAGAGCTACAAAAGCGTCGCCATCCATCTAATCTTTTTTACGTAGCAATTTTTTAGTTGCTGATGCAGAAATTTAAAAATGTTTCTAAATTTAAATATTATTGCACTGTGCTTCTGATTGATTTCTTTTCTTTATTGCTTCCGTGCAATCTTTATCCCACCAAGGTGGAGATGGAATTTTCTCCCTGGCTTTATTTTTTATGGGAAACTTATCATCAGCGGTTGACAACATTGCATCCACGAAATCGTCGTAACAGCGCTGAACGTTTTTGTGATTAATTTTAGGAAGGTCTTTAATCCTGTCTTCTAAAGCAGAGCTATAAGACTCCCAATCACAATTTATCAATTTATATTTTAGAAGTGGAGGTAAACGAGATATATGACTCGAAGGCTGGCCAGGTAAAGATATGAGCATTGGGAAATGGTCGCTACCATATGACAATGAAAGGCGTTTCCACGATAAAATACTAGACAACTGTGAGGAGCATAAAGAAACATCTACAAAACTCATTGCTTGACCAGGAATAATGTGTCGTGTCGGTGATCCATCGTTCATTACACAAATTAAATCTACTAAAACAGAACCTATGTTATCGTCGTTAGGAGCCCCCCATAGGCTGTGATGTGAGTTAAAATCTCCAAGAACAACAACTGGCAACAAGAACTGCTTTAATTATTCTTCTTAATATAGGGAAAATAGTGATATCTTTACGAGCAACATACAGAGAGATGTATGATATTCCACCAACTGCAGCAGCAACTGCATTAAAATTATCATTTTGAAAGGAAGGCGAAAGGTAATGAATGAAATAGACAATTGTTCTTGATGAGAAGAGCAGAACCTCCCCACCCATCTGCTCTATCATCTCGGATAAAGTTAAATCCAGATAGCTTGAAATTAAAACCTGACTTCAACCAAGTTTCTGAAATAGCAATTATTTTTAAATTAAGTTTGTTTGCTAAACTGATCAACTCTGATTTTTTTGAAATGTATAATTTCACTGTTCCACAATTCCACTGGAGAACTTGATCCATTTTTAAAGTAATCAAAGATGGTTATAGAAATATTGTTAATAATTTTAATAGCAACGGGGTCTGGTAAAGATGAGTTAATAATAGTACTAGTTAAAGTGGCAATAAGCTTGTTTATCTCCGGTAAATTATCCTGAGCAGGGGAAACTTCATTATTATTTAAGGCACAACCATTTGTTGGAGATGGAAGGTGATATTAAGAGAGAATTTTGTTGTAAGCAGTTTTGTCATAACCTTTTTGTAATTGTTTATGTGGTTTTGGCTGCATGATTATAGTTTTTTTATGGGACATTGGAATTGAAATAAGATTATTGGAAGATTGGAAGGGGATTTAAGGGACTTGGTGAGTATTGAGGCTGCGTGGAAGCAACCTGAGAATATAATTTCTTATTCCTTGGTGAAGGAAATAGTTTTGAGGCCTCTAAATAAGAGATTGAATTATTAGACATGTATTTCTTTATATTATTCTGCCTTATAAATTCAGGACAAGTTTTGGTAGTAGCCATATGTGTACCATTACAATTGATACAGTTATACTCTTCAGTACCACATAATGACCTAGCATGTTCATCTCCACACTTATAACAGCGAGGTTTGCTTCGGCATTGTGTAAGTGTATGTCCGAACCGACAACAATGGAAACATTGAACAGTTGGATATATGTATTGTTCTACAGGCAATGAAGTAAAAAAACTGTATACATGTGAAGGTAAAGATTGACCATCAACGTTTTGATTGATTTTGATTGACCCCTCAGGAGTGACTGTTTTCCTGCTCAAACGTCTTGATTTAATTATTGCTCCAAATCCCTCAGGAATTCTTATACTACTTACAATTTGGTCATGGGACCACTCTGTTGGCAGACCTCTCACTATACCCATTTTACAAATATTGTAATGTTGGAATATAAGCCCTAAAGTTATTTTGTTTCAATATAGGGTGTGATAGAAATATATTAGCACTATTTGCAGATTTAAACTGTATGGCCAGTCTGTTACGTCCAATCCTCTTAATGCCATTATCTAATATGTCATTTATGTTGTTATTATAAAGCAAATGGCCTAACTTAATGGGATGTAATGTAGTACCACTTTGGTTGTCTTTATTAATCAACTCTTACATGTACTAAGTATGGTCCTGAGTCCGTTTGCAAATAGTTAGATCTATATGGTTTGTCAGTCTCAGTAATCATTTTTGTTGCAGTAGTTGGAGGCATGCTAGAATTTATATTAACTGAATACAGGTGCCCTTAGTAATTTTTTATTTTTTTTATTCTAATGTCCATGAATCTTACCTATATCTACCAAATCAAAGTTACTGTTTGATAGGAGAGAATCCGCCTCTAATAAAGTAGGGTTCTTATCAGGGGGCTCAGGTTCAATATCCATTTTTACCAAAGTATTATTATAATTAAAAAACTTTTCAATATCCATTTTTACCAAAGTATTAATATAATTAAAAAACTTACCTATTAATCAGCTAGTCTACCATGTATATACAATTAATTACGAATATTAACACTGTACAACAAGAAATTTACAATAAATATATGATAAAAAGTTAGTTGTTTTATTAAATAGGAAAAAATAATACCGCCCTTTTTGAATAGCCCGCCAAAAGTTTTCTATCGTCTTATTTGTGATTGGTAGAGACATAGACATGTGATGTCAAAATAATCGCTCACTCAACCACGATGATCTCTCAACGAATAATAACGACACGATGGATTGTCGATACGATTTTGTGAATTACGTTCTACGGGCCCTGTATCTATTCTCAATAATTGTATCAGAACAAGAGTTCTGTCTATCATTAGGAAAGCTATATCAATTTCTATTTTGGGCTTGCCATTTTTCATTATCAACACTCGTCAATTGATAATAAGGCTTAGGAGTAAAAAGACAAAATGTTACTATCCTTACCCCTGGTGAAAAACGTAGAATTACGAAGAAAATAAAACTAAGAAAAAAAAATTATAATCGTGTGTCAAAATATCTGCCCATTTAGGTCACTTCCATTCGATTGTGAAAGGGCTCATCGGATGATGCAACCCTATGGCGCTGCCTACACGAGCGAGAGAATCGCGGCGATATTATCGTCGTGCCACATATTTCTATATACTCTCTCCGAACGCGTCTCCACACGGCGATGCAACGAGTGGCAATGTGCGCGCGTCACGTCGTCGTATCGTCGCTACTGGTGGCGCGCTCGCCGCAGAACGTGGCGCTCTCCAAAGAGTAAAGTCTAAAGGAAGCGCTCTCGCAGCGAGCGCGCGGCGGGCGCTTTTCTTTCAACAAATAAAAGCACAACGCATCGTCAAGGAAATGCGGTGATTCCGTTATGAATGGCGCGGACACGCTGTGATTCCGTCACGAGTCGTGACGATACGCCGGTGGAATAATCGCTCTTTCGTGAAGATTACCCGACGATAGAAGCGCGGGATCGTCGCGATTCTCTCGCTCGTGGAGGCAGCGCCTATATATTTAGCTAGGCTAGGCTAGGTTTTCACTACTGAACTACCTGCATATTAGCCGGTGCGGATTCTTCGGCTTCTGTAGTAAGACATAGTATAAGGAAACATTAAGAGGTAACCCTTGATAAACGTAAACAGCAGGCCCACCATGAACTCTTAGCTAGTGATTCAATTCCGACGCAATTCAAAATAGGTGTTGCTGTATTTCGGTACCATGATGTCCAATTGAGCGATCTTGTTTAGGTTGTCAAGTAAGTTCATGGTACGAATTTCAATACAAAGAAGTCATGTTTGCGATTCATATTATGAGCTGATTCGGCAAAAAAAAAAGCAAAAGATTGCGTCTGTCATGGTACGAAATTGCGATTCAGTTCAGTTTGGGTCCTAAACTGGATCGCAATAAGAGTTTGTGGTTAGCTGCTGAAGTGTTTCAAGTTTTACGTGTGTATCCGTCTGTTGTCGTGTGCTGTGTATTTTTGTGATTTTGATTGTTTCATTTGTTTGAAAGTTCTCTTGATCGTTATCTGTTCAGCTGCTAGAAGACTGTCAGTATCACCAACTTACTGGGTCATTAGAATGGCCTCAATTAATAAATCATAGATAAATGGTGACCAGGCTCTGTTGGTGCAATAGAGGGAGAGGTTTTTTTAAATTTGTAACCCGGCAGTTACCCATTTTAGGTAAAAGTAGTAGTGTAAGTAAAAGTTCGAGCATATCCAAAGTGACGTGGAATGGCATAAATATTTGTGGTGTAGTTCGAGTACTTTTACATTGCTTGGTATAATATGTCCAAAAATATGATAATTATGGATATAGCAAATTGACTGTACACCACGAAATAAAACTATTGGATACTAGCATGCTCCTGCAACCATGGATGCTTTAAAGTATTGGAAACAACAGGATAAGAATCGGTTAAACAAGATAAAACCCAAAAAATAGTTTTATTTCATAAGTAAACATTTAGAAAGTATTATTTCATTATTCATCAGGAATAGCAAAAAATAATTTGGTAATAAATAGAAACTACAAAATAATTGAAAATAATATGTTTTTATCAACACAGTCGTTAAAAAAATTGATTACATGTCTTAATCAAAGTGAAGTTATAGCTTTAAGTTTAAATCTAACACCAACAGAGTGACCACTCGAGACGAGCGACTTCACCGCTGGAAACCCACGATCGACACACAGGCGACCGCGTATTTATCATTAATTCATAATCACACCTACAAACTTATACGAGTAATCATTATTATAACTACTACAAAACACACATACTATGCAATTGTAATTCACATTAAACACTGAAACGTTAAAATTTAAATAACGCCCGTACCTTCTTTCAGAAACTAGTATACGTACAAGAGAATGAAAATTACTATACAGCGGCTACTT
The DNA here is from genome assembly GCA_948253155.1 of Leucoma salicis. Classification (NCBI taxonomy): domain Eukaryota; kingdom Metazoa; phylum Arthropoda; class Insecta; order Lepidoptera; family Erebidae; genus Leucoma; species Leucoma salicis. The sequence continues at coordinate 28,348,488 of OX411803.1, forward strand.
TTAATCAGTCGCTTAGACTTATTCGACAAATCGTTTCTTAATCACTTAGTGGAATCAATCTTATTATTAAAATAAGCTGTGTGAGTTATCGGTCCGGTCGAGAAGTAATTATAATGCAGCTTATTATTTTCGCGACCCGCTCAATGACGCACTCAGTAAGTTAATTTTAATTCACGTATTTAGACACCGCCAAGTGATCTACTTCATTTTAATATACAGATTTATTCACGAGACTTAACCCAATAGTCACACGTTCATAAAATTGCAAAAAATGTATTCGTAATTTATTTGAGCTTGTCAAACAATCGACGTGCATTTTACATGCTCGTAATGTCCGAACCACTGTCGCAACTTCGACTAAGTCTAATCCTTGTATTTGTGAAGCATTCGATCAACAATCATTCACATATTATAACAGCAAGACTCGATTTACAGAAATTGTATAGGTTTATATTCTCAATTATATGCACGTTATACAATGTGCATATAATTCAGTATATAAAAATATTCCCCATTAGACGTTTTAACGCTTTTTAATAAGAGTGTGGCACCTTCTTGTAAGCTGCCATCCAGCCAAGTCTATACAACACGATATTTCATCGACTGAATCAGTTATTCCACACTTCAAAGGTGTGTATATCCACTTTACACATTAATTTAATCATTAAAGTTGTTTGTACAAATGTCGAATCTACAATGAATTATTAAAATAATTTACAACAATATAATATCAAATGTTGTATATACAGTCTCGTGCAAATTTATGGGATGCATTGAATACTGAATATTAAAAATCAGCAACTTAAGAATTATACACACACAAGAACCGAAGGGGGCGAATTCACTAAATATTATCAAAATGGTATAAACAAATTAAAAACACTCGTAAAAATGATAATAAAGCACTCGACGCGATACGTGAGACCACACACAGTCACTTAGTCACTATATAATGTACAATAGTTCGCCACAGATTTACTTCTTAAACAGTTTGTTCCACTGCAAGGGTTGTGTTTTAGGGTTTTGGGACGAAGTAGATGGCTGTGACTGGGGCGGCTGGTTCACGCTCGCCCTGCTTTGGAAGCCTGTGAACAACAGACGTCATTAGTATACCTTCATGTGTTGTGTCTGGGATTTCCATAACTGTTCAGCCTGAAAGGTGAGGCAGATTTATTATATTAAGAAGAATATTTTTGTTAATTTAACCACCAATTTTAGCTTGGCCATTTTGAAACTCGATATCTTTATTTTCTCATCATTTTGGTGAATTCTTACCGGTATTAAATAAGCATGCAAAATTGCAAAGGCGTAACTCTACAGGAAGTGGATGAAAAATAGTTTGCAAAGGAGAAAGCCAATTTTGTTAGGCCATTAGGCCCTATACAAAAATCCACGAGCATTCTTGATTTGTCATCTATCTAATAGAAAAATTGTCTAGTTTCATAATCTATAAACAGTTTTCATTTCGGTACCCGAGTTTAAGAGAAACTCGTGTTTTTCATTTTATAAAAGTGAGGTTATAATATGCTTTAAATTGAATTTATTTAAAAATTTAACATTGATGATTTATTTGTTCAGAACAATAATTTCAATCAGGAAACTCTCAGTCGTCAGTAATAGCTCGGAATCTGACTGAAACCACGACGCGTATTTGTACCTAAGTTGTTTCCCTACTTACCTATGTTATATAGGGAGTTATCATGAAAACCAGTCTATACTTAGTTAGAATGGCTAGAATATTTATCAATATGGGTAGGGGTAGTCCTGTAGTGTGGACCATAGGGGCGCTTCAGCCGATGCTGAAGGAGTGGGCAAGGTGACAGCACGGAGTCCTTACCTTCCAACTGGTGCAGGTGCAGTCGAGTCACGGATGCTAAGGCAGATATCTGCACATAGTCGCAAGTAGGGAAGCGACTTCGTGCCGACACCATTGCCGCTGCGGCGAGGAAACGGCGCAGCACACGATTGATCGTCGCGGTAGTAGGTGGGGACCTCTCGCTGCCTAGCGTCGTTAGAGTGATGCCATACCTACTTAGGTGTGCAGATCCGTTACTAAGAGAGGGTACCTGAGAGTAAGCCACCGGCGGGCTACTGAAGTAATGGCATGCAGTTCCAGTGGTCCGCCAATACAGTCTATCAAATGACAAGTTTATTTAGTGGGTGGGAGCCCCACACTACCTCCTTGTTCTTTACCCCAAACAACAGGATGTGCGGTAAGTAATATTTTTTCACGCCTTCATAAAAATGGGGGTAATCCTGTAGTAGCCTTGTGCTGAATAATGTTAGATACCTGGTCATCACAGGCCGTTCGCTGCATTTTAAGCAGAATACGCGCGCCGATAACCGCGTGCATGTTTGCGCCCTATCTTATAGTACTATTTAAGGCTGAAGAGTTTGTATGTTTAGACGCAGTTGTCTCAAAAACTACCCGTCCGATTTCAACAAACCCTTGTGCGTTAGATAACCTATTTATCTATTTATTCACGGACACACACCTCTTGACATTTTGAGATTATTCGAAATTATATGTGTATTTTTTTACCATTTATCACTGCTCGGTGAAGGAAAATATCGTGAGGAAACCTGGATGCCCGACAGTTTTTTCAATAGCTTGTTAAGTCTGCCAACCCACACTGGACCAACTTTGTGGACTATGACCTAATCTCTCTCACCATGAGAGGAGATCCGTGCCCAATAGTAGAACATAAAAAGGGTTGAAAAAAAAGATCCTATTGATTATATGAGCCTATTTATTGAGGAAAGTTACATAGGCTATATTGATAAGTTAACCAAGTTAACGCGGATTAAACCGCGTGAGTTAGTTAGCAAAATATAGAACACAGCAGTTATCCATAAATAAACAACAACCATGTTATGAACAACTAATGAACAGACAAGAAAAAAATAATATCTCAAGTTTAGGATATGATAATAAATAATGAACAAAAACTTATTTTGATAAGTTTTATTACATTACAATATGAAGGAATGTGTTATCGAAATTCGCAGTCCCAAGCATTATCACGATAGCTGAATTGGCAAAGCACCTGGGACGGTATTTCAGGAGATGCAGGTTCAAATCCTGCTCGTGACTGTTATTTTCGATTTCACATTTTTTTTTATAGCTTATGGTGGCAGACGAGTCACGGCCCACCTAATGGTGAATGGTATCCGTCTCTCATGGGCTCAACTATATCGAGAGTATAGTCAAGCCGCTGCTCACCATTTCATTTCACATAGGTACATATGAAATTAAATAATTAATAGCTATCTCCTGCTACAACCAAAACACACCGATGTGCTTCATGGCCGGTCTCACAGGAGATGAGGGTACCAACCCGCTCGGGCCCGACAGCGAGTGAGTATTCCCACTTGGTACCCAGCCCTACAACCAGCAATGCAATCGGTGATAATTGCTTATTTCCCTTAGTTGCCTCGTACGACACCCGTGGGAAAGAATGGGCTGGTGACACTTGTATTCTTAGTCCGTCACCACACGGATAAACATTCTCACATTTTCACTTTGTGTTAACTTTGTGAATCACTTATATATATTTAATCTGGAAAAAGTATCCAGATGAGTAGCTCCTCATCTGGATACTTTTTTGAAAAATAATACGTTGCCTATTAATATTTTTCCGTCGAATGTAGTCTGTCAAATATTTGAGAGTACTTAACCTAGCTAGAGTAATATTCAGATACAGTATCGCATCAGGCCTGTCTTCAAATAGGTGGACGGATTTTATGTAAAGAAAGCCACCGATGTTGGCATAGACTAGTGAATGATTTGTACGATAACGGGCGAAACTAGACATATTGTAAGCAAATGGTACCAACGTAAAAACAGTAGGATATTTCACAAAGTAGCCGCTACTGTTTCAAGGTACAAAGAAAACTAGCGTATAATATCGTAAGAAAAGTATCTAACATAGATAAATTACTATACTGGGAAGTATCTAAGGAGGAATATTGATAAATTCAACTCAATTGTTGTGATGGATCAGATAACATGTGTGAGATAACATGACAGCTCTGTGAAGTATTCAATTATTGTTGCCACATTAATGACTATGGAATTGATTATCGATACCGAATAATAAAAATAAATAAAAAGCGTCATTATTAAAACAACTAATTAAAAATATTACAATTACGTGTGTTATAACTAAATCACTTATTACATTACAACTATATGATAGTTAATTATTTGTTAGTTAATAATTATGCATTAGAACTCTCCTAAAAATAAATACGTATCTTTGCGTGTTGTATCGTAACCGAAATATACGATATCATACATTCAACACATACGTTACCTCACAGTTATATGTTTTAAGCTTTGCTGCTTGTTAATCATTTCCTTTTAATTAGAATCGAATGATTCCCATTATGACGACATACGATTTGATATTTTCTAATAATAACAAATTAATAATTACTAGCAACATTTTATATGAAATTAAGATAGGATATCATACATAAGCAAATTCGTGACTATTAATTATATTTTTTTTTGTCCGGTACGAACAGTTTTAATATTAATTGCCTGATAATAAAAAAAATGGTATGAATTTGGGTAAGTAATTTATTTAGGCTCACTGTTGATTTTCTTGGGCCCAAAAATGGACATCATCCTTTGAAACGGATGACTTACATTACATGTACATTTAAGTTACATATGTACATTTAAGCTATTTGAGAAAAAATTACTGTTAATAGGTTGTATAGGCCTGTTTGAACACAATACATTTTTTTACGTTTTTGTCTATCTGTTCGCTCATCACGCAAAAACCACTGAACGGATTTTGATGCCATTTTTTTATTTGATTGCCCTTTGTTGGAATTAAAAACTTGTAAGTATACATGTTATCCCGCTACTATATCAGGAACCTGAGATATAACCTAACGAGTAGCTTTTGGCTGCGGCGGAGCCGCGGGCAAAGGCTAACACACCATAAAAACCAATATAATATTTGTGTCTTGTAACAAATCAAAAAAGTAATATCTGAAATATTAGAAAACAGTCGGTAATATACCATGCTCACCTTTCGCGATAAAGCTGAAAATGTGCTCATATCGGACAGACTCCCAAGTGGCGCAATGCTACTCTGTTATCTCCCTCTCGCCCCCACCCGCACCCGTCTTGTCAGCAATGCACGAGCGAGCCACTGACGCGAACAATCTGCTTACAGATAAAATACATTTTTGATTATCTATGAACCGACAGTATTTGCTGTGCGCAGAAGTTTGTAGTGTCGCCTCATAATTTGGTACCACATGAATATGGCACATATTGGCGTTGTAGACAAATACAATTCACAAGACAAATACCTTAACATATATCTATAAGCTGTAACAGAGCTGTGTCTGTACATTTAATATATTTTGAAAAAAAATGGCTGCATTAATGTCATGGCACATTTTACTAGCACCGCAACGGCACAGCTTTAGCACGACACCGCCTCGAATTTAGGCTACCGCTAGCCGCCAGCACGCTAACCACGCTTCACCGGTGAGGTGCAAACTTACTGTTACCGCGTGTTCCATAACAAATTCGTACGTTACGTAATACGTATTAGGTAGGCATCATCTAGATACTTAAAATAATATTTTACAGTTCAATCTTTACGACAGTTAATATATCGCGACCCCATGACAAGTGAATATTCATAATTATTAAAATTAGTGTTTTATTTTATGGTTTCGATTCGGTGGTGGTGCGCAAGCGATGATGCGACATTGTTTCGCTGATTACTCGCAGTTGGCGCGGTTTAACCCGGTGCCCTAAATGAGTATACTACTATACTTTAATATACTATACTTTGGTATACTTTAATCGCGTTTCGTCGCATTCAAATTAGGCGACAACGTAGGCCATAAGTACATACAACCTCTATTTGATATTTTAGTGTCGCATCGCGTCCCGTAGTATTGACGCGTTTGTCACTCATCTAGGACAACGGGTAAGCGCACGGGCCGCACGCTGTAGTATGCGGTCCGTTCGCTTGAAGCGTACCGACTACCAGTAGTCGTCTGGCAACTGTAAGCGCGCTGACTGCCCGCAGTTAGCTTTTTTTATTGACATTCATATTCACATAGTTTCATGGAATATATTTTATATATCAAAGACACACCACGATTAATGCTCTAATATAAATGACAAGATAATTATTGCTGAGATGGGGCGGTACCGTTGCAGTGCCTGTATAATGTGCGATGACCCCTGCGCGTCGTCCTACGTGAGCTTGACGCGAACACGAAGCAGCGCGTCACGGCGCGAAAACAACAGTCGATACTTTCAAACGCAAGTGCACCTTACTTGCGTTTGAAAGTATCGACTGTCACGTTTATTTTGTACATCAAAAACTCCACTGAACGGATTTTGATGCAACTTTATTGAACTCTTGAGATCCCGCTGCTATATCTAAGCGGAAGTACAACCTAAAAACTAGCTTAGCTTCCTAGGCTAGTTTTTATAACACAATCCACTTTTTCCTCGTAAGCAACATTGAATTTCGCCATCAAACAGTAAAATTCGGCAACCATTTGCAATACTGCAGTTCTGCAACACAGTCGTAAAGTCAACAAGACAAGGCGCTTCTAAATGGCCACTGATACTTCATCTGTCATATAGATTCCTACGGCCCGGACTAAACATTTTGTGAAAGTAGTGTTCCCGTTCAAATATTTTTAAGGAAGATTACCCGAATTAATCTTTATATGATCAAGTCGCGAGAAAATATTTTTACATAGCTTAGCTGCCAAAAATTTATCAATATAACGAAATATTCAAAAATCCTTACAATTTACTTCATTAGATTTCGAGTGCGTGCAGCCAGGACAGGTAGCTAGTAAATAATAACGGTGAGAATAAGGTGATTGTCACAATGCCGCAATGATAATATAAATGCGAAAATTAGTTTGTTACGCTTCCACGATGTAGAGCGCCGGAAGCCCAGACCCCCTCCCTATTATCCTTTCTATCCTCTCCCTATCTTTGGAGATGTCGACTCGCGAGTGATGCCTCTGGTGGTGCTAGCGTCTATAGGCTACGGTTACCACTTACCATCAGGTGGAGCGTATGCTAGTAAGCCACCGACGTTGTTTAAAAAAATTCTACTGAACTAATCATCAAAATTTTACATACGTAGTTTGGAGCTCAGCAAAAGGCATAGGATATTTTTTGTCCCGGACAAATTGATAGCTCCTGTACGATAGCTATTTTTGCACAAAAAACATTAGAATGTCATAGAGCGACGTATTTATAGCCTCAAGTCCGCGCGGACGAAGTCGCGGGCAGAATCTGGTCTGTACAATAAAATGACAACGACTATGACATAGAAATATATATCCACATTAACTTGCTATAATTTCATAAATTAATGCGCGAATTAAATTTCATTTTTGTAGATAGACTTAAAGAAGCAAATTTTTCGAAGAAAACAAGTTTACGGATAGACATGTCTTGTCCTAGCATGAACGGGCCGCGGATTAGCGTGAAACAATGGTAGGTACTCCCACTATAGTTTCATGCAGTGAGGAGGTGTGAGGGCGCCGGAGGTTCATACAGGGGGTATGAACCTTATTAATCTCTTTCTTTGAAGATGGCGACGCGCGAGTGATTCTTCTGGCGTTGCTAGCGTCTATAGGCTACGGTAACCGCTTACTATCAAGTGGGACGGATGCTTGTTTGCCGAACACATAGTTAAAAAAAAAACTTAAGGCAAAATGTAAACAACATAACCAATGTTGCTTTTAATCCAATAAAACTTATGGATTATCTGTACTATACAATTTGTTAGTATTAAGCTGCATTCTAACCTTGAGAATTGCTTCTTATATAGGTTTTATTGTATGTCAACTATGCAATGAATAACTTTTAACGATGCCAATTAGGACTATTTAAATTTATTATAAGTACTGTGACATTCAAATGTATTAGACAAAATACTACGTATTTTTATACTACGTTATACTACGTATTTTGTCTAATACATTTGAATGTCACAGTACACACTACGTATTTTGTCTAATCCTACGTATTTTGTCTAATAATACGTAGTATTTTGTCTAATACATTTGAATATAATTTAGTCTCTATAAAGTATTACTTTAAAAGTTAAATACATAAGTACCTTTTGCACGCCTCATAAGCGAAGCGTTGAGGTATGTATTACTCTCGTTTCGCGCAGACCAACTGATTTTTTCAAACTTAAAATGTCTCTATTTATCATATATTGCACTTGTAAAATAATATATACACACACATATCAAGAAAAAACACTATTTTTAACACATATTTTTGATGCCATTTTTGTTATTTAAACTAGTTAAAAAATTGTTTAAAAAAGTTCTGTCTTGGATGTCCGTTTTGTTGTAGGTAATGTATGTTAACACGATAACGACCGAAATACTTTACTAATCGAGTATTTTTTTTCTTTTATGATACAGAGTACAACTACGAATAGACCTATCACTTTTCACGGTCTGATTCGATGTGGTTTAATTGTTAAAAAAATAAACAAAAAAATTGAGAATATTTACGCTCGACGCTGCTCTAAAACCAGTGCTATCCTTATTTCGTGAGAACTATTTCTATAGACTAATATAGAAGTACTTCTTAAAATTAGCGCTAGATGGCGTATAAGACATTAAAACCACAGTAGTTTTTGAAATTAGCGCTATCTATGTGATTTATTGAAAACTACTTAGTAAGACCAATACATTATTAGTTACTTATCAAAAAATCTATTTTATTGTGAAAAATGAAGATTATGAGGCGTGCACTTTTGGATTTTCTAAAGTATTTTATAATTTGTTTATGTTTTGTCTCACGTTTTTCTGAATACAGTATAAGCTACCTATTAATTTATTAATCATTTTTAGACCTAAGTCTTTTCAAGGCTACATACATAGGCTTGATTGACGAAAAGGTGACCTTAAATCTACCACTGCTCTGTTCAAAGTAGTTCCTTATAACTTGTTGTACAGTACAACCCCCATCAATATTAAGATGGCAACTGTTCAACTTGTGTGCGCTATATTTAACTTGACTCTCACAGAAGATAGACTTGAAACAACTGACGAGTTTCGTATGGTGAGTGAGAGCGCTGGAGGCCCGTCCTCCTCCTTATTCAAGTGCTTAAAATATACAAAATTGAACCTTCTAGTGGTTTATTTATTGTTATGATAGCTAGATAGATATTACGATGGATTATTGCCTTATAAATAAATATACTTGGAGACTGACTTCTCAATTTCTGGAGCGCAGTGGACGAACTCGTGAGACCAGAACTTGTAGTTGGGGTTCTTGATCAGTTCAATGAAGGTGATGAGTAGGCCCCATGGATGTGGGCGGTTTACTATGAGCCTCTCTAGCAGCATCCGGGTGATTTGTTCCTGGACAGCTTCAGAGTTTGCTTCAGCGAACAGGTATAGAAGACAGCAAGAGAAATAGTGCGTGTGACTGTTCGGGTAGCGTAGCTGGTTCGCAATCGAGTTGAAGAACAGATATCTGGCAGACAAGGATTTAATTTTAACATGCAGTATAATAAACTAATTTTCACAGATTTCAATATTAAATGTGTTTTTTAAGAATGACCATTCTGCTAAGTTTCAATATCTATTTAAATAATTACATTATGGGCGTGACAATCAAAAAATATTTTATAAAGAGAAAATTTAAAAAATTAACGAAAACGAATATAACAATTTCTAAATAATAATTATAATTCAATCAATCTTCTAACGCTAATCTTCCTGATACATATCCGCTGAATTTGTCATCGATAATAAATATTTGTCGTGAAGGAAAACATCGTGCATGCCTGAGATTCTCTCGACGGCTTGTTTAGTCTACAAACCTGCACTGGGCCAGCGTGATACACCTGTCTTCAACAGTGGTCCAGTAATGATCAGAAAAAATATCTTGCCCTAATGCTATTAAATGTTATATCTATACATGTGGTGGTCTTAGAATTGATCACTTCATGTTGTGTCCGACCATTTCATGAAATAGGTTAGGTTTCATGAAGTGGTCGGCCATGTCATTAAATGATCAATTCTATGATCTGGCTACGACATATACACGAGAAAGTCATCGTTGTTTGTAGATATTTTATGCGTTTTTGCGAGTTGTGATATGGCACCAAAAATTCTATTTAGGGTCGCACTATATGCCATTTCTATTGCTATGGGTACTTACCTTCCTTCGAAGTCGAAATCCACGGTAAAGTTTTGGAAGATGTCCATGTGTGCAGAGTGTGCAATCGTGGACATACTGGGCGTTTGTCCTTTAGATCTGATGTGAGCGATGGCCTGCGTTCCCACGTATAACACAACAGCGTTCATCAGCTGACAGTTGTAACGACGTCCTGACTCATTTAACACCTAAACAAACATTTGTGTGTTCAAACAATTGTGTTACTCCCAAGTCTATATAGCTGAAAACATCGTGCCAGACAAATTTATTTATTTTATTTATTTATTTATTTATTGATCGCCAACACAATGTGCATTGTTACAGTTCAAATATTAATACATTTATCATAAATTTATTGCTTAATGCCATTGCAGTTATAGGCGAAGACTGCTTATATAAAGTGGTCAAGCGAGCAGGATATTAAGAGTTGCATAAATTTAAACAATTGTTTTAAAAACAAATTAACAATAAACAATTAGACAAAAAAAAATGGATTCAGAATAATGAGGTTAAGTAAACTATTATGCAAAATTCAAAAGTTTAAACAAATAAGTAAAGGTCTAAACTGACAATGCCAATTAAAGAAACATCAACAATACATAGGAAAAAAAAACATCAACAGCTTATTAATAATAACAATATTATCCACAAATAAAAACACAAACAAACATTAACCATTAAAATTACATGCACAGTTCCCAAAAGTAAAATCATACTGATTCCACCACAAATAAACAAACAGTAAGACTGCAAACTTAATTATATATTTTATCACATATTCTTATATACTTTTTAAACTTGCAAATGGTTTCCACAAAAAGGTCAATGTCGTTTGACTTCGCGAATGAGTTGAACTGTCTTATAATTCTATTAAGTGGAGCGTTTTGGCCCAAGTTCGACTTATTTAGGTAACCTTTTAACAACTGAAAGCGTGATGCTCGTGGAAGCCGTGACGGTGTGGAAAAAGACACTGAACAAAGAAGCTCAGGCAAATCTAGAATACCGTTTGCAAGCTTGTAGAGAAATACTAGGTCGAGCATGTGTCTTCGATCAGCGAGTGAATCAATTTTAAAATATTTTAATCTTTCTTTATACGATGACAGAACCTTCCCCAAATTAATAGAATACGTTAAATGCCATAAAAATCTCTTCTGTATACTTTCTAATCTTTTAATATACACATCATAGAAAGGATTCCAGGCGACGCTGCAGTATTCCAAACCACTGCGGACCAACGAGTTAAATAACAATAGCTTGGTTTCAGGCGATCTGAAGTCCCTACTGTTGCGAAGAATGAAACCTAGATTCTTAAATCCCTTTGAGCAAATTTGATGTATGTGAAAGTTGAATCGCATTTTGGAGTCGAGATGTACCCCTAACTCTTTTATTGTATTAACCTTCTTTAAATTATCAGATTTGATCTTATAAAATGTACTAAGTGTATTTCTCTTTCTGCAGAACCTCATATGATTGCATTTTGAGGAATTTAAATACATGTAATTACATTCGCACCAATCAACCAAGCGATTCAAGTCATCTTGCAGTAGATATACGTCTAAAAGAATGTCAACAGTCCTAAAAAACTTCAAATCATCAGCAAATAAATAAAAGCGGGAATGGTGAAAACAGTCTCCTATGTCGTTAATAAATACGTTGAATAGTAAAGGGCCCAAATGTGACCCTTGAGGAACCCCTGATATCACCGGGAAGGCAGCAGAGGTGTACCCATTGACCACAACCTTAAAAACACGATCTGAAAGGTATGATTCACACCAATTCAGCAAAGGCTCGGCGATGCCATGATGTGAAAGCATTTCAAGAAGGATTTGGTGATTCACTCTATCAAAAGCCCTGCTAAAATCGGTGTAAATCACATCCACTAAGGAACGGCTATCCAGCGATGACGAGACTTCATTTATGAAACAAGTTAAGTTCGTTGAAGTAGATCTAGCCTTAGTAAAACCATGCTGACGTATACTTTTTTCCTGTTTGAGATGCCACGATAGAATCGGGTACAACAACTGTTCAAATATTTTAGCAAACACCGGAAGAATAGAAATAGGTCTGTAATTATTAACTAACTCCTTTTGACCACTCTTGAATAAAGGGACAACCAAAGCTTCCTTCCAGTTACTAGGAAAAATACCAGTGCTTAGAGATCTATTGTAAATTAGATTCAGCGGTTTCACCAAAGCCGGTGCGGATTTCACAACAAAAACTGATGGAATACCATCAGATCCTGATCCCTTAAATAAGTCAAGCCTTTTCAAAACCTTGACCACATGGTCGTCCCTGAATTTTATCGAGGTCAAATAGTTACTGCAGTAGGAAGTTTTTGAAGTACATGGCGTTATAGGTTTATGAGAAACGTGATTTGAAGCAAAATTTTGAGCAAATAGATTACAAATATCCACGCCACAGCTGGAAACTTTTTCTTCAAAAAACATTTTAGCGGGATAGGAACTGGACCCTTTCTTTTTATTTTTGACAAACGACCAAAAAATCTTAGGGTTAGATCGAAGGTTTTGTTCAAGTCTTAATATGTACTGTCGATAACATGCTACCATCAAATGTTCAGAACGTCTTTTAATTAAATCAAGACTTATTCGGTCCAAGGGGTTATTATTGAATTTATGTAACTTATTACGGTATTTGAGTTTCTCACGCAGAAGGCCAATCAAATCCCGAAAGAACCAGATCGGGTAATTTCTAGATCGTTTTTTAATTTTAGGAACGTATTTTAAAATCATGTCGTGTATGTGACTATAAAAAACTGAGAGCATATCATCAACAGTAGCAAAATTTTCAAATTCCTGCTCCCAATGTAAATTATTGAGATCCTTAACAATCTTACCATAGTCGGCCTTAAAGAAACAAAAATGGTCAACATTATTATATTTTAAGTCAGTACGAAGGCAAGAGGTCATGGAAAACTGCAGGGGTGGATGGAAGTCATCCACTTTCGTGAGAGGTTATTTGTTATTGACACTGACGTCAGATACGTCTATATTACTAATTACTAGATCTAAAATCCCTTTAGCATTCAAAATGTTGTTATATTGTCTTAAATCATTTAACATACAAAAATCGAGAAGCATACCTGTGTATGTACTAGCACCGACAGAGTTAATTATTGAATCACCGGAAAAATCCCAGTCTATCGAGCCCAAGTTAAAGTCACCAATAAACATAACTTTCCCTAAACCAGCCTGCTCAATATTTCGATTAGAAGTATTAATAAATTCATCTAAGATGTGTCCCTGAATAGGGGGAGGAAGATAAACTGCACATAAGTGTAAACGCTCAGCTGAGCCACTGCCAGTACGGTACTCGACTTCCACCCAGAGATCTTCGCATTTCGATTCGAAATTTAGCAGGCGCCTGGAGTTAAACCTCTTGGACACAGCTATTAAAACACCCCCGCCACTCTTGCCACTGTGAAAGCCACTAGTTTCTCTGTCTCGTCTAATATTTGTTTATACATACGTCAAACAAAGCCACAGACTATCAAATCAATTTGGCCAACATGTAAAATTTGACAGATAATTTGTTGGCCTACAGGCGGCTTTATGGTGGTAGGATCTCGGGATCCCAGCATTTATGGATAGGCTTGTCCGGGGGAGTACCAAACTCTTACAGAGTATCAACTTATAGTACGGTAGATAATCCTACAGCTTGGTTCAGTGAGTGGAGAGCGAATCTTAACCACTCTATCTTGTCTTTTCTACTATTCTTCCTCCCCACTTCAACTTTTCCATGACGTTGACAACGCAACTAGTAATTCTAGTATTGCTAGCGTCTTTAGGCTATGGTAGATCCTTACCATCAGATAGATGTGTGCTTGCTTGTCACCCTGTTATGTAATTAAAAAGCACTGTGTGTCCATATTTAGCGAGTTCTAGATATAAATTAATTTTTCGTATTATTTATAAATATAATATCACATTAAAAAAAGAACAAACCTGCATATTGCTCCTCAATTCTGTTAGGAATGTGACTGGAGAACGGGCTTTTAGGTATGCATCCAAATCTTTCTTGAACTGAGATGCTGGTATGATTGTATTGTAGTTAATAACTGCACGAGGAGGGCACGATATTTCTGGCAAGAGATCCACTTTCAGGTTAGGAGTGAATGGGTCTGGAAGACGCATATTCCGGGGAAAAGCAGACAGGATGAGGTTCCTCATCTGAATGCAGTTCGGAGGTATTTCATCACAGAAACCATAGTGGTAGTCGCAGAGGAACTCGGGGAAATCATGGAGCAGCACAAGTAGCACTTTAAGAGTGCCTTTGTACAATGTCATAATTGGCGTTGCCAGTTCAGTGTTACGAAGGAAAGGATCCAAAAACTTGAACAAGTCCATCAGAAGAGTAGAGTACATGCCCCAGCCCTGAAATATAATGAAATTCTTTGAATGTTATACTGTTTGTAGAGTAATGTAGATGCTATGATTTACCAAGTCACATGCAATGACATGCATTCAAACTTACTTTTTAGTACCTGTAGGCATTGCGACTAAGGAGCTATTCATAAACTACGTCACAGTAAATTCTGCTTTTGGGACTACTTCCCCGCCCTCTTCCCCTATTGTCACACAATCATTATTTATGCGACTCCATTTCACCTTATCACATATTATCACACCAAATGATCCTTGTTGGAGAACGTAATTTTTGAAAGGCCCTAAGCACGTCATTCTCGTGTCATATTTCTAAAAGCAAACTATTTATCCTACTCACATTACTAATGCGTATCTACATGATGTTCAATATACAAAGCTCGCAATGTCTATTTAATTTGAAAACTTAGAAAAACATTGAATACTTTGCCATTAGCTGGTTCCTGCTTTGAAAGCAGCTAAAAGAAACAAAATTTGTTAGAACATATAAAAACACAAATGGTAAGAATTCAGGGTGATTTTGAATTCATTAATTATTCAGGATTCTTCAACCATAATAAAGTTAAATAAAATTATTTGAATATTCCAATGCTTTTAGTTAATTATATGTTGAGTGCATCACTGGGATATTTTTTAAAAGAAAATCATGGTTTTTTTTCTTTCTTTTCTTTCTTCTATATCATATTAGATCAAATAAAAGTATGATCAAAATCATCCTGTTTAAAAAGCATGGTTTAAAATAATAATAAATTTTTGTAGGACTTCACAGACAACATTAAGAGCTTAGTATGACTTTTATATGGATGAGAGAGTGATGTCTTCTACATAGAAAAATTTATAAAGAATGTTAAATATAAGTGTTAATGAAAGATATGGAAATGTGATAAGTGATAATAAGTTATATTTTTAAAGTAACTTGATAATTTAACAAATCACAGCTTTAACTCCGAACATTTTGTTTTTAGTACCCCTTTTTCATGTGAGAATCGAACTCACAATACCCATATAACAAATCCTCTAGTTAAACATACCTTCAGCTAATATATAACCTACCTTTTGCTGAGGTGTGACGGCAAGAACACGGTTGATAAATGCTCGATGCGCGACGATCTCCAGCCACGCAAAAGCAAAGCCTGGGGCGACGTTGGGCCGGATAATACGTAGAGTGTGGCAGAAAGCAGTTAGAACCTGGTGACATACAGAAATATATGAACGACAGTTGCATAATTATGTCACTAGACCGATAAGGTAGACCAACGAGTTTGTGATTGTAAAAACCTTTTTGCCTTGGTTATACTGACCTGATAGTTCATAGATTCTAGAACCGGCTCAGCCATGTTCATGTCTAGGAATAGGACGAGCAGAAGCCTATGGTACGGCAACTGTTGGAAGTTGACGCCATGTTCTTCGTGATCTTGAAGCAGGCAGCCTGCGATTATACCCAGAATCTGCAACAAACCAAAAAATTTTGGGATGGAAATAAACCTTTATATGTCTTAATGGTATTTTAATTACGATATTTTGTGCAGTTTCCACAGACCCGGCTGAGATAATCTGTTATGTGCACTCACAAGTCAAAAATGTTACACAATTATAAATAAATAAATATTCACGGACATTTCACACAACAACCTCTGGTCCCAAACTAAGCTTAATTGACGCTTGTGCTATGCGTACCAGATTACGGATATAATACATATATTACTTTTTTGTAAATCCATTCATCCATCAGCCTTTTAAAGTCCACTGCTGGACATAGGCCTCCCCAAGAATGAGGGATAGTGCCGTAATCACCACGCTTGGCAGGCGGGTTGGCGATCGCAGTGGATGTTGTTAATACTCGAAGGAGTGCTGCTGCCACTCCCTCGGTATTCCCTCAGTCGGCTCTTACGACTCCCATGGGTGGAAAGGGATGGGACAATTCTAAAGCCGGCCCCACACGGCATATAATAGATAGAAAACACCCAGAGGCAGCAAATATCTGTGTTCATCACACAAATAATTCGAATCGAACCCACGACCTCGTACACGGAAGTCGCTTATACTACCGATTACGCCACGAGGCCCGTTATTATGAACCTATATAACAATGTAAAAACCTCTGCCTGTCTTGGTAAGACATGGGACTAAATTAAGTTCTTCTACACTAACCTTGTTCAAAAGGTTCAATTTAGGCGTAGGATTTCCACCATCTGGAGTATTCTTGATCAACAGAGACACGAATTTAATGAATAAATCGCACATCGCGTAGAACTTATCCCTCTTGGGGGCAACTGATGGTGGGTTAGCTCTATCCTCGTTCAGTTGTTGGTATACATTCTCAACACACATCTGAGTTGCAATCCTGAAGAACCGTATGATCATGTCCTCCGACTTGAGGATGCCGTTGATGTTCATGCGGTGAACATACATATTGAAATTTTGTCCCAGTTCAATCTCTGTGAGTGGACTTAGGAGCACGTTTCTCCATTCACGTAGGAGATTCTCTGTTTTTTCTTGTAAGCCAGGAGGATCATCATAGTTCTGTGCCTGTGGACAAAAAATAATTTTGATCAATTAAAACAACCAAGATTACTTTCATATGTTCATGGGACAATATAATAATACATTGTGAGAAGTCATAGATGTGTATCAATATAGTCAAGTATGTGCATTTATATTTTTGTCACAACTGAATGTGACTTTTTCTTTATGTGTAACCAAAAAAGTGGTACAAGTACCGTTAGTGTGTTTAGTTCAAAAGCTGCTAAATCTCTGTACATATATACATCGAACCTTATGTGAAATAAAACTTGACTTTTAATAATTAACTTACTCGCACTTGCAGGATCCCAGAGTGAATATGAGCCGTAGGTCCCAATGGAGACCTTTCGCCGAGATAGGCACTGGGGTCTTGATTGACTCGAAGCGTCTCGAGCAGCGTGCCGAGTCCCTCAGGAGGCGGTTGTCGAGAGTGAGACATCACTCGTACCAGCGTCTCAGTTGTGTGATATAAGTCTGATTCATTCACGTAAACATTGTTTCTATCGTCTACTAGATACAGTTGTACTAGCTGCATGGCAAAAGCCACAGCCATGTAGTTGTTGCCGCCGTCAATCATATGCGCCAGGGCCAGGTCGTACTGTTGGCAAAAATAACAGTCTTAGGATTAATACTACTCATTTTATTTTAAATTAAACAATGTAATAATTGATATCATTCTAATGTCCTTAAACACATTTATTTGTCTTAGGTAACACAATTACACACACAACACGGACAAAGTTGACGTAGCTTGATGATCATCTAAGCCAAACTATGTGATACTATGCAGATGTCCATCTGCTCATTTATGAGCTTTAAGATTTCCAATTTCTAAGTCCTAATGCAAGGATTGAGTATTATACTCGTGATAAGGCAAGGAGTGATAATGACAAAATGAGCTGTAAAGAAAGGAACAGGCAAGAATACCTGAGGCAAGTTGACCAGATGGTTTCTGATGAGAAAGTCCACTGCTTCAATGTTGTATCGGAGCTCATCGCGACAGTCCGTGAGACAGCAGGTGATCTGTTTGGTCGTCCACACGTGACCGTAGACGCGCGCGTCTTCCAACAGCTTCAGGACGCGAAGGTGGATGTCTCGGTATCGCGCCATCATTTCAACGTGCTCACTACTCGTGCCTGGCTGCACGATGTGCCCGTCCAACAACCCTTCTACAGCCTGTTGTATATAACATACAAAATTGCATATAATATACAGATTTAACAAGATTCATTCACAGTTTGCTTTTCAAGCCTTTTAAAATTAGCTCGAAATAGCGGTCTGGATTTTTGGAAGGCAAAACAAATTTAAACAAACAGAAACATTAATAAAGGGAATTCGGATAAAATAAACCTTAACAAACAAAAAAGTGTTCTAAAAACTTGTATCTATTACAAGTTCTTTTTCAACATTAATAACAATGTTACCTTTTGCAGCAAAGTACATCCGGAGACAAAATCTCTATTCCGCCTGGCCATACACAGGCATTCCAGCAGCGAATGCATGTTCGCCACTTGTACAGCTAGCGATGGGACAGCGATGCAGTTGCCTAGAAACACCTCAGCTGCAGAAATTAGGGCGCCCATTTCGTCTGTGCCGTACATCTGCGTCTGATTCATGACCTGGCTGTAAGTCAGTGAAATCTGTTCTTGAGCCGATGGTTTTGGCATAAACAGTCCAGGATCACGGACCGGTGTGAATCCAGGGATGTTGCAAGCAAATTCCTCATATACTGTGATTTGGTTTTCAGTAGGACCACCAACGCGCTGACGCACACGCTCGGGAAGCCGCTCGGTGTGGTACGTCAGCACTGTAGTGTCATAGTATCGTCGACCCTCCTGGCGGGCGATTTTGCGCATCTCGTAATCGTTGAGCAAACGCTTATCTAATTCTGGCAGGGCCTTCTCCACAGCAGTCTTCTGAATAAACGCGCACGCCAACTCCATATTTTCTGTAGCTAGAACAGCAGCTGCACTTTCAATTATCTCCTTCTGAAATACCAAAAACTATTAATATGATAGTAAAATGTTTCTTGGTCAATATATCCCTTAATTCCACACCTAAGGTGTGGTATAAAGCTATGAAGCTAGGTGTTAATGACACTCTATCAGAGGTCTGCGAAAGTATGAGGCAATTGTAATAGGATTAGTGTCGTTATTAAAGATTAGTAACACATTATGTGTGAGCTATGTAACACATTTTTTTTATAATTTAGTGTTATAGAATTATAGTACTTTATAACCAAACAGACTAACCTAGAATATAATTTATTTTATAAATTTCTAGGAATTTGTAAAATTTGAGTAGAATGTTGCCTAGGTATGGAATACTTTACAATTGTAAATAAGCTGTATTTTTGATCCATAGTCTTATTTTTATTATAATGAAAGTTTAATCTCAATTACGTATCAGATTTTTATTTTGTGTTATATCGTACCAATATTATAATTGCGAAAATTTTGTTAATAAGTTGGGATGTTTGTGTCAAAACGACTAAACAACAATTTTTTTCTCTATGAAACTTGGTTGGTATGTAGATTTAATACTGTACAGAATACTTTTTACCCTAAAAAATGGAATAGTTCCCATGGGGTGGCTGGCAATTTACGACTTGACGAATTTCTACGAAATTTCGTGAACGGATAAATAATATTGCCTGAATATGATATAATATATGAATATATGATTCATCAGGCAATGTGTTTCTGTGGGATATACGTAAAGGACTTGGGTGTTTTACGCTTTACACCATAACTTCTGAACAGACCATTTGAAATTTCGAATACACCATAACTTCTGAACAGACTATTTGAAATTTCGAATACATATAGCCCAGAGTACAGACAAAAGACATAGGCTTTATATCCTGGATGTGGCGTGTTCATAATATTGATCCAATTCTTAATTCCAGGCAGACGAAGTGGGGCGCAGAATCTATTAATACATCATTTAATAAAACTTTTGGGCCAAATCAATGTTATCTTCATTAGTCGGTTTGATTGCAATGTGCAATAATAGTTATACCAGTCATACTCAACTTTTTCTTAGAGCGGCCTGTAAGGATTTTATATGGTGCCGCGGGACACAACTTGTGTTAATAAATATTATATAAAAATAATGTTCTAAGGCCAAGTGGGGCCTTTGAAAAAGCAGACTACTCAAGCTGTTGAGTATGACTGAGTTATACACACTATGTTAGTTCGACACTACTGGTGCTTATAATCATATATTCAATGATTAATGTATCAATAGTTCATATTAGAATACTTAGTATATATTATATTGATGGAAGCTATTTAATACCATATTAGTCATATCAGTTAGTATATATTATTGTTCTCTCTGCCTACCCCGCAAGGGAGATGGCGTTGATAAGTAAGTTAGTACGTATTTAAAGCAATAAAAATAATTGATTCTTATATCACCAGTTAGGTCCTGATCATCCTTTTCAGTAGGCTTAGATTCTTAAATAATATTTTCTATATTTTTCTAGCAGCTTCCATCAGATAGAGGTTATGTATTGTCAGGCCATTTTATTGGAACACCTATTATCTACGAAAAAAAATAATTAAGAAATAATTGTTTACTTGAGTAATACCAACCTGTTGAGGTGTGGATGGCAAGAGTGCGGTGGCAAATGCGGCCTTGAGGTTGGTACTAATGGTGCTTATAATTTGCTCCCGGCAGGTTATCATCGCCATACCAGCAGTCAGGTTCCGCATCATGTGGTGCGCACACGTCCGCATCCTCACTTCGTCTGGATCCAGGGCAAAGTCCTTTCGAATGATTTGTTCACAGGTAGTCAAAGCGTACTTAATTGATCTGTCTACAACTGGGTGAATCCATTCCTGGATTGACCTCTCAATCGCTGGCTTGACAAATTGTTTCAGATGTGGATAGTTTTGGAACAGTATTATGTGGGGGTTGAAGCAAATTTTGTGGCCGAATGCAGATGTGGACGACACGTTTACATCTAAGTAATTGAATCTTGGCTCTGGTAGACCGAGCACTCCCATTAGAGTCGGATCGTTGGTGACCAGACCGCTGGTTGGTGTGGGCGCAGGAACAGTCATATCCTCCGCGGGTATCATAGGCGGCGGCGGAACCATCATTTGCATTTGCTGTGTTGGAACTATTGTCGGATTTACAGGCATAACTGCAGTCGCAACCTCTTTGCTAGGTTTTGGTTGCGAAAGTTGAAACTCAATTTGCCGTAATTTTTCCGGATCTTTCAAATATACAGCTGGTTTTAAATTGGCTATATCCAAGCCAAGATTCTTACATAATACTTCGATTTCAAACTTTAAATTAAGTTTTAAGTCTGGTTCTTGGTGCAGTTCAGCCAACACATTCATGAGAGCCATTGTCCATGGGTTAGGTGGTTTGAACACAATATTCTTGGCGCTAGATTCCAAGACCTTAGCTACAAAGGGAACTACATAAAGAAGCTCCTGTTGTCCCTTATGATATGCTTCAAGTACAAGTGCTTTGAGATCTATATCAACGTGTAGTATGGGCTGGTTGCGCGCCAATGTCAACATGCCGAGCCAGTGACCGAGATTTTTCAGTAGAGACCGATCAGAAAAATTCGCTATGCCTTTATCTGAACGCAGTAGGACTTTAATGTTACGATAGGTTTCTTTTGTAACCATCTTATTAACTTCACGTATTTTAAGAACATCAAGGAAATTGGAATACAATGGATGGAAGTTCAGCTCAATAGAAGCCCTCTTCATAACTAGGTATTGAGAGAGCCACGGATAAAA
Source organism: Leucoma salicis (assembly GCA_948253155.1). Classification (NCBI taxonomy): domain Eukaryota; kingdom Metazoa; phylum Arthropoda; class Insecta; order Lepidoptera; family Erebidae; genus Leucoma; species Leucoma salicis. The sequence continues at coordinate 28,370,375 of OX411803.1, forward strand.
TTCTTCAGTGATTATTTCCTTGAGTTCTTCGCATTTAGTTTGCAAGTTCAACTGGCTTAAGTTGTTAAAGATAAAAGCCGTTTTATCTTGAATGGGTTCCGGTGGGGAATTGATCTTTTCTTCCCTGTCGGTGGCAGTGAGTAATGTATCGATGTTAGTAGCGTTGGCAATGGACGGTCGGCTGCCCAAACCACTTGCGCCACAAGTACCAACTTTGGATATTACTGTTATTGCTGGAGTAACAACTCTGTAACAAAACAATAATAAAGAGGATTAAATATTCGCTGAGAATACAATAATCACGAAACGTATGTGTTTTGCTATACATACCTATAAGATGCTGATACTGTTACCACTGCGGTCTGATTCAGCATGGCGGCCAAACTGGTCGGTAACACAGCTCCCTGGGGTTTCGTGGGCGGTTCCTGACTTTGGAGTCCATATTCAATGTATTCAATGAGATGAGGGGGAAATTCGCCAAAATGTGGTATTGCTCGGACATGTTCGCAATATTTGTGGTAATCCTTGAGACGTGACTTAAATCTATCTAAAGCCGCTATCCCAAAGTAGTACATCTTAGAACCCTCGGGTTTTCTCAAAGCATCGAGAACAAACCTTAAAGCCAGACCCAGCGACACGTAACTGGGTACTAGTCCTTTTTCAATGATGCCGCCAAACAGTTGGGCGGTTATATGCAGTTCTTTGTCAGGGTATTGAGGGAAAAACTTGTATTCTTCAAAAAGGTTTCTGAGCATACACGAGAACACCTCACGCTCCCTTTTGTTTGGCGAATCTTGAAACTTCTTCAACATTTCAAGGACTTCATCTATCGACAAGGTCGGGTGAGGAGGGTGGTTATAAATTCTCTGAAAATACCCGTTAGCTTCGTCTTCAATTTCTTTGGCAACATTGTGCATCATCTCAGGGAAATGTATAGGATCTGGAAGACGTGGTTTATCCATCGCGGGAGCTGGCGCCATTCTAGCCAACCCCATATTGGCGACATTTGCCGCGTGTTGTATGGGCATCATGGTAAAGGGGCTGTTAGGACCAGGACCCATGAGTCTCGAAGGAGATCCTGGTGTAGTCACAAGAGGTCCCAGTGTGCCAGGCATAAATGTTGCGTTAGCGGGAGCACCTAGTGTCATATTTGCAACATTTGGTGTCAAGTTGGCGATCGGGTCCACATGTGGTGGAAATAGTTGGCCTCCTAAACCAGCAGGGAATGGAGTCTCGAGAACTCTAGTGTGGGGACGAGCAATGCCTGCCATGTTTTGGCGCGTCTTACTAAGCATGAGTGTCTGGCAATTAGCTATAACGTTGCAAATGGCTTCCTGCAGTTCTTGCTGGACGTTTGGGATGCATAGCTGTAAGCACGCCAGCATTGTATTGATAGTCTCGGGTGGCAATTGAGCCGCTTTCGGCAATTGCTCTTCGGGTCCTTTGCCAAGAACCTGCGGACATCTCCGTTGAAGAAACTTCACCATAGAAGACACGAATGCTTCCCCATGGTCTCTGATTTTGTCTGTTAACCATTTATCTAGTTTTAAATATTCTCTCCGTGATGCTAGGCAAGCCAAGTCAATGACAAAGGGAAACGATTGAACATTTAACAACAAAGATAACGCCTTCAAATCTTGTGCAACGTCTAATATTCTAGACAACTTGGATTGATCACAATCTCCACGGATGTACCATTCTGCCATGGAATGCATTATGATAGCCTTGATGTTAGGGTTCTGATTATGCCAAGCATGGTGTAAAATTATCCCAGAGTTTGGGTGATTGCCCAGAAATATTGGTATTAGTGTTGTGAATAACTCTTGCCTGACGACATTGATGGGTGGACTAATTTGTAATAGAGCAAGCATCAAAATGTCAGGACAATATTGGAGTGGTACCTTGAATAAGTCATGTACTTGCATGTAATACCCACGCTCTGAGGCAAACAGCAATAGTTCCACCAGATAAATACATCGCCATGTCGCCACATCTTTATTGTCAGTTTCGGGAGGCGATTTCAATAAATCAATTGACACTGGATGGAATGGATGGTCTGCAAAACTGAATATATCTGGGTATTTGAGAATGTTAGTTATGAGACTCATCTGTCCTTCCAGATTTGTCCAGCGACGACACAGATATTCAATGGGGAATATAGTGGCTGGGTAGCCAGCACTTTGAAGTCCAAGCCGTAAAATGGTGAATAATAAGCTTAGTCCCTGCCTATCAGGTATAAAAAATTCTGGATGATCCAGCTGCAGTATAACCTCTTTCCAGTTCAAGTTGGACGCCAGTTCTTTCAGCGTCTGAACGAAAACTTCTGCATTCCAGGTTTCGGTATGACCTTGTGTAGGATCTTTTTTCACATCATGGGCCACCCAAAAGGTGCCTGGTGTTTGCAGTAGTGGTCCATCTTGAAATGTAGTATGGTATCGCACCATAGTCGATATGATTTTGGCGACGTCTGTTGCCGTAGGTTCCCGTGCACCAAAATTCAACATGTTGTTTTTGCAATCCTCCACAGACAACGTAAAAGAATAGCCAATGTCGCGTATAATGTCAGCTAGTGCGTTGTCTATCATGGCTGCGGCCATATCGTCAGCTGTGGTCATTTCCTCAAGAGGCGTCTGTGTATCGTCGGGATACAGCAGCGGTGCGAGCACTATGGGCACAACTTCACGAGGAAAGTCTATTCGTAACTTTTTCAAAAATAAATCTCTTGTCACTGCAGCTAATCGAAAATTCTCATATGCGAGACTAGTCAGAAGAGTTTGCAAAACTTCAGGGCTGCATTCTTGAAGTCCAGCACGCTCAATCTGATGTCCACGCTCTGGAAAGTTAAGCAAAACATTAACTTCCTTACGTTAACACTAATTTAATTTCATCATTTAAATAGTTCAACAGACCTGCGTCGAGGTAACACTGAACGAGATCTAAGAATCTTTTTTTGAGATGAGTCTTTGCTAATGTCACAATCTCAGATTTTGATGAATTCCTCCTTAGTACCAAAGAGAAGGCAACATCCTCTGCAGTGGTTAATTTTAATAATCTTGATAAACGATTGATTAAGGTGTTAGAAGGTTTTAATGCCTGGAAAAAAGAGCACCTTGTACTATAATAAAACATTATAAATACAGCTAATGAAGCATTAGAAAGTAAAATGCCAACTTTAACCCATTTTGCCAAATAACATTAAAAGTAAATATATTATAGAACTAATAAAATATCATTACATAAGAATAATCTACAAATTTTATAAAGCTTCACTACAGTATAATGTAAAACATAATCATAATAATTTTGTAAAATCTATTACAGCTACACTACATCAATACAGAGTAGAAACATTGAGTTAGAGATGGGTAGGTCCAGCTGGAGATATCCATGGACCTGCATCACACTCACTTAAGAGAATTAAACCCATTCATTCTCCTGGCTTTATTTGTGTGATTTTTTAAATGATTGTATTACAATGCTTTTCTTCATTCCCCGCCTCTGTACTAATTTTGAATTGGACCTGTCCATCTCTAAGGGATATAGTAAAAACTTATTATACCTATTCTGTATCGATTTGTTATGTCCTTGTGTTTATGATAATCCCCTCCTCCCAGCCTGGCCTCCCAGCCAGCTGCATTTCAAAAAATTATGTTTCACAGAATAGTAATGAAATTATACAAAATATTCACAGTACTTTTATTGCATTACATATTAATACTAACACATTGATGACAAATGAGTAACATAATAATTCACAACATAAATCTTATGTCATGAAATCAACCACAACTATATGTCAAATATGTACTTTCAGTTGCCCCTTCTAAGAATAGCTCTTCTGCTAAAATTGTTTTGCAATTTTAATTTTAATATGCAAGTAGAAATTAAAGGAAGGCTTAGTTCTAAAAGTTATGTCTATAAAGGAATTATTTAAGAAACTTGTGATAATTTTAAGTGCAAGGCAATTTAAAAGAAATGGCTGCATACAAAAAATAGAAATAGATAATTATATTTGGTTAGTTTCCATTTCTTATTTAGACCAAATAAGCCACTCATTTAATTATTTATTTAAAACTACTATCATATAATAAGCCAGGACTACACATTCACGTTTCTTCCAATAAAAATACTGACTGGTGTATCAACTGGTTGTAGCACCCACATTGGGAATAAAAAGTTATTTCTACCGATAGAAATATGTACATAAAAATTAAATCCAGATTTAGTTATAAAACAAGATAATTTAAAAACTTAAAACAATTACTTAGTCAATAAAAATTTTAAAAAGAGAGTATTTATGTATTGAAATGAAATTTAAAACAACAGTGGGCCTAGCCAAGTTGCATTCTATGATAGCTAACGCTAATAGAAAACTATTTAAATGTATGGGAATTTGACATCTGTAACCATAGATAAAGAATCGATATTTATTATCGAGCTCTAATAAGTGTAACGTTAAGTCAAGTGACTTAGCGTTATAGATATTGTGAAAGACTTAGATAAATATAGGTTCTTTATCCATGGTTAAAGATGTCAAATTTCCATACATTTAAATAGTTTTCTATTAGCGTTAGCGATCATAGAATGCAACTTGGCTAGGCCCAAAGGATATTTATCTAAGTCTTTAACAATATCTATAACGCTAAGTCACGTGACTTAACGTTAGAGATGTCAAATTTCCATAGATTTTAATTAGTTTTCTATTAGCGTTAGCGATCATAGAATGCAACTTGGCTAGACCCAAAGGATATTTATCTAAGTCTTTAACAATATCTATAACGCTAAGTCACGTGACTTAACGTTAGAGATGTCAAATTTCCATAGATTTTAATTAGTTTTCTATTAGCGTTAGCGATCATAGAATGCAACTTGGCTAGCCCCCTAGGTATATTTACACAATACTAGGAGATAAATTACAAAACGACCCCACTTGAATATGGACATGGTAACTTTAAGAACTAAGCCATCTTAATGTTATACTTAACAACATAGTCCACTTTGTACTCGTATAAATGGCGTCTTGGCTCAAACATGGACAAGTAAATATTATAACAAATAGTATAACGTTTTGGATACCTGAAATTATATAGAAGGCTTATATAGAAGGCATATATATTTTTCACAATTTAGGGGACTACAATCTCATATAACCATCTCATCTCTATATAACCCAGGTTACGTGAGCATCATGATATGTATGAGCAAAGTCACCCCTACACATTTTATCCACAATTCCGCAGCCACTTCAAAATGCAGACGCAAGGAAATGTAAAATGTACTGACTCGTGTCAGCTAGATTGCTATGTCACATTGCAAACAGTTTGACCGATGTGAGCTGTGAAGATGGTGCTACCAGAATAAGAAATAATAATAGATCAACCTATGCTTTATTTTCTTGTTAAAATATGTTATGGTTAGATGGAATATTCATTAAATATCAATGGAATTGATATTAACAAAATTTAAGTATGTAGCATTGTTTCCATATTTTATAAATTAACTATTTACAGTTTGGGCAGTAGTATTTACAATAAATAATAATAATGGCCAGTTGCAGAAACAAGGAATCAATTAAAATATTTTAAATTAACTTAGTTTCACTACATACTGTACAGAAATCAATATTTATGTAATGATATACGAATATTATTGATTATATTTTTTTTGTTATAAATTTGTCCATGGCTGAGCCAAGTTTGGTCTATGTCCTTTATGAACAAAACATCAATAACATTTAAGTGTAATAGACGGGAGATACTGAAGAGTTATTTGATCATATTTTCTAGAACATTAATAATGGTTTTAAATAAAATACATATAAAATTAAATAAGAACAGGACAAACAGACGATACAGAATGTTGATGAGCAACTAAAAAAGATAAGCTAAGCTCGAAGTACAAAATGATTATATTTTTACATAGGATATTGTTATATGTAAAGATGATGTTACCTTTTGCAGACCTCGAGCTGGTAAATCGATAGCTCGGCAAATGACAGTGGATTTCGCTGGATGATTGAGCAGTGACGCGAGATGCTGAGCAAGGAGCGACGCGTGGATACTGTTGTTAGGAGTAGTGTTAGGACGCTCAGTTTCCCAAGTATTCTTAACAGCTTCGTTAAGCAAAGATCTCAACAGTTCATTTTCGGCTTCCAACCCATATTGGTCGACAAGCTGTGAGACAAAAAAAAATCTAATATCACTACTCTAATAACAACCAAAAGAGGATAAATTTAGTAGATAAAACAACAAAAACTGTAATAAAAATAGGAATAATTATTACCTATGCTTATAGTCAAAAATAATAACCATCGCAATGACGTAGAAATTGCTATACACAGTATATTCACCAGCCCAAACCAATATCAAAAAGCCATATAAATTTTCATTTACATTTCTAAACGTACAAACTTTCATTAACTTGCTATGGTAATCATCGCAAAGCCATATTGCTTACTGTGATTAAACTTTCAGTATATCGATCGTAGGGACGGGTGTGCGGCAATAGGAACACTTTGTGACTGACGTGTGAATGCTTAAGCCCTCGTTTAGAAAAATGTGACGACAATCTTCTGTAATAAGAACTGTCGTGTATATTTAATTTGGCACGTTTACTTATATATTTCAAGTCAAGTAATGTTGAGTTACCACCTATGTAGTTTAGTTAATACCAATCTGTGGTAAGCGTCGCCGTGCGTGGCTATCTCTTTAGGCGATTCAATCATTAAACCTCTTGAAAATTAATTACATATTAATTTATCAAGCCGTGTCCCACTATTTGATACCGGTATCCTATACGGGCACAGCCCTCCCCGTGGGCTCTCTCCTAGTTAGCAAAAGTCTTTCTTACAGGTTAGGAAGTCAGCAGTCTTTTAACAATAAAAAATAAAAATTTTGGAGTTAAGCTGGCTGACCGCTTTCGTAACGATGACTTAAGAGAGCCAGTATGTTTGAAAACGAGTATTGGTGTAAAGCTGCGGAAGCCAATGCTCCGATAGTTCGGACATGTGCAAAGAATGCCAGATGATCGATTGGGTAAGAAAATATAGAATGCGAAAGTGGAAAATGTAGGTCCAGATGGAGTCCAAAACAGGTTAGTCTAGGTAGGTTTACCAAGACCAGATTTGTCATGTATTGAAGCGAGAGATGTATGTAAGAATAGCCTCATGGCACTCTGTTCTCTACCCCACAAGGAAGATTGCGTGGTGATGAGTGACGATGATTTTATCAGTTCGTTTTCAGCAAAGACGTCTTTCATATGGAACATTCCTTCTTTCTACAAGTAAGAAGAATTTTTAATTAAATATATCTCACCATTGTTAGCAAACTATTAATTTAATCTCGCCGTGATAGAATATATTTGTTGCACAAAAATATTGCAGTTTAACATTTTAACCCATGGAAGTTGACCTTTTGTATTGAAAATGTTAAAGATTTTTTAAACTTGTGTACAAGATAATGGATATGGAGTCTAATTAATGTCGCCTTGGCTGCATCTGCGGGTAATTACGCTCGCGGCTCTAACCAGAGCCACCACCAAAACGTATATGTGTAATAAATGTATGTTTATATATAATTTTGTTTTCAATCCTTTTACTGTCCGATTATTAGAGACACGGGCCTCCTCTCATAGTGACAGGGATATAGGCCTTAGTCATATGCTGGCCCAATGCAGGTTGTCATAGTTTCGAAAAATCTCCGAAATGTCAAAGGTACGAGCTCTAGACCTCGGGGACTGGGGATCTAGCTCGATACCAGTCTTTGCAGTCCTTGGTTTTACCGCTAGACTATCACTGCTACATGTCTGGCTCAGTTTTCCATTAACGTCCGTCGAGTTGGGGGTTGATATTTTTTTTTACAGAAAGGTTACATTATTATTATACACGTAGTTTCAATATGCGGAGATGCAGTTTTTGAGAAAAAAAATATTAAAAATCAATTATTTTTACAATATTTACCACAGATTATATAGAATTCTCGCCATTGTACGTTTTGTTTTACTTATGGTTAAGTTGTCATTATACGTTCGGTAACATTTTATTTTATATAAATTTAGGTAAATAATTATACCTATTTTGTACTCATTTCAAGTTTACATGCAACACATATATTTAACAGTTTATATAAATTATATTACAGCATTATTTTCATTAAGAGCTATTAAATGTGGACCCCTAGTGTTTACCGTCTTTTACCGGCTTGTGGAACGAAATGTAAAACCGACGAATAAAATAGGTTAGATTCAACTTGTGTCACAGAACTGAATTGATTGACCCCGACTCCACCTGGGAAGAGTCTGTCCTACTCCTAGTGTTTTATCGAGACGTCAACTGATTCGACAAGAGCAGGGTCGCAGTTCCTACTTGGATCGCAGATGCTACGCACCCGTCTTAGCATTTGTGTTTTTTTTTAATTCTCTCTTCCCCTCCAAGGGTCAAGTCCCACCTTATTTTTTAAACTTATTAAAAATTTTAATCTATAAAATAAAATAAGAATCCGGGGGTCCCGGCAGCTTTCCTTTTAGGGGGTGTAGTACACTCTTCCCCCACCAATACAACGGACGTCGATGGAAGTGGCTCAGTTTTCCATTAACGTCCGTCGAGTTGGGGGTAATTAAAAATTCCGAAAAGAGAAGGGTCCGCAACTTTTCCTATTAAGAGGGGGAAGTAGTACCCGTCACCCCCTCCCGCCCCTCAATTCGACGGACGTTAATGGAAATTTCAACCACATGTTTATTTATATGTCTATTAGCCTTTGCCCGGGGCTACGGCTCTAAAAGCTAGTTTTTAGGTTTTATCTCAAATTCCCGATATAGTAGCGGAATAAAACGTCCCAGTTTTTAAGTCTAATAAATAGCTATCAAATAAAAAATTTCATCAAAATCCGTTCAAAAACTTTTTTCGCGAATGTCGAACAAAAAAAAACAGAAACAAAATTATAAAAAAAAAGTTTAATTTTCAGAAACGCCTACTTAAATTTCTCTTAAATATTTGTAATGTGCATATATAATATTAGACAAAAGCATAACAAACACACTTCCCTAATTACTGACAAAACCACTCACGACTCATATTTCCGAATGTTATCCAAGTACACTTTCACAGAAACAGGCTTCTCTAAAACAGACGCACTGAATTACGACCGGTATCACTGTATATATAATTACTAACCACTCAATGAGTGTTCTGAATAACATTCACATTATCTTTATTATTGTCAAATCCACTCTACGCTCATGAAACAATAAACGTCGCGTCGTTCATTTCAGATATTGATTTTGCAACAATATTTGTTATCTCTGTCTAGATAAGTACTCAAAACACCACTTTATCTAAATACTGATTTATTAACAACGTCTGTCGAGAGGGAGTCCAGTGTTACTTGGTCATCAAAACGAGACCCCCTCAAACATTGTACGTACATACGAGTGTACACCTGCGGGGAGCGATTTTAGGGTGAACATGGAGGGTTAAATACCTTTTACAGAAAAAGGAAACTTAAGTCTTTTTTTCTTCACAACATAATTATAGTGGTTTTTAGCGAAACCGACCAGTACACAGTAATGTTATTATATATTTAAAAGTCTTATTATTTTAGTAATTTTTCTTCCTTATTTTAAAGTCATTTTTCTTCCTTTCTACATTGTTTGTATTATCGCCAGATGAACAACTATCTAGAATAAAGACGAATACAAAAGAATCTCCATAATGTTGTAGGTACCTACTGTTTGTTAGACGCATCCATATAGTACCTATATGCTGACAGTATATACTATTTTGACGGGCCTCTTGGCGTAGTCGGTAGTGTAACTTCCGTGCACGAGGTCGTGGGTTCGATTCCCACTCGGGACAATTATTTGTGTGATGAACACAGATATTTGTACTGCGTCTGGGTGTTTTCTATCTATTATATGTATGTATTTAAAAAAAAAAGTAGTATATGTATTATATCCATAATCTAGTACCCATAGCACAAGCGTTAAGCTAAGTTTGGGACCAGAGGACGTTGTGTGAAAAATGTCCGTGAATATTTATTATTTTTATTTATTTATATCTATGGCTAGACGCACCGAAAGTGATGTTAACCATCTGTTACCGTAATCGTTATTATTTAACGTACGTTAAGGACCTAATTTCGTGAAACAACGCTTTTTTGGTTTGACGATGGTTAACTCCATTTTTGACGTTTACGTGTGCGTCAAGTATAGTTGAAACAACCGACCCTTAGTGTAAGTACCTACTCTTGATCAACTACGTAAAAATAATATGACGACACTATAAAAGTAATCTAAACCAATTGTCTGCTCGGATTTGCTAAAAACGATATGAAAAAACTAGCGATTAATCATCGCAATTTCAAATTATCATTATGTTTTTAAAATTAACATTTTAACTAGCAAAAAGCTGAGCTTTGTGAGGGTTCGCGAAGTTTTCGACTTAATTTATAATTTTCGACAGATGGCGTTAGGAGTACAATAAAATTCTTATATTTTTCATGTGTATAAAATACTGTTTTATGATAGATAACACATCTAGAAATAAATTTAAATTAGTATGACAAAGCCCAAATCTGAAGGTGTGATAGTTTCTCAGTAAAGTGTACTACAATATATAGGTAGTAGAAATAAATAAAAAAAAAATGATTTTTAATACGAAAAACGATAAGCAACAAAATATTTTTTCTTGGAAAAACAAGTGTTTAATGGGTACCTGGAGACCGAATTTATGCTAAAATAAAAATATAGCATTCTTTTCACTTTAAAAGTTAAGGACGACTGAATAGATATTAGATTCCGATTGCCACTACAATAACATAAAAACTAGATTAGCTTGAGCTTTTCAATGTCCAGAACAAAGTAATGAATCATGTTAATACTTTATTAAACAGGAGCTCATAGTTTGTGACCGTGTATTGGTCTGCTATACACCAGAATATTTTATATAATAAGTTATATTTTCCTATAATAAAATTAACAGATAGATGAACACTTACTAGATTATTACTTTTAAAGGAGACAGTCAATGTAGGAGTAAGGTAAAGAGTAAGTATGGTGCTCGTTGTTTTTTATTACTAAAATAAATACCATTCGGCTTGTATGAGAGCTTTTTTAAAAATACTTTAGTAGAAATAATATGAACTGAAAAACAGAGACACAAATCATTACTAATATTATAAATGTGAAAGTGTGTTTGTTACACTACCAATTATCATGAAGTTTTGCATAATAGTTTTTATCCCAGAAATATGAATGGCTCTCATAGCTATTATTACAAAGAAATAATTAATTTGTGTGATATGATACATATATACCCCTGCGATGGCTGGCTCATGGTTATACAACGGAAAAATTTGTGTTATTTAAAATGCAATACCGAGTGTTATTCCAAGGTAGTATTGTGTCCTTATTGTTGTTTTCACAATACTCCTTTGGAAAATCATTCAAATATTGTAATTGTATTCAGCATAATATTGAAATAATCTGTATGTTATTGCTAACCTTGGATTTAAGTAGTTTGCATGTGGATTCTCAAATGTACACAAATACTGAAAGGACATGTACCATTTACGGCCTGTGGCGGACATGTTTTCAATATTTAAAATTGAACTAATAATTTATATATCTTTTCTTGATAGAACTTTAGAAAAATGATTATAGTTTAAAAATTATTATTTTGAATTGGTTATTGGTGGATGATCTGCTGACAATCAAATAGGATATTGCCGCTTCGTGCAAGCATATGTATTATGTATTCCTGCATAAGTGCATATAATATATATAAACATGTAATTTAGCGATAGTCCGAGTTACTCGATTAATGATATGGCATACTGTTGATTTATGCAAACCTGACATATCCTCAACACATCTCATAAGCGATCCTGAGCCATAACATTGTAGAGTAGCAAGTAGGTACCTTATCTATAGGTAGGCTAGGTTTTACTTCCAAGTTTATGAAATATTGTAAACAAATAAATTTTAAATCAAAGTATTTTTATGAGAAACTAATTTTCTGTAACAAATTTTATATTTTATATCTTCGATAAGACGTGTTAACAATAGAGCCACTCCCTTTATTAGGTACATGATACCTTGCAATGAATTCATCCCAAAAGTTTAGGTTCATAACACGTGTTTTAAATACTTTTTTCTTACTTTTTACATTGTTTGTATTATCGACAGATGAACAACTACAGTCGAATAAAGACGAATACAAAAGAGTCCATAATCTTGTAGATACTGTTTGTTAGACGCATCCATATAGCACCTATATACCGACAGTGTTTAAGTACTATATATATGGTTAGACGCAAAGAAAGTGACGTTAACCAGTGTGTGGGACATCTGTTACCGTAATCGTTAGTATTTAACGTACATTAAGGACCTCATTTCGTGAAACAACGCTTTTTTGGTTTAACAATGGTTAACACCATTTTTGACGTTTACTCGTGCGTCAAGTATAGCTGAAACAACACGCCCTTAATTTACAGATGTCTGTACTGTGAAGCTTTATTACAGTTTTATAATAGATAGAAAAACAGTTATTGAAATGTGTCTCCAATTGCAATTTATTATCTGGACTACCAAGAAGTTTTATAGTCAAATATTCAGCACCTAATCTATTCAACATGATAGATTGCTGAAATGTTCAGTATGACATAGAATAATATGGACTAAAAAACTAAACTAAACAACCAATTATTCAAATGAGTATTCAAATTAAATGATATGTGAAAACAATTTTAAAAAGAAAAAAGAAGCAGATATATTCATATGAATAAAACATGAAATACTGGCTGTTGATAAACACACTTGTGAAGGTAGACCAATTTGGCTATTTTGTAGGCAAATGAGTTTTTTTGGTTATATCCCAGGTAAGTATCCAATTTGGTAGTGAGATAAAATTTACGAGAGGAGGTCAAAAAGTTCGCGGAATGGAGGGGTTGGTTTACTTGTCCAGGTAGTCACTAGTTGAGCACCTCATTAACAGTATATATACTAAGTTTGAACCTAACCAGGTCATTAACTTTTGAGTTATCGGCCTGCAAACAACTGAATCGGGAAGAAGTTAGCCAGTATGGAGAAAATTTAACACCGCGCCATTATTAAGTTCCTTACCAAGCAAGGAAAATCCGCTCAGATAATTTTTCAAGAGCTGTTAGCGGTTTACGGGGACTCTGCCCCTGGTAAGACCATGGTTTACAAGTGGCATGGTCTTTTCATACAAGGAAGAGAGTCCATTGAAGACGATCTCTGTTCCGGACGGCCAATTGAGGCCACCACACCGGAATTCACCGAAAAAATAGAAAACCTTGTATTGGAAGATGCCCGACTGAAGAAGCAGCTCGCAGCAATGGTTGGAGTATCCGAAACAAGTATTTTAAATATCCTACATCATCATGGCATTGGCATGACCAAGGTCAGTGCAAGATGGGTTCCGAAAATGCTCACGCCACTTCAAAAACGCGAGCGTGTCCAGTGCTCTCGCCAGTTTTTGGAGCTCTGTGGAGAGAGAAATGAAGAAGTTATGACCCGGATTGTTACTGGAGATGAAACCTGGGTTCATCACTATAAACCTGAGTCAAAGCAAGAGTCTATACAGTGCCATAAAAAAGCACATCTCCTACAAAGAAGTTCAAAGTGTCGCAATCGGCTGGAAAGATCATGGCGACATGGTCTTTTGGGATACGGAAGGTATTATTTTGATTGATTATAAAGAACGTGGTGTTACTGTAACGGGACAATACTAGGCTTCTTTACTAAAGAGATTGAAAGAAGCCATCAAGGAAAAAAGAAGAGGAAAACTGTCAAAACGTGTGCTCCTTTTGCACGACAACGCACCCGTTCACACGTGCGACGGCTGCTATTCATCGGTGCGGCTTCGAACAACTGAACCATCCACCCTACAGTCCAGACTTGGCCCCTAGTGACTACTATTTATTTCCAAAAATGAAGAAAGAGCTACGTGGAAAAAAATTTGACGACGATGAAGAAGTCAAGTCGGCAATTTCTGCCTATTTTGACACCAAAGACAAATCATTTTTTTTCGATGGTATAAAAAAAATATTTGAGAAAGCCGAAAAATTTATTAGGGTTAAGAGAGAGTATATTGAAATGGAAAAATAGTTTGGTGTTTAGTTTCAAACTCTTTCCTCTCATTCCGCGAACTTTTTGACCTCCCCTCGTATACCACTTTTTAATTTAAAACAAAAACAGACACGATCGTGACAATACTAAAATTGTATAAAGAATGTTGTACATTAATTCAGAAACACCTAAATTATATAGTAACTAGATGACCCCGTGATTCTCGTGTCACCTTCAATTAATTTTATCAACGATTATTGACAATAATCCTAATCAATCAGGGGGGTTAAAATGTATCTCACCAAATCATATCGACATCGCATCGTGTGATTGGTTGAGATCACCGTCATTGGCGGTGGGATTATTGCGACATCGCGCGTCGGTTGCTCTACCAATCACAAGCGAGACGATACGATGTCGATAAGATTTTGTGAGTTACATTCTAAGGGCACTTCATCGTCTAAAGTTTGAATTTATATAGGTTATTAAACTAGATTACTTGTAATTCTTCTTCTTTTTCAGGTCTTTTGCTTTAGCGTCACAGACGCAATTTCGCCCGGATCAGTGATAATAATTCAAATAGGTGATTCCCATAAAAATATAATAATTTACATTATTTTTAATTTGAATTTGCTTTTTTTTTTCTTTTAGAATATCCCTGTATTTGAGCGAATAAAAAATATATTTTAATCGGTTTAGCCGTTTTTGAGACTAACGAACAGCAATTTATTTTTATATATGTATATAGAATATAGATTTAATCTCACATATTTACAACAAACATAACCCTGTTACAATTTTATAAATTTATAGAAAACAGTAACAAGTCTGTATGTATATGAGTGTTATCTAAGGTCTAGACCTCAGATAACACTCACGGAATTATGATAAATAATTGCTTATATATAACCCGCCCCAAGAGAGCGCAACAACGAGCGGTTTTGTGCTGACTGTATCCAATGGCTCCCTGCGCCTTTGACCAGAACATCGCTTCGATGCTATCCTACTCTGCGTCATTTGAGCGACTTTGAGCCTTGATACAAGACCAACATTCAGAGACCACGCTACTGTTACGTATGTCATTACTGGCAATACACAATGACCACACAATACAATGGTCGTAGAACTTCGTTTTCGTCCGTGTGGTGACGGACTAAAAATACAATTGTCACCACCCCATCCTTTCCCACGGGTTTCGTAGGCGACTAAGGGAAGTAAGCAATTACCATCCATTGCATGACTGATGGAAGGGCTGGGTACCAAGTGGGAGTACTCACTTGGTATCAGGCCCGAGCGGGTTGGTACCACCATCTCCCGTGTGACCGGCCATGAAGCACATCGTTGCGTTTTGGTTGTAGCAGGAGATAGCCGTTTATTCTTTCATTTCATATCGGTGAAATGAAATGGTGAGCAGCGGCTTGACAATACTCTCGGTATAGTGGAGTCCATGAGCGGCGGTTACCCTTTACAATCAGATCGGCCGTGGCTCGTCTGCCTATACATGCAAAAAAAAAAAAAAAGACAGTGCGGAATTTTGGACGAGATCTGTCTTAGCTTCCCGAATCTGCAAGGTACCAAAGGTCCTCCAGCGATTCTGCAATGACTACGATATCATCTACATATCAAAGGTTAGTATATATTTGCCATTGATGTTGATACCACATCAGGGAATCTTCCAATGCAATTTAGGGGACATAATGTCTACCTGTCTAACACCTCCCTGCAGTTGGATCGGTTTAGTACTCTTTTCCTGAACTCGGGACTGACTGACTGTGGCATTTCTATATAAGCACTTCAACACTTCGATGTACCAATAGCTAATTAGGCACTGCTAGAAGGGACTGCATCGCCCTTCGGCTTTTTCAGGCTGATTATACTCCTCAGTCTGCGTATATCTATGTTTACGAGTCTTTCGGAAACCAGCTTATTCCAGAGATTGGAAGTCGTCAAACTTGCGAGCGAATCGAGATTGAGGAAACATGTGGAACATGTAAAATAGTTTGTTTGTACATCTGGGAAGTAAAGGAATCAAGGATTGTAGCATGTGGAACACTTCTCTGCGAGAGACGTGAGCCTATGTTTTGTAGCAATAACAATATTAGCAGCAAAGAGTAGAATATTATTACAAAAAGTTTCAACGATTCAAAGATTGTGGACTTATTGGACTTATAGATAAAAAAAAACATGGTAAAAAATGACAGCTTTTTTTTCATTCTATATAGAGTCAAAGCCATAACAGACAAACAAGTTTGATGACATCACATTAATTAGTTTCAGTCCTAGGTCCAGACCTCATATGGCACACACCTCTGACTTTTATGTATTTCTTTACAAATTATCATTGCTGTGAAGGAAAACATTTTAAGGAAACCTTCATATCTGAGAGACTTTCACAATGGCTTGTGAAGTCTGCCAACATGCACTGGATCAGTGGTGGACGGCCTATATTACTTACTATGAGAGTGAATGCATGCCCACAGGTGGGGCAGTAAACAGGTCGCAAACAAAAAATTATTCATATAAACATGATAAAATTTTTCAATCGCCTTAGATGGTGTTTCTGCAGGAACAACTATGGAGGGCGTTTTCAAAAGGTTTCATTAAAAATTAAATTATCTATACTAATATCATAATTATAAATAAAAGATTTGTATTTTTGTATGTTTGTTACAAATAAGCTCAAAAAGTAATAGATCATTCCCAAACAATTTCTCACCATTAGAATGGAACATTATCCCTAAGTCACACACGCTAAAAATAATGTCGGGGTTGCCAACATTCAGGTAGCACAATGTATACCGGGTTCAATTAGTCCAGAACAATAAAGGTTTCATCAGATTTTAAGCTCAGTCTGAGTTCATATTCCAGCATGGGAGACAATGAGAGGCACATTCCATGTGTAAATCACAAATATACAACAACAATATGATACAGTAACTTTTTTTACATTCACACCATACATCACACACACACACACAACATCACAGGTTCAGGTCACATCACTGCATGTGCTTGTACCTGTGATGTTTTTGTTCCCAATAACCTCATATAAAATATCAAAGAACAGATAAAGTAGAAAGAACTGTTGCTATGAATTATTAGTTTCTTAAAATCCTGAAGCTGTGTTAAGATTGAATACTCGGTGCTAAAGCACACTAGCTTAGTAAATACCAAATAAACATGTAAAAGAGAATATGAACACAGTATTTCAATTTAACTGTACATAATGTGATAATTTGTTCTGAACATGAAAATAACTTGTGATTTATTTGCCAAATAAGTGCAAGATAAAAGCGCAGCATAATAAAATGAACCTACTACTTAAAATTAGCCTTTACGCACAGCTATAACCTTATATTAAAGATGACTATACTATAAAATAGATAAAATACATTGAAAATCTTATTTTTTATGTTGTGTTTTGATGAAATCAATAATAATTTATGTAAGATTGTCATTGGACAAGCATACAGAAGATCTAGTTCCCATTGCATCAGCATATTAAGTGCCAATGTTGTAACCACCAACTTCTCTCCTAATATTTAAGGAAAATAATAAAAACAAATATTAGGTTAATTTTGATAGAAACTCTTATATACTGGTACTAATTATGCATATATGCATGTTTGATACTAACCCATAAGAACATATATACTCTTATGAAGTCTCAATTTAAATTTATAATTCACTAAAATATGTGTAACATTGGTTTTTAGAGTCACATTATGTTATTATATAGGCTCCAATTTAAAAAATCTCTACTCATTATGATGACATCTACAGATTTAACAATAAAAAACAAAAAAAAATGTAAAAATGCATATTAATGTATTTTTTGGACAAAATAACACTCTTATTAATATATGACTATTACACAATATGGTGACCTTATATTTTAGATAACCTAAAGACCTTATTACATCTGTGGTAAATCCTACATGGCAACAGTATTGTTTCTATGTCACTACATTAAAATGGTTAACTATAGCCAGACTAGTATTGGGTTCCACAGGCATTTAACAGCAATGTTTAATTACATAGTCTATTGTTTATTTTACCTCCTGCACTTTACGCCTATAAATAAAGGAACAATTGACAAAAATAATACCTTTTACAGAACTAAGATAAGTGGTTTAATTATTTTTTTATTAGCAGTTTCCCTAAAGTAAAAAAAAACCCTCCACCCCTGGGGGGCAGGTATTTCATATAACAACATCAACTGGTGGTTTTATTGATACTTCGGTAATTTTTAATGCTGGGCCACTGAGAGGATAATACCCTAAAATTTTATTTCAAACAATTATAGCAACAATCTTGAACATTTCTTATTTATTAGAAATATGTTTTCTATTTGTAAGCATTGTACACCTAATAACACACTTGATGGCAAGTAACAATATAATTTTGGGCAGTAGGCTTTGTAAAATAATAAAGAGACATAAATTCTATAAAATTATTTTTGCCTATGAGTCATATAAAACATTGTAAACCATGAGTGCAACTTGCTACAAAATTAATAGATCAATTACTATTCTCTTAATTTCTGCCAAATTTCCAGTTTACTAATATTTTAGACAGGCAGAGACTTTGGAATATTACTAGGAAATTCAATAAAATTTCTATTCTTTACCCAAATTTATTTACATTTGAGTCTATATAATAATCCTGCCTATAAAGGTATTGAACAAGTATTTCATGATAAACCTTTTTAGGTAAAAAATAAAAGGAAATATTTGAAATTGTAAACCTTCTGAAAGGTCTTCTGCTTAGTTTATTTCTAGATGCACTTTGCCTCAATAAAAATTTAATCAAAGTACATAATTGTAAGGTCCTTTCCTGATCTGTCAATGTGGCAGTGGTGCAGGATTTTGTCCTCTTTTACTATCAAACTGTCTTGTACAATTTCTTTAAATGTTACAATTAATATTTTTAAAGCTATTCTTTTTTTTTTTTGTTAATGGAGATTATTATATCTTCGTAACTAGAAGACAACATCTCTTATGCTTTCTACATTTTGTGCAGTGTAGCTTGCTCTGCACTATATAGAGAAAATATACTGCCAAATCCATACATCAAAGTACTGCATTATCAAATAACCAAAGTAAATTATTTTACACACTGATTATTAAACTGTCTAGCATTTATAACGCTGTTCCCGAGAACAAATCTTAAGTAATAAA
The DNA here is from genome assembly GCA_948253155.1 of Leucoma salicis. Classification (NCBI taxonomy): domain Eukaryota; kingdom Metazoa; phylum Arthropoda; class Insecta; order Lepidoptera; family Erebidae; genus Leucoma; species Leucoma salicis. The sequence continues at coordinate 28,389,640 of OX411803.1, forward strand.
AAATATCGAAAATCAATAATGGAGTACCTCAGATGCGACAAAAGCAACACATATGTATATGGTTGGCATACAAGTCTCCAATCCCAATTACCATTGCAATATATCAAATCCTCAATGACAGGATAGGGCAAGCATTAAAACTGTTTAGATCATTATAATTTATTAAAGTTTGCTTATTAAGAGTAAATTACCTATAACAAAAATGGCTCATATACATGATTTTGATTTGAAATGGTAATGATAGGTGCTGACTTTGCATGGCACACAACTCTGGATGTCTCAAGATTTTTAGTAATTATGTTCATTATTGTTTACAAATTATGACTACTCGGTGACTGGAAACATTGTAAGGAAACCTGCATGCCCGAAAGATTTTCTCGATGACTTGGAAAGTCTGCCTACCCAGACTTTGCCAGTTTGGTGACCTATAGCCTAAATCTCGCTCCTTATGAGAATAGACTCATGCCCAATAGCGGGACAGAAACGAAATGGCCAGAAACATCAAAAGTTTGGTCTTACCAACGGATTCCATTCTGTTTTACATATCAGACCATGATAAAGTGGGAATATCTTCTATGAGAGTCAAATTTCGACAAACAGCTAATATCAATAATTGTTTTTTTGGATAAAATAGTTAAGTAATTACTGCTACACAAGCATAAAAAGTATTTATTTTAGAAACATTGAGTAACATCTTTTTAAAAATTTGATCTTACAGGGCCATTCATATATACACTGTTATTTAGAAGCCCCATTTGCCTGCAGTATCACAATTTAACAAAAACAGTTTGAAATTGTAATAATTGTTAATATTTTCGTCCATGCCAAGGTATATACAATAACTTATCCTTTCCTTCACCTATACTAAAAAGGAAAATAAAATTGAAAGTAATGCACAGTAGCCAAGGTAACATATTGCACACACTGATTATTATTACTGTTTACCATCAATACTAATGCTGTTTCCGAGAACAAGTTAGTAATAAGAATTATCAGGCAAATATCGGGAGTCAATGAGGGAGTACCCCCGATACGACGAAAGCAACACATATGTGCCATCTGCTTAGGGTTGACACACGAGGCTCCAGGCATATAAATTGTCGACAAATAATACACTTCGCAATATAAAAATAGCAACTACCTATTAGAAAAACTTTCACAATTAACCACGCAGCGTTATTACCAAAATTATCATGACTTTCCGCATACACAATATGGCGACATCAGAAAACAAAGAATTACTGAAAAGTGGATTTCTCACCTGAGATAACTCTTGATTTGTTTGCTTAAAGTTCTTCTTACTTAAATTTACAACAAGATAATTGATTTGTGATAAGCTAAACGACAAAGAGTCCAGGTTCATAGTTCCATTAATGCAAAAACGAAAGCTTCAAACACGTTTGAAGCTTTCTCGATTTTTGACAGATTACTACAGTAAACTTGTGTTCCTTAACAGTTTTATTACGAAATAATAAAAAGCCTAAGGCCAACATCACCAATTCTATTGTTCACTTCATCAAGGTAATTCAAGCACGGCTTTACACTGCAATTTGCAACTAGGAAATTCAGCACAAGATGACGAAGGCACTTACTCCCTCACACGATTGGCCGAATCCAAATCTTGAAATCCAATCGAATCCAAGCTACACCAACCTAAACAGGGTTGCCAACCATTGAACTAGTTTCCCAGAAACCAATTCTTTTCACATTACAAAATAAATAAATTGTACTTTGGCTTAAAAACCTCGTACATATCATGAAAAAATTGTGACCAACTGCCTATTGTGATATTTTTTATTTTAGCGAGTCTCATACTTAAATACACTGAGCTAGGAAACAGAAGGAGTAGAAATAACCAGGAGTGTTCGTTATATTAAATAACAAAATCAGTTGCTATTTATAAATAATCCATAGCCCCGTTATTTATTTCACCAGGCAAGCGTTATTTTCGATTATTTTTATTATATAAGCGCTACCATAACCGCTATGCCACGACGTCGCGACACACTACACTAACAAAACATCACAGTCACATGCACACTTGAACAGTCAGTCACTTCAGTCAGTCATACCGCGAAAGAAAGGGACAGAACGGAATGAACCTGACACGGTCGTATCATTGTCACATGCGAAATTATGCTCTAACTTTACCACTTATGAACTATATTTCTGTCAATTATAAAAAATAATGTGCAAAATAATCTAAGTATCTAAAACATCGTTTGGTTATTTGATTTTATTTCGTTATATTTTTGAACGATGATATAATCAATCAGTACGGGTAACTCACTTAAGCTGGAATAACGTATGATTATACTGAGATTTTGAGCGATTGCCACGCGTTATTTGTTTAGATGTACTTATAGTTTTTGATTTTAAATTATTCGTGGTGTTGGTTTGTTGTGTCTGTTTGTTTAGTGTATTATAAAACTGTAAATAAAACTTTGTTGTATGATAGTGTAAATAATTTTCGGCTGGATAATATTTTTAAAAGTCTACTTAAATTTAATCAAAAATGTCATTGGATCAGTATTTATGGACATTTTATTGTATAAAGTGAATTAGTAAGGAATGAACCAATTCTGAAGTCCACGCAGACGAAGCCGTGGGCAGAATCTAAATATATATATCTTAGATCACAATTTCAATTCACTTAGTAGACAATAATATATTGTTAGGATTGTTAACTGCTAAAAGCGCGTACATAGCTATATTAAATAACGTAACCTCAAATAGCGCACGATGTGCTACTCGGTGATAGACAAAAGATATCGTTTAATATATTAAAACGTAAAAAATAATAGGCGTTTTAAAAATTGCACATCGTTATTTAACGTTTTTAATAAATAGCCGTTGTGAACACTCCTATAAATAACTAAGTACAAATTTACCGTGCAATTTCTAAGTCAGGGCTAAAAATGGCAGACATTGACGTGCGTTAACTTGCTTTTTGGGCCGTGTTAACAAAAAAAAAGGACCGCTTGTTGTGGCGTTCCCTTAGGGAGACCTATTATGTACAGCAGTGGACTTCGAATGACTGATGGATGAAATAAAATATTATTATATACTTGTTTTTAGTTATCGTAATACCTCACTTTCAAATCTTTTTCTCCTGATGTCATCACATCACAAACATATATAGGTATGTTTGGACTTAGAATGAACGTCTATACCCAGGATTAAATTATTATTTATTTCTTTATGCTTTTTACAAATAGAGTGTTATGCCCTTAATTTTCTGTTTGTTTAAAAATAAGACATGCCTGATTGATCTATCAACCACTAGCTTAGGTATATGACTGAATGGATTGGGTTGCAATTTGACACACATAGATATAATTATAGGTACAGGTAGATAAAGATTTACGCAATTAAATTAAACTTTGTCCACCCAAAAATTTGTAGATTGCTTGAAGGACAGAAGTATCGATATCGATAATTTTTACGCGCTTCCTTAGCAATTTCCGCCATTTTTGGAGTTCAAAGACTTAGAAATGGCTCGGTAAATTAGTAGTTATTTCCTCTCCTCCTGTTTAGAGCTCAATACTTTTACTAGGTATATAATATATATTATGAAGACTATGTCATCTCCTTCTGCTTCCTATCTCAGTGCTTAAATAGGTGGTAGTAATACACAATCTAAAAACACTTACGAGTTTTTGGCGGAATGTCATGGCAAGCGGTTGGAATCCTGTTACATAGTCCACTAAATTAATGAATTTACTGCAAATTACACAAATGTATAAAGCTAATGAAGAATTCCACTGATGTACATAGTTTACATAATGATAAAAATCCACTCATATGATATAAATACAATAAAAACATGTACCACTGCTACTGAATATAAAGAAAAGAGTAAAGAATATATAATTATATATTATGTTACCAGTGATAGAGTCAACTAATTTATAAAACATAATTATTTATTTACAACCTAATATTCGTGACTTCGTCCACGTGAAACAAAGTATATCCATGAGTATGACGTAAAAGTAGTTTTCACTCGGCTGCCAATTAGATAGGTGGTCAATAAGTAACCCCTATTTGTGGACACCTGATCTCCTTCGTGCTTCGGAAGGTACGTTAAGCAGTGGGTTCGTTCGTCGTTGCTACAACGTTAAAACTGACTTCTGTCTTGTTCTAATCATCCCTTTAGGTCGTGGAGATCACATAGGCAGTCACTCTGTGTAAATACAGGTGGATCTGATAAAATCAAACAGCTTGGAAGCCGAACCAAACAAAGTTAATGATAAAGCTAGGGAGATGATGATGTAAAAGTAGCTATGCCACAGGAACAAGTTTAGCGTCTATAAGTATGCAAAAATGCGTGATAATTGGTTCAGTGAAAGCGTAACAAACAAACAAACTCACTTTCGCATAAAGGACAATGGCGAACTCCCATACATTAAATTAGTTGACAAAAAATTGTTGCGTCTTTGTTCAAAAAATATGCGTATTGAATAACTATAATTTTCTGAGCCTCAGGGTGTAAAAATTTTTGTCTAAGAAGGCCTAGGTTTTTAGTTATTACGATAAGAATATTTAATTTTGAAGATTAAGTTCAAACATATTACAAGATCGGATTTCCGTTATATTTCTATTTTATTATAGTAGATGTGTCATAAATGTTGCTCGATGCTTAAACACCTTTAAAAGATTGGGCCGATCGTCGATTGATCATTCGGAGGCATTCATAACCATCCGCGGCCGGCTCATAAAATATGTGGATGGAAATCACACAGAGGTGTTGTGTGTTGTTTTACTGGAGCAGCACTTTGACTTGACTGACTAATTTTATATGACTGATTTCAACTACGACTTGTTTCATGAATTAAACTTACCTGTGATCAGAGAATAACGATGTTTATGTCACTGTTAGGCTGATGGTTCTGCTAATGCCTTAAACAAATAAAAAAAATATTCAATTCAATTCTATTCTTGGCGTTGTTAGACTTATATACTCAGACTAAGAACTAGACAGAGCGAAGAAAATTCTTTGACATGTATGAGCGAGAACACAAGATACAATTTACTGGTGCAAAAACAGACAAAAGCATACATTTTTGTCTTTGTCGCCGTGGCCAGTTTTCGGTATTGTCACGATGTCAAAATGCATTGTCTGTCACGATCCAACTGACATAATTGAACATTTTGTATAAAAATTCGGGTTTTAATTAAAATTTAATGTTAATTTGTGTTAATGAGTGTTTTGAGAAAAAGACTACGTGATAATAGTGCTTGTAAAATAGTGTACTCTGCTACAAAAGCTACAGCTAGCGAAAAAATACAGGTATAACATTTTATTCATATGTAGTCGAAAATGAAATAATTTAATGATTGAATGCTATAAAGTGATATAAAATGGGCTTTTTTTACTCGAAATTAATAATTGCTACTAAGATACACTCGCAAAACACGTTTTCTAGCTAAATTTCCATTACTTTGAATTGTTTCGGTGCTGCCTTATTGCGAATTTAATTTGCCCAGTTTTCACTTACTAATAAATTTATATGTCATTTATGAGATAATGACAAAAAAAATACCATTTTAGGTTTTCCTCTAATCCAGATGCGAGATCGAAATGGGTGAATGCTAAGGGATAACGAGGCAACCCAAAATATGCATCACGATATTTTGTTGATGTTTCATTATACATAATAAGAAAATAGTAACGTTGGGAGCAAAATCATTGCCAGTGAATATGTTCATATAAGTATAGCTTTTAAAGTATTTGTACTTCAACTTTGTAAGTAAATCTCAATTCTAGATAATGACTACCGCTGTAGTCATAATCTAGAATTCAGAGAAACTAATTTGCTCTCTCTTGTGACACCTGTCTGGGATTTAAGGGTTTCAAAATAAAACCCAGGAGTAAAACAAAATTAAATAAGATATATTCACACCCTAAATGGTAGGTGACAACACAAATTTATATCGTGGTATTCGTCCTATAGCTAACTTCACCACTTATAGTACTCTCTCTCCCGTGGGACCGGCCATGAAGCACATCGTTGCGTTTTGGTCGTAGCAGGAGATAGCCGTTTATTCTTTCATTATATATCGGTGAAATGAAATGGTGAGCAGCGGCTTGACAATACTCTCAGTATAGTTGAGTCCATGAGCGACGGTTGACATTTACCATCAGATGGGCCGTGGCACGTCTGCCACTAAATGCGATAAAAAAAAAGTTCTCATTCAATTAATTAAATCAGCGCTGGAAGGATGATAATTCTTTACTTATTTGACCCAGAAAAGAAAGAAAAGATAATTTAATTGTATTCTTGTGTACTATTATTTTATTAAATATAACTTATTATTATTTACCAGATGAGATATCAAACAGAACGGCAATATATGGCGAAGCAATACTTATCATGCATCAAGGCTCAAAGTCTTGGTGTTTCTCTACGTGATCGAATTCTTATTACGGATACGGAGGTAGAACGTGAATATCCGACATAGCCCGCCGAGTTTGCATGCTGAAGTGGCAATGGGCAGGCCATATCGCTCGACGAAATGACAACCGTTGGGGAAAAAGTTTCTCGAGTGGCGACCACGTATCGGACAGCGCAGCGTAACATCCCATATCCCACCAGATGGACCAAATATATGGTCAAAGCGGCAGAGAGCCGTTGGATGCAGTCAGCACAAGCCCGCTAGTTCTGATATTCTCTTTGGGGAGGCCAATGTCCAACAGTAGACGTTTAAAGACTGATGGTTGGATGAATAGAAGGGGTGGCAGATTTACTTTTAAATAATCATTTTGATAAACGTTGCGATTTTCAATAAAATATTTGTTACGAAGAGTTTCTTATTTACGACCTAGTTACAGACCTCATTTTAACTATCGTTTAATTTGCCCAAATATGGTTAAATATTTGTCAACCTGGCAAAATTTCAAACAATATTGCTGTTTCAAGTGCGGCCACGCCGTGGCTTCGTCTAGTAGTTCTTAGTCTGAGCTTATAGATGACTTATAGACACAACTTTGCCAATGTCGCGTAGAGATATCAAATAGACCGTCATACGAAGGAGATTGTTCAGTGACAGATAAAAGGGCCGGTGATTATGAGACTAACTACCAAGATGAGTAGGTACACTGAAACAAACAAAATAATACTAAATACAACAGATACAATATAGGTACAGTACATAACTAAAATTATTTTAGCTCTAAACATTACTTAGATATTACCTAATTTCTTAATAATGTATATTTACAGCTTTATCTTATTTATTTTAATGAATTTGTACAATGTATGGATAAATGGGGTGAATACTAGTGTGAGTAAAGATTTGAACGATACAGGGCGAGGTATTTCGGAAGGTAAAACACCAAAAAAACAAAAAAAAAATGATGGCTTGCTACGCAAAAAAAATTGATTGGTACTCAACTTAGACAAAGAATATTATAGACAAGCTATCAGCGTATGCAAAGTCGAGATAGCAATAGTTTGACATACCGGAATAATTTTAATAGATATAGTTAGTGCCATTCACGAAGACGCGCTCCTCAAAATTTGACGAGGGGGCCGCGGGGTGTGGGACGTTTGAGCCAAGTGTCAGTCGCGAGCCATCAACGGCTCGATGCATATGGGTAGTACAGTTCACGTTGCTTGTATCCAGACTTGGCAAGAAAGTTGCTCTACTTAATAAAAAAAATTAAAATGTCTAGAGAATTTAAATGTACCATTCGATTTCTATCAGTATTATGAATATATGATGCATTTTATGAAGCTCTCAGAAAACATATATGACATTAAATTATCGCCCTCAAACCGACTTTACAGACAACTATATAGTTTTTTTAGTATACTATTAATGTTTATAATTGCTCCCTTAACATGTTAATATTACACTGTATTAACTAATAATGACATACAATACCCACACTGAACAACAACATGATATATTAATTATTTTTAAATAAAAAAACTGCTTTCAAAGGACACTTAGGACCTAAAACGCAAAAAATAATTGGTCGTCTTCAAACACATCAGTAGGTGTCTAACGCGGATATCATATGTAATCTATTTTTTGCTTTTTAGTGTTTTCTATAAAATAGGTCAAAGTAGGTGGTGCACGATAAGGAGGAATTCCTTGGGTGCATCTCGTATAAGAAAGCATCGAGTACAGGAGCGCATTAGAGAAAGAAATAAAGCACAGCAAAATAAAAACATACAGTCGAATTGAAAGCCTCCTTCTTTTTGAAGTCGGTTGATAATATTAAAGTAGAGCATCTTCCTAGTTGACCGTATCGCTCTGTCGTGATTTTGTTTATTCATCGACGTGTGCGTGCGTAATAGGCAAAACACTTGAATTGTAAGTAATTAGAAAAAAGAGTGGGGCGCGTCTTCGTGGATGGCACTATCTATAACTATGATTATAACTTTGTTGACTAAAAATATACCTACTACCTGTTTTAGCCGGATACAAGAATGACAGGACAAAAGAAATTGCTGTTATGCTTATATTATGCTTAAAATGTATTAGAACATGTAAAATTACCGCATATAACGTGATTAATGAAGGTTTTTTTTCGTCAATACAAAAACAAGCTTACATACTGATGATGGGGACGGTTGGCCTATATTGTTTGGACCCAGTTGATTGGGTCCAAATACAAATAACGCATACGCGAAAAGGATAAAATACTTATACATGTGTCTCTCTCACTCTTGCTAAAATCTAATATTTGCATCCTTTTCTTCATCCTTAGTGTCAAAACAGTAGCGAATCTATAATATTCCTTGTCTAAGGTACTCAAGCTGTCAAATTAAAATAAATGGTTAGAGAGATTATAATTCGGAAATATTCAAAAAGTACTCTTTATTTCATATTTTTTCGTAGGCCTCTATTAAGAAATATATTTATTGATATAAAAACGAAAATTGGTGCTAATAACATATAATATCAGGATATATCAAGACGCTCACATAATCGTCAACTAATTTTTCGCCATGGTCCTTTGTAATATAGTTAGTAAGCATTTAATCTATTGGAAGCACCTGGTAATATACTTTTTCTTTAATGTAAGTAACTTATAGGTCCATTTCCTATCTTGCCACAATATAAAATTATAAATACATTATACATAAGTCCGGTCAAAATCTCTTACATAATTTTATCGTACGAGCATAATAGGTACATTAGTACTACAACAGAGAACAATTCTCATAATTGTACGACGAACCTTGTATGGTTGGCAACCCTAGATCGAAACGAACTAAATCGGTCCCTGCCGTACCATATAGACCACAGACTAATTAATATAGACAGATTAAAAAACATACATAATAGGTAGTTACAGTGAAATCTGTTTTAGTTAATAAAAGTATAGATATTTATCTATGGATTATAATGACATCGCAGGGAAATAACCTCAGACTAAGAAGTACTAGACGGAGCCACGGCGTGGCCACACTTGAAACAGCAACATTTTTTTTAAATGTTGCCAGGTTGACAAATATTTAACCATATTTGGGCAAATTAAACGATAGTTAGAATGAGGTCTGTAACTAGGTCGTAAATAAGAAACTCTTCGTAACAAATATTTTATTGAAAATCGCAACGTTTATAAAAATTATTATTTAAATTTAAATCTGCCAGCCCTTCTATTCATCCAACAATCAGTCTTTAAACGTCCACTGTTGGACATTGGCCTCCCCAAAGAGAATACCAGAACTAGCGGGCTTGTGCTGACTGCATCCAACAGCTCCCTGCCGCTTTGACCATATATTTGGTCCATCTGGTGGGAGGGCATGTTACGCTGCACTGTCCGATACGTGGTCGCCACTCAAGAACCTTTTCCCCCAACGGTTGTCAGTTCGTCGAGCGATATGGCCTGCCCATTGACACTTCAGCATGCAAACTCGGCGGGCTATGTCGGATATTTACGTTCTACCTTCGTATCCGTAATAAAAATTCGATCATGTAGAGAAACATCAAGACTTTAAGCCTTGATGCAAGATAAGTTTGCTTCTCCATATATTGCCGTTCTGTTCGATATCTCATCTGGTAAATAATAATAAGTTATATTTAATAAAATAATAGTACACAAGAATACAATTAAATTATCTTTTCTTTCTTTTCTGGGTCAAATAAGTAAAGAATTATCATCCTTCCAGCGCTGATTTAATTAATTGAATGAGAACTTTTTTTTTATCGCATTTAGTGGCAGACGTGCCACGGCCCATCTGATGGTAAATGTCAACCGTCGCTCATGGACTCAACTATACTGAGAGTATTGTCAAGCCGCTGCTCACCATTTCATTTCACCGATATATAATGAAAGAATAAACGGCTATCTCTTGCTACGACCAAAACGCAACGATGTGCTTCATGGCCGGTCCCACGGGAGAGAGAGTACTATAAGTGGTGAAGTTAGCTATAGGACGAATACCACGACCTTATAAATTTGTGTTGCCACCTACCATTTGGGGTGTGAATATATCTTATTTAATTTTGTTTTACTCCTGGGTTTTATTTTGAAACCCTTAAATCCCAGACAGGTGTCACAAGAGAGAGCAAATTAGTTTCTCTGAATTCTAGATTATGACTACAGCGGTAGTCATTATCTAGAATTGAGATTTACTTACAAAGTTGAAGTACAAATACTTTAAAAGCTATACTTATATGAACATATTCACTGGCAATGATTTTGCTCCCAACGTTACTATTTTCTTATTATGTATAATGAAACATCAACAAAATATCGTGATGCATATTTTGGGTTGCCTCGTTATCCCGTAGCATCCACCCATTTCGATCTCGCATCTGGATTAGAGGAAAACCTAAAATGGTATTTTTTTATCATCATCTCATAAATGGCATATAAATTTATTAGTAAAGTGTAAACTGGGCAAATTAAATTCGCAATAAGGCAACACCGAAACAATTCAAAGTAATAGAAATTTAGCTAGAAAACGTGTTTTGCGAGTGTATCTTAGTAGCAATTATTAATTTCGAGTAAAAAAAAAAGCCCATTTTATATCACTTTATAGCATTAAATCAATAAATTATTTCATTTTCGACTAAATATGAATGAAATGTTATACTTCTATGATTTCGCTCACTGTAGCTTTTGTAGCATAGTACACTATTTTACAAGCACTATTATAACGTAGTCTTTTCTCAAAACACTCATTAACACAAATTAACATTAAATTTTAATTATAACCCGAATTTTTATACAAAATGTTCAATTATGTCAGTTGGATCGTGACAGACAATGCATTTTGTTTGACATCGTGACTAAAGATGGGTTAGTACCGATCGATATTTGCCAATATCAGCTCATATCAATATATTCTTCAAGTAATATCATAATATGTAAACTAATATATGAATATCACTAATATTAAATACGGAGGATATAGAGATATGTTCACAGACTACTATACTACTTGATATGTTGCATATCAATTCCCACCACCATTTCTAACTCAATGATACGTACGATGTTCTGACCGATATGACACGTACGATGTTCTCACCGATATGCGATTCTATTTAGTCTATGGATATAGCAACACACCCATGTTCAGTGGTCACTGTTCATGTTTACGATATAGTGAATATGGCATATTACCAATACGCCCGTATTAGCATATCAGATTGAGTCGGATTACTGATACATGAATACCTCCAATATCGCTGATATCTTAATGGATATGAATATATCGGTTCCATCTTTAATCGTGACAATACCGAAAACTGGCCACGGCGACAAAGACAAAAATCTATGGTTTTGTCTGTTTTTTTGCACCAGTAAGTCGCTCATACATGTCAAAGAATTTTCTTCGCTCTGTCTAGATAGTCTGAGGAAATATTTTTTTATTTATTTATTTATTATGGCTTTGGCAGTGCCATCAGCCTAAACGGATCTTAAAAACTATTTATAAAATTAACATAAAAATTATTAGACAAAAACGATACAAATAAAAAAAAATTGTCTAACAGCAAACTAAAAACTAAATAGATTCTATCGTATTTATAACAAAATTATAAATTGAATTATATAATGATGGAAATTTTAGTAAATTTTGTACAGAATTCGGAACGTGGTTTACAATGTCTAGGCATTGACAAAATAATAATAACCTATCTAAATTGAACTTATTACAATTATAAAAAATGTGATGTGGGTCACAAAAGTCGGAATTATTACAATATGTGCATGATGCATCACGAATAACATTAATTTTAAACAAATGAGAAGGAACTCTGAAGTGGCCTATACGCAATCTAGACATAGTAACTATATAATGTCTACCATGGAATTTAGAGTCCTTTTCAAACCATGTCTTAAGAGACGGGGTAGGTTCAATCTCTTCTAACCATTTGCCCTTAGTAATCCTAATAAGACTTAAAATCATATTCCAACGCTTCATCACAATCTGTTTCAGAAATGGGACTAGATCAGTAAATGGAACCTTGCAAGTGCAAGAAGAGCAGTTATGAGACGTCGTCAAACTTTCAACGAATTCGTTGCCCATGATTCCAGAGTGACCTGGAACCCAAGCAAATTCTATTGTAATTTCTATGTCGCTCAGAATGCTGACATAATGTCTTATTTTGTATAATAAATAATTGTGAGAAGTTGATATAGTTTTGTTTTTAAGTGCTTGCAATACACTCATAGAGTCTGTTAATATTAAGTATTTATCATTCATTAATTTATAATTACATATAACATATTCTAGAGCATGTTGAGCTTCAGCTGAAAATACTGAAAATAAATTATGACAACAATATGCTCTGCTTAACTTTAAACAAGGAATATAAAAAGCAAAACTAGTCCTATTTGAAGTTTTAGATCCATCTGTATATATAGCAGTAAAATTGCTTTTGGTTTGTAAGAATTCTAGAAAATCAAATTTATGTGTATATTTGTGTATAATGATATGAATTTCCTTGATAGTATCACAATATCTGAGAGAGTAACATGGGAGAGTTTTTGACCAAAATATGATGTCTTGAAATTCATAGTTTAGAAAAGAAATTGATTCACTTAAGAGATGATGTTACCCGTAATGAACTGTGGTTATAATCAGGGAAAGTGAAGTTTTCCAACCATCTTGAAACAACTTCATTGTCTCTGCTCACTAGTTACAGGCAGTATTTGTCAGTAATATATGAACGTCTAACTGTTAAAGGGACAATGCCAGCTTCAACTTCTAAAGAGTTAATTGGAGATGAGGACATGGCACCCAAGATTATACGTAGTGCTCTGTTTTGAATAAGATCCAATTTTTTAAGTAAATGAGTAGCTGCATTGTAGTAAAACATGCAACCATAGTCAAAATAGCTGCGCACTGTAGCTATGTATAATTGTTTTAAAACTTTGGGATCAGAGCCCCATTTCAGCCCTGTTAAAGACCTCATGATATTTAATGTAAGTTCAGCTCTGCTACTTATATAATTTATATGTTCTACCCAAGATAATCCAGAATAATACCTAGGTATTTATAGCAACTAATCACTTGTAAAATTACATTGTTGTATAGTAATCTAGGCTTAAATTCACCATTTCTAGAAAAAGCAACCACAAGACTTTTATTTGTATTAATATCTAACTTTAATTTAGAGCTGAGAGTAGTGTGTAAAACTTTTAAACAACTATTCTTTACTGATTCTACTTTTTTAATATTGGAATCCTGACTGTATACTACTAAATCATCAGCATATAATATGTACTTAACAGATGTGGGTATATTTTTCATTAAAGAAACTAAACTTAAAATAAAAATTAATGGTGAAATTACAGAACCTTGTGGACTACCCTTGTAAGATATATTTGGACCATAAATCTGATTTTTTACTTTCAGTTTTACTTTGCGTTCATGGAGGAAATTGAATAGCCATTCAAGTAACATTCCCGGCAGCCCAAGTTTATACAGACTCTTGATTAAGAATCCATGATCTATGTTGTCAAAAGCTCCTTTTATATCAAAGAAAACAGCTATGGTATGCTTATAATCATGGAAACCATTGTAAATGTCACCAATCAGGCAACTTAAACTATCTATAGTGCTTTTCCCTTTGCGAAAACCAAACTGATTATCTGGTATTATTACATTTTTTTCTACATACCATTCTAATCTGGATTTTAACATAGTTTCTAATAATTTTGAAAAACATGAAGTTAGTGAAATAGGTATATATGAAACAAGATTTCTAGGATTCTTATTAGGTTTTGGAATAGGAACTACATGTTGTTCTTGCCAACTATCAGGAATTTTTTTAGAAACCCACAATTGGTTGAAAATTTCTAATAGCAATTGCTTAGAATTATCTGTAAGATGTTTTATCAAAATATAAGAATACCCGTCAGGGCCAGGAGATGTGTTTTTTTTATTTTCTAGAGCGGTAGTAAATTCAGTTATATTGAAAGCCTCTAGTAACCATTTTGCTGAATTATGTCCAGTACTGTCAAAATATTTTTTTAAGTTTAAAGTACTGAACTGTTTCAAAGGGCATATTTTATCTAAATAATTTCGAGCATTGTCACTGTCTTGTAAATAATAAATGTTACCTAGTATATTTTTAGAAAACTTAAATTTGCGAATATGATTCCAAATAATTTTAGCTGGTGTACACCTGTTAAATGTGGAACAAAGAGTACTCCAACTTAGACGCTTTTGTTCCAGAATAATAAGCTTTTTCTTGGCATCAAGTTTTTTATATATTATGTAGTTTTCATAATTAGGAAATCTTTTATACGAATCTAATGCAATCCGGGCCTCAAAAACTGCTCTTTTACATATATCATTCCACCATACAGATTTTATCTCTACCCTTTTATAATTAAAAGCAGAAACAGTCCTTTTTGTGGTAGATAATACTAGAATTAATTCTATATTCTTAATGAACTTATTGTAATCGAATAAAGTATCACCTGTGAGGTGAAATTTTGAAAATATGTTATTACATTCTTCTTGGAATTTACTCCAGTCAATTTTATTGTAATTAATAGGAGGTGTAACACACGAATTAAATTGATTACGATTTTTGTTTAGCTCGTGATTTTGATTAGGATATATCAGACTTAATTGAACAGGGTAGTGATCACTGCTCAAAGGATCATCTGCTACGGAAAATTTGCAGCTAGAATTTAATGGAGTTGATACAAAAACTAAATCTAAAACACTGGCATTTTTACCAAAGGGTGCTAAAGTAGTGGGGTTATGATCGTTAACGCACACAGTATTGTGGTTTTCCATAAACTCCTGTAATAAATTACCTCTTTTATCGTTTCTGTTTGAGCCCCAAGAGGTGTGGTGGGCATTAAAATCACCAATAATAATATAATTACGGGATTTGATTTTAGAGAAAGCATTACGTAACAAGTCTAATTTAAATCTTCCAGGTGGACAGTAAACGCATAATATATCAATGAAGAGAGTGCTAAGATGCAGTGTTATTAATATATTTTGAAATGTATATGAGAATACAGTTCTAACAACATCTACTGAGTATTTATTTTTTACAGCAACAAGTACTCCACCATGAGGTCGTTCCGAATCCGCTCTAATTATATTGTAGCCTTTAAGTTTAAATGATTTTGTATGATTTAGCTAAGTCTCATTTAGTAAGATTATATCTATATCCAGGTCAAGAGATTTAATGTAGTTGATAAATTGATCTAGTTTGGAGTAGATACTTCGAGCATTCCAATGTAATATATTAAGTTGTGAATAAAACATAAATGTTACTTAAAGTCTAACTTAGCTAAGCTATTAAGGACTCTTTTATTACTCTGGACGAAACAGTAAAACCCTCCTCTTCCTTTCTTTGTAAAATGTCTATTATAGTTTTTGTAATACTATTTAATACAATATCTGAATTAATTATCTCTGAGATGGTGGCTCTTTTCTGGGGAGAAGGCCCCGTTAGTGGTGTAGGTCTGTTATGCTTAATAACGTATTCGGTAAGGGAGGAAAATCTGTTTTAATGTTTTTCCCAGTAACAGTTGCATAAGTCATATTTCCTAAGATTTTGTTTTTAATGTCAGATAATTTCGCAGACTTAACAGGACATGAATTAGATATAGCTACATGGGAGCCACTACAATTGGAGCATTTAACATTAGTTTTATTAGGACAATCTTTATAGTTATGGATTTGTGAACAGATGGAGCAAATCTGGGCGTTTTTGGAACTCCCACTGCCATGATTGAATTTATAACAATTAAAGCATTGTAAAAGTGGCCTTACGTATTCACGAACGTCGAACCAAATGTTGTCGTAGGTCACATGGTCGGGTCTTGACGTAGACAAGCAAGTTATCAGGGCAGTTCTAAGGGGGAGGAATGTGCCGTCTTGAAGCTTCTTTTGGAAACGTTTGACACCTATTACTTCGCAGCGAGCTTCCAGGTTACGAAGGAGATCTTCTTCAGAAATATCAATTGGAACAGTTATGATGCCTTGAGATTCTATATGGTCAAATGGAATTTTGGCAATCCACTTATTTTGTTGTAATAAAGACTTGTTTAAGATAAAGCTGTTAGCATCTGTTTTTGTTTTAAAATAAATTTTTATGAAGTAATTGCTGGTTTGTTTCACAAAACTGATACCGGAGACTTTGTTCTTCAATATAAAATTTACTTTAAAAATATCTACCTTGCATCTTTCATTACCAGCATCAATTGATAGCAAAATGGGATATTCTTGCCTTTCCTCGGTGTAAATATGATGACAATCTTTAAACAGGCCCCTTTTAGTTGAAATAAATTTGAGAGACATCTTATTCAATGGCGCAGTTTCGTTGTCGGAAGATAGTAATTTTCTTTTTAAATCCTTACCGCCATTTGATTCATTCATATCGAATTATAACTAATTATAAAACAACCCAAGCGCGTATAATTAATTAAAAACAGCTAATGTTAAGCAATTAAAATTTAAATAATATTATTTAATTCAAAAGACGCGCCTATTGGTTTCCCGCCTTTTTTTCTAGGGATCTCTGAGGAAATAACAAATACGTCATACTAAGCGGACGTCATACAAAGCAATTTTGCACCTTTCTCTTCAATCCTAAATGCTTTACAACGAGGTTGAGATGTCATTTTTTTTCACAAATCACTAAAGAACAAGGCGTGATCTTCAACTATCAATTACCTACCCACTGAGACACAAAACAAAAAAGCTATGCACGCATCAAACGTCGTCGGGTATCACGTGACTCTCCCGAACACTGCCGAAGGTGTTAGGAATCATGTCGCTCACTTTAAATTGAGGTATCCTTTTCCTTACTCTCCAAAATACGCTGCGCTTGTCAGATCGTCTAGCGATATGGCCTGCCCATTGCCACTTCCGCATGCAAACCCGGCGGGCTATGTCGGATATTCACGTTCTACGGATCTCCGTAATAAGAATTCGATCATGTAGGGATATAACAAGACTTTGAGCCTTGAAACAAGGTAAGTATTGTTGCTCTATAAATTGCCGTTCTGTTGGATATTTCATCTGGTAAATAATAATAATTTATATTGAATTAAATAATAAATAATAGTACATAAGAATACACTTAAATTATCTTTTCTTTCTTTTCTAAGTCAGATAAGTAAAGAATTATCATCCTTCCAGCGCTGATTTAATTAATTGAGTATGAACTTTTGACTACAACGGTAGTCATAATCTAGAATTGAGATTTAATTACAAAGTTGAAGTTACAAAGACTTTAAAAGCTATACTTACATGAACATATTCACTGGCAATGATTTTGCTCCCAACGTTACTATTTTCTTATTATGTATAATGAAACTTCGCAGATAGAGACCGCAGCATTCCACTTTGCCTCTCCCGCTAACATGGCCCCAAAGGTCGCTGGGGAGAGATCCGGCTCGATACAGGCAACCAGGACTCGGCGCTCGGACTCCCATGCAGGGCACTCAGCGAGCATGTGTTGGGCAGAGTCCAGGGCGCTGCCGCAGTGGTGACACTGTGCGGTCACTTCCCGCCCAATTCGACTCAGATACTCACCAAAACATCCGTGTCCAGTAAGTATCTGAGTCAATTTGTAGGTGACGCAGCCGAATCTCCTCTCGAACCAAGCCTCAAAGTTTGGCAGGATGGCAGTGACGATGCGCTGGCGTGCACACCGCGGCTCTAGAAGCCGCGCACGCCACGTTGCTAGAACTTGCCGGTGCGCACGTCTCTTAAATTCTTCGAGCGTCTGAATCGTCTTCACGCTGTTCTCCCGGCGGAAGTGGGTCTCGTCGTAGACGCGCAGGTCCACCTCCGCCAAGAGGTCGAAAGGCGGAAAAAATCCTCGTGCGTTCCGTATGGCCACTACACGCTGTAGGCTGTTAAGGATAGCTCTGCAGCGGGAGGCACCCGTCAAGCGATGAGACCAGACAGGTACCCCATAGAGGGCCATGGATCGCACAACATCACCGTAGAGGCGGCGAACCTCTTCCCGCGGACCTCCCAAGTTCGGGAGCAATCTCTGCAGTGCTCCCGCTGCTAGCTTTTGTAGCCTAGTAGGTACACTATTTTACAAGCACTATTATCACGTAGTCTTTGTCTCAAAACACTGAAAAAACACGTAAATATATGTAAAACCCGATATTTTATACAAATGTTCGATTATGTCAGTTGAATCGTGACAGTCAAAGCATTTTGACATCGTGACAAATACCAAACCCACACCAGTTAATTGTATCTTATGGTCTCACTCATTGTCACATAATTTTCTTAGCTGGGCCACCTTCCAGCTTCATCCTCAGACCCTGGATATCATCTAGAGACAGAGTACTTGTCGACGAATTATACAAGCCCAAACTCGTTGGGGTTGTGCCGTTTCATTATAGAGTTGCTAGGTCCACCTTCCAGCTCCATCATCAGATCAGCTCCATGTCATCATAATATTGCATTGTTACGCGATATACATACGGGTGTAAATTTTCTGCTCAATCGGAAACCGGGAAGTGTGTCAAATTTTATTTCCAATGCACACACTATAGCTGCGTCTCGTAACGGTGTCGCTAGTCCAGATTTTATCTCATCTAAAAATATGCGTACCGCGCTAAAAGAAGTTTTTACTTAAAAAAATAGTTCACAAGTCACAGTCAAAGTTATAAAAAATTAGTCATATTCAAGTCAGTCATGCCTCTAAGTAGTTATGACTTGGCG
The DNA here is from genome assembly GCA_948253155.1 of Leucoma salicis. Lineage (NCBI taxonomy): Eukaryota > Metazoa > Arthropoda > Insecta > Lepidoptera > Erebidae > Leucoma > Leucoma salicis. The sequence goes on from OX411803.1 coordinate 28,408,779, forward strand.
TTGGAAGTTTTTATGGAGTTTTGGAGGCAACACGAAAATGCACGTTACGCCGTATTATATCACAAAGTTATGCTTATATACAAATAGTTAATTAATAAAATGCCACCACTTTTACACATTCCATCCATCCATCCATCCTCCATCAGCCTTTCGAAGTCCACTGCTGGACATAGGCCTCCCCAAGAGAACGCCACAACATGTGTTTCGCTCATATGGGGGATAGTGCCGTAATCACCACGCTTGGCAGGCGGGTTGGCGATCGCAGTTGATGTTGTTAATACTCGAGGGAGTGCTGCTGCCCACTCCCCCCGGTATTCCCTCAGTCGGCTCTTACGGCTCCCATTACAATTCTAAAGCCGGCCCCTCACGACACAAGTTTTACACATTAATACTTGAAATAACACAAGTTTTGGAAAATAATATAGAGCGACGACATAAGTTTAACTTTCCCGCCAAAACTCTCACAAATATTAAAAGGCACATGCAAAATATATTTATTTTAAATGTATTATAATAAATTATTCATGTTGTATAACATAGATGAGTTGCAGTCTAGTAGTAATAATTTGTAGAATTGTCCCACCCCTCTCCACCCATGGGAGTCGTAAGAGCCGATTGATGGATACCAGGGGAGTGGGCAGCAGCACTCCTTCGAGTATTAACAACATCCACTGCGATCGCCAACCCGCCTGCCAAGCGTGGCGATTACTGCACTATCCCCCATACTTGGGGAGGCCTATGTCCAGCAGTGGACGTTTAAAAGGCTGATGGATGGATGGATGGAACATAGATGAGTTGCAGTTTAATAGTAATAATTAGGTACTATACGACTAACAAATTATTATAATATGATAAACACCGACCTGTCGTTTTATTTGTAGGTTAACCGACCTATTATTATTCTTATTCTTGTAGACACTAGCTGGTGCCAGCAGATTTTGAACCAAACAAAAACGATACTTCCATTTAGTATTTCACCATTCCTCCCATTCCATACCATTCCAGTTTAAAATAGGAAAATAAAAAACGAGGACCACTTATTTATTATTTACTAGCCTTTACCCGCGGCTCCGCCGCAGCCAAAAGCAAGTTTTTTAGGTACCTATATCTCAGGTTTCCGATATAGTAGCGGGATAAAATGTATACCAGTTGTTAATTCTAATCAAGAGGTATCAAACAAAAAACGTTGCATCAAAATCCGTTTAGTAGTTTTTGCGTGATGCGCGAACAAACAAACAGATAAACATACAAAAAAGCTAAAACAAATTGTCTTGTGTTTAGACACGCCTATATAGCCTAATTCAGACATTTTTTCTCAAATATCTTAAATGTACAGACACAGCTCTGTTACAGTTTTATAATAGTATAGATGAAGAGTACTTAGATAGATAAGATTCTAATTTTCCATTTGAAAATAGGGTAAACACTTGGTATAGTATCGATCTTATTATTATCACTTGAAAATAGGAATTCTATCTAGGTACTTATTAAAAATAAATAATGACGTAGGTATTTCAAGGTTTTATGATTTTCACACTTTAATGGAAATAAATAGATGGAGAACGTTGGCATGGGAATGTCGTTTTCTTAAAGATAAGAACTTGAAAATTTGAAAAAGAATTGATTTTTGGATGTAAGGAAAATTAGTACCTAGTGAAAGTTTGTATAGGCATGCAGTTTTTTTAAAAAGTCACTTATCTTATTGAGGTAAAAATATTTATGTTATAAAACTTTTATTGGCTGAAACACGCGTGCAAAGTTATCTACTGGCATCAACTAGTTTTATATCTATTATAATAGGGGTTACAGTATGAAATTGCCGTTTTATTGTAATAGGTACTTACTTTGAATTGACATAGAAATAGAACCTTCATGATTTGAGATTTTTGAGTGAAACTTTTTTCAAATGGTACCTATCCTATGAGGTTCTTCTTATAAAAAATGTGCAACATTCGATTATCGACTTTCAGTTGCTTTTTTAATCAGGCTTAGACAAGAAAGATGGATTCTTTGCAAATTCGAGTGGTTTTTGAATACGAGTTCCAACGCGAAACTAACGCTGCAGAAACAGCTCGCAATATTAATGTTGCGTTTGGAGAGGGGACTGCTAATGATTTTGGTTTAAACGCTTTCATGATGGAAATTTTGATGTAAAGAACGAACCACGTGGAAGACCGCCCACACATGTGAATAACAATGAATTGAAAGAGATGGTGGAAGCCGATCCGAGCCAAACTACCCAGGAATTAGCGGCATGGTTTAACGTTACCTTACCAAAAATATTGACTCATTTGCATCAAAGCAATAAAATAAAAATATGAAAAATGGGTGCCTCATGATTTGACTGATCTGCACAAAGAAACGCGTGTTGAAACTTGTGTTGCCTTGTTGAATTGATACAGAAATGAAGGAATATTGGATCAAATTGTGACATGGGATGAAAAGTGGATTCTGTACGATAACCGTAAGCGAAAAATGCAATGGCTGACCCCAGGTCAAACGCCGCAACAGTGTCCTAAAGCAAAGCTTACCAATAAAAAGGTAATGATAACTGTTTGGTGGTCTCAGCATGGTGTTATTCACTATAGCTTTCTCCGATCTGGTCAAGCAATAACGGCAGATGTCTACTGTGCCGAACTCCGAACAATAATAGCAAAACTTGCAGCCTCGACTCATGAATCGGTCTTCACCATTATTGCTCAATGATATCACGAGACCTCATACAGCACGAGAAACCGTTTTAACTCTACAGGAACTGCAATTAGAAACCATTCGTCACCCTCCGTATTCGCCAGACCTTGCTCCAATGAACTACCATTTTTCGTGATTTGGACAATTTTCTACGTGATAATAAGTTTTCTTCCCAGGAGGCAGTACAAAATGCTTTCACACAGTTTGTAGAATCTAGATCACCAGAGTTCTATCGCAAAGGCATAAATGACCTTCCTATTAGATGGCAGCAATGTATAGATAATTATGGTAGATATTTTGATTAAATAAATATGATAAATGAAAAAAAAACGAATTTCAATTTTTCAGTACAAATCGGCAATTTCATACTTTAACCCCTAATATATAATTCTTGTGTCACGTTGTTGCTCACGATGAACTCCAAAACTATCTAATCTTCACATTTTTTTAAAATGTGTTTTTCTGGCGTGGCTAAGATAGGATATTTTTATCACGTATTTTTTATTGACCCACCCCTCTCTACCCACGGGAGTCGTAAGAGCCGACTGAGGGATACCGGGGGAGTGGGCAGCAGCACTCCCTTGACTATTAACAACATCCACTGCGATCGCCAACCCGCCTGCCAAGCGTGGCGATTACGGCATTATCCCCCATGACGGGACCGCTCGTTGTGGCGTTCTCTTAGGGAGGCCTATGTCCAGCAGTGGATGTTGAAAGGCTGATGGATGGATTTTTTATTAATTGCAAAATATTTACGAAAAATAAAATGGCGGTACAAAGTTCGCCGGGTTAGCTAGTATACTTATATAGATTGGTGATAATTTAATTTAAACATGTAAATAATTTGTTGCTACTGGAAGAACCTTGCTTGTCCCAATATGAAATGTATGAATGTGGTACTCCGAAACAAAGGCGGGTTACACCTATTGTTATGTTACGTATGAGGAGTGAGAGTACTGGAGACCCAAACCCCCTTCTTATATTGATTATCTTTCTTCACCTCCTATGCCTTCATTAGGAAGACCGTATGAATCCACCTAGGTATTTTGTTACACTAGTATTTTGTGAATTTTTTTAAAAACTGAATATAATATTTATATACCTAAAAATAGTAATTTATAGATATTCAAACTTTTTTTATATGGGCCATGAAGACGTTTTAGTGATCGCGTGTCGTTTCTTCGATGTTTACTACGCTGAAGTGATATTGTGGACAGGGAAGGTTCTGGAGTGGTCACTACGTATAGGACGGCAGTATAGGGTGGCCTTCCACCAGGTGGATAAACGACCTAGTCATAGCCGTCAGATGCAGCACATGACTGCTCGATGCTTATGTACAGCAATGTATAATATAATGTCGTTGATTGGTGATAGGCAAAAAACTTACGACATTTGATAAAAGTCGTTAATACCACTGCGCGAAGAGCGAGAAATTGTCCATTTAAACTGCATGTGCCAACAGAGCAGTCGAGACAAGCAGAACCGGACTGCATTAAAACTAATTAATTAAACTCAAGTTTGATACTAGATTGACGACAAATAATTTTGTAGGCGATGTCCAAAGGCCCCAAAGAACAAGAATTGCTTTAGAATTCAGTTTCATGGAGAACGCCGCGGAGCGAGGCCGTCTTGCTAGAACCAGTATCAAACCAACGGTGAGTAAAGCCGTATCAATTCTGTTCATTGAATAACAGGAAACCGTAGCCCACCTAATTGGACACATCGACCCTTCTAGGCCTACGACGGCAGCGTTGAAGAATTAATTTTATCTAACCGGTTTATTGTGCGGCGAGATTTTGTCGAAATATAGTAGGCGTTTTGTGTGTCTATAATTTAATAATTTGTTTTCTTACTTGCAGAAAATGTCTAAGAGCGCGCCAGCAAAAAATGCTACCAATACCAGTACGGCTACTGAATCTACTCCGTTAGTAACTAAGGTATGCATTATTTATACTATAAATAATATTCATATTAATCTAAAAGTAGTACATATTCAGTATATATCTCTATTATATTGTAAAAAATGTGTTGCTACTGTTAAAGAAGGGAATTGTAGAATATTTTATTACAAACATTTTATTTAAAGTTACGGTAAAGCTCTCATAATTACCTGATAAAATACATAGCGATATAATAATATAATGTCAAATTATCTAAGTAAATTTTGGAAGCTATCATAGAAAAACACAACATATAAATTTAGTAGCTGTTAAACGCGACTTTGTCCGCGAGGATTTTCATAAAAATAAATAAGGGTTGCTTTATTTTTTGTTTGAAACGTCAATTTTTTTTTTTTTAATAAAAAGTAATTGTTAGTAGTAGTTTTCGTGTGAAAGCGTAACAAACATACTTACATTCACATTTATAATATTAAGTATGTATAATGTAATGTTTTCGGATTTATGTCATTTAGGACAAAAGTATCGGATATTTTTACATTTTATTACAGCAATGAAGCCATTTATAAGGAACCAAGCGATATTAGCATTGATTATTTTGAAAATGGTTTACTCCCAATCCTAAAAAAATATTTATTAATACAGAAATAAAGCCACGAGTTAGCATTTCCAATAGGCGCTTTTTATCTACAGGGCCCCTACGTTCTTGTAAGTGCTAGAGCATAGGTACTATAATCAATATCCAAATCTATTTAGCGAAAATTAAGCGATTTGTGTCCCTAATTGCCAATATAAAAAATAAAAATAACCGTTTCATAAATCTGTAGTTATGCTGCTTTAATAAAATAGTATCATTGGAGCTTCGTTATCCTAAAGTGCCTAGGGCAGCCTTCCAATAGGCTACGTGGTTCATGGGCCTCAGTATTCACGACTACAATATATTTATATTGTAACATTAAATAAATTAAACAAAATTATGCAATAACACCTTTACTGTTAACGATATTTTAATGTATGTATGTGCTCAGATATTTAACGATTTCTCATTAACATGTCATTATCATAGACAATCCATTAAGTTTTTTTTTTTGGTTAGTGGACGAACTATGGGGAATATTCAATACCTTTGAAAACTTCTAATTTGGAACTGCAGTTATTTCACAAGTCGTCGATAACGCTCATCCACAATAAAAATAAATATTAAACACTTTCCTACTTAGTAAGGTTTTGCTAAGGAAAATCACTTGAGTTTTTTTAGCTTAGTGACATTATTAAAAAGAAAAATTCTCAGTAGCACCCCGGTTTGGTAATGTGCCCGGTAGACGGCAATAGGCTCGCCCTCTATTACTTGAGACTTAAACATAGCTGGTGGATCGTGGGTGTGTAATACACCTCTTCGGTTTTCGGGGATTACAGCTATGTTTATGTTTATTAAAAAAATCTAATTAATAATTTATTTAAATTTTTTTTTTAAACTAGTTACTACTCTATTACCTAAGAATTTACAGTGTGAGGAACCTATTTCTTACTGCTAGCGTGTGCCGCAATATATTTGTTCGCGACTTAATTATAAAATATTAAATCTCTCTACTATAAAAATAGTTTTTTTAGGATATATTATACATACTGGAGGTTAGAGTATAATCCGTTCTAAAATTCGTTAGGTGGTTTAGAAAAAAGTAAGAGGAGAAACGTATGAGTCACCACGTTATTCTTCAAAGCCCACTCTATCTCCATAATTTACCTGATTGTATGGTGGTACCATGTACCTGCTCTTATTTTTAAATGGCTACCCACTTAGGTACATCAGGCCGAGCTCATCCGTCATTTCTAGCAATTCAAATAGTGTGATTTTGATGAAATGTTGCTATATAAATTATTCACGTTTATCTGTGTTTGAACAGACCAATTCATAATGTTATTTACTTTGAATATATGTAGCAAGTACCTACAATATTGCCTTAATAAAAAAAGGCGTTTGTAACGTAACAAATGTGTTTTGTATTCACAATAAGTACATTTAACATTTTGGTACTTAATAAAATGTCACAAAGTTTTGTTATCGCCACAGCAGCCAGGTTACTGATAGGTACATACCACTGACTGAAGTAATATAACATAGTTCCAGTGGCCCGCCAATAAAGGCGGACAGACGACACAAGGCGGGTTTATTTAGTGGCTGAGGGTAGGGGGAAGGTTATAGTACCATAGACCACATTTACACGCTACGCCAGATTATACAGAAAACCGAGGAATACAATCGGCCTCTGTGTCTGGCGTTTGTGGACTATGAGAAAAAAAAAACTATACTATACTTACTATACTTATGCCTTCGATTCGATCGAAACTTGGGCGGTGCTGCAGTCCCTTCAGCGGTGCCAAATTGACTATCGGTATATCGAAGTGCTGAAGTGCTTGTATAGAAACGCCACCATGTCAGTCCGTGTTCAGGACAGGAGTACGAAACCGATCCAACTGCAGAGAGGTGTTAGACAGGGAGACGTTATGTCCTCGAAACTCTTCACCGCTGCATTGGATGATGTCTTCAAGCTCTTGGACTGGACCGGATCCGGCATCAACATCAATGGCGAAATATATCCCTCACCTTCGACATGCCGACGACATCGTAGTCATGGCAGAATCGCTGGAGGACCTTGGCGCCATGCTCAATGATCTCAGCAGGGTTTCCCGACTAGTGGCTCTTAAAATGAACATGGACAAGACGAAAGTCATGTCTAATGTCCATGTCATTTCAGCACCAGTCCTAGTCGGGAGTGCGCTTCTCGAAGTTGTCGACCACTATGTCTACCTGGGACAAACAGTCCAGTTAGGTAGACACAACTTCGAGAAAGAGGTCAATCAACGAAACCAACTCGGCTGGGCAGCGTTCGGGAAGCTAAGGAAGATCTTCTCGTCCAATATTCCGCAGTGTCTGAAAACGAAGGTCTACGACCAGTGATGACATATGGAACAGAGACGTGGCCTCTGAATATCAAAGCTCAAAGTCGCTCAGCGGGCCATGGAGCGGGCTATTCTTGGTATTTCCCTACGTGATCGAATCCGTAATTCGGAGATCCGTAGGAGAACGAGAGTGACCGACATAGCCCGGCGGGTTGCCATGCTGAAGTGGCAATGGGCAGGCCACATCGCTCTACGAACCGACAACCGTTGGTGAAGAAAGGTTCTCGAGTGGCGACCACGCATCGGACGGCGCAGCGTAGGACGGTCTCCCACCTGATGGACCGACGATCTGGTCAAAGTCGCGGGGAGTCGTTGGATGCGGTCGGCACAGGACCGCTCGTTGTGGCGTTCTCTTGGGGAGGCCTATGTCCAGCAGTGGACGTCGAAAGGCTCATGAATGAATGGATGGATGGATGGAGGGCCCTACACTATCCTGTTCGTTGCCCCAAACGACGGGGTGTGCGGTTAGGTACATATTATTTTTCCGGCTTAACACAAAAAAGGTATATACTCGTATAACGGTCACCTGAAAATATCACGTTTTTTATCCAGTTTAATTTAGAATTCCTGTAAATTAAGATCCATAAAGTAGGTACATCTTCAATGGTCTAGTGAACCACCAGGCAGATAATTTGGATTGAGGAAATTCTAACCACGATTCTCGGGTTGAAATCCTGGGTCAGGGGTTTTCCACGCGTCTTTAGGATATAATTATAGGCAAAGCAGCAGCAATGAGTCTTTTGTCAAGTCTACTTTTTTAAACGCGGTGTTTAAAAAAAAAGACTTGGGAGGAAAAATTACAATAATTAGTCTAACAGGGTGGAGATGGTGGCGATGGAAATGGCAGCCCTGGACTGTCACTGGAGCAGACCGCCATCCTCATCGCCGGAGAGATGGCAGGGAGCGGCGTGCTGGCCCTTCCACGGGCTTTATCCAAGACGGGTAAGTTAAAATATAGGTATCTTATACATAGGTATGTAATATTAATATTAATAATATCTACTAATGTTACAAATGCGAAAGAGTTTGTTAGTTTCTGAATCTTTGAAGCAGGTAAGAAGTAAGTAGCTTAATGATGTGATTTTGTTTTTGCATAAAAATATCTATATATCTTTCTAATATATAAAATTCTCGTGTCACGATGTTTGTTACCAAACTTTTAGACCGATTTGTATGAAATTTTGTGTGCATTTCGGGTCGGTCTGAGAATCGGCCAACATCTATTATTCATACCCCTAAATGATAAGGGTGACCTACCCCTAAATTTCTATTTTTATTTGTTGACAAATAATTTATTTTTATTTTATTATGATTCGGCATTTAAAAATACATACAATCCTAAATTTTCACCCTTCTACTGACGATTTACAAATAATTAATATGTCAAAACAACGTTTGCTGGGTCAGCTAGTTTTATTATATAAAAATCAATTGCTGTTCGTTAGTCTCGCTAAAACTCGAAAATAGCTTGAACTATTTGAATAATTGTTTTTTTAGTTTTGTTCGATCTAATACAGAGGTAGTTCAAAAAAACAATAGGAAAGCCCTGAAAAATTCTTAATTAGTAATTTTGTAGGGGAATCGCGTCTTTGGATTATGGACCTGCTGTCTTTTGGCTAACAGACGACAAAATGACAGCCCCTGCCATTCTTTCTAATTCGTTTGTATTACAAGAAAGTTTCATTTAATAATCTAAATACAAACCTTAGACGATGCAGATTTATTAGGATCATTAGGATTTATAAAATAAGTTATACTTAGGTGATGCGAAGTTCACCGGGTCATCTAGTTTACTTATATCCAGGCAGAGTAAAGTTAGTATGTGATCTTATTAATGAAATTCTTTATTTAACCCTTTTTACTGTCCCACTTGTGGGCACGGCTCACCCCTTTATAGTGAAATTTAAACCGTGGCTAATACCTAGTTGACGGGCCTCGTGACGTAGTCGGGAGTGTAACCGACTTCCGTGCACGAGGTCGTGGGTTCGATTCCCACTCAGGACAATTATTTGTGTGATGAACACAGATATTTGTACTGCGTCTAGGTGTTTTCTGTCTATTATATGAATGTATTTACAAAAAAAATGTAATATATGTATTATATCCGTCATCTGGTACCCATAGCGCAAGCGTTAAGCTTAGTTTGGGACCAGAGGACGTTGTTTGAAATGTCGGTGAACATTTATTTATCATTTATTTTAGTTCAGGTTTGTCAGAGGTTCACTTCACATTGGGGGTCAAAATCGATACCACCCCGTCTTTGCAGTCCTTGGTTTTACCAACTAGCCTTTCACTGATATCACTCATAGACTCTAGATATATTATACTGAGTTAGAGTATAATAGTAGGTATACTTAGATAATGTATATTCGCCTTCTATATACGTCTACCTCTAAAACTTATTCCTGTTTCTCGTTTTTTATTATTAACTTGTATGATAATATATTAATAATAAAGGTTTTGTCCGAGTTTTAAAATACCGTATTTATAAATATGTATATTAGATTTTATCAGATCAACTATTTAAGTTTTAGAAGATATAAAGTTTTATCGATATTTAATATCTGTAGATAATATCATCAACAGAGTGCCCCTGACATATTTTTAACTTTATTGATTTAATTTTCATTATTTGACCTTTTAATATTAGAAAAAATAATAATAATGTTCTCGAAACCGATTTTATTCACGGCGGCCGGTGTTAACAGATATTTGCGAACTACCCAGTGGGCCTAGCCAAGTTGCATTCTATGATATATAACGCTATAGAAAACTGTTACAATTTATCAAAATTTGACATATCTATAGCGTTAGCGATCATATAATGCAACTTGGCTAGGCCCACTGGAGATATTATAGCGAACGAGTGTGTGCGAAACACCCTCTGTTCTCTCACTCTCATAGTCCGATCATTTCCTTCACAGAGCAATGATCATTTGTTAACTGATACACACATCATTTAGAGAAATGTCGAAAATTCAGAAGTGTGTGTCATGTGAGGCTAGGGATGAATTCGTTACCAATATCTTTGCAGTCCTTAGTTTAACCGCTGGGCTATCACTGCTAAATATTTTCACAAAGTTATATGAGGCAAATGAGTTTTGGAAAATTGCAGAAGATTATAAGCATTAGGTATGCCACGGGGGCCAAAGTTTTTATTTTCTCTAAATATAAAATCTATAGTCTATTATGTCGGTGTGCCTGTGTGTGTATGTACTAGTTACTAGTGATATATTAACGTTGTTTTATCTGTCAGCTAGAAAGAGCGTCTGTATTAGCGTGGTATTAGCTGATACAGTTTGGTCATTGGTGTAAATGGTGTACAAAGAAAGCATTGTACACTCGTATGTATTGCAAAGATAAAATATTCCCTGCCTTATCGCTATTAGCGAATTTAAATTAAGTGCTTATAGTGTTATGCTTAGCGAATTCTGAATAGTACCTATATTTATGAGAACATGTACGTACATTATCAATTATTAAAAATAATGCTATCTTTAATATACATTAGGTAGGTATAAATTAAGCATACCAGTTTTATTCGCTCTAAAGCGTATTGTGTTTATTTAGATGTAACGTTTAGAACATCATATAAAATCCTGAAAACTAAACATGTCGAAAGTTTGCTTTCTACACGATTTTCAAATAAAAATATGGATTTGCGAGCTTTAAACATGCTCACAGTTGCATAAATTATAGTAATTTATAATATTGGAGAAGCCTGATTATTCGACAAAGAAGTCGAAACAAGTTTATTTTTTCATTTTTGTCTGTATCTTGAGTGCTCATCATGCGAGTAAATTTATATTCTGGTATTAAATTTGGACCAATTATTATAACTGATACGGTAGAGTAGTATCTTATATTTTATCCTGAAGCTCATTATTAACTTTTAATAATAATGCTTGAATCTATCTATACTAGTATGAATCTATAACTGAGCTGTGTCTGTACATTTAAGGTAATTGAGAAAAAAAAGGCTGTATTATGCTATACTTATAGGCGTCTCTGAACACAGAATATATTTTTTATAATTTTTGTTGGCTGTCGGTTTGTTTGCTTATTAGTTTGACAGGTCTGGATACGACTTAAAGAATGTTAAAGATATATTTTATCTCGCTACTGTATCAGGAACAATTTCCTTTCTATGCCAATACATATAAATCATCTGAACGAATTAATTGGATATACTAAAAGTTATATTCAGTCCGTGGCAAAGGCTATAATATAAAATGCATAATTAGATTTATTCTCTATCTATTTATCTTACTAATAATTTATATCTCGAAAATCCGACTGTGATCTTGTTTTTGAATTCGCCAGCTGTACCTGTATTTGGATCGTTAAGGTCAGATACGCAGTCGCTCTGTGTACATATCTGTGATCAATTAAAACCGATCAGATCAGGAGTCGACCTCTACTAAGCTTGGAATAAAGGCTTTGAAGACAGATAAAATATATTCAGAAAATCTGTATTACATTATTAAAACTTAAGAAAAATAATTGTACAAACTGTAAACTAACACAGTGTGAAAATGTGAAATCGAAAATAAAAGTCACGAATAGGATTTGAACCTGCATCTCCTGGAATACCGTCCCAGATGCTTTGCCAATTTAGCCATCGTGACAATTGCTCGGGATTGGGAATTTCGATAACATATTCATTCTTAACGTCTTTGGTGACGCCTGCGCCATCTGTCGGAAGTATTTGCAGACATTATACCGACTAGGTAAACTTAATTTTACAATTAAGATTCTTACCAAATAATGACGCAGCTCTAGAAATATTATGATATTTTTATATAATATTTTTTTAGCATTTGACATGCTTAGGCATATAAATTAATACAAAGTGTGAAAATGTGAAATTGAATCGAAATCGTAGTGATTTTTCAAATTGTAAATTTCAATCCAAAAGTGATCTAAATCATCTCGCTTTAGTAATTTCTTGACTATTAGTCTGAGTGGTATATTATTATGCATATTATATTTATTGCGGAGATACCGCGATTTTTGTAATGCTGTAGTTGTTCTCTAGATACCAGGACCGTGGGTGGCTGTTACTACCTGTCATCAGGTAGACCATTAATGCCACTATCGACATTAACAATAAACATTATACCTTAGGTGCATACATACATACATATTTTCACGCCTTTTTCCCGTAGGGTTAGGCAGAGCCCACTTCTCTAAACTTGCTACGATCCTTACACACATCTTTCACTTCATCTACTTTCATCAGCGCTTTCAAGCATGCTTGTCAGTTTCGAATATTCTTAACCTGGCCTTCCTTAGGTGCACTATCAAACAATTCCATTTTGAAAAGAACTGAAGCCAAGATCAACCATGTATGCTTTTACCCATATAAATACGAAAGTGAGTTTGTTTGTTACGCTTTAACGCCGTAACTACTGAACCAATCATCATGATTTTTGGATACATAATAGTCTAGAGCCCTGAAAAGGCCATAGGTTTTATCCCGGAAAAATGAATGATTCCCATGGGACAGCTATTTATTTTTACATAGATATAATTAATGTATGCTACGGAACTCTGATTATATTGTTATTACCTATATATATATATGACTGTTTTTTTTTATATAATGATATCTATTTTTAATTTAATTTTGTTTACTTTAATTTTCAATTATTTTCAGACAATGTAAATTGTTATTGAATAAATAAATAAAAAATAAATAAATAAAAATTCTTGTATCGCGGGGACTTCAGGGACACAAAGTGCACCCACACTCAGAACAACCATTTGTGGGCACAAAGAGTTGTCCTGTGTGGGAATTGAGCCCACAACACTCGGTCGGGAGCCCGGTATCTAAACCACTCCGCCATCTGTGCAGTAGTAGTGGTGTAGTACTGTTGAGTTCATCAGATCTAGATTGGTGGAGACTCATAGATGAATTCTCTAAAGTAACTTAATTCTAGATAGAAAACGATTAACTTTAAAATAAAATAGGTATTTATTTCTGTAGGACTTTGTAAAGAAAGAGGTTAATTAAAATAGGTTGTTTTTTTGTATAATGGTTGTTCATTGGTGAATAACGTTATCTGCATTATCTCGAAAACAAATTCCGTTAAAATTTTAAGAAACCAGGCCATATAATGCTTATGTTTAATACTTTGCTTTTGCAAAAAATACTGGATCTTTTATATAATAACTAGCGCGTTACCCATGGCTTCGCTCGCGTCGTATTGTCCAATTATGTGTTTTTAAGACTATTATTATATTTATAATACCATCGAACTAAATATCTCACCTATAGTTTCAAAGAAACTCGTATATAAATTTTGACTGTCTTAACCCCAGGAGTTTGGGCTGTGCGTTAATATGTTAGTCAGTCAGTTATTTTTACATATATAGATAGATAAAGAGATAATCCAGATTAATCAATCAATTAGCAAATCGCAGTTCACTTCTAGACACGGTCCTGTCCCAATTTACGCCAGAAACGTCGGTTTCTCCGTATGCCACGTCCAGTCTACTCACACAGGCTTACTCATAGGTCATCCCACTACTCTAAGTTCGTCAATTTTATTCTAGCCTTAGAGGTATAAAATAATGGAGTAAATTACTACTACTACTTCTGCTACTTATCATCACGCCATTGCCCTTGCGGGGTAGGCAGAGAGAACAGAATGCCAAAAGGGCTCTATTCATTCATACACTTCCTCAACATTCATAGTTTTTTTTTCTTCATACACGCTCGCCTGTTTCGGAGACTCCTGACTCCACCTTCTTTCAATACATGACCGATTTGGTTCGCATTGTATATCTTCTTAACCAGTCACTCGCCCGGCATTCTTTCCAAATGTCCGAACCATCGGAGCATTCCCTTTTGTTTCTTTATACCAATACTCTCTTTGACACCTACTCGCTCTCTTACGTCGTCGTTACGATTGCGGTCAGTCAGCCTCAGTCCCCAGATTCTCCACAGAGATCGCATTTCAACCGCATTGATTGTATTCTCATGCTCCTTTTTGCATACCGAACTCTCGAGTCCATATAATAATGTTAGGGCAAGCACTGCGTTGTGTATTGAGACACGTGCCTTCATATATTCACGTGCATACATATTCATCCACTTATTCTAGCACACCATTGCCTATTCATAGTCTGACATCTGTTGTGGCTTCTCCTCTTTCAAAGACCATTATTTTGGGTAGGAGTATTTCATCCATCCATCCATCAGCCTTTTAACGTCCACTGCTGGACATAGGCCTCCCCAAGAATGGGGGATAGTGCCGTAATCGCCACGCTTGGCAGGCGGGTTGGCGATCGCAGTGGATGTTGTTAATACTCGAAGGAGTGCTGCTGCCCACTCCCGCGGTATTCCCTTAGTAGGCTCTTACGACTCCCATGAGTGGAGAGGGGTGGGACAATTCTAAAGCCGGCCCCACACGGCAAAGGAGTATTTATAAGGCAGATATTGCCCATTTCCAATTCAGTTTGTTGACGTGCAAGCTATTTCAATAATAACAGTTCTCTACCGAATATACTGCTTGCAAAGATGCGTATTATTGTTTATTTTTGATCGACGAACAATCCTACTATTGTAAATAAATAAATTGCAAACATTAATATTCGAAAAAAGCTCATTTTTCCATTTTACTACTAATAATTTGTTGTTTAAAGTAGCCGAGCATGACAAGTGCTAAAATACATTCTATCTTGGAATAAAAATGTATGTAAATGCATCCGATAGGTGGCGTGGGTCTTAAAGACATCTAAAACAAATGTGAAGTGGAGATGGGTGTCACCACTACGTGATTAGACGCTATTTAACCTAGGATTGGCATGTGAAATTTACAAGATTAATTTACATATTTCATTGGGACAATATGCGTTTATTAATTTAAATTCCAATGTATAAATTCATTATAAAAAATGAATTATTAAAAATAAATAAAAATAATAATAAGTGAATTCGTCCAAAAGGCTCTATTCTTGCATACATCTCTCGCTTCCTCAACACAACAACTCAAAATAAATATCACAAAAAATTTCTGGAAACTGTTGCTTGACTGCTGAATGTCTGATATATATGTATAAAATTATAATAATATATCCACATAATAAGGCAACTGGGCAGTGGAAAAATATAAAGTCACATAACCGGTTTTTTAATTCGTGGTGTGTTACGATCGTCTCACCGATATTATTGCATAACACGAACTTGAGACGATGAAGCGAGGATTCTACTTTATAAAACAAGTCCGTATCTACGTAACTAATGTTAAAAAACTGTAAAGATGTTTAGATGTTTGGATATTTATCTCAAAATCACGCCTAAACGGCTTAGCAGATTTGGAAGGAAATTTGGCGGGCGGATCTAGTATTTATTATTAGATAGAACTTACTATTAGACTAGATGTGCTCGGTACTTGGCTCATGTGCGCTATGTGATATCTATTAATTGTAGTCTCTTTGTTTTCTAATGAGCATTATTTCATAATTATATCATCTGTCAAATGAAATGGTGAGCAATGCAACGGCTTGACAGTACTTTCAGTAGTATCTAATATAATTGAATATCCTTAGCTATTCCTTATTCCTATCCTAGATATAAAATTAAAAAAATATTTCATACACCCTTTGCCCGAACGAATTTGGGTCTTCAATCCCCCCTAAATAGAATTGTTGACGAATATAATTGTATTCAAGCTAGTAGTAACGTAGACATTGATATTTTTCATGATACATTCAGTAACTTCAAAAGAAGCCTGCAAGTCTCGTGTAACAAACTAATGTTTTAAATAAAATGTAATAATGAAATAAAAAAGACATTTCTTTATTTCATTATTACATTTTCATTTTCGTTACATTCATAGGTTTTAAAAATACGATCTTGTTTTGTAAATTTTTTTTGCCAATGCTAGGTACACCGTGTCATACATATCAGATAACTTTAGTGTATTATAAGAAATAATGTATTTATATGTATGATGTGGTTGTACTTATAAAATAAATAAATAAATTGAGCCCATGAGTAACCATCAGGTGGACTGTCGCTCGTCTGCAACCATACTTTTCATTCCATCCATCCATCCATCAGCCTTTCAACATCCACCGCTGTTGGTCCCATTTTTTTGTTGCGTGCTCATTATGGTTGCGTAATCGCCACGCTCGGTAGGCGGCTTGGCAATCGCAGTGGATGTTGTTAATACTCGAGGGAGTGCTGCTGCCCACTCTCCCGGTATTCCCTCAGTCGGCTCTTACGACTCCCGTAGGTAGAGTGGGGAGGGACAATTCTAAAGCCGGCCCCACACGGCACACTTTTCATTCAGCTACCACTTTATACCATCTATGCAATATCTTATTAACTGTGACTTTGTTAAGAGCTCACGGTAGTTCATATAAAATAAAACAATAAAAGAGCAACAGGAAGAGTATGTTGCTACAATTAGCCTTTGCCTGAAGCTCTGTCGCAGCGATAAGCTAGCTTTAAAGTTATATCTCAGGTTCCCGATATAGTAGCGAGATAAAATATATACTAGTATTTAAGTTTAATCAAGAACTATCAAATAAAAAAGTTACATCAAAATCCGATTAGTAGTTTTTGCGGAATGCGCGAACGAACAAACAAATAAACAGGCAATAAATATAAAAAAATGTTTTGTGTTTTGACACCCCTATATAGCCTAATACATTATTTTTGTCAAATATCTTAAATGTACAGACACAGCTCTAATACAGCTTTATAATAGTATAGATAAGATAAGATCAATAAGATATATTAACATAACTTTATTCTGCTATATTGGAAACCTATTTGTTACCTGATGTGAATAAATAGATTCATATATTTTTAAAGGGCAAGGGGGGTTATCAGGACCAGTAGGTATTCACTAAAATGTTATTCACAGTAATTTTATGAGACGGAGTCGACATTCAATTAACAAGGTACTCATGTTATTTGCATAAACTCGTTCCGAATCTGATAGTCTTAAAATAATGTATTATTATTTATTTGTAAACTTGATTATGTTTATAATGTAGGTATAAAGTGCACGTAGCGTGATGTGTGTTAGGCTACAGCTTTATAAGAAACTAGTGGCCCGTCCCAGCTTCGCACGGGTAGACATTTATTTTTAAACATTTTGGGATAAACGTTGAGTAAATGTATCTTTATGAAAGACATATATTTATAGTAATAAATATAGCCTATGTCATTTGTATACATACACAAATACAAATCTTTCCTCTATTTATAGGTCATATTAGTTTGTACTGGCGTTACTATTGCATATTATAACATGAAAAAGTAGTTATTGTGACATAACTGGTGCATAACTGTTGTAGTTAGAGGTATGGTATTTTAATGACTTTTTTGTAGATATTAATATCCTCTATAAAACTGTAGTACATCACTTTGCTCTATTGTCAATAATTTCCGCAGCGTACGTGATATAAGGATTTTTTTGGTATTTTTTTCACACATTTGATTACACTATCGAAGCTTTCATCCGGCTCTCTAACTTTTTGAAAATATTCTATCATCTATGTTCATCAGGGATAATGTAGGATTCTAATGGTGAAAGTCTCAAGAAAAACTTTCCTCGTATAATATTAGTATAGAATAATATAGACTGTAAATTAGATAAAAAGCTTCAGAGATCAGCGCGTTTAACCCAATACATTCCAAAAATACTATATTTTATTATGAGAGTTCGCGTAGCCATGTAGGTATAAAAGCTCTACATTATCTAAAACATAGTCACCATCGAAAAGAATTAATGGTTGTATTAATTCTTTTCGATGGTGTGAGTCAGAAACTTAATCACCTTTTATCAGCATACCGATCAGGCGTAACAACGAATTGAGAACATTAACAATCAACCAGGGTTTCGTGGGATATTCACACAATTCAACAACACAATCACTAAAAAGTTTTCGAAGTTATAAAAAGTTTTCAAACTTATAACAAGTTTCAAAGTTATGTATAACAAAAGAGTAAATAGAGTACAGTAAAACTGGAATAATTTTTGTTGCCGACTAGCCAATACCCGCGACGTCGTCTGCATTGCTTAATACGTGCTAATAAAAATCGTAGTTTCTTAAAACTTCAATAACTTCATATTAAATAAATTAAAAAAAATATTAATAAAATTTTTTTGTAATATTTTTTATATAAGAGCCGGTCGGTATTAAAAATCAGTAGTTTTGCCGTGATGCGCACACAAGGGCAGAACTCTATCATTTTATTTCTATAGATATGTATGAGCAATTTCATCCACTAACGTCTTTAATGGCGAATGAAGACTGAAAGGTAAAAATGTTTTATATAGACCTTATAGGTATAATAAAATTGAACTAATTTGCTTTTTGAATATTTATTTGCTCGCGTTAATCTCTAAAAATACCGATATTCAAATTCAAATTTAAAAATATCTTTATTTTATAGGCCTATTATATAGCACTTAAAATGGTCAAGAATACACTAATAATTATATCATTTCATAATGTATTTTTTTCGTTCTGTAGCCCATTTTCCCAGAAAAGTTTTAAGCTATTTAGAGAGTAAGTACATGCGGAAAATGAATGGTTCTGACAGTCAATACAATACTTTATGATGTTTTACTAAATTATTATGATTAGGCAACATTACGTATGTCATAAAAAAGTGAGATGGAGCCGTATTATTGTGCCTCGGGCTACAGGTTCCTCGTATTATTGATATGGTTGATAAGACGCCCCTGCGTGCATGCTACATTAAAGGTACGATAGGATTACACAGTTTTAAGTGATTTTTAATAAAAATCACTCGCATTAATTAGTAGATTGTTAGTCTTATTAAAATGTATAACAAATTTCAAGTCAGCATAATTGCTGTGGTATGTTATGTGGTTCTAAATAAAAACCTCAACGAAATACCTTGAGTTTGATTGGCGTGTTTATGGCTTCTCAAGGCTTTGTTAGTTTAATAACCTTACGACTTATACAACAAATTTATCTGTAGTTATAGTACATACAGTTATATTAATATAAAGTACATATAAAAGTTGATAAATATAATTAAGTATTCGTATTTTACACTAAAATAAAATTTTTAATATGTATAATACCTTCCCAAAGATCAAGTTAAAATTTCGACGGATACAAATTAGTTAAAAAATAATTGGCCTACTTTGATCGTTCGAGTAACTTTTTTTTGTTAAGGAAGGAAAAAATGTACCTAACCGCACACCCGGGTACCGGGCAACGAACAGGGTAGTGTGGGGCCCTCATCCACTAAATAAACTCGCCGTGTGCCGTCTCTCCGCCTTTATTGGCGGGCCATCGGAACCATATTACATTCCTTCAGTGGTCCGCCGGCGGCTGATGAATACAGGCCGGATGCTGTGTTTTAGTGAAAAGCTCGTACTAATTAACCTCTAGTTAGTCCTCACGGACTATCATCACTGAAAGAGCTATACTATATAGGTATACTTAACCAGGCCGATGTCAGAGTTAAGTAATCACTTGTTTATAATTTGACATGGATATTGATTGGTCTCAGTGGCATAACATAGAGTATTAGCTGCCTGAGGCGCAGGCAAATTAAGCAGCCAGAGGCCCAAGCTCATTTATCCGCCCGGGTCGCATGTTGCTTGACCTTCCCTTTAATTTTATATTTAAATTCAAAGCCTAGTAAAATGTGACAAAACTTAGTTAATTATTGTATGGGAAATAATTCATTCAAGAGAATATTTATTACGTTACATAAAAATTATGATAATAACGATCTTCAGACTGTAATTTCAGTAACAACAGCGAGATCAACAGACACAAACCATATACGCGGGAGATATTATAATATAGGGGTATAGTGCATACAAGTGCACGCTCTGTTCCCTCACCCTCATAGTCCGAAGGGACAGCATCCTAAGTTCAAGCTTCTATTGAGAATTTCTTGACTAAAAAACCCAATAGCCTTTTTCTCGGCCACCCGACAATCGAACGCGAAACCTAGTAATCCGCAGTCGCATATATGAGACTTTAGTGTATACACTATAGACTATAGTGTATACACTACACCAGACCACGGAGATAGCTACATAACATAGATACATTATTTTGTTACTATGAAATGGTTCATTATTTTTAGTCTAGATTAAAAGATATTCTTAGTACGATATTAAATACAAATACATTGTGAAGTTTTGTAGCCCAAGGCGGATGGCACTCATAAGCATTATCCTATCACAAGGCCACTTGTATTTTAGGCCTCTTATTTATAGAAATAAATGCAATTGTGTATTTGTAATGTCTAAACACAGCATATTATAAAATACATAATACCTTTACCATAATACAATACTTTTACATAATACGTTACCTATAACAAAATACAAATTTTAAAGTTTTTAGCTGTCTCTCTGTTTGTTCCGGCTAATCTCTAGAGATTAGCCGTTCTAGAACGGCCGGACCAGTTTGGATGTACTTTCAGCGGCGGATATCTGATTTTATAAGGAGTGAGCAAGTTTCGAGATTTTTGGCATATTTAGGCGCTATTACGACAGAAACAAATGAAAAGAATCCTTTAATTTATGACGATTATCTAATATGTATATGAAAAACAACATGGCCATTTGAAAATAGATACACATACATTAAAAAACTGGGTTAAGCAAACAAGAAACAAATAATTCAACATCTATATTTAATTTTTTTATCGCGTAGATACATATGTGTACCTATTTGCTATATATAGATACAGACTGTCGCAGTAATATTTAAATGTTCATGTATCATGAATTATTGAATCCTACTGCTAGACATTTTATAAAGTGGGTATCCTTGAAACGGACGGGTGTAATGCCAATATTATTACACATATAGTTTAACTAGATATGCCCGCGTAGAGATTACATACGTCAATACCACATCTTTTTCCATTGAGCAAAGACGCTAACAAAGAAATATCTATGAATATTCTCTTTTCTATGGAGCTGCTGTGTTATCTATAAGTATACTATTATAAAGCTGTGACAGAGCTATGTCTGTACATTTAAGATATTTGAGAAAAAATGACTGAATTAGGCTATATAGGCGTGTGTTTGTAACACAAAACGTTTTTTTTTTAGATTTTTGTTGTTTGTCTGTTTATCTGTTTGTTTGTTCGCGCATCACGCAAAAACTATTGGGCGGGTTTTGATGGAACTTTTTTATTTGATAGCTCTTGCCTAGTTCTAAAAACTGGTATATCAGCATTTTATCTCGTTACTATATTGGGACCCTGAGATATAATCCAAAAACTAGCTATTGGCTGCGGCGAAGCCGCGGGCAAAGGCAGTACTATTTTAAAGCTGTAACAGAGCTATGTCTGTACATTTAAGATATTTGATACAAAATGACTGTAATAGGCTATATAGGCGTATCTAAACACAAAACAATTTATTTTAGAATTTTTGCCTGTTTGTTCGTTCATGCATCATGCAAAAACTACTGAACGGATTTTGATGCATTTTTTTTATTAACCTTGAGTAGACTGTATTGGCGGACCACTGGAACTGTGTTACATTACTTCAGTGGTTCGTCGGCGGCTTACTCTCTCGGGTACCCTCAACTGAGCGAATCCCTGTCCGATATATTTTTTTAAAATGTAAAGCTAGAGTAATAATCTTAAGTGTTTCATATGATCATAATAGTTCAAAGCCAGCTCTTTATATACATGTAGCTTTCCACTATTTAAATGATGACTACATTTGAACACACACTCAGGGCTAATATGGTTTACAGCCACAGACCTACTGGAGGTTAGTTGATCTGTGTTTACAACATTAACTCCTTAGAATCATGTCAACAATAGGATTAAAGTTCACCGTCGCCTATGCTTGGAAATTATAGGACTTAATTTTTTCAAGATTCAAAAGCTTAAATTAAATTCTCGTTTCCAAAGGTTAATTTTACTAAAAGTGGGAATTAAAGACATTCTTATGACTGGGTAGACAATGGTGAGTAATGCGATTAGTGTCACAAATATTAATAAATTTAGAAATCTACAAAATATCCTCTACAAAATCTCCATAAGAGTATTCAAGTGGTGGATATTGAGCCCCTGTTCAAGAAGAAGTCCTCTCAAGGGGTACTAATTAGCGGCTCGCCCTTGCTGTCCCCGCGTGTAATGAAACGAACCTTCAGGGTGACATGTTGGACAATGAAACTCTGTACTTTTTTTTAAAGATTTTACGATATATTTGAATTAAAATTATATAAGACCGTAAAATAGACTCAAATGCCATGGCGTGACTTATAAGTATGCAGAGAAAGTGATAGATGCGAGACGCCGACAACGACTTTATTTAATACTAATTTTTTTTTTTTTTTTTGCACACATCGTCCTCTGGTCCCAAACTAAGATTAATGCTTGTGCTATGGGTACCAGATTACGGATATAATACATATATTACTCTTTTTTTTTTGTAAATACATACATATAATAGATAGAAAACACCCAGACGCAGTACAAATATCTGTGTTCATCACACAAATATTTGTCCTGAGTGGGAATCGAACCCACGACCTCGTGCACGGAAGTCGGTTACACTACCGACTACGCCACGAGGCCCGTCAAATTTAATACCTAACCAATTCAGTCAAGCTTATAGTTTATAGTTCATAGGTATTACGTCCACTAATATAAGTTTAGGTAATGTTTTTAGGCTCAAATGTACGTAATATCTTTAGAATGTTTTTTTCCAAATAACAAAGCAAACAGTTATATTCACGCCTTTGCCCACGGCTTCGCCGCAGCCAAAAGCTAGTTTTTTATGTTATATCTCAGGTTTCTGATATAGTAGCGGAATAAAATGTATACCAGTTTTCAAGTCTAATCAAGAGTTACCAAATAAAAAAAGTGGCATCAAAATCCGTTCAGTAGTTTTTGCGTGATGCGCGAACAAACAAACAGACAAAAATCTTAAAAATATTGTTTTGTGTTGTAGACACGCCTATATAGCCTAATAAACTCATTTTTTCTCAATTTCTTAAATGTACAGACACAGCTCTATTACAGCTTTATAATAGTATAGATTTCGGTCATCGATAGCTTCAGCCGGTGTGTGTTTGACTGGCATTCATAAGTAATTATTTTATTATTTTTATTCTTACAGGTTGGGTGGGAGTTCCGCTAATTATACTGATATGTGCCCTGGCTGCGTTCAGTGGACAGCGACTTGGTGACTGCTGGACAATTCTTGAGGGACGCGACCCTGCGATGAGGACACGCAAAAGGAACCCATACGCTATTATTGCTGAGCAAGCCATTGGAAAGAAAGCAAGGTTAGTTTTTCAAGCTACTTTTCTTGAACACAATGTGCGAAAATATAAAATCTAAAATGATAGTCACAAGCAGGATTTGAACCTACGTCTTCTGGATAAGTGTTCCAGAGCGCGTCGTAGGACACCTATGGGAAAGAATGGAGCTGTGACACTTGCATTTTTAGTCCGTCACCATACACACTTCCTTGCAATTATTGGCGAATGGAATATCAGCAGCCTGTGGTAACATGCGTCATGTTGCCACGCGCCTCTAGTCCCCAAGCACGAGCTCTACATGCTTGTTTATCTTCACAATGAGAGATAAAGTGGCGGCACATGGTATAGGGTTATGTTAGAAAACACACAGCGGTGATATTTGTTAAATTTGTCTTTGGATGAACACTTATTCTAACTTACCCGTGAACACCACACTAGTTTACATATAATTTTTTACTACTACCTTACTAACTACGTTAATTGGTATGTTTAATTCCTTAATTATTATTGTATTTTCTCTGTAAGTGATTATTGTAATCTTTTGAGAAAATAAATGTCTTTAACCGTAATTACATTTCAGGGCCACTTACGACATGTGTTAAATAGAATGGATTGGAGACATCGTTTAATATTATACACAGAATCCTCGCTGCTTTTTTTTACAACCCTGTCCAGTTACATAAAAAAACATAGCATCACGCCTGTATCCCCCGCAGGAGTTGGTAGAGGTGTATTACACAGCCGGCGAATCTTTCGCCAGCTATGTTTAAGTTATGTAATAGGGGGCGAGCCTATTGCCGTCTACCAGGCACATTTCCAAACTCCGGTTTGTTATTAGAATGAGAAGGTTTTAGGGCAAAGTCCACCACGCCGGCAATGTGAGCGTTACCTACTCCATAAGTCATCGAGAAAATCTCTTAGGCATGCATTATAATTTATGAATAAATACCATAGATAAATACACACACAGCTTGGAAGCGTGAACGTGTGAGGTTCCGATCTGAGTATTTAACTGAATATTTATTATTAGCATTGCAGTCCTTGGTGTAACCACTAGGTTGCACCACTGTAGCTGTTCAATAATGGCACTAACAGAAATTCCGTTATCGTAGCTAGTATTAGATTACATTACTTCTAAATATGTAGTTCACCGTTAAATAAGGCATAATTGATCATATCTACGCGTAACTGCATATAGACAGAATTGCAGCCATAGTATACTTAATTGATAACTTACATACTAGTCTTTAATTGGGACTTAAACATAGTTGGCGAACCGTGGGTATGTAATATACCTCTGCCTATTCCTTCGGGTATACTGGCGTGATGCTATGTTTTTTTTGTGTTTAGTCTTTAATCCTACTAATTTTATAAATGCGAAAGTTTGTGAAGACATTAAGGTGACTGTCCGTTAATAACACATTTAATAACACCTGGATTTGGATGAAATTTTGTAGCTCTATCTGATGAGATGATACGCGGGATTAAATTTAAATTATTAGTGAACCGTGCGGTATTCCGCATCCATTAAAATACCTCTTCTTAGATGATTTTAAATCTCAAATTTAAAAGAATCGGTGCATTTTTAGACCGTGCGCCTTTTTCGCCATTAGCCGGCACGATAAGCTTTAAAATGAGGGGCAAATCAAGGAATTTAGAAATAAGAAAATTATCGCGGACTGGCAGAATAACAGGCTAAAGAAATAATATAACATAAATGAACGGTGATGAATTAACAACAAGTATATGTCGCAGCCATAAAATAGAATTGGTCATTTTATGATGTGACCATTTCATGAAAATTTAAATTTTAACACATGCATTTAAACGATATTGCCAACCAAAACTGCAAAAAGTCAACGTTTGAGGAAATATTAATCCGCTTTTAGGCATTTTTTTGCCAAACGATATGGCAAGTTTTAGCTGGCCATCAATGGCAACGTTTGAAGATTTATTTTTTTAGTTATTGATGTTGGTAGTTCATCATATAGGTAGATAAGGTTTTTTTTTCACAAAAAACAGCATCTGTAACTATTATTGACAATTATTATTATAACTGCCTCCGTGTTGTAGCGGTAGTGTATGCGACTGCTAATCATGAGGTCTCGGGTTCGATCCCCGGGTCGGGCAATATTATTGAGCTTTTTTGTAAAAAGAGAAATTCTCAGTAGCAGTCCGGAGTTTGGAAATGTGCCCGGTAGACGTCAATAGGCTCGCCCCCTATTACGTGGGACTTAAACATAGCTGGCGAGTCGTGGGTGTGTAATACACCTCTGCCTACCCCTTCGGGGAATACAGGCGTGATGCTATGTTCTTTTTTTTATTTTTTATTAACAATTTTAAGTAAAAATTAATTTTATCCTGTTATATAAATCTATGTCGTGTGGGGCCGGCTGTAGAATTGTCCCACCCCTCTCCACCCATGGAAGTCGTAAGAGCCGACTGAGGGAATACCGAGGGGAGTGGGCAGCAGCACTCCTTCGAGTATTAACAACATTCACTGCGATCGCCAAACCGCCTGCCAAGCGTGGCGATTACGGCACTATCCCCCATTCTTGGGGAGGCCTATATCCAGCAATAGACGTTAAAAGGCTGATGGATGGATGGATGATATAAATCTGGCCTGCCTAGCGTGGCAATTACGGCATTATCCCCCATGACGGGACCGCTCGTTGTGGCGTTCTCTTGGGGAGGTCTATGTCCAGCAGTGGACGTTGAAAGGTTGATGGATGGGTGGATGGATGATATAAATCTAGCAGTACCAGCTGGCCCGTCTACTAAAAATTAAAACATCAACGTTTCAAATTATGTCAATCCACAAATTCAAAAATTCAAATTCAAAAATAACTTTATTTCATAGGCTTTTTATAATAGCACTTAAAATCGTTAAAGTTACTTATTCATAACTAACACGAGCGCTTGAGGCAAGTGCATCCACAATGAAGCGATTGCAATAGCCACAAGCGGCCGGATTCCGTAGTAAGGCTTTTCATGAGAAAAACCCGGCAAGAAACACATGAGCCACTTTTTTTAATCTTAAATTTCTTACAATATTTAAATTAATACTTAACTAAAGTAGGTGCTCACCAGAACACACAATATTGTGGAAAAAAAACAATATAATAAAATAAAAAGGGGTATGTGCTTATTTTAAAATGAGGAGCAGTTCAAAACCATTTTGTTTTATGTTCCAGATAATTCGAAATTATATAATAACCTTTACTAATTAGTCTAAGTTTTACTGTTTTCTTAAACTTATTTAAAGTCATGTTTCGGATATTTTCGGGAATTTTATTGAAGAAGCGTATACATTGCCCCATGAAGGATCTACTAATTCTGTGGAGACGAGTACTGTGTGCAATAAGATTGCCTTTGTTCCTAGTATTAATATGATGAACGTCACTGTACTTATCAAAGTTATCGATATTTTTCTTGACATATAACAAATTTTCATATATATATTGTGACACAACAGTTAGAATATTTATTTCTTTATATTTACTCGTAGCTATATTTATAGTTAATCAACGCGTCTAACGGTGGATAGTGTAACTATTTTAAGATACGACACTGACGCTGTTCATATCATCAAACGTTGAGTTATTCATTAATCTGGCTAGGCCATATCATATGGGAAGCGGATATTTTCTATTTCATGAAATAGAGCCATTTTATTCCCATTCATGAAATGGTTGACCACATTATGAAACGTCAAATTCTATGATATGGCCACGACATATACATAGAATCTCTAATTTTCCCGAAAGTATCTAAATATCACATGGTGTTTAGATTTGTCGAGGGCCACCCTAAGCCCCAGTGCTTCGATACGTCTGACCACCTCCGCGGTACCCGAGGTGGTCGTAACACCGCCTCATCGAAGGTCCTTCCCCGAGCCGTGACGACGGTATCGTCAGCGTAACAGATTACGCCCAGCCCAGGAAGAAGCCGGCCGCGCAGGACCCAGTCGTACCCGATGTCCCACAGGAGCGGCCCCAGAACAGAGTTTCGACTGCACCAAACACAATCCAGAGCTCCAAATATGTATTTATTTTCTTTAAATTTATTACAGTGTGATAGTGTCAGTCGCGATTATTGTGACCCTCTTCGGGGTATCCGTGGTATGTCTGCTGTTGGCCGCACAGATCATCGAGGCAGTGCTGTTGTCTCTTGTGCCGACTCTCAACATTTGCACGTGGTACTTAATCGTCGTGGGCGCCATGACACCTCTTCTATTTCTTGGTACTCCTAAGGACTTCCAGTAAGTGTTTTATGACGTTTTAAAAACCTCGATTTTTTTTTAAACACATACCTTGCTCCAATTTTACATAAGTACGTAAACAGAAACTTGTACGGATATACGAGTGTCCTAGGTGAACCACAAACGCGATAATACGACGCGATGCGACACGAAAATATCAAATAGAGGTTGTATGGCCTACGTTGTCGCCTAAGACGAACGCGACGAAACGCGATTCAAGTATTAGCCGCAATACGTCCCATTGCGTCGCATCACGTCGCGTCGCATCACGTCGCGTCGCATCACGTCGCGTCGCTCACCTAGGACAACGGGTAAGTATGATTTTAGGATGGAATCTCAAAAAATCTATTTTAAGCTATTTTTATTGTGTACACAATAAATATAGTTCTAGCGTAAAAAAAAACTAGTCAACGGTCAACCTAATAAAGCCAATTCAATTAAGTGTCTTTTAATTCTTGTGCGGGGGTTTTATGCCAAGATCAAGTTGTCTCTACCTATTGCGTACCATGTGTGCTTAATATACTTCTTGAAATTATTTCGTGGGTAGTTCAAATAACGCATACTTGATGCTTTATTCAAATAATTTCTGAATTAGGAGTGGAAACTTTGATGTTATCATAAGCCATTTCATGTTATTAAATAACCTGTATTACATCATACAAAAAGGTTGGGGCTTAGTCGTGATAGACGTGTACCATGAAGGATCATAGTAATTATGATCCTGAAAAAACTGGAAACGGCGGAAACTGGCGACATATTATCTTCACAGTTTCTGGCGACATATTATGTCCCCACTTTCCCCTAAATGTTTCAATCCAAAAATCAGTAGTATTTTTTGTGTACCTATGATTTTTTTATCCTTCTAACTCGTTCCCTGGCCTGGCTAGAAGACGATAAATTCTATAAATAATTATAATTTCAGTCTGATGGGAATCATTGCATTCGGGACAGCTGTTCTCGCGTGCATCCTGTATTTCACACAAATGATGAGCGAAGTCTCGCCCTTCACGTATCGCTACGGTATTCACGGATTCATGGACTTCTTTTTGGCGTATGGCACCATTATGTTTGCTTTCGGGGGCGCATCCACTTTTCCAACGATACAAAATGATATGGCTGACAAATCCAAGTTTGGTAAAGCACTGCAGTACAGCTTTTTAGGTAAGTATTTGCGAGTATAAATACACAATATTACTTTTATAATACGTAAAGGAATGGTGTCACGTTCCTAACACTTCGTTGTGTTAATGCGATATATCTTCTAAAATCACTTTAAAACATATAACGCCATACATTTTGTAAAGCTATTATTATTTTATTAGTTCCCTTGCAAAGGTTTCCTTTAATCATTTATTTTTCAATTCTTCAGTGCCTTAAGGTGCTATGCAGGCCTAAGTTTTCTTTATATGATATTTTATTATGACGCACAAAGATACGATCCAAGGAAACAATTTAAATTCAGTGGTGTATAACACGTCACATTTATGGTTGTTACCTCAAAATCACTTAGGATTTTTCCATTCAAGATTAATTTGGATTGACAAATCCAAATAGAATGGGTATTGTATATTTTGCTTTTTGTGTATTGTGATAAAAACATAGCTTCTTTCTTCTTTGACCGTTGCACTAAACGTGCATTATACTAACCTGTCCAAATTGTTGGGTTTGTAACATAGTGTTAGAAATACTGCTTAATATATATATTTTTGTCTATAGCTGTTTTGATCCTGTACCTGATCGTGGCCGTAGGAGGTTATGCGGTATATGGTGAGCGTGTGCTTCCCAACGTGGCTCTTTCCATGGCCGCCACACCTCTCACCCTAACTGCCAACGTTCTAATGGCTGTTCACCTGCTATCAGCCTTTATTATTATTATTAATCCTGTTTGTCAGGAGATCGAAGAGCTTTACAATGTTCCTAGAGGTTAGTGTATACGTTTTCTCGTCCTTACGTGCCATAAAATGTTCAATGTATAGTACCATAAAACAGTAGTTTTTGACGACTTAATATTAATTTTTCTTTGAATTAATTAATAATGCATCTGCAAAATTATACCATTATAGAGCTGTAATAGAACAATGTCTATACATTTCAGATGTTTGAGAAAAATGAATGTATTAAATTAAGTATTTAGAACTCTATCTAACTAACCAGCTCTGAACACAAAATAATTGTTTTTTTTGTCTATTTGTCTGTTTGTTTATTCGAGTTTCGTTGGCTCGTACACCAAAAGAATGTAAAACAAGAACTGTCTCAGAATTGAAACAGACATGAAACTTTATGCGTATTATTTATATTTTGTAGATTCTGTTGGCTGGCGCATGGCGGTTCGTTTATCTATTATGGCGGCCATATTATTTATCGGCGAGAGCATCCCCCGTTTCTATACGATCCTCGCTTTGGTTGGAGCCACCACAATCGCTCTACTCACGTATATCATGCCTTCTGTATGCTACTTACAACTTATTAATCAGCCAGCTGGAGAAAATCCTGTGTAAGTGAAATATAGTATCCTGATATATAAAACGAGTTAATGCTATCGTACCTCAAGTGTATAATTATTTGCAGTGTTTTGTAATCCTAATATAATATCGACAGAAGCACGTTAATGTGTTTTGGCTGTAGCAGAAGATAGCCGTTTATTCTTTCATTTTTTCATATCTGAGAAATGAAACGGTGCGCAGCGGCTTGACTGTACTCTCAGTATAGTTGGGTTCATGAGAGACGGTTACCACTTACCATCAGGTAGGCCGTAGCTCGTCTGCCATCATAAGCCATAAAAGGAAAAGAATTCTGAATTCAAGATACAGATAATAGATTACCTTAAACATTCGAAAGTCGTAATATTCGAAAAGGCACAGGCCTCATTTGGACGTCCATAGATGACTTTTCTTAGTTTCAAATCTAAGTAAGACTATTTAAGTTATAATCCAGAAAGTTTGTGTCTAATAAACTGAAAGGGGAATTTTTTTTTTATGAAATTTCTATCCTGTCAGATCGACACGAAAATGATTAATTGATCGCTTGTGAACTATAATTGCAAAGTATTATACAGACTAGATCCATAGTACCCGATTTTGGCTATGCCACTGTCATCAATGAAGTTGCTGGTTCGATTCCTACACGGGACAAGTCTGTCAATGGTTGCTCTGAATTACCGTGTAAAGTACATGTCCAAATTGTATGTATGTAAATTGTAAAGTAACACGTGATACAGAAATGTGTCGTCTTTTAAAAATATGTATAAAAGTCTACAGTATCTCCGTACCTATATTTTTGTTTGGATGATAACTAAATACAAATTCGCATTTTCTAGTGAGGCTCCGGGCTGGAGGAAGATGGTTTGCTACGAAGTGATTGTGTTGGGAGTCGTGGGATGCGTGGCTGGCAGTATTAGTGCACTTAACGCTATATTCAGCACTTCCATGGCTTTACCATGCTATCTGTAATTGCAGCTGCAAGCATTGTCAAAAGAAATAACGTGATAAGATGTCAGCAATCCGATTCTGTTTTTATTTCTGTTAACATAATGTAGATAGTATAAATATGCATCGCAAGCTAGGTATGCAATAATGCGGGAATGTTATGCTTATTTATATCTATCGAAATCTAACATTATATTCTCATATCTCCAACTGTAACAGTATCAATGGTCAGTACAAGATCTACGAGAGTTTCAAAAGTGTACCTTTAGGTGTAGTAAATGCCACACCGCTCCGCTTAGCTCGCTTAATATGAATTCTCAAGAAATAAATATTAATAATATTTTATTATTAATTAGAATTAACATTTTTAATACCCTTATATTTGCTTTTGTTCATAATATAAAATAAATAAAATTCTGAAAATTTCAGATTAGTTTAATTATTTTTCTGTTTAGATTTAAGTGATTATAGTTTCTCCTCCAGGTAACAAAGTTTTATTTTATGTAAGTTAATTATTATAAGTTTCTGAATAATATGTTGGAAATGAAAATATTAGAAACGCAGTACTCCTGCACAGCAAAAACGTTTATCTACTTAAACATTATGAAAACAGAGTAAAACATCTACAGCTGTTATATTCGTACCGTTTAGCATTTTTTTTTTATAATTACTTATCAAAGTTACAACAACAATTCGCTTTAAACTCACAGAACAGTTGCACTGTTTAACGATGGACATAGCCAAGAATGAACCACCTGGGTAATGCAATGCCGCTTTAGCAGATGGTGAGCGGTACATTTTGGAACATGTTGATGATTTGGTGAAATCAGGGTTATTAGTGTCAGAAATTTCATCTGATTCAAAGCAATACGTCCTATAGCGGTTGTCAGTCTTTCTTTAAAACGATTTGTAGAATGTAGGTATTATTTACTTATTATTATTTTCTAAGGCATCCTAGCAATCTTAATAATATTAGATACTATAGTTTTTAATTCTAATCTTTGATTAATATTTGTATCATAAGATAAATGGTCATCGTCATCATAATTTTCTTTTTAGAATCATAAGATGGAATGACTCATCATATTTTGTGTTGAAGCAGCCTGCTTCAAATAAATATGTGATTTCACTTTAAGAAACCATCGTTGTATCAATTATCAATTTAGTATCTGTTAATTGAAATTTGCTGCTGTTTTCTTCTCTCATCTTGTCTCTATTTTTATATGGGTTAGTTTTTTGTAAAATCGTATTAATTGGCAAAGACATTTATTTAGATAAACTTGAAATGCAAAATATTAATAATTATAATATAATAATATGTAAATTTCCATTCCTATCGTTAGACGATCTCATTGTACAGGAAGAATAGCTACACCGATAAACTTAAAAAGCAAAATTTTATTTACAAGAAAATTTGTGCCAAATTTTTAGAGCTGTTTCCGAGATTTACGAAAATAATATAAATATAAGAAAAGCTTCTTATAACTTGGAACGAATTAACTAATAAGTTACGAGATGACAGGTAGATAGTTATTAGTACATTGTTACCCTAGGGATGAAAGCAACCCTAGGGATGAAGGGCTCCAATAGTTCGAGGGACTAAATAAGTCTTTATCCCAAGGTAAACACTGTGCTTTTCATTACGAATACGAGGAAACTAAAATTAAAAATCATGAATTAGCTAGAGAAAAAATGGGAGACTTTAAAAAATTGAATTTGGAATCGCCGTTTTCCCGCCGGTTTTGTTTTTTTTTTCTGTGGCCTGTCAGCTATTCATCCATTATTTTTCATTTTAATCATTGAAAAAATATAAATCTTCGTTATTTTAAAGATATAGTTGCAACTATATTAAAATAAAGTCATATAAGAAACAAATTCTTTAATAAATACTTGGCTGTACAGAAAATAGAACTGTTTTTTTTTATAATTACTCAGCTGACAGTTGAAAGTATTTCTCCCTAGGGCTGAAAAGTATTACTTTCCACCCGCTCCTCAGGCAACTTCAGGCCTACTTTCAGAGTATGAGTAATGAAATAGTACATTGTTACCCTAGGGGTGAAAGTAACCTCGAACTCACCTCACTCCGCTCGAGCGCCTAAATAAGTCTTTAACCCGAGGTAAACACTGTGCTTTTCATTACGAATACAAGGAAAGTAAAAATAAAAACATGCAAAAATGAGTGAATTTTGACTTACATTAACTGCTGAGATAATTATTTATTTAAAGTTTTTTTTTGTGGCCGGCCAGCATAACAGCCATTATTGTTCATTTTCAACATTGAAAAAATGGTAAAATATTTTACCCAAATCTATATTATTTAAAAGAAATATTTGAAAGTAAGTAAATTAGGTGGCGTTAAAAAAAATCTTTATTTAATACTTAACTTTGTTATTTCAATTAAACATCGTGCTGTGATTGAGTGGCTGTAGTAAGTTAGAATAAGGTTCAATAGAAATGTGAAAATAGAACTAGTTTTTTTTTAAATAATTTGATAGCTGTCAGTTGAAAACGATTCTCCCTAGGGCTAAAAAGTATTACTTTCAACCCGCTCCTCAGGCAACTTCATACCTACTTTCCGAGTATGAGTAATGAAAAGGTACTTATATTTTATTACAGTTAACGCTTAGATATAAACGATGTCTATGATAATGTGTTTTTGGTAACTGTTGAGAATTTGTTTTGATAGATTAACTATTTGTTTCGATAGATTTTAATAAAGCTTTTTACTATTTCTTTTTAATTGTATATTTCCTACTTTTTGGATCTAAAAAGAAAAAAATAAGATATTGGAAATTATAATCGTTGTTAATTTAAATATTTTAAGGCAACTTGTTTTCTTTTGTTTTATATAACATCTTCTGATGTTTATTTGTGAAAAAAATATAAGACACAATAGTATAACTAAGTATACGACTTAAGTAACTATGCATTTGGCGAGACGTCCAGCGGGGCACGCTCAGCGTTCGTGGTACGTTTTTTTGGTTAAGACGGAATAAATGTACCTTACTGCACACCCAGTTGTTCGGAGCAACGAGCAGGGTAGTGTGGGCCCGTCTGTACTAGCAGACCACCGGAACTGTATGACATTACATCAGTGCGTTCGTGGTACCTAAGCCCCCTGAAATTGTTAAGTATATAAAGAATGAGAAGTCAACCATATTTCTGGTTTATTTTGTGATATTTTCTTTGAACGATATCATGCACAAGCTCTTCTCACCGCTGCAAAATACAAACTAGTTTGAACTCGCACACGACGCCCCGCTCGATGCAAACAAGCACGTTGCTGCCCCGGGCTAGACTCCCTCGGCCGGCACTCAGGACACCTACGCATAATGCATCTGTTTAAGGCCTCGTTTACGGACACTCGGCGTTGCGCGGCGCGTCTGGCGTCGCGTCACGCGGTCGAATCAAACATATGGTAATGTGTAAGATCGATCATGTATAAGTGTCATCACGCGCGTTTTATTATATATATTGAGCGCTACACGGGTACCTCGCCGCTGCAGTCACCGCGTCTCCCCCACCGTTCTCTGCCGCGTACGCACGTACCAGTTTGTTTCTGAGCCCCGAATGAAAATGTTCGTAGAACGGATCTTGTATAGCTGTGAACACCGTCCCAATGAACGCCAGCGAAGGTTATTCTGCGTGAGCTACCGCACGCTAATTGGCCTTCAAAGGTCCTTAGATCCAAATACATTTAGTGGTCGAGTAAACGATCGTTGGAACCTGTTTCCGGTCTACACTCCTGTTCTGTTATGGATTTCCGTATTACGAATTCTGCCACGTAAAGAGATTCCGAGCATAGCCCGCTCCATGACACGCTGAGCGACTTTGAGTCTTGATACACGGCAAAAGATGTAGCTGCGGTGTCTGCTGCGGCGGCCGCGGCGGACTCCGTCATTCACCATGCGCCGCACGCGTGCACTTTACTATAATATATGTTTCTATTTGTGCATGCAACCCCCGTCCCGCCTATCGCTTCACGTGCCGTGTATTCTTGTCAATGAACGAAGAAAACGCACAACGCGTCGCACGTCACGACGGTAAACGCTCTGCGGCACGGTCCGCGAGGCCCGGAACGAGGCTTAACACGAACGCCACACGCCCTGTCCCGCTGGACGCTCGATTTAAACGGGTACTTAGGCCATACACTTAGGGTCATACAATAACCCTTGTCTATATCATGAAATATAACATAATAACTATTATAATGCTGGATAAATATATTGTAAAATTCACACAATATTGCTGTTTTATTTACTTATTCATCCAGGGGTTAGCAGAGGGTCTGCCATGTGGTCTTACCGTCAGTTTACAAGTATTGTTCTTAAGTTCAGTAATTACCATAACTATTTATTTTAAATATTATTAACGCTTTCTTAATTAGTTAGAATTTCTCTTCTGAAGAAAAACCTGTCATTTGTTTTCTATAGGCCTGGCGGGCGTTGCTGCAGGCAGAAGCTAGTATGTATAACTGTCTCTCTGACTGCACTGATGGCGGGGTGGTTTTGATACCGGCCTCCCGTCAAGCTGTTGTGGCTGTGGGTTTGATACCCACATAGGACAACTCTTTGTGTGATCCACAAATGGTTGTTCTGAGTCTGAGTGTACTTTGTGTCCGTGAAATTGTATGTTTGTAAATTCCCCCGCAATACAAGGATTATTCCTTAATGCAGGGTGTTCAAAAATCGAAAACTTACATCAGCATGCCATAAAAGTGCTGTTGTGTTCAGACAATAATGTAATACCTACATATGTTATCTTAATGGTAGAGTTGTTAACATTGCACCGCGACCCCCAGCAAAGTGTCGTCAGCTGATAGCTTATCAGTCTATGTAAGTATTTACTCATGACTTGTGTCAGGGACGATATTAAAGACTTTCCTTTATTACACGAACTAAGATTTTCATGTTGTGTTTCAGGTTCCCGATATATTCATGAAATAATATGGTATACCCAGTTAAGTCTCATCAACAGCTATTGAATAAAAGAGTTTAATCTAGATCCATTCAGTAGCACTTGCGTAATGTGCAAACCGACAAATAGAAAAAAAATCTGAAAAATATGTTTTAGGTACAGAGGCGCCTAAATAGTTTAATACAGTATTATTTTGTTATACATAAATCGTCAATGTGCAGATCCGCCTGTGTTTTATAGTACATAGTATAGAATTCGTTGTTGGAATAAAACAAGAAAACAAATTGATAAGTCTATGGCAGGGGTCGGCTACCTGCGCTTCACAAGCCACATGCGGCTCTTTGGATGTGAAGCTGCGGCTCTTTAGATCCATACGCAAATATTATTTATTTTATAAAATAATAACATTTGAAAATAGTTCTGAACGAGGATTAGGCACCATTACTATCTCTCAGCTACTTGTACTTAAACTTATGATCACGCCATTTCCCTTGCGGGGTAGGCAGAGAGAACAGAGTGCCAAGAGGCTCTATCCTTGCATACATTTCTCGCTTCGTCAACATTCATAGCTCTCTTCATACACGCTCGCCGGTTTCAGAGACTCCTGACTCCACCTTCCTTCAATACATGACCGATTTGGTCTAAGTAGGTGAGTCTCGGTCTCCCCCTGTACCTACATCCTTCCACTTTCGCATTGTATATCTTCTTAACCAGTCGCTCGTCCGGCATTCTTTCCACATGTCCGAACCATCGGAGCATTCCCTTTCGCATCTTTACACCAATACTCTCTTTCATACCTACTCGCTCTCTTACGTCGTCGTTACGAATGCGGTCAGTCAGCCTCACTCCATAGATTCGCCGCAGAGATCGCATTTCGACCGCATTGATTTTACTCTCATGCTCCTTTTTGCATATCCAACTCTCGCTTCCACATAATAACGTTGGGACAAGCACTGCATTGTTTATTGCGACACGTGCCCTCTGGCTGAGGTGATGACTGCCGAGAAGTTGTCCCAATGCTCCGTTCACTCTATTTCCCACATTCACTCTTCTCTCTACATCAGTGGTGTACCTTCCATCCCGACTGAATCCACATTCAAGATATACAAATTCATCCACTTGTTCTAGCACACCATTTCCTATTGCTACTCTAACATCTGTTCTGGTTTCTTCTCTTTCAAAAACCATTATTTTGGTTTTGCTCACATTCACACGTAGGCCCCTTTTCTTACAATCTTCTGCCATTACGTCGACTACGGTTTGCAGGTCAGTCGCAGACTGCGCTAATAAGACCGCATCGTCTGCATATAGCAGAGAGTTAACCACTGAGTTGCCCATCTGAACTCCCACATTCATTTCATTCAACCTTTGTAGACATTTATCCAGATATATGATAAACCGTCTGGCTGATAGAACGCAGCCCTGTTTAACGCCGATATTGACATCAAACCAAGGTGACATTCCACCATCCATTCCATCCGCAAACAGTCCATGGAGTTGGACTGCAGCGCTTGTAGCAGTCTACCGTTAATACCATACTCCGGCAAAATGTCCTAAAGTTCCTTTCGTACAACCGTGTCAAGTGCTTTCTCCAAATCCACAAAACTGAAGAAAACCCTCTGGCCTACAGCCAGATACTTCTCCACAATGTTGCGCAGAGAAAACACTCGATCCATGCATCCCCTACCACACCTGAAACCTCCTTGTGCCTCACACAAAAATTCATGAGACACCATCCTCATTCTCCTTTCAATAATCTTACCATACACTTTGGCTGCCAAACTGGTCAAGCTTATGGCTCTGTAGTTTGCACAGTCATAACGCGAACCCTTGTTTTTAAACAAGGGCGCGATGACTGCGCTTCTCCAGTCCTTGAGAACTATTCCTGTTCATCATGAAGGATGCCCAGATACATGAGCCTCCAAGCTTGATCATCTCAGCAGACACCATATCAATACCCGCTGCCTTACCATTTTTCATACTCCTAATCGCCCATTCAACTTCATCCATACTAATGTCATCAGAGGATGCCGGTATCGAATGCTGATCTGTTAGAACACATGTGGCACCGGCATCACCCTGAACATCCGCATACATATCTCCAAAATATTCACTCCAAACAACTACTTGTAAT
Organism: Leucoma salicis; assembly: GCA_948253155.1. Classification (NCBI taxonomy): domain Eukaryota; kingdom Metazoa; phylum Arthropoda; class Insecta; order Lepidoptera; family Erebidae; genus Leucoma; species Leucoma salicis. Next base: position 28,447,320 of record OX411803.1, read on the forward strand.
AATAAAAAATGCTCTTATGAATAAATAGATTAGGTTTTTTAATCAAAAAGCTTTATTTATGCAAGTACCTACTATTTATTATTAGCAAGAAAACATTTAGTGGCTCTTTAAAAAGTTTGAAATGTGTAAATTGTAATTTTTGACTCTTCCGACTCAAAAGGTTGCCTCATTAATTAATATGAAAAATTGGTTTGTGATGTAGTAGGTGTCATCTTGGTTTGAACATATTTTTTATGTCATCTTAGTTATAGGAATTATATTAAACTGTAATAAATTGGCAATTTAAAAAAGTGACCCGTGTGTTGTTGCCGGATTCTTCATGTAAAAGGCTCCGCTAAACTCCGTAGAATCCGATCGCTTGAGGCAATTGCAATCGCCATTTTGTTGCTGCGGATGCACTCGCCTCAGGTGCTCGTGTTAATTATTGGTGTATTCTTGACGATTTTAAGTGCTATATAATACGCCTATGAAAAATGATATTAAGGTTAAGATATTGCTTATAGTGGCACACAAGCCGTTGCGCACTTGATGGTGAGTAGTAGCTGCCATATGAACTTAGAAATACTAAGGCGGTGGTACCGACGATAATAAGTGAGTACTAGTCGTCAATTAGGGCACCCGTGGTATAAAGGGGGGATGTGACTATTTCGTTATGACAGAATAAAATTTACTGCGTTTTTTAAATAACTATGTTATTTTAATGTAAGTACATCCAGTGTAACCTTTGAAATAGGGACTTTTTCGTCTCATGATCACAAAAAAATCCATAACCTATTACAATAAATTAATTATATACTGACATATTAGGTAAAGCTGAAGAGGTTGTATTAATTTTATGTCGGCTTTTAAAATTCTTTTTGCTAAATATGATATCTCATCTTTGAGGAAGGCTACTTAACGCTAGGACTCCTGGGAACTAGTACTACTACTAGTATTTATGCTGCCAAACTGTACAACAGTTTGATACTTCAGTAAATGACTGTGAAAATCCATTACGAGAAGAGAACGGAAACCACCACAAGCACGTGGATACGAGATAGCTGTTTTCTTTTGTACTCTGTAATAAGGTTAATTGGTTGGTTACAACTATTTATTAGTTTTTGGTATTGCGTATTAGCTATCATAATATCTCAATAGTTTAGTAATAATATCTATACCTAATGAATATATAATATAACTTAAACACGCCTAGTAATGACCACTCAAAATCTGCACCTATAATCGCCATTTTCTTAAAATATTACAATTCCAAGGTTACAGCTAGCTAGCTGTAACCTTGGAATTGTAATATTTATAGTTATAGATAGCTATAACTACACTTTCTTAAAATACATAATTCCAAAGTATTGTGTCCTAGTCAGAAAATAGTTATTTCACGCATAATTCAGATATTTTAATAGTGCAAGTGTCTATCACACGCTTGCGTGCACAAATCAAAAACGGTTTGCTGGAGGCTTCCGATAACTGCACTCATTTCATAGCGTCCCACAACGGATAACGTAGGTCCACCCACTTATTTCTTAAGAAAAATGAGGAACGTAAAGAATAATAAATTGAAACTTTAGTGATTAAAATGCATGTTACCTACTCATTATGTTAAACATTATGGGCAAATGGAGGTAATAGGAACAAATGATCCTATTAACGATCCTTGATGGTGTTGAGTGTTTGATGAATATTTCAAATTTCATTAACTTATTAACACTTTGATCTATTGGTATCACACGAACTTGATTATATTGTTTATTACATTCTATTATTTTTTTAACTAACGATATAATATTTAAGTTTAGGTACAAGTAGTTATTGAGAAACTCAACTTTTTTGTTAAGCTTACCTAATTTTTTGTTAATTTTGATGGCATATTTTTTGAACATTGTGTTTTCAGAACCCATTGGGATATTATTATCCATAGCTAATAACATTCCAAGAAAAAATCATTAAAAAAATAATATAATAAAACTCCAAATTTTTTATATCGTTAATTTAGCAATCGGTAATTGGTGCTGCATAAACGTTAATAAGAACAAGCCCGATAGGTCGCTAACAGGTGTATAGGCATTCTTTTGTTTTTATATATTATTATGTTCTTTGAATCTACACAAAGTGTGAAAATGTGAAATCGAAAATAACAGTCACGAGCAGGATTTGAACCTGCATCTCCTGGATACCGTCCAGATGCTTTGCCAATTCAGCCATCGTCACAATTGCTCCTGACTGCTAATTTCGATAACACATTCATTCTTAACGTCCTTTGTGTTGATTTATATGGCTAAAGCACGTCAAATGCTAAAAAAGTATATAAAAATAGCTAAATATTTCTTTGAATCTGTTATTTTGTTTGTGTTTAGATGATGGCTCTCGATGACAACCCTATTATGAACTGACGATTAATGACTTCAAGTTCAAATCACACAAACTGTTGTTGTTACATATTTCGCATTAACTGTCACTTGTTTCATCTTCAAGTTAAACATCAGCTTTACAGCAAGTCATACCATAATATAGATCTTTTTATACATTATACTCGTACTCGATCATTTTATACATATAGGTATACCGGTATACCTGATAATTTTATACATATTTATATACCGGTACCCGTAGCTATAACAGGTTGATTATAAACTAATTAGTTCCTAAGAGCTTAAGAAATCCAAGTCAATATCTACTGAGCGAATGGCTGCAGAGGGCAACAGATAACATTATTATATTCTTGAATAAGTTCGCTCTTAACTGCCACACTACAGGACCAATCTCCGATCTGTACGTACATTAGCACGCTCCAATATACACTAGGTAAGTTTAAGACTATTGCAATTTTTATTTAACATATTCAAATAATTATTTAATTTATTATTGGTTGCATTAAAATCACCGTAATTAGGTACTATTTATTATAATTTATTTCGTAATATTAACTGTTTATTAATTAGGTTAAGTTGTTTTAAAACCAAAGACTGAAAAGACAGTGGTATTGAATTCGATTCCCAGTCCGCGATCACTAATTGTTATCGAATCCCGGTGAAGGAAAACATCGTGAGCAAAACGTGCATGCCTGAGAGACATTCTCGACGGCTTTTGAAGTCAAATCTCACCTTGATAAATCCGCGCCTTACATTTTAACTTCATTATCAAAAAAATCTTAGTTATACTTTCTAAGAAGCGTAAGTACAGAAGGGTTTGTGTAATTAAATAGTAGATAAGAAATCTCAAATTCACTCAACACTGATTAGGACGTATATAATTTGTGTGCGTTAATTTTATGTTAGTATACTGCAAAAACATGTACCTATAAAATAGGAACTTTTATAAAAGACCAGATATATAAACTATAACTTTGTTTTCAGGTGAAACAGCATAATGGTGATCAGCAGGGTACTAAGATTAACGATAAGGCTGGCACGTAGCGATTACAGCGCTAGATGCTGCCACCGTGCACTTTATAGCACACAGAACAAAAGTACGTATTTAGTATTTTTTTACTATAACTGTATTTAGCTGAGCTGCTTTGCGCTGGTTTGATATGATGTTATGGCAACCAAGTGGAGGTCAGTGCCACCGTCGTCCCTGTGACTGGCCGAAGCATTCCATTACCTCGCGGATTTCCGCAGAACATATGATGAGCAGTGGGTTGGCAGTATTCTTAGTAATGATGATTCCAAGAACAGCGGTTACCTCCTACCTTTAGATGAGCCTTGGCTCCTTTGCCGCCACAATCATAATAAAACGCCGGCATAAATTCATACTGACAGTTGAGTTTTAAATTACTTCGAAACTATTGACAATACATTGAATTATTCTGTCAACTATAATTGGCTTACTTAAGAAATATTAAGGTGTAGGCAGAATCTTTGTATGACGTAGGACAAGTTGTATTATAAAACTTACCACTTTATCTGTTTACGGTTTAGAGCTTTTTAAAGATATAGTGATAAAATAGACTTAAGCTATTAATCGAATTATCTCCACACTCAGCCGTTTTACAATAGAAATCTTTTATTATCTATTATGATTAAAACTTTACATCATGCGTGTATAGCAGTTTCCAGAGTATGTTAAAAGGCTAATAAATCGAAGTATTTGTTGCGTCAAATTAACCTAGTGCATTGGTTATAATATGTTATGTTTTAGTTTATCAATATGGTGACGAACTATATTATAAGTATTACCACCCTATTCATTCTCACGCCTGTCGTACGAGGCGACTGAGGGAAGTAAGTAATTATCACCCACTGCGTTACTGATGGTAGGGTTGAGTACCAAGTGGGTACTACAGGCAGTTGGACGTAAAACGTAGGTCAATGTCCTTACAGTACGGATTCCTCCCTTTTCTCATATGTATAGAAGAACTAGACATGATCACGGAGAAAAAGATGAAACGAAAAAGAATGATGATTATAAACTAGTTTGGTGAGTTTATATAGACTTTGCCTAATTCTCTTTAGTCGCGGCGCCACAACGCAACAGAAACTGATTTCGAAAGGTCTCTGATGATTCAAAAATATAAATATATGACTAAAACAACAAAAAATTGGGAATCCATAATTCATAATTCAAAATTAATTATAACAAATCCAGGACGTCATCATTACTAATGTACCTATTGTTTCTTTATTTAAGTAGCTGTTTAATTTTTTTTAATTGCGTATGGTGGCAGACGAGCCGCGGCCCTCCTGATGGTAACCGTAAATGGTAACCGTCGCTCATGGATTCAATTATACCGAGAGTATTGTCCAACCCCTGCTCACTATTTCATGTCACAGATATGAAATAAAAGAAATACTTAAGTCCGGGAGCATATCATTGAAAAAAAATAAAAGACTTTTTAAAACATCTTTATCGCTGACTTAATTAGTTAGTATAGCTATATTACCTACAATAGTAAATCATATGTATTATAGACAGTTCAACGACATGATTGTGTACAAGCAACCTTCATTATTCTATGTAGATACATGAGTTTTAAAATGGGTAACCTCAATACGTTACTGATTGTGTGATACAAGATTGAATAGTTCACGGCCAGTTTATTATCGGCGGTAGCGGTCTCCGAAGATGCCTACAATATTGAGCAATCATTGTTCTAATGTGTCTTAATTAATATTTTTATAACAATTAGCTATTTAATTATTTCGATGCAAGCTGCTGTTCAAAAATTTTTTTTTTGTGGTTTTGGTATTTACCGTAGTCTTTCCTAGCTTCATAATCCAACCCAAAATATAATCTAAGGCAATAGTACTTATTAAAGGCAAATTAAATGAGCGCGAACTCAATAGGCTTGCAATTGCATTGTTACAGTTACAATGCGTTAATTACTGGTTTCTAGTAACGAATTTTTTATCTATAAGTAAACCTCCTTTTCAACGCAAAAAAGGCAAAACTTTCAATAGAAGCTTTTATAATCTATATTCCCGCTCAAAGAGAATCTAATTTTTTTATTAAATAAGATGGCATACATGCCACGGGCCACCTCAATGGTAACCGCTGGTCATAGACTCAAAAATATTATATGTAAATACTGACGAGCCGATGCGCAACATTTCATTTCGCGGACGTGAAATTTATAAAGGAACAGCTATTTCGCTCTACAACTGAAACACACTAAAATGCTTTAGGGTCGTTCACCACATCATCCACTCAGGCCTAACACGTGAGTATCTAGTGCTACTTCGTACTTGGGTACCAGTAATTCAAAGGGCGAAAACTTTCCTAAATAGCCTTGTACGACTCCCGCGCGAAAGATTAGGGTGATGACTATTGTGTACTTACGTATTGTCGATACTTGTGTGCCTGAATGAGAGTAGTAGATTATGGCTAAAATGTTTATCATTCAGATAAACGTGGCCAATATTTAACTAAAAATGCGACATTTAATATCGTTTGTTGTACTGATGTCGGTATTACTTTTTCAGCACGATTCTACACAAAGAAACACGAGTGGGTATCTGTGAGTGAAAACATTGGCACAGTCGGTATTTCTCACTATGCGCAGGTTGGTATCTAAATATTGTTTAACTGATTTCAAGACAAAGTAGTAACTTAAAGGCACATCTTTTGCGTCCTTTTCACTTAATTGCATATAGCCATACTAGTGAGCCAGGAACTGGTCGTTTTGAATAAGGTCGAGCTAGTTTTGGCTGAACATAATGTTGACCATTATTGTGTAAGTTTGATATTTAGTACAAAATTACGCAAAAAACTGCGGAGTGGATTTGAACGAAATAGGCTGATAGAATGTTTATGAAATACACAGTATACTTTTAAATAATATATTAGCTCACCTGGCGAACTTCATAGCGCCATATATTTTTTTCTTGAATATTTTGCAATGTAAATTATTAAAGCACTAATATCATTATTAAAAAATAGGGGTTGGCAGTAGAGGGGTGACAATTTCGGGTTGTATGTATTTTTTTTTGTGTAAAAAAAAAGAAAATATGTGGACCGCCCCTTATTACTTAGGGGTATGAAAAATAGTTTACATCCTATATACGCACAAAATTTAGTTAGAATCGGACAAGCCATTTAGAGAATGTTTTTTTTTTATTGAATGTAGTGGTAGACGAGCCACGGTCCATCTGATGATAAATGGTAACCGTCGCCCATGGACTCGACTATACCGAGAGTATTGTCAAGCCGCTGCTCACCAATTCATTTCACAGATGAAATGAAATATAAACGGCTATCTCCTGCTATAGCCAAAACGCAACAATGTGCTTCATGGCCGGTCACACGGGAGATGGTGGTACCAACCCGCTCGGGCCGGATACCAAGTGAGTACTCCCACTTGGTACCCAGCCCTATCACCAGTCATGCAATGGATGATAATTGCTTACTTCCCATAGTCGATACGACACCCGTGGGAAAGAATGGGGTGGTGAGACTTGTATTCCTAATCCGTCACCACACGGATAAAGTCTAAAATTAGTGTCAGTATTATGTGGGTACCTTTGAAGATCTTAGTGCCGTTGTTTAAAACGTCTTTACAGTTTGAGAACATGGGGAGTGGCAGTGATGCAGCGATCAAGCGTTGTAGCTGACCTATGATCTGAAATTAGATAATATTGATGGGTTGATTAATATAGTGACTAATCACAAACATTTTTAGGGTAAAACAAGGTTTATATTATTGCTAATTTGTTCTATAACCAAAATTATTAATAATTATAAAAACAAATTTGGCATAAATGCCCAAATGCTTTTATCAATTGGCTATAAGTATAATTTTTATTTGATTTACCGCGGCATTTGTTATATATCTATATCAACCGATTATCTATATTTATTTCTACTTTATATCCCGAAAAAGATTGATCATACAGATAGTTAGTGGGCCGTAGAGTGACGTAATTATATTTTGAAGTTCACGCGGACGTAGTCGCGGGCAGAATCTAGTATTCTTATAAAGCTGTAACAGAGCTATGTCTGTACGTTTAAGATATTTGAGAATTAATGACTGTAATAGGCTATATAGGCGTGTCTAAACACAAAACGAAATTTTTTGTCTGTTTTTCTGTTTGTTTATCTGTTTGGCTTTTTGTATGTTCGCGCATCACGCAAAAACTACTGAACGGATTTTGATACAACTTTTTTATTTGAAAGACCTTGATTAGACTTAAAAACTGGTATACATTTTATTCCGCTACTATATTTCGGAACCTGAGATATAACCGAATAACTAGAAAATTAAACACAAAGTGAAAAACGTGAAATCGAAAATAACAGTCACGAGCAGGATTCGAACCTGCATCTCCTGGATACCGTCCAGATGCTTTGCCAATTCAACAATTGTGACTATTGCTCCCGACTGCCAATCTCGACAACACATTCATACCCAACGTCTTTGGGTGACGCCTGCGCCATCCGTCGGAAGCATTTTCATACATTATACCGACCAGGTAAACTTAATTTTGCAATTAAGATTTTTACCTAATAATGACGCAAACCCTGTAAATATTTAGATATTTTTATATATATTTTTAGCATTTGATTAGCACTATACATTAAACACATCGGCATCGTGGGTAACGGGGTAGCAGATCGGGCGGCGCGTCAAGCAATAACTGACGGTATTCCCTATAGTTGTTTACCATTTTACAGTGAGGCCTTACTCAAGATCAAAGAAACATGTCAACAAGAATGGTCCAAATATTTTAATGAGCGATCGTGTTCCATAGGCCTCTGGTATAAAACTATACAGAGTGATCTCCCTCGATACCCATGGTTCTATAAGATGAACGTAGATAGGAAATATGTAGTTGGCATGCTTAGATTGCGCTCCGGACACATCCCAACAAATAAATTTAAATATCTAATAAGAATTTCAAGATCACAGAATTGTCTTCAATGTGACAAAGTGGAAGACGTACACCACGTTCTGACTGAATGCGTCCGGAGCGCTGTCCAGCGCCGTGGATCTATGTTATTTGGCGATTGTAATGTGGGGTCATGTAATAGCTACCTGGCGTCACCAGTATCTGAGGAGGCTAAGAAGCTACTAAAGATATACTTTTCTTCCCTAGTGGAGTGTTAATAGTTATAAGGATGGTTATAAGTATGTAAGAATAATTACCTACCTAGTGATAATGTAAGTTTTCTTTATTGTTTCTTTGTTATTACTTGTAAATACTTGTAAGTTTGCAATTACGGGGGCGACATAGTCATTGTCTGACTAAAACTCCCAGAAAACATAAAAGAAAAAAAAAAAAATAACTTAGTTTAGGATGAAAATGAAGTCATTGTTTCAGGACGCATTAGGAGAGGTTGTATATGTTCAACTCCCGGAAGTGGGTCAGGAGATCACAACAGGGCAAGAGTGCGGTGCCCTAGAGAGTGTTAAAGCTGCCGGGGAAGTTTTTAGTCCTGTCTCTGGAACAGTAAGTTCATGCCATCAGTTTTCAAGAGTAAAAGTTTTTTGAATTTTATTTTACTTTATAAGGCCCGTGATCGAATACAAAGTATAAATAATAGGTATATGTAAATAAACACAAAGTGTGAAAATGTGAAATCGAAAATAACCGTCACGAGCAGGATTTGACCTGCATCTCCTGGATACCGTCCAGATGCTTTGCCAATTCTGCCATCGTGACAATTGCTCCTGACTACTAATTTCGATATCACATTCATTCTTAACGTCTTGGGCGACGCTTGCGCTATCTGTCGGAAGTATTTTCATACATTATACCGACGATGTAAACTTAATTTTACAATTAAGATTTTTACCAAATAATGACATGGCCCTAGAAATATTTAGATATTTGTATATACTTTTTTAGCATTTGACATGCTTTAGCCATATAAATAAACACAAAGTGTGAAAATGTGAATTCGAAAATAATGGCTAAAGCATGTCAAATGCTAAAAAAGTATATACAAATCTCTAAATATAAATATGTAGTCCGGCAAGCAGACCTTAAAGTAAAAAGATCACTTAAAACGATATCTACAATTAAATCTAAAATCAATTATTATTTATATTAGTCTCTGCATTTCTCTCTACTCTACTCTCCATTCTACTGCGTCCTGCAATTAGATTCAAATCAAATCATTTATTGCATTCATGTGTACATTTAGGTGGAGTCGTTACAAATACATGAACCCTGTTAGGGCACAGCAATACTCATTAAATTACATTACATTTTATTCTACGTTCAAATTTTATTATCATTTCAGAGAAAATATTCATTAAATTACAATTATTATAGAATTATATATTAATTAATAGCATGTCAGATATAATAGGTATATTTAATTAATTAATTAGTTATGAAGAGAAGGTTTTAGTTTTCTATAAGCATGTCCAAGAAATAAATTATTTTTTATATAAACCTCAAAGAATTCTTTCAGATTATAATAGCTCTTTTGAATTAAAAATTATTTTGAAATACATTATAATTTATATTATCTTTAATTATTTTCGGTAACTTATTATATATTTTTATAGCCATGACATAAGGTCCAGAATGGAATATAGTTAAGGTAGATGTTGGCATAGCTAGTCTGTTTTTATTTATAAAGATGCGGGGCTGTTTATGGTGGTCCTTTGTAAGAGGAAAGTGGCAAAGAGGCTAGGACGCTTTTTCACGAAGAGACATATTTCTAGAAAGTACAGAGACGTCAAAGTTAAAATATTAACAGTGTGGTCTGCAACTTTCCATTTTATCTATATTTGCTAGTATCCTGATACATTTTTTTGGAGTATAAATAAATCAGCCGCGTCTGTACTATTACACCCACATCATAATGCCGTACCGAAGCCAAGAGTGTGCATAGGCATAATAAGCATTAGTTGCCGACTGTAAATCCGTCGTCTTTTTCAACTCATTTAAGGCATATGTAAAACTAGATAATTTACCACTTATCAATTGTATAATGAGACTTCCAATTTAAATGACTGTCTATGTTTAATCCAAGTAGTTTAAATGTTGTAACGCATTCTAAACATTTGCTGTTGAATTGATAGGTGATTTTTAGTGGGCGTTTCTGGTAGGGATGAAATTGCATTATTTTTGTTTTTCTAAAGTTTAATTCGAGGTTATGATCTTGCAACCAAACTGTAATGCTAGACAATATTCTATTTAAGTCTTTGTTGAGGATTTGTTCATTTTCGCTTGGGAATATCACCGATACATCGTCGGCAAATAGGATGCTTTCGGCATTTATTATTTTAGGTAAGTCGTTAATATAAATTAGGAACAACAGGCATCCAAGCACACTTCCCTGGGGGATAGAGCCCCTCACCTCAACTTTTCCTGATCTAACGTGGCTTATATGATCCGTCGCGAAATTGTAATATTCGATTTCGACGCATTGAGTGCGATCTTGTAGGTATGATGTGAAGCATTCATGGGCTTAACCTCCAACTCCGATACCATAAAGTTTATTTAATAGCACACTATATGATACCCTATCATATGTTTTCCTCATGTCAAGAAGGATAACTATGGCATATTTTTTTTCATTTAATATATTTATATGTATCAGTAGACCGCATAAGTGGTTGACCTACTTTCTCGGAATCCGTTTTGACATTCATTGAAAATACTGATACTTTTCACAATAAGAATATAGGCGCTTGGTCATAGCCGATTCTAGTATTTTACTAAAGGTTGGCAAGAGAGCTATGGGACGATAATTTATTTGAGCAATCAGTTTTGTCACCCTTTTTATGTAGGTATTGGTTTTATAATAGAACTCTTTAGTCAATTGGGCACCACGCCCTCCGAGAACGATTGATTTATTTGTGCTGTTAACGGTTCTACAAGTTCATTCGTACACTTTTTGATGAGACTTTGTGGTAGTTCGTCATGGCCAAAGCTATTACTATCAGGAGTCGTGTGGGGCTGGCTTTAGAAATGTCCCGACCCTCTCCACCCATGGGAGTCGTAAGAGCCGACTGAGGGAATACTGGGGGAGTGAGCAGCAGCACTCCCTCGAGTATTAACAACATCCACTGCGATCGCCAACCCTCCTGCCAAGCGTGGCGATTACGGCACTATCCCCCATATGAGCGAAACATATGTTGTGGCGTTCTCTTGGGGAAGCCTATGTCCAGCAGTGGACTTCAAAAGGCTGATGGATGGATGGATGGAAAGCTATTACTATTCTTCAACTTTTTTATTATAGTGTGGACCTCGTGGTTGTCGATCGGTTGGATGAAAATAGAGTTTTTAATCTGCCCAAAGACGAGACGGCCAGGTAGAGATCTCATTTCTCCTCCGACTGTTAGGAAAAAATTATGAAATTTATTTGCAATTAATTTTGGGTTTTCTGTGACATTATTCTGTATATTTAATTTCATATTTATCTTTTTTTTTTTTTGTGTTCTTACGTGTACGCTCTTTTATAACGTGCCACATAGTTTTAGTTACATTAATACTGTTATGTATTTTTTTATGTAATTCATTTTTTTTTTATTTTATAACCAATGTTTTTCTTAAATTTTATAATGGGTTTCCAAGATTAAGTTATGATTTTGTAATAAAAATTTTCTCAAGAGTCGATGTTCTGAGTCCTGTAGTTAGCCATGTCTTTTTTAAAATATTTTTTTTACTTAATGCGCGTCTTTGGTATGCATTGATTCAAAATATTATTTATGATGTTCTGGAATGTTTCGTAGTTAGCATTTATATCATTTTTTTTTATATTACTAATTCCCATTTTATACCACTAAGTTCTTTTTTAAAATAATTTATCTTTTGTTCATGAAATAATCTTTTTTTTTATACCAAAACTGTCGTTCTTTCGTTGAAATATTTGGCACCTTTATCAATATTCCCCTGTAGTCCGAAAGACCATAGTCCTCTATAGTCGTTGAACCTTTAAATTGGAAATTCGTAAATATCATATCGATACATGTGGCAGATCTGGACGTGACTCTTGTTGGATCTTTTATATGCTGGTAGAAGTTGAAACTTTTCATTAAATTTAATAGCGTAGATGAACTTTTTGAATATTCTAAGATATTTAAATTAAAATCCCCCGCAATTTTCAGGCCATATTAGGAAGGGAGGTTTACAACCAGGATTTGTTGCTGGACCTTACCAGATTGAAACTACTTTATGTTCCATTTGTGCATCTGTGATGAATCTCAATTTGTTTCTGTCTGGAAGATAGCTTAAAAATATCTACATACATAATATCTACATACCGTCAGTTTCCCAGAGAGGTAGAAAGAGCCAACAGATGTAAATCTGTGCCACAATACTTACTCACTTCTTTTGCTTCGTATATTTCTTTCATTAATCATCTTTTATCCATCCTCCTTTCTAAACCATATTTAAAATTCCCTTCTCAATCTTTGTTACTACCTACATCTTATTTTACACTGTAACATTCTCTAACTTCACTGCTTCTTATTCTATCTTTCAATACCACGCCACACATACTTCTTAAAACACTCACCTTCACTATGTTTATTCTACTTTCATCCTTTTTCTGTTATTTACTTCCGTACACTAATGTTAACACTACACCGTGCACGGACAGTCTAGCCTTTAAAGGGAATTACGCATTCACCAGATTACCTCCATTCAATATTCTTTCAATATCTCTTTCATACTCTCCATTTCTTGTGAACGACGTTCCCAATATACAAACTCTTTTACATGTTCCACTTTCTTTCCCTCAATCAATATGTTATACGGCGTCATGCGTTCATCCCTTACTAGAATCATAAGGCTAAGCATAGGCTGAGACGCAGGTGACGCAGATGCTCGTAGCGGAGGGGACAGCAGATTTTATAGCTTAAGCTGCGTGCGTTGCGGTGCAGACACGTGCAACGCAGACATGTCTTTGACTTGCTGGATGCCTGCACCACAGCGTAAGCAGCCTAAGGATGTTCAAAGCGTTATAAAATCTGACCTTTCCTGCGTTGCGTGGATCTGCGCCGCCTGCGTCTCAGCATACGCTTAGCCTAACTCGTCTTTTTCTTGACTACTGTCAAGCCATGACGTGTGTTGTGATTTAAACTCATATGTACCTTCATCTATTCCTGCATAACTTCTAAACTACTTACCACAGCTAGATAAGTAAGATATCGTCAGAAGCTTCTTGATTATTCGCTGGTAATACGCTATGTGACGTCACATTAAATTCAGTATAGCTTGCTCTGGAGGATATAAGTTTGGTAGTTACTAGTTTTCTCTTTTGAAAGGTTCCTATTGGATATCAAATGGGCTTAATAAGCTTACTTCAAACATATATGTAAACAAGTAGCCGAGTTCAATATGAAAATTTCTAATATTTTCGAAATCAAACTTATTTTGTTATTATTTACTTTTGTTCCGTTTTTTTTTTCAAAGAATTTTTAATTATATTTACCATTTTTTGTAACTCATACCTGGGCATCAGCGTAGAGAAGACACTTGAAGAGTGTTCCGTTCATCAGTAGTCCACACTCACGTTTCATTAAATCTACAACTGCCCATGAATAGATTAAACAGCCATGTTGATGCTACACATTCTTGTCTAACATGATATCGACTAAAAAACTAGCTTTAGGATAAGCTACTAACATTAGGTACCTCTTGTACCTAATGTTTGTAGTGAAGTTTGTAGTTTATGCTTCGGAGGGTAATCTTAGAAACAAGAAGGAGTATCATAGGCTACTACAATATGCTTTTCATTGCGAAGCTGCGCGACTATCGCGACTACAAACATTCCAGCACATACCCAGACTAGTCACGGCCCATGATGGTAAATGGTAGCCGTGGCCCATGGACTCAACTATACCGAGGGTATTGTCAAGCCGCTGCTCACCGTTTAATTTCACAGATATAAAATTAAAGAATAGTCTCCTGCTACAACCACAACACACCGATGTTCTTTTTAGCCGGTCACACGGGAGTTGGTGGTACCAACCCGCTCAGGTTCGATAGCAAGTGAGCACTCCCACTTGGTACCTAGCTGTACCACCAGTAATGCAATGGGTGATAATTACTGACCTTAGTCGCCTCGTACGACATCAGTGGGAAAGAATGGGGTGGTAATACTTGTATTCTTAGTCCGTCATCACTCGGATTCAGTGTACAACGACCATTGTAGCTTCAACGAGTTGAGATGCTATTGAACATGTAATGCGTGAAACATATTTGTGATTGAAATAGAATATGGATCTCGAGACTACTGTCGCTGTTCTGTTTTATACGAGTTTGTAAGAGATTACTATAGATAATTTTATTTTCTTACAGATTACAGAAAAGAACACAACCCTGGAATCCAAACCGGCGTTGATCAATAAATCTTGCTACGAGGAAGGTTGGCTGTTTCGTGTGAAATTATCAAACATGGACGAGGTGAAGCAGCTGATGGACCAGGCTACGTACGACAAATATCTCGAAGAGCACTGACGTTATACTAGTGTGGGCTGTATTTATATTTATATTGTTGTTAGATATGTATGTTACGTACTTAGTAAGTTTACAGATAGCATGCAGTATAGTTTTCTGTCCATATATCATAGCCAAAATATCATAATACTAGTGTTATTTTTATATTAATATTCTAACATTATAGTTTCAAGTCAAATGCTCTTCTCATTATAAAATCTACGTATTCTTTTCACCGGTATGCTTGTATAATCATATAGTTTGTACTATTATGTGATAATTAAAATTGTTGTTTTTGTTTCTGGTTAAATTCCCTTCCCTTAAAGTAGTACAAACGAAGAGCTCTACCTGTATAATATATAAACGAGTTATCTAAATACACCTCGTTGCTAATGCTAACATAAATCAAATAGCCACATCCCCATTTAATTTCTTCATGGCGCGTTTACATGCGCGCCGCGCAGCCCGGCAAGCAGCTCGGGAAGCAGCTCGGCGCGCAGCCCGGCATTCACCGCAATTTTCCGTTCACACCCTTGCATTCAAAGCGACGTTCAACGGGCACGCGCACGAGCACAAGCGTGTGAACGGTTGCCCGTGGCTGCCCGGCTGCTTGTTCACGCGCTCGGCGTTGAACGGAGTGAGCTTCGGTTTTTTGGCAAAGTTCAAAGGATTATTAAGCAAAGGGTGGTAATTGTACGATTACACGCCCGCTGCGCAGACCGGCATGCAGCTCGGGACACACCTCGGCGCGCAGCTTGCCATGCACCTCCAGGCCAAGCAAGCATGAGACACACCAGTTGGTGCATGTGTGGCGAACATAAAAGATGTCAATATTGTTTGGCGGCTGATATTGTCTGATTGAGGTCAATCAATTTTTATAGTCAATTCAATAGTCAATTTTTATAGTCAATTGTATAGTCAATTTTTATAGAAAATCTTTAACCGTGATTTTAAACCATTCCAAAATGTCGGATGAAATTGAAATGTGGCACTCTTATCAAGGACCTATGACAATATAAGAAATAATTGACTTTATGCGCTTGTATTAAAGTTTCGCTATGTCCGTTCGTCCATTATTTGCGTACATTGAAAGTTAAATGATCACACATTTCCTCCAACTCAACCAATTTAAGATAGCTAATCTCAAACGAAAGAGCTTGTTCCAGCGAGTGTTCTTAGACCGAAATATACCGCATGCCTCAATTAAACTAGATATAGAGGAAAAAAAACAATGAAAACATAACGAATTAACAGGGCCAAATAACTTGAGAAAGAATACATTTGACAAATGACTGATGGTAAATCTGTGTATTAATACAATTCATAAAAAAAATTAAGCATATAGGTTGGATAGAATGGCTGGATGGACCCATAATAGACTCCATCATTTCTATAATTTACTTTAATAGTAAGTATATACTCGAGTAGATGTTACGTTAAACCAAAAGAAGTGTAATTAAAAAAATCAACAGCATTTACTTACAGTAAATATCGGTAGAGATACTATTATGAATACCGACCCGAATACCCGACTATAGCGAAGCCAATATGGGGTTATGATTTTAAACCCTATGTTATCTATCTATTATATATAATTCCAGTGTCACGACGTTCGTCCGGGATGAACTCCGAACCTATTGAACAGATTTTAACTTTTTTTTTTCAATGTGTGTTTTGTTCCAACTTATGAGATAGGATATATCCACGGAGTACAGAATTTTCTGTACTCCGTATTTATATTTCAATTTATAATTGCAATATTTATTCATGAAAAAATATATGGCGGTACGAAGTTCGCCTGGTCAGCTAGTACTATTAAGCTGTAACAGAGCTATGTCTGTACATTTAAGATATTTAAGAAAAAAATACTGTATTAGGCTATATAGGCGTGTCTAAACACAAAACCATTTTTTAGGATTTTTATCTGTTTCTCTGTTCATATTTTTGTCTGTTTGTTCATTAGCGCATTACGCAAAAACTATTGAACGGATTTTGAGGCAACTTTTTGATGTGAAACATCTAATGCCGAGGGAGGGTAAAATCGGCTGTTAGCGTGGCGACGCTTTTATTTTACTTGTCCCGTTCAAATCTTACAAGAATTTGACACACTTCCCGTTTTGCCATTAGAGCTGAAATTTTACACGCATATGTATATCGTGTGACAATGCAATATTATGATGACATGGAGCTGATCTGATGATGGAGCTGAAAGGTGGACATGGGAACTCTATAATGAAACGGCGCAACCCTATCGAGTTTGGACTCGTTTGATTCGTCTTGATGAGTACTTTGTCTTTAGATGGTATTCAAGGTCTGATGATGGAGCTGGAAGGTGGCCATGATAACTCTGTAATTAAATGGCGCAACTCCATCGAGTTAGGGCTCGTTTGAATTGTCTTTACTGGTATTCCAGTTCTAGATGATATCCAGGGTCTGATGATGGAGCTGGAAGGTGGCCATAGTAACTCTGTAATGAAACGACATAACCCCATCGAGTTTGGAATCGTTTGATTCGTCTTGACGAGTACTTTGTCTTTAGATGGTATCCAGGGTCTGATGATGGAGCTAAAAGGTGGCCATAAGAACTCTGTTATAAAAAGGCACAGCTCTATCGAGTTTGGTCTCGTTTGATTTGTCTTGACAAGTACTTTGTCTCTAAAAAAATTTGTGATCATTCTATTTGTACTCATTATTACTACAAAGTAATTTCGATGTTTTCACATCTGGTAGACGTCCCAGGACGTCTATTTTTTATTTGATAGCTCATGGTTAGACTTAAACTGGTATTCATTTTATCTCGCTACTATATCGGGAACGTGAGATAACTTTCGAGAAACTTCTTTCTGTTATTATTTTAGCATTTGTCATGACATTATATTGACAGATTTAAATACATTTCTGAAAGTGTATTCATGTAAAACATCTTCTATCAGTTTTCACTCTCTGACAAATCATTATAAACGCGTCATCCCACCTCAAATTATGAACAAAATAAAATACAAAACTATACAAGTGAATGAAGTGTTGTTGTCCATTTCAAATAAAAAATAATCAAAACGTAATAATTGTTTCTTAAATTATATTATGATATTGTAACTATTTCAACCATATTATAACGCGGCCGCAACGTATCTACAAATTTTGTTCTCAGTAAACTTACATAGGTACTTACTATTTATATGTTACAAACATTTTTTTTTAACTCATTTACGATATGGTTTAGGCATGTGCTAATAATATTTAACTTTTATTAGCTCACGTCTAAACTATCGTAAATAGGTTAAATTGATTCCACCTACACATTTTTTACCTTTACACGTCATGGGTCCTGAGGTTGTTCAGAATTGTGTTGTGAATCAAGGTTTAAATTAATACTCTAACTATGATAGATTAAACAGTGCGACATTACCTAATGGTCTGTAAAAAAATAACTGTGCCATATTCTCTGAATCTGATGTGTCAAAAAACAAATAAAATAAATGGCTATAACATATAAAAATATATAATTATTTTATAAAAATTATATTTATATAGGTAATAGATAAAACTTTGATGTGAACCTATTTCATTTGAGTGCTGCAGCGCCCGATATAATTTCAATGAGTTCTCTCGTAATAACTGCTTGTCTGGTTCTGTTGAAAAGTAGTGTGAGATTTCGGATCATTTCTCCAGCATTTTTAGTAGCATTGTCCATAGCGGCCATTCGGGCTGACTGCTCAGAAGCAGCTCCTTCTTTGAGTGCGTAGTACAGAATGGCGGCAAGTGTCCATTCAGTGTAAGATTGCAACACATCTTCATCCACGTCGTCAAACGCCGTCATATTTGGCGCGGCCTGGATAGAAATAATACTATTGAGTAATTGGTGGTGCATATTGCCGCTTTATGTAAGTATTGCAAAAATATAAACATATTAAAAGCATGAAACTTATTACAAGTACGTGCGGCCGTGCTATGCAATCGATTTGCTTTTTTTCAAATGAAAGGTAATTGATGAACAGATTTGCTATCAATATCAGAAATTACGTTACATTCAGTTAAGTTACATTCAGATGCACGTTCTTCCGTAGATTTATTATGTTTTTCTAGTTTTGATTCTCTATATCGCAGTCTCTAATTGAGGTACGCGGTTTGTTTTTTGCATAAAAGCGCCTGCTGTAACAAGCTCTTTTGTTTTGCTTATGAGCATTAAAATTGCTTGAGTTAGAGGGAAGCTGGCTGTGAACATTTAACTTGACTAAAGTATAAATTATTTGTGAATAAGGAAAAAGAGGTTTTTAGTAGGAGCGGGAATCGAACCCGTCGAAGTCACAAATAATTTATACTTTAAAAAGTAGCGGAGCATGTCAATTGCTAAAAAAGATATATCTAAAATGTTTAAAAAATCGCGCCATCAAATAGTATGAATTTTAATTGCAAAATTAAACTTACTATACTCGTATTGGATGCATGTAAATGCTTGCCGACAGATGGCGTTGGTTGTAAGACATATGTGATAAGGAGATTGGGATGATCGAAAGATCGGTAGGATAGCTCAGTGGCTTAGAGCACTTTCCCGGATTGGAAAAGACGCGGGTTCGATTCCCGCTCCTACTAAAAATCTCTTTTTCCTTATTCACAAATAATTTATACTTTAAAAAGTAGCGGAGCATGTCAATTGCTAAAAAATATAGATCTAAAATATTTAACTTGATTTTTAAATTGCGCTGCCTCGTCAGGTGGCAATGCTTTGCATTTACGGGTCGCTAATAAATTGTTGTCTGCCAACTCGCATTGGACCAGCGTGGTGGACTATGGCCTTATCCCTCTCAGCCATAGACGTAGAATGTTTTCGGTACAGTCTAGAAAGAAGACGTACCCAATAGTGGGACAGCAAAAGGGTTGGAAAAAAAATGTTAAATAAAAATACACTATAGTATTTTTATTTAATATTTTTTAGAGCGCTCCAATCAAAGCTGCATGGAGCCGAACCCGTCATCACGGAATTTCTCGTTGTGGGGTTGTAAGTGCATGCATACTCAGGAAGCATAATTTAACAGTTGCGTTGAACTTACTTCGACTTTAGCCTTGTTGAAGAAAGGTATAACGTTGAGTTCATATTTGACAGGCGAATAGTATTTATTGTAATAAACTTCTCCGATGTCGTAAGCGTAACCAGTCTCAGTAAGCGCGGCTGCGACAGCTGATGCATCTGCGAAAGCGGGGGCTATACGACCTACCTGAAAGATTAGCAAAGCAGTCTAGTTTAATGTTCAGAAAGTAAGAGAACCCTAACTATAAGTAAGGGTTACGTAGTAACTATTTAGTAATCTGTTGTAAGGGCTTGAACACACCTCAGGTTTGTCTAGCGATAGAGCCCTTGCTTATCCCAGCATGGCCCGGCCCGATCGGGTAATATCCACCCATACAAAAGCTCAGCGTGAATCAACTACCATTATGTTTCATATGGTGAGTGAGAGCGCCGGAGGCCCAAGCCCCTTCCCTATCATCTCCTTAATATCCGTCCTATTCAAATCTTATACCTTTCTTTGGAGATGGCTTCAGGTGGGCAGTTTCCTTGTTTGCCATCAACGTAGTAAAAAAGGTGACCTTTTCCTTCAATGTCAACCTTCGATGCAGTATAAAACAGAGAACAGATGTCTGTGTTTCTTCACATACTTCTTAGAAACGCCACCACAGCGAATTTTGATATGGCTATCACTTTCTTTTAGCTATTATTATAAAAATGTTGTACTAACACTACATCCTAATTAACTTTCTTAATAAGTAAAGCAATACCAAATATTGTTATTAAGTTGTCAAAATATGGAAATGCTATAGATTTTCTTGATTTTTAGCATTTTGTAAACATAAATACTTAAAGTCGTATTCACTAATCAAGCGTTATTTCAAACTTACGTCTTTGCAACTGAGGATTATGTGTGTACCGAAGGAACCACGGAGCATGGCTCGGGACTTATCACCTACACACACTAGCTTGTGGGTCTTTTCTTCAGCACCGCGTGCCTTGAATTCTCGCCGAATACGCCGTGCCACGCCTGTGTGCACTCCACCGCATAGCCCTTTAACAGATAGCAAGAATAAATATTTTATTATTTATACATTCCCTAATTGAATTAAATTTTAGACAGTTAATTTATACTATATTCAAGAAGCTAAAAGGTACTTTTACATGACAATTTTCTATTTGAAATATTAAATGAAAATAAGTGTAGAAGAAATTATAATTTTGTAGAAGTAATGAACTAACTGCAAATCTAATATCTTTAAACGAGCAATTCTTGTATATATATATATAATCTGAATCTCGGAAACGGCTCCAACGATTGTCATGAAATTTAGTATGCAGGGGGTTTCGGGGGCGATAAATCGATCTAGCTAGGTGTCATTTTTAGAAAACGTCGTTTTATCCGGGTTTTCAGGCAATGAAAAACTGCTACAATATTATTGGAGTACGAAGGTAAATTTCGGCATCATCTACAAGGTTATAATAGCTCAGGTGGGAAATCGGGCGGTCCCAAAACTAGAAGACCCCGATTCGAGTCCAGATGTCTCCAGTTCGTTTTTCTTTTCATTTTCTCTTTTTTTTTTCAATTCTTTCTTTTGTGAGAAAATCTCACAACTTACCAAAAAAAAAAATACCGAGCAAAGCTCGGTCATCCAGGTACTATCATTTAATGTGTTATTCATGCAGAGTGACCTATTTTTCTAAAAATGTCACTAATGTGTAAAATCATAATTGACATGCAAGTAAACGTTTTGTCTTAGTTACATAACCTACCTTTAAAACATGAGTAAGACTTTTTTAAAAACATAGGTTATTTTGTTTACATGTTGTCTCAAGCTAAAGTGATTAGAGTTTAAACAGTTATGGATCATGATCCATTATTATGTAAATGGAATTATATTTATTTATATTTAAATATATCTCTTTAATTAATAAAAATAGTAGGTACTGGCTATATATTATTTCTAGCGATGAACTTCTTACCCGATCACTTACGACAATTGAATATATGCGACAGGTTCGTGGGGCCCGAAAGCTATAGTATGATATGATATCGATTTATTTATGAACATTGTACAATTCCACGGCTTGTGATTTGTCTGAGTCAGTGTTTGCCCAAATTGTACTAATTATATAATGTGAATCTAAAAAGATTTCACTTATTTTATCAATGGGAGAAACTACAGAACGCTGACAAAATATATATTGGATTTATGCGGAAGTAAATCACAACATAACCAACTGCGCCATAAATTTCTCAGTAATCACGGCTTTTTCCTTGTATGGTAGATACGTCACAGTTATTTGTTCTAAATACAACACAATAACAAATCATTGATGAAATACTGACCTATATTGCACAAGTAACATTTTATAATAAATCATACTTAATATTATAAATGTGAATGTAAGTTTGTTTGTTACGCTTTCACGTGAAAACTACTTAACCGATCATCATGAAACTTTGTACACATATTCTCGGAGGTATTAGAAGTAACATACAGGCTACGCCACGGTAACCGCTTACCTATCATCAAGTGGGCTGTATTGCTTGTCTGACCCCACGTAGTAACAAAACAAAAAACACTAGGCTTCTTGAAAGGGAATGACCACCTCCAAAGAACTTATAAACCTAAATTAGAACCTTAACATTTATTAGAAACATTAAAAACGAACTAATTCAATAATGGAGAATAAAAATGAGAGATTTCTTACTCACTTCTTAGTGTTGATATTTTAAAACTGCTGTGTGCTTAGGTACAACTTTGTATGACAATATAATAATTATACATTTCAATCATATACATATAGATATCCACATAAATGATGTTGATGTAAAATTTGGGCGTCTTTTATATTACATAGAGCATACTATCTATAAATATGACAGATACGTCATATTCATATTTACTTAGATGGCAACACTATTACTATTATAACGTAGGCATCTAAAATCTAAACATTTGATTCATAAAAATCAGTTCCATATTGCATATTATGTTTACAAAAATATAATGTACAGAGAGGGAGCGACACAGAAAGAGAGAGATACTGTTAGGGAAACCAGCATGTAAACCAGTCTAACGGGTAGTCCTTTGGTGCTTGAACAAATTAATACTTCCATCCATCCATCAACCTTTTAAAGTCCACTGCTGGGCATAGGCCTCTCCAAGAATGGAGGATAGTGCCGTAATCGCCACGCTTGGCAGGCGGGTTGGCGATCGCAGTGGATGTTGTTAATACTCGAAGGAGTGCTGCTGCCCACTCCCCCCGGTATTCCCTCAGTCGGCTCTTACGACTCCCATGAGCGGAGAGGGGTGGGACAATTATAAAGCCGGCCCCACACGGCAAAAATTAATACTTTCGCTTTTTTTCTAATAAGTAGCAATGACTTGTAATTACGAAAATATTTTGATCTGTGGTGAGGTCTCGGGTCAGATCCCTGGGTAGGGCAGTGTAATTGAGTTTATTTGCAAAAATAATAAATCTCAGTATCAGCTCGGAGTTTGGAAATGTGCCCGGTATACGACAATAGGCTCGCCCCCTATTACGTGGAACTTAAACATAGCTAGCGAATCGTGGGTGTGTAATACACCTCTGCCTACCCCTTCGGGGAATACAGGCGTGATGCTTTGTATTTTGATCTGTATTTTAGCATTTCACATGCTCAGCTATTTTAAAGAACATATTCTAAATATTTAAAAAATCACGTCATCAAATAGTATGAATTTTAATTGCAAAATTATACTTATATACTACGAGTTCGAATAATGTATGTAAATGCATCCGACAGGGGTCATGGGTCGTAAAGACAAATGTGAAATGGAGATTTGGAATTGTCTTTAGGCGACTGCGATAGCTTAGCGGCCAGAGCACTTCCCCAGATTGGATGGGACGCAGGTTCGAATCCTGCTTGCAGTAAGTTCCCTTTTGCCACAATAATTACGATAATATTCAAATAATAGCTATCAAAATACTATATAATATATTTCATATTGTTATATAGGCTATGTACCCCACGGTTTTCGTCAATAGGACGTCATAAATGATCGAATTAAATTTATTATTAGAATAATATAATCTAGAAGAGATCAAATTGGACTAATTGGGTCACTTTAAGGTACATCAATTATCTTTTTACAAAAACTCTGCTCTCTCCTATTCTGGGCTTTGAACTACTTCGTATCTAAAACTGCATTATGATCGCTCAAGAAGTTATGGCGCGAAACATTACATACAAAAAATAACTCGCTTTCGTATTCATATTTTTTTATGAAATAGGAACAGGAGTCACTTACGTACGCAATGAAAAAAAAATTATTTATTAACACAAACAACTCAGCCTAATGTCTGTGTCTATTGACGATGCGTAGTACCTATGCTGTCACGAATTGCACTTAACCGGTTGAAGTCCACATGCTTACAATCTTAGGTGTTATTTATGGAAGTGACTGTGCTTGCAATCAGTAATAACGAAACTGTGTACACAAAACTCTAAATAATAAGATGTTTTTGACCGAACAAATTAGTGGACTGGGCAAAAATTTTCTAATTTGGTAATAATCATCCATTCATCCATCTATCAGCTTTTTGACTTCTACTTCTATTCACTTGCCTCCCCAAGAGAGTCCCACAAAGAGTGGTCCTATGCTGACTGCATTTAATGGCTCCCTGCGGCCTTGAACAGATTGTTGATCCATCTGGTGGGAGGTCATCCGACGCTGCACCATCAAATAAGTGGTAGAAACTCGAGGACCCTTTTTACCCAATAGTTGTACACGCCAACGAGTCTTCAGCAGGCCAACCCAGAGGACTAAGTCAGTCAGGTAACTTTGACCGAAATAGCCCATAGTAGATAACAACTGAGCATAGCTCGCTCCATGGCACGCTAAACGACTTTGAGCCTTGATACAAGGCCAATATTCAGAGACCACGTCTCTGTTCCGTATATTATCACACACTGGTCGTACGCCAAATAACTTCGTTTTCAGATACTGTAAAATTTTGGACCAGAAGATCTTCCTTGGCTTCCTGAACGCTGCCCAGCCGAGCTATACTCGTCAATTGATCTCTGTCTTATAGTTGTGCCTACCTAAATGGTAACTGGACTGTTTACCCCAGGTAGACGTAGTGGTCAACAACTTCGTGAGACGCATTCCCGCCTAAGTGCTGTGCTGAAATGACATGGATAATATACATTTTTTGACTTTAGTCTTATCCATGTTCATTTTTACACTCACTAGTCGGGACAGCCTGCTAAGATCGGGCCTCGTGGCGTGGTTGGTAGTGTAACCGACTTCCGTGCACGAGGTCGTGGGTTCGATTCCCACTCAGGACAATTATTTGTGTGATGAACACAGATAATTGTACTACATCTGGGTGTTTTCTATCTATGATATGTATGTATTTACAAAAAAATAAGTAGTATATGTATTATATCCGTAATCTGGTACCCATAGCATAAGCGTTAAGCTTAATTTGGGACCAAAGGACGTTGTGTGAAAATGTCCGTGAATATTTATTTTATTTATAATTATATATATGATTTTGTCATGACTACTATATCGCCTGCATATTGAAGGTGAGTGATACATTCGTCACTGATATTGATTCCACACCTGAATTCGGACTGACATGGTGCAGTTTATAGAAACTGCGTAATGTGCTGGTATAGACCAGCACCACTTCGATGTATGTGGTAGTTAAGTTGGAACCACTGAACACTGCAGCACTGCCCAAGTTTCGATCGAACCTAGGTCATTGTTACGATGGCTGAATTGGCAAAGCATCTGGGAGGGTATTCCATGGGATGCAGGTTTAAATCCTGCTCGTGACTGTTATTTTCGATTTCACAATTTCACACTTTGTGTTAATTTCTCATTGTCCCTAAACATTAGACAGAGCAGCCGATTATATACCTGCGTCTTTTATACAATCTGACGTAGTGTATGTATGTGATCTATGGTACTGACCCTCGAACGGCTTGAGGTCAATGTGGGACTATAAATTTTCAAGAAGGTTCTATCACCTTCTGGTGAACTTTCAGGTGGGGAATTTTCGTGTAGTCATCGAGCGCCTGATACCCCCCTAGCTGAGGCCACGGGTGGATGAACCGCGGAACGCTCGCTAATCACAATGTGTCCCGCGAGGGTTTCTCAGAGAGGGTACCCGTAATGGTAAGCCACAGTTCCAGTGGTCTGTCAAAATAGGCGGAAAGACGACACACGGCAAGTTTACTTAGTGCATGAAGGCCCCACACTACCCGTTCGTCACTCGTTGCCGCGTTTTTGCCAGGTTACCAAATAAAGGTGAACTCTAGATTACAAGGATAGTATTAATGTTAATTAAATAACATTGCTTAAACCTAAAACTTATGAAATAAGAGCTCTTTATTTCTAAATTGGGGATGAGCCCCTGATAGTCGAAATACAGGCGCTGCCTAGTTCGGCTACAGAAGCTAAATTGATTTTATTATATCTTAGTTCTTAGAATATCTCACATTTATAAACTGTAATATGTATTAAGCTTTTTGAACAATAAAGAATTTGAAAATTTGAAACTCTAAGCAAGGTTTCTATCCAAAATGGGATTTCATGCTAGTGATACCATAAAGGTACAACTTATGTAATTTGCATACCCACACAGGTATGTTAAGTTTCTAGATAGAATAAATATAATATTGAAAAATTGTTGTACTTAGTCTGTTTTAGTGAAATGATTTTCAAAATATACATAAGGACGGTACAATTAACATGTACACACGTGATTATATGGCGCGCGGGGACACGACTTCGGCGGCGCTTCAGAGATAGCCTCTCGCTATCAATGAACTGCGTGTACTATTTTGTAATATGTCACTGCGCACGTTGCCCATCTCGCTTATTGACGCTTTTAAAGCGCAAATTTCATGAGATTGCAGCAACTTTCATGACCCTTTGGTATCACAAACAAAATACCGATTACCTGCTTTTATATATAATTTCACGGACACTAAGCACATCCAGACTCACAACCACCCTTAGTAAACCACACAAATAATTGTACTGTGTGGGAATTGAAACCACAACACTCGAGCAGAAGGTTGGTATCCCCCACTCCGCCATTCAGTCTTTATGACTGACGCTCTAGGAATAATAGAATTCTTTGTCATGACAACTGCCTCGGTAGCGCAGCGGTAGTGTGTAGGACTGCTGATCATGAGGTCTCGGGTTCAATCCCCGGATCGGGCAATGTTATTGAGCTTTTTCGTAAAATGAAAAATTCTCAGTAGCAGCCCGGAGTTTAGAAACGTGTCCGGTAGACGGCAATAGGCTCGCCCTCTATTAAGTGGGACCTAAACATAGCTGGCGAATCGTGGGTGTATAATACATCTCTGCCTACCCCTTAGGGGAATACAGGTGTGATCCTATGTCATCGATCTTTTTAAATTTCATCTTCCGCAAGTGTATATATAAAAAAAGTCGCACATGACTTAGAAAAGTCAGAGATACCTGCGCCGTCTACACCTCACAATGAGCACGGAGCTTGGAGGCTGTATCTTTGATCGGTTTTACTTGGCTTTATATCTATCTGCTATGTAATTTGTAACACATATACGTAAATTAAAAGTGTACCTCTGTCCGAAGTCATAGCTATGTAGATTCTCTTAGTTTTCTTCTCAGCATCCTTGTCTTCTGGCTTAGCAGCTGTAGGATCATCAGCAGCTTCCTTCTCCACAGGTTTACTGTCTTTAGAAGCCGGTGCATCCACGGGTCCCTTTACTAATTTTGTGGATTCGTAAAACTTACGAGGTGCGTACCCAAAAGGACGTGCCGCCTGGAGTTCCCGTTCAGCTTTCGTAAACCTATATATATATTATAATTATTTCTAGATCAAATTATAAGGATTACTTTGTAGTTAAGGTTTCTTTGTAGTGTGTGGAGTTCCAAAACTTTAACTTCATTAAATCCTTTCCAGTGTTTTAATATATTGTAATTATTGTGCCCGCGGCTCTGCCAACATAGACTATAGAAGATAAATACATCACTCTATTTCACAATAATTACCTTTATATAAAAATAGGCATCCCATAGTAACTATGCCATTTTCTGGGCTCCTATAGTCCTAGTCTTAAATGTACATACATTTTCATGATGCCATAGCGTGATAGCGTAATGTACAAAAAAATAAACTCACTTTGGCATTTCTAAATGTGAAAGTGAGTTTATTTATTAGTTCTCGGCGCTGTTACGGCTTAGACGATCATCATATGGCATACATATTGTCCAGATTACAGAGGACAGAGGCTAATTTTTATTCTTAAAAAAATAATGTTTCCTGTGGAATAACTATTTTTACCCTTTTTTTGTTGAGGCGAGAAAAAATGTTCCTTATCGCTCACCCCGTCGTTCGGGGCAATGAACAAGGTAGAGTGAGGCCCTCACCCACTAAATAAACCCACCGTGTGCAGTCTCTCCGCCCAGGATCGAACTGGGCTTGAAGGGACCGGGCGGCTCCCGTTAGGGCCCGAGACTGGTTAATGGTAGATAGGTTACTGAATAATGAAATTTACAAATTATTAATATCAACGAGATGTATTATTAGGTAGGTACCTAAAGTACAGTTTCAGCTAAGCTGTTAATAACTTGATCGTAAAGCTGCCATCCTCGTCATCCTTGTTTAGATCCGATTCTGTGTTCTAGCCTCCAGGACCTATCTACCTACCTACCGCTGGCATGCGGCAAGCCCCTCAAAGTATGCCCATGGGGGGCCTGCGCAGGCTGGGGCCCGGCTGGCAAAGGCCACCTCCACTATATGGCCAGTCCGACGTTGTCTCCCCCTTTAAAGGCGGGCCACTGGAACTATGTTACATTACTTCAGTGGTAGCTATTTTTACCCTATGAAACAAAGGGTTCCTGGTATAGAGTCCATGAACGGCGGTTAGTATATTCTATCAGGTAGGCAAAGACTACTGTTAAGTACTAATGTTAAGTATACTAGACAATATTGTTAATATCACATGTAGCGAGATATTCTGTTAGAGTAGTATCATGTTACTGAGAGTTAGCTCAGCACTGAGTTTTGGTAAGAGCCTGGTTATAAAATGGTACGCTGAAAATAAAATCTATTACTTGCTGGCCGACACCATTTTCATGGTTTTGGTGATCTTCTGGATGTTCTTAATTGATTTCAATCTTAAGGACACCTGTTTCAACTGCACCATCTTAAATTTTTTCAAATATATGTACACATTATAATATTATTATTCAACATGTCAATTTGATATTGTCAATAAAAAAGAGAATATAATCACTACGTTTATTGTCAATTTAATATTCAAAAATCAATGCTACCAACTTTAAAACGAATAAATACTATTATATTTTTAAATAAAATAGTTCAAGATTTCTTACTAACATTCTGCGTCTATTATTGTAATAGATTTATTCTTCGATCAATAAAATTATTTGTATAAAATATAATTTGGAGTATCTATTTAGAGTGAATAAATGGCTTTTTACTAAACGCATATGGAAGTTTATCTGATATACATAACCAAAAACCAAACTTTTGTTTGTGTGTCTATTTTGGCTCATCTACGAAACGGCTACACCGATTTGGACGAGGCTTTCACTGGCAGATAGCTGATGCTTTAAGGATATTAGGATAACTCGCAAAATAAAAATTAAATTCCACGCGGACGGACACACCGCCGTCCGGGCCCGGCTTTAGAATTGTCCCACCCCTCTCTACCCACGGGAGTCGTAAGAGCTGACTGAGGGAATACCGGGGGAGTGGGCAGCAGCACTCCCTCGAGTATTAACAACATCCACTGCGATCGCCAACCCGCCTGCCAAGCGTGGCGATTACGGCATTATCCCCATGACCGGACCGCTCGTTATGGCGTTCTCTTGGGGAGGCCTTTGTCTAGCAGTGGACGTTAAAAGGTTGATGGATGGATGGATGGACACACAAGTCCGGTGCTCTCAGTCACCATACGTAACAAAACGGTAGGAGTACCTACCATTGTACCGTTGTTTAATCGTCTGTTAGAAGGTGGTACTTCACCGATGCAGTCGGCCTATTCATGCTGTGGTAACCAAAACTCTACTACTATCATAAATGTAGGTAGTTACTGGCATAATGATAAGATGCGATGAATTCTTAGAAAATATTTTACCTAATTGACATACAAAAACATAAAAAAAAACATAGCATCACGCCTGTATTCCCCGAAGGGGTAGGCAGAGGTGTACTACACACCCACGACTCGCCAGCTATGTTTAAGTCCCACGTAATAGGCGAGCCTATTGACAGCATATAGCAAAATAAAATACACAAATTGTAATACGCGATTATCTCGCAATGCTAATAAATTATTTCCAGGCCAAAATCCGAGGACCTCATCTCTCTTTCGTAAGTCATTGCTGGTACGACACGTTGGTTTTCGTTTTCATATTGGTACTGCAGAATGTAGCTTTTTTTTTAAGGTTCCCGATCGCTGCACAGCCAATTGCATAGATATACGGCTCAAGCTATTTATATAGGTAATTGATTTAGATACACTATATTTCAGCTATATATATTTATATAGCAACACAAACAGACAAACACATAAACAGACAAAAAATCTAAAAAAAATATTTTTTCAGATACGCCTATAGAGCCTAATACAGTATTTTTTTCTCAATTATCTTAGATGTACAGACTAAAGATCCAAAAAATTAAATTGCTTAGAGTTCACGCGAATCAGGTCACTGGTATACTTATTTCAAGAGGCTATTTAATTATTTTAGGTCATCTGTTAGAATAAGACCTCGACCGATTTTCGTTCGGTCATATCATCTACATATAAAAGAATTGTTTCTTTATATAATAAAGAAACTCAGCCCAGCCCCAGCGAGTGATCATATGAAGTTAGGTAGCGATTTGACAAACAGATTTTTGGTTTTCGTATTTGCTACTCTAGTATTTTATGAGATTTTGAATTTCTATACTTAAATAAAGTTATTGAACATATAAATTTTACCTTTCTACAAATTATTGTAAACTGCTGACTCGATAAACGTTGTTCCTTTTATGCTTGCGAACTGTCGCGAAGTTAAATAGTCGAAGTTTTCTGAAATTTTCCTATTTTCTGCGCAATTTTCTTAATTTTTCTTTTTTGGAAGAACCCTCTGCAAAGTATTAGAAAACTTGAAAAAAAAAGGATGCATGAAATCGGTATTCGTTCTCGAGTTATGGACCTGACCAAGGGAAATAGGGATTTATTTTTATATATGTATAGATGACGGTGAAAACTGTTTATAATCCGTAGCGTGGTTTAGAAGAAGTAAACGGAGGATGACGACTTTATTGTATACCTATTGTCAGTACCGATACAAGTATTATGAAAATATGTCCTGCCGCGTTTGTATATTTTACTTTCGAACGAATTAAACTCAAAAATCTGCAAACAAATTTTCATGTAGTTTTCACCAGTAGATGGCATTGGAGAAGATTGTATATAAGTGTGAACGATGATAATGATTAAAATAAAAAATTATACGGACTGGGTGCTTAAGTCAAAGAATAACTAATATCACCCATAATGATGTACACTGCGTAAACCTATAGTTTTTTGCAATTAGCTTATGTCCTCGGTGAAGCTGCGGATAAAATTTAGTTTATAGATAAAAATATAAAACGCCTACGCATGTTGGGTTCACTATCAAACGGAGATAATTAATTTGCTATCAAAAAAGCATTGAACTGCGAATGATCTCCCGTTTTTATCTCGAGTTAATGACAATTTATTCTACTTTAGGCAAAAATATAAGTGAGTACCTACTCAAAGGTAAATTAAATAAACCAATCGATTATTTTTTTATTTTACCCTAACTTTTATAAAGCTGAAACTGTACATTTAACATATTTAAGAAAAATAATTGGTGTGTTTGATAACAAAACAATCTTTTTCAGAAGTTTTGGCTGTTTGTTCGCATATCAAACAAAAACTACTGAACGGACTTTAATGAAACTTTGTTTCTTTGATAACTCTTGATTAGACTTAAGAACTTGTATACGTTCTATCCCGCTACTACATTAGGAACCTGAGATTACAAACTAAAAACTAGATTTTGCAGGAGCTGTGGGCTAAAAGACTAGCCTTTATATAAAGCGATGAGAATCGATTCAGATATAATAAGGTATTTTCTGGAAGAACAGAATAAATAATTGTACTTCCAAGGCTTGTTTTAGTAAAGGATTGGGATAGGCTGATTGATGGAATTTTCAATGAACAACAGTGTTTACATGGATCGGTTATATATAGGTAATACGATAAAAAAATATAATCTCTTCTTTAAAACCGAATGGACAAGCTTAGATGTTCTGCCTATGTCATTCAATCCAAACCAAATTAGAGAACTAGTTAGATAAACCCGAGCACACCGTCTGAAAAATGGAAGTATATATCTACTGTATGCATGGCAAGGAATCGAAACTGGAGCCTCGAGGGTAAAAGTTACACTATGTTCCACAGGGCAATCATATTTTACCTACACATTATAATAAAATACAATAATATGTTTGTAGGTTAGATATCGTACCACTGAAGGAATGTAAATATGGTTCCGGTGGCCCGCTAATAAAAGCGGAGAGACGGAACTCGGCGGGTTTATTTAGTGTGTGAGGGCCCCACACTACCCTGTTCGTTGCCCCGAACGACAGGGTGTGCGGTTAGGAATATTTTTTACCGTCTTAACAAAACAAGAGTTAGATATCATAATAAAAATCAACGGAATCATAGATCGATGTGAATTTTCGCATAAAATACTTCACTGGCGGAAGAGTGACACAAGCATAGGGTCACATAGTCATATTTCACGTCTGAAATTAAACTTTCAATAGAATATATTCACAATTTCTGTAATTACATCTGATATTTTGTGTCCATATAGCATGCTAGCAAAACCACCGCGGGAAACTAGTGTCTACCTTTAAAAAATTAAATAGTTCATGGAGTCCCTCCGCGCGGAAGAAGTGAAACTTCGTAATATGGAAATTGGACGCTACTCGTTGCTAACGCTCGAGCTGGCCTGTAACAGGTATACTACGTGCATGCGTTCGAGTGCCACGCATTCATTCCCGCTCTGTCTCCTTCTATTCCTCCTCCCCAGAAGCATTGGATGTTTAACGCAACAGTGCTTTCATACCCCTCCATGGCAGCGTTAAACATTTAACGCAACCTTGTTGGAAGTCGCATTAGAAGTTTCACTTCAAAAACGGTTGTTCTTGCTTATGATATAAAAATTTACAATGAAATAATTACATAGTAGTATCTAATAAAATGATATTTTACTGATAGGTTATCAGCAGAACAGATCAAATCCCCTTTAACCTCACAGTAAATCATGAATGATATATTTACCACGGAAAGGAGTAATTGACAATATGTATGTAAAACACAATGAACATGTTATGCATATAATCTGCATTATAAATTAAGATCAGATTATAGGACAAAATCATGCGTATGATGCCATAGTTACCGCTTATTATCCAACCATGGTCTCTTCCATGGTTAGAGGGACTATGCTATGCATGTTTAAAGGTAACCTGAAGGTACAGCGCGGGGTTTTAGCAAGTATACCGTGGTTATTGGGAATCCAGCATATCCTCTTCGCTCGTCCGGCAGTGTGGAATCCACAATAGATTACCTCCTATAATAAATAGAAAAAAGGGTAGTCTATGGTATGCCACCTGTATCAATAAAAACCCTAAGCTAAACAGAAGATATATATCAAATGTTATTTAAAAAAAACACTCAATAAACAAGTCTTTGTTAATCCAGTTTGTAGTAAATAAAACATGTGATGTACTTAAGGTAAAACTGGCTCTCGAAGAAGCCGGTTTTGCAAGGCAATTCTGCTATAACAAATAGAATAAAAAATTACTTACTGTGTTACCTTTATAAAAAGCATCCGACGTAAGATTGACAAACTATTGCACTACTATATTTTTATTGAACTATGAAAGTAGATATACAAATAGATACGGCATTGTATATTATTGCCGTAAGCTAAGATAGCATAATTGTATAAGTCTAGAAGTATCGTTCTAAGTCTCAGATATTCGGAGGATGGCATGGGCATGTGACGCGAATGAATGAGTATCACAATAAGAGTATTAGACTTGAACGTAAAGTGCTGCAAGAGAAGAGATATGTCAATGAAAATGTAGATTGACTGCATAACAGTAGACATGATAAGGAAAAAAGTGAGTGTTGGGATAGCGCTCGACAGAGACTTAAGGAAGAAAAAGACTTACTTTGCGGACCCCAAAATAAATTAACAGCAGTTGGATTATGATGTGTACTGATCACAGAATATTTAAGGATTTACTTTTACTATAAGTGTAAATTCAATTAAAATGTTTCTTTTGCTACTTTAAAATTTTGCATTATTAAATAATATTATGCCGTGTACGTGGCACCAAGAATAGCTCCACCCCGTCTCTTCCTATGGGGACCGTAAAAGCCGACTAAGGGATTACCGGGGGACCGAGCAGCAGCGTTCCCCTGTGTACTAAAAAACACCCACTGCGATCGCCAACCCGCCTGCCAAGCGTGGCGATTATGGTAAAACCCCCATTTTGGGGAGGCCTATGTCCCGCAGTGGACGATGAAAGGCTGATGGATGGATGGATGGATGGAAATAAAATGGGTATCCCGAACAGAGCTAAGTTACCACTAGGTACTTGGCTTTCACACTGAGGCAGCGACTTATGCTAAATAAGGCACAAGTCCGCCCTTACGTGGAGTACTGAAGGGGTAGGTAGGCCCTTCTGGAATACAGGCGTGATGCTATGTTTTATGAATTTTCACTAAGTATTGTCAAAAAAAAAATATCAGATGCATAGAGTTAACAATTTTATAACAATCTGTTCAAACTGTTGCTATAGGTATTTGATTTACATTCTGATCTCGTTATCTTCGTTATTCCTTAGATTTTGGACAGAAAATTCATGGTATGGAAAACACTCAAATTATTTACAATAGATACAAACAGTATGTAACATGAGAATAAATTATTACCATTATTTTTGCTGAATATTGGGACTCAGTAATGTGTTTTTCTTTGATAAGGCCATTTTTATTCGCCGTCGTATAAATCTGTATAATTAAGTAAATAATAATCTGGCATATTTTCCGTGTAGTAAATAATACAAGTGCCGTCACCCAATTCTGTCCCGCGGGTGGGGTACGAGGCGACTAAGGGAAGTAAGCTGTTGATCACAATAGCGCTTAATTTGCGTTATTGGCAGGGTTGGGTACCAAGTAGCAGTGCTCATTTGCTATCGGACCCGAGCACGTTAGTACCACGGTTTCCCATGTGACTGACCATGAAGAATCTGATGGTTTTGGTTGTAGAGGGAGGTTGCCGTTTATTCTTTCATTTCACATACGCGAAAAGATATGGCAAGGAGCGGCTGCACAGTACTATTAGTACAGTCCATGAGTGATGGTTGCCACTTACCATCAGGTGAGCCGTGGCTTATCTGCTACCATAATAATATATATAAAAAGAAAATAACGTAAAAATATCATGTCCTACTCTTTTAATAACGAAATGATAATTCCTACGTAATAGTGTCATTTAATCATTAAATAATAATTAAATAGAATTTCCAACCCTAATCTCGATATAGGTATCTACTACTATTACTTACATAAATAAAGGAAGTAGGTAATGAAAAAATATTTGTATAAATAATAAAGTTAGAATGTCTACGTATTCTTTGTTCGTTCCAGTTAGTTTGTTACCTTGATATGAATTGCCAATTGGTCAATATCCGTTACAACTGCTTGAACCCAGTCATTCTGAGACATTGTTCGCATAGTCGAGCATTACTTCTCAAGCTTTAATATTACGTACCAGGCTGCCTAGTCTTCATTTAGTGCAAATTTAAACCAGGGAGCGTTTTAGTGTTGAGTATTATTGTAAGTGCTCACTTATATCTAATACATACGTATAACAAACTCGATTACTAATACATTATTATTAGTAAATGCTTAATGCTTGCTTTTGGTAAAAATAACTCGAGCAAATGAGCCAACTGACACCGTGATGGTATGTTGTAAGTAGTAGCTTATGGACTCGGCTATACTAATGCCAATGCGCTGTCTATCTATAAAATTAATCAAACAAGCGAACTGCCCATCTGATGGTAAGCGGTTACCGTAGCACACAGACACACAACACGGGAGGCACTCAAGCGTACTCAACTCGATCACATCTTTAGGAGTAGCTACCGTTGTTTCACGCAGATCTTGTGTGAAAGGGTGGTACTTCCCCTATTTAAACAACCTATTCAAGCTGGCATAAGCTACCTATCTTATCGTAGAATAAAAATTAAATAGAATTGGCTACATTATTTTATTAATTTTTCAAGACATGGCACTAATTAAGGTACGCTAGTGTGACCTTTTTTTTGTTAAAGCGGGGAAAAATATTCCTAACCGCACACCCCGTTGTTCGGGGCAACGAACAGGGTAGTGTGGGCCCTCACCCAAACCCACCGTGTGCCGTCTCTCCGCCTTTATTGGCGGGCCACTGGAACCATATTACATTCCTTCAGTGTCCCCTAGTGTGACCTAATAGTGATTAAATTAAAGACTGCCAATAACGCATCAACTCTATTCATCAGATAAATTTATAATTTGAAGATTGATATCTAATATAACGTACCTATGACGTTTAGAAAATGTATGTATCTGCTTAATACAGAATACTAGTGAATTACAAGATTAAGAGTTGGTAAATAGCAGTCACGAGCAGGATTTGAACCTGCATCTTCTGGAATACCGCCCTAGATGCTTTCAGATATTCGCACAGTGTTGAAGTCTTTGTATGGAAACGCCACTATGTCTGTCCGAGTTCAGTACAAGAGCACAAAACCGATCCAACTGCAGAAAGGTGTTAGACAGGGAGACGTCATGTCCTCGAAACTCTTCACCACTGCATTGGAAGATGTTTTCAAACTCTTGGACTGGACTGGATTCGGCATCAACATAAATGGCGAATACATCACTCACCTTCGATTTGCAGATGATGTCGTGGTCATGGCAGAATCGCTGGAGGACCTTGGTCCCATACTCAACGACCTCAGCAGTGTCTCCCAACTAGTAGGTCTAAAAATTAACATGGACAAGACGAAAGTCATGTCTGAAGACGAAGGTCTACGACCAGTGTGTGTTACCAGTGATGACTTACGGCACAGAGGCGTGGTCTCTGAATGTTGGCCTTATATCAAGACTCAAAGTAACTCAGCGTGCTATGGAGCGGGCTATGCTTGGGATCTCTCTGCGTGATAAGATCCGTAATACGGAAATCCGTAGGAGAACAAGAGTGACCGTCATAGCCCGCCGGGTGAGTATGCTGAAGTGGCGATGGGCAGGCCACATCGCTCGACGAACCGACAACCGTTGGGGAAGAAAGGTTCTTGAGTGGCGACTGCGTAACGGACGGCGCAGTGTAGGACGGCCTCCCACCAGGTGGACCGATGACCTGGTCAAAGTCGCAGGCAGTCGTTGGACGCAGGCAGCACAGGACCGTTCGCTGTGGCGTTCTCTTGGGGAGGCCTATGTCCAGCAGTGGACTATGAAAGGCTGATGGATGGATGGATGGATTCGCACTTTGTGTTCATTTATATGGCTAAGCATGTCAATTGCTTAAATATATTTAAAAATATCAAAATAGTTCACATATTATCATCATTACTTGTGTGGCCCGGGTTAGGAACATGTAGTTAAAAAAACCATAGTATCACGCCAATATTCCCCGAAGGGGTAGGCAGAGGTGTATTTACACACCCACGGTTCGCCAGACATGTTTAAGTCCCACGTAATAGACGGCGAGCCTATTGCCGTCTACCAGGCACATTTCCAAACTCCGGGCTGCTACTAAGAATTTTCCATTTTTTTATGAAGAAGCTCAATAGCACCGCCTGACCCGGGGATCGAACCCGAGACCTCATAATCAGCAGTCGCTACCAGTACACTACCGCTGCATCACAGAGGTAGTTCATCATGTAGTTCTGTCTGATAAATTCTTGCCGGTAACAATAATATATTGCCTAAATAATATACCCTATGTTATTGATACGGGGGACCACTGAAATTATGTAACACAGTTCCGGTGGTCCGCAAGTGCAGGGGGAGAGACGGCACACGGCGGGTTCCTTTAATGTGTGAGGGCCCCCACACTACTCTGTTCCTTGCCCTTGAACTTAAATATTTTCCCGCTGTAACAATATCTTCGGCTCAAAATATTATTTAGTTTATATATTTTTGCGGTACATTTGCTGGAATTACCAAGTCTTATTTTATATTAAAATCTACCTTGTCTGATGCCATTGCTAATAAAAAAAAACAAAATTGGTAAACAAGTGACGATGTCATATTTATCAATATACTGTATTGAAACTATAAACAGAACGAAAATATAACACTATCGGTTATTATTGTGTTAAGACCGGCTTTGGCCGAGTGTTCTGGGCACTTGTAGATGTGACGTCACATACGATACTACTCATATAAGCTGAGCGACCGCGACTCGCGTTTGTTAACACGAGGTATTCACTGAGACCTCTAGTGCTTCGTGTTTACTCTAATTCTTTATAATTTTGTTAATAATTAATAAATCACTATAATTGTATTACAAAATGATGAGCGTACACTCAGGAAATGAAGAGCAAGCTTTGTCATCATCACCGCCCGACAAGGTTAGTCTAGCTCTAGCCCATAGATAGTATAATAGGTGTTTTATATTGCTAAACATAGAATTCAATTCGTATCTATAGACATGTATATTATACCTATATCTACAAAATTTATTAACCGCAAAGCGTCCATATTCTCGATTCGATTCTCGATGCGTTGTCAACCATTGTCATAAATGCGAAAGTTTGTAAGTGTATTTATGTTTAAAACATGATCAGCTCTACTGAATTTACTTTAAATCAGAATGAATACTTTTTTTAGTGCAGGAAAAAATGTACATAACCACACACCTCCGTTCGGGGCAATGAACAGGTTAGTGTGGGGCCCTCACTAACTAAATCAACCATGTGCTGTTTCACCCCAGTCACCCCTTGTACTGGCCAACCACTGGAACTGTGTAACGTTACTTCAGTGGTAAATCCAGAATTAATCCTGGGGTTTATATTTTAATGATATCACGACAACAATGTCTTTATGTAATATTTCCTTCCTTCGAAAAATGTAGGAGGACATTATACAGTATATAGAAACACTAGTGCAATACTTGCGGTTTCGCTCCCGTTATAGAATGAAAAATCTATTCTGGATACGATTTAAGTAAGAAAGGATTTCCCTTTCTTAATGCTGACTACAGTACCAATAAACCTTATATTCAAATTTAAACGGTACTAGCCCTAGGAGTTTGGGCTGTGCGTTGATATGTCACTCAATTAGTTATTTTATATAGGTATGGATACCTATAGACTAGCGTATTACCAGCGGCTTCGCCCGCTTCATAGTGATACATCCATTTTGAATCACATTTGCGTAAAAACCTTTCATAGTGTTCACTTACAGTATCAAAGACACTCATATGTTATTTTTTACAGTCCTATCCCCAAGGGACTGCCTCAGTGGTGCAGCGGTAGTGTATGCGACTGCTGATCATGAGGTCTGCGATACCCAGGTCGGGTAAAGTTATTGAGCTTTTTCGTAAAAAGAAAAATTCTCAGTAGCAGCCCGGAGTTCAGAAATGTGCCCGGTAGACGGCAATAGCCTCGCCCCTATTACGTGGGCCTAAAACATAGCTGCCGAACCGTGGGTGTGTAATACACCTCTGCCTACCCCTTCGAGAAATATAGGCGTGACGCTATGTGTGTATGTATTATGTATGTTTTTAGCTGTTTAGCTAAAGGTGTTTGGACTATGCGTTGATTCAGCCAGTCTGTTATTCTTTTATATTATATAGAAATAAATAAACATTATCAACTTATTTCAATGCTAGCGTAGTATTAACTTATTTATTTTTTGTAAACTAATAAAATTTTATTATTTGCACCGATACGCATTGGCGATATAATAAATTCATCGGAACACTAAATGCCATAATGTGATGTGATCCTTCTAGTGCCTATCATTTTCTATTTTACATTTTTGCACTTCGCGTTGTATTAAATGACCGACCATGTCAACTGCAATAAATATAAAAATTACAAAATAATAAATTCATGTTGATTTATTTCATTACAACATTCTTACTGACTGCAATCGTATTATGAAGCATAACCGTGTGTGAAGTATCACTTATTTGTATTATTACAAAACATTTTAAAGTTGTACACTAGGAAAGGGCAATATTAGAACTACACCTAATTTATTAAAACAATTTTATTGGTGTAAACATACCTAAGTAGGCGTGAGATTCTAACTTAGAATTTCAAGTGGCCCAAAAAGTTTTAGTAACTGGCACTGTTTTTGATAGAGGTCAATACAGGATTAAAATAAATGACACTGCAAGTGGCAGTGTCCGTGTTCCATCTCAGCTCAGACTAAGAACTTAACATCTCAGCTTAAAAAATATTCTATGGAAAAGGCTTAGAATAGAAAAGGTTTATCTATGTCATTGGAATTTTTGGCGGGAATATGAAAACATCATGTCGTCACTCTACAATTCTACATTATTTTCCAAAACTTGTGTTATTTCAAGTATTAATTACCCCAAACAAAAGAGTGTGCGATTAGGTACATTTTTCCTCGCCTTAAAAGTATTCTACGGCACACGTTCCAAAGGTTATCTGAGAACTTTGATTTTTGCGCGTGATGTCATTTCACGTGATAAAACAATTTTGTTTATTATATTTATGACGACATACTTGTATAAATGGCGATTGAAAAAGAATTCATGAAACAATACTCTTTCGTAAGACGTAAATTAAAATAAAAACATCATATATATGTATAAATTATACTTACTAAATATATTCTTATATCAGGGTAAAAATTGTAAAGAATAAAAAGACGTGAGTAGTATGTATCTATATTAAAAAAACAAATTAGTGTTTCAAATAACTGCTTGTGAATAGACTAAAGGTATCGATTGATTTTATAAACGTACAACTGATTACTTTTTAAGAAGATGAACACAGGCGTATAGTAGCCAGCATCACAATATTCTATTATGTATATAGGGTGTACAATGGAAAGTGTGCGCAGGAATTGTATGATTTAATACCACCAACCCCTTTCCACCATTGGACGACCAGACGAACTGCGAGTTTCCATTCATATGTTGTAGAAATCCAATCTTTCCGAACTAAAAGATTCGCATCATCTTTCATAATACGCGCAGGTGTGGAATGGAATAAGTTGTCAGCTTCGTTATTCCCATCCGATTACAATGTGGATGTCTTTAAAGTGAGAGTGAATAGGTCTTTATTAAGCTAGTGCGTGTTACCATTCTAGACTATATTTTCACTTACCATCAGGTGGGGTATAGTCAAGCGCTCGCTCAGAACATGTAAACAAAATGCTTTAGTTTAAGCTGTGCACAAACTTCTGCACAAGGATTATGAACCGATAATGACACACACATTTCATAATTTCCATTGCATTTTTTCATTTATTTATTACTATTATTACCTATAATTATTATGTTGTTGTATAAATATTGTGCCCCACCGGAAGATCAGGGTAGGTCAGGTAACGACTTTCATTTTGCTGAGGTGGGGTCGTTTTGTAACAAATAAAGTACTACCTAATATTGTGATTTTTTCTTTTGTGTTTGCTTAAAACGACTTACTTATCATCACGCTATGTCCCTTACGGGATATACAGTGAGAACAGACTGCGAAAAGGCTCTTTTCTTGCATACATCTTTCGCTTCCACAACATTCATAATTCTCTTCGTGCACGCTTGCCGGTTTCGGAGACTCCTGACTCCACCTTCCTTCAATACATGACCTAGTCGAGGTAGGTGAGTCTCGGTCTCCCCCTGTACCTACACACCCAACTCTCGCTTCAATATAATAATGTTGGAACAGGCACTGCGTTGTGTTTTGTGACACGTGCCTTCTGGCTGAGATAATAGCTGCCGAGAATGTGTCTCAATGCTCCATTCACTCTATTTCCCGCATTTAGATACCTACTCTTCTCTCTACATCAGTGGTATGTTCACTTTTTATTATAACACTACCTATTCTTTACTCATGTACTAGTAGAATGTAAACAAAAACGACGCGGTTCGGATCACCGAACAGAGTAGTGTGGGGCCCTGACCCACTAAATAAACCCGCTGTGTAAGTACCGTCTCTCCACCTATACTAGCAGACCACTGGAACTGGAAGATATTACTTCAGCGATCCACCGGCGGCTTATTCTTTCGGGTACCCTCTTTGTACGATGCTTCCGTTCACCTGAGAATCGCATTCTCGGTGAGGCGCGAAGCATTACGCATCTGCGCCACCCCTGTCACTGGTGACGGGGGCGGCGGAAGGATCTTCCTTACTGTCCCTCTCCGCCGCTTTCTTCTGCGAGATGACATCGCTGCCGAGCATTGCTTCAACGACACTCGGCAGCGAGAGGTCCCTGCCTATGGCCACAGCAGTGCTCGGCCCAAGTCAGGCACGACTCGAGTGTTTGCTGCGCCATGTCCTTGTCGGAACCACAATGGTAACAGCGCAGAGGCCCGACAGCATCTTCACCAGTAGGTAGGGACTCTGCGCCGTCACCTTGCCCTCTCCTGAACTCACGCACCAGCCGAGCCGGTATTAAGCGGTTTCTCTCTGTAATACACCTCGTGGGTGTATAATACACCTCTGCCTACCCCTTCGGGGAATACAGGCGTGATGCTATATTTTTTTTTGTCTGTGTACGTGATGAGCCTCTAGTGCTCACGCATACACGCGCATCAAGCTTATAGTAGCGTACCATAGCAGTGCGACATCGCGATAGTATGAAGATTTGCCTCTGTTCCGTTTATTCACTCATGTGGCGTCACCTCGGGGTTATCAATTCAATAAAGTCAATTTACTACGCAAATGGTAATATATTGATAGTAAAAGGTCAACTGTTATCAACGAATTATTTTACTGTCACTCTATGATGCAAGCGGGACAAAAGTAACATCCCTTTTCACCTACATTTTTTAAATTTGTTATTGAATCTCAATAACAATAGATACAACTATTTAGTTATACCTTTTGACTTCAAAAATTATTGAGGATTTTTGAGTACAAAAATAAAAATTATTTCTGGGTTTGTTCTATACAAAATATTATTGATCAACAATGATAAAGTCACAAAATTGTACGTTCGTAAAGTCAGTGACCAAACAAGTTCCTTTTGCACGCCTCAAAAGTGAAGCGTTGATTGGTGGGTACTATTTTCGTTTAACGCAAAAAACAAATTTATTTATGTTAAAATGTCTCTATTTATCTTATATTGCACTTGTAAAATAATATATAGGTACACACACATATCATGAAAACACTCATGATATTTTTGATGCCATTTATGTTATTTAACCTAGTTCAAAAAACTGTTTAAATAAGTTCTGTCTTGGACGTCCATGTGTTGTAGGTATGTTCGTATAATGTATGTTAACACGATAACGACCTAAATACTTTACTAATCGAGTCTTTTACGATTCAGTATAATTACGAATAGAGCCCTATCACTTTTCACGGTCTGATTCGATGTGGTTTAATTGTTACTAAATAAACAAAAAATAGTGAATATTTACGCTTGACTCGTCACTAAAAGCGCTATACCTTGTGAGAACTACTTCTAAAGACCCATATAGTAATACTTCTTAAAATTAGCGCCAGATGGCGTTTAAGGCATGAGAACCACATTATTAGGTACTTTTTGAAATTAGGTCTATCTATCTGATTTATTGAAAACTACTTAGTAAGACCAATACATAATTAGTTACTTATCAAATAATTAATTTTATTGTGAAAAATGAAGATTATGAGGTGTGCACTTTTGGATTTTCCAAAGTATCTTGGGTTTTGGACAATATGTTGTAGGTATGCTAAATTTGACAATGATTAGTGACTGGAAATTTACATGTGGGTTTCTTTGATACTGTAAGTGAGCACTAAGGAAGGATTTTGCGTAAACGCTATCCGTTACATTTTAACAAAAGTCGATGAACTTCTAACGATTGGTTCGGTGGTATTACTAGATCTAAATGGGTCCACTACTTACCTACCACCGTCTTCAAGCATGTCGGTGTGTACTTATGCGTCTGTTGGGGAGGAGGATTATTTAATCCTCGCCTCGGCATAGTGAATCTTTACGATGTACAGCGGAGTGGACGGTGCACCTCCACTATGA
Source organism: Leucoma salicis (assembly GCA_948253155.1). NCBI lineage: Eukaryota > Metazoa > Arthropoda > Insecta > Lepidoptera > Erebidae > Leucoma > Leucoma salicis. The sequence goes on from OX411803.1 coordinate 28,491,496, forward strand.
CTTGTCTTATCTATGACTGTGATATTTAGTTTGGGATAGGCTCTGACGTATACCACTGAAGTAATGTATGTTGCATTTTCAGTGGTCCGCTAACACAGGCGGAGAGACGGCACACGGCGAATTTATTTAGTGGGTGAGAGGCCCACATTATATTATTTATCACACCTGTTCGTTGCCCCGAACGACGTGCTGTGCGGTTAGGTACATTTTGGAGGCCTTAAAAATAAAGAAAAAACACTGTGACTTTATATATATCAATAAGATATTGCTAGGTACTTATTAGATATCCTTTTATATTTAAGATGATAATTTCCGGTTGGTTAACTATTTACTTCCACTATAACCATAGATTTAATATATATGGGGCATTTCACGTCAAGCGGACAACCAAAAAGAAATGAGGTCGTGAATTTTGTTTATACTCGGTACTTCTAGTAGACGTGGATGTGTACACACATTTTTTTTTTCGTATGATGCTTTATTGCTGAGTTATGAGCTTTTAAAAATTTACTAAGAATGAAGTCATGAATTTTTGGATGCAATAACACTAAAAAGTATTGTTTCTTATAGTTAAAAAGTAGGTTTTTTTTTTTTTTGTCGAATTCTAAATTCGATTCTTTTTAAGTATAGTAAACCGGAAGTAAAAATTTCACTCTGACCCGAGTTACAAAATTCACGACCCCATTTTTTTTGGTTGTCCGCTTGACGTGATATACCCCATATTTTATACTACCGTATTTAATATTAAAACTATAACATAATTATATAATCATATCATATGTAGGTATAATTTGAAATATAGGTTGATTTTATATTTTAAGCAGACGCTAAGAAAGCATTTTTGGAAATTCTATCATGGGAGAAGGAATTTTATACTCGTAGTATAAGTCTTTGGTCTTTGAAAATAGAAACTTATTATATAAATTTGCATTTAAAAAAAAACATTGAAAATGAGTTGTATAAGTTTGGGTTTGAGTGTATTTTTATTTTTTTAAATTAGAACTTTAAATATTACATAATATATTATTTTTTTTGCTGAAACACGCATGCAAAGCTGCTGGCACCAGCTAGTTTATCAATATATAGGTATGATAACAACGAACATAAAGTACACAAATAACATAAAGAACATTGTTTCTGCCTTCTGAATTAGGTCATTCAAGTGTGTCTTTACTTCAGTATCATTAATGTAAATATCTCGACTTACTGACTCTATTACTTGGCAGCCAAAATTGATGGAGGGTGGAAACTACATCCGGGAGGGGCGAGACTCCAGCAAGTCTACATGGCTGCTTTTTTCACCGGCGACGCCAGATGGAGCTGGTGCTTTAGCCAAATTTTTGAGCGTCTTCTCTTCGCATGGAGTTAACCTCAGTCACATCGAATCTAGGTCATCTGCCAGAAGACCAGGGTATGAATTTATGGTGGAATGCGAGCATGGTATTGGAGACTTTGGTGCTGCTCTCGACGAACTGAAAAGCAATGTTGGATATTTGAACATTATCTCCAGAAATTATAAGGATAACAGGTGTAAGTAGATAAAAAATGTAATTCTTTCACAATACGACTGGTCACGTTTCTATGAGTTATTATCTTTCTGAAGGTAACAATTTATTTGTGTAGAAGAATAGAGAGAGAGAAACATTTTAATTCTTCATAGCAAGCATGTTGACGAATTACCTGGGTACAACGATGTATTCACCGAAAACAAGACGTAAATTAGTACCGAAAATGAAAGACTAAGACTACCTTCATTAACCAACACCAGGGATGAGCCATAGTCTTGTTTATGCATTACTAATAAGGGCTCAAAAAACTAAATAAGTTACAATTGGTATCCACGGGCAAAGCTGAGTGCAGATGGCGCTATCGGCGTGATGGCCACTGTCAAGTTGTAGTTGCTTTGTTTGCCTGAGAATTCCTTGCTATTTTTTTTTTATTGCTAATGATGGTAGAAGAACCACGGCCCACTTACACCGAGAGTCAAGCCTCTACGCACCATTCCATTTCTCAGATATAAATGAAAGAATAAACGGCTATCTTCTGCTACAGCCAAAACACACTGACATTCTTCTGGACCGGTCGCACAGGAGACGGTGGTACCGAGTACCTACCTACTCTCAGTTGGTACCCAGCCCTATCACCAGTAATTCAATGGGTGATAATTTCTTACTTTCCTTGGTCGCCTTGTGTGGGAAAGGATGGGGTGGTGACACTTGTATTCTTAGTTCGTCACCATACTACACGGACAAATGTAAATATAGTATTTTTGTGTTTAGTTCGGTTGATCAGCTGTATTGTTTAAATGTACGCTACCCTGGAAGATAAAAGAATTGAAAGACGCTATGCTGTGTAGTCACATAATTTTTCGATATTTGCCGACTTTTTTTAATGTTGGATCCTTAGGAAATAAATTTACATCGGGATTATTACATTTTGGTACAGTACACAGAGGCATATTACAAGAAAATTAAAAATTACCAAATTATAGGTTACAAATTGCATGGAAATTACAGTTTTCAATGGCCATGTCGATAACACGCCATCTGCCGTGATATGATAGCACTAAACATCCTCATAATAAAAAGTTTAAGCATTCGACTTTGATACAGTTGCTTCTATTACAAGTTTGTTTGTTTGTAACGCTATCGCACTGTAACTTATACTGAACGAATCATCACAAGATTTGCCTTTTTTATCTGTAGCTTGGAAAAGGAGATATTACTTTTGTTCCCGTAAAAATGAAAGGTTCCCGTGGGATCTATTATTACATAGAGATAATTAGTTTGCGGTAGAGTGATGTAGATACTCGTACCTATGTATTCTGAAGTCCAAGCAAACGTAGTGGCGGACAAACTCTAGATTTCATATAATGGCGTCTAACTACATAATGATGTAGCAGTCAAAGTAGAAATTTTCGGTTGATTGAATACAAAGCAGCTTATTAATATTAATCTTGGATTCACAGGCGCAGTGCCATGGTTCCCTCGCCGTATTCGTGATTTGGACCGGTTCGCTAACCAGATCCTGTCGTATGGTGCTGAACTGGACTCCGATCATCCCGGTTTCACAGACCCTGCATACCGAGAACGTCGCAAGTACTTCGCTGACATTGCGTACAATTACAAACACGGTCAGCCGTTACCCCACGTCGATTATACCAAAGAGGAAATAGCTACTTGGGGCATAATCTTCAAGCAGCTTACCGAACTATATCCTAGTCACGCCTGCAAAGAACATAACCATGTTTTTCCCCTTCTCATTGAAAATTGCGGCTACAGAGAAGACAATATTCCACAGCTTGAAGATGTATCAAATTTCCTTAAAGGTATAGTTCATTTATTAATATAAACACAGTAAGTGAACTGTTATCTATATTAAACCAGGCGGCTTAAAGTCTTAAAGACACAAGTATAGTAGTTTGAATTGCAATGTACTGAACTAAAATCTTAGATTGTCAAAAAATATAGAAAATCTTCTAACTTCACTTAATGTAATATAATAAAGCAGGAGAGTTTGTTTATTTAAATGCGCTAATTTCTGAGCCTTTATTTTTGTTAAGGCGGGAAAAAATGTACCTACCTAACAGCACACCCCCTCGGTCAGGGCAACGAACAAGGTAGTGTAAGGCCCTAAATAAACCCGCCTTGTGCCGTCTCTCCGTCTATATTGGCGGGCCACTGGAACTATGTTACATTACTCCAGTGGTTCTGAGCCTACAGAGAATAAGAAAAAATATTTTTGCATTTGATTGTACATATTTTGAAGATGGTAAATATTCTACGCTTTGACCCTTACAAATCGAGTATATATAAAAGTTCCAAAAACTTTGTCAAATAACCGCCATCTAACGTCATAAAATTAAAACTGTACTGCGATAAGTAAAATTATAATTATACTCTTCGCCTTTCTAAAATGGATGGAGACTGCGGGTTACGGCGTATTAATTTTACGCTACAGATTCTTTAGTTTCATTACTCGTCAAGAGATGGCATTATGTAACAACGCTTACTACGCTTCGTTACCTACACCGTGTGGTACCATTGCGATATATGTTACCTATACATCAATGTGTGGTACCTACTTCGCTCCATAATTCGGTTATATGTCAATAGATGACATGGCAGACATTTACCTATCTCAGCAATAAAAAACATCCCATGTAAACCACTTATAGTAATATACCTACCTCATAATTAAACTACTGTGGATCCCGATGATTAGGTATGGCGTCTGATTCTTGATTATCTTTCTCCACAGTGGCTGTCTGCCTCTAACAATGTCCGCATTATGAAATTGGGTAGTGACTCTTTGTACTTTTAAGGCATCACCGCATCCACTTACGCATTATATTTTTCTATAATAAAAATGCAAATGTAGGAATTTTTTTTTGCAGATTGTACGGGTTTTACTCTTCGGCCGGTAGCTGGTCTATTGTCGTCTCGCGATTTCTTGGCTGGGCTTGCATTCCGTGTATTCCACAGCACCCAGTACATCCGCCACCATTCTCGGCCGCTCTATACACCAGAACCAGACGTGTGCCATGAACTTCTTGGACATGCACCACTGTTCGCTGATCCAGCTTTCGCGCAATTCTCCCAGGAGATTGGCCTTGCATCTCTTGGAGCCCCTGATGATTATATTGAGAAACTCGCCACAGTAAGTTATTTGATTATAAAGATACACTTTAATAAAAACAGTTATAGTTATGCGGACATAAGTAGATACAATAGATATTTTTTTACTGTTACCGGTGACAGATGGATAAGTAGTGTCTACCTATCAGGGACTTGATTGCGACTTTACTGCCTACTCAGTAAATCCATAACAAAAACAAACATATCATCACGCCTGTTTTCCCCGAAGGGGTAGGCAGAGGTGTATTACACACTCACGGTTCGCCATATATGTTTAAGTCCCACGTAATAGGGGGCGAGCCTATTGCCGTCTACCGGGCACATTTCCAAACTCTGGGCTGCTACTGAGAATTATCTTTTTACGAAAAAGCTCAATAACACTGCCCGACCCGGGGATCGAACCCGAGACCTCATGATATCAGTAAATTCACCACAGCATTAATTCAGGTATACTAGAGCCAATACTTACCTTATAGTCTGTTCTAATTACATTTTTATTCCCAAAATAAATCTATTGATTGGCAGTATCAATAATTTGATGCTAGCACTTAGCACCAACTTTGGCCCCATCGATCGCGTGGTCTTGAGCTTTTTTTTTGTCTTGCACAGAGGAAAAAATTGGCTAATTATTAAGTTCTCATTTTGTGGTAAACTCTACCACCAGTTTGGTTTTGCTTCCAGTTTACCTTTCTTTTGGACTTGGGCGTTATCTACTTCATTCCCTAAGCAGCTTTTTATTCGGATTTCGGATGGCGATATTTTACTAGAACTTATGATGTTCTAATTTATGAAGTACTTAGGTAATTCAGAGTCCTGTGTCACAACACAGGTGGCAATTCTTTGTGTGATCCACAAATGGTTGTTCTAAATCGCTCCGAATTTGTATCCATTAATTTGTATATTTGTGAAGTCTCCCGCAATATAAGGGTTATTATATGGTAGCCATCTATAAAAAATAAATAAATTATAACTCAGTTCTTACCTACGTCTAGTGTTTCTGGTTTACCGTGGAGTTCGGTTTGTGCCGACAAGAGGGCAAACTGAAAGCCTTTGGCGCCGGTCTCCTGTCATCATTTGGTGAACTCCAATACTGCCTATCGGATGAGCCTGAGCTTCGTGAATTTGACCCTGAGACTACTGGCACTACTAAATATCCTATTACCGAATATCAACCCATATATTTCGTGGCCAACAGCTTTGAAGACGCTAAGGAAAAGATGATGTAAGTGTTCATAGACATTATTTTCAACCTTATAATACTGACTTACTTACTGAATTATAGCCACGTAATAAAGCTACTTTTACAGATCTAGCTGTATGAGTAAAATTTAGTCATGTAATAAAAATATATTTACAGATTTCGAAAGAATTCCTTCTTTTGTTATTTTCAATGAGAAATTAACAAATATACGTTTGTTTTTTTTACAGTAAGTTTGCACAAACGATTCCCCGTGATTTCGGCGTGCGATATAACCCATATACTCAGAGTATCGACATTCTGGACTCATCGCGTCAAATGAAGGACTTACTCCGGGAAGTTCACCAAGAGATGAATCTTTTAATCCACGCAATGGACAAGCTGTAATTACACACATTATTAACTTGAAATCATGTTGAGAAAGAAGTTGTTGTTATTTGGCTGGACCAAACCCACAATATGCTGTCACATATGTGTATGGTGTACAATGTTACTTTGTAATATTCTGAAAAATCACTACATTACATATAATGTTTAAATTATAAATGATGTAAATACCATCGAGGAGAAACGATAAGTAACTACGTCAAACATAGGTTTAAGAATGTAAAACATAATTATATATATATATATATATATATATATATATATATATATATATATATATATATATATATATAGTTATTAAGAGATATATTAGACGTAAGTAATTATATTAAACGAGTTTCGTAATTTTTTTATTGTAACATTTACAAGTAATTTAGTTATAGTGATTAATATCCAAGAATATTTATATGGAGCCATCCATAAATTACGTCACACGAATTTCACGATTTTTTGACTCCTCCCCCGTCCTTGTCACAGCTGGTCACATTTGTGAGACCTCCTTCCTACCTAGTGTGATGTCACGTATTTTGCAACTTTACATTTAGAAATTTTAATTATTTTTCAATAAATTTATTATAAGTTTTATTTCCATTTAAATTATTTTTCAATAAAATCAATATCAAATCAAACATAGGCATGGAAATTAACAAAACGAAAAAAACCCATATGTGTGCAATTCACACACGGCAGAAGTAAAACTTCTGAAAAGTAGCCGACGAGAGATTGAGCTGGATATAGAGTATCAGAAGTATTAAGATAAATGTAAAGTTTGTTTTTTTTAATGACCTCTCATTCATTAACTTTAATGGAGAATTAAAATTCATTTAAATTTTGTTTTCTGGAACGATATAATGGTAGATTAACGTTTAATGTTGTCTTTAAATTTTAATGGGCTTTTCTGCAACTGACTATTAATTCTATACATTTGTGTGTTTGTTTATTTATCGTGACGCATTTTCATCGAGTTTCAAATCACAACAATTCTAACGAAGTTTCACTTCAGGAATCGCGGCGACTATCAACTTTAAACAGCTATCCTGTTGAAGATAAAATCATATAATTATTGCAGACGTAAACTTCCCTCCTTCTTCCTCTTCTTCGGATCGTTGCTTGCGAACAGACGTGTTTCTTGTGTCCTCCTCAAAATAATCACCACACAGTGACGATCTCGAAAGGTGGACAACATGGGATAACTTCGGTAAAAGATCTTGTAAACATTTTTGATCTATATATTTTTTTAGCATTTGACATGCTCAGCTACTTTTTAACGTCGTAAAGACAAATGTGATAAGGAAATTGGGATGACCAAATAGGTCTGTACGTTACCTCAGTGGCTTAGAGCACTTCCACGGATTGGAAAAGAAGCGGGTTCGTTTCCCGCTCGTGAAAATAAAACTCTTTTTCCTTATGTACAAATAATAAGATCTTGTAAACCTCACCATAGCAACACAAATAACTGAAGTAGATTCATTTCGGGGTTAGGTGTGAAAATACTTTATTTAAATTACAAATTATTTGTGAATGAGGAAAAAGAGAACTTTAGTGCGGGCGGGAATCGAACCTGGGTCCCTTCCAATGCGGGAAGTGCTCTAAGCCACTAAGCTACCCTACCGATCTTTCGGCGATCCCAATCTCCTCATCACATTTGTCTTTACGACCAAATCCATCTATTGGAATGCATTTACATGCATTAATCCAATATAGTAAGTTTGATTTTGCAATTAAAATTCATATTATTTGATGGCGCAATTAAAATACAAATAACTGGCATGGGAATACTAAGTGAACATAACAAACAGAGATATTAGTTTATTATTGAATGCATATCACTTTTTCAAACTTAATAATAGCTACACCGTGGTCACATGGTTTATTACTGATCACTTATTGATCACGCAAGCCGGAGATCGAGGTTTCAAATCAACTACCAAGGAATAGGTACTTCTTGTGACAAAAAAAATATTTCAAAGTTAAAATAACTTTAATGAACTTTTTTGCAACTGACTGATAATCTTTTACATTTGTGTGTTTATTTCTTTATCGTAAGCATTTTCGTTTGATCGAGTTTCAAATCACAACGATTCTAAAGTTACTTCACTTCAAAAATTAATGTTTCGATTTTTTGTCAGTTTTATTTGCAATTTTTTTTCACTTCACTACTGCTCAAACTTTTCCAAAATGTGTTAACTTCTTATACATTTTTTTATCAGCATAAACTGCACTGTATGCTTCATATAATTTACGGTAAATATTACCTAAATCACTTTTATTGTTCATTTTTAAAGTGTTTCATCAGTTAAAAATCAAAATATAGTAGAACTAAGAAAATGACGTTGTTCACTCGGAGAAAGTCAATTATCGAATAAATAGAAACAAAGAAATCACGGCAAAGCGCAGTGTGGTGGCATTTATCAATGGCGGTCGGCTCGTGACAATAGATAGTCATGCAGACAGTTGCAACTATTTTTATGTTATTCTTTAGTAGGTAGGTATGTAGTTTATATTAGTGTTGTTTTAATACTTAGATATAACATAATATATTTAAAAAAAATGTGATGTCACAAAATTTGGTACCCCTCCTCGCCCCTTGTCACTCAATGTCACACTTCGTTGACCCCCTCCCTCCCCCTTAACGTGTGACGTAATTTATGGATGGCCCCTATGGGACGATGGTAAATCATATATATGTCTTGGTACCAATAAAATGTACCTATACAGTCAGTGTTACTGACACAATTCATAGTATATAGAGATCAAATGTATCAATAATACATATCAAATGTACCTATGTAATGATATCTTCCTATGTAAATAAAATAAACGTATACTAGCAATAATTTAGTGGAGTTTTAAATTAAGAAATACGTTTTAATATATCATTTTACGGTTATTTCGTTGTTAGTCTCAGTTAGATCACTTATCCCCGTTCTTGCATAGAATAATATAGATACTTATTAAGCTCTGGAATTAAATGATACTGTATATTAATCAATACTATTATAAAGCTGTAACAGCTGTGTCTGTACATTTAAGATAGGTATTTGAGAAAAAATGACTATATTAGGTTATATAGGCATACCACTGAAGGAATGTAATATGGTTCCGGTGGCCCGCCAATAAAGGCGGAGAGACGGCGCACGGCGGGTTTCTTTAGTGGGTGAGGGCCCCACACTACCCTGTTCGTTGCCCCGAACGACGGGGTGAGTGGTTAGGAACATTTTTTCCCGCCTTAACAAAAAAAAAGGTTATATAGGCATGTGTTCAACAAAACAATATTTTTTTAGATTATTTGTCTGTTTATCTGTTTGTTCGTTCGCGCCTCACGCAAAAACTACTGTACAGATTTTGATGCACTAGTTCTTGATTAGACTTAAAAACTGGTATACATGTTATCTCGCTACTATATCGGGAACAAATAAAAAAATTAGGTATCCTGAGGGACGAGGGTCTAGCCAAGTTGCGTTCTATGATCGCTAACGCTAATAGAAAACTATTTAAATGTATGGGAATTTGATATCTATAACCGTAAATATAGAACCTATATTTACCTAAGGGCCTCTTTCACCACTCTCAAGTAAAGTGTCAAATAGCCTAATCACCAGTTAAAGTCACCCGTAACTCCGGGTGCGAATTTCACGACTTTCGAGTAGCAATAATCTTAAGATTACGTGCCGCGTAACATACTTGCCATGCAGTCTGCCAATTAGCATGCTTACTCGACGGTTAGCTGTTGCGTTGTTGTTTTTGTATGTTACAATATTTATGATATAATAAGATAATGGATCTATTTGACTTAATTGATCATCAGTTAGATGGACTTGAATATTCTGCGATTCAACGAGTACCGAGAATTCGTGTATTTAAATTCCGTGTCGGCCTATTTTATGGGCCTAGATGAAACTGACTTTTTTGCTAAATTTCGTCTATCGAAATATGCAGTGGACCAATTGTATAACTTTATAAAACATAAGATAAACCCTAAATCACAAAGGTGAATGGCATTTTCCCATATAAGTGAATTATAATACCTACATAACCTGTCAAAATGTATGTATAATGTATTAGTCCTTTCTGTCTCTGCGAACCTTATCCGTTTTAATTATAATACACAAGTTGATTCGAACTTAACAACAAAATAAAATCACACGATAATACGCGATATACTGATATGATAATACCTATATATTGTTTCTTATAAGAAACAATATATAGGTACTATAGATAAAGTAAACTGTGTCTGCAATATGACGTTTGCGAACGACTTTGACGTTTTTGACGTTATATTGAACGAATGCAACGTCTGATTTCTTGCGTCATTCACTTAACCAGTAAGTAGCTACACGAAGCTTTATTTTCGCTTGTGAAATTGACAGACGATACTCGTAACTATTACTTGACAATTATCACTAGTCAAGAAGTAACTAATTAACGCTTTACTTGAAGATGGTGAACGAGGCCCTAAGTCTTTAACAATATCTAGAACGCTAAGTCACGTGACTTAAAATTAGAGATGTCTAATTTCTTTTCTAACGTTAAGTCACGTGACTTAACGTTAGAAAATTCCCATACATTTAACTAGTTTTCTATTAGCGTTAGCGATCATAGAATGCAACTTGGCTGGGCCCACTGGCTACAGGATAACAACACCAGATTTCATGTTGTAAGAAAATTAGCATTAAAAATACGAATCATGTGTACTTTCCAATTCTTTTAAAGACCAACAGTAGGAATCGCTTATTTAGGACAACCATAATTATTCTGATTAAGTAGCGAAAGTTTTTTTTTGCCTTACATTTTGAAGGCTACGAAGACTTAGAGGCACTACATATTATAAAATGCAACTTTGTCGATACTCACCAAATTTAGTTTTGCAATAAAGATCTTGGTACACATTTAAAGCAGGTAACAGGAAACGTATTATTTTCTTTAAAAAAATTTCCCTGTTTCCTGAAATTTATATAGGTTCGAATATTTATTCGGTCTCATATTCATTTCAATAAATTAAGGGGCATACTCGTAGATATCTCAATTTGTGATAGTTGTATGATGATCTTTCATCGTGACATCACGAGCTTCAACTGGTATAACCATTTTAATAACACATATTTTCTCAGGCGGGTAAATGTTTAATTGAAGCAAAAACATAATATGTGTCATTTACAAATCCGCCCCTATCCGAAATTATTCAAAATTTATGTATCGGTTTCGGTTATTTTTCTTTATTTTGCATATTGGGTTTTTCCGATTACGGTTACGGAGCTACATCACATCACTCTTGCAGTTCTAAGAAGGGAAGAGAATTTCTGAGCTATCAAGATGTACTTAAGAGACATGGGAGGGCCCTTTACATAGGTAGTGCAATCTACAAAAGCAACTGTAGAAAAAAGTTCAAGGTAAAGTAAAATTATTTTAAAATAAACGGTTGTGATCTGTGCTCAAAGCGGGAACAAGTTAATAACTAACTACTACTAATCATCACGCCATTTCCCTTGCGGGGTAGCCAGAGAGAACAGAGTGCCAAGAGACTCTATTCTTGCATACATCTCTCGCTTCCTCGACATTCATAATTCTCTTTATACACGCACGCAGGTTACGGAGGCTCCTGACTTCACCTTCTTTCAATACATGACCGATTTGGTTTAGGTAGGTGCCTCGATATCCCCCTGTACCTATATCCTTCCACTTTCGCATTGTATATATTCTTAACAGTCGCTCGACGGGCAATACATCGAAGCATTCCCTTTCACATTTTTACACCAATACTGTAATGGTGGGCTCACATATAGTAACTGGCTCGAAAAACTTTCTCCGCGTAAATGGGGTATAAACCACTTGACGACACATCAGTAGCCAATTCAAAGAATAATAAATGGTCGTCGTAGCCGAAATGGGCAAGTAAATCAAAACCTGGTGGCCTTCGTCAATATACGCTAGTCAACTAAGCAGGAGATATTATAATTACACTCGCTGTTCCCTCACTTATTTAGGCAGATGACGGCATTACGACTCTACCAATGGTTTTACGTACATTCGTAAACATGAGAGTGAAAACACAGCCAACTTCCTAAATTCATACAAAATCAATTCAAACAACATACCCTTTTGCCTATACAATATAATATATAGGTTAATAAAAAAACATTAATAATCAACATAATATATTCAAAAATTTGTACAGAATAAACTGAAGTACCTAGTACTCGTAGCGATTAAATTACAATAAAATGACAAGATGGTGCACTACATGTCACTTAAAGACCTACGATCATAAATTATTAAATTCCAAAAAGTAGAAGCATACGGAATTCTTATTGAGGATACGCGATGATGATAAATATAGTAAATACTTTTCTTTTATTAACTTTAAATGTAAAAGGTATGATATTGATTGTTTGCTTTAGTGGTATTCCTTACAAAATAGTTCACAAATTCATATTTATGTGTTAATTCTTAGTACTGCGAATTAATGTATTAGAAACCATTTTATGCGGTACCCATTTTATGGGACATTGACTATGTTTGGAATATATTTTAATCGTACATTAGTAATTAATGATAGACAATCATATATAGGACCCAATTTTTAAAACGTTAACACCAATCTTTTTTAATATTCCGTTTTAAATTTTACACCAAAATGCTAAGTGTTGACCGCTGTGACTCCATATATTCCCAAACACAAGATAAATCATAGTAAATATCAACCAAACAACAAAGCCTTTTGACAAATAAATATTCACGGACATTTCACACAACGTCCTCTGGTCCCAAACTAAGCTTAACGCTTGTGCTATGGGTACCAGATTACGGATATAATACATACTTATATTACTTTTTTTTTGTAAATACATATATAATAGATAGAAAACACCCAGACGCAATACAAATATCTGTGTTCATCACACAAATAATTGTCCATTGAATCGAACCCACGACCTCGTGCACGGAAGTCCGTTACGCTACCGACTACGCCACGAGGCCCGTCAACCAGACAACGTCTGATATGTATGCGTATGTCAACGTGTGGAATTTGTATATATAATATGTAGACAGTATAACAAAGTTTTTTGTCTGATATGTTTGGGAACAGACGACGACATTTGGAATGGTGCTCAATGTCTGGTAATTTGAAATTGATTTAAATAGGTTTTATTATGTGCTTAAAATGAAGTGTATAGGTATATAATATTATTTTTTGTAGGTATACCACCATTTGGTTAATATTTTATTTTATTTTAATACGGTTAATATCCCTGTTGCCCGTGGGCCGTGTGGGGCCGGCTTTAGAATTGTCCCACCCCTCTCTACCCACGGGAGTCGTAAGAGCCGACTGAGGGAATATCGGGGGAGTGGGCAGCAGCACTCCCTCCAGTATTAGCAACACCCACTGCGATCGCCAACCCGCCTGCCAAGCGTGGCGATTACGGCATTATCCCCCATGACGGGACCGCTCGTTGGGGCGTTCTCTTGGGGAGGCCTATGTACCGCAGTGGACGTTGAAAGGCTGATGGATGGATGGAATATCCCTGTTGAACTTCCAATTGTGTAACTTAAACGTATTTTTATTCAGTACCAACACACCAGTAAGGATGGAGCATTTATACCTTATGCTTCTAACATATTATATTATATTTATATAATTATACATAGGTACTAATAATTGTTGTATTTACAATATTAATTATCAGTATATTTACTCTAATAAGTACATTCAGAATGTTTTATTTACAAAAGTGAATTAAATCTAACAATTTTAAGTATTAATTACTTATAATATTTGTATTAATAAATTGACATACAAGGCATTAATTGCAGTAGGTAGGTACTTAAATAATACTTTTTACAATAGATAAATTAACATAATTTTTCATAAGTATGATCAAATTGACAAAATAGTTACCTACCTGTCTACGTTATAATCTTGTTTGATACATTAATTTCAAAATAAACTGAGTTCGAGTCGATTTCGAACGCCATCTGTCACAAGTGCATAAATAATTCTTTCGACTAATTAGAAACAAACAATGGGTTTTAAACTTTTTATTTTTGGTGAGGCGGGAGGGTATGTACCTACTTCACATAAAGTTAGAATAGGTACTAAATTAATACAATAGTACATTGTTAACCTAGGGATGAAATGAACCCTCGAACTATTGGAGCCCTCGCTGCGCTCGGGCGCCAAACCCCGTCTCGGCACTAAATAAGTCTTTAGCCCGAGGTAAACACTGTGCTTTTCATTACGAATACGAGGAAACTAAAAATAAAAATCATGAATTAGCTAAAGAAAAATGGGAGACTAAAAAATTTAATTTGGAATCGCCGTTTTCCCGCCGATTTGGTTTTTTTTTCTGTGGCCTGTCAGCTATTCAGCCATTATTTTTCATTTTAATCATTGAAAAAATATAAATCTTCGTTATTTTAAAGATATTTAGTTGAAACTATATTAAAATAAAGTCATATAAAAACAAATTCTTTAATAAATACTTAACTTTATTTTATTTCAATTTTACATCGCGCTGTAATTGACTGGCTGTACAGAAAATAGAACTGTTTTATTTTTTATAATTACTCAGCTGTCAGTTGAAAGTATTTCTCCCCAGGGCCGAAAAGTATTACTTTCAACCCGCTCCTCAAGCAACTTTAGGCCTACTTGCAGAGTATGAGTAATGAAAATATAATTACGTAGCTAGTAGATAGGTAGGTATTTGTTAAAAGAGCCTATAAATTAGGTATTTAATTTAAAAAAAAATAGATAAAATGCTGGTAATATCTGAGAATATAACATTTTAATTAAAAAAAACAAATGGTTGTCTGTAAAGTTGGTTTACGGACAATAGTTTAACGTGACAACGTCATAACAAAACATTGATGAAATTATTGCATATTTTTATGAATAAAATTGGGTGCGGCGCAAGCATACAATGAGCGTAACGGGACAATGAGAGTAACGAGACAATGAGTCATCCTTTTTCGTGCGTGCAGCCGGCGTTCATCGATTTATTAGACGTTGTCACGTCAAAATAAACATTATTTAAAAATAGGCACTTCTAGCCCTGCTCCCTCTACTCTCTACTCTCTACTTAAGATTTACTTACAAGTTGCAGTTTGATGTTAACTTATGCGATAAAATATAATATATTTCGAATTATAGGACATCTTAAACTACACAGTACCTAAATGTAATAAAACTTTGCTAAATCACTGAGAAATAAATCAAAATATCAAATTCTCTTAACACAATTTAGGTACGGAATTAAAATTTCCATACTAAATAACTAACTTTATGAATATAATTAATCGTATGTTTGCTATTTTCTCCCATTAAGTTTGTTATTAGCAAAATTAACCGCTTACTTGTATATTTTGGCACTATATCAAATATCCTTGAATAAATTGCTTATAATGTTTTAAATATTTGAACCTATTAAGTATTATTATATAGATATAATGGAATAAACCAAGTGTAGACGAAACAGATAATGGTATCACAGTTACTGGAAATAAATAAATAAATATAACTTTTTACAATAAAATTATATTAAATAATGGACCTTAGAAAGCCTTAATCTTAAAATGTCGTTGTCTAATATTTTAAATTATTTCTACATCGTACTAGCGATCAGTTAATGTAAACACTAATTGCACAAGATCCCAAGAATCTCAATCTCATCTCTCAAAATAAAATAGCATCGTTAATTAAACTGAAAAAATACAATTATTTACACCATTAGGCATTTGAATTCCCAGTATAGTTATTTTAGATATATTTATATATATTTTTAGCATTTTACATGCTTAGCACTATACATTAAACACAAAGTGAAAAATGTGAAATCGAAAATAACAGTCAGGAGCAGGATTTGAACCTGCATCTTCTGGATACCGTCCAGATGCTTTACCAATTCAGCCATCCTGACAATTGCTCCTGACTGCTAATTTCGATAACACATCATACTTAACGTCTTTGGGTGACGCCTGCGCCATTTGTCGGAAGTATTTTCATACATTATACCGACCAGGTAAACTTAATTTTACAATTAAGATTTTACCTAATAATGACGCGAACCCTTTAAATATTTTAGATATATTTATATATATTTTTAGCATTTTACATGCTTAGCACTATACATTAAACACAAAGTGAAAAATGTGAAATCGAAAATAACAGTCAGGAGCAGGATTTGAACCTGCATCTTCTGGATACCGTCCAGATGCTTTACCAATTCAGCCTGGTCGGTATAATGTATGAAAATACTTCCGACAAATGGCGCAGGCGTCACCCAAAGACGTTAAGTATGATGTGTTATCGAAATTAGCAGTCAGGAGCAATTGTCAGGATTGCTGAATTGGTAAAGCATCTGGACGGTATCCAGAAGATGCAGGTTCAAATCCTGCTCCTGACTGTTATTTTCGATTTCACATTTTTCACTTTGTGTTTAATGTATAGTGCTAAGCATGTAAAATGCTAAAAATATATATAAATATATCTAAAATATTTAAAGGGTTCGCGTCATTATTAGGTAAAATCTTAATTGTAAAATTAAGTTTACCTGGTCGGTATAATGTATGAAAATACTTCCGACAAATGGCGCAGGCGTCACCCAAAGACGTTAAGTATGATGTGTTATCGAAATTAGCAGTCAGGAGCAATTGTCAGGATGCTGAATTGGTAAAGCATCTGGACGGTATCCAGAAGATGCAGGTTCAAATCCTGCTCCTGACTGTTATTTTCGATTTCACATTTTTCACTTTGTGTTTAATCCCAGTATAGTTATTTATCTATGTATTTGAATATTATTGAGATTTAATTTTTATACGAAATCTTGTGAAATGTCATTTTCAAATAAACATTCTGTTCCAAAATGAAATAAAGTAAATGAATATAGAAATCACACGATGGGTTATAATTATAACATATATTAATAAATAATTGAATAATTGCCGGGGGTTCATAGACCTCAAAATGTTATAAACTAAAACTCACCCCTTAACCTGTTTTCTTCATAATATTTATATATATATTTTAATTTGTCTAGACTGATTAGTAATTCCAACCTTAAACTCAACGTAAGTGTATAACGGCAGTAATAAAAAATATTGCTATATACACAATATACTCTGTAAATTTAAGGCATAGTAATGATAAACAGAGCGGAAAGCTTTCGTAAAGCGAATATGACGCTCATTATTGGTCATACCGCGCTGTGCGCAGCACTACCTACAAGTTCGTCTCTATATGTTTAATCACAAAGATCTACGCCCGTTTCCCGGCAGGGTAGGCAGAGACAAAGGATTGCTATTGCCGTTGTCCATATTTCCCCCCTGTAGGAATGAGATGTGACAGGTGGTGAACCACGTCGCCAGCATTCGAACGATTGTTATTAAGTCTATTGCGTTCCCACGGATCAATCTTTATTAAAATCCTTGACGATTAGTTAGGGGTTAATATTGGATCTCAAAGCGCTATTGCACGTATCTACTTGGCCCTACTAGAGACCTACTCAATCTCTTAATCAGGATCTAGGATTTTATACAATATCAATGCACATGAGATGATGCAGATTGGTTGATTCAGATTGATGAGCCCAAAAAGGCCGATGTTATGTTATTATAAGAAAACGTTGTGATTATTTATCATTAAGATAAATTTAAGTTCTCTGATAAAGTCCATATATTATACACCACATATTTATAGGTTCATTTTAAAAGACGTTAAATTTTACCCACTACTATGTAAACTCGACACGGCCTACTCGGCCGCATCAGCAGTCTACCGAGTGAAAAGTCTAGGACCTACTACTACCTCTTGCGTCATCTGAAACGTTATTCCCATTCGAGAACCTATCTTCCATAATCATAGTTCATCGTAATATGCCTATCGCAACTTCAGCGTATTGCTAGTTATAATATATTAGATAACTCGCGTTCGTCTAATGAGATCAGATAAAACAAAAATATTTTATAGAAAGAGTAGCTCTATAATATATCTTCTTCCTCATAGCCCCTGTGCTTAGCGTGCATATGAGGGATGCCTAAGTTTAGAAATCACGCATCTACACTGTATATCATCACAGGTAAAGTACTCTATGAACTACGCAATGTTTATAATAGATCTTATAGTTTTCTATAGGTATGATATAGGTACATAAATAGTTTGTGTTTCCAAAAACATGACTGAGGCTATAACTATGATAGGCATAAAATTAATATTTTAGAATATGGCGTATTCATTCGTTACAAGATTAGGCGCTGGAGTCAACTATCGGGGAGACCCATTCAGACTTCGCTCTGCATGCAGTGGATAGATGAATCCTCCGACAATTCATCCATTGAAGAATCCGTGAAAGACGTTCCATCTGAAACCGATAATTAATTTTGCTTTAATAATAATATTGATCTTCAGACGGTATTCGGTCAAGGCGGCCAATTTCAAAAGACACCAGCCAACTACGCAGGAGACATTAAAGGGCATTAGTATGTACGCAAAAAGGTGCACTCTCTGTTCTTTCTATATAATAGTCCAATGGGACGGCATTCCGACACGGCCGGAGAGAGATCAGGCATAGGAAGGTTAGTAGTAAGGAGAGATCGAAGTTGGAAGTTTGGCGGAGAGAAAACTCCGAGCTGATATTGAGAATTTCTTAAAGGTGAAAAAACCCATTAACTTTTTTGTTAGCCCAACCCGGGATTCAAACACGAGACGTTAGGGACTGCAATCGCATACGCTACCGCTAGACCAGCGAACCAGTCCGGTTTTGCTTTTATTAGATAAATATTTAATTTGAATCAGACAAAACATTGCGATAGTCTAGTAAACCCAATTTTGTACCTAATATATAAAATTGATTAGTTTTACTTTATTACAATTCATTAGTTTTGAGGTTAAGTATATCTCATCTCAGGTTGCTGGTATAGTAGTGGGATAAACTGTTTACTAGTTTTTAAGTCTAAGAGCTATTAAACAAAATAAGTTTCATAAAAATCTGTTCAGTAGTTTTTACGTAATGCCCGAATAAACAGACATAAATTCTATAAATAGTTTTGTGTTCAGAGACGCCTAAATAGCTTAATACATTTATTATTTCTCAAATATCTTAAATGTACAATTTACATAGCCCTGTTACAGCTTTGAATTATTATAGATCATTGTTACTACTAATACCACTTATTATCACGCCATCACCCTTGCAGGGTAGGCAGAGGGAGCAGAATGCCAAAAGGCTCTATTTTTCCACCTACGTCTGTCGTGGAAAAATAGAGCCTTTTGGCATTCTGCTCCCTCCCTGTAGGAGGAATCCTTCTTGGTCTAGGTAGATTAAATCTCGGTCTCCCCCTGTACCTATATCCTTCCACTTTCACATTGCATACCTTCTTCACCAATCGCTCGTCTGGTATTCTTTCCACGTATCCGAACCATCGGAACATTCCATTTCGCATTTCTATAGCCACTTACCCAACCAAAAGTAGGTACCAAGTGGGAGTACTCACTTGCTATCGTGCCCGAGCGGGTTGATACCACCGTCTCATTCGGCCATGAAGCATATCGGTGTGTTTTTTTCATTTCATATATGTGAAATGAAGTGGTGAGAAGCGGCTTGACAATAGATACTCTCGGTATAGTCGAGTCCATGAGCGACGGTTACCTTTTAGCAAAAGGCGGGCCGTGGCTCGGGTGTGTAATACATCACTGCCTACCCCTTCGGGGAATACAGGCGTGATGCTGTTATTTTTTATGTTATTCTAAGTATGTACTTTGAAGTTGTGAGGACCTATTGTTTCACGGCCATAATATAGGGCGATGGCATCAAGAACAAACCACCCATTGGACACTAAAACATCGGTATTATTCATCAAAAAGATAAATAACGTCATGCTACAGTGATTTCATGTATTCCATGTATGTTTTTAAATTTATTGTATTATCAAGTAAAACATCGCGGCACTACAAAGATATAACTTAAGTTTTATTCAGATGAAAACGTGAGGCTTAATTATACATAATTACAAGAATTAATCACCGGCTCCAAGATCATTGAAATTGTTCACGCGGTAACTACGTTTCTTGATTTACTCACGGGCCCCATCAGCCGATTGCAATCGAACTGATACATGGGGCACACTATGTTTCCGGACTGGCCACTTTTATAAACGATATTTAAAAAGTAAGTAATTACAAAGTTAGAAAATGGAATTCTTTGACTGGCAAATACAGTTTGTTTCATTTGACAGTCACATGTTTTTATATTGTGGAGTAAATTATTTTAGAAATCGCGTGTATATAATTATCACCATGGATTTAACTCTCTCCGATCCCCAAATAAAGCAGCAATAGAGCGTTTAGATATTTCAAGATGATGCCAAAACCAACCAAAGTGCCTCAAAGCAGATGATTGTTTCTTATTAACTATTACAAAGCTGCAGAGTTGTGTCTGTATAGTGGGGTTAGACGGATATCATATCTCACAATCGAAATCGTAGCGACTCGCTTGTGATTAGTAGAGAAACCGACGCGTGATGTCGCAATAATCCGTTGGCCAATCACGGTGATCTCTCAACCAATCACAGTGATCACGATACGATCGACATGTGAGCTATGAGATTCTGCCTAATCCCCCATGTATAATACGGTCTGATATTTACGCGTATGTTACACATTTTAAAATAAAACTACGTTTACGGAATCTATCGCGTTTATTTGATTTTCTACTATCCCAACGTTTCGAATACTTTACAGCATTCATGATCACGGGTGGACTTAGATGGTAGACGACCAAGGCTTGTCCAAGGCTTGTCAAACGCGATAGATTCTGTAAACGTAGTTTTATTTCAAAATGTGTTTGTACATTTAAGATGTTTGAGAAAAATTTATTGTATTAGGCTGTATAGGCGTGTCTGAACAAAAACATTTTTTTGGATGTTTGTTTGTTTATTCGCGTATCACGCTAAAACTATGAATGGATTTTTATGCAACTTTTTTTATTTGATAGCTCTTGCTTAGACTTAAAAAGTGGTAGGTATAATGTATACCTACCACTTTTTAATTTATGCCACCACTATATTGGGAACCTAATATAACCTAAAAACTAGCTTTTCGCTACGGCGGAGCCGCGGGCTAGTGCTAGTTTTTAATAAAACTGGACATGTGGCTACTGCCTGCCTGCTTTGGAGAGTTGTCGTACCACGAACAGTGATTGGTAGACGACCATTTGTTTGCCGGAAGTTATTGATAAACTCCTTAAAAATGACCGTCTGACGTAATCTTATACGACGACTTGGCACCTTGTGACTTTCTTGTTCCAAAAAATTTAAAATCATTTATGCGGTCAACTATTTTTTTGGACAGAAGAACCTGTCGCATAGTATGAAAAACACGTTTCCGTAGAGTCAGAGAGTAGTCTTTTTTCTTATATAGTAAACCTCACTATCGGTATCCTGTCCCCTTATGAAAAGTACCTACGAAAAATCGTAAAATGTAAATGGTAAATGTAATCTATATCCCTTTGAAAATAGTTACTTATAGTTTAAATCATCACCTTTTCTTGAAATTTTTACGGAGACACTCTTGAAGCTACTTCTTTTTAATAAAAACTAAATATATTACAAAGCCATTCATTAGTTAAAATAATAATACTAGATTGCATTTTAATAATTAAACATTTTTTAATTAAACCATAGTATGACGTGACCACTACGAAAATGCATATTTTCTTTGGCATACCTATTTTTTTTAGTGCAAATATTTTAACTAAAGTGACACCTTTAACGATGTTACTTTGACTTAGTGTAATTATAATGACGCGTTAAGGCTGCTGTTTCTTTACTATCGATACGTGTTCGATTCCATGGGAATATTTAAAAACCTGTTGTAGGGTCAAATAAAAAAAAACTATATGGTTGTCTGTAAAGTCGGTTTACGGACGATAATTTTACGTTATAACGTCATATTATATGTTTTTTGAGAGTTTCACAAACAATGCATCGGTTGCCATACAGTTTTCGGAACACGGAACTTTTTCGTGCGTGCAGCTGGCGTTCATCGATTTATAAGTTGTTATCACGGCAAAAAGGATATGTAATAATATATCGAAGAAATTAATGGAACAATAAATAATTACTGTAATGTCCGCTTACCTATTGGCACAAAAGGCGGCTTGTTCTGGAACGAATATGTGAGGTGAAGGTTGATGGGCCGCCCAAACCCCACCGGATCCGCATCACGAGACACCACTGCACAATATATTAAATCAAATAAACATAACTTATTGATCAAAAATTTCACCTCATGGTATGAACATGGCAAGGCAAACAATCGCTGAGCACAAACAGGACAGAAATAGAATTTCGCCAATATTGCAAGTCATTTTTACTTGGTTGTCCAAAATAATATTTATTTCAGTAAAACTTTTGTTTAATAAAAAACGTAGGTATTGTTTTTCGACTGATGGAAATTCTTATAACATACTAACATTGGTTTTGTTTTCCTTTTCCAGTGTGCTGGTGTTTCTTCTGCCTGGCTCGGCTATTTTGGAACCAAACTTGTGTGACTCTTTTGCTAAGGCCGGTAACTTGCGCGATACGCTCCAAGTCTTGCCCATCAGGGTTGGAGTCTAATTGGAAATTTGCTTGAAGGACTTGAAGCTGCTCCTCAGTAAATGTGGTACGAACGCGCTTTGCCTTACTCTTGTGGTAGCCTTCAGAATCGCAACCATCTGTAAAACACGTTTTGGAACTTTTTATATATAGATACTTTTTGAAAAGTGTACATTATTCTTTACTAGTAACCTGCCCTTGCTTTGCATGGATGTAATTGACTAAGGAAATAAAAACTCTCTATTACATTTTACAAACTATTATTTGTGAATGAGGAAAAAGAGGACTTTAGTGCGAGCGGGAATCGAACCTGCGGCTCTTCCAATCCGGTGAAGTGCTCTAATCCATCGGAACGCATTTACATGCATCAGAGAGAGATGCAGATCAAAAATCTCTTTATTACAATTTAAAGTAGGCATATCAAGACGTGACCACTGAAGCAATGTCACACAGTTCCAGTGGTCGGCCAGTACAGGCGGAGAGACGGCACACGGCGGGTTTATTTAGTGGGTGAGGGTCCCAGACTACCTTTTTCGAAAAAGGATTAAGTTTCAGCTATTCGTACAATTATAAAGCTATTACTGAGCTGTGTCTGTACATTTGGGGTATTTAAGAAAAATACTGTATTAGGCGTCAGTAAACACATACAGTTTTTTTTAGAATTTATTTCAGTTCCTCTGTTTGCTTGTTCGTACATCACGCAATAACTACTGATGGATTTTGATAAAACTTTTTTGTTTGTTAACTCTTAATTAGACTTATCAACTGGTATACGTTTTATTCCGTTACTATAGGGAAAACCTGATATATAACTTAAAACTAGTTTTTGACTGCGACGAAGTCGCGGGTAAAGGCTAGTAACATATAAGTCTGTTAATGTAACTCACCGTCAGATGATATAGATCCACCGTCAAGCGTCTCAAGATAATGTGGTTTGCAGAGAACCCGGTCTTCGTGCAACGCGAACTGCTCGCCAGTAGACAATTGACGACCGCAGGCGTCACAAGCGAAGCACGCCAAATGGTACACCTGCTCCCTGGCTTTCCGCACCCAGTCGGAGGACGAGATCCCCCGGCAGCATTTAGAACACTTCGCTCCAAAGCTCCTGTGGACAACCTTAGAGGTCACAACCAATGTGCCACACGCATAGACAGACACACTAGCAATAACTAGCTTCGGTTCTAATAACCGAGAATTGAATTTTCAACTGTTTGTTAATAATTTTATTTATTAATTCTTCTATCTTGCAGAGTTTTGTTCACGGTCCTGTCCTGGCCCCAGGAGTTTGGGCTGTGCGTTGATATCTTAGTCAGTCAGTTATGTTTTATATAAAATATATAGAAAATGTATCAATTATACTTTTCAAAGCTCATTTCGTTGTGAAAATAGACTATATAATATTATTGGTACACGTTGAGAGAGACTTTTTTTCACGCTTGATAAATATATTTTTAGCCCACAATGATTTCATTGATTTTAACGCAATTAAGTAATTATAATATGTAGTTTCAATTATTGGTAACTAGTTTTCGTGTAAATAAAATCAGCTTTCATCATTTAACAGCTATTAATCCTGTAGAATTAAAATACTGCAAACTTTAATTCAATATTAAAAATTGAAAAAAAAAGCTGCATACCGTTGACGACTATTTAATAAATATAATTTTAGGGTTGAGATATCGTACACCCCAAAATAATATCTCCTGACAACATAACATTTGATTCCGGAGAAAGTAAGAAAGATCTATCGTTGATTTCTAATTGTATCGTTGTAATAAATGTTAATATAGAGAAACATTCCACGCCTTGGCTTCGCATACGAGTATGTGTAGAGTCGAGTGTGTTATTTTTTGTTAACGCTAACTTTTTTCAACGTTCGTTAACGAAAAGAAAAACCGATACAAACGTTTATATCCACTAAAGTTTGTTTTAATAGGTATATTTTGGACGTTTAGGCAATACATAGATGTTAGGGACCTTGTCGGTGTTATTGAAGTACTGACCATTATTATGATTTCGCAAAGCAACACAAAAAAGTTCGCGTAGCAAATACCAAGATCTCGCTAGCGCGTGTGCATGCTATTATACGAGTACAATAGATTATATTAAAAGGAAACCGAGTATGCGTTTGGCCAATTATATTCTGTTGCTAGAAGTTTGGTTACAGTAGTGTGGCTGTTCTGCAGCATTTTAAACATGCGTGTGCATGTTGAACATCAATTAGTTTATTATCGGACGTTGGCCATAATTAATATAGCTACAAATTTAAAAGTTTCTACTTTACGGTCACTGAATACTATTTTTTTGAACAGGGACATTGGAGAAGACTCACTGCAGTTCTCTCTTTCAAGGATAAACGTAAGTTACGTTCTTCAATTATGTATTTTTGACTCTGTTGATTATATGTATTCAGGGCGAAGTGAAATTTTCTTGTCTCTTGTGTCTGGAGACTATATATTATATAGTCACATGGACTGTATGGTGCAGTGGTATTGTATGCGACTGCTGATCATAAGGTCTCGGGTTCGATCCCCGGGTCGGGCAGTGTTATTGAGCTTATTCGTAAAAAGAAAATTAACAGTAGCAGCTCGGAGTTTCGAAATGTGCCCGGTAGACGGCAATAGGCTCGCCCCCTATCACGTGGGACTTAAACAAAGCTGGCGTATCGTAGGTGTCTAATACACCTCTGTCTACCCCTTCAGGGAATACAGGCGTGATGCTATGTTTTTGTCACATGGACTACCTAAAAGGTTATAAAACAATTGATTGTGCGGACACTAGCTAACTTTATTACATTACCTATTTCTTTTTCAAGGTATAACATTAATTACGTTTATCGGTTTTAAATAAATATCCATGATCACGAAACACTCAGGTTGTTGCCTAGAAACTGCAGGTACTCTCACAAAACAAATGAGCGAAAATCTTTTTAGAACTTAGAATACAATGTGATTTTATTTGATTACTAGCTGGTACAGCTTTGTACATACTCCAGACAAAAACTGGAATATTTTTTTATACTACATAGTGGTACTCGTAAGTATAGCCTGTAGATGCTAGCAACACCAGAGGCATCACTCGTGCGTCGCCAGTTCAAAGGAAAGGGATAGTAGTTGGAGAGGGAGGATAATGCGGAGAAGATAAGGGGGAAGGGTTGTTTGGGCATTAATAAATAATACCTACTTTAAATAGTTTTTATAAAATATACTGATATATGAGAATCCATACAAACTTTCATGACTCATTACCTAAGGAGGAAGTTATTCATACAAAGTTTCCCCCTTCCATTACCCACTTTAAAGTTGTAATTTACAAAAATCCTTACGACGTTATAAAATCAACCTACGTTTACCGAATTTAAAGTCTGTAGTTGGTCTGTGCGTACTAATAATTGTAGGCATATTTTTTTAAAAGCTGTGGGGCTTGGCCCTTTTTCAGTGAGAGTTTTTATAGGAATCTAATCTTCACTAAACCAGCTACTCTGTATATTAAAAGGTAAAGGAATTTGTAAGAGGAGGTGGCCAGAGGAGCATCGTATTAGCGTTAATGTTGTTATCAACGGGCGACGCGACCCGACGGCTTTCAACTCCGGACACTTCGTTACCTAACCCTTCATATTTAATTAATTAAATAAACGTATGCAACACACCATTAACAGGCTATCACATCACTTAACGCGAACATTAACACTGAGCTTTTTTTGTATTTGATTTTTGCTAAGCTGATGCGGTATACGCCTGCTGCCACTCGATCGAACCGGCCACTTAAATTAAAATGATTAAATTAATTACATTTAATGCGGTAATGTTGTATTTTTGATATATTTAAAACATATTAGTATTTTGATTTATATTTTTAGCACTTGACATGCTCAGCTACTTTTTAAAGTACAAATTATTATTTGTGAAAGAGGAAAAAGAGAACTTTAGTACGAGCGGGAATCGAACCTGCGTCCCTTCCTTTCCGGGGAAGTGCTCTAATCCACTGAGCTATCGTACTCCTTTACGGTCATACCCAATTTCCTCATCACATTTGTCTTAACGCCCAACGCCATCTATCGGAACGCATTTATTATGATTAATGCATGCAATATGATTAATGCATGCAATGTACATAATATATCAGTATGTCATAATACAGTAGAGAATTCAATTGAGTAGTTTACTTAGCACTTTTGATTTTTTGGCATAAAAGTCGCTTTATCTATAAATGCGAATTAAAATCTAATAAAAATAAAAATGGGGCGTTATTGAGATGGTGATGATGGTGTGACGGTGGAAGTGAAAACTTAAAGATACGAAATAACAGTCGTTTTAGGATATTAAAATAATTGTTATATCAGTAGTTAAAATTCCACCATTTGTAAATTAAAATTATCAACCGGTTAACACAAAGTTTTATATTTTACCAAGCTAATAAGTTTTGTACTCTAACAAAAACAAATATGTACTTACTTTAAGATGATATATTTCTTATTAATTTTAATCTTTTACACTTCCGTTATTTTTTTTCGACCTAAGCATGCAGTACCCAAGCTATTCCCGAAATTTGGTAGAATGTTGTAGTATATCTACTAGTACCTGTGATTCGCCAATCTCCAGCTTTTATTGTAAGTATTGGTAAATGAAACTCTACTTCTAAATATAAATATTCGTATATAAAGGACATCACTAATGCAATGCGTGCGTTGGCTTCTGGACAGACTAACAAACACATATACCCTGCGATAACACCGTTGTCCACAAAGTGCAAAATCGCGTGTTACATATATATATTAATTCAGACTGGGCCCTCTCTTATCTGAGCTATACACACCAATATTCGAAAAGCACGATTTGCATTTCAAAACGCAGCGTCGAAGAACAGAAGCACCGTTTCACCACCGCTATCACCGCTTATTAACATTTTGTCGACCGCTGAATCAATTAACTGCGGCCCTCGCATTATAATTACCTAAGTGACAGATTAACAAGTTTTAACACTCGGCGATAATGAAGATGTTGCGTACCGGCCGCAGATAAGCGCGTTCACTATTCATGTGTGTCGGGAGGTCTAAAGCTATACGCTGCGGCTCGCCGAAGCTTACTTCGTGATCTGTAAACAGTTTGGTATTTTTGTTTATTAAGCGGATGACCAAAACCGTAGTCCCGAGGGCGTTTGACAATATCGGCTGCGTGTAGTGCGCGGGCGCTTTGCTAAGACCCGCCGGCGATCGCCATAAATCGTAACTCGTTGATTGCATTCTGCGGCAGTGCTTCTCCGACGGCCTGCCACCCTCACATTTTAATACCCATTCAAAAGTGAGCCCGTCCCGCCAACTGCATGATTTAACTTATTTGTTTTAGATGCAACACCAGTCCGAGATACATGAGCATATTATACTTCTTAGTTTGTTTTAACAATTCCGAAGCACTGTTACAGCCTTGGGCGACGCGCTGACATATCGCCCCTCGCCCGATACAAAGGCACACTAATATAACATTTATGAATATCGACGACTGATTTGTTGCTATAAGAATTTTAATTGCTTTGCTTTTATAAAAGTTAATGGCACAATTGATTACCGCCTCGATCACAAATGCGACGAACGACTTGGGTGCTTTTGGTATGGATGATTTGGACGACACACACGGAAAGTTATGATTTGAGAAGAAAATTAAATACTAGTTCACAAATTAAGGTTTAATCAGACTGCAATCGAGCGAAATGTATTTCGGATCTCTGTAAGGTAAACTAGGAAATGTGTTTTCGCATTTTAATTTTTTATTTTAATTTATTTGGCTCAGCATGTCAAATGCTAAAAGATCAAAATAACTACATATAGGTATTTTATTTAGGATTGTTCCTAAATAAACATAATACGGACTTACTAATTATAATAAAGCTAAAGATTATTTTTATTTAAATGCGATCGTCATTGAAAGCATTAGTCGGATTTGAAATAATATTTTTTCATTCACATCATCCTTTGGACACAGCTAGTTATCTACAAGATGAATAGCACTGTATCGATAAAATTTACATGATCCAGTGCCCTTGCTCACATTTGCCAATTAAAGTCTAGGAAAACGGACACAGTATCAAAGTAATTTTTAAATATATCGTAAATAAAGAGCTGTTAATTTAGCGGTGATTTTATCAGTAGCACTTGATAAGCGTCAACTGGGCAATGGGTAAATATAATTATCTCAATTCGATATCCGCAACTCACATATCAGCGGATTGCTCTTGGACGAAGGTGGGGAGGCGAGGGATGTGTGAGCGCACGCGATCTTTCACCCACGCGTCTACCGCAGTAAATGCGCGCGCCGTGTCTTATGTAAATGCACCTTGTCCACTCTTGCCTTTAATTAATCTCTAGCAACATAAATAAGCTCGCCTTTAGATCCGGCCACAATAAACAATTGGAAGCTGAAATTAGTTTTGCTGTTCGCATCGCTGTAGTTAGAACATATCTCCAGTATAATATCACATCTTACCAAACTGCTTTCTCTTTATATCGTTCCTTATTCCAGATATTATTTTACCCGATTTTAATAGGATCAACTATTCTAATCAGATTCAGCACAATGTCAGTTTTTTTCGAAAGTGCCGGGTTTTTTACGAACCAAACCAATGCCTTGCATTATATTTTCCTTCATCACTCAACGCTCACTTAACGTTACAAAAATAAAAGAATCCATGAGACTAGACTGAAATCTCGTCGTGGCGTTATTGCTATAGCTGTTATGCATCTCTTTAGATTCTATACTATTATAAAGCTGTAACAGAGCTGCCTGTATAAAATAATGTTACGCTATTTAGGCGTTTCTGAACATAAAAACATTTATTTTTAGAATTTTTGTCTGTTTGTCTGCCTGTTTGTTTGTTCGGGCATCACACAAAAACTAATTTTTCTGTTCAGAGACAAAATTGCGTAACATTATTTTTTTTCAATTATCTTAAATCTACAGACATCGGCTCCGTTGTAATAGTATAGATAGATAGATGTGCAATCTTTGGGTAAATACCAAAAAGTATGTATTACTCTTTAAAATATGTTAAGTGACCTCTTCAAAAGAGTTGTACTTCTGTTTCTCTTTCCGTTTAGCTTTTACTGTATTGTATCATAGCTCCATGGTCGCTAAAAGTGGAAAGAACAGAGACAATCGTTATTGCGATCGATGGTTTGCAACATGTGCTTTATAAAGTATATTTAGATCAAGAACCATCAGGTTTCTGATATGCTATGGCTTAATAGAAGGTTGCATATGCGCAAAACATCTGATACCAGACCACTTTAAACTATTGTCATCCATTGCTGTGATTTTGTAAAGTTAATCAAATATCTTATCACTTCCATCATGCCACTGTCTACTCACTACTTTTTTTTATTTCTATTCTTATCGTGGCCCCTTGCAGGAATAACTTATCGTGAGTCTAGAAAAAGCGTACTGCGAGCAGCGTTCAAACCCGCAACTTGCGGAATACAATCAATTAAAATTCTTGTAAAAATATTGCAAAAAAGATACATCATCGAAAACAATTACACCGATTGCCAGCGGCAACCTTCGATTCACCTCGTATAGCATCGCTCGTTAAAATCACAACACAAATATTAAACTGTGACACTACTCGCGCAGAACAAGGATCAGTAATTGATTTTTGTATTACTGATTCGCATGTCCTTATCTATATGTAGGTAATGAAATATGTATATTTTATCATAAGAAGCCAGTTCTTGAACGCTGTTAGTAAATAGCATTGGTAGTCCTAGGTAACAAAACATAATAGCTTCACAACAATGTATTGATTTTCGTCATGTCTCTAGGAACATACCCAGCATATGCCATTTAATGAACATTTTCAGGCAATTCCTGCGTAAGCTATGCAAGTCATGTTCCATAGAATTTCGAGAAGCTCGACAGGACGACGGACAAAAAAAAGTCACCATTCATCCATCAGCCTTTCGATGTCCACTGCTGGACATCCCAAAATTGGGGGTATAATGCCGTAATCGCCACGCTTGGCAGGCGGGTTGGCGATCGCAGTGGATGTTCTTAATACTCGAGAGAGTGCTGCAGCCCCCGGTATTCCATCAGTCGGCTCTTACGACTCCCATGGGTCGAGAGGGGTGGGACAATTCTAAAGTCGGCCCCACACGGCAAGAAAAAGTCACGTGGTCGAAATACCGAGAATCAATATTTAGATATTTTTATATATATTTTTAGCATTTGACATGCTTAGCACTATACATTAAACATAAAGTGGAAAATGTGAAATCGAAAACAACAGTCACGAGCAGGATTTGAACCTGCATCTCCTGGATACCGTCCAGATGCTTTACCAATTCAGCCATCGTGACTATTGCTCCTGACTGCTAATTTCGATAACACATTCATACTTAACGTCTTTGGGTGATGCCTGCGCTATCTGTCGGCAGTATTTTCATACATTATACCGACCAGGTAAACTTAATTTTACAATTAAGATTTTTACCTAATAATGACGCAAGCCTTATAAATATTTTTAAGCGTCACCCAAAGACGTTATATATGAATGTGTTATCGAAATTAGCAGTCAGGAGCAATTATCACGATGGCTGAATTGGCAAAGCATCTGGACGGTATCCAGGAGATGCAGGTTCAAATCCTGCTCGTGACTTTTATTTTCGATTTCACATATTCCACTTTGTGTTTAATACCGAGAATCAAGCTTTAAATAGGTATATCTCATTTGGTGAGGAAGATTAATTCATTTTAATAATTGTTATAGTCTCAGAAAAACTTTACAAAATAAAATTAAATCATACTTATTTTATAAAATCAAAATATTTTGAAGATGTTTTGATGCTTGCCCGTCAACGTCAATGCCTGAAGGAAATGACTGAATGGATTGGATGGGTTCTCAATGTCCAAAGTCGTAGGCAGGAACTAGTATGACTATAATCGAACTAGTGCTAGCATTCGGAAGTAGGTAGCTATCGTTTAGGCGCGCCTTAAAAGTAGCATAAGAGATCGCGTGGGGTGTGTAGCACCCCACAACTAGTTTATTAAAATAAAATACGAAATCAATGCAAAACTAGACTTTAAATAATGAAAATATTCGAATTGCATATTAATCAACATTTAAACTCCTTTTTTAATATAATTGATATTTTTTTAAACAATAAGGAATAAATTTTATAAATACTAGTTTAGATTCATTCTAGTTAACGTAAAACGTTACGATTTTGGCAGACTACGATCATATGATCATTATACACGTGTATATATGACATTTAGAGCATTCAGTTTTAAAGACATGTAAAACAAATGTGAAGTGGAGAATGGGTGTCACTACTGATTGCGATAGCTTAGCGGTTCAGAACACTTCCCCGGATTGGATGGAATGCAGGTTTGGATCCTGCTCGCAGTGAAGCTCTCTTTTTCCACTTTCACAAATAAATTGTCCATCCAGTCTTTGTTTTAGACCATAAATAACAAAGTTAACCATTATTCACCTACCCGGAATTTAGTCTACACAAACAGTCACCTGGGGTGCCGTGCACCCCAAACATGCTCTAAAGCCCAACCGTTCACGATCTCACACCATTCGTGACTAAATTGTAAACATCAAACGTGCTTACGAAGCTACCGAGAAGACCAGCGCGCTAAATTAAAATTTTAAGAAGTTATTAGCCTGGAAACTGTGTTGGGGTGTATGGCACCCCACGAGCCCAATTAAAGGTTAAGCCGCCATAATTAAAAACTAATCGGTATAAATAGTCTGTAAACTTTTTTGGAAGGCTAAGAAAAATAATTTTTAATATAATTAGTTGTTTATTTACGTTGCGAAACCATGCCAGCTATTTATTGTACATATTTGTTTGGTTCTAGCTGTCAATCAATCTACAAAAGATCCAATTATGCTATTACTACATATAGCCTACTGTAATTACACAATATCATAGGCGGTATGACGTCACAGTACAGTGCGTAATGTAAATGTCATGGTGATGCTCGTCTCTACGCCATTACACTGGAGTGATGCGACCTTAGGTATGCCAATTTTTGTCATAGACACATATAAACGAACTCTTAAGTTTTGTTATATTAGTTAAGATTTCATTCTTATTCGGTTGTTTAGCAATAGTGTGTATGCGACAGGCTGGGGTTCGTGAGGTCTAGAGTTCAAATCCTGGTTCGAACCAGCAACCAAAGTTATGGGGGTTTTCTGTTAAACCCCAAAACAAGCTCGCTGTACTACTACCATAGAGTAAGGCTACACAGAGTGCACTTACCTTTACGCACACTAGTACAATAAATATAACACGTATGAATAACTCCTTTAAAAAAACAAAATAGACGTCGCGGGACGTCTACCAGATGTGAATCATCGAAATTATTTTGTAGGAATAATGAGTAGAAATAAAATGATCATAACTTATTCAATATGTGCTTGCATAAAAATGGACATAAATCATCATCATCAGGCCCTGAAAATCATCTAGGGCAAAAGTACTCGTCAAGACGAAACAAACAATTCCAAACTCGGTAAGATTGAGTCGTTTCATTACAGAGTTACTGTGGCCACCTTCCAGCTCCATCATCAGACCCTGGATACGATCTAGAGACAAATAACTCATCAAGACGAATCATACGAGCCCAAACTCGATGGGGTTATGTCGTTTTATATTGGAGTTCCTGTGGCCACCCTCTAGCTCCATCATCAGATCCTGGATACTATCTAAATACAAAGTACTCGTCAAGACGAATCAAACGAGTCCAAACTAGATAGTGTTGCGCCGTTTCATTATGAAGTTCCTATATCCACCTGCCAGCTCCATCATCAGATCAGCCATCCATGTCATCATAATATTGCATTATTACGCAATATAAATACGCTTGTAAAATTTCAGCTGTATAGGAAATCGGGAAGTGTGCTAATTTAACTTGCAAGATTTGAACGGAACAAGTAAAAAAGCGTCGCTACGCTAACAGCCGATTTTACCCTCCTTCCGCATTAGATGTTTCACTTCAACAAATTTTTGATTCGACTTGAGAACTTCCTCCGCTTTTTTCGTCGGTTAAAAATGAAAGTTGTCAATAAATTTACAATTCTATTTATGATTAATGGTTAAACATACATACACAACTTCACCAATACCCTGTAGATAAAAATGACATAATAAGTAATTAATAAGAGTGACGTAAAATTTACATAAATGTTTTATAGCTCTATGGGGGTGCAAGGGACACCACATACTTGATAGGGTTGGAACCTAACAATACACGACTGTGCTGCAAGATCACCAAATCAGCCTCACATTCGATGATCGAGTTAACATCAAGATGTTCCGATTAAAATATATGGTTCCACGTCGCACCCAGTTATCACAATCAAAATAAATGACAAATGAAAAGGACAGTGTTGCAAGTCACGACCCGGCCGACGTATTTTTTCATCGCTGGCAACATTCCCGTCGCTGCTTTGTTATTCCACACTCTACCGACGGATTTTCAATAAAACCACTCATATGGACATTTGCTTCTTTTTTTATTTTGATTCGTGAGAATAAGATCTCACGCACCTGTTGCCCTGCCTTTTGAATATATTAGATCAGTTTTTGGACGTGTGATATGTACTTATTATCTACAAATTTACAATTTCTTAGACTGATAGGTAATTAACTGCTTGTGAAGTTTGCCGATTAGATCAGCGCGGTGGACTTTGACCTGCAACCCTCTTATTCTGAAATGAAGCCTGTGCCGAACAGTATGCAAAGGCTGCCTTCTTCGAGGAGGTTATCTCACGGAAGGAAGCAGCGGAGAGGGCCAGGAAAGCTGATCCTTCCGCAGACCAGAACCGCCGCCAGCGACTGGGGCGGTGCAGGCGTGAGTATTTGCGCCTAATGCCGCCCTACCTGAGGCTGCGGATGGAAGGACCGGGGAACGTCCGCTACCCGCAAGGCATTCCACGAAGGTGCGATGCTCCGTGTGCACTCAGTAAAGGGTACCCGAAAAGGAAGGCGCCGGCGGACCACTGAAGCAATGTAACATAGTTCCAGTGGCCCGCCAATAAAGGCGGAGAGGCGGCACACGAGGGATTTATTTAGTGGATGAGGGCCCCACACTACCCTGTTCGCTGCCCCGAATGACGGGGTGTGCGGTTAGGTACAAGGCAAAAAGAGTTTTACTGCCATATCGCGGATTTAAAAACTGATGAGCCTGGCTCGTGATTATTGTTTTAATTTTACTCGGCTCATCACTCAATTACTGTTAGGCTTGCTATTTTATCGCGCCCAGTGAGTCACAAAAACTGTCAAACCGCGGTATAGGGCTTGTGCGTTCGTCAGCAAGCATTAGGGTTTCACTCGCAACTTTTGCAATAATAGTACCTACTTACAGTCCTGAAAGTACTGCTAGTTACGATGTTATTAAATACTTGCTTTTTATGATAAAAATATGTATTTATAGTTTTTAATTGTCTTCGAAAGAACACTCGAATCGTGCTAATCCTACTAAAACCATGAATTTCAAAGTTTGTGAAGATATTTGTACGTTTGTTTACGTCTAAGCGATTCAACGGACTTGGATGCAGTTGAGTAGCCATGAAATAGTAATATATAGGTTAAGTATTTTTATTCCGACTAAATTAATAGTTTTTTTTTTTATTGCCAAAGGTGGCTGACGAGCAAACGGCCCACCTGATGGTTAGTGGTAAACGTCGCTCATGGACTTTGGCAACACCAGGGGTACAGCCAAGCCACCGCCTACCGTGAATAAAGAGCTCTTCTCAAACCTCGTTTAAAGAGGGACATGTCGTAGCGCTGGGGGAACACCGCAGCAGGAAGTTCGTTCCAGAGCCTACACGCACTTGGTAGAAAAGAGCGCTGGAAACGAACCGTCTTGGATGAGATCGTTTCCAGGTGGTGTGGATGAACCCTACTACGATGTCTCGTGGTCCGGTGGTAAAAAGGGGATGTTGGTACCACCTCAAACAGTTCCTCAGAGCATTCTCCATTGAAGAGTCGATAGAGCACACAAAGAGACCCAAAGTCTCTCCGCTGGGGGCAGCGGAACAGCATCACTGGGGAGTGACTCCAGTTCATCCGTGAGATTGGGATCGTCGGCAATTCGAACAATACGCCTTTGCAGGGAGTCAAGTGGGTCGAGTTGGTGTTTTGGCGCGCCTGCCCAGAGATGTGAGCAGTACTCCACGTGCGGCCGGACTTGTGCCTTATAAAGTGCAAGTCTATGCCTCGGTGTGAAGTATCGCTTGGCTTTGTTCAGGACGCCCAGGTTTTTGCTTGCCAATTTGGCTTTGTCCTCCAAATGACTCCCGAATTGGACTTTGCTTGAAATATCGATGCCGAGGATCCCAATACTATCGGAGATTGGGAGAGTTACTCCTTGGAACTGTGGCGCCACGACAAATGCGTCCTTCTTTGCAGTGAACGCGCAAACCTGTGTATTCGTAGGGTTGAATTGAACCAAGTTCTTTTCTCCCATTCCGAGGCCCGCCCTAAAGAGCTCTCGATTTCAGACACAAGTTGTGCCCGTCTCTCCTCCAGCATGTTCCGAGGAACTTTCTGATGGCCGGCATATCGCGCATCATCCGTACTGTCATCCGCATAGCAACGCATATTCTCTATCAAGAGCATGTCATTGATGTGCAGAATGAACAGCGTCGGGGAGAGCACCGAGCCTTGTGGTACGCCAGCATTGACCTCCATGGTATCGGAGCAGCAGCCGTCTACTACGACTTTGATGCTCCGACCCCGCAGGAAGCTGGCGATCCATTTGCAGAGTCCCTCGGGGATTCCATAAGATGGTAGCTTCAACAGAAGGGCCCTATGCCAGACCCTACCGAACGCCTTCGCGATGTCCAGGCTAACTGCTAGCGTAACCTCACCCCCACTCTCCAAGGCCTCAGCCCAACGCTGGGTAAGATACACAAGAAGATCACCAGCGGACCGACCGTGACGGAAGCCATATTGGCGGTCACTGATCAGCTGGTGATCCTCTAGGTACTGCAGGAGCCGGCGGTTAATAACCTTCTCCAAGACCTTAGAGAGTAGAGATGTCATCGCAATCGGCCTGACGGGTCCGACTGGTCACCTCTTTTGGGAATCGGGTGAACATGGGCTACCTTCCACGAAGCTGGAACCCTGCCGGTACTGTATGAGAGACTGTACAGGCGCGTGAGGACGGGGGTCAACTCAGGGGCGCACGTTCGAAGAACCACTGCGGGGATGCCATCCGGCCCACTCGACTTAAGGACGTCCAGCTGCCGCAGCTCCCGCCTGACCACACGCTGCGTGATGCGGATTTCAGGCAGTGAGCTTTCACACCATGTGATGGTAGGTGGTGCGGCCGCTCCGGCGTCCAAAGTTGAATTGGAGGCAAAGAGTTGGCCCAGTAGGTCGGCTTTCTCCTTTGCGCCATGGGCCATATTGCCATCCTGTTTCTGCAGTGGAGGAAGACTAGACTGGCAGAAGTTGCCCTGTGCTGCCTTGGAAAGTGACCAGAAAGCACGACTCCCAGTGGGATATCTCTCAAGCCGTTCGCCAATTCTGGCAACGTGTTCTGCCTTGGCTTTGGCAATGGCCCTCTTGTTGGATCTGAAAGCAGCATTAAATTTTCACTTCTCCTCTTTGGCGTTAGGATCCCGACTATTCCTGGCCCTATTCCAGGCCAGGTATGCGGACTGCTTCTGGCGTGCAGCCTCCCTACAGGCTTTGTTGGACCAGGGGCGGCTGCGACCGCCGACCGGTATTTTGGTGTTGGGGATGAATGATTTCATCCCCATGAGCACCGCTTCCGTGTCTCAGTCCGCACAGATGTCAGGGTCCTTAGAGGAGAAGCATAGCTGCTTCCAAGGGTAGGATGCGAAGAACTCGCGAAGTCCATCCCAATCTGCTGACTTGTATTGCCAGACTCTGCGAGACCCAGAGGCAAGAAAGCGACTAGGGCTCGCAACAGGGGCTGTGCTACGAACCAGGCAGTGGTCAGACGATCCCAGAGGAGCATCAACCACCGCCCGGTATCCGTGTGCATTTGTGGTCAGCAGAAGGTCCAACAAGGAGGACTCATGGCTCTCAATATCAGGGACACGGGTAGGTTGTGTGACCAGTTTTGAGAGACCATAGGCCGATGCCATATTGAAGAGTTGCCGACCCGGTAGGTTAGTGATCCGGGACCCGAACCACTCTTTGTGGTGAGCATTAAAGTCACCTAGGACCACCACCTCCGCAGATGGACACTGCTCCAATATTAATAAATAATAATAGGAATAGTTCCCGTAGGTACGATAGATGTTTTTGATATACTTAAGTACCTACAATATTACATAGCCGTAAAGACTAAACAGATTTGAATAAAATTTGGTTTAGACATAGGTATTAATACAGCCTATAGATATAGATGATATTTTTATTCCGACGAGGAGTTCTTGTGGGATACATGTTACCGACTTAATACATTTATATTTTTAAGTCCATGCAGACTTTCTAAGTAAGTATGTCATTACTAGACAGCTGTAAGAATTAATATCTACAAAATTCTAAAATGTTTGAAATAATACACGTGCTATTATTGACTGTATTAAAAATTTATAATGGATTAACATAAGCTTTTGGTATATCCATGTGAGTATAGCAGTGTAAAGGTTAGGTACCAACTTTCTTATTCTTGACAAAATTGAATATTGCTCCAGAGGTAATAAATATTAGTTATTGCCTCTGGAGTGAGGCTATCTGCAATAGCATCGATCTCTTATAAATAATTAAAGTTCAGTCATGTACCGGAGGAGGCTACTGTACAAGTACCTTTGCCTCAGTGACAACAGTGTCCGCTGTGAAATATCTTGGACTGCAGCGTGCTGCTGGCTTGGAGAACTCAAATAGAAGCAGTCTCCAGGTGCATTAGGACAATTATATTTTTGTTTAAAAGATTGAGAATTTCCGATGGGACGTCATGAACAAGAATCTGTGTTGTGTGATTCAGTGTTGAGTTACTGCATCACCGCCTGGGGAGGAGCTGCCAAATCTAGTATGATACTCGCCGAAAAAGCCCAACAAGCGGTGATAAAGTACTCCAAAATAAACTATTCAGATACTAAACAACAATTATATCCGTAGTATAAAGTCTTTGTTTACAGTTCATCAATTCTATATTATACTTTTCGGGCCGTCACACGCAAATATAAAAGGCCTCCAGGTAACACTTATTACCTTCCACCACGAAGAAGATTGGTTCTTTGTTAATCCAGCTTACACACAAATACAACGTTCGTAAAAAGAACTACAACTGTTTAAGTTCTTTACTGTACAACAAATTAAACAAGTCACTATTCATTATCGAAATACATTTAAATCCATCCATCCATCCATCCACCAGCCTTTCAACGTCCACTGCTGGACATAGACCTCCCCAAAAGAACGCCACAACGAGCGGTCCCATCATGGGGGATAATGCCGTAATCGCCACGCTTGGCAGGCAGGTTGGCGATCGCAGTGGATGTTGTTAATACTCGAGAGAGTGCTGCTGCCCACTCCCCCGGTATTCCCTCAGTTGGCTCTTACGACTCCCGTGGGTAGAGAGGGGTGGAACATTTCTAAAGCCGGCCCCACACGGTGCATACATTTAAATACAAATCTGAATTAGTCTTTCCTTCTCAAATTAAATTATGAAGCACACACGTCTTTTCATACGCGTGCACGACGCACACACACACACACACACAAACACACACACACACACACATCACAAACATACACACACATATCACAAACACAACCACACACACACACACACATCATCGGTGCTGTAATAACTTTGTGTATAGTAAACGTTAGAAGTACATTATTTTATACGTCATATTTTATTGTACTTCTAATTTGGAAATAAATTATTCATATTATTATTGCGCTAGCCTCTGTAAATAAAAAAATAACAAAATATAAAACGGTAAATAATACTATAAAAAAAATATATACGATGATTTACCTTTTTGTTATAGTTATTTAATTTTAAACAAACAACATGTGCAAGTCTGGATTGCTCATAGCGATAGCATAGATTTACTTCGTACAAGACTATCGACATGTTGTAATCGAGGCAAAAGATGTCGGCACATACATCGAGTGTGATACAGTGCGTCATCATACCGCCACACAGCGAGAGGGCAGGCGGCCAGGTCACAGGTCACAACAGACCGCCTACTCTGCGCGCATTCCTTCATGCGTGCCAACCGCAACACGACCACGGCAAGAGGATGACCAACACATACCCGGCCCGAAAACTTAGGCACATCATCACAAGCGGCCGCGTATTCCTCTTCACGAATGACTCGTATAACGATGACTGTGTATATTTCTAATACCTACGTCGAAGGTTAATTGGACGTAGGCAGTTTATTGTAAAAGAATTAACTTGCGGCCACACTAAACAGTTACGTGTTGTATAGGTATCTTATACTTACATATTATACAAAAAAGTCAGCTAGTCAAGGGTTTTTGGAAATTCAAAATTTAAAGGGAAAAGTTGGGGTTGGAACCTGGGGTATTAACATTCCTTCGGCAAAATATAGTATTTTAAAATAAGCTATATAAAAATATAGTACCATGTACTTCAAAAAAGTATAGTATAGGAACATATGAAATTGGCGTTATGTATGGAAGAAGCAAAACATTTTTGTTATAATGAAATTATTTTAATTATTCAATCAAAGTGTATGTACCGTTGTTATCTATGAACTTTCACCATTTTATCAGTAGTTAGTCCTTTGCTGAAAAAATTGTGGGAGCGAGAATTAATAAAATCTTTGATGGCGGTTTTGACAGCCACAGCGTTTGCAATTATTGACAATACAGATCTGCCGTAATCATCTGGCCAGATCTTACGAAGCTGTAGTGGATGACACCAGCACTGGTCCACCAGACATTTACCAGTACCTTTTTCTGAGTCAACTTTCGCTTGGGCAGGATTTAGCCGCTTCTCCTGCGTACGATTATTGTGATGAGCGTTTCCGATTATTGTACAGGACTCGTGTTTGTTGGTTTGCCTCACTCAATTCATGCGGTACTCATTTTTCGAGTTTTTTCACTCTTTCAATATGTTTCAAGTGATTTAAAATTGTTTTATCACTCACACCGAAGCATGCTGCTAACTCTGACGTGGTTTGCGAAGGATCTGTTTCCACGATCACTTTTAATTCTTCATTGTCAAATAGAATCTCCGGTTGTCCACGGGGATTTTCCTGTAGGTCAAAACTTCCAGAACGAAAACGTTGGAACCTAAACGTACCGTGTTTTCTTTTACAGTAGCTTCCCCATACACATCATTAATCCTTCGAGTTGTTTCTGCGGCGCTGGTGTCACGGTGTAACTTGTATTCG
Source organism: Leucoma salicis (assembly GCA_948253155.1). NCBI lineage: Eukaryota > Metazoa > Arthropoda > Insecta > Lepidoptera > Erebidae > Leucoma > Leucoma salicis. The sequence goes on from OX411803.1 coordinate 28,532,668, forward strand.
TAAATAACCCGATATTTTAAGTTTTCCATATTGTGAACAGAACGATGTCAAAGAAAAATGAAATATCTAGTGCGAAAACAAATGAATTAGTTAATTGGAAATGGATGTAGAAACGGCGCCTGAATATTAATATACTTTTAGTAAGCACATTAAAAAACATCTGGAAAACGGTAGATCCTAAAGGCCATCCCTGCAACTTCCCGCTAATTTGATACTTAAGCGCTCAAAATTGCACTTATTAGCTCGAAGAGCCCAAAAACGACTTTTGAGCTCTTCGAGCTCAATAGTATAATATTCGTGACATTTTGAGCTCTCCGAGCTCAAAAGTCTGATAGAGATTTAATAAAACACTATTTGTTGAATATTCAAATCGCAATAACTTATGAATGAATGCACCGATTTTCTTGTAGTTTACAGTATTCAACGCAGATTTTTGAGCTCTTTGAAGAATCTTAAAGCTCGATCTGGTCACACTGAAAATTTCATAGAATTGCTGAAATTTTTTTTTTCAATTTCACAACGATATCTCACGAACGATTCAACCGATTTTGACCGGACTGGCGGCGATCGACGTGGTTTTATGATATTAAGAGCTGATTAGGAATCGATCGGTAAAACCGTTTAAAAGTTATTCCAAAAAAAAACACACGGAATAAAAAAAAAATTAGTTTTTTTGAGATTTCTCAAGATCTACCGGTTCGAATCGGTCCTAATTGTTTTCAAAAACTAAGTTTGGTCAAGTCGAACAAGTCCTTTCGAATGACGCCAACCCCGATGAAATTGGTCAAGCCGTTCCAAAGTTATGAGAGGTTTACATACGGCCACAAATACACACTCACGCACGCACACACACACATACACACACACACATACACACACACACACAAACACACACACACACACTCACACACACACACAAACACACACACATACATACAGACATCATCGCGGAAACATTCGGGGAAGCTTCCTAGGATTTCAAAACGTCAACATAAGTTGAAATCTCGATTTTCAAAAAACCAATAACTTCCCAACTATTGAAAATTTTAAATTTTCTTAAAAATGATTCATATTCTTTAAAAGAATTTATTTTGTTTTTTAAAGTACACGCAGGTACCAGTTATTTATAAACCTTGGTTTAATATATAATACAAATCTATGTCACATAATTTATTGCCACGTAAAAGTAGCAATCCCACAGTAAACTCTCATTAATCTGGAATAAAAATCCTTTTTTATACTTCGAATTATAATGTATGCATTTAAAGTACACGCAGATACCAGTTTTTTATGTTACGTTTATGAATTTTGTAATCAATTGAATAATTTAACTCAGTTAAAGTGATACAAAAGCGTTGATAAACTTAACATTGGAGATAACCGGGGTCATTTCAGTCTAGAATGAACACAAACATAATAATTAAAAACCATTTCAATAATTTTCCTTAAAGAAGAAGAGCCGTGAAGCTTCTCGGTGTGTATAAGAAATCTAAAATAAGTTGTCCTAACTCGCCTATTAAGTAACGACTAGCTATAGAAGTAAACGTTTTGATAATTTGATAAATTTATAAATAATATTAACAGTTGCGGCGCGCCTGTCTGTTCTTCCGCTTCTTCTAAAAAGCACATCGGCTTACGAAATAGTTCTTGTTATTGTTTATAGATTTTTGTGAGTAGATAAATTATATTCTTTATAATAAAGTCGCGAAAATGTCTGTTTGCGGCTAATAATTAGTTGTTCTAAAAAAAATCCCTTCATTTTAGTATAAAATAATATCCTTAGTACCGATCCCGCAAAACAAAACTAATATTTAATAGGTATGACCCATCATCTTCCCACAAAATATGCCTTTCAATGTAGTGATAGATAAAAAAATTGGCACGCCTTATAAGACTATATTATAGTCTTATTTTATTAATTTTTACATTTTTGGAAAACTTACAGATAGAAGATGATGAGTATATGTAGAAATGATTATAAATAGAGAAGGCCAATTACAATTTTCCACTTATAACACTGACTTGTTTCTATTTACGGGACTTTTCCATTACAAATGTGCAACTACATATTTTTGGAAGATACATTCACACATTCGTTTATTTATTGCTTATGGTTGCCACTAAGCCACGGCCCACCTGATGGTAAGTGGTATGGATGGTAACCGCCGCTCGTGGACTAATCAATATCAAGGATAGTGAATGGGCGCTGCCCACTATGTCTTTCGTGGATGAACAATGCATGAATGGACGGTGATCTCCCGCTACAGCCAAAGCACACCGAGGTGTTTCACACACACCATTATTTTTAGACAGCGCCTTCTATTTCTGACTTTACAAATTATAGTAGATATTATCGAGAAATTTTGCTGACGTCAGCAAATTTTCCGAAAATCTGGGAATTGGCAAAGGTAATTTTGCCAGTCTGTTACCTAATAGTCAAAAATTTATAATAATAACAATAATGATACTCCGTAGATACAGACTAATGGAAGTGGCCCCTAATAATCATTGCATAGCCGATTTTAACAATATTTTTTTTTAAATGATTTGGTACTTTTTTTTGGCAAGTAATTACTATTTATTGTAAACTTTCCCAGGGCTCCCAGACATAGGTACTTTATTTTCTGAAAGACAAAATGTGAGGCCTCGAGTTGTGTTCATATGTACGAGTACTTACATTGAATTGGCCCTTGCTATTTGTCTAGCTTCTAGCAGAACAAATATATGTTTCAAATAGTCCCCTAAGTAATACGAGTATAATTATATATAAAAATACCTTTCTCACCTAGTATTTATGGTCCAGGAGCCGCTGCCTATTTTTTTAAGTGATCAATAACAGGCTGAATCTTTGAGTAGGTTCCATTCAACGAGACGCTCAAGATTTTCTCTCTGAAAAATCTTGATAGAGGTAGCTAATAAAGTGCGCAGCTATAAAACATGTCGATTTGGTGGGGTGTCGAAATTGTCTGACTACCAGTAAGTTTTTTGGCTTTCAACGTACATAATGAACACTACTTGAGGCCCCACACTTTTGTCTTTCCGAAAATAAAGTATGTATGGGAGCTCTGGAGGCTTGGTCTACGAGTATAATTGTTGATCTAAAGGATTATGGATATTATATTTTATTATCTCGTTTTGAAACTCATTCACTGGAAATACGATAAATTTCCCAAAGAAATGTATTATTGAGCAAAATATGAAAATTCAAAATAGGTAGATATATTATTTTTATTTAAATCCCAAATTCGGATTTTGTCCTTTATTTGTATACTCTGTTTACCTATCATCATGTCGGATATAATACTTCTGTTGTATTTTAATATTGATTAGGTATGCGCCATCCGGTCTTTGCTCCCTTGGTATTATCACTAAGCTAGCAATAATAATTAGGTTTAACATATATTTAAGTACTTAGCAAGTATTTTATGAAGTACTTACTTATATATGGGTTATCATATCAGTTAAATAAAATATATTAAAATTGCTAGTACCTTCTGCTAATGATTTCGTCGTATCTTACGATTATAATTATATTATACTAATTTCCGTGGGTATAATTTTATACTATATAAGTTACTTAAGTGTCTTGCTCATAAACAAATTACATAATCTCCAGGGGTATAAAATTTTAATTCATATTTCTCGGGCACGTTAACAAATATGAGAGTATTTTTTTACGGTTTGCGCATGCGCAATGTAACGCAACGACAACGAAACGTTGGCCATTAAAGAGGTTTTGTTTCAAAACTCATGTCTTTAAAATTTATTCATTATAGAAAAGAAATATTAACAATTTTAATTATTTTATTGAATTTTATTATGATGCTAGCATGCGTTTAAAAGGACAACTTTGTATATCCAAAAACTTCTTTGAAAATTTAGTCATAGTCCTTAACCTACCTAATTCATTCATAATTCTCTGGTAGAGGTGGTAGAGCCTTGGTTATCCCAGCATGAATGGTCGAGCTCGCGCAAGTAATGCCTCTGGCGTACTGGTGTTGCTAGCGTCTATAGGCTACACACGACTTACCATCAGGTGGGCCCTATGATTGTTTTTGGCACCGACATAGTATAAAAAAATTAAGCTAAACAAGAATTTTATATCTACGTGTTTTTGTATTGCACTATTAAGTTTGTAATATCGTCAATGTTCATTTCGTACAGTTGTTTAACATTAGTTAAATATTTATTGATGTTCAATTAACAAGAAGAAGCTTTGACTTGTGTTTTATTTATTCGTCATCGTCCATAGATATTTCAAAATCAGCGTAAAATGTCCTATGGGTCTAGCCAAGTTGCATTCTATGATCGCTAACGCTAATAGATAACTATTTAAATGTATGGGAATTTGACATCTTTAACCTTAGATAGAGAACCTATATTTGTCTAAGTCTTTAACAATATCTATAACGCTAAGTCACGTGACTTAACGTTAGAGATGTCAAATTTCCATACATTTAAGTAGTTTTCTATTAGCATTAGCGAATGCAACTTGGCTAGACCCACTATTCTGCATCATCCGTCGCGTGTTCGCCACTGCGTATCTTTTCTTACGCCGTATGACTGTAAACTTAGTCATAAGGTCCACATTTAAGGGCCACGTCTATATTCCGTATGTCATCACTAATCCTTTCTTAGAGCTTTAGACAACAAGAAGTTCCCGCCCATCTAAGCTGGATTCATCGATTGACTTTCTTCGCGAAGTTGTTTTTGTCTAACTGGACTGTTTTTGCTAAGTATAATGATCAATAATAATTATAATAACATTATGCAATATTTCTGCGAGTGTTGTTATTTTTACATCTACGGGCTTCCTTGAGACACATTATGTTTCTTTAAGCCCAAAGCCCAAAGCTAAAGTGAAATAATGAAATTAATATTAACAAGTATATATCTATGTGTCCGTCATAACCTCTTCGTCCGCCCAGTGGATATATATAGGTATCTGTAAAGGATATCCTAACGCAAGAAGAATTTAAAACTCTAGATATACGCAACGAAAATCGCTAGCTAACTATATTTGTGGGACTCACTTGGCATAATCTTGTTTACAGTACACCTGACGATCTCGAAGGAAACATGAGGGATGTCTGTCCAGCTGTACCGCACAGACGCAGCATCTTAGACAGCCAGTGTGCCATGCACCGCCTCCCACTTCCAGCAGAAATCGATCAGCAATAGGCTCCCCGCACGCACAGCACGTGCGGTGCTCCGTCTGTAATTATGATAAAAATAAAATATATTTACTTACCAGTATTTATTAACAATACTCAAGTAAACTATTGGAACTGGTTAGATCGACAAAATGTACAGGAGATTCCTTAAACAAAATAGATTTGGTATAAATCGACTTTACAGCCTAAACCAGCTAAAGAGTCTAACTTATCATAGTTATTATTTGAAAAGTGAGATTAGTAAATGCTTTTTACTTTATTAATGAACAATTAGTAAGATTTGATGTCAAGCACCCCACGCTTTTTTACAATAATGATTTACCTATTATAATATTATTTACTACCTTTTAGTTCAACTAGCTATTAAAGCGTGTTATTTTAGTTTTTTAAACTATAATTTATTTTCTTCTTTTTAGTCTCAAAACATTATCAAAAGTACTTTTATTTAAAAGAAATAAAGCCTAGTAAAGTCTGATAATTTTCCTCTAAACTTCGTCATATATACACTACTACCATGAATTTTTTCACGTATCCAAAAATAATCATTTAGCTGGCTCACTTGACTTTAACAACAAAAATTAGCGCTTATAAGCAATTAATATTTCACAAATGGATCCCTTATTCGAAAAATTGTTTTTACAAACCCACAATATTTTTGAAAGACTTATCCAACGACATTCATATACTATGGGATAGATGAGAAAAATAACATCTCCACTTTACATGTAGAGGGTAGCCAATTTTTTCGTCAAGATTTTATTTTATCCTTTCGTCGGCTTGACTGTATATTCTGTATATATATATACTGTATATTCATGCCAACTTACAGCTTTCCATACTAAGTCTCTGAGCTAAGTTTTGAATAGCGGACGGGAAGGACATGGCGAAACTATAAAGGTTCCTTATTGGCTACGGAACCTTAAAAACGGATAAACTTCTCAAATTATCGCATTGTTATCGGTCCTTGATAAGTGTGCAAAGTTTCAAATCAATCCGATCAATCCGTCGGACGGTCCGTCAGTACAGGCGGAGAGACGGCATAAATGGCGGGTTAATTTAGTGGGTGAGGGCTCCACACTATCCTCTTCGTTGTCCCGAACGACGGGGTGTGCAGTTAAGTACCGGTCGCCCCGCCTTAACAAAAAAGTTAAAATCTGAAGCCTCTCAATGAATAAGTAACAAGCAATTAGGTAGGCATGTTTTTAAAAGGGTTTCAATAAAACCTATGAATAACTCAAAGATGAAAACACTTCTACAACAGCAACTTATTCTTTTATACTACGAAGGTCCCAAACAAGCATGCGACCAACCTTTTGGTAAACGGTTACCGTAGCCAATAGACGCTAGCAACCTCACGCGTGGCTAACTCTAAGAAAGGGATAGAAGGTGGAGAAGTATGATACATAGTAATAAGGGAGCAGTTTAGGTTTTTAATATTATAATAAATATTAATTAACTAGCCTTTTCCCGCGGCTTCGTCGCATCCAAAAGCTAGTTTTTGCGTTATATCTCAGGTTTTCGATATAGTAGCGGGATAAAATGTGTACCAATTTTTAAGACTAATCAAGAGCTACCAAACAAAACACATGCATCAAAATCCGTTTAGTAGTTGTTTTGCGAGATGCGTGAACAAACAAACAGACAAAAATCTAAAAAGAACATTTTGTGTTTAGACACGCCTATATAGCCTAATAAAACATTTTTTTCTCAAATATCTTAAATGATACATACATATATACATATGATGAACAGCTTTATAATAGTACCTTCTAGCCTTTACCCGCGGCTCCGCCGCAGCTAAAAGCTAGTTTTTAGGTAATATCTCAGGATCCCGATATACTAGCGGGATAAAATGTATACTAGTTGTTAAGTCTAATCAAGAGTGTTTGATAAACAAAAAAGTTGCATCAAAATCCGTTCAGTAGTTTTTGTGTGATGCGCGAACAAACAAACAGACAAACATAAAAAGACAAACAAAAAATCTAAAAAAAGAATCGTTGTGTGTTTAGACACGCCTATAATTATAGCCTAAATCAGTAATTTTTTCTCAAATATCTTAAATGTACAGACATAGCTCTGTTACAGTTTTATAATAGTACTAGCAGTGCCTGCGGACTCCGTTCCGCGTTAGAAATATTTTTGCCCCGGCCCGTTTGTCCCGCGTAATACTTCAGAAAAAAAAAGTTAAAAGTTCGGGATAAATAAAAATTATGACGAAATTTTTTTTTTTGTTTTTTGTTTTATTTTTTAGTTTTTTTTATTGGTTTTTGTATGTTTTGTTTTTTATGTTACTGTTTTTTGTTGTTATTTTTATTACTTGATGTTAATATACACTATTTACATTATTTACATCATGTTTACTTATTTTAATTGTTCAAAACTTCTCGATATACTATATTAGTAGTAATGTTACCATTTGGTACTAAAATATATTGTCTTTCAGGAGTTCTAGCCCGAGATAAGCCAACATATAACTGCCCATGGGAAAAACAGTGCTTTCTCAGGTCAATGCCCACCAGAGAAAATGTTTGACCCTGGGACTTATCAATAGTGAGGGCAAAAGAGACCTTGACGGAATACTGTAACCTCTTAAACGGTATAGGTAAATCAGTCGAAATCATGGGTATCCGCGGAATATAAGCAAGTTGTCCCACTGCTGGCCCTGTGAGAATGGTTGCCACGATTATATTCTCCCGCAACTCTTTTATGAGCAGCCTTGTGCCATTACACATGTTGGGGGGTCTCAAGTTCCTGAATTCATGATGAGCATAAGGTCGTGGGGATGTAAGCCAGAAGGACTCAAAGAATTTAAAAATTCTTGAGGATATTGCACTGTATCCTTAATATTACACACCGTGTCAATGGACTTATAGTGTTTGACTTGACCGGGAATTTTTCCTAAAATTATTTTATTTATCTCATTCACTGAATCGTTTCTGAGTGTGACTATTGCCCTAGAACAAAGCCAATGATAATCTCTTTCCATTAAACTTTCAAGATCGGGATCCATCCATCCATCCATCAGCCTTTTAACGTCCACTGCTGGACATAGGCCTCCCCAAGAATGGGGGATAGTGCCGTAATCACCACGCTTGGCAGGCGGGTTGGCGATCGCAGTGGATATTGTTAATACTCGAAGGAGTGCTGCTGCCCACTCCCCGGGATTCCCTTAGTCGGCTCTTACGACTCCAAAGGGTGGAGAGGGGTGGGACAATTCTAAAGCCGGCCCCACACGGCTCATATAGACCGGGATATGTTGCGTCTCTCAGATCTTCTAACCTGTGTAATATGTGATCTAACCGATCGTCAAGTTTAGTGTCATCATACTGTTGGTGTTAGGACAGCAAATTTTTCCTTCTCCAAGATTCATTAGTTGATGCGGAAAGTCATTATCGTAGTTGTCGCTCAAGTGGGCTCTCACGTTTGTTCGTAAATTGAGAGTTTCAACGGAACTCCATAAGCATGATGATTTTAAGCATGCCCTGATGACGTCAGCGCGTGTTCCTTTTATTAATACTGGCAGAGTTTGTCGAAAATCGCCCGCAAAAACAAAAGTAGTAGATGTACACTGATGACTGATGTATGATACTGGCTATATCGCCACGCAACGGCCGGGGCGGCGCCCACCGCACGTTTTTATTTTGCTAATATCTTTGAAGATATTTATTTAAACTGTATAGAGTAACAGAGGAGACACAAATATTCTACATGAAATTTTCGTTCTAAAAAACATATTTATAAAGATATAAATTAATACTATATGGGCTAAATAAGCTTCACAAAAATTATTTTTAATCCACAATTTTAACAGTAAAAGCAGGCATATGCTATTGCGGACTTTTTTACAGTTTTTGTTACAATACTTTCTGATATTTACGCGAATGTTACATATTTTGAAATAAAACTACGTTTACGGAATCTATCGCGTTTACATGATTTTACTACTATCCCGCCGTTTCGAATACTTTACAGCATTCATGATCACGGGTGGACTTAGATGATAGACGTCCAAGGCTGATATGTTATCTCAACGGTTTCCACCGTGTGTTGAATGCTGTAAAGTATTCGAAACGTCGGGATAGTAGTAAAATCAAGTAAACGCGATAGATTCCGTAAACGCAGTTTTATTTCAGATTTTGTTACGTTATTTAATATTGTAGTACATTGTTTTGTTCTATCCTCAATAGTTTCTGCAGCGCACGCGTTGAAAGCAATTTATTTTACAACTTAGTTAACATTATTCAAGTTTAAGTAAAGATGCGTGATTAATTTTGGAAATTATTATAGCCTATGACACTCCACAATAACGTAGCTTTATATTGGTGAAATAATTTTGAAAACCGGTTCAATAGATCCAGAGATTACCCCTTACAACGTCACAAACTTACAAACTCACAAACGTTACCTCTTTATAATACGAGTAGTATAGATAGAAGTAGCTAACTCTTTGTTACGCTTTCACGGCTAAACTGCCGAAACAATCATGACGAAATAACCCCCAAGAAAGGACACACTATTTTAGATTCATCTTTCATAGGGATAACATTGCAAAATAAAGGGATCATGTAAAACATAAAACCAAGAATAATATACCATGATAAAGTTATTATAATAGGAATTATGGTTCTCCGTTTTTCTATGCACCGCATCAACCCCGATTTTTAACCGTTAAACAGTGGCGTGACAGTAATAACAATGAAACACTTAAGGGTTACCTACCCTCGCCACAAAACATAAACCAATTGCATACTTTAAAATCGAATTACAACATAGAACACAATCGACATGTGGATACTGTAACTCAAGGTTTCTTAAACTTTCGATTTTTGTCGCGTTATAATTAAAATACAAAAAAGATATTTAGATATTAGTAGTTGCCTGCGACTTTGTCAGCAATATTTATTTACGTTAATTTAATCCTCTATTTTACGCTCTTGAGATTGATTTGTAAATTAGTGAAACTCATTATTCATTGACGGGCCTCGTGGCGTAGTCGTTAGTGTAACCGACTTCCGTGCACGAGGTCGTGGGTTCGATTCCCACTCAGGACAATTATTTGTCTGATGAACACAGATACATATTTGTACTGCGTCTGGGTGTTTTCTATCGATTGTATGTATGTATTTACAAAAAAAAGTAGTATATATATTATATCCGTAATCTGGTACCCATTGCACAAGCGTTAAGCTTAGTTTGGGACCAGAGGACGTTGTGGGAAAATGTCCATGAATGTTTATTTATTTATTCTAAGATAAAGATACACACATACACATAGCATCACGCCTGTATTCCCCGAAGGGGTAGGCAGAGGTGTATTACACACCCACGACTCGCCAGCTATGTTTAAGTCCCATGTCATAGGGGGCGAGCCTATTGACGTCTACCGGGCACATTTCCTAACTCCGGGCTGCTACTGAGAATTTTTCTTTTTAGGAAAAAGCTCAATAACATTGCCCGATCAGGGGATCGAACCCGAGACCTCATGATTAGCAGTCGCATACATTACCGCTACACCACCGAGGCAGTTAGTTAGTTGCTGTCTGAGCAACAAATTATTTAGGATATAGTGTAGTCTTAGTTAAGTACTTTGTACGTATGAATACCTTCCCCCAAACAAAACTAAAATTACATTGAGCTTAAACGCCAGCGCATTAGCAGCTACATACTCGTACATCGTAGTAGCCAAATATCGGCAAGTTTGGTATTTCGCTAAGTCTGGGTCTCAGATCAAATAAAAAGTTAAGATGGCACTTTGCGAACAAAGAAGTGAGGCTGGTTCAAACTACGCCTTGTCGTGTACATACACAATTGCATGCACACACGTACAATGAAACTACGCCTTGACTTGTCAGTCTAGCTATCGCGGTGCGTCGATCAAAACGTCATCAAAAATATAATAATTCACCTATGTGAATTAAAATTCCGAATGTGTTATGAAAGGGTGTAAAATCCAAACTACAAGAAATAAAAAGCACGATGGAATCACATTTCACTCGTAAGTAAACTTGTAAACCAATGTTTTCAATAAATCAAAATAAAATTGAGTCTATTGCTTGAAACATAACAAGTGTTGCCATTATAAATCGTTATAGTTTACCCTATTATTGGGTAATGTGACACGCAACGTTATGTTACTAGTTTTTTAAAAATTATATAAATATTTCTAGGACTAAGTAATTGTATACTAACTTACCGCTATACTTTCTTTAAACTTCCGAAGTGAGATCAAAACACAAAAGAGAAATGGGTTGCAGTCATTCGTGATCCATTGTGAACCATCGTGGCAACCAACTAGCTGCAGCGTAGTTTGTTCAGCTTATTTTAATAGAGACGATGGGTATTTACTACACAAAGAAAGGGTTACGTCATGTAATAAGAAACGGATATCCAAAGCCTAACACTACTATTAATTAAAATTTTCGACACTTGTATGATAAATATTGATGACGTTAATCGAACACTGACTTGTTTTTGTCCATTAGATTTTACCAAACATAATTGAAGGATCAGATAATGTGGACCTATGGCAACCTCCTAGTGTTGAGTATTTATACAAATACATAAATAAATATAAAATAAGTAGTCCCATTTGACATTCTCCTGTCTATTATTTTTCTAGCGAAAAGAGCCTTCTGCACCAGATGATTTAAATCTAAGGCAGCCAGATTAGTGGCACTTGTGAAGCAGTTGTTCGAATTATTATTTATTTAAAATATTACTTAGTTTAGAGATTAAAACATGAATTATTACGCTTTATTAAAAATACCTAAGCATTAGGTTCAAACGCATTGTTAAGTTAGAAACAATTTCGAAATTAATTGAAAGTAAATCTTACAAGAAATTATTTCAGCACAAAGGTTTTTAAATAAAAATTAAATACCCAGTAATTTTATTTTTGATACGCTTTACCATTTCCTTTCCACTACGGCACTTCTTTTTACCCACACTTCGCATCGGAATGGCTGATAGAACACTATGCTCTATCATGTAATAACGTTAATATAATTTGTAACGACATTTTATTATATTGGGTTAATTTGAATTATGATGGCAACACCGGCCCACGCGCTACATGTTTATAAAACCGGCCTCACTTCGTTGTTCGCAATGTTCCATCTTAACTTTTTTATTTGATCTGAGGTCTGGGTAGGTAAGAAAAGTATCCAAATACATGTATTAGCATATATACAAATTAAAAATACCATCTAATCTTCAGTAATATTACTAAAAAATTTAACAATATTATACGAAACATAATTCAAATTAGTACTTGCACTGCAAGAAAATTGAGTAATGATTTTACTTTACTTTTACACCTGATATGTGGAAATTGGCTATTAGACTATCTAGGCCTAATCTTAGCGGGTATTTTTATATCACTATTCAATACCAAAAACGTTGTTACTCAGCTCAAGAGTGAGGTTTGGTACCCTGGGATCTTAGACTATAAGATTTATATACAGCCTATCATTGTGACCGATGACGTCGGTATCTACACACTGATTTTCATTAAGATCATTCTAGCCATTCTTGAAGACATACCTACAGATACACAGACAAACTTTATAAAAATCGTAGAATTTATTAGTAAATCTTAAAATCACTTTCTATCACAAAATCTAAGAAAATAAAAACAGAGCTCACTGTTTTATATAGTAGTATAAACAAACAACAAACAAACATAGTATCACGCCTGTATTCCCCGAAGGGGTAGGCAGAGGCGTATTACACACCCACGACTCGCCAGCTATGTTTAAGTCCCACGTAATAGGGGGCGAGCCTATTGACGTCTACCGGGCACATTTCCAAACTCCGGGCAGCCACTGAGAATTTTTAATTTTTTTTTTTAATCTCTATAAATAATAATAGTAGTATAGATATAGATAAACAGTTTTGAACCATATTTAGTGGTGTGCACTAAAAAAAATATTCCAGATCCAGTAAGAAGAATCGTTAAAGTATTACCGTTTATAGTTTCTATGTGAATATGTAATAAGCAATTTCATTTATAAATGAGAAATCTTATAAAATCTATATCATGAAAACGATCGTTTCGTATAACCTTACTAATATTATAAATGCGAAAGTGAGTTTGTTTGATTGTTTATATGTTTGTTACGGTTTCACGCTGTAACTACAGAACCAATTACCTACCACAAAATGTTGCAAACATATAGCCTACTAGAACCCGAAAAATTATCTTAACTACTTTTCATCCCAGAAAAATAACGACTTATTTTATTTAACTCATAGGAGAACGTAAATAGACCCCACTTTGAGAATCTTTGCCGTATCTTATCAAGCCATAACGAACAGTTGTCAAAGGCGTGTCTACTAATTCAATATGGCCGTATTGTAAACATTACACCCCTGTACCGTCTGCATTTACTGAACTGATTTCATTTTGAATTGTACAGAAATATTTAATATAGAAAGAATATGTTGGTTTGTAAGGTAATGTTAATGACATGCACCAAATTAATTGTAAAACGGTAGATTATTAATTAAAAGATTCAAACTGGAGTTCGAATCTTTTAATTCTCAAATCTACACTGTTTTTCTGTTAAGGCGGGGAAAACGTACCTAAGTCACACCCCATAGTTCGGGGCAACATACAGGGTAGTTTGGGGCCTGCACCCGCTGAAGAAAGCCGCCGTGTGCCGTCTTTACGCCTTACTGGCAGAACACTGGAACTGGTAGACATTATTGCAGTGGCTCTCAAATTTTACATACATATTGTCACGCCTTTTTCCTGTAGGGGTAGGCAGAGACCACTTCTCCTCACTTGCACAATCCTGACACACATCTTTCGTTTCATCTACTTTCATCAGCGATTTCATGCATGCTCGTTGGTTTCAAGTACTCTTAACCTGGCCTTTCTTAAAAACGTCTCCGATCTCGATCTGGTCAAAATACGTTCGCCTAGGTCGACCTCTACCATCTTGCCCATTCACAGTCGCCTTGTACATTATATATGTTTCGTTAATCTTCTTTCATCCATCCTCTCTACGTGTACATTTACAAATTACAACAAATATGTAATAAATTATTTGCGAATTCACTATAACAAGTGCCAAAAATGTCAACATTTTCGTGTACTGTATTTGTGTATATCACAGTCATGCTTTCCATATTTCGTAAACTTTGAATCCAGGTATACAAATTCTTTCACTTGTTTCTTCTCTTTCTCCTGCAATCAGAATCTCGCAATTTGTCATACTATCTTCCCTTCTACTACTTCTACTTCCTATCCTCCCTCAAATCTTAAAACTCTAAAAACCTGATACAATATACAAATTAAACAATATATTAGATAAATACTCGGGTAAGTGGGCAGCCGCACTCCCTCGAGTATTAACAACATCCACTGCGATCGCCAACCCGCCTGCCAAGCGTGGCGATTACGGCATTATCCCCCATGACGGGACCGCTCGTTGTGGCATTCTCTTGGGGAGGCCTATGTCCAGCAGTGGACGTTGAAAGGCTAATGGATGTATGGATGGATACTACAAGTGTGGCAAAGAAGCTTACGGCTTGCCTGATTGTAAACGGCTACATCAGGTCTATAAGACGCCATCAATGCCAGTGATATCACAGCGTATTGCCAACTCCAATTAATGAGATGAAAGAGAGGCGGGGAGGAGAAAGATAATGAAACGGGGATAAAGAGGTGGTTTTGGATCTCTGGCGTTCTGCGAATGGATCACAACATTAGGGATACCTAATAGGGTTGGTCCATGCTTACTACTTACCATAATCATCACATTTAGAGTCTTGCTTTTGTCTCTATACTAAATCCTTTTTTCTAAAGGCAGGAAAAAATGTACCTACCTAACCGCACAAGTTATGTCCGTCAAAGTTTGTCCGTGTGGTGACGGACTAAGAACACAAGTGTGACCACCCCATCCTTTCCCACGGGTGTCGTACAAGGCGACTAAGAGAAGAAAGCAATTATCACCCATTGCATTACTGGTGGTAGGGCTGGGTACCAAGTGAGAGTACTCGCTTGTAGCAGAAGATAGCGGTTTATTCTTTCATTTCATATTTGAGAAATGAAATGGTGCACAGCGGTTTGGCAATACTCTCGGTATAGTTGAGTCTATTAGTGACGGTTACCACTTACCATCAGGTGGGCCGTGGCTCGTCTGCCATCATTACAAGCAATAAAAAAAACCGTCGTTCGGGGCAATTAACAGGGTAGTGTGGGGCCCTCACCCACGAAATAAACCTGCCGTGTGTCGTCTCTCCGCCTGTTTAAGCGGACCATTGGAACTAGTGACCTTACTTCAGTAGTCCGTCTGTAGTAGATCCTAGTTATATCTACGTACGCTGCCATTCCTTTTAGTTCTGCATAAGTTGCTCATTGGTGCAAGTTAGTAGTAGCATTTTATAATAATGGAAAAATGCAATAATGTCTTTTCCTATAATGTGTGTGAGTGCATAAGTACATAAAGACTCTCGCCTGTTTCCCAGAGGCGTAGGCAGAGAAAACGGATTTCCAGTTGCGATTGCATCTTTCAGTCTCTTTACACTCTTCATACATACTTCTTTCTATTTACTATAATTGCATTGGTATTTTCTGGAATTTTGGTACCTACTTCCCCGTTCGAGACAACAAAACAGATTTGATAAGAAACTATTCTCTTTAATTTTAGAGTTTAGTTGACCTCTTCAAACCCTCACTAAAAAGTTTTTAATATGATCCTCCTACCTATAATATTAGGTTATTTATCTAAGTATAATATTATAAATGAGACAGAGAGTTTATTTGTTTCTTTATTACGCCTTCACTCTGTAACTCGTATGTAGGTTGAGCGCCCAAAAAATACATAGACTATACCTACTCTTTATCCCGGAAAAGTGAATGGTTACCGTGGAATAACAATTTTTACATACAGATAATTAGTGTGCCGTATCTAGTTCAAACATAAATAAACATTATTAGAATTAAGAAGACGCCTAAAACTGATCATTAGCTTTTTATTATTGAGCAACAGTTTACGGGAGTGTAGTTCGGTTCGGTTGCCTGCCATTGCATGTGCTACGAGCTAAATAACACCCAGTTTAGGTATCTGCTTCGTCTAGTCAGGGATCCTTCTGGTCCTGGGGAGAATGCTTTAATTTAATTGCCATTATTGCATATAGGAAATATTATACGCAACGTACGTACAAAATCGTCGATTCATATGGGGTAATTTTAAATCATACTCCGGTAACACTCGTGGTTTATGACACTTCGTTTTGGCATTGTTTTGTTTGTATTTGTGTGCTTCAGCGCGTGTAATTACAAGTTTGGCATGGTTTTACCTATATGGCTTAACTGGATTGTTCGTAATGCTCCGTCTATATTTTTTAGTTAGTCTGAGGTCTCAGGCTCAGAGAAGACACACATCTTTAGCTCACTACCTGGCCCTCCGAACCACAGAACATTGAAATACTTTTTTTTTTTTTTTTTAAATGCCTATTGTGTTTTGCTGGTGGTTTAGTACCTACCTACCTAATAACATAACAAAAATTAAGAAAACAGTACCTACAGTGAGAAGTAGAGTACGAACTCTTTATTTATATCCATGGTAAGTAGGTACCAGTACTTTGTTCACTAACAAAGGTCATAACGTTGAGCTTGTACGAGTAAATACCGACTCATAATAAAATTATAGTTCGGTGATCTGTAAATTGCATCCATAAATGTGTTGCTTTCAAAATATATTTAACTAAATAAAACTGAACAACTAAAAATGGTGTACGACAACTCTTCAATAGGGTTGTTACATAAAAATAAAATGTTTTAATTACAGATAATTGAATACATAAAATAATAGATATGTCATACAAAGTGGCAAATCCATGCTGTAAAAATAAATGCGAAAGTCCGTTTGTTTTTGCCAATAACGCAACCGATCATCATTTTTCATCCCGATCCGATATCATCATGGATTTTGCGTACTTCCAGTTAAATAATTACAGACATATTTCTGATCTATTATATTTTTTTAGCATCTGACATGCTGCGCCACTTTTTAAGTAGGTACAAATTATTTGTGAATAAGGAAAAAGTTTTTTTTGTACGAGCCGAAATTCGTTAGATGGCGTTGGTCGTAAAGACAAATGTGATAAGGAGATTGGGATGATCGAAAGATCTGTACGATAGCTCAGTGGCTTAGAACACTTCCCCGAATTGGAAAAAACGCGGGTTCGATTGCCGCTCGTACAAAAAATCTCTTTTTCCTTTTTCACAAATAATTTGTACTTAAAAATTATAGACATAGTAAATTACCGAGATAAATACTAGCGTACCTATATCAAGAAAATGAGATAGGTATCTACCTAAGCTACTTTTTATCCGGGAAAAATATATGGTACCTAAGTGATAGTAAATGTATAGAGGTCATACGTGTGCCGTTGAGTGACGTATGAATTTATATTCTGAAATCCACGCAGACATAATTACGAGCAGAATCAAGTAATATATTTAATACATAGTAAAATTAATACAGTAACCTACGTATCTGTACAAAATGTTGCTCACGTAAGTATTCAAAGAAAAATATATTCACAGTCATGAACGTAAATATTTTTATACGTCCATGTTCATAGCATACGAAATTCTTGTTGTATTATAATTATAGGTACCTATCTAGTAAAATGATTGCAGTAGCATAGAACAGCAAGATTATTTTCACAAGTTACATAAAAGCATTTAAAATGCACGAAATAGTTACACCCCACATTTAACTTAGTTGTAGTTCTGACTGGTAACTGCATCAAATTATTATAAAAAACTAACTGCAAATGACACAAATGGCGTCCTTGGCCAGGTTTATAAAATACGGATCATAAACGTTCCTACCTTAATGGCACTCGACTCTACAGAAATACCATTTGTTTACACCCCTGTCGTTATGATAGAAGTGTCAAATGAATAGAGAGGCTGGAGAGCAGCCGGCCGTTGGATAACAAACAATACGCGCGAAACATCGGTGTTTAGCGCCGTGCCCCGCCGCTTGCGCACCCTACGACAAATCGAGTGTAATAAACGCGCGGAACCGCAGCAGCCGTCCCATAAAGGCAGTAACAACCGCTCATACTTACATAACGTGTCTCGGCACTGACACCACGTCCCCGCACCAAACAATAGATCATACCACATATCAAAATCTTCGTATAACAAATTTCTTCAGGGTCCCTTCGAGAATAATAGGTTCCCGGTGGTCACATTGTCAACTTCAGCTGACTGATACGCTTTTTATGACAGTTTTTCTGTAGACCCGGAGCGAGCGAGCTACTTGTGTATAATGACGTTGTTTGATCGCATTTAACGCGTCATTTAAGAGGGTATGTTTGTTCTGCGTTTCGCTTGAAATTATGTAAATAAGATGTACCGTTTTGTCACTGAGAGGCTTTTCGTAGGATTAAACTCTCATGAATTGTTTCTGATATTATTTAACGTCGCACATTCATGTGGGATTCTCGACGAAGGTTGACAAAGGGTCAACAACGGTTCAGACGAACAATACTACTCTTACGCAGTTCATAAATTGAATAGCGCTTGACAGAACGAGAAGCATCGCAAACGCACATTGTGTGATAATTTGGCGGGCGTGACCATCAACATTTCGATCATACACTCCATTAAATGCTCATTCTAACTTAAAATAGGTACGTTTAGTCTAACAATTCTTATGGTAGACTGTGAAGAGAAGTGAGTGTTAACTTTGTATACATATATAATACACTTTCATGATTTTATGGTCTCGGTTAGGTACCCGTGAATTCGTTATTAATGCCTACCTATTCACAATAGGCGATAGTTTAAGTGAGATAATCTAACACAAAAACGCATGTTATAATTGAATTAGGACTGTATATTTTGCCAAAGTATCACTTACAACACATCACACGATCTATAAATTATTTTTTCAAATCCAAGCATGGTCATAGATACATAAAATGGATGTAGCAAGTTACCACAATGGTGAGCTTATAATCCACAAAATAAAATGTAATTGTGTGAGCAGAGACGAGTGACATCGTGACAGGCGTGATAGCGGACAGATACATTGTCCCGGCAAAACCAAACTGTTCCGCTATTGTGTCCCTTCCGACTATTATCCAGGAACGGGAGCCCTAAAAGTGGCATCATGGCGCCTACCTACCTACGCCATTGTTATAGGCTTACGTTTGCAAATCCGATTTATATTTGAATATAATTGACTTTCGGCCTCGTATCAGGTATGAGAGCGTGTATCATTGTGTTCGGCTGATCTCAATGGCATTTTTATCGGTTGAATATGATAAATGTATTTGGGAGATTAAGTGTTGTGGGTGGGTGCGCTGCGGTATAAGTCTATGGGCTCGATAATAATTTCCAATAGGTAGCTATATCAGAGTTCGTTGTGATAGTGGAACTTATGATAGCCTAAAGTTTAATCTTAAGCTCTTGTGCTTAATTTAGTACCTACGTATTACGGCCTTAGGCCTTCTGATTCTGACACAACTAAAAAACAACTAAAAATAGTATTAGGGAGGACGACGAAGTGTCTAAATAAAAAAAAATACCTTAATCAATCTATATTGTTGTAGATTATTCAAAATAAGTATGCTAATACTTTTTGATATTTACGCGAATGTTACACATTTTGAAATAAAACTACGTTTACGGAATCTATCGCGTTTACTTGATTCTACTATTATCGCGACGTTTCGAATGCTGTAAAGTATTACAGCATTCGAACCGTCGGGATAGTAGATAGACGTCCAAGGCTGATCAGCCTTGGACGTCTATCATCTAAGTCCACCCGTGATCATGAATGCTGTAAAGTATTCGAAACGTCGGGATAGTAGTAAAATCAACAAACGCGATAGATTCCGTAAACGTAGTTTTATTTCAAAATAAGTATGCTATTATCCGTCATAGCTAAAAATATCTATGCTCTGTATTCATATTCAACAGCTACTTATGTCGTAAACCAAAATACCATCAATTTCCATAACAATGGATAGATATACAATCGTAACCTTTTCTGAATCAAAATTCTTTCCGCAGCTCGTTATATATTCAAAGGAAACAGTTTTCGCAAGCGCGCTGTTGAAATCACGGGGAAATTGAAGGCGACTTATTCAAAATATTTGTACCAACAACCCTTTATTCGTGAATATAAATCGTAGGGTGCCTCGTCTACACGTTCTTATGATATTTTATTATTTGTTTTCGACTAAAGCATCTCTGGAGGGTTTCCTGTATCCTAATTTTTTCATCGATCATCAAAAGTCAAAGCTCAAAAGTGCGTTCAAAAACCAACTGGCTAACAAAAAATCATTGGAGATAAATTATGTGTGCACGTCAGCGATCCGAGCTGTGTCTCGGAGATATCTGGTGGGCGCACAAAGCGACGGTAAGAATGGCGCAGCGGGAGCTCTGCGGTATAATGGAGAGAGTTTCACACCATTCACATATCGCCTTCGAGTTTTTTCGCTGTGACGGGGGTCACATGGACCATCCGTCTTGGGCCAGACACCCACCTAGTGCTGTAGGTATGCAAATATAAACGTTTCCTTATCAAGCTTAATATCAAACGGGCTAAAAACTACAACTAACGAAGAGAGCGTAGACATATTATGATTACTTTAGATAATTATAGTTTTTAGAGCTCTATAATTATATAGGGCTGGGGATTGTGAACTTTTGATACAGAAAATACTGCATATGTTAAATCCATTGTTTTAAGGTTTGAATTCGTACCATTGCGAGTAGAGGATAGGCGCGAGCGGCAGCGACCGTCGACAGCGGGGCGGAGTTGGGCGTGGCGAACGTTCGCCTTTACAAGTAAAGTGACGTCATGGATGCCACCATACATTGACTATATTGTGTGCATGTGATCTAGTGCACCGTGACGTGACCGTTATAATGATGAATCTATGTTAAATTCAATCACTGTAAGAATAAAATATTGGCAGTATTCTTTTACGTTAAGTATTCGTATTTTTACGTTAAGTATTGGCCGTGTGGGGCCGGCACCAAGAATAGCTCCACCCCGTCTCTTCCTATGGGAATCGTAAAAGCCGACTAAGGGATTACCGGGGGACCGGGCAGCAGCGTTCCCCTGTGTACTAAAAACATCCACTGCGATCGCCAACCCGCCTGCCAAGCGTGGCGATTATGGTAAAACCCCCATTTTGGGGAGGCCTATGTCCAGCAGTGGCCGATGAAAGGCTGATGGATGGATGGATGGATTCGTTTTTTTTAACATTACATTCATTTTGTGCTTATGTTAGTTTAACAATTCTCAAGTTAAATTCTCAGATTAATCATTTCTGAAATTGGAAAACAGCTGAAATAAATATTATTTATTTTTGTAAATGACGTGAATAAAATCAATAGACGCCAACTCGGAGCTTGTGTACGGATCGTAGTGTCTAATACGAGCATAAAACGTTTCCACATACCTCAATCAGCGTTACCAAACTGCGTCTCTCCAATGGCGGGCACTATCTCAACATATTAAGTAATAAACAGTGTATAAAGAAAGCCGCTGGCGCACTCCTCCCGCGCTAATTACAAACAATTAGACGCCATGTTGCCGCCCCCCGCTGCGGCGGCGCGCGCGCACCTCGTTATTAACCTATTTATTGCATATTGGAAACAAAAACATCACCCAAACGACTATTATAGTTTTAGCTTTATTTCAAGTCATACTACACGTCCGCTATGCTTTCCGTCAAAAGTCCATTTAATTTTATTCTCATCGAATTTTATTTACGCGCGATCGCATTGATCGAATCGATTCGTCTTTTCTATCGGCTGTTTTAATTAGTTCTGTGTTGTTATTAAAATGTTGGTTGAAGTGCCCGTTTGGTCTACGAGATTCGGGCTGGCTTAATATCCTTACCGACGTAGCGATCTGAATACCTATTATTTTACCAGCTAACAATTTATAAATTATTAGATACCTATAAGTAAAATCTATTATGATTTATCAGTGTCATGTAAGGTACCAAAATAAATTCGTTGATTCAAATTAACGTAGGTAGGTATATTGAAGATTTTGATTCAAATACATTTCTAACACAGATGGTGGTCGAGCTTTCGTGGCGTGTGTAGTGGGTTCGGTCCTCACGCAGGACATTACTTTATGTGACCTACCAATGGTTGTTCTGAGTCTGAGTGTACTCTGTGTCCGTTCAATTGTATGTTTGTAAAGTCCCTTACGACCGTTCCGCACGACCGCCATATTTTTATTTTCGTGAATATTTTGCAATCAGTTTAATAAAAGATAGGTACGCGATAAAAACTATCCTATCTTAGGAACGCCACCAAAACACACATTTTAAAAAAAGAATCGTAAAAATTGGTTAGATTGTTTCGAAGTTCATCGTGAGCATCAATGTGACACGATAATTATATACAATAGATTAAATTGACTTGTATTAGTTACTATATAAGTACGTATGAATTTGAGTCTTGCCATAAATTTAAACTTTATTGTCATCACAGACATATTTTTTTAACAATACATGGTAGGTGGTAATTTTTAAAAGTACACTCAAACAAAAAGCTGATGTTAAAGTTACAAGCTCACAAATATGCACCGAAAGAATCTATCACACACCATGATTTTTAAAATTTATATATATAAATTTGTTTTCTCTAAAAAACTAGCTGGCACGGTGATCTTCATGCTGAAATCATAATCGATAAATTTAGTTTGAGCTTATTAGCTGCAATAAATAAATAAATATATACGAGAAAATTAATTAATTTCATAAAAATTTTTTTCAACTTCCACTGTTTTAATGTTTATTCTGCTATTCCGGGTGGTGACACACCCAACAATTCATCTCAATCATTAAAATAGGTCCAGGGATTCTTTAGTTATAAATATTATAGTTAACCCGACTTTGTTTAATACAATTATACATAGTCTGGCCATAAATACTGTTACAATTAAAAAAGCTATAATATTACATTTAAATTTGGAACCTGCAATTCATAAATGAAATTCATTGTATTGTCTCCCTTACGTGCCAATCTATATATCTAAATAATACAGATTAGCTGTATTAGATTAGATATAGGTATGTATTAGACTGATGAATATGTATTAGATTAATAGTCACTAAAAAGGTCTACTATCTATCTCCTGGCACCATCACGAGCTCTTCGTTACCATGCTCAATCTATTGGTCACGTCAAAAAAGATCATATGAGTCCAAACTCGAGGGGTTTACTAGTAACAACTAAAGAGTTTATGTGTCGGTTTGTGGACTACGAGAAAGCCTTCGATTCGATCGAAACTTGGGCGGTGCTGCAGTCCCTTCAGCGGTGCCAAATTGACTATCGGTACATCGAAGTGTTGAAGTGTTTGTATAGAAACGCCACTATGTCTGTTCGAGTTCAGGACAAGATCACAAAACCGATCCAACTGCAGAAAGGTGTTAGACAGGGACACGTCATGTCCCCGAAACTCTTCACCACTGCATTGGAAGATGTTTTCAAGCTCTTGGACTGGACCGGATTAGGCGTCAACATAAATGGCGAATACATCACTCACCTTCGATTTGCAGATGATATCGTGGTCATGGTAGAATAGCTGGAGGACCTTGGTACCATGCTCAACGACCTCAGCCGTGTCTCCCGACTAGTGGGTCTAAAAGTGAACATGGACAAGACGAAAGTCATGTCTAATGACCATGTCATTTCAGCACCTGTCTTGGTCGGGAGTGCGCTTCTCGAAGTTGTCGACCACTATGTATACCTGGGACAAACTGTCCAGTTACGTAGACACAACTTCGAGAGAGAGGTCGATCGACGAATCCAGCTCGGCTGGGCAGCGTTCGGGAAGCTGAGGAAGATCTTCTTGTCCAATATTCCACAGTGCCTGAAGACGAAGGTCTACGACGAGTGTGTGTTACCAGTGATGACTTACGGCACAGAGGCGTGGTCTCTCAATGTTGGCCTTATATCAAGGCTTAAAGTCGCTCAGCGTTCTATGGAGCGGGCTATGCTTGGGATAACTCTACGTGATAAGATCCATAATACGGAAATCCGTAGGAGAACGGGAGTGACCGATATAGCCCGCCGGGTCGGCATGCTGAAGTGGCAATGGGCAGGCCACATCGCTCGACGAACCGACAACCGTTGGGGAAGAATGGTTCTCGAGTGGCGACCGCGTAACGGACGGCGCAGTGTAAGACGGCCTCCCACCAGTTGGACCGATGACCTGGTCAAAGTCGCAGGCAGTTGTTGGATGCAAGCGGCACAGGACCGTTCGCTGTGGCGTTCTCTTGGGTAGGCCTATGTCCAGCAGTGGACTATAAAATGCTGATGGATGGATGAACTAAAGAGTTCCACTATGCACCTCCTGGCTCCATCATCAAATCATCTCCAAGATACCAAATTATAGTTTGTCATCCAAGCTACATAAGTAAACAAACAAGGTTACATTTCTATTTGACAATTAGAAGAAGATTATAATTGACTGAGAAGTCTCTCAAAATTTTCTTCTGCGTTGGTGGCAAACTGAGATACGGTCCACCTGATGCCTGCAGCTACAATAGCCTAGAGATTTTGGCAACACCAGAGGCATCACTAGCGCGTCACCACATCCAAAGAAAGGGATAGGTGGTGAAGAGGACGGATAATAAGGAGAGTACGGAAGATGTAAAGGAGGTTTAGGCCTGCGTAGCTCTCACTCACCATACGAAACGACCGTAGGAGTATCAATCGTTGTTTAATGCTGATCTTCTGTAACTGCCTTGGTGGTGTAGTAGTAGCGGTAGTGTATGCGACTGCTAATCATGAGGTCTCGGGTTGGATCCCCAGGTCGGGCAATGTTATTGAGCTTTCTCCTGAAAAGAAAAATTCTCAGTAGCAGCCCGGAGTTTGGAAATGTGCCCGGTAGACGTCAATAGGCTCGCCCCCTATTACGTGGGACTTAAACATAGTTGGCGAATCGTGGGTGTGTCATACACCTCTGCCTACCCCTTCGGGGAATACAGGCGTGATGTTATATATGTTCTGTAACTTTCCCGATAGAGCCGGCTTATTCATGCAAGCATGCTATACTACTAATTACGCGAATATAAACCGTGAAAAAGATAGAGCTTCATTGTCAATATCTATTAGATACTCCATCCATCCATCCATCCATCCATCAGCCTTTCGAAGTCCACTTCTGGCATAGGCCTCCCCAAGAGAACGCCACATTTGTTTCGTTCATATGGGGGATAGTGCCGTAATCACCACGCTTGGCGGGCGGGTTGGCGATCGCAGTGGATGTTGTTAATACTCGAGGGAGTGCTGCTGCCCACTCCCTCGGTATTCCCTCAGTCGGCTCTAACGACTCCCATGGGTGGAGAGGGGTGGGACAACTCTAAAGCCGGCCCCACACGGCACAGTATTTGATATAAACGTAGCTGTAGATACTACCTACGTTTAATCAATGCAATGATACCCTTATGCGTTTACATCTTATAAGCAGACATGCGTGTAATAGAATACGAGCATTTTCTAAACCCCTAAATCTCATATGGCATTTCTAAACGACCAGACCAGAAAGAGACAAAACTGATACTGCAAAATCTCAGATTTAGTTACTTTTTCTAGTAGTCGGCTACTTTCCTCCTGCCATGGAGAATAGATCATGAGATATAGCACATAGCACTGTATCCTACCCGGGAATCGATAAATGTACCTACAAGTTTGTACTGACCTGATTAAATGTATAATAACCGGTAACCGTAAACTACACGTATCAGACGACCATCAGGCCGATGTGTGTATTTTACGCCATCCATAAGTAAGTAATACTTAATGACTTCTTTATATTTTACAAAGGATGTAAACAAGCATAAGGGTGCAATCCAATGACGCGGAGCTGGGTGGAATGGAGAGGAGCGGACCGTGAATTGGCCAACCACAGTGCTCGAAATCTCCACTCCACATCATTGGAAATAAGCAGAGCACAGCGGAGATGAGCGGAGTTTCAAATAAAATATATGAACACGTGTCCCAGAGCCGCACCGAATGGAGTAGAGCGGAGGACACGAAGCGGAGGTTAACGGGACGGTGCATTATAAACATTTGACTCGTGCAATTTAGTTTAGTATAGCTCTGGCGCGTTCCTACCTCTAGGAGAAAGGAATAGGAGGGAAGAGGAAGGATAATAAAAAACACATAAAGAAAACAAGGGAATACGATGAAATGGACAAGATATTAATGAAGATATAGAAGGATGGGAACCTGGATACTCCAGAGCTATACGAAACAACGAATCTATTCATGCTGGCTTTAGCAAGACAATAGACTCTTCAGATTGAATCGTGATATTTAACACATCTATAGTGTGTTATATACAAATTGAAAAATTGCATTTGAAGGGCCGCCATGGCAACTAAAAAATAAGCAAGCTTAATGTATCACGTATATCAAAATGTCTAAATTAATTATGCAAGATAAGCAATACCAATCATTACATTTAAAATTGGTGATATCATTATAAATTATATAGTTTATAATATTACCATCTAAATCAATTCAATAATTAAGGTTTATTTATAAGCTATATGTCAGTCACCTAAATAGGTTTATGATCCAGTTGGTTGATTCATTAATCAACGATTAAAAAAAAATTATTAACTTAACTTTTTTAATTCATTTTTTTGTAAGTAAAGAAAATCTTAATTATGAATCATATTATGTACAAAGTAATAAATCATAACTGTAGTACCTACGTCTGCTGACGTAAATCTATCTTTATATGTATAATTCTACTGTACGTGTGTATGTCACTGAACTCCTAAACGGCTCAATAGGATTTCAGGACTTTTTCTTTTATTTATTTGTGAATGTTTGAGTAGGTAAGTACGGGTGGTTTAGATTCACATTTGAACCCGGTAGGTGGCGCCACGATAGGATTTCAGGATTTTTTTCTTAAATTTTTTCTAATGTAAAAAGATATATATATATCTATCTAACGAATCCAATCAAAACGCCAATGTTTGGACAGGACAACGTCTGTTGGATCCGCTAGTACTTTTATAAAGCTGTAACAGAGCTGTGTCTGTACATTTAAGATATTTGAGAAAAAAAATACTTAGGCTCTTTAGTCGTGTCTAAACACAAAACAATTTTTATATATTTTTTGTCTATTTATTTGTTTGTTTGTCTGTATGTTCGTTCGTGCGTCACGGAAAAACTACTGAACGGATTTTGATGCAACTTTTTTATTTGGTGGCTCTTGATTAGGCATAAAAACATTTATTCCGCTACTATATCGGGAACCTGAGATATAACCTAAATAGGTACTAGCTTTTGGCTGCGGCGGAGCCGCGTGCAAAGGCTAGTATTTAATATAATATAGAAATGTTGTATTGTTAAAAAAGGAATAAAAATATTTAATTGCTTCTGGTGACAATGCCACACTATGCAATGTCTGATTAAGTCTCCATCAGGCTTTTAAAGTCCACTGCTGGACATAGGCCTCCCCAAGAATGGGGGATAGTGCCATAATCGCCACGCTTGGCAGGTGGGTTGGCGATCGCAGTGGATGTTGTTAATACTCGAAGGAGTCCTGCTGCCCACTCCCCCGGTATTCCCTCAGTCGGCTCTTACGACTCCCATGGGTGGAGAGGGGTAGGACAATTCTAAAGCCGGCCCCACACGGCTAAATTATTTTTTTACTTGCAACTAATTCAAATACTTTTATCAATTTGACGTCGGATTGATTTGGTTATACAGCCGTAACATTCCATCAAACTTTTTCCATGTATGGTTACTCTAGAATCATAGTGCAGTGATAGGTCTATCTTAACAACTTTGAAACTTTTCCACGCTAATGTTTGAAGTCTGACCAGCACTATAATGTGGCGTGTACGTCCATACACGTCACAGGCTTGGTTAAACCCTTAACACAGAAGAGTCAGTACGTGGGCAGCAGCACTCCCTCGGGTATCAACAACATCCAATGCGATCGCCAACCCGCCTGCCAAGCGTGGTGATTACGGCACTATCTCCCATATGAACGAAACACATATTATGGCGTGGTCTTGGGGAGGCCTATGTCCAGCAGTGAACTTCGAAAGGCTGATGGATGGATGGATGGAAAAAAATAATGTATATAGACAATTTTGTTTACTTTTAGAGCCTACTTTTCCTTTAGTTCCGGATTGGTAAATAATAATAATATATCTCGAATCTTCACCATGTTCATGATAATTATTTAATTGAGATTTCCCGACACAACATTTTAAATAATATAAAATATTGCAAACATGATACGCGCTAAAACGTGAACTGAAAATTTTTATATAATAGCCACTTTCTAAAGACGAAAGGGCCGTGTGGGGCCGGCACCAAGAATAGGTCCACCCCGTCTTTTCCTATGGGAGTCGTAAAAGCCGCCTAAGGGATTACTGGGGGACCGGGCAGCAGCGTTGCCCTGTGTACTGAAAACATCCACTGCGATCGCCAACCCGCCTGCCAAGCGTGGCGATTATGGTAAAACCCCCATTTTGGGGAGGCGTATGTCCAGCAGTAGACGATGAAGGTGGAAGGTGGAGATGGATGAAAGACAAAAATCACGATTTTTGTTCCACGAAAATAAAAATTTTAAGCAATGAAAACTGTCACAGAAATCCTAAGCTAGAGGGTAAACATTCTCCGTATTTGTTTCCAAAAAATATTCAATCATTTTTTTTTTATAAACTGCTATTCTATTAAGAGTGCGAATGGTTTGTACTACTTACTATAGATACAGATACTATAGTTAATAATAATAATATTTTATTTGCCCATAAAATATAAGTAGGTACAAAAATAATTATAATTACAGAGAACAATATTTATAATAGCACCTAAATTCTTAGAGGGAACTTGTTGAAATTAAAAACGAAAAATTTACTAAAAAAATAACATTACACAATATTAATTCTTGTTCACCTATACAGTAAATAGATAATAGAAACTAAAACTTCAGTTATAGACAGTTTTAGGTTTAAAAACACTCATTATAATGAAAAAATAATACTAAAATCATACAAATTATTTGAAGGTGTTGTGAAACAATATAAAGCGGCAAAGTAGACTTGTAAGTTAGCGTTAGGTTATATAGTTAAGCCCGAAATTTTGCGTTGGCTGAATAGCCATTGAACCTTCACTGAAGGAGGAAGTAATGCTAAGTAAGCTAGCTCGTGGCAGAGCACAGATGACAGCGGCTCGGCCTACAACTCGGTGCCGGCACATTATAACTGTCATATAACTCATGCGTTAATAGGAGCGGCTCTCCTTGTGCCAACTATTAAATACTATTCACATTTTACGATAATGCCCAATACCCAACAAACTCTTATTGACGTATAAATTCCGAGCTTTTTTTCTCTCCTCTGACCGACCGAAGGCGCCAGTTGTTTCTCGATATTAATAATGCTATGCTAGTTCAGTTTTTCGGGTTTAATTACGTCCAAGCGATGATACCGGCTTCGTTGGATGGAAAGTAGTAAATTAAACGGTCGGCGAGCCCCTTTTAATATTCATAGCGTTATCAAACAAAATTTTAAACTAATTAAAAGTTGTTTTAATAATGCCGTGGTTATGAATAAGAGCCTGAAGCGACTAGTTCGATTTGTTTGCATTCTACTGCGCGACAGGAAATTGCTTACCTATCGGGTGCTTCGTAAATATAACCCGGCAATATATTATTTTGTTTTAGATGTCCGCTTGTTAACATAAATATTAGGTTGACGACCTCCTTCTAATATCAAGCATTTGTAGTAAGAACGTTCTAAAAAATAGAACATTGATTGACTTTGCATCAGTATGACATTGAACAAGAATACTTACATCCACTTTTACATTAATAATTCACGGCGCGAATACATAACACTAATTAATACAAAGTTCATTCGTAATCAAAGCAAGATTTAAATAATTAGGACAAAATTGTAGATAAGCGCTAATGTTGTTAGTAGGCGCAGACAGGTGTTGACTCTGGATGTAATCGTAATAGGTATCGAGGCGTAGATACGAGTGTAACTGCGCTCACTATGATCGATACAACGATAACACTTCTACGTACCCGTACAACAAGCTCATAATTTACTGGCAATAATCATGTAAAGTCCATGAGTTATGCAAATTTTTTCGATAAACTAATTTGTTGTTTCCTGATCATGTGTTTATACATTAACCTGCAAAACACACATTTAATATAATTCTAACATTTGCATTACCGCATGGTTATCTTAATGGATACGCTGCTAAGTGTAATAAATTACTTAATGGCAAAAAGTCCCCGATATTTAATGATCGGATGCTTTTGATTTAGCTGACAACTCTTCGACATCAAGCCTTACCTAATATGACCAGGTGTTTTGATAGTTTACTGGCAATCAACTGACCTAACCAATCATTATTTCTCTAAGTTGATTTTTATGAATTCGAATAAGTATTTACTCAAACTAGAGCTAAATGCTTAAGTTAATTTTTAATTTGTTCACGTTTTTTGAAATATAAATAGGATATCACAATTGTATTTACATTTAGATCGTATAACACTGGCTTGATTTTGTTACCCCTTCAATTATAATATGAATTATTTAGCCAATAAAATCATCAACTCATCTAAATAAAGTATTTTAACTACCAACTTAAGTATTTAATTAAAAGTTGATTGGCCTTCTTCGTATATAATGTGGGTAATACGTATATATCACATGCTTTTTCGAAATTTATTTCAAAGAACACGTACCGGAGCTGTTAACCAATCTAATTATTGAATCGCCATACCCTATTATTAAGCGATAATGGTCAAGATAGGAATTTAGCCCATGGTTCATCTCTAGTCCACACGACCATTTGATATAATTTATTAGCATATTGATAGCTCGGATGTCTCAAATAAATCTGTTGAGTTAAAAACATTACTCACCACGAAGGAACACTCAAAAGAAAACTAACTCTTTAAAGTTACTTCTAAGTAATGTCACTTTTTTACTGCTTTTATTACCTGCCGAAAAGCAATTTGAATTACTTAACTTACTATCTAAACTATCTGTAAGATGGCTTAAATAAGCACATAATAATTATAAATTTATTTTAAAGCGCATTTATCGCAAAAAGTGCTTGATATAATTTTGAAGTGAATAAAAGTAAGCTTTATTCAATATAGAGGGTACTTTTCTATACAAAAACTATTGTTTTTATACAAGCCAATACAGTGGTGGTACTGTTTTACTAAGGAATTATATTTGTATTGTAGTAGACATAAACAAATAGTGAATGAAAATATACACATAGATTTAAAAGCAATACACGTGATTCACACACATGTCATTGCACAGATAGCGGAGTGGTTTATATAGCTACCTTCCCTAACGACTGTTATGGGTTCGATTCACATAGGGCCATTCTTTGTGAGATCCACAAATAATTGTTCTAAGTCTAGGTGCACTTTGTGATCCTCATTCGCATGTTTGTAAAGTAACCAACACAGGGATTACAACCCCTTTTTTTTTTAAGGCGGAATAAAATGTTCCTAACCGCACACCCCGTCGTTCGGGGCAACGACCAGGGGTAGTGTGAGGCCTGCACCCACTAAGGAAACCCGCCGTGTGCCGTCTATCCGCCTTTATTGGCGGGCCACTGGAACCGTGTTACATTACTTCGGTGGTCAGGGATTATTCCCTAGTGTATTATCTTAAAAATAACGTGGAAATCAAACCTATGCGGTTTTAATTTTGTGTTTTATAAATTGGGTAAGTAAAGTAAAACAACTGTAAGTCGAGTCTAAACTGGGTTACACTAAGTAATTGATAAATTATAAGCCAAGTTTATAATATTATAAAGCGTATAAAAATCGATTGTTCTAGAAGTTTAGTGAAGCTTCGTGTGAATATTTGCAAGTACTTGGCAGATAGTGTGATGTTTCATGTTATGAAGTGCGTGTGCGCGAGTGTTTGACCGGCGCGTTAAGCGCTGCGGGAGGCCACTCGTGCTATGTTACACCTGCCGACCCACCCGCGTAGGTACTTACAATACATTGTTGTTTGTACCACCACGTTATTGTAATCGTTTACGACACCACATACCAATATTATTAGGGTTCACTCGAACTCTAATGTATTTGTATTGTACAACAGAACCACAGAACAGAACTGTTTAAACAAGTTTAGTTTTGCGCACAGGACTTGATGCGCTTGGAATCATTTCAAAGACTTATTTTGTCGTAGATTTTCGTGAGCACTGCTGTGCGATCACTATTGCAATGGCTTATTTAAGTACTTTTCATTCTCTGGCTGAGAGGTGTCTAATAATTACCGACGAGTCCTTAACTCGCATGACGATGAATTAGGAAAAATTATCCACAGGGAACACCACAAGATTCGAGTAATAAAGTGAAAGTAAAATATGTGAAGAATACGAGCCGAGAGTGGGAAAGCTTGACTTTATTTTGTCAAATCAGCTCGATACTTTTAGCTAATTTGTACTCAATCAGAAGCGTCATAAAAAAAGAAGGTTTATAATCTTTAAAGATAAATAAAATAGGCTGACTTTTACCTATAGGTATCTCCGCTAATAAATTACATTAATTTATGTACACAAAATTAATACGAACATTAATTTGTAACTACTTGAGCAAGAGATTATAACGTGCTTCCTAAATATGTGTTTGAGCGTTACATAAATGTTACTGTTTGATTTTTCTTAAAAACTAGGTTTTTTTCAGAATATATACCTGTGAATAATAATTAAAATTCTATCTAATTAAAAAATGTGTGCGAAATCGGCTCTACCGTCTTCGAGACATGCAAAATAAATTTATATAAATAACAGAATTGCTCGTATAAAAATACTAGAAATCGGTAATACATATTAATAATATATTTTACTTATGGCCAAAGTCAAACCCAAGAATGAAATCTTTTCAACCTAACTGTCTTACTGCTGGTTCTAAGGCATAGTCTACCACGCCAGCACAATGCAGGTTGGCAGACAGTAAAATCTTATTTTGGGCGTGCAGCACCAAAGAATAGGTGCTATATGCCAATCTTTTAATAAGTATAGTTTATAAATCAAAGGCTGCAGCTGGCTGTTAAAAGCTTGTTAAGCTTGAGACTTTGGTTCAATTGATGGCATTGGTTATCGACTGTTTGGACCACGACACAATTCTCAACGCGGAACTTATTAATTGTGTAAGTTCCCATAATTAAGTCATCATCTGAGCCGACCGCCGGCTTTTATTATTAACTTTATAAACTCTCATTCTCAACAAATTCGAATCGAATAAATTGGTGAAGCTATTCCTTGTATAATTGCTCTTACGGGACTTTTATTTTGTGTGTACCTCCAATAAAACCCAGTGTTTATTGTGGAGCATCGAGTTTATTTAACAGCCGCTTTCTTTAGATACATAATATTCATTAGAACTTACCCTTAACTTATTTTTTAATTAAGCGTAAGTTAATTGTAATGATATGAGGAGATCGTGGCCTAGTTGTGTACTTGAATTTCGAATGATCGGCAAGGTTAAGCGACACCTATTTGTGGACACCTGACCTTCTCAAATAACATTTTGGGAGTGGTTACAGGTTGCGTCGTTACTGTCCTGAATAAAAAATATTACTCCAGTATTGCTCTAAGGTAGCCAGTTGACCTCTTAGTTGCGTCGTGGAGATCAGATAGGCGGTTACTTCATGCAAATACTGGTGGATTAGCTAAGACCGAACCATTTGGAAGGTGATCCCCACATAAATATTGGGATAAGGGTATGGAGGTGGCGGCAAACAGGCCACGGCAGACGGTAAGTGGTAACCGCCGCTCATAGACTCAACAATACTAAGAATACTTCCGAACCACTGCTCACCATTTCATTTTGCGAATGGAAAATGAACAAATTAAGGGTTAACTCCCACTACAACCAAATCACACCGAAGAAAGTTCGTGGACATGGAAGGCGGTGGTACCGACCCACTTGGGTCCGATAACAATTTTCTACTTAATACCCTACCAGGAATGGGTGCTAGAATGGGTGGGCCGTGTGGGGCCGGCACCAAGAATAGCTCCACCCCGTCTCTTCCTATGGGAGTCGTAAAAGCCGACTAAAGGATTACCGGGGGACCGGGCAGCAGCGTTCCCCTGTGTACTAAAAACATCCACTGCGATCGCCAACCCGCCTGCCAAGCGTGGCGATTATGGCAATACCCCCCCATATGAGTGCACACACACACACATCGGCCCCCAGTCACGGCAGCTCCGCTATTCCGTGGCCTAACGGTAGCGGGCCCGGTAACGGCGGAGCAGGGGGTGCTAAGAATCTCCGGTTGCGATCCGGCTACCAGAAACGACTTCTGGCCCTGGTAACACACAACGTCAGGACACTGAGGACTGACGAGAGGATCACCGCGCTGGAAGAGGAGCTGAGCAAGATCCGATGGGACGTTGTAGGATTATCAGAAGTGCGAAGACAGGGTGAGGGCACGATAATCCTCCAGTCGGGTAACTTGCTCTTCCACCGGGAGGGCGACCAACAGTCCCAGGGTGGTGTCGGGTTTATCGTTCGCAAGTCTCTCATAGGTAACGTGGAGAAGATTGAGAGTGTGTCGAGTAGGGTAGCGTACCTTATACTCAGAATAACCAAAAGGTATTCGCTGAAGGTCATACAGGTTTACGCACCGACCTCGACACATTCCGACGACGAAGTGGAGGCCCTTTACGAGGACATCTCGAAAGCCATTCACGCGTCTAAAAGTCACTTCACGGTGGTTATGGGAGATTTCAACGCAAAACTAGGCATACGGAGAGACGATGAGCTGAAGGTGGGGCAATATGGATTTGGGCAGAGGAACCACAGGGGCCAGATGCTGTCTGATTTTCTGGAGAAGGAAGGCCTCTTTATGATGAATTCCTACTTCAGGAAACAGCCCCAGCGAAAATGGACCTGGATTAGCCCTGATGGTTCAGTGAAAAATGAGATCGACTTCATCTTAACGGACAAACGACAGATATTCAATGATGTCTCAGTGATCAGCAGGATTAAAACTGGGAGTGATCACCGCTTAGTTAGAGGCATATTGAATCTAAATATGAAAGTCGAGAGGTCACGCTTGATGAGGTCTACGCTCCGACCAACACGTGCTCAATACCAGAACCCCGAAAACTTTCAGCTCGAACTACAAAATCGCTTTCAGTGCCTAGACGAGTGCGATTCAGTGAACGATATGAACAACAGGTTCGTGGAAACTGTCCAAGCGGTCGGGTCGACCCTTTATAAGACCAGTCGCGTCAATAGGACTCAAAAGCTTTCGGACCAAACTCTTAAGCTCATACCGACACGGACAGAATTGACAGTGCAGTCTTCGGCTGATTGGTCCAATCAGAGGCGACTAAACAGACAGATCTCCAAGTCTATGCGACGAGACATTCGCCGATTTAATACCTTGCGTATTAAAGAGGCGATAGAGCGGAACCAAGGTTCCAAAGTGTTCGTAAGAGATCTGTCTGTTGGGAAAAGCCAGTTGACCAAGCTGAAGACCAATGATGCTACTGTTGTTTCTTCCAAAGATGAGTTATTAAGAGAGGTCCACTATGGACAGTTATACAGATCCCAGAACCCTGTTGTCAGCTTGGTCCATGAGCCCAGATCCAAGCTAACTCGGCACTATACCGAAGATATCCCGGAAGTCAGCCTGTACGAGATCAGAATGGCTCTCAAACAACTAAAGGACGGAAAGGCACCGGGAGAGGACGGAATTACTATAGAGCTTCTGAGGGCAGGCGGAAAGCCGGTCCTCAAAGCCCTTCAGAGGCTATTCAATTCCGTCGTTCTCGGGGGCGACGTTCCAGAATCGTGGACCAGGAGCTTGGTGGTGCTGTTCTTCAAGAAAGGTGACAGAACCCTCTTGAAGAATTACAGACCCATCTCGCTCTTGAGCCATGTCTATAAGTTGTTCTCGAGGGTCATTACAAATCGACTCACGCGCAGGCTTGACGACTTCCAGCCTCCCGAACAAGCCGGTTTCAGAAAAGGCTATAGTACCGTAGACCACATACATACGCTGCGCCAGATTATACAGAAGACCGAGGAGTATAATCGGCCTCTGTGTCTAGCGTTTGTGGACTACGAGAAAGCCTTCGATTCGATCGAAACTTGGGCGGTGCTGCAATCCCTTCAGCGGTGCCAAATTGACTATCGATACATCGAAGTGTTGAAGTGTTTGTATAGAAACGCCACTATGTCTGTCCGAGTTCAGGACAAGAGCACGAAACCGATCCAACTGCAGAAAGGTGTTAGACAGGGAGACGTCATGTCCCCGAAACTCTTCACCACTGCATTGGAAGATGTTTTCAAGCTCTTGGACTGGACCGGATTAGGCATCAACATAAATGGCGAATACATCACTCACCTTCGATTTGCAGATGATGTCGTGGTCATGGCAGAATCGCTGGAGGACCTTGGGACCATGCTCAACGACCTCAGCCGTGTCTCCCGACTAGTGGGTCTAAAAATGTACATGGACAAGATGAAAGTCATGTCTAATATCCATGTCATTTCAGCACCGGTTCTGGTCGGGAGCTCGCTTCTCGAAGTTGTCGACCACTATGTATACCTGGGACAAACTGTCCAGTTAGGTAGGCACAACTTCGAAAAAGAGGTCGATCGACGAATCCAGCTCGGCTGGGCAGCGTTCGGGAAGCTGAGGGAGATCTTCTTGTCCAATATTCCACAGTGTCTGAAGACGAAGGTCTACGACCAGTGTGTGTTACCAGTGATGACTTACGGCACAGAGGCGTGGTCTCTGAATGTTGGCCTTATGTCAAGACTTAAAGTCGCTCAGCGTGCTATGGAGCGGGCTATGCTTGGGATCTCTCTACGTGATAAGATCCGTAATACGGAAATCCGTAGGAGAACGGGAGTGACCGACATAGCCCGCCGGGTCAGCATGCTGAAGTGGCAATGGGCAGGCCACATCGCTCGACGAACCGACAACCGTTGGGGAAGAAAGGTTCTCGAGTGGCGACCGCGTAACAGACGGCGCAGTGTAGGACGGCCTCCCACCAGGTGGACCGATGACCTGGTCAAAGTCGCAGGCAGCCGTTGGATGCAGGCGGCACAGGACCGTTCACTGTGGCGTTCTCTTGGGGAGGCCTATGTCCAGCAGTGGACTATAAAAGGCTGATGGATGGATGGATGGAATGGGTGCTAATTGCTTGAAACCCTTAGTTGCCTACTACACCCGCGAAAAAGAATGGAGTGGTGACACAATTTAATTAGACCGTCACCACACGGACTTCACTATACCGTCTTTCTTTCTTTACGGCTCCTTTTATTAAATACCTTGTATGCACCTTTTAGGCACCATGCTTCTCCACAATAACAAGAAAATGATCTACAAATTCATCATGC
This sequence comes from Leucoma salicis, assembly GCA_948253155.1. Lineage (NCBI taxonomy): Eukaryota > Metazoa > Arthropoda > Insecta > Lepidoptera > Erebidae > Leucoma > Leucoma salicis. The sequence continues at coordinate 28,570,241 of OX411803.1, forward strand.
TGGACAGTAGGAATTTATTCCAGACTACCCACAGCTCACCTAATGGTATGTGGTATCTGTCACTCCTGGACTCAAGAACACTAAAAGCACAGCTCAGAGCAGCACGTGAGGTCTTCACGGAAATTTTAACCACTACGCTTGAGAGTAGTGGTTATGTTATTCTGCAACCGGTATTTTTTTTTCATTACAAAGAAGACGTTGGTAATTGGTCTAATAATAATTGCGCGCTCTCACCTAGTACCAATCCATACGACCACTTTGAGTTAGTACAATATTTTTTTTAATACCGGTACCCTTAGAATGTTATACAATGATTGCGTTCATATTTTTTTTTAATTTGTTTAAGGCATTGGCAGAACCGTCAGCCTAGCAGTAACATAAACATCGTTATTCTCTTATCACACGTAAGTTTAATTCATAAAACAAGTCGTAGTCGAAGTCAGTCATATAAAATTAGTCAGTCGAGTCAAATTCGTGCTTCAGTAAGCCGATGGCGACCTTACTGAAGCTTCTATGGAGTTTTGGAGGCAACAGGAAAAAACACGTTATGTCGCACTATATAACTTGCAAACACTTATGCACATACACAAATAGTTAATAAGCAAAAGGTCACCACTTTTACACATTAATACTTGAAATAACACAAGTTTAGGAAAATAATGCAGAGCGACGCCCACGACCACAGGTAAGAAAAATATATCACTCGGTAGAAGACAGTAAGTAAGTATCATTGCAGAATGACAATGAAGGAATGAATTTATGGCTAAACTAATTCTCTAGCACACAGCCGATTTATCATTTATTTTCAGTCAGAGAAATGAAAAAGGAGAAACAGCTCGGCAGTATTCTTAGCATTGTTAACTCCTTGTTGCATGCTACTGGTTACCATCATGTATACTTTCTTCTTCCTCTTTTTTATAATGGCAATCGATCTAAACCATTGTTGCCAGTGTCAAATTTCTTGTATGCAACAAGTAAGTTTAGTAAAATTAATTACCTAGTCAAGTCACAGTCAAAGTCGCAGAAAATTAGTAATAGTCATGTTAGTCATGCCGTGTGGGGCCGGCTTTAGAATTGTTCCACCCCTCTCCACCCATGGGAGTCGTAAGAGCCGACTGAGGGAATACCGGGGGAGTGGGCAGCAGCACGCCTTTGAGTATTAACTACATCCACTGCGATCGCCAACCCGCCTGCCAAGCGTGGCGATTACGGCACTATCCCCCATTCTTGGGCAGGCCTATGTCCAGCAGTGGACTTTAAAAGGCTGATGGATGGATGGATGGATGTTAGTCATGCCTCAGTAAAGTGATAGCGATTTTACTGGAAGCTTCTATGGAATTTTGGAGGTTACACTAAAAATCACGTTACTCGACGTTACCTATACCCCTTGCCAATGATTATGCACAAACACAAATAGTTAGTTAATAAAATGCAAATTAATACTTGAAAAACACAAGTTTTGGAAAATAATTATAGAGCGATGAGATGAATGACATGATTCTTTCATGTTCCCGCCAAAAAATGTATACCTATAATTTTAATTAGCTTTGATACTTATTGCGGGGACAAAATTCGAATAATCATAGAAAAAGACATCGAAATTGATTTTTGGAAACCATGTATTCTTATTTATCCCCTTTCAGTTTGTTTAGTATTACAGTCGGAATATCCCGAATTACGAACCAACTGTGGTCTGAAAAAGGTACCTCAGACCAAATATGTTACATATTATGTTACATGTTACAAATATGGTACGCCTACATGTACATCCATACCTCGGGTTATGTTTATACAGAAATACCTAATAGCCTTTTGTAAAAATTACCAAGGTCTGAAGAAAGGTGAAATGAATGCTTAAGCGTTTTAATTTTCAAAATAGATTTATCTATTAGATAATAGATTTTTTATTGTCTAGAGAACCTAGTTGTCTCCTAAAAGGCAAAAATATTAATAGATTATTTCCGCGTGCGTGGTCACTCACACGTACATAAAGAAGCACTCGTTTGTAGATCTATAAATACCCACAGAAATCTGAATAATGATATACCTAATACCTAAAGTCACAATTAAAGAAATAACGCGAATTTAATAACAACTATGTTGTTTGAACAGAGGTGTTTGATCGCCCGCCATTGTATTTGCTTCAGCCGCTCTGAAAGTAATTTACACAAGTGACTCTGTGGCACCACAAACATGCGCGCGCGCACCTCTAATTATACTTTGTGGCTAGTTTCACAGAGTTGTGTTTTGATTGACACGGTGCCTGTCGTAATATAGATGTCAGATGGACGTCATGGTTGTTCATACCAAGTTTGCGTTTCACACGTATCGTAAAGCAATAACGACCTACATACTTCCAACAGGTTTTGTTTAATTTGTAATGGTCTATATAAATATTTAAATTCTAGATTTTTATGAAATAATTCCTATGGCATAATTAGATATTTTGATATAAATATATTTTTAGCATTTGACATGTTTAGCACTATACATTAACTATTTACACTATACATTACTATTTTTTACTTTGTGGTTAATTCCTATATCATTTTATGACGATTTAAGATTATTAAACATCGCAAACCAGAAAGCGACAGATTAGTGTGCGTGTTCAAAATTTTACTGGTAGCGGGTATACCCGCACGAAGATATCTGGATATATTATGTTTAACCAAAAGGTATGCTAGCTGCTCGTTATTTTGCATATCACCAGTTTCCATTCTATGTTAACTGGATAATCAGCATCCTTACATCGTTGACAGGTTATATATTTGCTCTTGGCCCATTAAAAGCCCGATCAGGGCCAGGCTCAGGCTCACTCAGGCTCTTAATAGGTAGGAAAATTTAACACATTGCAATAGGTAATATAATCTACTATATGTATATACTGTATAGACCCATAGAAAAAGTCCTAGTTTTGGTTCATTGTTACTAATTCAGGTTGTTGGTAACCGTTGTAGTGTTACGGCGAGGCCGTTATACCCTCGGGCCAATAATACACTGGACGGAGTCTTAGCTTCAAATGCGTGTAAATTTTTTTAGTGTGCGTTTGACGTTCTGTCATTGTGTGCGTAATCTAGTGTTGTGAAGAATGACGACACGATGTCGAATATCGATAACCAGACTACCAGTATTATCTTTTATTGTGCGTTTACTGCCTGGTTAAAGTTAGATTAATAAATAATTTTTTGAATTTTATTTTCATAGTGGTAAAGCTATATACCGGAACCCATCATAGCTTTGCCCTTTGCCATGCTTCGGACTCTGGTAAGGGAAAGAACTAGCGACCATCATCAACTCTATTGGTCGACACCAAGGGGCTGTTGGCGTTCTTCCGGGAGCTAGGGTGGATCGAGTGAAGGTTTCACACCCACCCACACGCAAAACGCGCGCTCAGACGTGGAGTTGCGGAGAACAGCCCGCCGAACCAATACCAATACCAATAAAGCTATATAGTTATGTCTCAGGTTCACGATATAGTAGCGCGATGAAATGTATACCAGTTTTAAGTCTAATCAAGAGCTATCAAATAAAAAAGTTGCATCAAAATCAGTAATTTTTGCGTGATGCGCGATCGAACAAACAGACAAAAAACTAAAAAAGATTGTTTTGTGTTCAGACGCCTATATAGGCTACAGCTTTATAGTAGTATATTTATATATATTATAGAATCGTAGTGTAACGTGCACTCCGTTAGATGTTATATTTAGGGTATCCTTTAAATATACTTGATACTGCACTCTACTACACACTACTCCCAGTTTTCTCTTCTTATGGACTTGACCCACGCTTTTCTAACTTCAGGATAGTTTGGAAACCTATAAAAGAGAACAAACTTTATAAAACCATAAAAAAGGAAATGTTGGTTGAACTATCGATAAAATGTAATAACTATTAAATTTATTGTTTACCTCACTACAAATGGCGCCTAAAACAATGCATGCTATTTTAATTATTTTAACTAATAAACGTGTTTTTACCTATATCAATGTATAATAATGTAATCATATTGATAACATCTAACTCTTCCAATATACTCGTATATCGAATTTTTATTGGGTTTCGTAATTATTTAAGGTGAAAATAGCTGATAAAGACTTACGTGTGAAATTACAAAATTGGATTCTTTACACCTCCTTGCGTCGTTCTGGATTAACAAAACACAGCCACATACGATATATTTTTACCAGTGCTCAAGATATTTAACAACTTCAATAGGACTTTCTAGTATTGCACTTTTATGATGCACCAAATCCTTAGATAAAGGATAGTAATAGATATGACATGGTAATGACAATAGCAGGAATGAACGAGACACACAATATAAAGTTTCTCTAAGTGCGATAGAGATAGGTATAATGCCTTCTGTCCTTGTCATCATATTTATGCTTTTTGTTTGTCTGACACTTGTCATAAGTTCCAAGAAGTGAGCAAAGCGGATTTTGTGTTAATGCTGAAAATTGTGCTTAGGATTAAAATTCTAATCTAATTCATATATTTTGTCTATTTCCTAGTGGAAAAACTTCATAAATAATGGTATCGTGTTGTGTTTTCGGCTGTAAAAGCCGCAGTGAACGAAAATATGAAAACATAACCATTCACATGTAAGTACAATAAAATATTGTTTTATCGAAATAATAAAGTAATACAATATTATAAACAGTTAATTATATTAAATGGTGTGCAAAATTCACGTTAAATATTGATAAAATCATATATTTGAATGCAAAATTTTAATAGTATTAACCCACTAATGAAGTTAGTCGTCAAAGTCAAGGTGACGGCTATTTCTTACGTAAATTCAATTTAGCCCGGTTATCTAGTATTTAAGGGATACCGGTTAAGATTAATTATATTACCCATCTATGTGGGGAAAATAATTTAATTCTAAATACAAAAATATACAAAATGCTGTCTTAAATTCCTCGCAAAATAGTATAATACATTGAATAAATCGTATAATTGATTGCTAAATTTTTATAGTATTAACTGACTAATGAAGTTGGCCGTCTAAAGGCTTCTACAATTTAGGAAAGATATCCAGCATTTATATTATGCATAGCGGTTAAGGATAAATTATATTAGCCATTTTTTTTGCATTTAGTGGCAGACGAGCCAAGGCCCATCTGATGGTAAATGGTAACTGTGGCTCATGGATTCAACTATACCGAGAGCATTGTCAAGCCGCTGCTCACCATTTCATTTCACAGATATGAAATGAAAACATAAACGGCTACAGCCAAAACGCAATGATGTACTTTATGGCCAGTCACACGGAAGATGGTGGTACTAACCCGCTCGGGCCCCGATACCAAGTGAGTACTCCCACTAGGTACCCAGCCCTACCACCAGTGTGAAGACTTCGTTTCTAGAGATTTTACAATAGTTTGTTGTGTATTTTTCAGATTCCATATAGATAAGAAAGTGCCCAAACTATGGATAAAGATGAGCTGGCTACTGGGCGGCTAAGTAGGCTTTCTACTGCGTGGGTATACGCAGTAGAAATCCACACACCGACTTCTTCAAAGCATTTCGAGAGTCACATGTTTTGCTAAACTCAGCGCAAAACACCTTTTTTGGATAAGTCCGCACTTTTAAAATTGTTGAAACAAGTAAGCTTTATGAAAATGATATTTTAAAAAAAATATGTTGTTAAACTAAACATTACTAATCCATAAGTGCTTATTTGTTTGTTACTAAATGAACCTAAAATTACATCACTGTCTCCAGGTCTCTTTAGAGGAAGTCCAATAGCTAGTCAATATTGGGTCTTACATAATGTTCTTCACCCCTGATGAACGAGGGAGCGCAAGTCAGTGTCTGTGTGGTAATAATATTATTTCTTCAATACATTGGCGGTCATCAGAATGGTTGGTTTGGATTAAGAGTATAACTTTCATATTATGACTGTAAACTAATAGAAATTTGAATAAGCACACGCATTTTAAAATTTTTTTCACGAGGCGTTTGTCTTGAAGGTTTTCTACAGAATTACCACAGATTACTTTTTAACATAGGGAAAGTATTACCAAGTTCTCTCAAAGCCAGCTCTAGACTGCCCGCCATATAGCATTTCTCGAGACTGATAGAATAGACTTTTCTTCTGACTATCCAAAATAGGGAGAATTAAAAAATTTGAATCACTTCTTCTTTTTGACGTGACAACGTCTTATAATTCGATAGAGCCGGCTGCACGCACGAAAAAACATGACTCATGCGGCGTTACCTCGCTCTGAGGCGTTCCATGTAAGGCTTGAAGTGCAAGCGAGAGCGCGGAACGAGCGACAAAGAAGCACAATCGGCCTTTGCGTTCGGCAGCGTTCGACATCCGTCTCTCTCCTACTTGAGTGAGCGATGCGTCTGCGTGGACAGCTGCTATACTATAGTACATTTACATGTTTTGACCGAGTATCAAGTGCAGTGAAAAGTGAATGTGGTGTCAATTGTTTATAGCAACGATAATTACAGCGATAAAGGTAATGATTCTTTGACGTTGTCACGTTCAACTATCGTCAGTAAACCGACTTTACAGACAACCAATTTTTTTAAGACTTATTATTATAAAACTTATTTTTATAAATAAGAAGTGTATAATACCGTACAGTATTATAACACCGTTCTGTGGATTTGTATGATAATGTATTAGTACTGAGGGTGCCTTCCATTTATGCCAGGGCATGTGCCTTGCGGGCCATTCGCCCTTATGAACACGTTTTTTATGCTCCTGTAAAATGTGTGCCTCGCCGTTCTCGATAATTCCGCATACTTTCCTTACGTTTGTTCTGAGTAGTCAGAGCCACATATGTAGTGTGCTTTACATATGTAAAGCTAATCTCGTTTTCCAATCTAAACGATTCGTTACTACGAATACACCGTTAAATAGTATTGATTTGCCGTAAAATATATTTAATTAACATATTTAGCGAACGTTTTGTAACATATTTATGTACATAATAAACTAAATATATTTTTATTGGTGTTGTCTAAAAGGATTTTATTTTTTAATTAGTCTTCGCTCAGACAACTCTATTCCATTGGGCGATATATTATATTTTTCTATTAAACAAATTGAGGCTATTAACTATAATATACTTCGATGACATTTTACATTACGATGTGTCAAATATATTATTTGTAAGATATTTTAGCTCTAGTACAAATCTTTACCGTATTTATAAATCGATAAGTATTCGGTATTATTTTACACTTTCAGCGATTATGCTGGGCTATATGTTTATGTTATTATTAAAAAACTTCATCTATCGAAGTTGATTTTTCAGCGACGATGCGCTTATGTAGGTACGTGTTTTTATAAAGATAATTAGATATAATATTAATGGAAAATACGTAGTAGAACAATCCTTAATATGAAAAATGCGGCCGTGTGGGGCCGGCTTTAGAATTGTCCCACCCCTCTCTACCCACGGGAGTCGTAAGAGCCGACTGAGGGAATACCGGGGGAGTGGGCAGCAGCACACCCTCGAGTATGAACAACATCCACTGCGATCGCCAACCCGCCTGCCAAGCGTGGCGATTACGGCATTATTCCCCATGACGGGACCGCTCGTTGTGGCGTTCTCTTGGGGAGGCCTATGTCCAGCAGTGGACGTTGAAAGGCTGATGGATGGATGGATAATATGAAAAATAGAAATAGGATTGGGAGCAATCATTAGCAAAAGCGTTCCCAAAGAGATTGCGTCCAACCGCTTTGGTGACTAGCTGTATCTTGTGTATTTAATTTAATAGTATTTAAAAAAAATCAACCTAGCCCTACACAGATTGGGAGAGCGTTAACCGCTTTTAAATGTAATTATGACAACTAACTGCAGTTACAATTTCTCTATAATCTATAATATTATAAAGCTGTAACAGAGCTAAATCTATACAATTAAGATATAGAAAATTATAAGTTAATAAGCCTATGTAGGAGTATCTGAACAAAAAAAATCAGAATCTTTATTTGTTTTGTTAGTTCGGGCATCATGCAAAAACTACTGAACGGATTGTAATGAAGCATTTTCTGTTTGGTAGCTATTGATTAGGCTTTAAACTGGTTTAACCTTCATCCCGCTACTACATCGCAAACCTGAGATATAACCTAAAAAATAGCTTAGGCAAAGGCTAGTTACTAAGAAAATAAACGTATCCTAAATATTTGCACGCAAATCTTATTGATAACAAAATTATTGAATTTAAAAAATAGCATTGAACTTTCTGTTATTAATAGCATTTAATTTAAGCTAATAGTAAAAGTAAACATAAGTAAAGACTAGCATAAATACAGGTGGATGTCGAAAGTGATCGAGGTGCGGCTTTGGATACAAATTGATAAATTACAGATAGTTGAACATGGTTAATCCGTACGGAATGAGCACTTACGCCGGGATTACAGCCCCGCGCAGTCGCGCGATGACATTAGCCGAGCGGCTCGGGCGCAGCCCTCATGATTCATGGCTCCACATTGTGCAGTGTACGCAACGCATTTGTTACTATAATGATATATAACGCTTTTATTTACGTTCCATAATAAGTTTATAATGAAAAATGTTATTCTGTATATTGATGCCGCTATTGGTGTTCTTGAAAAGAACAACTTTGATTTTTTGTATCATTTATCTTTATAAGTACTTACGAACTTATTCGTTTTTCTACAAACTTGTGACCTCACTTCGCTCGGATGCAATTTACTTAGTGCAAATTATCTTTAAGATTTTTGAAGAACTACAATTGTGCTACAACTTTCTACATATTTTGAAGTAGTTAGGTAAATCTTAGGATGGTAGCCAGCGTATGCCGCAAATTAACTTGATTCAAAAACCATTCAATTTCTCCAAAAAGTATTTAGGATCTTAATTTTACGGAATCTATTGCGTTTACTAAATTGTTTATTATCCTGACCGATCCTGACGTGAATACTTTACAGTGGTCACTGTTGCAATGTACAAATACCTTCACCACTAGATAATCTGTGCAGTTGTATAAATTCATTATAAACCTAACAATCTGAGCAAACCCAAATTATGGTCTTTGAAAGAGGTGAAGCCAGAACAGATGTCAGAGTATCGGTTGGCAATAGTGTGCTAGAACAAGTGGATAAATTTATATATTTTGGATGTGGATTCAGTGGGGATGAAAGATACACTACTGATATAGAGAGAAGAGTAAATGCGGGAAATACAGTGAACGGAGCATTGGCACAACTTCTTTATTGGGAGTATTGATGTAAAGATGCGAAAGGGAATGCTCCGATGGTAAAGACATGTGGAAAGAATGCCGGACGAGCGACTGGTTAAGAAGATATGCAATATGAAAGTGGAAGGATATAGGTACAGGGGGAGACCGAGACTCACATACCTAGACCAAATCGGTCATGATGGAGGAAGTTGGAGTCAGAAGTCTCTGAAGTGTATGAAGAGAATTATGAATGTTGAGGAAGCGAGAAATGTATGCAAGAATAGACTTGGCACTCTGTTCTCCCTACCTACCCTACAAGGGAAATGAGTGTAAAACTAACATTGCAGCAGATAGAAGAAAGAATTTACACTCTCTCGTTTTTTGTTAATCGCTTTTATTATGGTTCTCATAATATAATTTGTCCGTGACTAATAACAAAGTGTCACCACCCCATTCTTTCCCTCCGGTGTCGTACGGGGTGACTAAGGAAGTAAGCAATTATCACCCAATACTTTACTGGTGGTAGGGCTGGGTACCAAGTGGAAGTGCTCACTTGCTATCGAGCCCAAGCGGGTTGGTACCACAATCTCCCTTGCGCCCGGCCATGAAGCACATTGGTGTGTTTTGGTTGTAGCGTATATTCTTTCATTTCACATCTGTGAAATGAAATGGCGAGCAGCGGCTTGACAATACTCCTTGAGTCTATGAGCGAAGGTTACCATTCATCATCAGGTGGGCCGTGGAACGTCTGCCACCAACGCAATAAAAAAATATAAAAGTTTGTTTAAAAATAGTTTGTAACATATATTTATTTAGTAATAATAAAAAATGGGGCAATCCCAGCACTTATAAGCAGTTGCTGTGATCACAAATTATTATCTTAAGAAGGTTCAACTGGCTGGACCACATATTTAGGTCACTAAAAAGAAGTTTGTATACTTAAAGACCGGTTTGTACCTTTATTAATGAAGGTGAACGTTAACTTGCCGATTTTAATGGTTTTAAACAAGACCATTTTGCCAATATGTATATTAGAATATTAAGGATGCATTATTTCACACTTTATTCGTATTAACTTGACTTCCAATCCTACAGACATTTATAAAATGTGAAATTTTGAGAACATGTTTGTATATTTGGATATTTATCAGTTAATCAGGCCTAAACGACTGAACGAATATGTATGAATTCAGGTAGGTATATTTATTATTTAATGAATTGCAATGATTACGATGCTAGTTAAAAAAAAAGTACAGAGAGACTATTACTATTGTCATCAATGCATTGGAGTCACAAATAACCCACAATTTAGTTTTCATAGATATTCTAATCTATTTAGCGTATAACCCACATAGTGACGCCCTCTAGAAATTTTTAGTTTGTTTTTTGTTGGTACCTACATTATAGCTTGTTTCGTGTCTCAGAAAGCACAAATCACACCCTTACTCCCAGCTTCATGAACATCGTCAGCCAGTTGATCACCCCTGTACTCTTAAATTTGTTATTTTTTTTTTGTTGCTGCTATAATATAAATGGCTCCTCTAACTTTCTTAACATTAACCTACCAGCTTTAGAATCAAGGTGTCTATTTCTTGAAACAATGTTGGTGTATGACCTGTGCAATAATAGATTCAATTGCCCTGATTTAATAATTCAACTATGTTATATTGTTCCAAGAAATGGCATCAGACGTGAGTCACGCTAATGCTGGAGTTACGTTGGTGCCTACGGCGTATTGTTGATAATTATAACACATATTAGTCTACACTATCACATGGTAAATTTCGAAATTTGCACTTACAAAACATAAAATAGATTAAATAGTAAGAAATAATTGATTAAATATTTTTGTAAACGATGATTAAAAGTAGAATGCCCGATTTGTATTTATAGGTTTTATCTAAATTTACTTTTGAATTAACTCACTCCTATTTACAGTTTAAGTGTAAAAATATTTTTACTTAAAATGTGGATAACGTTGTGAGTTATGCAATGATATAGCTGACAGTTAAGACTCTAGATATAAGAAAATTGTGTAACTTTAAACACAAAGTGGAAAATGTGAAATCGATGAATCGGTCCATCTGGTGGGGGGACGACCTACGCTGCGCCGTCCGATACGATTTTTACGATTTATTTTTATTGCTTGTAGTGGCAGACGAGCCAAGGCCCATCTGATGGTAAATGTTAACCATCGCTCATGGACTTAACTATACTGAGAGTATTGTGAAGCCGGTGCTCACCATTTCATCAATATGAAATGAAAGAATAAACGGCTATCTCCTGCTACAGCCAAAACGCAACGATGCGCTTCATGGCCGGTCACACTGGAGATGGTGGTACCAACCCGCTCGGGCCCGATACTAAGTGAGTACTCCCACAAGTCAAGTGAGTATTTTTCCATTGAAATTTCGCACTCGGTATCCAGCCCTACCACCAGTCATCAAATGGGTGATAATTACTTACTTCCCTTAACCGCCTCATACGACACCCGTGGAAAAGAATGGGCTGGTGACCCTTGTATTCTTAGTCTGTCATCATACGGAAAAACTACTGGTGGCAGACGAGCCACGGCCAACCTGGTGGTAAGTAGTAACCATCGCTGATGGATTCTACAAATAGTACCTACTGGCAAGTAGGTTATTTTCGCATATGTGATTATCTAGTGGTAAAACCTCGCACAAAAGATCAGCGAGAAACAACGGTAGTTATCTCTACCGTTGCGTCTCGTATGGTGAGTGAGAGCTCCGGAGGCCTAAGGCCCCTCCTTATCCTCTTCTTATTATCCTTCCTATCCATCTCCTATCCCTTTCTTTGGAGATGGTGACGCATGAGTGATGCCTGGTGTTGCTGGCGTCTATAGGCTACGGTAACCGCTTACCATCAGGTGGGCCATATGTTTGTTTGCCAACCACACCCAAAAAAAATAGAATAGAATGCTCTCTCCAGTTACCACCAAAACATATCGAGGTGCTGCATGGTCTGGAGACGGTGATATCGACTTGCTCAGGCCTGATAACAAATGGTCCACTGAAGGAATGTAATACGGTTCCGGTGGCCCGCCAATAAAGGCGGAGAGACGGCACACGGCGGGTTTCTTTAGTGGGTGAGGGCCCACATTACCCTGTTCATTGCCTTGACATGAAAATTTTTTCCCGTACCTAACAAAAAAAAAGTCCTGATAACAAATTACTACTTGTGCTTGGTACCCAACTCTACCACTAGTAATTAAATGGGTCACAGCTTTCTTCCTTTAGTCGTCTCGTACGATACTCGCGGGAAGGAATGGCGTGGGGACACTTGTTTGTGTATAGTCTTAGTCAATCGCTAATTTGACGGGCCTCGTGGCGTAGTCGGTAGTGTCACCGACTTCCGTGCACGAGGTCGTGGGTTCGATTCCCACTCAGGACAACTATTTGTGTGATGAACACAGATATTTGTACTGCGTCTGGGTGTTTTCTATCTATTATATGTATGTATTTACAAAAAAAAGTAAATAAAAAAAGTAATATATGTATTATATCCGTAATTTGGTACCCATAGCATTAAGCATTAAGCTTAGTTTGGGACCAGAGGACGTTATGTGAAAATGTTCGTGAATATTTATTTATTTATTATTTAATTAATAAATAAATATTCACGAATATTTTCATTTTTTGCCGTGTGTGGCCAGCTTTAGAATTGTCCCACACCTCTCTACCCACGGGAGTCGTAAGAGCCGACTGAGGGAATACCGAGGGAGTGGGCAGCAGCACTCCCTCGAGTATTAACAACATCCACTGCGATCGCCAAGCGTGGCGATTACGGCATTATCCCCCATGACGGGACCGCTCGTTGTGGCTTTCTCTTGGGGAGGCCTATGTCCAGCAGTGGACGTTGAAAGGCTGATGGATGGATGGATTATTTAATTATTGTTTATAAAAGGAGAGTAGGTAATACATAAGTATGTTTAAAATACTTTATTATGTTTATTATATTGATCGTTACTTTCACTTACATTCATTAAATATTGTAACTTTGAACAGAATACAAAGACGGTTTTGCCGAAGTAGCGCGCCGTCTCGTGCGTGAGGCCGATACACGTTGAGAACAGCCTTTAATAACACTTACTTGAAGTCATCGTTGCGTGAAATATCACCTATTCATACAAAGATATATTAATGCTATTACTCTATTTCTTGTACAGAATTATTTTAATGCCGACTAAAAAGTAAAAAGATCGCGTTATAACTTTTATTTATTTAAGTAGATACCAGCTGCCCACCATTCGCATAGTCCTGAGTCACAAGTTTTATTTTGAAAAATATACTTATTTATTAGAAAAACTTAATTAATAATATTTATCAATTTAGAGACATTCGCAGACGCGTGTGTAAAAATGTATCCGTTAAGTCGTAATCGAATCAATTGTAGAGAAGCGTGTCCACGACATCAAAAAAAAACTATTGTTTTAATATATATATACATGTATATATAAAACAAATTTGGGTTAGTTGCACCATTCATAACTCAAGAACGGCTGGATAAACCTTATTTTGCTTGTAATATCTTCTGAATAAAGCAGGTGAAATATACGATGTTTCTACTCAACAAGCCCGCACAATCAAAACATTTTTTTGTATAGAATCTTTCCGGACCGGCATCGATACGAATGGAAAGCAGCTATTAACACAACAAGAGACATCAACTCGCAGTTTGATGAAATATTAATAGGGTTGAATTCCTTGGAGGCTCGGTAAGGCACCGCGAGCCGACGCAAGCCCCAGATATTAATCATCGCAACTCATATTTTTATACAGAATGATTTTAATCGTGTATTGCCATCAAACGATCACACTATTTGTAAAAATCTATAAATGATACATAGATTATTATATCTATTGCGATCTATCAATTCTGTTTACAAAATGTTAGATAATTATATCCTATTATATCGCAAGTAGAGTATGTAGTAGTACATGCATACCTATGTCACTAATGTGTTCATGTTCGACGGGCCTCGTGGCGTAGTCGGTAGTGTAACCGACTTCTGGCACGAGGTCGTGGGTTCGATTACTGATATAATATATATATATATATATATATATATATATATATATTATATCAGTAAATTGGTACCCATAGCACGAGCATTAAGCCTAGTTTGGGACCAGAGGACGTTGTGTGAAATGTCCGTGAATATTTATTATTATTTATTGATTTTGTGTGTATAACATTCTTACTTTTGTATTACATTTTTGGTTGAGAAATTAAAACGTTGCGGAAAAATCTATTTGACGCAAAATGTACAATTCAAAAGGCTTTGAGACATTAGTAAACTCGTTGGACCCGTGTGAAGCCAGGGCGGGTCACTTGTTATAAATAAATCATAATTTTCTTGGCCCTTATTCCCATTTTTAAAGGGATCGGATTCTTTTAAGGTCTATACCAGCCTTAGCAATCTACTGCCATAAGTGCTAATTACAGCCAGTCGTAAGGGACAATATGTTTTCCACCATAAGGCTTGTTATGTTGATAAATCCGTACATAAGTAAAAAAATATCTTACTTTCGCGTCTGTTTATCTAAACACAATAAACTCAAGAGGATTTTTGGATTTTTTTAAAAATGTAGTGATTTTTCCATTTAGATGAAACAAAAGTAATTATAAATTACAAATTACTTTTGTGTTAAATATTGTAAGCAGTGATGTATTAAAATATAATCTGTGGTTTGAGATCACCCTGTATTAATAGAGTTACGGCATGTGCAGCCAATGAGTAATGCGGCGCGTCACACACGCGTTATCGACGGAGGTGTTAAATGTTTACAGGATAGAGGTGGTGCCATTTGTCTCTGTCTAAACAAACTCCATGCGCGGGTTCAACCTCGTTTGTTTGCGCACTTAAAACTTTACCTTCCATGTGTTTGGTTCCAGTAAAATGCTGATAAAACTTGTTAACATCAAAAATTGTGTTACGTCAAGTAAGCAACGTTGTCGTCAAGTGGTACCACTTAGTTACTGATGGTAAGTGAGTTAGCAATACTAAGAATACTGCCCAGCCTCTGCTCAGTATTTCATTCTCGTATGGGAAATTAACGAATGGACGGCAATATCCCGCTACAACCCCGAGGTGCTTCATGGTCAGTCACACCGGAAATGTTGGTATTTACCCACCATCAGGGCCAGGTAACAAATGAGTATTCCCACTTAGGACCCAACCAGTAATAAATAAACTTGGCAACCTTGGAAGAGACTGGTGCTTAAAAGATGTGTCACATCTAAGATAAGTGAGCATATACAATTACTATAGCTAAGGTAAATTAAAAATAAAAAGGTACTATTAGTAGAGTTATAGTGGCAGACTAGCCACGACCCATCTGATGGTAAATGGTAACCATCGCTATGGACTCAACTATACCGAGAGTATTGTTAGGCCACTGATCACCATTTCATTTCACAGATATAAAATAAAATAATAAACGGCTATCTCCTGCTACAGCCAAAAAGCAACGATGTGCTTCATGACCGTTCACACGGGAGATGGTGGTACCAACCCACTCGGGCCCGATACCAAGTGAGTACTCCCACTTGGTACCCAGCCCTACCACCAGTCATGCAATGAATAATAATTGCTTACTTCCCTTAGTCGCCTCATACGACAGCCGTGGGAAAGAATGGGGTGGTGACACTTGTATTCTGAGCCCGTCACCACACGGACAAACCTGTTTGGTGTCTACCGCTTTCTCCGTTATAGGTAGCTGGGCAACATCTCGTTGTATTACGGTTGCTGAGGAATATGGTAACACCTGTCGCCATTCTTCTATTATGAGGGGTGGGTCTTCAGAGTAGTTATATAAATGGCTTAAACCATTCAGATAGACAGCCCGTATCTTATAAATATTATAAACGACGTAGTTTATTTTGATGTTTTTATATATTTTTAGCATTTGACATGCTTAACACAAAATGTGAAAATGCGAAATCGAAAATAACGGTCACGAGCAGGATTTGGCATTCAGCAGAATTGGCAAAGCATCTGGGACGGTATTCCAGGCGATGCAGGTTCAAATCCTGCTCGTGACTGTTACATTCGATTTTACTTTTTCACACTGCGTCATTTTTTTCACTTTGTATTCAATGTATAGTGCTAAGCATGTCAAATGCTAAAAATATATATAAAAATATCTAAATATTTATAGGGTTTGCGTCATTATTAGGTAAAAATCTTAATTGTAAAATTAAGTTTACCTGGTCGGTATAATGTATGAAAATACTTCCGACAGATGGCGCAGGTGTCACCCAAAGACGTTAAGTATGATGTGTTATCGAAATTAGCAGTCAGGAGCAATTGTCAGGATGGCTGAATTGGCAAAGCATCTGGACGGTATCCAGGAGATGCAGGTTCAAATCCTGCTCCTGACTGTTATTTTCGATTTCACATTTTTCACTTTGTGTTTAATGTATAGTGCTAAGCATGTCAAATGCTAAAAATATATATAATAATATCTAAATACTGCGTCATATTTTAGGTTCGCTGTATATTTTAAGTATGCAAAAAAAACTGAACGCATTTATCTGAATTCTGGAACACTCTACCGGGATAATTTCGTTACATAATTAAAATTTCGTTCGTTACCTGGACTAACATTTAGTTTATTTTTGTTCTGGTAGATGATATGGCTTTCGGATAGTTTTTTTTTTAATAAAATTTTACTGTCTAATTATTTTGGGCACGGGTGATTTGGAGACAGTTATTTATGTTAAACTAGCTTTTGCCCACGCCTTCACCATTATACATAGGTATCTCATAAAACGTATACCAGATTATATGCCTAAGACAAACTAACCAATAATAGATTTCATTAACATCCGTTCAGTAGTTTTTGCATGATCTGCAAACAAACAAACAAAAATTCTAAAGACATTATTTTCTGTTGAGATACGCGTAAATAACCTAATACACTTATTTGTTGGCAAATATCTTAAACGAGAGACATAGTTTTGTTACATTTTTAGAATCCATCAAGCCATCAGCCTTTCATCGTCCACTGCTGGACATAGGCGTCCCAAAGCGAACGCCACAACGAAAGGTCCTGTACCGCCTGCATTCCAACAAGTACCTGCAACCTTGACCAGGTCATCGGTACACCTGGTGAGAGGCCGGAGCTTTATATTATAATATAAATACTGAGTTTATACTCGTATTGAACTTCTTCACTAGGAAGGACTGCTATAATATGCAGCATTTTTTATCTGCTACAGTGTAAGCAATACCACAAAAAAATTAATGTCTAATCATTCGCATCTTTCAAGAGCAATCTCTTGGGATCTATTTCTGTTAACAAGTAACACATAGGCGCCCAGCGGATGTGACGTATAATAACTACTCCCAATGATACCTTAGTGATTTACCTATACATTATTATATCTATAATTCATAATTAATAATTTAGTTAATCATTGTAATAATTTGGCGTTGTAAACAATAATTTAACTTTATTAATTAGTTATCCGACTTCCGATAAATTTTGTTAAAAAGGGTAGGACACGCCATTATGGTGGCATTCGTTTAGCTAATTCCTAGTACAACGTTACGCTGTCCGAATATAAAGTGAGTTTAACTAGTTATTGGGCTGTTTTATTCCACAAAAATCCACAAGTTTTAACATTTCTCAAATCCACGCCGACAAGGAAGGTTACTACATCAAGTGTTACCTATTTAAAAAAAAACAGTCCTTTAACATCGAAAGAGAATTAAGCCAGCTAGTGCATTACACCTTTTTACTACATCTGTTCTTAGTGATTATTTTATTTAGCCCAAACACAAAATTACAATATGTAATTTCAACTAAAACATTTTGATAACATTTATTACAGAACCATCAAACTATCACTGCTTATTTAGCTGTGGATATAGAAAACAAACGCCACGGCGAATAAGGCACCGCTCGCTCGTAATCACGAAGTTCAGCTGCTTATAAATTTTATGATTTCGAACAAATTTAATAGCCATTTTGAATAAAATGTAATAGATATTAAAGTGATGGCGCCAGTTGGCCATCATCTTACAAAGATCTAGACGTGATGGACGAGTGGAGAAAATGGATAATTGCTGGCATACTACCCATTTGAAGCTCGGGTCGTAAATATTAGTTACGATTTTAATGAAAACAATGGTGTAATTGAGCGAGCTATCGTAAAGAGAAAAGTTTGTTTACTGGAGTTTCACGCAGGTGGATCTTACGTTGGGTAAATTTAAGTTAGTACTGTTATTATTGAGTAATGTTTTATGTTGAATGTCTTGCTTCATCAGTACGTTATACTTTCATTACGGGCTAGTTACAAAATAAAAAAGTTTGGCTGTAGTCCTACTTCTTGATGTAATAAAAATCAGTATCAACACAGTGTGAAAATGTGAAATCGAAAATAACAGTCACGAGCAGGATTTGAATCTGTATCTCCTGGATACCGTCCAGATGCTTTGCCAGTTCAGCCATCGTGACAATTGCTCCTGAATGCTAATTTCGATAACACATTCATTCTTAACGTCTTGGGTGAAGCCTGCGCTAACTGACGGAAGTATTTTCATTCATTATACCGACTAGGTAAACTTAATTTTACAATTAAGATTTTTACCAAATAATGACGAAGCCCTAGAAATATTTAGATGTTTTTATATATTTTTTAGTATTTGACATGCTTTAGCCATATAAATCAACACAAAGTGTTAAAATGTGAAATAACTTAAAACTGGTATACATTTTATCCCGCTACTCTATCAGGAACCTGAGATATAACCTAAAAACTAGCTTTTGGCTGCGGCTGAGCCGCAAGCAAGGCCAGGGCTAGTTAACGATAAAGTAAATTCCTGAGAGAATAAAAATCACTGACACACCTCAGATAAAATAAAATCATCATATCAACATTATATAAGCACAGGCAGGTGCAACTAAGTAAAGCATTGTCGTAAGTTGGAAATTCTCCGGATAAGTTGGCCAAGGCTGGAATGAATTTGTATATGTATCACATAAAACGCCCGTATCGATAACGACTGTTGTTCGCAAATAAAATCCATTATATTCCATATAAAAGCAATGAAAGTATTAAGCATATAATAATTTCTACATGCAAGATTGGGAACTTTTGCTTAAATTGTGGATTTTGTGAAATAATAAAGAAATAATCGTAAGTAACAGTTCAAGCATATTTCTTGGGATGCATTTTAAGTTTAGTAAAATTCCAATAAAGTTATGACAGAAATGAATAAATTTTATGGACCGAAAGCAGATGGCTGTTTTACGTTTTCACGCCATAACTACTACATCATGAAATTTTGCACTCATATAATCTGAAGCCCAGAAAAGGACATAGGTGACTTTTCGTCCTGGAAAAATGAATGGGTCCGCTTTGCTATTTTTACATAGACATAATTAATGTGTCGTTATCCGTCCATCAGCCTTTCAACGTCTACTGCTGGACATAGGCCTCCCCAAGAGAACGCCACAACGAGAGGTCCTGTGCCGACCGCATCCAACGGCTCCCCGCTGCTTTGACCAGATCGTCGGTCCATCTGGTAGGGGGCCGTCCTACGCTGCGCCGTCCGATACGTGGTCGCCACTCGAGAACCTTTCTTCCCCTACGGTTGTCGGTTCGTCGAGCGATGTGGCCTGCCTATTGCCATTTCAGCATGGCAACCCGGCGGGCTATGTCGGTCATTCTCGTTCTCCTACTGATCTCCGTATTACGGATTCGTTCACGTAGCGAAATACCAAGCATAGCCCGCTCCATGGCCCACTGAGCGAGAGCCTTGATACGAGGCCAACATTCAGAGACCACGTCTCTGTTCCGTATGTCACTGGTAACACACACTGGCCGTAGACCTTCGTTTACAGTCACTGCGGAATATTGGACGAGAAGATCTTCCTTATTATAGCTTCCCGAACACAGCCCAGCCGAGTTGGATTCGTCGATCGACCTCTTTCTCGAAGTTGTGCCTACCTAACTGGACTGTTTGTCCCAGGTAGACATAGTATAAATAAATAAATATAAATATTCATGGACATTTTTCACACAACATCCTCTGGTCCCAAACTAAGCTTAACGCTTGTACTATGGGTACCAGATTACGGATATAATACATATACTACTTTTCTTTGTACATATAATAGATAGAAAACACCCAGACTCAGTACAAATATCTGTGTTCATCACACAAATAATTGTCCTGAGTGGGAATCGAACCCACGACCTCGTGCACGGAAGTCGGTTACACTACCGACTACCTACGCCACGAGACCGAGTGAAGCGCACTCCCGACTAGGACCGGTGCTGAAATGACATGGACATTAGACATGACTTTCATCCTGTCCATATTAATTTTGAGACCCAGTAGTCGCGAAACCATGCTGAGATCATTGAGCATGGTGCCAAGGTCCTCCAGCGATTCAGCCGTGACTTCGATGTCTTCTGTATATAGAAGGTGAGTGATGTATTCGCCATTGATGTTGGTGCCGAATCCGGTCCAGTCCAAGAGCTTAAAGACATCTTCCAATGCAGCGGTGAAGAGTTTCGGGGACATGACGTCTCCCTGTCTAACGCCTCTCTGCAGTTGGATCGGTTTCGTACTCCTATCTTGAACACGAACTGACATGGTGGCATTTCTATACAAGCACTTCGATGTACCGATAGTCAATTTGGCACCGCTGAAGGGACTGCAGCACTGCCCAAGTTTCGATCGAATCGAAGGCTTTCTCATAGTCCACAAACACCAGTCACAGTGGTCGATTATATTCCTCGGTTTTCTGTATAATCTACGGTGCTATAGAGCCTTTTCGGAAACCGGCTTGTTCGGGAGGCTGGAAGTCGTCAAGCCTGCGCATGAGTCGATTTGTAATGACCCTCGAAAACAACTTATATAAGTTGTTTTCGAGGGTATATAGTTCTTCAAGAGGGTTCTGTCACCTTTCTTGAAGAATAGCACCATCACGCTTCTGGTTCACGACTCTGGAACGTCTCCCCCGAGAACGACGGAATTGAACAGCCTCTGAAGAGCTTTTAAGACCGGATTTCCGCCTGCTCTCAGAAGTTCTGGTATGGTGATTCCGTCGTCTCCCGGTGCCTTTCCGGTCTTTAGTTGTTTGAGAGCCATTCTAATCTCGTACAGGCTGACGTCCTGGATATCTTCGGTAAAGTGCTGAGTTAGCTTGTATCTGAGATCTTGGACCACGCCGACAACAAGACACTGGGATCTGTACAACTGTCCATAGAACTGGTTGACCTCTCTCAAGATTTCATCTCGGGATGAAATTACAGTGCCGTCGTTGGTCCTCAGCTTAGTCAAGGCTTTGGCCGACAGACAGATCTCTTGCGAACACTTTCGAGCCTTGGTTCCGCTCTATCGCCTCTTTAATATGGATAGCATTAAATTGGTGAATATCATGTCGTACAGCCTTGGAGATCTGTCTGTGTAACCACCTCAGGTCCTGCCTGAGGTGGTTACACAGGTCTTGAAGGTCGACCCGACTGCTTGGACAGTTTGCACAAACCTGCTGTTCAAATCGCTCGCTGATTCGCACTAATCTAGACATTGGAAGCGATTTTGGAGTTCGAGCTGAAAGCTCTCGGGGTTCTGGTATTGGTCAGGTGTTTGTCGAAGCGTAGACTTCATCAAGCGTAACCTCTTGACTTTCGTGCTAATATATTCAAGATGCCCATGACTGGTCGGTGATCACTCCCAGTTTTAATCCTGCTGATCACTGAGACATCATTGAATATGTGTCGTTGACGAGATGAAGTCAATCTCGTTTTTTACTGAACCATCAGGGCTTATCCAGGTCCATTTCCGCTGTGGCTGCTTCCTGAAGAAGGAATTCATCATGTAGAGGCCTTCCTTCTCCAGAAAATCAGCCAGCATCTGGCCCCTGTGAATCCTTTGCCCGAAACCTTAGTGCCCCACTTTCATCCCATCGTCTGTCCATTCGCCTAGTTTCGCGTTAAAGTCTCCCATAACCTCCGTGAAGTAGGTTTTAGACGAGTGGATGGCCTTCGAGATATCCTCATATAGGGCCTCCACCTCGTCGTCGGAGTGTGTCGGGGTCGAACCGTATGACCTTCAACGTTTGGTTATTCTGAGTATAAAGTACGCTACCCTACTCAATACACTCAATCCCCTCCACGTTGCCTACGAGAGACCTGCGAACTATAAACCCGACACCTCCTTGGGACTGGTGATCGCCCTCCCGGTGGAAAAGCAAGTTCTCGGACTGGAGGATTGCCGTGCCCTCACCCTCTCTTTGGACTTCTGACAACCGTATAATGTTCTAGCGGATCTTGCTCAATTCCTCTTCCAGCTCGGTGATTTTGTCGTCGGTTCGAAGTGTCCAAACGTTGCGCGTTACCAGGGCCAGAGGTCGTTGTTTGTGGTAACCTTTCTGCGACCAAATATTCTTCGCACCCCCTGCTCCGCCGTTACCGGGTCCGCTACCGTTAGGCCACGGAATAGCGGAGCTGCCGTGACTGGGGGCCATTTTTGTTGTGTGCTTGTCATGGGAGATAATGCCATAATCGCCATGCTTGGCAGGCCCCTGGTGTTCCCCCAGTCGGCTCTTACGACTCCCGTGGGTAGAGAGGGGGTGGGACAATTCTAAAGCCGATCCCACCCGGCATTGTCAGCGTGTCGTTATAGAGTGATGTAATTACGTTCTGAAGTGGCGAACAGAGTCGCGGCAGAATTTAGTAAAAATAAAAATGTTTTGTGTGAGTACAGGCAACCTAGACAACACATAACTGGAAACTCTGCCCGAAAATATGGATGGTCACACTTTCTTCTCTACATATATATTGAATGTACTTTGTGATCATGCGCACAAAAAATAGTCTCGTAGTCAACTGATGCAACTCAGCAGAAGTATTGTAGTTTTTGTAATATAAAATTTATTTAAACAGTGTGAAAATGTGAAATCGGAAATAACAGTCACGAGCGGGATTTCAACCAGCATCTCCTGGATACCGTCCAGATGTTTTGCCAATTCAGCCATCGTGACAACTGCTCTGTGTTTCTCACATTTTCACACTTTGTGTTAATTTATATGGTTAAGCATGTTAAATGCTAAAAATATCTAAATAAGTAAAACTTAATGTAACACAGTTTCAGAGTACCGTCAATACAGGCCAAGACAGCACCATCCATCTATCAGCCTTTCGACGTCCACTGCTGGACATAGGCCTCCTCAAGAGGGGCCGTAATCGGCACGCTTGGCAGGCGGGTTGGCGATTGCAGTGGATGTTGTTAATACTCGAGGGACTGCTGCTGCCCACTCCCCCGCTATTTCCTCAGTCGGCTCTTACGACTCCCATGGGTGAGACAATTCTAAAGCCGGCCCCACACGGCAAAGGCCAAGACAGCATGGAGGAGCATGGAGGGTATATTTAATTGGGTGAGGGCCTCACACAGGGTAGTGTGTGATCGGGGCAACACACAGGGTAGTGTGTTGCCCCGATCGACGGGGTGTGAGGCTAAGAATATTATTTCCCGGTTACAGGGGTATGATGAACTAATCGTTGTTAGACTACTATATTATTTTACGATTACTTGTACTTGGAGCACGCAAATTGATGCGTAAGCCAAGTACAATGTGATGCAGGTAATCAGATCTAAAACACTTTTGGATTTCGCAAAATCCACTCGCTGATAATTGTAAAATGAGCATATAAGGGCACTACAACTAGTGAATTCTTCACGGGTCAACACCCGTGAAGAATTCCGCATCCATTAAAGGAACTCTTCTTAGATGATATTTATTCTCAATTTTAAGAGAAGCGGTATATTTTTAGACCGTGTGTCTATTTTTCGTTATTAGCCCGATAAGCTTTAAAACGAGGGGCAAATAATAATATAAAAAAATCATGAAATTTGATACAGGTATAAGGAATATCTTGCTCACCGACAAAAAAATAGGCTAGAGAAATAATATAATAACCATAACTGGCGCTGGCTAATATGGAGCTGTGTGGTCAATTCTAACCAAGAAATTGCGCACAGAACATATTTTTGATGATTTTTATTTCTATTATATAAAATATCAATGCAAAATTAATATTAAATATATTCTTTATAATGCATAAATTGCTGAAGTGCTACATGCCAATCTGTAGTTAGCAAACAGGACGCCTAAAAATTGCCTAGTACCTACCTGTACCTACAACACGAGTTCAAAACCTGGGCGAAGTTTTATTTCTATTGAACTAGCACCATTATGTGCAAGTATCGACTAGCAAAGGAATATGTCATTATGTTTATGCTTGCAAGATAACAAACATAATCTTAACATTTTCTAGTTCAGTGCAAAATTGTGAAATCGAAAATGACGGCCAAGAGCAGATTTAGAACCTGCTTCTCCTGGACCGTTCCAGACGATTTTTCAACTAAGCTCTCGTGACATTTACTTGGGACTATCAATTGAATTTAAATGAGCATTGTCTTAGTTAGCAAAGTGTCTGGAACAGTTATCCAGGAGGCGTCGGTTCAAATCCTGCTCGTGGCTTCCGTTTTAAAATTTTTGCACTTTATGTTAATTTATTATGCATGTCAAATTAATGCTTAAAACATATATACAAAATCATAACTTTCTAGTTCAATAGCGGCAGACTCTCATCAGGAGTTAACAATAAAAAAGCAATCAAAATATAGTCACAATGAAATAGTATAGGTATGTTCACATCATTATTGAAAGCTTCGCCTCTCAACACAATACTTTCAAAGTTTTCTTCCCAAGTCTTCGGGTCTTAGTTGTCAGACCCATAATCATCCAAGTCATGGCGACACAAAGCAAGCGGCGAGGCGCAACCTCTAGCACCTACTCGTCTTGTTTATTGAATAAACAGCCCCGCCTGGCTCGCATATCCTCTCACATCTTCAACTGTCACTTGTAAATACTCCTCTTTTTATCAGGATAATGCGCTTCACGGTAGCGCATCCTCGTACGATACGATCTACCTCGCTGCCTTTATTGTTTGTATCACGAACCATCATCACCACCAACAAGCCTTTATATATTTTATATTTTTTTTAATCAGGTTGTAGTAATAGAAATAATTTTTTTTTTTCATTCATCAGCCTTTTAAAGTCCACTGCTGGACATAGGCCTCCCCAAGAAGGGGGGATAGTGCCATAATCGCCACGCTTGGCAGGCGGGTTGGCGATCGCAGTAGATGTTG
Source organism: Leucoma salicis (assembly GCA_948253155.1). Taxonomy (NCBI): domain Eukaryota; kingdom Metazoa; phylum Arthropoda; class Insecta; order Lepidoptera; family Erebidae; genus Leucoma; species Leucoma salicis. Next base: position 28,595,612 of record OX411803.1, read on the forward strand.
TTAATACACGACGGAGCGCTGCTGCCCACTCCCCCGGTATACCCTCAGTCGGCTCTTACGACTCCCATGGGTGGAAAGGAGTGGGACAATTCTAAAGCCGGCACCACACGGCAATAGAAATAAGGCAAGTAATAAGCAAACCACTGAAGTAATGTAACATAGTTCAATACAGGCGGAGAGACGGCGGGTTTATTTAGTGGGTGAGGGCCCCACACTACTCTGTTCGTTGCCCCGAATGACGGGGTGTGCCGTTAGGAACATTTTTTTCCCGCTTTTTAACAAAAAAGGTGTAATAAGCAAATCTTGCGTTATTTAACGGTTATTTTAATGGTCTTTAATAAAATTTTGCGAAAAATTCTCGAAAACGCAAAATTTTTGTAAGATATTCAAGTCGTTAGGATCATAAATTATGGTTATCTGTAGAAATAAAATTGGATGCATACCGATAAATATAAATACATCATAGTGCGGAGGGCAGTGAACTAGTTGGTAGGTACTCGTACCACTGAAATTCCACGAGCAATCTAGGTACTGCAATAGCTTGCTTCCAGTAAAGTTCCCTTTTTCCACTTTCACAGATAATTGGCGTACTTATGTTATTTAATATGTGAGTATAAAGTTTCAACCTATATAGTAAATAATTTTATTATATAGTATTAGTAAGCATACATAATAATATATGCTTGCTTGGAAAATTATCTAAACGACATCAAAGCATACAATTTTGTACTATTCTAATGATTGAATTCCGTTGAATTCATTTGCGTTATTTAGAAGAAAACAACACAACGGATAGCGACTTTACACTGTATTTATTTATTTTTTATTTATAGACTCCCGCCTTTTTCTCAGAGGGGTAGGCAGAGACAATGGATTTCCACTTGCCACGATCCTTGCTCGCCTTTTTTGTTTCATTCACTGACAAAACAACAACAAAAGATCCCCGCAGAATATGTTGATCTGGTGAAACACTGTCTGACGACTAATTATTTCGTGTACTAGGGAGTGTCGACGGTGTGCCAATGGAAAGTCCAGTAGCCCCAATCGTCACCAACATATAGATAGAACATTTTGAAAAGATAGCCATCACCACCGCCCCACGCCATATTAAACTTTGGAAAATATACGTCGACGATGTATTCTCTATAATAAAAGGCGATGAAGGAGTCGCTAAAGAATATGTCACAAACCTGAACAACATACACGACAAAATGCGGTTCACGTATGAAATAGAGAAAACCGCAGCTTAGCATTTCTCGATGTCAAAGTAGGAGTTCGAGAGGAAGGTTCATTCAGTCACTCAGTATTTAGGAAACTAAAGGTTTCTTACTCTATCTTTCAAAGTTATACCACACATACTTCTTAGAGCTCTCATCTCCACTGCATTTATTCTACTCTCGTTCTTCTTCTGCCATACCCAACTTTATACTGTAAATAGATAAAATTATAAAAACGATATACAATTTATAATTCTATTATAATAAATGTATATAACAGTTGTCGCTTTTATACTGCTTAATATGGTAAAAATATGTTAATAATTGTAACTTTTTGCTATGTAAGTAGTTTTAAGAAATGTTTTTCGATTGCAGTTGGTGTGAAGGCCGTGCGTATTTTTCATGCAAACAAGACATTTGCAAGAGTGTAGCGCTGATACATTCCGGTCATTAATATCCGCATTGAGCCGGTGGCAGCACCGCGGGACTCCGCGCTCGCCCTAAATAACGCATTAGTCTCCAAAGCCGCCGCCGCCATATTTCTCTACGTAACGTATAAGTTTTTGGTAAATCGGAACGTAACGAATTGGTGCCGACGACAGTAGAAGGTCGGGAGGATTTATTGGTGCGCGTGGACCCGATGTTACAGTAATCGGATTTGATAGCACGCTGCGGTGGCATGTTCCTCGCCAGATTACCAAAGCTCGCGTCGTGCCGTGTCTTATGGTGCATAGTTTACACACATTAAGCCCCCAAAACACACAGGAATATACCAGAATTCTACAACCTATGGATGGAAGCTCGCGGTATATCTGGTTGTCTGGAATGGGATTAGTGGTATTAAATCATACAATTCCTGGGCACACTCTCCGAAGTGCATCCTATAGAATATTGTGAGGCTGGCTACTTTAGGCCTGTGTTCCTGTTGCTCAGTGCCGTCATAACCCTGGGTGATGAAGATTACGACTAGTATCTTAGTAAAAACTTACTCGTGATTTAAAGAAAAAGATGTAAATGATGTGAGGATTAAGATAAGTTACAGTTTCAGTGGACAGTGGCGAAAAATCTTTTCATCCATATTCAGCTTGCAGGTGAGATCTGTGCCCAGCACTGGAATGTTAATGCTGGAGATGAACACAGAGTAGCCATCAACCACACGAAAATTTTGTTACATTGTCTGACAAATATTTTATAGATACTGTTACTTAGTAACTCCAGGTAATAAACCTATGTTGATGTGTGAATTATTTAAAGGTAATATGTTAAGTTATTATTCCGTGTAATTACAAGGGAAAGATGCATAAATATTTGCGGTGAGCGTAGACCTTTCGCTCGTAAATTATATTTATATAAAATACTTTTTGCAGTAGTGTTGTAAACCCCCTTAAAATCTGTCTTAACTTTGTAACTCAATAGCGAGAGGTTATTTTTTATAACGAAAACAAAAGGGAATAAAGAGGTATGGGAAAAATTCCACTGCTATTTTTAAGCCATGTTGTCAATATACTCAGAACTGTACTATTACCAACAAACTGCCTCTGTGGTGCAACGGTAGTGTAAGCGACTGCTGATCATGAGGTCTCGGGTTCGACCCCCGGGTCGGCCAGTGTTATTGAGATTTTTCATAAAAAAAGAATAAGAAAAATTCTCAGTAGCAGCCCGGAGTTTGGAAATGTGCCCGGTAGACATCAATAGGCTCGCCCCCTATTACGTGGGACTTAAACAAAGCTGGCGAGTCGTGGGTGTGTAATACACCTCTGCCTACCCCTTCAGGGAATACAGGCGTGGTGCTATGTTGTTTCTTTGTTTTTTATTACCAACAAACGTTTGATTATGTCTGACTTAACAATAGGCAAGTATTTTTAATTTTAGGTAAGAACTAAGGACATGCCCATGTTGAGTATAAAGTGTTATCCACACAATGGATACCCCGTTGGATATTTAGAATTTATTGATAATTTGCGCTTTCCATGTAAATATGGAAATCTTTATAATCGATCAATTTCAAATAATCCTTAAATCGTAGGTATATTATTATTTACTAGCGTTTGCACGCGGTTCTGCTGCAGTCGAAAGCTAGATTTTAAATTATACCTATGTCAGGTTTTCGGTGCAGTAGTGGGATAAAACGTAGCTACCTATACTAATTTTGAAAACCAATCACCTTTAATCCGTTCAGTAGTTTTTCATGATGCTTGAACAAAATAATAAATACAGATAAACAGACAGCGTGTAAATAGCCTAATAGAGTCACTTTTTCTTAAATAATTTAAATGCACAGATACAGTTCTTTTACATCTTTATAATAGTACTAGTCTTTGCCCTCGGCTTCGCCGCAGCCAAAAGCTAGTTTTTCGGTTTTATCTCAGGTCCGCGATATAGTAGCTGGATAAAATGTATACCATTTTTTAAGTCTAATCAAGAGCTCTCAAATAAAAATCATGGCCCAATAATGTCTACGTCACAATGAAGTCACATTTTCCTTGCCGTTTTTTAAATAAAATTATTTAGGGTAAATAATAAAACGCCTAAACAAAAAAAATGGTAAATAATAACAGTTGATAGCATTTTAAAAATAATAATATCAATAATTTACTTATCAAAAATAAATGTTTAATTGTTTCATCAAATTCCGTTTAGTAGTTTTTGCGTGATGCGCGAACAAACACACAGACAGACAAAAATTCTAAAAAAAATGTTTTGTGTTTAGACACGCCTATATAGCCTATTACAGTCATTTTTTCTCAAATATCTTAAATGTACAGACACAGCTCTGTTACAGCTTTATACTTAATCCTAAATGAGAGTACTCTATGTACCTGCTTGCTATCGGGCCCGAACGGGTCGGTACCACCGTCTCATGCGTGACTGGTCATTAAGCACGTCAGTGTGTTTTGGATGTAGCAGAAGATAGCCGTTTATTCTTTCATTTCATATTTAAGAAATGACGTGGGGCGCAGTTGCTTAACAATACTCTCGGTATAGCTGAGTCCGTGAGCGACGGTTACCACTTACTATCGGGTGGGCCGTAGCGCGTCTGCCATCATTAGCAACAAAAAAATAATAATAAAAAGTACACATTCCTTCATTTTTATATATAGATAGTATAAAAAAAGTCACTGTACGCGTCTGTTTGTTTCTCCCCTTGCCTATTCTAAACCATGCGACGGATTTTGAAACAGTTTTCACTGTCATTTAGTTATTTTTCACAAATCTGTATATTTTATTATATAAAGTTTAAAATAACGGAATAAATTTAAGTTGACGGACCTCGTGGCGTAGTCGGTAGTGTAACCGACTTCCATGCACGAGGTCGTGGGTTCGATTCCCACTCGGGACAATTATTTGTGTGATGAACACAGATATTTGTACTGCGTCTGGGTGTTTTCTATCTATTATCTATATGTATGTATTTACAAAAAAAATAAAGTAATATATGTATTATATCCGTAATCTGGCTAGCTTTAAGCTTAGTTTGGGACCAGAGGACGTTGTGTGAAGTGTCCGTGAATATTTATTTATTATTATTTATAAAATTACGAACCCGAGCGGTTATAGCATTTTTTAAGTCCGGAAATAAATTTCCTAACCGCAGAGCGACGACCTGATCTTCCTCGTGTTCCCACCAAAACTCTCAGATTTATTATTAATGACTAACAACGTGTAACGACTACTGGGAAGCTATTTGACAACCGCGACCCACTGCTTAACGTGCCTTGACTTTTATACTATGTAGGTAGCAAACAAGCATACGGCCCACTTGATGGTAAGAGGTTACCGTAGCCTATAGACGTTAGCAACATCAGAGGCATTACACGCACGTCGCCATCTCCAAGGAAAGAGATAGGAGATGGATAGGAAGGATATTACGGAGAGGATAAGATGTAGGTACAGGGAGAGACCAAGACTCACCTACTTAGACCAAATTAGTCATGTATATAAGGAAGGTGGAGTCACGAGTCTCCGAAAGCAAGCGTGTATGAAGAAAATTATGAATGTAAATCCTTTTGGCACTCTGTTCTCTCTTAGTCAGAGAAATGCAAGGGAAATGGCGTGATGATAAGTAAGTATCGTCACTGTAGTACTTGGTAAAAAACAGCGCAGCAACGACTAATGTATGTACGGTCTAGGCTACTCTTTATCATGTTCAGGATACTGTTAGCACTGCCCTGCAACCTGCGCACCAGCGATGAAAATAAAACATTGTCAGTAGATACTATTTCTGGACAAATATAATTAGCTGTAGATAAAAGGTTCATTGAACGGTTCATAGTACGACGCTTGCGTAAATATGTCCTTGACTTTGATATTTATCCCTATTTCACAAAACTCAATCATACTATGATGCCAATAGAAGCAATTTATTTATTTTATGAAATAAATACGAGAATAACTATTTCTATATATAAATAGCTGTAGGTAGGATATGGCACAATATGTCTTTATACATGAATTGCCATCCGTTTTCCCAAGATAAGAAGCCTATATCATTTTCTGGGTTGTAGACTAATGGATGCTAAATTTCATGGTGGGTTAGCAGTTATGACGTGAAAGCGTGACAAACTAACCCAATCGCATATTTATGATATTAATATTAAGTAAGTTAGTTAGGAATAATAGAATTAAAGTAGGTATTTGAATTTTTTTACAATCCATAAGAGTTAGGGATGTGGCATTTTCTATCAAATCATATCATATTGGTCAATTTACTGACAATTAATCGTATTATCTATCTATACTATTACAAAGCTGTAATAGAGCTGTGTCTGTACATTTAAGATATTTGAGAAAAACTGACTGTATTAGGCTATATTTTATTGGCGTGTCATAACACAAATCAACTTTTTTAGGCCTTTTGTCTGTTTACCTGTTTGTCTGTTTGTTCGTTCGCGCATCACGTGAAAGCTACTGAACGGATTTTGATCCAACTTTTTTTTATTTAATAGCTCTTGATTAGACTTAAAAACTGGTACCTACACATTTTATCCCGCTACTATATCGAGAACCAGAGATATAACAAAAAATAACTTTTGGCTGCGGCGGAGACACGGGCAAAGTCTAGTATTTTATAAAATTAATTCGAAATGAATGCTACATTTAAGTAAGATTATGCACATAACATTTGGCACGATTTTGTCCGTGTGGTGACCGACTAAGAATACAAGTGTCACGCAATGTTATAAGCTATAGTACTTACCTGGATGACCGAGCATTGCTCGGTATTTTTTTTATGGTAAATCGTGTTTTTTTGAGATTATAATTAAATAAGAATTTCATACTGATGAAATATGAATAATATTTTTCGACATAATAAAAATGGTTATATTTATATATATACCTGCAAGAATTGCTCGTTTAAAGATATTAGATATAAACGAGGAGCGTTACTGTTAATATGTACGTCTAACAAGCAGCGTATTTAAGCACATTGAAGTGTATACCTACCTACTCTAGTATTTACTATCCTACATTATGTCAGATCTAATTTAAGTTTTTAATTTTTAAATTATTATATACCATACACGTTTAGATGTGCTAAGAACAGGCCGCATTAAATACAAGTCCAGAAATAACATTAGCCTATGCGGCGCGGTGGCTAATTACCTATTTCACAATGAATTAAAAATAATCAATTGGTGATACCTACCTACTGTTTTGTTATATACTTACTTACTTATCACACCAGCTCCCTTACGGGGTAGGCAGAGAGAACAGAGTGCCAAGAGGCTCTATTCTTGCATACATCTCTCGCTCCCTCAACATTATTTTGTTATATTTTAATAAATTATTTTGGAAAAATGTCCGTGAATATTTATTTATATTTATTGTTTACGAAAAAACTGATAATAATGTTTTATCTTTGTATAATTTATAATATCTCCGCATGATTCCGTTAAAGTTACTGGTGTGCGAGCGGATTTTTATACAAAGCTGTCCCAAGTGGACTTACAAAAATATTTTAATTTTGTTGTTACTATTGATTGTATGCTCGTATAAAAATAACAAAGATTAATTAGAACTCTTAAAATATATTAATTGAAAATCTTCATTTCTTTTTATTATAAGTGATTCACTATTAATCTGAAAAACTTATAGGTAAGATTGACACCAATAAATTACGTTATGCACATGTAAATGCGTTCCGATAGAGGGCGTTGGTCGTTAGGACAAATGTGATAAGGAGATTGGGTATGTCTAAAAGATAGTATTGCAGCTCAGTGGATTAGAGCACTTCCCCGGATAGGAAGGGACGCAGGTTCGATTCCCGCCTGTACTAAAATACTCTTTTTCCTTATTCACAAATTATAATTTGTACTTTAAGAGTAGCTGAGCATGTCAAGTGCTAAAATACAGATCAAAATGTACGTTATACATATAAATAAAATACTTAATTATAACAATGAGTAGGTACCTACTTATTGTGGTAAATAGATAAGCTTAGAAGCACGTTGATCTAGGAGCGGTAGAGGGAATTTGCATTAGAGAGTAAGAGAATTTTCAACTTTGATTGCGAGGCCAATAAAACACGGTGTCTGGTAATGTGATATAGAGCAATAGGCTCACTACTATGTTTGACTTACAATTACACTTTACCCCTTTTTCAATAACAACAGCGTAGTGATTTAGGCCTCCGGTGAGTGTTGTGAGTACGATTCACAGATAGGATAATCTTTATGCTATACTCAAATGATTGTTTTGAATCTGGGTGTACTTTGTGGTCCTTTAAACTATGTATAGGTATGTTTCTAAACTCAAAATTAGTCCCTAATATTGTCTTTAAAAACATTCTTGATACACGAAGAGTTGGAAGTAACAATAAATGTGAATTGTCATCAATCTGGTAACACATTTCCCAATATTTACTCTCCTAAAATGTACAATTCTATAAGTCACATTAGATAAAAATAGCGTCTTATCTACACCTCTTATCAATGCTCCAGAGTGACACAGACTTGAAAGTGTACCTAAATATGTAAATAAATCAGCTATTGTCCAACATTGTTATATTTTTTTTGTTTCATGTTGTGATCTGATGGTAAATGGTAACCGTCGCCCATGGACTCGACTATACCAAATATTGTCAAGCCGCTGTTCACCAATTCATTTCGTAGATATCAAATGAAGAAATATAAACGGCTATCTCCAACCAAAGTACCAAGTGAATACTTCCACTTGGTACCCAGCCCTACCACCAGTCATGCAATGGATGATAATTGCTTACTTCCCTTAGTCGCCTCATACGACACTCGTGGGAAAGAATGGGGTGGTGACACTTGTATTCTTGGTCCGTCACCACACGGACATATCGTTATGTAGGTACCTATATAGGTGAAAAATAGCACACAGACCTCGGGGTTGCTATTCTCGGTGTAATGTAAATAATTAAATATTTACCTATAACTTGATATAAAAATACGATATAGATAATAATTTACAGGTTAGACCTTGTTACATATTTATTTTCTAGGACATTAGACTGTAACGCGAATCGGCACAATTACATATTTATTGAATTGATAATGTTCTTTGTATGTATGTAAAATGCAGAAAACTGCACTTGTTTTAAATTTCAATTTGTATCAATCAGAGCTTTGTTCAAATAAAACTAACGTTCCGTTTGAACGGACGTTGCTAAATTAGGAACCATCAAACATAATTAATACATTATGAATATGTTAAAAATACCTTATCACTTATAATTATATCATGTACTAATCAAGAGGTGTTTGTAATTTTGCATATCATAGGTAATCTCTGAAACTACTCATCCGAATTATAAAACACTTTAACCAATTTTTAAAAGGGACTTTGAAGAGTGTCATAGGCTATAACTATAGGCATTCTGATAAAAAATAATTAGACTTTTCTTGGCGGAATCCCGGGTTCAACTAGTATTAAAGGACTGTCTTGAACAGCAGACCATCAACACTATCCATACATTAATATACTGATAGCATAAGCGGGTTTTTGTCACCTACCAAACCTATGTTACGAGTTTGAGCGAAGAAAGTTTAGAGCACACATTTAAAAGTAATTTCTTTAATATTACCTGTGTCAAAAATACCTACCTACTAATCCTTTAATTGTAGAAAGGAAAAATAAATAATATATATACTTATAAATATAATATGTTGAGACCTTTATAGTAATGATAATGAAGAGGGTAACTTTGTCCAGTTGCCAAGATATACCTAACACGATGTGAGGATTAAACTAGAAATGTCAAACTTAAAAGCTTCTTTTTTAAATAAATATAAGAAGGGCATTTTGTTCTCTACCATAATTTAGATTATTTTGATCACTTTAACAATATTTAATGTAGGTAGAAAGCTCCAGATCTATAGTTACTACGACATAGTTAAGCACTAGTTTAAAATTGACTACAGCTTCCTTACCTTCATTTCGAGGTTTACCCCCTACACTTTGACAGATAAAATAGCAGCTCGGTCACAAAACAAAACATAAGCATATACAGTTTGCATACACTGTCATATAACTGTTAGGACATGTCACGCGCGGAGGTGAAACTGCAACGTGTCAGGGTATGCGCGCGCCCGCACTGCGCGATACTGGCTACGAGACTGAGGGACCTCATACTGCGAGGCGGCGCTACGCACGCCCATCCTTGCCTGCGTGCGACCATTGGTGCATCACCTGACTTGCCACGCCTGCCCACACGGAACCACTGCCTGCGTTCCACAAAATCTATGTAGATATACCAGACCCTATATTGCGCCCTCCAAAAATAATCCCCGTACAATTATCAGGCGGGTACGTATAATGAAATATTGCAAACCGGCTTTCTGCGTGACGTATCACATTTCAATTGCCTATGAATTCCTGATTGAATATTTCAACAATTTTAGTACTTTTTAAGTGAACTTTGATATGGAAGAACTCGTAAAATTGAACTTAATTGCAGCTATATATCTACTTCTATGATCTCGGAATGAACATTCGTTTGATTTAGGTAAACTATAGAACGTTTTTATTCTGCGCTAATATACCTATGTATCTAACTTATATCAAACTATATAGATGAGGCATAACTACCTATTTAAATACTTAAAAAGCATTTACGTATACACAGTAGGGACACGTGTTTGATATCCAGACAATAAAATTATTGAACTAAAAGCGTGATTTAGTAATTTGCAAGTAGATACAGGTATTCACTTGGTCCGTGTGATGACGGACTAAGAATACAAGTGTCACCACCCCATTCTTTCTCACGGATGCCGTATGAGGCAACTAAGGGAAGTAAGCAATTATCATCCATTGCATGACTGGTGGTAGGGTTGGGTACCAAGTGTGAGTACTCACTTGGTATCTGGCCTGAGCAGGTTGGTACCTACCACCATCTCCCGTGTTACCGGCCATGAAGGACATCGTTGCGTTTTGGCTGTAGTAGGAGATAGCCGTTTATTATTTCATTTCATATCAGTGAAATGAAATGGTGAGCAGTGGCTTGACAATACTCTCGGTATAGTTGAGTCCAAGAGCGACGGTTACCATTTACCATCAGATGGGCCATGGCTCGTCTGCCACTACATGCAATAAAGTAGCGTAGCACTTGTTGACTCACAGTAAATCGAATCATATTTAGTTTTATAGGAAACTTAACGAACTTACAGCATCGCTCGTGTGGAATGCGAAATTGAACTGTATTTTCTTTTAATAAAAATACATCTACTTACCTATTGTATTATAATTGCAAAGGGTGATCACGTCGTAAGTGTATCACGATTTAGTAATAGGAAGATTTCTATAGCTGTGTCTGTGCCAAGAATTTTAGACCAAAAATTCAAACAATTAGACGATAATCAATCCAGGAGGTATTATTAAGTGTTTAGTGATACACACTAATCGACAAACCTGATATCATTTTATATACCTAGACATCTACCTACAAAGATTTTAATAAAGAACAATCTTTTAATTTAAGAGAAATCGAAACACTTATCTGTTATTAAAATTGTAATCCAATTAACACAATTATTGGATCAAACATTAATTGCACCAAAAAAGAAATATTCCTGCTCACTTTTACTTCGCAATCTTCAAAAGGATTCGGCAATTATCACTATTATAAATCTTTGGAAAATTCTCCGTGCAAGCTTTTTACATTTAATACTGATGTATTTAATAGCCTGATGATAAGTTTAGTACTTGTGACTTCGGCATAAGATCACTTCACAAATACTACCAAATCACAGTAATTATCTATGGCACCGTATTACTACAAGCTTTAATGTAATCGCGTCATTGAAACTAGCTCTTTGACGCCGCTGGCAGAGGAGCCAATGTCCTATGTATCTAGGTAATTTATCGTGTGATGGGCTTTAAGACGCTGATCCTTTCAGGGAGTCAATCTTAATACTCTAAAAGAAACTATGATTCTTTCTGGTCTTTTAGAGCAACAGATGATCTGAAACCTCTGTGAGCTTGAAGAAGATCTTACTAAATACGAATCATCGTATTACTGGTGAAGTGCAACCGTAGGTAGTTGCCCCAAACGACAGGGTGTGTGGTTAGGAACATTTCTTCCAGCCTTAACAAAAAAAAAGTAGTGCACCGTAGGTATATACCTCGAGGTATGAGAAAGACATATTTAGTTACAATTAACTATAGGTACCTGAACTTTATTCTGGGATTAATTCAATCTTAAAAATTGAAATTGATTAAATTGATTTGGAGGAAGCATTTGACACTGTTGTACGAAAGGAACTTTGGGACATTTTGCCGGAGTATGGTATTAATGGTGGATTGCTACAAGCGGTGCAGTCCAATTACATGGACTGCAGAGCTTGTGTGCGGCTGGGTGATGGAATGTCACCCTGGTTTGATGTCAATATCGGCGTTAAACAGGGCTGCGTTCTATCAGCCAGACTGTTTATCCTATATCTGGATAAATGTCTACAAAGGTTGAATGAAATGAATGTGGGAGTTCAGATGGGCGACTCAGTAACTCGCTGCTATATGCAGACGATGCGGTCCTATTAGCGCAGTCTGCGACTGACCTGCAACCCCAGTCGACGTAATGGCAGAAGATTGTAAGAAAAGAGGCCTACGTGTGAATGTGAGCAAAACCAAAATAATGGTTTTTGAAAGAGAAGAAGCCAGAACAGATGTTAGAGTAGCAATAGGAAATGGTGTGCTAGAAGAAGTGGACGAATTTGTATATCTTGGATGTGGATTCAGTCGGGATGGAAGGTACACCACTGATGTAGAGAGAAGAGTGAATGCAAGAAATAGAGTGAACGGAGCATTGGGACAACTTCTCGGCAGTCATCACCTCAGCCAGAGGGCACGTGTCACAATACACAATGCAGTGCTTGTCCCAATGTATAATAATACAATATGGAAGCGAGAGTTGGGTATGCCAAAAGGAGCATGAGAGTAAAATCAATGCGGTAGAAATGCGATCTCTGCGGAGAATCTGTGGAGCGAGGCTGACTGACCGCATTCATAATAACGACGTAAGAGAGCGAGTAGGTATGAAAGAGAGTATTGGTGTAAAGATGCGAAAGGGAATGCTCCGATGGTTCGGACATGCAGAAAGAATGCCGGACGAGTGACTGGTTAAGAAGATATACAATGCGAAAGTAGAAGGATGTAGGTACACGGGGAGACCGAGACTCACCTACCTAGACCAAATCGGTCATGTATTGAAGGAAGGTGGAGTCAGGAGTCTCCGAAACCGGCGAGCGTGTATGAAGAGAATGATGAATGTTGAGGAAGCGAGAGATGTATGCAAGAATAGAGCCTCTTGGCACTCTGTTCTCTCTGCCTACTCCGCAAGGGAAATGGCGTGATGATAAGTAAGTAAGTCCAATAAGATTGAATTACTTTCAATCTTATTGGACCCTTAATATATCGTAGTTCTTATATATTCTATTTGTCTAAAACATTGTGTAAACTGTTAAAAGTTATCCATACATAGCATCACTCCTGTATTCCCTGAAGGGGTAGGCAGAGGTGTATTGCACATCCACGGTTCGCAGCTATGTATAAGTCCCAAGTAATAGAGGGCAAACCTATTGCCGTCTACCGGGCACATTTCCAAACTCCGGGCTGCTACTGAGAATTTTTCTTTTTATGACTTTTTTTTACATAATATCGTATTAGTCTTTTCTTTTTATCTATAAATATGTTTAGGCAGGCCGTTAAAATTAAACGATATAATTATACTGTTTATTAAACTAACTTAGAATTATTTCGTCGACTCGGTCAATTCTTAACCAAACGTCTTACCTCAGATTTCCGGTCTGTTACAAAGAACTACCCGTAGAAAAGAGTCTAATTGAAATCTATGTTACGATTGAAATGTCCCGTCCATTATTATGTCATTGTTCAGTACCTATAATAAAGAAACACATTATCACAGACTATAAAAATAATGTTAATATTACAATAAAAAAAGATAATACTGCGTTTATTGTATACCAGCCTTTGCCCGCGGCTCCACCGCAGCCAAAAGCTAATTTTTACGTTATATCTCAAGTTCTGGATATAGTAGCGGGATAAAATGTATACCAGTTTTAAAGTCTAATCAAGAGCTATGAAATAAAAAAGTAGCACTAAAATCCATTTAGTAGTTTCTGCGTGATGCGCGATTGAACAAACAGACAAAAAAATAAAAATAAATGTTTTGTGTTCAGACACGCCTATATAGCCTAATATACTTAGTAGGTATTTTTTTTCACAAGTGTTTCTTAAGTGTGCAGACACAGCTCTGTTACAGCTTTACGACATAGTAGTATAGATTCATGATACTTTATTAGAGTAAACAGCCAAGCACGGTAATGTAAAAAAAATCAATATAAGAAAAATGTTTCTTTTGCAATGGTGGCAGCTAAGCCACCAAGTAGAGCCGAGCAGATATCACAATGGCTGAATTGGCAGAGCCTCTGGAACGGTTTTTCAGGTTATGCAGGTTCCTACTTGTGACTATTATTTTCGATTTTACATTTTCGCATTTTATGTTGTAACTTTAACCATAATTCATGATACTTGTCTTTCCAACTATTCCATCTATCCATCCTACAGCCTTTCAACGTCCACTGCTGGACATAGGCCTCCCCAAGAGAACGCCACAACGAGCGGTCCCGTCATGGGGGATAATGCCGAAATCGTCACGCTTGGTACGCGGGTTGGCGATCGCAGTAGATGTTGTCAAAACTCTAGAGAGTGCTGCTGCCCACTCCCCCGGTATTTCCTCAGTCGGCTCTTACCACTCCCGTGGGTAGTGAGGGGTGGGACCAAAAAAAGCCTAAAGCTGGCCCCACACGGCCTTACCAACTATTATAATCTTCAAATTCTCTCTACGTTCTCAACCGAACTTTTAAGAAGATAATATGTCGGATTAGTGCGAATGTAGAGCTTGCTCGTAATCACAGCTCTTGTGAAGGCTCTCGACATAGTAATTAGTCACAAACCCCACTGCTTCTACTTGGTAAGCGCAAAACGATTATCGTGACGAGGAATCGAGATGCAGAGACCCCAATATCAGTTTTTAATACTTTAATATGCCAATCTAGTGCGACAGTGTCCACTTATGTCAGCGATTTGAAAAAAAAATTGTGTTCTCGAAACAGTTCTGAGTGTGGACGTATTCGTATCTTCCGATATCATATCGATAAATTGAAATCTAACTTTATACGAATCCATCGGACTCAGAAGGCCGACGCCTGGCCAATTACCGTCTCTTTTAAACATCAGAGGATCGTGTCTTGCTCTATCCATAGCTACCTGAACTGACACAAAATTCAAAGTTTACCCCCTGAATGCTAAATAGAAGACTCCCGATAATATATTCAGTAAAGTCAGCGTAATTTGGTCCTTCAATCGGTTGGGGTGGAGGCTGCAATTATTCGCTTTTCATAGAGATATCCGAGTACCGTTTCCGGAGCCAAGCTTTTGAATGAAAACTTGCGATTTTTGCGTTTATCGTCCCTAGCACCGGAAGGATCAGTTCTGATATTACGAAGATTTTTTAAAGAACTAGGGAATGGCATATTGAAACCTTCATCCGTTATGATACCGATACTACTTATGTACATATAGCTACAGCACAATTATGATTATAAATAACAGAAACTATGTAAGAATCTGTTAAAGTTCACTTGTAGTAATTGAATATTATATAGATATAAAAATTAGGACGTGCGGGATTCGAACCTGCATCCCTTTCAATCCGGGGAAGTGCTTCCCCGTTTAAAGTAGCTAAGCATGTCAAGTGCTAAAATAGAGATCAAAATTCAAGAAATGTGTGTTATATAAAAAAAAAATGTTTGTGAAGTGTCTATTGTTCCCGAAAATTTATCTTGTGGAACATGATTATCCACAATTAGGCCTATGTCCAGGCTGAACTAACTTGCAAATACAGAATATACCGCACTAATAGCTACTCACTGATTTGTGTGTCAATATGGGAATATTGACATTGATGATTATGGTGTGAATAAGTACGTAACCTATACTAGCGCTTGAATGCATTTAAATACCATTATTACCGTAAAAACTAAATTGTTTTCCGATCTTCAAGTTCCAAACTATCACAGTGTCATTTTTATGTCATTTGAACTTTAGTCACAATTTCAGAGCGAATTTTTACCGACTCTACGAATAAATGAAAAATCTAATATATAAGTATGTAGGTAAACAAGCTGTTGCCCGCGACTACGTATTCGACGGACCTCAGAATTGAGTCAATATAATATAAGTAGGTTCGTCACTCTATGCCGCTAGCGGACCAATGAAGTATTGTATCATAGTTGTAGTGGCCCGTCAATACAAGTGGAGAGACGGCACACGGCGAGTTTATTTAGTGGGTGAGGGCCCCATACTACCCTGTTCGTTGCCCCGAACGACAGGGTGTACGGTTAGGTCCGTTTATTGCCGTTCTAATGAAAAAAAGATTTGTAACTCAAGAGCACATTCATTATCTCAATATAAAAACTAGTCTAGTAGTTTTTTTTAAACATACATAAACTTCTATATTTATGTACGTTTTGGGGTGACGGACTAAGAATACAATTGTCACCACCCCAATCCTTCCCACGGGTGTCGTATGAGACGACTAAGGGATGTAAGGCATTATCATCCATTGCATGACTGGTGGTAGGGCTGGGTACCAAGTCGGAGTACTCACTTGGTATCGGGCCCGAGCGGGCTGGTACCACCATCTCCCGTGTGACCGGCCATGAAGCACATCGTTGCGTTTCGGCTGTAGCAGGAGATAGCTGTTTATTCCTTCATTTCATATCTGTGAAATTAAATAGTGAGCAGCGGTTTGACAATACTCTCGGTATATTTGAGTCCATGAGCGACGGTTACCATCAGATGGGCCGTGGCTCATCTGCTACTACGCAATAAAAAAAGTCATCCTATAAGAACCTAATAGCTTTACGGAACAAAAATTTCTATGTGTTAATTCAGTTATTAAACTATCTGGTTGCCAAATTTTATCTAAATCTGTCGTTTTTGCGTGGTAATATTAGTAGGATAAAGGATATGACTAAGTGACTGCCCTAAGCATGTAAAGAAATTTGTCACTAGCTTGTCAAATTTAAATACCTATTCATTAATGTTTTTACAAAACAGCTGCTACTTCCCCAAAAGCTGTTACACATATTAAAAATGTATTCAAAGAAAGAAAATAAAAGAGAATTTCATATTGATCATCTATCATTATGTATAAGAAAAATATTTTTTATGATGCGAAAGCTGCGCAATGTAGCATGCAATGATACTCTGATGGGGTTTTACTATGCGCTATGCCAACCTTTGATAACATACCTACTGAATTACATGTTGGGGAAGCGCTGCCAAGTATTTATTATAAAGACAGAAAGAATACAAAGATTTGTTCTGAAGGTCTACATGTACCCCAAAATAAGCCTATATGGAGATGGCTGGCGTATTGACTGTGCGTCAGCTTAAAGATTGCGTTGAGTACGCATAGATTAGTGTTAACCTCCTCTGACTATGAACTGATTTCTAGGCGACGGTTTTTTAACATTTCACATGCTTAGCCATATAAATTAACACAAAGTGTGAAACTGTGAAATCCAAAATAGCAGTCACGAGCAGGATTTGAACCTGCATCTCCTGGAATACCATCCTAGATGCTTTGCCAATTCAGCCATCGTGACAATTGCACGGGAATGCGAATATATATTGTAAAATTGGATAACCCTCAAAAAATATTGTGTACCTACCCTTTAGACTACAGAAATGCATTTTATTGCTAAAAGCGTAAGCTAAGGAATATGTAAAGTGATTAATAAATGTTTAAACAAACTATTTCCCTCGAGAATTCTTCCAGAAGAATTTGGAGGGATACTTTAGGCGAAGTGCAGCTAGCAATTAATTGTGCTTTTTGTAAAAGCATTAGTCAGACTTCCCTTCTAAATGTAACTTTTGATAAAACTAACGGCAAAGTTAATTTAAATTTAATTTTTTAACGAAGTAGTTTTAGACAAACAAAATAATTGCTAAATTAATAAACTAGAAAGTAGTACAGAGGTTATTAAAATGATTTTAGATATGGAATGTAGAAACGAACTGGGGCACATAATAATATGCCCACACCCCCTCCCTATCCTATCCTTATTTCTCATCCTCTGTTTATTATCCTTCCTATCCTATAGACACGTACACACCCACGATGATTTGTAGTATAGGTATGTAAATAAATATTACAGACATCAATATGTGACGACCATAAGATTAAATATATTTAATTAATTATTTGTGAATGTGGAAAAAGAGAACTTTAGCGCGAGCGGGAAACGAACCTGCGTTCTTTCCAATCCGGGGAAGTGCTCTAAGCCGCTGAGCTAACTAAAGTAGCTGAGCATGTCAAGTGCTAAAATACAGGTCAAAACATATTTAATGACTTTTCTCGAATCGTGGAATATCAAGTCCCGAAAGCTGGGTATAAATACCCTTTGGAGCTGTGTAGGCGAGGATTCTAGTGTTGGTATTGAAATAGTAACGACGCAGATGTACGGCTATGAAACGTAAACAAGTAAAAACCTCAAAATTCTTGAGGTTTGAACTAAAATACAATTATAGCTTTCACTGTAATTTATTGTAGAGAAAGGGTGCATTTATATTTACAAGTGCCACTGTTTGGTGTTAGTAAATAATACAACAACAGTTTGCCTCGCAGATTACTCCCCTATCCCGACAAACAATGTTCTTGCGACGTTTACATCAAAATAAAGCTGTATTCAATTATAACGTATGTTGTATCAATATTTGTTTCGCAATAGTGTAGAGGGTGGAATGATATCGGGCTCCAGGGAACGGTCCAAACACATTGGTTAAAAATTGTTCTCAATTACGTGTAATAGAAAAGAACTGTTGATAAGTACAAAGTGTGGCATGCAACGATGACCTTTTGAAAATCTGTTTCCACTGTTGTCCAATGCAACATTGACGGGTTGGCCAACTCGGCCGATCAATGAATTTAAGTGTGCGCGTGGTCGCATAGAAAATATTACTAGATGATCTAATTTGATAGGACGGTCCACTGGTTCAAGTACATCTTGAAGCATAACCTTGAGTAATAACAGTAGTAAACGAAACACAAATAGAATACGAATGAAGGTTATTAAGTTCCCTACAGGGAGCCTTATTGCCGAGCGCTCAATTACTTGAACTTCGATGAATGAGATATTATTTGATTTTCCTGCACAAGATGGACAGTGAACTTGCTGAAGTATATTTAGAAAAATTGCTCTCTATGTTACTACTTTTACGGTATAGTACTAGAGATGTTATGTAATTATTATGTTATTTGCGGAATCTAAACTGAATCTAAATCTATTTGAATTTTAAATAAATACTAGCTGTTGCTAACGCCTACGTTCTTAGATCCTTTTACTTCCTAAACGCATGTCACTTGTTGTACCCCATTGAGTGTCGATATTTTACAAAACATTAATGCATATATGTATTGTATTTGAATCTCATCAGAGACTAAGAAACTATATTTAGCTAACAGAGTTAAAATAACAGATTGGTCATCTTTAACTTATTTATATATTTTTTTCTCAGCCCTCTTTACCTCTCACTATTGGACACCCGTGTCCTCTCATGGTGAGAGGGATTAGGTTACTACGCTGGCCTAGTGTGGGTTGGCAGACTTCTCAAGCCGTCGAGAGCGTCAAGCCAAAGCAGCAAGTCTGTCAGGCATGCAGGTTTCCTGTCGATGTTTTCCTTCACCGAACAGTGATAAAGTAACCAAATACATACATAATTTCTTACTAGGTCTGGACATTGGACAGGGAATTGAACTTGATACTACGCTATTTGTAATCCTTGGTTTTACCACTAAGCTATCACTGCTTTGCTGTTTTTTTTATATACCTGTAATATTGAATCAGGATAAGCAATTGAAAATCATTTTACTACATAAACATAGAAAAAATATTGGAATGTATTTTAATAGCTAGCAACGAGAAGCTGTGGCGGTGACATTTGGCGCTTCAAATTGCAGCGTTTGATCAGCCCTTTGTACGCCTTAAGACTATTAGGAAAATGAGATTACACGGAAAGCGCGCGCGCACCCGTCCGTAGCAATGCGATTAGAGTACGCGCGTTGCACCCTACCCCGAACCGACTGCCAACCCTGCCAGATCTGAGATCCTTCCACCCCTATTTTTTGATCTTTAAATGGATTTTTATTCGTCCAAAGTCCGATTGTTAAGCTCTAAAATGCATAGCAATGAGTAAAACTTTGTCACAATAATATTAAGCTATTTTTCTTTACACCCATACACGAGTACACTGTATGATGAGTATTACTCTTAATCACAATGAAAATAAATATCATACAGGGAGAACAACTATCATATTACGCTTCAGTGTAGAATAACCCGTTGTCCTAGGTGAGCGACAAACGCGTTAATACTACGCGACGCGACGCGACACGAAATTATCAAATAGAGGTTATGTGTACTTATGGCCTACGTTGTCGCCTAATTTTAATGCGACACAAAGCGGTTGAATTATAACCCGTTGTCCTAGGTGAGCGACACGACGCGATACTATGCGTTGCTACGCGATGCGACGTATTGCGGCTAGTACTTTAACCGCTTTGCGTCGCGTTCATATTAGGTCACAACGTAGGCCTCTACAACCTCTAGGACAACGGGTTAGCCGCAATACGTCGCATCGCGTAGCATCGCGTCGCGTCGCTCAACTAGGACAACGGGTAAGGTAAGTTATCATGCACCGTCAACTTTTCTGTCCAATAACGAACAGAGTAGCGAACAGATTTTTGCTTAACATGTGCAATCCTAACCTGAGATTTAGACACCTCTAAACACCATGTATAATTTATACAGGCAACAGGAAACAATAATAGAAATAGGAGAAGCAAAAGGTTCAGCACGGATCAGGCAAGGAATACGTCAGGGATGCCCACTGTCACCAATAATATTCAACATATTCATAGAATGCGCAATAAGGAAATTAACAGGGTCAGTGAAAGGAGGGGTCAAAATTCATGGAGAAATAGTAAAATTTATACGTTTTGCTGACGACATAGCCAGTATTAGAGGAATCAAACTCTGATCTACATGAGATATTAACAGAGATGGACATTGTTTTGACACAGTTTGGTCTTAAAATAAATACAAATAAAAGCAAAACCTTAATAGTTGCCAAGAGAGATACCTACAACCCAATCATTCTTAACAATATTGCAATAGAATAAGTAAATTCATTGAAATACCTGGGAAGCTTAATTACTAGTGACTCCAGATGTTCACCAGATATCATCGCAAGAATAGCAATGGCTAAAAAAGCCTTCAACAACAAAAAACATCTGCTGAGCGCGAGAATATCAAAGCGTGTACGTAAAAAATTGATAAAGGTGAACATCTGGAGTATTGTATTATATGGTTGCGAAACATGGACTATGACGCAAAGAGACAGCGGCTAGAAGCTTTTGAAATGTGGTGGTGGCGAAGAATGGAGAGAGTAAGCTGGACAGAGAAAAGGACAAACGAAAAGGTGCTAAATATGGTAGAAGAGAAAAGGTGTATCCTTAATACCATTGACAACAGAAGAGGCCAAATGCTGGGGCATTTGATACGACACGGTGATCTAGTCATAACCATCCTAGAGGGAAAGATTGAGGGAAAGAGGAAGCGAGGAAGAGCAAGAAGGACATTTATACAGCAAGTGAAGGAAAGTCTGGATCTCGTGTAATTTTAAATGTGTAATGTATTTTTTTTTCTTTTTTTGTTAGAAATTAAGGAGAATGTACTATGTAGACAGAACTGGAGGATGCTCCATCGACAAGAGCTAAGCTCTTAAATGAGATGATGAAACACCATGTGGAAATTTTCTAAATTAAAAAAACATTAACTATTAAAATGTTTAAACAATAGTACATTGTTAACCTAGGGATGAAAGCAACTTATTTAGTGCCGAGACGGGGTTTGATGCCCGAGCGTAGCGCGGGCTCCAATAGGTCGAGGGACTAAAGGAAATTAAAATTAAAAATCATGAATTAGCTAAAGAAAAAATGGGAGACTTTAAAAAATTTAATTTGGAATCGCCGTTTTCCCGCCGGTTTTGTTTTTTTTCTGTGGCCTGTCAGCTATTCAGCCATTATTTTTCATTTTAATCATTGAAAAAAAAAAAAATTCGTTATTTTAAAGATATTTAGTTGCAACTATATTAAAATAAAGTCATATAAAAAACAAATTCTTTAATAAATACTTAACTTTATGTTATTTCAATTTTACATTGCGCTGTAATTGACTGGCTGTACAGAAAATAGAACTGTTTTATTTTTTATAATTACTCAGCTGTCAGTTGAAAATGATTCTCCCTAGGGCTGAAAAGTATTACTTTCAACCCGCTCCTCAGGCCACTTAAGGCCTACTTTCAGAGTATGAGTAATGAAAAAGTTATTTTAAATACAGATCTTTTAAAAAAATACCAAAACAATCGTAAAAACCATGATAAAAGATATTACGTGGTTTAGAAGATGTTAGCAGATAAACAGATGGACGCGCACGACGACTTTATTTCATACAATTTAGATATAAAAAAAGTGTGTGTGTACTTATGTACACGCGTTAGAAGTTATACTTCTTCGGCGTAACAAGATAAAAATCTTTTCAAAAATTTTATCTTTCGCCTTATTCTACATTTGAAGAAAAAACGACACTAACAATAGAAAAAAGGTATTTAATACATTGAAAGTTTTATTATAACGCATTATCTAGTTAAATAAAGTTTATTTAAATATCACAAAATAAACTAAAATGTTGACTATAGCTAACTTCAGGGTGTCGGTTTTTTGTGACGGTGGGCGCGCGCATAGTAAAAAATTACTTTCGTAATTTTCCCTAACGCGCCAAAAGAAGTATAACTTCAATAAATCATAAGTTATAATAGTGTAATGACTAAAATTCGTACACGCTGTAGACTTAGTACAATCTAAATAATAATAAACTGTAACTGTAGATAAAAGCAACATTTTAGTCAAATACGTTAATTGCTCTGTAAAAAGTGATATGTTCTTTAACATTTCAGTAGTACGGCTTAAAATGGCATAACAATGATTTCTTTAGGTGTTTTTACCCAAGGGTCGACTAGATGTTCCCACAGGACTTGTTAGTGTGTTGTGTTGCTAACTGTTTATTGCAATTGCTCGAGATATTGTTTCTAATATGACATCTCATGAGATTTTACATCGAGGGGCTAAATTTTGCCCTAACAGGTATGGGTCGTGTTAATTGTTGATATTTTGATATTAATTTAAGATGCCTTCGTGTGATATGTTCCCTCTTGAAATATTTTACCAATTATGCTAAATATTCATATCAGTTATTTTTTTTTTGGTTCAATATATTGTGTGATTGTATTTTGTAAGTCCCCCGTCACAATGAGATTATCGCCTAATACTGTTAATACAAAAAAAAAATGTTTTTTCCTTTATGTACATGCCAGCATTTTCCACCTAATTTTAAGTGACTTGCTCTTACTTATTTACTGTTACTGAAGATAACTAACTTTAATCTGGTAAATAGGTAGAAAGATATTAAGCTTTATTTTTTACCGTGAAGTAAAATATCACGAGGAAGCCTACCAAATTGGGAGATTTTATTGGGTTGTGAAATCTGTAAACCCGCACTGGACCGACGTGGTAGACTATAGCCCCTCTCACTTTAGGAGGAGACCCTGGCTGGTAATCGAGGACGAACGCGGCAAAACCAGAGTACGACGAACATGTATTATGTATTCTCTTGCGAGTTATGTGATGCAAAATAGACTTCATTAATGAATGTTATAAAGACACTATATATTATTTGACGGGCCTCGTGGTGGTATCGTAGTGTAGTCGTAGGCCTCTTAGTAGTAACCGACTTTCGTGCACGAGGTCGTGGGTTCGATTCCCACTCAGGACAATTATTTGTATTATGAACTCAGATATTTGTACTGCGTCTGGGTGTTTTCTATCTATTATATGTATGTATTTACAAAAAGAAAGTAATATAATATATATGTATTATATCCTTAATCTGGTACCCATAGCACAAGCGTTAAGCTTAGTTTGGGACCAGAGGACGTTGTGTGAAATGTCCATGAATATTTATTTATTTATTTATAAACTATTATGCTAGATAATACTATAGCACTTTTATTGGACTCATTAAGTAATAGGAAGGGGAGGGAGGACTTATTTCGTATCAATAAGCAATACTGTGCTTGACACAATACCACAGTAGTGTATTTATTTCCACCAATTGATATTACGGCTACAAAAACGTTTCCGAGCCACCAAACCGTCACACGCAAATTAAAAGCACACTCCCTGCAATTTTCTCTTTGTGTGACCAAAGTCCTTGAATCAGAGATGGCGTGAGCCGTCCCCGCACGCGCCACTTACACTACATTGACTCACTATTGCCGTATGCGCTGTTTTCTCATCAATGTGTATACATTTGGAGCTTCATTCGATGGCTTCAAGGCATGTGCTCGTGAGAGTACTTTCGTCGAGCGTTAGTGTACACTTATCACTTCACAGTTCAATGAATTGTTGCGTATTTTTTTTACAATTTATTTCTTTATTACTAAAATGAGTATGTTCGTTTGTGACACAAAATGATGTAATTAAATATACCAGTATTTTATTTTATTTAAAAAAAATATTGGTGTAAGAATTTAGAAGTTTCGTAAAACTGCATCTCTTTTACACTATGTTGATGTAACCCTTCATGTTCAGCGAGAACAAAACATTGAATAAATTTACTTTTAAAAATTAAAAGAAGATCGTGGCTTAACAGACAAGCGCAGACAACAGCTACTTCGTTTATAGCCCCCCACGTAAAGAGAAAGGTGTTATAACTGTGTTATGCTTATTTGTATGTAAGTACGTCTGTGGCATCGTAGCTTCCAAACGGCTGAACGGATTTTGATGCACTGTGTTTATTTAAGTGAAAACTTCTTTTAGCGCGGTACGCATATTTTTAGATGAGATAAAATCTCTGGACTCGTGACACCGTTACGAGACGCAGCTACTCGCGACACCGTTACAAGACGCAGCTATAGTGTGTGTGCATTGAAAATTTAATTTGACACACTTCCCGGTTTCCGATTGAGCTGAAGTTTTACACCCATATGTATAACGCGTGGCAATGCAATATTATGATGAAATGGAGCTGATCTGATGATGGAGCTGTAAGGTGGACCTAGGAGCTGTATAATGAAACGGCGCAATCCCATCGAGTTTGGGCTTGTATGATTCGTCTTAATGAGTACTTTGTCTCTAGATGGTATCCAGGGTCTGAGGATGAAGCTGGAAGGTGGCCACAGTAATTCTTATAATGAAACGACGCAACCCCATCGAGTTTGGACTCGTTTGATTTGTCTTGATGAGTACTTTGTCTTTAGATGGTATCCAGGGTCTGATGATGGAGCTGGAAGGTGGCCACGTGAAACTATAATTAAATGGCGCAACTCCATCGAGTTAGGGGCCGTTTTAAATGTCTTGACTAGTACTCCAGTCCTAGATGATCTCCAGGGTCTGATTATGGAGCAGTAAGGTGGCCACAGTAACTCTGTAATGAAATGACGCAACCCCCTCGAGTTTGGAATCGTTTGATTCGTCTTGACGAGTACTTTGTCTTTAGATGGTATCCAGGGTCTGATGATGGAGCCAGAAGGTACCCATAGGAACTCCGTTATAAAACGACATAATACCATCGAGTTTGGGCTCGTATGATTCGTCTTGACGAGTAATTTGTCTCTAGATGGTATCCAGGGTCTTATATGGAGCTGGAAGGAGACCACAGTAACTATGTAATGAAACGACCCGAACCCATCAAGTTTATATTCGTTTAATTCGTCTTAAGGAGTACTTTTTCAAGTTATGATCATTTTTTTATTGTCTGAATAAATAATTTTAATTTACAAGTTTTAATTTAAGATCGAACAATTAATTTGGATATCTAAAATAAACAACTGGTTGTTTATAGTTGTAAGTTTTCACTTCTGTCGGCAGTCCTTAGACTGCTTTTTGAGTTTTTTTGAAAGGTAACTTGGTCTTGTTATACTTAGTTATGATTAAAAATAATCTGACCAGCTGTTTGAAAACTAGCAGCTTTTTTCACTAACCTGGCGTTGTGTAAAAAAATACGAAGCTTTGATACTTTTTATCTTCCACATATTCATCCAGCACCCTTTCCTCGTCTACTGCTGGACATAGGTTTCCATCTGCACCCAAAGGCTCCACGCGACTTCGACCGATGTCGACACCTGGTTGGAATAGGCCACCATATCTGTGTCATCCGATACGTGGTCGTGAAATCTACTAAACATTTTTTTTTTATTTCGAATATTTACTGCACAAATGGCGGAGTGGTTTAGATGCCGGACTCCCGCCCGAGTGTTGTAGGTTCGATTCCCACATAGGACAACACTTTGTGTGATCCGCAAATGGTTGTTCTGAGTCTGGGTGTAACTTGTGTCCATGAAATTGTATGTTTGTAAAGTCCCCCGCGACACAAGGATTATTCCTTAGTGCAGGGTGTAGACATTTTTTTGTCTTTTTTATAGGGAAATTTTGAGTTTAAAAAAATACCTGTCGATAAATCAGTACATGGACATATACTTACATATATAATTAAAAAAACAGGCAATCAAAATATGTCCGCTTTCAGTATGAAATACAATTGAATCAACAATACCGCCGTGAATACAGTTACCATAATATTTTATACTCAATACTAACGCAACCAATCAAATGAAAAGCATCCAGCGAAATTGTCGCGCGTAATTCAATCTTACGTATCGATCATCAACATTTATTCCAGTCACGTATGTCTATCCGTGATACTGACATAAACATTGGGAAAATCGTTACAGTTTCAGTGGAGGGTGGAGATAAAGGTTTCCAGCGAAGGGAGGGAGAGGGACGGCATCGGAGGGAGGTTTCAGATTGAATTACCTGCCCCCGTGGGTCGCAAACACTTCGTTACCGGCACAGCGTAACGAACTCTGCGGAATCGGTTGCACACCCGACCGCTGTTCATTGCGTAGTCTGGATTTTAGTTTCGTATTCAGTAGGCTTGTCCTTATCCAGAATTTTCTAGACCAGTGTTTACATTTTTTTATCTTTAGAGTAAAAAAAGAAAGAAAGAAAAAATAGTTAGTTATAGCACTAACTCATAAAAAATACCAATCTACTGTTTTGTGACAAATTTAATCGTTACATAAACTATTTTCGTTTTTAGTATTATAGTAGTTCTCAGTCTTTTGCATAGAACATTCCGCATCTTAGAGTAGGTAATCTAAATTTCTGTAAAGAAAAATCTCAATTTATTTGTCTGTTACAAACGGACATTAATTACTACTGAATTACTTTTAAGTATTTAGTGATATGTTCCGGGTTTATAAAAAAAAACATGGCATCACGCCTATTTTCTCCGAAGGGGTAGGCAGAGGTGTATTTTACACACCCACGATTCGCCAGCTGTGTTTAGGTCCCACGTAATAGGGGGCGAGCCTATTGCCGTCTACTGGGCACATTTCCAAACTCCAGGCTGCTACTGAGAATTGTTCTTTTTACGAAAAAGCTCAATAACATTGCCCGACCCGGGGATTGAACCCAAGACCTCATGATCAGCAGTCGCACACACTACCGCTGCACCACTGAGGCAGTTCCAGGCTTATTCTTCTTTATTCTGTATCTCACTACATACCCCGTTGCTAGGGGCAACGGACAGCGCAATATGGGCCCCTCACCCACTAAATAAACCAGATGTGTGCCGTCTCTCCGCCTGTCCCTGGACCACTGAAACTATGTGACTTTACTTTAATGGTTCAAAGTTTATCCCACTAAAACAATTTTATTTAACAACCTATCACTTAATGATCTAACACCGATGGCGTGATTTAGATATCAACCTCCGTTGCCGAATAATATGGGGTTGATCCCCACACAAAGCAGCACATGCTTTGTGTAATCCACAAATGGTAGTTCTTAACCCGGTTGTAGGTACTTATTCCGTCAATTGCATGTTTGTCAAGTACCCTGTTAAAAACGGGCCACAGTACACCACTACACTGTGGGCAAGTTGAAGGTTGCATTCAAAAGCCGTTTAGAACTTAAATACCATAAAATTAAAAACTGCTTGTAACAGACAAAATATCTGTCTACACCTATCACTAAAAAACTACTGAACGGATTTTGATGATTTTTTTTTATTTGATAGTTCTTGATTATTCCGCTAATATATCGGGAACCTGAGATATAACCTAAAAACTAGCTTTTGGCTGCGGCGGAGCCGCGGGAAAATGCTAATCTTTATATAAAGTGGCAAAGACAAAATTGTTAAAACTTTTCTTTTCTCTTAATTTTATATTTATATTTAAAAACATTGTACCAACAGCCGTTTACTAGCCGTGTGGGGCCGGCTTTAGAATTGTCCCACCCCTCTCTACTCACGGGAGTCGTAAGAGCCGTCTGAGGGAATACCGGGGGAGTGGGCAGCAGCACTCCCTCGAGTATTAACAATATCCACTGCGATTGCCAACCCGCCTGCCAAGCGTGGCGATTACGGCATTGTCCCCCATAACAGGACCGCTCGTTGTGGCGTTCTCTGGGAGGCCTATGTCCAGCAGTGGACGTTGAAAGGCTGATGGATGGATGGATGAAGTGTTTAAGAAATAAAACTTAGAAAACTCGATTGAAATCTATCATTAAATAGATTGACACACATTTTCATCAGCTTGCCACGACGTCCTCCTAAAAAGCCGTTACCCATCGTAGTTGTGGATATGGTCAAATTTACTAAAAGGATTATGGTAGGTCTAATCCAGTACAAAACCTGCGTAAAAAAAGCCCTTATAAATAATACTACTTTTCTGAGAGTAGAGATGAAGTAAAACTGAACTACGCCTTGGCCTTCCTACTATTACGACTAAGTACCAAAACTGTTAAATAAGCAAAAAATCTGACAATTCTATACCTACATAATCCATACACAATAATCGCCCAATATTGATTTCAAAAGTATAAAACAATCTCACATACTCGTGTTACAAATGTAACGCTATCTAATAAATTATAAAAAGACACAAACATGAGCTCAATAAATCCTCAAATAAAACTAATTAAAAATATCCCCCAAAGCCATGGCGTCTAGTCTTTAAATAATTACTTACGTCAGTGACCCTACTCATTTTTTTTTAAGGCGGGTATAAATGTTATACCGCACACCCTGTCATTCGGGGCCACGAACAGGGTAGTGTGGGGCCTCACCCAGTAAATGAACCCGCCGTGTGCCGTCTCTCCGCCTGTACTGGCGGGCCACTGGAACTGTGTGACACTACTTCAATGGTTCAGTGATCCTACCTACGAGTATTTGTAAATCTACTGGATTCAATAAAACTATAGTATCCACAGCCTCTAATGATGAAAGATAAACAGTGGCTACTGCGTGACATATATCATTACTTATATAGGATCAGTCTATGCACAGTGAATTCCAATATAATATACAAGCCTGGTCCCCCGGGCGCTCAGCTAAACTGAATAAATTTGAATAACACAGTCCGTAATGAGGCGCTACCGGAGCGTTCGCGCCGCTGATGAGCGAGAATCGAACCCCGGACCTCACTAAACAATTGTCATTCATTCAGTCGTGAGCCAATTCTGTAATGCTTTTGAATAATAATTTCTTTTGATATTCTATAAGCTACATCACCAATCATTACGTTTGTGTGGTGTATGGAATGGCTAAAATATGCGTAGTAGGAGTACCTATATGCGTATTTATGGTTCGTTTACTGATTGCGCTAATTTTATTTTTAGACATTTTATCAGTAATGTGACTACAGAGATGGCGGATTGGTTTATGATATCCGCCTCCTGCCCGAGTGTTGTGGGTTCGATTCCCACACAGGACAACTCTTAGTGTGATACACAAATGGTTGTTCTGAGTCTGGGTGTACTTTATGCCCGTGAAATGGTATGATTGTAAGTCCCCCGCGATACAAGGATTATTCCTTAGTGTAGGGCGTCAGGTGTAGTCTTTTTAAAAAAAACAAACAAATATATATATATATATATATACAGTCGTGGTCAACTAATTAGGGACATTTAAGATAAGGAAGAGCTATAACCGGTTATGTACATATAAATATAAAACCCTATTGATTTCTCAGCACCTACCTATTATTTGCATAATTTGGTCCGATTATTATGCTATAAAT
Source organism: Leucoma salicis (assembly GCA_948253155.1). Classification (NCBI taxonomy): domain Eukaryota; kingdom Metazoa; phylum Arthropoda; class Insecta; order Lepidoptera; family Erebidae; genus Leucoma; species Leucoma salicis. The sequence goes on from OX411803.1 coordinate 28,625,581, forward strand.
GGCTGGAAATAAAAGATTAAATAAATAGATAAAAGTATTTAATATCAAAGGTTAAACATGTATTAAATTTTAAAGTACAATTCTGTAGCTGGACATTTAATTAAGGACAGTAAAGTATAATGAAAAATAGAGTTAAACAAAACTAATAATCTGCAGTATTATAATATCTTTAACAGCATTTTATTACGTGTAAAATCAATACCCAGTAGCAAAACCTTTGTTAGTAATTACCGCTTGACACCGATGTGGCATAGACATTATCAGTTTCTGACATGTTTCGACAGGAATGTTTGCCCATGCCTCACAAAAAGCTTCATTAAGTTCATCTAAAGTTGTAGTACGATAAGTGGCAACTTTTTTCTTGATTTCGTGCCAAAGGTGCTCAATTGGGTTGAGGTCCGGGCTATTTGCTGGCCAATCTAGCACCGATACTGACTGACTGGTAAGAAATGACTTGACTGAACAGGCGGTATGTTTCGGGTCGTCATCCTGCTGAAACGTCCATATAATAGGGAGATGCTCCTCAGCATAGGGAAGTATAGTTTCTTCCAATATTGCCTTGTATTGATGTTGGTCTAAGTTACGCTGAACTTTCCTCACAGGTCCCACTCCACGCCCAGAAAATGAACCCCACATTTTAATGTTTCCACCGCCATATTTCACCTGTTTTTTTTGTGAATCTTGGATGTATTTCCGCTTTTACAGGACGCCGTACATATTGCCTGCCATTTGAAGAAATCAAATTAACCTTGGTTTCGGCAGAGAATAATACATGTTGCCATTGGGCGTAGGTCCAATGTCCACATTTACGTGCAAACGAGCATTTCTATGTTCTTTCTTCAACAACGGTACCTTGCGAGCCACTCTTCCGAACAACCCTGCTTCTACCAGACGTCGTCGAACGGTCCTCGCTGATACACCGGCTCTTTCGTCTACCCCAAACACTTCGTGTTTTATTAAAATAGAGCCTAGAAACGGATCTTTCTTAGCTAACCTGGTTATCATTCTATCTTCTTGCGGAGTTGTTTTTCTCGGTATTTTTGTTCTGGACACATTTAAAGCTGTGTTATAGCGCCTGAAATGTTGCACTGCACGGCATACCATAGTTTTTGAACAATTTAAAAGTTGTGCTGTCCTTCCGTATGACCAACCACGCTCGACAAACTTCATGATAATTTTTCGTAATGTTGGATCGCAACTTTTATTTTTGCCCATTTTACTTCAAAATAATTCTCAAAGCTTTAAAATTAAAAATCTGGATTGCCGCCAAAACTACCACAAAACAATAAGAGAAGAAATAAAAAAGTATTAAGATTCAAATTCTGAAATTAGAACGCAATACCTCAGCGTCCCTAATTAAATGGACAGCCAGCATTCTTTGAACAAATAGCACTATGATAATCTATCAGCTATACTGTAAAGAGGGTTAATGTTTAAGAAGTTGTTATTGTTTGTATAATCGGGCACATCAATGACTAATTATACTTACATGTAAAAGATATGGAATATTGTTAAGACTCGTTGGAAACTAAAAAAATAATTCAAAATTTGGCTCAACTAGAGATTGTCCCTAATTAGTTGACCACGACTGTATATATACAACGTCATTTAAGTATATATATATAACTCAAATTGAGTTGCTCTGAAAGAAAGGAGGTTTATTAAATATTATTGCAATACCATTTAAGAAATAAATAATAAATAACAATAATATCATACCTGAAAGAGAAACTACATTTCAAGCTATTATTTCACGTACTAACACATTTTTTTTTAGCAAGGGTTTTAGAACATTGTTGCCAGCTTCACGTTATTTTGTTACTATACAACATAATCGATTTAGAATTTGGATTTTATACGGTTTTGAATACATAAATTTGTGTGTGTGTGTGTGTCGTCTGACTTGTGGCAATCCTGATAATTCCGCCAATGACAATGTTCTCTTGATTATTTTGCTTAAAGTTATGTGGTGGTCAGAACTCAGTAGCCATTTTCTAATATATCAAATGGAAAGCTTTGTGAAGAGATGTAAAATAATAAATTTAGAGATAAGTGGAAATTGACTGGAATCTGTTGAGTTACCTAAAGCAAGAGATTAAAAAAAAAACATATTTTACTCCTTATATAATATTTTGACATTAATATATAAAACAAATATTTTAGATATTTTTAGCATTTGACATGCTTAGCACTATACATTAAACACAAAGTGAAAAATGTGAAATCGAACATAACAGTCAGGAGCAGGATTTGAACCTGCATCTTCTGGATACCGTCCAGATGCTTTACCAATTCAGCAATCCTGACAATTGCTCCTGACTGCTAATTTCGATAACACATCATACTTAACGTCTTTGGGTGACGCCTGCGCCATCTGTCGGACGTATTTTCATACATTATACCTGAATCATTATTAATGCTGAATTGGTAAAGCATCTGGACGGTATCCAGAAGATGCAGGTTCAAATCCTGCTCCTGACTGTTATGTTCGATTTCACATTTTTCACTTTGTGTTTAATATATAAAACAAAGACAATAATATGCCATAATATATAAAAATGCCGCATAATAAACCTTTAATGAAAGGCAATGGTCTTCATTTACATTTATACTTATTTGAATTGTATAAAACAAGTCGCAGCTGGCGTTTACTACATTTTTACCGCACATCCTGTCGTTCGGGACAACGAACAGGGTAGTGCGGTAAAAATGTAGGGGCCTGTATTTGCAGACCACGGGACTCAGACTAAATACATTACTTTAGTGGGAAGCATAACGCCACCTGGAGGTCAGTCACAATTCGGAATATTTTTTCTTTTTCTTATGGAAACTGCGTTATTGGATATCAATATGAAAATGCAAAAACTTTTAAGTATATAAGTGCATGCCTACCTGTTAAGGTAAAAATATGTATTAGTCTTTTATAATAGCTAAAGATTTTGTCATTTGTAGATTGTAATCTTTTCAAGCCGAGGCGGGTTGCTAGTATATACCTATTTACATAATTAATTATTAAAGTCTTCTATTGTTAGTATTGTTTATATTGTCATCATCACTACGCTAACATTCATTTACATAAATATGTATATTCATTATAGATAAATCCATATGTACAACATATAACATACAACATATTCTCTTGGGGGGTTAATTACAGTTTAAAAAAGGCCTCGGTGGTGTAGCTGTAGTGTATGTAACTGCTAATCATGAGGTCTCAGGTTCGATAGGCGGGTCGGGCAATGTTATTGAGCTTTTTCCTGAAAAGAAATATTCTCAGTAACAGCCCGGAGTTTGGAAACGTGCCCGGTAGACGTCAATAGGCTCGCCCCCTATTACGTGGGACTTAAACATAGCTGGCGAGTCGTGGGTTTGTAATACACCTCTGCCTACCCCTTCGGGGAATACAGGCGTGATGCTATGTTAAAATAGCTACTATCAGCGAAATCGCCCGCGTGGAATTATATTTTTTCTGAGCGGAACCCTCAATATCTTTCCAAAAAAAAAGCCTAATTTATTCCTTATAACACCAGCTTTCTGGCATTTAAAGTCCCGTCTAAATTTGTTTAGCCGTTTCGGAGATTATCCAGAACAAAGAGATAGCCAATTAGAAGTAGGGTATAAACTTTTATATTCATTTAGAAAAGCTGTTATTTAAACATTACAGACACTCTTCAATTATTATTATTTTCGAAATTTTATCTTGCTTCAGTTTAGTTACAATAATAGTTTTGAAAGAGATTACAACTTTCAGAGACGTTCACACACTTAATTATTTCCTCATAGCAAAACATTATTTTTTAAATTAATTATCATTATTCTTATATTCCTAAGAACCACAATAGTCACACAATTCTCAATCATCCTATCTGAACATGGCCAAACACGGGACCACGAATGTCTCATCGGAAACAGAACGCAGGTATGATGGTGTTTACACACAGCGCGATTTATTCACCGGCCCTCGTAAATAACGCAGCCGAGCGCTGACAGATATATGGAGCTTCAAGTTTATTAGTATTTGTTCGCCAATGGTACAGACAGAGCATACTGAATCAGAGCACCTAGTATTATACAAGTTATTATTAAATGCTCACGGGCTAAGTACATCTATGGTATAATACAATTGTAACCGGCCGGTATCTTTACTTATGAGATGTTTAGCAAAGTTTAATATGGAGGTGTTAATAAGAAGTAACGGAAGCCCTAATAATAATTTTTAGAATTTGTAATTCTGTCCGTCTTTTTTGTTATTGTAATTCTGTCCGTCTTTTTTGTTGTTGATGGTAAATGGTAACCGTCGCTCATGGACTCAACTATACCGGGAGTATTGTCAAGCCTATCATTTACCATTAAGTAAGCTATGGCATCCGCCAGCTCATAAAAAATTAAAACAAAAAGAACTGCAAACTTAAGAAAATTGTAATGCTTATTAGTAAGTTACGAGAATCTTCATCTTGCCCGCTGCGAACTAACCGTCTAGTCTAAAAAAAAACTTTATAGATGAAATAGGTACTGGATATTGTGTTATATAGGCTATTTTTTATCCATGAAAATGAATAATTTCCATAGGATAATTATTTTTCCCTAGAAGACCTTAAGAGGAAATGTAATAAGAAGTTCCTGCGAAATACACTTAAACGATCAATGCACATTTTTATTTCTCTCTGACCAAATCTGTAGTGCACCCAGACAAAATCGTGGGCAGCAGCTAGTATTATAATCTATATAACATAAAAATGAATCCCTATTTCCTTCACGGGCGACTATTTTATCTGCGCGCGATTGACAGTTCGCAACTAATTGAATATTCATAGTTAAAACAGGACAACGGCTAGCACCCATAGATATGCTAGATATACTACACGGTAAATCTATGTTAGCAACTCATTACATAGGTACCTATACGAGTATACCTGTGCACTTAAACCCACAAAATGATTTTTCTGCTTTCAGTACACCACAGCCTACACGCATCGTTTTTGAACGAAAATTTTTTTCGCGCGGCAGCTCCGTTCAGGCACATTAAACCACTTCATTGTAATACTTAGATATTTAGTAGTTATGCAGCGAATAAATTACTCTTATAATGAAAACAAGTTTTTTCAACAATATCCGACAACATTTTAAGGTGTTATCACTCGGTCAGCCATTGAGTTACGAGCGTGGGCCAAGGAGGTTTGCCGGTCGCGCTTTTTGCCGGATCCTCATAATCAAATTTTGATTTACTGCCGGCTACGTTATTAAAATCCTTTTAGTTCTGCCTGAGGTAGGGTTTGATGCGATTCGAAACTGTACCGGTGTCACAATGTAAGATAATTGAAAAAAACAGACCGGGATACGCAGTGTTATCTGCTATATAAATCGCGATGGGCTTACCTTCTTAAAATCCATCTGTGGTTGTAAATCGCATGAGTGTTGGCGAGGCGGCGGGTCGCGATCATTTAAATCATGCTTAATGGTAACGAAGCCTATCGAACACGTGCGCGATTTACCTCTAAAATGCCGGTGCCGCCGGTGCGTGGAAGAAATAATTATCTTCCTATTACTATATGTACAAGTAAATAAAAAGCATATTTATTAGTTGATTTTCTATATTTTACTTACACTTGAAAAATTGCCGACGTAGTTGTATTTCAAAATAGCAAAAATTTAACACAAAAATCACTAGAGATAAACTGAACCGATTAGACCAATTATTATTTTATATTCGTTTATATTTTGTCTGTGAATCACTCCGGGACGACTGAACAAATTTACAGGTAGATTTAGACACTGTATGGATTAACATGTTATAGGATTTTTATCGCAAATAATGTGGTTTCGTAAAATAGCCATTTTAGTCATATTTACCTAACACTGGATAAATACATAGAATATTCATTATCACGGTAAGGAGTAGGTAAGAAGTTATACGAGTATTCCCTTCTTCTTATCCGTACTGTCCTCTTCCTCATCTTTTTCTCTTTCATTTATCCTGTCGAAATCTTATTCCTTTCTATGCGGTTGGCAACGTGCGAGTGATTCCTCTGATGTTGACGGCTAGTACAGGCCGTATACCATCAGTAGGGCCGAATGGCCACTGAGTTGCGAAGGAGGCTCTACTATTTCTCTATAAATGCGACTGAGACAATGACTGCACTGATGGTGGAGTGGCTTAGATACCGGCCTTCTGCCCGAGTGTTGTGGGTTCGACTCCCACACAGGACAACTCTTTGTGTGATAATTGGTTGTTCTGAGTCTGGGTGTACTTATTATGTCCGTGAAATTATATATTTGTAAAGTTCTCCGAGACAGGATTATTCTTTAGAGCAGGGTGTTTTGTATAAAAATAAAATAACGGGACCACGTAAAATCACAAAAGTTGACGCCTATACTGTTATACCTATTAGTTATATTGATCTCGAGTCGAATACTGCGTGTCTGAAAACAAACGTCGCAATCAAGTAATAAATTGCGTTAGAAGTTGCCGGCAGAGGCCTAAGCCGGCGAGAGCCGAGGGGATGAAGGAGGTCTATTTATCGAATTAGGACTGTGTAATCACCGCCCATACTACGCAGCAATTGTTGGAGGGTGATGGAATTGTACGACTTGATACTTAACTAATAAATATACCGGCTCGCGTGTTATTCTTGATCGCAAAATACATAGGTACGATATGAACTAGCTATAACTAGCCACTCATTAGTGCCGTCAGTTAATCCTTCACTCCAAAATATATATCTCCTCACTCCTCAGTCGTTCACTCTTGACAGAGTAGTCGTGGTTTTATGATGATGACCGTTTGTTTACTGCAGCCTTCGCAATGCGCCTCCACTTCCCACGAACTTCAGCGTCACGAGAACATTAGGCTGTGGTGGTTTTTGATGTGAAACATCTAATGCGGAGGGAGGGTAAAATCGGCTGTTAGCGTGGCGACGCTTTTATTGTACTTGCATATTTGGCCCGTTCAAATCTTGTATGTTAAATTTGACAGACTTCTCGGTTTCCGATTGAGCTGAAATTTTACACGCATGTATATATCACGTGACAATGCAATATTATGATGACATGGAGCTGATCTGATGATGGAGTTGGAAGGTTGACATAGGAACTCTATAATGAAAGGGCGCAACCTCATCGAGTTTGGGCTCGTATGATTCATCTTGCCGAGTACTTTGTGTCTAGATGGTATCCAGGGTCTGATGATGGAGCTGGAAGGTGGCCATGCGAAACTCTGTAATTAAATGGCGCAAGTCCATCGAGTTAAGGCTCGTTTGAAATGTCCAGACTAGAACTTCAGTCATAGATAATATCTAGGGTCTGATGATGGAACTGGCAGGTGACCACAGTAACTCTGTAATGAAACGACGCAACCTCATCGAGTTTGAAATCATTTGATTCGTCTTGACGAGTACTTTGTCTTTCGATGGTATCCAGGGTCTGATGATGGAGCTAGAAGGTGGCCACAGGAAATTCGTTATAAAACGACATAACTCCATCGAGTTTGGGCTCGTATGATTTGTCTTGACGAGTATTTTGTCTCTAGATGGTATCCAGGGTCTGACGATGGAGCTGGAAGGTGGCCACAGTAACTCTGTAATGAAACTACGCAACCCTATCGAGTTTATTCTCGTTTGATTAGTCTTGAGGAGTACTTTGTCAAGTTATAATCATTTTATTTCTACAAAGTAATTTCGATGTTTTCACATCTGCTAGACGTCCCACGACGGCTAGTTTTTTTTTTATATATATCTACTGTACTAAAATCTGTCCGTTACTTAGTCCGCATGAACTACATAATATAAATACACCACTCTATAGCACATTAATTAGGTATCTATATATATATAAAAGAAAGTCGTGTTAGTTACACTATTTATAACTCAAGAACGCCGAACTGATTTGGCTGAAAATTGGTAGGGAGGTAGCTTAGAACCAGGAGACGGACATAGATTTTTTTTTCTTTTTTATCCCGTTCCCGTGGAACGTGACATAAAACGTGGTATAGCAAAACGCAACTGACATGTGCGTGGGCCAACATCATTTGAGTCACTACGGACTGACGATACCCACTGGGATCCGACAATCGCTGAAGCAATTATCTCTCCATCGCCAAGTCAGATACGCACATTATTTTTTATCATCATTTCATCATGCTTTCCATCAAACCCATCTAACCTGTGGCAAAAATACAAGGATAATATATCAGAAGACATATTCAAATTCGTGTCAGTTCAAGAAATCCCGATCTTGAGATGAATACGGAAATACATAATCGAGCTTTGGTCTTGATCGAAGACATGTGTTACCTCATAGAGGTAGCTTCTTAGTCAGGTTAGGAATGCCAGTGCCAAATAGTGAAATGAATGACGCATTTAATGGAGAATCGGAACGGCAACGTGAATATGATCATCAGGAATTAGATTTAGTAATTCAAACGAATGTACCCGCGTTGAATCCCCAACAAAAGGAAGTTTAAGATACATTAATGAAGGAAATTGATGATGGAAATGGTGGTTTATATTTTCTGGATGCCCCTGGTAGATCTGGTACGACATCCCTCATGTCAGTTGTTTTAGCCACTGTTCGTGCGAGATCCAACATTGCGGTTGCAGTTGTTTCTTCTGGAATAGCAGCCACATTGTTAGAAGGATGCCGTACTCGTATTCAGCATTAAAATTACCGTTAAATCTTCAAACTATTGAAGAACCAACATGTAATATTGCAAAACATTCCGCAATGGCCAATCTTTTATCAGCATCGAAAATCATCATCTGGGACGAATGCACAATGGCGCATAAACGTGCATTGGAAGCACTTAACCGAACATTGAAAGATCTACTCGAGATGTTTTGGAGGCGCAATGATTTTACTGTCTGGCGATTTTCGTCAAACACTGCCAGTAATTCCAAGATCAACTGCTACCGACGAAATAAACGCTTGCCTTAAATCATCGAATCTATGGCGCTATGTGAAAATACTTCAGCTGACAACAAATATGAGAGTTACATTGCTGAACGATACATCTGCTTAAGATTTCTCTGAGCAATAGCTGACTATCGATAATGGTCGAATACCTGTCGACGCATTGAGCGACGATCATCGCAAAATCTGCTCATTTATTGCCCCTAAGGCGGTACAAAGTTCGCCGGGTCAGCTAGTATCTATATAAAAGTAGCTACCGCACAGGAACTTTTCATTTTTCTGGAAAAAATAGCAGCCTCTGTCCTTATCTGGTCCACAACAAATTAAGGATGATTGGTTCAGTAGTTACAGAAAAGTACCTATATTATAACATTAGTTTTCTGTTGTTAGTGAAAGTCCCATAGAAATCGGTCCAGCCGTGTTCGATATTAGTTGGAGCAAGCAATCGTTCAAGCAAAAATATTTATAGTTTGTTTTTTTGATATAACTTCTTATGCATTACGCAAAATCGTGTTGTTTTGACATTGCAAACAGACACTTCAATTAATTTTATTTATATAGATATAAATGTCAAAATTGACTACTATTATTTTTAGTGTCGTTAAAATTCCAAAGTTCAGTAATGTAATTCAATAAAAAAATCTGAAATGAATACTCTTCAGATTATTCTTTAGAAATGCCAATAATGTATGTTAATAATTACAGAGAATATAAATAATATCAACGTTATTAATTCTATTTTGATCGTAAAACAGCAAAACTATGTTCCAAAAGTAGTAACATACTCGTATAGGTACGTATCTAAAACGGACTATGAAGGCATTAAAACTACCCACAACTAGTATCAAGATGGACATCGCCCCCGCTGGCGACAACAAGGGGTGAATATAATAGAGTGAATTGACGCGTGCTACATGTAATAACATGTCAATGTAGGCAGGAAGAGAGGCAACCCTGAATTATTGTAGTAATGATCACCCGCCGCGGACATCGCCAATACCGTCTTTTGTGGATCCTCACAACTGTAAAAAAATTAACATGGATTAATATGCTCTGGGCGGCATCAAATCTATTGTAGCAATGCGATATCTAAATAATATCTGTCACGGCTGTTTCATAGAGGGGTAGGCAGATACAACAGATTCCAATGTTTATATTACTTGGATGTCAAACAAGCATACGGCCCACCTGATGGTAAGCGGTTACCGTAGCCTATGGACGATAGTAACACCAGAGGCATCACTCGCGCGTCACTATCTCCTAGGAAAAAGATAGGAAGTGGAGGGGAATTATAATCATCCATCCATCCATCAGCCTTTCGAAGCAGCACATAGGCCTCCCCAAGACAACGCCACAACATGTGTTTCGCTCATATGGGGGATAGTTCCGTTGTTTCACGCGGATCTTCTGTGCGAGGGTGGTACTTCCCTGATGAAGCCAACCCACTCAAACTTTGGTCTTAAAACTTTCCCTGCCTAGTTTTTGCCCGTGGCAACAAGCTGTGATGGGTAACACACATCAGTAATCACATCATCGGATGATTGTTACTAAATATATCCATAACGTTCCTGCGGGATTTACTTACTTACTTACTTATCATCACGCCATTTCCCTTGCGGGGTAGGCAGAGAGAACAGAGTGCCGAGAGGTTCTATTCTTGCATACATCTCTCGCTTCCTCAACATTCATAACTCTCTTCATACACGCTCGCCGGTTTCGGAGACTCCTGACTCCACCTTCCTTCAATACATGACCGATTTGGTCTAGGTAGGTGAGTCTCGGTCTCCCCCTGTATCTACATTCTTCCACTTTCGTTCCTGCGGGATTTTATGAAATTTTTTTATTTAAATTGATAGTGGTAGTTAGCTTGCCGTGTGGGGCCGGCTTTAGAATTGGGGTAATCCCTTTGCTTGGGTGGGCGTAAAGGTTATGCCGGATTCCGGATTTCATATCCGCTATACGTTTAATAGCCCTTGTTAGAGGTTTTCCACCTTTAACTAGACATATAAGGCATAATATAATTATTCTCCTGTTTCTGTTTCTGATTCATGTTTCTCCGTTGAGCTAGATAGTGTTCATTTAGTAGACCGTGCTTTCACTGAGCTAAACTTTTCAGAGCGAACAGCACCCTCTAACATAAATGGAATTAAAGAATATACAGTCTGTCTAGTATAAAGTTTTGTATATTTAAATTTTTTTAACGACAACACTTCACTAATGGATGATCCTTGTATATTATTTCACGGACACAAAGTACCCACACCCAGACTCAGAACAACCATTTGTGGATCACACAGAGTTGTCTTGTGTGGGAATCGAACCCATAACACTCGGGCGGGAGGCCGGTATCTAAACCACTCCGCCATATGTGCAGTCATAAAACTGTAACAGAGTTGTTAAACGCTAAAGATAGTTCTCTAATTTTCTGGTCTCGGTCTATTCTAGTTCTTGTAAGCATCAGGCAATATTACTGAGGTACTGGCCTTTTATTACGATAACGTAATGAGCCCGCCGTGTGCAGTTTCTCTGCCCGTGTTAGCGGACCACTGGAACTGGAAGCCACTAGTTAAGGGGTATAGTGATATCTGTACCTGAATTTATTATGTTATTGTAATAAGCAGTTCTTCAGCTATTGCATAATTATATTCAATGGTATAGTTTTATGTATTTTTGTTTTATTTTTAATTATTTTGTGTTTATTTGGAACTTCATGTTTTTTTAGTTTGCGTGTCTATAATGTTTAGTTTTTCTGTCGACTCTGAGTATGATGCTGTTATACTGCATGTTTAATTATGTATTAATTAGTCATTAAAATATCATTTAATGTGTGATTGTTTATCATTTCTTGATTTAAAAAAAATAGATAATGTACGACTATGTATTATCTCATTATATGAATGTTTCATCAATACCAGGTATTTCATATTGCTTAGTCTTTAATTTGTATCATTACTTTGTGTCAATGAAATCGTACGTTTCCCCCCCGTAAGTCCCCCGCGATACAAAGATTATTCCTAAGAGTTATTATCTTTTTATAAAAAAAAAATTACTCGAACACTAATATACAAACACTAGAGTATATAAAAATAGTTATTACACAGAAAGCATATTTTTTCCGGGATTAAAGTAGCCTTAATATTTTTCTTGTGCTCCAGACTAGATGTGAGCAAAATTTCTTGATAATTGGTTCAGTAATCAGGGCGTTAAAGCGTAACAAACAAACTCACTCATTTTCATATTTATAATATTAGTAAGAATATAAGGATTATTTGTATGCATTTGATTTTTAGCACTACTTCAGTTAGATAAGTCTTAAAATACACTTTAAACATACTCGTATATTCTTTTTATTACATTCTTTATATTATTATATCGGGTAATGCCTATTGATATTGGGAAATCAATATCAGAAACAAGAAACTTAGTCGTTTATACCCAATCCATACTTAACCGCTTGCCTCATCTATTTAAATGAACATCATAAAACGTTATTTCTCGTTCGTTAACATATTAATAGTTAAATATGAAATCGATATTATAAAAAAACAATAAATTGTTTCCAGGTGTATCTCATACAAATTTCGTTAATATCAAAGAGTAGGTAAATATGTATGAAAGAGAGTATTGGTGTAAAGATGCGAAAGGGAATACTCCGATGGTTCGGACATGTGGAAAGAATGACGGACGAGCGACTGGCTAAGAAGATATACAATGCGAAAGTGGAAGGATGTAGGTACAGGAGGAGATCGAGACTTACCTACCTAGACCAAATTGGTCATGTGTTGAAGAAAGGTGGAGTCAGGAGTCTCCGAAACCGGCTAGCTTGTATGAAGAGAGTTATGAATGTTGAGGAAGCGAGAGATGTATGCAAGAATAGAGCCTCTTGGAACTCTGTTCTCTCTACCTACCCCGCAAGGGAAATGGCGTGATGATAAGTAAGGTAAATGCTTTTTATTCGATTCACAATGACTAACAGCATTAAGCCAGTCAGTTACAAACTGTCATTGCAGCTCATAAATTTAGCAAAACCAAGTAGAACTACTAATCATTGTATCATTGTCATTGTCAATAGAGTGGCTAATCATTGTGAAGACCACTCTCAAGAGTAGAATGGGGTAAATTTAATACACTGATAAGCTTCGAGGCTAATTAAAACAGACAAGACCTCTATACCAGCTCGAGGCCGGTGACTTGTACCATCACTTGCAGTAAAAAGGCTTACAATGGACACTTTTACGTCTTTTGCGTGACCGGTCATGAAGCACGTCAGTGTGTTTTGGCTGTAGCAAAAGATAGCCGTTCTTTCATTTTACATCTGACAAATGAAATGGTGCGCGGCTTGACAATACTCTTGGTATAGTTGAGTCCATGAGCGACGGTAACCACTTACCATCAGGTGGGCCGTGGCTCGTATGCCATCATTAGCAATAAAAAATAGTTTAAAGTAAAAGGTGAGCGGGAATAGGGCTACAACTTGTAGCTTATTGAGTTGATGTATCGTGCGCAAATCCAAACGCACAGTGCAATCGATGAATGATGAATGATGTTGATGAACGGTCAAAAAGATTGGGCAACTGTAAATACTTATTACCTACTCTACCAGTCGAACCACCGAGAAAATGAGGTGCCAATATATAATGAATTAAGTAATATTTAAATATCTAACATGTTTTTAAAATAACCTGAGGATGTTTTCGAAACTTAAAATATACGACACGAGTGCATTAAGGAATAATCCTTGTATCGCGGGGGACGACAAATTTCATGGACACAAAGTACACCCAGACTCAGAACAACCATTTATGGATCACACAAAGAGTTGTCCTGTGTGGGAATCGAGCCCACAACATTCGGGTGGGATGCCGATATTTAAACCACTCCGCCATCTGTGCATATTGTTTTTGTGACGTTGGTTGTTAGCCTAGACGGCTATGATAACCTTACCCCCACAATTGGTAAGCGCAGAGGGCTCTCAACCCAACATTTAAGCAACGTTACCCGAGGGCACCCCCTGTGGGGTAAGGACCTCGGCTCGGGCTGTTGTTGGCAAAGTGGGATTTCCCATATTTATGATTTGACCGCGACGTTTTTCGCCCCCGTCGGCGGGGAGGAAACCGTGGATAATTACTTGTAGTAGCTGCGCGAGCTGTGTATGCTCTGTTCTGAGCGTGAGTTATCTCGTCGTCGACTTCGTCGAGGCTATTTCGCAGCCTGCGTATGCGCGATAAATTAGATGGATTGTACCTAGCCGACTCAACCACTCGAGGGTTGGCGTGAGTAATGGCGGAGTCAAAGAAAAACTACGGGAACACCGTTTCATAAATTGCTTGATGGTAGGCAATTGCAAGTCTATGTTGACGTCGACATAAAATATATAGTGTCCCTTCCACTCTGTAGCGAAAACTGCGGTTTGATAGAAAGTCTCCTATGATGAGTACGAGAAACCGCGGTACTCCTAAGTGGAGTAGCTTGTATACTAGGCCATTGTGCCAGACTTTAGCAAAAGCCTTCGCTACATCGAAGAAGAGTGCACCGATGAAAAGGTTCTTGTGTTGCATTTTCGAGTAGGAGTACTCTACGATGCGATGAACTTGCTGCACACTAGAGTGCTTGGCTCTAAAGCCATTGGTGGTGGGTATAAGGTTATTAACATCGGTGTATGCTTTCAGCCTCCACAAAACTAATCGCTCATATATCTAACCTAAACCTTTAAGCAGACTAATATGTCTATAACTAGCTATATGTCTATAACTATGGTTCGGATTGCTTTTTGCCGGGTTTGTGGATTCCGGTTACCACGGCCTCTTTCCACTGAGGAGGAAAGATGTTATTTTTGAGCGCTGCGTTATACCTATATGCATGTCAGAAGGACTAATAATGTCTGGGGGAAAAGCTTAATAACCCTATTCGATATTCCGTCTGAACCGGGGGCTTTCTTTCTATGGAGATTTTTGGTAACGGACTCCAGTTCGGTGGTAGTGACTGGAGGTGGCCGTTCCACTAGGTCTCTACCTAACTCTTGAATGTCTACTGGTGGGGCCGAGGGAGACGCCCTCGACTCCACTTCCCTATCGATGAGTGCCATCTGTGTTGGTGGACAGAACCGAATGTCTACCAAAACCCACCATTAAGTACATTTTTTTTTGCTAACAATAGCAGCACACAAATTGTCCTGGGATAAAGGTAACTAAATGTCTTCGTCACAGCTGAAGTACACCAAATTGCTTTACGGCTAATGTAAAACGAAAAAATAGCAGCAACCATTCGTGCCTGGCAACAGTAGAAAGTCTCCTCTCGATACAAAATCCTACAATAATACTGTTTCCGTTGCCACATGGTATACAATCTACAAAATAACTATACAAAAAATCATAACTCAAAAGAAAAATATTCATATATAAAAGACATGTAGGTATTTTTGATCTTTTGCCTACCTACACTTATTCTTACAATAGTCAGATAATTTGCCATGGAGGGTGTCGACCCCGTAGTCTAACAATATTTTGTAACTGCAAACATTGACATGCGGGTGCGGGCCGAGGGTGCTTACCTCCACAGATAAGTATAAAAACAGCAAGTCCTCCGGCAACCCTCACGCAGATTGCTGACGCTTTGAACTTGTAAAATACATTGCATATTTTATGTTAATATTGTGTTTCAAGACAGAGCATCTAAGTTAGATACCATACGGTAGCATTGCATTATGCCATTACATTATGTATACTGTAAAAACAACATGATACAATTATAGATGTAATGATAAAACTCTCAATTTCACTTGAATAATTTCAATCTTTTTTTAAAGTCAGTATTAAGTTCTTGAAGTAATTCTCGTATTTAGTTTATTGTGACTGCACAGATGAAGGAGTGGTTAGATAACTGCCTCCTGCGGCGAGTCTTGCGGGTTCGATTCCCACACATGAGTACTCTTTGTACCATCACTCGTGTCTGGGAATTGTTTGTTTTAAAAGTTCCCCGTTATACAAGATCCGATCAGGGTGCTAACTTTAAAAAAAAACGAGAGTACTAGTCACTAGTCATAGCTATATTAATTGCTAACAGAAAAATACCTATATTTCTTATTTTTATTACGGGAAGACAATCTCCCATAGTGACCGAACTTGGATTGCAGTCGAGAAAATCTAAATTTTTACTCCACAATGGATTGTTTTTTATTTTATAGATCTCAGCAACCCTTGGTTTTGCCATGAGCCTAGTGGCAACAACCTTTTGTTCCTCAGCTATAAATCAATATAAATCATTCCCTTCTATTTAAAAGATCAAGAAAGTCGTAACAGGCATCAAGTTTATGTTCACGGTACAGCTAACCTAATCCCTTAAATAACAGTTTCAAATGAAAAGTTCTAAATTGTCACAACATTGTAGTACAAAATAGTAGGAGGGTGTAGTAATAATTCATTTAAAAAGGTAGGCGTTGTTCGCAGGAAGCGATCTCTCGCGTGCGTACGCACGGCTGTGGCGTGTGCCGGCTATTGTCTCGTGAGTGAAGCACGTGTGGAATGCACATGCCTAATTGTAGAGCCCGTGGTCCAATTGATAACTAATCAGCTTATACTAACGACAGCTACTTAGTGAATCAAGTTGATCGTACGTGTGTGATACTTAGTGTACGAGACGAGTGGACTGTAAACGAGCTGTCAGAAAAAAAAAAAATATCAATTATTACACTAGCACTGAGACATCTGCTGACCCCGTTACTCTTCCAACCGCATTACTATTACTTACTATCTTTCCTACAGTGGTAGTGATGAGCTTGGAATATATCAAGTTACGTTAACGAGAGCCAGCACAATCTTACTGTACGGTTGTTTATTTGGTCTTCCAATTGAGTACATTTTCTATTATTACAACGTAACTATTCTATCTATATCCTTATTGTAAGCGTGATGCTACTTTATGCTGTGGTGGCTGTCGGCGACAGCAACCTCCTCTCCCCCAGGTACCGTATCGTCCTAATCTATAAAACTAGCCTATTATGCCTAATATCTACTTTATTTCCACTACCATCATCCAACTATGACACATGGGGTTAGGTAGCTACCGTGTCCGAAGACCCTTACTAGATCTATCCAAGAAAACAACCTTCATTTCAATCTTGAACAACCTAGGTCTAAAAACATAAATAATGTAGATTATTATAGTACAGGTAATTGTATATTACTGCACACAATTGCAGAGTTAAAAATTCTATAAAAGGCAAATCTAGACTGTATTATAATAGGTCTTTACCTATGAAATTGTTTTGCAGTACTGTGGGAGGGCTATGTCCAGCAGTAGACGTTAAAACGCTGATGGAAGGATGGAAGTTTGAAAAAGACCGAGAAGTTTGAAAAAGACCACCGAGACATTTTGCCGCAGAGATATTTATAAGAAAAATGGTTTTAATATGTGTATATCCATATAAACTTCCAAACCATATTAAATTGCTAAAATGGTAGGAAATTTAAACCCAAGTTATCGATAGTTACCGATATCTATTGTATAGGTAATATACAATAAGAGAAGAAATAACTATCTATTATAAAGAATAGGACACTCTTATGAATTTACGTTGTAGTTACCTAATGTTTAAGAAATCCAAATTGTTGTGTCAATCAAGATACGACAATTTGTATACATTAAACTATCTACCTAGGTTATTTTCAAGTTTTACAAATTTTGTAAAAATCTGATAAAATGTTTGTAAAACGAAGTTTTCGTTTCGGGTTCCTATCGATCGATTTAGATACTGTGTTATTTGTTATTTTTTCTATAATATTTAACATATAGGTACTTACACATCGAGTCGAACTAACAAAAGCCTTATTGTGGTCGCAACATTCATAATTGGTAAAGACGAGATTCGAGTTTCCCGAAGTTGTGTTTTGCCTCCCAGCGAGGTATGCCGACCTCTGCCCTGAGGACTACATGACGGCCAGCACTCAACCTCATCTATGTCGATATAACTTGGACAAGGTATTCTATTTCCCAATTTATTAAACTAAATGTTAGATTAGAAATGCTTTGATCGCCCGACAAAACACGCCGTTTTCCAATTTTAATGTACCTAAATGGCGAGATTACAATATATATCTAAGACGGGCTAGACAGTCTCTTTGTAACACCAAAATTAATGATTTTTCTAAAATTTAAACTTTAGTGATTGAAAGTTTGAAAAAAGAAATCCAATCCAATCCATTTTACCAACTCTCAAAACAAAAGAACGTACTACTTGTTATAAGTATATTTTTATATTGTTAAGTATATTTCATTGTACTAAGTATATTTTTGTCTGATACATCGATAATAATAATTATGTCAGCAAATTGAAATAATTCGCCGCAAATACGAGGCCACCTGTGACGTTTTTTAAAACAACACATTAAGAATTATAGACCAGTGTCGATAATTTTCGAAACCATAAAAAATAATAGTAGGGTGATTTTTCGATATTTAAACATTTTTAATCTATATTTTTTAGCATTTGACATGCTCCGCCACTTTTTAAAGTATAAATTATTTGCGAATAAGGAAAAAGAGATTTTTTGTACTAGCGGGAATCGAACCCACGTCTTTTCCAATCCGGGGAAGTGCTCTAAGCCACTGAGCTATAGTACAGGTCTTTCGACCATCTCAATCTCCTCATCACAGTTGTCTTTACGACCAACGCCATCTATCGGAAGCATTTACATGCATTAAACCAATATAGTAAGTTTAATTTTGCAATTAAAATTCATACTATTTGATGGCGCGATTTTTTAAACATTTTTAATCTATATTTTTTAGCATTTGACATGCTCCGCCACTTTTTAAAGTATAAATTATTTGCGAATAAGGAAAAAGAGATTTTTTGTACTAGCGGGAATCGAACCCACGTCTTTTCCAATCCGGGGAAGTGCTCTAAGCCACTGAGCTATAGTACAGGTCTTTCGACCATCTCAATCTCCTTATCACAGTTGTCTTTACGACCATCGATATTAAATCATCGATATTTAATCAAAATAAGAGGAAAAAATAAAAAATTTTGCTTCAAAAAAAATTACAATGTGTTTGAGACATAAAAAAGGTAAGTTTTCACCAAATTTCGCGAAAAAATATTATTTTTTGTGGAAGTTAAAAGTAAAAAACCAAAATGTCGGTTTTTTAGATTATTCACATAAATTTTGAGGTTATGTGAAAAAAGTGTTAATATAAAAGTTGTAGATCTTTTTATTGCCTACAATTTTGCTAATTTAACTTTTTTCGATAGGACTCTTAGTTTTGCCGGAAATCGTGATAAATCGATTTTTTTTGATTTACCTCATATCGCCCGTAAATTATTTTTCCTTTTATTTTTGTTATATTTTCTTACTTTTCCAATGGGTTTCATCCTACTATAATTTTTTTTTCACTTTTTGCCATTTTCAAAGACTGGCGCTGGCCTATTAGGAGGACCGGGGATTGAACCCGCGTCTTCCGGAAAACCGAACGCTTCCCACTCTGCTACAGTACTTATAGGTATTATAAATTCGAAAAAACGTTTGTATACAATACAACGTGTAGAGTTATTGTACGTTTGGTTGTTATATTTTCACGTGTAAACACAATCAACTAATCTATGTATGTATATGGATTATTCCTAACCAGGTAAATACACCAAAATTAAATTAACTGTGACTCGTGGCATTGCCATGGTTTTATAAATAAATTTACATAATATTTTGAAAAACAAAATATCTGGACCATGTTTAAATCTATGATTTTAGGTACTCATATCGATCTTATACATTTAATTCAGTTTTATATTTCAAATATTTATAACAATGCTATTGGTCTCGTGCTTCGGATACCTACTCTGAAATACTTTCATAACTCAAATACCAAAAAGCACTATGCAACTCAGGCCGCTCATTACAAAGCAAGTTTGCCTTATCCAAATAAAATAGTTTTGTTGTTTCTTCGTGGCCATCGAGCGGTGTCCACTCGACCCAGTAACAGATATTGACGGGGCATCAAAATGGCATCAAAGCGGCGCGTCATAGCCTTTCCATATATCATTCTCAGTTGCGGTGATACCAGCCTTTTCATGTCGCCAGAGACAATGATATGAGCGCATAGAGTAGAGTAGCCAAATAGAGATTACTAATAACTTAGATAAAGGATAGACTAATAACCTAACAGTCTACGATTTTCTTTTGTAGGTATTTGTTGTTTAGATTCTTATTACTTAATCGCTAAAGTTTACATCTGCAAAAACATTAGACAGATTACCAAACAAACTGACATTGCAACCACTAATTACTCGTACCCCCTGATGAGCAAGAGCCTCTTTATAAAGGGAGAGAAATCAGCGTACTAGGTACAACACACTGGTATAATGGGTTTATACAAGACTTATTACAAGACTAGCTTCTACCCCTGGCTTCGTCTGCGTGAATTTCAGAATGGTAAAACTCATAGGTTAAAAATGACTCCGTTCTGAGGTAAACTTATGGTAGTTGATGAGCTCGCTAGGGAAAGTTACATCCTCTCACAGAAGATCAGCGTGAAACAAAGGCAGGTACACCTACCGTTGTGTTTCGTATGGTGAGTGAGAGCGCCGAACCCCTTCCTTATCTTGTCTTTATTGTCCTTCCTATTCTCTCCTTAGTATCCTTCCTGTCCTTAGTATCCTTCTTGTCCTTAGTATCCTTCCTGTCCTTAGTATCCTTCCTGTCCTTAGTATCCTTCCTGTCCTTAGTATCCTTCTTGTCCTTAGTATCCTTCCTGTCCTTAGTATCCTTCCTGTCCTTAGTATCCTTCCTGTCCTTAGTATCCTTCCTGTCCTTAGTATCCTTCCTGTCCTTAGTATCCTTCCTGTCCTTAGTATCCTTCTTGTCCTTAGTATCCTTCCTGTTCTTAGTATCCTTCCTGTCCTTAGTATCCTTCTTGTCCTTAGTATCCTTCCTGTCCTTAGTATCCTTCCTGTCCTTAGTATCCTTCCTGTCCTTAGTATCCTTCCTGTCCTTAGTATCCTTCCTGTCCTTAGTAGCCTTCCTGTCCTGTCATCGTTATCCTTCTTCTCCACCTCCTATAGCTTTCTTTGGAGATGGCGACGCGCGAGTGATGCCTCTGGTGTTGCTGTCGTCTATAGGCTACGGTAATTGCTTACTATCAGGAGGGTCGTTTGCTGGTTTGCCACCCAAGTAGTATAAAAAAACGCAGATTAATTCACGAGCAGAAGTTTGTTAAACGTGAATCTACGACATTTTAATTATGTCTACGCAAAAACTGTTTTTCTACAGGAACCTTAGATTTCCCCATGTCGATATATGAAGTATCAATCATTTTAAATCCGAGTGAAATGGTGAGCAGCGGCTTGACAGTATTCTTAGTATTGTCGAGTCCATTTGTGGCTGACTTACCAGTTAATATCAAGTGGAAAATAGTTAATCTGCCATCGTAAATAATAATATACCTAAATGGTAACATTAGCAACAAACAAACTCTTTTTCATATTTATAAAACAAGTATGTACGATTGTACGATACACGTGGAGTATAATGGAGTACTTGGGCATAAATATATGCATTAGCCATCACAAAACGCACATTCATAGTTTTATTTACATTTTTACTTTCATGCATACTCGTAACCAAGGAACATGCATGAAAGCGCTGATGAAAATAGATGAAGCGAAAGGTTTGTGTCAGGATCGTAGCAAGTTTAGAGAAGTGGTCTCTGCCTGCCCCTACGGGAAAAAGGCGTGACAATATGTATTCCGAAGCAATATTTACTTATTTGGCCTTTGACTGACATGGACGTCCATAAAAAAGGAGGCTAAATTTTTTTGGCACATTATATCTATTAAGAGAGATATCCTCTCATCTCCACTGCATTTGTACTTTCATTAATTTTCTGCCACATAACTTTTTGCTCCGTATATCAACCCATAGTCACTTCCTTCAAATCAGGATAAACAGATCAAACAGCCCTGGACACGCTACACATCTTTACACAAACTCTGGAATCGTTATAAAGGGATTTCAGAGAGCTAATCAGGTTGCCGTCCAAACCATAGTTCATTCATCACCATTTCTAAGTATTACTTGAATTGATGCTTTGCCATTTTTGCCATTAATCTTACCTGGTCGCAATAATGTATGCAAATATATCTGACAGATGGTGCAGGCGTCACCATCAGACATTGGGAAGATGTGTTATCGAAATTCGTATTCCTGAGCAGATATCGTAATTGCTGTATTAGCAAATCATCAAGCTGAGCAAGTTAAGTGCTAAAAATACAAATCAAAAATAAAACTTGTATTA
Organism: Leucoma salicis; assembly: GCA_948253155.1. Taxonomy (NCBI): domain Eukaryota; kingdom Metazoa; phylum Arthropoda; class Insecta; order Lepidoptera; family Erebidae; genus Leucoma; species Leucoma salicis. The sequence goes on from OX411803.1 coordinate 28,647,772, forward strand.
AAATCCGTTCAGTAGTGTTTGCGTGATGTGCGAATAAACAAACAGACAAATAGACACAAATTCTAATCACATTGTATTGTTTAGGAACATCTAAATAGCCTAATATAGACATTTTTCACAAATATCTTAAATGTTCAGATATACTCGTAGCTCTGTTACAGCTTTATAATAGTTTATTATATTATAAATATCTGAATCTTACATTAACCTACATTTACTGTAGCTAGTGGTCGTCGATTGTTGCGAGGACCACCGCGCCTCTGCAAGTCACTCCACCTTGATTCAACTCCATCATTCAAATAACACCTTCGCTCTTGCGTTATAAGATTTATAATACTGTGTAGATACGATATGATTATTTACTATGGTAGGTTGGAACAAAACAACAAGTCAGTATCCATATCTGTCGATTTTGATATCGGTAATCGAACAACGTAGAGGTGCGCAATGTTAGCACGTCGATTATTATTTGTATATTAATTTTATTTATTCGCATGAGTCCTTTGTCCCTAGCAGATCAGGGCCCCAGACGGGGCTACCAAGAATGGCAGCCATGAGCCTGGGTCTTAATTTTGGAGAGCCTAGTACTCCCTCATCGTGAGGGTGGTAGGACTCCCCTACTGACTAGTACTGTCAAGCCACCTCTCACCATTTCTTTTCCAGGATGTGAAATGAAAGAATGAAGGGCTATGTATGTCCTGCAACAAGTAAAATAGGTACCGAGATCACATTCGACCACAGTCTGAGGTAAAAACGTGGTGAGGCACACACCTGTGAGTGTAGTTGACCGAAGGGTAAATGCATAGTAGGTACCTACATAACCAGTAAAAAATAAAGGAAAATGCCACATTTGCTAAATCATGAAAAGGAAGTACATGAGATCCCTAAACATAAAAATAGAGACTGATATAATTATTGTAAATAATAAAATACTTTGGAAAATGCAAAAGTACACGCCTCATAATCTTCATTTTTCACAATAAAATTGATTATTTGATAAGTAACTAATAATGTATTGGTCTTACTAAGTAGTTTTCAATAAATCACATAGATAGCGCTAATTTCAAAAAGTACCTTCTCATGTCTTATACGCCATCTAGCGCTAATTTCAAGAAGTACTTCTACATTGGTCTATAGAAATAGTTCTCATGAAATAAGGACAGCACTGATTTTAGTGTCACGTCGAGCTATATATTCACTATTTTTTGTTTATTTAATAACAATTAATCTAAATCGAATCTGACCGTGAAAAGTGATGGGGCTCTATTCGTAATCATAATAATTCGTAAACGAAAAAAAAGACTCGATTAGTAAAGTATTTTGGTCGTTATCGTGTTAACATACATTACCTACAACAAACGGACGTCAAAGACATAACTTTTTTAAACAGTTTTTTAACTAGTTTTAATAACAAAAATGGCACAAAAAATATCATGAGTGTTAAAAATAGTGTTTTTTCTTGATATGTGTGTGCATATATTATTTTACAAGTGCAATATATGATAAATAGATACATTTTAAGTTTGAAAAATCAGTTTTTCTACGTAAAACGAGAGCAGTACCCACATCAACGCTTCGCTTATGTGGCGTGCAATACGTAATAAAGAGCTACAGCTGCATTACATCCGTCTTAATTAGTTTTGTTGAACTGAATGGCAGTGGATTGCTGAACATGCATTTGCATTGCATATTCAATCAGCCAAAAATATTCTGAAAACAAAAGTTACCCCTAATAATAGACTTACTTATGTAAACTGGCTGGTCACAAATGAGAAGTCGTGTATTGCCAACACAACTCTTATAGTACATACGTTGCATGGTGTTACAGCTATAAATAATTGGGGGGCGTGGCAGCGATCAGATTGCGAGTATCCCCGCCTTCCCGCTATTTGCATAGCTAACGAGCACCCCCGTCCGTTTTCCTCGGTGCCACCTAGCCTTGGGGAACTTAGTTATGCTCCTGTATTTTCTATGCGTAACATCTTAATCTTTTTTTCACAACCGATTAGTATTCTAAGGATAAGAAGCAATTACTTCCATACTGCAGGGTACAGTGGTCGACTGTACCACGTCCTCAGTGCGGCATGTCGAACGACATAAACCGTCGAGAATATTTCTTGGCGTGTTCCACGCACGCTGTGTGTGAGGGAGGGCTAGGCTCTCCAAGTCAGACAGGACCTGACAGGGGTGGAGGAGCTCATGTATAGAGCATATACCTCACATCTGGCTAAAGCATGTCTGAAGGAACACTGCCGGATTTTAGCAGGTATACCGGCTGGGAGTCCAGCGTCTAAACGACTAAGCAGATTTAGATAAAATATGGTAAGCAAGTGACCGAGATATGGGATATTTTTTAACCGGAAAAATTATAGTTCTCCTGTTTTATAGGTAGGGTAGGTATAGCTTGCCGTGTGGGGCCGGCACCAAGAATAGCTCCACCCAGTCTCTTCCTATGGGAGTCGTAAAAGCCGACTAAGGGATTACCGGGGGACCGGGCAGCAGCGTTCCCCTGTGTACTAAAAACATCCACTGCGATCGCCAACCCGCCTGCCAAGCGTGGCGATTATTGTAAACCCCTAATTTTGGGGAGACCTATGTCCAGCAGTGGACGATGAAGGGCTGGTGGATGGATGGATGGAGGTATAGGTACCTACAGCTTATCGACTAAAAGAAAAGGTTTTTAATGAGATTTGATCGAGCATGAAAATGTGAAATCGAAAATTACAGTCACGAGCAGGATTTTCAGCCATCGTAACAATTTAACAATTGCTCGGGACTGCGAATTTCGATAACACATTCATTAAAGTACAAATTATAATTTATCCAATGTAGTAAGTTTAATTTTGCAATTAAATGCATGTAAATGCATTGCCGATAGAGGGCGTTGGTCGTTAAGACAAATGTGATGAGGAAATTCGGTATTTCTAGAAATGGTACGATAGCTCAATGGATTAGAGCACTTCCCCGGAAAGGAAGGGACGCAGGTTCGATTCCCGCTCGTACTAAATACTCTTTTTCCTTATTCACAAATTATAATTTGTACTTTAAGAGTAGCTGAGCATGTCAAATGCTAAAATATAGATCAAAACACATTCATTCTTAACGTCTTGGGTGACGTCTGCGCCATCTATCGGAAGTATTTGCATACATTATACTGACCAGGTAAACTTAATTATACTGTTAAGATTTTTACCAAATAATGACGCAACCCTATACATATTTTGATATTTCTATATATTTTTAGCAATATATTTGTCTTAATTTTGTATGGCTAAGCATGTCAAATGCTAAAATAATATATAGAAATAGGTATCAAAATATACAAGTAGGTATCATAACTGCCTCGGTAACCTATTTTTTTTGTTTAGGCGGGAAATAATGTACCTAACCGCACACCCCGTTGTTCGGGGCAACAAACAGGGTGATGTGGGACCCTCACCCACTAAATAAACCCACCGTGTGCCGTCTCTACGCGTTTATTGGCGGGCCACCGGAACCATATTACATTCCTTCAGTGCTCCGCCGGCGGCTTACCCTTTCGGGACCCTCAAACTGATTAGCGATAGTGAGATGATCATGAGATCGAAGCGTTCGATTCCCGAGTTGGACCAACAAAAAGTCAGTTATTTTTCCGCCCTGAACTTCTCAATAGCAACCCATAGTTAGCAAGTACTTCACCCCCGTCCCTCGGAATGTACGCAAATCTTTTGCTTGGTTCCGCGGTCATTCATCACCGGTTGTGTCGGAATGGCGTCACATAATAGCTAATCTAGAATTATAATGCAGAAAACATCTTACCGCGTTGCTGACTAAATATACACATATAATTATTAAACACAAAGTGAAAAATGTGAAATCGAAAATAACAGTCACGAGCAGGATTTGAACCTGCATCTCCTGGATACCTACCGTCCAGATGCTTTGCCAATTCAGCCATCGTGACAATTGCTCCTACTGCTAATTTCGATAACACATCCATACTTAACGCCTTTGGGTGACGCCTGCGCCATCTGTCTGAAGTATTTTCATACATTATACCGACCAGGTAAACTTAATTTTACAATTAAGATTTTTAGGTACCTAATAATGATAATGACGCAAACCCTATAAATATTTAGATATTTTAATATTTAAATAATAAGGGGACCTGGTGTCCTGAAATACAGGCCCAAAGCTTAGTTTAGGCACCAGTCTCTCACAATATATAATATTTTCTCATGTATTATTCTATGTAAAAGAAATGTAAAATGTTTAACATTACGAAATTGTGGTGAGAAAATAAATATTTATTATTATCATTATTACACCGGACTAAGAGAGTGAGCAAACAGTACCACATTTTTTCCAAAATATTTGTTGTAACTATCTGCAGTCAGGTTCCCTCAATCGATCGCCACTAAGTCCGTACGACCGTGATAGGGATATCATATCCCTCCCCATACCATTTTGGATACCCCACCATATGACACTGTAATTTCAAATTTGGGTTGATTAAATCTTTCTCCTTTACTTCTGTATATCCTATGTTTTCCATCGACTTGATTTAAAAGAATTCTGCATTCATCACTGAACAAAACTTTTTCTATTGGTCAGCGTTCCAAAGTGAATGGTCCCGGGTGAAAGTTTGGTAACCTGTTTCTATTTTCTATGATGTACTTACCTCTAGTTTTGGAGATTTTGGCAGGCTTTTGGCTTTTTGAAGTCTTCTTCGTACCTAATATACGCTCACTTACTGCCACACCTCGAACTTCCTCAAGCTCATTTCTAGCTTGTACAGCCGTTATAGATACGAGGGTTTCTGCGGACGCGAAGCTGAAAAATACGATCATCTCTCTCTGCTCGTAGGACGCCGTTTTCTGCCCTGCCCTTGTCTTCTCACAAAAGAATTTGTCTCCATATACCGTTTGATACTGGGAAACAAGTCTATGAAGAATTTTGAAAATCTCTTTGTAGTCTTGTGCATTTCTGCGTATCTCAAGTGCCCTGGCAATATAAGTTGGGGCGTTAAGGCCGAATCAGCCTTAATGAAGTCCTTAATTTTCAAAATTGTTCAAGCGTTATGGAAAAACAATTCAAATTAAAAATATCACCAAATTTTACAAATTATCAAATTAAATTTATGTAATAACTTGAGAGGAGTTGTATACAGTATTTTGCAACTTTAAACATGTTTTTAGTTAGTCTGAGTCTGTCTTTAAATATTTTTTAAACAAAAGTAAATAAACAGAGAACAATATAATGAATTCAATGAATTGATGAATGTGACGTTCAATTGTTTTTCATATTTAATTTAGAACATGTTGTTTTAGAAAAACCAGCCAGTAGGTGGGCCTACCTATTACCCCACGTAACCTTTTTTTATATTCCGCTAATTTTGCCAGTGTGTGTAGTGCGTCTTCTGTGGAGGCCACAGAGAGTCGTCGCGTCTAGGGTCATACGTGGATACCGCACGGTGTCGACGGAGCCAGCCTGCGCGTTGCAGATATCTGCACATAGTCGCGAGGAGGGAAGCGACTCCGGGCTGTCACAACTGCGGCAGCGCAAGCGCAGGTACTTGCGCCTCATGCCACCCTAGCTGAGGCTGCGGGTGGATGGACCGGGGAACGTCCGCAAGGCCTCCCGCGAAGGTGCGACGCTCCTCTGCGGATGCGTCGCTCAGTAGAAGGTACCCGAAAGGGTAAGCCGCCGGCGGACCACCGAAGGAATGTAACATAGTTCCAGTGGCCCGCCAATAAAGGCACAGAGACGGCACACGGCGGGTTTTTTAGTGGGTGCAGGCCCCACACTACCCTGTTCATTGCCCCGAACGACGGGGTGTGCGGTTAGTAACATTTTTTCCCGCCTAAACAAACATTTTTCACCCCTCTACGATCAACCCCTATTTTTTATTTGTTAATTATAAACTAATTATTTTGGCAAGATTTTTATTCTTATTTTGTCATGACAGATAAAAAATTATATTACTCTCGACTTTCCACCCCTCTACGATCAACCCCTATTTTTCCATCGCGATTTTTTTTTAATAATTTCCTTAAATTATGTTTTTTTCTCAATTCAATTTGATCTTCCGCGTTCACCGGTCGATAACTGATCAACTATCAATCAATCACTTATCCCCGCTAGATGTCTACCGTTGTCACCTCTCATCCAGCAAACATCACGGAGTAAGGATGAGAACGAAGCAGGTCTCCTGTCTTACTCAATATACAGTCTTCGACCATTTTTTTTATAGTTTTATTTGTGTATCGATCGTAGCAGTGACTGTTATACGGTTTATTTTAATTTTCCTGCGCAACTCTCATGTTAATTTTACTCTCATCGTAAATTTATTATTAATTTCCAGTGCAATCATTATTTATTCGCAATTTATTAATAACTGATAAAGACAGTTTTAACTATTAGTTAATTAAGTGATCTCATGTAAATAAACACGTGTTGTGAGCTCCCGCCAACAACGGCCATTATCGTACCTTTATATATTGTACTTAACATTTTTTGGAAATTGTTTAAAACAAAACGAAAACGTGTACATGTTTAATAAATATACCTACCTGTTTTATTATTGTGAAAAGTAAGTCAAATAATAAGCAAACGAATACAATATTAATTCACTGTTTTTCACCAATACACTGATAGAAGGATTTATTAATTATTAATAATTTAATTTATTTGAAGACAATTTTAATAAATATTTTTTTACTTTCAATAAAAATGTATCCAAGGAAAGGGATATAGGAGTTGTATGGTAAGGATAATAAGGGCAGGATAGGGAGGGAGTTTGGGCCTCCGGCGATCTCACTAACCATGCGAAACACAACGTTCCAGTGGCCCGCCAATAAAGGCGGAGAGACGGCACACGGCGGGTTTCTTTAGTGGGTGCAGGCCCCACACTATCCTGGTCGTTGCCCCGAACGACAGGGTGTGCGGTTAGGAATTTTTTATCCTGCCTTAACAAAAATAAAGGAGTAACTACCGTTGTTACACGCTGATCTTATGTGAGAGGGTGGTACTTCCCCGATCGAACCGGCCCATTCGTGCTGGGATGAGCAAGGCTCTACGAACTACTACTACTACTACTACTACTTATCATCACGCCATTTCCCTTGCGGAGGAGGCAGAGAGAACAGAGTGTAAGAGGATCTATTCTTGCATACATCTCTCGCTTCCTCAACATTCATAACTCTCTTCATACACGCTCGCCGGTTTCGGAGACTCCTGACTCCACCTTCATTCAATACATGACCAATTTGGTCTAGGTAGGTAAGTCTCGGTGTCCCCCTGTACCTACATCCTTCCACTTTCGCATTGTATATTTTCTTAGCCAGTCGCTCGTCCGGCATTCTTTCCACATGTCAGAACCATCGGAGCATTCCCTTTCGCATCTTTACACCAATACTCTCTTTCATACCTACTCGCTCTCTTACGTCATTGTTACGAATGCGGTCAGTCAGCCTCACTCCACAGATTCTCCGCAGAGATCGCATTTCGACAGCATTGATTTTACTCTAATACTCCTTTTTACATACCCAGCTCTCGCTTCCATATAATAACGTTGGGACAAGCACTGCGTTGTGTATTGCGACAACTTGGGTATGTTTTTAGAGAATCCGAAATCGTATGCACATCCACATTGTTTCGATAGTCATATCGGTTAAGGGACGAAGCGCCAATAGTCTCGAACAACACCTAAAGAGACTGTCGTTAGACAGCTGGATTAAGGGCTTAATGAAAAAGGCAGTACTCCTCGACACGGCACGTAGGTACCTATTGTAAGGGGGTTCCTTTTTTGGAGCCCTAATCACCGGCAGCTGGGTCCCTGCAGCCGATGTCGGTGGGCCACTATTTTATACATTTCGAAAATTATTTATATTCTGTTGTTTTTTTTTTGTTTGTGTTTTTATAGTACCTAGTGATTTTGTGTGAGCTTGTGTATTTTAAAAAGGTATGAAATATGTAATGAAATTAATCAAGAGAACAATAATATCAATAATAAAACAACACGTTTTAAAAGATAGACATAAATCCTCTTTTTTTATATACAATCATGGACGTATTAAAGTAATATACAACACAATTTTTTTAAATTATTTATGTCATCCGCACATCTGCCAAATACTATACAGAACTAAGCAACAGAAAGGGACCAATCACTGTCGATCAATCTTAATCGAAGCCAATCACAGGTCTATAATTCACGCCGTGCGTTTGCTTATAATAAAGTATCGTTTGAGACCTTGAGTATTGTTTGTGAATAGAATGGCTTAGACTTGCTCTCAGGGGGGTGCAACTGCCATACATTGGCTCACCAAAAAATTGTGTGCTATTTTGCGCTGTCTGGTGGTGCAGGAACAGTATATAGATGGCGCTTTTCTAAATAGAGGCACATTATTTCGTTATGTATTTCCACAAAATACTTTAAAATGCAACAATTTTATAAAATTGAATAACAGTACAAAATTCCTACTCAAGTGTGAGCTCAGTTATTGTGTGATCAATTTATTACTTACAGATCACGCAATTTCAAAAGTAAAAATATTAACTAAAGCGCCGTCTAGCGGTGACGGTGTCACCGTGCTTCATATATTCTACATAGCGCCATCTAGTGACCACGGCACAAAATCTTTAAAACTGAATCCAAAGTGGCGTATCTATTCCAAGTATAGTTATTTATCTATGCTTGCTCTTGCTCGGTCATTAAAAGGAGCGCTCCGAACTAGTTCTTTTTTCCAAATGCTAACTAGTTCGGACATTTAGTTCAATTAGTTCTCTAGTTACTGTTCCTTCATTAGGTCATCTAGTTCTCTAGTTATATTAGGTCATCTAGTTCTATTAGGTCTTTAGTTACCTACACTGACCTTTATTATAACTCTTTGACGTAAATGAACTGTGTAACTATTTTGTGATTAATATAGGTCGCATTAATTTATTGTATAATAGGAACTATAATTACATACCTACTTTATTTGAAACAAATATTTGTTTTTTAATACTTTGCAGACTTAGGACTGTAGTTATACCTAATATTTCAAGTATTTTACCTAAGTAATTAATATAAACCTTAGAATAGCGTATTTAAAAATCAAATTAAAGGTTTAATTATTTATATTTTCACATATTTACACAACAAATAAAAAAAACACTACCTAATTATTATACCTATCACTTTTTAAAAAAAATATATATTTATAAAAGAGATAAGTAGGCCAGTTAGAAAAGAAAGAGAGCAAGATAGTTTTATGCTATTAGTTCGTTTCTTTTACAAATGTTTCTTGAGCCAAGATACGAACTATATTCCTTACCGCTATCGATGAACTAAGACCGAATACGAACTAGCTTACGGAATAGTTCGTTCTAGTTTAGTGTCAGGAACATCAGTGTCATATAATCCTAATAGTTCTAAGTTCGTGAACTACACAAGTCTAGAATGGCTTACCCTGACGAACGCAGTGAGAAATACCTTACTTAGCATAGTGTTGCTTGCTACCTTACCTAAGTATCGTTCTTGAATACGGGCGAATGAAACTCATTAAAATCACTCTATAAAGCCACACATCAGCTTTGGGATATTCACAGGCAGCTTCTTCTAATAAACGCTGTGTGTTTCCAGTAGGTAAATAATATAGGTACTCATTTTTACGTATCACGTAATATAAAAAAATACTCAATGCAATTCGCTGTAACCAAATAAGCCTAGCGCCATTTATCTAACACGTGGAAAAGTCCGACAAGTTTATTTTACACCAGAGTAAAATAATATAAATTTACACTGAGCATATTATTTAGACTGACAGTCTGTGTTGCCGAAATTAGCAGTAAATAGTTCATAAAATTATCGTACTTGAAACTATTGCCTTTTTTAATTTAATTAATTTAATTTATGTTAATTTATTTTTAAATTTATCCATTAAATTTATAAGCTGCAATTTACTGTGACATATTTATTTAACAATAATAACACCTAACACAGCTCTTTTAAAATTTCACATCTTTTAAAGGGTCTTTTTTCTAGGTTCATTATCTAAGCTTTTTTTCATTTGTCAGAGTCGTTTCAGCTCGTATATTTTGTTTTTCATAGATTTTCACATCGTATTTTTATTTTGAACATCTCTCAATAGATGGAATTAGTAAAAAATAAGTTAAAATTAATAAAATACAATATTTTCCACAAAACAACAGGAATCTTACAAAATAAATTATAGGTAGTAAGACAAATTAATAATATAATATAAAGCTAAAAAGAAATGAATAATTATAGCAGGGGGGGGCAGTTCCCTTTGCAGGCATAGTTCCTTACTAAAGCGCCACCTTTCTCGACGTCCGAAAGTTTAAATGTACGTTTACAATTATATCAAAGTAAGAGATATTGACATATACGACCCTAGATGTCGCTAGTGGCAATTTTAAATATCGCTATCATTGCACTCAATTACTGTAAGATAAAGCCACATTATAATTTTTAATTTTATGGAATTAGCGACGTCGATTGTTTTGAGATAAGTTACGGTATGCCATTTTTTTTGGATAATATGTAAGAGAGCAATATTTCAAATTTGGTCCATGACCGTAAGAGTGCTCTTGAATTGAATTATAGTAAAGTAAAAGTAGTAATCATTAGTGGTTTGCCGGATCGTTAAAAATTACAAACCACGGACACCGGATACGGCTACGAATACAGACCTATAGGGTCCAGATCCGCGAATACGGATACGGATCTTAACTTATCTACTCAATCGAACGGTGTTAGTGCGCGTGAACTTTAAACTACAGTTGACGCTTTGCTTTTTTATTGTTGTGTTCGTACTACGCCAATGCAACAAGCGTTCCAAGTGTGCAGTTTTTTAGTGCAGCAGGAATTGTTTATGATCCTCATCGTAATAGACTTTTGGGAGACAAAGCTGCCAAATTACTCATTTTATAATACAATTTACAACTACCTACTTAATTTTAATTACGACACAATTGTTTTGAGTTCCTTAAAATGTGATTGTTTAATTTAGTGCTCAGCACTATTTATTAGATTTGAGTAATCACGATGATTTAAGCTTTGATCTCATAAAGAGAATTTCATTAATATCCCATAATTTTCTATATTGCTGAATTAAAATATTATGTTATTACTTTTATATGTGATCTCTTTATAATTGTAATTAGATAGTTAATTTCATACCTTAAGATAAGGTAGTAAGTAAGAGAGAAATTGGTGACTTTATAGAAATAAAAACTATTTTAATGAAATTTAACAATACTCTTTTTCCGCACTCCGTGATTTTAATGCTATCTTTCCTTATAAATACATATACGTAATGAAACTTAAAAATGCAAAAGGTCCGTTTAAGCTCCGCCAAAAAGTAACGGATACAGACACGGATGCGGATCTTTATTCTCCCTCAGATATCCGCAGATACGGATATCCGGCACATCACTAGTAATCATACTTAGGATACGCCACTTAGGATTCAGTTTTGGAGATTGTGTTCCGTGGTCACTAGATGGTGCTGTATACAATGTATGAAGCGCAGTAATACCGTGCGCCGTTAGATGGCGCTTTAGTTAATATTTTTGTTTTTGGAATTGCGTGGTCCGTACGTAATCAACTGTACACGCAATGACTGAGCTCACACTTGAATAGGGATTTTGCACTGTTATTTAATTTTATAAAATTGTTGAATTTTAAAGTATTTTTTGTAAATATTTAATGAAATAATGCGCCTATATTAAGAAAAGCGCCATCTATATTCTTTTCTAGATACTAAACTGCTAACTTAGTACTGTTCCTGCACCACCAGACAGCGCAATATAGCACACCATTTTTTTAAGAGCCAATGAACGGCAGGTGCACCCCCCTGGTATTAATGGTATGGCAAAGAGTATAATAATGTAAAAAAAGATGTTATGGATATAACTCAAGCGCCGCTGACCAGATGTCGCAAGTCTAAAATTTGATGCTGATGTCTCTATCTCTCTCAGACTAAGAACTACCTATCTCCGTATAATCACTTGCTCCTTAAAATTTAATTGATATTGTAGTAGAAAGTTATCGGTGCCGTGTGCGAATCACATCAAAACATTCATAAAGTTGTCATCTATGGTGTCATGTAAGCAAAACACAATATATATTAAAGACTACAGTGGAATTGTGTATTGAAAACTAATATTAATCGTTAAAAAGTAGACTCCTTGTGATAACTACCTACAAATTACGACCTACAAATTGTCAATGTCTTATACTAGCGTTTGATATCTAGTTCGGAACAATTAATTCAAAGTTCTTACCTAACTCAATCGCAACTGGTTTGGTAAACACTGCGCATTAGTGTTGTTGTAATAGGCGCCGGTTCGAACCTTCACAACTACGAACCTCTTTTTGTAATTTGTCAGTATTCGTAACACGATGATTTGTTCAATTTGTGAAAAAGACTTTATTTCTAACGAGTTTCTACAGTGCAAACAATGTTCTCATAAATATCACCTCCAATGTGTAAACATCAGTATTGAAGATTTTACCGACCTATCTAAAAAACTTCGTTCGAATTGGCTATGCTCTTCGTGCAGTAATGTTACTCGACGTACTCAAATAACACCTACGCCTCAGGAAGAAGAGTCTATGAACATGTCGTTCGATCTTCACACGCCACCCAATAGTATAGACATGCGTCGTTTGACACATGATTCTAGTAACTTGGTTACCATGGAAAACATAAGCAACTTATTGGATCATAAATTAAATTCTTCATTGAACCAGTTAATGGACAACTTTCGTTCTATTGTTTTTGAAGAGATGAAAAAGCACGTACGCTCTGAGATTGCTTCCGCCATTCATAATATAAAGGATGATTTCACTAAGACTACGGACTATATTTGTGCGGATCAAAAGGATTTAAGAAAAGAGATTGAAGCTAGGGATCGTACTATAAAAGAATTAGAAATAAGTAATGAACATCTGCAAATAGACATACGTACCCTGAATCAACGTCTTACAACTATTGAAAAAATATCTCGTAACCATAATCTTGAACTTCAAGCTGTCCCGGAAAATAAACATGAAAATGTTCTCTTACTCTTCAAGACACTTTGTAATACAATAGAACTGAAAATAAACGACTGTAATATTTTGTCATGTAGGAGGGTTGCTAAAATGAGCTCAGACTCTAACCGCCCGCGCAATATCCTTATTTCGTTGTCTAGTTCACTTCTGAGAGATCAAGTTCTTTCTGCATGCCGCCGTTTTAAAAAAACTTTTATGAAAGATGAACCATTGAACTGTAGTCATCTGGGGCTTGCTAATAATAACTGTAAAATCTACGTTTCCGAACATAATTCACCAGATTGTAAAGCATTGCATGCTGCTGCTAGGAAAAAGGCGAAGGAACTAAATTATAAATTTGTCTGGGTGAAGTATGGCAGAGTATATATGCGTAAAGAGGAAAGAGCCGATCATATACATATAAAAAATATAGATACGTTAAACAAATTAACCTAATTTTGTATGATTTTTATATTATTTTTAAGTTACTATGAATAACCTTATTCTTATTATTTAGTCCCTTCTTTTGTTTTTATTATGTTAGTTTATTACCAAAATGTCAATCGCATAAGATCAAAAATTAACGAATTTAACTTAAATGTACTTAATAGTAATTATGACGTCATATGTCTCACTGAAACTAATTTAAACCGTGGTGTATTTGATGCTGAATTGTTCGATAGTAGATATAATATATTTCGTAGAGATCGATGCGATACCTCAATTAAGAAAGTGGAGGGTGGAGGCGTGCTTGTTGCTGTTAAAAAGGAGATTACCTCGATACGTCAGGAGTCCTGGGAATCATCAGTTGAGGACCTTTGGTTAACGTTTCCATCCCCGGGGGGACAGTCTTTTAAGAAGGTTAATTTGTGCGTTTGTTATTTACCACCGGATCTTCCAATAAACTCTATCAAACTTTTCTATAACAACTGTCAAAGGATTATATTACAAAACTCCAACGAAAACGAATTTTTAATTGTAGGTGACTTTAACACTCCACATATTACTTGGACAGTTAACCCTAACTTTTCTGCTTTGATGCCGAGTTTGCCGCGGGAACAAAAACCTGTGCTCTTATTAGAAACTATTACCTTATGCAATTTACACCAACTCAATAACATTCCTAATAAAAATAATCGCTACCTGGATTTAGTTTTATCTACTCTTATCTCAACTTGTGTTTATGGTGCTGTGCCCCTGGTTCGCCTGGATGATCATCATCCTGCCTTAGTAATAGATATCTTAACCGTCCATCCACCGAAAATCCTAAAATCTTGTAGGCGTAGACGACTAAACTTCTTCAAGTCTGATTACGACAGAATAAGAGAAGACCTTAATAAGGTTGATTGGCGGACTATTTTGGAAAATGTCGATGTTGATTGCTCAGTTGACATTTTTTACAGCATTTTAAACGGCATTATTGCTCGATATACCCCAATAACTAAAGATGATTCATGCGTATATCCCCGCTGGTTCTCTGTTGCTCTAAAACGTTGCTTAAAGGAGAAACTTCGATATCATAGGACATACCGCAAATATAAAAATCCTCGGGACTATGACACTTATAGCATGCTACGTGCGCGATGCAAAAAGCTCATGAATGAAGACTATAGATCATTTGTTTCCACTGTAGAATCGTCCTTAGAGGTCAATATCAAAAACTTTTAGAGATTCGTTAATGCAAAAAAATCTATTAACGCAATTCCTTTGACAATGACCTATGGTAACAAAAGCTCTTCTACCTCTAAGGGAATTTGCCAACTATTCTCCAACTTTTTTAGTTCTGTTTATGAGCCTCCAGCGCCTGCTCACCAAAGCCGTGCTCATTTATCTTACAACTTAAATTGTACTTTGGGATCTATTGCAATCAATGAACATGATGTGTTACTCAAAATCAACCGTTTGGACAAGAACAAGGGAGCTAGTCCCGATGGTATTCCACCTTGTTTCATCAAGATCTGTAGTAGAGAGTTGTGTGCACCCCTCTCTATCATATTTACTAAATCAATACGCTCAGGGGTATTTCCTGCCGCTTGGAAGGTTGCACACATAGTGCCGATCCATAAGGCTGGAGACAAGTCATGTTGTGAAAATTATAGACCGATAAGTATATTATCATGCATGGCCAAACTTTTTGAGTCTGTCGTGTATGATTCTTTATATAGTCATTTATTTCCATATATCTCCTTGAAACAACATGGGTTCATCAAAAATAGATCTACCTTGTCTAATCTGCTCGTATATAAAAACTATTTATGTCAAGCATTTGGAAAGAGGCAGCAAGTTGATTCTATTTACACAGACTTCTCGAAGGCTTTTGATAAGGTCGATCATGCAATATTATGCGATAAGTTGTCGGCCTCTGGAGTTCACGGCAGCCTACTTCGATGGGTCATATCCTACCTCAGTAGAAGGAGTCAATTAGTTTCGATAAAAGGCGATTTATCTTCATCTGTCATAAGCTCGTCGGGTGTGCCGCAAGGATCGCATTTAGGTCCATTGCTTTTCGTATTTTTTATAAATGATCTGGTAGAGAGACTAAAAAATCCTTGTCTTCTTTATGCTGATGACTTAAAGGTTTATTCTGTTATAGCCGGTGTTTATGATGCTGAAGCACTGCAGAGAGATTTTGAGTATATTGCCCTATGGTGTACTAAAAATCGTATGACTCTAAACGCTGAAAAGTGCTGTGTGATCTCTTTTACGAACAAGACTCATAAAATATTTTATGATTATAATCTAAATGGTCACATTCTCGAAAGAAAAAGTGTTGTCAAAAGATTTAGGTGTAATATTTGATGAAAAACTTTCATTTCATTCACATTTCGACCACATTGTATCCAAGTGCACTAGTCTCTTAGGATTTATTTTAAGGATTACTAAAGACTTTAAAAATCCACGCAGTATCCTCTACCTGTATGGTACGTTGATCCGCACCACTTTAGAATATAATTCTCCCATTTGGTCACCTTTTTACGGCGTTCACGTGGATAGAATTGAAAGAATACAAAAAAGAATGCTTAAAATAGTGTGTTATAGATTCTGCTTCAGCCAAAAACTTCACTCCTATCAAGAACGCCTAAATCATTTTAATTTACTTCCATTACAAGCGCGCCGTGAATACAATGATCTTGTGTGTCTCCACAAGATCCTTCACTCCACTATAGACTGCCCTGAATTGCTATCGCTTATAAGTTTAAATATTAGGTTTAGATCCCGCCAACCACATCTTAAATCTTTCATCTTGGATGTCCACATCAATAATACGTCATTTTACAATCCTGTCGTAAGAATGTGTCGTTTGTATAATGATCTCTTGCGTATACATCACGAAACCTTAGACATTTTTAATTATAATTTATTAAAATTTAAATATACTGTGAGGCATATTTTGTCTTTAACCTCATAACTTTTGTTTTTATCTAATTTTAATCCATTTTTATCTTTACCATTCTGATATTGTCCACTCTAGTATATTACAATTATGTTTTACCTATAATTATATTCCATTAGATTTTCTGCTTTTATTTTGAAGAGTCAATGGTTAATGAGATACCTGTCTCGCATTCTTGCAGTCAGTGGTTGAGTCGTGTCCATTGACTAAATAGGCACTTCGTTTGCATGTATGGTGCTCATATTAATATTAATATTAAGCTTAGTTCTAAGTAACTCCTTTCTGTACATTTTATTGATCATGCTGTGTACACATAGTTAGAAGCATAGTATAAAACGTTTCTATTGACCTATTTTCATTAGTTTTATGTAGCATTATGTTTTGTTTTGTGTGCCTTAATAAATAAATAAATCAATGGACTTTGTGATTTATGTCAAATGTATTTTTAAAATGAGATCCTATAATTATAGACTTTTTTATTTCCTAACTGGTAAAAATTTTAGAGGGATAATTACTTTAGCACTGTACATAAGAATAGATATAAGTATGATATGTAGTTAATTAATGTTTTTTTTTTGTTTCAGAGTTTTTAACCATCATATTAATTTGTTTCATTTGACACATAATCACCGGCTTTTCTATTATCACCGAACAATCTCCTTCGTTTGACGATCTTTCTCCGCCACGTCACATTGGCAAAGTTGTGGACATTTGCCTGCATCAGCCATAAAACAAGAAAGATTCAAAATAGAATGAGTATAAATATTCTGTGCTTTAGATCCTTGGGTTTTCGTCTTAATAGCACGCCACTCCAGCACCATCCAGCACCAAAACAAGTAGCATAGCAGTCTATAAATCTTTAAATCTTTTTTTTTTTTTTAGTCTATATCTTTTATATATATAGCTGGGGTCAGTGGTATTATTTTAGGTTATAATACATTCCACCGAAGGAATGCAACATAGTTCCAGTGGCCCTCCACTAAAGGCGGAGAGACGGCACACGGCGGGATTCTTTAGTGGGTGAGGGCCCCACACTACCCTGTTCATTGCCCCGAACGTCACCTTGTTGAATGTATTTATTTTTATATATATTAAGTAATTAGTTGACATTGTTTTAATTACAAAGATTTGATATCAATAACATCGTCATTTATATGATGATTTTTATTTTTGTTTTCCTAGGGACCCAATCAGATGATAAAGCTTGCTCTAAATTATTTATAAATATGTATTCTTTTTTTTTTAATTAAATGGTTAGCGAATTCGAAGGGCGCAACTAGTATTTTATAAGATGATCATTTAAATTGTTGAATTTATGGCTTTTATGCTTCAATAATGAATGTTGAAATGTTGTATTATTTATAAATTATGGTTTCACATACTAATAGATTTAAAAGTTTTTGTTGGTCTACGTTACGCTAGTGAAGATTAATATACTGTATGTAATAACACCGAGGAGATAATAAAACGAGAACAGCGCATATGTGGTCAAAAAACACAACCAAGGCCTATTCGTGTTCCTTAGTTTTAAAATGTACATGAAATTTAAATATATTTTCTGGTATTGATACACATTCCCTTCAACAACCTGCTCCTTTTAATCATAAAATTAGTTTTATACAAGCTATTATAGAAAAATTTATAGATGTTAGTTTACATTATATCGCAAAAAAATCAACAGAAAAGCTGAAATCTAATTCAAAAAGACAATTCTACAATAAGCTTTATTTATTTCAAGGAAATTGATTTACTTACTACTGTATTGTCAATGTTTATTATGACGCCATTCATCTAGACTAGAATAAATCTGGGTACTACTAATAATATTAGAATTACTTAATATCAGAATTACTACATTACTATATTGGGAATAAAAACTAAAATTCATATTTACGAGTTTTATTTTATTTATATATAAATAAATATTCTACCTAAAAGCATATTAATACGATCAGATAAAAGTATAAATATGAGTTTGGAACACATTTATAAATTAAACAAATTTAATAAACTAAGTAAATGTTCATACATGAAAATTATAAAAAAAAATTCGTCGCCACTCCATCCTTGTCCTGCCCGCAAATTTCGGTCGTAAATTATTATTGCTTTTTGCATAATGCTTTGTAAATACAACTTTAAACCATACGTGTAAGGTTGAATTTTGGAAAGAATGCATTTATATCATAACTATAACTACTAAGATAAGTACAACTGGCGACAGTTTTGGACGTTGCTTTTGTTCGAAACTGTGCATCTATGATTTTATAAATCAATGTTATAATATTGTTCTCTCGGTAGAGAATATTAGTAGTCTTTGATATTGTTCATTATTATCTTACAAAGAATATTATAGACAAGCTATCAGAGTATGCAGTGTCGAGATAGCAATAGTTTGACTTATGATAACCGGAATAATTTTAAAAGATAACTATGATTATTACTTTGTTGACTAAGAATGTATCTAATACTTGTTTTAGCCGGATACAAGAATGACTTACATACCGATGATGGGAACGGTTGGCCATCTTATTGTTGGGACCCAGTTGATTGGGTCCAAATACAAATAACGCATACGTGAAAAGGACAAAATACTTATACATGTGTCTCCACCTTATACATGTCGTCTTATACATGTGGCCGTGTGGGACCGGCTTTAGAATTGCCCCACCCCTCTCTACCCACGGGAGTCGTAAGAGCCGACTGAGGGAATACCGGGGGAGTGGGCAGCAGCACTCTGTCTCGAGTATTAACAACATCCACTGCGATCGCCAACCCGCTTGCCAAGCGTGGCGATTACGGCATTATCCCCCATGACAGGACCGCTCGTGACGTTCTCTTGGGGAGGCCTATGTCCAGCAGTGGACATTGAAGGGCTGATGGATGGATGGATGGACATGTGTCTCTCTCACTCTTGCTAAAACCTAATATTGCATCCTTCTCTTCATCCTTAGTGTCAAAATAGTAGCGAGTCTATAATATTCTTTGTCTATTTTATTATAGATCATTCATTTAAAAAAAAGCCGTTGTTTCCTCCTTAGACGAAGAATAATATAGACTCGCTACTATTTTGACATTAAGGATGAAGAAAAGGATGCACATACTAGGTTTTACCAAGAGTGAGAGAGACACAGGTATAAGTATTTTTATCCTTTTCGCGTATGCATCAGTTGTATTTAGACCCAATGACCCTGGGTCCAAACAATAAGGTGGCCAACCGTCCCCATCATCAGTATGTAAGCTTGTTTTTGTATTGACGTAAAATAAACCGTTATTAAGCACGTTATATACGCTAATATTACATGTTCTAATACATTTTAAGCAAAATATAAGCATAACTGCAATTTCTTTTGTCCTGTCATTCTTTTATCCGGCTAAAACAGGTAGTACAGTTTTAGTCAACAAAGTTATAATCATAGTTATCTTTTAAAATTATTCCGGTTATCTATTGCTATCTTGACACTACATACGCTGATAGCTTGTCTATAATATCATAGCCGTCTCTATGTGTCAATAGAGACGGCTATGGCTATGATAATATCCTTCGTCTAAGGTGTCCTCGGACCAAACTTAGTCTATGGTTGTGTCCAGTTGTGTCTGTCAAGTCAACTGAACTGAAGAACCATAGATTTAGATCCCAAATCTATGTGAAGAACAGTGAACATGAATTAATCAACAGATCAACTCAAGTCCAATCTCCGAACTTGATGTTGGATGTTTTGAATTGTTTTGTGTTTTGTAACTTACTCGTTCACGCCCACTAAAGTCACTGTATCTGTATAGTAAAAAGAAACATTGACTATGATTATAGACTGATAACTTTTGTGTTAATACTTTTATTTTAACTTTTTGTTTTGCAAATTGCCGTTTAAAAATGTCCGTGAGCACCAGCGCGGAGAACATTTCTGTAGACGCACAGGTAAGCATCTTTCATTTATTCATATTTCCTTTTGTGCGTGCAATCGTGTTGGGTAAACATATTGGGTGTCAATATAATATTTTAGTAGATATTTCCGTATTCCATTGATTGTAAGGTGCATGAGTCACCAGGTTGGGGACCTAATACGGAAATTGTGACCTATTAAAGTACGCATCCGCAATCGTCGATGACAGTGACTGGTGTGACTAAATTCGACCCACAACATTTTATTAATTGACAATATATACCAATTTACCAGTTGACTCAATGGAACATCCAAGATGGAACTCAGTACAGCTATTTGTATTATCTGAGTTTGCTGTATGTCAATAAACATTTCTTGCACTATGTTATATTTGCTGTGGTAGAATTCTAATCTTCACAACTCATTACTGTTCCACTATTAGGGGTAATCTGATTGTTAATACCTAAATCCTTGAGAGTGTAATACTTAAAATTCTTTGGCAAGGGACCCTCTTACAGAGTCTGAGGGATTTAGACACACACTGGCCAAGCTATAGAGAAAAATTCTAAAGAATGCTTTTCTTACAAGGGTTTCCTTCATCATTCTGTTAAAAGTGAGATGTGCCTTGTGAGTCCTCACCTTGCGAGGAATCAACCTAAGAAGAGATTGAATTTTATAGACCTGTCTTTATGATCTTTGGTTTTACCAAAAAGATTATTTTATTAGATTACTAAAGATTTAGTTTAAATGATGTCAATTGTAATTTTAGATGAAACATTGGAGGTAATGTGCAAATGCCCTAAACTTGATTCCAAACTGTCCAATCATAAATTCTGTTACTGCATGTAGTGTGGTAGTCAAGTACAAGTTTCTTTTTCCAAAATGTTTGATTCCAATATTTGTGCAATCCATAAACAATTCTTATCATCCTGGTACATCCAGGATAGCCATCCAGAATATTTGCTCCTAATGCCGCCCTAGCTGGGGCTGCGGGTGGATGGACCGGGGAACGTCCGCCACCCGCAAGGCCTCCCGCGAAGGTGTGACGCTCCGTGTGTGGATGCGTTGCTCAGATGAGGGTACCCAAAAGGGTAAGCCGCTGGCGGACCACCGAAGGAATGCAACATAGTTCCAGTGGCCTGTCAATAAAGGCGGAGAGACGGCACACGGCGGGTTTCTTTAGTGGGTGAGGGCCCCACACTACCCTGTTCGTTGCCCCGAGCGACAGGGTGTGCAGTTAGGAACATTTTTTCCCGCCTAAACAAAAAAAAAAAGAAAGAAAAAAGGGTAGCCATCAGTCATGAATATGTTATGTCTAAAAAGAAAATATTTGGCTCCACTCTACTTGGAACTAGTAGTCAATATGTGCAACAGCACATAAATAATGATTTGGCTATGGATGTTGTTAATATTATAACATAATGTGCTACTTGAGATGTCTTGAAAGAGTACCTCTTTACAGGTATGTCAGATAGTAATCTCAAGTCAATAGACAGGGGGCATCTATCTTTGGAAAATGTTTAAGCAGTATATTAATGTGTTATGTGTAATTGGTTAGGTTATATATGACAACACTTAAGTTTGGTGATACATTATGTTAATTTCAAATGACAATAGTCTAAATTATTAAAAATATCAAGAAAACTAGTTGACTTTTCGTGCGATCAGAGGGCTGGCCTTTACTTTGCACAAAGAATAAGCATTGCCATACAATGTGGCAATGTTCTCAGCCTTCTGGGCACGTTACCCAATGACGGCGACACAGATAAATTCTTCGATGCCTAGAATTAGCTAGTTATTTGTAAATATTACTATCTTACATATTGTTTTGTAAATAATTTTTTACTTTTAAATAAAATAAAAGTTAAAGTTCCTAAAATAAAATTAACTAAAATCTAGATTCTGGCTGTGATTGCATAGTCTTCAGAATATGAATATATCAGTCTACAGTACAATAAATATCTATGTTAGAATGCTGTCCCGCGGGAACCATCCATTTTTCCCGGATAGAAAGGAGTGGGCTCCAGACTATATGTATGAACATTATCATGTTGATTGGTTCAGTAACTGTGCGAAAGCGTGACAAAGAAAGTCACATTTTCTTTTATAATATTAGTAAGGATATAGATAGCATATTATAAATATGGTTTTATTTGTATCTGTACAACATTTTTGTGAATTTTATAAACTATATTCTGGCAGCAACTTTGTGGCCTTAAGAATCGGGTCAATTATTATATGTGATAACATCACTGCAGCACATTAATTAAATCTATTAGAAGATAGTGGTCATTCTACAGAAAACATCAGTTTTTCTGGGATAATAAGTATAATCATTATGCAAAATATCATAATGAATGCTTCAGTAGTTACATAGGGAGAGTGTACTGAACAAACAAGCTCACTTTCATATTTATAATACATGTAAAGATTTATAACACATGACGAAATTTAATGAAATAATTGCCCCTTGTTGCCCAGTTAATAATCATAGTGATGAAAAATAAGTTCAAAATAACGTCTCAAGGATGACTATTTGTAATTGTTTTATGAAATAATATAATTTATTCTTTTAAATTGCTATATTATTCTCTCTGATAAAAAAATAATGACAAAAGAAATTAAAATCGCAGTTAAATTAGGTGTAGTTTTGGAAAGTAACATAAATTAACATCAAATTTAGTCTTATCTTTTATGCTAGAGTATCACTTGATCACTGGATATGTTCTAATTGAAGTGTTATTTTAATTATATTGGAATTGAGAAAACATTGATAGCATTTTTTTATGAAAATAATGTCATTTCCATTGTCCTTGCTGTCTACAACTGCCATCTTTAGTGCTCTGCTGGAATGGAATACCATGTCGGAGTAACCCGCCTGTTTCAAGGCAATTCCTGCATATTTGTAAGTGTTCGTAGGATGTGAACTTCTTGTGGGATAGCTAGTTTTACATACTCGTAGTTAATCTGCCCTATAATGATGTATTTATATCCTGACTAAGGTCTATTCGGATGAAGTCGCGGGCAGAATCTTGTACCTACTGTAACAGAGCTATGTCAAGAATTTTTGTATCTTTGTTTGTTCGCGCTTCTCGCAAAAACCATTTGCTTGCGGTGGATCCAAAAATATTATAATTAATATTTCCTTATCGTATAGTTATTAATATTTCCTTACCTTTTGCCTGTTTGTGGTAATATTTCATACTTGAATCCCAACAGGGCAGTAGGAAAAAAGATTATAACACTTAGAGAACTACAAGTATATATTTGTCTGCAGGATCTTATTATTCATAATTTCATTATGGATTAATAAAAACTGGTAGTCATCCAGTGGTCAACATTCAACCATACACAGACTGTACATACAATAAATCCTATAAAATGTATTTTTATTGAATTATATATTTTTGTTTAACATGCATATGTTATACAAAAATATTATTTCTAATGCATATTATATAAAAATATAAAATATGTGTCTGCACTCCTTCTCCATTTAAACTTTAACTATGCAAAATCTCACACCTCCAGGTGCACGCATGTGCTAAAAAAGGTAAGTACAAAGTGTTTTCTTCATGTATTAATATATAGGTAGATAACATACTTAAATATTAAATTTTTTAGACTTTAAACTACTCAACGCGTTTCCGACGTTCCTATGACATGATACAATATAGATACTTTTATTATTGATTAAACTACGATGGAACCATTCTGACATTTCACATGTCCTCATGTGAGGATGTTGAGAAATGGGCGTTATCCTAAAATATCCTATGACACGGCCATTTTGGCGCTTTACATGTCCGCTTGTGATTTGAAGAATGAGCATTATCGTAATCTGTTAAAGCATAAGTAAGATTTTTGCATAAAGCAGTTCGGCCATTCCAGACAAATTAAAGAGGCATTTGTTTTGTTGGCTTAATTTAGAGCCTTTTTACATTAAATTTAATTACACTTCTCAAATCTTGTTGTTAATCATCGAAACAGCCACCTCGCTATTTAGTCAACTCTTGCGCAACCAGTTTAAAGGCCATCTCACTCTTTCGTCAACCCATACAAACCCAGTCCAGTCAACCTATCCCAGTAAAAGCCACTTCGCCGCTTATGACCGGTTCCTATATTCAACGAATTGTCATTGTATAACAGCTACCAGAAGTTTTCAAGATACTGATACCGAGGCTTCTCAGGTGTTTCATTACATTAATATCACGTCTAGCAGTAATGAGCAACTGTCGGTGAAGAATACCGATGACCCTCTTTGCGTTTCATTATTACATTAATCGTTTCACATGATGTTCAGAAAAAACGGAGTGTTTTAAAAATAAATGTTGTTATTTATAAACAAAACTTCATTACCAATAATTAAATTATAGTTTATTAACAATTAAATAGTTAAGACATAATTTAGACTTTAATAATTTATGTTAAACATTATTATTATTTAATGCTTACATCTAAACAATTCAATTCAATTCTTGATTTAATGGCGTTGTTAGACTTATTGACACAACTTTGCCAATGTCGAGTAGAGATATCGAATAGACCGTCATACGAAGGAGATTGTTCAGGGACAGATAAAAGTTCCGGTGGTTATGAGACTAACTACTAAGATGACTAGGTACACTGAAACAAATAAAATAGTACTAAATACAACAAATATATATAGGTACAATACTTAACTAATAACTGGTTATCATATAAAGAATCCTCCTAGTTGACAGTATCGCTCTGTCGTGATTTTGTTTATTCATCGATGTGTGCGTGTGTAATAGGCAATTCGGTGAAACGATACACACTTGAATTGTAAGTAATTAGAAAAAGGAGTGGGGCGCGTCTTCGTGGATGGCACTATCGATAGAAGCAGCGGACTTGTCAATATTTTTGAATTTAGAAAACCAGGGTTTGGGGGGGAATGTCAGGTTGAATATCACCATAAAATTTTCCTTTAACGGTCTTGGAGGCCAGCCATGAGGTGGTCCAATTTTGAAATAAAATAGATTTTAAGGACTTACATCTAAACGAAACGCTAACAAGCTAAATACTACTGTCAATTTGAACATCAATCATAATTATGACAACAACCCACAAGATTCTCTTGTCTATAATCTATGGCCTTTATATAAAGATCATGGAAGTAATAATACTACGTACAACGCAGTACTTATTAATGAACGATTTTCAAAAAGATTTTGATTTTTTCAAAATCAAAATCGATCTTTTCTGATTTTGATTTTGAAAAAATCAAAAAAATTTTGAAAAAATCAAAATCGCTCTGTTATCAGTATCTGAGAGTAAATGCAGTCTCCATTTCAATCTCAGAGTTCGATATATTTTCCCTTTGTAAGCCTCAATAAGCACATACCAGCACATGACTTCTTAAAACCGCCCGAAATCGGCCGGTAAACACATCACCTAGGGTTGGTATTATATTTGACAACATAACTATCGGTTGTTTTTTTTATAGAAACACCATAAATATTCACAGCGGGGCTATATAATGGAAAGACATTATATTGTTATTTTATTAAGAGAAATGACGAAAATAGTTAATAATAATATTTACGTTATAGTTACTTATTATTATTATTCATTTAGGTATATAAATTAATCTACTAAAAAAACAATTCCGGGCCGCGGGTTGCCGACCGCTGCTCTAGAGTTTTTGGTAGGTTTTCAACGTAGCTATAGTATAGGCATAATTACCCTGAAAAGTCACATTTTGCGAAACATTTATTAGATTGTAACCATTCATTAGATAATAGTCATACATTCGGGCCCTTGCATATTTGTGATAAAAATATTAGACTATCCGTTTTAGAACAATTAGAAATAATTAAAGTCAGTAGTAACATGTTGTTGAATGAACAAACTAGCTGTAGTTCCTCACTACTAAACTTGTTTTCATATCGTTCGAGCGATACGTCATTACTGTTGTATAGTGGAAGGGGTATAAAAGCAAGTTGCACGAGTAAGCTTCGCTCATTTGTTGCCGAGCGTTCTTGAGAATGCCTCGTTTAGAGGTGAAACACGTGTCGAATTTAAGTTCGGATTTTTGCGGAATATTGCAATATTGTGGTTCTGAGAGTTCTACCGTATCGCATGGTTGTGTCGCGTTGGTGAGTTTTTGTCATTATCGTGCATGCTACTTTGCTATTTTCACATTCTCCTCTATCTGTGAGAGTGCGGATTGGCAATCTTAGGTTATTCTGTCCAAAGATAACCGGGATTGACAATCCGTGGGTGAGTGATCGGCTCTCCTCCTAAAATCCATTCTATAATAGTAACAATGGACTTCCGCCAAGTGTCGCCTCATTCAATTAATTATATTTTACTTCTCTTCATCTCCCTATCCTTATAAAATATTATCCCTTGCCCGCGGCTCCGCCGCAGCCAAATCTAGTTTTTGGGTTATATCTCAGGTTCCCGGTATAGCAGCGGGATAAAATGTACACCAGCTGTTAAGTCTAATCGAGAGCTATCAAATAAAAAAAAGCTGCATCAAAATACGTTCAGTAGCTTTTGAGTGGGGTGTGTACACAATCATACAAAAATTCGAATAATTATTGTTTTGTGTTCAGAGAATTCTTTTCAGTCATTTTTTTCAAATATCTTAAATGGTTAGACATCTCTGTTACAGCTTTATAATAGTAGAGAAAAGCAGTTTCCCGCGCCTATATCAGCGATATTTTTAAAAAGTCCTCGTCAATTTAAAAGCCTGAAAGGAAACATCATCGAGAACATTTTTTAATTCACTATAGTTCGATCAAGTCTATTTCGAACCTAATCCATTTCTAAGATATGACTGCAGTTTTTTCAAATTTTGCCGGAAGTTGCCTCTATTATATTACTGTCCGATATTTACGAGTATGTAGACATATAACACATAGTATTCACTTGAAAATATATTGCCCAGTTATTGCTTCTACTAGTGCTACATGTTTTGTTGAACTGTGGACTGAATGGCTTACGACACGTTCGTATGTGTTCTGACTAAATCTATAACGACAAAGATGGGCCCAGGCTGGCTTGGCCATAACGACTCAATAATCTCTTAAACACAAAAAAACAAACATAGTGACAGCACGAAGTCGTTTCCTTTCTTGTGACCATGTGCAGGGTATCTGCCAAACCTTATTGTTTGATAGCTCTTGATTAAAATTGAAAACGTCTGCAGCGGAACGACGGGCTAGACTATTAAATGAATAAGATTATTAATTATTCCATCATGTCTCGTTCGCTAATAGTCTATCTGAATCTCTGCCTATCCCTCTGTGAAACATGTAAGTACTTAGATATTTTATTTTAATTATTTACATCAAAAAGAATTAATAGGTCACTCTCTAAGTAAATGTAGTTGTTTATTACCGTTAACGTAATACTTCATATCAATAATTCAATGACTTGGATTTCAGTCCAGCTGCTTGTATTGCGTGTTTTGTATTAGCAATACTATTACATTGCGCGTTATCGCAGTTATAATCTTCAGTAAAACTGTATTAATTTTACCCTGCGATATAGCATCGCATCAATTATGTCGTAGGAGTGAGAACACAAATACGAGAAACACGGGAGCAATAGGGTAATATTGTGTACCCATTTCCTGTAGGTCGTGACGTCAAATCTACAGTCAAGACAAGATCTACAGAGCCATGGCCTAATAATACAGGCCTGCTCAAATTGCGAAGTGACATACAAAATTTTGCCGTGCATACGTCATCAACAAGGCAGCATTGGCTCTCAAATTTTTTTTTCACAATTTACCCACAATCCCCTTAAAGGTTAGAAGTCTGAAATAAAAAAGTATTACTGTCTATAAAAGCTAAAATAGATTAAACTAGACTCTACCCACAACTCCGTCCGGGTGGTTTCAGAATATAAATATGTCGCACTACTACTCTTTAATTAGCTTTAGGCAAAAATAGCTATACCGAAGAAATCATTCATTTTTCCGGGATGAAATGTAGTCTTGTGTCCTTTGAGCTCTAGTACTCTGGGGTTCAGTAGTTCGCCGTGAAAGCGTAGCAAAAAACTAACAAGTCACTTTCACATTTATATTATAGTAAGGATTAAAAATTTGAAGATGAGTCGCGAGTTATAAACGTGACATGGATTAGAAAAATGGTGGAATTTTTATTTGGCGTACATAATTATAAAAAAAATATTTAAATATACTCCGATTTATCGCCATGAGCTGGTTGGATATTATAATACCTCTCTGTAAAGGCACTTTATAAATTAGCCTCTAGCCTGTTTTCAAATTTTCTATTTCAACGTTCTATTCTCCATTCTATCTAGCATTTTTTTTTTTATAATACCCACCACCTTATGGTAAGCGGTTACCGTAACCTATAGACTAGCAACACCAGATGACCAGAGGCATCACTCGCGCGACTCCTGCTCTAAGGAAAGCGATAGGCAGGGAAAAGGAAGGATAACAAGGAGAGGATAAGGAGGGCGCTCTCACTCACCATACGAAACAATAGTGAGAGTGCCTACAATTGTTTAACTTATTAGTTTGTATATTTTTCATGTAACATATCACCATGGTTGGAAAAACTTTGAGATTCATTTGAGAATGTTAACAGAAAGAGTATGAGCTAGTTTTCTCGTTGGTTTGAAAGAGAAACCGCCAAAAGCGATAATTGTCATGTATCTGTCATATACAAAACCACGCTAGCTGCCAGACTAATAACTAAGATTCCTTCTTCCTATCACTACCTCCTTTCACAAAACCACCACGAAGTTATTGAGCAGTACTTAAACTAAGCTCAACTGTCGACAAACTTGTCAACAAAGAAACCTCACAAAACGGGTCATTAGCGGATTCAATGGGATCGCCATAGAGAAGAAGAAGAAGAATAACTACGATTCTGCTCATATTAATAACTAAGATTCCTTTTTATAAAAATAAACCAAATTAGACTAGAAATTCTGAAATTATAATTACTGTAAACAATTAAACATTCATTTTTGATGAGTAAATGATTGGTATTATTATTTTTAAATGCTATCATCTGTTATTATTTACCCTAAATAATTTTATTTGAAAAACGGCAAGGAAAATGTAACGTCATTATGACGTCATTATGACGTAGTTGCGGCAATCTGTCAACGATTTGAGCAGGCCTGTATTATTGAGCCATGTACAGAGCGTCATTTCCATAGATAAATAACTATACTTGGAATAGATACGCCACTGGATTCAGTTTTAAAGATTTTGTTCCGTGATCCCTAGGTGGCGTTATATACAATGTATGAAACGCTGTGATACCGCCGCCGCTAGATGGCGCCTTAGTTAATATTTTTGTTTTTTAAAATTGCGTGATCCGTAAGTAATAAATTGATCACACAATAACTGAGCTCACACTTGACTAGGGATTTTGTAAACTGTTATTCAATTTTATAAAACTGTTGCATTTTAAAGTATTTTTTGGAAATATTTAATTAAATAATGCGCCTCTATTGAGAAAATCCATATTCTTGCCTAGACACTAAACTGCTAAGTAAGTACTGTTCCTGCACCACCAGACGGCGCAAAATAGCACACAATTTTTTGGTGAGCCAATGTACGGCAGTTGCACCCCCCTGGTCGTTTCAGACGTGATGGCCAGTGTCAGCAGACACTATCTTATCTTCTTGTTTAATGGCTCTTGTTGTGGCAGTGTGAGCACAATTTCGCCAATATCGAGTATTAATTTAAGGTAGACCGTCAAACGAAGGAAATTTGTTCGGTGAACGAGAAATAAACAGTAAAAAATGAGTCCAACACAACGGATTACCATGAGATACACTAAGACAAAAAATACAACTCTAACTACATGACATACAACTACTTACAGGAATACAATATATACAAAACCAAAACTTATTATTTTTTTTAAACTAGATACCCTAAGCAGACACTATAATATGAAAAAAACCCACACAAATACAAATCACAAACACTATCAAAATATTAGTGAAAAATAATTAAATACCTATTGTATTTATAAAGGTTTAGTCCTATTAGGCATATTTTAACAACATTATTTTGAAAACTTCCTCATACTACTCTATTATTACTCACTCACCGTTTAGGGTGAGTAATGTATGTTTGTTTTGTCCACCATGGACGTATAAGGAACGGACAGCGCCTCGTTAAGACGAAACTGAGGATACGTAATGGCGGCGGCTATCTATGTGTGAATGAATTTAGGGTTGCCATGTTAGCCAAGTTTACCCTTTTTATTATACATATTAAAAAAAAACAGGTTGACAGACAAATTTATTGGAAATGTATATAAAATATACCGTACTATTTGAAAACTATTTGACTGTATTTATTTATTTAAAACTTAAAATAAATCATCGGCAGATAACGGGTAATAAAGGATAACATAATTATGTCGATAAAACGTTAACTTGCATGTTTGTCGGGACTACAATGGCTAAGGTGTCTTTACTGCTTTGACAATTAATGTGTTTCCGAGGAATCCGACGCAGTTGTAAACGGTAGAGCAGATGGGGTTCACAGAATTCTAGGAAACTTGCTCTTTTTTGAGGTGAGCGGAATACACAAAGCTTATTGTTTTAAACAGTTTTATGTTATCTATATGGGCCGCTACAGTTTCTAATTGTAAGCAGATATATTATTATTAAAATAGAATATTTTGAAGAATGGCTAAAGGTAATTTTGACGATTTCGTTTTGGTATTAGATAACGCTTCTTACCACTCCCATAAGGTAGAATAAAACTGCCACTACAGGGTGGCGTAAGGCCCAGTTCAAAAGTGGCTAAACTCAAAGAATGTAAACAATTAATAAATTAATACACTCATTAAAGCAGAAATACTGTAAATCATTACAAAAGAAAAGACTTTATGGTGTCAACATCTCAAAAGACTTCCTTAGCACTGTAAATCAAATCCCATAGAACTAGTATGGGCACAGGTAATGGAGCGTGTCACAAGAAATAATTTTGGCCATTTTAAAACATTTGTTAAGTAATTATTTACTGACGGGCTAAAGTTGTTGACACTGCAATGGTAGTTGAGATATATCGAGTATGTTATACTTAAACTAACGAAATAAAATGATGCGACTCGTTCACCTTATTGATAATGTAACAGAAATATTCTTAGTAAATGTAATAGATTCTGAAAGTAATATTTCAGAAATAAATTGTGATTAAGAAACTTCGGCTTTTATTTTTTTCCATTTTGACTAAAATGATAATAAGCAAACAAATAAGCATCTACGGTGGGCATCTATCAGCTTATTTTATGTCGCTTTCGTTAAATGCGATTTTCTTATGAACATAAATAACACTCGCAAATGCAATTTTATTGCGTTACTAGCCTTTGCCCGCGGCTCCGCCGCAGCCAAAAGTTGGTTTTTAGGTTATATCTCAGGTTCCCGATAAAGTAGCGTATAAAATGTATACCAGTTGTTAAGTATAATCAAGAGCTATCAAATAAAACAAGTTGCATCAAAATCTGTTCAGTAGTTTTTGCGTGATGCGCGAACAAACAGATAAACAGACAAAAATCTAAAATAAATCTATTTGTGTTTAGACACGCTTATATAGCCAATTACAGTCATTTTTTTTAATATATCATAAATGTACAGACACAGCTATGTTACAGCTTTATAATGGTATAGAAAACATATTAAAATAGGTATGATTACCTTTAGATTTTGTAAATGCCACTACAATAATAAATTTATGCTACTTATACTGCTGATCAACGCAAATTCAAATTAATAAACCATCAGAAAAATGTATTATAATAAAAAAATATGAATTGTGTTTTCGATAACTCAGACTACAACAGCACTATTAATGATACCTGGCAATCAAATATCATTTTCGTCTACAAAATAAAAAATCAAAATATAGTAATATTAACCTAAACAAATAGTACCTCATAAATATAAACTATAAAATTCTCATATTTCGGGTAATTTCCACTAGCGAATATGAGCAATACTGGTATTGTGATGAATTATTTTGTTCTGATGAATTAATATAAATTTTAATGTATAAAATCGGATTAAATTATTCATTAACATACAAAACGTGACTTCTGGATATTTTTCTTTCGGTCACTGTTTTTCACCATTTCACCACACAAGATATGCTGTATTTTGATATTTTTTTGCAGCATAGACGTACCGATTGTGATAACGTTTATTCGCGCAATGGCCGACTAAGGTGTGAATGTGTGCGTGTCGGCATGTACGTACAGCGAACTGGCTGACTTTGAGTGACACAATCTTTTGTTAGCAAGACTCGGTCCGCTCTTTTTATTAAGTCCATGCTGTCCACTATATAATTGAGGCAAATATCCAAGCCAATCTAAATAATGTGTGGTGTTGAGGAAATGTTCACATAAAGATGATCTCTGAACTCGTTAAAGTCATGTTTTAATACGCGTAAATGCCCTTTCCCCTACTTAAAATACTTACTTAATATTGTTTTGTTTGTAGAGTTGCGATGGCGGTTCAATGTGTCTGGAGCTGGCGTTGGAAGGCGAACGTCTCTGTAAAGCTGGTGACTGTCGCGCTGGAGTCGCGTTCTTTCAAGCAGCCATACAAGCCGGTACTGAAGACCTACGAACTTTGAGCGCCATCTACAGTCAACTAGGCAACGCTTACTTTTATTTAGGAGATTATAACATGGCTATGCAGTATCACAAACATGATTTGACTTTAGCTAGGTAACCCGTAATTTCATAGCTATTTGTAAACCGTTTCATTTGTAAAATAATCTTAACCCCTTTTTTATTGTTACAGGACAATGAATGACAAATTAGGAGAAGCGAAAGCTTCAGGCAACTTGGGTAACACTTTAAAAGTAATGGGAAAATTTAATGAAGCGATACAGTGCTGCACGCGGCACTTGGAAATATCTCGAGCTCTTGGTGATAGACTCAGTGAAGGAAGAGCTTTGTATAACCTGGGTAACGTGTACCATGCTCAGGGTAAGCAGCTGGGTCGCATAGGTCAAAATGACCCTGGGCACTATCCGGAGGAAGTGCGGGAATGTTTGACACAAGCGGTTGCCTATTATGAGTGAGTGTTTGTTGAGTTTTTGTTGTTAGATTTAAAAGAACCCTTTTTTTTAAAGACTGGCAAAAATGTACCTAACTGCACACCCTGTCTTTCGGGGCAACGGACAGGGTAGTTTGGGGCACTCATCCTCTAAATAAACCTGCCATGTGCTGTCTCTCTGCCTGTACTGGTGGACTACTGGAACTGCAAGACTACTGCAGCGATTAGATTTGGAAGATCACTCTAATGTTGGCACCAAAGTTCCTGAAATTTTGGTGGAAAAATAGTCTCGGTAGTAAATGTTCATCACAGAATAGGTTTTAAAATTAGCCACAGCTTAATTATCACATATTATAAAGCCATGTGGGGCCGGCTTTAGAATTGTCCCACCCCTCTCCACCCATGGGAGTCGTAAGAGCCGACTGAGGGAATACCGGGGGGAGTGAGCAGCAGCACTCCTTCGAGTATTAAAAACATCCACTGCGATCGCCAACAGTCGGGGTCCACCAAGCGTGGCGATTACGACACTATACCCTCAATTTGGGGAGGCCTATGTCCAGCAGTGGACGTCGAAAGGCTGATGGATGGATGGATGATAAAGCCATGTTGCTAGATGAGCAGATTGTGTGCATATTACTTTATTGGCTAACACAAACAATTTTACTATACCAACTAAGACTCCATTGCTCCTTGCCCTCAGGTGGTTCTTTATCATGTATTATTTCGTTTGTAGGGTAAACTGTATAATGATTGGCACTCTAAGCATATTAAGATGGATATATTTATTTTTTAAATTGATAGGTGTTTAAAAGTCAGCAAGCATTGATAAAGGGTTCTCTGGTATGGTTATTTTCAAATGAAAATGCATTAATCAATCTAATTAGAGATTATTAATAAAAAAACAAAAAAAAACTAAATAAATATTTGGAATTACAGTCATTGGCACAATAAGTACAGTTACTGTAATAACACGTAGAAATCAGTCATTGGCAACTAATAAAGTAAGATTATAGCAGAAAATTGGTAAAAAAAAGCACTCGTTGCCATTATTTACCTAAAAACTGAGCATAATAATAAATAATCTATGTTACAGTCGTTAATTGATGACCCTTATTAGAAAGTGGTGTTTTAACAGTTCTGCATGGCGCCGGTATATATTTATTTCCTTCAGTGCTGCCAGCTTCAATATTATAAAACCTACTTTTTTCTGCAAGCAATGTTACTATTGCAGATTATGAAAAAAAGTAGAACAGATGTTTTTTGCTATACCAGTTCTTAATATTTTTGCATTTAAAATCCAAAGTGCCTATGACTAAGGGGGTGCCAGCAATACTATAGTTTACCCTATATAATATCTAAATTTTCATCCCACAGAGAAAATCTAGAACTTATGCGCAGCCTTGGTGATCGTCAAGCGATGGGCCGGGCTTGTGGCAACCTTGGTAATACTTGCTACTTGCTAGGGGATTTCACTAGAGCGATACATTACCACACCGAGAGGCTCCAGATCGCCCGAGAATTTGGTGACAAGGCAGCTGAACGCCGCGCTAACAGCAACCTCGGCAATTCGCACATCTTCCTTGGACAATTTGAAAATGCCGCTGAGCATTACAAGTACGTGAATAAATAGCTGTTCGAATTGTATAGAATTGGCTGCGCTTTTATCATTTTGTCATTATTTGGAGCTGTTGTTATATATTTATGTTTATGTCTTTGATACTTTCTTGCTTTTAATGTTAAAGAATATAATCACTATACAACTCTGTTAAATCAGGTAGTGTTAGATGGGCATCTGATGGTCCGCGTACCAGACAGTCCTAGCAATCAATGCAATTTATTTCGCTATGTCAACGTTGGTTTTAAAATATTTACATAAATAAATGGGTATCAGACAAAACAAATAAATGATATCGGGTAGTATCGATTTCCTTGTTGAGTTCAGAGACAGAATAAAAAGCTGCGCGTAGAATAAAAAATTGTTGTGCATACATTTATGTCAACACTCAGTCAAAGATCAACAGTTGCTGTGGATTTCAACCACCCGCAGTCCGTCCTCGTGGACTTCAGAATTCGACGGGCCTCGTGGCGCAGTCGGTAATGTAACCGACTTCCGTGTACGAGGTCGTGGGTTCGATTCCCACACAGGACAATTATTTGTGTGACGAACACAGATATTTGTACTGCGTCTGGTTGTTTTCTATGTATTATATCCGTAATCTGGTACCCATAGCACAAGCGTTAAGCTTAGTTTGGGACCAGAGGACGTTGTGTGAGAAAATGTCCGTGAATATTTATTTATTTATTCTAAGGCACTTTAATTATCTCCATGTATAAACTGTTGCCTCACTTTTTACCGGGATAAACAGTAGCCTATGTTCTTTTGTAAGCTCCAGACTATATGTCTATATGTATGCAAATTTCATGACGATCAGTTCAGTAGTTACGGCGTAAAAGCGTATCCATTAAACTCACTTTCGCATTTTTAATATTAAGTAAGGATATACCCTTTTGGAAGTCCTATATTGTACATTCCCGTAACTATCATATAAAAGATGATGGCTTGTACATTTCTTTTCTAAGAGAATACCGGCCACTGGAATCCTTAAGAAAGACAAACACCAAAGTATTGGTGACCAATCTCAGGCCATAACTATTTGTCGATTTCACAAGTAATTGTATTATATAAATGTAAATATTAGAAAATGTAATTTGTTCAAACAGCCATATATTAAAGTTATTTTGTAGTCCAATGCCTTTCTAAAATTAAAATTTTATTCATATCTACACTACTCTATACTTGCAAATGTCGAATACAAAATGTGTTATACTTGTAAGCGATTTGCATTTCAAATATGCGACTAGTTTCATATAAAATCCAAGTTGTAATTTGCTTTGTTTTTACACAAATACATGGAACTAGATTTATCGAGAGACGTCACTTACACATAGTGTGTTGCAAGCGGGGCTTGTTCATTGTAATAACAAATTTTATTACATAAATGACAGGATTGTTTTACAGCCAACTTATTTTCATATTATATAATTATATACGAGTTAAATAAAAAGCAGCTGCTATTTAGAACTTAATTGCTAAATTATTATTAAAATATTTTAAACTATATTTTGTATCTGCTGTGTGACTAGATATTAATAATAATGTTTTTTCTTCTGTCCCACCATTGAGCACAGGTCTCCTCTCATAGTAAGAAGGGGTTTAGGCCGTAGTCTCGTTGGCCTAGTGCGTGTTGACAGACTCTCACATCAGACATCTCAAGCCGCCCAGAAAATCTCTCACCATGTTTTCCTTCACCGAGCAGTGATAATTTGTAAAAAAATAACCTACACCCATAATTTTAAAAATTCAAAGGTTGTGCTATGTAAGGTCTCACACCTCGCACTGGGGATTGAACTCGATACCACTGTCATTGCAGTGCTTGGTTTACTACTATTGTTGCACATAACTTAATGGTAATATTAATAGACTCACTGTCCTTATCCCTATGTCTATATGTCATATACTGTCTATTCTAGGTATTACTTAACGGTCGCTGAAAATAAAACATTGTCTTGCAAATACACCCATTTCATTGCAGACGAACGCTAGCACTAGCCGAAGAGTTAGGCGACGCGGCAGTTGAAGCCCAAGCGTGTTACTCGTTAGGTAACACATATACATTGCTGCGTGAGTATCGTGCCGCTGAGGAATATCACGTAAGACACCTGACTGCGGCGCGCAAACTACAGGACCGCGTTGGCGAGGGTCGCGCATGCTGGTCTCTTGGTAACGCTCATGCTGCACTTGGAAACCATGAAAAGGCGTTGTTTTATGCGAATGAACACTACAATATATCCAAAGATGTAAGTGCTTGTAGTTATTAACAAAAGTACAACGCTTTGTTACTTTACACTAAATAAAAATAGTCCATATCTTAGTATAAAATATGAAATTATATAAAATACAAAACACACTGCAATCATTTCGACCAACTTGACAGAAACTATTGTAGTGTAAAATGAATGACTGTTTATTAACATAATTTCGCAAAACTCGCATGTCTACATGAGTACTAATTTTTATGATATTAATTCATGAGATATGTTGTGGTTTGGCTGTGGTGGAGGTTGACTTGGAGAATATCGGATCGACGAAAGGTACGCCATTGCTGGTCTCAGCCTTAACCCTGCCATCAGTTTGCTAGACTGGTCACCGATAGCCAGGAGCCGGTGACAGAAACATATCCTCTGACGCTCCAACCAGAGAGTGCTCTCCTTCAGATTCTGCGTTCATGACGACGGCTTCCACTGAAGTGGGCGTCGTCCCGCTATTAGCAGGGTTGATACGTGCTGAGCCTTATTGCGTTCCTGACCGTCCTCATTGGGCGGGCAGCCGCGATGGCTCCGTGGCAATCGTCAGCTCCACAGCGCTGCGCTCCCCGCCCTTGTCGATCAGAGACAGGGGCACGGGATACGTAGCAACCGACTGGGGGGGAGTTACGCTGTATGGCGTGTACTTCTCCCCCAACCGGAGTCTGGCTGATTTCGAGGTCTGGCTTAACAGCCTGGAGACCTCGATACGGCGACTGGCACCTAGCCACGTCCTGGTC
Source organism: Leucoma salicis (assembly GCA_948253155.1). Lineage (NCBI taxonomy): Eukaryota > Metazoa > Arthropoda > Insecta > Lepidoptera > Erebidae > Leucoma > Leucoma salicis. The sequence continues at coordinate 28,685,710 of OX411803.1, forward strand.
GTGGGGGACTTCAACGCCAAATCTACGGCGTGGGGGTCCCCTGCGACGGACGCCCGTGGAGCGGCGGTGGTAGAGTGGGCGGCGTCAACGGGCCTCTGTTTGCTAAACAGAGGCTCCGTCAACACGTGCGTGCGGCAACGGGGCGGGTCGATAGTGGACCTTTCGTTCGCTAGCCCCGACGTCGCAGCACGAGTGAGGAACTGGCGTGTCCTGGAGGAGGTTGAGACCTTGTCCGATCATCGGTACATCCGGATTGAGGTCTCCCAGTCCCTTCAGGGCTCCAGTAGGGGTCACACGGCGCGCAGAACTACCGCGTTACCGCGGTGGGCTGTGGGTAGGCTGGATAGGGACCTACTGGTGGAGGCAGCTATTGTTCAGTCGTGGCTGTCCTCACCAGCCCTAACTGAGGGGTTGGACGTTGAGGCTGGCCGATTTCGCGCTGCGATTACGCAGGTGTGTGACTCGGCCATGCCCCGAGTGCAGCGTCCTCCTCCGAGGAAAGGGCTCTACTGGTGGTCCCAGGAGCTGGCGGACCTCCGTGCGGCGTGCATTCGTGCCCGGAGGTCCTATACCCGCAGTCGGCGGCGCAACCGCGATGGAGAGCGGGAGGGCCAGCTGTACGAGGCGTACCGCACTTCGCGAGCCGCGTTCAAGTTGGCCATCTGCCGCGCCAAAACTGAGAAAAGGCAGGAGATGCTGGATGGTCTCAACCGTGATCCCTGGGGTCGCCCGTACCGTGCGGTGCTGAACAAGCTCCGCACTCAGGGCCCCCCCCTCACGCAGACCCTTCAGCCCAGCCTCCTCACCGAGGTGGTCGAGGGCCTATTCCCACGACGGGCGGAGCACACGCCCCCGGTCATGGCATCGCCAGGTAGCGATCGGGAGGCCAACCTCAGTATACCGCCCGTCACTGCGTCGGAAATGGGGGCGGCTGTTTCGCGGATTCATTCGAAGAACACCGCCCCCGGCCCGGACGGGATACCCGCCCGGGTGCTTGCCCTGGCTCTGGACCACCTGGAGCCCCGCCTCAGGGGACTGTTCAACGCGTGCCTGGCGTCCGGACGGTTCCCTGACTGCTGGAAGGAGGGGAGGCTGGTACTCCTGCCGAAGCCGGGGCGAACGCCGGATTCGGTCGGGGCCTTCAGGCCCATCGTGCTGCTGGACGAGGCGGGTAAGCTGCTGGAGAGAATCCTCGCTGCCCGCATTGTCCAGCACTTGCGCGACGTCGGACCCGACTTGTCGGATGCCCAGTTCGGCTTTCGGGCTGGTCGTTCGACGGTCGGCGCGATTATGCGCCTGAGGGCCGCGTCCGCGGCGGTCGTCGCTGGCGGTGGAGTGCTGTTGGCGGTGTCGCTCGACATCGCCAACGCATTCAATAGTCTGCCATTCAGCTGCATCAGGGAGGCGCTCCAGTATCACGGGGTGCCTGCATACCTGAGGCGGCTGGTGGCGGACTATCTTGAGGGCCGCAGCGTTCTCTATGAGAGCCGCATAGGGGACGTTGTGAGGAGACCCATGTCGTGCGGTGTCCCGCAGGGTTCGGTTCTAGGGCCGCTCCTGTGGGACATCGGTTACGACTGGGTGCTACGATGTCGGCTCCCCCCTGGGCTGGCGGTCATCTGCTATGCGGATGACACGCTGGTCGTGGCCCGGGGCTGAAACTTCGAGGAAGCGGCGTTCCTGGCCACCTTAGGGACCTCGGAGGTGGTCTGGAGGATCGGGGCGCTGGGGCTTAGGGTGGCCCTGGATAAGTCGGAGGCCCTACTTTTCCATGGGCCCCGACGTTGGCCACCTGCTGGCGCCTCAATCACGGTGGACGGGGTCCAAATTGGGGTGAAGGCCCAGATCAAGTATTTGGGCCTGGTGCTGGATGGGCAGTGGCGCTTTCGCGAGCACTTCCGCCAACTGTCCCCGAGGCTAGTCGGCGCAGCGTCCGCCCTTGCACGGCTTCTGCCGAATATGGGCGGACCCAACAATGCGTGCCGACGGCTTTATGCGGGGGTAGTCCGGTCGATGGCGCTGTACGGTGCACCTGTGTGGGCGGAGTGCCTGAACGTGCCGAACAGGGCTCTTCTGTGGAGACCACAAAGAGTCGTCGCGTCCAGGCTCATACGTGGATACCGCACGGTGTCGACGGAAGCGGCCTGCGTGTTGGCCGGAACCCCCCCGTGGGACTTGGAGGCGGAGGTGCTCGCCGAAGTGTATCGGCGGACGTCGCAAGAGCGAGAGGTGGGTGGTCGTCCCCCACCCAGGGAGGTGGCCAGGTGGCATGGCGATGCTCGCCGAGCTGCCATGGCCAGATGGAGGACACGGCTGGAAGCGCCCCGAGCCGGTCTCTGGACCGTAGGGGCGCTCCAGCCTGTGCTGGAGGAGTGGGCGGGGCGACGGCACGGAGTCCTTACCTTCCGACTGGTGCAGGTGCTGTCGGGGCACGGTTGCTTCGGCAGATATCTGCACATAGTTGCAAGGAGGGAAGCGACTCCGGGCTGTCACCATTGTGGCTGCGACGAGGACACGGCGCAGCACACGCTCGAATCGTGCCCGGCTTGGGGCGGGCAGCGCCGTGATCTCGTCGCGGCAATAGGGAGGGACCTCTCGCTGCCGAGCGTCGTTAGAGCGATGCTTGGCAGCGACAGGAATTGGGCCGCGGTCGCTGCCTTCTGCGACGAGGTCATCTCGCGGAAGGAAGCGGCGGAAAGGGCCAGGGAGGCTGATCCTTCCGCAGACCCGAACCGCCGCCAGCGACTGGGGCGGCGCAGGCGTGAGTATTTGCGCCTAATGCCGCCCTAGCTGAGGCTGTGGGTGGTTGGACCGGGGAACGTCCGCCACCCGCAAGGCCTCCCGCGAAGGTGCGATGCTCCGTGTGTGGGTGCGTCGCTCAGTAGAGGGTACCCGAAAGGGTAAGCCGCCGGCGGACCACCGAAGGAATGTAACATAGTCCCAGTGGCCCGCCAATAAAGGCGGAGAGACGACACACGGCGGGTTTCTTTAGTGGGTGAGGGCCCCACACTACCCTGTTCATTGCCCCGAACGACGGGGTGTGCGGTTAGGTACATTTTTTCCCGCCTAAACAAAAAAAAAAAAAAAAGGGTTGATACGTGCTCTTGTGATGGATACTGTGGTTCTGGAACATTGGCATAGTACGGCCAATGAAAGTTTCTTGTGGAAACATGTTTAGCTGCTCGTTTAGGTCCTGTTATATCCTACTATTACACCCAGTTGTAAAAATAGTGATTAATTTTAAACAGAAATAAGGATTTACAGCCTTTCTTTATGCATACTGGTCTTGATAAATACTTTACCTCAAATTGTTATTGCTCGAACTGCAAATATGTAAAATACTTGACCTGTGTGGGAAACGAAACCACAACCATCAGTACCTAAACCATTACTCCATCTGGTGACTAGAAAGAATCTGTTTAGTTGCTGTTATGTTTGGATGATTGAAGCAACAAACAAACTTTCACAATAATGTAAGGTTAGTAACCTTTGTCTGCAGCTCCGAGGCAGACAGAAGCTAGTTTTTGGGTTATATCTCAGGTTCCTGATATGATAGAAAATTAAAACGTATACCAGTTTTTTAAGTCTAATCAAGAGCTATCAATCAAAAGAAATTTCATCAAAATCCATTACAAAAATGTCTTGTGTGATGTGCAAACAACCAAACAAATAAACATTCTACAAAAATGTTTTGTGTTCAGAAGCCTAAGTAGCTTAAGCCAGCCATTAATACCATAAACTGCCACGGTGTTGCAACGGTAGTGTGAGTGACTGCTGATCATGAGATCTCGGGTCGGGCAGGGGAATTGGGCTTTTTCGTATAAGAAAAATTCTCAGTAGCAGCCCGGAGTTTCGAAACGTGCCTGGTAGATGGTAATAGGCTCGACTAGGGCTGCCACCTTTTTTTTGTGAAAATAAAGTACACAGGTTATTAAAAGTAGGAAAAAAAAGTACATAGTACCAAAATGTAGTACGATTTATTCTCTATCTTTTTGCTTAATTGCATTACTTTTAGCAATTTTAACAGTACAAATTATTTGTGAATAAGGAAAAAGAGATTTTTTGTACGAGCGGGAATCGAACCCGCGTCTTTTCCAATCCGGGGAAGTGCTAAGCCACTGAGCTATCGTACAGACCTATTCGGTCATCCCAATTTCCTCATCACATTTAACTTTACGACCAACGCCATCTACCGGAATGCATTTACATGCATCGATCCAATATAGAAAGTTTAATTTTGCAATTAAAAGTCATACTACATATTTGATGGCGCTTTTTTTAAACATTTTTGTTCTATTTTTTAGCATTTGATTTTTTCTACGAGCGGGAATCGAAGTGCTCTAAGCCACTGAGCTATCACACAGACACACAGACCTATTCGGTCATCCCAATTTCCTCATCATATTTGTCTTTATGACCAACCTTTATAAAAAAAAAAAAAAATATTCACGGACTTTTTTCACACAACGTTCTCTGGTCCCCAAACTAAGCTTAATGCGTGTGCCAGATACGGATATATGGGTACCAGATTACCGATATAATACATACATATATTATTACTTTTTTTTGTAAATACATACATAGGTATAATAGATAGAAAACACCCATGACCAACGTGATTGGAAACATTAGGACCATCAATCGAAAATATATTATCGGACTTTGTGTTAATTTATATGGCTAAGCATGTCAAATGCTTCATCAACATCAGAATATCATCAGTCTTATTAAATATATGCTGCCATTTTTGTGCAGTATCAATCAAGTAAATTCTGCAAAACCTTTAGAACTATATAGTTAGATTATATAACTTTTTAATTAAGAAATTTATCCATAAAGACAGTTCATATTATTAAGTTTTAGCAGATTTAAATTTTCGACTTACATAGTCAACAAAATTATCAAATTCGACATTACTTTAAAAAAATATTTTCTTGTGTCATTAAAATGAATTTTGCTAGTCAGTTCAGGTGAAGACAAATGTTGAATATAATTGTAACAAATCACAAAACAAACAAGTGGGTCTAGCCAAGTTGCATTCTATGATCGCTAACGCTAATAGAAAACTATTTAAATGTATGGGAATTTGACATCTATAACCTTAGATATAGAACCTATATTTATCTAAGTCTAACAATATCTACAACGCTAAGTCACGTGACTTAACGTTAGAGATGTGTTGTGAGATGATTTCCATACATTTTAACAGTTTTCTATTAGCGTTAGCGATCATAGAATGCAACTTGGCTAGCCCCCCAGTTTTGATAGTGATATTGACAAAATGACAATGTTTAATAAAGGATAGATTGCATTTAAAAATGAGCGTTAACGAGGCGACCGCCACTCCAGAGGGAACCTATTCGGCAACAATCGATACCGTGATCGACCCCAGTAACTCAATCGTTCTGTTTTGGCCAATTATGCGAAATAAAGTATTTTTGCGTACTTTATTGTTCTCATAAAGTATAGAGTACAATTACCATAAATAACGTACAATACTTTATCCTCTCAACATACAGATAGAATATCCCAGGATTGCAATAGGGGTCAGCATCGCGTAGGCGAAAGCGGCGCGCCAAGCGCGCAATCACAAAAAAAGAATAAAACTTTTGGCGCTAAAAATTTTTTTCCTACTCCTTCACTTTCAATGCTATCTACTCTTGAATTTTTGCCCGATACAGTCTGTTCATTCTATAATCTGTGTATGATTTTTGCCTACGCCTATATATACTGTATCAACGAGAAATAATTCCTAAACGTAAACGTCAACCAGTTGCGACAATGGACTCTAACCGTGCGGTAATAAACTCGAGTTTTCCACGGGAAAGTGAAATAATTGGCAAATCGTGGGTGTGTAATACTCCTCTGCCTACACCTTCGGGGATACAGGCGTAAGACTGTGTTATCATAAAGGTACAGACATAGCTCTCTTACAGGTTTTTAATAGTATAGATTAAGATTAACATCAATATTATCATCATAAATTAATATTATCAATTATTCTTGTGCTTCTAGTTGGGAGATGTGTTGGGTATGGCTACCGCCCAGATGAACATTTGCGACCTCCGGAAGGTATTGGGTTTACCACCCGATACAGAATCGACGCCAATTCCATCACCACCGAGCGACGAACAGCCCCGGACACCATTCAACGCCCTCCGCATACGACGTCAAAGCATGGAAGAGTTATCTTTGATTCAAGTACCTATATGTTTTTTGTTACCGGCCATATAAGTCTCAATAGGAACCACAAGTCGCCTCTATGATGGCAGGGGATTGACGTAGTACACCTTATTTGTCGCGTTGGGTTTGATACCAAGTGATGATCCTTACTTGTTGTTAGACCCAAGCGAGTAGGTACCACTGTCTTTTTTGGTTTAACCACTCAAGAGCGATATGTGGTTTGGTGTGCACATAACGCTAGCGCTCGAATAGGCCATGAAGTATCTCTATGAATTTTGATTACACAAGAAGCCTATCTAATCCCACTTCTAGCAAGCATAGTGGTTAAATGATGACGATTGAGTAGCGGTTGACCATTTACCAGGCCGAGCTCATATAACATAGCAGTAAAAAAATTTGCCGTGTGGGGCCGGCATTAGAACTGTCCCACCCATGAGAGTCGTAAGAGCCGACTGAGGGAATACCGGGGGAGTGGGCAGCAGCACTCCTTTCGAGTATTAACAACATCCACTGCGATCGTCAACCCGCCTGCCAAGCGTGGCGATTACGGCACTATCCCCTACTCTTGGGGTGGCCTATGTCCAGCAGTGGACTTTAAAAGGCTGATGGATGGATGGAATTTTTTTTAAATCAGATTATGCATCTCACCGATGCAGTCTCATGCCCCCTGTGCCAGAATATCCACTATGTCGTTGTGGTAAAGGTGGTTTATGGAGAGTGTAGTGCTATGACCTCTAGCCAGGTTGCCCTCTATAAAGCGCATCTGTGCGGTAGTTTTATTATTAATATACTTGACATTAACCAGTGCAGCACAACATTATAAATACCTAACTTTACTATACACCGAGATTTTGTAGAGGGTAGACACTTGCCCAATCGAGGAAATCCAATTGAAGAAACAAAAAATTCAAAACATTTGTACCTCATTATTTTTAACAGATAACACCGGACGCGAAAAAAAAAGAATCAGAAGTGACTGTCGACAAGAAACCAGAAGTAATACGGACCGAATCAGAAGAGAACCCCGTGGAATCATTCTTCGACCTTCTGAGCAGATGCCAGTCGGGACGTATGGACGACCAACGAGCCACTCTACAGAATAAGGAGAACCAGCCCAAACCAAAGAGCATTACACATAAGCTACAACGGTCTGCCAGCAGTGGCAATGGCAAGACTACCAAGTATGCTACCTATATCTACCTTTTTATCTTCTTTAAGAGCCCTTTGCAGAATGCGCTTCATTATAAAACAAACCCTCAATAGTTGGTATGAGTCTAGGTCCTAGGTGATATCATAGGTCATAAAAAATATATAACCCCACAGACTATGTATCATAGTAACATAACTTATGTTTGATAAGTATGGACGACAAATTACTGCCAGGACAACAGGTTTAGATTTGCACCACATTTTCACTCTAATTCAAGGTGTAACGGGGGAGCCAAACGTACGATTCAGATATTTTCGGGAGGCCATTGACAATTCCTATTTTAAACTTGAACTGGACTCTATATTGAACTATTGTTTATTAGAGGAAATTGAGTTAGTTTATAGAGCGCCTGTATTTTTCAGAATCATAATTTATTAACAAATTTTATTTAAAAACAATAGATTGCGGTTGGACGTTAAATGTGGATGGTGATTATATTTTTCGTTAGTTTGATGGCCCAGAAACACCGGAAACTATAAATTATTATTTCCTACTAAAATTCAACAAGTTAAATTAATATTAGAATAATTTATCATAAAATAATTGTTTTTTCGTTCTTAATCGTCGAAAATTATTAATATATAGTGAGAATTTTATTTTGAAAAGCAGCGGGCAAAAGCTAGTAACTAATAAAAAATGTACGGAATTATTGGCGGACTGAAAAACATTGATTTGTTTGTTTTGTAACATTGATTTGTATGATGCTTACATTGGTGTCGCGATGAAAAATAGTTTTCTTTTACAAAATATTTACATGCCTTCATAAATGGTCTGCCATTTAATAGTTGGTCTATTAGATAAGTATATATTGCGAGAAAAAACTGCCAGGATTTTTTTACAAGTTTAACCGCGTTTGCCTGTATCAATAACTTTACAAATTAGTATGCCAATAGTTTAAATACCATACTTATTATGAAAATTTTCATCATTCAAAAAGGCAGATTGTAAAAAATTATTTCGAGTTATATGCAAAAAATATGTAAATTTAAAATGTATATACTACTCTGTCAAGAAAGTACCGGGAAAAGATCTATAATACACAAAATTTTTGTTATTCATCCACATTTATTTTATCACCTTCAAAGTATGCTCATTCAGAAACGATAGACTTACGCCAACGATTAATCAAATCATCAAAACATTTTTTAAACGCTGTTTCCGGAATTGAGTTCAGTTCTCGCCGCGAATTCTCCTTTATGTCTTCTACCGGTTGAAAACGGGTGCCACGTAGTGGTAATTTGAGTTTAAGAAAAAGAAAGAAGTATCGTGGTGCAAAATCCAAGAATTTTCTTTCGCTCTCTTAAACGCCGCATAACGCTCAAATAATATTCTTTATTTACCGTTTGACCTTCTGGCAAGAATTCCGAGTGCACAACACCGCGATAGTCAAAGAAAACAGTCAACATGACTTTGACTTTTGATCGACTTTGGCGTGGTTTTTTCGGTTTCGGTTCAGTTGGAAGTCGCCACTCCGAAGCTTCTTGACTAGTTTGCATGTCAAACTCGTAAACCCACGTCTCGTCACCAGTAACAATGCGTTCCATGAATGTTGGGTCGGAATTGACTCGTTCTAGCATGTCCTCAGCGACTCTGATGCGATTGAGTTTTTGGAGAAAATTCAGGTCTTTTGGGACTAGCCGAGCGGAAACATGTTTCATACCCAAGTGATTATTTAAAATGGTACGGATCGACTCGTGAGACACAGAAAGTTCGGCGGCTATCTCTCTCAAAGTTGAATGAGGATTTTCAGTCACTTATTTCCTTCACTTTTGCAATGTTAACTTCAGTTGCAGACGTTGATAGCCTACCAGAGCGAGGGAAATCATCTATCACATCTCGACCGCTTTTAAACGCTTTGTACCACTCATAAGCACGTGTTTTTCATAAAGTCGATTCACCGTAAGCCTTCTGTAACATTTTCAGTGACTCCGAACACGAAATTCCATTGGCGATGCAAAATTTAAGACAAACTCTTTGTTCGATGTTTTTGTCCATTATGAAATTCGCAATACACACTACAGTTGCGTGAAATAAGTGATGTGAAATATCAATTTATTCTCGAAAAAAATATAATCAAATCTATAAGTTTTTATTGCAAGTAGTGCCTGATTAATAAGGTTTAATAAAAAAAATATAAATGTTTACTTAATATATTTGAACGAACTGAATATTGGAATGAAAATGAATATACGTACTTTATATGCGTAAACAGAGTCCAAATTAACGAGCAAGGGTCAACAGTAATGCAGTACCTATCAATATCCTAAATCCAAAGCCAAGTGCAAAACTATATCACAATCGCAGTGCACTCACAGTTTGTACTTTTCGAAGCAACGTCAAGTCGAAACTGGGGGGTTAGGCAGAATGTCATATTTCACGTGTTGACCGTATCGAGATCACTGTGATTGGTTGAGAGACCGACGCATGATGTCACAATAATCCGTTGGCCAATCACGGTGATCTCTCAACCAATCACAGTAATCACGATACGATCGACATGAGAGATATGAGATTCTGCCTAACCCCCCTGACCAGCGATCCTAGTGACAAACATATTAGATTTCATTTCAAAAAAAAATTGAATTTCGAATAACAAATTCCGAGTTGTGTGGTAAATAAGTACACCAATAGTTATAATCTTATAAAAATAAAAAATAGATGTTCGCGAGACCCTAATATACGAGCCCCGATGCAAAATAGTCCAATCTATCATTCAGCACTATAAAAAGAATAGAACGACTTCTTGTTTGAAGAAAACTGGTCGACCACGCATCACAAGTGCAGTAGAAAACAGATCCTGAAGAAAATTATCAAAAATAATCGTCGTGCTCGAGCTGGAGAACTCACGGTGCAATGGAAGGACATGATTCACAAAGACGTCTCAGTAGATACTTGCAAAAGAGTCCTAAAAAGAATGGGTTACGGATTTTACACCCCTAAGGAGAAACCACTGTTGACTGCTGTACAAAAGAAAAAGAGGTTGAAGTTTGCTCGTGATCATTTAAATTGGACTTCCGATCAGTGGCGTAGTATCATTTGGAGTGACGAGTCCAAATTTGAAGTGACAGTCGGCGATGAAAGGAAAAAAGTGATTCGGAATAAAAATGAGGCATTTCATACTGATTGTCTCAAACGCAAAGTGAAGTTTCCGGCGTCTCTTATGATATGGGGCTGCATGTCTGCACAAGGTGTTGATGGTATGCAGTTTGTGGATGGTTCTATCAATACTGCAAGGTATCAAAACCTTTTGGAAGAGAATTTACTGCCTTCTATTCCGTCACTTAAGCATCAAGATTCCTTCACTTTTCAACAGGATGGTGCTTCCTGCCATACTGTAAGGACAACAAAGACGTGGCTACTGGCGAAAAGCATCCCTACAATCGAATGGCCATCTAACAGCCCGGACTTGTCGCCGATCGAAACCCTATGGTGCAAAATGAAAAAAGTTCTCCGTAAAAATCCATCAAGAGCAAAGAGCGACTTAAAGGCTAAACTCTTGACTGTCTGGGAGTCAATTACGCCTGAGGAGTGTGCAGCGTTGGTTGCAACCATGCCTCTTCGCATTAAAGCTGTTATTGAGAGCAAAGGCGACACAACTAAGTGGTAGACGAACTATTTTGCGTGAGTGACAAGGGTAGACGAATACTTTTGCGTTATGTTTTTTAGAATATTTTTGAAAAAAAATTATGTTATGTAAAGTCATGAAAGAACTTCAGTTATGTTAAAATAAACTTTAAAATGTTCCTCAAATTGTGGTTTACTTTTTATTAAACGTTCTTAATTATTTTACCAATATTTACTTTCTATATTTTACGCTTTGCACTACTTTCCATACTAGACGAACTATTTTGCATCGGGGCCCGTATATAGTTTAGAAATTAATGTAATAAATAAATTTTGTGTCTAAAATTGTACATTCGATAAATTTTTTGACTAATTGCACGTCACTATTGACAATAAAGAACAGCAATTTGCTCCTTCAAATGTAATTATTAATTAATACGAAACTTCAGATATGATATAACTAAAAACAGCGTGTCCGTAAGAATTGAGGAGCCACTTTTCGTATTTTAATGAAATTTTTATACTTATTTAGTAGTACGAGTAAGTTTAAAAAAATTGTAGGATCGATCCGCGATTTTGTAGTATAATACTTCAAAAGATATATGAACATAAAGGTGGCACCTCAATCTAAATGTTTGGATTGAGGAGCCATGTCAGAACTAGGAATATGATAGATGGATATTTATCAAAAATATTCATCTATCATATTGTGATTTTGTAGCATTTGAGAGTAATTAGAAGATAAAATCTGAGCTCAGTAGTATCAAAACTAAAAGTTACTATACATTATATGTGACTCCTCAGACTATACATATATGACTCGTCATTTTTCAAAGAAGCGGTTATACAATGAATGCGCAATTTTTTAAACATTTAGTAGTAAGTATATTAGATTTGTAGGACAAGAATCAGTAATTAAAAATTAATGAATTGGGAGATATGGCACATTTTATCTGGCTCCTCAATTGAGATGCTTCCGTAAATAGATTTGCTTCTATCTACATATACTTGTGACGAAATTTGGAACAAAAAACATTTATGTTTTGTATAAATATATACTAATTGCACGTTTAATCATACCATAAAAAAAATCAATATCTACGAAGTTATTAGCTATCTTATAATTTCCTAACTAATTGTTTTGAAGGGTGTCCATGAATAAAATATATAACAATAAAATTGTTGTTTGTGTTAGAAATATGTAGAGCGCGCGCGTGAGCGTGTGTGTGTGTGGTTTTGGAAGGTCTAAATGGTGAAGGTCTGGTGGCAGAGATTATGTTTTTATACATTTTTCATTTCTTCATAGTTTAAGGAAGTAAGCCATTTATGCAAGACTGATCTAAATTTACGAGCAGTAAGATAATAAATTTGAAGCTTTGTATTAGCTCTGTTGTATAGAATAGGGCTTATAAAATAGTATTGACGTCTTGTTTTTATAATATTGGCTGATTCTGAAGAAAATCATAATTATCCATCCATCCATCAGCCTTTCATCGTCCACTGCTGGACATAGGCCTCCCCAAAATGGGGGTTTTACCATAATCGCCACGCTTGGCGGGTGGGTTGGCGAAAGCAGTGGATGTTTTTAGTACACAGGGGAACGCTGCTGCCCGGTCTCCCGGTAATCCCTTAGTCGGCTTTTACGACTCCCATGGGAAGAGACGGGGTGGAGCCATTCTTGGAGAAACACAAAACTATTTTTTTAGATTCTAGTCTATTTGTCTATCTGTTTGTTCGCGCATCACGCAAAAACTACTGAACGGATTTTGATGCAACTTTTTTTTTTTGATAGGTCTTGATTAGACTTAACAACTGGTATATATTTTATACCGCTCCTGTATCGGGAACCTGAGATATAACAAAAAAAACTAGCTTTTGGCTGCGGCTGAGCCGCGGGCAAAGGCTAGTATTTTTAGAATAGACTTATACAATCGAGAAAAATGTCTGCCAATATTTTATTTGTACTTGTTTTTCGTTAATTTTAATATTTAAATATGCATTAATGACATGCATTTTCATTTATACATTTTTTGTTTATTTTTTCTGTCACTATCTGAAAGTCCAATTGTTACAGATATTACGAGAAGAATCCGAGGCTATACTTAAATGTTCAAATTCAGATATGTTTACTGTACATTATATCGTACGTGCAAATAGTATATAGTAAGTGTTTTAGAAGCACGTAATATAAATTAACACGTTCAAAATATAAACGTCAGGACAGAAAACCAGAAATATAACTTGCAACGAACCTTATCATTTATATTCTAAACGGTCATACACTACTACTAAACGTAATAACGCATTTGTACCAGACTAAATTCTATACGTGACTTCACTCGCGCGGACTTTATAATATAAATACTGTTCTCCACGGCACACTAATGATAAATGCAAAAAGTGTATACGTTATCTATAATATCAATATTTAAAAATGTTGCCTGTCTGTCTGTTTGCACCGGCTAATCGCCGAAACGGCTACACCGATTTAGATGGGACTCACTAGCAGATAGCTGATGTTTAAAGGAGTAACCTAGACTTCTTTTATTTACGAAAAATAATTAGGTTTTTTAAAGAAAAAAACTAATTTCCGAACGAAGTCGCGGATTCCGGCTAGTATAGAATATAATAGCGCAGAACCTTGCATTGTCCCCGTCGAGTTCTTGACCGATTTCATTATCAGAACCCATCGAGCGGACACTCGTTTTTTATCGCAATATCATCTCCCTATCAAGATAAATATCGCAGGCTCAATGATTTCCAACTACGTATGTGTCGCTATACATATAGCTACTATGTTATGACACTGTTTTAGTGTGTTCGTCTTCTAAGCAGGTCATATTTTATATAAGCGCCAATTTGAATATACGTTGTGTCATTTTCACGACGTCGACGTTGTGAAAAAAGTGATCGAACATTACTGTTGCAAACGTTTAACGTCCGTAATATATCATGAAGGCTTTTGAGGGAGAAATGGGGTTAGTTACTATATTTTTTAAGTGGATTGTTATTATATTTGTTTTGATTTGTTTGATTGAAACATAATACAGTGCTTTTGACGTTATACAAGTGACGAAAAGAAATGATTGAAGCGGAGTATTGCGAGGTTTTCAATGTTAAAACAATTCGATGGATCACCCCACGGTACGTGGTAACTTTTGCTCGTGAGACCCAGGAGGACTAGTAGCAGCAAGTATGCCAAAAATCCTCCAGTGCGTGTGTAGGACAAAAGAATATTTTCTGATAAACAAAAATAGTTAATGGTCACTCCATTGCTACTTATAAATAAGCGCAATTACTTTATATTAGTGACGAACAATAAGACCAAAGTTTATACCAGGACTTGCATTTTTCTTTTATTCAATGATATTTTTGACTAACTAATTTTTTGGTTATATTTCAGGTTTACGACATAGTAGTGACATAATTTGTAAATTGTTTACCAAAATCGGTTTAGGTGTGTTTGATGCGTCAATGAATGGGCCTACATTCTTGAAGATAAATATTTTGAGTTCAAACGGGCCTAAATAGCCCAATAGCCATTATTTTTCCTCAAATAATTATATTAAATGTACAGATACAGCTCTGTTACAATTTTCTAATAGCATAGATGGATTGTAAAAAATTTAAACAATTCGATTTGTTGTCCTCGCATGACAAAAGAGTATAGTGATGAGTATATTTGAAATGATGCGGGAACGAGTGAGTATATAAGAGAGAGATACTAAAATTACAGTCAAGGAAACGTACATGTATGTCTTCCGGTCACGCGGGACCGTGGACCACCGCAGTCTTTGGTGGAGATGGCCGTGTATTCTTTCATTTGACATCCCTGAAATGAGATAGTGAGCAGTGACTTGACAGTACTCCTAGTATAGTTGAGTCAATGAGCAGCGGTTATCACTTACCGTCTGGTGGCCCGTGGCTCGTCTGATACCGTTGCTTATTGTATATGTAAGAAAATACGGCAATTATAAATATAATAAAATGGTAATCACATTTCACACCAAAAATTAACACGAGAACAGTGAAACGTTATCTTAGTTTCTCAGAAGGCGAACCTTCGAGATAGATTGCGCGTGATAAGGAAAAAAGACCAAGACGTCACCGCTGGTGCTCGTAAAGTGGCCTAGCCCTAGTAAATTGCCCTCCCTTTGGATTACGCAGACCACATAAAATATAAAATCAATGTTCGTTTCGTCGTATCTTATGCGCTGACATATCCTATCATCATGAAATTAAATACATATACAGTAGCCACAGCGGATCTTTGTGTCTATGAAGTTGGCTGCAAGATTATAATTTAAGAATTGTAATTGATAATCATATTATTTATCGATCGTACTAAAAGATGTGGACTCTTCTATATCTAGATTAAAGCATATTTACTCAATCGCTCGTATACTTTTTATTGAATATAAAAAATAATAAACAGAACCCAAACAATTAGATAACATTATGATCTTACTTACTTACTTATCATCACGCCATTTCCCTTGCGGGGTAGGCAGAAAGAACATAGTGCCAAGAGGCTCTATTCATGCATACATATCTCGCTTCCTCAACATTCATAACTCTCTTCATACACGCTCGCCGGTTTCGGAGACTCCTGACTCCACCTTCCTTCAATACATGACCAATTTGGTCTAGGTAGGTAAGTCTCGGTATCCCCCTGTACCTACATCCTTCCACTTTCGCATTGTATTTCTTCTTAGCCAGTCGCTCGTCCGGCATTCTTTCCACATGTCCGAACCATCGGAGCATTCCCTTTCGCATCTTTACACCAATACTCTCTTTCATACCTACTCGCTCTCTTACGTCATTGTTACGAATGCGGTCAGTCAGCCTCACTCCACAGATTGTTCGCAGAGATCGCATTTCGACCGCATTGATTTTACTCTCATGCTCCTTTTTACATACCCAACTCTCGCTTCCATATAATAACGTTGGGACAAGCACTGCGTTGTGTATTGCGACACGTGCCTTCTGGCTGAGGTGGT
Organism: Leucoma salicis; assembly: GCA_948253155.1. Taxonomy (NCBI): domain Eukaryota; kingdom Metazoa; phylum Arthropoda; class Insecta; order Lepidoptera; family Erebidae; genus Leucoma; species Leucoma salicis. The sequence goes on from OX411803.1 coordinate 28,701,667, forward strand.
GGCAGCCGAGAAGTTGTCCCAATGCTCCGTTCACTCTTATTTCCCGCATTCACTCTTCTCTCTACATCAGTGGTGTACCTTCCATCCCGACTGAATCCACATCAAAGATATACAAATTCATCCACACATCCCACCATGCATCACCTTTCACTTTCCTATGCTTCTTTGAGCATCCACATACTTCTTTCGCTGTATCTACCATACTATCTTTCAATACTCTCCAGCATTCTTCTATGTCAGATCCCGGTTGACTTGCCATAGTCAGCCGTTTACGGACACCCTCTGCATACTTTGCTCTTACACTCTCTTCTTGCAACTTTTCAATCTTTATTCTTTCAAGCCCTCCGAAGTGGACACGCTCTCGCCAGTGTCTCCACTTTCTGAACAGACCACTAAATCTCGCAATAACGAGATAGCGGTCCGTGTCGACAGTAGGACCCCTGTAGGCTCTTGTATCCAGAATTTTACTTCGCAGGCGACTGTCTACCGGAATTAAATCTATCATACTTCTCTGTTCATTCCTTCTCCATGTATACATATGGATGTCCTTATGTTGAAAAAATGTGTTTGACACAATAAGGTTTCCATCTCCATACATACATCCGCAATGAGCCTACCTGCATCATTCACTCTCTTATCACCAAATGAACCAAGCACGTCCTCGAAGTCTGGACGCTTGGTCCCAACCCATCCATTCAAGTCTCCGCATACGATCACGCGTTCACTAGCTTCTGCTAAATCCAGAACTTCCCTAACATTATCCCAGAACTTCTCTAGATCCGATGCCACCGAAGAGTCTACGGGAGCATAAGCTGCGACCATGAAGACCCTGGTGACACCTAGTTTTATTCGGACCCATAGAAGTCTAGGATCAAACATTCCGTAGTCTTTCACACCTGAGGCCAAGCGAGCGGACAGCAACACCCCCACTCCCATGCTGGCCCGATCGCTCTGTGGTACACCAGACCACAGAGCTAACCTGCCACCAGGAAGATCACAGGCGTCGCTACCCTTTCGCTTGGTCTCTGTTACACAGAGCACATCAAGCTGTCTGTCCGACATGACGGTTACCAGCTCGTGTAACTTACCTTCCACACCACCTCTTACATTCCACGTGCCTACTCGACACTACTCCCCTCGACTCGCCAAACTGGGCAAGGCGTGATGGGTGGCGGCCCCCATCGCCGCATCTGCCGTTGTTCGTACCGACGGGGGCGGGTCGGTACGCGTCGCCTCTGGGGCACGCCCTAACCCGCACTGCGGTACGCATTCGAGCCGCATTGCAGTCTCTGGATTACAGGCTGGCAGGGATCGCGACGAGCACGCTCCGGACTATGATCACCCATTCTATCATCATCATCATCATCATCATCTCATTCGATTATTTTGTTAATCGAGTAATAACATATGAATTGGTCAGCACTAATCGTATGATTCTGTCACAATTCCCACTTCTTGCTCTGTGCCTAACTTCAGAGACAAAGATCCGTTGTGATTACTATAATCCGGTTTACAGAAAAGAACCATAGGCTACTTTTTATCCCTAAGAAATGGATGGTTCACATCGGATAACCTACAGCAACACGTGGCCACTGTAGACTGTCTGGCCTACATAAGGCTTGCTTTATTTACTTTTGAATCTTGTTTATTAGGACCATGGAAACGGATATAAGTGAGTACATTTGCACTCTCGGCTGCAATGAAAGGTATCTAACAAAAACCTCATTAATTCCCAAAATATTATGAGCTAGATTTTATTTATTTATTCAGGAAACAAACAGTCATTATACAGGTTTTGATACAATAAATAAACACATTAAGACTTGAGAGTTCCATAATAGTTTTTACAAAGTACTTACGATACTTACGAAATTAAACACTCAAAATAGTTACGAATATTAAAATTAAGTTACACATTCAAGGGATATAATAATAAGCATGGGATTCAGGTGTTATTTAAGATCTTTATACGTATTTTATTTTATAAGCTGCTAAAGTACTATTGAATATATCTATATCTTGAAATTTATTATTGTATGTGTCAACACTACGTATTAGTAGTATAAAGAGGAATAGAAAATAATTGTTGCAAGCGTGAACCTGGTCTAGGTACTATATACTAAGAAATATATTTTCTAAAATGTGAGGGGCGCCAATATAATTATTAAAATTTCAAAAGTGCACGCTTCATTTTTCACAACAAAATTGTTTGTTTGATAAGTAAATAATATTTTATTGGTCTTACTAAGTAGTTTTCAATAAATCACATAGATAGCGCTAATTTCAAAAAGTACCTACTAATGTGGTTCTCATAACTTATACGCCATCTAGCGCTATTGCACGCCTCATAAGCGAAGCGTTGAGGTGTATACTACTCTCGCTTCACGCAGAACAACAGATTTTTCAAACTTAAAATGTCTCTATTTATCATATATTGCACTTGTAAAATAATATATACACACACATATCAAGAAAAAACACTATTTTTACACAACAAATAACACTCATGATATTTTTGATGCCATTTTTGTTATTTAAACTAGTTAAAAAACTCTTTAAAAAAGTTCTGTCTTGGACGACCTTGAGTTTTTTTTTTATTTTAATACATTATTAGTTACTTATCAAATAATCAATTTTATTGTGAAAAATGATGATTGTGAGGTGTGCTGAACGCTTCGCTTATGAGGCGTGCAAAATTGAATTCTCATATATGATACATGTTCGTGATTACCACGAAAGTCTTAACGATATATATATATTTTATGAAATAGTCTGTATTATAGACAATAATATAGTGTTTAAACTCATAAAAGATTATTGATGTTAGTACCAGAAAAAGGGAGAAATTAACTAGTTTGTCCCAGCTCCTATATTGGATTCAAAAACCGATCACCACAGTGATCTGTACACATCACGTGATTTCCAACTATCTACTACCAATATTCCTCCACCTTATCTAAAAAAACAGGTTTTTTAGTCAATTGGTTTCCTATTTCGTTTCGTAAAGATATTTCCCTCCGTAGGGGGATGTTGGATGTAATCTCCTCTGAAGTCTCCGACAATAGCGGTATCAAGACACCATCTCTACTGGTGCCGACTATTCCACTCGGATGAGCTTCTTGTATTGGTTCGGTGGCTCGCTCTGACACCGGTTGTACCAACAACAGACACTCAGGTGTTATAAATGCAGGAACCACATCTTCCTCCCCTTTGTATTTAAGCAGTTGATTGTTATGTCTTTTAAGTGTCTGATCATTACTATTGATTGTTTGATGTAAATCGAGTTCCCTATTTGCTTGGCTATTGAACCTAGTGGCAAAGTCCATACATTTTTACTAACACTTATTCGTTAATACGAAAGGATCCATGATTTTCGCCTATTAAATTTCGAAATAGAAAGTTTATTTTGAATAAAAGTATCTTAATAAACTTTATAACTTTTTATTACTGCTTTTCACTAGATTTTGAAAAATGTGCTATGGTATGGTATTTTATTGCCACCAAGAGCTGGTGTTTATAGTCCAGATATAAACCGATCCACTACATTAAATATATGTTTGTTTTTTTCAGTTCAAACGAAGCTATGCTGGATATGATAACGGACTTACAGACAGCTCGCATGGACAATCAACGAGCGGAACTGCGCCCTGTGCCAAAGAAGCTTGGCAAGGAGACTAAAGGTACCTCGTTGCCTGGTCTCCGCCACCAGAATACAGTTAGCGCGAAGCCTGAGGACGACTTTCTAGATATGATTGCTCGCGTTCAGGTAAATTTATTTTATTCGACAGGTAGACAAGTATATGAAGCTAAGCAATACTGTATCCATTATGTTATTCGTTTTTTGACCTCTCTTGCATGTTTAGTGATAACAGGACAAGTCAATGGTAAAAGGCAACAATTACTCATGGATTTAGCTGCTGTCCGCCTTTAACATCCACCTCTAAGATAAAAGAGAGGAATACGAATAGTACCGCCTATATTTTTTTCTACACGCTAAAAATGTACCTAGCCGCACACCCTGTCGTTCGGGGAAACGAACAGGGTAGTGTGGGGTCCTCGCCCACTAAATAAACCCGCCATGTGCAGTCTCTCCGCTTGTATTCGTGGGCCACTAGAACCATGTTACATCCCTTCAGTGGTGCGGCAACGACCCTGGGCCCGTAGAATGTAACTCACTAAATTGTATCGACGCGCTTGTGTGATTGGTAGAGAAACCGAAGAGTGATGTCGCAATAATCCCTCGGCCAATCACGGTGATCTCTCAACCATTTACAATGACACGATGCGATGTCGATGCGATTTAGTGGATGCATTTGTGAATTCTAATGGTTTAAACCTATACTCCCGAATTGCATATTCTAGTCTAGTATATAACTAGGCTGTAAAAACTCCGAGCGTAGCCGATCAAGCATGCTGTCGCAACATATGTGATCATTAAATGGCCCGTACTTAGTCCGGTAGTCGTTGTGCCGAGACTGTGATGGCTGGTTTCAGACCCTGAAAAACAATCAGTATGTGGTTATAATTAATAATTATATATTAACGATATGTTCAATTAGGCGTTATTTTATGTGTATATATGGCAGGGTTCTCGCCTAGAGGATCAACGTACAGAGATGCCTCGACCGAAACCAGAGGAAAAACGCGCTAAGACTGTGCCTGATGACGACTTCTTTGCACTTCTCATGAGAGCACAGGCTGGCCGTATGGAAGACCAACGTGCTACTGTAAGTTTTCTAAAACCACATAAATAAAATTGAGCAGTCGTGGGATGCCTGAGATACGTGAAAAGGGTGTTGTTTTGCAATTTATTCCAAATTGTTTTTAAGTAACGTAAAGTAACAGTCATTTTTAACAGTCATTAGGCCGGGTGGGGCCGGCTTTAGAATTGTCCCACCCCTCTCTACCCACGGGAGTCGTAAGAGCCGACTGAGGCAAAATCGGGGGAGTGGGTAGCAGCACTCCCTCGATTATTAACAACATCCACTGCGATCGCCAAGCGTGGCGATTGCGGCATTATCCCCTATGACGGGACCGCTCTTTGTGGCGTTCTCTTGGGGAGGCCTATGTCCAGCAGTGGACGTTGAAAGGCTGATGGATGGATGGATGGAACAGTCATTTGAGAAAGTGTTTTATTTTAGGTAGGTATTTTACACTGTTGTAACCATAGATTTAATATTCAATAGATCGGCGATGCAAAAGAGTAAGAACATTGTATAAACGTATGTCAGAGCGAGATAGATAGAGGAGACCACTATCATACACACTAGTGATGTAACGAATGTTCGCATTCGCGAATATTCGCCTGTTTTCAACAATTCGCATTCGTATTCGCATGAAACGATGCGATGTTCTGCGAATATATTTAGTCCATTGAAAAGTTACATTTAGGGTTGCGTTTTTTAGAGTACGCAATTTTATTTTTTTGATGTGTAGGGGGGGTTAGTATAAGCGTAAGTTCAAGTTCGTGGGGTCGCCACCTTGTACCCCGGCCGCCATCTTGAAAAAAAGGGTGCAAAGGGTTTTCGCGCTGTATCTCGTAAACTAGCAAACCTACAGAAAATTCTGTAAAACGTTATTTATAGCAAATTAAATTGTCTACCTTTTTACTCTATTACTTTTTATCCTAAAATCGAAAAAATATCTGGGCCTGGTGCTGGACGGGCGGTGGCGCTTTCGCGAGCACTTCCGTGAACTGACCCCGAGGCTTGCACGGCTCATGCCGAATATAGGCGGACCAAACAATGCGTGCCGACTGCTTTATGCAGGGGTGATCCGGTCGATGGCGTTCTACACGCACCTGTGAGGGCGGAGAACAACGGATATTTTTGAATGGACTCAATCCGACTAACTTCATTCAGTCTACTTGTCTAAATGAACCTCGGCTATATTCGGTTTAAACATGGGTGACTGACAGTGACATTAGATGTGAAACCCGTATTATATTATGCGCGCGCTTATTTGAAAATCAACATTCGCATTCGCTAATGTAGGAGGGAAACATTCCCATCTGCATTCGCTTTCGCGAATGCTTATAAACTAACATTCGTTACATCGCTAATACATGTAACTAACATTCGTTACATCGCTAATACATGTAGCGTTAGCCGGCAACTTATAAAACACTATACACGATACAGAACACTAAACACTATTAACTCTTTGTAACTTATTAAGTTATTGGTAAAGTATTGTATTACAAAGAGTTAATAGTGTTTAGTGTTCTGTATCTAGTCCCTGTGTTTATGTGTAGTGTTTATGTATAGTGTTTTATTAGTTGCCGGCTAACGCTACATAGACACTATGGACCTGTATGAACTTGTCATCAAACGTGAACGATACTAATTTCGCATATTTTAGCAAAATTGCAGAAATTATAGTAAAATTATATTTTAATTTCACGTGATTAATCATGGTTACGTTTGCAGTGCCAACTTGGTAACTCATTTAAGAAAAAAAAAACCAACACAATTGTACATTTCACATATACCATTAAAATATTTTGTTGTTTATATGCAAAGTTTATGAACTACCTTAAAAGTTTTGCGCATATACGGGTGGGAAATTTTATTGCATTAAATCATTATGAATACCTCGAATAAATTAATCGAAACTTATTTAAATATAAGATTAAAATGTGAAGTAAAATTACAAAATACTTCCAAAGAAAGCTTGAGACATTTTTACAATAAATTCGTTTTAATAAAAACCAATCTACTTTTATTTTAGTTGCATTCCCTCGAATATTAAATTTATTTAGATTCACTTTGCACCTAGTGACCCTAAAGCAACATAATATGTGTCTATAAAGTCGCGTTTAGCGAATGTCGCAGCACTATTTGAAGTGCACGAATGCACATGACACGCACACTGGTACGTGCTATTATTGGTCTCGTGATAATTACTCCATAGTCTGTCTGTACATTAGTATATATTAAATCTATGGTTGTAACAATGTGTAAACATTTCCTGATATAATAAGTACAGTATATATATTAGCACCATTATGATACACACATGATGCATGCAACAACACAGTCTCCTGGAGAAACTCACAATAATGATACTCACTATTGCATTACTTTTACTACCCACAATCATCGTGGGAGAATATTAATGATATTACCAACTATAGTGGCATATAAATTATTCCTCAGATCCCATTGCAAGACTCAAACAAAGGCAGTTCCAACTCGAAGAAGTAAGCACAACACACCGACGTTCCCTTGAGTTGTGGCTGCAGTTCGGTAATCATTAAAACTTTAACCTTTTACAGTCTGTATAATAATTATACCATACTTTGTTACGAGGTTAAATTACTATACTTTTGTGAGTATGCAGTATCGGTCCTGTGGTGAAATATTTGAGTTTTACGATACGAATATTATACGAATTATCGTAACCTCTTAAAAATGTCGGCGGAATCTGTGTTATGGTTGTAAATATTTTTAAACATTTTATTAGATAATACATTATGATTACATATATAATACTTTGTACTTTTATTGGTGTATATTTTTATTATCTATTTATTGATGTTTGACGATATTTGTACACTGACTTTATTTTTCTTTAGTATTATCTTATCTTCATTCCATTCACCATAGGCAACATACTCTAAATATGTAAGTCGGGAAAAGTATGGTCAAGATACAGTATTAAATAAGTATTTTTATAGTTAAAGAAAGCACAAGATTAAGAGCTACCATTATCACCTTCGAACCAACCTTTTAAGAAGCAATATTCATTAAATGTACTGCTATCAATTCGATTGAATGGTACCTTTTAATTCTTGAGGCACAGTATCGACCAAACTAAGCCTGCTGAATCAGTTATAGTATTGGCCTAATGTTTTGAAAACTAATTAATATATTTGTTTACAAATTATCACTGATTCGTGAAGGAAAACATCGTGAAGAAATATGAATGCTCGAAAGATTTTCTCTGCTTGTAAAGGCTACCAACCTGCACATGGCAAGGTGGTGGTTTTATTAAGGCCTAAAACACTCTCACTCTGAGAGGAGATCCGTACCCAACAGTGGGACAGTCAAAGGTTGTGAATAAGAAATTTAAAAAACTTTTAGATGATACTGTAACGTATAATTAACAATTAGTTGTGCTGCTGTCGCTCGTTTAGGCTATGTATTTTTTTAAATAACATATACCATGATCCTTATTTTTGTCGGCTAGCACTCAACTCACATCAACATCTCAGATTTGTAAAATATTTATGTATTAAGATTCTATTCGTTAGAGCAATTCGTTACCACATTATAATTAGAAAAATTACATTATTCTGCTCTTCAATAAAAAGTAATGTGGTGGTTAATGAAATAGGTTTAATGCTATTGTGGCAGAGACAAACCCCACAATAAATTGAACCATATACTACTTACTATGGAATAGTAAGGGCAATGATAGTACTAACACGCCAGCCCAACGAACAGTGAAGATATATCTTACAGGCCCATCGTAAATTCACCACATGGACATTAATAAATAATGAAACTAAATAATAGACTCTAATCAGTGTCATGGATGGTTCTTATGAATTGTTACTCAAGCTTTACGTAACCTAAATCAATTATTTTTCTAACGCAATAATGTTAAAATAGGATATTTAATAAACATGAATATAATAAACAATAATTGTTAAAAGAATATTGTATTACTAATAAATGTTTAAGGCATGTGAATTTACCCTCGAATAAACGTACTTTTGATCAAACCGTACTTTTGCGATCCGGTCCAGCTAAAGAACCGCTAAAGAGAAGCGCGGCGGCGGCGGCGCCGGCATCACAGTGTTGACTTTTATGCATTCCCGACAAAGTGCGGTATAATATAACCTGATCGTTAACATCTTTGTAATTTTTACGGTCGTGTTTTGTTTATTGTAAATACTTTGATGAAGTTGACAAATCTGTGTTTTATATATGTATATTCATTTCGTCTATAATTTTTAGCACAGTCATTCTAAATAATGGTTTTTTATATAATTGTGACAAATAATTATATTATATACCTACTTACTTCTATTTAACTAACTTAAGGTTTTGTACTATTCCTATTTAAACACAAAGTGAAAAATGTGAAATCGAAAATAACAGTCACGAGCAGGATTTGAACCTGCATCTCCTGGATATCGTCCAGATGCTTTGCCAATTCAGCCATCGTGACAATTGCTTCTGACTGCTAATCTCGATAACACATTCATACTTAACGTCTTTGGGTGACGGCGGTGTTATTTTCGATTTCACATTTTTCACTTTGTGTTTAATGTATAGTGCTAAGCATATCAAATGCTAAATATATATATATAAATATACTATTCCTATTTATTATGTACTGACATTTTACTGCTGGCAATAATTATAACCTTACGACTTTGTCCAAATATTTAAAATATTAATATTAGTTTTTATTCGTAATTGTTCGCTATTATTAAATGTACTGTTATTTGCATAGAATATATAATAATAACAAGAAAATGTAAATTAATCTGATAAAAACCTCAATGTACAGCGGGCCAAATATTGACAACTTTTTACAAGTTTATGCATTTTGCGGAAACGTTCCTATAGTTAGGAATATTATGCTATTTTTTACCATACAGTCTCACGACTTAGGAGTTAATATAGATAAATAGTTAAAATAGTCAAAATTAAATGGCAAAGTAGGATTTTCATTTAAATTTTTAAACTGATTAAACAATCAGCTAGGATTGTAATTTTTTTATTATTAATCATAAAGTAAACCTTTACACCTTTACAAGTGTTGACACGATGGTCAGATTAAAATTATTAAAACTATAATAACATTTAATGCAGTTAAAGCAAATGTTCTCAGCTTTCATAAAATATATATCAACCAGTAAGCAACGCTTAACAATCATAGTAGGATCGTAAATATAGGCTCATACCAATGAAATAGACGAAATAACTAATCGATATATAAAAAGCTTTAAAAACAAATTATATAATATTAAATATCTATTAGTAGGAAACTCTCGTACCTTATAGGAACATTTATAGAAATAAAATAAAACACAACATAATTAAATTTTGCACTGTTTTCACAACTTTTAGATAATAGTTTTGAAATGAGTTATACAATAAATATCAATTGACATGAACAAACCAAAGTAAAACGTTTTAATTAACGACCATTTATGTTATTGTATATATATATATATATATATATATATATATATATATATATATATATATATATACATGACCATACATGTTATTTAGAAATGAATATAGTTGTATATATTACTGTCAATATCCTAATATTGAACTTATAATTTTCCCAATTCTAATAACAGCTCAAATAGTTTTCTAATTTCACATCAATATATTCATACATTTACAAACTTATGTTAGTAAATCCTAATATTTACAAGTAAAACCTAATAAATAGAGGCGGGTGTAATTGTAGTTAATTCACATTGTTGGAAGAGATTAGATTAAGATTTTGGTTTTGCAAACTCTGGCATATCTATATAAATAAAAATGAATCGTCGAATGTATGTACGCGCATATATTCCGAAGGACTGCGCCAAATTGGATAAAACTTTTTTTGTGTTCGTTATTGTCAAGACAAGGTTTGTGTAATTTTAAAAAACCTAACAGAAAAGTTTAATAAATCTCATAATATGAATAGTGAAAATGAGACAGAAGACTGTTGTTACTTGCGAAAGGTACATCAAACGTGTCTGGAATTAATGATAATCGGACTGCTTTGAATTTACCGGAAATGTTACATTTCCTTAGTCTGCGACAGCGACTGTACACCACCCGTGTGAAGCCGAGGAAACACGGCTTTCAGAATTTTTGAAAATATTCACGAAAATAAGAATGGTGGTACCAAGTTCGCCGGGCCAGCTAGTTTTTAAGAAATCAATACAATATTTTATTGTTGTACGTTGTAGGAATGATTAAATTCAAACATTATTTAGCCTCGGCTAGAAATATTTGGTTGACGCAGTACTATGTTCTTCTTTTGTGTTTTTATCTTCTTGTATAACAATATTTTTTTTCCATCAGTCACATTTCCCAGTATTCTTTTATTTTGTTTATGTGGTACGTTCTCAATATGACATGCAGCTTTCTCTTCAATACTATTTTGTTTAAAATCATTGTATACTTTGTTCGCAACTAATTTCCAGTAGCGTGCACAGAGATTTCAGACACGGTATGCAAAGCTAAAATAAAAACAGTTTCAGCTTGTTACCTACTCTACCTGACTTACCGCAGGCGCCATTAACTTCGCATGTTTGTTTGCGACCACTATGAATCTATACTAATAAATGGAGAGCCGGTTTATTGTTCGGTTATACTGCGAAAACTACTTAACCGATCGTAATAATACTTATACCATAAGATGCGGCGTGTTTCGGAGAAGGTTTTAGCACAGAATAGATACTAGTCCTACGGACAGAAACATCACTTACGTTAAAACTTGTCCAAAATCTCTTTATAATAGCCTACAAAATCTTAATAATAATACCAATGAACAATTACAAATTACAAATGCAGCTAAAAGAAATGTACCTTATTTACGCAGAAATACAGTTGAGATTGTTTTGTCCGCTGCATGATCCACGTGCAACCGCGTAACGCGCGCAACGAATGCGCTAAGGTTGCACTTATGATGATTTTACTTACGCTATCTCCCTTGTGAGGTAGGCAGAGAGAACAAAGTGCCAAAAGGCTCTATTCTTGCATACATCTCGCTTCCTCAACATTCATAATTCTCTTCATACACGCTGACCGGTTTCGGAGACTCCTGACTCCACCGACCGCAGCAAAGGTGTCGTTTATAAAACTTAAAAATGTAGTTTTCTAGTATCTTCTATTTGATTAACTTTTATATCATTTAAATGTTATTTTCAAGACGGTTTTTTTTAATAAATTGCTATTATTTTTTTTGTTCATCATATATATGTTTCGAGTTTTATCTCTGAATTCTCGGCTATTAAATCTTATCTCGAAATACTATTAATCGCGTAAAAAAAATATTTTAATAAATACTACAAGCCGAGCGCTCAGGCGGGCGTGCGACAGCCCTCTGTCGGTTGTATCGTGGACGATATGCGAAGCCGTAGGCATTTAACTCGGGTCCTTGAGCGAGTGATGTACGCCTGGTTTTAGTATATGATATATTGGTGATTACTTATCTGAAACCTATATTTTTGATGTTGAAACATCTAATGCGGAGAGAGGGTAAAACCGGCTGTTAGCGTGGTGGCCTACCTAATAATAGGAATCCTATCTGAAATTGATTTTTCATCGACAATACTATGACGCGATGAAACCGCGGGGAATGTATCTAAATAAGTAATTGATGGTAACATAACAGGTCACTTAAATGATATCCAAATGGCCTTTAAAAAGGCTGTGAGATGTTAATTTTGTTATCTTTGCGTAAATTAATTTAAATTTAAAATAAATTACTGATTATACTACTTATAGCTAATTCGATTATATCCTCTGAAAACCCCCATATGCTCTGGATATACTCCATTTTCTTTCATGTAGTTTTAGGCTTAGCATTTTTTATTCTGAAATAAATAAATACAAATTGCTTCGTGACATCGTCAAAGTGACATTATCAAAAATCATTTCGTAGTATTCTAAGATACATATTAAAATTACTAAGATAGACTAAATAATATACGCAACTATAAATGTCTCCATATTTTTCAACATTTGTAAATAAAACTATATAAAAAAAAGAAAAAAAAAGTATTATATAACTGCCTCGGTGGTGTAGCGGTAGTGTATGCGACTGCTAATCATGAGGTCTCGGGTTCGATCCCCGGGTCGGGCAATGTTATTGAGCTTTTTCCTAAAAAGAAAAATTCTCAGTAGCAGCCCGGAGTTTGGAAATGCGCCCGGTAGACGTCAATAGGCTCGCCCCCTTATTACGTGGGGCTACACCCACCTCTGCCTACCCTTTCGGGGAATACAGGCTTGATGCTATGTAAATACTACTCTGTTGCGCAAAATAGCTTCACTTATCACTTGGGCAATCTCGTAAGGTTATATGTAATATACAAGACAATAAGTTTTAGATGTAGCGAACACATTGATCACAATGAAAATTATGAGATTGTACCTACTTATGATTATCGAATATGCTCGAGTTACCTGATTCTTTTTACCTATTCTCTTCCAACTAAATTTATTATTCAAATGTAATCCCATTGTTCATATATCCATTCCAAATGCATTTATTCTACATTACGTGAAACAGAGTGCTTTTTATTAGTGAGAAATATGTAATTAATTAGGTGTATAGCATTATGGTTGTATTTGGTTTAATATGATTAACCAGGTTTACGCGTTCTCAAATGTTACGCACATAAGATATCATTTTCATAAGTTGATTTTTACAAGATAACGGCTAAACTAAAAGGTGGGTTATGGTTTTAATTAACCCTTATGTATGTGTTCAACTGATCCTGCATAAAATCTTAGCTAGACAATCAAAGTATAGATAGAAGCGTCTTGACTATCCCCAGGTTATTATAGGCTATGTATGTCGAATACGAATGAAGAATAAATTCAGTGTAACGCACTCTGGAGGACAGTTAGAAATATTATTTTTTCTTTTGGAACGTATTGGGTATCAAATGAAAGGGCCCTTCATATCAAATACATATATAGGTATACATGTAGTAAGGCTCTAGTTTTCAAACTTGTCATGAAAGTATTATAAAATTATGTGTCAAGCTGTTTTACTGATATAGGTACTCGTTTATCGAAATTCATATTGATAATCAGGTTATATAATGCCCGGTTCCTATAATAATAAAACGGGTTGTTTTACTTACGGTCGGTAGAATATTCTTCCAGGCGTAAGTATAATCTGTTCCTATAAAATACGAGTCGTAAGTGAATTAATTGACAGTTTGCAACTAACGGGTGGGAGGTTATTGAGGCTTACAAAGGGAAAATATATCGAACTCTTATATTGAAAGGGAGACTGCATTTACTCTCAGATACTGATATCAGAGCGATTATTCAAATGAAAACTTATTCCAAATTTTGGACTCTATAAGCATCAAAGTTGGATACCAAATTCAAAAAACGCAAGTAAACTACATATCTATAGTTCCCTCGTATAATTCTAAAGAGAAACCTATAATAATCAGCTTCATAAATCGCTACGTGAAAGAGGATTTCATAGTAGCGGCAAGGGCACAAAAAACATTAAATGCCCAAGACCTCAGTTTTCATGATATGTCACACAGAGTATACTTCAATGATCACCTCAATTCGGAAATGAAGTTACTACTGAATAAGACTAGAGAAAGAGGTCAATCCAACAATTACAAATATGTTTGGGTCAAATTTAGTAAAATCCATGTTCGTACGGATGATTCTTCTCGTACATTTGTAATTAACAAGTTACAAGATTTAAACAAGATTACTTAATATATAACGTATCCGATATGTCCATGGTTAGTCAAAAAATATGTTCACTAACAATTAATTATTCATGCGATGAACATCTTTATTTTAATTTATTTCATTTTAATATTATCTGTAAACATAGCTTTTGATTGAGTACCCCTGTCGAATGGAACGTAATACCATTTTTTTCGATCAACCGTCATATCTTTAATAACATACTAATAAATGTAAAACATATTGTCTCGCTCGCACTGCAAAAATTATATATAGTTAAATGTACACCACCTTAAGGAACAGCTTTAGTAGTACACAACATGGTTTTCTTAAAAGTCGCTCAACCACGTCTAACTTGATAATTCAAATTTAAATTCAAAAATATCTTTATTTCATAGGCCTATTAAATAGCACTTAAAATCGTCAAGAATACACTAATAATCAACACGAGCGCCTGAGGCGAGTGCATCCGCAATCGCCACAAGCGGCTATAATATTAATAGAGATAATTCTGAATGACTATATAACGGAGGCTATGAGTAATGGTAAACAGGTGGATGTCATTTACACGGACTACAGTAAATGTTTCGATAGGATTGATCACACGACACTTATATATAAATTATCGACTATGGGTATTAAGAGCGACTTATTACGATGGTTCAAATGTTATATATCTAATCGTTCCCAGGCAGTAGTAATAAAAAACTACATATCCAGTTGGGTTACAGTACCCAGCGGCTTGCCTCAGGGTTCACTTCTTGGCCCGTTATTATTTGTAATCTTTATTAACGATATTGACAGTTGCTTATATACATCGCAATTACTGTGTTTCGCGGACGATATGAAAATTTTCTCAGCTATCTCGATGAAAGCCGAAGCTCAAGCACTTCAATATGACTTAGATCGATTAGACAACTACTGTACTATGTACAAATTAGATTTAAATCCCTCGAAGTGTTCAGTGATAACATTTAGTAGAAAATCTAAAATAGTTAAATCTGATTATTTTTTGCAAGCCCATAAAGTCCAGAGTTGCAATGATTTAAGAGACCTAGGTGTCACACATGATTCTAAGTTACTTTTTGACAAACACATCAACAACATTGTGACCAAAGCCTCGCAGTCGTTAGGTTTCGTGATGCGTATGTCAAACGTCTTTAAAGAGGTGAAAACTTTTAAAATATTGTATTGTACATTCGTACGCAGTATTTTGGAATACGCTAGTCAAGTGTGGAACCCTCATTATGACATATATATTTCAAGACTTGAAAATGTTCAGCGTAAATTCATCAAATATCTATGCTATCGTCTAAACTACAATTACAACTTTGTAGACTATTTGAAACTGCGCTAAATTTCACATCCTCCCGCTAGTGACAAGGCGAGATATAGCAGATGTCTCTTACCTGTTAAATATTTTAAACGGATCTGTCGATTGTCCTATTCTTCTATCAAAAATAGGCTTTAACATACCTTTTAGAACTACTAGAAACTATACTCCGTTGAATCTTCCCACAGTAACTACCAATTACCGGCAAAAAGCGTTTGTGTGGCGAGCGAGCAATACACTAAACAAACAATACAAAATGCATAAATTTGATATTTTTAATGTTAATATGGAACAGATACGACGGGAACTTAGTCTAAACATTTTTCAAAAAAATTTTGTCGATAATTTTATATAATTCTTTTTCTTTTGTTTTCTTTTTTCTCAATAATTTTCTGTTGTAGTGTGGCTCCTGCGCTGAGTCCGTTTCTTTTAATTATTGAACTTATCAGCGAAGACCTATTATTGGCTTTATGTTTCTTACAATAATTGTGTATTTCATACTATTATAAGCTGTTGGTCCTCCGAAAAATAAATACATAAATTATGATTCAGATGAAATTACTTTTCCACCTTTAGTTGTTGGGTTTAAAGATAATCTCGAGCCTTAAATTCGGGTGGTTCATTGAACCTAAGGCATAAGCAGCGGCAAGGAAGCTTAGCGTACTTGCGAAAGTGCGACAGTACATTACGTCAGGGCAGCTTTTAATGTTATATAAAACCCAAGAACGGTCATGCATGGAGTAGTATTTTCTGGTTAAACGCATTACTCTTTGAGTACTTAGCTGTCGCGTTTGAACCGATGCTGTTAAATATAATCTATCCGTCTTGGATTCAAAGTAAAAGCGCGTGAAAAGGTTAATTGGTGATCCTAAACTGGTTGAAACCAATCTCCAGAACCTTGAACACAGGGTTTAACCAGCCTCACAGTAACCTATAGAATGCACTTTGAAAAGTGTGCGTAGGAATTGTATGATTTAATACCACCAACCCCTTTCCACCATCGGATGACCAGATGAACGGCGGGCTTCCATCCATATGTTGAAAAATCCCATCATCTCGAACTTTAATTAATAGTTTACATCCATCCATCAGCCTTTCGACGTCCACTGCTGGACATAGGCCTCCCCAAGAGAACTCCACAACGAGTGGTCCTGTGCCGACCGCATCCAACGGCTCTCCGCGGCTTTGACCAGATCATCGGTCCATCTAGTGGGGGTCCTACGCTGCGCCGTCCGCATTAATAGTTTACTATTCGCATTATCTTTCATAATACAAGCGTTCACTTAGAACAAGTTAAAAAATTCAAAATCGATCAGTAATAAGTACTACGTTGTAGAGGTTCATGGGTATTCTTAACCGACAGTTGCTCGTTACTGCTAGACGTGATATTAATGTTGTAAAACGCCTGTGAAGCCTCGGTATCTTGAAAACTTCTGGTAGCTGTTATACAATGACGATTCGTTGAATATAGGAACCGGGCATAAGATAACGTAATTAACCAGTCAGAATATAATATAGGGTTTCAAAATTAGATTAACCCACTCATTTTATTTTGCATAGAATATAAAGCCATGAATGATGCAAGTCTATCTGTAACGAGTTCATATATTGCACTTATACTGACAATATTGTTGAATTTACAATAACACTGACGAAAAACCTGGTTTATTTGGTTATTTTATTTATTTATAGACTCACGCCTTTTTCCCAGAGGGGTAGGCAGAGAACGGATTTCCACTTGCCACGTCCCTTGCTCACCTTCTTTGCCTCATTCACTGTCATTATATTCCGCATACATGCACGTCGGTTAAGGGTACTTCTGACCTGACCTTTCTCGAGAACTTCTCTGATTTGATCAGAGAACGTTCGACGAGGTCTACCCCTCCCAACTGCACCATTCACACTCGCCATATGTATCTTTTTTGTTATCCTGCTTTCATCCATCGTCTCTACGTGTCCAAACCATCTTAACATTCCTTTCTCAATCTTTGTCACCATATCTTATTTTTCACCACATCGTTCTCTCACTACACTGTTTCTTACTTTACCTTTCAAAGTTATACCACACATACTTCTTAGAGCTCTCATCTCCACTGCATTTATTCTACTCTCGTCCTTCTTCTGCCATACCCAACTTTCACTTCCGTACATTAGAGTTGCTACTAACACTCCATTTTGCACGGCGAGTCGTGCCTTTTCAGACACTTTCCGACTACTTGTAAAGGAGTGTAGTGCCCCATTCCCTGATTACCTGCATTCACTCTCCTTTCAATGTCCTTTTTCATGCTTCCCATCTCTTGTAAACAATGTTCCCAGCAAAAACCTATTTGTTTTTTAATAATTGCAAACAGTATGTATTAAATCAAATTAATACGATATTTTTTTCTAGATTTTCTACTTACGCATCGTAAAAATATTATTTTCGGTAACATCTATAGGTTGCAGCTTTTTTAAATAGCCAGTTCCACAACATAATTCATGTATGGAACAATAGATGATGATATAAATAAGTATTTATCATAGTGACTATTGACTGATACCCGTTTCCAATTATAGTGTTACTATAAAAATCGAATACTTAGATAAATTATAATATCTACTTTCCTAAATTTTACTATCAATATTCTTTACCTAATAGTTTTTATCATTTTTTACTATAGGTTACAGATTAAATACCTTAGTTTAATATTATAAATTAACGTGATATGATAAATAAATAAATGTTTAAATAACTTAATAATAATTATGTTGGAATATTGACTGTGGGGATAGTAGTTTAGGAAATACGCTGATATGGTTGAAATACACCTTTTTTCTGTACGTCTTAAATAATATACTGTTTACTCTTAAATTTACTCCTACTCGTACTACTACGTCTTACCTCCGTCTGCCTCCATTCCTTCACCTCTCGATCACTCCGTTCTCCCCATTGACTCAGATCATACACTTTAAGCGGTCACTCTTACGTTACATTTCTCACATTGACTTAAAAATTAATCTTTATTGTGCATATTGTCGGGCAATCCTCATTTAGAACAAACATATAATGACATACATTTAGAACTATTGATGTTTACAATAATTTTATATTAAATAAATAAAATGCATCATTATTTACTCAGTTTAGTATTGTTAGAATAAAATATTGGCAATGCGTTTTCTAATTCATTACGCGTTAAGGCATCCAAAGGGACAACGATGTATACATTTTGTGTAATAAATGTTCCGAACTATATACGTCAACGCCGTTAATTGTGATCTCTAAATTATTATGAATTACCTACAGAAATTATGGTTCACCGAGTAATTATTGAATGATATCATATAAGTAATTATTGTAGGCCGATAAATGCCAAATTACATAAATAGTTAATGAACTGAATTGTTTTGTTTTATTCAATATATCAAAATATGCCTAGCAGCTGTCATGCAAATAAATAACCCCCTGACGTGATTGTGATTTGAACACAGAACAACCGTTCGAGAGACGGCTTTCGCGCACATATAAGTTTAGCTGGAGATAAGTGGAACCTGTGAGTAAGTAGTTACTTTTAATTATATAGTCCGCTAGTTTAATTGATCGGAGTACAGTGGAGTGTTATACACTGTTTCCTATAGCTACGCTATACAGCATTTTTCTCATTCTCTTGCAGTTTTGTTTTATTTCTAAAACGTGTGAACTGCGTAGGTACCGAAATATTTTGTTTTTTGTTTGACACATCGATTTTTGTTTATGGGTTAATTTAGATTTCTAATAACAAAGAAAGTAAGAAGACAAATGATAAGGTAGACCGGAGGCAAAAGTAACAGAGGTCAATTAAACATACAACTTCCATACAACTTCCAACACCGTTCGCTCAATTTGTAATCCTTCGACAGAAGGATGTAGTTACAGCGGGAGATAGAGACTAATCTACCTAGACCAAATCGGTCATGTATTGAAGAAAGGTGAATTCAGGAATCGCCAGCACGAGCGTGTACGAAGAGAATGTTAATGTGAATGTGAATAGAGCCTTTTAGCACTCTCTTCCCACTGTCCCGCAAGGGAGATGGCATGATGATAAGTAAGTACGTTTGTTTAAAGTAAAAATTTGCTTAATTGTTAAATTGAGTAAAAAACCTCGATTCAGACGGATTTTTCTGCTATGTCGTATAAGACCGTCTGTTGAGGAAAAAACCTATAAAAAGCGGTTTACGTGAACGTATACATATCATATGGATAGATATATGAAAGGCAGTTAAATGTATGTCATCAAATGTTAAATAGAAGGATCTAAACCGCATATGTTGTATAAAGAAGCGTTTGTCTGGTAAGTTCGGCATATTTCGCCATTCAGGGGTAAAAAACATAAACATTCAACACTTTAAAAATGTTTTATTTTGGTAAATCAGCCTTTCAGTTGAAGTAGATATTTAAAATAAACTACAATATGTTGGCACTAAGAACTAAAACGCGTCAATATCAAATAATGTGGAACTATAGCAATACTATGCTTATGATATATAAATAGGGGAAGATCGGGTAGCCCCGGTCACTTGAGTAAAATGCAAATAAAAACAAAGGATCTAATTTCTATTATTGTGTTTATTTTATGCTTAAAATAAAATTAGTACTTCTATAATATATTTTTAAACAACACTAATCAATTATCTCACTTTCTAAAGAAATATACTGAGAACAAATTTGGTATACTTTTTGGCGTCTCAAGAAACGGTGGGTAGCCCCGGACATAGTAATCAATGGTGTCCCAAACGTTATTTGTCCTTACAAACATCACAACTACATTTTAGATCTATTTCTTTTAGCAATTGACATGCTCCGCTACTTTTTAAAGTACAAATCATTTGTGAATAAAGAAAAAGAGATTTTTAGTAGGGCCGGGAATCGAATCACGCATCTATTCCAATCCGAGGAAGTGCTCTAAACCACGCGATTTTTTCAAACATTTTAGATCTCATCATCAGATTCTAAAATGTTTGAAAAATCGCGCCATCAAATAGTATGAATTTTAATTGCAAAATTAAACTTACTATATTGGATGCATGTAATGCTTGGACCATATACCGATCTTCGCCTTCAAGACTAGACGAACATTCCCACTACTGCACTTTGAGATTAGATTTTTTTAGTCAGATCTAAAGTCGTGAAAAAGTACGTTTTTGTCTATTCTAATAGGGTATTTAGATAAATCAAATATTAATTAATAAACTTACTTGAAACAGATATGCCTAACAGTATCGAAAAATCACTTAAAAAAATTTTTTTGAGCATTTGTTTCATTTCAAATGCAAGTTTACAGGCTGACTAATTTTCAAGTGTAATTTTTTCGCTCTCTGCCATAAATAACGCCATCTTTGTAAATTAATCAACACTAGAACTATTTGACAGTAGCGTACAATGGGCTGCCATCTGTCTAACTATTCAGGATTCGTCATATTTGTAACTGTACGGTCTTGCCCGACAGACGGTCTTTGCCGCATTGACCTTATTTCAAAAAAAGAGAGTTCTAAAATTGACAAAAATATATTTCTTTAACTTTATATATTTTTTTTATATATCTTCTATAGGTACTTACTATTATTATAAAGCCATAACAGAGCTGTGTCTGTACATTTAAGATATTTGAGAAAAAAATACTGTAATAGGCTTTATAGGCGTGTCTAAACACAAAACTATTTTTTTTAGATTTTTTGTCTGTTTGTTTGTTCGCGCATCACGCAAAAACTGTTGAACGGATTTTGATGCAATTTTTTTTATTTGATAGCTCTCCATTAGACTTAAAAACTGGTATACATTTTATCCCGCTACTAAAAGCTAGTTTTATATATATTCAGGACCGCATCTTAAATGGGGCGCATTGGGCCAATATATCAATGGGATTTATATGAAGAAATAACAAACACAGCTAGTACTTGCTAAATATTTTATTACTAAATCAATATCGAAAAAAACACTAAATTGACTATGTAATAATCTAAAAGCCAAAAATAACTTTTATTTAGTAGTATAAAAAGATTGGGAACAATGTCGATGCAACCCAACTGTACATTTGGTTTATCTAAACTTTGTATTTCTGTGGCAATGGCGACATCTAACTACTACTAGTAGATACTACTACTTATCATTCACACGCCATCTCTCTTGCAGCATAGACAGAGAGAACAGAATGCCAAAAGGCTCTGCTTAGATCTCTTCTTGCTTCTTCAACGTTCATAGTTCTCTTCATATACGCTCGCCGGCTTACTCCACCTTCCTTCAATACGTGACCGATTTGGTCTAGATAGGCGAGTCTCAGTCTCCCCTGTACTACTACCTACATCTTTCGAATTGCATATCTTCTTAACTAACCAGTCGATCGTCCGGCATTATTTCCACATAGCTGAACCATGGGAGCATTCCCATTCGCATCTTTACGGTTCCTGATACGAAGAAGTCGAGGGTTGGTATTTTTCATTATCCTGGCTCACGAACGGAATTCCTTCGACGGTTTCCAGCGACCCCTGTACTGATGATACCTGGCATCGCACCTCAGCTCAGTCAATAATTGTCAACCAGTAAGTTTGCCCCTGAATCCCCATCTCCGCTGTCATCATCACTCATATTGTAATTTTCCGGTGGTGTAATAAATAAATCTGCTGAAATTATAGGACTATCCTCCTCTAGAATTGATATAATGTCGTTAACATTTAACCTGGAAAGTAAAAAACACAATTATTATCATACTAGCCTTTGCCAGCGGCTTCGCCTTAGCCAAAAGCAAGTTTTTCGGTTATATCTCAGGTTCCCGATATAGTAGCGGGATAAAATGTCTACCAGTTTTTAAGTCAAATCAAGGCCTTTCAAATAAAAAGTTGCATCAAAATCCGTTAAGTAGTTTTTGTGTGATGCGCGAACAAACAAACGGACAAAAATTTAAAAAAATATTGTTTTGTGTTTAGACACGCCTACATAGCCTATTACAGTAATTTTTTCTCAAATATCTTGAATGTACAGACACAGCTCTGTTACAGTTTTATAATAGTATAGATAAGTAGGTAATACCTCTAAACTTTCAAAGAAAATGTCCAAGGAGCCTACCGTTCCCAGTGCATCACAAATGGGGCGTGATGTCAAATTTAAAAAATATGTGTAAAACTAATAAAATATCGTTATTATCAATTTAATAAATAGAAGTACAACATAGAATATAACAGTATTGACAGGCGTACATCACTCGCTCAAGGCCCCGAGTTAAATGCCTACCGCTTGGCGTACCGATACAATCGAGCGAAGAGTGTCGCACGCGCGCCTAAGTGCTCGCGCTTGTAGTATTGATTTAAAATAAAATTATTTACGCGATTTAGATACCCTAAAATTTTATAACCGAAAATTCAGAGCTAAAACTCTAAACGTATATGATCTACAACAAAAAAACAATTTATAAAAAACTAATCCGACTTGAAAATAACATTTAAAATGATATAAAAAGTAATCAAATAGAATCTACTAGAAAAATAAATTTTTAAGTTTTATAAACGACAGCTTTGTAGCTGTCGGTGGAGTCAGGAGTCTCCGAAACCGGAGAGTGTATGAAGAGAATTATGAACGTTGAGGAAGCGAGAGATGTATGCAAGAATAGAGCCTTTTGTCACTCTGTTCTCTCTGCCTACCCCGCAAGGGAGATAGCGTGATGATAAGTAAGTAAATAAAATCATAGGTATATAGCGCATTCGTTGAATGACACGGTTGACCGAGGAAAAACAATCTCAACTGTATTTCTGTGAACATAAGGTACATTTCTTCTCCCTACGAACAATTAGTAATGGTTCTGTCCGTAGGACTAGTACTTATTCTGGATTGATGTATTTTCACAAAAAAGTCATTTATTTAATAACCTACCTTTTTCTGAAACTTTATGGCCGAATTTCTTCAATTATGCCAAAACCGCTGACACGCGTTTATGTTTTATTTATTCTACTCAAATTCTACTCTTTTTGGATACGCCATGGACCTTAGATACCTACTTTAGATAAATAACCTATGATCATGATGATAAATAACCGTGATGTTGCAGAATTAGTGTTGAGCATTAAAATAAAACCTTTTCTAAATAGTTACGTTAGAATTTTGTGAGAGTTTATTATCTCTAAACTCTCACATAATTTTGCATTCACAATATTAATTAGGATAATAAGTGATCGATGTTAATGTATTAATCAATTAGTGATTTATTCAGATAGTGGTAAAAATTATATCGTGATCTTCATTAAATTTTTGCCACATTTATTTTGCGAATTGTACGTAATAGCCACACTGAAGTGTAATATATGAGTGGCCACACGATCTAGATAATTTTTTCATTTATCACAACTTTTCAACGGAGAAAATTTTAGTCCTTACGGTGACGGACTAAGAATACAAGTGTCACCACCGCATTCTATCGGGAACATGGGGCCAGTTTTAACGGGTGTCGTACGAGGTGGCTAAGGGAAGTAAGCAATTATCATCCATTGCATGACTGGTGGTAGGGCTGGCTACCAAGTGGGAGTACTCACTTGCTATCGCATCTGATAGCAAGTGAGTATGAGTTTAGAGATAATAAGAGAGTTTAGAGATAATAAACCCTCGCAAAATTTTAACATAACTATTTAAAAAAAGTTTTATTGAAGTTATACTTCTTTTGGCGCGTTAGGGAAAAGTGATGAAAGTAAATTTTTACGATGCGCGCGCACACCGTCACGAAAAACCGACACCCTGAAGTTAGCTATAGTCAACATTTTAGTTTTTAACTAGATAATGCATTATAATAAAACTTTCAATGTATTAAATACCTTTTTTCTATTGTTGTTCGTGTATTGTTTCACGGCACCTAATTTTCCTTTTAATGGCATCCCTAGTAGTCATGGTGATTAAGTTGTATGGCGAACTATTTTAAAGTTCGCCAGTTGAAAAACCTGCACGTCATATGAGACAGGAAGATACCATACTTTGGCTCAATTTTCTTAGATATTTTGTACATGCCCGTCTCACTTCCACACTTCCTAATGTATCTTAGATAAGTATGTATCATGCTACATCTATAGGTTATTTATCTAAGTATTCAACATTATTCCTCGACTCAATAACCGAAGAAGATTAATAGATACACCTACCGGTCCACCTCAATCGGCGTAGTACAAAAAAATCTGGAAAACGGTTGACCCTAAAGGCCATCCCTGCAACTTCCCGCTAATTTGATACTTAAGCGCTCAAAATTGCACTTATTACGTTTTTGAGCTCTTCGAGCTCCTCGAGCTCAAAAGTATAATTTTCGTGTCATTTTGAGCTCTCCGAGCTCAAAGAGATAACTGTTCTATGCTTTTGAACACTTTGAGCTGATTTGAGGTCTTCGAGCGATTAAATCTCTATCAGACTTTTGAGCTCTTCGAGCTATACCCTATTCGTTGAATTTTCAAATCGCAATAACTTTTGAATGAATGAACCGATTTTCTCGTAGTTTACTGCATTCAACGCAGCTCTTTGAAGAATCTTAAAGCTCGAACTGGTCAGACTGAAAATTTCATAGAAATTCTGAAAAAATAATTTTTTCGACAACGATGTCTTACGAACGAATCAACCGCGGAAACATTCGGGGAAGCTTCCTAGGACCTCAAAACGTCAACATCCGTTGAAAACTCGATCTTCGAAAAACGGGGTAACACCAATAACTTCACAACTTTTGAAAATTTTCAATTTTCTTAGTGGGAAGTTAAAAAAACAACATACTAGATAAGAAATATATATACAAATAGAGACTAAAATTACAAACATTTTTGTTCAGCGTCAAATACTGACGTAAGTGAGTCACATGGCACAGCTACGTATTGCGTATTTCCTTCATTGAGCTGTAAACAGGAGGAGGCGCCCTAATCTTTATATACTAGTCGGTCATTATTGAACGAGTCCAAATGACCGAAACTTAACCACTGCCTGATCGAATCGTTCATTTCTTCTTCAAGATCTCGATCATTTGTACCATGCGTCCTATGTTCCGTGTCCGTAACGTGCGATTCGCGCCACAATGAGACGTGAAACACTACCGGCACCAGCAAATGGAACGTGTCTAGCTTGCAACGATACTGCGCGGCTAAAATTCTAAATTAGACTACGTCTGTAGCAAAATGATAGTTAATACAATGCATGCAAGCAATATTCCATTCTTTGATGATAGTTTGTCTCTTTCGTTTTTTATATTCAAAATAGACCTTCTTTTCTTGTAATCAGAATAATTTCGTTAACTTTTCTAATTAGAGGTCAGAGGTGAATGATGAAATTTGCTATGTACTATGTATGAGTGAGTAGTAGATTGTTTATTAATGTACGTATAACGTAGGATCTTATCGCTGCATACTTCGGTCAGGTGAACGATGAACGACCGAAACATAATATTCAGTTATTTCTCTGGTCGGTCATGAACGATCCGGATCATGGAGAATGTACGACCGACGCAGGACTATTATATACCTAGTAAAAGTGGCTTACTTCGGCTGTCGTCCGCCATCTTACGAGTTACGATCACAGCGTAAGAGCGTCTTTGGGTGTGTTCCGATATACACTGTGAGCACTGTAAGGTGTGATGTCAATTTAGTATACTGCGAAGTCGTTCCTTTATAGTTAGCTATACTGGTTACTGTATAACGGAATGCAGTCCAGTATACTGATCTGTCATTACTTTCATTTCATACAAAGTATTGGTTTTTGTCAGCTGTCAACTAACTGACTGCCCACACCAGAAAACTTTTCCAAATAAGCCGCGCATTTTGCAGAAACAGCTGTTACAAATTCTGCTGGGTCTCGTACGGGCGTATTTTTCTACGTATCTAAAGCAGAAGTTAAACCGCACATAAGAATTGACTCTGAGAAAGACCTAAGAAACTTTAAAGAAATTTGACTACTAAGCACTGTGTGTATGGCAAGTGTTAATTTATGCCTACATTATACACTTCTCAGATCAGAAAAATCGAAACATCTTGCAAGTTTATCTTTTGTAAGGATTATCAGGAAAATGTGTATATTTAGAAATATAATATGTCAAATGACGTTTAATAGTGAAAAATATGAGGTTTTCAAATCCTACTGTTAATGTTCTAAATTAAACTTAAATTTACATAGGTTTTGTATTTTGTTTATCAAGTCATTTTTACCTTGTATGGAGTATGAAGGAATTTGATAAAACAACACATGTAAATGAAAACTAAAGCTAAGAAACATTGATTTAATAACTTGCATTCCCTCCCTGAGCTCTTATTACTGCTTCCATACGTTTCTTCATCGATCGGATGACAGTCACGATCAAATGTTGTGGCATTCCATTCCATTCCTGTTGGATTACATTTTGCAGCTGGCTAAGTGTTTCTGGGGCAGGATCTCTTGCAGGAATTCGTCTCTTTAATTCAATCGGATTCATGTCTGGGCTTCTTGCTGGCCATTCCATAATGGAGATGGTACCGACTTCGGTAACATAACCTCGTACGACGCTCGCGGTGTGAGCTCTTTTTTTTAGCATTGTCGTGCATGAATATGAAACCGTTGCCAATAAAATGCGCATAGGACATACCGGCGGCGCTGATTCCACCCAAAACCGTTCACGAACCGCCACTATAGCTGACCTTTTCTTCAATGCAGCATTGTGCAAAGCGTTCTCCATCTCTTCTGTAGACCACCTTGTTCCTTCCATCGTTACCATACAGCATAATTTTACACTCATCAGAAAAGAGGACTTTGTTCCACTGGAGGTATGACTAATTTAGGTGCTCACGTGCAAAGTTAAGGCGCGCTCTTCGATGGTCTGCAGTTAATTTCGGCCCATTTACTGGCTTGTGCGGTACCAGTCCACGTTCCTTCAACTTTCTTCTAATTGTAGTCACGTACAACATGAAGCTGCTGCTGCAGTTGAAAAGCATTAAGGCGTCGATTTCGTAAAGTAGTTTTTACAATAAATCGATCATCTCGCTCAGAAGTGATCCGATTCTTGCCAGAAACTTAACGGAGCGTGAACAACCAGTCTCTCGATAGCATTTGTAGACTCTTTGAACAGACGACAGGCTTAGATGCAATTCAGCCACAACACGCTGACTAAGTCCAGAATCCAACAATGCCACCACTTGGGCGGCTTCTGCGGGCGAAGTATCATGTTTAAGTAACATGTTTTAGAAAAAAAAACTTTTTCAGACGTCCCAAAGCCACCGTACACACACACAGTATACAAAACACAGAACAAAAAGTTTTAAGATAAGTGCTAATTTTTAGTTTTCAAAGGAGATGGAATACATTCAAGGAACATAAACTCTAGCAACTTCGAACAAAAAAAATGCGACAGATTCTAATAGATACAGCACCTATTGAACGCCCCCTTTAATTAATATAGAGGGGGAATTCAAATACGACCACTTATTTTTGTAGTTTTATTAGGATTCTTATTTTAAATGATTGATAATAAAAACAGATTAAAATAAACTTTTAATTAACAAAAAATATAAAATTTTACAATCACAGAAATCTATAATCGCAACTAACCTTGAACACTTTAACTAGCTATTGTGAAAAGTATCCTGAACTGTATATTTTCTTTACACTAAATCACTTAAAACATTTTCTCTGATTTTCCTTCATTCCACCTCGAAACAATTACTTACTAACACTATAAAACAGCAATAAGCAAGTTCGTAAACTACATTTGCAAGTGACAGACAGCCATTTTTTACATTTGACAAATGTATTAGGCTGGGTTCCGATATACACTGATAGCACAGTCCAGTGCTCTTACTGGAGAAAAATCATTCCGTTATAGACTGAGGATACTGCCGCAGTATTCTAGAGAAATATGACGTCATAAATCGACGCCATTTTTGTACTGTGAGCAGTGTGAGCACTGGCGTTTTCGAGGTATAGGTGCTCTCAGTGGTTTGATCACGTGATCAACAGCGTCCAGAAATTTAACCACTTGCACTATTAAAAAACATTATTGTTATTAAATATTGTTATTCAAAGATACCGAACCAAAGAAAATTTAAAGAAATTGTGTTTATTGCAGTGTGAAACCAATACTGAAATGAAAGTAAGGACAGATTAGTATACTGGACTGCGTTCCGTTATAAACAGTAACCAGTATTGCTTACTATAACGGAACGACTTTGCAGTATACTAAATTGACGTCACACCTTACAGTGCTCGCAGTGTATATCGGAACACACCCTTAGTCTGTGACGTTTTGTCAGTACTGCCACTAGCGATGGGTCGTCGACGTAATTATTGTTAACGAAACTAGACCGTTGATTTACTTTCATCGACGAGTCGATCGACTAGTTAATTCCGTCGACTAGTTAACGTGTTGCAGACTGTACCTACCAAGTAAAATAAATTTGACTATAATAACTTCATCTCGTTAAGACCTAGATACACCTACAGGGACCTTATGAGATCTTATAATTTTATCATATGAAAACCATAGTATATTTATATCATAAAAAAAACATACAGCCGCATTGCGAAAATCCTCCTTTTCGAAATAGGGTGAAAATCATATACCTATGTAAATAAAAATATATATTTACTAGCTGACCCGGCGAACTTCGTACCGCCATATTTATTTACACAAATAAATTGAAGAAAAAATTTTTCATTGGTGTTTTTCATGGAATGAAAACTCTTTTGTGTAAAATTAGGACAAAAACTATAAAAAGGGAAGTGTTTCGATTTTTCTGATGAGAAGTGAAGTACACCGCCGTTTCTATCTACTTTTATATTATTAGTCTATGTTAAAAATGTTTTATCATTATTAGATTCTATTCTTAATTTAAAATACTATAAATGTAACTTTTACATAAGCTTGTGGGCCGTGTGGGGCCGGCTTTAGAATTGTCCCACCCCTCTCCACCCATGGGAGTCGTAAGAGCCGACTAAGGGAATACCGCGGGAGTGGCAGCAGCACTTCCTCGAGTATTAACAACATCCACTGCGATCGCCAATCTGCCAAGCGTGGCGATTAACGGCACTATAACCATTTTGGGGAGGCCTATGTCCAGCATTGGACTTCGAAAGGATGGATGGATGGACATAAGCTTACTAAACTTATTAAAACACCACAAACACTTCAACACGCAAACACACTCTATAGGTAATAACCAACAAACCCACATTTATAAATACATTTTACACAAATGGTAAACGTAGGTAAATTAATACTCTGGTATCTGATATATTATCGCTTTACGATTATCCTCATTTTAAAGAACGTTACATACTCCCGTACTATGAATTGTAGGTACAATAAGATTTATTGCAAATAAAATTCAATACCAATTTGGGCCTCGTGGCGTAGTCGGTAGTGTAACCGACTTCCGTGCACGAGGTCGTGGGTTCGATTCCCACTCAGGACAAATATTTGTGTGATGAACACAGATATTTGTACTGCGTCTGGGTGTTTTCTATCTATTATATTTATGTATGTATTTACAAAAAAAAAGTAATATATGTATTACATCCGTAATCTGGTACCCATAGCACAAACATTAGGTAAGCTTAGTTTGGGACCAGAAAACGTTGTGTGCAAGAAAAAAAAAAGTCCGTGAATATTTATTTTTATACGCATACCTCTAACATAATAAGTAACTTAGACAATTTATTTAACGCTAATTGTAAAAGACTTGACGATTCATTACTATGCTCGCACCTTTTAAAAATTACAATTCTACTCGAAATAATTCTTTGAGTATCCTATGCCTAAATATACGTAGTATATATTGCAGCTACATGTTACTGGCATTTTTGAATACGCTGAATAAGTATAAAGATAGAGATAATAGTCCTAACGGAATGCTGGACCAAGAAAGATATCAGCCTGCCGAGTTTAGACGATTATAATTTATACTTTTCTAAAAATAACCTAAACCAAAATTATGGTGTAGTAGAAAATGCAAGGTCTGACTTGAATATTGTTTCCTTTGAGCCTGATCTAGTGGAAGGAAATTGCCTGGAATTAGAAACTGAGAGATACAGTATTTGTTCCTACATACCACCTTATTATAGTAACCCAGCAAAATACTTAGAATCATTTGACATGTTATTAAGATCGGTTAGTAATAAGGACATTATATTTACAGGAGAGAGATAAATATCAACACTTTACCTAGTGACCGAGTCAATAGTTATCGATACGACTACCTATGTCTAAAGGCCTAGTCAATAGTTATCGATACGACTACCTATGTCTAAAGGCCTGTCATGGTCTCCAAGTGGGAATAATACTACCAACTCGATCAAATAGCTGTTTGGATCATTTCATCATAAAAGCAAACGTGAGTTGACAGACGATAGTACTCCCAGAGCTAACAGATCAATGCCCAATTCTTTTATACATGAAACAGGTTACTGATAAAAGAAGTTATAATCATTCGAACGACAAAATTCTTGATTACATTTCTGTGATAAAGGAACTGAGTACAATAGATTGGTCTAATTTTTATACTATTAATGACGTTATTTTGGCCAAGGAACGGTTATTGCAACAAATCCAAACTGTAATAAATAACTGTTCATTCAATGATAAAAAAGATTATAAGTATCTAATAAAAATTACACCGATTAAGCCGTAGATGACGGCGATGTTGTAAAATGCATCCGTAAGAGTAAAGCTTTATACACTTTATGCACTATTTTAATGGTATATGCGTATAATCGCTTATGAACGGTTCACACATCACGTGATCACATTTTTAATCCTATGTATTTAAATTAACAACGTGAAGCAAACGATATCGCGATACAGAAAAAGCCAATAACGCCATCTAGGGCGTGAAATTAAAGTAACAAACATTAAATCAATATAAATATCTGGACACAAAGATTTGCCCAAACAACCGACAAATACTGTTAACTTGTAAAAATTACAAAAACATATGTAACAAAATAATTAAGAATCTAAGAAAACAATATTATCAATCAGAACTAGAAAAAAAATATGGTAATAATAAAAAAACGTGGCATATAGGTAATTAAAGATATCTGCAATATGACTAAAACTCATAATACATCTAAAGAACTACTTTCAATATGTATATCACCGCTTGAATCGTTAAACAAATTTAATACATACTTGTACTTACAAATATCGGTAGTGACTTAGCTATGGCGACACTTTGTAAACTCAATAAAACAGAAACTCAATTAGCTAGTAGCATACAAAAACACCACATCCGTAGCCCATCTTCTTCTATTATGACATTTACTCCTACGGACCCAAAGGAAATAGAGTGCATACTATTAACAATGAAACGCAATAGTGTACCAGAATGTGACAATAACACCAATAAACTAATTATTGAGGCAAGATCTAGCTTGATTGAACCTCGTAAGTTATCTTATCTTAGTTTAGGGCACGCGATTTTTCAAAAAGCGTTCTAAACGGCGATTGTCAGCGCTATTCATAAATCTGAGGATAAAAGCGTTATAACCAACTATAGACTCCAGTTTGTCTAAAGTACTAGAAAAAGTAGTTAATAAAATATTGTCAAAGTATCTGGAACAGAAAAAGCTTTTATCGGAGCACCAATTTGGATTCCGAAATGGCCTTTCCACGAACGACGCTGTACTAAAATGAGTATCATTAATCACCAAATACGTGGATGCAGGGGATAAGGTAATTGGAGTTTATCTGAACCTAAAAAAAGATTTCGATACAATCTCGATTCGATATTAATTTCAAAGCTAGAAATGATGATGGGCGTAAGGGGTCACATGCTCAAATGGTTCCACAATATCTGTCGGGCAGGGAACAGTGAGTGAGAGTAAATAAGCATTTAAGCGATATAGCAAGTTGTAGGTACTTTTGGTATAATTCAGGGAAGCACAATTGGGCCTACGCTATTCTTAGCCTATATTAATGATCTTGCAGAAACGATTCTACAAAAGGCAGAAATCATAATGTTTGCAGGCGACACTGTAGAGGAGAGCAGGTAGGATTCGTAAAATTTCAACTCTGAGCCGTATAGAAAAGAAACTATTACATGTTTTAAAATAACTTATATCCTGCTATATACCATACATATCTGGCTTTGTGGGGCCGTGTGGGGCCGGCTTTAGAATTGTCCCACCCCTCTCCACGTTCGTATAGTCCAAGAAAATGCCATTTATTTAGTGTATTAAAGTAATTTATTGAGAGCAATGTTAATATATAAGCAACCTTCATATAGTGAACTAATAATAATTGTGTTTAAAGTAGCTTTAACATAAAACTTAACACTTTAAATATTTTAATTTTTCAAATAAAGGAACTAATGAACAAAAACAATTTTCGTGTTGTAATAACTAACAATTATTGCGTTTAAAGTACTTATAATAACTATTTAAACATAAAAAGAAACGCACTGCTTTAGACGACACGACCGAAGTAAAACTTGACAATAAATATATAAACATAGCATCACGCCTGTATTCCCCGAAGGGGTAGGCAGAGGTGTATTACACACCCACGACTCGCCAGCTATGTTTAAGTCCCACGTAATAGGGGGTGAGCCTATTGACGTCTACCGGGCACATTTCCAAACTCTGGGCTGTTACTGAGAATATTTCTTTTTAGGAAAAAGCTTAATAACATTGCCCGACCCGGGGATCGAACTCGAGACCTCATGATTAGCAGTCGCATACACTACCGCTACATCACCGAGTGCAAATATATAAATATGATTGATAATGTTAATATCTCTTATACTATTTCCATTTCTTTATTTTCTCGATGACAGCTCCATGATGAAACTTGAACGAGCATCGTTTTAACATTATGTATGCATTATTTTATAAAAATATCACGCTTACGCACGTATAAGGTTGTACCAGAGTCGGAGAAACTGATAGGGAGGAGGGGCTATCGATAAACGTAACACGATAACAGACCCGATATTTTTTTACAAAATGTAAGAAGCTAAACTACTGGCTGATACTTTTGTACAAATTTATTAACTAATATTATATTTCATTACAAGATGTTACGCGTATTCATTCTTGATTGATAATGACAACTTCGGCCGTGTGGGGCCGGCTTTAGAATTGTCCCACCCGCCTCTACCCACGGGAGTCGTAAGAGCCGACTGAGGGAATACCGGGGGAGTAGGCAGTAGCACTCCTTCGAGTATTAACAACATCCACTGCGATCGCCAACCCGCCTGCCAAGCATGGCGATTACGGCATTATCCCCCATAACGGGACCGCTCGTTGTGGCGTTCTCTTGGGGAGGCCTATGTCCAGCAGTGGACTTTGAAAGGCCGATTAATGAATGACAACTTCTTAAAATTTTTTGAAGTTGTTATAAAATAAGTAGGTATAGGTAGGTACTCGACAATGAAACGAAACAATTATAACGACAGGTAATCTTTATTTATTTATTTTAATCAAAATCTGATGAATCGTCACCGTTACTCGATGAGCTCTCCCCAACATTTATTATAAATTCCTGTACTTCTGTATTATCGAATGCCACATGAATTTCCCAATCCGACGCTATAATGTTTTGGGTTCTTCTCACAATTTTTTCCCAGTTTTCGGCAGTTACTTCCGCACATGCATTTTTTAATAAATCTAACATCTTGTTTGTCGTAAAAGGAGGATGGGTATTGTTTCGAGCGGCGTGTCCTTTGATTTGTGGCCATATTAGTTCTATAGCATTGTACTGGCAATGATACGGCGGAAGTCGAAGAACCCAATGACCACATTCGATAACATATCTTCTAGGGAGACATTTTTTCGATTTTAAAATATTCACTAATTGTATTTTTAATAAAGTATTATCCACATTTTCGTCATGACGTTGGAGCCAGTCAATTATCTCTTGTTTTTTATTGGCCTGCTTCGGCCTTTTTTTAATTTGTCTGGAGTGATATGTAGCGTTGTCTATAATAATTATGGACGGTTCTTCCAGAGATTGCACCATTTCTTTAAACCATCCTTCATAAATCTCCGCGTTCATATCTATGTGGTAGTCCACTGTTTTCTTGGATTTAAAGGCCAGTAAAGCGTCTGACTCGAATCCTTTCGTAGACCCTGCATGGCATATGATAAGGCGTTCACCTTTTCCCATTGGCACTGAACTAGTGGAAGCGGTGGTGTCGTCAGTCCAGTTCTTAGATACTGTGTGGTTTGCATTTAACCAAGTCTCGTCAGTGAAAATAACATTTGACCAATTTGATATCTTTTTGGCTTCGCTCAAAAATTCGCAGCGAGCCATAGCAACGTAGCAACGTCATGACGCTCCATCAATATTTTACGTTTGTCCGATTATTTATAAGAAAATCCAATTTCTTTCAAAACCAAGCTTAATGACGATTTTTGGCCATGGAACAAACCACATTCACGTAAAGAAACAACAAGTTTTTTAAGTGTTGGAATTTCTTTGCGCAAGTAATAGTCATATATATGATGGCGAATAGCGTCAGCGTCGAAGTTGTCAACCGATGTCACACGACGTGTTTGGCGTTTTTTCTTCGGCGTACGAAGCTTATTTTCCTGCATGTCACTTGTACCGTAAGCTTCGGTAGTTTTTGAAACAGTAGGTCCACTAATTCCTATTTAGAGAAACATTGAATGCAATGTTTTTTCGGCATAAATGAATATTGAAAGCATAAAAAAGTATAATAATATATAAAAAATAATAACCTCTCTCTCTTGCCCCTAAAGTAATATAGGAAACGTAACTCTCTCTCTTTCTATTTTCACTAACTTATATCTCTCTCTTAATTCCGTTCGCCTGAGCATTTTTCGTAATGCTGACGCCACGCATTCACCAGCTTAGTCCCCAAGTCAATGTGCGTAAAGAAGTATTAACTTCAAAAAGGAACACTTTTATATAATTGTCTCTTTTTAATTAAGAAATTTTGTCAAGCGACTTTCAAGTGTTTGAAGCCGTACTATGATGCAGATTTCTTTCATGCCACACAATCTGAAGTGGGGAGGATTGGTACAGTACGAATCCAACCCATTTATAACTGCATGAAGGTACCCCAACACAAAAAATAATTTGAAATAAAATTAACCATTATAGTTAGGCCAGAATTACTTTATAGATATAAAATCAATAGTTTAAAGTATAATCCATCCATCCATCCATCAGCCTTTCAACGTCCACTGCTGGGCATAGGCCTCCCCAAGAGAACGCCACAACGAGCGGTCCCGTCATGGGGGATAATGCCGTAATCGCCACGCTTGGCAGGCGGGTTGGCGATCGCAGTGGATGTTGTTAATACTCGGGGGTCTGGGAATCTGCTCAAACTGAACATGGCTAAATCTAAATATATGTGCTTTACAAAGACTAGAGCGTCTTGCCCACGTCCAAATTTCATTCTCAAAATCCATACCTACCCCTGCAATCAAAATTGCGTTAGCTGGAAGACCAACTGTAACTGTGATACATTAACTAAAGCTAATAATGTCAAGTATTTGGGTATAATAATGGATGATAAACTCAGATGGGAGGAACATATCAGTAGTTTAAGTGCTCGATTACGGAAGATGATCTATATTTTCAAACAACTAAGACCTATCGTACACGTAAACCTGCTAATAAGAATCTATAAAGCGCTATGTGAATCTGTAGCAACTTATTGTATTTGTTCATGGGGTGGGGCATCTAAAGCAGTAATTATAGAACTTGAGCGTGCCCAGCGAGCCATCCTAAAAGTCCTTATGTATTTACCGTATAGGCACTCTACAACGGTTGTGTTTCAACGCACTGGAGTCCTTACAATTCGCCAAATTTTTATACGGGAGGACCTACGTAGGTACCACAGAATTACAATTCAACAACTACCAAAACCTACAAAACGACGTTTTACAAGCCCAGTTCCATCCACTAAATCTGGTTTCGGGCAGAAATTTTACAATTACAGAGCGCCGGTTATGTATAACCAAATTATAAATGTTGGTATTCGAAACCTCAATAACCACACAGCTTCAAAAAACATATTCAGTAGTTCCTTAGTGGTGACACAAGAGTGCTTGAGTGAGGACCCATGTAATTACATAAGTTCACATTCGCACATTGGCACTTACCCACTTAATCACGCTTTTTGTATAACATGATTAATGAAGGTTTTTTTACGTCAATACAAAAATTTTAGATTTTATTTTTTTAGCTTTTAGATTCAGCAATTGACTGCTAGTGTCGTGTGATGACTACTCATGGGAAGTACTAAGAGAGCAGTATAAAATAGAAAAAAAAAGATATAAAAAAGAATTAATTGTGGCGATAGTAGATCAGCCTGGAAAAAACACAGATTGTTGTTAGTAGGTAAAATTACATATATATATATATATACTATAGTTACATCATTTATATGGAAAGTTATAATTTTATCTTGTTAGTAGTTATAAACATAATAAACGCTTTTACTATCAACGGGTTGGGAAACATTGAAAGTAAATGGCAGATATTTACAGGTCTGGGGATTTGTAATCTATTTATGATGTGGTCTAGGGAGTATGAACTGTTTAAACGACAGTTGAGAAATATGTGGTCAATGGAGCCTTCATCTAGACCACATTCACATAATGAACTGTCTCGGATACTTAACTTATGTAGGAAAACTGGGGAGCAGCAATGACCAAGGCGAACCCTACAAAGAGTTGATGTGGTCGTTTTGATGGCTTTTTCAAACTTATAAAACCATGGTTTCGTCGGGATCTCGGGTTGTATAGAGAAGTATTGTTTTGACTTTGTCTTGCAACTCTCTATCCATAACAACTGCCATGATTCAGCTAAGTGTTTTTTAGACAGTTGCATAAGATCATAAGTTTGGACAGCATAGTGCCTAAGGTCTGATAACGGGCTAGTGATTGCAGTTTTGGCCATAGCATCGGCACACTCGTTTCCTGCTATGCCTGAATGACCAGGGATCCATGCCAGTATCACCTCAGTTTGCTTCTTCGAGCATGAAAACAAAGATTTCCTAATTTCCGCTATAATAGGGCTACGGAGCTTATCCTTTAACGGATTCTTGACAATAGATTCCAGGGCACTTTTGGAATCAGAGAATATAAATAGTACAGCCTCTAAAATACCAACACATTTGCCTGTGAACACAGATGACTCTGGAGGACATTGGGATTGGAGGAAGATTTGGGAATGCGGGTAATACACAGAAATGCCCGTTTTACTATTGGGAGTTAGCTTTGAAGCATCTACAAAGAATTTATGAAAGTTGCGCCAATTAGCCTCTACTATATCTGTAAATTTGGCATTGGCATGGGAAGTGTCTTTATTTGTACCAATGCAGGGGATATAATTTGGCATAAATTTGAGAATTTCATATGGCGAGTCATACATGGGGAATTTATTACACTGGCGAAGAGGGGTATGACGCTCCACCATACGAAGCTTTCTGAACGCATTCAGAATCAGAGGGGGAGTTTTGTGTTTCCAGTAATCTTTTCCCTGGCATAACCTGTCAAGGAATGAGAGCTTGAGTACAATTGTATATTCTGTAAGGGCACAAGCCTTGTATAGGAAGCGGTCTGCAAGATACTGTCTACGGAGGATAAGAGGAGGATCCAAACCTTCTACTTGTAATGCATTGGTTGCGGTAGCCTTCATACAACCGAGAACGATACGGAGTGATTTGTATTGTATTGTATCTAACTTTGCAAGAGCTAATTTACTACATGGCTCTAGGAGGAATGAGCCATAATCCAGTAAACTTCTTATCGTGGCATTGTATAAAAGTTTTATAGTGAATGGGTGGGCGCGCCACCAAACACCTGCAAGGGCCCTTAGCATATTCAGGTTTCTTTCGCATTTGCTGACAATGTAATTAAGATGGGGGGAGCCAGCTAACTTGGAGTCTAAGATTATACCTAGAAATTTCACACTATCCGCATTTTTCATATAACATCCTTCAATCTCTAGGTGAAGATTGGGGATCGTCCTTTTCCGAGTAAAAACGACTACGGAGCTTTTAGAGGCTGATAAATGGAGACCGTGGGAAGAGAGCCAGTGATTTAGAGATTTGAGGGACACTTATTCATAGGCAGAAATGATTGACCGATTTATAACATATGTGCAGAGGTCGTCTGCGTATTGTAGAATTTGGCAGTCGATGTTAAGGGAACTGTGGAGGTCCGATGTATGTATGATGTATGTAGTAAATACTGAATAATAAAGGACTCAATACCGAACCCTGGGGAAGCCCTCGCCAGACCTTTCTATCTACCAGGTTACTACCGGATTGGGCGCCTGGAACCCTTATATTTACTTTGCGGCCTGCTACAAAGTTAATAATGCAATGCCTTATCTTAACCGGAATACTCAGCTATCGTAGTTTACTCCTGAGTACAGTAAGAAGAACATTATCATACGCCGAGGAGATGTCTAGGAAACAGGCTACAACTGAACGATTTTCGCTGAAAGCGATACGTGTATCTGTGATAAATATCCCAATGTTGTCCATGGTACTGTAGCCCTTCCGCAAGCCAAATTGCGATCCAGCCAGAAGCCCTTTATTCTACACATACCATTCCAACCTGTTTTTTATTAATTGTTTAAGTATCTTGCTCATGACTGGAGAAAGAGCAATAGGGCGGTAGTGATATGGGCTATCAGGAGATTTCCCAGGTTTTAAAATGGGAATGATTAATTGCGCTTTCCAGTCCTCAGGAATATATCCTAAATCAAAGTAAAAGTTAATTATTTTTAGTAGGACTTGATGGCAGAAGTTTCCAGACATTTAAAAAAAAGAGTAGGGCATACCGTCCAATCCTGGGGCTGAATCTTGAACGTGTTTAAGTACCACATCTAGTTCATTTAAGGAAAAAGGGGCATCTAAGGGGTCATGAGAGAGTGTGTTGTTAAGAGGAGAAGATGGTCATTCTCATTCATTTTCACATCCTTATGTGGGACAGTTTGTCTAGGAACTGTAAAGAGATGTCTGTGGAAATATTAGGAGAGCTTTGAGAGAAACGGCCTCGTATGTATATTTTACGATTTTGCCAGACAACAGTAAATGGGGATGAAGGAGAAAGGGATAAACAGAACTTCTTCCACCCTACATATTTTTTTTTTCTTAAAGAGGCGTCGTGATTTAGCAACAATTCGGCGGTATTCCAGGAGATTTCCTACTGTCATGTTAGCGACATATATCGTTCGGGTTTTAATCATCTGAGTACATTCCTTATCCCACCAAGGTGGAGAAAATATTTTCCCTACTGCAGTTTTTTAAAGGAATGCTCAAGTCAGCAGCTGTTGACAGGGCCGAAACAAACTGTGCCAAGCACTCATCCAGGTTATTGGAGGATATCTGGGGCATAGAGCAGAGTCGATATTCTAACTCTTCCTGGAATATGTCCCACCTGGCATCCATGGTTCGATATCGCAACAGGGGGATGTTCTGATAACTAGGAAAAGTTCTATTAATCAAAGTAAAACAAATGGGATAATGGTTACTACCGTATGTTAAATCTAGGGCTTCCAGTCAAGCAAAGATGCTAAAGTAGGAAAACATATTGTGAGGTCTACACAGCTTTTGTTCCGACCTGGTCTGGGGAGTCTGGTTTCTGATCCATCATTAAGAACGCAAAACCCTAATTCATCGATGAGATCATCTAGCTCATACCCATAAGGGTCGCAATGTTCAGAACCCCATAAACAGTGATGACAGTTGAAGTCTCCTAAAATAATCATTGGATTAAATACATTACATACATTCTTAATAAATTGCAAACAAGTAGGTGAGGGATTAGGGATATAAATAGAGATAAAATTAATTCCAATGACATTAATTCCAATAGCATTAATATCATCTCCGTGGGGAGGAAGAGGGAGGGGGTGGATGGGAAGACATTGCTTACAATTACAGCAGCTCCGCCATACCCATCATCACGGTCGTTACGGTAAGTTCCATGTCTTGGGATGCGGAATTGGTGATGTGGCCACGTCTCTGATATGGCAAACACTGCTGGTTTGTATACATTAATTAAATGAATTATTTCATGTTTCTTAGGAAGGACACTCCTGGCGTTCCATTGTAGAATATTGAGGGCCATTATGATGAGATAAAATAAATTGTATAATATTGTGGGCAATGTGGTGAGGTATGTTAATTTTACTAATTAGTGTAGTTAAAAGGGGAACCAGAGACTGGATTTCACCTGCAGGGCTATCTTGGGATTGGGAATTATTAGTAAGAGCACAGCCATTAGAAGAGGGTGGGAACGAATAACTATTAATAATATTTCTATGGTTTCTTTGGTCATACCCCGGGGAAAGAGGGGCATGAGATTTGGGTTTAGATACAACAGTTTTTTTTTAAGAGCTAGAAGGAAGAATAGGCTGGGGCTTTTGGGAGGGGGTTAAAAAGAGATGGGGGCGGGAGGGTACAGAAGCAGATACATCTGCATATGACTTGACCACTGCTGGGAATAATTTTGCTGCTTCTGCATAGGAAATATTCTTTTCAGCCATGGTTACTTTTATATTTTTTTGCCTTAGGTATTCTGGGCAAATTTTGCTGTTAGTACAGTGTGGACCTTTGCAGTGGGAACAGGTAGGCTCTTCAACTGAACAATTTTCTCCTAGGTGGTCTCCGCCACATCGGTGGCAGTGGGGTTTTGAGCGGCATTGAGATTTTGTGTGACCGTATTTGCAACAATTAAAGCATTGGGCAGTGGGGTAATAGCATGTTTGCATAGGAAGGGAATTAAAGCAGCAAAATACACGCTTTAGTAGGCACTGGCCGTCGAATGTAATAAACTACAGTGGAGGTAGGTTTCCATTCTGGAGTTCCATCTACTACAACTTTATAGTTGATCCTCCTGATTTTCAGGACAGGACCACAACCAGTTGGTGTTTTAGTGTTTTGCGCAATCTCTTGTTCTGACCACTCTTGTGGTACTCCTCTTACGACACCCATTCTGGTAATATTGAATGATGGGATTGCGGCATTGAATCCCTTACTCTTCAGTTCCTCATTGTTTATAAAGCTATTTGCATCTTCCGGAGACTTAAATTCTACTGATACCTTGTTTCGACCTATTTTCTTAATGCCGTCTGGGAGAATATTTTTTATATTTAGTTTAAGCACTATGTGACCAAACTTAATTGGGTTAATTGTAGCACCCGATGCAGGATCATTCTCGTCGTGGGAGACATGGACCAGAAATGGCGCCACATCTAACGTGGAGTAACGTTCGCGACTCTATTTTTGAGGAGCCAGATGTCGTTGTTGTTTTGCGGATGGAAGAGGTACATCTACAACATCTTAATTAAATAGTAGCTAGTCTATATTATACTTTGTCTAAGACGAGAGGAATGACGGTTTCATACATTTTCCTTACCGACCTGCGCCATCTGGGTCAAACCTCAGAACTAACTAGAACCGTGAGCCGCGAGGGCGGTAAATACACGCTATTAAGATTGTATAACTAATATACTTTGTTTAAATATTTCATATTTATCCCAAAAAGATGGCGTAACTCGAACCAAGCGACGTCACTAGTTTCTAAGTGTAAAATCGCAATAATGTGGCTGTATCTTATAAACGGCTAACTGCGAACAATAATAGGGGCATTTAAAATTGCCACTAGCAACATCTAGGGCCACATATGTTAATGACTGTTGCCGCGTTCCGGTGCCGACAACGGATGTATCTTTTACATTGATATTATTGTCCCTTTTGAATAGCATTGTCTCTTACTATTACGAAACCCACCTATAAATAAACAGTTTGTAGAACGAAGCTGACAGGGCCTGCAACTGACACGTACCAATGTGCGTGTCTTGTGCATGTGTGCGCACTTCAAATAGTGCTCTGGGACGTTCACTAAACGTGACTATCGACACATATTGTGTTGTTTTAGTGTACGAGGTGCAAAGTGAATTCAAATAAATTTTATATTCGAGTGAATGGAAATAAAACTGAAATAACACATGTTTTATTAATACGTGGGACACAGAAAGTTTTGAGAAAGTAAAAAACTAATCTATGATTCTAAGAATATCGCTATCTCTTTTTATATAATACGTCCATATATAATTAGTTTATTTAGCAATAACAAAACGTTACTTCGTTTGACGTATAAAGTTTTATTCTTCGTCTAAGGTGTGTGACAAAGTTTTTTACCTACTCTTTGAATTTAATTGACAAAGTTTTTTATAAAGTGTGGTTCATCGTATGTAATTTTTTATTAGAAAAATATTGTTTGTGCTGTGTTGGTGATTATGTAAACTTAATAAAAGTGTGACTAATACGTATTTGACAAATTAAACAGTAGATTTTTTGAATTAGCAACTATTGAAAATTGTACGAGCTAAGAAGTTCTTGAAGTTTCCATGCTTTTTTACGAGGAATGGCAGATTTTAAGAACATATCTAATACTTCGAATTGTGATAAGTAAGTACCTATCTATTAACGTAACGTACCACACATCTAGCCCATAACACTTAACTGTCATAAAATATTTGTTTTGTATTGTTGTGCTCTGTTTATAGGCACATTATACTTTATATTTTGCCAAATAATTCTTAAACATTGTGTGGAGGTAAGGTGACTACCAGGTTTAACAGGCAGTTTTGAATCATCAAAATATAGGTATTAATAGTACTAACTAGTAATAGGTATTACCAACTGCCCTTGAATGCATAGCGCACCATCCATACTCTCACCCAATCACTAATGGACAATCAACAGTACCTAAATACATTGACTAAGATTGAAACTGTATGGCATGTCAAATACTTATAAAATAGATAAACATATAGCACACCTCATAAGCGAAGCGTTGAGGTGGGTTCTAGTCCCGTTTTACACGGAACAACTGATTTTTCAAACTTAAAATGTCTCTATTTATCATATATTGCACTTGTAAAATAATATCTACACAGCCATATAAAGAACAAACACAACTACACGTACAACTAAACGTACTTTTTGAAATTAGCACTATCTATGTGATTTATTGAAAACTACTTAGTACAACCAATACATTAGTAGTTACTTATCAAATAATCAATTTTATTGTGAAATATTTAGGGATTGTTATTGTATTAGTGTTATTAACTGATAAATCGAGTGGTAAGATTTGTTTCCACATAATTGTATCATTGAGGTACCTATATGTACTATGGTACGTACTACCTCAATGAATTGTATACATATTTTGTATGTATAATACAGACAGACAAAGTCCTATTACCTACCTAATTGTTGTTTTTGCTTGTTGTTCTAATAAAGACATACAATTACTTTTATTTCAATATCTGCAATGCACAGACATCAGCTTGTTATATATTTTATTACATATATAGATAATTAGATATTAATATTAAGTGCCTATACCTACATTTTTCCTTTGGATTTCTTATTAATTATTTCTATAGACATTAAATTTTTATGCCTTTAAATATGTATGACTTTTTTTTATTGCATGTAGTGGCAGTCGAGCCACGGCCCATCTGATGGTAAATGGTAACAGTTGCTCATGGACTCAACTATACGAAGAGTATTGTCAAGCCGCTGCTCACCATTTCATTTTACCAATATGAAATGAAAGAATAAACGGCTATCTCCTGCTACAGCTAAAACGCAACACATGGACTCCGTCAATCTAAAGCACACTAGCTGCTAAATCAACAGCGAACACAGCGTAAACTATGGTGAAATACTTGTATCATATGTTATTGATTATTATATTATTGCACGCCTCATAAGCGAAGCATTGAGGTGAGTACTATTCTCGTTTTACACAGAACAACTGATTTTTCAAACATAAAATGTCTATTTATCATATATTGCACTTGTAAAACAATATATATACACACATATCAAGAAAAAACACTATTTTTGACACTCATGATATTTTTTATGCCATTTTTGATATTTAAACTAGTTAAAAAACTGTTTAAAAAAGTTATGTCTTGGACTAAAAAAGTTATGTCTTGGACGTCCGTTTGTTGTAGGTAATGAATGTTAACATGATAACAACGGAAATCCTTTATTTGAGTATTTTTTTTTTCTTTTATGATATAGTATCACTACATATATGTGCCGATATGTGAGTATAAGATATGTGAGTATACGAATATGTGAGTATAATAATGTGCCTTG
The DNA here is from genome assembly GCA_948253155.1 of Leucoma salicis. Lineage (NCBI taxonomy): Eukaryota > Metazoa > Arthropoda > Insecta > Lepidoptera > Erebidae > Leucoma > Leucoma salicis. The sequence continues at coordinate 28,746,514 of OX411803.1, forward strand.
TGGGGCCGGCTTTAGAATTGTCCCACCCCTCTACCCACGGGAGTCGTAAGAGCCGACTGAGGGAATACCGGGGGAGTGGGCAGCAGCACTCCCTCGAGTATTTACAACAACCACTGCGATTGCCAACCCGCCTGCCAAGCGTGGCGATTACGGCATTATCCCCCATGACGGGACCGCTCGTTGTGGCGTTCTTTTGGGGAGGCCTATGTCCAGCAGTGGATGTTGAAAGGCTGATGGATGGATGGATGGATAACTACGAATAGAGCCATATCACTTTACACGGTCTGATTCGATGTGGTTTAATTGTTATTAAATAAACAAAAAAATACTGAATAGTTACGCTCGTCGCGACACTAAAACCAGCGCTATACCATTCATGAGAACTACTTCTATAGACCAATATAGAAGTACTTCTTAAAATTAGCGCTAGATGGCGTATAAGACGAAATCCACATAGTACTTTTTGAAATTAGCGCTATCTATGTGATTTTGAAAACTACTTAGTAAGATCAATACATTATTAGTTACTTATCAAATAATCAATTTTATTGTGAAAAATGAAGATTATGAGGCGTGCAGTTTTGGGTTTTTCAAAGTATTTAATTATGCCATTTTTTTATTTTGTTGGGTTTTGGAAAAACAACCTCAACCATGAAATTGCTTAGATTTGCCATAGGTGCTTTTATTTTACTTGAAAATGTGATCTAATATAATAATCTTATCTTTTACAAAGAGTTTTGATGTTTCGGATAATCTATTACATTAAATAAAATCTACTAAATAAATTTTACAACATATTTACATTGGATTTGAAAAAAAACTTGACAATGTTTTTAATAGACTGAGGAGTGTCTTATTTTAAGTATACTTACTTAAAATAAAATGAATATTAAATATTCACGGACATTTTTCACACAATGTCCTCTGGTCCCAAACTAAGCTTCACGCTTGTGCTATGGATACCAGATTACGGATATAATACTTAAAATAAAATAAATATTAAATATTCACGGACATTTTTCACACAATGTCCTCTGGTCCCAAACTAAGCTTAACGCTTGTGCTATGGATACCAGATTACGGATATAATACATATACTTCCTTTTTTTTTGTAAATACTTACATATAATAGATAGAAAACACCCAGATGATGCAGTACAAATGTATGTGTTCATCACACAAATAATTGTCCTGAGTGGGAATCGAACCCACAACCTCGTGCACAGAAGTCGGTTACACTACCGACTACGCCACAAGGCCCGTCTTATTATTATTAAGCCTTTTATTCAGATAGTTTACATGTTTGTTCTTAGTCTAAAATCACTGTAGAAGGTTGTTTATCCGTTTGTCTTTTGACAAAGGCCTCCTCCAATCTCTTCCAATGTTTCCTCGATGTTGCCGCTCTTCACCAAATATCTCCCGCTATTTCTTTTATTTTGTCTGACCATCTTTTAAATTGTCTCCCTCGTTTTCTCTTTCTATCTCGGGGATACCAGAACATTATTGATTTGGTCCATTTGTCTAACCCACATATTACGTGTCCTGTCCATCTCCAATTGTTCTTCTGTATTGTATATGTCTATTAATTTTGTTTTATTTCTGATTGTTTTATGGTTAATTTATCTAAGTTTTGTAGACCTAACAAACTCCTCTCTATTTTTTTTGGCAGACTTCTAATTTATTGATATGTCCCTTAGTTAGAGGCCATGTTTGACATCCGTAGGTTTAGTATTGGTATGTCCATGTGTTTGCAATCGTTATTTCGATTTCCCTGGATGTTGGATCACTTAAATTATACTATGCTATTTTATATTATAGACCTTGATATGTGATATCTTTTAAAAAAAAAGAAAATAACTTTATTGTAACTAAAATATTAACTACTTTTAATTATTATACAAATAAAAATTTGATTTGAAAATTTTAATGTATTTTTGACTAAGAAATAAATGAAAGAAAACGACGAAATAAGATACATTATTAAGAATTTATTACGGAATTGTTTTTATTTAGTACAAGATAACTCCTCCCCTAACTCGAACACAAGCATCAATCTTCCTGAGCATGCTGAGAATCAAGTTATTCAGGATTTCTTGCGGTAACCTGTCCCATTCTTCAATAGCAGCTACCCTGATCTCTGACGCTGTCTGGGGAGGTGGCTGACGGTACCAAACAGCTCGCTTTAGAGCATCCCAAGCGTGCTCGATCGGGTTCAAGTCAGGCGAACCGGCAGGCCAATCTAACCTGCCAATGCTGTGATCACAGAGAGCAGCATTGACTCGTTGAGCTCGATGTGCGGGTGGGTGCATTATCATCAACCAATACGAATTGGTGGCCATGATTTATTCTAAATAGTTTGACAATTCCTTCGATAACAACATTTTGTTACAAAGCTGCAGTCATCGAGCCCCGAGACGATTAACGGCGCTTTAGCGCCAATCATTATTCTGCTTCAAAAGGACACCAAATTCCCGCCTTGTTGTACAGTACCAGTGGCAGTTCTTTGTCTATCTGCATCCCCACGTTTTCTCCACACACGGACACGTTGGTTGTCTGGATGAGTGCTTATTCTTGTTTCGTCAACGAAGAAGCAATTTTGCCAAATGTTTTCCCCGTCATCACCTTCATTTTGGCGGAGCCTAGCCCACTGCAATCTGCGTTGCTGTCGCGGGAAATTGTATCCCTGAAAAACAATTGATTCCTGCGCGATAGCTATTTTTGTATGGAGATAATTAATGTGCTATATACAGAGTGGCGTACTTTTATTAGGTATATTAACAGAAATCTTTTCCAATTTAAATCATTGGGCGGTTGGTAATTATTACAAATACAATAACCATCGCTTTTACGACGAAAATACCGTCGTCTAGTAACAACCATTAGTAATATAGGCATGCGTATCTATTGTTAATGTGGTTCTCCAAACAAAATATTATAATTATCTATGTGAACTAACTCCGAGTAAAAACTCACTTGTCCACCATATCCCAGCAGCGCATTCTGTATTTCGGCCACACAATGCGCAGAGGCGACGTGAATCTCGAAAGACTGTTTGTGGTTGGGAACACCGAAGGCAAAAGATCGCGCGGTTGTTCACCCACCAGATGGACCGATCAAGTAAAAGACTCGTCGTCCTCCAAATTTTACTCGGTCAGATCATCCGCTCCAGATGCAACCTTGATGCTGACCACGATCCTCAGACATGAGGGACCGACTGAGAGAGAGAGAGATGCGAACTTATCTCGATTCTGTTTTGAAGAGCAACGCCGCTCTCAAATGTTTAGTAAGTAGTTTATTATTACCATAAAAATGACGTAAATGGTAAAGTTTGCGTGGCAACGAGATTCTCACACACATGACGTATAGAGCTATGGAAGATTCTAAGAGCGATACGCATTTGTATATATTTTATTGCCGCCGCTGTACCTACTACGATTTAATGTGGATCTTGTTAGTTACCAAACATTTTATATTTTTAACACGAACTCATATGTGTGTGTGTTTACTTTAGTATTTGTTTGGAAATACTTATACTAGGTAAGTTAAAAATTATTTTTTAAAAGATATATCATGCGTTGAGCTAAATGAAGAAATATTTCCAAGAAGTTTTAATTTACGTAGATATACCTATATAACTGGTAGAGACGCGTTTAGAATCTACCTCGTCTCTCAGTATTTCATTTAGGTAGGTCTGTAAGTTTTCAGTTTTATAGGTTTATAAGTTATTGTGGCTAACGAATTCCCACATCTATTTATACTTTTAGTCTATTTATAAAGCTATAACAGAGCTGTAGCTGTGAATGCATTTAAAATATTTGTGAAAAAGTTATTGCAACAAAACTATTTTTATAGAGCTTTTGTCTGTTTGTTTGTTTACACATCACGCAGAAAAGTTTGTTTTGAAAATATTTACTTTAAGTAATAGCTTTTGATTAGGATTAAAATACGGGTTTTCCCGGTGATGTATATCAGGAACCTGAGTTATAAGCTAAACACTAGCTAACTTTGTCTGCGGTGGAGCCGCGAGAAAAGGTTAGTTTAGGACTAAAAGTGTGTTGTGAAGATTTCGCATGTATGATCAAGCCATGATAACTAGGAATTTGATAATTTTGCAATGAAAACTCGAGTTAAAGAAAATTTGAACGAAAATTAACTTAATTACCCCCATAACATCCGCGTTACAATTTTTGTGATCCGCCTGCAAATATTATGAGATTAAAAATGAAATTAAAAAAATCCTCCTTACCTTGTACATTATTAACTGCTATTAAAAAAATAAGTAAAAGAAGAACGTCACCTTTCTTTAGACCCCCCGTCACCCTTGTAAGGCTTTGTCAATGTCTGTGCATGTGCACAGCCACTTCAAGCGATACCCCCTTCCGCCCTTGTTTGTAAATGTTTCTTTTCAAAGGTACTGACGTACAATGCCGTAACCTAGCAACGCCTTTTTTATATTTGAAGGAAAATTGTGTTCAGGTTGGCGTAGCAAGTATTATTTTCAAAGTATTAAGAGAGATATTTCATTTAGATAGAAATATATTTTTTACGAGGATTAGAAACACATTTGTGACTTTAACACACTAATCGAAACTTCTCACAACATCAATCTTCGTATAAAAATAATTATCACAAATAATGTCTTCGTTATTTGTGATAATATAAATCTTTTGAGTAAAATAATTATTTTGCCACTCCCGGCCGTGTTCCTGTGTAAAAAAGACGGAACTACTAAAGTCCGGCAGCAGCGATGGGTCGTCGACGTAATTATTGTTAACGAAGCTAGACCGTTGATTTGCGTTCATCGACGAGTCGATCGACTAGTTAAATCATCGACTAGTTAACGTGTTGCAGACTGCAGACTGTATGTAAAGTAAAATAATTTGGAAAATCCAAAACTGCACGCCTCATAATCTTCATTTTTCAAAATGAAATTGATTATTTAATAAGTAACTAATAATGTATTGGTCTTACTAAGTAGTTTTCAATAAATCACATAGATAGCGCTAATTTCAAAAAGTACTAATGTGGGTTTTATGTCTTATACGCCATCTAGCGCTAATTTTAAGAAGTACTTCGTATATTGGTCTACCTCTCAGTTCCGGGCCGCGCGCACGCCAAGGCCACGCAAAAAAAGGGCCCCTGCGCCGCTAAAAATATTTCGTTGGTGTGTTATTATTTACGTGTGTTTAGTGTTTTTAATTATTGTTATGGATAAAATTGTTATTATACTCGACAAATATCATCAGTTCGTCAAGCAAACTTTCTTTTAACAAAAAATAATGTACCGGCCGGGGAACGGCGTTCTGTTGACGATAGTAAAACAACCGGTGGCTATGCGTACGTAAAAAGGTTGTTCTCATGAAAGGCGCTGGTTTTAGTGTCGCGTCGAGCGTAATTATTCAGTATTTTTTTGTTTATTTAATAACAATTAAACCACATCGAATCAGACCGTGAAAAGTAATAGGGCTTTATTCCTAATCATAATAATTCGTAAACGAAAAAAAAAGACTCGTTTAGTAAAGTATTTTGGTCGTTATCGTGTTAACATACATTACCTACAACACCCGGACGTCCAAGTCAGATTTTTTTCAAACAGTTTTTTAACTAGTTTATATAAATTACAAAAATGACATCAAAAATATCATGAGTGTTAAAAATAGTGTTTGTTCTTTATATGTGTGTGTGTGTGTGTAGATATTATTTTACAAGTGCAATATATGATAAATAGAGACATTTTAAGTTTGAAAAATCAGAACTCAGATTCATTTCTTATCTGTGAAATGAATTGGTGAGCAGCGGCTTGACAATACTCTCGGTATAGTCGACTCCATGAGCGACGGTTACCATTTGCCATCAGATGGACCGTGGCACGTCTGCCACTACATGCAATAAAAAAAATTTATACTTTGCCTATGGATAGTGACCGGAACGGAGTCTGAAAGCAATTTTAAATATTGCCTGTTAATTATGACATCTCCGGACCAGGGGCTACGAAAGATTGAGCACTGTATGGTTTTATACCAAATAATCTGTTCTCTTGATCTTAAATCAAAATATTCCTGCCATATATCCCCGAATTTCCTTTTGTATCTAGGGATTACTTAGCTGTAATGAGGAAATATTTCATAGTCCCACTCGAAGATGCTGATTTAGCAAGTTGGTCTGCCTTTGCGTTACCCCTAATTCCGATATATCCTGGGATCCATTGCAGTCTCCAAGACACTCCTCTCAATTGCAAGTCGTAGATCTTTTTCAATACTTCATAGGCTATCGGTAAAACTTCCACTATTTTTAAGAAAAGGATTATAAAATAAATGCAGCTCCTAGACTATTGGTACTATTTAATATTGTGTGCTAACCATTATATTTTTTTTTGCAACGTCCGTGTGGTGACGGTCTAAGATTACAAGTGTCACCATCCCATCCTTTCCCGCGGGACGAATTTAGTGAAATTTAAATAAAGTTTGTTTATCTGACATATTTTTATAGATTTTGTACGGAAACCTTTTTAATTACTGTAATTATAGGAACAATATGTAATTATTATTATTATAATCAGGCGTGAGTCTGCTTTTAAATAAATTTGTTTGAGACACGACATTTTTTCAAACACAAAACACGGCACCTAATTTCCTTTTAATGGCATCCCTGGTAGTCATGGTGATTAAGTTGTATGGCGAACTATTTGAAAGTTCGCCAGCTGAAAAACCTGCACGTCATATGAGACAGGAAGATACGATACTTGTCTCAATTTTCTTAGCGTGTTTCGTATAATATACCCGTTTCACTTCTACACTTCCTAATGTATCATGGCTACATCTATAGATTATTTATCTAAGGCGGGAACAGATTTTAAATGTCATTTACTATAAACGTAACATATCTTGTGTAAAATATCATTGCAGTATGTATAGATTGGGCATAAATAGTAAAAGAAGTCTTTCAGGATTTGTTCACGAAAAACAATATGGCGGTACGATGTTCGCCGGATCAGCTAGTAAAATATATAGATTTACGTATTTGTAGCCATATATGGTGTTGCCAAGACTTTTTTATTATGGTTTACTATGTAGTAGTGTACTGTCCGGTGGTTGTACTTATTTGCAAATATTTCTTATCAATGTACCTTTTACCTATCACTTAAACATCTTCGACAAATATCCTTTGTTTAGTATATTGGCAAAGTTTTAGTAAGGAGTGCCCTCAAGTTGACATCGCTTGGGAATCAAGGATCTTCAGCGTACGTAATATGAAATGTTTTTCAGAAGTAAATTTTGGGTTTCATGCTGAGTGAACACGATGGTGCACTTTTTTGGGATACACACGATTGATCTATTACACAAGGCACATCGCCTGCAATTTCTTTGTGAGATCTCTATTGAATGAAAAGACTTACGAGTGGGGGTTTTTTTTTGTGGGATTCCTGCATTCATAAATTATCTATCTATTGATACATCTAATTGCTTGTACCGACTGACTGACGATCAACGCGGAGCCTAAACCGCTGGGCTGCAAACATGAAATTTTGGTAGTCGATGCCTTTTTTGTTGTAGAGATCATACTCATCATCATCACTAGTTATCTTTATGCAAAAATAGCTATGTTACAACTCAATTTTTCCGTGATAAAGAGTAATTTTCTGTGGATATTTTTTTATACTATGTGTCCATAATTTCATTCCGATTCGTTCAGTATTTACAGCGTGTCATAGTTAACAAACAAACGCACCTAGAGGTAGAGCCTTGCTTGTCCCAGAGCGAACGGGCTTGCTCGATGGGAGAAATACCTCCCTCTCACAGAAATCTGCTTATAATCAGGTGGACAGCTGCCGCTTGTTTGCCACCTACATAGTATAAAAAAATATGTTTGCCATTTATTAAAATATTATAGTAATATTATTTGTTTAGTACGTAATTTGTCACTAAAATCCTTGATCTGTTGGTATGTTCTGTGTGATTGAGTGGGTCTCTAGATTGTTTAGAATTTAAATTCACAATTGGACTTGGTAGGTGGCACTACGATTGAGTTCCTAAATATTATTTAATTTTTTGAGGAAAAGTAATAGTTACTTATTTATTTATTCATTTCCCAGAGGGGTAGGCAGAGACAACAGATTTCCATTTGCCACGATCCTTGCTCACCTTTTTGCTTCATTCGCTGTCATTTATCTTTATGCAAAAATAGCTATGTTACAACTCAATTTTTCCGTGATAAAGAGTCATTTTCTGTGGATATTTTTTTATACTATGTGTCCATAATTTCATTCCGATTCGTTCAGTATTTACAGCGTGTCATAGTTAACAAACAAACGCACCTAGAGGTAGAGCCTTGCTTGTCCCAGAGCGAACGGGCTTGCTCGATGGGAGAAATACCTCCCTCTCACAGAAATCTGCTTATAATCAGGTGGACAGCTGCCGCTTGTTTGCCACCTACATAGTATAAAAAAATATGTTTGCCATTTATTAAAATATTATAGTAATATTATTTGTTTAGTACGTAATTTGTCACTAAAATCCTTGATCTGTTGGTATGTTCTGTGTGATTGAGTGGGTCTCTAGATTGTTTAGAATTTAAATTCACAATTGGACTTGGTAGGTGGCACTACGATTGAGTTCCTAAATATTATTTACTTTTTTGAGGAAAAGTAATAGTTACTTATTTATTTATTCATTTCCCAGAGGGGTAGGCAGAGACAACGGATTTCCATTTGCCACGATCCTTGCTCACCTTTTTTGCCTCATTCGCTGTCATTATATTCCTTATACATGCACGTCGTCGGTTAAGGGTACTTCTGACCTGACCTTTCTCGAGAACTCTCTGATTTGATCAAAGAACTTTCGACGAGGTCTACCCCTCCCAACTGCACCATTCACACTCGCCATATATATCTTTTTTGTTATCCTGCTTTCATTCATCCTCTCTACGTGTCCAAACCATCTTAACATTCCTTTCTCAATCGTTGTCACTATATCTTCTTTTACACCACATCGTCCTCTCACTAAACTGTTTCTTACTCTATCTTTCAAAGTTATACCACACATACTTCTTAGAGCTCTCATCTCCACTGCATTTATTCTACTCTCGTTCTTCTTCTGCCATACCCAACTTTCACTTTCGTACATTAGAGTTGCTACTAACACTCCATTTTGCACGGCGAGTCGTGCCTTTTCAGACACTTTCCGACTACTTGTAAAGGAGTGTAGTGCCCCATTCACCTGATTACCTGCGTTCACTCTCCTTTCAATGTCCTTTTCATACTTTCCATCTCTCGTAAACAATGTCCTCAGATACACAAACTCTTTTACTTGTTGAACCTTCACTCCTTCAATCAATATGTCACATGGGGTCATGCATTCATTTCTTTTTAGAACCATTACTTTCATCTTCTCAACATTCACTTTCAAGAATGAATTCTTTTTCAAGGATTCATTCATTAATGTTACCATCTCCTGTAACTCAGCAGCCGAAGACGCAATTATAACTTGGCCATCAGCGTAGAGAAGACATTTGATGAGTAACTCATTCATCTCTAACCCATACCATTTCTTTCAACTCTTGCAAACAACTATTCATAAATAGATTAAACAGCCACGGAAACGCTACACATCCCTGTCTAACACCCTTTTCGATGTTAAACTATTCAGTGTACGCCCCGTTTATCCTAACACAAGCTCTGGTATCCCTGTAAAGGGATTTTAGACCCTGAATCAGGTTACCATATAACCCATACATGGATAAGGTACCGAACATAACTCACCACTCTGTCATAGGCCTTCTCTAGGTCTAGAAAGGCACAATAGACCTTCTGATTTTTTGGTAAGTTCTTTTCAGCTATTCCTCGAAGAGAGAAGACCTGATCCGTACATCCCATTCCTTTTCGAAAACCTGCTGATGTTCAATCCCATATTTTCTTATCGGTTTCTTTCATAACTCTAGTCGGAATTCCGCTGTGGGATCTAAAGGCCAGGACTCTCGCGTCTCAATAACGTTGGCGTGGAGAGGCTTGAGTGCCCAGGCTGTAGCTGGCGCCCCGGGACATCAAAACGTATCGGCATGAGCTCCACCGCATGTTACTGATGGAGTGAAAGGAACGAATTTTTGGGACCGAGCGTTGGGCACACCTCCATAGAGGTAGTAAGTCCCATAATTGGCGAGTGACTAGAGAGAACACACGCCGCCCTCTCTTTCCGATTGACGCAGGTGCTTTACGGGTACGGTTTCTTTGGGAAACACCTGTGTCGCATAGGCCGAGAGAAGATAGCTCGGTGGCATCACTGAGAAAACTGTGTGACTAGTGGACTGCTCAGCTTGGGCACAATAGCGTCATTAATTCGCTGTGCCAGTTAGGCATAACCTCTTCGCCTGGGGTATATTTCTACGCGTAAATAAAGGAAAAGATTGTCTTATGAGAGCGCTAGAGGCCAAGGTGAAAATAGGTATTTTCGCACTAATTATTATGATATTATTTAGTTCTATATTTATCATATCTTTTCATATTTAGGTACCTACATGAAAAAAGAAGTTTTTCTTATCAAATTATGTTGTAAGGTCTTAGCAGCTTGTCTATTTGCAGGTAACGCAGACGCTGGCGACGGCGACGGTGGCGCAGGCTATTCATGACGCGCTACAAACATACCAGGTACAGATTATATAGTTTACTCTTATCTTTTTAGGTATGTTAGAGTTTAGTTTCAGTTACACACTACAAGACTAAAATGTAGAATAAATAAAATTCGTAGCGGCATAGTCGCCGTAACTATAGAGTGTGATACTGTTCTATCTAATTCTTCTCGATATGCTGCGATATGCTCGGCTTGTTTTAGTCCAAAAAAATGTGATCATATTCAAAGAAAATGTGGTTCCCAGGTGTTAAGTTTCGATAGGTCGGTAATTAAAGTATGTATAAATAAGCAAGACTGGTATATGATTAAGTAATTTGTATCGCAATGAAAAACGCAAATGGAGCTGAATTGATTTAGTTATTCTTTTAAGGTTGAAAAATGTGTTGAGTCATTTTATTTTACGACCCATTAATGTTTTACTGTAAGGGGGATTTAGGTTATGGTCCCCATGTCTCAGGTCCACCACGCTAGTATCTGCTGCCTCTGCCTTATGACACCTATACTAATTTGGGAGATTATCCTAAATAAAACTCCAAGCTAAGTTCCCTCTAGGTAATACAGTTCAGCATGCACTTAGGAACTATGACTCGTTTACATCTTACTACAAAGGTGAAATACATCGATCGGTGCACTGAGGTACCGAACCGAACCGAATCGTTCACTAGCTATTCTACTAGCGACATAAACATATTTTCCGAAAGAAAAGCTATTGTTTAACTATTGGAGCTATACGAGGATTTCTCTTGCTTGTGGAAAAGTTCAGACAGTCAAAACACACAAATAGATACGAAAATCACACACATGTAAATTATTGCACACTTAAGCACTCTTTTTTTACAATCATTATTATTTACTAAAACATGATTTTCTACTTTTTATTAAATTTCAACTAGCTATTAAAACTGGTTTGTTCATTTTTTTAAACTATAAATTATTTTCTTCTTTAACGCCTGTATCTATCTATCTAACTATGTAAAGGAATATTTGAATGTGATTTGCACCCACTTCAAAACGTCGGCGTCGTCTTAAATTGGAACTGCAGAATAAATTTGTCTTTGGTCGACGATTTATAATATAATATCTTGTCCTTTTTTGTTTTGTTTTTAAATATAAGTACTTTTTATGCTGTTATATATGTGTTATATACGTATAATGACAGCTAGATTTATAAATATATGTGTCGGTGCACAATTCAAAAACACATCATGCTGAATCCATATTAAAACTACTTAATACATAAACGTAAACCTCAATTCTCTTGTGTTGTAGCTCAATAGATCAGAGAGGCGCAGTTCAATAACTTCTGGGCAGTAGGGTGTCAAAGGGTTGCCACCGAAGGAATGTAACATAGTTGCAGTGGCCCGCCAACAAAGGCGGAGAGTCGGCACACGGCGGGTTTCTTTAGTGGGTGAAGGCCCCACACTACCCTGTTCGTTGTCCCGAACGACGTGGTGTGCGGTTAGGAAAATTTATTCCCGCCTTAACAAAGAAAAAAATAAGGGTGTCAAAGGGTTACCAAACAAATGTTTTGGGTGCGTTAAGCTTAAAATGGTTTTTATTGTCGTTTAAATAATGTTTCAAGTAAGGTCCCAAATATTTTTGGCTAGAATTCTAATGAAGTCGCGAACACATCTATTTACGCGTCATTTTATGGTTAAACCTCAAAAAAGCTGGTTATTTTACGAAACCGGTAAAACATACATGAGATACAAACAATTATTATACATATTAAAGCATACTACATATTTAAATATGTTTTTAATTGTCTACATCTATTTTGTTAGGGTTGGCACAGAAGGATAACAATAAATTGACATAACACTTATCAACATTTGATTATGTAGGTACTCATGATAGAATATTTTTTACAAATTACTTTCAATATTTTATTGCATGCCTCATAAGCGAAGCGTTGAGGTGGGTACTACTCCCGTTTTACACGGAACAACTGATTTTTCAAACTTAAAATGTCTCTATTTATCATATATTGCACTTGTAAAATAATATCTACGCACACATATAAAGAACAAACACAATTTTTAACACTCATGATATTTTTGATGCTATTTTTTGTTATTTAAACTAGTTAAAAAACTGTTTGAAAATAATCTGGCTTGGACGTCCGTGAGTTGTAGGTAATGTATGTTAACACGATAACGACCAAAATACTTTACTAATCGAGTCTTTTTTTTCGTTTACGAATTATTATAATTAGGAATAGAACCCTATTACTTTTCACGGTCTGATTCGATGTGGTTTAATTGTTATTAAATAAACAAAAAAATAGTGAATATTTACGCTCGACGCGACACTAAAAACAGTGCTATCCTTATTTCGTGAGAATTATTTCTGTTGACCAATGTAAAAGTACTTCTTAAAATTAGCGCTAAATGGCGTATTTATTGAAAACTACTTAGTTAGACCAATACATTATTAGTTACATATCAAATAATCAATTTCATTGTGAAACATTTAGGGATTGTTATTGTATTAGTGTTATTATTGTTTTTGCTTGTTTTTCTAATAAAGACATAAAATTACTTTTATTTCAATATCTGCAATGCACAGATATCGGCTTGTTATATATTTTATTATATATATAGTTATTAATATTAAGTACCTATACCTACATTTTTCGTATGGATTTTTTTAAATTATTTCTGTAGAGATTAAATATTTATGCCTTTAAATGTATGACTTTTTTATTGCATGTATTGGCAGTCGAGCCACGGCCCATCTAATGGTAAATGGTAACAGTCGCTCATGGACTCAACTATACTAAGAGTATTGTCAAGCCGCTGCTCACCATTTCATTTTACCGATATGAAATGAAAGAATAAACGCCTATCTCCTGCTACAGCCAAAACGCAACGATGTGCTTCATGGCCGGTCACATGGTGGTACCAACACGCTCGGGCCCGATACTAAGTGAGTACTCCCATTTGGTACCCAGTCCTACCACCAGTCATGCAATGGGTGATAATTGCTTACTTCCCTTAGTCGCCTCATACGACACCCGTGGGAAAGAATGGGGTGGTAACACTTGTATTCTTAGTCCGTCACCACACGGACAAAACTTTCGAATCTGTTAATTTATATTTTAAATTAAAAAAAAAAGCTTTATTAGTTTTTGAGTATTTTTTTTTATTATATGTAGTGGCAGTCGAGCCACGGCTCATGTGATGGTAAATGGTAACAATCGCTCATGGAATCAACTATACTTACTAAGAGTTTTGGCATTGTCAAGCCGCTGCTCACCATTTCATTTCACCGATATGAAATGAAAGAATAAACGGCTATGTCCTGCTACACCCAAACCGCAACGATGTGCTTCATGGCCGGTCACACGGAAGATGGTGGTATCAACACGCTTGGGCCCGATACTAAGTGAGTACTTACTCCCATTTGGTACCCAGTCCTACCACCAGTCATTCAATGGATGATAATTGCTTACTTCCCTTAGTTGCCTCCTACGACACCCGTGGGAAGAATGGGGTGGTGACACTTGTATTCTTAGTCCGTCACCACACGGACAAAACTCTTTCGAATCTGTTAATTTATATTTTGAATTTAAAAAAAAGCTTTAATATTAGTTTTTGAGTAGGTATTCCAAATTAAATAAAAAATAAATAATAAAATGTATATTATGTAATTAATTAAAAAAAAACAAACAAATGCAAAAAGAAGTCTAAAGAAGTTTCAGAAGATTCGATGATCCTGGACCCCGTCGATCTGAAGCACACTAGCTGCTAAATCGACAGCGAACACAGCGTTAACTATGGTGAAATACTTGTATTGATTATTATACTCGTATTATTGCACGCCTCATAAGCGAAGCGTTGAGGTGGGTACCTAAAAATTATCTACACACACATATAAAGAACAAACACTATTTTTAACACTCATGATATTTTTTATGCCATTTTTGTTATTTAAACTAGTTAAAAACTGTTTAAAAAAGTTCTGTCTTGGACGTCCGTTTGTTGTAGGTAACGTATGTTAACATAAAAACAACCGAAATACTTTACTAATCGAGTATTTTTTTCTTTAATGATACAGTATAACTAAGAATAGAGCCCTATCACTTTTCACGGTCTGATTTGATGTGGTTTAAATGTTATTAAATAAACAAAAAAATACTGAATATTTACGTTCGACGCGACACTAAAACCAGCGCTATACCTTTCATGAGAACTATTTCTATAGACCAATATAGAAGTACTTCTTAAAATTTGCGTTAGATGGCGTAGGTATAAGACATGAAGACCACAGTACTTTTTGATATTAGCGCTATCTATGTGATTTATTGAAAACTACTAAGTAAGACCAATACATTATTAGTTACTTATCATATAATCAATTTTATTGTGAAAAATGAAGATTATGAGGCGTGCAGTTTTGGATTTTCCAAAGTAGTTTTACGGTTTCTGATTATTTATTAATTTGTTCGGTCTTTTTGAATGGTAAATTCTAAATATACCTACCATAAAGATTTTTTAAATAATCTAATGGAAAACACTCACATTGTATTTAAAACAGCCCTTTGCCAGCAGCGAAAAGCTTGTTTTTAGGTTATATCTCAGGATTACGATATAGTAGCGGGATAAAATGTATACCAGTTTTTAAGACCTATCAAATATTTTTTTAATTTGATAGGTCTTGATTAGACTTGAAGAGTTTAGTTGCATCAAAATCCATTAAATAGTTTTTGCGTGATGCGTTAACAAACAAACAGATAGACAAAAATTAAAATGTTTTGTGTTATAACACGCCTATAATAATGACTGTAATAGGCTACTATTATTACAGTCATTATTTCTCAAATATCTTAGATGTACAGACATAGCTTTGTTACAGCTTCATAATAGTACTAGCCTGTGCCCGCAGCTTCTCTGCAGCCAAAGGCTAGTTTTTGGCTTATATCTCAGCAGGTTCCCCGTATAGTAGCGGGATTAAATATATACCAGTTTTTAAGTCTAATCAAGAGCTATCAAATATAAATCCGTTCAGTCGTTTTTGTGTGATGCGCGAACAAACAAACAGATAAACAGACAAAAAATCTAAAAAAATCGTCTTGTGTTTACACGCCTATGCCTAATAAGTACAGTCCGTAGTACAGACATAGCTCTGTTACAGCTTTCTCATAGTATAGATAGATTTACAATATGGCACACTCTTCAAGTATATCAATCAGTACAATATTAACAATGTTTGTTTCGGGATCAAAATATTCACCAAAGGACATGTATCATTTACGGCCTGTGGCGGCCATAATATTTTCAATATTTAAAATTAAACTAATAATTTATAAAATCCGTCTGTGGTTTTCTTTTCTTGATAGAACTTCAGAAAAAGATTATAGTTTAAAAAGCTATTATTTTGAATTTGTACTTTATCGTAATGGTTATTGGTGAATTATTGTTATCTGTTGACAATCAAATAGGATATTGCCGCTACGCTGAATTGACAATATTAAAAACTTTGGAACTATTATATTACAAAACAATATTACGTAGTTATTTCTTAAATAATTTCGTAAGAACAGTAATATGGCTATTTAAGAAAATATTTTTTATAATTATTTGGTGAAAACTGATATTATTTCTAACCAAGATGCAAAACATTTTACATCTGTCATGTCATACTACTCATCTACTGTTGTTATTGTGTATCGTGAATATTGTATTGTGATTTTATGAGTATAAGCTATATATTTAGTGATTTTAAGCCTCATTATTTGTTTATATATGTAGATATTATTTTATTTATTTATAATTATGGTGTTATTTTTGATCAAATATTCGATTTTGAGGTATTTCAATTTCAAAATTATATCCATCTTACATGTCTTTTATCACATCATCCAAAACTTTTAGTGTGAAAAGAAATACACAGGGCAATAGTCATTTATCTTCAAAAACATATTGTTTTATGTATGTCCTTTCCAGGCCGAGAATGTATGGCATTTGGTACATCTCCTTTTTGCTCTTACATATAATTCTAGATGTCTAGAGGAATTATTAAAAAACGCGATTGTACATAGGTATACCTTAATTAAAATCCCTGTAATGGCTAAAAAAATAATCTTTCTTCATACTATTAGGTTGTTCGGATCATACAATTTTATTTTCCGTTCCGTTTATTTTTTCATGTGACAATACTAACACTTAAGGGTACTTACTGTAAAAACCTGCTGCTCAACATTTTATTTCATGAATGGGAAATGAATAAATGGACTGCTCTCCCTATACAAACAAAACGATAAACTAACTACCACCGCCACTAAAGAATGACTAATCATGGTAATTAAAATTTAAGATTAAGATTGTAATAAGTATGGAAAGAATGCTATTTTAGTATATCCCGGCCCTTATGGTGAATTAATAATTTGCAAAAACATAATGAAAAATCTGGCCAGACCACGAAACGTTGTAGCCTCTTATGCTATATTAAAAAAAAGAGATTTTAGATATGAAACTAATAGGCGTGATATAAAAATATATCGGTTTAACAAAAATGCCTACTTATATTACTCGTATATTTGTAAATTGAAAAAAATCTTACTATAATTGCTGGCAATGTTGCCGACAATTGTAATTTAGTTATTTATTGTATTCAAATATTACTCTTGTTACAACAGACGTTTACACGAAGAGTGTTTGTGACACGCGAGAGGGAGGTTACTATACCAAACGAATAGGCGGGAGAGATAGAAACACGTATATATTTGGCAATTCGGCCAGGCAGTTAGAAGAATATTCGATATTTAGAGTGAAGCCGAATACACTATTCGTTGCAAGATGTCATTACACTAGCAGCCAGATGACATAAATAAGAGGTGATCCATTTCGAGGTTCCCTACTTTTTTAAAGAAAAAAACAGAAAATTCAAATTTAATGGAGAATGTTTATTATCATTTGAAAGAACATTCTTTGGCATTTATTTTTTGAAGATTATGTCTATCAAATGTTGGCCGTTGCTACGTCGCAGGTGGTCCAATCCGTTGAGTCCAATTTTCGATGACTCGTTCGAGCATTTCGACTGGTAACTGGCGAATGACACGCGTAAGTTTTAAGAGTTAGACTGACTATCGATAAAATTATAAAACAAATCAGTTTCTGTAACGAACTCGCTCATTCAAATAATCATCTCCAACTAATGAAACAAAACAGACATAATAAATTAAAACAAACATAATTAATAAGTTTTTATCACATTTGTCTTTACGACCAACGCCATCTATCGGAATGCATTTACATGCATTAAACCAATATAGTAAGTTTAATTTTGCAATTAAAATTCATACTATTTGATGGCGCGATTTTTTAACATTTTTGATCTTATATTTTTTAGCATTTGACATGCTCCGCCTCTTTTTTTAAAGTACAAATTATTCATGAATAAGGAAAAAGAGATTTTTAGTACGAGCGGGAAACGAATCCGTGTCTTTTCCAATCCGGGGAAGTGCTCTAAGCCACTGAGCTATCGTACAGATCTTTCGATCATCCCAATCTCTTTATCACATTTGTCTTTACGACCAACGCCATCTATCGGAATGCATTTACATGCATTAAACCAATATAGTACTTACGTTTAATTTGGCAATTAAAATTAATACTATTTGATGGCGCGATTTTATAAACATTTTCGATCTATATTTTTTTTAGCATTTGACATGCTCCGCCACTTTTTAATGTACAAATTATTTGTGAATAAGGGAAAAGAGATTTTTTGTACGAGCGGGAAACGAACCCGCGTCTTTTCCAATCCGGGGAAATGCTCTAAGCCACTGTGCTATCGCACAGATCTTTCGATCATCCCAATCTCCTTATCACATTTGTCTTTACGACCAACGCCATCTATCGCAATGCATTTATATACATTAAACCAATATAGTAAGTTTAATTTTGCAATTAAAATTCATACTACTTGATGGCGCGATTTTTTAACATTTTTGATCTTATATTTTTTAGCATTTGACATGCTCCGCCTCTTTTTAAAGTACAAATTATTCATGAATAAGGAAAAAGAGATTTTTAGTACGAGCGGGAAACGAATCCGTGTCTTTTCCAATCCGGGGAAATGCTCTAAGCCACTGAGCTATGGTACAGATCTTTCGATCATCCCAATCTCCTTATCACATTTGTCTTTACGACCAACGCCATCGCTCGTACAAAAAATCTCTTTTTCCTTATTCACAAATAATTAGTACTTTAAAAAATTGCGGAGCATGTCAAATGCTAAAAAAATATAGATCAAAAACATAAACCTACTTATATTTTTTAAATTATCTAACTAAATCGATTTGACTGACAATATCTGCTGTAACTGAACTTTTATTGCTGTGAACTTTTATTGCATTTTTTCCATTAATGTGTTAGGAGAAAGAAGAAGTTCTGAGCGAGATGATCGATTTATTGTAACAACTTCTTTTCACGAAATCGACGCCTTAATACTTTTCAACTGCAGCGGCAGCTTCATGTTGTACGTAGGGTAGGGCTGTAAGTGACTCTACAATTAGAAGAAGATGAAGAACTTGGGCTGGTCTTGAGCCATATGCACATTTTATTGGCAACGGTTTCATATTCATGCACGACAATGCTAGGGCTGACACCGCGAGCGTCGTACGAGATTATGTTACCGAAGTCGGTATCTCCATTATGGGATGGCCAGCAAAAAGCCCGGACATGAATCCGATTGAACTGGATGAATTAAAGAGACGAATTAGTGCAAGAGATCCTGCAACAGAAACACTTTGCCGGCTGCAAAATGCAATCGAAGAGGAATGGAATGGAATGCCACAACATTTGATCGTGACTCTCATCCGATAGATGAAGGCCGTGTGGGGCCGGCTTTAGAATTGTCCCACCCCTCTCTACCCACGGGAGTCGTAAGAGCCGATTAAGGGAATACCGGGGGAGTGGGCAGCAGCACTCCCTCGAGTATTAACAACATCCACTGCGATCGCCAATCCGCCTGCCAAGAGTGGTGATTACGGCATTATCCTCCATGACGGGACCGCTCGTGTGGCGTTCTCTTGGGGAGGCCTATGTCCAGCAGTGGACGTTAAAAGGCTGATAGATGGATGGATTAACATCCTGAAAACTTACCTGTGAAACGTGCAATTTTCAGGATTGTTTGCATGATTTACATCACAGGCACTCACGGAACAAACAACCATTGGATTTAATACTTATAATCATATAATAAACAAGATTTATAACACAAATAAATCAAAAAACCGCGAAGATATAGTCGGATTCATAATTAGCAGCAGTAAAATGACATTCGCCAACCCGCCTGCCAAGCGTGGCGATTACGGCACTATCCCCCATTCTTGGGGAGGCCTATGTCCAGCAGTGGACGTTAAAAGGCTGATGGATGGATGGAAAATGACATTATGTCAGTGATGTCAGTTTGTGAAAAAAATGTTGCCACATTTATTTTAGTAGTGTCATAAACAAGTACATATGAAGAATCATTCATTATATTCATTAGTTTTTCTTACAAATAAATTATTGTATAAAAACTAAAAAAGACACGCTTTTTTGGCTAGTGTTACTACCGTGATTTTTTTCACTTACTTATTCCAAAATAACAATTTAGCTGGCTCACTTATTTCTAATAAAAAAATGCAAAAAAGGAAGCACGGATTACCACGAAGCATTAATGCGCTATGATTTCAAGGGTGCGATTTTGTCAAAATTAAAGCCTTAATAGTGTAGTTCTGATGGATAACGCACCCTATCACCCTCGTAAAGTTGAAATGTTGCCGAAAATATATTGGACTAAAACAAACTAGACGTCGCGGGACGTCTAGCAGATGTGAAAACTTTGAAATTACTTTGTAGAAATAAAATGATCATAACTTAACAAAGTACTCCTAAAGACGAATCAAACGAGTATAAACTCGATAGGGTTGCGTAGTTTCATTACAGAGTTACTGTGGCCATCTTTTAGCTCTATCATCAGGCCCTGGATACCATCTAGAGACAAAGTACTCGTCAAGACAAATCAAATGATTCCAAACTCGATGGGGTTGCGGCGTTTCATTACAGTGTTACTGTGGTCACCTTCCAGCTCCATCATCAGACCCTGGATATCATCTATGACTGAAGTTCTAGTCGGGACATTTCAAACGAGCCCTAACTCCACCTTCCAGCTTCATCATCAGCTCCTGGATACCATCTAGACACAAAGTACTCGGCAAGAAAAACCATACGAGCCCAAACTCAATGGGGTTGCGCCGTTTCATTATAGAGTTCCTATGTCCACCTTCCAGCTCCATCATCAGATCAGCTCTATGTAATCATAATATTACATTGACGCGATATACACATGCGTGTAAAATTTCAGCTCAATCGGAAACCGGGAAGTGTGTCATTGAACGGGACAAGTAAAATAAATGCGTCGCCACGCTAACAGCCGATTTTATCCTCCCTCCGCATTAGATGTTTCACATCAATAATAACATTCGCTTAGACGGGGGTCGGAGGGTGTTCGAAGGCTGTCATCGCCACGCGCAACAGGTACTCATTTTATACACTGCTAGACATTTCATGATACGCAAATTCGTCCACAATTATTTGAGAATAACATGTTTAAATTTGTTATAAGGGAGAGCCTTTACGATTTACATTGTATAATTTAAATACACCATAATATATTTTATTCACGTTGTATTGATAAATTTAATCTGGTGTCAATCCCAACCCAAGTTACGTTGTTCTTGAATACTTAGGAAAAGGTCATACGATATTCTTATATTCGCAAATTACTAGAATGCCTTGTATTTTTTATCTTGTGTTGTTAATTATGAGTATGTTGCCACCGGTGATTATTGTACTAGTTGAGAGATATTTTTTTTAATATTCTATAATTTCACCACGCTGTTTTAGTAAAATTTTATTGAATTTCACTAAATTAGCAGAAGCCAAGTTAAAAAATATAGTTTCGACAGTTACTACCAACATTGGGGTCACTCGACACAGCAAAATTTGATCATTTGTTTTTTTTTATTCTAATTAATAGCTAAGGGTGATGTAGGTACTTAAGTACCTATAAACCCTAACAGAAAATTTTCCGCCAATATATTTTTCTGCGTATTTTACCAAATATTCCTGTACATATATATATATATATATATATATAATAAAGTCCTCTGTGTTCAAAATGTTTCATATTATCTCGGTAATGACTAGCTAAATAATACAAACGATTGTGTAAAATTATCAAATATCGTGGATTTACGTATCTGCTTTAACCATTTAGAGCGATGTATACGTAAATAGAACATTTTGTTTATGATTTTTAATACTAGTACACTGAATGACACGTGGCCAACGAGCTGCTGTATGCGCGAAAAAATATAAAGAGTATCTAAATTATCGAGATCGTTCAAGTTACAATTTTATTGACTATTTTTAAAGCGCGTCATGCTCACCACTTGACCCTGTCTATCATAGAATATAGTATATAGAATGTAAGATATTATAATTACTAGCTGACCCGGCAAACGTTGTTTTGCCATATAAATTATTTCTAGACTTTTTTTGAGAATTTCTAGCGTAGAAAAAAGTAACTAACTTATATGCCGAATCATAAAAAAAATAAAATAAAAAATTTGGCCCAAAAATTAAATTGTTGGGGTGGACCACCCTTATCATTTAGGGGTATGAAAAATATTTTACATCCTATTCTCAGACCTACTGAATATACACACAAAATTCCATAAGAATCGGTGAAACCGTTTCAGAATAGAATGGCGACAAACACTGACACGAGAATTTTATATGTATCTAAGTACCTATATTAGATAGAAATATATGTATATATTTGTTGTTAGTACGAATTAATTATTTCCCAACATCATGTGGCTTTATATTTGTATAACAGAAACATAATATGGATAGGATCTAGTCTTACCCTTGGCGAGGGTAGCGGTCGGATGTTAGCCTAAGCAAGTGTTGCGGTTGAAAATACAACAAATTGTTATTAGAAATTGGTTGAACAAAATGTTATTATACTTAGTTACAAATCTAAACGTATTCGGTTGGTTAGTCTTGAGTTTGTATTTACTACATACGTATATTTTCGGTACTTATAGTTCAAAATACAAGAATTTAAAGTGAATAAAACAATTTATTCAATAATATATTTCCCGAATTCATATACTGAAAGGGGCCATTATATAGAAGGTAAAAATACAGAATGGTACCTATATACGAAGGCAAAGTCGTCACCGTATCTATTAACACTGATGTACCGTCAGCGGCTACAGCTGTCATCCATGATTATATTTATCCGTATAATAATTTTAAAACATTATTGACTTATGCAAAAAAATTCACCGATGTCTTATACCGATGAATAGCGGACAGAGGTGTAGTTTTTTTATAACCTGTATTTTTTTTAACAATAGTTCAGTAGTGGCTAACGAGCTGCTCTGCAGCCTATAAGAGCTAGCCAGGGGGCTCACTCGCACGTTGCTAACTCTTGGATAAAGGATAGAAGTTGGACAGGAAGGAATATAGCGAGGGCATGGCCTGGGAGTTTAGTCCTCGGGTGCTCTTTTTATTGTCCTACTGATGGGCACCGGTCTCCTCACAGAAAATCTCTCAGACTAACAGGTTTCCTCACAATGTTTTTCTTCACCCAGCAGTGATAATGTGTATACAAATTCACAAACAATTTACAAAAATCTCGAAGTTTGAGGTTTGTGCCTCACGAAGTCTAGACTGGACTGGGGATCGAACTCAATTCTAGTGTCTTTGCAGTTCTTGGTTTTACTGCTAGGCTAAAATAATAGCTAATAGTACAAATCAAATAGCCTAGCTTTGCTTTATGTTGAAATTTCCACAACTAAAAACAAGTACGAAACTCTATAAATAAAGAAACTATTGTCAGAAACACAAATGACGTACTCACAACGGGTGGTAGTGTCGGGTGTTCGTATCGAATGTTATTGAAGATTGCCAGCTAGTCTGTCGATCCGTGTGGGGAGACTTGGGGTGGCCAGTGATTAGCTATGCGTGTAACATTACAAATAGCTGCTCAACTTCAGATAATACGATACCTGTGTTCAGTTCTAGATTTACTTTTAGACGCGATTGAATCATATTATTGTAATTATTTTTATACCTTCTTTACGTCATCTGATTGTTACTTAATATCTTTTTTGAACATATTATTTGAAAGGATTTCAAAGATTCACAAAAGACGGGGTAAGAATCCAATGGATTGGGCGGCATTTACAAAATCACTTTGAATGTTCGTTCAGACTATGCTCATGCATACCACGATGTCTGCACGCAAAGCTCTACAACCAATGCTCTCTACAAGTATTTTTTCTGAGTTCCTTAGCTACTTGTGCGGTAATGTAATATTTGAGATTTATTAAACAACACCGCAATCGGAATCGTAATGACTTTAACGAATATCTGCTCTGATGAGAGGATGATTTTCTGATCGTCAGTTATACAACCCGGTATAATATACCATGAATTGGCACACATAAAATAGCAGTGGTGTGCTCTCGTATTAGACTGGGTCATAACTTGAAAGACGTGAATGGATGTATATGGGTAAGGTTTGTGGTAACTTAAGAGAGGTCTATATCTACGAGTGAAAAAGTAGATACCATAACGTTTTTTAAGTAGCAATCATCTATACTAATAAATGGAGAGCCGGTTTTTTTGTTCGGTTATACTGCGAAGACTACTGAACTAATAATAATACTTATACCATAAGATGCAGCGTGTTTCGGAGAAGGTTTTAGTATACGATATGTTATCTACTTATCCGGAACCTATATTTTTGTAACTTAGAAATAATGAATTTTTATGTAAGACTGACGCGAGTGAAGCGGTGGATAATGCTCTGGTATAACCTAAATAGGGAGGCTAAGAGTGTTCTACTGTTTGTGTCAACGCATTATGTTGTAAAATTATAATGAAACTCGTGAACTCGGGAAGCTCTCGGAGTGAACATGAATATCTATCTGCGGCTGTACACATTCGTCGAGACACCCCGAGACAGGCCGAGGGCGAGTGTGTACATGGTAGCCTCGTCTCGTCTCGGAGCTCTCGCTATGTCTCGGAAGAGTGTCGGTTTTTTGTGCTCGAGTCAAAGGGTGAGTCTCGCGATATAACGAGACCGCGCCTGTACACACTCGTTTGCTTAGTTGCCCGCCAACTGCGTTCGCGTAAAGACGTGCCTTCTGCGTGCGACAACGATGTGTTCTAACGCTTTTTAGAAGCCTACTAAAGGCAATCACTAATATGGAATCCTAAGAATGTCAGGCACAAGGATACGCAACTATTACACGATGCTTAGTTGCGGATAAGCAACGATTTTGATACGCCGTGGATGATTTAAAAAAAAATATATATTCCTGTTGAATAGTTAAAACGTTCTTTTTCGCCATGGTTTAATATATTTTTTTTTATGGTAAATGATTAAAAAATTGCAATAACTAATAAAAAAAATAAACGCCGCAATTGTTTTTTCCACGTCCATCGCGACGGGCATCCGAAATTCAATTGATACAACGAGCGTGTACATGGTGTGCTCTCGTGTCGAGCTTCTACGAGACGAGAGTGGACGAGAGGTTGGCGAGACAAATAGACGAGTGTGTACAGCCGGGGTGACAATTGATATGAATGTTTGACCTCAATTAACACGATACAGCTATCAGACCAGACACAATCCCTAAAATTTGGTTAAAGTTCTAAGTCTGAAGAAAAATTTTATTTTTATCCTTTGTAAACTAGTACATCCGGAGACCAGCATAATCTCATTGCCCGAGTGGTGGCAGAGAGATGTATGGATAATAATATAAACAAATTAGATATATGTAGACTCTTATCGCAATTATCAATAATATCCATGCAATGGCGGCATGATATTATGATATTAAGGGCGATTAAAAAAAATGTTGTTTACATACTGTGTGATAGAATTGAACACATTTTCTATGTATAGAATATAGATATGGAGCTGGTGCGTGATGTTAGATAATATCATAACAAAATCTATACCTACACTAAACATTTTAACACGTTTATACCTACAATGCTTACGGCTTCGCCGTAGCCAAACAATAGTTTTTAGGCTATATTTAACTTTTCCGATATAGGTAGTAGCGGGATAAAATGTTTACCAGTTTTTAAGTCTAATCAAGAGCTACCAAATAAAAAAGTTGCATCAAAATCCGTACAGTAGTTTTTACAATAAGCCTAAAAAAATCGTTTTGTGTTTAGACACGCCTATATAGTCTAATAAAGTTTTTTTTTCTCAAATATATTAAATGTACAGACAGCTCTGTTACAGCTTTATAATAGAGTATAGATTATCTTGATTCATAACCTAACTACCTACTTAATAGAAACCTTGGAAGTCAATTTTAATAACAGAAGTCCAATAGTAAGGTGATGATGGCCTGATGATGGAACAAGGAGGTGAATAGTGGCTTTCTTCAGTGGCTAGTATTAAACCCCTCAAGTTTGTGGTCATGTCATTTCTTTTGGTGATACCAATAGGTTGGGTTGGTAGTCTGATGATGGAGCCTGTTATATACAGGATTGGATTGCGGTATTATTCATTGGCTACCTTCCTAAACGTTCTATATCTATAATAAATTATTAGGGTTTAGGAAGCTTACTTACAGAAAAGTAGTAGTTGTTTGGTGGTCACTTCACTACGTGATATCACTACAACTTCCTCAGATCCGTTTCAGCAATAACATCAATGATGCAGCATAACAGCCCAGATTCGTCAATCGGTCATTTACCATTATTGCTCTGTGATAACGTCAGACCTCACACTGCTCGTGAATCAGTTTTAACAATACAAGAACTGCAGTTAGACTCCATCCAATGATGGCATTCGCGGGATCTTGCTCCATCCGGCTACCAATTCTGGCGCAATTTTTTGTTTACCACCGCATAAACTGTTATTATTAGGTTAGTTTAGCAATTAAGAAAAATTGTTACTATTTATATGTTTTAAGGACTTGCTCGTTCATTTAGTAGAATACAAATTGTGAAAATAAGATGAAACGTTTGTGGCCGCTTTAATGGCACTATGTTAGGGTTAAATTTAATGTTTCATAATTACATTCGCCTTTTAAACCCTGTAATTAAAAAAGAATATCGAACGATAGATATTTACCTAGGTATTAATATAAATAGGAACTCCCGCGTGTGACCAAATAGTTATATTGATTAGTTGAAGTACGGATATGGGCGATGCGGTGGCGTAGGAGGGGCTTTCAACTGTGCGAATGAATATATTTAATCAGTCAGTAATATATTTTTAATTTATTTCTAGATACAATCCCAAACTTAAAGCAAACGATGACACGAAGATGCTATTGCTAATGTAAAACGATACATTGATGGAACTTGGACTCATTAGGTACTTTTTAGGAATCTACTTCGATGCACTCCTTTAACTTAAAAAAATGCGTGGGCCAGTGACGGATATTGAGAGCAATCGCAATCTTGACAGATGCCTGAAAAGCGTGAAAAGGTTACTTATGATTCTGATTAAACATTTTCTATTCCACAATAAGGTTTACTATCATTACAAATTACTTTAGTTCCGTATAAACATACGTTCCTAATCTATGAATTATATTCAGTTGCGTTACGTAGCTACTTATTGTTATGTTTATATATAGCTGCAGTATGCAGTTGCGGCACGTGTATCATATCGCGTACTAGCATCACACTGAATATTGTTTGGTTACTATAGACTGTTTTATTTTATAAAGAATGAAACACATGCAATGTAAACCGCCAATGGATGGATACTTGAATTATTTGCGTCGTTTTATGTGGCGAGATTAGTTTGCGTGTAGTAATGTGAAGGGCAGGTTCAGGGTCATCTGCGCTGCGTCATTACCATGCACTTGCAGCCATTCAAGATTGCATCATATTTTTTCTGTAAGAATTTATATTTCATTCACGCATTATTTTACGGAACGCTGTTTTCGAAAAATACAATTTTGGAAGGCAAACCGCGTTATTTCCGTATTTAATATTTATTTAGTGCACAAAATAATTTCTATCCAGGTTTTGATTAATCATTTATCCAAATTTTAAGTACCACAGCAACACACGTAAATCTGCATATGGCTGTTGTTCTAATTGTATTAGCACAACCTCAGACTAAGAACCTAATAGACAGAGCCACAGCGTGGCCGCACTTGAAACAGCATTTTTTTTTAAATGTTGCCAGGATGACAAATATTTAACCATATTTGGGCAAATTAAACGATAGTTATAATGAGGTCTGTAACTTGGTCGTAAATAACAAACTATTGGTAACCAATATTTTATTGAAAATCACAACGTTTATTAAAATAATTATTTAAAAGTTCTAAAATTAAATTCTAGATTATGCGGTTCTACAGCGGTAGTCATAATCTAGAATTGAGAATAACTTACAAAGTTGAAGTTACAAAGACTTCTAAGGCTATACTTACATGGACATATTCACTGGCAATGATTTTGCTCCCAACGTTATTATTTTCATAATATGTATAATGAAACATCAACAAAATATCGTGAAACACATTTTAGGTATTTCGTTGGTTGGCTCGTTTTCCCGTAGCATCCACCCATTTCAATCTCGCATATGGATTAGAGGAAATCCTAAAATGGTAACTTTTTATCATCATCTCATAAATTACATATACATTTAATAGTAAAGTGAAAACTGGGCAAATTAAATTCGGAATAAGGCAACACCGAAACAATTCTCAGTAATAGAAATTTAGCTAGAAAACGTGTTTTGCGAACGTATCTAATTAACAATTATTAATGTCGAGTAAAAAAGCCCATTTTATATCACCATAAAATCTTCAAAAACAATCAATCCATGTAAAATCATATAATTTTCTACTACATACGAATGAAATGTTATACCGGTATTTTTTCGTTCGCTGTAGCTTTTGTAGCCTAGTACACTATTTTACAAGCACTATTATCACGTAGTATTTGTCTCACAACACTGAATAATACGTAAATATTGCGTAAATATCTGTAAATCCCGAATTTTTATACAAATGTTCGATTATGTCACTTGAATCGTAACAGACAAAGCATTTTGACATCGTGACATATAACTGCTTCGGTGGTGTAGCGGTAGTGTATGCGACTGCTAATCATGAGGTCTCGGGTTCGATCCCCGGGTCGGGCAATGTTAATGAGCTTTTTCCTAAAAAGAAAAATTCTCAGTAGCAGCCTGGAGTTTGGAAATGTGCCCGGTAGACGTCAATAGGCTCGCCCCCTATTACGTGGGACTTAAACATAGCTGGCGAGTCGTGGGTGTGTAATACACCTCTGCCTACCCCTTCGGGGAATAAAGGCGTGATGCTATGTTGTTTTGTGACATATACCAAAAACTGGCCACGGCGACAAAGACAAAAATCTATGACTTGACTAGTGTACCATTGGTCATTCATATTGTTAAACTAGATACATCAATGAAAAGAGGCTATAGATGTTTTGCTTTAACCCACAGATTAATGAAGACACATCACTTCCCGCTTTTAGGCACTAATCTTCGCACATAATCTATACATAGTAGGTACCTACAAGGTAAATTCATTATCCGCGTGTTTTTGCCAGTTTTCTTTCTTTTAACCTCGCAACGAAATTTGAAACCTTTTCAGATAATTTTAGCAAGTAAGGTTTATATGTACATGATAATCATACTATTTACTTTAGTAGTTCTTCACAAATCCTAAAGATATCTGCATTAGTCAATGGCCCCGTCCGTGCTGAGTAATTGCGAAGAAGAGCGTGAGGTTCAGTAACAGATAAATAAGAGCGTGAGGTTCAGTAACAAATAAAATTGAAACTTATTCTAAATCCGTCCAATGATTTAAAATATCATGAAAAATAATTACAGGCTATTGCACGCCTCATAAGCGAAGCGTTGAGGTGGGTACTATTTTTAAACTACTTTTTATAGAAGTAAATACTTAATTTTAAATTATTTATTCGAATACATAGTTGTGTTTTTGTTTATAAATTTAAAGGTATTATTTTAAAAGTGCTAATCAATTAGACGTACCTACCACTCAAATTTGAAAAAAAATATTTTACATTTTATGCCTATTTAGATAGGCTGGGCTTATCTAAAAAAAACATTGAAGTGAAACCAGTATTAATTTATGATCTAAAGTTATTTTTATAGTTTTCTGAGTAACTGATGTTAGTAATATGGTTTGGTGACAATTAACGTGGGATTTCGAAAAGTCTTCAGCGGGTTTTCAATGAGTGTAGGTTCGCAGCTTGTTTGATGAAGCGGCAGTCGGCTGATAACACGGCGCGGAGCGGTCGCTTACGTGACGCAGTATGGCGCAGGAATTCGCGCGTGTGCATGATTACTACCAGCCTCTACACGAGTTTCTTCTACCTTCTACTTCACAATACCAGCAATATGAATTAACGCAGTGAGTATCAACCTTAGCGTCAAACTGCAGCCAGTCCTTCACTTGCATTTTGTTTTAATTTTTGAATATTTTACTATTTATTTTTTATCTGATGTTAATTCATTTTACATTTATTCATTTTGTGTAGTCTTAAAAGAGGTACACACGGGGTTACTGTTGCTTATTGCGGTGAAATAAAAATCGTGTTATTACAGGAAAACTAATACTTTTAGATTTTTGTACGAGCCATTATTAAATATAAAAAATAAAAAAATACAATGTATAGGTACTAACATTGTAAATGTTAGGTCGTTTATGTATTCGGATAAAGTTTTATTAAGTATTAGTGGTCCCGTGACCACGGCTGCTGCAACGCAGTTGAAACGTCAGGTAAAAGGTAGTTAATTTCAATTTCACCTAATTTATACGCGAAAAAAGACCCGTTTATGTTACTTTAAATAAGTTTTATTAAGTTAGTAAGACATTTATTGCACTTATTTTTATTTTTTATTATGTTAACCTTTTTCTCGTGGTAGCGATATCATCCAAGTCAATCAGTCAGTTTGTCCTCTGGAACGATCTTCGTACTGCGATGTGACATTCTGAAAGGGAATAACAACGCATATTAAGCGATCGCTGATGCTGTTTTCGTGATTTTTGACCTTACATAGAGGTTATCCCATACGTTTGGTTATTCTAAATTGTTCACTGTTTTATTTTGTTTTTAATTTTAGTTATTAAATGTTAGAGTTATGATAAAAGTGTTAGCAGCGTATGATGATCTGGCGATAGCCTCCAGACTCCTCAGGACTGTTAAGTTAAAAGTCAATAAGGCCTATCGCGGCTTTTTATTATCACATCTTCAGTACTGATGTCCTGAGATATGTTTTTGCGAATTTTATGCCTGCATACGTAATGGACACAAACCATTGCTGTTTTCTTTTTAAGTGCAGCATCTCCATGCATTCTTAACTAGCAAAAATGTTATATTATTTTAGATTATACAACTAACCGGTATCTAAGGGCCTCATTACTGTTTTGAAGCAACTAAGCAGTTGTTTAAATTAGTCTCGAAAAAAAAATTAATAACAGAAACAAAAAATTAATAATTGCTAAGGTGGCAAACAAGTATACAGACCACCTGATGGTAAACGGTTACCGCCTATAGACGCTAGCTAGGAGACGAAAGACTGCGCAGGCTTCTCTGCCATCATTAGCAATAAAAAAAATAAAAATGGCGTCACCCAAGGCATTAAGAAGGAATGTGTTATCGAAATTCGCAGTCCCAAGCAATTGCCACTATAGCTGAATTGGCAAAGCATCAGGCACGGTATTCCAGGAGATGCAGGTACATATCCAGCTCATGACTGTTATTTTAGATTTCACATTTTCGCGCTATTTCTGTCATAAATTGTATAAAAATAACGTTTATAAAACGGATACTTATGTAGGTACTTGTCGTAATGCGGTCGCCCAATAACTAATGGTAATATGGCGGTCACTTTGATGGTAATTAATAGGATTTATTTTAATCTCAGACCAAGAAAAAAATATAGACGGATAATTACGAACAATCCAGTGAAGCCATATACAACCATGCCAAACTAGTAATTACACGCGCTCACGCACACAAATACAAACAAAGCAATGCCAAAACGAAGTGATATAAACCACGAGTGTTACAGGAGTATGATTCAAGATTACCCCAAATAACTCTACGATTTCTTACGTTACATACATGAATACGTCGACAGCGCCATAATACCTATTCCCTATATGAGTTGCTGTAAACTTACTTTATACTTTTACGATTCCTTTATATACTAAACATAGAACTTCTAAAAATTTACCCAAATTATAGGGATTATTTCTTTCCGGTGGAAAAACTTTCACGCACACATCTTTAAAAAAGCGGCTTCCTTCATTTTAAAAAAAGTGGCTTCCTTTTTTGGTTGATAATGCGGTATCTTTATTTTCTTTTTTGTTAGTCTGAGATTTTAACATATAAAGAACTAGCCTTTGCGGCGATTGTTTACTGCAAATAGCTTACGGCATTTTTACTAATCATACACATGTTTCCGATAAATATACGTAAGGTCCAGTGAGGCTATTGTAACTACGGGGAAAATGCAACTATTTCAAATAATTTCTTGTCATTAGCTTTCCCAAAAAAGTGACATCTATGAAATGATAGAGAAACAAATACACAATAATCTAGAAAATAATAGATGCAGCAATTATCATGTGAATTGTTTTAACTACAGTGACATTTAATATCCGCCATTTTTATATTGGTGTTTACATAAAACCGGTGACAGATTTTCGAGTGAAAAATTTGTAATACCTTGTTTTACGACTAGTGTCTTGAGTGGATAGTAGATTTATTACACTGTAAGACCTTTCGTATTATACATTTGACCAATTTGCTGCGTTTACTATGAAATATAGCTACAGATACATTAGCCCCTTTTTTTTTTGTTTTGGCGTGAAAAATGTTCCTAACCGCACACCCCGTCGCTCGGGGCAACGAACAGGGTAGTGTGGGGCCTTCACCCACTAAAGAAACCCGCCGTGTACCGTCTCTCCGCCTTTATTGGCGGGCCACTGGAACTATGTTACATTCCTTCGGTGGTCAGATACATTAGCCCCTAGAAATCTTGTTGAGGGGATATTGTGACTTTTAGATTAGTTAGAATTATCCCGTCAAATTTGTATGAAATTAAAAAAGCTAGTGATGGCCTCGTGTCGATGTTAGTAAGGTGCTTTTTACTATATCGATTAACTATTTGTAACATTTGATGGCAAGCACTCCTCGCTTTTTTACAATCATTATTTATTATAATATTATTTACTACTATTTTTAGATCAACCAGCTATTAAAGCATGTTATTTTAGGTTTTTAAACTATAATTTATTTTCTTCTTTTTAGTCTCAAAACAGTATCAAAATTATTTAAAAGAAATAAAGCCTACCAAGCTGTCATAATTTTCCTTTAAATTTCGTCGTAATATATACTACTACCATGAATTTTTTCACATATCCAAAAACAACCATTTGTCTGGCTTACGAATTAAAACTGTTTTCTTACATCTACCTTCTAATGATTAAGTAAATAACTAATAAATAATATCTATTTTAAAACTTTTCAACTACCATACGAATTGGCTCGATCAGCTGATCTTGATCTGAAAATTTCTTTTGCGATTCAATATATTTATGTATATAATAAGTCTAATAATATATAATATAGGTATATAATAATTCATAGAGCGAAAGTTGTCGGCAAATGCCCTTCAGACTTTCACGAACTTCGAAGTGAACTTCATAAAATTAAAAGGATAAAGTAGTACCTACATAGTAGTAGGATGAGAAAATATATTTTTTTATCGATAAACTCGCAATTTTGTCATGCTCATCACTATTATCGATAAAAAGAAGTTGCACTAGCCCCTCAAAGTTTTTGACTAAAGTTGCCGGTGAATTGAACCATTCTTCGATGGTATAAGGCTCATAATAAGAAATTAGGTGTTTTGAATGTTACTTACGTCAATTTTAAGCTTTAAATTTTAATGCTAAATCATAATTACAACTGTTAGTTGCAACTACCCCGGTAAGGGGATATTGCAACTATTTAGGTTATTGTTGAAAAAACATTTAATTTACGATTCATGGAATGCTTTTGGCCCTTATTATCATATAAAGAGTATTTATTGATATAAGTGTAACTAAGAAAATTTATTGTTTTAATTCTATGATTCTTACAGACGATGGTACAGCAGTTGAAATATTTGATCTTATTTTTTAGTTACAATAGCCTCCCTGGACCTTATGGTAAACATAGACAGATTTGTTTGGACTTCCATAAAAACTTTCATCCCAATTACATCCCCACGTAGATCGAAAGTTTGAAAAAAAGAAATGTTATGAACAAATGTTTATTTATTTCTTATCAAGTGCCTAAATACAAAGTTTCATGGTTTAATCTTTCACTAGCCTGCCCGCGGCTCCACCGCACTCAAAAGCTAGTGTTTAGGTTATATCTCAGGTTCCCGATATAGTAGCGGGATAAAATGTATACCACCTTTCTCTAGTCTAATCAAGAGCTATCAAATAATATAAGTTGCATCAAAATCCGTTTAGTAGTTTTTGCGTGATGCGCTAACAAACAAACAGACAAGCCGACAAAAAATCGCTGAGTTTTGTATTTAGACACGCCTATATAGCCTTTTCTTTTTTTTCTCTTTATAATTTTTTGGGACTTTTATTCATTGGGAATATGTTAGTCCCATCGTAACCTAAACATACAGACTTAAAATTTATTTTAACTTAAAAACTACTTACGACTAAGAAATAAGAAGAATAGCCAACTCACATAATCGCTTTGCAGCGTCCGATGTTGGGTTGGTCAACATAGTTTGAATGCCAACATCTAAACAATTAATGTTCAGACTATCCATGACTAACTCACGTTCACGCTGGTTCTGGGCACATTCTATCAATAAATGCTGAACATCGTCAACAACACCGCATGTATCACAATTTGGTGAGTTCGATTTACCCATAAGTCTAGAGCGCAACCTATGAGCAATAACCATGTGTAATCTATTAAAATTACAGTTGATAAACCAAGGTGTATGAGGAGGCTGATACTGCATTGTTTTATACCAAATTCCTTTTGATTTAGATATTTCTTCAAATTTATCTTTCCATTTTTGATGACAAATCTTTAATTTATTAATTATTTCCGAAAAGTGAGGTTTTATATATGTATATATACCCTGTTCAATAGCCAATTTTGCAAGTCTATCAGCCTCCTCATTACCGCGTATACCCACATGCGACGGAACCCACTGCAATCTCAAAGTCCTATTAGTCGAACAGATTTCTCTCATTATTTTTAATATCTCGTAGGCTGTCGAAACACCTCTGGATCCAGAGGCGCATCGAGCCAAGTGCTGCAGAGAGGATTTGCTATCAGTGAAGATTACAACAAGCTGCTCGTTTAAATTTTGAATATAGGTTAACGCCTTTAAGATTGCAATTAGTTCCATCGTCATAATTGAAACGTCAGCCTCAGTTTTGTACATGGCTCTAATTTCTGGATACTGACTATAGACGGCTGATCCTTTGCCATTTGGACTTTTTGATCCATCTGTGTAAAAATGTATCCATCCATGATATTTTTCGCGTAACTCGTGATTGACCTCATGGAAAACTAAGGTTAAATTATTATTATTTTTAGCTCCTATTATACAATTTAAATCTAATTTTATTATAGTGTTTACGTCTATTATACACGTTGTCCAAACTTCTAAGCTAAACATATCTAGAACATTTGACGATTGAATATCATAGTTTTTAATTTCATTATATATTAATGGTAGAAGTGGTATTTTTTTATTCTGCCAATATTGTTTGTGAAAATAACCACCGAGATCAATTATGCACTTTACACTAAGATTATTTGCCCAAGACATACTTTTTATACATATAAAACTTATAAGCTAGATACAAACGTCTTATATATAAAGGGACAATACACAGTTCAGATTTCATGACATGGATTGGTGAGCTTTTAATAAAACCTCCAATTATTCTAAGGGCTTGATTCTGAATTTTGTCTAATTTAGTTACATGTGTCTTTGCGCTTGTATCATATAAAAAACAACCAAAGTCAAGTCTACTTCGTATTACTGTAATATATAGATGACGCAGATGTTTGGGATGTACACCCCAGGAAGGGCCAGCCAATACTTTCAAAATATTTAAAAATCTATATACTTTTTGTGATAAGAGTGACCTATCAAGCCACATGCCTAGATATTTAACATTATGACTAGCATTCAATGCGTTATCATTGATTTTTAAATTCAAATGTCGCCTTATATGGCCTCTGCTAAAAATACAATAACTAGATTTACTGGCCGATAATTGTAAACCAAGATTGTGCAGAATTTCTGTCATAATAAATAATGCCCTTTGTAAATGAACCTCACATTTGTGCAAGTCTTTGTGCCTTACATAGAAAACAAAATCATCAGCATATTGACCCACAGTAACATCTGATATTATAGTGCAAATTTTATGAGTAGTGACATTAAACAAAAGCGGGGAAATAGGGTCGCCCTGGGCTAGACCTCTGTTTGTCCATCTGACAAAATTTTGACTACTTGATCCATTAAAAAACTTTTTAACGTTAAATGTCTACAGCTTAAAAAATACCACAGGAAATTACAGATATTTCTGCCTACTTTTAACTCATCAAGTGCCAATACTACCTTCTCCACCAGAATTTCACTATACGCATTATTAATATCTAAGAAACACGCCACAGTAGGAGTATTCTCGGAAAATCCTATTTGTATAAAGGTAATAAGTCTTGCCAAACCGTCCAAGCAAGAGTGTGATATTCTAAAGCCGGACGTGTAGGGAGAAAGGATTTTATTTTTTTCAATATACCATTCTAATCTTTTACCCAACATATAATGGAATATTTTACATAGGCAATTAATTAATGAAATTGGTCTAAGCTTAGTTTCTAAATTATTACTAGAGCAAGCTTTGGGTATGGGTACTACAACAATCTGTCGCCACTGAATTGGAACATTGCCTGTTTTAAGGATTAGATTAAACAAATGAATGAGATATTCTTTTGCCGCAAATGGTAAGTGGTAAATCATAGAATAGGTAATCCCATCGCTACCTGGTGCTGTATCCTTCCTTTTTAAAATATAGTTCAACTCTTGCAATATAAAAGGGGCTTCAAGTAGTTGATTTTCTGATACAAACACTGGTGGAATATTAGTGACGTAGTCTGGGGTGAGAGATTGCAAAAAGTCCTTTTGCTTTTCTTCTGGTGCATGAACATAAGGTTGATGATATCCTTTAAACCATCGCATTTTATGCCACATATCCCTAACTGACGTCGTTTGATCGATGCTATTACAAAACTTTTGCCAGTGGTCCGATTTTGATTTGTTTATAAGAGACCGAGCTTTTTCTGTTTTAGCTCCTAAAATAGTCAAGTAGTCTGGCGTAGGATTTTTCCTAAATTTACCTAAAGTCAATCTACGTTCTGCTACAGCTCCAGATAGGGTGAGATTCCAATACTGCTTAGGCTTAAACTTGCTAGTTGGATTAGTACAGAATTTTGTAAAAGGAATATTCTTATTAACCGCAAGATATATTTTATTCTCTAAATAATTATACATAGATTGCACTTGTGAGTTAGCGTAAGATGTCCTGTCTAGCCCGTTAAATGAATTAATTAAATCAGCATAAAAGCCTTCCCAATCAGCTAACTTAAAATTTCTTTTTATATTATAATTTAAAGTCTCTCGAAAGTTTATTGATATTTTAATAACCAGATGGTCACTGCCTAAGTTTTCATTTAATGTTTGCCAATTAGTCATTACAGCTATGTCTGAGGATACAAATGTTATATCTGGCGACGAACTTTGCAACAAACCATTTACTAGTTTTAATCTTGCAGCAACCCTACTGTTAATGGATATAAAGTTATTTTCTAGAGACGATTCCACAAGTTGGTTACCCCTATGATCTATTCTATGGGACCAATTTGTGTGATGTCCATTAAAATCACCACCGATGAGAGTTTTCCTGGTAACAAGACTAAATACTCTATCCCAATCGGCCAAACATGTATTCACTGATGACGGACAATATACTCCTATAACATTTTCTATTACACTACAGTTTAATAATTTAACATGGAGGATGTCTATGCCTGTATTGCGCATGTTGACTGACTGTACATGGGATCTGATAGATTTATGGACTATAATAGCTACTCCTCCGTAACCATCAAACCGATCCTTCCTATAGACATTATAATCTTGATACCTAACGTTATCCGAGTTAGGATTCAGCCATGATTCACATACAATAACAATATAGATTTTTTCTCGGTTCAATAAATGATCAAAAGTTAATAGTTTAGGCTTTAAACTTCGCGCATTATACTGAAATATATTTAATACTGATTTTCTTGTAGTGTTGCTATCCATCAAATAAATTAAAAAAGTTATAAAAAAAAATTCTCACCGGACAAAAAATCCATTACAAACATTTTAATTTCCTCAAATACGATTTTAAATATTGTAGATATTATATATTTCAAGTTGTTATCAGAAAATAAGACCTCTTTCAATTTTTTAATTAATCTTTTCAATAGATTTTGTTTTTGTTCTCTTGTATCATCTTCTTCTGTAGTAGTAAAGGCTTCCTATGTTTTCTATTCTTTTGAGCTCCATCTAAACAGTTCTTCCTCTTAATTTCTTCATCGAAAATATCGTCAGAGCACTCTTCTCGATGAACTATTAAATTTTGTACAGCCTCGCTGTAAGTGTAATTTATTGACTGTGAAGGCAGACTTTCTAAAACGATATTTTCTCTATTTTCTTATATAGCCTAATACAGTGTTTTTTTCTCAAATATCTTAAATATACAGACATAGCTCTGTCTCTGTTACAGCTTTATAATCGTATAGATAATTACGAACTCCCATACACACTTTTATCCCTTATTTCTACCCCTTCATGCCCTATTTTGTTTTAAAAGGTAACTAATGTCCTTTCCCAAGGTCTATTCTGTTTTCGTACCAAGAAAGCTTAAAAGATAGACAGAGCTACTTTCCCATCTATTGCACGCCTCATAAGCGAAGCGTTAAGGTGGGTACTGCTGTCGCTTCACGCAGAACAACTGATTTTTCAAACTTAAAATGTCTCTATTTATCATATATTGCACTTGTAAAATAATATATGCACAAACATATCATGAAAAAACTCTATTTTTAACACTCATGATATTTGGATGCCATTTTTGTTATTTAAACTAGTAAAAAACTGTTTAAAAAAGTTCTGTCTTGGACGTCCGTTTGTTGTAGATAATGTATGTTAAAACGATAACGACCGAAATACTAATACTAATAATTACTAATATTATTAGTATTAGTAATTATTAGTAAGTAAGTAAGGATTATAAAACCTTTTTATATGACTGAAAGTTAAATAAAAACGTTACTACCCTTTATCGACATAATTTTGCTAGTTAGGTTTTCATTATTAGGGAAGCCCTTGAACGTACTGAGGAATCCTTGCTTTAGATACCTATTGCCTTGGCTCTATTTTATTAATACCAGGTGCCATATCAGTAAGCTAGTACTAGGTTAGTTATTGTGTGGTAGCGGTTACTACTTACATCCGAGGAAGTTTGCGCCGCTAGAAACAAAAAAAAAGTTGGATCGTTTATCCAAACTCAATTGTATTTATTACTAGCTGGTGCCCGGTGCGCTTTGCTTCACCTAAAAAAATACTAATACGTAATTTTTTTTTTTTTATTGTTTATGATTTTCTTTTGCTAACGTAGGTACCCTATGCTCGTCGAAGTGGTCGCCCTTAATACGTGCGCAAAGTTTCATATCAAATGGAGTTAAATAATAATTCTCGATTATAGGTGAACATACACACATACATTCTCTTTTATAT
Source organism: Leucoma salicis (assembly GCA_948253155.1). Taxonomy (NCBI): domain Eukaryota; kingdom Metazoa; phylum Arthropoda; class Insecta; order Lepidoptera; family Erebidae; genus Leucoma; species Leucoma salicis. Next base: position 28,786,086 of record OX411803.1, read on the forward strand.
ATAACTAGCCTTTGCTTGCGGCTCCGCCGCAGCCAAAAGCAAGTTTTTAGGTTGTATCTCAGGTTCTCCATATAGTAGAGGGATAAAATGTATACCAGTTTTTAAGTCTAATCGAGATCTATCAAATTAAAAAAGTTGCATCAAAATCCGTCCAGTAGTTTTTGTGTGATGCTCGAACAAACAAACAGTCAAACAGAGGAAAATTTAAAAAAATTGTTTTGTGTTTAGACACGACTATATAGCCTATTACAGTCATTTTTTCTCAAATATCTTAAATGTGCATACACAGTTCTGTTACAGCTTTATAATAGTGTAGAAGATCGCAGTCTTAGTATTTAGCCTGACTCTGTACTAAATATTTTGTTAACTAACAACGATCAACGTTTGGCCATTGCAAACCGAAATGCTAACAAACACGAAATTCAGGCGTTCGACCAGATTTCAACATAGTTGAGGCCAAGGACTGCTCCATATCGAATATTAGCTTGACGTTCGTTCTTTTCTTATTGACTAACTATTAGGTTCGGGTCTTCTCTTACCTCCTGGTTAGAGGATTGTCGGCGGACTACGGCCTTAATCTCTTCGTCGGCTCAGTGCGGGTTGACGGACTTCACAAGGCGTCGTAAAAATCTCTCAGGCATTTTTTTTTCTTCGTGAGGCTTTCACCAAGCAGTAATAATCGTCCTAATCTCACTGAATCTCACGTGGGGAGAGAGGGAGTTTCGGCAAATATTACATAATTTTTGACATGCATAAATAGTGTAAAAATGTGGGAAAAATCAGATTTAAAGAAAAACATGTTTCTAGACTAAAATATGCCGAAATCTGACGCAATTATTCTATATATTACAATCCATGTATAGAATATGTAAAGTTATATTTAATATCGATGTTTCAAAAATGGGGGCACCGATTTTTTATTGGTTGAAAAATTATGGCACCTTGTTTAACTTTGTAGTAATATTTATCGTGAGTAATATTTATCGTGGTTACCCGAACGCTGCAATAAAGCTGCAAAAAGTCTCCATGGACTGAATTCGAATGATTTTTCCCTATTAATTTTAGTAGTTTCCCATTTAAATATTATTTAATATTATCACTGTGATTTTACATTATAGTGTATTTTTCTTAACTTGTCTTATTACGTAAACAGAAATGGCGTCCTGGTAACCAAAGACAATTGATAGCGTTGGGGCATTATCGAATGAACGAGTGAACATATAAAGGTTGCGACTGAATGATTTTCATAATGTGGGATTTCCTCAGAATTCATTTTAGTTGGGAATGGAACTGTTCTGGCGCTCTGGAGTGGCAAGAAGGATAGGCTGGAGAACTCACCTGACTTCCCTGCGGTTCACCAGAGCCGCCTACAACATTGACGTGTGCTGAGTTGATGGCAAACGGTACCACCAATTTCCTTGAGCTGAATGGGGGTGTAAGACACACAGACACACGCGACACCCTGGCCAGGGGGGTTGAGTTCAATGTTCGGTATTGCCTTACACCCGTCTTTCTCAAAGTGGGCGATAACGCCCCCTTGTGGGCGTTGGAAACCAAGAGGGGGGCGTTAAGGGGCTCAAAAAAAAATGGGGGCGTTGGCGTGGATTAGGGGGGCGATGGTTGATTTGTAATTTCATTTATATTATATATTTAAAATGCACTAAAATTAAAATTTACCTACTACTCAATATCGAATAATTTGTTTATATTTCTGCCCTGTATGATGGTATAAAAAGTAAAAATACTTAACATAGATTTCGTAGGATTTTCGTATTATTGCGTACCGGCGCGGTTTTTGTTAAATAACGCTATTGGTGCAATCCGGTAGCAATCGGTTGGTTCGATACTTGTCCTAACTTGCACAGTACGATTGAGCGTTGAACTTGAAAGAGATAAACGAATTTGTGTGCGTTTGTCTTATTCCTGTCGGTGCGCTGTATTTAAATCCAATATAAAAGCTCGTAATATTTCTTATATTTTCTTATTCATTTAAAGACTAGTCTAGTACCTATGTGCTTGCTGGACATTGCGTTATACATCGACAACATTTGGTTGCTAGAAATTTAAGTTGTAAGTTTAACACCAGAACCGACTTATACATATAGCACACTATAACTAAATTAATTAAAGTAATGAAATTGTGGTATTTAAGTTTAAGAAGTGTATACAAAATTGGATTATATATCGATTACGGCACTATCCCCCGTTTCTTGAGGAGGCCTATGTCCAGCAGTGGGCGTTGATAGGCTGATGGATGGATGGATGGATGACACAAAATTGGGGGCGCTGATAAATAATTGATTTTCAAAGGGGGCGGTAAAAGAAATAAGATTGATAATCTCTGCCCTCTCCAAGAATGGGGGTTTAGTGCCGTAATCGCTACGCTTGGCAGGCGGGTTGGCGATCGCAGTGGATGCTGTTAATACTCGAATGAGTGCTGCTGCTCATTCCCTCGGTATTCCCTCAGTCGACTCTTACGACTCCCATGGGCGAAAAGGGGCACACGGCAAAACATACATACACATATTTAGACGATAGATAAAATCGGGTAAATAGTTTACAGACAGCGCAGACGCGACAACATAATATTCTATATATTTCGATGAATTATCTAGTTTATTGTTTATTATTCACAGAGGGTGAGCGCGTTAACTTGTCCGTATATTTGTATTCGCAGATACAATATAACTCATAAGACTTTTCTACAAAGGCTTGTAATTCTTTATATAAACAAAACCTAGTGATAAGGTGGGCAAAAATGTCCTACCGCACTCCCCGATGCCCGGGGAGACATCGGGGTAATGTGGGGCTCTCGCCCACTAAAAACCCACCGTGCGCCCTCACCCGCCCTTGCTACGGCGGGTCACGGGTAACGCGTCGTATCGACCGCGATCCGCAGGTGGCAGCCCTTCGGGCAACCTCTCTTGTGCGACGCCCCGCGCACTTGGGCGTCACACCTTCGCGGTAGACTGCCGCGGACAGCAGGGCAATCCTCGACCCCACCGTCCGCAGCCTTGGCTGGGTGGCATTAGGCGCAGGTAAGCGCGTCCACACGGAAATACCAAACATAGCCGCTCCATGGCCCGCTGAGCGACTTTGAGCCTTGATGCAAGGCCAACATTAAGAGACCACCTCTCTGTTCCATATGTCATCACTGGTAACAAAGACTGGTCGTGGCGCACTCATCAGGTCAATAATATTTATAAACGTCGTAAAAATATATTCGACTTCGTTAAAAGTAAATAATTTCTAAGATGAGACAAACGAGATCATACAACATTCCAGTTTTCTACGGCTAGCGTAGCAACACTAACCCAAGAGCAGAAAAAAATACTTTGGAAAACCCAAAACTGCACGCCTCATAATCTTAATTTTCCACAATAAAATTGATTATTTTTGATAAGTAACTAATAATGTATTGGTCTTACTAAGTAGTTTTCAATAAATCACATAGATAGCGCTAATTTCAAAAAGTACTAATGTATGGGTTCATGTCTACTCATTTTGAATTTGAAGCGCCATCTGGATTTCCGCTCCGCAATTCGCGCTTGTAGCTATAACTATATATAACTATATTCTATATAGCTATATACTATACATTGCAATATTTGCAATTGCATATTGCTTAGACTTCATATTAGAGATGTGTAACTCAGGAGTGATTGATACAAAAGATGTATAATCCTTTCAAAATGCGTAATCAATCTTTAAATCTTTGGTTTCGAAAATACATCTTTAACTCACTAGCTCACTACGTTAGGATTGAATAGATGGAATGATGGACGTAGATTTAGAATGAGACAAAAGATAAAGGATATTATGAATTGAAAAGAGATAACATAAGTTGTAGGCACGCACAAACGCACTCTTAAAATATAATGACGATAGGTACACAGAAACTTAGACTCTCTGTCTTTTAAGTAAAAAGCTCAAAACCAGTTGCGAATTGAGGGAATGAAAGAATAACTACATGAATCAATAGATATTTGCATCACTTATGATCAACTGAATGAATAACGTCATTCGTAACCAAAGATTTAAAAGAGTTAAAGATTTAAAAGAGTGATTTAAATCTTTCGAAGAAAAAGATTTATAAATCCCTGATCTCATTGGTGATTTAGTTTGCGCATCTCTGCTTCATATAGTTCATATAATTTTTTCACATTTATCCAAAAAGCCGACAAAAAGGCAAAGTCTACTCAATCGACATCGCTAGTAGTAAACTATAATCGCCGTAATGTTGTTGCTGTATCTTATAAACAGCATCTGCGAATAATGATAGCGGCTTTTAAAATTGCCACTAGCGACATCTAGGGCCATATATGTCAATATCTATCTATTACTTTGATATCATTGTAATGTAATAAATTTTGGAGCGGTGATAAAGGTGGCTTCAGTATCGTAAAAATTGTGGAATGTAAAATATGTTTTTTTCGTGTTTTATAACGTTGGTGTGTTATTATTTACGTGTGTTTAGTGTTTTTAATTATTGTTATGGATAAAATAGTTATTATACTTGACAAATATCATCAGTCCGTCAAGCAAAGGTAAGAACTTTCTTTTAATAAAAAACAATCCTACCGGCCGGGCGTACGGCGTTCTGTTGACGATGTAAAACCACCGGTGGCTAATTGGCTATGCGTACGTAAAAAGGTAGTTCTCATGAAAGGCGCTGGTTTTAATGTCGCGTCGAGCGTAAATATTCAGTATTTTTTTGTTTATTTAATAACAATTAAACCACATCAAATTAGACCGTGAAAAGTAATAGGGCTCTATTCCTAATCATAATAATTCGTAAACGAAAAAAAAAAGACTCGATTAGTAAAGTATTTTTGTCGTTATCGTGTTAACACACATTACCTACAACTCACGGACGTCCAAGCCAGATTATTTTCAAACAGTTTTTTAACTAGTTTAAATAACAAAAATGGCATCAAAAATATCATGAGTGTTAAAAATAGTGTTTGTTCTTTATATGTGTGTGTAGATATTAGTTTACAAGTGCAATATATGATAAATAGAGACATTTTAAGTTTGAAAAATGAGTTGTTCCGTGCAAGTCGGTAGTAGAACCCACCTCAACGCTTCGCTTATGAGGCGTGCAGAAATTACTGCTGTCGTACGTTTTGTTTTTGTTTGTGTTGTGGCATTTTTATTGACTTACGATGTTGAGACATTTTAAGTTTGAAAAATCAGTTGTTCCATGAAAAACGGGAGTAGAACCCACCTCAACGCTTCGCTTATGAGGCGTGCAATAATGACTGCTCTCGTACGTTTTGTTTTTGTTGTGGCATTTTTATTGACTTACGATGTTGAGACATTTTAAATTTGAAAAATCAGTTGTTCCATGAAAAACGGGAGTAGAACCCACCTCAACGCTTCGCTTATGAGGCGTGCAAAAATGACTGCTGTCGTACGTTTTGTTTTTGTTTGTGTTGTGGCATTTTTATTGACTTACGATTTTGACACATTTTAAATTTGAAAAATCAGTTGTTCCATGAAAAACGGGAGTAGAACCCACCTCAACGCTTCGCTTATGAGGCGTGCAAAAATGACTGCTGTCGTACGTTTTGTATTTGTTTGTATTGTGGCATTTTTATTGACTTACGATTTTATAAAAAATTAAGCCAAGTGCGAATCGGACTCGCTCATGAAGGGTTCCGTAGCAGCAAGTAACATAATAATAACTATTATTTACTTAGGCGCCTATTACAGATTTATTATTAGAAAATAAGTTCTAAGTATGGGGAACCCCCAAAATTTATTGTATTTTTTTCTACATTTGTGTAAAAATCTTGATGCGGTTCACAGAATACACCTACTTACCAAGTTTCAACAGCATAGTTCTTCTTTCGGAAAAAAGTGGCTGTGACATACGGTCGGACAGACAGACAGACAGACATGACGAATCCATAAGGGTTCCGCTTTTTGCCATCTGGCTACGGAACTCTAAAAATTTAACAATGGACTCTGTTTCTTCTTGGATCAGTAAAATTGACAACGACAACTTGAAATTAAATCCGGATCTATGGATGTAAGAATAAAATAATTTCTAATGTTGTCATATTGCAAATTGCAAATATTGCTCGAATGCACACTACAAACAGAGAGGTAACCTTAAACTACCGTAGTATACTGGAAAGAAGAAAAGTATCTATAGTTATCTAGAAATATATCAATTATGTTAAAATAATACTAGTAAAGACGAACATATCTAGTTTGCGAAACCAGAGAATTACTAAATCTATTTTTATTAATTTCAGAAGTAGGTTAGGGAATCTAGATTAGTTTCTATATTAAAGCGAGAATTGGATTAATGAATGTTATATATATAGGCACAGGTGTGTATCAATATACGATTCTTGAGAAGGTGTTTAAGGTACAACCGATTGCTTGGAGATTGAATAACTAATAGCTAACTAAAATTATAGCAAAACAATCGCGAGTTATGGTGACGTCTCCACGACGCTACGTGGTGTTTCAAATGGAAAATTTAACTTTAGTTGAATATTTTTGTTTCGCTGTGGTCGTTAATAAAAAAAGGAACACCAAACAAAGGAAAACCACACTGTACTGGGTTCATCCTTTTCACGTAGACAATTGAACTAAAATAGATTAAATTTAACTAAATAAGAAACATTTTATTCGAACTGCACTTAACCACTGCCAGTAATTCTGGTCACACGGTGGTAGTTCTTATCATGTTCGCTGTTAACAGCCCTTATTTTTAATAACAAATTTGCGCATACATCCCATATACCTTTTTTAAACATTTTATTGTTTCTGTAATAAAACATCGATTTATGGTGAAAGGACATTGCTCAGCTAACATACATTGTTGGCCTAAGAATCAACAACAACGTAAAAATTGTTTTGTATGGTTAATGACGACAACATTCGATCGAAATTAAAGTCACGGACACTTCTTGAAATTGCATAATAACCAAAATAGTTGCCCATTTTGAGGTTTTAATTTCTTTTAAGTCCATCCATCCATCCATCAGCCTTTCATCGTCCACTGCTGGACATAGGCCTCCCCAAGGGAACGCCACAGCGAACGGTCATGTGCCGCCTGCATCCAATGAATGCCTGCGACTTTGACCAGGTCATCGGTCCACCTGATGCGAGGCCGTCCTACACTGCGCCGTCCAATACGCGGTCGCCACTCGAGTACCTTTCTTCCCCAACGGTTGTCGGTTCGTCGAGCGATGTGGCCTGCCCATTGCCACTTCAGCATGCTGACCCGGCGGGCTATGTCGGTTACTCTCGTTCTCCTACGGATTTCCGTATTACGGATCTTATCACGTAGAGAGATCCCAAGCATAGCCCGCTCCATGGCACGCTGAGCGACTTTGAGCCTTGATATAAGGCCAACATTTAGAGACCACGCCTCTGTTCCGTAAGTCATCACCGGTAACACACACTGGTCGTAGTCTTCAGACACTGTGGAATAATGGACAAGAAGATCTTCCTCAGCTTCCCGAACGCTGCCCAGCCGAGCTGGATCCGTCGATCGACCTCTTACTCGAAGTTGTGCCTATCTAACTGGACTGTTTGTCCCAGGTATACATAGTGATCGACAACTTCGAGATCCGCGTTCCCGACTAGGACCGGTGCTGAAATGACATGGTTATTGTGCATGACTTTCGTCTTGTCCATGTTCATTTTTAGACCCACTAGTCGGGAGACACTGTTGAGGTCATTGAGCATGGTACCAAGGTCCTCCAGCGATTCTGCCATGACCACGATATCATCTGCAAATCGAAGGTGAGTGATGTATTCGCCATTTATGTTGATGCCGAATCCAGTCCAGTCCAAGAGCTTGAAAACATCTTCCAATGCAGTTGTGAAGAGTTTCGGGGACATGACGTCTCCCTGTCTTACGCCTTTCTGCAGTTGAATAGGTTTTGTGCTCTTGTCTTGAACTCGGACAGACATAATGGCGTTTCTATACAAACACTTCAACACTTCGATGTACCGATAGTCAATTTGGCACCGCTGAAGGGACTGCAGCACCGCCCAAGTTTCGATCGAATCGAAGGCTTTCTCGTAGTCCACAAACGCTAGACACAGAGGCCGATTATACTCCTCGGTCTTCTGTATAATCTGGCGCAGCGTATGTATGTGGTCTATGGTACTATAGCCTTTTCGGAAATCGGCTTGTTCGGGAGGCTGGAAGTTGTCGAGCCTGCGCGTGAGTCGATTTATAATTACTCTCGAAAACAGCTTATAGACGTGGCTCAAGAGCGAGATGAGTCTATAATTCTTCAAGAGGGTTCTGTCGCCTTTCTTGAAGAACAGCACCACCACACTCCTGGTCCACGATTCTGGAACGTCGCCCCCGAGAACGACAGAATTGAATAGCCTCTGGAGGGCTTTGAGGACCGGCTTTCCGCCTGCCCTCAGAAGCTCTATAGTAATTCCGTCTTCTCCCGGTGCCTTTCCGTTCTTTAGTTGTTTGAGAGCCATTCTGATCTCGTACAGGCTGACGTCCGGGATATCTTCGGTAAAATGCCGAGTTAACTTGGATCTGGGCTCACGGACCAAGCTGTAAACAGGGTTCTGGGATCTGTATAACTGTCCATAGAACTCATGGACCTCTCTTAATATCTCATCTTTGGATGAAACAACAGTGCCATAATTGGTCTTCAGCTTAGTCAGCTGGCTTTTCCCAACAGACAGATCTCTCGCGAACACTTTGGAACCTCGGTTCGGCTCTATCGCCTCTTTAATACGCAGGGTATTAAATCGGCGAATGTCTTGTCGCATAGACTTGAAGATCTGCCTGTTTAGTTGCTATCGCCTCTTTAATACGCAGGGTATTAAATCGGCGAATGACTTGTCGCATAGACTTGAAGATCTGCCTGTTTAGTTGCCTCTGATTGGACCAATCAGCCGAAGACTGCAACGTCATTTCTGTCCGTCTTGCCATGAGCTTAAGAGTTTGGTCCGAAAATTTTTGAGTCCTATTGACGCGACTGGTCTTAAAGAAGGTCGACCCGACCGCGTGAACAGTTTCCACGAACCTGTTGTTCATATCGCTCGCTGATTCGCACTCGTCTAGGCATTGAAAGCGATTTTGTAGTTCGAGCTGAAAGTTTTCGGGGTTCTGGTATTGAGCAGGTGTTGGTCGGAGCGTAGACTTCATCAAGTGTGACCTCTCGACTTTCATATTTAGATTCAATATGCCTCTAACTAAGCGGTGATCACTCCCAGTTTTAATCCTGCTGATCACTGAGACATCATTGAATATGTGCCGTTTGTCCGTTAAGATGAAGTCAATCTCATTTTTCACAAAACCATCAGGGCTAATCCAGGTCCATTTCCGCTGTGGCTGCTTCCTGAAGAAGGAATTCATCATAAAGAGGCCTTCCTTCTCCAGAAAATCAGACAGCATCTGACCCCTGTGGTTCCAATGCCCAAATCCATATTGCCCCACCCTCAGCTCATCGTCTCTCCTTATGCCTAGTTTTGCGGTGAAGTCTCCCATAACCACCGTGAAGTGACACTTAGACGCGTGAATAGCTTCCGAGATGTCCTCGTAGAGGGCCTCCACTTCGTTCTAATTGGCTGCATCCTGATCTATTTTTTTTTTCACTTTTTACCATTTTCAAAGGCTTCGGCTCTGGCCTATATATACTTATATAAATTAATCACTACATTATTTTTGGCACCGACTTCAATCACATCAGTAGGAGTCTAGCACAGAAATCGTATGTATTGTTTAGTTCCTGGGTGTCTTGAAGGCGGTTTCTTTTTTATTTAATAATAATTTATTGTTAATGCAGTCATTAGACGTCTCGGAAGGACATCTAATTTTATGTAAAACACCTCTCGTCACACTGTTTGCATATTTTGTCGCAATCATTTTTTAAATAATAATATGTAAAAAACACTATCTTAAGATTTATTAATATTGGTTAGATTGTTAAAATATTTTTTGGCATAACATTTTTTTCCGGAGGCAGCATGCCATTGTGGATGAAAAAGAAGAATGTCCCTAATAACAACATCGCTTAGAACATTGTGAAACTCATTGTGGATCGTGATATTGTAAATATATTGATGATAAATAATCTATCCGAAATCGATAAATAGGTTAGTACGTCATAGATATGACGTCTAAACTCCGCGGGCAGCCGCATGCACACAATACATATACATTACGCATGTCGTATACATATACAATTCGAGACTGAATTTAAACTAAATAAGAAAAAGAGTAGGATACAAATAATGTAGTAATCCTATATTATTACTTTAATTTCCTAGACTAGATGATTCTAAAAATGGAAAATTGCTGATTTTGCAATGCGGAAATTTTTATGTTTTGGCTAGCTTAGGTTTGGAAAAGAAAATAGTTTCCACGTTTCATTTCTTCTTTCGCTAGACTTACTATCAGTATAACGCATGACAAACTGTGACCTTATGTAGTTATATGCCCTTGGCTCACGTCACATCGCCTAATAAGATTATAAAACGGCACTCGTATACAGTACTTTTGAAAGGCTTTTCGATATTTCTGCAAAAACAAATCAAAGATCGGTGGTAAATAAATATGTTGATAAGAGAAGAAATATATTATAGAAGATAAATAATACATCATTGTTGTCACGGATGAACAGTACAAAGTCAAACCACCTGCTTGGTGGCTTAAATTAGTCGTCCATCCATCCATCCATCAGCCTTTTATAGTTCACTACTGGACATAAGCCTCCCCAAGAATGGGGGATAATGCCGTAATCGCCACGCTTGGCAGGCGAGTTGGCGATGGGACAATTCTAAAGCCGGCCCCACACAGCTAAATTAAATTAGTACTGACTGGTATTTCTTGTTGCAAGATGTCAATGTCATCGTAAATTAGCCTGGACGTGTTGCGATTTATAGGGAGGATATATGTATAGCCGCTCATGTTTTTAGTCTTGTCTTCAGCGCTGTGGAAATCATCAAAGGGGTGTGGCGGTGTTAATTATTGAACTTTTTATTGCAACGATTATTATACATATTATGCAATATATACATATTTTGCCAAATCATCGTTAGCTATGACTTCACAATTTATAGGTTACCGTATTAAACCGTGTGGGGCCGGCACCAAGAATAGCTCCAACCCGTCTCTTCCTATGGGAGTCGTAAAAGCCGACTAAAGGAATACCGGGGGACCGGGCAGCAGCGTTCCCCTGTGTACTAAAAACATCCACTGCGATCGCCAACCCGCCTGCCAAGCGTGGCGATTATGGCAATACCCCCCCATATGAGTGCACACACACACACACATCGGCCCCCAGTCACAGCAGCTCCGCTATTCCGTGGCCTAACGGTAGCGGGCCCGGTAACGGCGGAGCAGGGGGTGCTAAGAATCTCCGGTTGCGATCCGGCTACCAGAAACGACTTCTAGCCCTGGTAACACACATCGTCAGGACACTGAGGACTGACGAGAGGATCGCCGCGCTGGAAGAGGAACTGAGCAAGATCCGATGGGACGTTGTAGGATTATCAGAAGTGCGAAGACAGGATGAGGGCACGATAATCCTCCAGTTCGGAAACTTGCTCTTCCACCGGGAGGGCGACCAACAGTTCCAGGGTGGTGTCGGGTTTATCGTTCGCAAGTCTCTCATAGGTAACGTGGAGAAGATTGAGAGTGTGTCGAGTAGGGTAGCGTACCTTATACTCAGAATAACCAAAAGGTATTCGCTGAAGGTCATACAGGTTTACGCACCGACCTCGACACATTTCGACGACGAAGTGGAGGCCCTTTACGAGGACATCTCGAAAGCCATTCACGCGTCTAAAAGTCACTTCACGGTGGTTATGGGAGATTTCAACGCAAAACTAGGCATAAGGAGAGTCGATGAGCTGAAGGTGGGGCAATATGGATTTGGGCAGAGGAACCACAGGGGCCAGATGCTGTCTGATTTTCTGGAGAAGGAAGGCCTCTTTATGATGAATTCCTTCTTCAGGAAACAGCCCCAGCGAAAATGGACCTGGATTAGCCCTGATGGTTCAGTGAAAAATGAGATCGACTTCATCTTAACGGACAAACGACACATATTCAATGATGTCTCAGTGATCAGCAGGATTAAAACTGGGAGTGATCACCGCTTAGTTAGAGGCACATTGAATCTAAATATGAAAGTCGAGAGGTCACGCTTGATGGGGTCTACGCTCCGAACAACACGTGCTCAATACCAGAACCCCGAAAACTTTCAGCTCGAACTACAAAATCGCTTTCAATGCCTACACGAGTGCGATTCAGTGAACGATATGAACAACAGGTTCGTGGAAACTGTCCAAGCGGTCGGGTCGACCCTTTTTAAGACCAGTCGCGTCAATAGGACTCAAAAGCTTTCGGACCAAACTCTTAAGCTCATAGCGACACGGACAGAAATGACGGTGCAGTCTTCGGCTGATTGGTCCAATCAGAGGCTACTAAACAGACAGATCTCCAAGTCTATGCGACGAGACATTCGCCGATTTAATACCTTGCGTATTAAAGAGGCGATAGAGCGGAACCAAGGTTCCAAAGTGTTCGCAAGAGATCTGTCTGTTGAGAAAAGCCAGTTGACCAAGCTGAAGACCAATGATGGTACTGTTGTTTCTTCCAAAGATGAGATATATTATTACTTTGGTGGTGCTGTTCTTCAAGAAAGGTGACAGAACCCTCTTGAAGATTTACAGACCCATCTCGCTCTTGAGCCATGTCTATAAGTTGTTCTCGAGGGTCATTACAAATCGACTCACGCGCAGGCTCGACGACTTCCAGCCTCCCGAACAAGCCGGTTTCCGAAAAGGCTATAGTACCGTAGACCACATACATACGCTGCGCCAGATTATACAGAAGACCGAGGAGTATAATCGGCCTCTGTGTCTAGCTTTTGTGGACTACGAGAAAGCCTTCGATTCGATCGAAACTTGGGCGGTGCTGCAATCCCTTCAGCGGTGCCAAATTGACTATCGATACATCGAAGTGTTGAAGTGTTTCTATAGAAACGCCACTATGTCTGTCCGAGTTCAGGACAAGAGCACGAAACCGATCCAACTGCAGAAAGGTGTTAGACAGGGAGACGTCATGTCCCCGAAACTCTTCACCACTGCATTGGAAGATGTTTTCAAGCTCTTGGACTGGACCGGATTAGGCATCAACATAAATGGCGAATACATCACTCACCTTCGATTTGCAGATGATATCGTGGTCATGGCAGAATCGCTGGAGGACCTTGGTACCATACTCAACGACCTCAGCCGTGTCTCCCGACTAGTGGGTCTAAAAATGAACATGGACAAGACGAAAGTCATGTCTAATATCCATGTCATTTCAGCACCGGTTCTGGTCGGGAGCTCGCTTCTCGAAGTTGTCGACCACTATGTATACCTGGGACAAACTGTCCAGTTAGGTAGACACAACTTCGAGAAAGAGGTCGATCGACGAATCCAGCTCGGCTGGGCAGCGTTCGGGAAGCTGAGGGAGATCTTCTTGTCCAATATTCCACAGTGTCTGAAGACGAAGGTCTACGACCAGTGTGTGTTACCAGTGATGACTTACGGCACAGAGGCGTGGTCTCTGAATGTTGGCCTTATGTCAAGGCTTAAAGTCGCTCAGCGTGCTATGGAGCGGGCTATGCTTGGGATCTCTCTACGTGATAGGATCCGTAATACGGAGATCCGTAGGAGAACGGGAGTGACCGACATAGCCCGCCGGGTCAGCATGCTGAAGTGGCAATGGGCAGGCCACATCGCTCGACGAACCGACAACCGTTGGGGAAGAAAGGTTCTCGAGTGGCGACCGCGTAACGGACGGCGCAGTGTAGGACGGCCTCCCACCAGGAAGACCGATGACCTGGTCAAAGTCGCAGGCAGCCGTTGGATGCAGGCGGCACAGGACCGTTCACTGTGGCGTTCTCTTGGGGAGGCCTATGTCCAGCAGTGGACGATAAAAGGCTGATGGATGGATGGATGATATTGCGGTTGATGTCTCTGAAATAAATTTAGGCAGTGTGCAATTTATATATTTTAAGAAACTTTATTTGTACACCGCTATTCAAGGCCATGAAACAAAAAAATTTAGACATATTCAATAAATATACAATTGCATCAATTTAAAACAATGTGTAATAAAATAAAAAGTGTAATGCTTTATAAATATTAAGATTTTGACCTGAAGGCCGTAGCAGGTCATAGAATTAAAAAAAAACCTGACAATGAAAACCGATTTTCTCCATATATTTTTTTATAATTTTTAATATTATTCGTGTAGTGCTAATATATTTAGTTAAAATATTCGAAATTTCTTATGAATATGTTACTTATGTATAGGGAGTGAAAGTATGATTTAGTGTTAAAGTTAGTTACATTTTTGTTATAAACTTTGGGACCAAGTAATTCTTTTGTCTAAAATGCAAGATCGATAAATAATTAAATTGTGGAGCTAATATTATTGTGTATAACACAATTTATACACAATAATATTATTTGCTAACTTTGCATTTTCCTACTTATTAACTTATTGCAAATCAATGAACCTGACGGGCCTTTTAACAATTCTGCCACTTTGCGTTTTTTTTATTAAGGGCGTGTTTACATTGACATTCTTATGCTGATTCAAATTGCTATTACACGTGCTGTCGGAATCCTCCAGAATGTATGCTGGCTTAACCCTGTCGATAGAGACCTTACACTCCTTACCATTTACCAAAATGGTGAACACCTTTTTGTCTCTTTGTACAACTTTGTAAGGATATATGGCGGCGTCAAGGGTTTTCTCACAGCGTCTATTCTCAGGAACACATGTGAACAGGAATTTAAATCAGCATGTACAAACATATTATTATTACTACGACTGGCGTCCCTACTTTTATAGGTCTAATTCTATCTAACGTATCCTTAAGCTTAAGTATGTACGCTTGTGGATTATCTATTGTAGTGCTATTCTCGCTGCAAAACTCACCAGGTAACCACAAACAATGCCCCAACGTAAATCCCGCGGCGCTTATAAAATCGCTATCCGCTTGACACGCAGCTCTCAATCCTAACATTACTGTGGGCAATTCCGTTAACCAATCTACATTATTTCTTAACCTACATGTAAGTGCTCGAAACGGTCGCTTATCTCAAAATGGCTAAGCCTAAACACCGTGTGACGTTCTATTTTACACTATTATTAGCGGCGTACAACTTAAAATCACACCTCTCCATACTGTGTCTCCTGAGACAACGTTTAGGAATGACAGAGATGTTCGCGCCAGTATCTATTAAAAAAGTATACCTAGTTAAACTATCCTTAACTAATAAACGATGGTTTTCCGCTACCTGTCCTTGGGTACAACCGTCCACCGCTGCCAAATGTGCCGCGCCTAGTTTCCCATAGCCTTGTTAGACCAGGCGCATGGCTGCACGTACCGCCTCGCGTTCTTCTTAAATTTGTAGTGGAATCTGCATAGCCAGCCTGCGTCGCCGGGTGACCTTCTCTTCCTCGACGGACTTCTCTCTTACTCCCGTACCCCTGCCGACTCCTGCTACGCGCGCACCCCTGATCTCTCACTTCGTTGCGCAGCGATGCCACTTCCACAGCCAGCTTGCTCATCTTGTCAACCAGCTCTGTTACCGGTCCTAGCGTGACTTGCGTTGAGCCGTCGGTTATAGCCGCTACGTCGCTGGATCCCGTGTTCTCCACGATCTTGTCCGCTATCGCCGCTAAGCTGTCCAGCGACTGGTCCTGGCACACGGTGATGACCGCTCGTACGCCTGATCTTTGACAGCCACAGGCTCTTTTAGTGTCTGGTCCGAAACCTGTGCCTTACGCCCTAACTATCTTATCTGCTGCAGAAGATGTGTAGGCTTTTGAGCGCCCAGTTGCAGCTCTGACACTAGCTTCTGAAACTGGCGCTCGGCGCTCTCCTCGTACACCTGCAGCAGCCCGATCTTCAGCGTGGCGTACCTTTTCTCCTCTGGTGGTGACGTCAACTGGTCGCTCACCTGTTGGATGGACTCCCTTCCTAATTTCGAGATAATCATGATGTACCTGGCCTCATCTCCCTGCTCCTGCGGTGCGATTACGGCTTCGAACTGGGCGAACCACAGCCGTGGCATATCTACCCAGAACTCGGACAACCTCGCCGACACGCTGATAGCAGCGAGAGTCGCGTTCGCGGGCTCTGCTGCGGCCTGGGATACTGGTGGTACACCGTACATTGTGTGAGTCGCTTATTCTTGCAAAAATTACGCGAAACCACAATCAGCTCACCGACACCGGACAATAAAAAATTTTGAATCCCCAGCACCAGAGTGACATTCACGATCACGTCGGGTTCACCAGTATGGGTGCTCCTCGTGGGGATGATAATGAAACGTCGGTGAGCACTGGTTATATTCATATATTACTTTACATCGCGTTCTGTGGCCGACTGACCTTACATACTAGCCTGCTTACCTATATACATATGTGATTACGACATTACAATATGCAATTTGCAGAATCCCCACAAAATCAACAATCAATGAGCCCAAATATCAAAGTATTTAAACAAGCGCTACATTTTGACTTGAGTACAAATTCGTAAATCGCGGACGAATAATTAATTTAATATATTAAAACCGTCTTATGTTGGACTGGGATGAGAATAATGCAGTAAAAAATGTATGCTTTTCGTTATCATAATAAAAGGAAACTTATAAAAGCTGTTCAATTGTTAAACTCTAGTTTTATTTTCCTACACTTCATTTTATGTAATTTCGCTAATTAAAAATAAAAGTCTAAAAATATTAAAGTCAAGTTGTTACAATATTGATTTCGATTTTGGAAATAGAAAAAGGTAAAGAGAGACCTAGTTAAAAATTCTTCATGCGATTACACCGTATTGCGATAGATGGCGTTATAGCTTGAAGTTGACTGTTGTATGCTTCGAACAAACATTTATTATCAAAAAGGAAGGCTCTCAGCCAACAATTGCGCAAAATGAGGTGGCACAAGAGACACAAATATCAGTTAACATTAGTGAACAAGATTCTACTCCACAAATACGTCCATACCGATAGAGAAAAAACAAGAAATACATGATAGGTTTGGTACATATATACGAGGCCAGGGATTCCGGACCAATTTCCTTGGGTTCATTGGGTAGTACCCTGGATGACTGACGGGAACGGTCATACGGTATACAACTGCAGGGCTGCTTCTATATCAAACTTAGTAATGTTGCAGGGTTTTCAATCAAAAGTATCTACTCCGAATGATTACAAATGCACCTTGTTATATTAAAGCTAACCATTTAAATCACGACCCATAAGCTAAAACTGTACGAAAAGTAGTAGCATTATACTAATACTAGCATTTACTCGCGGCTCCGCCGCAGCCAAAAGCTAGTTTTAAGGTTATATCTCAGGTTCCCGATATAGTAACGAGATAAAATGTATAAGTACCAGTTTTTAAGCCTAATCAAGACCTCTCAAAAATTTCATCAAAATCCGTTTTGTGTTTAGACACGTCTATATTATAGCATAGCTATTACAGCCATTTTTTCCCAAATATATTAAATATACAGACACAGCTCTGTTACAGTTTTATCTAATACATAGGTATATAAAATTCTCTTGTCACAGTGTTTGTCGCCATTCCCCTCCAAAACGGCTTGGCCGATTCTTATGAAACTTTGTGTGTATTTTCAGTAGGTATGAGAATAGGATGTAAACTATTTTGCATACCCATAAGTGATAAGGGTGGTCCACCCCAAATTTTTATTTTTTGCACAGAATTTTTTACTTTGTTTTTTTTAATGATTCGGCATTAAAAATACATGCAGCCATAAATGTTCAACCTTCTACTGACAACCCCTATTTTTTTAATGGCCATATTAGTAATATAATCATTTTCATTGCAAAATATTATCAAAAAAAAATGGCGGTATGAAGTTCGCCGGGCGAGCTAGTAATAGTATAGATTTATAGATTACAACTCAATATAGTTATATTCTGACATTGGTACTAGATGGTGGGAATACGGGGTCATCATTTTTCATATCAAGTGATCATATTAGCCGTGTGGGGCCGGCTTTAGAATTGTCCCACCCCCCTCCACCCATGGGAGTCGTAAGAGCCGACTGACGGAATACCGGGGGAGTGGGCAGCAGCACTCTTTCGAGTATTAACAACATCCACTGCGATGGTGGCGATTACGGCACTATCCCCCATTCTTGGGGAGGCCTATTTCCAGCAGTGGACTTTAAAAGGCTGATGGATGGATGGATGGATCGTATTCAGAACGATTTTTGCAATACATTTACTTTGCAGATACAAAATTGAGATACAATTCCGTTCAGAAAAAATTTAATATCTTACAAGTAATTAGTTTCTCTACGCAAAATAATCCAGCTTAAAAATCATACTTGACAAAAATAAATTGTTATTTGAAATACTCGATACTTATATTCCAGAGTCAGTGCGATTCCCTTTAAAAGTCAGTCGCCCACTCATTGCTAAATTGTAAACATAATACCTAATTGCAAATATTCAGATGCTTTCGTAACAAGGATAAAAGTGATTAAAAGTGTTATGATTAATTAAAAAATATAGAAAACTTTTAATTGAGTTTGGAAATAACGATTCACATTAACGAGGAATATTCACTTTAATGGGAACTCTTAACTTTTTTATTTTCACATGAAAAATTTTACATTTCCGTTGAATTTAATACCTTAAAAAAGCGAAGTGTTGACTATCAGGTCAAAGGTCCTCCTTTATTCCTTACTCTAAAAGGAAAAGAGATCCCCTCCACCGGTAGAGGGCACGCAATACTGACGCCTTGACGACCAGCCTTAGGGCCATGCACTAGATTAAATTTAATTTGTTGCAGACAGCAGGCACCTGTGGTATGGTCTCCTTAGTCCTAATAACTGCTGTTCCCGTCATAACTGTTCTATTTACCAACTGAATTCCATCGTTACACTACAGCAACCTTCTGACCCAAAACTCGATAAAGGATGGTCCGCTTAGATAATCGGGCGAAATCTCGCTGGGACAACGACCAAAAGGTGAAAAGGTATTTTGAAAAACTATACACCTCGAACACGGTCGCGACACTCCAGAGTACAAGTACACCGCGCAGGGTGGTGCAGTGGTGTAGGGTGCCGACTAATGTCATCGTGTCAAAAGCAACTGCTGATCTGAGGTCCCGGGCTCGATCTTCGGGTCAGGCAGTGTTATTGAACTTTTTCGTAAAAAAAAAATCTAATTAGTAGCCCGGAGTTTGGAAATGTGCCCGGTAGACGGCAATAGGCTCCCTATTAAGTGGGACTTAAACATAGCTAGCGAACCGTGGATGTGTAAATATACCTCTGCCTACCCATTTGGGGAATACAGGCGTGATGCTATGTTATGTTTATATAATACCTATTTATCACTTTTGCCCCATTATAAATCAATATGAATGAATGACAAAAATAACAACATTTTATTTCAATACTAATACTAGCTGTGCTGTGGTTTCATCTACGTAAGAGGTGATCCATTTCGAGGTTCCCTACTTTTTTAAAGAAAAAAACAGAAAATTCAAATTTAATGGAGAATGTTTATTATCATTTGAAAGAACATTCTTTGGCATTTATTTTTTGAAGTATCAAATGTTGGCCGTTGCTACGTCGCAGATGGTCCATTGAGTCCAATTTTCGATGACTCGTTCGAGCATTTCGACCGGTAACAACAAAGTAATGAGGCCCATTTCTGGCTTAATGGGTATGTAAACAAACAAAATTGCCGCATTTGGGACGAAGAGCAACCTGAAGAGATTCAAGAACTGCCACTTCATCCAGAAAAAACAACGGTTTGGTGTGGTTTGTGGGCCGGTGAATCATCGGTCCATATTTCTTTAAAAATGATGCCGGTGCAAATGTATCCGTCGGCGACCGTTATCATGCCATGATAACCGACTATTTGATGCCTGAAATTGAAGCTCGTGATCTCAGCGACATTTGGTTTCAGCAAGACGGCGCCACTTCCCACACATCGCATCAATCAATGGATTTATTGAGAGAACATTTCGGTGAGCACATAATTTCACGTTTTGGGCCGGTCGATTGGCCACCAAGATCGTGTGATATCACACCGTTAGACTTTTTCCTGTGGGGATATGTAAAGTCTAAAGTTTATGCGGACAAACCCGCTTCGATTCAGGCCTTGGAGGAAAACATCACGCGTGTCATTCGCCAGTTACTAGTCGAAATGCTCGAACGAGTCATCGAAAATTGGACTCAACGGATGGACCATCTGCGACGTAGCAACGGTCAACATTCGATAGACATAATCTTCAAAAAATAAACGCCAAAGAATGTTCTTTCAAATGATAATAAACATTCTCCATTAAATTTGAATTTTCTGTTTTTTTTCTTTAAAAAAGTAGGGAACCTCGAAATGGATCACCTCTTATAATTTAATAATAATAATTTACTACCTAGTAATAATGCTTCTTTTTTTAAAGTTTGTATATGTATTGAAGTACGAGTTTCTACGATTTTATTTGCCGGATTCTAACGATATGAAAGTTCCTGAAACCTTTTTTATATGAAATACTAATATTCAGCTATTCAGCATTACATATTACTAGGTACAATGTTTATAAATTGCTAGGGCATTCGCCATACTTTTATTAGGCATGTCCTTTTACAAATACGAGTAAGTGGTTATTAAAACCAGAACAATATCAATAACGAAAACGTCCTATATACTTACACACCCGATGTATTATAATATGTATCTACGTATAAACTATAGGTCCCACCAACGCATCGAGATAAAAAGAAAATTGAGTACTTATATCGTTCATACGGCCCTGCCGATGTCTAGCCGACAGCGTCTCTGCCAGTGTCTTTTTTTGTTAAGGCGGGAAAAATGTAGCTAACTGCAAACCCCGTCGTTCGGGGCAACGAACACGGAAGTGTGGGGCCGTCCCTTCTGAAGAAACCCGCCGTGTGCCGTCTGTACTGGACAACTAGAACTAGATATTACTTCAGTGGTCCGCTGGTGGCTTACGCTTTCGGGTAACCTCTTTGAGCGACGCTTCAGGCCTCCAGCCGGAGCGTTTTACTTTCGCGAGAGGTATTGCGAGTGATGGAAGTTCCCCGGTCGATCCACCCGTGGCCTCAGCTAGGGCGGCATCAGGCGCAGGTACTCGGCCCAGTCGCTGGCGGTGGTTCGTGGCCCTCTTCGTCACTTCCTTCTGCGAGATAACATACTCGCTGAAGGTAGCGACAGCGGCCCAATTCCTCCTACTAAGCGTCGCTCTGACGTCGCTCGGCACTGAGAGGCCTCCACCTATTACCGCGACGAGCTCGGCCCAAATCGGGCACGATTCGTCCCTACCCATGCCTAAGCTAAGCACATATTGCACTAGCTAAACGCTGCCTGGTAACACGCGTGAATTAGTGTTTTTAAAAAAATCTGTAATAACATAATAATTTGCCTCTAACTCTAAAACCTGTTTTAATGAATCATTGTCATAAAAAGTATACAAAATATATCAGATATATTTAACTAAATAATACCATATTAATTAGCTTGTGAATAGTTAGATATAATAGTTCATTTTAAAAAACTAGCACTGTGACCTGCTAAATTAAATACGCTACCGCGGAGATTCTTTTACATCTCATGCACTTCCTTATTTTAGGGGCTCATACAGAACTCCTGTAGGTCGCCGTGGTCCCTAGGAGTGTACCCCCAGAGAAGACAGCGACCAGCGCGATATAGCACTTAATTCTACCGTTTACGAAACTATTCTATAGGTAAGTAGTTATTTGTCTGTCACTTGTTGTGATAATCGTCTCGTGCTGCATGTTAAAGACGAGCCTGTCTCGCCCCTGTACCTTAAAGTAAGACAGAGAACAATGTCTAAGTGGCTGAGTTCTGGTACATAAGTATTTTATGCTTCTATCTATTGGGCCTATTGAGCAGTACCACATATTTCTAAGCACTTCAATTATAAAAGAAATTATGGAAATTAACGTTCGGTAATGTAAAAAACACATCTCATAACACTGATCGCTGAAGGTATGTTGTCTTCAAGGTCGACAAATAACGCTAGCTATTAGAGAAACAGGTTTCTGATGGCTATTAACTGTTAGTCACAAACACATACCATAGTTTTACGCTATGTAGGTACGAATGAATACAATCCTATTCATTGAATATAATTCGCCTTAATTTGTATAGAAACTTCTACCCATCGTCATCAAGTGATGAATTGTTCCATTTCATGCCACTAATTTTATGGAGTAGGAGAGTTCCGGTAGCTACGGCACACTGCTGTTGTGGATCCATCCATCACGAAAATTACTAAATAATTATAACCCAAATACGAGGACTTTTCCAAATACGATGTACCTACAAGCGAACCTCTGCATGAGCTAAAGCCGTCGTTATAAACACCTACTTCCCCTCTAACCTCCAATGCCAGGGCTGTCGCCTTATACGTCATCGGCTTGCACTACATTTTTTGCTAATTTGCAGAGAAAATGAGCACTCATAGCAAGTTTTTTTATAAATATTTTAGCGCTTGAACCTCTTATCGAATGTTGATTATAGTCCGGGAGCTAAAGAAATTTTTTGCTGTATCTAAGTTTTTAGTGAAAATAAGGTTTTCCGTCCAAGCAAATGCAATAATTCAGCTACACGGTCACATTACGCGCAGTTATACACTGCCAGTATAAATGGTTATCGCAGTGGTTAAATCACGCATAGCGTCACTCGGACAACTTATACTGGCATTGTATTGCATTGCACGTCCTATGCAATGTGTAAGTTACACACTACTAGTTCGATATCCTTGGATTCTTTACTCCATATAATCCTTTCCATTTATTAACCAAAAGGCATTGTGGATGGATCGCTACTGCTATTTAGGTTACAAAAACAACAATTTAGTTTGATTCAACTTTTAATAAAAAATATCTGTGAAAATAATGTTCATTACGTTGAATCAAAACACGTTTAGCAAATCATGATGATGATCTGCCAAATCTCAAGGTTTCACAAACTAGATAATCATTTCACAAACATGTCATTTCAAAAATGTTGTCTATAAACAATTGTAAACTGAGATTAATTTATTTCAATAAGCAAAACATTCACACATGTTAATCTAGACTATTAGGGGTTAAAGTATGAAATTGCCGATTTGTACTGAAAAATTGAAATTAGTTTTCTTTTTCATTTAACATATTTATTTAATCAAAATATCTAATAGTAGATATTATCTATACATTGCTGCCATCTAATAGGAAGGTCATTTATGCCTTTGCGATAGAACTCTGGTGATCTAGCTTCTACAAACTGTGTGAAAGCATTTTGTACTGACTCCTGGGAAGAAAACTTTATAAGTGCTATATTATTCCTTCGTTCGTAGCATATTGGAATTTGCATGTGTCGTCTGGAAATCCTCAATATGCCGTTCATATTGAAGGTCTGGAAAAAATCCAAAACAAGTTCTTGAAATCATTGGAATATCGGACAATCCCTTTTTTTTAACTACAAAACTGCTTCAAAAATACATAAAATAGATTCCTTAGAGAAGAAACGTATGTATTTAGATGAAATATGCCTTTATAAAATTATCAATAGTAAAATTGACTCAGCATTATTACTTGAAAAGATTAATCTCAATGTCCCTAGAATCTCCTCTCGTTCAAAAAGCACATTTCACATCTCACATTCTACTACGAATTACGCTAGAAAGTCAATATGTTAGACGTGCCTGTAGGAATTACAACGATAAGCTTCAAAACGTTGATATTTTTTCGCTGTCGTTAGATAGCTACAAGAAAAAGTGGGTGATATTATATTTGATAGAGTACCAAATATATAATAATTATGTATTAGAACAATTCCTTGTTCATCACTGAGGTTTATATTTTGAGGTTTTGTTATGTTTGTTATTGTGTAGTTGTCATATTTTGTACAACTATCCTTTGTAATTTAAAATTAGCTTATATGATTTCATGGAACATTTTTGGTCAGTATGTACTTTTTGATTTGTATCTTTTCTTTGTATATCTGACTGTATGTTTCCTAAATAAATATAAATAAGAATACTAAAGCATCGTCAGCATTTCTTCATCCTTTGGCAATCCAAAGAAACTTAAATGGGGCATTGTTTTTAAGTACAACAAATCACCATTTTTAAACAACTTCCCACAACCTGTCAGCAAGTCAGTGTGCGCAATGCGAACGCGACGCAACGCCAGCCATTATAAAAATGTACCATGTGCAAGCCATCACTGCATAATACGTTAAATGGAAGCCAAACAGTAGGCTAATGCTGATTATTAAATTTCCCTAGTGGCTGTTTGCGGAACTAACGTATGATATATACGCAGAAAACCTATGCAGAAAACAAACAGGTGCTCGATAAATAGCCTGAGATTATTTTCAATTTTCTTTTCAAAAAGTTCTGCGATGTTTTCGATCGAAAATTTGAGATACATAATATGTATTAGTTATTACGTATGTATGTGGTTGTAGTCGTGGATTTGCGACATGCGTTTTGAATAGTATCCCCGATAGTATATGGCAATACTACATATTATTCCAAATTCTGTGATACATACCGAATATAGGTAGTTAATACAGTTAAATCGGCAGACATCAGGTGTATGTGTCTGCTTATCTGAGTCTATTGTACTCTTTGCTCGTTTGAAAAAGCACCTTTTACGATTGACAAGGGTCCTATTTTAGGGAAAATATAATATGGAATTTCTTTTCAATAATTTCGAGATTCCAATTTGTTAAATGTGACAAAATGGATGGTAGGTAAGTATTTTAAGAATCGACTTGTAACGATTGCAGCGACGCCTATCGGGTCCAATTATAAACACACATAAAAAAAAATCAAAGCAAGCAGTCACGAGGACTGCCGACAGAAGTAAAAACATAAAATTATAAAGAAACAGTTGTTATTTTTGGATATCCAAATGCTGCACGCGCCCCTTATTTTTCGTTTCCAATCTTACTTAATATTTTATTTATTTTATACTTTTTAGTCCGTTATTAAAACATTGTACATTAAAAAAAATATAATATTATTATTTTTATTAAATTAGGATATTTCAACTAAATAATGCGAAAGGTGTGTTTGATTTCAAACCTATATCAGGTAAAAGGAAAAATAATACATTTTCTCGAAAAATGTCAGGCAGTAATAGCACTTCATCGTTGATATACTTACCATTAACACGCGTAGAAGCGTTGCACGCGCGTCTTCTGGGTTGCCGTTCCTGACCTCCAGACGCACTGCGTGATCTGTCATGACATTCGCGTTCCCCGTGACTCGGGGCCATTAATTTCCTTGTCACATTCTTACTATCTTGGGTGATTTTCTATTTCACATTTTTGTACTTAGTAAATGACCGAGCATGTCAGATGTATAAAAGCCTTACTTAATATTATAATTGCGAAAATGAACGTTACGCTTTCACGCTGTAACTAAAGAAGCATTCATCGTGAAATTTTACATCTGTGGAGCATGCTAGCATGGAGCCTACAAAAGGATAGGCTACATACTTTGTATCCCGGAAAATTGAAAGATTTTTGTGGGATAACTACTTCTTGCACAGAGGTAATTAAGGTGGCGATGTATTTATATTCTGAAATACAAGCGGTCGAAGTCGCGGTCAAAATGTATGTAATCTATGTACTTATACAAATAAATAAAATTGAAGTTTCTGTTTGTAATATTTAAATAAGGACTTTTTTGTAAGGTAGGAAGTACCTACCGTTGTGTCACGCTGATCTTTTGTGATAGTGTGTCCCGATCGAGCCGGCACATTCATGCTGGGATAAACAAGGCGAACAGATTAAGTTACTATAATACATTTTAATTATATTTTACATCAATATGTACCTGTTTACACTAGGTTATGCCTGCAACTCAGTCCACTTGGTGTTCACGATATAAATACATCACAACGGTAAAAAAATTATAATTTTCTTCTCGGGAAATAAATAAAAAAGCCGTTCGATAAAAAAAATTATAACAAAATCAATTTTCTCCGTAACTATTTTCCAGATTTTTTCCATTGTGTTTTGTCCGTTATTCCGGGCGAAAACAAATCCAACCAATCAAAGATCTTAAATATTGGTTCAGTCGGTTCTTGAGTTTTATATCAACTACCCTATGTTTTATAAAATTAAAAATAAACATTTAGAAAAACACATACATACATATACCTAATATTATATATTTACATAGATATACCTAATATTAGTTGCTTATATTTACTATAATATTATAAAAAAATATGATATTACGTAATATTATAAAACTTAAATCACTCTGACAGGAGACCCGTGCCCAATAATGAGTTGAAAAAAAATATTTGGAAAATCCAAAGTGCACGCCTCATTTTTCACAATAAAATTGATTACAAGATCTTTCAAGGTGTCACTGCTGTTGAATGGGGTGGTAATTTAAATTGAATAAGTAACTAATAATGTATTCATGGTCATTCATGGTCTTACTAAGCAGTTTTCAATAAGTCACATAGATAGCACTAATTTCAAAAAGTATTAATGTGGTTCTCATGTCTTATACGCTAATTTTAAGAAGTACTACTATATATTGGTTCTATAGAAGTAGTTCTCACTAAATAAGGTAGATAGCGCTGGTTTTAGTGTATGATCGATTCGACCATACATATTCAAACTATTTTTCTTTGTTTATTTAATAACAATTAAACCACATCGAATCAGGCCGTGAAAAGTGATAGGGTTCTATTCCTAATTATACTGAAGCATAAGAGAAAAAAAAAGACGTGATTAGTAAAGTATGCCGGTCGTTATCGTTAAACAAGCATACAGGATCAGCACATACAGACACACGGATGTCCAAGACATAATTTTTTTAAATAGTTTTTTAACTAGTTTAAATAACAAAAATGGCATCAAACATAATCATGAGTGTTAAAAATAGTGTTTTTTTCTAGATATGTGTGTTTATATTATTTTACAAGTGCAATATATGATAAATAGAGACATTTTATGTTTGAAAAATCAGGTGGTTTTGGTGAAGTGACAGTAGTACCCACTTCAACGCTTTGCTTATGAAGCGTGCAATATACTCGTATATAAGCAAATCCACTTTCGGATTTGTGTGTTTATGTCGCAACTATTTAATCAATAATCTTGAAATTGCATACATATACTTACGAAACCCAAAAAAGAATACTATAGGCTTTTATTCTGGAATAATAGACAGTTCCTGTGGGATAGCATATATTGCGTAGATTATCTAGTATGAAGATCTGCAAAATAGAAAAAACAACAGTTTTACCCAAATAGGACTTGCCTTAGCCTCATAGACTAAGTTACACAAAATAAAATATCTTTCTTAAGCATTTAAATCACATAATTCCCCTCAATTTTGCGCGAATCAATAAGCACCCAACAACAACCTCCGATATCGAAAGGCCCAGAACAATAAAAGCTGTGTAATTATTGTGGTTTTGTTAAATTAATTAGTTGAAGCCGCAATGGTGCGTCCCGCTGCCCTTATTATTAATAACTATTTAACATTCTAAATGAGTATAGAGTTTTGCAGTCACAAGATATTTTAGGGATGTTTATTAATTTATAAGTGTTCCTATTGCAATGCTTTTACTACGAATTTGAAACGAGACTTATTCATCTGCTACCTACTTATATAAAATGCTAAGGGGTACTTTATCGAATATGAAGTATTCCAATCGCGTTTCATCTAAATTTTCCATCGAAAACATGATTACTTATATAATACAGGGCACTAAAACGATTCCATACTGCGTAAATGGTATAATGCTATCTGTTTACCATTTTTTTTTTATCAGGCATGCAAAGTTAAGGATTTATTTAAGTTTGCGATTACATAGAATAGATGATTCAAATCGGTCAGGCCAGTTTTGAGTTTTAGTGAGACTTACGAACAACAATTGATTTTTATTTACTGAGTATCTATCCAGATTACGGAATGCGTGTTTGTTATAAGTTTTCTATATCGTGTTTTTTATTTTATATCTAGGAAGACCTGAAAGGCTACTAATGTCATCTAAACTAAGTAGAACTGAATTTTTTGTATCAAATAATTCAGACAAAAAAGTTTGATCTACTCTTCGATCATTTGTTGAGGAGTACATCAAAAAAAATTCGGTAGGCGATTTTATATTTGTATAATCTAAGATTAACAAACATTTTTGATGTAAATTATTATTTTTTTTAGCTTCCGACCCGAATTAAAAATAATTTATATGCATTTATAATTATATTTAAAGAAGCTTCCAATAAAGTCCCTATCACATTACTCGGGCATGAGTCTACTAGTCATCTAGCCTAACCTTATGGATTTTAGAGCCCTCAATCCATGAGTTGACGAGCCATCATTCAGCTAGTCCCGTGCGGAAATTTTGCCGTCGGCAAATGCCAACGTTGCGCGAATTACATCACCAGAAGGTAAACCGACACCACACCCCAACGTATGTAAGGACCTGATAAAAACTGAAACTGAACATTTTATATAGATTTTTGAGAACTTTACCATGAACATGACAACGGTATCCTTTCTCTTTCGCTTTTTGTTTTTGTAAGTATTTTTTTTTTATAACCACGCGATAGGGGGGATCATTAAAAAGAAAGCTTTACTCCAGGAAATCCGAAATCTTTAGAAGTGAACTCTTCTTCGCTAGGGCAGATGCTATAAAAATCCACCTTCATATGTACTATCTGTATCTACCTGTTTATAAAATTAACTAATTAGTAGATCGCTCTTTACTATTTAGTATTGGAATTCGAAAATAATAACTTAATGATATTGTTAAAGTTCTAATAAACTAAACAAGTTCTCTGCCTTTGTTATGGGTATGCCCTTAATTTTAATATTATTAAGCCGGGCTTACTGCGTTGAAGTGTATCTATTTGCACCTTAAAATCTGGCACAGCTGCTACTATAGATTCCACGTGACGTAACACGAAACTTAATGGCAACCAGACCTCTAACGGTAAAATTTTTAGTACCTGTTTATTTACAACTTCTTGACTTCCTGATTGTATTTTCTCCATGTACAATTTGGTATACGATCTGTATTTTAGCACTTGACATGTTCAGCTACTTTAAAGAACTAATTATTTGTGAAAATGTAAAAATTCCCTTTTTCGCACTTCCCCGGATTGGATGGAACGCAGATTAGAATCCTGCTTGCAGTAAAGTTCCCTTGTTCCACTTTTATAAAAAAACTAGATGTCGCGGGACGTCTAGCAGATGTGAAAACATCGAAATTATTTTGTAGAAATAAAATGATCATAACTTGACAAAGTACTCCTCAAGACGAATCAAACGAGTATACACTCGATAGGGTTGCGTCGTTTCATTATAGAGTTACTGTGGCCACCTTCCAGCTCCATCGTCAGACCCTGGATACCATCTAGAGACAAAGTACTCGTCAAGACAAATCATACGAGCCCAAACTCGATGGAGGTATGTCGTTTTATAACGGAGTTCCTATGGCCACCTTCTAGCTCCATCATCAGACCCTGGATACCATCAAAAGACAAAGTACTCAACAAGACGAATCAAACGTGTACAAACGGTGGGGTTGCGTCGTTTCATTATAGAGTTACTGTGGCCACCTTCCAGCTTCATCATCAGCCCCTGGATACCATCTAGACACAAAGTACTCGGCAAGACGAATCATACGAGCCCAAACTTGATGGGGTTGCGCCCTTTCATTATAGAGTTCCTATGTCCACCTTCCAGCTTCATCATCAGATCAGCTCCATGTCATCATAATATTACATTGTCACGCGATATACACATGCGTGTAAAATTTCAGCTTAATGGGAAACCGGGAAGTGTGTCAAATTTAACTTGCAAGTTTTGAACGGGACAAGTAAAATAAAAGCGTCGTCACGCTAACAGCCGATTTTACCCTCCCTCCGCATTAGATGTTTCACGTCAATAATTTGGTATAGGTAGTTTACATCAGTTAGCGAAGGAAGACATTCAAGTTAGAGAGTCACTTGATTAAGCTTACTGATTATAATTTCTAAGGGGTTCCTGTGAGTCACACTAACTCTAGGTGCTAGTAATTTTAATAAGATTCGCTAGTATGTACTCTCGATTCTTCAGTTCCTTAAGAACTGATAATTACGTGCAGCCGGCATTCTAAGGATTTTCTAGTGCAGCTCTTAATACATTCAGTCAAGAAAGTATTGGGAATGGATGATTTGTTTATGGTTCCAAATTTAAATTTTTGCTTTTTTTGTTGTTGTTAGATTGGCAATCCATTTTGGCGCGGAGTTTGAGTTGCATCTGTTATTTATATTAAATACAGTGCTGTTTTTAGTTATATCATATATCTAGTCTGCCGTGCCATGACAAAACACTGTAACTTCAGATACAGTGTTTTGTGCTAACATGAATAAATCGTATTTTCGCACATGTATACATAGTAATAGCATTTAAAAAAAATTATTATGTCACAAAAATACTGAGAAAACCTAAGAGAATAAACACTGTATTTAAAAAATTGTAAGGATCAAATTTGATAAAACACTGCAACATTAATTACAGTGTTTTGTAAAACACAGCTAACGGTAAAGTCGCCTGCTATCTATAAGATACAGTGTTTTGTCATAACAATCGGTTGGGTTAAAGTCAAATGTCGTTTATTATACTAATATTGTATCTCCATCATCCCCTTCAATATCAAAAAAAGAAACGAGATAGAGAATCTCAAGAAACTTTGAAACTTTTGTAAAGCCACGGCAGAAGCATTCTATATTGCAATCATGCAATTGCAGCAAACTAAAATCATTTGAAAAAATTAAATACGATAGAAAAAATAATTTTCGCCACACCTCAATATGCAGTAATTAGTATTCCTGACAAAGTATTATTTACTGCTGTTATGCAAAAAGAAATTTGTATGCCTTTTCCTAATGACGAAGGCATATTATTTTTCTAGAAATCTTATTTTATTTGAAGAAACTTTTGCTCAGCCCAGCAAAAATAAACTAGCTGTTGGTGTTTTATGGCACAAAGCAGAAAGTGGACCAAAAGGCTTTTAATATTGCTAGTGCTTATATGAACTTTTTGCTGAAGTTTTGCAGAGATCTCAAATAAGTTTATTTTATCAATTGTAACTTGCAACGCCCAAATTTTTTTTTGTTCTCGCCTTTGTTCCAACTGGTAAACGAATTCTCCACTTCCATTGAAGGCAGATGATGACTATGATTTTACGGAAATTAAGTTTTTATGATCAATAATAGTTGATGTGTTCAGTGTGATGATGATGTTGACGATGATAGGCTACTTTGTATTTCTGGAAAATATTTTTCTCTAGATACAGTTTTATCTATAGTAAGCTTAGGTTACATTTCTTACGTTTAGTTTAGTTTCGTTTTAGATTTGTGTTGACATATCACTGTAACTATAAATAGGTACTTAAACTTCATGTTTTTATGGCGGATCTATTTGGACGGGACTTTCACTAGCAGATAGCTGTTGTTACAATGAGCCCCTGATGTTGCCAAAGTCCATGAGCGGCGGTTAACATTTACCATCAGGTGGACCGTTTGCACATCTGCCACCGTTGGCAATAGAAAAAAAACTCTCCAAACTTCTCATGTCTAAGACCTAAGATCACACAGTACCTACAACACTTTGTGTGATCCACAAAATATGGTTGTTCTGAGTCTGGGTGTACTTCGTGTCCGTGAAATTGTTGTTAAACTCCCCGTACCTAGTAAAAGGATTATTCCTTAGTGCAGTGTTGTCTTTAAATAAAATGTATATAATATAAATATAGGTATTTATACTAGCGGACCCAACAGACGTTTTCCTGTCCGAACACTGACGTTTCGTTTGGATGGAGCATTTATTTTAGCTACTAAGGATTATTTTCTGGTGTGGGAAAATTTTATTGTTAGGTAGGGCCTAAAAACCTATCGTGGCGACACCTACCGGGTCCAAATGTGAATCTAAGCCATCCCGGTACTTAGTCAAACATACACAAAAAAAAATTACATTAGAATAAATTGAAGAAAAAATCCTGAAATTCTATCGTGGCGCCACCTATCGGGTCCAAATATAAATCTAAACCATCCCGGTACTTACACAAAGATACACAAAAAAATTCGTCAAGATCGGTTCAACGGTTTAGGAGGAGTTCAATTACTAACACACGGACACAAGAAATATTAATAGATATATAAGAAACCTATAACTATTATAACATAGGTACCTGTAATGCATAAAAGGCATAGGTACTTTTTCGTTTTTATTCCACTAATTTCTGCAGGCGTATAGTTACCTACACTACACTTCTACACTAATATTATAAAGAGGAAGGAATTGTGTTTTTGTATGTTTGTAACGAATAAACTCAAAAACGATTGGACCGATTTGTGAAAATTAAGAAAGATTTGTATTTTTGTATGTATACAAATACCATAATCTATTACTTAATAGATAGATTTATCACTTATTAAAAATAGTAATTACAAAAAAGAACTACTAAAGATATATTTACTCTACGTTTATCCCAAAATGTTAAATAAATAGGTAAATGTCCATCCGGGCGAAGCCGGGACGGGCCGATAGATATTAATTTTATTTCACTTTCCCGTTGAAAACTCGACTTTATTACCGCATGTTTCGAGTCCATTTGCGCAACTGGATGACGTTTACGTTTGGGAATTATTTCTCGTTGGTACAGTATATATAGACGTAGGCAAAAATCATACACAGATTATAGAATAAACAGACTGTATCGGGCAAAAATTCAAGAGTAGATAGCATTGAAAGTGAAGGAGTAGGAAATAAATTTTTAGCGTCATTTTTTTTTTGCGATTGCGCTCTCTGCGCACCGCTTTCGCCTACGCGATGCTGACCCCTATTGCAAACCTGGGGGAGGTAGGTAAAGATTTTTTTTACTACAATAATAAACACGTACCTACTAGCATAGCTACAGAATTGAATTTCCTTTGATACCTTCTCAAAGTTGGATTAGTTTTTAGGTACTACTCGTATATTGGCTAATAAATTGTAACTTTAAATAAATAAAAAAATAATAATAAAGCCCGCGTCCGGTGACTTTATTCGTACAAGTACCTATACTCCGTACCTATTGTCCGTGTGGTGAAGGACTAAGAATACAAGTGTCACCACCCCATTCTTTCCCACGGGTGTCGTATGAGGCGGCTAAGGGAAGTAAGCAATTATCCTCCATTGCATGACTGGTGGTAGGGCTGGGTACCAAGAGGGAGCACTCACTTGGCTCGGTATCGGACACGAGCGGGTTAGTAGGTACCACCATCTCCTGTGTGACCGACCATGAAGCACATCGTTGCGTTTTGGCTGTAGCAGGAGATTGTCGTTTATTGTTTCATATCATATCTGTGAAATGAAATGGTGAGCAGCGACTTGACAATACTCTCGGTATAGTTCCATGAGCGACGGTTACCATTTACCATCAGATGGGCCGTGGCTCGTCTGCCACTACATTACATGCAATAAAAAAAGTACTCAATGATTCTCTAGAATGATTATTTCACGTACCTATAATAATATATAGGTAACAATGCACAATATACAGCTAGGTACAGTGTTCTGTAATAACAAATGTTCTCTTTTTGTGAACATAGAGATTTTGGCAGAACACGTTTGTAGGTCTAGACATAAAAAATAGCGTAAAATGTGTATTTTTTTACATGGCCGATTAGAAGCTAATCTCATGATGAATATATCCAAAATTCAAAGAATTCCGACATAAAAGATTTTTTAACAAATTTTCCAAAAAAACAGAAAAACGTCATTTCTGAAAAGTTATATGTTTTTAGCTACAGTGTTTTGTCATGGCACGGAAGTAGTGTGTATTGCAAATTTCATAATGGACAAAAACATCGAACAAAGAGTTTGTCTTAAATTTTGCATCGCCAATGGAATTTCGTGTTTGGGAGTCACTGAAAATGTTACAGAAGGCTGACGGTGAATAGACTTTATGAAACATGTTTCCGCTCGGCTAGTCCCAAAAGACCTGATTTTTTTCCAAAAACTCAATCGCATGAGAGTAGCTGAGGACATGCTAGAACGAGGCAATTCCGACCCAGTATTCATGAAACGCATTTTTACTGGTGACGAGACGTGGGTTTACGAGTTTGACATGCAAACTAGTCAACAAGCTTCGGAGTGGCGACTTCCAACTGAACCGAAACCGAAAATACCACGCCAAAGTCGATCAAAAGTCAAAGTTATGTTGACTGTTTTCTTTGACTATCGCGGTGTTGTGCACTCGGAATTCTTGCCAGAAGGTCAAACGGTAGATAAAGAATATTATTTGAGCGTTATGCGGCGTTTAAGAGAGCAAATTCGACGAAAAAGGCCAGATTTGTGGAAAGAAAATTCTTGGATTTTGCACCACGATAATGCGCCTTCGCACAAGGCCATCATTGTGAATGAATTTTTACCAAACACTCAACAAATACCATCGAGCAACCACCATATTCACCAGATATGGCTCCAGCCGACTTCTTTCTTTTTCCTAAACTCAAATTACCATATTAGAAATATATCCCAGGAAATAACTCACGTTGCGGATCAACGAGTTCCCGGCGGGCACTCGTTGACACCGCTGCGCGCTCGCCCTGATGATGAGCATCGAATATGCTCGAAACCCGGGTCGACTAATTCGATCCGCAACGTGAGTTATTTCCGGGGATATATTTCTAATATGTATCAATCTCACGATAGTTTCAATACTCAAATTACCACTTCGTGGCACCCGTTTTCAATCGGTAGAATACATAAAGGAGAATTCGCGGCGAGAACTGAACTCAATTCCGGAAACAGCGTTTAAAAAATGTTTTAATGATTGGATTATTCGTTGGCGTAAGTCTATCGTTTCTGAAGAAGCTTACCTTGAAGGTGATAAAATAAATTTGGATGAATAACAAAAATTTTGTGTATTATTGATCTTTTCCCGGTACTTTCTTGACAGAGTAGTATATAGAACAGAAGTACTGAATAGTCAGAATTATGAAAATCCACTAAGATAAACGCTTAAATAGTTCCCGAGGTTTTAATATTTTTGGCATCTTCATTTTCCTAAAAAGTTTTTTAGACTACCACTTATAGAAATAGCCAAAGCCAGCGGTATAAGTAACGAACGTACATAATTGATTAATTATAAACGGTATCTCCTTTTTATTTATATGATACCAGATTCTGCCCGCGACTCCGAGTAGACTTCAAAATATAAATACAATACTTTACGGCACATTATCTCCACGTAACAATAGCTACCCCACGGGAACCATTTATTTTTCTGGGTTAAAAAGTAGTCCGTCTATTGTCATTTTCGGGGCCCCAGACTATATTTATTTATTTATTTATTTAAATGCACAAAACACATTACAATCAAAAATAGTAAAAATACACAATTAACAAATAAGTTTTGTTCTGGATTGTAACGAGAGTATGTGCATACAGCTAAAATGAACTTATATTAATTAAAGAAAACATCTAAATATAGAGACGCTCTTATTTTAGAACATTCCGGCCTAGGTATCTCAAACGCCCATAGAAGTAAGCAGGTCTTACTTAATTTGGAGGATGTCTTTCAAATTGGATTTAAATCTGCTGAGGTTGTGAAATATATCCATGTATTTGTTATCATTAACCATTTCGTTATATAGTCGCGCCATTCTTGACGAAAGGTTGTACAGTAAGAAATGTTATTTTTATAAATCTGAGGGGCAAATAAGTTTGTCTTTTTAGACATACGGTCTCTAAATTTAATAATAAAATTGATTTGAGAAAGTAAATCTGGTGAGTCTATAATAGAGGTATAAGGCATTATTACATTTAATATATGTAGGCAACAGTTCATAATGTTGTTCACAGTAGTTACAAACAAACAAACAAACTTTCGCATTATTTTGTAAAATTAGAAAAGGTGTTATCGTTCTCTCTGCCTACCACGTAAGGGAAATGGCGTAGTGATAAGTAAGTATCTAAGTAAGCTAAATACCCAGCACATCCCTTTTCATGGCATGCTGAGTGATTTTGATCTTGTTTATGAGGGCGACATTTAAAGAGCACGTTTCTACTCCGTATGTTGGTAATCGATCTCTAATTATTTGCTTTCTCTAGCTCAATTAATATAGAAAGCTGTTTAATTTAGGGTGGCAGTCAATTCAGTGTAACGTGAGCCGCCTCGTCTAATTTCATCAACAAGGTCAACAGGCATTATGTTACAATACGTGATAATAACGCAACAAAATGAAAACAGAGCTTTCTAAATTTCTTTAAGTTACGCACCTAACAGATCGGGAGTGGCGGGGGAGTATGTAAGTAGGCGTGCCTTGAGAACGGCCGCCTTCACGACCCGCCTCGACACCAACTGCAGCAAAAAAACGCCAGAGAACAATAACCTCGTATACTAAGTATTCATTATATACATTTCCTACTAAGCTATGCCCGCGGCTCCGCCGCAGCCAAAAGCTAGTTTTTAGAAAAAATCTCCTGTTCCCGATATAGATGTGAGATAAAATGTATACCAGTTTTAATCAAGTGCTATCAAATAAAAAGTTGCATCAATATCCGTTCAGTAGATTTTGCGTGATGCGCGAACGAACAATCAGACAAACAGACAAAAAATCTAAAATAAATTGTTTTGTGTTCAGACACGCCTATACCTAATACAGTCATTTTTACTCGAATATTTTAAATGTACAGGCACAGCTCTGTTACAGCTTTATAATAGTACATAGGTACTATTATCGAATCAAGGCCCTGATTCGATGTGATTTAATTGTTATTAAATAAACAAAAAAATACTGAATATTTACGGCATTTACGCTCGACGCGACACTAAAACCAGCGCCTTTCATGAGAACTACCTTTTTACGTACGCATAGCCTAGCCACCGGTGGTTTTACTATCGTCAACAGAAAGCCGTTTGCCCGGCCGGTACATTGTTTTTTGTTAAAAGAAAGTTCTTACCTTTGCTTGACGAACTGATTATATTTGTCAAGTATAATAACTATTTTATCCATAATAATAATTAAAAACACTAAACACACGTAAATATTAACACACCAACGTTATAAAACACGAAAACAACATATTTTACATTCCACAATTTTTTTTGCGTGGCCTTGGCGTCACTGTTTTCACTTAGAACAAAGTAAAAGTATAAAATTATAAGGCAACCAAGTTAGGAAGATAAATGGTTTAGAGATTTCTTGTTGAACTCATTGATTTTTAAATAAGTCGTATAATATTGTCCAAAGTTGCAATTTTCTATTGATAGATGTCGTTATTTTAAAGCAAAAGAGATATTGACAAATGCAGCCCTAGATGTCGCTAGTGGCAATTTTAGATGTCGATACCATTGTATTCAGTTGCTGTTGTATATATAGAGCCACAATATTGCTTTATGAGTTCTTTGGAATTAGTTAAATAGTTTTTTTATGACTTATTTTAGATATTCTGATTTCCATTGGCATTAGTTTAGAGTTAGTTTTTTTTAACTTATTATAGAGATGTGCCAACTCGTTATAAACACAACTCGATTTAACTCGAGTTGAAATGCTCGTAACTCGAAGTGAACTCGAGTTAAATGGATAAAACTAATTGAATAATGATTTTTTTTATGTGTAGCTTTCAAACTGTAGTAAAATAATTTAAACAAATTCGTAGTAAACTAGATCACTCGTGCGGAATTCCGCAGTTTGATATATTTTATCGAATCAGATTCGATAAAGAAAGGGGGTAAATCATGGAATTTTATAAAGGAAAAAGGAAGATTTCATGGACCGACAGAAAAACAGGCTACAGAAATAATACATACTGGCCTTTGTCGGCGGCTTCGCCGCGGCCAAAAGCTAGTTTTTAGCTTATATCTCAGGTTCCCGATATAGTAGCGAGATAAATTTTTTACCAGTTGTTAAAGTCTAATCAAGAGCTATCAAACCAAAAAAGTTGCATCAAAATCCGTTCAGTAGTTTTTACGTGATGCGCGAACAAACAAACAGATAAACAGACAAAAAATCTAAAAAAATATTGTTCTGTGCTCAGACACGCTTATATAGCCTATTACAGTAATTTTTTCTCAAATATCTTAAATGTACTCTCACTTTGATATGTACCTAGCATCATAGGTACTTACTTATGCTTATAATTGTTTAATTATCACAATCAAAATGTTCTTATAAAACTTAGCTAACTAAACTAACTTATAATCACGCCATTTCCCTTGTGGGGTAGGCAGAGAGAACAGAGTGTTAAGAGGCTCAATTCTTGCATACATCTCTCGCTTCCTCAACATTCCTGCCAACCGCATTGATTTTACTCTCATGCTCCTTTTTGCATACCCAACTCTCACTTCCATATAATAACGTTGGGACAAGCACTGCGTTGTGTATTGCGACACGTGCCCTCTGGCTCAGGTGATGACTGCCGAGAAGTTGTCCCAATGCTCCGTTCACTCTATTTCCCGCATTCACTCTTCTCTCTACATCAGTGGTGTACCTTCCATCCCGACTGAATCCACATCCAAGATATACAAATTCATCCACTAAGGTATTATTATCATTTATTACCTTATTATTGTATTATGTTGCATTTTTACTTTATACTTATTACAATTTTTAACTAATCAACAAGTAAAAGGACGGACCATTTATATATTATAATGTATTTTTATCTAATAATAACAGAAACTTATTATTAGATAAAAATACACGTACACGTAATTTGTTTCTACTGGGAAGTTCATAATCAGCGTTCAATGCTTTGAATATTGTTGAAAGCCAAATCAATTCGAGTCAGACAGAAAACAACTGGAATTAGTTCGAGTTAAGCATAACTCGAGTTAACTCGGGTTAATAAATCGAGTTGACACATCTGTAACTTATTACAAATTATTTGTGAATGTAGAAAAATAGTACTTTTTAGTACGAGCGGGATTCGAACTGCGTCCCTTCCAATCCGGGGAAGTGCTCTAAGTCGCTAAGCTATCGCACTGACCAACGGCCAATATAGAAACCAATATAGAACTAAGACATAGTACTTAATTACTAAGGTATATGTGTAGAGAGAAGTGGTCTCTACTTTAAGTGCCTACCCCTACGGGGAAAAGGCGTGACAATATGTATGTATGATTTTATAAAATAATAACAACTTAACTGCGTGCGTGAACTTAATGACACTATTCAGAAGTAAATCGTTAGCGCTGACGAAGTCGTGAGTATCAGCTATTAGGCTATATAGGCGAGCCTTAACCCAAAACATTTTTTTTTAATTTTTGTCTGTTTATCTGTTTGTTTGTTCGCGCATTACGCAAAAATTACTAGATGGATTTTGATGCAATTTTTTTATTTAAAAGGCCTAGATTAGACTTAAAAACTGGTATATATTTTATCCCATTACTATATCGGGAACCTGAGATATAACCGAAAAAGTAGCTTTTGGCTGCGGCGAAGCCGCGGGCAAAGGCTAGTACTATTATAAAGCTGTAACAGAGCTGTGTCTGTACCTACATTTAAGATATTTTAGAAAATGAGTGTATTAGGCTATATAGGCGTTTCTGAACACAAAACTATTTTTTTAGATTTTTTGTCGGTTTGTCTGTTTGTTTGTTCGCGCATCACGCAGAAACTACCGAACGGATTTTGATGCAACTTTTTTATTTGATAGCTCTTGATTAGACTTAAAAACTGGTATACATTTTATCCCGCTACTACATCGGACACCTGAGATATAATCCAAAAACTAGTTTTCGGCTGCGGCGGAGCGGCGGGCAAAGGCTAGTTTTATTATAAAACCAATATAATTGTCTGTAAACAATAAGCTATTTAGCTTAGTAGGAAATGTATACAATGATAAAAATTGTGTTAAATCGATAATTAATGTCAATAGTTCTATAGTTCATATTCAACTTTTAAAAAACATTTTTTTTAAACATGAATACCGCCTTCATGTGTACCTACCTAAGAACTAAAAAGCAATAAATAATTGGTACTTTTGGCTTAGATACGATTTCCGTGCTAGACCCCTACTGATATGTTTGAAGCCGGTGCCAACCACTTTTTAAAGTACAAATTATTTGTGAATAAGGAAAAAGAGATTTTTTGTACTAGCGGGAATCGAACCCGCGCCTTTTCCAATCCGGGGAAGTGCTCTGAACCACTGAGCTATAGTACAGATCTTTCGATCATCCCAATCTACTTATTACACTTTGTCTTTACGACCAACGCCATCTATCGGAAGCATTGCATTAAACCAATATAGTAAGTTTAATTTTGCAATTAAAATTCATACTATTTGATGGCGCGATTTTCTAAACATTTTTGATCTATATTTTAGCATTTGACATGCTGCACCACTTTTTAAAGTACAAATTATTATTAGTACAAAAAATCTCTTTTTCCTTATTCACAAATAATTTGTACTTTAAAAAGTGGCGCAGCATGTCAAATGCTAAAATATAGATCAAAAATATAATATTTATTTCCAAAATAATTCCAGATTATTTTTAATTAACAAAAAACATCTGGTGAATGTATAATAGAACAGTTTTCCAAAATTGTAGCTGATAACTGTGTGCACAATTAGTAAACCCTGTCTCTTAAACTAGGATATCCTGTGACTTAAGAGACAGTGTTTGGCTATGTTTAGGTAATAACCTAATTATTTGTTACTTATTAATATG
Organism: Leucoma salicis; assembly: GCA_948253155.1. Classification (NCBI taxonomy): domain Eukaryota; kingdom Metazoa; phylum Arthropoda; class Insecta; order Lepidoptera; family Erebidae; genus Leucoma; species Leucoma salicis. The sequence continues at coordinate 28,826,804 of OX411803.1, forward strand.
CTTAAGCTGATACTTAAGTTAAGTTTTTTTGCGTCATAATTTCTGTCGTTAAGTTTTACCTTGCAAGGAAATAAAACCGAGTAATTATCATTCTGTGTTTTCTTCTTAAACATATCACAGCAATAGTAACAACAATAAGACATTGGTTGTCGCGGGCTAGATTGATGACACTAGTCTTAGGCTGTCGCCGGCCGGATTAATGACACTGGCGGGCCGGATCTGGCCTGCGGGCCGTAGTTTGGAGACCACTTAACTATAGTATTGTTGATGACCGATGTATTTTACTCGGTCATGCGATAGCCACACTCGGGAACTTTAAATAAACAGTTATCGTCCAATAATCCATGGCTCGCAACGTTTGTATTTTCTAAACATTACCCATTGTACAGTAGATTGTGCTTGGTTATGAGCGCTTGAGTCAGCGATAACTTCTCTGTCGGGAAGTCTAGTTAGTAACGATAACCCTCCATCCTATGCTAATGCTGTAAGCCTTTTAGAAATAATATTTAATGTACCTATTAGCGTTGCCAACACCTTGAATTGTGTTCAATACGAGTATGTGGGCTAAAATCTCATCTCCGAACCTGAGATCCTAGATTTTCTTAATCATGTATTTTTGTTCTCCAATCATCACTCACTTGAAACCGTGAATTAAAACATCATGAATACAATTCTTCAGTTGGAAAATCCAAAAGTGCACGCCTCATAATCTTCATATTTCACAATAAAATTGATTATTTGATAAGTAGCTAATAATGTATTGGTTTTACTAAGTAGTTTTCAATAAATCACTTAGATAACGCTAATTTCAAAAAGTACCTATTAATGTAGTTCTCATGTCTTATATGCCATCTAGCGCTAATTTTAAGAAGTATTACTTTGGTCTATAGAAGAAGTTCTCACGAAATAAGGTATAGAGCTGTACTCCTTTTTTTTTGTTTAGGCGGGAAAAAATGTTCCTAACCGCACACCCTGTCGCTCGGGGCAACGAACAGGGTAGTGTGGGGCCCTCACCCACTAAAGAAACCCGCCGTGTGCCGTCTCTCCGCCTTTATTGACAGGCCACTGGAACTATGTTGCATTCCTTCGGTGGTATAGAGCTGTACTCCTAGCACGAACATTTGGCTTAATTACTATAGTACCTATAGTAATAGAGTAGTTGAAGTAAATATTTGTATGGGAATTTGAACAGAGCTCAGTGGGCGTTCATTCGGAACTAAAATTTAGTAGCACGAACATTTACAGTCTACTTTCGTATAGTCATCGTGTAGTTAGAGTATAGTAAAGTTGATAAATGTATGAGAATCGGTAGCACGAATCTTTTTTTGACGCATAGTGTATTCATTTAACGATACTTGGGTATCGAGAATTACGCAAATGTTGTCACTGACATTTTTACTGTGAGAAAGCTATTGATTGAGAATTTTCGTGTGTTTGCTATTAATTTAAAGCAAAAGTGTGTGAAAAATGTATTTATCGAGACTGTCTATGACCATCTATCACAGATTTATGGCCTTTTATTATTTTGTGTGGTGTTTGGATTATTGAGTAAGAGAAGAAATACGAGATTAAGATTCATAATATTATCATATTGCCGTGTGGGGCCGGCTTTAGAATTGTCCCACCCCTCTCCACCCATGGAAGTCGTAAGAGCCGACTGAGGGAATACCGAGGGAGTGAGCAGCAGCACTCCCTCGAGTATTAACAGCATCCACTGCGATCGCTAACCCGCCTGCCAAGCGCGGCGATTACGGCACTATTCTTGGGGAGGCCTATGTCCAGCAGTGGACTTTAAAAGGCTGATGGATGGATGGATGGATTCATAAATAAACCAATGTTATTTAATAAACCGCTTAAAATAATTTACGTATATATTTTTTATTATTTAAACATAGCACCACGCCTGTATTCCCTGAAGGGCTAGGCAGAAGTGTATTACACACCCACGATTCGCCAGCTATGTTTAGGTCCCACGTAATAGGGGGCGAGCCTATTGCCGTCTACCGGACCCATTTCCAAACTCCGGACTACTACTGAAAATTTATCTTTTTACGAAAAACTCAATAGCACCGCCCGACCCGGGGATCGAACCCGAGAGCTTTTAATCAGCAGTCACTCACACTACCGCTGCACCTCAGAGGCAGTTAAGAAGTCATGGGGTGATGGTAGATTGCGTAATAGTAGGTAGTTTTATTGCTTAACGAATAATAAATATCTAATTAATTATACAATTATTTTCAAACTCCGGGCTGCTACTGAGAATCTTTTATTATTTAAAGTGACTTAAGTTGCCTAAATCGTCCTTACAGTGATAATATTACTCATAGATTTTTTTGTAAAATCGAAGAGTTATGATGTTAAACAGAGTTGGAGAATTATGAGTTAAACATTATGTGGAGTAGTTTTGTCCATGTGGTGACGGACTAAGAATACAAGTGTCACCACCCTATTCTTTCCCACGGGTGTCGTACCGCCTCGTATGACACCCACATTAAGGGAATTAAGCAATCATCACCCATTGCATTACTGGTGGTAGGGCTGGGTAGCTATCAAGTGGGAGTACTCACTTGCTATCGGGCCCTAGCGAATTGGTACCACCGTCTCCCGTGTGACCGGCCAAGGAGCACATAGGTGTGTTTTGGTTGTAGCAGGAGATAGCCGTTAATTCTTTCATGTCATATCTGTGAAATGAAGTGGTGTGCAGCGGCTTGACAATACCATCAGTATAGTTGAGTTCATGAGCGACGGTTACCGTTTACCATCAGATGGGCCGTGGCTCGTCTGCCACCACAAGCAATAAAAAAAATAGAATAAGTAAAAACGCCTTTAAATTCCTGTGTCAAGAACTTCGCTATAAAACTTACTTTTCTCCACCATTATTAAAATCATATCATCACGCCATTATTAAAAATTGCGTAAAACTAGTTCTAGGCGACATAATCCTACCTATAACACAAGTACCTATATATTAAATTCCAATAACAACAATTAAACACATACTAACTAATGCTAATCTGCTGTAAACAAAGTATCGAGTGAAACGATGCAGCATGGCGCACGCGCGCGGGCAAACAATATAATAAATTAATAATTAATTATTACTCTTCAACAGTGTCCGAGACCCGAGTACGCGCAAGAGCTCTAATAATTGAAGTTCAAGACTTAAAATGGTCGCGTCCAGAAATCAAAGCTTTGGGCATTTAAAAAATAATTTAAATTTAAATGTTATTGTTACTAAACCTTTTATAATAGGTACCTATGACATTAATATTATATAAACTTATAAACATTCGTTCAATTCCTAATGTGTACATGGCATTGTTTAACTAAAGGAACATAATCGTATCGAGTACACGTTAGTAAAGTTAAAGCACAGTAAGCCTATATATTTACTGTGGTTAAAACGTTCGTGCTGCTGATCAAATTCGAAATAGTAACGTGTGCGTTTGCGTATTCGATACGATTACTTAACGTAAATATTATATGTTCGTGCTAGAGGTACTGGTTTTAGTAGTCGAGTCGAGCGTAAATATTCACTATTTTTTGTTTATTTAATAACAACTAAACCACATCGAATCAGACCGTAAAAAGTGATAGGGCTCTATTCGTAATTATACTGAATCGTAAAAGAAAAAAAGACCCGATTAGTAAAGTACTAGCCTTTATCTGTTTGTTTGTTCGCGCATCACACAAAAACTGCTGAACGGCTTTTGATGCAACTTTTTTTATTTGAAAGGCCTTGATTAGACTTAAAAGCTGGTAGACATTTTATCCCGCTTATATATATCGGGAACCTGATATATAACCGAAAAACTAGCTTTTGGCTTATTGGCTTTACTAGAAAATTCTCCCATCTATTTTTATTACGAAAATACGTTGCTATGTGCTGGCATCCGTAATAACTTTGACGACTGGTTGTTTAGGCAATGAAACAACGCTTTGTATTTAACGTACGTTAAATATCGTTCGTAATAGTTATTTTTTGACGTACGTATGTTACGATAATCAATCGTTTGAAACAACCGGCCCTAAATATCCCAACCTAATTAACAGCGGTGTGTCGCTATTAGAAGCGGGCTTCCTTTCAGGAAAGGGGTGCTGGCATTCGTCAATATTGCATGCCTCATAAGCGAAGCGTTGAGGTGTGTATTACTCTCGTTACACGAAGAACAACTGATTTTTCAAACTTAAAATGTCTCTATTTATCATATACTAGCCTTTGCCAGCGGCTTCGCCGCAGCCGCGCATTTATCAATAGTATTATTTGTTTTAGTAGTGTAGTGTATATATAAATTCGTAGGTAAGTATTTTAATACTATTTTATAAGTATGAACGAACCACCAGATCCTGGTGGCACAGTTCCACATGCGGGTTACTGTTTTTTCTAAGTCTGGTATGGATACAGACTCTTCAATTAAAAAAGATAAGGTGCAAAAGCGTATCCGTTCACACAAAACATGCAAACACTGCAATAAGCGGAGGAGGAATACATCTGGGTCTAGCCCTCCTTGTGAGTGCAGAGACAAAGCTCCTAAACATGAATCGCCTAGTGCCAGTGATGACAACGAACCTCCGAATGTCACGCCAATCCCAATCCCAACAGGTACGCAGGTATCACCACCACCGGCCCCAGTTACGAGATTGATATAAATCAGATATATCGCCTTTTATAGTCCATGTACAGAAAAATACCGAATCTCGGAATGACGGCTTCACGTTTCACCCGATTATATTTGGCAGATTTTTGAAACAACACTTTTAATAATATTGTAAATGGTAGTGTAAAAAGAATAGGTCGTAATCGAATTTCACTGTCTTTTAGTTGCTATCTTGATGCTAATGCTTTTATTGAACACAGCAGTTTAAAAGAAAATAGTTTAAAAGCTTTCATACCTACATATAATGTATCCCGGATGGGGGAGTCCGTGGTGTTCCTACGGATTTATCTCCTGAAGATATAATGGACTGTTGCAATGTACCTAATGGATGTGGTAAAATATAAAAGTTAGAAGGATTAATATTAAACATATGATTGATGGTGTACCAACATGGAAACCATCTCAAACAGTAGTTCTCACATTTGATGGCCAGGTTCTATCAGAACGGATATATATGTGTTACACCACTTTACCAGTAAAGATTTACACATACCCAACTATACAATATTTTAACTGCTGTCGCTTTGGTCACACTAAACTACAGTGTAGATCTAAACCACGATGCTTTAAATGTGGCTGTGAACATTCTGGGGATGTATGCGTTGTTGGTGATGATGAAGTGTCATGCTGTTTGTGTGGAGGCATCCATTTTGCAACCAATAAAGCTTGTCCAGAGTTTGATAGGCAAAAGAAAATTAAATACACTATGGCTGAAAAATCAATATCATATGCAGATGCATCAAAAGTACACCCATCTTTATCTAGATCTTATGCTGAGATTCTGGCTACATCAAAAGACCAACCCAAAGCCCGTCCTAATTTTTATTCTCAAATAAAACTCTTACCACATAAGAATCACAATGCTCAAACCTCATATCACGTGGCCCTATAAAATTGAATAAGGGTTATGATCAACAAGTCCATCAAAACTTGATCAGACAGCCTTCACTTCCAAAAACAAATGGCAATGCCTTAATGACAGAAAGACATGACTTAGAAACACAACTTTCAATAACTGATGTTATATCTCTCTTAACAAATCTCATACAGTCTAATATAATAGAACCGACCAACGCTGCCAAACTTACAGAAATTATCTCTATATTAAATAATTAACATGGATCACAAATCCATGGTACTCCAATGGAATTGCAGGAGTGCAAAAAGTGCAAAAAAATGAATGATGGCTCACCTACACGGAGAACTAGTCCCTATGAAAATTATAGTGCTCTAGATTTAACTGTAACTTCTCCAAACTTAGCTTCCTTTATTTCATGGCACACTCTTTCTTCTTCCCATGGAAGTGATCATTTTCCTATATTGCTTAATCTACAATCATTTAAAGTTGATCATAACCCTAGAACTCCCCGTTTAAAACACAAAGTAATTCAGGATAAATGGCATGCTTTTCAACAAAATGTTGAAGATAGGGTCAGAGTATGTCATCATTATCATCAGCACCCATACAGACTTTGGATGCTTCTACAAGTTCCAATCATTTAATAGAGATTATGACTGAAGCTGCTAACGACACCTTTCTACGGAAAACTGTTACATCTTGTAAGCCAAGATCCCCGCCTTGGTGGGACTCTTGAGTGTAGTGCAGCAATTTCTCAGAGAAAAAGCGCAGAAATTAAATATTATCCAAATATGTTTGAGGAAAACAATGATGATCTTCTATATATTATGCGCAAATGTAGAAAGCTATTGAAAGAAAAAAAACGTAACGGCTGGCAGAATTTTTGTTCGTCAATATCTCCAAGTACTCCTTCTTCAGCTGTATGGCATAAATTAAAATGCTATAGAATCGGAGTAAGCGACTCTACATTCGTGAAAATGCCACCTTATTTATGTAACAGATTTCTGGATACACTGGCCGCGCCAACAGTTCCCGCTATGAACCTAGTTATCACAAGCCCCGTTCTAAATAACATATCCGTTTGCCCATATGGACTTGATGCTCCATTTAAATTAGATGAGTTGAAAGGTGTGTTATCTGCCACCACAGATACTGCGCCTGGTGAGGACGGCATACCATACTCTTTTTTTTCGCATTTAGGTGATAACGCTCTAAATTATTTAATAATATTAACTAATAACCAAGATTGTCTTCTTACTGGTAGTAATTGGTAGTTTGTGGTAGAATTTTTGAGCACTAAAAAAAAACAAAAATTTTACAATTTAAAGAGGAGTATTATACTCATTTTAATATACTAACTTAAAGTCTCATACATTGTAAGCATAAACATTTAGATAATTTCACTGTGTTTCTAAACGAATATTAGGTGGGTTAAAATAAATAAACCAAAAATTTTGTAAAATCATATACTGTGGGTAGATGAAACCGTTGAAATAACATCAGCCTTGGACGTCTATCATCTAAGTCCACCCGTAATCATGAATGCTGTAAAGTATTCGAAACGTCGGGATAGTAGTAAAATCGAGTAAACGCGATAGATTCCGTAAACGTAGTTTTATTTCAAAACAAACAAACAGACAAAAATATCTAAAAAAAAATTGTTTTGTGTTTAGACACGCCTATTAGCCTATTTCAATATTTTTTTCTCAAATATCTTAAATGTACAGATACAGCTCTGTTACAATTTTTAATAGTATATGGAATATAGATATATATTAAACGATATTTGACATAAATATATTCCTAAACATACACATTTTTCTGATAATCCTTACAAAACATTAACTTGCAAGGTGTTTCGATTCGGTTTTTATCGGGCTACGTGTGTGTGTGTGTGTATAAAAATTCAGCGATGAATCGCAGCCATGCCTCTCGATAGTTTTAAAAGCCACAATGGCAATTCTCCTTATTTCTGAGTTCTGTGTTTCGAATGATTAACTACTTATTGAGTTACTATTTGTGATTAATAATATGATGCAGTTAAAAACCTATGAATCATAGTTCAATCGGTGAATCTGATTAATGATGCAATTACGACGTTATTTATAGACCCGTAGTTAACATTTTATAAATTACACAGAAACCTCATCCTAACCATTTAATACATTTCGCTGTTTTCGCCCTTGACAATTTTATTTCTGTTGATTGTGTTAGCTCAAACATTTAGTTAAACAAAGTCTCATTGTAATTTTAGGGCGAAGTTGAGGGAATTTTAGTGGTTTCTTTCTAAGGTACTTAGTATAGGTCCGTTACACAATTCTTGTTCCACTAAACACAATTTGTAACTTATTTAGAAAATACATAATTATATTTATTAGTTTTTTTTTATTGCATGTAGTGGCAGACGAGCCACGGTCCATCTGATGGTAAATGGTAAGCGTCGCCCATGGACTCGACTATACCGAGAGTATTGTCAAGCCGCTGCTCACCAATTCAGAAATTAAATATAAACGGCTATCTCCTGCTACAGCCAAAACGCAACGAAGTGCTTCATGGCGGGTCACACGGGAGATGGTGGTACCAACCCGCTCGGGCCGGATACCAAGTGAGTACTCCCACTTGGTACCCAGTCCTACCACCAGTCATGCAAAATGGATGATAATTGCTTACTTCCCTTAGTCGCCTCATGCGACACCCGTGGGAAAGAATGGGGTGGTGACACTTGTATTCTTAATTCGTCACCACACGAACAAAATATTATTTTATTCATTGAGCACTTTCGCTCGAACCCCAGTAGTTATTATCACTAGTAATGCAGCATATTTTAAATATTCCTTTTCGTCAAATATACAAGAGTAGTGCCTACTAGTTACGAATGTGTAACTGCGGCTGTACACATTCGTCGACACACCCCGAGACAGGCCGAGAGCGAGTGTGTACATGGTAGCCTCGTCTCGTCTCGGGGCTCTCGCTATGTCTCGGAAGAGTGTCGGTTTTTTGTGCTCGAGTGAAAGGGTCTCGGTGAGTCTCGCGATATAACGAGACCGCGCCTGTACACACTCGTTTGCTTAGTTGCCCGCCAACTGCGTTCGCGTAAAAACGTGCTTTCTGCGTGCGACAACGATGTGTTCTAACGCTTTTTAAAAGCCTACTAAAGGCAATCACTATTATGGAATCCTAAGAATGTCAGGCACAAGGATAAGCTACTATTACACGACGCTTCGTTGCGGATAAGCAACGATTTTGATATCCCCGTGGAAGATTAAAAAAATATATATATTCCTGTTGAATAGTTAAAAAGTTCTTTTTCGCCATGGTTTAATATATTTTTTTTTATGGTAAATGTTTAAAAAATTACAATAACTAATAAAAAAAAAATAAACGCCGCAATTTTTTTTCACGTCCATCGCGATGGGGATCCGAAGTTCAATTGATACAACGAGCGTGTATATGGTGTGCTCTCGTGTCGAGCTTCTAGTATAGACGAGTGTGTAGAGCCGCCGTAAAAATATGAAAGAATAGCTTAGCCAAGAAAAAGAAAGTAAATATAGTATGTATAATTTTTCTTGCTATTAATATATTTATTTTGTCGTAGTAAGATGGTTATAGCGGTGATATAATAATATCTAGGAATATTACTCTAGGGATATTTCACAAAATAATCTATTATGATAGTTATATTACTAGATCTTGCTCGTATCATAACTATATTCCAAGTAAGATAGTTATTAACCGCTTTCATATAGCTATATTACGGTATATAAATTATATGGAGTCTATCCTTTCTATCCTTTGATGTATCCAACACTATTTGTGTTGGGTATGGTTGGGTACAACAAGTTGGAAACTAGGAGGGTTTTGGCACTAGTTACATGTTTTTAAACTATTGCGTGGTAAGATCACTAACCCAGGTGTGCTAAGGGATGTGTGTCTAAACGTGCCGGATAAGTAAGCGTCGCGACGACGAAGACCGCGGTTATTGGCAGTGCCGAGCGGCCGGACGAACCTCCTAGGTAAAGCACCAATGACACGTGCCTTACATACGCTTAATGAAATCGCGGAAAGAGTAGATTTATTTTCTTGTTCTCTGAATGAGTTCACAAAAGTTATTTTGTATAAACTATGCTACAGATAGTGTAATAAATATTGTTAATATGGCCACGCTAACGATTTGGGCCAACCTGTAATGTTAGTTATGTTGTGAATAAATAAATAAATATAGATACCTAGGGAAATTATATATATAATTATATCCCTAGAGATATAATTATTATATCACAGCTATAACCATCTTGCTGCGACATAGGTACCTACTCATATTACGAATAAACAATAAAAAAAAATAGACCTCAAAACCACAAATAGGCACTCAAAAGCGAAAATAAATTAATATAATTATTATAAGCGATAGCACTCATCTATTATTTTAAAGTCGGTGCCAGCCAAGTCTAATAGGTAGTATGTACCTACAAGTATCTACCTACTTACTACATACATAAGTACATAGTATTGATAGTATCTATCTACTACCTACTTGCCTTGGCTGGCACCGACTTCAAATAGATCAGTGAGAGAGAGAGCCCTAAATATACCTTATACTATATCTATGGGTCTTAGGGTAAACCTTTCTTACGAAATCCCGCTGCGCGATTTTTATTCTCTGGGTTTATATTCAGTAAAACAGAAATAAAAAAATATTACATACAGATGAACATAACCTCCTCCTTTTTGGAAGTCGGTAATAACACTCACTGTGAATAAAACTTACGATTTTTGTCAATGCTATGCAAATATCGCCACACAACACTACCGGCCCTCGCGTTTTTGTTTCGCCGTAAGCGAAATACAACTACATAACGCACAAACTAATCCCGTGGATCAAATACGCACCGTACTGTCTCCAATTTAATGAAACTACAGTTTTGTTAGTTGCGCGCGAGTGCGTTTATATCCATTATGATTCTAAATGTTACATAATTGCGAAAATGAAAACGTACGGAATTTTTTCGCTGTATGGGCGAGGCCTTAGGTTTGCTGAGCTCAGCATGTCAAGTGCAATAATATTTTTTTCCAAGCCTTTTTCTGTATCTCACATCAATAATTATCACTAAAGAAAAACAATATAATTAAGTACAATGTTTTTGAATGTATTAAATGTTAATCCGCCGTGTGGGGCCGGCTTTAGAATTATCCCACCCCTCTCCACCCATAAGAGCCGACTGAGGAATACCGGGGGATTGGGCAGCAGCACTCTTTCGAGTATTAACGACATCCACCGCGATCGCCAACCCGCGTGCCAAGCGTGGCGATTACGGCACTATCCCCCATTCTTGGGGAGGCCTATGTCCAGCAGTGGACGTTAAAAGGCTGATGGATGGATGGATGAAAATGTTAATCATTGCTAGTTTTAAATGTACCCAATAGATGGCAATTGGCTCACCCACTATTACATGGTGGAATTCGAACGATCAAAGTAAGTAAATTACTTTTTAATTAGCAGATTTATATCCGTCGAAATTTTGACTCTATATTTGAGTAGGTATTGTAGATATTAAAAATTTAATTTTTGAAAGCAATTTAATTCTGATACAAAATGGGCCCATAAATGGGCTTTTCCTTTGAAAAACAAATGTGAAACCACTTGTTTTGCTTATGCTATTACGTCATATAGGTACCTAAATACTGAAATATTCTGCTATAAAGTACCACCAACCCGATAATCTGAAAATCTTTTACCTACAGAAATTAGTTGTTGAAATAGTTCTAAACTGAAAACTGCAAAAAAGTAACGCAACAATGCAATATATTGTAATATAAAACCTATCTGGACATACGGGTATCAGCTGTGGACTTCGGCTAGCAATATCATGTGCCTCCACAGAGCTTAAAACAACATTCTTAGGATTGTGTCTTCTGCAACCTGTTTTAGCCGTAACTCAGAAATCCATGACTACTGGAAATACTAGTACGAACCATCTTTGCGAAGTGAAACGGTATTCTAGACCGATTGGCAGCACATCCGAACCTACTATCCCACACATGCAATCAAATATGACTCAAGAAAGCTAACGTGTTGATTGAATAGGGTTAGACAATATTTTACATATATAACTATATTACTTGACCCGACGCACTTTATACCTACCACCATAGAATCAATAAATTTTGTTTCTCATTAGATGAATTAAAATTCTGTTTTTTCATCAAAAATGAATGCCATATAATAATTAATTTCTTCATAATTATTTATTTATATCGTGATTTTTTTTATGCTATAGCGGGCAGAAACAAATTTATCCAAAAAATCACTAAAAAAATTCTAGATATTACATCAAACTAGATTCCCGAGCGCATTGCCCGCGAATTCGTCCGCGAGGTTTAATACGTCACGGCACTCTCTATTTAAAATAGCTATTCTATACTAACTATCAATATTTCCACGATAAAAAAACAGCCTGTATAGATGTCCTTTTTGTGCTCTACACTATACACATGAGTGCAAAATTTTATGATGATTGGATCAGTGGTTATTGCATTAAAAGTATTAGGAAGGGTGACCTGAGCGCACGCATTTCAATGCGTTTTTCTTGCACCCGTTTACTTTTGAACCGTTCTTTACCTCATGTTATTTGTAGCCAAATTTTTTTCGTTTGAACATGTTGCTTGCAAGAAAAGATTGACGAAAAATGGCTCGACTATTTTATTAACCAGATTGCATTCAAAATATTGGATAATAAAATTTAAGCTTGAACTATATAACTTCTTTTTAATCATTGCGGATACCTCCAGTACTTAACGTTAATTTTTCGTTCAATAATATTGTGTTTTATGAATATTGTTCATTGCTTAACATTGATTTACAAAAATCTCTATGTAGCTGATTTTGCACGCATCTCGAATGATCGTCGGTTATTCATCATAAATCATAATTGATTTAAAACTACTTTGTTTTATATTATATTATGTTACAGATAGACATGCCCAAAAAAACAAAAAAAAAATGAAAATAGAATCATGTATCTCACTGTGCCGATACAGCTTTGTTACAGTTTTATGTTAATACTATATTAGATTCATTGAAATACACGGCCACATGCGATTACATGGAGTTAGCCATGCACTTGAACCGAGCGTCACAGGTACATCATGTTGACACATTCGCGCCAAACCGTGCGGCCTACTTTTTAAATTAGGGTTGTCGAGTATATAGTTTTGAATGCTCGGGCCACACTAATGGGAAACGCCGTTCATTATCTCGATGATGGACGTTTAAAGTGCATTCTATAAAAATAAAACTCAGCCACATTCATTAAGTTGGTTTAGAGTGCGTTGATAGATTTCATATATTGCCAGAAACCGATTACCTTCAATTTTAAAGAAATTGTAGGGATTTGTCAGTTTCAATAACCTTGTTATTTTGAAGGCATGCGCGCGCGTTTGTGTGTGTGTGTGTGTGAGTGTGGATTAAGTAAAATTTAAACTTTAAACACTCTTTGTCCCCTTCCTCCAGGCAGTGATAATTTGGTCAAATAGTAGTTTTATTATCAAATTAGGTCCAAATGAGAAACGTGTGTAATGAACTAAAATATCATAAGATAGAATATATTTTTCGGTTATATTTATTCATTAATAATATCATAGGTAACTATTACATAACTTCTTCTGTAATATCTTTGGGTAATAAACATCAAGTACATAATTGCTTGTTCCGACTGACTTCCCCATCAACGCAAAGCTTAAACCGCTGGGACTTTGTGCAGTTGATGCCTTTTTTGTTGTAAGGATTTAAGAAAAGAAAGGATATTTGAAAATTTTACCCCTAAGTATCCGTTAACACAGACCGGCTCGGAGAGGAGAGCAGTAGCGAGTCGTAGGAGCAGTTAAGGGCCACAGTAGTTACCGAACGTGGTCAAGAAAATTTTGTTTTCATTCCACGAATACCGTTAATTCCATCATAGTATCCTGAAGAAATTAAAATAATGTAAAAGAATATAGATCCCTCTTAATGTGTGCTTTGCCATAACAATAAACAAGTCCCTATGCCAGTCACTAAACTGGCTGAGCCATGACTGCTTTTCAAATGGAGAGTTTATGTTGCATGCTCCAGAGTGACTTTTAGACGCAAAAAGATTAAACACTGACAGAAAAATTAAACACTGCAAGCGTCGTTTACAAAGAGATACCTACTATATAGTAACTAAACTTATAATTATGTTGAATAGGTACTAATAGTTTTATTTTTCATTAGAGACAGTAAGTATTTTTTAACTAATCAATCATATTTTAATATTCATTTGTTTGCGGGAGCGAAGCCGCGGGTAACAGCTTGTTTCCAATATTTATTACGAAATTAGGCGATTATGACAGAGCCTTGAAAATATTCTATAATTGATCTCAATTTAAACCTTCTTTTTTCAGGTGTGGAAGGGCATGCATGGATCAAATGTTTTCTCTGCGCAACATTGTGGAGAAGCATCTGGCTGTAGGCCAGAGGGTTTTCTGCAGTTTTGTGGATTTAGAGAAAGCATTTGACACGGTTGTACGAAAGGAACTTTGGGACATTTTGCCGGAATATGGTATTAACGCTTCTGTCAGCCAGACTGTTTATCATATATCTGGATAAATGTCTACAAAGGTTGAATGAAATGAATGTGAGAGTTCAGATGGGCGACTTAGTGGTTAGGTCTTTGCTATATGCAGACGATGCGGTTTTATTAGTGCAGTCCGCGTCTGACCTGCAAACCCTAGTCGACGTAATGGCGGAAGATTGTAAGAAAAGGGGCCTACGTGTGAATGTGAGCAAAACCAAAATAATGGTTTTTCAAAGAGAAGAAGCCAGAACAGATGTTAGAGTAGCAATAGGAAATGGTGTGCTTAGAACAAGTGGATGAATTTGTATATCTTCGGTGTGGATTCAGTCGGTATGGAAGGTACACCACTGAGGTAGAAAGAAGAGTGAATGCGGGAAATAGAGTGAACGGAGCATTGGAACACCTTCTCGGCAGCCACAACCTCAGCCAGAAGGCACGTGTCGCAATACACAAAGAGCAGTGCTTGTCCCAACGTTATTGTATGGAAGCAGGTATGGTAGCAGGAAGGTATGCAAAAAGGAGCGTGAGAGTAAAATCAATGCGGTCGAAATGCGATCTCTGCGGAGAATCTGTGGAGCGAGGCTGACTGACCGCGTTCGTAACGACGACGTAAGAGAGCGAGTAGGTATGAAAGAGAGTATTGGTGGTAAAGATGCGAAAGAGAATGCTCCGATGGTTCGGACATGTGGAAAGAATGCCGAACGAGTGACTGGTTAAGAAGTTAAACAATGCGAAAGTGGAAGGATGTAGGTACAGGGAGACCGAGACTCACCTACCTAGACCAAATCGGTCATGTATTGAAGGAAGGTGGAGTCAGGAGTCTCCGAAACTGGCGAGCGTGTATGATGAGAGTTATGAATGTTGAGGAAGCGAGAGATGTATGTAAGAATAGAACCTCTTGGCACTCTGTTCTCTATGCCTACCCCGCAAGGGAAATGGCGTGATGATAAGTCAGTAAGTTTTTTAAAGTTGATTTTTATCACGCAACCCTGTTGTATTGTACTTATGTACGTATATGTGTTAAACAGTATTTGTGTGGGTGCGCTGGCGCTAGCGCTTGAACAAGGCCATGTCAAGGTCTTGGTTACTCGGTTGCAATGCGCTCACGATGTTCTCGCTTTACGTAACACGCCTTGTTTTATCTAGCTGCTGTTTGTAGACAAATGAAACTGGCGAGCGTGTATGAAGAGAATTATGAATGTTGAGGAAGCGAGAGATGTATGCAAGAATAGAACCTCTTGGCACTCTGTTCTCTCTGCCTACCCCGCAAGGGAAATGGCGTGATGATAAGTTAAGTTAAGTTAAATTATTCAATTTTATATGTTTATATATATTATATGCACTTATGCAGGTATATATGTAAACTCATGGATTGTTGTTCTTACTAATTGCCAGATGGCGCCTTGCAAAATGACAGAGGTAGACCAATATAGAAGTACTTCTTAAAATTAGCGCTAGATGGCGTATAAGACAAGAAACCCACATTATTACTTTTTGAAATTAGCGCTATCTATGTGATTTATTGAAAACTACTTAGTAAAACCAATACATTATTAGTTACTTATTAAATAATCAATTTTTTTGTGAAAAATGAAGATTATGAGGCGTGCAGTTTTGGATTTTCCAAAGTATTTGTAGAATACAGTAATGTGACACATTTTTACAAAACACTTTATTCTTTATCTTAAATAACTGATTTATAAACTGATATCATATGGTATCTTTATAGGTATTTATGTAAAGTACACATAAATAATATACCTATCAATAATAATAATAGTCTATCAGAACATTTCGTTGGCCATTTGCATTTCTATTTGTTAGTTGTGGCACGAAAGCTGCTTTTAACTGACCAACAGCTACATAATCCTTTATGCATGATGAAAGTGTGTCAGTGAAATAATGATGCTCTTACTGCCTGGTTGGCCTTAATTTTATTTTTAAAAGTGTAAAATGTCGTTGAATTTATCGAGTTATATGGAGAATGCTCGGACTGTCAATATATTGGCTCTAAGATAATAATAAACCTTCTGCTTCTTACGATAGCATACGGGTCGATCACACTTAAACGTAACGAGTAAGAATCTTCACTTATCTGAACCTGCCAGTGCTAAGTTTGTTTGTGTTATTTGTAGAGAAAGCGCGAGTGCGGCATCGCCTTATGAGGTGACGTCTAACGGTGGCGCCGGCAACGCGAACGGCTCCTGTTCTTCTGGCAGCACCTCACTAGTCGTCCCGCATGCCTCCCACCACAATCGGGGTGATTGTGCGTTGATGCAGCAGGATGCGCACGTCCATCACAATGACACGCACAAGAGAAAGAATTCGGACTAGTTAGTAATACATCTTACTAATATCATTTTATTCTAAGCTTGTATAATATATAGGTAAAGTTTTGTAGATTATTTCCTTGATCATAAAATTTTGTAGGGTACTTTAGTAGGTAAATATGAGTCGTACTTTTCCAGCCTCGACAATATGGGAATTTTAATAATAAGATTACGTATATTTGTGAAAAACTAGTAAATAGTACAACTTGCAATCTATAAGCTACTCGTATCTATAACCATGAGTGCCATTTATGAGATGTTGTTTCTTGTAGTTAAGCTCCTGAACAATGATAGCGAAGATTCAGTTTTTCGGGCTATCGCACATCCTTTTCTTGCTCAAAGTTGTTACCTAATTCCTTAGTTGACTTGGCCGCTTTTCGCAACTTTCTGTTATACTACAACAGTTGCTCTAAGCTGCTAAGTAGATGATTGTTTAATTATTAGATTTTATTATTGAAACCAAGAATCCGTTACAAACTAATAGACTACGCATCTTTACAAATATGGATCTCGTCCGCGACGAGGAAGAAATGTGTTTGCTACTCTTGTGTATACTATACTTGACTTAGATATCATTGAATCAACTGTTTTGGCGACCTGTTGTTGGTGATAATAAATTTGCCGTCCTGTGTTCGAGCACACACTATATATCAAGTTTAGTATCACGTAATTGGATAATCGGTTTACTAGTTCTTTGTTAGAACCACGCAATTCTTAAATGTCTTTTTGGAGATGTGTCTTAGTTTCGAATTATAATATTTTTTATTGATAGTGGTCCTTAAGTCAGTATTGCACGCCTCTTAAGCGAAGCGTTGAGGTGAGTACTATTCTCGTTTTTCGTAGAACAACTGATTTTTCAAACTTAAAATGTCTCTATTTATCATATATTGCACTTTTAAAACAATATATACACACATATCAAGAAAAAACACTATGTTTGACACTCATGATATTTTTTATGTCATTTTTGTTATTTAAACTAGTTAAAAAACTGTTTAAAAAAGTTCTGTCTTGGACATCCGCGTGTTGTAGGTAATGTATGTTAACACAATAACAACCGAAATACTTTACCAATCAAGTCTTTTTTTTTTCTTTTTAACTTGAGTATAACTACGAATAGAGCCCTATTACTTTTCACGGTCTGATTAAAAGTGATTTAATTGTTATGAAATAAACAAAAAAAAACCGTGTCTGATGTACGAGGAGGGATCAAAAAGTAGTGAGAATAAGATAAAATATAATGACTATTGATAACTTAATAATTTATTTTTCTACATAGTCTCCGAGTCTCTATACACACCGAGCCCAGCGATTTTCTAAGGCTTCAATCCCTTTCAAAAAAAAAGTTTTGTCTTGGTCCTGCCAAAAGCTCTCCACGGCAACTATCACCTCGTTATCGTCTTCGTACCTGTTTCCCCTTAAGTATTCTTTCAATTTGGGGAACAGATAAAAATTGCTAGGCACCAGATTTGGTGAAAAAGGGATCTAGCGAATCGAAGATTTTTTTCTTTATTATTATTACAAATATGTATCTGAGCTATGCCTGTCAGTTATTATTTTTTTTCTTACCAGGGAGTATGTCGTTCTCACTACTTTTTGATCACTCTTCGTATCTGATGAAATTTTGTGTGAGGCACAAGGAGGTTTCAGG
Organism: Leucoma salicis; assembly: GCA_948253155.1. Taxonomy (NCBI): domain Eukaryota; kingdom Metazoa; phylum Arthropoda; class Insecta; order Lepidoptera; family Erebidae; genus Leucoma; species Leucoma salicis. The sequence goes on from OX411803.1 coordinate 28,844,893, forward strand.
TGTGGAAGGGGGGGATGCATGGATCAAGTGTTTTCTCTGCGCAACATTGTGGAGAAGCATTTGGCTGTAGGCCAGAGGATTTTCTGCAGTTTTGTGGATTTGGAGAAAGCATTTGACACGGTTGTACGAAAGGAACTTTGGGACATTTTGCCGGAGTATGGTATCAACGGTAGACTGCTATAAGCGGTGCAGTCCAACTACATGGACTGCAGAGCTTGTGTGCGGCTGGATGATAAAATGTCACCCTGGTTTGATGTCAATATCGGCGTTAAACAGGGCTGCGTTCTATCAGCCAGACTGTTTATCATATTATATCTGGATAAATGTCTACAAACGTTGAATGATATGAATGTGGGAGTTTAGATGGGCGACTCAGTAGTTAACTCGTTGCTATATGCAGACGATGCGGTTTTATTAGCGCAGTCCGCGTCTGACCTGCAAACCCTAGTCGACCTAATGGCAGAAGATTGTAAGAAAAGGAGCCTACGTGTAAATGTGAGCAAAACCAACATAATGGTTTTTGAAAGAGAAGAAGCCAGAACAGATGTTAGAGTAACAATAGGAAATGGTGTGCTAGAACAAGTGGATGAATCTGTATATCTTGGATGTGGATTTAGTCGGAATGGAAGGTACACCACTGATGTAGAGAGAAGAGTGAATGCGGGAAATAGAGTGAATGGAGCATTGGGACAACTTCTCGGCAGTCATCACCTCAGCCAGAGGGCACGTGTCGCAATACACAACGCGGTGCTTGTACCAACGTTATTATATGGAAGCGAGAGTTGGGTATGCAAATAGGAGCATGAGAGTAAAATCAATGCGGTCGAAATGCGATCTCTGCGGAGAATCTGTGGAGTGAGGCTGGCTGTGACCGCATTCGTTACGACAACGTAAGAGAGCGAGTAGGTATGAAAGACAGTATTGGTGTAAAGATGCGAAAGGGAATGCTCCGATGTTTCGGACATGTGGAAAGAATGCCGGACGAGCGACTGGTTAAGAAGATATACAATGCGAAAGTGGATGGATGTAGGTACAGCCCCCTGTCCGACCGAGACTCACCTACCTAGACCAAATCGGTCATGTATTGAAGGAAGGTGGAGTCAGGAGTCTCCGAAACCGGCGAGCATGTATGAAGAGAGTTATGAATGTTGAGGACGCGAGAGGTGTATGCAAGAACAGAGCCTCTTGGCACTCTGTTCTGCCTACCCCGCAAGGGATATGGCGTGATGATAAGTAAGTAAGTAAAAAATACTGAATATTAACGCTCGACTCGACACTAAAACCAGCGCTATACCTTTCATGAGAACTATATCTATAGACCAATATAGAAGTACTTCTTAAAATTAGTGCTAGATGGCGTATAAGACATGAACCCCACATTAGTACTTTTTGTAGTATTTAAAAATACTTTGGAAAATCCAAAAGTGCACGCCTCATAATCTTCATTTTTCACGATAAAATTGATTATTTGATAAGTAACTAATAGTGTATTGGTCTTACTAAGTAGTTTTCAATAAATCACATAGATAGCACTAATTTCAAAAAGTACTAATGTGGTTCTCTTGTCTTATACGCCATCTAGCGCTAATTTTAAGAAGTTCTTCTGTATTGGTCTATAGAAGTAGTTCTCACGAAATAAGCTATAGCACTGGTTTATTGGTCTTACTAAGTAGTTTTCAATAAATCACATAGATAGCACTAATTTAAAAAAGTACTAATGTGGTTCTCTTGTCTTATACGCCATCTAGCGCTAATTTTAAGAAGTTCTTCTGTATTGGTCTATAGAAGTAGTACTCACGAAATAAGCTATAGCACTGGTTTTAGTGTCGAGTCGAGCGTTAATATTCACTTTTTTTTTTGTTTATTTAATAACAATTAAACCACATCGAATCAGACCGTGAAAAGTGATAGGGCTCTAGTCGTAATTATACTGAAGCGTAAAAGAAAAAAAAAAGACTATTAGTAAAGTATTTCGGTCGTTATCGTGTTAACATATATTACTTACAACACACGGACGTCCAAGACAGAGCTTTTTTAAACAGCTTTCTAACTAGTTTAAGTAATAAAAATGGCATCAAAAATATCATGTGTTCAAAATAGTGTTTTTTCTTGATATGTGTGTGGATATATTATTTTACAAGTGCAATATATGATAAATACCTTGGAAAATCCAAAAGTGTACGCCTCATAATCTTCATTTTTTCACAATAAAATTGGTTATTTGATAAGTAACTAATAATGTATTGGTCTAACTAAGTAGTTTTTAATAAATCACATAGATAGCGCTGATTTCAAAAAATACCTTCTAATGTCTTTCACGCCATCTAGCGCTAATTTTAAGAAGTACTTCTACATTGGTCTATATAAATAGTTCTCACGAAATAAGGATAGCACTGATTTTATAGTCGCGTCGAGTGTAAATATTCAGTATTTTTTTTGTTTATTTAATAACAATTAAATCACATCGAATCAGACCGTGAAGTGATAGGGCTCTATTCGTAATCATAATAATTCGTAAACGAAAAAAAAAAGAGACTGGATTAGTAAAGTATTTTGGTCGTTATAGTGTTAACATACATTACCTACAACAAACGGGCGTCCGAGACATAACTTTTTTAAACAGTTATTTTACTAGTTTAAATAACAAAAATGGCACAAAAAGTATCATGAGTGTTAAAAATAGTGTTTTTTTCTTGATATGTGTGTGTATATTTTATTTTACAAGTGCAATATATGATAAATAGAGACATTTTAAGTTTGAAAAATCAGTTGTTCTGCATGAAGCGACAGTAGTACCCACCTCAACGCTTCGCTTATGAGGCAGTGAATTCAACTGAGCGTCGAGGGAATTGTTTCCTTTATTAGTTCAGCTGTATCACATCTCTTTAATGGACTTCTTTGGGATGGTTCTAGTACATAACTTGTTGTAAACATTTTTGCGAATAGTGCACTTAGTGAAATTGTTCTTATAATCTCTTTCACAATCCAAGCAGATCCACGACATAAGTATTTGAAGATATTTTTAGTTCGTAGAATAGTGTTCAAACTAATATATTATACTGCAAAAAAGTAATAATATGATGTTCTAAATCAAAAATTGGAATGTAAGAGAGTTGAGGTTTTTTTTTATTAATGACGGCTTTTGGCCACAATTATTTTTTTAGTTTTGTGAATCCAAGACTTACAACTTTTGGATATCAACACGATGATTTTAATTTGCAGCAGTTCAGAGAGTTTCGAGATGTCTGGCAGTGAGGCACAGATCCAAGTCTCACATGCTCACGTACCAAGCAACACTACCCGCAAGAGGAAATCTCAGTAAGTACATTTTTTCACTTTGGTGGTAGACGAGCCACGTCCTAAGTAACCGCCACACCACATACCTAATAATACTAAAAGTAGGTAATTGAAGCCGTTGCTCGTTATGTCTTCCTCTATAACCAAAACACGTTGCGTTGGTCCACGGGCGGTCACAAGGGCGACGGTGGTACGATCCAATGGGTGATAATTACTTACTTCCCTTCCTGCGACGCCTGCGGTAAGGAACATACTTATGAACCTATTATAGTATAGTCTTTTATCACGCATACATACTTTTATTTATAGTTGTAGAACAAATCTAATATATAAAATTCTCGTGTTGCGGTGTTTGTGGTTGACCTCCTCCGAAACGACATAACCGATTCTCATGAATTTTTTTCATCTGTCGATAACTGATCAACTATCAATCGATCAGTTATCCCCGCTAGACGTCTACCGTTGCCACCTCTCATCCAGCAAACATTACGGAGTAAGGATGAGAACGAAGCCGGTCTCCTGTCTTACTCTTTTTTTGGTTTTATTTGTGTATCGATCGTAGCAGTCTGTTATACGTATTATTTTAATTTTGCTGTGCAACTCTCATGTTAATTTTACTCATCGTAAATTTATTATTAATTTCCAGTGCAATAATTATTTATTCGCAATTTATTAATAACTGATAAAGACAGTTTTGACTACTAGTTAATTAAGTGATCTCATGTAAATAAACACATGTTGTGAGCTCCCACCAGCAACGGCCATTACCGTACCTGTACCTATATATTGTACTTAACATTTTTTGGAAATAGTTTTAAATCAAAACGAAAACGTGCACGTGTTTAATATATATTATTTTATACCTGTTTTATTATTGTGAAAAGTAAGTCAAATGATTAGCAATCGAATACAATATTAATTCACTGTTTTTCACCAATACACTGATAGAAGCATTTATTAATTATTAATAATTTAATTTATTTGAAGACAATTTTTATAAATAGGTAATATTTTTTTTCAATAAAAAAAATTAAATATAATTTATAATATAGCTCAATCAAACGGATATAATAGGCTCTTGATCGACAAATTGGTTAAAAGAAAACAGTCCAGCATAGTAAAACAACTTTTGTATCCTGTTGCAGTAGAAAAAACTAATTTTACATGTACTTTGTCTTACTTTGGTGGCATATCAGACAGGTTAGCAAAGACACTGAGGGTTCACGGTATCTATCCCGCGTTTAGGCCTAACTTTTCGCTTAAAAATCTTTGTAACGGTAAAGATAGTATTGATAAATGTAAAAAGTCTGGTGTATATAAATTGCAATGTCAAATATGTAATAATGTTTATATAGGGCAAACGGGCCGTAATTTTGAGACTCGTTATAAAGAACATATAGCTGCGTATAGGCATAATTACCCTGAAAAGTCACATTTTGCGAAACATTTATTAGATTGTAACCATTCATTAGATAATAGTCATACATTCGAGCCCTTGCATATTTGTGATAAAAATATTAGACTGTCCGTTTTAGAACAATTAGAAATAATTAAAGTCAGTAGTAACATGTTGTTGAATGAACAAACTAGCTGTAGTTCCCCACTACTAAACTTGTTTTCATATCGTTCGAGCGATACGTCATAACTGTTGTATAGTGGAAGGGGTATAAAAGCAAGTTGTACGAGTAAGCTTCGCTCATTTGTTGCCGAGCGTTCTTGAGAATGCCTCGTTTAGAGGTGAAACACGTGTCGAATTTATGTTCGGATTTTTGCGGAATATTGCAATATTGTGGTTCTGAGAGTTCTACCGTATCGCATGGTTGTGTCGCGTTGGTGAGTTTTTTGTCATTATCGTGCATGCTACTTTGCTATTATCACATTCTCCTCTATCTGTGAGAGTGCGGATTGGCAATCTTAGGTTATTCTGTCCAAAGATAACCGGGATTGACAATCCGTGGGTGAGTGGTGGGCTCTCCTCCTAAAATCCATTCTATAATAGTAATAAAAAAAAATATTTGGGAATAAAGTACATCCTAAATGAAGCATACTTTCATTGTCTACAACGCTTTCGATTTTGTAAGTAAATCCCCGCACAATTATAGTAGATAGTTATTTTTATTGAACTAAAAAAATGTTTCCTAGAAATAATATAGGGTAAACTGTAGTATTGCTGGCACCCCCTTAGTCATTGGCACTTTGGATTTTAAATGCAAATATTAAGAACTGGTATAGCAAAAAACATCTGTTCTACTTTTTTTCATAATCTGCAATAGTAACATTGTTTGCAGAAAAAAGTAGATTTTATCATATTATAGCTGGTAGCACTAAAGAAAATAAATATATACCGGCGCCATGCAGAACAGTTAAAACATCACTTTCTAATAAGGGGTCATCAATTAACGACTGTAACATAGATTATTTATTATTATGCTAAGTTTTTAGATAAATAATGGCAACGAGTGCCTTTTCTGACCAATTTTCTATTATAATCTTACTTTATTAGGTGCCAATGACTGATTTCTATGTGTTAATTACTTATGGTGCCAATGACTGTAATTTCAAATATTATTTTGTTCTTTTTTGTTTTCTATTAAAAATCTCTAATTAAATTGATTAATGCATTTTAATTTGAAAAGAAAAAAAAGAAAGTGCTTACCTTTGCTTGACTGATGATATTTGTCAAGTATAATAACTATTTTATCCATAATAATAATTAAAACACTAAACACACGTAAATAATAACACACCATAGGAATATTTTTAGCGGCCTACACACCTCACGATTGTGCAAGGTCTTCGCATTTAAAAAACCTCGTCCACCACACTTTCGTGGAATGTACAACCTCATTACTGATGAACGAGGATGATGCATACGATATGTGGTTAAGAGACTGCGGACTCTTCTATCCAAGGCGTCAAGTTCAGTCTGAGTCCACTTGAGCATGCCGAAAGAGTACATAAGAAGTGGCATGACCCAACCGTTGCAGGCGCGCACCTTGTTGCCACCTGAAAGAAGACTATTCAGTACTTTCTTCAGGCGACCAAAGAAATACTCCTGCGACGACCGTTTCATGTCCACCTCATTAATGCCTAAAGCTTGCGACATACCCAAGTATTTATAGGTGTCAGTTACGAGGAGTGATCGTAAATGAGTAGAATCCGAGAGTTGTATTCCTTCGGATTCCACTATCCTTCCCCGTTTTACATGCATGACTGCACATTTATCCACACCAAATTCCATCCTGATGGAATTACTAAAGGACTCAGTTAACTTTAGTAACTCCATTAGTTGAAATCTGGTAGGGGCAAACAACTTAAGATCATCCATGTAAAAGAGGTGGGATATTTTTTGACCATCACCTCGCAACCTATAGCCGAGCCCTGAACCCTCTAATAAGGTACTAAGGGGGTTCATGGCTAAACAGAACCATAAAGAACTCGGACTATCGCCCTGAAATATACCCCGCTCAATCCTTATAAGCTCACCGCGGAAATTCGGGGTCTGCCGACACACTGGATAGCAAAGAGCTGTTCTCCAGTGCCCCATACAAGACTTCAGGAAGGTGCATAAAGTTTCGTTAACTTTATATAACTCTAGCACCCTCAAGAGCCATGCATGGGGCACAGAGTCAAAAGCTTTTTTATAATCTATCCAGCATGTCAAGAGATCCCTTTTCTTACGGCGAGCATGTTGGCTAATGACCGTATCAATAAGGAGGAGCTCCTTAGTACCACGGCTGCCACTCCTACATCCATTCTGAGAGGTAGATAGGACCGAATTAGATTCAATATGTTTAGCAATTTTGGTTCTCAGAATAGATGTAAGGAGCTTATAGACTGACGGTAAACACGTAATAGGTCTATAATTACTTGGCTCCGTGGTACTGCCTGATTTATGGAGCAAATAAGTGACGCCGGTCGTCATAAAATCCGGCAACGTCCCCGATTCCACAGCTGATTGGAACTGAGAGGCCAAACGAGTGTGTGAGCTTTGTAGCCACTTAAGCCAGAAATTGTGCAGTCCGTCCAGTCCTGGAGATTTCCAATTTGTTAACGAACGGACTGCACAGGCTACGTCTTCTTGTTCAATTTTAATATTCTCCATTATTGAGATTTTATCACAAGCTCGTTTAACATCCCCGATCCAATCGCCCTCAAAGTGTGTGATAGGCATCGACCAGATGCTGCGCCAAAATGTATTTGTAGCCTCAGCATCCGGCAACTGCATATCACACACAATTTCACGAGGACATTCCCAGTTTCTATAGACATTTTTATTATTATTATTATTAATCAGCTTTAATTATTACTAGCTGATCCCGCAACTTCGTCCGCGTGGAATTTAGTTGTTTTCTTTTTTAGTGCAGAATCCTAATTATTTTTCCAAAATAAAAGTAGTGATCCCCGTCCCGTGAGGCCCGTACAAATTGGTCCAGCCGTTTAGGAGATTAGCCGTGGGTGTATATTCGATGTATACATACACTCTATTTGAATCGGTATTCATTCACATTTTCATGAGTTTTATTTTTTAACGCGGCACCCTAAGTATTTTTCCAAAATAAAAGTAGCCTAAGTTACTCCTTGTAACAACAGCTATCTACTAGTGAAAGTCCCGTCCAAATCGGGCCAGCCATTCCGGAAATTAGCGGGCACAAATAGACAGAATGACAAACAGACATACAAAAACTTAAAAATAATGGTATCTTGTTATAGGTAGCGTATATAGTATATACTATACTCTCGTATACATTTAGTAGAAAGTTTTTATTTAGACATTACAAACGAGACACTTCATTTTTATTTAACCAATGAACAGGAAGATAGTTTTATCTGACGTCTTTTCAAGTTTTTAATTTTGTTTTATACTTACTCTTTGGTATGGAAGTAGACGGGTATAAATGGGATTCAATTATCAATTTGGTTTAAAAACCCCACTCGGTGCGATAGCTATGTGACTATAAGATACTAAAATTATTATTTTTACATTTTTACATCAAATAACATCATTTTTAGGAATATTTTAATGCGCAAGGATTAATTATTTTGGAATTAGAACAAAATTATCCTACAATGAGATTCAACCTTGATTTAATTAAGAAAGGGCATTTTTAGCTAATAGTACTGTCTTATTAGTATAGTAGGTAGTGTAGGTACCTACTATCTTATAGTGTAAATTTGCTAGTACAACAGCTTAAATTACTACTACTACTAGCTGAGGCTGCGGGTGGATGGACCGGGGAACGTCCGCCACCCGCAAGGCCACCCGCGAAGGTGCGACGCTCCTCTGCGGAAGCGTCGCTCAGTAGAGGGTACCCGAAAGGGTAAGCCGCCGGCGGACCACCGAAGGAATGTAACCCAGTTCCAGTGGCCCGCCAATAAAGGCGGAGAGACGGCACACGGCGGTTTTCTTTAGTGGGTGCAGGCCGCACACTACCCTGTTCGTTGCCCCGAACGACGAGATGTGCGGTTAGCAACATTTTTTCCCGCCTTAACAAAAAAAAGGGGGGGTGGACTACCCTTAACATTTAGAGGGATGAAAAATAGATGTTGTCCGATTCTCAGACCTACCCAATATGCACACAAAATTTCATGAGAATAGGTTAAGCCGTTTCGGAGGAGTTTAACCACAAACACCGCGACACGAAAATTTTATATATTAGATTTTTGTCGAGAAATTTCAAAGACAACGGCTAGGATTTTCTACGTAAACGCAGGTGAGTGAGATATAATACAATTTAAAATCAACTGGGTCCCAATAATAAGGTGGCTAACTCTCACCATTATCGGTATACCTACAAATTTGTTTCTGTATTTGCGCAAAAAAAATGTTCATCAATCACGTTATATACGCTAATGTTCTAATACATTTTAAGCAAAATAAAATCATAACTGTAATTTCTTTTGTAGTTATTCGGCTAAAATAGGTGGTGCATTTTTAGTGTACAAAGTTATAATTATAGTTATCTTCTACAATTATTCCGGTTATCATATGTCCAACTATTACTATCTCCACACTCTGAGAACTTGTCTATTGGTTATATCCTCTGTCTAGTCTACGGCTTACTTTGACTTTGAAACTGTCAGCACTAGTGCTGCCATATTAATAATTTATTTTCCACGAATTACATCGTCGATGTATAAAATAAATAAATAAAAATAAATAAATAAATATTCACGGACATTTTTCACACAACGTCCTCTAGTCCCAAACCAAGCTTAACGCTTGTGCTATGGGTACCAGATTACGGATACTACTTTTTTTTGTAAATACATACATATAGTAGATAGAAAACACCCAGACGCAGTACAAATATCTGTGTTCATCACACAAATAATTGTCCTGAGTGGGAATCGAACCCACGACCTCGTGCACGGAAGGCGGTTACATTACCGACTATGCCACGAGGCCCGTCTAAAAAAAAAGGTCCGGTGTAAATTTATCAAGCTAAATAAAAATAAATAAATGTTATTTTTGGAGATTATAGATCAATATCTAGTAACCGAACTATAGTAAATACGTAATAAGTACCTAGGAATCACTATTTTGATAAGATATTCTTTCCATTACTACCTTGTATTTTTTTGGCTGGTATTCATTTCGATATCATAACGACAGGGTTTATCGATCGTTACGCATGTCGAGACTGCAGCCACTGGGGGAGAATCTCATATCTCTCATGTCGATCGTATCGTGATTACTGTGATTGGTTGAGAAATCACCCTGATTGGCCAACGAATTATTGTGACATCACGCGTCGGTTTCTCAACCAATCACAGTGATCTCGATACGGTCGACGCGTGAAATTTGACATTCTGCCTAACCCCCCTGGTCCTGCGTGATACGCGATTACGCAAAAACTACTAAATGGATTATGATGCAACTTTTTTATTTGATAGCTCTTGATTAGACTTAAAAACTGGTATCCCGCTACTATATTGGGAACCTGAGATATGACCCTAAAATAAATATAACAACTCAATGTAAATGCGACAACAATTTAAAACGTCCCAATCAACGTCGGTTTATTGGACTGGTCAATGTAATCAAAGTTATCTATCCCAGCGGAGGCGGTAACCTAATATGATCACGAGATATCGAAAGACACATTATGTACCTACGTGTGTTAATATTATTAGGGAAACGGGATACTAATCAAGTTATTAATTAAGGTATAATAATAATAATAAAAGCCTTTATTCGCTGACTTTTTTAACTTGCATGCTTTTCTTATCAAACAGTACTATTCCTAAATCTAACTTGCATAGCAAAAAAATAATAATTTATTAGAAACCAGTTTGGTCAGGTTGTCTGTCGACATAGGCCTCCCCCAATTGTTTCCACGTCTCTCTATCCTTGGCAGACCTTCTCCATCCTTTTGGTAAATCGTCCTCCCATCTTTTGATTTGACCTCCTCGTTTTCTTTTCCCATTCTTCGGATACCAATCTATTACATCCTTAGTCCATTTTTTTTGTTAGTCCTCATTATATGTCAAGTCCAGTTCCATTTAAGTTTTCTTATTTTTTGTAATACGTCACTGACCTATGTTTTTTTCCTTATCGATCCCGTAGTCTTATGTTAAGCATGCTTCTTTCCATGTTGCGTTGACAAACTACTAGTTTTTGGTTGTTTTTGCTCGTCGCAGGCCAAGTTTGACATCCATAAGTAAGACATGGTAGAATATATATAACACATAATTTGCTTTTCATTGCCATGGGAATTGTTTCATTTTTAACTATTTCTTTTAGAGACCAATACCATTTCCAAGTGTTGCATATTCTTCTAACTATTTCTTTAGAATACTGGTCTTTTATTGAAATAAGTTGTCCCAAATATATATATTCATCTACATATTCTATACTTTCTTGTCCTATTGCTATATTTTCTTTTTCGGCATTCGTCATTACTTTAGTCTTCGTTAGGTTCATTGATAAACCTGCTTTCCTGCTTTCAACATTTAATTGTTGTAACATAGTTTGTAGCATGCTTGGTTTCTCAGCGAAAATTACTATGTCGTCGGCAAATCTTAAGTGATTTAGGTTCAATCCGTTAATATTAATTCCAAAATGTCCCCACTCTAAGTTCCTGAATATATTTTCTAACACTGCTGTGAAGAGTTTTGGGGAAAGTGGATCGCCTTGCCTAACGCCTTTTTTAACTCTAAAGTCTTCGCCTTGTTGTTTAAGTTGGACTGTTGCTGTGGTGTTTTTGTATATTTTTTTTATGATTTTTATATATTTTCCTTCTACTCCTTGGTTTTCTAGCGTTTTCCAAATATAGGTATGCCTCAGCGAATCAAAAGCCTTATTGTAATCGATGAATGCCATATAATACAGTGCCATATAATTAAGGTAGTTTGTAATTAAAAACGAGACTTAACCTTTCTTTTTAGTAACGTTTATTTATTTCTCAAAGAAAAAAATGGGGGTAAGTAAAGCTACTGAGTGCATCGAGCTTTATAGAGTAAGAGCCAACGACGGCCAGACCTTCGTTATTTTATAAAAGCTGAAAGTTCCTCTGTGCGTGTCCCCAACACAGGTCAGAACGATCAGCAAGTATGGAGTTTGGATTGTGGTTACTTGGGCAGGTAACAGGTAGTGAAGGTGTATAAAAAGACGGAAGTGTTAAAATCTTGTGTTTTTTGAAATATGGTTTGCAGCTTTCGGTATTGTTCAATCTATACATGGATCTGATACAACGTTTTTAAACTTTGAAAGCTGTTTTGGCATTAGTTGAGTTTCCCCAAAATATAATTCCATACCTCATGACTGAAGCTGCCAAATTGTGATAAGCTGTGAGTAAACTATCATCATTAACTATCGGTGCTAATTTAAATAGAGCATATGCACAGCTACTCAACCTTTTACATAATTGAGCCATATATTATGTGGTTTCCAGTTTAATTGTTCGTCTATTATATTCCTAAAAATTTTGTGGTATCTCGTTATTTTATAAAAGCTGAAAGTTCCTCTGTGTATATCCCCAACACAGGTAAGAACGATCAGCAAGTATGGAGTTTGGATACTTTGTTACTTGGGCAGGTAACAGGTAGAGAAGGTCTATAAAATAGCACCTGAATTTCGTTAAAGTATAACCCTCAATTTTTTTATATTTTGTTCGGATTAACATCAGAAATTCCGTTATCCATTGCCGGACATTTAGTACCGTAAATAAATTATAATTGTACTTTCGTTATAGTATAAAAGCTGGATTTTGTATATGTTACTTGGGGACCTATAAAATAGTGTTCCCTCAAAAGCCGGACAGTTTTAATTGTTTTTAAATCTTGCCAGACAAAGCAGGAGGAGGAGGAGGATTGAGGTGATAAATATCCTTGAAGTGGCTTTGTTTGTTCGAAATAATCCTAATAGTTTTCAGCAAATATCAGATTTAATAAAGCGCAGCAGGCGCGATAATGATCTCTTAGTTGTAACTAGAGCTGGGACTGCCCTCATGTCAAAAAGTATATTATTTGTTTTGTATCAATATTCGGAATCCATATTGAGTCAAGCATCACTCTTTCTACCTTGAAGTTAGCGATTTCCGGTTCTCTCTCCGTAATTAGCGCCCTCTACACTTACTTACACTTTGCCGTTGAACGCTTGTCGGGTGACTGACCGACTTTTAATCATTATAGCGTCGTTTTTCGGGCCATGCAGTTGTCAGCGTAAATAACTTGCGAAAAAGACTACCATTTACCTTAGTATTACATTTTAAATATAAATTTAAAAATATTAAAGTAGTTTGCGAGTTAGTTATAGAGTAAGTAAGAACGCAGTCGGTGATCTCCGAGAACATAGCGCCTTATCAACAAGCGACGGTAGGCGCCCTAAAAAAATACGTTAGATCAGAAAACAAGCGGTAAGCTATGCAAATTTGAATTAAATTAGTGAGCGGCACTTTTAACCACTTCGAATAACAAAGAGAAATCTTGGGGTTAGTTTGTTACATTTTTTAAATAACTAACTACCCACGTACGTATTTTTAGTCAAATCAGATGAGCATAACTGTTATAGATACTATAATTCTAAAATCAGACGATAATTATCTTCCAAGATTGTTGAATTATTGGTACAATGTTACAATTGACTTTTTCAAACACTAAAGTAATATTTCGCTACTTGTTTTGTGTAGTTTAATGCCAATGAGAAATTAATAGTTAAATGCAAATGTAAAAACGTGATGTATATTAATATTCTTCTTGGCCTCGGGATTCCTTTCAACAATGAGAAAGTTCATATCTACCTTCCTTTTAAAAAGAGAGGGGGTGGGTGGTGCGATAAATTAATATCATTAACTTAATCTAAAATACGAAAAAATCAAAATAATATAAATAATTATCATACAAAACCGTATCGACTATTTAATAATTACCCACTGTGTACCAACCCACTGTGTGTGTGCTTAAAAATATGGTTGTCTGTAGTCTGTTTACGGACTATAATTTTACGTAATAAAGTCATATATTATGTTTTCTGAGAGTTTCAAAAACAATGCATGGGTCGCTATACATTTTTCGGAACGTGACACTTTTTTCGTGCGTGCTGCCGGCGTTCATCGATTTATAAGACGTTATCACGTCAAAAATAATAATAATTGTTCCGAGATTCATTTATTTACAAGAGGAACATCTAGCCACATCAGCTGCTGCTACGACATGTTTAGATACAATTCGACCTTTCTTCCGCCCTGAATAGCTTTTGCACTGTTAACAATTTCAATGCTGGGGTATTTGGATATTTTTCTTTCGAAAACCAGTCAAATCAGGAATTGTTGGAGGATATAGCTTTTTTCGCCAACCCGCCAGCCAAGCGTGGCGATTGCGGCATTATCCCCCATGATGGGACCGCTCGTTGTGGCATTCTTCTGGGGAAGCCTATGTCCAACAGTGGACTTTGAAAGCCTGATGGATGGATAGCTTTTTCTTATCCTGCAAAATATTCTGTTGAACTATTAACTTCGATAAGTCTGTGCTGACTCCGACATAATGCCTCGAATTTCTCGACGTAGTAAGGGACCTAAAACGCAACGCAAAGTCTCTGTCGGAGTCGAAGTGCATATCGCTACGCAAAGCACTTCCAGCAACACCTCGAAAGAAACTCTGTCTGAAAGTTAGAATATTAATTTCGAATTGTCTGCTGATTCTAAAACAAGGTCTCGAGATTCTAAGCATATCATGCGACGTAACGCGCCACGCAAAGTCCTTGTTGGAGCTGAAGTGCCTATCGCTACGCAAAGCACTTCCAAGCAATTGCTTGAGAAATAAACTGTTTGAATGTTGGAATATTAACTTCGATAAGTCTGCCGACTCCATACAGTGCCCGAAGTTTCTAGGCATAGCATGGGATGTAACGTGCCACGCAAAATCCTGGTTGGAGTCGAAGTGCCTATCGCTACACAAAGCACTACAAGGCAGCTAAAGAACAGCACATATTCTCTGAAACACTACTAAACTCACTTACTAGTTTTCCTCTTAGTCTTTCTCACATATACTAGTCGAATCAAGTAACTTGTAAGAAGACATAACTGTCATGACATTATCCTGCGTAATACTCGATTACTATCAACTGGATAAGTATGTGTTTTAACTCTGATAAATAATGCATATGACTTCTCGGCAATCTGTGGGACACAAAGCGCATCGCAAAGTCCACGTCGGAGCCGAAGTGCCTATCGCTACGCAAAGCACTTCGTCAATAGCACGAGATAAAGTGGTCTCGCAAACAGTCACGCTAATCTCTTATTAGGAGTCACAAAATTGTAAAATTTGTTAATCGAAAAGGTCGACTGTAATATGGCATAGTGCAATACTTCAGTTAACAGTTACCGAAACAACAACTCTATTGTTATATAAGCATTTACCTCACCTAGTTCTGACAGGAAGAGGATGGTGATTTCAAGCGGTAATAGGGTCCATACCAAAATACATAAATGCCTTAACAAAACCACAGATGCTTTCCACGCCATAGAATGGTTTAGGTATTTACCTCCAGTGCCGAGTGTCGAGGATGTGGTTCCCACACAGGGCAATTCCTTGGGTAACCATACTTACCTCCAGTGCTTAATGTCGAGGGTTTGATTCCCACGCAGGACACTTCTTTGTGTGATCCACAAACGATTGTTAAGAACGTGGGAGTGCTTTGTCTCTATAATTGTATGTCTGACGATAGCAGCATCGATGAAAGGTAACACTGAATCTTCTACAGACTGAAAAATGGACAGTAGCGACATCCATAAATAAAGAGGTGACAAACGGCTCTTCAATAAATCTTAAAGGGCTGGATAGATTAAATACATGTCTCGTAAACCCTATCTAGAGTGTTATCTGTCAGCAGTAGTAGATTTTAAAATCGGTAGCAATACGAGCTAGTCTGACTACCCGCATCTTATACTCAAAATTGACAAGGTATTTTGGGAGGCTGATGTTTAACATCGAAATATTTAAACCCTAAATTACATATCAGTTCAAACTCCATACCCTCATATAGATACGAGAGCAAGTAAACATCCGCCACAAGTTCCATGAGTCGAGAACTACACTAGGAAACATGATGAATTTTGGGTGGCAAGTTTGCTCTCGGAATGGAGTGAGCGTGGTGGGGTGGAAATTGCTTAAGACCATCTGAAAAACCTTTTAAGAGTACAATCTCTACCTTCTCGCCTGCCTATAACAGATGAAGGAAGGGTGTGAGATTTATTCTTTGAATTTTATATACCCTAGCGCTCAAGAAGTAGCTCTTTATTTGGGAGATAACTTTTACCCACTTAACATTTAAAGTATTTCTTATCAAGTACCTATCGAGACGCGTTTGATACTGGTAACACTAGTGTCTATCTGGTCGTAAGATTCCTAATATCTAGTTATTGATTGACAGCAAAAGCTTTATTGATGGCAATATTTCTGTTTACGGTCTCTAAGATGATAACGAATACGAATGTTAGCCATCGACAATACTCGGGCGCAACGAACACCCACTAAGCGTAATTGCTGTTTCACTATAAACAACGGCTTGTGGAGTCTCAGTAACCACTTGCCTTTGAGACATGCTGTTTGCCCCCTTGATTCTTAGCAGGGGCATATCTATCAAAGCTATCTAGCCCAAGCTACCGCTCGGTGTTTCATCCCTGTTGTCACTTACTTCTAACATTATTGACGATGATATAATTATACACCTAGCCATAAGTCATTGCCAAAATATTAATCTGTCTATTTATTTCTATCCTAGTTGTGCACCTGTTACTTAGGCACGTGGCGAAGTTCAGAAGCTTTCGTCCTGTGGCATGAGATGAATGATCAAATGCTTTTCAGTGATCAAACGCCTCGGGGGTGCAGCGGTAGTGTGATCAACTACTGATCATGAGGTCTCTGGTTCGATCCTCGTCGGGCAGTGTTATTGTTCTTTTTCGTAAAAAGATTCTCAGAAATAGCCCAGAGCTTGGAAATGTGCCCTATAAACGCCAATAGGCTCGACCCCTATTACGTGGGACATAAACACAGTTGGCGAACCGTGGGTGTATAATACAGCTCTACCTACTCCTTCGGGGATACAGGCGTGAGACCATGACACTAGGCTTTTCAGTGCTTCGGACGGCATTTCGAGTCGTGGGTCTTGAGTCCTGGCAGTTGTCAGTTTGTCAGAATCCTAAACGCAAATTGGATCTTGTTTTGAGGTCGCCAGTTGCTCCCTGGTTGGGTGGTGAAGGTCGGATAGGCATTGGCTCAGTGTAAATACTGATCAGCTAGCGCCGGATCGTAAGGCTATCCGAACCAAAATTGGTATGATGAAGCCAGCTTTCAGAACGATATTCATGCAGTCCAATCGATACAGTCCAATAGTCAGAATTGAGTACAGAATAGAATCCGCAGCAAATACTCGAAAATCCGTTTAATTAGTTCATTATACATATCAATTTTAATTAACAATAAAAATTACCTTCCCTACACATTATAGCATCTTTGCGTTAGTGCGTTTAACGCACTAACGCAAAGATGCAGGAGATAACAAACACGTCACTCAATATGGGATTCCGGATATTGATACAAAACAAATAATAGGGAGTTTTACCATAAAATAAAACTTACCTATTATTTTTATTCTGATAATTTATCAAATAAAGAAAATCTAAAACAAATATTAATGGATAAATGTTATTATACGAGGAGGGATCAAAAAGTAGTGAGAACGACATACTCCTTGGTAAGAAAAAAAAATACTGGCAGGCATAGCTCAGATAAATATTTGTAATATTAAAAAAGAAACAAATTTTCGATTCTCTTTTGTTTTTTCTGAATGTAGTCATTTGTTTGCTTCGTGTCGCAACGTGTAATCGAAAATGGAGAAAAACTAAGTACGAGCCGTTATTAAATACCTCTGTTTAAAAAAGTTAACGACGCAATAGATTCATTGCGATTTGGAGGCAACTTTGGGAGAGTCTGCTCCGCCGTATTCCACTGTTGCAAAGTGGGCTTCTCAATTTCGAGTAGGGAGAACGAGCACGGAAGACGAACATCGTTGCGGCCGTCCATCGATGTCAGTCACCCAAGAAAATGTTGCGAAAGTCAAGAAAATTGTATTGAGCGATTGAAGAGTTACCATCCGATACTTAATTCAAGAAACGGGCATTTCATATGGAAGTATTCAATCCATATTGAAACAATCTTTGAATATGAGAAAAGTCTCCGCAAGATGGGTGCCGAGAATGTTAATCGACAGTCAGAAACAAAATCGACTTGACATTTTGAAGATACTGTTGGACAAGTTTCAAGAAGATTTTGAAAACTTATTGTCTCGTTTCGTAACAATGGACGAAACATAGGTCCATCATTTTGATACCGAGACAAAACAGCCATCTTCGCAATGGAAACGGCCATCATGACCGACTCCGAAGAAGTTTCGTGCCGTGGCATCGGCTGGCAAGGTTGATTACCTGGAGCGTGGAACCACTATTACAGGCCAATATTATGCAGCTTTAGTTCCCAAGTTGAGGAATGCCATCAAAGAGAAAAGCAGAGGGAAACTTCGAAGTGGCGTTCTGTTTCATCACGACAACGCACTCGCGCACAGGTCAGCAGTTGCGATGGCTGCCATTCAGCAAGCTGGCTTTGAATTGGTTGACCACCTCCCTTATTTACCAGATCTGGCGCCTAGCGATTTTTATCTTTTCCCCAAATTGAAAGAATACTTAAGGGGAAACAGGTACGAAGACGATAACGAGGTGATGGATGCCGTGGAGAGCTTTTTGCAGGACCAAGACAAAACTTTTTTTCGGGGTATATATAAAGGGAAGCGGGCCGCATTTGTCATATTATTTAAAATTTAAAAACATTATGATTAGATGTCCGTGAATATTAATTTTTGTTTATTTTATTAAGAGAAATGACATAATTAAAAAAAAACAAAAAAAATACAAATTTAATTTTATGCTCGGTATCATAGTGGCGTTTCACGTTATACTCTTTTTGTATAGCAAGGGTTTTTACCGCTGGGTTATAGGATCGTTATTAGCACAGTAGCGCAATGGCAGAAAGATTATAGTTAATAATAATTTTACTTTGAATTTGTACTCTCCAATAATGGTCGTGTGGGGCCGGCTTTAGAATTGTCCCACCCCTCTCTACCCACGAGAGTCGTAAGAGCCGACTGAGGAGCATTAAGAACATCCACTGCGATCGCCAACCCGCCTGCCAAGCGTGGCGATTACGGCATTATCCCTCATGACGGGACCGCTCGATGTGGCGTTCTCTTGGGGAGGCCTATGTCCAGCAGTGGACGTTGAAACGCTGATGGATGTATGGATGGAATAATGGTCACTGCTTGATGACCGTTCTATTTTATCATCATTAAAAATTAAATAACATTTATTGGGTAACAATTGTATGAACGGCACATATTCAATGATGCCTCATGTCTCAGTGTTCAGCAGAATTAAAACTGGGAATGATCACCAACAAGTCAGGGGCATCTTGAATTATAGCATGAAAGTCTAAAGGTAACACTTGAAGTCTACGCTCTGACCAACACCTGCCCAATACCAGAACCCCGAGAGCGTTCAGCTCGAACTACAAAATCGCTTCCAATATTTAGAAGATTTGTTTTTTTCAAAAAGCGAGTCATACGAACAGCAGGTTCGTGGAAATTGTCCACGCGGTCAGGTCTACCTACTTCAACACCCGTCGCGTCAGTAGGACTGGTAAACTCTTTGACCATACTCTCAAACTCATGGAAAGGAGAAAATAAATGACAGTATAATCCTCAGCATTGGTCCTGTCTGAGGCGGTTAAACAGACAGATCTCCCTGGCTGTGCGACACGTACGATATTCGCCAATTTACTACTACCAGTATTAAACAGGCGATAGAGCGGAACCAAGGCTCGAAAGTGTTCGCAAAAAATCTGTCTGTCGGCTAAAGACAGTTGACTAAACTGAAGACGTCATTGTCATTTCATCCCGAGATTTAACCCCTTGAAAAAGGTCCACTAGTTCTATGGACAGTTATTTATAAACCCCAAAGTCCTGTTGCCGGCTTAGTCCAAGATTACCCACTAAAGAAACCCGCCGTGTGCCGTCTCTCCGCCTTTATTGGCTCCGCCACCGGAACTATATTACATTCCTTCAGTGGAAACTAGCAACCCTACAGAAAATTTAGCAAAACATTATTTGTAGCAAATTAAATGCCTATAAATTTACTCCTACTACTTTTGTCGTAAAATGGAAAATAAAAAAATTATAAAAAAAAATATCCGGATGTCTTTGAACTAATTTCCTTTTGGGCGTAATAGCTTTTTTCCTGACGTTTTTACAATGAAATTACATCAGATCAATCTTATAGAGGTTTTTTCAATTAATATTTTCTCTTAACTTTACCTATCAAACTCAAAATACTTTTCACAATTTTCAGTACGTCTGCACGTGGCGAAATATACAGCACAACTGAAAGAATAAGTAGAAGGGGAAGAAACAGCTGTACCTACCATACCTGACATAAAAAAAGCTTAAGAAACGTTTATTTAATAACTTGTATTCCCTCCCCGAGCTCTTAACTCTTATTATTGCTTGTATGGTTCTTCATCGATCGGATGAGAGTTACGATCAAATGTTGTGGCATTCCATTCCATTCCTCTTGGATTGCATTTTGCATCTGGCTAAGTGTTTCTGTGGCACGATCTCTTGCACGAATTCGTCTCTTTAATTCATCCCATAGATGTTCAATCGGATTCATGTCCGGGCTTCTTGCTGGCCATTCCATAATGAAGATGCCGACTTCCGTAACATAATCTCGTACGACGCTCGCGGTGTGAGCCCTAGCATGTTGTCGTGCATGAATATGAAACCGTTGCCAATAAATGTGCATAGGGCATCACGTGAGGCTCAAGACACTGTTCGATGTACCGATGGCTGTTTAGTGCAGGCAGACGTGGCCCAGACACGAAGACAAGCTCTCTCTTATCGTCGGCGCCGATTCCTTCCCAAACCGTTGACGAACCGCCACCATAGCTGATTGAAGAAAATTCAATGCAGCATTGTGCAAAGCATTCTCCATCTCTTCTGTAGACCTTGTTCCTTCCGTCGTTACCATACAGCATAATTTTACACTCAACAGAAAAGAGGACTTTGTTCCACTGGAGGTATGACCAATTTAGGTGCTCACGTGCAAAGTTAAGCCGCGCTCTTCGATGTTCTGCAGTTAATTTCGGTCATTTGCTGGCTTGTGCGGTACAAGTCCACGTTCCTTCGACCTTATTCTAATTGTAGAGTCACTTACAGCCACCCTACATACAAAATGAAGCTGCTGCTGCAGTTGAAAAGCATTAAGGCGTCGATTTCGCAAAGAAGTTGTTACAATAAATCAGTCATCTCGCTCAGAAGTGACCCGATTCCTGCCAGATCCGGAACGGCGCGTGAACAAACCAGTCTCCCGATAACGTTTGTAGACTATATGAACAGACGACAGGCTTACTCCAACTCACACACATTTGTCTCAAAACAGTGAATCATTTCATTTATAGGATAAATAAATGAAATTCTAATTTTGAATTTAGAATTTTCGCTTCTCACTGTAATGGTCGAAACTGCCAGCTATACAATCATGTGTTTTTTTCATGGGATGAAAACTCTTTTGTGTTAAATTAGGTCAGAAACCATAAAAAGGGAAGTGTTTCGATTTTTCTGATGAGAAGTTTATTATGTGATGTGATAATTTGGGAAATAAAGGCTTTATTATTATTATGTTTAGTTTGTTTTTGTTTGTATTACTATAAGTATGTTTGTGTGAGTGTTTCTATATTATTATAATATATTTAAAAATGTTTAAAATATAATGTAAAATAAATAAAGAGAATAATAATAATTTATTTCACAATACATTGTACATATATTTAAAATTATAGTAAGTTAATTACTTATACTGGTTAAATAGGTACTGACTATACCTACACTTAAATCTCTGGCACCCAAACTAAGATTTAACTTGTGTTATGGGTGCCAGGAGTCTCTCTAAATGAACCAGTAATTATAAACGATAGTAGATCACGTACGACTACAGCTTACTTAATTAATTGGCTGATTTTTCCATGATACTGTTAGACCTCACCTGCTCGTGTAACATTATTACATCTATTGATTTATCACTACAAGAACTGCAGTTAGAAATCATCCGTCATCCTCCATACCCACCAGACCCAGTGCCCCAACTGACTATCACTTTTTTAGCTGTTTAGCGATGACATGTCTGTCTATTAGAGAGATTACATTACACATTTTTACACCCCTTATATATTGCATAAAATTTCCTTACTACAGATTTATCACAAGAGTTAGCTTTGAAGAAGTTATTAAATCATGATTTTGCTTACAATGTTTTTATATCAACCCGAGGACTTTTAATTTGCAGCATTTCAGAGAGTTTTGAGATGTCTGGTGCTGAGATGCGAGCCCCACATGCACAGTCTTATATTCAAAAACCAGCCAACGCTACTACTTCTCGCCACAGATCTGCTTCTTCTTAGTGAGTACATAAGATAATTGAGACTTCTTTGTCACTAGACTTGTGCCGGTGCGATAATCATCGCCCTTGGGCCGCTGCCCTGCGGTTCTGCCCGGGACTTCATTCGCGTGGACTTCTAAATCCCTATAAATACATCACTCTGCGGCACATTAATTTGGTCTATATAAAATAGCAATCCCACACGAACCACTCGGGATTTCTCGGGATATAGAGCTTAGCTGCGAGTGGGATTTGAACCTGCTTCCCTTCCAATCCGGAGAAGTGTTCTAGACCGCTAAGCCATCGCAGTAGCCGACGGTGACACCCAATCTCCACTTCCGTATAAGATTTTTGATTTCATACTTCAAGAGAGGGAAATGGATGGTGGAACTATTCTATTTATGATTACGAGTATGTAATATGAATAAATTAGATGTTGACGTGTTTGGTTTTATACATATTTGTCGGTGAAGCACATCGAGGAACATAAGTTTTTTGTTTCGTCAACCTGCATGTGCAAATGCGTTATAATACCATAATTCCAGCTACCTATCTGAAACGTACACCTACGCCTTAACAAAATTTGAAAAGTGAAGTTGAACTTGCAATTGCAAGCTTCAGGAAAAATACATTTACTTACAAGGCATCGCAGATAATGTATCTTGATAAACTTTGTGCTTTTACATATTTGCGAACTTTATGGATGATAATAATAATTTTTTGTCCGTTAGCAACGTTGTAGGCACTCCTTGACGTTAGAGAAGAATAATACATTAATTGTTGCCTAATGAATCCAAAAATAGAATATATTTTGAGATTATTTTGTTCGTAGGCTGTATTGTTGCTTGTTTCCTCGATAGCGTTAATAATAAGACATAATTATGTTGTCAACGTGACCATACAGTAAACACAGAGATACAGCCAGTACATAACATAGCGGAAAAAGGAAGTAAAATTAACAGAGTGTACAGATCATGTTAAATGTTGCCAACACACTTGAAATGTTTAGTTATTTCATAAGAAACAAATTTGTAAATGTGGAAAAAGAGACATCTACAAGCCGGATTCCTTTTCCAATTTCACAAATTTGTTTCATATTTGAAATATATTTTTGTGAACTGGTTTTATTTCTTCAGCAGCTTTCAGATGCCTTTTTCTCCTGAATCCAAAACAGATTAATGAGTTAAATGACAGGTAGAACTCGATTTTGATGATTTAGAGCAGGGGTCTCCAAACTTTGAAGCCTTAGGGCCATAATGATTTTTTCAGTATGTTCCAAGGGCCAAAACACATTTACATAAATAAATGTCATTATTTATTTATGTAATTGTGGTTTTTTGTTTTACTGTGATTAGTGGGATTCATTTTATTTATTTGTTAGTTATTAATATGCTTAAGTTAAGTTTTCTCCGTAATAATTTCTGTCGTTAAGTTTTACCTTACAAGGAAATAAAGCAGAGTAATTATCATTCTGTGTTTTCTTCAACTTATCACAGCAATAGTAACAACAATAAGACATTGGCTGGCACGGGCCAGATTGATGGAACTAGTCATAAGCTGTCGTGGGCCGTATTGATATCACTAGCGGGCCGGATTTGACCCGCGGGCCGTAGTTTGGAGACCCCTGATTTAGAGTAATTTAGACATTTCAGACTAGGCTCAATATAAACCTTTTCCAAACTTAGTGCCTGAATAAAAGAAGCAAAACGCTTTAGGTAGGTGATAGGTAAATTGAAAAGGCATTATTTATTTATGTGGAAATGGTATAAAATATAGTTCTTGTATTTTCAGTGGAACAGCAAGCACGTATGACGACGATGGCGGTGATGACTCCAAATCCAGTCGCACGTCTGATAAAAAGTAAGTTATAACAAATTATATTATTTTTCAAGCTAAAAAAAAGATACAAATAATAATAATATTTCATTGTTTTCAATTTGTAATATTGCGAAGAAATTTATCCATCCATCCATCCATCAGCCTTTTAAAGTCCACTGTTGGACATAGGCCTCCCCAAGAATGGAGGATAGTGCCGTAATCGCCACGCTTGGCAGGCGGGTTGGCGATCGCAGTGGATGTTGTTAATACTCGAAGGAGTGCTGCTGCCCACTCCCCCGGTATCCCTCAGTCGGCTCTTACGACTCCCATGGGTGGAGGGTGGTGGGACAATTCTAAAGCCGGCCCCACACGGCTAAGAAATTTATATGTCAGACCATTTTATGTAAGTAGGCAACAACGTGTATACCTTGCATTGCAGGTTAGCCTTATTTCAAGCAATAAATTTCATTTCATATATCGATCTAACTTACCGATGATTTATTTAGTGTCCATTACGTTTCACGGGATTCATAGATATAGAATGGGGAATTGGCAATAGGGGCACGTCAAGCGCCAATGTTGCCCGTAACCCAATTTTGTTTTACATCCCCTCCAACTGTTGGTCTTCTGGGCTTATCTCCTATCAAAGTAAGAGAGATTTAGACTACCACATTGGCCCAGTATAGTTTGGCATACTTCACCAGCTGTCGAGAAAATCTTGCAGGCATGGGACCCTCCTAACGATGTGTTTACTAGCCGTGATATTTTGTGAATAGTTATTATTAATTATACCTAGATAAATTAAAAAGCCTACTTGTTTGACGGCTGCTTAAAACGTAGACTACCTGCCTTGCTTGGATACGGCAGCTCTCACATGGAATCAAACCCTTGTCACCGTCCCGTCCCGTCTGTGCGTTTTGTTACCTACTTTGAAATTTTCTTCTCTTGGATCTTTCTACGTGGGCAAGTAGTTTTATAATACTTTGTGTAGTTAGCCCCTCACCACAGAGACAAAAACGTTAAACATCATATATAAACACAATAATATAATAATGTACCTATCGTTTTCTGATCACACAGGCAGAACCACAGCGAAATTGAGAAGCGTCGTCGCGACAAGATGAACACTTATATATCGGAGTTAAGTGCTATGATCCCAATGTGTGGTGCCATGGCGCGCAAGTTGGACAAACTGACTGTGCTACGTATGGCCGTCCAACATTTACGCACAATCCGAGGAGCTCTGTCTGCTTGCCCGTTAAGCTCAAAACCTCGACCTGCGTTTATCTCTGAACGAGAGTTGAACACTCTCATCCTTCAAGCTGCTCACGACAGCTTCCTTCTTGTCGTTGGATGTGATCGAGGACGACTCCTGTACGTCTCTGACTCCGTTAAGAAGATGATTAATTATGAGAAGGTAAGGTATGCTCGTTAACGTTTGTATTAATATCTCGACCGACGACAGTGAATATGATCTTATAAGAATATTATAACTTGTTGATAGTCGGAGTTAGTGGGGCAGAGTTTGTTTGACATCCTGCATCCCAAAGACGTGGCTAAAGTTAAGGAGCAGCTGTCGTCATCCGACCTCAGTCCTCGCGAGAGATTAATTGATGCTAAAAGTAAGTAATTCTTTTTAGTCTAGTCAGTGCTAATAATATAAGTAGGTACGAAGAGGAAATAAGGATGGTGACAATTCCGCATGACACCCTCTTTGGTCATTATAATCGCTGATTTCGTATAAGGTTGACTAAGAAAAGTAACACACAATATTGCACGAGAAATATAACTGGACATGCAGCTAGGTAGCAAAGTTGATGGTTACTCCCGAACGAGTAAGTACTACTACATTTCAGTTACAGGAGAAAATATTTTATGTCATTTCCTTTCCTCTCTTTGACGCAGTGATATATAAGTGCCTAATAAGTATGAAAGAAAAAGGGTGGTTTGTGTGCCCCCTTAACAAAAGATAAAAAACGGATACTAATATTTTTTTTACTGTCTTGAATCAGCCATGTTACCAGTAAAGGCTGACATGGTAGCAGGAGCTTCAAGGCTTTGTCCGGGCGCTCGCCGCTCGTTCTATTGTCGCATCAAGTGCAAAATCCTACCTGCAGCACAGAACTCCACACCTGTGATCAAAGAAGAGGCAGAGCCAGCAGCAAAAGTAAGGAAGAAACAGAACGAGAAAAAGTACTGCGTTGTCCAGTGTACTGGTATGTTATGGTTCTTATTATATTATCTGTCATATTAGGAGCTATAATATAACGCTTGCAGTGGAGACTACATTGTCGTAAAAAGTCAAGCTCAGCTCGATCGAACCATCTTTCCACCGATCGATGCCAAATTTACAAGGGGTTCAGCGGCTACCGTCGTAATTTATTCGCAGCGAACTAATATAAGTACCTAACGAAAACTATAGTCGTGTCCTTAACTGTCAAAAGTGGACACTTACTATAAAGTATGTTAATAAGTTTTATATATATATAAATATTGTAGGATACCTAAAATCTTGGGCACCAGTGGAGATGCCTGAAGGTGCACTAAACTCTGAGAGCGCTGAGGACGGAGAGGCCAGCAGCCTATCTTGTTTAGTCGCTGTTGTACGTGCTTTGCCTGATCTGACTCCCGATCCTCAAGCTTGCTCTTCGCCACCCACTAGACCGTTGCAATACGTTTCCCGTCACGCACCCGACGGTAAATTCACATTTGTGGACCAAAGGTGAGTAGTGATCAGATCATCCCACGGGCCATAACAAAAAACTTGCGATTCATTCGTATTTACGAAACAGTTAAATATTCTCGTAAAACTCGACAGCAAAATATTGATTAATTTTATTGACTTAAATAAACTTTTTTTAAACTTTTATTTCGTTTTAACAAAACGAGGTTTTGGATGCTTTATAGCCCACGCTCATTCATTCATCCAAAGGAATCTATCCAAGAAATAATTACTTTACTATTTCTTAATTTAGCGCGAATATGAAAGTACCTAATATGTAATTGCACACTAACAATCGGTCGCTGACTAAGGATGTCAGATAGTTTTAACTCACAAAAACACTCACAATTTCGTTTTTAATCGAAAAACAATCCTACTGCCTAGTAATATTGTGAATAAGGTTGTAAAGATGTTTGGGTTTGCATTGTTCGGTATTTACGCTCATAAAAACTGAACCTGAACGAAATTGAATAAAATACACAAGACACTGGTTTTAACATTTAGCCGGAGAATCTTTTTAAAGACAATAGTTTTAGGGCGTTTACGCATTCATTCGTATTTATATTTTCTATGAACATCCTAAAACAAATCGGAAATTCAATCCGAGATAAGAGTTTATAAAAATTTTTCGTAGACAGAGATTGGTTTTATAATCTGTGCTACATTTATTCGTCGTCAGTTTTTCGCGCTTCTCTTTTACATTCGTAGACGCCGGAGAATGAAAACATTCTGGATATACCCACTATTGATAAACAGAAGTGTTCGAGAGCGTTTATGGATCATCATAGTTATAATGAAACACCATGTTTTTTTTTATTTAATTACTATCGTATGAATATTGTAGTTGTAACTATTGGTTGTTACATTTCATCCGTCCACGGGTTAAAACTGATTCATTGTGAAAAATTCACGAATATAAAAACACGAAAACGAATCATTGCACAAACAACCGTATATTTATTATGATGACTATTTCGAATCGTATGTTCATGTATCACGATACGAACCGAATACGATTGAGTGCACAAATGCCCTTATCCTGACTGACGATCAACGCTCTGTGCGTAAAAGTACTACTAAACTACTACTTAATTTATTTTACGCCGACTAAGGGACGCAGGTAACTCATAGTCTGATAATTATATTCAATTAAAAATTTTCCCACTTACTTGATAAATTTGTATTTTTTGTAAAAACATTACATCTAAAGCTCTGTTTATATAGCGTATAAAAATTGTTATATAAATCTAGATACTCCTATGATATTATAATTTAATTCCGCTGCTGGAAATTATTATTTTACTCCCTTAAAATAGAAAAATTCAAGAACCTTGAACCACATCTTTATGCTTTTTTTATTTCTTTATTATTTGCCCGCGGCTCCGCCGCAGCCTAAAGCTAGTTTTTAGTTTATACCTCAGGTTTCCGATATAGTAGTGTATACTAGTTTTTAAGTCTAATCAAGAGCTATCAAATAAAACAAGTTACATCAAAATCCGTTTAGTAGTTTTTGCGTGATGCGCAAACGAACAAACACATAAGCAGACAAACAGAAAAATTCTAAGAAATTTGTGTTTAGATACGCCTGTTTTTTTTTATTGCATGTTGTGGCAGTCTAGCCACGGCATTCCCGGCACGGCTTCCCTTAGTCGTCTCATAAGACTCCCGTGAAAAATGGGGTGGTGACAATTGTATTGTTAGTCCGTCACCACATGGACAACATAAATATAGCCTATTACAGTCATTATTTCTCAAATATCTTAAATGTACAGACACAGCTCTGTTACAGCTTTATAATAGTATAGATGAGGTGTAGACTTAATTCTAGTTTTAATGTTCTTTATCAAGTATCGATACTCTGATACTAAAGTTTACCCCCATTTTTTTTATAAAAAGGTATGACCTTTTTTACTATTTTTAGTGTAGCTGACATTTTGTTGAAAAGTTGTTGCTTATAGATTTCGTGAGCCTTTTTTACATATAAGAGTATACTATTAAGGTCATAAGATAAGAACAACAGCATATTATTTATCAACACAAAGTGTGAAAATGTGAAATCGAAAATAACAGTCACGAGCAGGATTTGAACCTGCATCTCCTGGATACGGTCCAGACGCTTTGCCAATTATGCAGCATGTCAAATGCTAAAAATATATATAAAATTATCTAAATATTTATAGGGTTGCGTCATTTATTAGGTAACAATCTTAATTGTAAAATTTTATCTGGTCGGTATAATGTATGAAAATACTTCCGACAGATGACGCAGGTTGCCCAAGACGTTAAGTATGAATGTGTTATCGAAATTAGCAGTCATGAGCAATTGTCACGATGGCTGAATTGGCAAAGCATCTTGTCGGTATCCAGGAGATGCAGGTTGAAATCCTGCTCGTGACTGTTATTTTCGATTTCACATTTTCACACTTTGTGTTGATTTATAATGGCTAAGCATGCCAAATGCTAAAAATATATATAAAAATATCTAAATAGTATATTATATTTTTTAATATTTTTTTACATCGATAAGAAACTCATTCACAACATTGTATTGGGTATACAATTTAAAATCACTTTGTAGTGCATTATCATTTTGCTTCACTTAGCGATTCTATGCGTCAGGGCATGCTTTCTAGACATGTGTTTGCATGTTGTCGAAGCTCAATATTATGAAGCCACTCACCGATTAAAGTTGGTGTTTAGTGGAATCACTTCTTTGACGATAGTCCGTTTGGCGTGGGTCCACATATTTTCAATGAAACTCATATTTGGTTTATTGACGATCAAGTAGAACTGTATAATTTGTTGAAGCTACGTTACATACATGTATTAATATTACTGGAATTACATTATAGCGCCGAATCATGTGTAAAAAGCGCGTTGTTATTTATTTATAACAGTAACTGTATTTTAAAATCCGGTATTCCCTGTAACCCCTGTGTTTAAATATTAGGGGTTAAAGTATGAAATTGCCGATTTGTACTGAAAATTGTAATTCGCTTTTTTTTCATTTAATATATTTATTTAATCAAAATATCTACCATTATTATCTATACATTGCTGCCATCTAATGGGAAGGTCATTTATGCCTTTGAGATAGAACTCTGGTGATCTAGATTCTAAAAACTGTGTGAAAGCATTTTGTACTGCCTCCTGGGAAGAAAACTTTTTATTACGTAGAAAATTGTCTAAATCACGAAAAAAATGGTAGTCCGTTGGAGCAAGGTCTGGCGAATACGGAGGGTGACGAATGGTTTCTAATTGCAGTTCCTGAAGAGTTAAAACCGTTTCTCGTGCTGTATGAGGTCTCGCGTTATTATGGAGCAATAATGGTGAAGATCGATTCATGAGTCGGGGCTGTTTCACTGCAAGTTTTGCTATCATTGTTCGGAGTTCGGCACAGTAGACATCTGCCGTTATTGCTTGACCAGATCGGAGAAAGCTATAGTGAATAACACCATGCTGAGACCACCAAACAGTTATCATTACCTTTTTATTGGTAAGCTTTGCTTTAGGACACTGTTGCGGCGTTTGACCCAGGTCAGCCATTGCATTTTTCGCTTACGGTTATCGTAAAGAATCCACTTTTCATCCCATGTCACAATTCGATCCAATATTCCTTCATTTCTGTATCGATTCAACAAGGCAACACAAGTTTCAACACGCGTTTCTTTTGCAGATCAATCAAATCATGAGGCACCCATTTTTCATATTTGTTTATTTTATTGATTTGACGCAAATGAGTCAATATTGTTGGTAAGGTAACGTTAAACCCTGCCGCTAATTCCTGGGTAGTTTGGCTCGAATGGGCTTCCACCATCTCTTTCAATTCATTGTTATTCACATGTGTGGGAAGTCTTCCACGTGGTTCGTTCTTCAAATAAAAATTTCTATCACGAAAGCGTTTAAACCAAAATCGCACCAACCAAATTAGCAGTCCCCTCTCCAAACGCAACATTGATATTGCGAGCTGTTTCTGCAGCGTTAGTTCCGCGTCGGAACTCGTATACAAATATCACTCGAATTTTCGAAACTTATCCATCTTTCTTGTCTAAGCTGAATAAAAAAAACAACTGAAAGTCGATAATCGAATGCTGCACATTTTTTAAAACAAGTACCTCATAGGTACCATTTGAAAAAGAGTTGAGTGAATCAAAAATCTCAAATAAGGAAGGTTCTATGTCAATTCGAAGTACCTATTACAATAAAACGCCAATTTCATTCTTTAACCCCTATTATCTACAAAGAAGAAAAACTTTTATATAATGTTTTCCTCTGTTAGAGTTTGAATTCAGAGTTCAAAAATATTAATATATTATGTATATTAATATCTTATCTCAATAGAGCCTTTTCGCACTCTGTTCTCTCTGCCTACCCCGCAAGGGAAATGGCGTGATGATAAGTACGAGTAAGTAAGTAAAATCTTTTCTTACCTAAGTTATAAAACAAGCCTACATTCAAATTCCAGCACTTAGTAGTTTTAGCTGTGTGGTAATGGCCACCCAGGATAATGGCACACTCATTAATGACTTGATGGTTTTGAAATATGAAGTTCACGCAGAAGAAATCGCGGGCAGGAGCTAGGGCGAGAACATATAAATTTCTAAGGATATTAATTATTTTTCTCCATGTTACCATTTTCCGTGGAAGCCGCTGAGCAAATATCGATAAACTTTCTAGAGTTAAATTCTCCATTAAATTCTCAAATAAAATAGGTACGGAATCGAAATTTTAATATTTTTTTAACGTAATTACCCGTGGCTTGGTTTGCGTAAGAATCTTCCTAATCCGCTTAGTAGTTCCAGAGATTAGTGCATTTAAATAAACGAACTCTTTACCTTTATTATATTAGTTAGAAGTGGATACGTAGCTTTATTAGTTATATAATATTATAGATAACTATTGTATATTTCAGGGTGACATTGGTGCTAGGTTTCCTACCTCAAGAGCTTTTAGGCACTAGTTTGTACGAGTATGTGAGTGGACCAGAACTGGGTGCGGTAGCACGCGCACATAAAAGCGCTTTATTGCACAGAAACTCAGTCCAAACTCCACCATATTTGTTCCGCAAGAAAGATGGTACATTCGCGCGGATACAGACACATTTTAAACCATTCAAGTTAGTTCCATAATTGTTTACTTTTGCATTCAACTTCATTGATCACTTAAAAAATTGGTGTGAAATTTAGCTACGATTGTACGGATGGGTATTATTTAGATACCGACCAAATGTTGTCCGTTCGATTCTCTTGTGTGAGATACATAAATATAAAATAAATAATATGTGTGTTTTTTGTTGTATTTCTCATTGTCTCGCATTTATAAAATCATTATTATTACTGTACATTTCCATGTGTGTGTTGTTTGTTTATATGTTGCTGTTTAATATTGTGTATGTATATGTATGTATTATTTTCTCTGTTAACTCTCTTTGAAATAAATAAAATAATATTAATGATTTGAATTGATATATCTTACTATAATGTGGGTATAAATCAATACAATACATTTTATCTGTACTTACAGGAATCCCTGGACAAAAGATGTGGAATGCTTGGTTGCAAATAATAGTATCGTGACCGAAGCTCAAGCACGTGCCGAGATGGATGCCCCTCAAGTTTCCTACGACGCGATGTACCAACAAAGTAAGTCCCAACGTAAAGGGAGAGGTGTAGTTTAATCATCAGAGCTCGCAAACTGCTGAACCAATTATTATTTAGTTTTATTTTGTTTGAAAAGTACTTGATAGAGTGATAAACTATGATTTAAAAAAACCTGTTCACCTTATTAAAGATTATCAGCTTTTTCACCAAACTACAGCAGTGGCACCGAATTTAGGATCAGTTAGGGATCAATGAATAGATTATGTAGATTTAAAATGCGAAAGTGGAAGGATGTAAGTATAAGGGGAGACTGAAATTCTCTTACCTAAACCGAATAGTGAGCGTGTATGAAGAATATTATAAATGTTGAGGAAGCGAGAGATGTATGCAGTAATCGAGCGTTTAGGCACTCTGTTCTCTCTGCCTACCCCACAAGAGAGATGGCGTGATAAGTACATAAAATTTAAAATGTTGTGGTCCTGTTATAAGCTGCTGATACACTAGAGAAAGCAGTTGGACTATACGACCTCGCTGGGAGCTCTAACATGGACCCTTGGGCGGATGTTGGCCTTTCAGAAGCAGATTTGGAGATGCAGCGACTTATCGAGTCTCAGGTTGAGTCCCATAAAATTGGATGTGCAATTGCGGACGAAGCCTTGCGCCGATCCTCAACGCCTACGGCATTCTCCCCGGATCTTCCTATGGAGATGCTTCAAGACGTTTATAGCCAGGTAGATATCTAACTACTCTCTCTTATGATATTATTTTAAAACAAATTAAATTAACATATTGTAATTGGCTGAATTACAATATGTTGCATAGTATAACTCGCCAGGAATTGTTATAATATTCCAGTCGGTATGAATCTAACAGAAACTGCACTTGACTTATGTTAATTTAAGTCGAGTAAGCTGCAGCCGATTTTCGTATCGCTTTTACGTAAGCATCTTCTCCCAATATTACGTTATTCTCGTGTATATAAAATTGTCTTATTATGCCTTGTTACGTCCAAGAAAAGAGGCTTTATCGCTCTTATTGCCATTTACATCATATAGGTAACAAACTTTCAAGTAGAAAAAAGACATGCAAAGTCATGTTCGATAGATGGCGTGGAAGTTTCTGAACAAAGTAGTGACTGAAGCGTATACTCCGGATTCGGTTTAGAACGCAATTTCTAATCTTGCTGACAGATATTCCTCAGATTGGGCTTAGAATTCTAATCGTGCTCACATACATTAATTTTTATAGTCACGATGGTAATATGATACAGAAGTTTTTATAGATCGCTACCAACAGTTGGGTTTTTCCATGACTTATATGCAAGATTTATTAAACTATTTTATATACACGCATGTTTAATATTTAATTACGCTGAAATCATTAACATTTTATGTCCTTTATCTACTAGCAACCTTCACTAGTGGACAACATTCTCGGCATGGATGTCGGTTACTACCAAGTGCTTAATAACGTTCCCTTGAGCGCCGCCGGAGCGGCGGGATCTCCTCCTCCTCCGGGAACTGTCGGGGACCCCGTAGAGACCTCAGCACCATTATCGCCACCTTTACCAACACTAGGTGTTGATGGCAACGGCGAAGCGGCTATGGCAGTTATCATGAGTCTTCTGGAGGCCGACGCCGGCCTTGGAGATCCTGCCACTTTCTCCGGCCTACCTTGGCCGCTGCCATAAGTTACATATTAATGTAGAAGTTAATTTTAATTGGAAAATATTGAGTGTCTCTGTATCTGTATACTTTGTACAATTTCGACGGTTTAAGCAAATTGTTCGTTCGCATACTTTACTTATTCATGTAGAACTGTTCCAACGTATTATTTGCTAGTCTGAAGATACTTGAGCGCGTGCGTCTATAGTCATACTTCTTATAAGTTTGTTGATGTTCAAACATGCTCCCCCATTACACAGGTTACCAAATATGCACAACAATGTGTTGTCTTATGTTATATTATAACATAACACAACACATTGTCATTAATCATTTATTTTGCTTGTCTACGGTGTATATTAATAAAGTTGTTATAAAGTGACCTTAATAATAAAATGTCAGGGTTTTAATATACAATTTTCAACACTTAAGGCTGTCATAAATGAAAGTACAACAAGATTTAATAAAATAGGTTAACGAATCTACATCATTTAGTGTAACGAAAGTATCGAAAGGTATTAAGGGAGTCAAATGTAAAATGAACTAATTTTTTTTGTACGTCGTGGTATTATTAAATATACTAAATGATTTTTTTTTCTATCCTACGTGGATGGCCTACAAGCAAACGGCCCACCTGATGGTAAGCGCTTACTTTAACCTATAGACGCGCAACACCAGGGGCAGTACTCGCGCGTCGCCATCTCCAAGGAAAGGGATAGGCGGTGAAGAGGAATTATAATAAAGATACTCCAAGTAGAGGATATTGGGTTCGGTATGAATTTAATAACTGTTAAAAGTTACTTGCAATAAAAATAACTGAAGAAAGAAATAGCTTTTAAGATATGTAAAATATTAAAATCAGAACCGCCACAGAATATTTATTTTCCATATAATTTATAATAAATTAGTTACAAACACGTTTCTTGACATGTACCTGAATTTTATTATGTATAGTTATAACACTGGTCTGCAGTACCTAATTATAAAATGTCAATATTGCTCATAAATAGTGAACTAATAGCAGCAATTATTATTTAAAAAAACAGTTGAAACTTACAAATAATAGTTAAAAGCAAAAGTATATTTACTATTAGTCATCTTTCCCGCATTTTTCCGTGCGGGGTCGTCCCAACACGTTGTCGTTTCCACTCCCCTCTGTCATTTTTTATCCTAGTAATCACTTCTTTCTTTCCACCGCCCATTCATCCACCCATCCTTTCTGGTTATTTTGTATCGATATCGTTTCCATATTACCAATTGGTAAAAACTCCAATTGGAGTTTTACGAAAACCCTTTTCTTTGTCTTTTTCAAACAAAGCATTCCATCTGATTATTATCCATTGTAAGATTTTTCTCGATGACATTATTGAAGCTGGATTACATTGCAGGCCGGTGCAGTTATATATATTATTGTTTTAGTTTTGAGGAGATTGTATAATTGCATAATTAATTTGTTATTGTTGATAGTTTGTAAATGACAGCAAGTAACATTTACTGTACAATAACTGTAGTGCCAAAATTCGTTATTAGTATGTTGAATATTGAATATACCTACACTTAATATGTAAATACTTCGGAACACTGCGGCCTCATTTGCAGTATTATGGGTTCGAGTCCCATATAGGACATTTCTTTGTAAGAGCAACTGTGTTTGTCGACTCCCCCGTGAGGCCGTCTCACAGGGATTTATATGTAGTATAAGATATTGTCTTTAAAAAAAAATAACTAGGTAACTATTATCGAAACAACACATGATGTTGTCTCCTTGCAGGAAACTATAGAAGTTGTTCACACACGAAATATTTAATATTAATAATACTATATCTATTTAAAATAACTATACATTGTGTATACGTTGTTTGATGTTATATTTTAAGAAAAGTTTACAGGTTAAAATTATATTAGGCTGTTGATCAGTTGGGTGAGGAAACCTATAACATTATGTTCAATGAGTAACTAATGCGTGTATCGAGTAATTTGTACATTGTGATAGTGTTGCAAAAAGTCGTAGAGGCAGGGGTCCAAAACATTTTATTTTCTTGTTATATAACTAGTGAAACTGGCCGGCTTATATAATAATATAAAAAGATGCATAATTTTGTAGAAATAACGATAATTGTAAAAAAAAACAAATATCCTAATCCCTAAATAAAGCACGAAAACTGGGCAATATACTTGTACTGTGACTGTAATGTGCCCACAAAACATATACGGAAAAGTACAAAAAGATCTAAATCAGAATTTGATACGAATTTCACAATAAAGTTTAGTATTCAATATTGACGTAAATAAATAGTACCTATTTTTTTAAGTTGCAAATGTCCATAGGTATGGTAAAATACTAGGCGTATTGCCTTCTATTTTGTATAATATCAGTAAGTATAGATTTTTGATCTATATTTTTTAGCATTTGACATGCTCCGCTACTTTTTAAAGTACACATTATTTGTGAATAAGGAAAGAGATTTTTAGTATGAGTGTGAATCGAACCCGCGTCTTTTCCAATCCGGGGAAGTGCTCTAAGCCACTGAGCTATCATACAGATCTATTCGGCCATCCCCATCTCCTTATCACATTTGTCTTTACGACCAACGCCATCTATCGGAATGCATTTACATGCAATAATCCAATATAGTAAGTTTAATTTTGCAATTAAAATTCATACTTCTTGATATTTGATAATTTTCATTAATCTTAAATGCAATAAAGTATATTTTAGCCTAATCAAAAGTCGATAAAATTACCAAAACAAGAATATTTACACAACTAAAAGTACTGGTCCAACTTTATCACAGGATCAGTATAATGGTGATATATATAGCACTGGTTTTACTATATGGTGCTTGGGGCTAGGGCGGAAAAATTTGGGACATCATTATAAAGTAGTAGGTATTTAGGTAATAGGTACTTTCCTTGTAGCTAGGACGTCCACGGGTAGGGTAAATCCAACTTAGTCAGGCAGAGTTAAACTTTTAGCACTGCGCTTCGAGATAGAATGACCATAGCTTTACTGCAACCGTGTCGTCGTCATCTTAGTTCTGTGTCCTAATTGAACCGTCGATTTTAATTAATGCACACTTTCGTTTCCCTTTCAAGTGAAGTAGTCCCAACATTTTCCACAATGTAAATAAATACCTTCTATAGAGTTCCCCAATACGAGTAAAACCTCGAACTATCAGAGCAGAGGATGTCCTTTTCGACATATTGTGACATCTCGTATCTCGTTATGTATATAACAAAATAATTATAATATGTATTACTATTATTAAATCGACTGTAACTAGACCGGAATTTGACCTTGGACCAGTATTTGCAAATAACGATGGGCGAGGGACGGGTGGTAGTCGGGCTACTCCAACCCCGCACACATTTTTTCCCATGTCTCCCTTTAATTCTGTGTAGGGGCAACTAAGCTTTGGTAGTTCCGAGACGCAAAAAAGTTTGAATCGACCTGTACAAGTAAAAGCTAAAATAATGAATAAATTAATCTTAGAACATAATATTATAATAATATATGTATTATTATATGTATTAGAAAATAATATATGTATTATTTCTATTTAGATATTTTTATATATATTTTTAGCATTTGACACTTTGTGTTTAATGTATTATTTCTTTTAGTAGATAAGATATAATGATGTAGTAAAAGTCTATAACGATGGCAAAGATTTCAATTGCTTTATTGATAAACATACGAGTAGGTGCATAGACGTGTAATCTTAATCCAGGGCCTTTAATTATAGTCTTGCATCATTAAGAAGCTCTGTTCAATGGGGAGAAAGGTGTCCTCTGATGTGGAATGAGATAGCGACAGCATTGGTTGTTCTTAGCGTCTCAAAGGCCCGAACCGCGAACTCAAACTCGTGCAATTGCCTCCATGCCCATAACTGCAGTATAGTACACTAACAAAAAATAGCTACCATCCCTTCTTGTATATCAAAAATTAATATATTCTTATATAACATTTATTTTAAAGCTAGTATCCTAAATACGTCCTAATCGTTTCGCAATTAGTCATTTAAAAAAAAATAGAAATTTGTAGTTGGCTTAATTGTCTTGCAAAATTGTAAGCGAACTCAATGTTTTTATTTTTATAATTCTGTCAATATGTTTGTTAACTCTTCGCAGTAAATCATTGAAGGAATTTGGATAAACCTTGGAATAGACATAGGTTATATTCTAGATTACAAAATAGGCTACTTTTCATCACCATCACTATTTTCCGCGGGTTACATCTTAGGACATGTAGTAGGTAATAATAATGTTACCAGAGCGTGATTAGTAAGTATAATTATGCTCTCATCTGAAAACGTTAGAACAGCCTGCTGCTTATTACTTTTGTTTGAATTTTAATATCTATAATTTCTATTATGTTTTATTAACCAAACATTTTTCACAAAACGACGCTCTCCTATTTGAGTAGCGATTTTAGAAGGCCTGTCTGTATTAAACACAAAAAAGTCAGAACTCTAATTATATCTTTATAGGAAAAAAATAAAATTACTTAGCCTGTACTTATGTACAGTACAATAAAAACTAAAATGAATATTTTTCTTTAATTTTAAAAACTTGATATACAATTTTATTTACACTTTATTTATAATAAGCATGTATCTAATCGTTTATTGTTGTGGCCAAGAGGAATATTGTCATTTATATTAATTTGAATTATATTTTGGATAATTTTGTTAGTCACAGAACTCTAATTTATTATTCAGATTCCTGTGGTAACAGGGTAACAGTATATTTTATGAAAAATATATATTTATATACCTATAATACTGTATTGTGCAATTAACAATAGTAATATAAGAAATTTAGTCATGTTGTGATGTTGTTTTGTTATATTATGTTTCAGTTTATAAAATAAAATGTTTTAATTATAGTTTTTCATTCATTAAAATATGCTGTGCGTTTTATTTATCTCTGATTTTTTGCGAATTATTTATTAATAATAAAGGAACATCTGCTGTTTTCATAATTTGAATTAATATTAAAATAATTTAACTTATATGTTAGTTGTATTATACTCAGCTGGTTGGGTGGCTACTCCGTGTGGTATTGATAACGAATACTACCAAATCTGATGTTTGTGAGCCCATTTGGGCATTTCAACTTTCTTTTGTTTGGACACCAATTTCTTTTCCTAAAAGGGTCATAACCTTGCACTTTAACCCTTATACAACCCGCAAAACACAAATTTAGAAGAAATTAGAAAAAAAACGAACGTCCCGTTTACTTTATATATGCAGAAATAACCCAAGCCGTTCTGAAATGCATTAACACTAGTTTTGGGC
Source organism: Leucoma salicis (assembly GCA_948253155.1). NCBI lineage: Eukaryota > Metazoa > Arthropoda > Insecta > Lepidoptera > Erebidae > Leucoma > Leucoma salicis. Next base: position 28,884,277 of record OX411803.1, read on the forward strand.
GCAACATAATATGCCACCCTCCAAAAGGGACTACCTATTCCCCTTTTGGAGGGAGCGTAAATTAAAAAGAACAACAACTAAAAACAACTACTACTACTAGTTATAAAATTATAGCTGCATCTCAAAAAATAATTGACTGCATGAAGCCTACGACGAGGTGTAAATCTTTGGAGCGCCCCTAAAATAGTTGTCAAATCAATGACGCTACGGTGGGTGTAGGAGACATTCCAATCGCAGCCCCTCTAATTTAGCGACAGTCTGCTGTGCAGTGTGTGGTCTAGCGAAGCAGATCGTCTGGCCAGATCTTAGGAAGTTGTAGTGGATGACACCAGCACTGGTCCACCAGACACTTACCAGTACTTTTTTCTGAGTCAAGTTTCGCTTGAGGTTCTCCTGGGTTCAACCGTATTTGTGATTCCTGATGAGTGCCGAGTTACCGACTCGATTTCCTATAACAATCGAATTTATTTTCTGCGATTGAAGGCCGCGGCTGCGAAGGTCGTTACCTCGAGCGAAGTGCTGTTGGCGGTGTTGCTGGACACCACAAATAGCGGGACGTAATCAGCTACGCTGACGATATGCTTGTCACTGGCCACCTCGGGTACCGCAGAGGTGGTCCGGAGGATCGAGGCGCATTCTTTCAATGTGGCCCACACGCCTGCACCTGGATAGCGGTCAATGGGGTAAATGTTTAAACCCAGGCCCACATCAAATATCTGGGTCTGGTTGGACTGTGGCACTTCGACGAGCACTTTCCAATGAGCGTCATTGACGTATGAGCGAGACGGAAAGCGAGCCCCGTTTCCTACCATTCTGAAATCACCCTCACCGTTTGGGAGTGCAGTAAACTAATTTTGGCGGCCACAAATATATTTAGACCGTTTTTCTTACTATTCAAAAAGTTAATAAGGAATATTTTCTCAGTTCCAGCGTAATTTTCGACGCTCAACGCTACCATAGTTAAGCTGTTTTAAATTACTCCTTGCAGCAGCAATTCTAGCAGTAAAAAAACGTGTGCTGCTATTTCCTCTCCAATATCGTCCATTCATGCATACCCTTAGTCTTGTAAATCTGCATTTTGTGTGTGTGTGTGTGTGTGTGTGTGTGTGTGTGTGTGTGTGTGTGTGTGTGTGTGTGTGTGTGTGTGTGTGTAGTAAAACCACAAATTAAAACTCAACTAACTTTTTATTGCTATAAGCTGTTCAAATTTTGTTAATGAAACGTAAGTATAATAATGACGGGCACAAAGTAATGTTTAAGTTTCTCTCGCTAGAACATCTAATTACTGATGGCTCTTATAATAAAACGATGAAACTAACGAGGAGGTATCGACTTGTACTGTGTAATGAATTAGTCTTAAGTCGCTTCTGTGTTAAGCAACTAGAGTAGGGCTACTCCATCACGTCGCCATATTTGTTAGTGTGCGGTGTTCGGGGTATGGGCGCAGGCGCTGTTTGGGGACGTGTCACCACTGGCTCAGAATTCGTCCTGCAACAATGTACCACGATGTCACTGCAATCATTAATATATTATTTACATATTACCCACTATTAATCTTTCAGACCAACTGTTACTTTAAATTGAAAACAAAATTTAAATCAGTTGGGTCAATATAACAGTACGAAGTCACCACAAATGAGTAACCAATTCATACCAATGCCATCAGCATTTAATACAGTTAATCGATTAATTCAAATACCTAGTTGCGAAGCATTCGTTTTTTTATTGGTTTATTTATTAGGTAGCTGTAAACGAACACTGCAGCTTACAGTAGCTACATAATCGTGAGAGGGAGTTGTCACCGAATCGGTTGCTCATTGTGGTCATATTTCAGCAGTAACTTTTACCTAAATTCTGGAGAATAAATTTCTTTTTTTTTTAATCAAATATATAAACTAGAGAAAATATACCGGGTGTAAATGACATCACACTGATCTCCGTGCAAAGATGTCACCAAACAAATGTAATAATATGCCCCGTACCATTTTCATCGAAAACAATGGGTCACGTAGTTGGCAATTTTTTAGCCCAGGCGGGAATCGAACCTGCGTCCCTTCCTATCCGGGGAAGTGCTCTAATCCACTGAGCTACAGTACTATCTTTTAGACATACCCAAACTCCTTATCACATTTGTCTTAACAACCAACGCCCTCTATCGGAACGCATTTGCATGCATTAATCCAATATAGTAAGTTTAATTTTGCAATTAAAATTCATACTATTTGATGGCGTGATTTTTTAGACATTTTGATCTATATTTTAGCACTTGTCATGCTCAGCTACTCTTAAAGTACAAATTATAATTGGTGAATAAGGAAAAAGAGTATTTTTAGTACAGTCGGGAATCGAACCTGCGTCCCTTCCTATCCGGGGAAGTGCTCTAATCCACTGAGCTATAGTATAGGGTATGTCTAAAAGATAGTACTCTGTACTTTAAGAGTAGCTGAGCATGACAAGTGCTAAAATATAGATCAAAACATTTTTTAGCCGCCATTGAATCATTAACAACGCTACTAAAAACATGACAGAGGTTTCAATCCGTTGTAGTTTTTGGAGTAAATCGGTGATTAATGGGTTTATTACCTAAAATTGATTTTAAATAGCACAGTATAGCAATTTTATCCCTCAATAAATTTAAAAAAAAAATAATTAGTAATTTTTATGAAAAGACCGATGCAAATTTCCAGACCCGTGGGTTCAGTATCCGAGTACTGGAACCCATGGTGATATAAATCATCGGTGCGATGTAATTTACACCCTGTAAATGGTAGATTTGATGTCTATTGATTTATCATATTTAGATATTTCGTTTCAAAGTTTATACATGCGTTACCAAAGTGAATCATCTCGTGTCTCCCATGAATTTTAAATTTGTGGATCTGCTGAAACGTAATTCTAAAGTAAAATAGTGATTCCCCTTATCAATAAATTACCTGGTAAAAGCGGCAAAACTATAATACAGTTATTCGTTCTATCTAAATTCTAAATGATCACAAGAATAATGGTCGAAATGCGATCTCTGCGGAGAATCTGTGGAGTGAAGCTGACTGCATTCGTAACAACGACGTAAGAGAGCGAGTAGGTATGAAAGAGAGTATTGGTGTAAAGACGCGAAAGGGAATGCTCCGATGGTTCGGACATGTGGAAAGAATGCCGGACGAGCGACTGGTTAAGAAGATATACAATGCGGAAGTGGAAGGATGTAGGTACAGGGGGAGACCAAGACTCACCTACCTAGACCAAATCGGTAATGTTGAAGGAAGGTGGAGTCAGGAGTCTCCGAAACCGGCGAGCGTGTATGAAGAGAGGTATGAATGTTGAGGAAGCGAGAGGTGTATGCAAGAATAGAGCCTCTTGGCACTGTGTTCTACCTACCCCGTTATTAGTTAGTAATAATGGTAAATAAACAACCCCAGGGCCAAATAAGTCTACAAATACAGTCAGCACAAACTATAAACTTTAAGTCAGTCGATAGTCAATGTAGGTAGGTACTCATAAGCGGCAATAAACAAGAATTGGATAGGGCGCGTACTAACAAACGTCAGCCGATAGATTACCTTGGCGATAATTAATTGATGGCGCCATCTTTCGTTTCGTTTATCTATATATTCATTGCAATTGAAACCTCGACCGATAGAAAGTTTATAGTCTACGAAAGGAGTAACTGTCGAATACTTTGATTAAAATAAATAATGAGGCCTACAACAGCGGACGGACATTAATACTCTAGTAAAGGTATAATAAAGTAGGAATGAGTTTTGTTTGTGTTCCCACATAACACGCTTCTTAAAGTAGTAACTACATTTTTTATCACATTTCACCCTTCGTCCTTAGAAAACACCAGTTTTGTATGGTTTTGTACACGTTCGTACAGCTTTCCGCGTTGATTCTGCATAAGTGACAATTGTATAGTACCTATAGATGCCATTAAGCACAATTACACATTAATCATTTCGCACGCATCAAATTGTAGAATTGCAAATGAATTATGAGTATTAGGGAACAGTCACTGTATTGTGGTCGCGAAAGACTACACATTTTTATATTTTTTTTATATTCCCATCCCTGACCTAAATCATATACCTAAAAAAATGGGTAGCTCGGTTCACTTTTCAATTCAAATGTATAGGTATAAATAATGGCTGGACTACACTGAGAGAATGGATCTGAATGTACATACATAGATAAAATATGGAGTTACTCCCTAAGTCTTGAGATCATCGGACAATCTGAAGCTCAAAATACATTCAAACGATAGATTATATTATTAATGCTTTTCAACTTACAATACTATTTTATTATAATAAATTATTATTTTGTATTGCGTGTACTTATTATCTTACGGCTGTCGTACGAGGTGACTAAACAAATACATAATAGGGTTTTGGTAGATGGTATCTACAGTGACTGTGTGTGAAACATCTGGTTCTTTTTGTGCAGGGCGAGTTTGTGGCAGAGTTACGGCTGTCCTCCTGTAGCCTAGGTTCATGGACGGCGGTTACTGCTTACCATCATATATCTTCTGCAACTGCGGCAGAATTTCAACGAACACATTAAGTGTTCTTAGTAACTTGAAACAAAATGTGTTAAATAATATCTATCCAAAACTCATTTTAAAAATAGCAAATTTATTACGCAGTTTCTAAATAAAACGTCCGTCGTCTGTAATAGGCCTTGTACAAAAATAGAACATTTTACATTTTACTTTCGTGGCGTAGGTGAACAATTCTCTCGGGTATGTTCTCTAAACATACGATGCTTCTATTAGTTTCGACGCAAGCAATTTGTTTCCGTTACCTGTACCCAGAATTTAATATTATGTAATTGACTAAAATATGTTAATTTACTATATACCTTATATAAATAAATATTACCTTATAGTTAGTTTAGAAATGTGCCCCGTAGACGCCATTAGGTTCGCCCCCTATTATGTGGGAGTTTTATATAGCTGGCGAACCGTGGGTGCATAATACACGTTTGCCTACCCCTTCGGAGAACACAGGCGTGATGCTATGTTTTTTTTGTTATATATACCTATCTACTTTATCTGAAAACCCGCGTGAGTTTAAGATGTTCTAAAGTTGTTTAAAATGTTATTCTGAGCCGTGTTCCAGTATGATGCTAATAGAGTGATGATTATAATTACGTATTCTACTAAGGTATGTGACGTCCTCAAATTTAATATTAAGGGTTAAAGAACTCTGCCGTGTGGGGCCGGCCTTAGAATTGCCCTACCCCTCTGCACCCATGGGAGTCGTAAGAGCCGACTGAGGGATACCGGGCGAGTGGGCAGCAGCACTCCTTCGAGTATTAACAACATCCACTGCGATCGCCAACCCGAATGTCAAGCGTGGCGATTACGGCACTATCCCCCATTCTTGGGGAGGCCTATGTCCAGCAATGGGCGTTGAGGGGCTGATGGATGGATGGATGGTTAAAGAACGAAATTGCCGTTTCCTTATGAAAAATGATGTAATATTTATTTAATCAAACTATCTACCATCGTCGTCAATACATTTCAACCATCTAATAGGAAGATAATTTATACCTAAAAAGTTATAACTGTGTGCTCTTTTGATAACTGTGTGAATACATTTTTGTACGGGTTCTTGGAATGATTTTGCTTTAGGCGAAAAAAAAACCATATTACAGAAAAGTGGTAACCGGTTGAAGCAAGGTTCAGCGGGTACAGAGAATGACTAATGGTTTCTAACTGTAGGTGTCTTGTAGTGTTGAAACTGTTTCACGAGCAGGTGAGGTCTGGGGTTATCATGGAGCAATAGTGGTGAAGTTCGATTGACAAGTCAGGGCTGTTTTGGTCAGAGTTTCACCATCATTGTTTGGTCTTCCTCGCTTTCTCTTTCCCTTAATCTTTCCCTCTAGGATGGTTTTGACTAGATCATCATGCCGTATCAAATGCCCCAGCATTTGGCCTCTTCTGTTGTCGATGGTATTAAGGATACACCTTTTCTCTTCTACCATATTTAGCACCTCTTCGTTTGTCCTTCTCTCTGTCCAGCTTACTCTCTCAATTCTTCGCCAACACCACATTTCAAAAGCTTCTAGCCGCTGTCTGTCTCTTTGCGTCATAGTCCATGTTTCGCAACCATACAATACAATACTCCAGATGTTCACCTTTATCAATTTTTTACGTACAAGCTTTGATATTCTCGCGCTCAGCAGATGTTTTTGTTATTGAAGGCTTTTTTAGCCATTGCTATTCTTGCGATGATATCTAGTGAACATCTGGAGTCACTAGTAATTAAGCTTCCCAGGTATCTAAATGAATTTACTTGTTCTATTGCAATATTGTTAAGAATGATTGGGTTGTAGGTATCTCTCTTGGTAACTATTAAGGTTTTGCTTTTATTTTATTTTAAGACCAAACTGTGTCAAAACAATGTCCATCTCTGTTAATATCTCATGTAGATCAGAGTTTGATTCCGCTAATACTGCTATGTCGTCAGCAAAACGTATAAATTTTACTATTTCTCCATGAATTTTGACCCTTCCTTTCACTGACCCTGATAATTTCCTTATTGCGCATTCTATGAATATGTTAAATATTATTAGCATCCTTGGCGTACTCCTTTTCTGATCCGTGCTGAACTTTTTGCTTCTCCTATTTCTATTATTGTTTCCTGTTCCCTGTATAAATTATATATAATTCTTCTATCTCTGTAATCTAAACCTGCCACTTTTAATAATTCTAGCATTGTCTTCCAATTTACTTTATCAAATGCCTTCTCTAAATCTACAAACGCTATATGCGTATCCATATCATAATCCAGTCGCCTGTCAACTATAAGTCGTAATTCTTACACTAGGCAGGCTTATTTTTTTATTCAGTGTTCAGTGCGTCAAAGGCAACTTTATATTATATTTAAACCCCTATCATAAATAGAGATCAAGCTTCTTCCTATATACTACTCTAAATGACTTCATCTTTAAGAAAAAAGTTGTATAGACGCAATCAGCTAAACATTTGTATTTTTTTATACCTACAACTTGGGTGACAAAAATATACCTGTATGGATCCTGTTTTGTGTTGGCGTAATCCCCTCTGTTCTTTCGCCGTAACTCGTCGTATGACAAAGCAGGCGCTGGCGCATCTTTAGGAGCCGGAGTGCTTGGAGCTGGTAAAGCATAGAATACATAATTTTTCTTTAATCAGAAAAGCGCAAATTATTTGTGAAAGTGGAAAAAGAGAGTTTTACTGCAAGCGGGATAGGTGGCGTGAGTCGTAGACATCTAAAAGCAATTGTGAACTGGAGATTGGGGAGTCAACAGATCAAAATATTTAATCATCAATTTAAAAAAAAAATATTATTATCACCACCGTCGCCGTGTAAATAATGTCGAGAAATTTTATCGATATAGTATTTCATGCTGTTGAAAATGAACAAAAGTTATAATTTTACTTGTTGACACATTTTTCACTTATAAAATTTTGTTATGATCGCGTTTTGTTACCATAAATTATCGTCAGTTGAAGAATTGGGACATCTGGTCTCCTCTTCATCGCAAAAGTACCTATTGTTTTTAAAGAAATCTATCGAACATCTATTTCTATGCATAGCCCGCATATGTCAGTCTAACATAAGCGTGTTATGCATGGAGATATATTCAAATGGCCTAAACATTAACACCGACAAGTGTGTACTACGGTAAGGAGTTAACTAGCACATTACTCATTGCGGCACATTTTGTCCTTTTCCTTACTGTAATGTAGTTAAGAGAAGCAAATTTATTAAACCTTAGAACGTCCCCGATCTGGTGTTGCACCGCGTTATGATCACACTTACCCACATATTAACCTCGAGGGGCAAGATACAGTTCGTAACAGCACAGCTCTATGTTTATTAGTTACAGAAGGCTATAGACAGGAAGGTCTGAGCCACAGGGAAGTGCTAGATGCTGGTAGCAAAGGATTGTTCGTTGTGGCGCTCTCTTGGGGACCTATGTCCAGCAGTGGACGACAAAGTTCCGACGCTCAGTCAGCTCCCAACGACAGTTCCTCCGTGTGGTGACGGATTAAGAATACAGATATCGCCACCCCATTCTTCCCCGCGGGTGTCGTAAAAGGCGACTAAGGGAAGTAAGCAATTATCACCTTTCTGCATTACTGGTGGTAGGGTGTGATGCCAAGTGGGCTTATTTGGCACCGGGCCCGAGCGGGTCAGTACCACCGTCTCCCGTGTGACCGGCCATGAAGCACTTAGGTGTGTTTTGGTTGTAGCGGGAGATTGCCGCCTCTGTCCATTTTCCCTTCCTGCGTGCGTGGTGGGTTTCGGTGGTGCTCGGAACGGGCATTGATAAGGGTCATGGCTTGTGCGTTGGGCGTGAGGGGCTGACGCGGGGTACAGGGAGACCCGGTGGGAATGGTTCACCGGCCACCTGCCGGTCAGTAGGGGACCCGAACCCAGGGAAATCCTACCTCGGGAGGCTGTCACGCCAACCACGAAAATCCCGTGGGGTTGCCGTCGTGCCGGAGTAGGAGACCGGTGTGGACCCGACGGTGACTTATGGGGGGGCACCGGGGGCCTTTCCGTGTTTCGTGTCAGCTTCTCACAAAACCCATTGTCTAGCCATGCGCCCATTTTTTCCGAGTGTCACCGGTACCCATTGTGCGCGTGCCCATATCCTCCAAACTCTTCACAAATCATGGCCATAAAGAAAAATAAAAAGAGTAAGTATTTTACGGCGGACTCCCTATCCACATCATCAGTGGAGTTTTGCAACATCAGGGGTCTTCACAGTAATCTCGACGCCATCCATCACCATCTCGAGACAGCGCGGCCTGCCTTGCTCTTTTTGACGGAGACGCAGATAGGCGCTCCGAGCGACATTTCGTACTTTAAATACCCCGGCAACGAACTGGAGCATTCCTTCCATCATAAAGCCAGGGTGTGCGTATTCGTTCGGAATGATGTCTGCTGTAACCGCCTTCGGGGCCTTGAACATGGCGAACTGTCTATTTTATGGCTACGCGTAGAATATGGTGGAACAGACCGCATCTACGCGTGCCTTTACAGGTCCCATGGCAGTGATTTGGGGTCAACTCATCTTTTCGAGAACGTCGAACGGGGGATAGACAAAATATTGGAGCAGTTTCCATCTGCGGAGGTGGTGGTCCTTGGTGACTTCAATGCTCACCACATAGAGTGGCTTGGGTCCCGGACCACTGAGCTCCCGGGTCGGCAGCTCTTCAATATGGCTTCGGCCTATGGTCTCTCTCAACTGGTAACACAGCCTACCCGTGTCCCAGATATTGAGAGTCATGAGCCCTCCTTGTTGGTCCTTCTGCTGACTTCAAATCCACACGGATACCGGGTGGTGGTTGGTGCTCCTTTAGGATCATCCGATCACTGCCTGGTCCGCTGCACTGCCCCTGTTGCGAGAACCAATCGCTTTCCAGCGAATGGGTCTCGTGGAGTCTGGCAGTATAAGTCCAGCAGATTGGGATGGACTACGCGAGTTCTTCTCGTCCTACCCTTGGAAGCAGCTATGCTTCTCCTCTAGGGACCCTGACGTCTGTGCGGACTGCATCACGGAAACGGTGATTATGGGGATGGAATTATTTATCCCCAGCACCAAAATACCGGTTGGTGGTCGCAGCCGTCCATGGTTTAGAAAAGCCTGTAGGACGGCTGCACGCCAGAAGCAGTCCGCATACCTGGCCTGGAATAGGGCCAGGAAAAGTCAGGATCCGACCGCCAAAGAGGAGAAGCGGGAATTTAATGCTGCTTCCTGGTCCAACAAGAGGGCTATTGCCGTTGCCAAGGCAGAATACATTGCCAGAATTGGCGAGCGACTTGCACGCTATCCCAATGGGAGCTTTCTGGTCGCTCGTCAAGGTAGTACAGGGCAACTTTTGCCAGTCTAGTCTCCCACCACTGCGGAAACTGGACGGCAATTTGGCCCATAGTGCCAAAGAGAAAGCCTCTTTCGGGCCAACTCTTTGCCTCAAACTCGACTTTGGACGCCGGAGTGGCCACACCACCCACCATCCCTCGGTGTGAAAGATCCATGCCTGAAATCCGCATTACGCAACGTGCGGTCAGGCGGGAGCTGCTGCTACTGGACGTCCATAAGTCGAGTGGGCCGGATGGCATCCCTGCGGTGGTTCTTCGAATATGCACCCCTGAGTTAACCCCCGTCCTTACGCGCCTGTTCCGCCTTTCATACAGTACCGGCAGGATTCCTACTTCGTGGAAGGTAGCCCATATTCACCCTATTCCCAAAAGGGGTGATCGGTCAGACCCGTCGAATTACAGGCCAATCGCGATAACATCCCTGCTCTCCAGGGTACTGGAGAGAGTCATCAACCGCCGACTTCTGCAGTACCTTGAGGATCACCAGCTGATCAGTGATCGCCAATACGGCTTTCGTCAAGCTCGACCTGCTGGTGATCTTCTCGTGTACCTCACTCATCGCTGGGCAGAGGCCTTGGAGGGTGGGGGTGAAGCTTTGGCGTTCAGCCTGGCCATCGCGAAGGCATTCGACAGGGTCTGGCATAGGGCCCTTCTATCGAAGCTACCATCGTATGGAATCCCCGAGGGGCTCTGCAAATGGATCGCTGGCTTCCTCCATGGTCGCAGCATCAAAGTCGTTGTAGACGGATGCTGCTCTGATACTATGGAGATTAATGCTGGCGTACCTCAAAGCTCGGTGCTCTCCCCAACGCTGTTCATCCTGCATACCAATGACTTGCTTTCAATAGAGAGTATGCATTGCTGTGCGGATGACAGTACGGGTGATGCGGGATATACCGGCCATCAGAAAGTCCCTCGGAACATGCTGGCGGAGAGGCCGTTCCAACTTGTGTCTGAAGTCGAGCGCTCTCTAGGGCGGGCCTCGGAATGGGGAGAAAAGAACTTGGTTCAATTCAACCCTACGAAGACACAGGTTTGCGCGTTCACTGCAAAGAAGGACGCATTTGTCGTGACACCCCAGTTCCAAGGGGTAACTCTCCCGGTCTCCGAGAGTATTGGGATCCTTGGCATCGACATATCTAGTAAAGTCCAGTTCGGGAGTAATTTGGAGGACATAGCCAAATTGGCGAGCAAGAAACTGGGCGTCCTGAACAGAGCCAAGCGGTACTTCACACCGAGGCAGCGACTTGTTCTGTATAAAGCACAAGTCCGCCCTCACGTGGAGTACTGTTCACATCTCTGGGCAGGCGCACCAAAATACCAGCTCGACCCACTTGACTCCCTGCAAAGACACACTGTTCGAATTTTCGATGATCCCAATCTCACGGATGAGCTGGAGTCGTTGGGGCGGCGGAGAGACTTTGGGGCTCTCTGTGTGCTCTATCGACTCTTCAACGGGGAGTGCTCTGAGGAACTGTTTGAGGTGGTACCAACATCGCCGTTTTACCACCGGACCACGAGACGCCATACTAGGGTTCATCCATACCACCTGGAAACGATCTCGTCCAAAACGGTTCGTTTCCATCGTTCTTTTCTACCACGTACGTGTAAGATCTGGAATTAACTTCCTGCTGCGGTGTTTCCCCAGCGTTACGACTTGTCCCTCTTTAAACGAGGTTTGAGAAGAGTACTTTACTCACGGTAGGCGGCGACTGGGCTGTGCCCCTGGTGTTGCCATAGTCCATGGGCGGCGGTTACTACTTACCATCAGGTAGGCCGTTTGCTCGTCTGCCACCGTTGGCAATAAAAAAAAAGTGACCATATTGTTTCCAGCGAATGTAGGTATATGCGCGAACTTTCCCCCGCTATGCCACAATGTTGACAAGATATTTGTCGACCTCTATACTATAGGCAATAAGTAAAGCCGTTGCTCTTACCATCGCTGTTCGTAGGACGATAACTATCTTCTGAGAAGAGAGGTCGATCGGTGTCAAGGTCGAGTGAGCTACCCGGACCTGCGTCCGAGTAGATGTCACTTGGTTTTGCGCCAAACATGGTAGAGCCCTGGCGTGGCTTCATCGATGTCCTAAAATATATGATAAGGTTATTTGTTAAGGTACGTATACTCGCAACTATATCTTGGATTAGACATAGATCGCAGGATATATTTCTATATGAAGCGGTTAACTGCCATGTTTAGGTTAGCCAAGACCAGTGATGAACGGAGAGAACAAGAAATCAATAATTTACAGCTAAATACTGAAAATGACCGAAGGTCTGTTAGCCCTGAATTCATTTATGATTTAGAAAGGCTTCACGCGTTATACAAGCAAAATTAATAGAAGATCCACCTAAAAACTTGTATATATTCCATAATAATACACAGTGCATACTAAACAACACAGGCCCAGTGCGGGTTGGCAGATTTCACAAGTCATCGAGAAAATCTCCAAGACATGCAGGTCCCTCACGATGTCCTCCTTCACCGAGCGGTGTTTACATCAGGTAAGCCGTGGCTCTTCTACCCTCGTAAGCAACAAAAACATTTACAAGACTTGTATCACCTGAGTTAGGTGTCATACCTGCCGTTAATAGATATATCATACATATATACTTTGTCAAACTTTCAATAATGTTTTTACGTCGATTGACTAATTTTGGCAACAAATAAATCACACCGACTCGATGGTTGTGAAAGTGCAATTAAAATTAAACTTCATTGCATGGTGTATTTATAATAGTGTTTGATACATTTATTTAAAATAAAACATGCACCCGGCGATCTTGTAATTAACAAGCTCTCACCAAATTGAAAATGATACCAACTAAGCTGTCATGACATCTGCTTAGGACTATAAATTTCGGTAACACATTCCTTCTCAATGTCTTAGCTGACTCCCGCGAAATCTATCGGATGTATTCGCATATATTGCTTGGACTAGATAAGCTTATTACCTATCTAAAGTTACGAATCATAGGTAACCAAAGGAATTAATACAACCCTATAATCAAAGCACTTGACTTACTCGGCTATACCAGAACACAAAATGTCAAATCTGAAACACCATTCATTTATCACACTAAGAAACAAGTAGGTATAGTAGTTACAACGAATCTTTGTGTCTCTGAAGTTAGGCACAGAGCATGAAATGGGTATCTCGTTATAATTATATTCTATTAGTCGACCCGTACGGAATTCCTCAGCTCGATATTTATCGCATCCGAATCAATATCTATCGAAAAATCGACGCATCTAATTTATAGAGCGTTGATCTATTTTTGGTCATAACCGGCACGATAAACGTTAAAATGAGGGGTAAATCATGGAATTTGATAAAGGAATAAAGTAGATCTCGCGGACCGACAAGACTTCTTCTCTATTCTGAAGAGAAGCAGACTAGGTGACAAATGGTTGTTCTGAGTCTAGGCGTACTTTCTGTCCGTGAAATCGTATGTTTATAAATCGTTTCAAGGATTACTCTTTCTGGGCTTTAAAATAATACCTGAATGTTTAGGTTCTATTTATTAATTTTAGATTCAATAAAAAGTATACAAGCGATTGAGTGAGCTTTAATCGAGATGATGTGTGCACATCTTTAGATTGATAAATAATACGTTTATCGATTACAAATTCTATCGAACATTTTTCAATTTATTTAAACTGTAGAAGACGCGCATCCTTAGTGACACAAAAATGGGTGCCGCAGCGTCTATCAGCAAACTTAAGAGAGACAAAGATCCGTTGTGACTACTATACTATATTACATACTGACCCGCTAATTTTACCATCCCTACGCTCGCGCAGTAACTGACCAATATAACTCCCGGGAAGTGCCATTAGTTTCTCAGCACAAGCTTGCTGATACGACAACTTCCCGATGAAGTAACCTGCCATAACTGCTAGTGTCACTTTTGGAATCACACCAAACCTGGCGTTGGGCTTAAGATGTCCTGTAACACAAAAATAAATTGAAAATCATAAAAATTATAAAAGCCAGTTGGGATACAGAAACGAGAATGTTTTATATGTTCATGAGAGTATAATATGACAACAAATATTACGTTACGGATATAGTATAGTCATAGTAGAAAGAGTGGGGAAGTAGGCTATATCCGGCCCATTCCGCGATATAATTACCTACCATACGTGCCTGTCTCAGGGTTGTCACTTTTAGATAAATTTTAATTCAGTGCCTAGAAATTGCCAAGGGCCGAGAAGTTGTATTTTTTACTTGTAATCGTTTAGGTAAAACCGGCCTCACTTTTTTTATTTTTTTTTTATTTTAGGTGGGCAAAAATGTCCTACCGCACACCCCGCTGCCCGGGGAGACAACGGGGAAGTGTGGGGCTCTCACCAACAAAAAACCCACAGTGCGCCTTCACCCGCCCTTGCTACGGCGGATCACGGGTACCGCGTCGTTTCGACCGCGATCCGCAGGCGGCAGCCCCTTCGGGCACCCTCTCTTGAGCGACGGCTCGCGCACTTGGGCGTCGCACCTTCGCGGCAGGCTTCCGCGGACGGTAGGGTACTCCCCGACCCCACCGTCCGCAGCCTCGGCTAGGGCGGCATCAGGCGCAGGTAAGCGCGCGCACGCCGCCCCGCGCGCCGGCGGCGAATCTGGTCCGCGAAGGAGGATTCCTCCCGGGCCCTCTCCGCCACCTCCTTCAGCGAGATGACAGCCTCGCAGAAGGTGGCGACCGCGGTCCAGGCCCTGTCACTGCCATCCATAGCTCGCGCAACGGCCGGCAGCGACAGGTCCACGCCTATGACTGCAACGAGTTCCCGGCGCTGCATATCCCAGGCCGGGCACGACTCGAGCGTGTGCTGCGGCGAGTCCTCGTCGCAGCCGCAGTGGTGACAGCCTGGGGTCGTCTCCCTCCTAGCGATCATGTGCAGGTATTTGCCGAAGCAACCATGCTCCGACAAAACCTGCACCAACCGGAAGGTGAGGATGCCGTGCTGCCGCCCCGCCCATTCTTCCAAGATCGGCTGGAGCGCCCCCACTGTCCAGAGACCAGCCCGGGGCGTCTCCAGCCGAGACTTCCACTTTAGGACGGTGGCGCAGCGGGCATCTTCCCGCCACGATGACATTGCGCTCGGCGAGGGGCGGCTGCCCCCCGCCCGCGCCGTCGACGCCCGCCGATAGAAGTCGGCGAGCACCTCCGCCTCCAGATCCCACGGGGGGGTTCCGGCCAACGCGCAGGCTGCATCGGTCGAGACCGTGCGGTACCCGCATATTGGCCTGACCGCTTCGACCCTCTGTGGACGCCACAGAATATCCTATTGCGAGCGGCCAGAGACTCCGCCCACACGGGCGCGCCGTACAGTGCCATCGACCGTACTACCCCCGCGTAGAGTCGTCGACACGCGAGACTCGATCCGCACAAATTCGGCATCAGTCGCCCGAGGGCGGACGCCGTGCCGACGAGCTTTGGCGCAAGGCGGCGGAAGTGCTCGTCAAAGTGCCACCGTCCATCCAATACCAGGCCCAGATATTTGATGTGGGCCTGGATTGGCAAGCCCACACCGTTGACCGTTATCGAGGCGCTGGCGGGCGGGCCCCGTCAGCGCCCATGGAAGAGTAGGGTCTCCGACTTTTCAAGGGCCACCCTAAGCCCCAGCGCCTCTATCCGCCTGACCACCTCCGCGGTACCTGAGGTGGCCAGCGTTGCCGCCTCCTCGACGGTCCAGCCCCGGGCTGTGACGAGCGTATCCTCTGCGTAGCAAATTACGCCCAGCCCGGGGGGGAGCCTTCCACGGAGGACCCAGTCGTAGCCGATGTCCCACAGGAGCGGCCTAAGTACCGAACCCTGCGGGACGCCGCACGACATAGCCCTCCTTACAACGTCCCCTTCCCGGTCCACGAAGAGGACGCTGCGGCCGTCGAGGTAGTCTGCCACCAGCCGCCTTAGGTAGAGGGGCACTCCATGGTACCAGAGTGCCTCCTTGATGCAGCCGAATGGCAGACTATTGAAGGCGTTGGCGATGTCGAGCGACACCGCCAACAGCACATCCCTCGAGGTGGCGGCCTCCGCAGCCGCGGCCTTCAGGCGCAGAATGGCGTCGACCGTAGACCGACCCGAAATCCAAACTGGGCGTCGGACAGGTCGGGGCCGACCGCTCCTAGATGCCCGACGATGTGGGCAGCGACTACCCGCTCGAGGAGTTTGCCCACCTCGTCCAGCAACACGATGGGCCTGAAGGCCGAGACTGTGATCGGAGACCGCCCCGGCACCGACCTCACTTACCCTGAATCCAGACGACACAATACACATTATTTTAACTTGCGATTTTTACTTACGATTATTACTTAGTCACTATACCTACAATACTGAGAAATCGACATGACATGACATTTAGACAGCCAAACACACAGCAATAAGTTCTCCTGCGATTATCACACACTTTTCATTTATTTAGCGGTGCCGAAAAGCCGTGACGCGCAACCTTGTGCGGCGTTAACCCCGACTGGCGTACTGAGAAACGGGCCGAGATTTTGTTAGAGTGTGCGTACGTTACTATGGCGCACACATACAAGCTGCGCGCGGTGCGTTTGTATGAAGATAACCTACTTCCCACTCTTTCTACTATGGTATAGTGCTATCGAGGGTTTCTCCGAGAATTTCGCTCAGCACATACACACTTACTGAGATTTTTCGAAATTATGTGTGTCTTTGTTTATAAAATACTAGCTGACTCGACAGACGTTGACCAATCTTTTAATAACTTGCCAAATGTCAAACGCGCGAAGTTAAAATAGTCGTTAAGTTTTCAGAATTTTTTCAATCTCTCACGCAATTTTCTTAATTTTTCTTTGAGCATTAGAAAACTTAGAAAAAAAAGATGAACGAAATCGGTAAAGTCGCTCTCAAGGTATGGCGTTGACCAAGGGAAATAGGGATTCATTTTTATATTGATCAATACTCGGTGAAAGTCGGAAAACATCTTGAGGAAACTTGTGAAGTCCATCAACCTGCACAGGGTCAGAGCGTGGCCTTCATCCCTCTCCGAGAGGAGACCCGTGCCAGCAGTGGGACAATAATGAGTATATGTATAGAAGATAATATCTCTTTTTTGCTTAACGTTAATAAGTACCTACAATAGTATAAAGTCGCAGTTCACGTGTCTCTTTCTCCACATACTTCTACTAAACACGGCTTCAAACACATCAGTTGGTGTATAGCACGGAAATCGTATGTAAATACCAATTACTTTTGCTTTTTAGTCCTGGGTGTGTTATAAAGGCAGTTTGATTTTTTTAATAATAAATTATTTTTAGCTTTCTATAAAATAGATACGTAAGTCAGAGTAGGTGGTACATGGGAGGCCTTCCTTACATCTTGTTAGAGAAAGCCTCGAGCACAGGAGTCTGAAAATGACAAAGAAGAGTGCCTAAAGCGCAATAGAGAAAGAAATAGAGCTCAGTGTCTCGGAGATTATTGGATTAATGTATAGTGCTAATTATTTGATTAATGTATAGTGCTAAGCATGTCAAATGCTAAAGATATATATAAAAATATCTAAATATTTATAGGGTTTGCGTCATTATCAGGTAAAAATCTTAATTGTAAAATTAAGTTTACCTGGTCGGTATAATGTATGAAAATACATCCGACAGATGGCGCAGGCGTCACCCAAAGACGTTAAGTATGAATGTGTTATCGAGATTAGCAGTCAGGAGCAGTTGTCACGATGGCTGAATTGGCAAAGCATCTGGACGGTATCCAGGAGATGCAGGTTCAAATCCTGCTCGTGACTTAGTTTCGATTTCACATTTTTCCCTTTGTCTTTAACGATAGTTATATTGTCAAATATACCAACCGTAGGTAACATGTTTACCGGCCGATTTCGGGCGGTTTTGAGAAGTCGTGTGCTGGTATGTGGTTATTGAGGCTTAAAAAGCAAAAAGATATCGGACTAAGATTGAAATGGAGACTGCATGTACTCTCAGATACTGATATCAGAGCGATTTTGATTCAGATGAAATTTGTTTTTCCACCTTTAGTTGCTGGGTTTAAAGATAATCTCGAGCCTTAAATTCGGGTGGTTCATTGAATCTAAGGCAAAAGCAGCGGCAAGGAAGCTTGGCGTACTTGCGAAAGTGCGACAGTACATTGCGTCAGGACAGCTTTAAATATTATATAAAACCTGTCCAGTCCACTCATGCATGGAGTAGTATTTTCTGGTTATACGCATTACTCTTTGAGTACTTAGTTGCCGCGTTTGAACCGATGCTGCTAAATATCATCTCCATCATGGATTCAATGTAGAAGCGTGCGAAAAGGTTAATTGGTGATCCCAAACTGGTTGAAACCAGTCTTCAGAACCTTGAACACAGGGTTTAAGTAGCCAGCCTCACAGTATTATTATCTATAGGATGCACTTTGGAGAGTGTGCGCAGGAATTGCATGATTTAATACCACCAACCCCTTTCCACCATCGGATGACCAGACGAACGGCGGACTTCCATCCATATGTTGAAAGAAATCCTATCTTTTCGAATCAAACTATTCGCATTATCTTTAATAATACATATATTTTGCAGCAATGCAATGAAATAAGCTGCCAGCTGCGGTAATCCCATCCAATTACATTGTGGGTGTCTTAAGGCTAGATTGAATAGGTTTTTACTAAGCTGCCATTCTTGACTATATTTTTACTTACCATCAGGAGGGCTATTGTCTAGCGCTCGCTTAAAACAAGTTAAAAAAGTCTAAATAGATCAGTAATAACTATTACATTGTAAGTGGTATTATTACTTCCATGAGCTTTATATAAGGGCCATAGATTATACAAAAGAGAATCCTGTGACTATGGTTATTGTCATAATTATGATTGTTCTTCATATTGACAGTAGTATTCCTTTCGTTTAGATATAGGCATTAAATAGTAATAATGTTTAACATAAATTATTAAGGTCTAAATTGTGTCTAAACTATTTAATTGTTAACAAACTGTAATTTAATTATTTGTATTAAAGTTTTGTATATAAATAACTACATTTATTTTTAAAACACACGTTTTTTCTGAACATTATGTGAAACAATTGATGTAATAATGAAACGCAAAGAGGGTCATCTTTCTTAACCAACAGTTGTTTGGTACTGCTACACATGATATTATTGTTGTGAAACACCTGTGAAGCCCTGGTATCAGTGTCTTGAAAACTTCTAGTAGCTGTCATACAATGACGATTCGTTGAATATAGGAACCGGGCATAAATGCACTGCTTCAATGAGACAGCGAGATTTCAGGGTAAATGAACAAATATCATGTATAAATTTTATTAGATTTACATTACATTAGCGACACAATTTTTTTTTAAATTACAGTCAGCGCTTGCTCATATATAAAAACTATGTGTCATGTTTTTTGTCTGCGGTGAACTTCTAAACGAATTAACAGTTTGGTCTAACTATCATACTAGTTGGATAGTTTAATAGCTTATAGAGGTTGTTAAAAATTGGGCTGGCATATGGAAAATAATCTCCTATTTTATATACAAATCATCTATAATGTAGTTCTTAGGATAAGAGTGTTGAAATAAGCCTTTTAACCTTTTTAATTCAATGTTTTACAATTAAGTTGTGCAAAACTCAATATGTGGCCTATCCATCAGCCTTTTAAAGTCCACTGCTGGACATAGGCCTCCCCAAGAATGGGGGGATAGTGCCGTAATCGCCACGCTTGGCAGGCGGGTTGGCTATCGCAGTGAATGTTGTTAATACTCAAAGGAGTGCTGCTGCCCACTCCCTCGATATTCCCTCAGTCGGCTCTTACGACTCCCATAGGTGGAGACAATTCTAAAGCCGGCCCCACACAGCCAATATGTGGCCTAACTCTAGCTAAATTTAAAGGGATATTATATCAATATAATGCACTAGAGTAGTGTAGTTCTTAAACAATACTAAAGATTGTTTTCATTAGTATAATGTACCAAACTAAAGCTAGAACGGCTAGAACAGATTGATAGTAAAAATTTAAAAAAGATTGTGATAATTCAAATTGCCTAATACCACTTTTTAGCTGTTAGGCAAACAGCACTTGCTTAACCTCACCCTACTAACAATGTATACTCCCGAAACAATGAACTTATGACTATATAGAATCATGCCCTACTCACAGAGAAATGCCTACCCCTATCACTGCCTAACAATGGATTGCCATTTATCAAGGGCTTTTCTCTACAAACCTAAAAACACCTGAAGTAAATTATGAAAAATTTGATACAAATATTAGCACTTTAATACTGTGTAAAAATAGTTATACCCCATTTTGGGGAGGCCTATGTCCAGCAGTGGACGATAAAAGGTTGATGGATGAAAAATAGTTATAATAAGTACCTAACTAAAAAGGATTATTACTTAAACATTGTATAATTATAAAACAAATATTTATAAACATTTTGACCATCCTAACTCACTGGCTACAGTGCCTACAGTTTGCTCACTGATATTGACCACACCGGGGTACATGGAAGAAGAATGATTGTGAGGAATTATATTTATATCATTACTAGCTTCTACCCACAACATTATCAGCATGGACTTCAAATATAGGTCCATCAAGTAGTTTAAAATAGTCAAAAATGCATATGTGAGTATAATGTAGCATAATTATTATACGATAGTAGCACTTAAATCTAAATTAGACTGCGAATATATTGGTGTTTTCTTCCACGAGAGTTCTTATCGCAAATTAAACAAGATAGAGCTATTTCAAATGACAATATGACCGAAGGATTTTAGACTTCTGAGTTACAAGGGGGATGATACAGGAACCTATTTCACTTTATGGTGGCAGTAATGATGTATAGTTACACTGACCTTTTTGAATGGCCAGGAATGTCCCCGCGCCAAGAATGGTTGCAAAAGGCAGGGATCGTTGTACGAAGCTTTCGCGGTTGCATTCCCCCAGCACTTGCAGTTCTTCTGGTGAGAACCTGTACTGCGACTGCACCAACAATCCGATAGTTACGCACAGCATAAACTTCTATAAAATCTAAAATATACCAGATAACCTTACCGGGATAACCGGGCCGGTGGCTTGCTCTCCTGGCGGTGTCTCCACCTGTTCTTGATACCCAAACCCATAGGCATTAGGGTCAGTCATCTCATTTAAATAAAAAAAATACCAGGCACTATAAGTTACGCTAGATAAAATTAAATATAATCGTAACGTAATAATGTGTTATTGTCGAATGATTATTATCTTCAATTTTTTGACATTATTGACAGCAAAAGCAGACTCATGTCATTAGACAAATCAGATAGAACATTTTTTTAATACTTTTTTAAGGCATTGGCAGAACCATCAGCCTAACAGTAACTACACAACATCATTACTTTCTAAACACAGGTAAGATTAATTCATCAAATAAGTCGTAGTTGAAGTCAGTCATATATAAAGGCAGTCAAGTCAAAGTCACGCTACAGTAAATCGAAGGCGACCTTACTGAAGCTTCTATGGAGTTTTGGATACAACAGGAAAAAACACGTTATCTCGCATTGCATCACTTGCCAGCACTTATGCACATACATAAATAGTTAATAAGCAAAAGGCCACCACTCTTACACATTAATACTTGAAATAACACAAGTTTAGGAAAATAATGCAGAGCGACGACATGATCTTCTTCGTGTTCCCGTCAAAACCTCCACAAATCAGATAGGTATTACATCCATAAATATGACATTTGTTTTTTTATTATTTGCCCTTGGAAGAAAGCTAAGTAAGAGACCACAACGCCAATTTTACAGACAACATCCCTGAAACAAAAGGATGCATAGCAAGAGTGAGCGAGACACGTATAAGTTTTTTATCTTTTTCGCGTATGCGTTATTTTTGTTTGGACCCAATTCAACTTGGTTGGAAACCCCCAGCAATAAGGTGGCCAACCATCCCCATCATCATTAAGCAAGCTTATTTTTGTATTTGCGTAAAAAAAAACGTTCATTAAATCACGTTGTATACGCTCAGGGTTGGGCAGTATTTGAATTACCTGTAATTAAAATACAAATACGTATTTGGTATTTGTATTTCAATTACTTCCCTAAAATGTAATTTGTATTTCAAATACTTGACGCCAAGGTATTTTGTAATTAGTATTTTAAATACTTGCGCTTCAAAATACACTAACATTAAAATACATTTAACCTTCATTTAGCGATTGTGAGCGTGAGTGCGAGGCGAGAGTGCAATGAGGTAAAGCAGCTATTAGAGTTGGCAACACTGCACCTGTTATGTATATTGTACGCTATGACTGTACGACAAAATTGGACAACAAAACGCAATAAAATGTAAGCACGTCAAATTGTCAATGTCAAACTAAGATGTCAAGTCATAACGGTTTGTTTTTAGTTTTTTCACGAATTAAGTAAAGCTTCTGTTCTTTCTGTAGAACAGAGCAGCTTTTATTCACTCTCCAACAAGAGGCTGTTTGTCTGACAGTACATTTAAAAATCTAGTGTTCATGAAAGAAAACTCTGGTTTTACTGATTAATTAATCTTGTTTTCCTCTACTTTTTAGCCCGTGCTGATCTAGATTACTTATTTTGTAATTTATATTTCAATTAAAAATAGCTAAAATACTGTATTTTATATTTCAAATAGTACCATACTTAAAGATATTTTGTATTTTAATTACCTACTTGCGGAACTGTATTTTGTAATTTGTATTTCAATTAAAAGCAAAGCATGTATTTTGCCCAGCCCTGTATACGCCAATGTTAGATGAAATACGAAGCCACTATATAGGGCCGGATTTAAACTTAATGCGGCTCCTGGGCACCGGAAAAAATCCGCCCTAATAGGTACTGTTATTTTACTTAAACATAGTTAATATATTTTATTTTTCATGAACATTTTTTTTAAATTCATTGATGGATTAAAGTTTTGAAAAATGCAAAAATAGTTCTGAAACATTTCAATTTTTCAAAAAAAAATACTTATTTTACTTCTTTAATTCCAAAAATAGAAAAATCGATTATTATTTTATATCTCCAAGGAATTAAATTGATTAAATCATTTTGATTATTATTTTTTACCAAAAGTGCCAAAATTATAATTCACAAAATAATGGATGAATTGAATTTCTTGAATTATCAATTTAACAGAAAATTATTAATAGAATTAATCTATAGATATAAAAGAAAGTCGTGTTAGTTACACTATTTATAACTCAAGAACGGCTGAACAGATTTGGCTGAAAATTAGTAAGGAGGTAGCTTAGAACTAACTAAGGACATAAGATACTTTTTTTTCCTTTCTATAGGATACTTTTTTTCTTTTTTATCCCGTTCCCGTGGAACGTGACATAAAACGTGGTATAGCAAAAGGCAATTGACATGTGCGTGGGCCAACGTCATTTGAGTCACTACGGACTGTTAATGGTACAATATTCCCAAAATATCGTGCTGCATGTGAAAAACTCAATTTAACTAGAAAACGATACCCACTGGGATACGACAATCATTGAAGCAATTATCTCTGCATCGCGAAGTCAGATACGCACATTATTTTTTATCATCATTTCGACATGCTTTCCATCAAACCCATCTAACCTGTGGCACAAATACAAGGATAATATGTCAGAAGACATATTCAAATTCTTGTCAGTTCAAGAGATGAATGAGGAAACACATAATCGGGCTTTGCTATTGATCGAAGACATGTGTTACCTCATGTGAGGTAGCTTATTAGTCAGGTTAGGAATACCAGCGCCAAATAGTGAAATGAATGACGCATTTAGTCGAGAATTGTAACGGGAACGTGAATATGATCATCAGGAATTAGATTTAGTAATTCAAACGAATGTACCCCTGTTGAATCCCCAACAAAAGGAAGTTTAAGAATTGTAACGGGAACGTGAATATGATCATCAGGAATTAGATTTAGTAATTCAAACGAATGTACCCCTGTTGAATCCCCAACAAAAGGAAGTTTAAGATACATTAATGAAGGAAATTGATGATGGAAATGGTGGTTTATATTTTCTGGATGCCCCTGGTGGAACTGGTAAGACATCCCTCACGTCAGCAGTTTTAGCCACTGTTCGTGCGAGATCCAACATTACGGTTGCAGTTGTTTCTTCTGGAATAGCAGCCACATTGTTAGAAGGATGCCGTACGACTCATTCAGCACTAAAATTACCGTTAAATCTTCAAACTAGAGTGGTGCGTCAAACGGCGACTAGTCAACACATATACCGTACCGCGATCGTTGGCTAACAGTTATTTACGTATTCACGGCAGTACGATCGCGCCGACCGGTCAACCGCGTGCGACCGCACCAAACTACGACTCATTGTTATGGCACGTAGTATCTCGAACGTAATCAATGTAATTAATGATTGTGAAATTATGGAAGAAGAGGAATGAATACAATCGGATATTTTAAGTAATGATGAACATTCATTATTAGGCCAATCCAACAAAAGAAGTCGTGAAATAGATGAAAATGAAAGGTGGTCAGTTGTGACAAAATCGGGCAAACGTTTTGCACGTGGTATCGGAGATACCCGCATACCTGAAGAAAGAATAGAAATTACAGTAACGCCTAAAGAACCGCTACCAAAACAATTCGCATTTGCTCGCCTTTTGAAAACAAATAATATCTCGGCTGTATTAAGAATTAAGTACATAAATTCCTATAAAATTTTGATTCAGTTTGAAAATGAAACTGAGCTTCAAAAACTCCTCAGTTGCGAAGAATTTAAGGAAAACAATTGATATATCCAAAGAACACTGGAGGATGGCGTTTCTTATGGTGTCATTAAAAATGTTGAATTGGGCTTAACTGATAATGAAATAAGAGATTGTATTACATCCGAAGCTGAATTATTATCTTTAAAACGTCTAAACCGTAGAAACGTTGAAGGTTCAGGTTGGACAGAAAGTGAGGCCGTGCGACTGTGCTTCAAGGGTTCGTCATTACCAGCTCATGTATACGTATATAGAGTGCGAGTTAAACTGGAACCATACGTCTTTCCGGTTACTCAATGCTCTCATTGCTGGAATTAAGGATACATTAAAAAACTTTGCCTGAAAAAGAAAGTAGTCTGCCTTAACTGTGGTAGCAACCGTGAAAAGTGCGAAACAACAAGTTTCAAATGTGCCAATTGTTCCGGCAACCATACGGCCATAGACAAGCGTTATTGCCCTGAATATCTCAAAGAAAACAAAATACGCAATGTAATGGCTGAATTCAATTGCACATATAAAATGGCGTTAACTATGTATCCCACACCTACTCCCCGGCAGGATGAACCAGAAGAACCACATACAAACAATTATGAACTAGAACTTACCGAAACCCAAGCGCAATCTCACTACAGAGACCGTTCTAGTTTCCGTACTTACGCATCAGTTACAGCCAATCTAAGTACGCAACACACACTGGAGCCTATAATAATGAAAAATCCGCTCAAAAACATGCTAAATCTAAAAAACAACATAAACATAGTAATCACAAGGACTGCGATTGGGACATAGAAAACTCGTCAAGTACAGAACATACAGAAACTGATATAGGTCTGTAATTATTAATTATGTTTTTATTGCCACCCTTATAAATTGGGTGTACTATTGCTTTCTTAAAGTTATCAGGGAACAGACCGGTGGAAAAACAAAGCTTACAAATATGCGCAATAAGCGGTACGAATACATCAGAGGAGTTTTGTAGAATAACAGAGGCAATACTATCATGTCCAACGGCACAATCCTTACGAAGCTCCATGATAAGAGATTGAATTTCAGAACAATCAGCGTCCGACAAAACGAAAGAATCCCGTTGGGTATCGTTGCCTGACACTAGAATACTATGTGGACTACTTGTAGAGAATATATACTCAGGTCTTTGACGAACCATGCCTGCCAGTTCTCTTCCTACACCAGTATAGAAATTATTAACTGAATTAACAGATGCTATGGGGCTTTCTTTAACTTTTAAAAGCGTGTTAGCAGGCAATTTATCCATTTTAGTATTTGTTATTGTTTTGATAGCAGCCCAAATAGCATGTACTCAAAAGAAAATTCGAAGGTGAGGAAGTTCTCATTCCGCGGATATCGATAATCCCAACCGATATGCCATTTGAGTTTAAACGACTTCAATTTCCGATTCGTCTTGCATTTGCCATGACCATTAACAAATCACAAGGCCAATCCTTGAAAATTTGTGGTCTGAATATAGAAAATCCATGTTTTTCCCATGTTCAATTATATGTTCACGGGTCGGAAGACCACCTGCGTTATTTGTTCTTGCGCCTGATAATAAAACGAAAAATGTCGTCTATCACAAGGTGTTTCACTGAAGAGCAAACCATGCATCAAAATACATGGCAAATAAAGAATATTTAAAATACTTGATTTTTTAAATTTATATTTATTATTCTAATAAAAATAAAATCCAAAATCTGCTCATTTATTGCCCCTAAGGCGGAACAAAGTTCGCCGGGTCAGCTAGTTAATTATATTGAGCAATCTTGATAAGACAAAAAAAAAATTCACTTTCAAAATTTTGGTTAGTTTCAAAATTTTGATTAGTTTTGAAAAATGCAAAAAACAATGTAGTATTTTCACTTTCAAAATTTTGCCGCCCTAAAAGATTTGCCATCCTGGGCACTTTCCCCGACTGCCCCTAGTATAAATCATCCGCTACCACTATACCTATATACCTAGGTACAATTAGTTCTGTAGCATTGTCACAAATCGCTACCTTTAGCACAGTAGACCAGAGATACAGTTTTGCATATCTTACAAAAAAGAACTGAGAGAGTACAATGAGCCCCTGTTTAAGGCAGTTGTGAACTACGAGAAAGCCATTTAAGTTCCAGGTACATATATCCAGGCAGTACATATATTCAGAATTCGAAACACATGTCATTAATGTGTAATACAGGAATCAGTTATTGTGATATAACATATTTATATATACCAGATTTCATTTATAACCGTTGAGTATTTATGTTTATATGCCAAAATAGCACTAAGTACCTACGGCTTCGATAAACAATGTTGGTATTGTTGATCGAAGCCCTACAGGAACTATTTATATTTTCGTGATACATGTAAGCTGCTTATATGTTAAACACGTGCCTCATCTATCTACCAACCAAATTTAATCTAAATTCGTCCAGTCGTTTAGGCACGTAGATGTATCCTATAAAATCTTCACATACGCATTTATATTATTAGCAAGATTTGTATTCGTTCGTGTTAGTATCAGGAAAATACTCTGTACTGTTGTTGAGGACTCGAGTTAATGAGAGATAAATACACGTAAGAGTACCTATATTTAACGTTTATGACTATGACTACTCAGATCCAAGATGAAAATATAAATCATGTAGCGCTTGGGTTACATGCAAAAGAAGGGAATGTAGTAGATACCTATCCTTCATGCTTCTAAATCACCGTGAAAAGAACTTCTTCATTGGAATGGATGGGTCGAGAAATCCTGGTTAATCCTGAATCATAATAGAATCATACTTTTAAAGATGTTACTTAAAAACAGCATGAATGTGCCGGCTGGACCAGGAAAGTATTACTGCCCTTAGATATTCCTATTGTTGTTTCGTTTAGGGAGTTAGTGAGTGAGAGTGACGGAGGCACAACCCTCTTTATTTCGGTAGTCGCTTCCCATAAGTTCCACGGTGACAACTTATTATCCGATAGCCCGTTTGCTTTTCACCACCCCTGTAGTTAAATCAAAAGGATTTGACGTTGACCTTTTGGATTATGTTCAAATGTGACAGTGCTACTTATGACTATTGATCATTTTAGTTACAAAATATTGCTTCAAGTCTGTTTTTTTAGTTAAGTGCAGTATTTTAATATTTTATTTCCCTCAAACACGAAATACGAGTAGGTACACTTCACTTATAAGCTAACACTATTTACAACACACGAATCATAATCAGCTGCATCGTTCTCTTTTCAAATGAAATGGCTAAACGATTTGCCCATCTGTGGATGTGCAGGACAGGTATTTTCTAGCTGCACCCATGAAAAGTGCTGTTAAACAATTGACCGAGAAAACCTGAGGATGAGAAGGAAAGGACTGTGGCTGTGCTACGGCGAATAATACACGTGACATACCTACACATTTAGTAGTTCTACGTAACACGGCACCAGATTTTCATTCTTCAGCATTTCAAAAATGAGCGGTGAAAACGTTGACCAATATATAACTTTACAATCTTAGTTGACACTTTGGAGTTGGAAATTGCCGTACATGTAAAATTTGTATGCATCTTACATATTCACCAGTAATTTATGCTATATTAGGTACTATTTTAGGTACCTATATTATATAATTTAGGGGCGAAAACAGGTATAATGTATACACAATTATTAACATTTACTTATTGGGATATAAAAATTAATGTTATTCAGTTCCATCTTTTCCATAATTCATGCATTTTATAAAAATGAAAACAAAATATTTATAATTACATTTATTACATACACTACATAGGAGCGTGCCTACCACACGGCATCACTATTTCTTTAGAGACGGCGGCGGAGGATTGTTTTCTAAATGATACTTTCTTAATACTTTTCCCAAATAGCTGCCATCAGATAGTTTCATCCTAAGTTTTCTGTCACAAACTGACAAGTATGAGAAGCGACCGTAGAAGTAGCCCACTATCGCGGCAAACATTATTTTGGGAAAAACGCCGAAGTGAGGGTGTCTCCGCAGGTATCCTAAAATAAGAAAATATCCATAGAAGTAAGAAGGTATTGGAAGGAACGTCACAATAACAGAAACAAGACAACTAGGTAATAACAGAAACAAGACACAACTAGGTAATAACAGACACAAGACACAACTAGGTAATAATTTAAGCAATTCTTACTTCTATGAAAATTTTCGTGGCGTCCCTACCAACCTTCCATATTATATAAGTGAGATATACAACTAAAATATCTTACCTGCTCTAATAGCAGCGTATGTGACGGTAGCGAACAAAGTACTAAAAGGCAAACACCGCTTGTAGAAGCTTTCCCTATCGCATTCTTCTAAAGCTTTCATTTCCTCTTGAGTGAATTCATAGTAACGCTAAAACAAGAATAAGTTATGAAGTACAGAAGTAATACTCAGAGATGTACTAACTGTCTTTGCACAGATGTGCTTTTTGATAGTCTTAAGGTACAAAACTGTGGTACACCATGCGCTCTCACAGAAATGTCAACTGACTTCAATAACAACTAACATCATTAAAAATTTTCGTACCAGTGGATGAGTTACATTCTGAATGGGAGGACACGTCTTTTTTGTGCGACTATCAGCATAGCAATCACAGTCTTCTTCTTTCTGGACTTTTTCATCTTTTTTATTTTTTCCACTCATAACTTCTGTAGATTGGACGTTCTGTTCTTTTACATTTTAGCGGCCAAATAGGTTGGGGGTAACATTATTATTTATTTTGAAAATGGTATGAAATTAGGCCAAAAATTTTCATTTTCACAAATATTAAATCGTTTTGACATTGACAATATTATGAGTTTTCGTCAAAACAATAGTTGTTTTCGGCCTGTAGCTTAAATTAAAAGGCACTTTATTATTTATTTATTAATGGTTGTGCTAATATGATCAACAAATCATAAAATATATTAATCTAAATAAATATACTAGAATAATAATATTAAAATATCATTACTAGGTTCAGGCAGGTAATATCCTATTTTCATAAATGTCATAAAAAATACGAATACACGATACGAACTTTCAATGTCAAATTTATAGTTACATTTGCAAAAATATGTTGCTATTTCAGTGTTTATCAGGAGAACAGATCTATAAAAAAAGGTCAATATAGTGTTGAGGCTGTTCAAAACTTGGTGTTGCGGTGGTGGACCGGTCTGTGGGGGGTGCGATATGGCGGGTGCTTTTTTGCTGGCGCTGACGTGCGCAGCCGCTGCTTCAGCCGTCAGCTACGTCGACTACTCGGGAGTAAAGATGCCTCAATATGGAGGTAGCGCCGAGTATGAAGTGGGTCGCGATCCCCCACCCTCGCATCCCTCCGAAGACTATCATGTTCATTCGCCTGATGCGCCAGCTTCACTTGACTACAAGTACGAGGAAGAACCACGCAGTAAGTAACGTGCCTTGATTTAATTTTCTACGCTATTATAACAAAATACCCTAATCTTTTACATTTATTGCAGTTAAGACTGAAAAGCAAATAAAAGACCTCGATGATAAAGATACGTGGCGCAAATCCTTAAGGAAGCAAAGGGAATTCCCAAGATATACGGAAACCGATAATAGTATACGAAACAAATACGGTCGTGATGATGATGATGAGGTGCCGAAGCTGAGGACAAATCGTCGCTTCCCTAAACACCGATCTCGGCTCAAAGCCGAACTTGATGTAAAAGAGGAGCCAATCGTGCCCAGACGCCAAAATAAATTTAGTCGAGATAGGAAAGACATTAGTGATATAGATAGGAAAGACTACTTTCATATAGATAAAGATTATGTACCAGATGATAAGAATAAAGATTTTGATGATGATATTAAATTCCGGGAGACTACTACTAAAAGAGTATACCATAGGAGGCCTAGAGATAGACAGTTTAAAAGACAGCAAAAAAGCAGTTTGTCAGACGAATATGAAGAAGACTTGGAGGCCGATAGGCAAAATATATCTGACCTGGAAAAAGAAGATAAAGAAGTCCGTTCTGGTGAAGAAAACCGACGACAGCGTCCTACAGAGGAGCATACTGTACTGACGCGCCCGCGTTACCGAACTGCTTCCGATGAAGAAGAGGAGACAAGAGATAATACTGCAAAGGCCAATTCAGGAAAGATTAAACAGAAAGGATATGACGAATATGATGACTATTATGATATGAAAAGAGTTCATAATATAAAAAACAAGCTACCAACATTACAAAGACGGACAACAGGTACGTTAAATTAATATTTCATTACGCTTAGTATAAAAAGTAAATCTTGATACATTATTTAGAGGTATATAATACCACTCACTAACTAACGTGACGTTTGATTGACATGAAATTTGGCATGCTTAGTTAGTCTTTTCAAAAGAAAGCTTTCCAAAGCTAGTGAGCAATATATAATTTTAATATTTAATTTTATATATAAGCTAGCTTGTGTCCCATACAAAAGCGGACCACCTCTCTAATCTAAATACATTATCCTCGGGTACAAAAATAACCCCTTGGTACACAAAAATTGTCATCAAACAGGAACCCTACCACTTTTCGAGATGAACAGTAGTCTATGTTCGTTTGCGTAATACACTATCTATAATATGTTCTCGTATGCCAGATTTTATGATGATCTATTAGGTAGTTACGGCGTCTAGAGGTAACAAGCAAACTTACTTCAACATTTATAATATTAAGACAGTAAGGATTCTCATTCCTATTATTGGCTTATATATTTTGAAGTTCTATTAATATTTTTTAAACCCTCAATTAGGAGTTTTGTTTCTCCACTATATGTGAAATATCAATTACTTAGTTATTAAAAGCGTTTTATTTAAAAAAACACATCAAAGCAAAAGATTTCTTTATTGTGTTGAAGATCAGAAAAGCTAATGAAAGGCTCATTATATGTGCTCAGTGAGGGAGTCTCCGACCAACACGTATCTGCTGGATATGCTGCTGACTCATCGGCGTAAGATGGTGACATCACCAGCGTCGATCTCTTCCAGTACGGCGTCTACCACCTCAACCACAGCATTGACCACCGTGACGTCTACATCAACTACTTTTAGTACATCCAATGCTATCACCTCAGAACTGAGTACAAAAGAAATATCATCTCATGACTTATCTTTAGCAGAGAAATCTAGACTTTCAATATTGAAAAAGGCACAGCGTAAAGAAGGCATGAGTTTCCACTCAACCAAGAAGCCACCGGTCCTATTGCAGGTGACGAGTCATATGCCTACAGTAGTTATGGTAGAACCACCTTCACCATCTGTACCCTGGATGCGTGCCAAGGAGTTCGCTGAAGACACGCCAGAGCGAGTTGAAAAGGTAAAACACCTGATGAGACATAAGTTAGTGGCAGAGGCGAAGAGTATTCACGATCTGACAGATAACTGGGATGAAATGGTATGCGATTATATAGATACCTCGCTACTTGAAAACAAATCCATGGAACTGCTTTCAAATGCGTGCTTTTTAATTTTATACATGCAGTTATTGGTGTTTGTGATTAGTTAATGAGCAACATTAATAAATAAAGTTCAAAATGAAAGTGTTTACTTAACATCCATCCATCCATCTATCAGCCTTTTAACGTCCACTGCTGGACATAGGCCTCCCCAAGAGATCTCCACAACGAGCGGTCCCGTCATGGGGGATAATGCCGTAATCGCTACGCTTGGCAGGACATTACTTAACATCAGTGACATTGATTTGTATTTTTTTGTTTGCCTAATAGAAATTTTAGCTAAATATGATTATTTATTGTTGGGGCATACTTTTGACATGACTAATCCCAGGAGTTCCCTCGGGGGACGCCAGACTGTTGAGATCTGTATCTCAGTACCAGTATAGAAATATCTGGCAAACATGAGAGGGCTTGTTAACATTGCTTTCCCGTGATAGCGTTCCAGTAGGGACATGACAGACGCATTAGGGGTCCCAAACCCGCATTCCCGGTGTCAAGACGTTGTGTGGCAGGTATGATGGCTCAGAGCCCGTAGAATGTAACTCACTAAATCGTATCGACATCTTATCGTCTCGCTTATGATTGATAGAGAAACCGACGCGTGATGTCGCAATAATCCCTCGGCCAATTACGGTGATCTCTCAACCGATCACAATGACACAATGTCATGTCGACACAGTCGACATCATCGAGTGAGATATATTCTACCCCCCTGGTCGGTGGCAGGTCCTTCAGGGAGAGTCCGACTTATTCTTTCTGTATATCTTTGCGGAGTGGCACCTATGTAAATTGCATTTCCCTACGTAAAAAAGGTAAAAACAATAGTGTGTACACACTATAACACAATAGAGACTTTGTGACTGAAACTTTCAATGTAAATTATTTAACGGTCATAAGAATCTAATGATGCAGTCCAACCAACAGCTAAGACGTGTATGACAAAAATGTATTGAACTCGCAATGGTTGCACTGTGCCACTGAAAATTGTCAAAACAAAGTGAAATGACCGGCCATAATTGTCTGAAGTAAATACTTCTTTACGCACGCTTAACTTGGGGAGTAAGCTGGTGAATGCGTGACGTGAGCGTTACGAAAAGTGTGTACGGGCATGGCGAACGGAAGTTGAGGGGGATATATAAGTTAGTGAAGATAGAAAGGGAGAGAGTTACTTTACTTACCTACTTACTTATTACTTTACTACTTAGGTGCGAGCACAAATTTTCTTTCTCTCTTTCTCATTATTAATAGATATTAACATTATTATATATATTATTATTAATGTTTATATATATATATATATATATATATATATATATATATATATAAATATATATATATATATATATATATATATATATATATATATATATATTGTTAAGTTTTACGGTCTTAAGCACACTGGTTTTTTTATTTTCTCCCAGAATGCGACGGAAGTAGCGCCTTCCTATTTTTAGCGTTTCAACGCAATGCAATGGCATTTATTATAGAAGTGGAAAATTTAGACTATATATTTTTGCATACCTACAGTAACTGGACTTTTATTTTTCTCCTTAAGGAGTGGCTTGACTAAAATACGACGACGTAAGAGAGCGAGTAGATCTGAAAGTGACTATTGGTGTAAAGAACTGATGCAAAAGGGAATCCACCGATGGTTCGACATGTGAAACGAATGCCGAAAAAGCGATTGGTTAAAATATGCGAAAGTGGAAAGATGTAGGTACAGGGGGAGACCGTGACTAACCTACCTAGATAAAATCGGTCATGTATTGAAAGAAGGTGGAGTCAGGAGTAACCGAAACCGGCGAGCGTGTATGAGGAGAATTATGAATGTTGAGGAAGCGAGAGATGTATACAAGAATAGAGCCTTTTGACACTCTGTTTTCTGCCTGAGGATGGAGATGACGTGCTAATAAGTAAGTACTATAAATACTTAATGCCGCACGATTTACATCAAGTCTTTATTATTCTTAATTCGTTTATTATTATTAATGCTCATTGTTGAATGGGTTGAGATTGAGGCAGTCTTAGTTGTTATATGTAGCCATAAAGCATTTCTACATATAGGTATATTGATTTGGATATAATAATAGCTCCACCCCAGTTTTATCCTGCCTGCAATATTAGATACTCATATTAAATAGCGACACGATATCCAGGTATTAATAAGTTCCTTTAGAGGCAACTATTGTTTGCCATAAGTACATTATTTTAGTTGTTTAA
Organism: Leucoma salicis; assembly: GCA_948253155.1. Taxonomy (NCBI): domain Eukaryota; kingdom Metazoa; phylum Arthropoda; class Insecta; order Lepidoptera; family Erebidae; genus Leucoma; species Leucoma salicis. Next base: position 28,918,525 of record OX411803.1, read on the forward strand.
ACTATAGATAGTCTGTACAGGGGCGGATCATGAGTTTATGGGGTTCTGGGCTAATAGTACAGGGGCCTACTCACTAATTGTCATTCTGTCAATAAACAGTTCTCTATGGTGATGTGGATATAAGGTATAGGATAAAAATAGGACATTAAAACATCTTATTTATTTAATATGCTCAGGCCACACTAACGCGAGCAACGTTAATGTACCGCCCGTCACCGTGTTGGAAATGGGGGGTGGCTGTTTCACGTATTCGTTCCAAGAAAACCGCCTCGGCTCTGGACTACCTCAGGAGACTGTTCTACGAGTGCTGGATTCGGTCAGGGCCTTCAGGCCCATCGTGCTACTGGACGAGGCGGGTAAGCTGCGAGAGAATCCTCGCTGCTCGCATCGGCCAGCACCTGTGCGACGTCATGTCCAATTTGTTAGATGCCCAGTTCGGTTTTCGAGCTAGTCGTTCGACAGTCGGCGCGATCATGTGCCTGAGGGCCGTAGCCGCAACAGTCGTCGCCGGTGATACGCCCTTTAGTGTGGCCCAAGCATCAGTGTGGCCCAAGATTAAGAAAAAAACAAACTTCAGTTAATTCACTGTTTCATTTGATAGACGCGCATACAGGTTAATTGATCTGAGGATTGCCAATCTATGATTGGATATTTTTTAATTCTGCACATTTCTTTACGTCAATACAGGTATCATCTATTATTCTAAATGGTGGTGGGGGCTCTTTGTATCCACAGGGCCCTGGGTTGCAGCCCAAAAAGCCCTTAAGTAGATCCGCCCCTGAGTCTATCTACCTATAGGTACCATAAACTTAATGTGGTTCTGACTTTTATAATATCGGATTGTGCAATACGGATATTGATACTAGTTATAATTTAATATAAATTTATGTTTAAATAATGATATTAGTAATATTTAAATATCCAAACCGTTTAGTCTAAACGAGTTTTTAATAAATAATATTAGGTATATCATAGAAAAAATATTGTAAATCCGCTACCACGAACATCGCTGTATGACGTCATGGCCCGTGTTTGCATGAGACTGACTGAAACAAATACTAGAGACCACGCACGCACTACTATTATTGAGCAGCGGTTCGTGACGTGATTGAACGTTTTTTTGTTCGCCGATTCGAAGTCGAGTCGATCGAATCGATTGTCACAATGGCTGAACTGGCAAAACATCTGGACGGTATCCAGGAGATGCAGATTCAAATCCTGCTCGAGACTGTTATTTTCGATTTCACATTTTTCAGTTAGTGTTTAATGTATAATGCATGTCAAATGCTAAAAATATATAATAAAAAAATTAAGTCAAAGTCAAATTTCTTTATTTCGTAAATTTTTTGCAAAATATTTGAAATCGTCAAATTTATATTCAACACACACGCATAATGTGCAGTTAGATTTTGCTCTAACCAAAATTAATATTATTAATAGTTTTTATTATATTGATAGTTTTTAAACAATAATCTTTTGTAAAGTTCTATCAAGAAAAGAAAACCACTGACGGATTTTATAAATTACTAGCTGACCCGACAGACCTTGTCCTGTCTTCACTATGAATACTGAATTCGAATTGGTATTTAATAAAAAAAAAATATTCAAAGATTAATATTGCCATTCAGTTTTTTAAATTTTCTGATGTTCCGATCTGATCGGTTCCGGTTTTGAACTGATCAATTATCGACCGCCGAGAGTAGAAAATTATTAAAGTACTAATATATCTATTAAAAAAAATAGGGGTTGGCAGCAGAAGGGTGAAAATGTAGGTTTTATTTTTTATTGTTGTATAACATTTTTTATTTCCATTTTTTTATGATATGACGTTAAAAATACATATTTTTAACGTCATATCATAAAAAAATGGAAATAAAAAATTTTTTAACGTCATTTCATAAAAAAATGGAAATAAAAAATGTTATACAAAAATAAAAAAAAATTTAGGGGTAAACTACCCTTATCACTTATGGGTATGAAACATAGTTTACATCCTATTCTCAGACCTACTGAATATACATACAAAATTTTATAAGAATTGGTCCAGCCGTTTCGGAAGAGAATGGCACGAGAATTTTATATGTAATTATTTATTTTTTTAAATACATACATAGTTTAATTTTAAATACCTATTTATAGAAAACGTTATGTCCGCTAACAGGCCGTAATTGGCACATCTCCTTTGTTCTTTTTAGGGTTCCGTACCCGAAGGGTCAAAACGGGACCCTATTACTAAGACTTCGCTGTCTGTCTGTCACCAGGCTGTATCTCAAGAACGGCGATAGCTAGACAGTTGAAATTTTCAAAAATGATGTATTTCTGTTGCCGCTATAACAACAAATACTAAAAACAAAAAATAATAATATTTAAAGGGGGCTCCCATACAACGTCTGTCTGTCTATCCGTCTGTCACCAGGCTGTAACTCAAGAACGGCGATATTGCGCACGCTTACCCACTGCACATAGCTAACTCGAATGACTCTACTCAAACGCTTCGAAAGCGAATAGTTTGTGGGGTCGATGCTGGCAAATCAAGTTACCAAATATCTAAAGACTTGATACTTCCCAAGTCTACAGTCCAATCTATCATTCAGCACTATAAATATAATAGAACGACTTCTTGTTTGAAGAAAACTGGTCGACCACGCATCACAAGTGCAGTCGAAAACAGAATCCTGAAGAAAATTATCAAAAATAATCGTCGTGCTCGAGCTGGAGAACTCACGGTGCAATGGAAGGACATGATTCACAAAGACGCCTCAGTTGATACTTGCAAAAGAGTCTTAAAAAGAATGGGTTACGGATTTTACACCGCTAAGGAGAAACCACTGTTGACTGCTGTACAAAAGAAAAAGAGGTTGAAGTTTGCTCGTGATCATTTAAATTGGACTTCCAATCAGTGGCGTAGTATCATTTGGAGTGATGAGTCCAAATTTGAAGTGACAGTCGGCGATGAAAAGAAAAAAGTGATTCGGAACAAAAATGAGGCATTTCATACTGATTGTCTCAAACGCAAATTGAAGTTTCCGGCGTCTCTTATGATATGGGGCTGTATGTCTGCACAAGGTGTTGGTGGTATGCAGTTTGTGGATGGTTCTATCAATGCTGCAAGGTATCAAAACCTTTTGGAAGATAATTTACTGCCCTCTGTTCCGTCACTTAAGCATCAAGATTCCTTAATTTTTCAACAGGATGGTGCTTCCCGCCATACTGCAAGGACAACAAAGACTTGGCTACTGGCGAAAAGCATCCCTACAATCGAATGGCCATCTAACAGCCCGGACTTGTCGCCAATCGAAACTCTATGGTGGAAAATGAAAAAAGTTCTCCGTAAAAATCCATCAAGATCGAAGAGCGACTTAAAGGCTAAACTCTTGGCTGTCTGGGAGTCAATTACGCCTGAGGAGTGTGCAGCGTTGGTTGCAACCATGCCTCTTCGCATTAAAGCTGCCATTGCGAGCAACGGCGACACAACTAAGTGGTAGACGAACTATTCTGCGTGAGTGACAAGGGTAGACGAATACCTTAGCGTTGTTTTTTAGAATGTTTTTTAAAATTTTTTATGTGTTGTAAAGTCATGAAAGAATATCAGTTATGTTAAAATAAACTTTAAAATGTTCCTCAAATTGTGGTTTACTTTTTATTAAACGTTCTTAATTATTTTACCAATATTTACTTTCTATATTTTACGCTTTGCACTAATTTCCATACTAGACGAACTATTTTGCATCGGGTCTCGTATAGACTAACCGTTTTGTCTGCCACCTTCGTAGTTTAGAAGAAAAAGGAAAGAAAAAATACATGCAAGCAAACATAGTGCCTTCTTTTTTTATTTCGGTGAAAAAGCATATCAAAGTATATCTGTGTTGCTAACTTGGATTGTATAGTTCGTTATTTGTTCTCTGCTTAGGTAGCGAGATGCAGACTACGGGCGCTAGCGTGGCCGAGCGCGAGCTACGAGCTGCTTTAGGGGCAATAGGAGCACGACGCCAACGCAAAGAAGTGACTTCCGAAGCAGTACAGACCACTCTCACCGTCTCACCAACAATTGCACCACCCGCCTTCCCACCAGAAGCTGTCTCTCTTACCATGAACCAGCACTGGAAGGAATTCGTCATGGCCAACAACTCAAGGCGCCAGCATATTTCTATGTACTTTACTTTTTTAGTTTTATTAATAAATATTTTGCAAAGATACGGCTATTGCGATTTTATTGCATCCATTTATATTCAGATAAAAATTAGTTAAATAAAGACTGAATCTTTGATTACTAATATATTTCTTTTGGACGTATTATTAGGTGCGGATCGAATATGGGTCTAAATAACCCATGACGCCTTGCGGAACTCCAGCTTTGATAGCATATAAAGAAGTTAACAACAAAAGTTAGTCTTCTCCTTGTTTTACAAAAAAGTGTCTGTCGCTTAGATGTGAATTTATTAGGTTGCAGAAGTTTATAGCTAGGTCTTTTTTTATTTTGAAAAGAAGTCCGTCATGCCACACTCGATCAAATGCCTGAGATATATCCAGGAATGCTGCGACACTGTATTGTTTTGATTCAAGAGCTTTGTTTATATGTTCCACTAGTCTGTGTACTTACTTGTTCAATAGTACCATGCTTTCGGGGGAATCCAAACTGATGGTCAGGTAGTAATTTGTTTGTGTCAATAATCGGGGATAATCTAAGCAAAATAACTATCTCCATGATTTTTGAGGGTATGGGTAACAGGCTAATAGGTCTGTATGATTGCGCCTGAACCAGATTTTTTCCAGGCTTAGGAACCATTATGACTTAGGCTATTTTCCATTGAGGAGGGACCATTCCTCTTCGTAGGATAGCGTTATACAGGAAAGTGAGAAATTTAATCCCTTCATTTGGCAGCTCCCTTAGGATTTTTCCTGTTATAAGGTCGTAACCAGGAGTTTTATTTGGATTTAAAGCCTTAATTGCTGATTTTATTTCTTTATAAGTGAAGTTATTAATGAGAGGATCGAGTTGGTGGGTTTGGCCCAATAATTCTGAGACTTCTTGGATTTTAGAGGATCCTATATCTGGATTCGGTATAAAGACCTGTTTAAGATGTTCAGCAAATGTAGCTGCTTTGTCCTAAAAGAAAACTTGTAGTAAATTCCAGTCAGTCCTCCTCTATATTCCTTACTACTTGCCTTACTGCCCTTCTTTACCACTCTTCTACTACTTTACTACTTTAGTATAGTCCTTCTTGTATATTTAGCTTATACAGTGAGGCTAATTAAAGTCCAATTACAATAAAAAATTGGTTTTATTAAACTGATGCTAACAGAGTGAAAGTCGTAGGTAGATTAAGTTGACAAATGATTAAATGTATGGAGTGCCACAAACGCCTAGCAAAAATGTCACTCAAATAACTATCATTGAGCTGCCCGGGTCATCTTGTAAGGCGTTTCGCCGTAACATACTCCCGGCCGTTGAAAGCCTGGTTTCAACTCTTCAGTTCCTCAGCCGTGGGTAAGGGACAGAGGTGTGTAAAAGGGCGTCGCACAGAACCCCTCGCAGTTTGAAGTTCTGCTACTCGGGCTATTCCGTCAGGTCCGGGACAGCCGTAACACTCTTCCTAATCGCCAATTTAGTGGGGACGTGTTATCCTCAGATAGAAGCACCAGATCTCCTATTTTGAGCTGAGAATTGCCAGTACACCATTTTGTTCGTTGCTGAAGCTCCGACAAATATTCCCTTTGCCATCTTTTCCAGAAATGATGTCTTATACTCTCAAGTCGCTGTATTTTATTTAGATTTTTGATGCTATCTTCGTTTACACGAGCTGGCGAGGCTAGCCGTCCGATGAGAAAGTGCCCTGGGGTTAAGGAGAGAAGATCGTTAGGAGAGGATGATAACGGACACAAAGGACGACTATTTAGAATCGCTTCCACTTGTGCAAATAAAGTTGATATTTCTTCAAATGTTAAATGACTATTGCCAACCACTCGTTTAATACGATGCTTGGCAGATTTTATGCCTGCCTCCCAAATGCCGCCGAAGTGAGGAGCGTAAGCGGGTATGAATTTAAAATCAATAGCTTGCTGACTTGCAAAATCAGAGATAGGTTCATTGTACTGTTTCAAAAAGCTCCCCAGCTCCTTCGCGGCAGCGACAAAATTGCGACCATTATCGCTAAATATTTCCCTTGGTTTACCTCTCCTAGCAATGAATCGCCTAAGACTCATTATAAATGCATCCTTTGTCAAGTCACTGACTGTCTCGAGGTGAATACATTTATAACGTAAACACACGAAGATACACATATAACATTTTATCAGCCGGCTTCCTTGACCCTTGCGATTTAAAATAAAAAATGGTCCAGTGAAGTCTAACCCGACCGACAAAAATGGAAAGTCTGGATTTACGCGTTGTGATGGCAGGTTACCCATTTTAGGGCATAATGTTTTACCACGTAATCGTCTACATTGCACGCAGTTATTTACTGTAAGCCTGGCTAGCTGCCTTCCATTAACAGGCCAGACGCTTTCTCTTATAGTTGCTAACAATAGTTGCGGACCTGCGTGTAAATTAACCATATGCTCTGATATAAAATATAATTTAGTTAGCTTGTGTGAAGCATGTAGTATTGGGTGTTTTTTCTCAAAATCACAAGCTGACGCATCTAAGCGTCCACCTACGTTAATTAATTTATCCTTATATATAAATGGAGGTAATGACAACACTTTACTTCTAGCTGGCAGTTGCTTACCCTTTGTAAGTAGATCATACTTAAAAGCGAAAGACTCACGCTGGACAATAAGACATAGAGTATGGAATGAGTCTAACAGCTCTGCTGGAGTAAGTACGCCTAATCGCTTATTAGCAGAATTACGTATGTTAAAAATAAATCGTCGTACATATGCATAAATCCTTCGCATTTTGTTGAACGAAGAGAAGCTATCAAAATTTATAAAATTTTCACAAGGTATTGTTGACACGTACGAGTATGATTTAGTTTCAGGTAAGCTATCTATTTGTACTTCCTTCAATTTAGGCCAATGTGGTTCATCTTTGTTCAAGTTATTAGGGCCGGACCACCATAAGTCCGTCGACAACAATTTTTTAGCAGTAGTGCCCCTAGAATTTAAATCTGCTGGATTCATAGAAGTAGGAACGTAGCGCCAGTAAGATACCTCTGTTAAATCTAATATTTCACAAACGCGATTGGCTACGAACATTTTTAACTTTGTAGGGTCACAATGTAATCAATTCAACACTAGACTAGAGACACACCAGTGCACTATCCTATTTGGTTTGTACCGAAGAGACTCAGTAACAACTTTACATAAATTAGCAGATAATAATGCACCACACAACTCTAAACGCGGTATTGTTGATGGTTTAATAGGAGCTACTTTTGACTTAGAACATAGTAGTTTAACTGTAATCTTACCATCACAATTAATTGACCTGACATAAATACAGGCACCGTAAGCGTTTTGAGACGCGTCACTGAATGTATGTAGTTCAATCCAATTAGGTTTATCACACAAAACTAATCTAGGTATTTGAACTTTACTTAACCAAACCAGATTTTCAGGGAAACTTTGCCAATCTGCTCTTAAGCGCTCTGGAACTGGCGCGTCCCAATCCAACCTTTGCTGCCACATTTTTTGAAGCATGATGTTAGGTTGAATTGTCAGAGGGCGGAGTATACCTAAAGGATCGAATATTTTAAATGAGTTTGACATGACAAATCTCTTTGTGATTATAGCATCTTTATCTAGTGCGATATTTTTAATTGGAAAATATAAGGTGTCCTCAGATGGCATCCATCCAAGACCAAGAGTGTTAGAAGACTCACTGATGGTTAATTTGTCATCAGGACTTAAGTTTAACTCTTTAAATATTGATGGATTATTACTTTTGTATTTTCTTAAATTGAAACAACCATTTTTTAGAGCATTAGCAACACTATTTTATATATAAAGTAAATCCTGAACATTATTAGCACCCGTGATTAAATATTAGCACCCGTGATTAAATCATCTACGAAAAAATCCCTTTGTATTATTTCTTTAATACATTCGTCATCTTGTTCCTCGCCCAGTTGCCATAATCGCGCCATAAAATACGCTGAAGATTACGGTCTTCTTTATCTACCAACACCTGACGGTACATCTTTTCGATGTCTCCAGTTAAAAGAAACTTGTACTGTCTGGCACGGATTAGTATAGCAAACAAAGAGTCCTGCATATTGGGTCCTACCATTAAAATATCATTTAACGCGTAACCTGATGTAGATGCTGCAGACCCATCAAATACTACACGCAATTTTGTGGACTCACTTTCTTGTTTTAATACAGCGTGATGACATAAATAATAATTATGTTACTTTATTCGAATTGTTAACTAAAGAAAGATGTCCTAATTCACTATATTCATTTATAAATTTTGTGTACTTCAATTTTAATTCAAGATTCCTTTTAAAACGCTTCTCTAAATAATGTAATCGCCTTTTGGCTAATACATAAGTATCACCCAAGTGGTCCGAAGTGACCTTTAGTGGCAGTTTCACACAAAACCTGCCCGTTCCTTCTCTACGAGTGTGAGTAACAAAATGCTGTTCACAGTCATTTTCGGTTTTGCTTGTTATTTTACGCCTTTCGGGAACCTTTTCTAATTCCCATAATTTTGCTATTGAATTGTGAATATTATCTAGTTGATATGATGCCTCATTTATTATTGCATTATTACAGTACATAGTCTGATTAGTGATATTTGCGTGTATTGGACCAGATATTATCCAGCCGAACTTACTACTACGTAGTTTTGGATTTTGTGGGCCAAGTGACCGCTGTTCGGTATCCAACATGGCCCAAAATAGATCAGCACCTATTAAAATGTCTATTGGTGCTGGCTGATCAAATGTTGGCTCAGCCAACACTATGTCTTTAGGTATGTTCAATTTATTAATGTCCACTGGATATTTTGGTATTAAACCGGTTAATTCATTTAGGACAAGACATGAACAATTTGCACTGTATTGCCTATCTACAGACCTTATATTAATATTACAACCTTCCGATATATGTGACGTAACTGTATTGCCTATTCCTATGACCTTTAGCGAGTCAATTGGGAATGAACTCATTGAAAGTTTGTCTTTCAATGTCTTAGAAATGAAAGACGATTGACTGCCGCAATCTAGAAGTGCTCGCACCTTCGCCTTTTGCTGGTTCAATGGATTCGAGACTTCGATTACAGCTATCGACAAAAGAATCTGATTTGAACCTCTCTTTGAAAAACTAGAAATTATTTCGCTACTATTATCTATAGGCTCCTCAGACAAGACATGATTATTAAGTTTAGAATGTTCTATGGGGCGATGCAGTAAGGAGTGGTGCCTTTTATTGCACTCTCGGCACGGACCCATGCGACATGAACTTATATGGTGTCCTTGCCTGAGGCAGTTGTTACATAATTTGTATTTATTTACATCCCTAATCCTTTCGTCTATGTTCTTTGATTTAAAAGCAGGGCATTTGAAAATTCTATGATTATCACCACAAATGATACACGAATACTTAATATAGCTGCTGGGTTTATCCTTATGTTCTTTAGTATGAGATGAAAATGATTTCATTGGGCCTTGAAAATGTTTATGTGTATTAGTGGTAGAACTGTAGCGTGTACCTATGGTTTGAGACTTAGTGCTATCGTGTTTATTGCGATTTAGCGATTCTAGTACATCTGCGCGGTCAATCATAAATTTATATAACTGATCTAACGTTGGCGTATCGCTATCTAAGCTATTTCGATATTCTTCCCATTTCGCTAAAGTGCTGCCATCTAACTTTGAAGTTAACATAAAAATTACCAGAATATCCCATTTGTGGTTGTCCTAGGCTGGACAAGGCGCGCAAGTTTTTTGTTACATGGTCGACTAAAAATCGTAAAGACTTCTCTGATTCACGTTGTATCGTCTTCATGTTCATTAATGAACTTAAGTGGTGATTAATTAAAATTATTTTATTGTTGTACCGCTTACAGAGTAAGTTCCATGCTTCAGAATAATTAGCAGCCGATACTTCCAGATTTGTTATAATTCTCGCGGCATTACCTTCCAAAATATGATATGAGGTAATGAAATTTGTGAATAAGTGTTATACGTTCATCTCCGTGAATCAAACTCTCAAAAGCATCGCGGAACTCCAACCATCGAAAATAAGCGCCGTCAAACTTGGCTATTTGTATTTGAGGTAATTTCAGACTAGCCGACTGATGAGTCGTATTCGAACAACAAGTATGCTCAAAAATAGAAGAACGCCTATGTTCACACTCGAGCTTAGAATATTTAGCTAATAACGTCTTAGCAGTGGCAATATTGACAATAATATCGCGTTCGTCTATTTCGACTGATAGATTACCTGGATTTAGAACCTCAATCTCACCCTGCAAGTCATCAACCTTTACTGACAATGCCTCGAATTTTGCAAGTTTTAAGCTTAACTCGGTTAGTTGTATAGTGGTTAACGTCGTTTCATTAGAAATACTATTCAAATAATTTTTAAATTTAGTTATTTGTCCTTTAGCAGAGGACCTTTTTGTATTTAACTCTTTCAGCTTAGATTCATTAGGCACTAGCTGTTTCCCGCGGCTTCGCTCGCGTAAATAAATGACTATTACATTTTTTTTTAAAAAAAGAAAACGGCCTCACGTCCCACTACAACTACTATTACTTATCATCGCGCCATCTCCCTTGCGGGGTAGGCAGAGAAAACAGAGTGCCACGAGGCTCTATCCTTTCATACATCTCTCGCTTCGTCAACATTCATAATTCTCTTTATACACACGTAGCTGTTACCCGCGACTTCGTCCGTGAGTAATTTCATAAAAATAAATAAAGCAACCCTTGAAATTGTCGGTAATACAGTGCAACGGTATTACAGTACTCGGGGTTGGAACTTCATTACTGAAATGCTAGATGGCGTTGAAGTTGCTAGATTTTGAGATTTTGTGACAAACAATTTTTTTTATTTTTCGTATTTTTTTTAATAAAAAGTATCCTATGATACTTCTAATACCTCCGAGAATATGTGTACAAAGTTTCATGATGATCGGTTAAGTAGTTTTCACGTGAAAGCGTAACAAACAAACTTACATTCACATTTATAATATTATAGTATGATTGTGAGCAAAAACTACAAATAATAATTTAACTAAACAAATATTAATCGCTCACGCTCCTCGTTCGGACGGCACCCGGCACCAGTAACTGCCGTACACCAATTCCGGCTCGACAAGGACTGCACGTGGTGTGGCAATGCACTGGCTGCAACAATGACGTATCTCGGACCTTTCATTGGTGTTTTATTTCTATTTTAGACGAATTATTACAGTTGACAAAGTTTAGTTATGGATTTGGATAAGTACTAAAACAAGTTTTACGATTTGTACTCGAATTATTAAGTAATTAATAGCACTAAATGATTTTTACAGGTAAATGTTGGTAGAAAAATAAAATGATGATAAAATTTTTGCCTTAGATTATTAATTTTGTTCTTTAGTTTGCACAAATGGATTTGATTAAAATAGCTAGGAATATTATTAGTGGAAATAGGATAGGATTATTTGGAAGATTAGGTTTTTTAAGAAGGAAAGGGCACTTATCTGTTTTGTAGTAGCCTGACGCGCGACGTGATTCTTTCGACAAATCCGCTCGCATCAGCTCTTCAGCTAAGAACTCGTCGATGATTCTGGCTGAATCTTGATTCTTGAACCCCTTTTTTCAATCTTCAAACCCGAACAGAAGACCGCATCCAAATCTCCCGGCTCCGCCTTGATAAGATTGCCAGTCGGTTTTCTCAGCTTCTTTTGTTAATATTTATATATATTTTTAGCATTTGACATGCTTAGCACTATACTTTGTGTTCTTTTGTTAATTTTCGTTGTTCTTGCTATTTATTTCCCCTCATGGGCCACCAACATGTATATTTAGCTTAGGTATACAGTGGGGCTAATTAAAGTCCAATTACAATAAAAAATTGGTTTTATTAAAGTGATGCTAACAGAGTGAAAGTCGTAGGTAGATTAAGTTGACAAATGATTAAATGTATGGAGTGCCACAAACGCCTAGCAAAAATGTCACTCAAACAACTATCATTGAGCTGCCCGGGTCATCTTGTAAGGCGTTTCACCGTAACACCTTCTTTATGTACTTTAGTATAGACCTAATACTATGGCTATATTGCCATAGTATTAAGTCTGTCTCTTTCCTATTTAATGGAAGGCTTGTAATCATAGTTAAATATTATTATGTATAGTTAAATATTATAAAGTACTCATCAAGACGAATAAAACGTGTCCAAACTCGACGGGGTTGCGTTATTTCATTATAGAGTTACTGTGGCCACCATTCAGCTTCATCATCAGCCCCTGGATACCATCTAGGCACAAAGTACTCGGCAAGACGAATCATACGAACCCAAACTCGATGGGGTTGCGCCGTTTCATTATAGAGTTCCTATGTCCACCTTCCAGCTCCATTATCACACTGCGTGTAAAATTTCAGCTCAATGGGAAACCGGGATGTGTGTCAAATTTAACTTGCAAGATTTGAACGGGACAAGTACAATAAAAGCGTCGCCACGCTAACAGCCGATTTTACCCTCTCTCCGCATTAGATGTTTCATACCAATTATAATATTACAATATAACTTATTACTAATAAGCCTAGCTATGTCGGCGATCGACCAAAGAGTGGCGACACGTTCACATGGATTCCGTAAATCGGTTTCGTCATCAACACGTTGTCCTGTGTTAGCATTCTCAGTTTCCAACTGTGTTGTAATCTTCTATTAAGAGCAACGTTTATACTATCAATATTCCTGACTATGCTTGCGTAACAACTTCGTCTGCGTTGATTATATTAGCAGAAAACACAAATCACTAAACACGTTGTAGGTACTTATAAAACCGTTGTTTCTTAAAACTCTGATAACTTTATATTAAATGAAGATATTGCAATACAAAAATATTTATGTTAGATAAGGGTCAAGGGTCAAAGCGATATTCTAATTTTCATTTTCTTTAACATTGTAAGTTTCTGGGCACAGATATATTAGAAATAAACTGTAATACTTCCAATTGAGTCTTGCATGAGCGGCTTGTATGCACTATGCTATTTGAATACATTGATTTTATCTTATTTGGTCACGTCGTATTTGGTTTTTTACTTTTCACTAGCAACTTATTCAAAAAATAATACGCAATAACCTGAAACTCTAGTATTTTGTTCAAGAGTGAGACAACAAATAGTTATAGAACTAATAAACGACACATATTTGTTAGTCAAGTTAACGCTAGTTTAAACTAAGTTTATATCAGGACGCGATACTCAGAAACGCATTTTCATGAGTTATCGAACCGATGCCTCTATCGGACAGATAAACTACAGTTAAATGTACCTCAGAAACCGGCCATTAATGCTTTTCAACTGCAGCAGCAGCTTCATGTTGTACGTAGGGTGGCTGTAAGTGACTCTACACTTAGAAGAAGGTTAAAAGAACGTGGACTGGTACCGCACAAGCCAGCAAATGGGCCGAAATTAACTACAGACCATCAAAGAGCGCGCCTTAAATTTGCACATGAGCACCTAAATTGGTCATACCTCCAGTGGAACAAAGTCCTCTTTTCTGATTCTGATGAGTGTAAAATTATGCTGTATGGTAACGAGGGAAGGAACAAGGTCTACAGAAGAGATGAAGAACGCCTTGCACAATGCTGCATTGAAGAAAAGGTCAGCTATGGTGGGGGTTCGTGGACGGTTTGGGGAGGAATCAGCGCCGACGGTAAGACAGAGCTTGTCTTTGTGTCTGGGCCACGTCTGTCTGCTCTAATCAGTCATCGGTACATCGAACAGTGTCTTGAGCCTCACGTGATGTGCTATGCACATTTTATTGGCCACGGTTTCATATTCATGCACGACAATGCTAGGGCTCACACCGCGAGCGTCGTACGAGATTATGTTACCGAAGTCGGAATGGCCAGCAAGAACCCCGGACATGAATCTGATTGAACATCTATGGGATGAATTAAAAAGACGAATTAGTGCAAGAGATCCTGCCCCAGAAACACTTAGCCAGCTGCAAAATGCAATCCAAGAGGAATGGAATGGAATGCCACAACATTTGATCGTGACTCTCATCCGATCGATTAAGAACCGTATGGAAGCAATAATAAGAGCTCGGGGAGGGAATACAACTTATTAAATTATGAGGTACAATAGGCGGCCTTATTACTAAAAGTATATTTACACTCTTGGATACTACTGCAAAGTTAATAAGAAAAAAGGAACAAAATAAAAAAGAAAAGAAAGAAGTTAAAATTATGCATCAGAGAATTCATCCGCATCACTGGCTACCGGCAAAGTGCCCAGAAGGCTGGCAGCATTGCCACGTTGAATGGCAATGCTAATTCTTTGTGCTAGGTAAAGGCCAGCCTTCTGATCACGTGAGGCGTCGATTAGACGACTTGCAATTTCTTTATAAAATTTGCGAGCGTTCGGGCCCCATGATCCTAGCGTTTCGACCCCAAACGGTTCGAAAATATAATTTCCCTCAAGGTTAATATATTTCCGCCGTTTGAGGTTCTCCGCTGATGCAACAGCAGCACCAGTACAACCAGCGGTGCTTGGTAGATGTGATGGAGCAAGGGTGTCGACGCAGGTGGCGTCCCACACTAAAGGCCTACCCATCTTCCAAGGCATCAAAGTCATACCGTCTGGTCTCTTCCCATCATCGCGTATCAAACCATTAGGTTCACGTACGGCTGGTATGCCGACGGTAACAAGAGCACGACGGATTATCTCATTTAAACTGGCATGGCGTGGTATTCTGCCTGCACTTTTGCTGCATAATAAGCCATGGTGTCCGAGACCATCGACGACCTCCCCGCAGAGACAGTGACGCGGAGTAACACACGGGGCTCCTAAACGGGGACAAAAATAATAAATAAATAATATATAATAATAAATAATATATTTGTAATATATTTGTTTCTGTATAAAACATATTAGAATCTCAGTTAGTTTAAGTTCGTTTCTTAGCTTTTTTTCATTTACGTGTGTTATTTTATCAATTTCCTTCATACTCCATACAGGGTAAAAATGACTTGTTATACAAAATACGAAACCTATAAAAATTTAATTTGAATTTAGAACATTAACATTCAGATTTGAAAACCTCATATTAGGGGTTAAAGTATGAAATTGCCGATTTGTCCTGAAAAATTGAAATTAGTTTTTTTTTCATTTAACATATATATTTAATCAAAATATCTACCATTATTATTTATACATTGCTGCCATCTAATAGGAAGGTCATTTATGCCTTTGCGATAGAACTCTGGTGATCTAGATTCTACAAATTGTTGTGGAAGCATTTTGTACTGCCTCCTGGGAAGAAAACTTTTTATCACGTAGAAAATTGTCCAAATCACGAAAAAAAAATAATAGTCCCTTGGAGCAAGGTCTGGCGAATACGGAGGGTGACGAATGGCTTCTAATTGCAGTTCCTGTAGAGTTAAAACGGTTTCTCGTGCTGTATGAGGTCACGCGTTATCATGGAGCAATAATGGTGAAGATCGATTTACGAGTCGGGGCTGTTTCACTGCAAGTTTTGCTATCATTGTTCGGAGTTCGGCACAGTAGACATCTGCCGTTATATCTTGATCAGATCGGAGAAAGCTATAGTGAATAGCACCATGCTGAGACCAAACAGTTACCTACCATTACCTTTTTATTGGTAAGCTTTGCTTTAGGACACTGTTGCGGCGTTTGACCCAGGTCAGCCATTGCATTTTTCGCTTACGGTTATCGTAAAGAATTCACTTTTCATCATATGTCACAATTCGATTCTATATCGATTCAACAAGGCAACACAAGTTTCAACGCGCGTTTCTTTCTGCAAATCAGCCAAATCATGAGGCACCCATTTTCAGTGGCGTAGCGTGACTTGTCGGGGCCCCGTATAAAAATTTTTTTGGAGGCCCTTATATGGAGGTAAAGATTTTTCACAAAAGAAAAAAAATATTGTGAGAAATAAAACTACGTTTACGGAATCTATCGCGTTTACTTGATTTTACTCCTATCCCGACGTTTCGAATACTTTACAGCATTCATGATCACGGGTGGACTTAGATGATAGACGTCCAAGGTTGATATGTTATTTCAACGGTTTCATCTACCCACAGTATATGATTTTACAAAATTTTTGGTTTATTTATTTTAACCCACCTAATATTCGTTTAGAAACACAGTGAAAATATCTACTTCAAATGTTTATGCTTACAATGTATGAGACTTTAAATTAGTATATTAAAATGAGTATAATACTCCTCTTTAAATTGTATAATTTTTGTTTTTATTTAGTGCTCAAAAATTCTACCACAAACTACCAATTACTACCAGTAAGAAGACAATCTTGGTTATTAGTTTATATTATTAAATATATTGATTTTGCCAAAAGCTAAGACTAAGAAGCTACCACCGGATCGGAACGCGGCCTGACTGAGAAAGATCCGGCCAGAAAACTCAGTAGGCAACAACTGTTATGGATTATTAAATTTTGTACGGAATTACTGAGATCTAATAAGGTTTAAATTTTAAATTTTAAATATTCACTCTCCTTGCCTTTTTATCGGCAAACTGATTTATTAAATCATTTATGGCTGATGATGATTTTAGTTTTTCTAAAGTTTCTGCCTCTATGGACAATAGTGAGATGTCTGACAGCCGTTCTTGTCCCATCGAAGTTCTTAAGTAATTTTTTATTAGTTTTAATTTTGAAAAACTTCTTTCTGCCGTTGCGGTTGTAACTGGAAGGGTCAAGAATAAAAAGCATGCTGTGATAACCTGGGGAAAACTGGATGCAAGACTATTGAATTTTACTAGCAATAATTCAATGAGTTCTTTAATGGAATAAATTTTTTTAATTTCAGAATTTAAGCATGTTTTTAGAGCCTTTAATTGGTCACAAAGATTAAGTGAGATGTCTTTACTGTATTTAGCAGACAGTTTTCCGGAAGCGTTTAATATCTCTTCGCTTGAAGAAGATAGGAGTTTCTCCGGTTGTAATATTTCGAATATACTACTCAGGTTGCAAAGGCTCTGAAATCTTTCTTTAGTTTGAGAAATTAATATATCTAAACAGCAATAGTATACATTGACTTTGAAATAGGATTCCGGGTCGGAAATTCTCTCATCTTGTGATAACTCATCAAAAAAACGCTTCGTTATCTTTCGCCTACTGTTTTTAAAAACAGTTGTTACCCCCCACTTTTTTGCTAAATCTTTGGATTCATTTAGCAAACTATTAAATGAATTCTGATTTCTTAATTGGCACAGTCTATTTAAAAGATTACTTAATAAAATACTAGATTTCTGTAAGTCATTATTTTCATGCTGTAGAGCTTTAGAAACAGGATTAATAATTTCAAATAGTGAAGAAAAAAATGTAACGAGCACTAAGAAATCAAAACTCTCTAATATATTAATTATACTTTTACATTCTTCACGTTCATCTTTTTTATTTGAAATTAAATTTAGTTGGTACAAAGTTTTCATGATTAGTAAAAAATTTTTCTTTACTGCTAATAAAGCGTCGTTCCTAGAAGACCATCCCAAGGGTAATCAAATATTTTTCAGATGAATCGTCACTTAGCATAGCCCAGCGTTTTATACTATTGCCAAAAAAAGTATATATTTTTTCTAAATTATCGAAAAAAGTCGATACTTCACGAACATGTCTCGCAGCATCGTTCAAAACCAAGTTTAAAGCGTGCGCAGCACAATGAACATAATCGGCATTTGGAGCATGCTCTTTTATTAGGGTTTGTAATCCTCCATACACACCCGACTTTTTTTTCACACATCACATTTGCTCCATCGTATCCCTGTCCTCTACATTTAGTCAAATCAATTCCATATTCTTTAGTCAAATTTAAAATGACAGTTTTCAGACCTGCAGCACTGCAATCGGTTACTGCTATGAATCCTAAAAAGGACTCACAGATTTTTATTTCTTTAGGCACATTATCATCATTTTCTGTAACCGAGATATATCGAAAAACTACAGATAGTTGGTCAATTTTTGACAAGTCTTGTGTTGTATCCAGAATTATTGTCAGAAATGGAGCTTTTTTAATTTCTGAGATAATACTGTTCCTAACGTTAGTACCAAGCAAACTAATAATTTCGTTTTGAATCGTAGGGCTTAAATAATTTATTTCACCTTTCGGTTTTAGAAAAAGTTCTTTTAAAGTTGCATCATAGTTAGATAGCAGACGTGAAATTGCCATAAAATTGCCAGAATCAGAATCATGCCCCCTCAAAGGTAGATTACAAGATACTAAAGTAATTATAACATTAATTATACGATGCAGTACATCTCTCCAGAATGTAATTTTACTATCGATTTCACTTTTCAATAGAGTATCGATGGTATTTCCTTGCAACCAATTATTATAAGAGAGTGAGGCACTAATATGCTGCTGTGACTTTTCATGGTCAAGAATAGTTTGTGTGAAATTGCTTCTAACCGAAACACCGTTAACCCAAGCAGAGGAGTACGATTTGTTTTGACGATCTGCTAATAACCAACAGAAGTCACAGTACGGTTTGTTTAAAACGTTAGAATAACATAACCATGGTCTTATAATTTTTATGCCTGCCTGATTGAAATATGAATAATAATAAGCTGAAAAAGGTCGGTTATTTTCTGAAACTTTTGGAAATGGTCCTTGTGGTTTAAATGGACCCAATTTAAAAATTATTTTTCGTTCGCATTCAGTTAAATTGTCACCAAAATTTCCTCTATCTGATGAAATTATATTACAATCTGCATTATCTGCAGATATATCAGAATCGTTGACTTGGGGTTCCTCGATTTCTGGATGGACATCCGATAAAGTATGTGCTTGGCTTTCTTCTATTTCCGGACGGATATGTGACGAAGAACATGCTTCAAAACAAATCGATCCTATAGATAAGTTAGAATTTTGTTTTTTTTTAATCAAGGCACGGAACCCTAAAAACAGTATAATTGTGAAAATCGAGGGGGGAGACAACTTTTTGTGACGGACAGATGGACAGACCGAAATTAAAAGATTTCCTTGTTTATCACTACGGGCCCCTAATAAATGGGTTGGGTAGTAGTGTAGTACTTACCTTTCCAATCTAAATCACTCACAGTATCTTGTCTCTGAAAAAATGAAGAAATTTTGGGCACTTTTTTTATAACTTCGTCCCTTTTCTGTTTAATTTTTCTTTTCTCAGCGCCGCTGGGATAATCTCTTTTTCTTTCACTCATTTCTTTTACAAATCGTTACTAATACTGCTAAACCAGAAGAACAATATTGTTTGTACTGAATTACAATGTAATGCACATTTATATAAAGCGCGTAAATAAACAGTGCACTGCACTCCGTGGTTTAACATCCAATGCAAAGTACAACAACGTACACGTACATCGCGATATCGATGAAGGATTCCCGGGGATTCCCCGCTGAGTTGAAGATGAAGTAAGTAAAACGGGGAAGTCCCGCAGCCCGCCATAACGATGTAGTGTTGCCAACTTTTGAACGCACGCTTAAGGCGGGAAAAAAAGGAATTGCTTTATAGAATTTTGTCATTTGTAAAATAAAATAAATTAGAAAGTTTTTATTCTTTTTCCTTACACACTTTGGGGGCCCCCGTGGCCCGGGGGCCCCGTATAATTGATACGGCAAATACGGCGGTAGCTACGCCCCTGCCCATTTTTCATATTTATTTAATTTTATTTATTTGACGCAAATGAGTCAATATTGTTGGTAAGGTAACGTTAAACCATGCCGCTAATTCCTGGGTAGTTTGGCTCGGATCGGCTTCCACCATCTCTTTCAATTCATTATTATTCACATGTGTGGGCGATCTTCCACGTGGTTCGTTCTTCAAATCAAAATTTCCATCATGAAAGCGTTTAAACCAAAATCGCACGATGCGTTCATTAGCAGCCCCCTCTCCAAACGCAACATTGATATTGCGAGCTGTTTCTGCAGCGTTAGTTCAGTTAGTTGGAACTCGTATACAAAAATCACTCGAATTTTCGAAGCATCCATCTTTCTTGTCTAAGCTGAATAAAAAAAAACAATTGAAAGTCGATAATCGAATATTGCACATTTTTTAAAAGAAGAACCTCATAGGTACCATTTGAATAAAGTTTCACTTAAAAATCTCAAACCATGAAGGTTCTATGTCAATTCGAAGTACCTATTACAATAAAACAGCAATTTCATACTTTAACCCCTATTATTACTCACTATTAAACTAACGATTTGACATAATTATATTCCTAAATATATCAACCTACACATTTTTCTGATAATCCTTACAAAACATAAACTTGCAAGGTGTTTCGATTTTTCCGATGAGAAGTTTGTTTAAATCCGCGATAACAAAGCGGAAGTGTTTCTTTCCTGCTTAATTTAGTTTTTATTATCCTACTCTAATAGTTTATGGCGCTTACACTCACTGTTGCCATATGTACGGATTTGTCCGTACAGGTACGGAATTTGGAGTATTACGTACGGATCAAATTTGCGTACTGATATGTGTACGGATTTCCAATAATACATAAAACATACACGTTTCCAAATACAACACCCAAAATTCCCTATAACCACAGATTAGAATACTTTTATATCTAATCTGTTCTGTTATCAAAATTTTTAAAAATGCCAGTGTCGCTGGCTCCCTGGGGGTCATCGACTCTGTCATTATTTTCCTCCATACTACCTAGTTTAATCGGGAGCGCGCTAGAGTGACTTTTTAAAAAAATACTAAATTAATTATGTGGTGCGACTTTAATGCTCGACGATTGAACATAAAGTGACAATTTTATATTACAATATTTCTTAGATCTAATGTACAAAAGATGCGTGGGCGATGGTGCCACCATGCATCGCCACCAAGAAAAGCTTTGTGTGCATTTTGCGTATTCGGCCGGATGCAAGCCGTGTCTGAGACATATAATATTACAATATGATAAATAATTTCAGGAAAGGATGTTTGGTCTGTGGTTTGTACCACCTAATGTTTGTGAAATGCCAGCACACAACTCCTCCCTCACTAAATCGACATTTACCGAAGACATGGGATTCGGTAAATTTCGATTAAAAAACTTTATTACTTTAGACTTAAATTTATATATAACAATAGAGGAGCTTATAATTAAAATAACATATAATGCGATTGTCCAAACACTAACACTTTTCATATTTAGATAGAGACTTTGGCTTTCATTTTCACTTACACTGTCACTGTCACTTTCACCTTTATGTAGCGTATATGCGTGGAAACGTAGATTTTTCAGATCGACTCCTTCAAGATTCACAGGCTTCGAGCTTGCTGCTGTGTGTGGCGTTATCGTGGGTAAGTTAATTATAGGTAACTTTTCGTAGGCAATTTTCTCTGTTTCGGTCTGATGCGCTTGTAGAGTTACATTATGTATCTGAATAATACATAAGTCATCTAAGGTATGTATGTACCTCGAAGCTTTTGTCGAAAAATTTCTCCGTCGCAGATCCTGTTTAACACGACTTCAGATTTTGTGTAGATTATCCATCGGTTTGGCTGGAAAATCTCTACTTTAAAATTTTCAATTTCTATAGGTATCTGTTTGCAAGAGCTAGTGTTAGCGACGTAATGCATTAAATCTTTCACGCAGGTATCTTGGATAAATTGAGAACCATTTTCTTCAATACACAGGAAACGGGATTTGTCAATCTCTTGGCAAGGTTGAGCGAGTGACTGTATTTCGAACCCTTTTGCTATGAGGTAAGGGTATTTAGGTATGATAATGAGGGTATGATTATTAGTAGTCTATAATAAGAATACGTATCTGCTTTTATAAGTGGAATTTCTAAAATGAACGTTATCTTATTTTCGCTGTAATAACATTTAATTGCAATTGTTTCTTCAATTTTTACAAGATTTTGTGATAAAACAGGGTATATAAGTTTATTTGAACTTTCAATTTTCTTTAATATTGTATATAAGTTATCTGATTCTATGATTGATTGATGTAGGATCCCTGCCTTACTGAATGCTAGAGCTGTCTCTATCTCATTAAGTTTGATGTATATGCTTTGGAAATTATGTAAAACCAAATTGTATGTATTCACTATACGATTTCCTAAATAGTCAAAATATTCTTTAACGTTAATTGAGTTTATTTGATCGTCTATTTTTTTTATTTTCTCATCATGCTTAATAAGATTACTGTTGATAATTTGAGTGACATTAACGAGACTTTCCACTATTTCGGATATCAGAGTTATTTTCTGATTATTCGTATTTTGCTGAGTCTTTAACTTTTCTATCAAACTATTATATTTAATGGCATCCTCATTATCTAAATTTCCTGTTATTAATTTTATGATTGAACCCAAGGGGTTAAGAAGACCTCTCTTTACTTTATGTGAAGGCACTAATTGCTTATATTTTTTAATAGTTATATTATAAACATATTCTACTTGATGTATATAATCTATAAAATTATTCTTAAAATTAATATCTAAATAATTATCAACTAAATAGTTTAGTTGAGTGTAAAACTGAATATTACTATCTAAATCTGAATAAATGCTCTTAAATTCTAAAACCTTAATTAGGATCCATTTATCATAACTAATTGAAGCAATTCCTTCCTTTACAGGTAGAATGCCAGGGTTATCGTTCACAGGCTGAAGTTGAAGGGCCAGGAACTGGGCTAGCAGCGTTATCAGCAGAAGAACGCGAAGTTTTCTGTGGAACACGTTTAATGTCTTTAAGGGGGACTTTTGTTTTACGTTTATGTATTTCTACGGGTAAAATGTTTCTTTCAGGATCACCTATGACTACCGCTTTAGTATAGCGTGGCTTATCTTTACTACGGCGTTTGTTGGTGCCTTTGACAAATATATTTTGTTTCCTTTGAAGATCGAATGACGTTTCACCGCCTCGTTTATTAATTACGGTTTGTTTTTTATCTGTAATTTTATCTGTTAAATATTCATACAAGTATCTAGTGCGCTTATTGTGATCATTTATTAATTTCTGCATATACTGTTTATCAAATCTTATATCGAATATATTATTACTATCGGTATGTCCGAAAACTACTTCAAATGGTGTGAATCCTGTGGTAGAGAGTATAGTCTGATTATATGCCATGATAGCATACGTCATTACGGATGCGATATCTGTTAGTTTGTGCTCGTATTTGGCTAACCTATATATCTCTAGGATAGTTGAATGGAAACGTTCTATAAGTCCCATTGAGTTAGTGTTATTCGGTGTTCCAATGTGCATTTCGATTTTATGTAGTAATAATAGTTCTTTAATTAGGGCGTTGTTAAATTCTAGCCCCGCATCGGAACTAATCTTTCGGGAGTAGAGTTAGAGTTCCGTAGAATGAAAAGAAACTTTATAAGTGCCATTACCACTTCAGGGGTGGATCGATTGCTAATTTCAAAAGCTTGACCAAGTTTACTGAACGTGTCTATTGTAGTAAGAAAGTATTTTCCTTCGATAGAAAATAGATCTATGAATATTTCCTCGAATGGTTTTGTCTGTGTCTGTGTGAGTTGTAGAGCCGGTTTATATGGTTTACGATCATACTTCATTTTTTTGCAAGTGTCGCAGTTATTTATTATACCTGATATTGTTTGTTCCATGTCATACCAAAAATATGTGCGTTTAAGGCGGACTAAAGTTTCGTTTATTCCGCGATGGCATGTTTTCCCGATGTGATACTTGAGGACGATATCGCGTTGCTCGTCTTCGTTCTCTACATATACAACTCGCTCGGTGCATTCAAAAAACCGAACAGAGTCTTTCTTGAACAATTGAATTATGATTTGAGTAAATTGACGTCGATGTTCCTTATCTTCAAAGTAGATGAAATATTTAATATTATTTCTAATGTATTCCTTTAGAAATTGTTTGACTAATTCAGGGTTATCCAAAGGTAAATGTACTTCAAGTATTCGTTGTTTTTTTGTTGATATGTCCTTGACTGAAAGTTGGTTTTTATACCACGTGTAGACTAAAATTTGGTTAGGCTTAGTGTCTATCGCTTCTTTTAATACGAAGATACCTAATGATTCTAATTCGTCAGCTGAGTGAATGGTGTCTGGGTTTTCAGATGCTGTGTCCGTGCTACTTGTAGGTGAGGGGATAGAATATGTAAAATTATCTTTAGATGCGACAGATTTTCCGTCTGATGCTATACTTATTGGTGTATTTACCTCCATTGAAATATCTGAAGAGCTATCTTTGTCTAATGCATTCAATTTTATTCTTGACAGCGCGTCTGCGTTTGTGTTTTGGGCTCCGTTTTTATAAATGACGTCGAAGTCATAAGCAGCTAAATAAAGACGCCAACGTGTTAGTTTGCTGTTTGGTTCTTTGAGGGAATGAAGCCAGGCTAGTGGCCTGTGATCGGTGTATATTACAAATTTGCTTCCATAAAGGTACGGTCTGAAGTGTTTCACTGCCCAAATGATTGCAAGAAGTTCCTTCTCTATGGTACTGTAGCGGGTTTCCGCATCGTTTAGCGTCCGACTGGCATATGCTACTGGATTATCACTACCAATAGTGCCTTGTGACAATACAGCTCCTAGTGCTATATTAGAGGCGTCTGTAGTGAGTATAAATTGTTTAGAAAAGTCTGGATATTGAAGCAGAGGGAGGAGGAATTTTATCTTCATTAGGCTTAAGTCCTTTATCTGTTATTGTATGTCCTAGATAGAGAACTTCCTTTCTTAAAAATTCCGTCTTGTCAAGCTGGACCTTTAGATTACTTTCGCTGAGACGGTCAAAAACCCGCCTGAGCTTCTCTATGTGCTCTTGGAAGCCGGATGCGTACACAATAATGTCATCTAGGTATAACATACAGTGCGTGCCTTGTAAACCACGCAATATGCTGTCCATCGCGCGTTGAAATGTCGCTGGAGCAGTTTTGAGTCCAAACGGCATCCTAATAAACTCGTAATGGCCTGCTTGAGTGCTGAATGCGGTTTTGCAACGATCAGATGCCTCTACTTCGATCTGATGGTAGCCGCTGGCCAAATCTATTGTACTGAAATAGGTGGACTTCCCTAATTTATCGAAAAGATCGGAAATATTTGGCAAAGGATACTTATCGTCAATGGTTATGTCGTTCAGGCGCCGATAGTCTATTACTAATCTATATTTAACTTCGTTAGAAGCGTCTTTATTTTTAGGTACCAGGTGTACTGGTGCGTTCCATGGTGAGTGAGATTCCTGTATTACATTATCTTTTAATAGTTTTTGTACTTGGCTATTTATCTCGTTATTAACTGTCGGAGGTTGTCGACATGGCTTCACGTATATCGGGTCTTCGTTTTTTGTTCGTATTGAATGTTTTATTTTGCTAGTGAAAGAGAGGGGTATTTTATCCGAATAGAATATGTCTCTATATTCATAACACAAATTTGTGATAACTGTACGTTCTTCCCCGTTCATATGTTCTGTGCGTAGTCTTTGTAGATTTTCCTTTAATATTTCATCATATTCGCAATTTCCCAAGGTCACATTATTATTACGTAAGCAATGTACAGAATTACTATCACTTTCGTATTTTTCAACTTTAAATGGTTTTAAGAACTCTAGTGTTATCTGGTATTCGGATGTATTTTGAATAATTGTTTCTGCATATCCATTTTTACATTTCACGAGTGCTGAGGGCATTCTTACGCCTTTTCCAAAATTTGTGTAATCAAGAATTGCGTCGCCATCCTGTAAACTGGTAGGTATACTTATTTTTGTTTCAGATCGCGGTTCTAGAACTATTTGACGAGGTGGGTTGTATATAATAGGTATCTCGGTATTATACATACGTAGGACATATTTATCCATATCTATAGTTGCACCTAATTGTGTTAATAAATCGGAGCTAATAAGGCCATCATAATTTTCATCCACGTCATACACAAAGAATTTATGCTTAAGGTTACTTTTGAATGTTTTCAGCAGGGGAATATAAATTACTTCATCGTGTTGGCTTCGTGCGTGTGTACTGATTACGTGAAATGGCTCTATGAATTTATATCCTGAAAAATATTCATCGGCTTTCCGAGGGCTAATGAATGAACGGGTACTGCCTGTATCAATCATGAATTTTGCGTCTATTTCAGGTATAATAATGTAAGGTAAGCTATCTAATTTATTAAAATTAATTTGGATTAAGTCAAGTTCGTTTCCGAAGCCATTATGTGAAAATTTTCAGTTTCAGATGTCATATTAAGCTGCAAATCGGTGTCAGTATAATTGTGATCGGTTAATTCTATATTTTCGTTGTATTGGTAATTTTCATCGCATTCATTTTCATAAAAATCGAGATTCTGTTGGTAGTCATCGTCGTTATTGCTGTAGAATAATTTATTTACTCTTGGTGCCGGTGCGGCGGTACGCATTGATACATCGGAATCTATTTGTTGAGGCCTATTGAAATGGTTTTGCGGGGGATGATTATTAAACGATGGTCTATAAGTTTGTTGCTGTTGCGGTATACCAAATTTAAATTGTTGCTGGCTTGGAATACCGTACTTAAATTGTTGTTGGGGCGGTGCACTATATCTAAGCTGTTGCTGTTGGTTAGGTACACCATACTTAAATTGCTGTTGGGTTCGTGGCCCATATTTGAATTGCTGTTGTGAAAAGTTCGGTTTAATACCAGAATGATTTAAGCCAAGATTTTTATTTTGAAAATTTGGTCTAAAGCCTTGCATGTTTGGTGGGACACCAAATTTAAATTGTTGTGGTTGTGGATTAATATTTGGATTAATATTTTTATTAAAATTAGAATTTTGTGCAGAGTTACTTGAATAAAATTGTTTTAAGCCAAATCTCTCTACATAGGGATTATGTGGTACTGTATAATTATTGGGCGCATTTAACTTAATAGAATTGTGCGGTTTTAACATTTTATTTCTAGATAAATACTGATATTGAAAGTTAACCACTTCTAATACTATACTAAGGGCAGACTCTAATGTAGAGCACCCTTTTAATCTGACAATACTCAATAAATCCTCGGGTAGGTTATATAAAAAGACATTCATAGCCATATTATCATAAATCGTTATTTTACTGTTACGCAGATGAACGTCGGTAATTATATTCACTTTAGATAATAAGGTGCTTTTTACATGTTGTATTCTACTGCAAAAATCTAAGTAAGACTCATTGCTATGGATTCGTAACGTTTCCAATTATATTGCAATACATTCCTCAGATCGAGGATCACCGAAATGTTGAGTGAAAACCCTTTTTAATTCAGACCATGTCTCTATGTCCTGCCGTTCGCTAATAAGCGCGGCAGCTCTACCTACTAATTTGCTAGTTATAGTATGAAAAACATATAAATCTTGTTCATCATTTCCATGCTCTCTATATTTCTCTATTACATATTCACATTTTATTATAAAAAGGTTTAAAAGTTTTTCATCTCCGTCAAATTTCGGAATAATAGAGGATATTTCTTTAGGTATAATTTTCAACGACATTTTAAATATATTAAGTAACTTTAAAACAAATAAAACAATTTATATCACACACATAATTAATTCTTAAAATTAATCGTATACAATACCAATGCAGTGTATTGTTCCGAATATAAGATAACGCTCTCTATCAACTTGGCGATGTTCGGTCCCGTAATAGTATCGTATCTTATTATTAAACTAGTGGAATAAGAAGGAAAACAAGGAATAGCAATATGGGTCTACTCACAGGTTCGCCATACTCTCCAGAAGTCAGCTCCAGGTCGCCTTACGCCAACTGTGTCTTCAGTTTTATTTTACGCGTATATTAATTAAACTTATTTATTTGGTTCGAAGGATTCCCGAAAACAAATATTCACCCGAACCGATTTAGTGTCCTTCAGTACGAATTTCGGTATACTCGCGGAATTCTACCGGCTGCGCCAGTTTAATCGGGAGCGCGCTAGTGACTTTTTAAAAAAATACTAAATTAATTATATGGTACGACTTTAATGCTCGACGATTGAATATAGAGTGACAATTTTATATTACAATATTTCTTAGGTCTAATGTACAAAAGATGCGTGGGCGATGGTGCCACCATGCATCGCCACCAAGAAAAGCTTTGTGTGCATTTTGCGTATTCGGCCGGATACAAGCCGTGTCTGAGACATATAATATTACAATATGATAAACCTTATTTCTTAATAGACGTGACTGATCTTAGTTCCAAAATAACTATGGATTTTGTATGTCAATGTGAATAGGTACTAACTTAATTTTATTAAAAATCAATTGAACTATATTTTGGTAAACAAATATTATTATTATTTAGATTTTATAAAATCATTTAAATTTACTCATACAATTATTTGAGCGCAGAGGGCTCTCAACCCGACATTTAAGCAACGCAAAGTGTCCCCGCCCGGCTTCGCTAGCTTTTTAAAAGCGTGTGCGCGCCCCTCCGTGCCGGGTGGGGGCGAGTCGTACGATTTGACGTCACGTTGTATTACACTCGCTTGACTTACAACTTAAATTGATTAAATTCATCTACTTATGCCTAAATTATAATCATTGTTTTAATAATTCTAAGTAATTACATAAATCCTTAACAATAACTTTAAAACATGGTTTGTATGTTATTTCAGTTTAACATTAAATAACGTTCTGTGTCTATAGTCAAAATGTCATCCATTTACAGTATTTAAAATATTTACGCTATATATTACGCTATATATTACGCTATTACTGATTAGAGTTTTAATAAGATTAATTTATTAGTATTAACATTAGCAATAATCCCGTTATTTTTAGATCAAATTATCAAAATGGTTGTTAATCATTGTGTGAATGTGTAAACAAATTAGGTTGCTGTAAGTAACAATATTACAATGAAAGTATTGCGTTGACATGCTAGCGTTAATCTATCCCTAAGAGTAGATTTCAAGGCTTTGAAGTATCTGCGGCGACATATATATAGCCCAAAATCGATTCATCTATATTTTTTTCGCTTTTGACATCCCTATAAAGAATTGAAAAATAAAGAACGTACGTGATTGTCCATGAGGAGGAATTACAATTAAATTCAATTCTTGATTTAATGGCGTTGTTAGACTTATAGACACAAATTTGCCAATGTCGCGTAGAGATATCGAATAGACCGTCATACGAAGGAGATTGTTCAGTGACAGATAAAAGGACCGGTGGTTATGAGTCTAACTACTAAGATGAGTAGGTACACTGAAACAATCAAAATAGTACTAAATACAACAAATATATATATAGGTACAATACTTAACTAAAATTATTTTAACTCTAAACATGACTTAAATATTATCTAATCCTTAGACAATATCCTTAGGTATCTTGCATATTTTTTATTACACCGTTATTGAATGGTAAATACCTAAACTATTTAATCTAGTAAAACAGTATTTCGCGCTTTCCTGCGATGAATTGCCTTAAACAAAATACCTCATCCGCAGCCAAATGAATACATTCTACAAATTTTGAATACAGTTCAGAGTAATTTTGAGTAACAGGAAGATTTCTTAATTTGTTTTCTAATGAAGCCGAATATAAATGCCAATTTTCATTTTTTAATATATATTTGAAAGATGGCTAAAATTGACTGGTGGGAAACTCCTATTCTGCATTTTGATTAGAATGGGGTAGTGGCCACTGCCATATGAATGATCTAGAACATTCCAAGACAAAACCGAGACTAGAGAAGGAGAACAAACTGAAAGATCTACTGCGCTTCTCGGATCTTGTGAGGGAAGAACCCTGCGTGTTGGAGTCCCGGTGTAAGATAACACACAAATTCGCCTCATCAAAAATTTCTACTATAAACGGCCAAATGAATCGTCATGACTCGTACCCCATGAAGTGTGGTGGGCATTAAAGTCTTCTAGAAGTATAATAGGAGGCGGAACTGATGAAATAATGTATAGAATGTCTGAAATTAATGATGAATGAGGGTGAGGTATGTATAATGATATGAAAGATATATTGAAAATATTAACAGCAATGACATTAATGTCAGGGGTGACAGATGGGAAATGAGTTTGTGAAAATGGAGATGAACTTGAACGCCTCACAAGCAAGGGACAACCAGCATATCCATCTGCCCTGTCATCCCTGAGACAGGAGTAACCGGGAACCCTAAAACGAGAATCAGGCACTAACCATATCCTCGAGATGGCAATGACAGGTGGCTGGTATTTGTTAATTAAGTAAATAAGCTCATGCTTCTTATGGTAAACGCTTTTCACATTCCACTGCAGGATAGGAACTTGATCCATAATTGTATTTTGAAAGTAATGTTGTTAGTCTTTGGGCAACGTGGGACGGTATGTTTGAGTTTGATTTTCCTAGTAAGTCAAATATCATATTAAATAGAATTTTCAGGAGATTATCATCCTGGAGTACAGGTGGATAATTGGAAGAAGAGGGTACAGGAGATATAGCACAGTAGTGGGGTGGGGAGAAGAGAACACAGTTTTCCTGTATGAGGAAATGGGAGTGTGAGTAGGTGGAAGTCTTGATACTGATGGATGATGAGAGGAATTAATGATTGCAGAAGTTTGTGCAACTTCTGCATATGATTTAATGGGTTTGGGGATTGATCTTGATGCTTCTTGGAAAGAAACATTCTCTTTTGAAATTAATAATTTGATGGACTTCTGCCTACTTTGCTCAGGACAGTCCCTGTTATTAGCAAAGTGATGTCCCAAACAATGCAGACAAGGAGCTTCCGCCTCAATTACATGGCAGGAATCACCTGCATGCGGCTGAGCACAACGACAGCATCGAGGCTGAGATCTACAAAGACCCTTAACATGTCCGAATCTGCAGCAGTTATAACATTGAATTGTGGGGAATGGGTATAATTCAACAGCAAGGCTGGTATGGAAACAATAAATTTTGCTGGGGAGAACTTGAGCTTGGAATTTTAGGACAACTGTTTGTGTAGGAGACCAAGTTACCTTACCATCTGTTCTAGACTTATTGTTGAGCCTGCGGGCCTTGAGAACAGGACCAATTGGCGAAATGATAGATTCCACAAATTCATCCATGGACAAATCAACAGGAACATCACGAACTACACCCATCATAGTGATATTGTAAGTGGGGATTGCGGGAATAAATTTAGAAATTTCTAAGATTTTCTTGTCCAAGAATTTAAATGCATCGTCCGCTGTTTTAAATTTAACAGAGATTTTACCTCTTCCAACTTTTTTAATACCATCTGTACAAACATTGTTTATTTTATTTTTAAAAAGAAACTGCCCAATCTTTATGGGACGGATAATTGTTCCAGCAATCGGATCTGGCTCAGAACGGGTAACATGAACAATAAATGGACCACTGTCTGTATTGGTATAAGATTTAACAACCACCACTAATCTTGGGTGAAGATAGACGTTCTGAATGGACGCTACGGCTAATTCTTGATCTATTATAATTGTTTTCACGTTTGAATTGCTCTTATACTGCTCATCATTGAAGCGGCGTTTAGTCCCAGGTTGAAAAATTGTGCTAGGGGACGTAGCACCAGACCGAGGATCAGGAGGGCCAGGTGGATCAGGCAGGTCAGGATCCTGTGAATCTAACCACACTTCCTTTTCCATTGTAAAGAATTAGTAAGACTTCAAGAAAGAAAAAAAAAACAAATGAAAAGTCAAACAAATGAATAAGCTATGAACATAAAACTTACCTTTGCACAACTACCATAAACCATCTACACTTAAATAAATATATTCAATTCTACACTAATGCAGATATAGAATGAACAATTTTAAAAATTTAGACCACAATTTAACCGAAATTATTGAACAAAAACTCTCTCACACGTGTGACAGCTATCCACCATTTTTCGAGGAATTACCTTATGATCTTTCCTCTATGACTGACTGACAAAGATGGCATATTGCATGGTTGACGTTGATTACCTTAGATAAATAATTACAGTAGTAAATTAAAGAGATAAATATATTACGCTCTCAGACTAAATATAAATTATCTAGACAGAGCGAAGAAAATTATTTGACATGTATGAGTGAGAACACAAGATACAATTTACTGGTGCAAAAAACAGACAGTCATAGATTTTTGTCTTTGTCGCCGTGGCCAGTTTTTGGTATTGTCACGATGTCAAAATGCTTTGCCTGTCACAATTCAACTGACATAATCGAACATTTGTATAAAAATTCGGGTTTTACATTATATTTACGTGTTAAATCAGTATTTATAAAAAAGACTACATGATAATAGTGCTTGTAAAATAGTGTACTATGCTACAGAAGCTAAAGCGAGCGAAAAAATACAGGTATAACATTTTACTCATATGTAGTCGAAAATGAAATAATGATTGAATGCTATAAAGTGATATAAAATGGGTTTTTTTTACTCGAAATTATTAATTGCTAAAAAACATAGTATCACGCCTGTATTCCCCGAAGAGGTAGGCAGAGGTGTATTACACACCCACGACTCGCCAGCTATGTTTAAGTCCCACGTAATAGGGGGCGAGCCTATTGACGTCTACCGGGCACATTTCCGAACTCCGGGCTGCTACTGAGAATTTCTCTTTTAAGGAAAAAGCTCAATAACATTACCCGACTCGGGAATCGAACCCGAGACCTCATGATTAGCAGTCGCATACACTACCGCTACACCACCGAGGCAGTTAATAATTGCTACTAAGATACATTCGCAAAGCACGTTTTCTAGCTAAATTTCTATTACTGAGAATTGTTTCGGTGTTGCCTTATTGCGAATTTAATTTGCCCAGTTTTCACTTTACTAATAAATTTATATGTAATTTATGAGATGATGATAAAAAAAATCCATTTTAGGTTTGCCTCTAATCCAGATGCGAGATCGAAATGGGTGAATGCTATGGGAAAACGAGGCAATCCACGAAATACCCAAAATATGCTTCACGATATTTTGTTGATGTTTCATTATACATAATAAGAAAATAGTAACGTTGGGAGCAAAATCATTGCCAGTGAATATGTTCATGTAAGTATAGCTTTTAAAGTCATAATATAGAATTCAGAGAAATTGATTTGCTCTCTCTTGTGACACCTGCCTGGGGTTTAAGGGTTTCAAAATAAAACCCAGGAGTAAAACAAAATTAAATAAGATATGTTCACACCCCAAATGGTGGGTGGTAACACAAATTTATAAGGTCGTGGTATTCGTCCTATAGCTAACTTCACCACTTATAGTACTCTCTCTCCCGTGGGACCGGCCATGAAGCACATCGTTGCGTTTTAGTCGTAGCGGGAGATAGCCGTTTATTCTTTCATTATATATAGGTGAAATGAAATGGTGCGCAGCGGCTTGACAATACTCTCAGTATAAGCGAGAGAGCCCATGAGCGACGATTGACATTTATTTTTAAAGTCATAATCTAGAATTCAGAGAAATTGATTTGCTCTCTCTTGTGACACCTGCCTGGGGTTTAAGGGTTTCAAAATAAAACCCAGGAGTAAAACAAAATTAAATAAGATATGTTCACACCCCAAATGGTAGGTGGTAACACAAATTTATAAGGTCGTGGTATTTGTCCTATAGCTAACTTCACCACTTATAGTACTCTCTCTCCCGTGGGACCGGCCATGAAGCACATCGTTGCGTTTTAGTCACAGCGGGAGATAGCCGTTTATTCTTTCGTTATATATAGGTGAAATGAAATGGTGCGCAGCGGCTTGACAATACTCTCAGTATAAGCGAGAGAGTCCATGAGCGACGATTGACATTTATTTACCATCAGATGGGCCGTGGCTCGTCTGCCACTAAATGCAATAAAAAAAGTTCTTATTCAATTAATTAAATCAGCGCTGGAAGAATGATAATTCTTTACTTATTTGACTCAGAAAAGAAAGAAAAGATAGTTTAATTGTATTCTTGTGTACTATTATTTTATTAAATATAGCTTATTATTATTTACCAGATGAGATATCGAAGAGAACGGCAATTAATGGAGAAGCAATACTTTCTTGCATCAAGGCTCAAAGTCTTGGTATTTCTCTACGTGATCGAATTCTTATTACGGAGGTAGAACTTGAATATCCGACATAGCCCGCCGAGTTTGCATGCTGAAGTGGCATTGGACAGGCCATATCGCTCGATGAACTGTCAACCGTTGGGTAAAAAGTTTCTCCAGTGGCGATTACGTCAGGGACTCGGACAGCGCAGCGAAATATGGCCTCCCACCAGATAGACCAAATATTTGGTCAAAGCTGCAGGGAGCCGTTGAATGCAGTCAGTACAAGCCCGCTAGTTCTGGTGCTCTCTTGGGGAGGCCAATGTCCAGCAGTGGACGTTTAAAGACTGACGGTTGGATGAATAGAAGGGGTAGTAGATTTACTTTTAAATAATTATTTTTATAAACGTTGTGATTTTCAATAAAATATTTGTTACGAAGAGTTTCTTATTTACGACCAAGTTACAGACCTCATTCTATCATTTAATTTGCCCAAATATTTGTCAACCTGGCAACATTAAAAAAAAAATTCCTGTTTCAAGTGCGGCTACGCCGTGGCTCCGTCTATTAGGTTCTTAGTCTGAGATTACGCTTTATTGTGTTTGTAATAATGGATGAATGATAGTGACCAATTTAATTCTTTGCTCAATTGCGCAGTACCTCATAGTAAGAAACTGTTTCCTTCATACTATAAGTTTCCTTACTCTGTGCGCAACACACATTGTTTGTTTCCATTCCATGTTTCTGGTTATACGCATTTCTCTTTGGTTTCCATTTTGAACTTGTGATGTTGAGTGTTTTGTGGATTATTTGTGTTGAGAAACAACTTTATTTATGTAATTACGAGTGGATATACAAAGAAAATCCGTAGAATGCAATGTTTTAAAGAATAATGGTTTTATTTCGTATGGAGTTTTAGATTTATTACTCTGTGGATTTATTGCACGTACGGATTTTGCTGTCGGATATACGGATTTTTAGTTCCTACAGTATGGCAACACTGCACTGAGTTTCTCACACTCTATCTCTCTACTCTACTTTAGCGATGAAACGAATCGTATTTTTTCAATTCGAATCGATCGAATTAAACTTTTGATTTGAATCGCATTTCGCATCAACACGATGAATTTGCTAAAGCATTATAGTCAAATTCGTAATCGTATTTCGAGTAATCCACATGTTAAGCCGAGTTGGCCAGTTACTCGTTTATATTATTATTCGAGCGAGTTTATTTTGGCGGTTCGGTTTACATTACGAATGAGTCGAGATTACGAGTTAAAAACAGTGTGGTAGGTATTTGGTTAAGGAAAGCGGAAAGGGGGACTTATAGGTATATTAGCTTTTAAAAACGTAGGTAAAGACAATACTCTTTTATTATTATAATTAAAATCAGCATACTTAATTACAAAAACTATGATTCCATCTTCACTTTTATTAAAAAACTCCCAGATCAAACTTATATTTCCTCTAGATCTCATAATTAATAGCTATTATTATTAATTACGTAAACAAGCAGTCAACAAAAGCAAGAAAACATCAAATCGCGCGAGGGACGAATTAACATAGGTACGTCAAACGAATCCAACCAACTCTTGATTCTTAGAATATTTCATGTATTTTCGTATTTTCTCACTTGTGGAATTCTTTCTTAAGAGAGAGAGAATCAACGCATGTCGAATCAAACCGAGTTGACTGAGCGCCGCGCCATCGCGGCCGCCCGCGCTTCGAGTACCTACCTGCCTACGTGTTAACGAATTGATTCGGTTTCGGTCGAAAGCGATTCGTATGAATGAGACAATAGTCTTATTCAAATTATTCGAATCAAATGATTCGAACTACTCATCGCTACTCTACTTTTTTGCGGTGTTTGTTCTTCATATAATATATACTATTCCTTCCTAGTCTGTGATATACTCTTTGGTGTTTGTTTTGTATTCTTTAGAATAAATATTTTTTAGATTCACTAGGTACTTCATTTATATGTGTGTGAACCAGTTCGTCAGAGTATTGCTTACGAGTATTGCTTTACTTTAATCAATAAAACAAGTGGTACAGTATACGTGTGTTGGGAAACTATAAGTATATCGTTTATTACCTATGAACTACCTACCTACCTATTTACATTCATTTCGGTTATGTGTATGTGTTATGATTAACGAAATATCGATCGATTACTGCTGGCCCCTCCGCTAGGAGTAGTATTGTTCTGTGACTGGCCCCATCCGTGCTGTGTGTCATCAATTATGGAAGACTACAAAAGCTAGTGTGCGTCTATTCTTCATCTCCCTTTATAAATAATGTTTGTCTGGGCACCTACATTTACGGCGGGAGGGGGCCCACCAGGAACATTTCACGAGATATCACGATTGCGTGATGAAATGAACAGCAATGAAGACAAGTTTCCCGAACTGTTTGGCCTTAACCGAGCCCAATTCGAGTCTTTTTACCATCTTCTGCGCCCTATCCTTGATAATAGATCGATACGACTCCACGATAAGCCACTCCGACCTCGAGATGAAGTCGCCATATATTTGAGGTAGGTCATCGTGTCATATTTTATTTAGTAATGACTTGTTCATTCAATTAATCAAGTACCTTCTTAGAATGAGCATACTTTACTTACCACTTAGGCCTGGACTTTACCAAGGGGGTGGCGAGGCCAAAGAAGAGAAGCTACGATTCTGTTAGTTCTCCTTTGTTAACTAAAAGATATCATCCATCCATCAGCCTTTCGAAGTCCACTGCTGGACATAAGCCTCCCTAAGAGAACGCCACAACATGTTTAGCTCATAAGGGGGATAGTGCCGTAATCACCACGCATGGCAGGCGGTTTGGCGATCGCAGTGGATGTTGTTAATACTCGAGGGAGTGCTGCTGCCCACTCCCCGGTATTCCCTCAGTCGGCTCTTACGACTCCCATGGGTGGAGAGAGGTGGGACAATTCTAAAGCCGGCCCCACACGGCACTAAAAGATATACTGTTTTTGTAAGAGTGATGTGAGACTTCTGCCTTTCATTTCAGATTTCACTAAACTGTGCATTCATCTCAACAAACATATAATTCTCGCCGTATGCAATAAAGTTCCACTCTAATCAGCACACATTTTTGCTCCAGTCTGGTTGCAGCTTCAGTGGATACCACCCTTTTTTTTGTTAAGGCGGAGAAAAAATGTACATATCTACACATCCCATCATTCGGGGCACAAACAAATACAAAAATCATGATGTTGAGCAATTATGTCATAAACCATAATTTTTAATTCATTCGTTTTCAAAGATTCCTTAGGTGCATTGAGTCCCTCAATAGAAGTATATATTATATTATTAATATGTATTGATTGCTGAGACACATACTGGCAGCGAGAACATGTCCATAATCACCCTGTTATGTACTTGCATACCTGGCATGACATTGAGTGGCAATTATAATCCTAATATATTAATTACAGGAATAATTCATTTATTAATTATAGGTGTGAATATGCTTTTTATGAGGTTTTTTTACAAAATTTGATATACAGATAAACTGAGGGCTCGATGGACTATGGGCTGGCAAACAAATTTAAAAGTCCATGTAGACAAACTTGCGGGCACAAGCTTGCATATATTATACCAAAGACTAATGGTATTTCATCAATCTGATAGATTATTTTACAGACAGAATTGCTTTTTTTTTGTTTTGCCTATATGTTTCTAATTATGGAATGTCTAAAAATTTTGGGAACTAATATTTAGCTGACATTAAGCTTTAAGGCGCAAATCTTATAATTATTAATAATTCAAATTCTGCACAATGTATCCTTCACCAGATGATGATAAAATTGCAGAACAAAAATACACATTTTTTATAAATAGGGAACCTTGTGAATAATAATGCAACATTTATTCTATGAAAATGAAATATACATAACTAACTAACTTATCATCACGCCATTTCCCTTGCGGGGTAGGCAGAGAGAACAGAGTGCCAAGAGGCTCTATTCTTGCATACATCTTTCGCTTCCTCAACATTCATAACTCTCTTCATACACGCTTGCTGGTTTTGGAGACTCCTGACTCCACCTTCCTTCAATACATGACCAATTTGGTCTAGGTAGGTGAGTCTCGGTCTCCCCTTGTACCTACATCCTTCCACTTTCTTTTTTCGCTCTCTTACGTCGTCGTTACGAATGCGGTCAGTCAGCCTCACTCCATAAATTCTCCGCAGAGATCGCATTTCGACCACATTGATTTTACTCTCATGCTCCTTTTTGCATACCCAACTCTCGCTTCCATATGATAACCTTGGGAGAAGCACTGCGTTGTGTATTGCGACACGTGCCCTCTGGCTGAGGTGATGACTGCCGAGAAGTTGTCCCAATGCTCCATTCACTCTATTTCCCGCATTCACTCTTCTCTCTACATCAGTGGTGTACCTTCCATCCCGACTGAATCCACATCCAAGATATACAAATTCATCCACTTGTTCTAGCACACCATTTCCTGTTGCTACTCTAACATCTGTTCTGGATTCTTTTTTTTCAAAAACCATTATTTTGGTTTTGCTCTCATTCACACGTTAACCCATTTTCTTACAATCTTCTGCCATTACGTCGACTAGGGTTTGTATTTCAGCCGCAGACTGCGCTAATAGGACCGCATCGTCTGCTTATAGCAGAGATTTAACCACTGAGTTCGCCCATCTGAACTCCCACATTCATTTCATTCAACCTTTGTAGACATTTATCCAGATATATGATAAACAGTCTGGCTGAGATAGAACGCAGCCCTGTTTAACGCCGATATTGACATCAAACCATGGTGATATTCCATCATCCAGCCGCACACAAACTCTGCAGTCCATGTAGTTGGACTGCACCGCTTGTAGCAGTCTACCGTTAATACCATACTCTGGCAAAATGTCCCAAAGTTCCTTTCGTATAACCGTGTCAAATGCTTTCTCCAAATCCACAAAACTGCAAAAAACGTTCTGGCCTACAGCCAGCTGCTTCTCCACAATGTTGCGCAGAGAAAACACTTGATCCATGCATTCCCTTCCACACCTGAAACCTTGTGCCTCACACAAAAATTCATCAGACACCATCCTCATTCTCCTTTCAATAATCTTACCATACACTTTTGCTGCCAAACTGGTCAATCTTATGGCTCTGTAGTTTGCACAGTCATAAAACAAGGGTTCACGCCCTTGTTTTTAAACAAGGGCACGATGACTGCGCTTCTCCAGTCCTTGGGAACCATTCCTGAGCTTCAACATAAATTGAGAAGCATCAGGAAG
Source organism: Leucoma salicis (assembly GCA_948253155.1). Classification (NCBI taxonomy): domain Eukaryota; kingdom Metazoa; phylum Arthropoda; class Insecta; order Lepidoptera; family Erebidae; genus Leucoma; species Leucoma salicis. The sequence goes on from OX411803.1 coordinate 28,957,842, forward strand.
ATTTCCCAGACACATGAGCCTTTAAGCTGGATCATCTCAGCAGACACCATATCAATACCCGCTGCCTTACTATTTTTCAAACTTCTAATCGCCCATTCAACTTCATCCATACATGTCATTAGAGGATGCCGGTACCGAATGCTGCTCTGTTAGACTACATGTGACACCAGCATCACCCTGAACATCCGCATACATATCTCCAAAATATTCACTCCATCGGCTTAACACATCTTGTGTTTGCGTAAGAATGTCTCCACGTTTAGACCTTATTTTATTCATTCTGAAATTTCTTATTTTATTTATATACATAGTTTGTACATATGAAATATTACATGGATTTGTTTTGTCCACAGATTTCTAACTACTGGAAAATGCTATTCTTATTTCAGCGAGTACTACGATTTACCATTGGTCATAGTGAGCTCAGTGGTTGATAAAATCACTGAATTAACATTGCAGAGGTTGGAGATTCAAGTAATGCCTCCACCCTCCCAACTATTGTGGTATAGAGTATCAAGTGGTTATCAAGTAAGGTACAACATGCCGCACTGTTTAGGGTTTTTATATGCCAGATTTTTGAATGTTGTCAATGTAGGATTAAGAGCCCTTCTGTTGATAGTAAGTGCTGATCAAAAATTTGTCTTTGTTGATGTTGGAGACTATGACACAGTACCAGAAAAAATATGGCACAACTCCACAGTTGGAATGCAATTTGAATTTTGGGATATGGCTGTTCCAAGAGTATATGAAACGGCTGATTATGAGAGACCACTACCATATGCATTGGTTGGTGGAAATTCATTTCCCTCAAAACCTTTTTTGATGACAAAATTCAGGAATGCAGCTAATGATGCAAGAAAGGTATTTAACTGCAGGATTAATGCTGTAAAAGTAAATGCTGAAGAAGCTGTAACTCGCTTACGACGCCGTTGGCAGTTTATACAATGCCCTATCACAGTCTCAATGGCAAAGGTGGAAAGTCTGATTAAGTCAGCTTGTTGCCTCGAGAACTATTTTTCTCCAGCGCCCATGTGACCCGAACTCTCAAGTGAGCATGAACTACCACCTGATAGGGTAGCGGAACTGCGAAAAACTGTACCAACACATAGTAGGGATATCAGGGATAGATATCTGGATTACTTTTTGAGCCCAGTGGGCCAAGTGCCATGGCAGTATGAGCTGCTGGCGGAACCTTAATATATGCAGTAAATGACATAGCTTTATGAGTTTTTATTTTTCAAATATAATGCATGTTTGTATGTCCTTTATGTGATTTTCAACTATACCTTTAAGTGTTAACATATAAGAACTTGAAACTATTGAGGGTAAATAGGAGTGGGAATCTTTTTTGATTTAACAGTGACTAATAGGATTTTTTTCACTGACAAAGTTGCTGATTGTAGTTATTGTTAAATTACACATGACTTCTAACATCTCGTGAAAGAATAAGATTATGTGCCATAATTAATATTATTTAAATATTAAGAACTTCTACCATCTTGTGTAGGAATAAGATTATGTGCCATAATAATTCATATTTTTTAAATAGAGACTAGAAAGTTTCATGCGATGTATGCACTCTATTCTTTCATAATTTTTATTTGTGTGATGTATTTTAGGCTAAAATTGATGTCTATTTATTGGATTAACCACATTAAAGCAAGGACTGGACGGCTGTAAGCAAGCGTTCCAGCAGGGGTGACATTGTTTGTTGCCAGCCGTGTGGACAGCAGATGTAATCCATGATGTTATTATGTTTGACCTTCAACATCCTTGCGTGCTTATATCCGAGCTTACAGCGAGCGGATTCATGTTTACAACCATCTGGCCAGCGGATTAAATCTTACCAAAGACAGTTGCGCTGTGACGCGTGTTGGCTTGCGGAAAATTTTGTTTGATCTTCAACGTCCCGACAAGAGCACCTTGCTGAAATGCTTGCTTACATGTTGTTTAAAGCTGTGATGTAAACCGTGTAGCCGAAACGCAATCCGCTGGTGTCCCGACAAGGGCACCTTGCTTTCATCTTGCGTAAAGCCGTGCGGATCCCACTTTATTTATTAATAGCTATAGTACTGACTTCTCTTTCGGATATACGCTATATAGGTGTAGAGTAGGATATTTGGTGTCTGACATGTGAAGATTTTCAGCAATTAATATATTCTGTAATCTCAAATCAGTATATTGACACTGACCTTTATAGATGTGATGATATTTTAGTTTTACAAGGGAGTCTATTTCGTGACATTTTATATTATTTGGGATGAATGGCCGCCTTGAACTTCAAAAGGACAAGGTTGTTACAATACAAGGAAATAAAATGATTGAAGCACAGCTAAAAAAGTTATATTATTTATTTAAAATGTTTAGTGATAGTTCACTAAATAAAATAAATACAAAAATGTTTTTTGTATTTATTTATTAAAAAGCCGAATCATGGCTTAAATGGCAAATGGTATAAAGCAGGTACCTATTTTGTAAGTAAATGTGAGTTTTTAGATGATAATCTACTTTAGTATAATGTAATAATATAATAATCAATGTATAACTCGACCACAGAGCTGAATAAGAAATTGTGATTTAAAGATTACTTACTATAAGTACTGATTTTTTGTTTATTACATGTTATTTTTGTTAAGTTTATTAACTTGTTACAAATTAATTGTTTTGTTATTAATATATTGACGTTTTCGTGGTTCATAATATGACCTAGGGTAGGTGCCTGGACTGTTTGAAAAACATTGGCTTTTATTTATATTTAAGCTTGAATGAATAGGGCATAGAGATCTTCCAAGCTGAACGCCTGTATTAACATTGTAAAAGAAGTATAGTATAGGGTAGTTTAGCCGGTTTTCGTCCATTTAGCGGAGTTGCCAGATTAGGGGCTTAAAAATTATATGTTCCACATGCCCAGCTCTAAAAAACCAAATTTATATTGGTAGCTGATATAGTCTTATTTTAGGTTTATATTAAGTAATAAATAATTATAGTCAATATGATTTTTATATAAAATGTTTTAGTGAAAAGTACCGATTTCGTTAGTTTTCGTTAAAAAATTTTAATTTTCGATCTTGTATTAGTCTAGTTTTCGTCCACGGTGTATAAAGAGGGATTTAATGTACTTGCTAAATTAAAAGTTAAGTGTTTAATCATATTTTTTAATCAAATTCAAATGCTTCCCAACGCGTTTTAATAGGATAACATAAAAAAGTAATATAAATAAAATCTGCGGATTTAAAGATAATTAAAACTTACTTTTTAACTTTTTTTAGAAAACCTGAACTAATGATTCTTATTTTATAATAGCAATATTTTTTGAGTCTTAGTTTAATACAAGTGTAATATTTTTTTGTAATAGACGTAAACAAAATACTTACCTAGTATTACTTTTCTTCTGGTCACATAGTACATGGACGGAAACATAAAGCAATTTTCAGCGCATTTTTTGGTTTTCGTCCACAATATCATTTATATTTTATGCTTGCAATACTGCTAAATTATCGGATGAAAACTAAATATCAGACTAAATAACCATCAAAGATCATTCCATAAAGATTTCAACAGAATTCTTCGCATTCCTTACTTTAAACGACTAGCCAAACTTGTATTTTTGTGTTTTCGTCCAGGCGGACCACGGAGTACAGAAAAATAGCGGAGGTGTTTCAAGGCAAAATCTCTTTAGAACGAAGCGTCGCTAAATGCTGTTCGGGGGACGAGGTACAACAATAGCTTCACCCCTAGGTCAAAATCCATCTAGCGGTGAAATGTATTTTACAGCGTAATAGAGAAAATTTTTCATTAATTTAGTTTGTTTATTCCCAACTACGGCGTTACAAGCACAACAGTTTGTTCCATAACATTCCATATGCGTTAGTATGGCTGGACCACATTGGTTATACTAACTTACTCATCACCACACCATCTTCCTTGCGGAGTAGGCAGAGAGAATAGAGTGCCAAAAGGCTCTATTCTTGTATACATCTCTCGCTTCCTCAACATTCATAATTCTCTTCATACACACTCGACGGTTTCGGAGACTTCTGATTCCATCTTTTTTCAATAGATGACCAAAAACCAGGGACGGGTACGACCGCTGACAGGTAACTTGGTGCTTGGGATAAAAGAACAAACCCTATTAGCACAATTTCCGTCACGCAGTCCTAACGTATACATGCGGTTATAATTTCTGTATAAACAGGGAATTTAAAATAATAACAAATAAATCAATAACACGATGAAAAAAAGCCAATTTAATAAATAACATGACGTTAATACTTATATTCGATAATGGGTTCGCTGGTATGACGCAAACTTCTTGTTATCAATTATTTCCTAATACTTACCGACAGATGACATGTAATTCTTTAATATTTTTTTCTCACGTATCATGTAACTAAGTAATAAATCTTTGAAATAATTTATATTTTATAAAGGATTTTCCTTTATAAAAGCTAAATTTACTTATTTTTGACGAAAATTCCTATAATAATGCTTTTATAATATTAGTGACGATATTGTGAAATTGTAGGTATAATGCACTTTTCGACGACAGATGTCTCTTTGTAATGAAACAAAGAAAATGTGTTTTAAAATATAAATATATATATAAATTTAAACGACTTACACATGAAATGATATGCCATCTTGTTTTAATTTTGCTCCTGAGCAATTTTTCACTCCCATCAACAACGCACTTCATTGTTAAAAGTATTTAATACGTATAAAACGTGAGAAAAGAGCGAACCGATCGCAGTGACGGTTCATTTGATACTACGGTTTTAGGCCCCGCCCACTGTGACGTCGTTGACCTAGTTGAAGGCGTCATGACCTAGTTGCCTTGCGGCATCTCCGCTATTTTTCTGTGCTCCGTGAGGCGGACGAAAACTAAATGTTTTGCGAAATAGGTAATTCAGTTATTGTCCGCCTAGATTTTGTAAGTAATTCGTTAAATGACTACGAAACACACATTTTAATGTGTTCTTTAGGTCTTAATTAGCCATTAATGCCCTAAACATAAGAAATACATTCGCAAAACAATAAAAAAATACTGCGCAGTTAGTTCGCGGCACTATTTTTCAACCTTTTATGTGACGTGTTCGTAGCTAGAAGTAAGCCGCCAGACTGAAGAAGCTTTTATTTGAGTTTTGACTTGTTAAAAAATATTCTAAGTTGGTAGACGTGCAGATTTGATATTAAGGGCCGCAACGCTTCCAAAGGAGGCGGCTATTTCTGGGTCACAAAATGTAAAGATACGAAATATGGCTTAAAAAAATTGTTACCTTTTTCTATTTAAAATATAGAAAATATCAACTTAACATTCTATCATGAAAGAAAAATAATAAGAAGTTATAGTATCGAAAATACAACCTGAGAACAGAGAACAGTTAAATTGTGACAGATCATGGAAGTAAATGCTACGTACAAACTAACAATAAAGTACTTAGTACTTTCATGTGTCATATTCTATTTTTTTTTGTTCGTTTTGACTGATGTCTGATCTAGTTATCTATGCTGTGCGTCATCTCTAGTGCGATTTTCGTTGCTTTATATTTTTATATTGATTTAATCTTTGACTACTGCTATCTATTTATGGACTTCTGTTTTTGCTTAATTAATTACCGTTGCTATCTTACTGGACACTGAGAAACAAGCTTACACAACTGACTTAGACTCTTTATGTTGGATATTATGGCCGTTCTATTGTGTGAATTGTGCATTAGACACTAGATAGCCAAGTAGCCCCTAAATCGGAATAGTGATTTGATAAATATGACGTTATTAATTGGCACCACTTTCATTACTTTACACATTATTTTTTTTGGGCCCAAGATTGTATGAAAGCGTACTATCTATCTCCTTTGCGCGGTTTACTATTTTCATGATGCTATTTTACGTAAATGTTTCACGAGGCGCGCTTGTGGACGAAAACAGGACCTGGACAGGAAACCAGCTAAATTACCCTAATTAGAAAGCAATACAGGCAACCGAATGTCGTGTATCATAAAGATAAAATAACGAATTACAAATACAAACAAAATTTTATATTTGATAATCTGGTTTTTATTGGCACATACTTAAAAAACAAATGAATAAGGATTTATTACAGTAATTAACAACGTTTGATTTTGAAAAATACATTTATTTTTCGGTAGTATCCGTTATCGAGTACTGCTCTGGCAATAACTAGGGGGCCGTATGGTTCACGAGCCCTGGGCACTTGCCCAGAGTGCTCGAATTTGAGCAAAATATTTCCTGTGACACAAAAATTAACACTGATGTGCGTGCGTTTTAGCTTGAATTTCTTTATCAAATTGTCAATTGCTGTAGTCCCCCACATTCTGATAGTCATTAACCTGAGCCACATACCTATTCTGATGGCCCAATCTTAGATCTTTATATGTGAGATTACAATTTATAACCATATAACATGCATTTTTTCCAACAAAATAGCAACTGGATTATGATTCCATTCATTTAATATAAGTATAAATGTTACTTTTTAATCATTATGTATTAATCAAACTATTGTACGCATTGATATTGTATACGTACTCTGCTTTACATGTTAAATTAATAAGTGTATCTTAAAACAATATTAAATAATTGTGAACCTATTTAATAAATAAAGTTCCATATTAATCAGTGTATATATTTGTGTCTTTATCATCGACAAACAATTGATATAGGTACATATTATTATTGCATTAATAAAAAAAAGTGGGCAGCGAAAGGACGTCTTGTGCCTACCTATACCCCTTCCTATCCTCCTACCTATAATCTCCTGATTGTTGTTCATTTCCACCTGCTATCCCTTTTATTCGAGATCGCGATGCGCGAGTGATGCCTTTGGTGTTGCTAGTAGTCTATAGGCTAGCTACGGTAACCGCTTACCATCAGGTAGGCTGAATGCTTGTTTGTCACTCATGTAGTATATAAAAATATATATATGGTCATCGTCATAAAATATAGGTTTTCAACCTTAGTACATGGGCACACAATTTTTTTACTAGAGATTTTTTTTTACTTACCGTCTATTGCGAATAGATCTTTAACAGCGATTGGCATGATTAGGTTTAGGTAATGTAGGTAGGTAACCATGAAATATATACCTAATCGTAACATAGAGTAGCCTATGACTATGACATCTATCCTTTTTCTCTGGTATAAAGAATAATGTTTCAATGAGAATGTTAAATATATTGAGAAGAATTTTATTAACATTCAAAGACATTGAATTTCTAACTTATCCAATGACAAGGTTGAATTTAACGCATTTATGAAGGGATTCGTTAATATCAGGGCCCGATTTTAGTTATAAGTTGCTGCGTTCAGAAACATGGAGCCGATTTCTCTTTTTAATTAAGGTAGGTACCAACGTTGTTACAGCACTAAATCTACGTAGGTACCTACCTACAGCTAAATAGGACAATGGAAGTGTTATCAAAGTTGTTGAATAATTGACCAAAATCCTGGGTACAGTTCCGAAATCGGCTTCTGCAGTAAATATTCTCGGTAACCATTCTTATTATTTCTAATAGTGCTGACTGACATTTGAAAAAGGATTCAAAATCGAATCTAGTATGTTCTGTCTATGTTTAAAATATTCTGGAACAGTCCCTTGAGATCACATTTAAGATTAAACATGTAGGATGGTTGTGCCTATAGGTAGTTGAACAGGCACCGGTTGTTGACCACTTGTGGCATTAAGTGCTAATATTAAGGTTTCTAGCCACTATGTGTTACATTTTATGATGGCTACATATTGTCGGTATTAATACAAAGCAACTAATCACATTAGGGCCGGAAAAACACAAGCAGTGAACCCTTTTTCGTTAAGGCGAGAAAAAATGTTCCTAACCGCACACCTCATCGTTCGGGGAAACGAACAGGGTAGTGTGGGGCCCGCACCCACTAAAGAAACCCACCGTGTGCCGTCTTCTCCGCCTTTATTGGAGGGCCACTGGAACTATGCTAAATTCCTTCGGTGGTACAAGCAGTGAACCCTACATTTTCGTTTTATTTTCACTAGTCGCTGACAGTTGCCATCTCGGGTAGAGATAATGCTCCTTGGTTGCCATTCGACCGCCATTGCAATTCGAAACGTGTTTTGTCAGATAAGAATATTTTATTTCATAGTGTTTTTGAATGAACTTTCTCTCTGATGATTGATTTTTGTAATGACTGAATATTTCTTTTGAACATTTAATGAATTTGAGGTGCAAACAATAGGTATATATTTCACAAATTATTTATCTGGTTATCAATAGGTACATGATTTGGTTAAGTGTTCCTGTGGTTGACCAGTTGGTCAACGACTAGCTCACTGCAGTACTACTTTTTATTTGCACTATTTTTATCTATTTCATGTCTATGATATACCTAGTTCGTAACTCAATAATTGATTTTTTTGGAGTTAATCGCGTTGTTTCCATTAGTTGACCAGTGGTTTGACATTGGTACTGCATACAGAACATAAGCTCCTATGATTGACCAAGCCCTCTAAATAGGTACGAGTTTTTTTTCTTTTTTTTAGTTTCAACGTGTCACCAAAAAATAAATTATTTGAGAACCTTTAAAATTAGGTACACCCGGATACTCTAATAAATTACAGTTAGCCCCGCTTTTGCGTCGTCTTTAGTTAGTCCCACAGAAAAAAGATGTGATAAAAAAAGGTTTTTTCAGTGGAAATAAAGGCTGAGTAGAAAGCGATTCCCAGGTGTAGTTACATCAGTAGAGTGGATGCAGTATAGGAATGAAAAAAAACAAGGCACAAAAAGAAAATAGGAGATAGCAAGAGAAGAAAAAAAGAAGTTATAAGAATAGAACAAAATTGAGTCACCCAGCAAAATTAATAATTGATGATTGTTTAGACTGAAAATAGTATATTAATTGTTGGTTTCTATTAGACCTAAGAACAAACGTTAATTGAGTTGATTTTAAAAACATCTCCTTTTGTGGGATGTAGTATTTATGTCACTTAGTTTATAAATGGTCAACCTCTGGTGCAAATCCTGTCAACAATTGGGGCCTGCTGGTCAAAGTAGGGTACATCCCAGTTATATACCAATTATGTTAAATATTTAAAAAAATAAAAGGAATTAAGGGTTTTCCTTTTCTATTATAACTTTTAACTAGATAACCAATATTTTTATATGTCCATGACCTACAATTTAAAAAATAAATTAGTAATAAATATCGCAAGTAGGTTATATAACAACATTTTATAGTAATTTATTTTTCTTAAATGGTTTGAGACTGGTACATCCACCCTACTTAGTGACCCGTTTATAACACCCGGTGCGCAAGAAAAGCGCGGGAGCAGAGTGCGGAACCGGGGCTGCGCATATCGACGCTCGGATAGCGCCCCCAAGACACTACGATAGATCAAGCAATAATCTTGCCAATTCTTGCATAATTGCAAAAATGGCGTTATTTAAACTTGTTATCATTTAATTAGGTACTTACTACAAATATTATAAACATATTGTTACATTATCAGACTTCTAATATTTAAGTATATACCTATGTAATGTACCTACATATAAAATATTTTAGAAAAAAATGTCTGTATTAGGTTACATAGGCGTGTCTGAACACAAAGCAATATTTTTTAGTTTTGTCTCTTGTGTTCGTTCGTGCACCCCGCAAAAACTACTGAACGGATTTTAATGAAACTTTATTTGATAGCTCTTGAGTGGACTTATGAACTAGTAAGTATAGGTACATTTTATCTCGCTACTATATTCGGAAATCTGAGATATCACCTAAAAACTAGGTTTTGGCTGCGGGCAAAGGCTAGTGCTTCATAAAAGTACTTAGGTACTTAATCCAAGTTAAGTAGATCTGAATGTAATGTAATGTTTCAATTTAAGTTTTATCCACTAACCGAACTATGGAAGTTTGTGAATTTTCCCACATAAAAATTATTAGAATAGATTGCTTTTCTAACATATGTTTTGTCTTCAGAATATTCCTATGACCTGCTCACGACCCTCCCTCCCCCTTTGCCGTCTCAACGGCCCCTATTTTTTTCTGGGTCTTCTAATGCCTCCCTGAGTCTCAAATGCCCACGAAGGTGCATTATCGCTATCTTTGAGACGGCTTTGTACCTATATAGGTATCTAAGTACATAACCTACATAGCTAGTATTTTATATTTAGATACTTACATACCCCTTTATTTTATTTAAAAAATCGTATGTATTCCAATAGATCACACGCAAATCCATAGGTACGATTTGAGTGATTCATATTTTTTTCCAGGCATAGCGAATTTTTTAATTTTAGAGATAAAGTTCTTCCTAGGTACCTATACCTATATTCTTCTCCGTTTCATACTTTTGGTAGAAACACGCTTTTTGCTTATGGCGGCAGTAGATATAAGTACTACTCGTGCAGATCCTCCAAGAGATAAAGAAGGATTATAAATGGCGTCGCCACTATTTACTTCTCGCTCACACACTATCGCCGTCTATACTCACACCTAACGGTATAGACAAAAAAATAACGGTATTCATGTTGCGTGAACTATTGTTTATAGTTACGCCGTAGTATGCTGACAGTACAAGCTCAATGTGCCGCCATTTATAATCCCATTCTTTATCTGCACGAGTAGTAGATACCTTTTTTCGTTTAGGCGGGAAGAAATGTACCTAAACGCTCACCCCGTCGTTCGAGGCGTTGCCCCTGTCGTTCGGGGCGTTGCCCGAACGACAGGGTAGTGTGGGGCCCTCAGCCACTAAATAAACTCACCGTGTGCCGTCTCTCCGCCTGTGTTGACGGACCACTGGTACTATGTTGGATTATTACTTCTGTAGTAGATATAAGTAGACAGCTACCTATTTTTTCCTACTGTTGATATCTAAATAAAAATTAACGTGCATTCAATTTTGGTAAACTATATGCTTTGTGGCAATGCCGGCTCAGATATGTGAAGATCTTAAATGACACAATTTTCGCAACATTCTGTAATCAACTCCAAACATATTATATTTATATGAAGGCGACGTTGACCTAATATGTGAGATGTGGAAACTACACTATTCTATTTTAGCAGTCTCTCGCCGTCATCGCAATGTTTATGGTAAAACCCATGGATAATTTTATTGTCTACTCACAGACAGGTTGCTAATTACGCAAACGTAAAGAGAAAAAAATGTCCAGTGTAAAAATAAAACTCAGCAGTCGCAGACTTGTTGGTAGGACGCGCGATGTGAGTCCAGGAATACTCTACGTATTCCGAAAATATTTTAAGATAACAGTTGTGAGATCGCGGCGCGTGGAGATGCGAATGCTGCTCTGGCAAGAAAAATACCGAATATAACATAAACAAGAGTTGTGAGTGTTGGTGTGTGTTGTGAAGTGTCGTACATGGTGCTAGTTGGCCGCAGTGCTGTGGAGTGATGTTCGCGGGCGGCGGCGCCGGCTTTCAGAAGCAGTCTAAGCCGCCCTGGGAGAACACCAATAACAACACCGCCGCGGACATCCCTCATACCCGGTGAGCCACACCTGTGCACCAGTTACATTGATTTACATCATAGAACTAAATCAACTCATTATTTATTAGCTTTTGTAACTTGTCAGAACGATATAAACAAAACATACGAAGCGCTGCAAGATCTGGGACTTTACATTTCTAAATTGTATGATTTAAAATTTGATAAACATGCAACACGACGTTTTCAAACTGACATCAAAACTTTATTATTCGGGTTACAAAATGTTTTCGGTTTACTAAAAACTGTAGACGCAGGTTCATAACGATTTTTAGTTTTATCTACACTAGTCTTAAATGGAATTGACTAGCTATTATCATTTATACAGACATAGGTATGTAAATACTTATAAAATTAATAGTTATTAGACATTTAATAGTTAAAGTATAAATTATTTGTGAATAAAGAAAAAGAGACTTTTTGTACGAGCGGGAATCGAATCCGCGTCTTTTCCAATCCGGGGAAGTGCTCTCAGCCACTGAGCTATCGTACAGATCTTTCGATCATCCCAATCTCCTTATCACATTTGTCTTTACGACCAACGCCATCTATCGGAATGCATTTACATGCATTAAACCAATATAGTAAGTTTAATTTTGCAATAAAAATTCATACTATTTAATACATTTTTGATCTATATTTTTTAGCAGTTGACATGCTCCGCCAATTTTTTAAAGTACAAATTATTTGTGAATAAGGAAAAAGAGACTTTTTGTACGAGCGGGAATCGAACCTGCGTCTTTTCCAATCCGGGGAAGTGCTCTCAGCCACTGAGCTATCGTACAGATCTTTCCCAATCTCCACATTTGTCTTTACGACCAACACCATCTATCGGAATGCATTTACATGCATTAAACCAATATAGTAAGTTTAATTTTGCAATTAAAATTCATACTATTTGAGAGTATCACAAAGTGACAAAAGTGGCGGAGCATGTCAACTGCTAAAAAAATATAGATCAAAAATGTTTAATAGTTTATTTTAATTAGGTATAAAGATATAGAAGATAAGTTGTTTAGGTACGCGCAGGTATAGTTAAGGCTGTATTATACTAACCAAAGAAGAAAGTAGGTACCTAGTAAGTATTGCTTGTGAGGGTTTTAAAGCAACATACCTACCCAGTATTTATTCTATATTTTTGTTGGGTTAAATTCAATATTTTTTTTATACAACATGTGTGGCAAACAAGCATAGAACCTTATGGAAGCTAAGTGGTTACCGTAGCCTGTAGACGCTAGAGGCATGACTCGCTCGTCGTCATCTCCAAGGAAGAAATAGGTCTTGGAGAGGAAGGATAATAATATGAAGATAGGAATAATAATAATAAGGAGAGGATAGGAAGTATAATAAAGCTCTCCCTATACTCTGATGGGGGCCTCCGACGCTCTAAATGTTAAGTAATTGGTTTAACAAATTGTTAGTATCGGAGAAAGGGAGCACAAAATAATCCACTAGTTTGTCCCAGCTCGTATATTGCATCAATCATTGACAATCAGTTACCCATTACCATGGCCCATATTACATACATATTATTGGTCCATGCCCATTACCATGGCGATCTGTACATATCACGTGATACGGGCACACGTGATATATGCATACTACCAACACAAATAAAAACTAGAATTTGCTAACCGGTTACGGACAGTAAAAACCCTATTTAGATATTTTTATATATATTTTTTAGCATTTGACATGCTTAGCACTATACATTAAACACAAAGTGAAAAATGTGAAATCGAAAATAACAGTCAGGAGCAGGATTCGAACCTGCATCTTCTGGATACCGTCCAGATGCTTCACCAATTCAGCCATCCTGACAATTGCTCCTGACTGCTAATTTCTATAACACATCATACTTAACGTCTTTGGGTGACGCCTGCGCCATCTGTCGGACGTATTTTCATACATTATACCGACCAGGTAAACTTAATTTTACAATTAAGATTTTACCTAATAATGACGCAAATCCTTTAAATATTTAGATATTTTTATATATATTTTTTAGCATTTGACATGCTTAGCACTATACATTAAACACAAAGTGAAAAATGTGAAATCGAAAATTAGCAGTCAGGAGCAATTGTCAGGATGGCTGAATTGGTAAAGCATCTGGACGGTATCCAGAAGATGCAGGTTCGAATCCTGCTCCCTGATGCTGATTCCTGCTACACTGTCCCGTTTGTAGAACTTCTTTTTGCTGGGTATTACCACAGAGTAAATACTAGTCCTACGGACAGAAACATCACTTCTATTAAAACTTGTTCAAAATCTCTCTATAATAGCCTGCAAAATCTTAATAATAATACCAATTGTTTGTAGCGAGAAGAAATGTACCTTATGTGCACAGAAATACAGTTGAGATTGTTTTGCCCGCCGTGTGATCCTCGGGTAACCGCGTCATTCAACGAATGCGCTAGGGTTGCACCTATGATGATTTTACTTACTTATCATCACGCTATCTCCCTTGCGGGGTAGGCAGAGAGAACAGAGTGACAAAAGGCTATATTCTTGCATACATCTCTCGCTTCCTCAACGTTCATAATTCTCTTCATAGACTCTCCGGTTTCCGCTCGCCGGTTTCGGAGACTCCTGACTCCACCGACAGCAATACAGCTGGCGTTTATAAAACTTTAAAAATATTTTTTCTAGTAGATTCTATTTGATTACTTTTTATATAATTTTAAATGTTATTTTCAAGTCGGATTATTTTTTTAGAAATTGTTTTTTTTTGTTGATCATATACGTTTAGAGTTTTAGCTCTGAATTTTCGGTTATTAAATTTTATTGTCGAAATACCGTAAATCGCGTAAATAATTTTATTTTAACATCAACACTACAAGCGCGAGCGCTTAGGCGCGCATGTCACGGTCTTCTCTCGGTTTTACCGTGGTCAGTACGCGAAACGGTAGGCATTTAACTCGGGGCCTTGAGCGAGTGATGTACGCCTGGTATAACATTCACTTCGCTATTCACGAATAGCTATTCCAAGTATAAGCGATACGTCAGAGGGCGTGGAAAAACTACTGTTGATTATCTAAGAGAATAAAATCGTGGAATAGATTATTCTCGGTATAGTTATTCTTGTATATATTCGAGTTTGGTCGAATCCACTCTAAGAGAAGTAAGCAATCATTGCCCATTGCATTATAACTATATAAGTAATAAGGTAAGGTAAGGTACCAAGTGGGAGTATTACGTCCATGTGACCGATAGTACAGCCCTCGGTATGTGTTGTTTGTAGCGTGAGGTAGCCGTGATGTAACAATAGGTAGGTAGTCATCCATTGCCCATTCGCGAAATGAAATCTCAGAGCATTGAGAATACTCTTACTCGTTGTATTGTTGAGTTCACAAACAGTGGTTACCACTTTTTTGCATTAAAAAACACAAAAATAGGTAGCGGCTCTCGTACCGGTAAAGTTTCGCAGTACTAAACTTACTCGAAGTGGTTCGAGTGGCGCCGCCACGCGGATTTAATGAAACAACAACAGACACTATAGCGCAGTCGAAGAATATGGTTCTTCGATAGTCACAACTATACTATCTATAGTTTATTCTCGTAAACCTAATTTTCTAAAACTATATTATTTCTATTTTAAAATACTTTGTTTATTACTATACACTATTCATTAAATCTAGGTTTGTTCGTCGCTAACAGGGAACGCTTTTCATTAGGTAAGTATACTGTAATCCGACCGAACCTAATCCTTTTTTTAATTGTAATAACAGGGACTAGCTTAGATTATCTAAACCTTGTGCTTTGTCCGCCATTTTCTTGCTATAATACTATGTTCAGTTGTCGTAATTTAGTTTTTATTTGTTATTATATTATTATTTTGTTTTTGTTATCATTATTATTGACCTTACTGTGTTGTTTCCATAAATTTGAAATTCTTTCCACCTAATTTGGAAATTAATTGACTGTCGTGTGCGCCGGGAGAGCCGGTTGACTATAGTCACACATTTTAATTGTGTCACACACACATTACCTACTTCTGTGGTCTGCCGGCGGCTTACCCTTTTGAGTACCCTACTTCAGTGACGCTACCCGACACCAGAAAGCCGAGCCTTTGCAGGTGGTGTCCATCCAATCACGGCGTCAGCTAGGGCAGCATCAGGTGCAGGTACTCAATTTACACATAAGACACGTAAAATTCATCTCAAACACAATTATTTTAAAGCTAGCTAGTCATACACCGTTTTGTCCGTGTGGTGACGGACTAAGAATACAAGTGTCACCTGAGGCGACTAAGGGAAGTAAGCAATTGTCATCCATTGAATGACTAGTGGTAGGGCTGGGTACCAAGTGGGAGTACTCACTTAGTATCAGGCCCGAGCACGTTGGTACCACCATCTTCCCTGTGACCGGCCATGAAGCACATCGTTGTGTTTTGGCTGTAGCAGGAGATAGCCGTTTATATTTCATTTCATATCTGTGAAATGAATTGGTGAGCAGCGGCTTGACAGTACTCTCGGTATAGTCGAGTCCATGGGCGACAGTTACCATTTACCATCAGATGAATCGTGGCTCGTATGCCAATATATGCAATAAAAAAAAAAAACACCGTATAAGTATATTAGATTGGAACCAGATATTCTTTTATCTATTCTCTGAAACTTCAACCACTCGAAGTATTTTACGGAGTCGTCTAAAGTAATATCTATTCGGATGTGCCACTCTTACGACCCCCAAGCTTCCACTTTTACGCCTGCACTTAATCGTGTTTTTAGAAATAAAGAAAGTGATTGAAGAAAATTGAAACAATACGGCAACGCTTCGGCTTATGGAACGATTTCAAACTATCATAAACAATTAAGTCTGAGTATAAAAATGCTTTGTAAATTATATAAATTCGGTTGAAGATGGTATTTCCCTATATGTTAAATACTTTTGCTTCTGTACATGAACGTTCTTCTGTGGAACCAAATTATTTTTAAAACGACACCCAGAACAGGACAGCTATTTGTGGATCACACAAAGAGTTGTCTTGTGTGGGTATCGAACCCACAACACTCTAGCAGGAGGCCGGTATCTAAACCACTCGGCATCTTACCTTCTTTTTTAACTTTCTTTCCGCCTTAAAAAAAAGGCCTCGATATACGCAGAAAGTTCTGCGAAAAAAAGTTTTTTTGTATAAGGCACTGGCCACTAGTAATTATTTTGAAAAAATTGGTTATTTTAAAGTAAAAATACCATTGTTCGAATTTCGAATTTCCCTCCACATTTTTTCGAGGGCCAAATTAAATTATCGTGTCTCATTTAAAAATGGATTTGGGGGGTTAGGCAGAATGTCATATTTCACGTGTCGGCCGTATCGAGATCACTGTGATTGGTTGAGAAACCGACGCGTGATGTCACAATAATCCGTTGGCGTCGGTTTCTCAACCAATCACAGTGATCACGATACGATCGACATGTGAGATGCATCGAGAACATTTTCGTGCGATGATTTTCTAGGATTTTAAATGTGGCCTAAAATCTGATAAGTCATTTGATCGACTTCAAATGGCTTTTATGCATGAAGGACCTTCAAAAGCAACCATCTACCGTTGGCATAGCGAGTACAAGCGCGGTCGCCTTACTTTGGGCTATGAACAAAGGAGCGGTGTCCTACGACGGCTGTCATGGAAGAAAGTGTGCAGTAAAAAAATAATTCAAGAAAATAGGCCTTTTTTTAGTAATTAAATCCGAGAAGATTTAGCATACACTGCAGATTTCTTCGGGAAGTGTTCACAAGATTCTACACGAGCACCTTCGCGTGAGGAGGACAGTTTCGCGCTGGGTGCTGCAACCTCACCGAAGCTCAGAAGCAGGCCCGTGTGGAGTGGTGGCGTGATATGATTCAAACATTTGAAGCAGGCTCGTCTTGGCACGTTTACGACATTATGACAGGTGACGAATCCTGGATTTATCAATACGATCCAGAAACAAAGCGTGAGTTGACAGTTTGGCTGTTTCAAAACGAACTAACGCCTACGAAAGTGAAGCGATCGAGAAGCGCGATAGTTTCTTCACTTTGATGGGGTATCTGGTTTCAATTCCATTACGAGACCAAAGCAACATCAACACCGAATGGTATACCACAAAATGCCTGTCAGAAGTTTTGCCTGCAATGACCAACAAGCGACCGAACACCGGGCTCCGCGGGGTACTGTTTCACCATGAAACCGCGCCCGCGCACTCCGCGCTCAAAACGAGGGACTTCCTAAACACCACACCGGTCAGAATCTTGGGTCACACTCCTTACAGTCCTGATCTGGCACCGACTTCTTTTATTCCCTAAAATAAAAAATTTGCTGAAAGGGATACAGTTTTCATCGCCGGAAGACGCGCTAGCAGCGATCGAGAAGGCTGTGGAAGAAGTGTCTGCGGCGGACTGGAAAAAATGTTTCGAAAATAGGTTCAGACACATGAAACTTTGTATAGAGGCTGGTGGAGAGTTATTTGAAAAGACTGAATTAAAATATTTTATCCATAGAAGGTAGTTTTTCAAAACTTTCCGAGTGTCCCAGGTAAACCTCCTTTCTTTATAAAAAAACTTCTGAACCTAATATTGTCTCACCGCTATTTATTGTTTTCAATACATATTTAGATCACGGAGTATTCCCGGCAATATAGAAACGAGCGTTCAATTCTCATCAATTATTATTATTGACCTTACTGTGTTGTTTCCATAAATTTGAAATTCATTCCACCTAATTTGGAAATTAATTGACTGTCGTGTGCGCCGGGAGAGCCGGTTGACTATAGTCACACATTTTAATTGTGTCACACACACATTACCTACTTCTGTGGTCTGCCGGCGGCTTACCCTTTTGAGTACCCTACTTGAGTGACGCTACCCGACACCAGAACGCCGAGCCTTCACGGGAGGCATTGCAGGTGGATCAAATTCCGTTCTTTGAATTTTGGATATATTCATCATGAGATTAGCTTCTAATCGGCCATGTAAAAAAATACACATTTTACGCTATTTTTTTATGTCTAGACCTACAAACGTGTTCTGTCAAAATCTCTATGTTCACATAAAGAGAACATTTGTTATTACAGAACACTGCATTTATCATAGATGTAGTAGTTACAGTGATATGTCAACACAAATATGATTCGAAACTAAACTAAACGTAAGAAATGTAACCTAAGCTTACTATAGATAAAACTGTATCTAGAGAAAAATATTTTCCAGAAATACAAAGTAGCCTATCATCGTCAACATCATCATCACACTGAACACATCAACTATTATTGATCATAAAATCTTAATTTTTGTAAAATCATAGTCATCATCATGTATTCAATGGAAATGGAGGAATCGTTTACCAGTTGGACTAAAGCTGAGAACAAAAAAAAAAGTTTGGGCGTTGCAAGTTGCAATTGATAAAATAAACTTATTTGATATCTCTGCAAAACTTCAGCAAAAAGTTCATATAAGCACTAGCAATATTAAAGGCTTTTTGTCCATTTTCTGCTTTGTGCCATAAAACACCAACAGCTAGTTTATTTTTGCTGGGCTGAGCAAAGGTTTCATCAAATAAAATAAGTTTTCTAGAAAAATAATATGTCCAGCAGTGGACTTTTAAAAGAGTGATGGATGGATGAGGTGCTACTGTAATACTGTCTCGTTTTTTTAATGAATGGAAAGGAGGATATACCTAAAATAGTCTACGAGTAGGTATATAGTACCTATACTATATAAAAATATTGTTTTCTGAATTTCGTGAAATAGAATAATAGGTGCTTTAATTTTTCTTGTTTCTTTGACGCTTTTTTTCTTATTTCTTACTTCATTTCAGTTCTTTTTTCTCGTATTATTATACACAATTCCAAGATTTCCAAGGTTCAGCTAATATATCTGCTAGAGAAAGGTGTCTTGAAACTGAATCTAGATTTGTTTGGCCACATACATGCATGTGACATAGCATAACAATTATTTTACTCGTATGCTCGATGGTTGGGCCATTGGGACGTTGAAGCGGTACAGAAAACATAGGTACGACATTACTACCTTTATAGGTGAGTTTGGAACCCTAGATGTACATTTTAGATTCGGCTCACTTGGGCTACATTGTTATGTAGGTACTTCGGCTACATTGTTATATAAGTACACACACTACCTCGCTATTGTAGATTAGCGGTTAATTATGAGCTTGTAGACCACAGTAATTACCTTATAATTGCTAATGACACTTTAAAATAAATAATAATAAATATTCACGGACATTTCACACAACGTCCTCTAATCCCAAACTAAACTTAACGCTTGTGCTATGGGTACCAGATTACGGATATATTTTTGTATCTACATACATACATATAAAAGATAAAAACACCGAGACGCAGTACAAATATCTGTGATCATCACACAAATAATTGTCCTGAGTGGGAATCGAACCCACGACGACCTCGTGCACGGAAGTCGGTTACACCATGGCCCAATAACGGCCTGCTCAAATCGTTGACAGATTGCCGCAACTACGTCATAATGACGTCACATTTTCCTTGCCGTTTTTCAAATAAAATTATTTAGGGTAAATAATAATAACAGATGATAGCATTTTAAAAATAATAATACCAATCATTTAATCATCAAAAATGAATGTTTAATAGTTTACAGTAATTATAATTTCAGAATTTCTAGTCTAAATTGGTTTATTTTTATAAAATGGAATCGTAGTTATTAATATGAGCAGAATCGTTGTTATTAGTCTGGCAACATAGCGTGGTTGTTGTATATGCCAGATACAAGACAACTATCGCTTTTAGCCGTTTTTCTTTCAAAACAACGAGAAAACTAGCTCGTACTCTTTCTGTTAACATTGAATCTTAAAGTTTTTCCAACCATGGTGATGTTACATGAAAAATATACAAACTAATAAGTGAAACCTACGTACTTCTTGTTTCCACTATTGTTTCGTATGGTGGTATGGTGATGGTGAGTGAGAGCGCTGAGGCCCTCCTTATCCTCTCCTTGTTATCCTTCCTTTTCACTGCCTATCACTTTCCTTAGAGCAGGAGTCGCGCGAGTAATGCCTCTGGTCATCTGTATAGGTGGTGGGTATTATAAAATAATAATTGGGTGGGTATTATATTGTAATATAATTGGCCGTGTGGGGCTGGCTTTAGAATTGTCCCACCCCTCTCTACCCACAGGAGTCGTAAGAGCCAACTGTGGGAATGCCGGGTTAGTGGGCAGCAACACTCCCTCGAGTATTAACAACATCCACTGCGATCGCCAACCCGCCTGCCAAGCGTGGCGATTACGGCATTATCCCCCATGACGGGACCGCTCGTTGTGGCGCTCTCTTGGGGAGGCCTATGTCCAGCAGTGGACGTTGAAAGGCTGATGGATGGATGAATAATAATGCTGGTTAGAATGGAGAATAGAACGTTTAAATAGAAAATTTGAAAACAGGCTAGAGGCTAATTTATAAAGTGCCTTTTCAAAGAGGTATTATAATATCCAACCAGCTCATGGCGATAAATTGGAGTATATTTAAATATTTTTTATAATTTTGTACGCCAAATAAAAATTCCACCATTTTTCTAATTCAAGTCACGTTTATAACTCGCGACTCATCTTAAAATTTTTAATCCTTACTATAATATAAATGTGAAAGTGACTTTATTTGTTAGTTTTTTTGTTACGCTTTCACGGCGTAATTCACTTCTGAACCCCAGAGTACCAGAGCTCAGAAAAGGACACAGGCTACATTTCATCCCAGAAAAATTAATGATTTCTTCCGGTTAGCTATTTTTGCATAAAGCTAATTAAAGTGCAGTAGTGCAACATATTTATATTCTGAAACCACCGGACGGAGTTGTGGGTAGAGACTAGTTTATTATATTTTAGCTTTTATAGACAGTAATACGTTTTTTATTTCAGACTTCTAACCTTTAAAGGAGTTTGTGGGAGAATTGTGGAAAAAAAAAATGAGAGCCAATGCTGCCTTGTTGATGACGTATGCACGGCAAAAATTTGTATGTCACTTCGCGATTTGAGCAGGCCTGTATTATTGGGCCATGGGTTACACTACCGACTACGCCACAAGGCCCATCGAAAACAAAATTACAATTAGCGGTTTAAATTATTCCATTTACAAATTCCAGTTAATGGGTTTTTTTAAGGTCATCTAAGTATAACGCTCGCATAGTAAGTATAATCGCAGCGCAGTGGCCATCTTAATTGGGTCTGGGGGATTAGTATTTGGGCCTCTAGAGCACTGGCTGCTTACAAATAGTAGTGAAGTAGTTTCCTGTGTAATTATTAATTCATAATAATAATCAACATAAAAATCTACTCTAATAAAATAAACGTTGTATAGACTCTATTACTGAGAAATAAGTAACGTTTGGCGGGGATATAGGAGGATTTTTTTGAAACAAACTAAAAATGTATCTCATCAGTTAGAACCCAAAAGCTAATGCCTGTGCAATTTAAACCAAAACGTTGCATTGTAAATATACTCTAGGAACTGATAAATACAGAAATTTAAAACTTTCTTTTTTGTTTAGGCGGGAAAAAATGTCGCTAACCACACACCCCGTCGTTCGAGGCAATGCACAGGTTAGTGTGGGGCCTTCACCCACTAAAGAAACCCGCCGTGTGCTATCTCTCCGCCTCTGTTGACGGACCATTGGTGCTATGTTGGATTACTTCAGTGGTCCGCCGGCGGCTTACCCTTTCGGGTACCCTCTACTGAGCGGCGCACCTTCGCAGGAGGCCTTGCGGGTGGCGGACGTTCCCCGGTCCATCCACCCGCAGTCTCAGTCTAGGGTGGCATGAGGCGAAAGTACTCACGCCTGCGCCGCTCCAGTCGCTGGCGGTGGTTTCGGTCAGCGGAAGAATCCTCCCATCTGGCCCTCTCCGTCGCTTCCTTCCGCGAGATAACCTCCTCGCAGAAGGCAGCGACCGCGGCTCAATTCCTGTCACTGCCGAGCATCGCTCTGACCACGCTCGACAGCGAGAGGTCTCCCCCTATTGCCGCGACGAGTTCATGGCGCTGCTCGGCCCAAGCCGGGCACGACTCGAGCGTGTGCCGCGCCGTGTTCTCGTTGCAGCCGCAATGGTGACAGCCCGGAGTCGCTTCCCTGCTTGTGACTATGTGCAGATATCTGCCGAAGCAACCGTACCCCGACAGCACCTGCACTAGTCGGAAGGTAAGGACTCCTTGCTGTCGCCCTCCCCACTCCTCCAGCACAGGCTGGAACACTCCTACGGTCCAGAGACAGGCGCGGGGCGTCTCCAGCCATGCCCTCCATGGCCGTGGCAGCTTGGCGGGCGTCGCCCTGCCACCTGTCTACCTCGCTTGGCAGGAGACGACCGTACCCAGCCCGTCGGCGAGCACTTTCGCCTCCAAGTCCCACGGCAGGGTTCCGACCAACGCATAGGCCGCCTCGGTCGATACCGTGCGGTATCCGCGTATGAGCCTAGACGCGACGACTCTTTATGGTCTCCACAGAAGAGCCCTGTTCGGCGTATACAGGGACTCCGCCCACACAAGTGCGCCGTACAGCACAATATACATACGACAATAGAACACGTTACGTTAGGGACCCAAATTTACGTCGCTTATTATTTAAAAAAAAAATAAGCATGGTGCGGCAGGTGTTTTATCCTCTATTGGAATTCCAAATGCCTTGTACAAGCAACGACCTTCATAGAAGTACAATTATAACATGAACCAAACCAGATGGTCATTACTAGACAAATACTCAGTTTAATAAAAAGAATCGTATTAACAATATTTTATCATTTGTCTTTATATTCGTATTATTATTATGCAATAGCCAATAGCCGAATATTTAGAGAGGCACTGGATAGCGGCCGTTATACTTACTTATCATCACGCAATCTTGCTTGCAGGATATGCAGAGAGCACAGAGTACCAAAAGGCTCTATTCTTGCATACATTTCTCGCTTCCTCGACATTCATAATTATCTTTATACACGCATATACTTTATATCGGCAGTTATTAAAGTAGATTATTAGAGCTGTGTATGGAAAATATTAATACTGAGGCAGTAATTATCTAAGGAAAGTTTGAATTTGAATATTCCCGTGTTATTTGACATTATTGTACCAATACTTTTAAAGTACAAATTATTTGTGAATAAGGAAAAAGAGATTTTTTGTACGAGCGGGAAACGAACCCGCGTCTTTTCCAATCCGGGGAAGATCTATTCGATCATCCCAATTTCCTCATCACATTTGTCTTTACGACGAATAGATCTGTACGATAGCTCAGTGGCTTAGAGCACATCCCCGGATTAGAAAAGACGCGGGTTCGTTTCCCGCTCGTACAAAGAATCTCTTTTTCTTTATTCACAAATAATTTGTACTTTAAAAAGTAGCGGGGCATGGCGAATTCTAAAAAATATAGATCAAAAATTATTGTACCAAATTGGCAATGTTGTGAGAGGACAGGTTAACAATCCCCTTATATCGAAAATCACGTCTATGAAGGACGTGATGAGTTTGATTGCAGCAAATAGGTATGTCAGCAGCTAATATACCTTATATTGGTCACATTATGTGTATCATGTATAATCCAGCGCTTAAAACCTCAGTATTTAGGGGAAGTTTCAAATATGCAGCTGCACACTGCTGGAATATTCTCTGGCCACCAGGGCGTACTAACATCTCAGTTGTCAGTCATCAGGTGATGCCCATATCTCAAGCAGTGTATGTGTGAGGTCCTTCGGTCCTTTATTCTTCTTTCGCTGTTAATTTAACTTAAAGTACAAGTATGCACACAATACCAGTATTTCTCATGGTCGACATATCACTGTGCCATAGTACCTATATTGTAATTATTATGTTTTGCGTATTGACTTGGTTATGGAGCATAAATTATTCTTGGTTCATAATAGAGAAATTGGATTACAATTTTAAACTAAGGCAAAACTAAGAAGATAACTTTAAATTTTGTAATCCTCTTAAAGAGGATTACAAAATTCACCTCTTTCTTCTTCTTTTTTTGTATCCACAGTTTCTACTTTTCGATGTGTTTTATTGTTTTTATGCATATGGTTTAGTGACGTCTGTTTATGTCATGTTATATACTTATAACGTATAGCATTAAATTATTGCGCTGAGTTACAATGTCGTGTGAAGTCCAGGACATTGCTGAAAATCAGCGTTGGAATGCCATCCGGTACTGCAACATTTGCTGAGCAATGGGCTTATTTCTGTTTCATTTAAGATGCAACAGGTACCACATCTTAGAAAATTCAGTTTCTATTTTTACCACATTAGTTATTATTATCTAATTTATGTTTAAGAATATTGTAAGAAATAAATATTTCATTATTATTATTTTTATTTTTTCATTTCTTGTCACAAAAGACGGGCGTCTTTTGTGACAAGAAATAAATATTTTCTTTCTTTTTTTGTTTATCAAAAGGGCTGTCATCTTGCAGCCGCTTTTCTAACACTCATCCATTAGCCTTTCAACGTTCACTGCTGGACATAGGCCTCCCCAAGAAATGGGGGATAGTGCCGTAATCGCCACGCTAGGCAGGCGGGTTGGCGATCGCAGTGGATGTTGTTAATACTCGAAAGAGTGCTGCTGCCCACTTCCCCGGTATTTCCTCAGTCGGCTCTTATGACTCCCGTGGGTAGAAAAGGGTGCGAAAATTCTAAAGCCAGCCCCACACGGCAAATAACCAACACTAGTGGGCACCAATAGGCACTTTAAAAGATTATCTAGGTACCTAAGATTTAACTATATAAAAATTGCTGTACCTACATTTTCTCTCTAGCGGTAGAATCATTAGGGCGTGAAAATTTCCCAGGCAGTCGAGAAGGTCTCCTACGATGTTTTACTTTGCCGGGCAGTGATAATTTGTCAATAGGTGTGTGCTTTGCGATGAGTCATTCAAGTTTTGAGAAACGCCTCTATACAAAGTTTCATGCGTCTGAACCAATATTCGAAACATTTTTTCCAGTCCGCCACAGACACCTCTTCCACGGCCTTCTCGAACGCTGCTAGCTCGTCTTCCGGCGATAAGAACTGTATCCCTTTCAGACGATTTTTTATTTTAGGGAATAAAAAGAATTTTCACGGTGCTAGATCAGGACTGTAAGGAGGGTGACCCAAGACTGATCGGTGTGGTGTCCAGGAAGTCCCTGGTTTTGAGCGCTGAGTGCGCGGGCGCATTGTCATGGTGAAGAAGAACCCCGCGGAGCCCGGTGTTCTGACAAGACTTCTGGCAGGCATTTTGTGGTATACAATTCGGCGTTGATGCTGCTTTGGTATCGTAATGGACTTGAAATCAGATACCCCGTCAAAGTGAAGAAACTAGCGATACAAAATTTTCTCTGCGCTTCTCGATCGCTTTACTTTCGTAGGCGTTGGTTCGTTATGCAACAGCCAAACTGTCGACTGACGCTTTGTTTTTGGATCCAGGATTCGTCACCTGTCACAATGTCGTAAACGCCTGCTTCAAAATTTTTAATCATATCACGGCACCACCCGCTCAACCTGTGTGGAACGGGCCTGCTTCTGAGCTTCGGTGAGGTTGTGCGGCACCCAGCGTGAAACTATCCTCCTCACGCAGAGATGCTCGTGGAGAATCTTGTGAACACTTCCCGAACCAATCTGCAGTGTATGCTGAATCTCTTCGTATGTAATTCGCCTGTTTTCTTAAATTAATTTTTTTACTGCCAGCACACTTTCTTCCGTGACAGCCGTCGTAGGATGACCGCTCCAACTTCATCGCCCAAAGTAAGGCGACCCCGCTTGAACTCGCTATGCCATTATTTCGCAAAACTTTCTGCGTGGCCTGTTATTCTGGAGATAATATTATATAGGAGGATAGCTTAGACTCGTCAATATTTTTTTGGCTACCACTGGAAAAACTAATATTATAAATAGGAAAGTGCGTTTATTTGTTTGTGTGTTACGCTTTCACGATGTAATATCATGAAGCATACCTATAATCAGGAGCCCAGAAGCCCTTTGTTCCGGAATTTTATTTTATGTAGAATAGCAATCAATTATTATATAGAGATAATTAAAGTTCCGAAGAAAGGCATATTTGTATTTGAAAGTATCTCCCTCTTATTAATTTTTTTTATTGCTAGTAGTGGCAGACGAGCCACTGCCCATCTGATGGCAAATGGTAACTGTTGCTCATGGACTCAACTATACCGAGAGTATTGTCAAGCCGCTGCTTAACATTTCATTTCACAGATATGAAATGAAAGAATAAAAGGCTATCTCCTGCTAAAGCCAAAACGTAACGATGTGCCTCATGGCCGGTCACATGGGGGCCGGATGGTGGTACCAACTTACCAACCCGCTCGGGCCCGATACCAAGTGAGTACTTCCACTTGGTACCCATCCCTACCACTGCTTACTTCCCTTAATCGCCTCATACCACACCCGTGGGAAAGAATGGGGTGGTGACACTTGTATTCTTAGTCCGTCTCCACATGGGCAAAAACTAACACAGCACTGTTATAACAAAAATATTATTTTGCTCCTTTTCAACAAATGACAAAGCTTTGATAGAAAGTGACAAACCATCCGTCAGCTTACTAAGGGTTATAAATCAGCATGTATGCATGTGGATTTCCCGTGTGGAATTCTGCATCCATTAATGGAGCTCTTCTTAGATGATTTTAAATTTTCAAAAATAGTAGCGTTACATTTTTTTCGTCATTAGCCGGCTTGATAAGATTAAAATGAGGGATAAATCATGGAATCTGATAAAGGAATAAAGAAGATCTCGCGGACCGACAGAAAACCAGGCTAATATAAGATGAGCTAAGAAACGTCAACTTTTTTATCTCATTAACAGATTGTCTCTCCATTTTGTAGCCATGGACTATCTAGCATCAAACCAAGTACTTGTTATTTAAAGGGGAGCTTATTGATTCGCAATAGGCGAGTAGACATGTTTAAGCATGCGCAGTGCAGCCAGGAGTTTCCATAGCAACGTAATAGAAAACGAAAACCTCTCGTACGTTATCGATTAGTTTAATAAATGTAAAGATGGGCTCCATGCAGCAGTGGCGCCGCGATTGTATCACCACTGAACGGTAGTTTAATGTACTATTTTGGAAGGTTCTCGAGTGGCGATCGACGTAAGATGGTGTTCAAAGCCGTAGAGAGTTGTTTGATGCAGGCAGTATAGGATCGCTTATTGTGGCGACGATGAAAGGCTGATGAGTGGATAGTTCAGTACCTTTTTCTTCTCCTTTAGTTTAGACGTATTTTTTTTGTTTAGTAGCTATTGACGAGATTCAATTTTCTCAATAATAATTACTTGGGCGACGCAAGAAGCATAGTGTTATAGAAATTTGTAGTCCCAGGCAATTGTCATGGTGGCTGAATTGGCAAAGCGTCTGGGACAGTTTTCCAAGAGATGCAGGTTCAAATCATGCTGGTGACTGTTATTTTCAATTTCACATTTTCGCACTTTGTGTTAATTTACATGGATAATCATGTCAAATGCTTAAATGATATATAAAAATATCAAAATATTCTTTGTTTACAATGTTTAGTAATTAAAATGTTGAAAACAAGAAAATTCATAAAGGAAAATCTTAAGCCCAAAATACCAACGCATTGCACAAAATACCTTAGTAAGTATTTTAAAGTGACAGCAGTACGCTTATGGAATGCCTTACCATTAGACACCAGATGCGCAAATCCATCCATCCATCAGTCTTTGGACGTCCACTGCTGGACGTAGGCCTCCCCAAATTAGGGCTATAGTGCCGTAATCGTCACGCTTGGCAGGCGGGTTGGCGATCGCAGTGGATTTTGTTAATACTCGAGGGAGTGCTGCTGCCCACTCTCCCCGGTATTCCCTCAGTCGGCTCTTACGACTCCCATGGGTGGAGAGGGGTGGGACAATTCTAAAGCCGGCCTCATACGTGCATAAATTACGTTGACTAAATTTAAAATATTGGTCAAAGATCATTATTTGTCATTAATTTTAAGATTGTAATTTATATGTGATATGTATATATTTATGTATTATTTATATTTGTAGATATATGCATATTTATTTATTTATATGTACACCTACAACACAAATGCAGCACCGTACTTCTTAACTCCATCCAAAGGTTTGCCGGGCTCAACAGCCACACACCTGACCCAGCCCAAGTGACCCGATATCACTCTGAAGAGCTTCCATGGCGCTGACAGAGATTCCTATTAGCAATAAGACCGCCCATTGTACATACTTGTTGATAGTTTTATTGTAAATTATTTTTTTTATTATATGATTGCTATAAAATTATATTCTATTCTATTCTAAAAGATTCCGTCAATTACCTACTTCTAAATAAATTCCATCTTATTTGTCATTAATTTTAAGATTTTAATTTATATGTGATATGTATATATTTATGTATTATTTATATTTGTAGATATATGCATATTTATTTATTTATATGTACACCTACAACACAAATGCAGCACCGTACTTCTTAACTCCATCCAAAGGTTTGCCGGGCTCAACAGCCACACACCTGACCCAGCCCAAGTGACCGATATCACTCTGAAGAGCTTTCATGGCGCAGGCAGAGATTCCTATTAGCAATAAGACCGCCCATTGTACATACTTGTTGATAGTTTTATTGTAAATTATTTTTTTTATTATATGATTGGTATAAAATTATATTCTATTCTATTCTAAAAGATTCCGTCAATTACCTACTTCTAAATAAATTCCATCAGTTGTATTTTGGCGAGAGAAATATCTAAAATATTTCTTTTGCGTGGTCGTAATGATATTGCAGATATTTTCTATCTAATTCGGTCAAGCATAGTCGCCGTCAAGGAGGGTGTAGTTACCTCCCCGTTAGAACAAGTACTACCTAGAAAACATTTGTAAATCTATTTAGATATTTTTATATATATTTTTAGCATTTGACATGCTTAGCACTATACAACACAATAGCAAAATAACAGTCACGAGTAGGATTCGAACCTGCATCTCCTGGATACCGTCCAAAGTTTATAAATCTGGCGGCACCCATGTGGTCAACTGAGGGTGCCCATGTGGTCAACTGAGTTGTATCATCTTCTGACTATTAAACGAGAAATAATCAAAATAAACGTCTGCAAAAGTTTTTATCCATATCAGCTGTGCCATGTGGCGTACATCAAAACTGTTTATACTTGTATATACCTACCTACGTCATCACAATACTTCATCAGCTCAAGATTTTATTACCATTTTTTTACTACGGTGAAGCCAAGAGGAGGGTTATGATTTTAACTCGTATTTATGTAGGGTAGTTTAGCCGGTTTTCGTCCATTTAGCGGAGTTGCCAGCTTAAGGGCTTAAAAATTATATGTTCTACTTGCCCAGCTCTAACAAACCAATTTTATATTGGAAGCTAATACCGTCTTATTACATAACACGGACTAAGTCGCGGTTTAAACCTGAACTAGCTGGTCCAGGTCTAACTTATAAACCATTGACTAAACTTAGTCTTATTACAAAAAATAATTAAACCATGGACTTCCTAGTACTACGACTAAGGTCTTTCTAAATAATATTGTTCGTTCAGTGCGTCACCATTCATTACGCACGCTTAGAAAAGAACGTGTTTTATAGAAAAAATATTGGCGATTTATTTAGGAATGAAGAAAATAAATAGAAATAATATATTTTATATCAGTTATCACTTTTCTTTTGATTACCATTTATTCTGATACATAAATTAATTATGCTGGTTCTTTATTACACGATTAGGGTAAGAACGGTTATTGCCGGTCACCTAAGAAAAGTGAAACAAAAAAAAGAAAAATCATTTCGAAACTATTAATACAACATAACTTTAAGTATCCTTCTGTAATTATCACAATCAACGAGATCAATATGTTCAATAATCAAATCACAATATACGTTTGAAAAAATAAGGGTTTTGACCGCTATTACCAAGCGTGGCGGGTAATGTCGGTAGGATGGCAATACCGGTTAAGCCTTTAGCGACACAAATCGCATGTGTAGCCTTCAGGTGACTCACAGCCCGAACACTCAGCAAGGGCCCAAACGCACCTATACCACAATTCATTGTTACGACCGTAATCATGGCATAGCAGACACTTGTTTTCCATATCGTCAATGTCGGTGTCGTCATCATCCCGTACGTCAATTTTTGAATTCGATGAACTTTCATTATTTTTCTCCTGTAGCACCCTTTTTTTCACCTTTCTTATACTTACATGCTTTTGCTGGTCTTTTCTTCGCTGTCTTTGTTCCTGGATTCATTTTAGTGTCTTTGGATTTGCTTTCTTTCTTCTTTTCTCTTGTTACTCTTCGTTCTTCTTTCTCTATCAAATTTGCTTTATAAGGTAGTAAGAATTTTTGCATGCTGTCTTCGACAGGCTTTCTTATTCATTACGATCTTTTTCGGAACTGGAAGAAAATCTTTGGCAGTGACTCCTGAAGTTAAGAGTACAGAATCTTCTCGCAGATCTCGGTCAGATATCACTGCAATGGTTCCTGGAGCAGTACAAGCTGGTGATTGGGGCTGAAGAGTATTGATGGAGGTGACTACTGAAGTTGAAGGTATATCATAGGTTATTTTTTCCAAAATTTGGGGTGAATTTGTAGGAGTTTTTTGGCTATGATCTTCAAGAATGGATGGTGAATTTGGTACTGATCTATAAAGGTCTGTGACTAGTGGAATGATTTGATCCGGTATCTTATTGTCTTTGCGACGCCTCTCTTCTACCGTCACCACCGACTCACAGTTGTTTAATACTTCAGCAGCCAGAAAGTCTTCGTCAGTAAATATATCTGGGTTGAGAGGATATATTCCGGTAGCAGTAAATCCTGCTTCAGCCTTTGGTATGGTGGCAATCTTTTGAAAGGCTTTTCTAAATAGTGAGGCAACATCATTTTGACCGATCGTTCGTTTCAATTCAGATTTCATTAAAAGATTACACTCTTGTTTATATGCTATTTTAAAAGGACCAAAGAAAGATACGTCCAAAAGCTGAATCCGATGAGATCCGTGCGGTGGTAATGAGAGCATCGTAATGTTGTTTATTTTACAAAACTCATACGTCTTTAAAGAGATGTGACTGCAATGATTATCTAATATGAGCAGTATAGGGTCGTTCTCCAAAGGTTTAGTTAAAGTGGCGAAATGTTTTAGCCATTCTAAGAAAAGGCCTTCGTTAACCCACCCGTTTTTAGAGCAGCGATATATAGCACCACCTGGGCCGTCATTTTCTAGAGCTGGTGAATGCCGTTGACGAGGAATATAAACATTGGTGTCAGGTACACTCCCGTTGCACTTACTGCACAAACAACTGTTACATTTTTACCTCATTCACCAGATGTTATGGACCCCACACGTTTTTGTCCCATCTCAGTAATAACCTTACCAGGCTCTGGTGCAGTGGTGATCCCAGTTTCTTCCACATTGTTTATATTTCTCGGTAAAAAATTGTATTTCTCTATCAACTCCCCAAGCAGTGTGAAAATTTTTTATATAAAAAAAAATATATATTTACTTCATCTTTATTAAAAGCCGTTGCTCTGTTTAAGCTCGTACCTTCTGCTTTACGAACAGATAAATTGTTTCTTTTCATAAAACCAGTAAGCCAATCTTCGCTAGCCATTCCATGTTCTTCATTCAAGTTGTGTTTCAAATTATTTTTAACAGCATATTCATAAGCCATCTTTCTAATTTGTATTGAAGTACAGCCATAACATATCTTACCGAGAAATTTTACTTGGTCTGCCATTTCAGCTTCCTGTTCTTTTGTGAAGACTGGATTCCTTCCCAGAGACGGGGCATCGGAGTTTCTCTTTTTCAGTCTTTCTTGGAGGGTTGAAAAAGGAATATCAGTAAATCGTGCTGCTTCTCTTATCGGTGTCCCTTCATCGAAGAGTTGGAATGCCCTGGTTAAATCACTTGGGCTCCATTTCACCTTCAATCCTTGGCTTCTGTTCCGTGGCATTCTAGAATTGAATAAGAATTGTTTATGTATGAGACAAAGAATATAAAAGTGACGATTAAATAACAATACCTCTGTTGTTTTGGATAAAGAATATCATCTAGTTCTATAACTACCCATCTATGATCTTTTGAGATTAATAATAATTTCAGAAAACAACTTATTGCAAATTGGTTTAAATATCTAATCACATGGATAGCTAGATGACTGATTCATAACAAAAAATATAAACAGTTAATGGGATATGAATATTTTGGTACTCACGTCTTACGTTCTACGACCAAAAAGTTGTAAGGAAATGCCTCGAAACACACACTAGTCTCGCTCTCAGCGTTGCGCGGTCGGAACTGAACAGGAGTCTGTGCGTCGGGCGGGGAACAATCACGCCACCGTCTTTGCATGTATGGGTGCCCGTAAACCAAATATTTTGCGAGATAGTGTGCTGACCGGTATTGTCTCCTGACCGGGATTACCCGTTTCTACCCTACCCGGGTCAATCTTTGTGGACGTAAAACGGAATAAAGTTGTTGCGCTAGGATATGTCATAATGTCAATAAAACACTAATTTGTGAAACTTTGAACAATAAACAAACAAAACTATTTCATCGCAACATAATTTAGTTATCTTTTCAGATTTTTTAGGTTCGGAATTACTTTTATGTATGTTTGTGTTTTCGTAGTACCTAGTACTTACCTATTAGTAAATGTCTCAGTTCTCTAACGAGCGAAGTTATATTATATGCCTTATATGGTACGCAAATTGAAGTAGACCTCTGGAATGCACTGGACCGTGCTATTATTTCATAGTTAATTATTATTACTTACTTAAAACCTCAGGATACAATACGAATCTTATTAAATTAATATTAAACAAAACTGTTTCGAATATGTAATACTGAATACCATGGAAACATTTTTGTATAAATATGATTGCGAGGCAAAAACTTTATTATTATTAAAATAATACTTAGTGCATCATTTAAATACTGTTTTATTTTTCTATATATATTATTGCCATTTAAAGTTATTTACCAGGGTGTTAATACCTAATCACTGTGCAAGACATACCTATAGGTATGTGAAGAGTTTAATCGTTTAAGTGAAATTAAAGTAACCTATTAGGAAAACAAAGAAAAGAAAAATACCTATTTATTTAGTTTCTACAACATTCAAATCACATACACTATACTTATGCAATATTATACAAGTTGTAGAAGCTAAAAAGGTCCTACCTCAGCCAACCAACATTTGGCTGCTGCAGCACTGATTTTTAGGTATAGGTACCCATTCGAGCATGATTCGACTGCCACAATACAATGCTTTACCGTTATATTAACTAGATAGAAAGAATTAATTGATTAGACAAGAAAAATAGATGTAAAATTTTATTTATCCTAATACAAATTCACTCATTATATAAAATGTAAACTTTAATATCTTGAGATTGCTAGCTGATTTTCATCTATTTGTCTTTAGTGTCCACCATTGGATTATTTGTTCAAATGTGATAGTTGTTATATAGAAGTTATAGGTATAATGTCATATTGCATTGTTGTATTTTAGTTCTCTCTGTTTGTCCTTTGGCAAAGTCCTGCCCCACCTTTTCCATTTTGTATCTTCTTTTATGTACAAAGGTAAATCACAAAAGATGTGTGCCAACTAATTGTATTTCAATACATTTCACAACAAATACACAATTAGGATGTTATCTTGATTGAATCCAATTCTACAGGAGATAATTCTGTAACTAAAAGTTGTAAATTTATGCGTAGGTAGGTATAATGTAAGCCATTATACCTGCATGGCATTTCTGAGAGAGCAGCCACTTAAATATCTTTCACATAAATTAAATCAAACATATTATTATTCACTTTTCACATAAAAACATAAAATCATAATTTAATATTAAACCATAACTTCCAATAAAAATATTTGACATTACTTTGACACAGACTTAGACCAGCCCATGGGGATTAAACTAGGTTTCCCGGTAGTTTATCTATTAGTACATGGTTTAACGCTTAAAACTGATTTTGTAATAAGAATTTTGTTAAACCGTGGTCTAAAGATGATATAGACCTGGTTTAGGAGTTAGACTATGTTTTGTAATAAGGCGGATATAGTCTGTTTTAGGTTTATATTAAGTAACAAATAATTATAGTCAACATGTTTTTTATATAAAATGTTTTAGTGAAAAGTAACGATTTCGTTAGTTTTCGTTTTCCACCTTGTATAAGTTAGTTTTCGTCCACGGTGTTTAAAGAGGGATATAATGTACTTGCTAAATTAAAAGTCAATGTTTCAATGATATTTTCTAATCAATTTCAAATGCTTCCCAATGCGTTTTAATAGAATAACATAAAAAAGTAATATGCATGCAGATTTAAAGATAATAATTAAAACTATCTATGTTTCTTTTTAGAAAACCTGAATTAATGATTTTGTGTTAGTTTAATACAAGTATAATATTTGTTTGTAATAGACGTAAACCAAATACTTACCCAGTATTACTTTTCGTCTACTCACATTAAAGTATATGGACGGAAACTTAAAGCAATTTTCAGCGCATTTTTAGTTTTCGTCCATAACATCATTAATGTTTTATGCCTACAATACCTACTGCTTTACTTTTTCAAGCTAGCAAGCACATAAAGTTACGTTTTCGTAGCTTAAAAGTAAGCCGCCAGATTGAAAAAGCTTTTATTCGAGTTTTGACTTGTTAAAAACTAAGTATTCTAAGTTGGTAGACGTGCAGATTTGATATTAAGATACGCAACGAGTCCAAATTTGCGTGGTTTAGTGCTATTTTTATGATTCTAATCTACGTAAATGTTTCACGAGGGGCGCGCTAGTGGATGAAAACAGGACCAGGACGGGAAAGAGTTGCATCTATATCACAACTTACACAAATAAAGTATTGATATGATTTTGGGTTGGTTATATGTTATGTGACGTGAAAAAATATTTCGAACCGCACACCGTCCCGCACCCATCGTTCGGGGCAACGAACAGCGTAGTGTGGGCCTTCACCCACTAAAAAACCCGCCGTGTGCCGTCTCTCCGCCTTTATTGGCGGGCCACCGGAACCATATTACATTCTTTCAGCAATATCAAATACCTAACCTACTCTCTTCCTACCACCTTTTTACAGATGGTCCTCAAACTTACAGGCACCGTTAACACAACTACCGAAAACTATGGAACTACGCAATGACGATTTGGGTACATAATATGCGTGGAGTAATTCTAACGGCCTTACTGTGATCCTTCAAAAACACAGGTGACAATGTAGGCGGCTCTAGAATGATATCAAGAATTGCTCGGGCCGTTACCGCAGGTAATTTTTGAAAGTGTTAAAATTCCTATTAGTGATAGAGTTAAAAACTTGGGTTTAACAATTGACCCAAATTTTATTTGGGATCCACAGCTACAAGAGGTTAGTCGAAAATTATTTTCATCTGCAGGGTCTCTTAAGGGACTACGTAATTTTCTCCCTACTTCCACCAAAGAGTAGTTCGAACCTCAGTTCAAGATCCAGAGCTCGTAACGTACACGCTATTGAAATTTCGAGATATTTGGAAATTATGTATTTGTTTACAGTATATCGCTGCACGGTGAAAGAAAACATCCCCTGCACGCCTGAGAGATTTTCTCGGCGGCTTGTCAAGTCTGTTAAACCACGCTGGGCTAGCAAGGTGGACTGTATGACTTTTCTTTATGTTTTTTTTTGTTAAGTCGGGAAAAAATGTAAAAAAACCGCACACCCCGTCGTTCGGGGCAACGAACAGGGTAGTGTGGGGCCCTCACCCACTAAAGAAACCCGTCGTGTGCCGTCTCTCCGCCTTTATTGGCGGGCCACTGGAACTATGTTACATTCCTTCGGTGGTGGACTGTATGACCTAACACTTCTAACCACCTCTGTCCAATAATGAGACGAAAAAGGGTTTGAAAATTGAAAAGACACGCATAATAATAATCAACATGAGAATTTTATCCATCTATGTAATGTGTTTGGTAAATAGCGTAGCCAAGTATGGAGACTGCTGTCAGGGCTAGGTCTCGAATGGTGTCCTGGGGCACATGCCACCTCTTTTTGAAAGAAAGAATGGAATTAAAAAATACATAGTATTTTTTACACCAGACAAACTATTTACCTACGCTCTGAATTGTATAATTTGTAAATCGTTGTTCGGACAGTACGGCATTTACTCAGTTTCTGTTCTTGTTCGTGACTTTATAATCCAAATGAAGATACCTATTATATCTTAGATAAGTATACTCGTATGTTCATCAAACTCGAACCAGACCGGATCAGGGAGTACGCTCATTTAGTAAGTGCCATCTATTGTTAGGTACCTACATTACCTACAGTGAATTCTCTCTCTCTCTCTTTGTCCAGACTTCAACTTACTTTGACCACTAGATACCTGTTTTATGACCACGTCAACAGATGGCTTATTACAGCGAGAGAGCTGAGCTGAGCTTTCTTGTAATTCTGTGTTATAATATTACAATAAATACTCCTCATCCCCTCTCTATTAATTATAGTACAACATTTGTGATAGAAACCACCACTTACTCCCGTGTTATCCCACCGGTGTCTTTAAAGGAAGACGTAATAGTAAGCACATTATTATTTATTCTCGCTCCATGTACAATGTGAGGGTGTTCGTCAATAGAGGAACTTAGACAATCATTCGCGTAACTGACGGTTGTCCGTTACCATTATGAAGAGGTGTGTAAGTAACCCGATATTTTAAGTTTTCCATATTGTGAACAGAAAGATGTCAAAGAAAAACCAAATACCGCGAAAACAAATGAATCGCTAAATTAGAAACACAAATACACAAGCCTAAATAGGAAATAAATTGGATTTTTTAATTCCTAACTAAACGCCAGATATTTGAGATCAAAGTAGCCAGTATGACAAACACCAATTTTATATATTAAGGACCTAATAAATAGAATATAGAGGATTGGCAGCCCTAGCGTAGTAATACAGGAACCGATTGGTAGTGCTGTGAGTTCGATTCCAACATGTCAGGGCCATTAAACACAAAGTGAAAAATGTGAAATCGAAAATAACAGTCAGGAGCAGGATTTGAACCTGCATCTCCTGGATTCCGTCCAGATGCTTTACCAATTCAGCCATCCTGACAATTGCTCCTGACTGCTAATTTCGATAACACATTCATACTTAACGTCTTTGGGTGACGCCTGCACCATCTGTCGGAAGTATTTTCATACATTATACCGACCAGGTAAACTTAATTTTACAATTAAGATTTTACCTAATAATGACGCAAACCCGTCCAGATGCTTTACCAATTTGAATTGGTAAAGCATCTGGACGGTATCTAGGAGATGCAGGTTCAAATCCTGCTCCTGACTGTTATTTTCAATTTCACATTTTTCACTTTGTGTTTAATGTATAGTGCTAAGCATGTCAAATGCTAAAAATATATAAAAATATCTAAATATGTCAGGGCCAAATAAGAGTATTTTTTGTGTTATTCACAAATTCTCTGTATTAAAAAAAAAAACAAGGGTTTGAGTTCATTATAGCTCAAAATTAGAATCATTAGTGTATTAAACACCCTGTATTTTTCTTCTTGAAATATTACCAAGCATCTACTGCAGTGTCATCTATCAGTGTTTCCTTCATACATCATGTAACGCAAGAGTAGTAGGTATAAAAGCGCAGTTCTAGTTACCTTATAATATAATAGATGGCGTGTTAATATAAAATGGGACGAGGGAAAGTTGACCCCAAAAAGGCTATTATAAATGTTTCTATCTTTTTTATTTGTTAACGCTCATCTATAAAATTACTGAACGGATTTTGAAGCAATTTTCACACTTAGATAAAAGCTTGGGGCAGAAAAATCGACACACCCTTTAAACGACCTCTTCTATGAAGCTATACATTTCTAGATCCTTTTTTTCTGTTTAGGCGAGAAAAAATTAACCTAATGGCACACCCCGTCGTTCGGTGCAACGACAGGGACAGGGACAGGATAGTGTGGGGCCCTCACCCACTAAAGAAACCCCGGTGTGCCGTTTCTCCGCTTGTGTTGATAGTTCACTGGTACTATGTTGAATTACTTCAGTGGTACCTTTTAGACCCTGCGTCTATTTTTCGTCATTAGCCGGCACGGAAATTGATAAAGAAATAAGGAAGATCTCTCGAACCGGCAGAAGAACAGGCTACAGTATATACCTATATATATAGGTTTAAAAGAGGTGATCCATTACGAGGTTCCCTACTTTTTTAAAGAAAAAAACAAAAAATTCAAATTTAATGGAGAATGTTTATTATCATTTGAAAGAACATTCTTTGGCATTTATTTTTTGAAGATTATGTCTATCAAATGTTGGTCGTTGCTACATCGCAGATGATCCATCCGTTTAGTTCAATTTTCGATGACTCGTTATATAATTCTTTGACATTTGCCATGTGGGGCCGGCACCAAGAATAGCTCCACCCCGTCTGTTCCTATGGGAGTTGTAAAAGCCGACTAAGGGATTACCGGAGGACCGGGCAGCAGCGTTCCCCTGTGTACTAAAAAACATCCACTGCGATCGCCAACCCGCCTGCCAAGCGTGGCGATTATGGTAAAACCCCTATTTTGGAGAGGCCTATGTCCAGCAGTGGACGATGAAATGCTGATGGATGGATGGATATATATATATATATATATATATATATACAAGAATTGCTCGCTTAATATTATTAGATATGTACAATTTTTATTAAAAGACAAGACAATGTTTTATATAAAATTATAAGCACTACGATAGAAAAATTCGAAAACAGAAAGATTCGAATTGATCACTGAATAGGTTCAGTAGTATAATATTGTCCCTCATACCTCGAGGTTAGTTTGTGGTTGCACTACTCACGGCCGTACTTCACCAGTAGTAAGATGATCGTTTTTATTACCAAGATCTTCAGACTCAGTGATTTCAGATCATCATTAGCCAGTGATCTCAGATAGTAAAAGAAGAATCAGTCTTAGTGACTAGTATGTCTCGGTTATAGGCTCAGACACACTCAGACAATAATAGCGTCCGGAATGATAACCGCAACACCAGAATTAAGAAAGATCATCCAGACCGCTCCAAGGGGATTTATAAACAGCTCTCGGGACTTGGAGATCGATATTTAAAATTTTAAAATGTATATTATTTAAGGGGTTTTATGGCTTGTTATAATACTATCTTCGTACTCCTATTCTCGAGCCTCGACACTTACACGATACACTTGGACCTTAAGGATCCCAAGGGAATATTAGATGTTTCCCTTGTCAACTACTGAGAAAAGGAGCAAAACTGAAAATAAACATCGGTCGATTTATAACATCAAAAAGTACGTATAACCAGAAACTTGACAAAGAATAGAATCTTTAATATATACTCTTTGGAAAACAAAATTTATATCAACAACAATGAATACTTCAAATCTAGACATTTATATATTTATGTCAAGATACTAAACAAACTATCAACAAAGAGTTTTTGTTGACCTATATTAATGTAAGGAGGTTGAGTGGGAAATACTATTATTCCCACAAATTTTTTTCGTGAGGATTCTCATTTTATGAAACCCATTGATGTATATTACAATGTTGAAAACAATTTTAAAAGGAGGATAAGGTACAGTAATATAACAAGTTGTAAAGGTTTTTTTTATTGCACATGGTGGCAGACGATCTACGGCCCAGCTGATAGTATGTGGTAACCGTCGCTCATGGACTCAAATATACCAAAAGTATTGTCAAAGCACAGCTCACCATTTTATTTCACAGATGTAAAATAATAAACGGCTATCTCCTGCTACAACCAATACACACCACTATACCCAGAAAGCCGCTGCTCATCATTTCATTCCAAAGATATGGAATGAATGAATAAACGGCTATCTCCTGCTACAACCAATACACACCACTATACCCAGAAAGCCGCTGCTCATCATTTCATTTCAAAGATATGGAATGAATGAATAAACGGCTATCTCCTGCTACAACCAAAACACACCCAATGTACTTCATAGCCGGTAACACCGGAGATGGTGGTATCAACCCGCTCGGGTTCGATAGCAAGTGAGCATTCCCACTTGATACCTGGGTCTACCATCAGTAATGCAATGGGTGATAATTGCTTATTTCTCTTAGTCGCCTCATATGTCACCCGTGGGAAAGAAGTTGACACTTATATTCTTAGTTACTTACCACACGGATAAAATTAAAAGTTTTGTCTGTTTGTCTGATTGTTTGTTCGGCCATCACGCAAAAACTACTAAACGGATTGTGATGAAACTTTTTGTTTAATAGCTTTTGAATATTCTTAAGAAGTGGTATTTATTTTATGACATATAATCTAAAAACTAGCTTTTGGTTACCGCTTAGCCGCGGGCCAAGGCTAGTACATAATTTTGAAAATATCTTCTCTCTACCAGACATCAGTGAAGTTTTCCACTTTAAAGATGCTATATAGGTGGCTGTGCTAAAACAAACATTGATTGCTCTAGTTATTTTAGTTATTATGATAAAAAACGGCACGACGATGGTATCGGATGCACGACGACCTCATTGAATCCCTGACACAGTAACCAGCACACATAGAACATAGCTATGTTACACATAGCTTAACCTAGGACATTTGTTGACGTCAAAAGGTAATTATTAACTTAACGAGTAAATAGTTCTTAACACGAACGCTGTGGGCTATATTCGAACAGCGGGTTTGTTATGCATTTAAAAATAAATTGGATTTATATATTTTTATAATCTGATATTAACATCACCCAATCAAGCCCGCAGCACTCAGCAAAGGAATTCAGTATATAAGCCGGCGGTCAGTGAACGTTAGACCGTATTTTAACTGCGAAATGTCGAATTCGTTATACTAGCCCTATATCATGCGTATGAACGCGACCTAAAATAAAACCTATTAAATTAAGCACCAGTCCAGGTCTCATAGACCTTCTGGCAGTGCCGGATTAAGGTAACTTGATGCCCTAAGCAATCTTACCCTGAGGGCCCCCCTATCCTTAAGTGAACAACAAAGAATTAATTAAAAAAAATAGTTAATACGTATCGTAGGTACAATATGTATGTGTTGTTCCTGTTGCCCCTATCCCATGCTAGATGGGGTCATGATTTCACATGTTGTCCTAAGATTTGGCTACCTATATTTTTACTACCGGCCGCCTACCTGACGACAACTCACCTCGGGAACATCTTACACAGCCAAAATATGTGTTCGTCATATTTGACCATGGGTGGGAATCGAACACACGACCGCCGACGCCGAAAGCAGGGCCACTACCAACAACGCCAACGGGCTCCCCAGAATATGAATATATACAGGTTTTGTCGTAAATAATGAATAACCCGTTAATTGGAGGTAGCCCTGATGTAAAGCTCCAAGAAAATCAACTTTTTATTTAGGGTTGCCAACGGTGTGCAAAAAGGTAAACATATTTGTATTTTTTTCTTTTTTTAATTCTTTGCTCATCAATTCGGTCACCATTTCAACAAAATAACTTATTTTCATGTACTTTTTTTGTATGTCAGATACATGTTTTAGTTTATTAGATTACTATTTAAGATCTCCTGGATACTTGTTTTAGTTTATTAGATTACTATTTAAGATATTATTACTGTAAAATATTGTCATTTTTTACATTTGAAATATTTTGTGTTAATTTTTTTTCTTTATGTAATAATGTTAACATTGACTATGAAAAATAAATGTACTATGCTATAGCTGCCCATTATCTTAAAAATATGCCTAATTTATGTGGATCCTAAAAAAGTATCGTACATGCGTTTTACCAGTAATATTAGTTACACGAGCGAAATAACTTAGCGAGGTCGAAATTTTGATTTATAGAAATATGTCAAATCACAATGATTTAGGCTCCTAAACGTCATTACATGATTTTATTCAATAAGAATAAGCTTTTTTATTATTAAATTGTGAATTTAACATTTAACTGTGTTGTTTTATTTTCATAGTTATACTACTCTGTCAAGAAAGTACCGGGAAAAGATCAATAATACACAAAATTTTTGTTATTCATCCAATTTTATTTTATCACCTTCAAAGTATGCTCCTTCAGAAACGATAGACTTACGCCAATGAATAATCCAATCATCAAAACATTTTTAAACGCTGTTTTCGGAATTGAGTTCAGTTCTCGCCGCGAATTCTCCTTTATGTCTTCTACCGATTGAAAACGGATACCACGAAGTGGTAATTTGAGTTTAGGAAAAAGAAATAAGTCGGCTGGAGCCATATCTGGTGAATATGGTGGTTGCTCGATGGTATTTGTTGAGTGTTTGGACAAAAATTTATTCACAATGATGGCCTTGTGCGAAGGTGCATTATCGTGGTGCAAAATCCAAGAATTTTCTTTCCACAAATCTGGCCTTTTTCGTCGAATTTGCTCTTTTAAACGCCGCATAATGCTCAAATAATATTCTTTATTTACCATTTGACCTTGTGGCAAGAATTCCGAGTGCACAACACCGCAATAGTCAAAGAAAACAGCCAAACATGACTTTGACTTTTGATCGACTTTGGCGTGGTTTTTTCGGTTTCGGTTCAATTGGAAGTCGCCACTCCGGAGCTTGTTGACTAGTTGGCATGTCAAACTCGTAAACCCACGTCTCGTCACCAGTAACAATGCGTTTCATGAATGTTGGGTCTGAATTGACTCGTTCTAGCATGTTCTCAGCTACTCTCTGCGATTGAGTTTTTGGAGAAAATTCAGGTCTTTTGGGACTAGCCGAGCGGAAACATGTTTCATACCCAAGTTATTATTTAAAATGGTACGGATAGACTCGTGAGACACAGAAAGTTCGGCGGCTATCTCTTTCAAAGTTTAATGAGGATTTTCAGTCACTATTTCCTTCACTTTTGCAATGTTAACTTCAGTTGCAGACGTTGATGGCCTACCAGAGCGAGGCAAGTCTTCCATCACATCTCGACCGCTTTTAAACGCTTTGTACAACTCATAAGCACGTGTTTTTGATAAAGTCGATTCACTGTAAGCCTTCTGTAACATTTTCAGTGACTCCGAACACGACATTCCATTGGCGGTGCAAAATTTAAGACAAACTCTTTCTTCGATGTTTTTGTCCATTATAAAATTCGCAATACACACTAGATATGATATAACTAAAAACAGCACTGTATTTAATATAAATAACAGATGCAACTCAAACTCCGCGCCAAAATGGATAACAGTTGTGCCAATCTAACAACAACAAAAAAAAATAAAAATTTGAATTTGGAACCATAAACAAATCATCCATTCCCAATACTTTCTTGACTGAATGTATAATTGCATGCGACTACTACGTGATTATTTCAAAATTTTCAATCAAAAACTAGGTATTCCAAATTGAAAAGGATACAACATAACAATATAAAAATGGACATACAACAAAGGGCCCTCAAGGGATACAACATAACGTTACAAGCACAAGAGGTATTTTACAGTAATAATCTCTAATATAGTAATGTAATAAAATAATACAAGTATCCAGGAGTCGGTTACAAAAAAAAGTACATAAAAATAAGTTATTTTGTTGAAATGGTAACCAAATGAATGAACAAAGAAGTAAAATTAAAAAATATATAATTATGTTTACTATTTTCATACTGTTGGCAACCCTAAAATAAAAAGTAGATTTTCTTGCAGCTTGACATCAGGGTTACCTCCAATTAACGGGTTATCCATTTAAGGTATACGATAGACCCTGTATACCAATATTGAAGTGTTGATTTCGTGTGCTCGTTTTTTTTCCGCGGTCGTTTCTAGCCCCCCAAGACGGGATGCCCAAAGCAATTGCTTATATTGCTTATTGGCTAATCCAGGACTGCTTTCTGGACTTTGATAAATTCACCAGTTGTTATTATTTGCCGCCGTATTATATATTATACGTGTCTACATGTTTATTGCTTAATGAAAAGTTTCACGCTATCAAATCACATATATAAATGATTTATATCATAGGGCAATTTAAGAAATTTTATTCTTACTACCTTACTAATAAACCATTGACTCGTATAACCTCTAAATTCAGTATTTTGTCTTTGTCACTAATATTGACGTTGAAAAAACGCAATAAAAACTGAATTATTATTCGAAGCTTAACAAATGTTTATTAGTAAGGGGGCTAGAGTTTAGGTTAGTACTAAATAAATAACGTTATGGGTTGAAGCAATTATATCTTTAATCTGAGTCTGCATCTTGCATTTAGAAATCATGCCAAAGAATGACGTAAACGATGTCCAAATTAAACACAAGTGTCACAATAAATTTAAATAACAGTGTTCATAAAATTAAAATAGTAGGTATGTATAATTTTGAAACTTAAAAAAGGTTTTATTATTAATTAAACACTAGACATGCCAGTGCCCAACAATGGGGTAGTTAATGACTTTAGAAATATAAATGTTC
Organism: Leucoma salicis; assembly: GCA_948253155.1. NCBI lineage: Eukaryota > Metazoa > Arthropoda > Insecta > Lepidoptera > Erebidae > Leucoma > Leucoma salicis. The sequence continues at coordinate 29,002,751 of OX411803.1, forward strand.
AGCACAGAACTATACTTATTATTCTCGATTTTGTGATGCTCGGTTATTTAACAGAATGATACTTGTGAAATTAGAAAACAATTACTAAGGGTGGAATTTTTTCCACGATTTTGGGAAACCTGGTTTGAACGTCAGCGTTTGCTATGATTTGCAATTGTAATAAAACGAATCTAAGGTCGGAATAATAATTATATGTAAATATATTATATGCTAGACTAGATGACCCGGTGTTTATTTTATCAGCGATTATCAAGCCTAATCGATCTGCATCATATAAGGTTTCAAACTTTATCTATGTTTCAAACTTTTATAAAGGTTATTATATAAAACTTGCGGGTAAAATTAGAAAGAATGACAGTTGCTGTTATTTTGTTGTCTGTTAGCCAAAAGACAGAGTAGGTCATAATAATATTCAAATAAAAGTCAAAGAGGCGATTCCAATTTCTCAACTGTTTTTCATCCCTGTAGAGCTACTAAAACAAAAAAAACTTGAGAGGTGGAGGACACCAGGATGGAACGAAGTTCCTTTCTAAAATGTACTAAATTAAAAGAGTTCGAGTTACTAGGGGATTAGATTTTTATACATACACACACACACACACACACACCCACACACACATACACACACACACACACACACACACACACACACACACACATATATATATATATATATATATATATATTATATTGTCTGTATAAAATCTCTACTTACCTAATTCCATCAGCAATATCCGCAACTTGTGAAGAAACACTGTCAGGATTCATTATTATTATTATTTATTATGTTCAAAAAACCTTTATACACTCAACAAAAATAATTGTCGCGACTCCACACTGTTCCATGCGAAATAGAAATGAAAATAATATAAACTTATATAAAAAATATAACAAAAAAACAAATAAAAAAATATAACAAAAAACCAAACAAAAAGCAAAAAGTGTCGTGACAACTTTTCATAAGATTTTTTTCCGTCTAGCCCCCTTTCACAAAGCGCGATAAGGAACTTCGTTCCAAAAAACAATAACAGACTGGTCATGCCAATTTTAATTTTGACAAGACTCGAACAGCTATCGATGTTTTTATATAAAAGAAATAGATCACATGTGTTTTATTGTTCTACGTGGCTGGCGAACAAGCATACGGCCCACTATAGACGCATAGCCTAGCAAGACCAGAGGCATCACTCACGTGTCGTCATCTCCAATATAATATAGGATAGTAGGTGGATAAGAAGTATATTAAGGAGAGGATAGGTAGGATACTAAGGAGAAGATAGGAAGGATAACAAGGAGAGGATAGCGAAGGGGTTTGGGCCTCCGACACTCTCAATCACCATATGAAACACAACGATATGTTACTGTTGGTTCGCGCTGATTTTTTGTGAGAGGGTAGTACTTCCCCGATCAAGCCGGCCCATTCGTGCTGGGATAAGCAAGGTTCTATCACTAGGAAAACAATGTAAAGATACGGCAAGGGTATGTAGAACCAATCGAATACTGTGAGCATTAAAATAAGAGGACAAGTGTCATTCATCCATCCATCCATCAGCCTTTAGATGTCCACTGCTGGACATATAGACCTCCCCAAGAGAACGCCACGACGGGCGTCCTGTGCTGTTTCGCTCATATGGGGGATAGTGCCGCAATCGCCACGCTTGACAGGCGGGTTGGCGGTCGCAGTGGATGTTGTTAATACTCGAGGGAGTGCTGCTGCCGACTCCCCCGGTATTCCCTCAGTCGGCTCTTACGACTCCCATGGGTGGAGAAGGGGTGGGAAAATTCTAAAGCACACGGCCATGATTGACAAGTGTCACCACTCCATTATTTGCCGCGGGTGTTATGAGGTGATTAAGGAAGCAAGCAATTATGACCATTGCATTATTGGTAATGCTCATGGTCAGCACTTGCTTACGCTACCGCTACACCACGGTTGATGTATAAAACAGAGAAGATCCAAAATTAGGCACTAGAAGTGTCCACGTTAAATGAGTGCAGATTACGCTTTCGACGCGAGACCAGCCGAGTAGCAACGTATCAATGTGCTTAGATACCAAAATGTCTTTTGAAAAACTCATTGACTGTCTCTTTTTCTCTCTTTCTTTCTGAATAGTGTCATTACGCTCACGCACGCAGTTAAAAGTTATTATTTTATAAAATCATACACACATATTATCGTCACGTCGCGTTGTCACGCCTTTATCCCGTAGGGATAGACAGAGACCACTTCTCTTCACTTGCTACGATCCTGACACACATCTTGCGCTTCATCTACTTTCATCAGCGCTTTCATGCATGCTCATTGGTTTCGAGTACTCTTAACCTGGCCTTCCTTAAGAACGTCTCCGATCTGGTCTAAATATGTTGCATCCGATAGGTGGCGTGGGTCATAAAGACAAATGTGATGTGGAGATTGGGTATGGCCGTTGGTCAGTGTGATAGCTTAGCGGCTTAGAGCACTTCCCCGGATTGGAAGGGACGCAGGTTCGAATCCCGATCGCACTAAAGTTCTCTTTTTCCACATTAACACATAATTTGTAATCTAAAATAAGTATTTAAATAAACTATTAACTAATGGCAATTGAAATGTTAGGGGTTAAAGTATGAAAATGCCGATTTGTACTGAAAAATTTAAATTAGTTTTTTTTTTCATTTAACATATTTATTTAATCAAAATATCTACCATTATTATCTGTACATTGCTGCCATCTAATAGGAAGGTCATTTATGTCTTTGCGATAGAAGTCTGGTGATCTAGATTCTACAAACTGTGTGAAAGCATTATGTACTGCCTCCTGGTAAGAAAACTTTTTATCACGTAGAAAATTGTCCAATTCACGAAAAAAATGGTATTCCGTTGGAGTAAGGTCTGGCGAATACGGAGGGTGACGAATGGTTTCTAATTGCAGTTACTGAAGAGTTAAAACTGTTTCTCGTGCTGTATGAGGTCTCGCGTTATCATAGAGCAATAATGGTGAAGATCGATTCATGAGTCGGGGCTGTTTCACTGCAAGTTTTGCTATCATTGTTCGGAGTTCAGCACAGTAGACATCTGCCGTTATTGCTTGACCAGATCGGAGAAAGCTATAGTGAATAACACCATGCTGAGACCACCAAACAGTTACCATTATCTTTTTATTGGTAAGCTTTGCTTTAGGACACTGTTGCGGCGTTTGACCTGGAGTCAGCCAATGCATTTTTCGCTTACGGTTATCGTAAAGAATCCACTTTTCATCACATGTCACAATTCGATCCAATATTCCTTCATTTCTGTATCGATTCAACAAGGCAACACAAGTTTCAACACGCGTTTCTTTCTGCAGATCAGTCAAATCATGAGGCACCCATTTTTCATATTTTTTTTATTGATTTGACGCAAATGAGTCAATATTGTTGGTAAGGTAACGTTAAACCATGCCGATAATTCCTGGGTAGTTTGGCTCGGATCGGCTTCCACCATCTCTTTCAATTCATTGTTATTCACATGTGTGGGCGGTCTTCCACGTGTTCGTTCTTCATATCAAAATTTCCATCATGAAAGCGTTTAAACCAAAATCGCACGGTGCGTTCATTAGCAGTCCCCTTTCCAAACGCAACATTGATATTGCGAGCTGTTTCTGCAGCGTTAGTTTCGCGTCGGAACTCATATTCAAAAATCACTCGAATTATCGAAGTATCCATTTTTCTTGTCTAAGCTGAATAAAAAAAAAACAACTAAAAGTCGATAATCGAATATTGCACATTTTTTTAAAGAAGAACCTCATAGGTACCATTTGAAAAAAGTTTCACTCAAAAATCTCAAATCATGAAGGTTCTATGTCAATTCGAAGTACCTATTACAATAAAACCGCAAATTCATACTTTAACCCCTATTATTATAGAAATCGGAATACCTAAAATAAGTCTTTAAAAAAACTATAGACTACTAACAGACGTTGCGATTTGGCTGGACGTGGTCGGCTCGCCGGTCGTCCATTAATCATGTGAGGCGGTAAAGGGGGGAGGGGCGGGGCTTTGGAGGAAAAAGTCACGAAATATCACAAGGTGGGAGGAGGGGTGTAGTGAAATATCACATGTATTTATTTTTTAACCGAGAAGCGACGTGTGAGCTTGAATTAGATTATATACTTACCTGAAATAAAAGATAACATTCTGAAATTTTTAAGATACTACGGGAGAAGGATGATGTCATAAAATGTTAAAAAAACATCACATGATCAATGGACTGCCCTCAAGCCGGCCGTCCTGCATTTTCCAACCAAATGCCTGTCAGATAGGGCGAACAAAAAATATCGATATTTTTGTCGATTTTATATATCGTAGTGTTCTATCGATACTTTGTGATAATATCGTACAATATATTGATATTTCCGAAATATCGTATGTAATTTGTTTGTATTTAAAACAAAATATTGGGGAATTTTAATTAAGGCAGTTCCGTTATTGTTGTGAAACATCTAAAGCGGAGGGAGGGTAAAATCGTCTGTTAGCGTAGCGACGCTTTTAAGTAAAATAATTTTAAATTAAATTATCCCGTTCAAATCTTGCAAGTTAAATTTAACACACTTCCCGGTTTCCAATTGAGCTGAAATTTTACACGCATATCGCGTGACAAAGCAATATTATGATGTCATGGAGCTGATCTGATGATGGAGCTGAAAGGTGGACATAGCAACTCTATAATGAAACGACGCAACCCCCTATACTTTGGACTTGTTTAATTCATCTAGATGAGTACTTTATCTTTAGGTGGTATCCAGGGTCTGATGATGGCACCACCGAAGGAATGTAACATAGTTCCAGTGGCCCGCCAATAAAGGCGGAGAGACGGCACACGGTGGGTTTCTTTAGTGGGTGAGGGCCCCACACTACCCTGTTCGTTGCCCCGAACGACAGGGTATGCGGTTAGGTACATTTTTTCCCGCCTAAACAAAAAAGGGTCTGATGATGGCGCTGGATGGTGGCCAAAGTAACTCTGTAATGTAACGACGCAACCCCATCGAGTTTATATTCGCTTGATTCGTTTTGAGGAGTACTTTGACAAGTTATAATCATTTTATTTCTACAAAATAATTTTGATGTTTTCACATCTGGTAGAGGTCCCACGACGTCTAGTTTTTTATTATTTTATACTGTTAAATATTTATTATATGATAGGGTTTTTAAATCACGTTATACTTACTGGCGATTATGGTAAAACCCCTATTTTGGGGAGGCCTATGTCCAGCAGTGGACGATGAAAGGCTGATGGATGGATGGATGGATGATACTTACTGTATGAATTGTAAACTGTATTAAACAATACAGATAATAATTATCACGGCTTGCTTCTTTTAAACAAATAAATAGTAGCCGTTTTTATATATCATTATGCACACTAACTGTAGTAGATTATGTAAACTGTATCAAACAAAACCGATAATTAGTCATAATTTTATAGGTAATGGGGATCCATGGGCAAAGCTGGGCGCAGATGGCGCTATCGGCGAGAAGGCCACTGTCAAATTGTAGTTGATTTGTTTGCCTGAGAATTGTTTGCTATTTTTATTATTTAATCCGGTTAATCAGGGATACCTATTGTTAAAATGTACAGTACCTGGAAGATTAAAGAAGTGAAAGACGCTATGCTGTATAACCACAAAATCTTTGCAACTTTTTATACTTCTTTAATGATGGATTTTTGAGAAATAAAAGTATACAGCGGTTACAGTTATGTATGTACATCACATAGAGTCATATTACGAGAAAATCAAAAAATTTACCAAATTACAGGGTACAAATTGTTTGAAAATGATAGTTTTCCATGGCCATGTCGATAATATGCTATGAAACGATGGTAGTAAATATCCCCATTTATTTTTAAATAGGTACTCAGTATGAAGCGAGCGACCGTAGATTAAACACTTAATACTGATAGCAAGCGACCACAGATTATACAATTTTCACTACTAGTACTGCCCTCAGTGAGGGTAGTATTTCATGTCTTAGCGTTTTGTTTTTGCGATAAATAATAGTTATTAGCCTATGTACTCCCGAGGTATTATGTATACCACAATTTGTGATGATTGGTGAAGTAGTTACGATGTCAAGAGTTAGCAAATAAACAAACTTACTTTCACATTTTTATTAGTAAGACCGTTGTCAGCACTGAATAAATTTGCTGAAATTCAAAGCCGTAAAAAAGTCCGTCAAATGGTATGTTCGTAAAGCCCTTCGCGATACAAGGATTATTCCTCATTGCAAAGCGAAAAAAAAAAATCACCGATATATCGATATTCTTTTGACGTGATAACATCTTATAAATCGATGTATACCTACCGGCTGCACGCACGAAAAAGTCTCACGGTCCGAAAAATGTATGTCGACCGATTCATTGTTTGTGAAATTAAAACAACGTATATGATGTTATCACGTAAAATTATCGTCCGTAAACCGACTTTACAGACTTTTTTTGATATATCGAAACCTATAGCAATATTTAAAAAAATATCGATACGATATATTATTATATCGATACTTTTTGGTTCTTCTTGCATCCCTAGACGGTTGTACAGCCGACTGTCGGAACGTCTATAGCAGTGTCGAAATGGTTGGCCGGCCTAATTAAGGTCGGAACCAGCCAAATCGGAACGTCTGTTAGTAGTTTAAACTTATGCCAAATACTATTTAACTCATAAACATAACTAAAATCCCACATCAATGGTTACCATAGCAACGGTTGACATGTAGTTTGTGTTGTTGTGTTAATGAGTGTAGAAGTCTGAATACGATAGCAGGTAAAAACATATTTTGGATAGGAGTTTCGTAAAATCCTTCTTAGCGAGCGTATACATCGTTAAAGGAATCTATGCAAAATTTCAAGTCAATCGGACTTATGGTTTCGGAGATATCGTGATGAGTCAGTGAGTGGTAGATCGCTTATATATATATAGATTGGCATGTGAATGTAATTGTTATAGTAAGTATGTACTTATTGTAAATGTTATCTCTGTATTTATATACCATAACAAATAAACATTATTCAAAAGCCGTAGCTTTTATAACAAAATGCATAAAAGAATTTAGATAAGAACAAAACCTTTAATAAATATATAACCTTTAAACTGTAGGCGAGCTGCGAGGATGTTCTATTACTCTCCCACTATTGGGCACGGACTTCTTTCATAGTGAGAGGGATTCAGGCCGTAATTCACCACGCTGCGCGCATGTGCGGGTTGGTAGACTTCACAAACCGTCGATAAAGTTTCTCATGCATGCAGGTTTCCACACGATGTTTTTATTATATAGCTTATAATTTATTTTAGTCTAGCCTTTGCCCGCGGCTCCGCCGCAGCCAAAAGCGAGTTTTTAAGTTATATCCCAGGTTCCCGATATAGTAGCAGGATAAAATGTATACCAGTTTTTAAGTCTAATCAAAAGCTAACAAATAAAAAAAAATGCTTCAAAATCCGGTTATTAGTTTTTGCGTGATGCGTGTACAAACAAACAGACAAACAATCTAAAAAAATCGTTTTGTGTTTAGACACGTCTATGTAGTCAGTCAAATACAGTAATTTTTTCTCAAATATCGTAAATGTACAGACATAGCTCGGTTACAGCTTTATTTATTTTAGATTATATTCTTAAAATGTACATGCAGCGACTTCTTAATTATTGAACTAGTAAACTGTTCTCTACTGAACTAGTAAAACTAAATCTTCAAACATTTTTTCTATAAATATTTTCATTCATAAAATCTTGTAGCCGAGTACACCGCACAGATGTGCGGTGTTTTCGTTATTTCTCAGTGCGCTTCAGCGACCGACGTAGCGTAGGTAGATAATAGTTATGTATAAGAATAAACAGAGTTTCATTATTCACAAATATTTACGTATCAAGTCTTAATCGCGTATATAATGTTGAGGTTACCTTAATTTCCCGACGTTTCGACCGTATTGCATCGGCTGTGGTCACGAGTTGGCTGGTGTAGTTCAGCGTTGCCTCCGTGAAGCGCGGATGTCTGTAACTACCCTCGCCTCGTTTATATTTTGATCTCCGAAACTGTCGGTACTTCGACACATCACACTAACGACATTTTCACACTGGCGTGTAATGTTTGTCCGGCGATATGTAGTACACTTACTGATGACAGGATTCCATGATGTTGACAAACGGTATCCATCTTCTCGGTTAAAATTAGCATGTTTTTTGATTTCAACCCCTTCCCGCGTCATCCTGGAGTAAAAGTGACGGTCGGTGGACGGTGTATTTGTAACAGACGGTTACCAAAACATTAATTGTGCCCCTGGACGTAAGCTACTAGCTATAATAAATACAGGACAGATTTACTACCAGACATGTTTCACTCCATTGAAAACACGATGGAGTGAGGGGCAATTAATAGATGTTCCATCACTTTTGCTATAAAAGTAAAATTTAATAGCGTTTTATATGATTATATTGTAAAAGCTTTTATGCCTGCGACTTCATCTAATGATTGATGACGCCGTGTGGGGCCGGCACCAAGAATAGCTCCACCCCGTCTCTTCCTATGGGAGTCGTAAAAGCCGACTAAGGGATTACCGGGGGACCGGGCAGCAGCGTTACCCTGTGTACTAAAAACATCCACTGCGATTGCCAACCCGCCTGCCAAGCGATTATGGTAAAACCCCCGTTTGGGGAGGCCTATGTCCAGCAGTGGATGATGAAAGGCTGATAAACAAATGTTTTTTTAAAAAATAAGGACCTTTTCTCTATATCTACTAAGGACAGTTAAGAAAATAATAACTATTCCAAATTTCAAGTCAATCTAGCGTATAGTTTTAAAGATTTCTTGATTAGTGTGTCAGTGGTATTTCGCTTAGGTATATATTATTAACGTGTTCATTAGATTTGTTAAACGATCGCAATAGACTAAACGCCTATCTCACTCTTATCCGCTTGAACAATTGTTACCTTGCACGCCTACAGCAGAGTTTCAATGTGTCTGGCAAGAAGTAAAAACCATTTAAACTGTCTGGCTTTTGAGGTAACACTAGTTTATAGGTCCCCAAGTAACATAAATATATAAAATCCAGCTTTTATACTATTGGTTAGGGAGCTGAGTACCATTTTAGTATATGATTTGTTCTTTCATATTAATAGGGATGAAAGCATATGCCAATACAAACCAATTTGGTCCTGTACATGAAAGTCGTATGTCCCTGCGTTTTCAAGTACAGCGCTTCAAAAATGTAAAAAAAAGTGATACTAAATCATTTGTTCGCGTCTGCCTCTTGGACTGATGGTCAAAATCATCCTTAAAACTATAAACATTGAAGAGGCAGATGTGCAGGGCTCTATTTTATCACGGGACGTAGGTACAAAAATGTAAAAAAAAAAAAGCTATACTAAATCATTTGTTCGTCATTCTCGTTGCGTCCATTCGATTCATTAGGACTCCCAGAATAGGAAAAAAAATTGGCAGACGTCTAGGTCGCTGATTTTTTTACGTACGATTTTTTAAAGTTTTTTTCAGGAATTAAGGTAAAGCGGGTATTACGGTTTATTATTGTTATTACTAAGAGTTTACGTAATAGTGTATTATTTTCTGTATTTTATGAAAGGAAATACAATTTTAATCAATTAAAAATGCAAAATGGTTTATTTAAAAAAAAAACATAGCATCACGCCTGTATTCCCGAAGGGGTAGGCAGAGGTGTATTACACACCCACGACTCGCCAGCTATGTTTACGTCCCACGTAATTGGGGGCGAGTCTATTGACGTCTACTAGACTATGTAATGTAATTTTATTATTGCTTGAGTCACTTACCTACAATATTTTATAATGTCTTCAAATTATAAGTATTTAGTTGAGATGCGATGACAGACGTCAGGCGGTTGGGTGACGGCTAACAGATAGCAGTTAGTCAATTTAAAAGAGGCTGTCCTCTTTTAAATTAACGTCTGTACGTCCTACGAGGGATTCGATTGGCAAGAGCGTGAACACAGTCGGTCGTGGTCGCCATACAACTAACCTGCACTCTATGTGATTATTTTGAGAGTTACATCCTAAAATATTGTGAGCATCACTTGTTATTTTGTTACCAAAACTAAACTATCCATAAAGATTAGTGTATTGAACAATAACGTCGTGTGATTTCAAGACTACCCACCCTCATGTCTGACCATCATTCTGATGAACATGAAAATGAAGATAAGCCCCTGCCTTCGTTAAATATTTAGATATATATTATACACGATAGTATATTATATATATATATATATATATATATATATATATATATATATATATATAAGAGAGGATCACCATATAAATGCGTGTACGAGAGAGCAAGACAGTACTATTCGGAGCGAACGAAGGGAAACGACCGACAGTTCTCACAAGGTTGACAGCGTAAAACAGCCGTCTAATAGGGGGATTCCACGTCAAATCAGGTGGTTAAATAATTACTATAGATAAAAAATGTTTAAAATAATTACTATTTTTTTTTCATGATTTCTTATTTTAATTGTTTCTTGAAGTAAGAATACAAAAAGAAAAAAAAAACGCTAGTGAAACTTGATTTTTATTTATTAACAAAAACATTTTTCGTTAATCTATTAGCCTCGATGGCCTGAAATAATACGGATGATTCAAACAGAATAAAAAAATGAAAATAAAAAACGGAAATTGTATTGTTTTGGTCCATTCATCCATTCATCCATCCATCAGCCTTTTAACGTCCACGGCTGGACATAGGCCTCCCCAAGAGAACGCCACAACGAGCGGTCCCGTCATGGGGGATAATGCCGTAATCGCCACGCTTGGCAAGCGGGTTGGCGATCGCAGTGGATGTTGTTATTACTCGAGGGAGTACTGCTGCCCACTCCCTCGGTATTTCCTCAGTCTTACGACTCCCGTGGGTAGAGAGGGGTGGGACAATTCTAAAGCCGGCCCCACACGGACGTTTGGTCCATTATCGAACTATTATCGATATATTATTCTTTCACATTTGAGAAATGAAATGGTGCGCAGCGGCTTGACTATATACTCAAGTCCATGAGCGACGGTTACCACTTACCATCAGGTGGGCCGTGGCTCGTATGCCACGGTCTGTCAGATATTGAATATTTTATAAACATAATTTATAAACTTCGCAGAATGGTACTTTAGAGAGACAAAGAAAGAGTTCTCGTTTTTTTGATGATTTGCCAAGCCACTTGTGTGGTCATGTACACCACTACGAACGTTAACTAAAACAAAGAGTTTCAAATAGTTAAACGAGTTGCGCTGATAGACACATGCGCTCCGTAGTTATGTCTCTCTTATGATAATTAATTTAGGTAACTGTGATTACTTACATAAAGAACATCGTGAACCTTACATACCGGAGACATTTTAGCGATAGCTTGTGATGTCTGGCAATCCGCACTGAGCTGGTGTGGTACTTTAACAACTCGATAGCAATGTTGAGGGATAACAATTGTCTGTTTGCATGGACCAGCTAGGCTATTCTGTAAGATTTCACTAGCGAACTCACTTCTGAATTCGCAGTGAAAATACTATTAAGCAGGGGCCGGACAATGCCGAACTTGACGTATGGTTCCAGTTTATTACAAAGAAAACGTCGCCATCTTATAAACAACCCGCGTAAATAAAAGAGCATTTGGTATCCTAAACTGATGTAGAGGTCACTGTTATAAATTTTACAAGTGTCATTTTTACTATGGACGTGTTTGTCGTGTTTGATAGGAGTTTTGGCGGGAACACGAAGAAGATCATGTCGTCGCTCTGCATTATTTTCCTAAAGTTGTGTTATTTCAAGTATTAATTAAGTAAAAGTGGTGGCCTTTTGCTTATTAACTATTTGTGTATGTGCATAAGTGCTGGCAAGTGATGTAATGCGACATAACGTGTTTTTTCCTGTTGTTTCCTAAACTCCTTAGAAGCTTCAGTAAGGTTGCCATCGTTTTACTGTAGCGTGACTTTGACTTGACTGACTTTATATGACTGACTTCAACTACGACTTGTTTGATGAATTAATCTAGTTTGGAGAATAATGATGTTTATAAGTTACTGTTAGGCTGATGGTTCTGCCAATGCCTTAAAACAAATATAAAAAAAAAATAATCGTGTTTGATAAATGGAGGACAGACCATCAATCCTTCATAGTCAGTTATATAATGAAAAAAAATATATATATAAAAAAGTAACTGACATTACTATAAAAAAATTTTGTGACAAGAAATTTCACAAAATGCACAAAATGGCTACAATACATTATTACATAAATCTTTATTGAATATTTTTAAGGAGTAGACTCCAGTTATGGATCGGAGCAGACACACATAATGTATTTTTTTGCGTTTTGTGAAATTTCCTGTCACTAAATTTTTTGTAGTAATGTCAGTTTTATTTTTTATATATATTTTTTTCATTTTATAATGACTATGAAGGATTGATGGTCTGTCCTCCATTTATCAAATACACTATGTCCATAGTAAAAAATGACACTTGTAAAATTTATAACAGTGACCTCTACATCAGTTTAGGATACCAAATGCTCTTTTATTTACGCGGGTTGTTTATAAGATGGCGACGTTTTATCCCGCTACTATGTCGGGCACCTGAGATATATTTTAAAAACAAGGTTTTGGCTGCGGCGAAGCCGCGTGCAAAGGCTAGTAGGCGATACGAAGTTCACTGGGTCATCTACATAGTTTCTTATATAAATCAATATTGATATACTTACTTATATTCAACTGAAGAACAAGAAGAGGTCTTATACTAAAATTTCAAGCAATTCAGACCAGTTTTATGTGGGTATGAATTTCTAAAAGCAAGTACATAAATTTAAATTCACAACCAAATAAACGGGATATGTTTGTGAATTTATTTTTCCTAAAAGCTATAAAGTTGAAAATCATGACTCTTCTCTGAAAAGAGACGGGTATACCATAAAAACTCTCAACACCTAATTCACAAACCCACTTAGCTGTAAAACTTTCTAAATACTTACCACCTATATTTATTTCTAACTAGATGCTTGTTTACAAAACCCTAAGATATTTGTTTTAATAATATTGGTCTTCCAAAGATTAGTTTATGCCTCTTTTAACGGTTTTTAAGGTGGGATTTTCTAAATAACCTTTCATAGTGGGTGTTTACCACAGAAAATTAATGAACTGCCAAAATTTCTATTTTTTTAGTATCAGTACAGCAGATTCTGCTCTGCGCTGCAAAAGTCTGTGTGTGATTAGTTTAGATGCATATATCTGAAAAGTGATTATTAATCCCTTTGATTTACTATACCCAAGACGACCATTTAAACATATTTTTTAAATCCGTTACTTTATACTATACTTACTTCATATATTGGGATTAATGTGATAATTAATGTAATATAGCTTATAACCAGCGGACGATCAAGATGCTTCAGACGTTATTTAATTTGCCTGATATATGTCTAATAATATTAAGCTTAAAACCTATACCTACGGAAACAAACTTAGAACAGTATGCAGGACAGATAACAATAATGCTAATAGAGAAGTCTCTGTGTATTCACAGCGGAAATTCCACCGGCCACATCTCGTCCGAATATACCTACTATTCACGAGCGTGACCGTGAGATTTCTTCCATTTGAAGGTCAAGAACGCGAACCAGTCACGCGAACTTTTAATAGAATTTGTCTCTGTTTTATTCAAAAGATGCAGATACCTTTTTGAATACAGTAGTAGTTATACAGTAGTATAATCTAACATTATATTTAAACTAGGGACCCAGCCTCGCTTCGAATGGATGTAAGTTATTAATTTAATTATCTGTTGGATTTCTTAAGAACTTTAACTATCTATTTCTTTATTAACTTATCTATTTTAAATAATTTTCTCGGAAAATTATCTAAAAGACATTAAAAAACATTTAAAAATCCGTAGCGCTCTAGAAGAACTTATTTTATACTATAAGTACCTATGTATAGTTAGTTTGCCTGCATGGGTTAATGCCTATGGTCACGTGGCGCTCACCCGTTGAGCTGTCACCCGCCTCTCAGTTCCCAATCGCACAACCCGCAGTGCCATTCACACCTTGCCACTAACAGTTCAATGCGAAGTGCTCAGCTTCACTTGAACAGTTTAATCATTCGAAACCTATAATATATATAATCAGATAACATTCAACCTGTGAATAAGTCTTCATGTTGTAAAGTGCACTAATCATTGCATGTAGTATCATGTCAGAACAACATTTCCAGCATTCGTCGATGAGATGGTTAATAATTCTTGTTCATCAAATTAAGAGCCATCGGCCTTGATGTTTATGTATTAAAGTTTGATCAATACGTATGTGAAAGACTAATATCATAATATATTTAACAACAAAGCAGTGTTTCGAAGTTTCAAAGCCTGCCATACTGCCATTGAATACTTTATAACAAAGTTCACGATGCGAACAAACGATATGTAAAGACGACGTTTGTCCGACTCCTGAAGGACTCTTACTAATTATTATTTATTTTTAATTAGGTACCTGACACGCTCTGTTACCTATTAATATCATCAGATGGGTGGTCACCTGTGCACCTATCCGTGAACACCTAATCTCATCCATGCTTCGGAAGCAGAAGTAGTGAATCTCAGTAGTCAAATAACGTCCTGGTAGTTGTTGTTACAGGCTGTTAGAATCTTTAATTATAATCTGACTGTGGTCTGGTCTTTGGTCGCCAATTGTTTGTTGGGTCGTAGAGGTTAGATAGGTAGGCAGTCGCTCCGTGTAAATATTAGTGATCAGCTAAAACCGAACACATCAGAAGTTGATCCTACCAACGTTTGTGATAAGGCTAGGAAGCAAAAAGTGAGGTAGAAATAGGGTAGTGAGTAGAATATTGTCTACGGTAGCTTAGTCGTTAAAGAGATTGCAATAGCTACCAACAGACATTGATTTGAATGCGATCTTTGATTATTGTTCTATTTACACATTATTTTATTGTAGTCCTGAAGGAATCATTCATATGAAATGATCTGAGTGACTGTTCTTCAATAAAAAAATACTTTATACCTAACTTATAAAGTCCCCCATTATGTCTGTCTGTCTTTTTGGAAGCATTACACTTAAAAACTATTGAAAGGATTTTCAATAATTTATGAAGTAATCCAGGAAGAAATTTAGGTGTATAATTCATTAAGGTTTTATGTGAATTAGCTGAACTAGTCACGATTGTCGTCGAAAAGGATCATAGCTGGATATATGTATAGCTTTACTGACCTGTGCCATGCAAATTAATATATTTATATGCACAAACAATTAGCCCCCAACGAAGCTACGGGCTTATTAAACCTTTATTTATTTTCATTTGTATTTATATGTAGTTTGGATGACAATGCTACAAACTGGAATTTTGAATCTCTTCAGTGACTACTAGGGAACCCTTCAAATTTGGGCTCATGATTAGTTCTGAATCAAATTGGCTTAGCAATGAGAGTCTCATGATGAAGTCAAGAGGTAGAGCGTAATTTATCAGTAGCAAGCCATAGTGACTTTTAGATCATACGATTTGTTTTGATAAGCCCAATAAATTGCTTGTAGTGTTAAATTTCCGTTGACAGAGGTGGGGAAAGCGAATCTTTTAGTGGCAACCTTTATGTTAAAGGTATCTGAAGACAAAAAACATAAAATAGTTGGAAAAACAAACAGCGCTTTTTAAAAAAAAACACAATTGGTCGTTGGCCTAGGAAAGTATTACGTTCCTCAGAAACCATTCCAAGAAAAATCCGCTTCCGTTCCACTTGAATTATTTACTGTTCAAAATTGTTATATTGGAGTTCTTTTTAGTACTTTCTAGTAGTGTGTACTTTGAATATGTTTTCTTAATTTTAAAAATGAAAGCGTGTTTTTTAAATTAGGTAAGTACTTATAATTTTTATTTTATTGCTTACACACAGTTGTACCACGGTGCTCATTCATGATGGCAAGTGGTAAACGTCGCTCATGGACTCAACAAACAAGATCAATCATCTAAACTTTAATTTCATATAGGTACACAGAAATATTTGCCAGCTTGGCTACAATAACATAGTTTACGTAACAAATCTTAAACAGTAAATTGTAGAATTTAAAAACTTTAATTTTAATGTTCTATAAATCAGTGGCAGTCATAACATGTATGAAATTAACATGTGTGTTTATTGGCAGTACTGATGGAAGTGGAACAAAGGGGTATGAGTTCGCCAGCAGCTGTCATAACTGGGTCAATGTTGCGGCTGTAAAATGGGCCATAACTTGTTGTTAGTATAATTGTCTTCAAAATAATTCACTATTACAAGGCCAATGAAGAATATTGATAATCTAAAGTTTGCTATTAGTAACATTGATTATTTCACTGGATGGGAAATTCTTATTTTGAAGGAGGCTTGCTCGACAGGGGATTATTATCGGGTTGTAAAACTTGATAGTAAAATTAAACAAAATCCCTACGCAAAGTCCAACACTCTTAGGAAAGGAAGCCTTAAATACCAGGTAAACCTTTGTTAGTGGTGAAGAATCTTCTCTTTAATACTATTAAAGTTCACTTAAGCCAGGCTGCCGCTATGTCGTATCGAAAAATAGTCGCGCAGGTTAAAACGTCGCGGCTTATATATTTAAAAGGTGTTCACGTACAGGATGGCACGATGAACTATCATCCACGACTTGTTTATGCAGCCAAATCGTTTGTCGTTGTTGCGACTATCTATCGTAGCTACGATAAAATATCGTTACGAACCAATAAGAACGCTGCCTAAGTCGTAACGCTTTTTGTGCAGTTACAGATTATTTAATAGTAAACACATATTACAGTATTAGAAAATGGCGCTCTGCAATCTTTACTACGTCGTAAAGACAATGAGAACAATAGTGAACATCAATTCAGCACTTGTATTTACGAGTTTTACTTGTACGTTTGTTGTAAAACATTTGCTTTTGATTTAATTGAAATGACGTCATAAAAACTGGTTTTATGGTTTGTTAAACAGTAATTACCTAATATAAAGCCGTGAAATTGTCAACACGCAGTGGGCCAGTGTGGTGTACTACGGCCTAAATCTCTCTCAGTATGAGAGGTGACCCGTGTCCAATAATGGGACAGATAAAGAATTGAAAATAAAAACAAATAAACAAACTAGTCTAAAAAATATACTGAATTGTAAATAATGTTAAATTAAGTCGACAAAGTATTTACACTCTTAAAAACTATTACACAGTTTATAAAAAAAGGAAAAAAAATAAAAAAGAAAGGAAATAAGTTAAAGTAAAATTGTAAATTAAAGTATATACATAAATTAATGTATTTGTCTGACGCCTATATGCCCGTTTGTCCTAGCCGGAATAAACGGCCATTTGCCGATGCTATAAAATGAGTAACTTAGGCTAGTTTTATTTTGGAAAAATAAGTCACGGATATCAGCTAGTACTTAACAAATCAAGCAATCATATGAATATTATTAAAATATTTATTTTATTATTAGTTACAGTAAGTAGTGACTAAAACTGGAATATAAGATCTGAGTAATAACGGAGTAAAAGGGTATGCGAAAAAATCAAATAGAAAATATTAGAGACGAGCGCTTGCACCCGCGTCTTCTGGATAATCATGATCTAATCTAAAATATGCTTTACCAACTGAGCGGTTTGGCAGACTTCACAAGCCGTTGAGAAAATCTCTCAGGCATGCAGGTTTCCTCGCGATATTTTTCTGCACCAATTCAACACAAACCCATATTATTTTTACATGTGCGTATGAATAACAAAAATATCATATTATATTTTGAAAAATAGGAGTTTAAATGTGAAGTGTCCGGTTTTAACCGTATTGTGACATGTAATGTAAAGTGGATATTTAAAGATGATTGCAAGTGAAAAACACAATGACCAACCCCAGGTGAAACGCCAAACCACTGAGGGAATGTAATATGGTTCCGGTGGCCCGCCAATAAAGGCGGAAACACGACACACGGCGGGTTTCTTTAGTGGGTGAGGGCCCCACACTACCCTATTCATTGCACCGAACGACGGGGTGTGCGGTTAGGGAAATATTTTCCCGCCTTAAACAAAAAAATAAGAAATGGTGAAACGCCAAAGCAATATCCTAAACAGAAGTGTCCGCCAGAATGTGATGGAAACTGTTTCGTGATCACTTCAAGGCGTAGTTCACTATAGATTTCTTAGATCCCCTCAAGCAATATCAGCAGATGTCTACTGTACAGAACTCCAAACATACCTCCGAATAATGATGGCAGAACGCGCAGCAAAACGGCCCCAACTCGTCAATCGGGCTTTACCATTATTGCTCCACGATAACACAAGACTTCACATTGCTCGTGAAACAGTTTTAACAATTCATAATTTAACGCCTAAGTTAACTATAAAATTTTGAACAATTACTAATAGGTATGGATGAAGATTTATGGGTAGTTGGAGAGCCAAAACTGCCATATTAAACAAATCATGCATGTCAATAGGGTCTACAGAAAGCCCGCTATTTCCATTCGTTGCACATGCAATAAAAAGTCTACATATCCATCTATCATCCATCCATCAGCCTTTCAACGTCCACTGCTGGACATAGGCCTCCCCAAGAGAACGCCACAACGAGCGGTCCTGTGCTGACCGCATCCAACGGCTCCCCGCAGCTTTGACCAGATCGTCGGTCCATCTGGTGGGGGGCCGTCCTACGCTGCGCCGTCCGATACGTGGTCACCACTCGAGAAACTTTCTTCCCCAACGGTTATCGGTTTGTCGAGCGATGTGGCCTGCCCATTGCTACTTCAGCATGGCAACCCGGCGGGCTATGTCGGTCACTCTCGTTCTCCTACGGATCTCCGTATTACGGATACGATCATGTAGGGAAACGACCACGTCTCTGTTCCATATGTCATCACTGGCAACACACACTGGTCGTAGACCTTCGTTTTCAGTAAAAAAAAGTCTACATAATTTAAGTATAACTTTAACACTACGACAAGTGATTACTTAAGCCAAATAGAAGGTTACAGATGTTACACCTCCATACGAAACTATTTTCTAAATTAAGGCTTTGGAACTCGTAGGTAGAATTATAACAAAAAGCTGGTATGCACGTTACTTCTTTTTGGCTTTAAATAGAATTTAGAGTGAAATAAAAAATGTAAGAGTGATTAAAATATAATGAAACAAAAAGTTTCGGTCGCATTTCAACTCTAGAGAAAAACCCCTGCAGCAAATTGGATCTAGCCACTGTTTTTTTATTGCATATGGTGGCTGATGAGAAGGTTGGTCATACGGAAGAAGCCAATCCTACCACCAGTAATCTTTCATCAGTAATTACTTCGCTTACTCGCCACGTACGAAACTCGCCAAAATGAATGGTATGGCGATGGTTGAATTTTCAGCCAGTCACTATAAGGACTATATATATATATACCATGGAGTACTTCCGTACTCCGTGGTATATACTATATCCTGGCATGGACTGCAATAGGCTGACAGACAGATTTATGACACGGAGTCCGTTATTTCCGAAGGTAAAAAGTATTCTATGTTAACACAAGTGCGAAAATGTAAAAACGAAAACAAAACAAAAAAACATAGCATCACGCCTATATTCCCCGAAGGGGTAGGCAGAGGTGTATTACACACCCACGACTCGCCAGCTATGTTTAAGTCCCACGTAATAGGGGGCGAGCCTATTGACGTCTACCGGGCACATTTCCAAACTCCGGGCTGCTACTGAGAATTTTTCTTTTTAGGAAAAAGCTCAATAACATTGCCCGACTGAAAATAATATCTAATAAAGAACAAATTATTTGTGAATGTGACAAAAGATAAACTTAGTGCGAGCGGGATCTTCCCTTTTTCAAGCATGTCAAGTACCTACAGATCATATATCTAATATCGAAAATAATCCTGGACACCGTCCCAGAAAGCATATAAGATCCAGGAGATGAACAAGCAGGTTCAAATCCTCGTCACTATTATTTTTGATTTCACATTTTCACACGTTGTGTTAATTTATATGGCTAAGCATGTCAAATTCTAAAAAAATATATTAAAATATTTCAAATCAAGCCTTTGTGTCAAATTTTACAATATAGCCTGTATGTAAAACTTTACCAAAATCATTTTTTTTTTGATATGTTTAGTTAAAGATATTTAATTACCTATCAGCGGAAGCACTTGCCTCAAGCGCTCGTGTTAGTTATTAGTAATTAACTTTGACGATTTTAAGTGCTATTATAATAAGCCTATGAAATAAAGATATTTTTGAATTTGAATTTGAATTTGAATTTATCAAACATCAAAATTTACAAACATTCATATTTATAGTGTAAAAACCAGTCATCAAGGTTATTAGGGATGCAACCGCAAACCAACGTATTTTCGCAATAAAAATAGATGGGATAATTTTCTAGTATGACAACATTTGCCCGTATACCTCAATTTATCTGTGGTTTTTATCATGGAAGTAATATGTTATGTATATAATACGATATTATATATACATATTACTTATTTATTTTATTATTTACGCCACGAATGACAAAACTTTGAATTATTCCTTTATTATTAGTTGTGAATAGTAACAATATTACTAGGTAGTAATATAAAGAATAAATTATAGTTAAAAAAACTAAAATAACACGCTTTGAATAGCTAGTTGAACTAAAAAGTAGTAAATAATATTACAATAAATAATGATTGTAAAAAAGCGTGAGGTGCATAATCAAATGTTACAAATAGTTCACCTATATAGTAATTATACTTTAAAAAACTAGAATAACACGGAAGGAATAATAATAAATAATATAATATTGAAGGAGGGTGGAGTCAGGAGTCTCTGAAACCGGCGAGCGTGTATGAAGAGAGTTATGAATGTTGAGGAAGCGAGAGATGTATGCAAGAATAGAGCCTCTTGGCACTCTGTTCTCTCTGCCTACCCTGCAAGGGAAATGGCGTGATGATAAGTAAGTAAGAATAACACGTTTTAAATAGCTAATTGAACTAAAAAGTAGTAAATTATATTACAATAAATAATGATTGTAAATAAATTATAGTTTAAAAAACTAAAATAACACGCTTTAAATAGCTAGTTGAACTAAAAAGTAGTAAATAATATTACAATAAATAATGATTGTAATAAAGCGTGGGGTGCTTTTTACTATATGGGGAATTTCATGTCAAGGGGGCAACCAAAAAAAAAAAATGAGGTCGTGAATTTTGTTCATACTCGGGTCAGTTATACTTCCAGTAGACGTGGATGTGTACACACATTTTTTTTCTTATGATGCTTTATTGCTGAGTTATGAGCTTTTAAAAATTTACTAATAATGAAGTCATGAATTTTTGGATGCTTATTATCTGTAGTAATTAATTTGTAAAAAAAACACTAAAAGTATTGTTTCTTATAGTTAAAAAGTTGAAGTATTTAATTTTTTAGTCGAATTCTAATTTTGAATTTTTTTACGTATAGTAAACCGGAAGTAAAAATTTCAAATCGACGTTTGAGTAACTTCTACACTTTTTTTATATATTAATAGCGTAGTATTTTAGCATGTTAGCGCATAAACCCGATTCCTTAGAAAGTGCTCATAGCTAATGTGTATGTACTCTATATGCCCTAAGTCTTAAACTATTGGCGATCACGTTTTAATTTTTTTTGCGAAGAATTAGTAAATTTAAGGCTTTAATTTAAGGTTAAACTATTTAAAAAAAAAGTGTCGAAGTTATTCAAATATCGACTTGAAATTTTTACTTCCGGTTTACTATAAGTAAAAAAAAAATTAAAATTCGACTAAAAAATTGAAAACTTCAACTTTTTAACTACAAGAAACAATACTTTTTAGTTTGTTTTACAAATTAATTGATACAGATAATAAGCATCCAAAATATTTATGACTTCATTATTAGTAAATTTTTAAAAGCTCATAACTCAGCAATAAAGCATCATACGAAAAAAAAATTGTGTGTATACATCCATGTCTACTAGAAGTATAACTGACCCGATTATAAACAAAATTCACGATCTCATATTTTTTTGGTTGTCTACTTGACGTGAAATGCTCCATATAGGAGATCTATTTGTAACATTTGATTTTAAGCACCTCATGCTTTTTAACAATCATTATTTATTGTAATATTATTTCTACTTTTTAGTTCAACTAGCTATTCAAAGCGTGTTATTTTAGTTTTCAACTACCTATAATTTATTTTCTTCTTTTTAGTCTCAAAATAGTATCAAAAGTACTGTTATTTAAAAGGAATAAAACCTACTTAATGCCGTGATCTATATAACCTATTTGCCTTTAAACTTGATCGGACGGACGGACATGGCTAAACTATAAGGGTTCTTTATTGGCTACGGAACCCTAAAAACCGATAAACTCGATAACTCAAATTATTGCATTGTCATCGGTACTTGATAAGTGCAAAGTTTCAAATCAATCCGACGTTGAAAGTCACGTTCGAAGATTCCGTTATAATTAACCCTGACGATCCTAATTAGGATAATAAGATAATCTCACCGAAATGTTATTTTTCCATCAGCCCTCGATAAGTCTATAAAGTTTGAACGATATCTGATCGTTGAAAATGAGTTAAAATCGAAGTCAAAGAAGCGGTTACAAACAAACAAACATACAAGTGAAACTAATAAAAAAATATCAAATTAGTGTATTGTCATCGATTCTCGATAAATCTACAAAGTTTGAATAAAATCTAACCGTTTAAAGTGGGTCAAAATTGCGCCCAAAGGAGTCAGTTACAAACATACAAACAAATATACAGGTCAAGCGTGTAAAAATAAGCTATTCGTGCAGAATTCAATGCCGGTGGAGATCAACCGAGGACTTTACGTCTGTTATAGTTTGATTTGAAATCTAGCTATATTATAGAAGTCAGTTGCAACAGCCAATTTTTCTTTGTAGTTAAATGGAATATTTATGTAATGGACGTAATTTAGCAATAGCCCGAGTTATTCGATGAATAATATGGCATACTGTTGATTTATGCAAACCTAACATATCCCCAACACATCTCATAAGCGATCCTGAGCCATAACATTGTAGAGTAGCAAGTACCTGATCTATAGCTAGGCAAAGTTTTACTGCCAAGTTGCTGAAATGTTGTAAACAAATAAATTTTAAATAAAAGTACTCTTATGAGAAACTCAACTTTTCTGTGACAAATTTTATATCGTCTTTGATAAGACGTGTTAAACTACCAATAGAGCCACTTCCTTTATTAGGTACACCGGGTACAGGAAATGAATTCATCCCAAAAGTTTAGGTTGTTAACACGTGTTTTAATTTTTTTTTTCTTCCTTTGTATATTGTTTGTGTTATCGCCAGGTGAACAGCTATCGTCGAATAAAGACAACATTGTGGACAAAAGAGAGTCCACAATGTTGTAGGTACTGTTTGTTAGACGCATCCATATAGTACCTATATACTGACAGTATATAAGTAATCTATGGTTAGACGCAACGAAAGTGACGTTAACCAGTAGGTGGGACATCTGTTACCCTAATCGTTATTATTTAACGTACGTTAAGGACCTCATTTCGTGAAACAACGCTTTTTTTGGTTTAACATTGGTTATATATATTTTGACGTTTACGCGTGCGTTAAGTATATCTGAAACAACCCGCCCTTAGTAGGATTTAGTAAAACGCCAAGTCGTACACGCTAACTTCGGTGTCAAGGGCAAACTCTATCGTATTTATCTAAGGGATCTCCGCGAAATCAAATTTGAAATGGTTCTATAACGCGCATTTAGCGAACATGATTTACTGTTTTATTTATTTGATTTTCTTGTTTCTCTAATCAAAAATAGTCTTTTGTCAATCTGTTTTCTCTGCTTGCCTCGCAAAGGAGATGGCAAAATTATAAGTAAGTAAGTAACTTTTATATGAATTGAAGGTTAATTAGCTAATATGCTGTACTCTATTTAGGAAGCCGTGACATTCACGAAACGAACAGCTTACCTTAGAATATTTAGAACTTTATACTTTAAAATTACCTACTTATGATACCTTCAGGTTTAATTCGAGACTACTCGTACTAAATAGATTAGAACTTGTTCTCTTCTCCTTAGATAACAAGGCAATTGTTTAGTTCAGCACTCTTGAAAATTGTAAACAAAGTAAATGAAGATAAGCTACGGATAACCGTAGCTTATCTTCATTTGTATTTTTGATCCGAAGTGTATTTATTTCGTAGGTTATTGTGCTGCCATCATTTTCTACTTGAGTTTATGTTATCAGAGCTTTTTACGTTGACTTGTTGCTCGATAGATAGCGCTGTACTGCGTAGTTGAATCGCGCTATAAGTTGCTTTCAGTAACCTGTTAAAAGGCTGCGGAATGACATCGTAGTTTGTCGTGTTCCCCTCGTCGTTGGATGGTTTTGTTGTCCTTCTAACAATTTTTGAAGTCTTTTTTTTAAAAGACACATAAGGTCATGAAATATTACTTCCTACTACTCCTAGTCCCGAAGGTTCTAATACTTTACTGTAAAGTATTCGAAACGTACGTACGGATCGAAAATAATCAAGTAAAATCGTTAGCTTTCGTAACCATAGTTTTATTTCATACTGCATAACCTTAAATTATATAATATAATCTAAGTGCATAATATTCGCCCAAATATCAGATAATATTACAGTCAAGAGTACCTGCCGTTGTTTCATGCTAACCATATGTGAAAGGGTGGTACGTCCCTGATTGAGAAATGAGATTCATACTAGGACTAGCAAGGCCCTAGCATTAGAGAGTATAGTAATATGTACACTAAAGGAGATGTGCCAATTAAGGTCTGTAGCGGACGTAATATTTTACTTGCAGCCAGAATGCCAGACGAGTTAAGAAGGTTAAGAAGATATACATTGCAAAGATGGAAGGATGTAGATACAGAGGGAGACCGAGACTCACCAACCTAGAGCAATTCTGGCATGTATTGAAGGAAGGTGACGTCGAGTCTTCGAAACCGGCGAGCGTGTATGAAGAGAATTATAAATGTTGAGGAAGCGAGATATATATGCAAGAATAGATCCTATTGACACTCTGTTCTATCTACTTACCCTGCAACGAAGATGACGTGATAATAAGTAAAGAAAAATTATTATGGCTTTTTAAATGCCTTTTTTCCTTATAATTTGTCACTTCTGCCGGCAGTCCCCACGACCACGTTAGTTATTTTTGTTTTTTTTTCTCACAGGGAAATCCTCTACTATGTCAACGTATTTATTAAAAATATTAAAACTTACTTCTTACTGTTCTCTTTTTTAATTTTTCCTGCAGATGATATAAAAATACTAAAATAATTAAAAAATCTCGATGACTGTTTGTTAGTACAAGATGACCTCGCTAAGGTAAAACAATATTGAACTAACAAGAAACTAGATCTCTAGGTCAGTAAATGCTTGCAAGTCAACTTCACAAGAAAACCTATTCCACTAAAATACAATTACACTTTTAAAAGCCTAAACATAACTAAAACTCTAAGTACAAAAGATTTAGGAGTAAATTTCTACTATTTTTAGACCTACATGATTGCCTCTCTTCCAGAGATCGCTCTGCGCGATAAGGCCGCCAATTTAAACATACAGTTAATCCTTTAACTTTGTTTGTGACGTTATTTTTAAGGTTTCAATAAAGAGTTATTTATCTATCTAATATCGTAAATAAAGCATCTTAACATTTGGGTTTTAAAATAAGATCATGTGCTTTTTTTACTAATTTAAAAACCATTAAAGTATTATATTGCTTTTATGTAAGGAGTATTTTTCAGGGGACGCAGGTTTGTATCCCGCTCGCACTAAAGTTCACTTTTTGATGCATGTCAAGTGCTAAAATACAGATCAAAATATTTCACAATAATAAATTACAGTGCTGTTCGCTCATCGCCAACACTTTTTTTCCACTGATGAAACAGAAGCCTAATGATGTAGTTTTGCTTGATTTTTACATTATATTTATATTATTTCCGAAGTAGATATACATCATCTATAATTGTGGTAATAAGTTATACCTTCAATATAAATAAATGAAAATAAATACATTGATCGAATCACACATTTAAATATTTATTTTGACTGCACTTATGGTGGAGTGGTTTAGATACTGGTCGGTCCGAGTGTTGTGGATTCGATTCCCACACAGGAAAACTCATTGTGTGATCCACAAATGGTTGTTCTGAGTCTAAGTGTACTTTGTGCCCTTGAAATTGTATGTTTGTGAAGTCCTCGGCGATACAAGAATTATTCCTTAAAGCAAGCTCGTAGGCGTTTAAAAAAAAAAAATATGTTCCACTACCAATCCATCAATCCATCAGCCTTTCATCGTCCACTGCAGGACATAGGCCTCCCCAAAATGGGGGTCTTACCATAATCGCCACGCTTGGCAGGCAGGTTGGCGATTGCAGTGGTTTTTTAGTACACAGGGGAACGCTGCTGCCCGGTCCCCCGGTAATCCCTTAGTCGGCTTTTACGAATCCCATAGGAAGAGACGGGGTGGAGCTATTCTTGGTGCCGACACTACCAAACATACATAATATTATTGTGATTATTGTATCGGTTGTCTCTAATGACACGCATAGGAGGGTACACATATTCAGTTGTAAATACAAGACGGAGGTTATGACGTCAATCCACAACAAAAGAGAAGTATCAATATTGGAACCAAGTCACGCAGCACGGATCACAAATTGCAGCTACGCTGGAATTTGAAGGCGCCTTAAACTGCTTTTTTTTTTGCTAACAGAGTCGTGAAACCCGTCTAATTAAATAAAGACTTGAATATTATACACACGTGTAGCACACGCATAGTAAGCTAGAGCAGCTACAATCATTGTAGCACTTACTTGCTACGCAGGCTCAGTATTTTTTGTAGAGGTGCTACAATACGCTACGCAAAGTTTTAAAGAGTGCATTGCAGTTGGTATATAAATATTTTATTTGATACTACATGAGTGGTAAACAAGCGTACGATCCACATGATAGTCAGCGGTTACTGCAACGTATTGATTTTACGCGAATTAGGGTATTTCGAGAATAAAATTTCATAACCAAAAATTCAGAGCTAAAACTCTAAACGCATAATGATCAACAAAAAAAACAATGTATAAAAAAATAATCCAACTTGAAAGTAACATTTAAAATTATATAAAAAGTAATCAAATAGAAGCTATTAAAAAAATAAATTTTTAAGTTTTATAAACGACGGCTTTGTTGCTGTTGGTGGAGTCAGGAGTCTTCGAAACCGGCGAGCGGAAACCGGAGAGTGTATGAAGAGAATTTTATTATGAATGTTGAGGAAGTGAGAGATGTGTGCAAGAACAGAGCCTTATGTCACTCTGTTCTCTCTGCCTACCCCGCAAGGGAGATAGTGTGATGTAGTAAAATCATCATAGGTTCAACCCTAGAGCATTTGTTGAATGACGCGGTTGCCCGAGGATCATGCGGCGGGCAAAACAATCTCAACTGTATTTCTGTGCACATGAGGTACATTTCTTCTCGTTACGAACAATTAGTATTAGTATTAAGATTTTGTAGGCTATTATAGAGAGATTTTGGACAAGTTTTAATGGAAGTGACGTTTCTGTCCGTAGGACTAGTATTTATTCTGTGTCAGAGGTACTACTCGCTAACTCCAAGGAAAGAAATTGGAGATGGAAATGAAGTATAATAAGGCGGGGTTAAGGACGGGGTTAAGCCTCTGTAAGACAAATTACATGGAAAACGTCAAAAAATCTCGTTATAGGGTTTTCGACTAAGGAAGACTCTAAGGATGTTCTAAGGAAATATTTAGCTAGAAAGTAGCTTTAGATTAAGTCGCAAAATTCTGAAAGTCGATAACTTGCTTTACTTATCTTTGAGCTAGATATGTAATTAGTTTCAAATGATCAAATTGTAAAAGTTGTAATATAAAAGATTGATTTGCTAAGAGACAGAGGTCCAAATTATTCTTTCGAGTTTTACTATCCCGCTATACAAGGATTATTCCATAGCTCAGGGAGATTTTTTTTTATTTCTGGTTTTTGATCGAGGTTTCAGTCAGCACTTGGCGACTATGCCAGCCTCATGGGTTAATGCAGAGGTTTTGTCAAATGATTGTCAAGTATGCATGGAAGCTCCTATCGCGTTTTCATATATATCTGGAAAAATCTATATAGCTTTTTGCTTCTTGCGAAAGCGGGTCTGTAATGATGGCATTAACTTGACTTCCATATAGGCTATTTTTGAATATTTTTGTCCTAAGATCCGTATACTTTCTGCACTCAACTAATAAATGAAACAGATCATCTTTAGTATTGCAACGTAAGCACAACGGAGAAGATGTTTCCATGAGATGATAAAAATCATTTAATGGAATATGTCCTGATCGTATACGCAGTGCAGAGATTATGCAAGCCCGAGAGAGGCTGGCATCGTCAAACCAAGGCTTAAGTGTAGGCGTATAATTTAATGTTTTATGCCAAAAGCCTTTTGCCACTGAACATTCATATAATGTCTTTGCCATTTCTCTATACAATGTTTCTTAATTATGATTGTAATTTCCGTGGCATAAGGCTTACACAAAATCTCAACACCATCTACAGCAGCCTCATTAGCTAGACAATCTGCTATGTCATTGCCATCCAATCCAGTATGTGACGGGATCCATTGTAATACTACATGACAATGTCGCATCTGTAGCTCATATAATATTTTGAGAGCTTCATAGGTGTGCCTTGAACACCAGAGACGCACCGAGCTATATGTTGAAGAGCGCTCCTCGAATCAGACAATATTACTGCTTTTTCAGGCGATACTGTCTTAATATGTGAGAGTGCATTTGTTATGGCTACTAACTCCGCTCTCATAATAGTTGCATTTTGATGTAGTTTAAATTTACTGCGTTTGGCTATTAGAGGATCGTAGAAAGCTGCTCCAAACCACTTCTCCCCTTTCGAACCATCTGTAAAAATTTTATAATAACTATAGTACTTCCGGGATAGTACTATCAAAGCTGCATTTTTTAGATCTATTAAGTTATTTTGTTGTTTAGGAGTCACGACATTGTCTGATTCGGCATAAATATGGGACTTTACATCGATGTACTCGTATGATAGCCAAATATTCATGCTGAACATTTCTCTTATAGGATTGTTAATTATATCATAATCTCTAACTTTTCTATGTATATCCAATAACAAGGGTTCTTTTCAATTTCGCCAATAGTATCTTTTATCACAAAGAGTGTTTATTGAACTGATGATATTACTATTAGAGAGAGAAAGGGTTTTGAGCCAATATCTGCATCCTAGCCAAAACCTCCTAATAAAGAGTGGTTGAACACTAAGTTCACTCTCCATCACATGGATGGGGGTGCTCCGTATAAAACCTCCACATATTCTTAATGCTCTATTTTGTAAAATAGTAATTTTGTTAAGATGTGTATCAGCACAATCTGCATACAGAAAACTGCCATAATCGACTCGGCTTCTAATTAGTGACAAGTAAAGTCGCCGTAGATGTTTAGGGTGTACACCCCGCGAACCGCTAGCTAACACTTTAAATATATTTAAGTATTTATATGATTTCTCACAAATTTTGTTTACATGATACCCATTTGAGTTTAGAATCTAACCATAGTCCAAGATATTTTACATTCTGCAATTCCTTTATTGTAGTATTATTAATATTAAGTTGACAGGCAAAATTTTTCCTCGTTCTGTGGAATATACAAAAGCTGCTTTTCGTTACTGACATGCTTAATCCAATATCACCAGCTATTATGTCTATAAACAATTTTAATGCATCCTTGATATTTGATATTGATAAATTGAAATCCTTTTGTTTACAGTTTTATAAAATAGAAAATCATCTGCATATTGTGATATTTTAACATTAGTAATATTTTTATGTATATTTAAAGTTACTATGTTAAAAAGTAATGGTGACAATGGATCGCCCTGAGCTAATCCTCTACATATGTTTCGGACAAAAGTTTTATTATTGGCTAGTAGTAGCTTACATCTTCTCTCAGATAAAAAAATCCATATATATCTACATATCCTATAAGTGATACCTATATCTTGTAAGGCTATTATTAAAGGTGCTATATTCACATTATTATATGCATTGTTGACATCAACAAAACATGCTGTCGTAAGGTTATTATTTGAAAATCCTTCTTGGACACTTGAGACAAAATCAGTAAGATTGTCAAGACAGGATCTAGCACGTCAAAAGCCTACAGTAGAAGCTGGAACCTTTACTCTCAACATACCATTCCAGTCATCGTAATATTATGATATGAAAGATTTTACACGCACATAACATTAATGAGATGGGTCGATAAGTCAGAGAGGCTGACTGATCCCTACTTATTTTAGGTATGGGGCATATTATTATTTCTCTCCACTGATTTGGCACCACCCCTGTTTCTATTATTAGATTATATAATTTAACTAAAACATTTTTTCCAGACTTAGGCAAATTAAAAAGCATTGAGTAAGAAATTTGATCACTACCCGGGGAAGTATCTTTACGTTTAAGACAATTAATTATCAAATTCAGTTATAGCTTGATCTAAAATCCCAGAGTGGTTTTTGGATATATGTGGTCTCGGTTCTTCCACTGTGTCTGGTGTGAGGAAGCATAACATTTCTTTCGCTTTCTCAGTATCCACAGTACCTCCATTTACTCCACTACCCTTCATCCACTTCATTCTACGCCACATATCAAAAGACGAAGTTTCGTGATCTATTCTGGTACAAAAGTCAGACCACCCTTTAAATGCTGCGTTTTTTATTATTTTGTCAGCTTGAGAAACTTTAATTTGGAATTTTTTATAGTTTTTCGGAGTGGGATTGCGCCTGACCATAGCTAAAGCTAGGCGTCTTTCTGCGACAGCCTTCGAGATTTCGGAGTTCCAGTATGGTTTTGGTCTAAAATGGTTATTAGGATCTTGACTAAACTTAATCCATGGTATTGTGTCTTCTGCCACAGATTGTATAGTTTCTATGAATGAATCATAGCAAGCCTGTATGTTATCATCCAACATTCTAAAATTGCTGAAGGCTAAATCTGTCTTCTTTTTGTATTTTGTCCAATCTGCTTCTTTAAAGTTTCTTCTTTTTGTGTACTTTCCTGATTTTTCATATCCATAGGTAAATTTAATTACAACATGGTCGCTTTCCAGAGTTTCTTTAAGCACGCGCCAGGTAAACTTAATCGAAATATCTATTGACGCGAATGATATATCTGGGGAAATTTGTTGCAATATACCATTTACAAATTTCATCCTGGTATGACTACCATCATTTAGACACATGAAATTATTTTCAAACATGGCGTTATATATATACTCTCCCCTTTTATCAATTTTGTGGGACCATAATGTGTGATGTCCATTCCAATCTCCCACAATAATGGATTCCGAGTTACATAATCCAAAGATTAAATCCCAATCTTGTAGAGTAGTATGTACAGACGGTGCACAATAGATGAGAATAATATTTTTAAGGCCAGACACATTTAGTAAATTAATAATCAAGATCTCTATTCGATTATTGGGGTGATTGTATGTCTTTCGTATAACTTTAACGGATTTATGTGCTATCACACAAAACCCCCCATAAGAGTCGGCTCTGTCCTTTCTAATTAAATTATAATTTCTAAATCTTAAATGATCATCTTCACCAAGCCATGTTTCACTAATGAGAGCCAACGTTATTTTATCTTGATTTAATAAAATATCTAGACTATGTTTCTTATGTTTCAAGCTGTTCGCATTCCATTGGATCATATTAATAGTTTCCTGCTGGTTACAATTATTTCTGTTAAGATCCATCAAGAAATAGTCCTATGATTTTCATAACTTCTTTCGAACTAATGCCCTTCTGAATAAATTTAATAATTTGTCTTACAACAATCTTAAATGTCATTTTTATTTTGGTTTGAAATGTATACTGTGAAAAGAAAATATCTCTCAATTTCTTCATTAACTGCTTTATAAAGTCTCCGAATATTTTTTTTCCTTATCTGTATTTTCTGTTTCGTCATTACTCAGGGAACTATTTTCGAGATTATCAGATGGTAATATGTTAGCTCCACTCACCTTTCCTCCTCGTGGTTTGTCTCTATATCCGCTTGTTTGTGTTTAGTTAGACGCTTTTGTATTTTCTTTGGTCTTGAAGCTATGTCTCTCCCGATTTCATCATCATTCGAACGCACACTTTCACCGTCTTCCATATCTTCGGAGTCATTTAATCTTTGTCTTGATGTACCTGCCACTGCATCAGCATATGAATTTTGAGGTCTAGTGTTGGTTGTAGATTTTCCATTTCGTGAGTCCCCTCTGGATATATTTATATTTTCAGGTTCCTTCTTTTTCTCTTCAATGATACTACTCATAGCCGCTTTATAAGTACAGTTCTTTTCAGAAATGACAATGCGAATGTGTCTCTCTCTTTTATAAACTGGGCATATACTCTTAAAAATTGACATGTGGTCTCCCTTGCAATTAACACATTTAAATGTTTTGGTATCACAGTTTTCATGACTGCTTGAGCATTTTGGACACACCTGATTTTTCACTGGACAAAAATGTTTGATATGGCCATATCTCCAACACTTGGAACATTGTGTTACCGGGTATATGTATGGTTCTACCCTCATGCGACAACCATTCGCCTTCACATATGGTGGGAGTGTAGGACCATTAAAACATATGCGTACAGTTTCACTCTTTATCCACTTCTCTTCTTGATATCTCTTTAATAATCTTTTTACAGCTATTATCTCGGTATCACTTTCAAAAATATCTTTTAGATCCTTGTCTTCAACTCCCAAATCTACTTCTCTTATAACACCGTACGAAAAGTTAACCTCACTGGTTTTCCGACATATCCATCCCTTATTTTTAATGCCATCACAGCTAAGAAATGCGTTTAACGCGGCATCACCTTCAAATCAGATCATAATTTTAAATGCATTTTTGTATGTTACCTTAACAATCCCTTGAATATTCAATCTTTGCAACAGTTTTGCGAAGCCCAGTTGTTTAGGAAGCATTTCCTGAGAACTTATAGATATCTCAAAAATGGTTGATTCACATCGGCCGTAGTATTTTTTCCATGGTGGTCATCACCAGGCGAGTTTCTTACATCTCTTTTATTTTCTTTGAGTTACCATGGTGAAGCCTTCAAGGCCTTCAGCACTCGACTCATCCCTTATTCTCTTAGATCGCTCCACATCCAGCGCGGAAGTCTCGCCCGTGCTACTTAATTGTATGTCATTGTCATCCCATTCTATATCAATTCGAGGAAGTGGTGGGGAGCGAAAAATAGGTCTTTTCTTGCTAGTTCCCTTGCGGAAACTACGCCTTAGGACCGGTTCTTCTTCCTCTGGCTCAGTCATAATCAGCAAAAAATCTAATTATTAGAGGGTAGAATTAAAAATAATTATGTACACAATTTTTTAAGCACACAATGTCAAAACAAGTTTAATCACCAAGTAAGTCACTTAATCATGCTAATAACAATCTCCACTAACACAATTATCACTGTAGTATAACGTAATATATTTAGGTAGATATAGAAACGGTTGTCTGCGGTACAACGTATGTGCACACTTTACGCGAGACTGGAGTTGTTTAAAAAAATTATTAGTCAATACCTCCATCCATCCATCCATACATTAGCTCTTCGACGTCCACTGCTCGACATAGGCCTCCCCAAGACAACGCCACAAAATGTGTTTCGCTCATCCCCCATAGTGCCACAATAGCCACGTTTGGCAGGCGGATTGGCAATTGCAGTGGATGTTGTTAATACTCGAGGGAGTGCTGCTGCCCACTCCCTCGGTATTCTCTCAGTCGGCTCTTACGACACCCATGGGTGGAGAGGGGTGGGACAATGCTAAAGCCGGCCCCTGACGGTGAGTCAATACCTAATTGACCACATTTAATTTTTTTGCATACTCACGTTGTTACTCTAATATTATAATATTAGTGGCACCAAAGTTCTCTTTTTCCACATTTTCACAAGAATAAATTACTTGTGAAAATGTGGAAAAAGAGAACTTTAGTGCGAGGTGGAATCGAACCTGCGTCCCTTCAAATCCGGGGAAGTGCTGCTTAAGTGCACTTGTATTCTTTGTCCATCACGGTGTGCTGACGGACTAAGAATACATTTCATCACAATTTTTCTTTATCTTAAAATTTTAACATTATCTGTGAAAAAAAATATGTACTATGCTGTAGCTGCCCATTATCTTAAAAACATGTCTAGTTTATGTAGATTTAAAAAAATATTATACATGCGTATTTTATAAGCAATATTAGTTACACAAGCGCAATAACTTAGCAAGGTCAACATTTTGGTTTCAAGAAATGTGTCAAATCACGATGATTTAGGCTCCTAATAGGATTTTATTCAATAATAATTCGCTATTTTATCACTTAATTGTCAATTTAACGTTTAACTATACCACAGGACTGTTTTATTTTCATAGTTAGAAATTGCATGCGACTAGCAAGTACTAGAAAATTATTTTAGTTAGTTTAAATATTAGACACACATCGGCCCCCAGTCACGGCAGCTCCGCTATTCCGTGGCCTAATGGTAGCGGGTGGGTAACGGCGGAGTAGTTATGTAATATCCGACTCAATAACGAACTATTTCACAAAATACAAATAACATTACCTACTTACTTGTGATAATTTTTATCTTACAGACTAAAATTGATTTGTAGTATATAAATCTCCGGTCTAAATAGTCTAATGTGGTTTTATAATACAAAAGAAAATTATTCTACATTCCGTAAAAAATAAAAGACACAATTGCATATTCCCCGGAGAGAGAACCAAGGAAATTGGATTGTTTTTCTTCTTCTAAAGTAGAAATACAAATCAGTGTTATTTGAAAGTATATAGAGTATTTGTTTTTGAAACACTACTCGTTATAGCGACCTAGTTGGACCATAGTAATTAAATCAATCACTTTATCTGGAGCTCTTAAAAGCTTTCAGAGTTCTCAGTGCTAACTGAAAACTGTCTGAAGTCGTACGGGAGGATTGAATTAAGTCTTTTGTATCTTAACCAGTTGTGAACCATCGCCGTAGAGTTGTTACAGGGAAGGATCTCCCCCACAAAGAAATGATCTGATGTTTATTTCCATAGAAGAACTGCCTGATAGTCGTTTCTTTAGACTTATTAATTTAATCTGACTATCTATATTGCTGTAGGTACCTCTGTCCTACCTATGGTCTGTGTCCTACTTGTGGTTTTCGAAGTCCATGAGTGGTAGTCATCATTCATATTCAAGTGCGCTACTGTTCTTTTTTTTTGTTTTATATAGCAAACAAGCATACGGCCTACCTGATGATAAGCGATTACCGTAGCCTATAGACGCTAGCAAAACCAGAGGCATCACTCGTGCGTCACCATCTCCAAGGAAAGGGATACTAGTTGGAGATGAGAAATGATAAGCAGAGGATAAGAAGGATGCTAAGCAGATGATAGGAAGGATGATAAAGAGAGGATAGGGAGGATAATAAAGCTTCCAGCGCTCGCACTCAGCATAAGAATATAGTATACAAAGCTAGGGGTACCTTCCGTTGTTTCATGCTGATCTTCTGTGCGACTGAACTCACCGATCGACCCGGCCCATTCGTGCTGGGATATGCAAAGCTTTACCACAACTAGGAGATTATTGTATTTATTGTTAAAATAGATATTCATTTTCTATGCATTTGTGCATCCTTATGATTTAATGACTAAATACTGTACAGTTATTGTGAGCAATTTTATAAAAGTATACTTTGAAGGAAGATGTGTTATTTGTACTAACTTAAAAATAACTATTAAAGTTTTAAATTTAATAAGTGCGAAGCCTACCGGTCGTAGTCATATTGTAAACAGTAAAACTATAAAATGGTTATTTATATTTAAGTAAGGATTATACTTATTTACGTTATTTTTTAAAAACTTCGTCATTAATCCGAAGTAAACTGAAAATTTAGCAGGTCGATGCGGTAACAGACTTATAATACAATATTTCACCTGACCAGGGATGACTTACAAACCTACAAAGCCCTTATATCAGTACCAGAAGCCTTTGTACTTTTAAATGAAGTTAGTCACAAGCAGCTTGCTGCTTAAAAGCTCATGAACTACTCATATTATAAACTAGCCTTTGCCCGCGTTTCCGCCGCAGCCAAAAGCTAGTTATTAAGTTTGAGATATAACCAAGGTTCCCAATATAGTAGCGATATTAAATGTAAACCAGTTTTTAAGTTTCATAAAGAGCTATCAAATAAAAAAAGTTGCATCAAAATCTGTTCAGTAGTTTTTGCGTGAGGCGCGAAAGAACAAACAGACATCTGTCCGTTTGTTCTTTCACGGCAGAACAGACAAAAAGTCTATAAAAATGTTTTGAGCTTGGCTATATAGGCGTGTCTAAAGCCTATATAGCCTAATACAGTATTCTTTTCTCAAATGTCTAAAATGTACTTACAGACACAGCTCTGTTACAGCTTTATAATAGTTAAGGATGCGAAAGTTTGTAAAGATATTTGGATTTTTATGTGTCCATTACAACACGCCTGAATGACTGAATGAAATGCAATGATGATCGGTAGTTGCATAGATAAGAGACTGAAGTAATAAGTACCTATAATATTATTGATTCCTGAAAGATGGATATTTCCTTTAAGCTTAACGATTTGAAGGGATTTCGGCGACATTAAGTCAATCAAAAAATCAAAATATTTTTCATTACTCATACTCTGAAAGTAGGCCTGAAGTTGCCCGAGGAGCAGGTTGAAAGTAATACTTTTCAGCCCTGGGGAGAATTACTTTCAACTGACTGCTGAGTAATTATAAAAAAAAAACGGTTCTATTTTTTGTACAGCCAGTCAATTACAGCGCGATGTAAAATTGAAATAACATAAAGTTAAGTATTTATTAAAGAATTTGTTTTTATATAACTTTATTTTAATATAGTTGCAACTATGTATATCTTTAAAATAAAGAAGATTTATACTTTTTCAATGAAAAAATGAAAAATAATGGCTGAATAGCTGACAGGCCACAGAAAAAAAAAACAAAATCGGCGGGAGCCGGCGATTCCAAATTCAATTTTTTAAAGCCTCCCATTTTTTCTTTAGCTAATTCATGATTTTTATATTTAGTTTCCTCGTATTCGTAATGAAAAGCACAGTGCTTACCTCGGGATAAAGACTTATTTAGTCCCGAGACGGGGTTTGGCACCCGAGCGTAGCGAGGGTTCCAATAGTTCGAGTTAGGTTGCTTTCATCCCTAGGGTAACAACGTACTATTATTTTGTCTCAAATTTCTATTAGGTATAATAGTTATGATCAAGGTGAACTAACCTTGGTTGTACCAGCTGTGAGCACGGGAAGACTGCCGTCAGATGATGCTGCGCGATTTATTAGGTTCGACTACCTTCACTTTGGGCCTTACATTTTTTTTCTGGCATAGCCATAATATACGTAAGCAATAATGTCTTTGACATTCTGGACGGGCGGTGGCGCTTTCGCGAGCACTTCCGCCAATTGTCCCCGAGGCTCGTCGACGCGGCGTCCGCCCTTGCAAGGCTCATACCGAATATGGGCGGACCCAACAATGCATGCTAACGGCATTATGTGGAGGGGTGGTCCGGTCGATGGTGCTGTACGGCGCACCTGTATTGGCGGAGTCCCTGGACGCGCCGAACAGGGCTCTTCTGTGGAGACCACAAAGAGTCGACGCGTCCAGGTTCATACGCGGATATCACACGGTGTCGACCGAGGCGGCTTGCGCGTTGGCCGGTACCTCCCCGTGGGACTTGGAGGCGGAGGAGGCGTCTCATGGAAGTGTCGCAAGAGCGGGCTAGGGGCGGCTGTCTCCTGCCAGGTGGCAGGGCGACTCTCGCCGAGCTGCCATGGTCAGTTGGAGGGTGTGGCTGGAGACGACCTGGGCCGGTCTCTGGACCGTAGGGGTGCTCCAGCCTGTGTTGGAGGAGTGGAAAGGAAACAGCACGGAGTCCTTACCTTCCAACTGGTGCAGGTGCTGTCTGGGCACGGTTGCTTCGACAGATATCTGCACATAGTCGCAAGGAGGGAAGCGACTCCGGGCTGTCACATTGCGGCTGCGACGAGGTCACGGCGCGCCACACGCTGAAGTCGTGCCCGGCTTGGGACGAGCAGCACCGTGAACACGTCGCGGCAATAGATTTTTTTTTTACGATATAGCTCATTATCACTACTCGACCCAGGGATCGAGCCCGAGACTGCAGTAGCTCAAACTACCGCTGCACCACCGAGGCAGTAGTTATGTAATTTTTTACAACTAAGCCTAGTTTTTAGATTATATTACAGGTTTTCGACACAGTTACAAGCGAATCGTATAAAATATATATCATATGCGCGATATACGAATAAACAAACTAAAAGTAAAAAAATTAAAAAACGAATGTGGTCAGAGACGCCTAAATAGCACAGCGTATTTTTTTTTAATAGCATATTAAATAAATAAATAAAATATTCACGGACATTTTCACACAACGTCCTCTGGTCCCAAACTAAGCTTAATGCTTGTGGTATGGGTACCAGATTACGGATATAATACACAAATATATATCTTTTTTTTTTGTAAATACATACCTACTTATAATAGAAAACACCCAGACGCAGTACAAATATCTGTGTTCATCACACAAATAGTTGTCCTGAGTGGGAATCGAACCCACGACCTCGTGCACGGAAGTCGGTTACACAACCGACTACGCCACGAGGCCCGTCCCCGTAATGTAGACACAGTTAGTAGCAGCTTTATAATAAAAAAAAATCTGGAAAATGGTTGACCAAAGGCCATCCCTGCAACTTCCCGCTAATTTGATACTTAAGCGCTCAAAATTGCACTTATTACGTTTTTGAGCTCTTCGAGTTCAAAAGTTTAATTTTTGTGTCATTTTGAACTCTCCGAGCTCAAAGAGATAACTGATCAAAAGCATAGAACAGTAGGTAAGTTAACCCAAGGTAGTCGAGCACGAATGTTTGATAAAAATTTATTAAAACAGCATTTGAATATTTAAATTGAAATAACTTTTTAATAAATGAACCGATTTTCTCATAGTTTACGGCATTCAATGTAGATTTTTGAGCTCTATAAATAGACTGAAAATTTCATAGAAATTATGAAATAAACATTTTTTACAATTTTTTACGACGACGATATAACCTTTCTCACGAACGTATTAACCGATTTTGACCGGACTGGTGGCGATCGACGTGGGTTTTTGATGTTAAGAGCTGGGGGCTTAGGCAGAATCTCATATCTCACATATCGATCGTATCGTGAGCATTGTTCAAAAGTTTAATTTTTGTGTCATTTTGAACTCTCCGAGCTCAAAGAGATAACTGATCAAAAGCATAGAACAGTAGGTAAGTTAACCCAAGGTAGTCGAGCACGAATGTTTGATAAAAATTTATTAAAACAGCATTTGAATATTTAAATTGAAATAACTTTTTAATAAATGAACCGATTTTCTCATAGTTTACGGCATTCAATGTAGATTTTTGAGCTCTATAAATAGACTGAAAATTTCATAGAAATTATGAAATAAACATTTTTTACAATTTTTTACGACGACGATATAACCTTTCTCACGAACGTATTAACCGATTTTGACCGGACTGGTGGCGATCGACGTGGGTTTTTGATGTTAAGAGCTGGGGGCTTAGGCAGAATCTCATATCTCACATATCGATCGTATCGTGAGCATTGTGATTGGTTCAGAGATCATCGTGATTAGTCAATGGATTATTGCAACATCACGCGCCGCTTTCTCAACCAATCACAGTGATCACGATATGAGTGACATGTGAGATATGAGATTCTGCCTAACCCCCCTGATTAGTTTTTGGAGTCGATTGGTAATACCGTTTCAAAGTTATTCCAAAAATTTAAAAAAATAATGTAGTTTTTTTGAGGTTTCTCATGATCTACCGGTTCGAATCGGTCCTAATTATATTCAAGTTTGGTCAAGTCCTTTCCAATGACGCCTACCGCGATGAAATCGGTCAAGCCGTTTAAAAGTTATGAGAGGTTTACATACGGCCACACACACACACACACACACACACACACACACACACACACACACACACACACATACATACAGACATCATCGCGGAAACATTCGGGGAAGCTTCCTAGGACCTCAAAACGTCAACATCCGTTGAAAACTCGATTTTCGAAAAACGGGGTAAAACCAATAATTCCCCAACTTTTGAAAATTTTCAATTTTCTTAGCGACAAGTTAAAAAACAAATGTGAACGAATTAATCGAGGGCAGTTGGGGCATAATATAGCATAAATGCTATGGAAGAAAGCCTTTAGAAAAATTTTAAGTAAACGAAAAACAAATATTAATAAATATAAATAATAGGTTTCCCGTAGTAGCTAGCAATACCAGAGGCATGAATGATGCACAATCGACAATACATGTACTAGTTTTGTGATCTACAATTAATAGTATTCTAATTCGTCTGTATTTTTAATTCATAGAACAATAAAATTTTAAATAAATGTAACTTTAAAATTTAACGCTGATAAATGTTACGCATTGCGTCTAAGTACAATATTGTACTCGTACATCTGGATATAAAGAGAACTCATAAACTAAATCGAAGTAAATGTTCTCTCTGTGACCTTGAGACCTACGTCTGACCCAATAAAAACATTAATGCTGAGCTCGCACGCTCTAGACACACTTAAGTTACATAAATTATCACCATTATATATAATTTGATACGTATGGTTTGTTAAAAAATAACACGGAACTGCAGACTGAGTACAAATGATGAGGAGCAATAGAGTCGCTAGGTACAGGATAGGACTACAGGTACAGTGGAGCACGGTGCTAGCGGATAGAGGTGCGGGGAGGGTGCTACCCTGAGTTCGAGTCCGGCGGAGGCTTCATGGGCCGCAATACTCCGGCACTCGCGCGTCAAGCGTCGTTGAGCACACTCGGCCGCGCGTTCGGTACGCCCTCGTTACGTAACGCTGTCATCCGACATCTGTTGAGTGAAGCTACGAGCTAGCTCACGCGGCACGCTTGCACTGCTGACCATACTGCGCGCACTCGTCATGACGGCACTCGCGATCACCGATAACACAGAAGCCGTTGCCATGGCTACAGCTCAGTATCCGAGCGGCAATACTTAAAAATATGTAGACCACCACAGAATAGAACAGAATTCCACAAATGCCATAACATTCCTGCCAATTTTATATAAATTTATATCACATAAGTAGTGTTATCGAATTTAGCTTGTTGCTTGTGTGACAAACATTATGTGGACATGATTTTAAAAAATATATATATGCGAAACGATCGCAATTGCTGTGACCACCGATCATCGCTTCGAGTCCGCTTTCACTGCCAACTGCCGTTATTATTTAAGTTAGATGTAAGAGAAAGACTCTGACGCGTCCCGATGACACTAGATCCCGTAACCGCTGTTTCGGCGACGCCGCTGGGGTTAGTTCGTCGCCGGGTCGGTCATTGCCAAGATTCGCGACAACATCAGTTCGTGGGTGCTGTGGTGGCGTCAACGCCATCTTCGGATGGGCGCACCGCAGACACCAAAGCCTATCGAGGAGGATGAGTGCTTACCACGAGTGGCTATAATTGAAGCGATCAGCGAAGTTCAGCAAGATCGCAAAATGGAGCGTCGTCGGGGAGCTTCAGGTCCGAGGCGGCGTGGTCTCGAGAGTGAGCTGGAAGGGGAGCGCAGGAGACCGAGGCGCAAACCACGTAAGAGGTAAGTGCCCTTAGTTATATAATACGAGCCGCGACTTGAGAATCCTCTCGTCAGAATGCTTAATAATATCCGCAACAGTTATTAAGTTTGTTAAGTAAGTAAACTAAACTTCTAAAACTCCTATAATTCAGTGTGTTATTATGGTAATTGTTAACTTAATACGTGGCGTGATGAAATATGAAATTATAGCGACTGCGTGCTAGCCGAGCTTTATATTAGGCAATTTAGTTCTGCGGTCCTTCTGACATTGAACATTCATGTACTATTCACCTTGAAATAGTGAGTTGTTTGCGAAATCGGTAGGTCTGCCGCATCGGCCTCCAGCTGATATCGATCCTGGTGGAGGCTCATTACACCCTCACCTTAGCTGCCCAACTTTTTATTACAACTAAATTATCATACTAAACGACGTCGGAGACGCTTCTTTGAAATCGGACACGCAACCGTTAGTTTTTTAATTGTTTCAGTTTAATGCTTTAAAATGATAGAACAGCGGTGTTTTAAAGACCTACACTAACTTTGTTCATAGTTAGTTTTATTTAACTATAGTTAATTTAAAACTTTGGTATTATTTGAACTTTAGGTATTATTCAAACCCGTTCCACAACCAATAGAATTACTGTGTTGTTTACTTACAATCCTTTTTATGGTTTATGTGCAGATGAAACACATTCAAGTTTTTTCATTTTTTATACCTCTTGCCACTATTGGTCACGGCTCTCCTCTCATTAAGAAGGATTTAGGGTCATAAAAAAAAAGTTTTTTTTTTAGAATATTTGTCTGTTAGTCTCCGTTTTTGTTCACATATCGCGCAAAAACTGTATTTGGCTATACCTAATAAGCGTATCTGAACACAAAACGTTGTTGATTTTAGAATTTTTGGTCTGTTTATCTGTTTGTTCGTTCGCGCATCACGCCAAAACTACTCAACGTATTTTGATGCAACTTTTTTATTTGATAGTTCTTGCTTAGACTTATAAACTGGTATACATTTTATCGCACTACTATATCGGAAATCTGATATATGGTCTAAAAACAAGGATTTGGCTGCGGCGTAGCCGCGGCCAAGGATTAGTTAAAAATATTATTAGTCTTATTTAAAACAAAAATGATTAATTACAATGATTTTCGTGTTCAAGAAATGCAACAAGTGGGTGGCATTAGCAGGCTGCTCATATGACTTGTAATCATCTTTCGAATAAAGATTTTTTAGGAATCAAAGTCCCTAATTATGACTCTATAACGACGCGAACAAATTTAATATTAACTATGTCTACTCGACAATCAAATGTAGTCTTGAGCACGCGATACGTAAACGTATACTTACACAAATTTTGGCTAAACAAGTGATACATCTTGCTCTCTACGCAACATTCCATGCCGTTTTCGATATATGTGTTTCAAATATTATTACAAAATCTTGCATAGGCCTTTGCCATCTGGACGGCCTCCGAATACGGTCTCGGCCTTCAGGCCCATCGTGTTGCTGGACGAGGCGGGCAAACTCCTCGAGCGGGTAGTCGCTGCCCGCATCGTCCGGCACCTAGGAGCGGTTGGCCCCGACATGTCCGACGCCCAGTTTGGCTATCGGGCGGGTCGGTCTACGGTCGACGCTATTCTGTGCCTGAAGGCTGCGGCTGCGGAGGCCGTCACCTCGAGGGAAGTGCTGTTGGCGGTGTCGCTCGACGTCGCCAACGCCTTCAATAGTCTGCCATTCGGCTGCATCAAGGAGGCACTCCGGTACCATGGAGTGCCCCTCTACCTAAGACGGCTGGTGGCGGACTACCTCGACGACCGCAGCGTCCTCGTCATGGACCGGGAAGGGGACGTTGTAAGGAGGGCTATGTGGTGCGGCGTCTCGCAGGGTTCGGTTCTTGGGCCGCTCCTGTGGGACGTCCGCTACGACTGGGTCCTCCGTGGCCGGCTCCTCCCCGGGCTGGGCGTAATTTGCTACGCAGACGATACGCTCGTCACAGCCCGGGGCGGGACCCTCGAGGAGGCGGCAACGCTGGCCGCCTCAGGTACCGCGGAGGTGGTCAGGCGGATCGAGGCACTGGGGCTTAGGGTGGCCCTCGAAAAGTCGGAGGCCCTACTCTTCCATGGGCGCCGACGGGGCCAGCCCGCCAGCGCCTCGATAACGGTCAGCGGTGTGGGCTTCCCAATCCAGGCCCACATCAAATATCTGGGCCTGGTATTAGATGGACGGTGGCACTTTGACGAGCACTTCCGCCGTCTTGCGCCAAGGCTCGTCAACACGGCGTCCGCCCTCGGGCGACTGATGCCGAATTTGGGCGGACCGAGTCTTGCGTGTCGACGACACTACGCGGGTGTAGTACGGTCGATGACACTGTACGGTGCGCCCGTGTGGGCGGAGTCCCTGGCCGCTCGCAATAGGGCCCTTCTGTGGCGTCCACAGAGGGTCGTAGCGGTCAGGGCAATACGCGGGTACCGCATGGCCTCGACCGATGCAGCCTGCGCGTTGGCCGGAACCCCCCCGTGGGATCTGGAGGCGGAGGTGCTCGCCGACGTCTATCGGCGGGTGTCGACGGCGCGGGCGGGGAGCAGCCGCCCCTTGCCGATCGCAATGTCATCGTGGCGGGAAGATGCCCGTCGCGCCACCGTCCTAAAGTGGAAGTCTCGCCTGGAGACGCCCCGGGCCTGGGTCTCTGGACCGTGGGGGCGCTCCGGCCGATCTTGGAAGAATGGACAGGGCGGCAGCACGGGGTCCTCACCTTCCGGTTGGTGCAGGTTTTGTCGGGGCATGGTTGCTTCGGCAAATACCTGCACATGATCGCTAGGAGGGAGACGACCCCAGGCTGTCACTACTGCGGCTGCGACGAGGACTCGGCGCAGCACACGCTCGAGTCGTGCCCGGCCTGGGATGTGCAGAGTCGGGAACTCGTTGCAGTCATAGGCGTGGACCTGTCGCTGCCGGCCGTTGCGCGAGCGATGGTTGGCAGTGACAGGGCCTGGACCGTGGTCACCGCCTTCTGCGAGGCTGTCATCTCGCGGAAGGAGGTGGTGGAGAGGGCCCGTGAGGAATCCTCCTTCGCGGTCCC
The DNA here is from genome assembly GCA_948253155.1 of Leucoma salicis. Taxonomy (NCBI): domain Eukaryota; kingdom Metazoa; phylum Arthropoda; class Insecta; order Lepidoptera; family Erebidae; genus Leucoma; species Leucoma salicis. The sequence continues at coordinate 29,047,597 of OX411803.1, forward strand.
GATTCGCCGCCGGCGCGCGGGGCGACGTGCGCGCGCTTACCTGCGCCTGATGCCGCCCTAGCCGAGGCTGCGGACGGTGGGGTCGAGGCGTACCCTGCCGTCCGCGGAAGCGTACCGCGAAGGTGCGACGCCCAAGTGCGCGAGGCGCCGCTCAAGAGAAGGTGCCCGAAGGGACTGCCGCCTGCGGATCGCGGTCGTAACGACACGGTACCCGTGATCCGCCGTAGCAAGGGCGGGTGGAGGCGCACGGTGGGTTTTTAGTGGGTGAGAGCCCCACACTACCCCGTTGTCTCCCCGGGCAGCGGGGTGTGCGGTAGGACATTTTTGCCCACCTAAAATAAAAAATAAATAAAAAAAAGGCCTTTGCCATCTGGTTGTGTTTCTTATCATTGTGAAAGTAGCTAGTATAATAATGTTTTCTGGTGGTAGCCTTGCTTATCCCAGCACAAATGGGCTGCCTTGATCAGGAAAGTACCACCCTATCACAGATAATCAACATGAAACAACTGTAGGCAGTTAGACATTCCTTTTTTTTTGTTAATGTGGGAAAAATGTTTCTAACCGCACACCCCGTTGTTCGGGGCAACGAAAACAGGATAGTGTGGGCCTTCACCCACTAAAGAAACCCGCCATGTGCCGTCTCTCCGCCTTTATTGGCGGGCCACTGGTATTATGTTACATTCCTTAGGTGGTCAGTTAGACACACCTACCGTTGTGTTTCGCATGGTGACCGCCACAGGCCCAAACCCCCTCCTTTTCCTCTCCACATTATCCTTACTGTCGTGCCTTTTCTATCCTTCCTATGTTATCCTTATTATCCGCTCTATAGTATCCTTCCTATCTACGCCTAATATTTCTTCCTCGTCAGCTACCCTTTCCGTGGAGATGGCGCGACGTGCGAGTGATGTCTCTGGCGTTGCTAGCGCCTATGTGCTACGGTTACCACTAACCAACATGTAGGCCTGTTTTCCAGCCACGTTATATAAAACTGGCCGTGTGGGGCTGGCTTTAGAATTGTCCCACCCCTTCTCCACCCATGGGAGTCGTAAGAGCCGACTGAGGGAATACCAGGGGAGTGGGCAGCAGCACTTCCTCGAGTATTAACAACATCCACTGCGATCGCCAACCCGCCTGCCAAGCGTGGCGATTACGGCACTATCCCCCATATGAGCGAAACAATACAGGACCGCTCGTCCTACCTGCCTATGTCCAGCAGTGGACGTCGAAACGCTGATGGATTGATTATATAAAAAAAAATGTGGGTTATAATGACAACTTCCATAGTCTTTTCTAACACGGGGCTCTAATCGTAACTACTAATATAATACTTTAAATTATTTGCCAATTAAAAGTCTTCTTTCAGCTCACATTTTATTTTAAGTTAATTATTTTATTCATTAAATTTCAGAACACATCTTTAATTTTCAGCAAACAGTAATGAACATGGCAATCAGCATCCGCATCGTACATATCTTTGTTCGGCTTGGGGTTATTTAATAACCCCAAGCCGTACAAAGACGTGGCGGCGTCTTTTAATTCCGTTATTGTCAGTATTCGATGTTATATTCTACAACGATTGCCGAGTTTAAAAGTCGTTGTAAACCTAAAGCACGAAGCCTGACGTGGCGCCCTTTCAACATGTGCAAACATGATGTGGCGTGCGAGCTGCATTTTAGCAGAGTAGGTATTCTTTAATATACATAGCCCTTTATGCCAGTCTAAACAGCAGTTTTCTGAGAGCCCATCTGCGACTTTGCAACTACGTTTTCTTTCCACAGAATTGATTTTTATGTCGCATTCAGATAAGTGTGCCTTCTGCACAATATACGTAAGAATATATTTTGATTTGCCTTGTATAGTAAAAATCTTGAGGGTTGATCGAATAGCGAAATTGGCAAGTGCCACAGGGTTCGAAGCTGCTTTCTACCTTCTCATTCAGTAAACCGCAGTGAATATAATGATATATTATGCTACTCATTATGACAAAATAAATTTGATAAGCAGTCGAAAAGCAGAGGGGTATGGTATAAGACTATACAAAAATACACCAGTTCGCCATTCGTGGTTCACAAAACCTACACTGAAAAAAACGTAATAAAACTAGCATTAAGAATTCGTGCAGGCCTATATCTGTTTTTTGTTAAAGCGGAAAAAATCATGTACCTAACTGCCCATCCTGTTATTCGGGGCAACGAAAAGGGTAGTGTGGGGTCCTCACCCACTAAACCCGCCGTGTGCCATCTCTCTGCTTATATTGGCGGACCATTGCAACTGTGTGTCATTACTTCAGTGATCCACCGCACGGGCCTGGTCGGGACCCTGGCAATAAATTTGCATTTAGTATGAAGAGGGCCACCTCACCAAACTGCAATGTCTGTATACCATATAATGGTGGATTGCAACAAGAATCAAGAACACAGGGGGAAATATAATATATTAAAAAATTCAATCTATATGTATCATTACAGAATTCAAAGTTAATATTTCTGACGTAGGAGCGATGCAATGTTGTTTGTGTGACTCAGCCTCTAAGCAAGCTTTAGGAATTCACAGTGATTCATACATACATATAATTTAAACATATTCTGATTTAAATACTCTTTATGAATAGCTTAAAGCTACAAGTCCGAGACGGACCGCAGACTGCAGCCGAAGGCGGCATTGCAGCCTACGGCTGCAGGCGACTGCTTTTTCCAAGATGGACTGCAAACCACACATTTAGTGGCTGTAGGCCTCAGTAGTTTAATTAACTTCGTGCTAGACACGTGTAAGAGCTTTGCAGTCCGTGTCACCATTAGTGCTGCGGTCAGCCGCAGCTGCGCGCCGCGGCCGCACACTGCAGGTCACGCTGCTCGGAATAATTTTCATAGAAATTCATAGAAGCCAGTAGTGTCGCTTGCAGTTTGCGGTAGCAGTCCAACTTGGACGTGAATATAATACGTAGGTGTGAATTGATCTAAGAGTTCTTCAATAGTGTAATCTATGATACAATTATCAAAACCACTTACTATGTCTTGTGCCAATCCTTATTATCCTATTGTATATCATCGTGGGGTGGCGGGGGTAAAACATTTATGTTGAAGCTTGAGAGGGCTCAAAGAGCCGTGCTCAAAGTTGCTCATAGGCTTCCTTTCTTTCATCCAACTACAGCTAAAGTATTAACAGTTCGACAGCTATTCATTTTACATACCATTTTAATGAAACATTCACAACTTGACTATAACCCAGGATTGTTCTTTAATAAGCGCAACAAAAGCAATGTTTGTACAGTAGCTTTATTTAGAACCAGCTTGTCCCACCATTTTTACTGTTTCTTAGGTAGCTACGTGTATAATAATATTAACGCCATTCTGCAAATATATTCCCTTCCTAAGAACAAATATAAACAAGTTGTCATCACAAACTGGCTTTTGAACCAGACCTACAATAGTGTTGAATAACTTAACTATACCAAAGTAACAATGTCTAATATATACGAGTAGCATATATGTAATATATACACACATAAACACACACACACACTGACCTATTTTTGTTAATTATTTTCTTATAGTTTATCTCATTCTATAGTAAGACTTTGTATTTACTTCCATTTTATTGTATAATTGAATTATTATGTTTATTAAATTGTGTACTTTTTATTTGTGTGATTGAGGGGGGGCTGGTAATCTGTATGACAGGACCACCTTTTTTTTTTGTTTAGGCGGGAAAAAATGTACCTAACCGCACACCCCGTCGTTCGGGCCAACGAACAGGGTAGTGTGGGGCCCTCACCCACTAAAGAAACCCGCCGTGTGCCGTCTCTCCGCCTTTATTGGCGGGCCACTGGAACTATGTTACATTCCTTCGGTGGTATGACAGGACAACCTAGTTCAGATACCAGTCTCCACAGAAATTTGTTTGTAAAACACACAATGCCATGTTTTTATATGCAGTACTTTTGTGGAAGATAAATAAATAAATAATAATACTATTATAAAGCTGTCTGTACTAGATTTGCGAAGGTTGCGTCTGCTTGCATTGCTTAACGTGCCTTCCGAAGCACGGCAGAGGTTAGGTGTTCACAAATAGGTCGCACATCGGCAACGACAGTGTCACAACACATAAAAATACGAAATTGAGATAAGTATCCTAAGAATCGCAAATGCAACCTTTATCTACTAAAAAACGTCATAATTATAGTGTGATTCCTCACCGAGATATGGCATTTAATACCCTTTTTCACTGAACCGCTTTCCTACATTTTGCAATGTAAATATAATATGACCATATTTTTGAGTTATTCTAACTACGTATTTTAAAATTAGGGAATAGAACTGTCATATCATGTTAAATGACACTTTTCTTGATTTAGCGATAGTTAATACACGAATAATTTCTTACGATTTTGTGTTGTTCAAAACTTTAGCACAGGATACGCCTGGGCATCCAAACAAAATCTATTACAATATTAGCCGTGACAATATGATAACAAAAGATGCACCTAGAACATTATTTAATAAAACTTCGTTTAATCAAATAGAAAATTTAAAGTTTGATTTTTATCATGTTGTTATTACATTGTGTTTTTTTCTGATACTTACCTACTGTTTTTAGCATGTTTTAGTTATCAGATCAAGTATTACGCAAGTACAAAAATCTATTTTTGATATTTTTCACTTCTAGGCTTTAGTTCACACGAATTATGCTAAACAATTTCATTTTGTTTGCGTAAAATATTGTTTAATAATATGTTTTTAATGGTCAGGTTGTCTTTTGTCTGAAAATTTGATATATATAGCTTTATATATGTATAGTTTTGATACCTTCTGTTTCTAATATAACTGTTAATAACTATGTAAAATCATAAATTTATCTTTGATTTATTTTAAAAACTATACAAAGTAAAATAAAAGTGTTTTATTTTATGAAATCTTTGAATAATTTGTCTAAAAAAGTGACATATTAGAGGAATTTAGAAGTAATAAATAAATATAAAATAGAAAAAATAAATTTAGATGTTTATTTTCATAAAAACATAATAGAGCATTAAACAGACTTCTTAAAAATATCTAAGTTCTCCGATACGCAATCCCAGAAAAAACGCAATTGCTCGGGACTGTGAATTTCGGTAAGACGTTAATTTTTAACGTCTTGTGCACCTGGGACGGTATTCCATGAGATGTAGGTTCAAATCCTGCATCGAAAATCGAAAATAACAGTCATGAACTGTTATTTTCGATTTCACACTTTGTGTTTTAATAAATAACACTATATTAAAAGCTTTTTTTGATGTGAAACATTTAATGCGGAGGGAGGGTAAAATCGGCAGTTAGCGTGGCGACGCTTTTATTATCTTGTACCGTTCAAATCTTCCAAGTTAAATTTGACACACTTCCCGGTTTCCAATTAAGCTAAAACTTTACACGCATGTGTATATTGCGTGACAATGCAGTATTATGATGACATAGAGCTGATCTGATGATGGAACTGGAAGGTGGACATAGGTACTCTATAATTGAAATGGCGCAACCCATGTGTTGTCAATTCGTCTTGATGAGTACTTTGTGTCTAGATGGTATCCATGGCCTGATGATGAAGCTGGAAGGTGGCCACAGTAACTCTATAATGAAAAGACGGAACCCCGTCGTGTTTGGACACGTTTGATTCGTCTTGATGAGTACTTTGCCTTTAGATGGTATCCAGGGTCTGATGATGGAGCTAGAAGGTGGCCATAGGAACTCCGTTATAAAATGACATAACTCCATCGAGTTTGGGCTCGTATGATTTGTCTTGCCGAGTACTTTGTATCTAGATGGTATCCAGGGTCTGATGGTGGAGCTGGAATGTGACCTCAGTAACTCTGTAATGAATGACGCAACCCCATCTAGTTTGGAATCATTTGATTCATCTTGACGAGTACTATGTCTGTAGATGGTATCCAGGGTCTGTGATAGAGCTACAAGGTGGCCATAGGAACTCCGTTATAAAACGACATAATTCTATCGAGATTGGGCTCGTATGATTTGTCTTGACGTGTACTTTGTCTCTAGATGGTATCCAGGGTCTGATGATGGAGCTAGAAGGTGGCCACAGTAACTCTGTAATGAAACTACGCAACCCTATCGAGTTTATACTCGTTTGATTCGTCTTAAGGAGTACTTTGTCAAGTTATGATCATTTTATTTCTACAAAATAATTTCGATGTTTTCACATCTGCTAGACGTCCCGCGACGTCTTATTTTTTTTCGAAGAAAGACATTTTTGTATTTTAAAGTATCTCCCTCTAATTATTTTTTTTATTGCTAGTAGTGGCAGACGAGCCACGGCCCATCTGATGGTAAATAGTAACCGTCGCTCATGGACTTAACTATACCGAAAGTATTGTCAAGCCGCTGCTCACCATTTCATTTCACCGATATGAAATGAAAGAATAAACGGCTATCTCCAGCTACAGCCAAAACGCAACGATGTGCTTCATAGCCGGTCACACGGGAGATGGTGGTACTAACCCGCTCGGGCCCGATACCAAGTGAGTACTCCCACTTGGTACCCAGCCCTACCACCAGTCATAGAATAATTATTTTAGATTTCACATTTCCACACATTGTGTTAATTCATAAGGTTAATGCATATCAAATACTAAAAAATATATAAAAACATTAAACACAAAGTGAAAAATGTGAAATCGAAAATAACAGTCAGGAGGATTTTCGATTTCACATTTTTCACTTTGTGTTTAATGTATAGTGCTAAGCATGTCAAATGCTAAAAATATATATAAAAAATATCTAAATATATAAAAACGTCAAAATAGTATTATTTATTTAAAAATGTATGATATTTATTGTATAATATATGTCGTTTGTTGCCTGGCACACGCGCCCAAAGCTACTGACACCAGCTGATTTGAGATAATATATTTTGATAATAGACTGTATGTCCCTCGCACTTTGAGATGAGTCTCGTGCCCAAAAGTGGGATAGTGTTGTATTATGAAAAAGAAAATGAACTCCACCCATGGGTGGTAGTTATTTAAGAAACAACCCGTGTGATATGCGTTCAGCGTTCAATTCCAACAGACTTATTGCCATCCACTTCTTGCATCATCCACTTCCGAGCTATGGTCAAAATTTCAAGTATAATCGCGAATTTAGTTTAAATCAATTATTACAAAATTCCATCTGGACAGACATACCTACAAGAAAGCCGGTTAAGTAATAAAAACATGGTAATAATAAATATAGTAACAAATTTAAATCGGGAAACTCACTAATGAAGTTGTTACCTTAGTGACAACTTCATAAGTGTCGTTAATTAACACATTACTCATGTCCGCTGTCAATTAATTGGTGTGTTGGTGTCAACATACCCTGGCATTCCACTTTATAATAATATGTTCCCAATATTGTTCGAAACATACGAGTAACTATGTATATCGTTGAACTCGCTCCATAAATGTTAATACAGATGCCGCCTGTAAATTACAAATTTAATGTTCAAGTTTATTTGCTATCAAACTCGGTACTATTACAAAATATATAAACGTTTGTAATTTGAATTTTTAAAATTTTTGGATGTTATTTACTTGACCATGCCAAATTTGAAACTTCATAATTTATTGTATTCAGGTCAAAAATATTCAATACATTTAGTTGATCTATATTCTAAGTAAGTATCCCATTCGCGAAGGAATATGGTGTAACACTTTTATTTTTTTGGTCCGTTATGTATTATAATTATGTATTTTTTATGTGTTAAGATCTTTCTTCTCGCTTTCCTGCACAATCTGTGGGAGTGATTTCGTGAAATGGGACGCCAGTGTGTAACAGGAAGCCGGAGAAGCGCGCTCTATTTGATTTGACCAATGAGCGGTAGATCTGGCCGTCAGATGGGGTACCATGGGTTGGTAAACCCATTTTTTCCGTGAGGTTGGTACAGATGAAATTATTTGTTGGGTTCTTACTAGAATCCTATAAGTTAAAATTATATCACGTACACAAGAAAGAGAAAAATAATGTTGAGATATTATTAACTCTTTTGATGTGAATAATGGGTTTATTATTTACTAGCCTTTGCCCGCGGCTCCGCCGCAGCCAAAAGTTATTTTTTAGGTAATATCTCAGGTTCCCGATACAGTAGCGGGATAAAATATATACCGGTTGTTAATCTGTTCTAATCAAGAGCTATCAAACAAAAAAGTTGCATCAAAATCTGTTCAGCAGTTTTTGCGTGATTCGCGAACAAACAAATAAAAATCCAGACAAAAATCTATATAAAATCGTTTTGTGTTTAGACATGCCTATATAGCCTAATTCAGTATTTTTTTCTCAAATATCTTAAATGTACAGACATAGCTCTGTAAAAAAAGTTGTGTCTTATGTCCGCACCTGACCTTACGTCTTTAGTAGTTACTGCATTCTGTCATGGAAATAAATGTTTTATGGCTTAACTTGAGGTATAAGTGGTCTAATATTAGATGAAAACATTTATTGACACGTCAAGTGCGGATATTCTTTTTTAACTATAAATTATATTTTACTTTAGGTACTTGTTCCAGCATAAATGGGGCCGGCTACTTCTATAGACCAATATAGAAGTACTTCTTAAAATTAGCGCTAGATGGCGTATAAGACATGAGAAGGTACTTTTTGAAATTAGCGCTATCTATGTGATTTATTGAAAACTACTACAATATATAATGTAAGACCAATACAATATTGGTTACTTATCAAATAATCAATTTTATTGTGAAAAATGAAGATTATGAGGCGCGCACTTTTGGATTTTTCAAAGCATTATAATCTTTTTTGTTTAGCAAAAGTTAATTAAAATAAAATAAAACTTCGTAGATTCTAAGTTAAATACTCTCTTAGGCGTGGTTAGGTATCCTTTATGTCCGGCGGACCACGCAAGTAATATAACACTGTTCCAGCCGTCCGCCAGTACAGGCGGAGAGACGGCGGGGAAACTGAGATATAGCCTAGAAATTAGTTTTTGGCTGCGGCAGAGCCGCGAGCAGACTAGTTATAAAATAAATATACGTTTACGGAATCTAAACGGTTCAGAAATTTCAGTCCACCCGTGAACATGAATGCTGTAAATTATTCGAAACGTCGGCGCCACACGTCCGGTAGTAGAAAATCAAGTAAACGTGATAGATTTCTTAAACCTAGTTTTATTTCAACTAGCTGTTACCCGTGACATCGCCTGCGTGGACTTTAGTTTTATCCATAGATATATTATAGTAACGTATAGATCACCTGACATACTGACTGACGACTGGCTCGATAACGCATAACCAATTTTTATTTGTCAATGTGTGCGTTGGATAGTGATGTAAGTTTTAAGAGTTAGACTGACTATCGATAAAATAATAAAACAAATAAGTTTCTTTAACTAACTCGCTCATTCAAATAATCATCTTCAACTAATTAAACTAAACGGACATAATAATTAAAAAAAAATCATAAATAATTAGTTTTTATTTATTTCACCAGCAACGTCAGTCAACGATATTATGCATTTTATATATTTTGGAATTATACACTCAGCTTTTAGCAACATACCTATAACCTACTTATAATTTTTAAATTATCTATCTAACTAAATCGACTTGTTTGACAATATCTGCTGTAGAACTTTTATTGCATTTTTTCCATTACCGTAATGTGTTAGGAGAAAATCTTCCAAACATTTAGGATAAATATCGACAATATACCGATAAAGTCAAGCAAGTCAAATTATATATTATAGGTATATAATTCTCGTGTTACGTTGTTACTCACAATGAACTCTAAAACTATCTAACGTAAAAATACGTTTTTTTTTAAATGTGTGTTTTGCTGGCTTGCTTAAGCAGTCTTAAGATAGGAAATAGAGTGAACGGAGTATTGGGACAACTTCGCGGCAGCCATCACCTCAACCAGAAGGCACGTGTCGCAATACACAGCGCAGTGCTTGTCACAACGTTATTATAATGGAAACGAGAGTTGAGTATGCAATAAATTATATTTAAATAAAAAAAGACCGCCTTCAAAAGAAACATAGGAACTAAAAACCAAAAAAATATTGGAATTTGCATACGATTTTAGTTCCTAGGTGTCTTCAGAAGGCGGAAGGCGGGGAATATAATTTATTTGTTGCTTTTTAAATAGGTAGTAGGTGGTACATGATGAGGAGGCCTTCCTTGGGTTCATCTCGTATGAGAAAGCGTCGAGCACAGAAGTGTGAAAATGACAAAGATGAGCGCTTTAAGCGCTGTAGAGAAATAAATAGCGCAACACAGCGTCACGAACAGTCTTCCGAAGACCGTGAAGAAAGGCTTTGTATATAAAATGGGTACGCCAAATAAAAGCACTGCTCCAATGAGACAGAGAGGTTTCGAAGTAAACGTAAACATATCATCAATTAAACACAAAGTGAAAAATGTGAAATCGAAAATAACAGTCACGAGCAGGATGGTAGGAGGTTATTTTCGATTTCACATTTTTCACTTTGTGTTTAATTTATAGTGCTAAGCATGTCAAATGCTAAATATATATATATAAAAATATCTAAATACATATTATATTATCATCAATGTAAACAACCTTTTATTTAGTATTTTGTTTATTTTTTAAAAACCGCTGGACCGGGTAAAATTTAAATGGAACCACCTCTGAAGTAGCACCTACCAAACCAAAAAAGAATCAATGAAATCAATTCATAATTGGCGGAATAATCGCGTAACAAACACAAAAAAAACATACATTCGAATTGAGAATCTCCTCGTCAGTTGAAAAGGAGCATGAGAGTAAAATCGAAATGTAATTTCTGCGGAGAATCTGTGGAGCGAGGCTGACTGACCGCATTTGTAACACCGACATAAGATTCAAATTCAAATTCAAAAATATCTTTATTTCATAGGCCTTTTAAATAGCACTTAAAATCGTCAAGAATACACTAATAATTAACACGAGCGCCTGAGACGAGTGCATCCGCAATAACAAAGTGGCGATTGCAACCGCCACAAGCGGCCGGATTCCGAAATAAAGCCTTTCATGAGAAGAACCCGGCAAGAAACTCATGGGCCACTTTTTTAAATTTCCAATTTATTACAATTTAATATAATCTTTATAACTAAAATGACATTATATCATACAAAACAATTTTGAAAATTAATGAATGAGGAGCAGCTTAAGCCCATTTTGTTTTGTCCTCAAGATAATCCGAAATAGTGTAATAACCTTGATTACAAAGTCTAATTTTTATGGCTTTCTTAAACTTATTTAGTGGCATGTTTCGGACATTTTCAGGAATCTTATTGTAAAAGCATATACATTGCCACATAAAAGATCTACTAATTCCGTGGAGACGAGTACTGTGTGCGATAAGATTGCCTTTGTTCCTAGTATTAATGTGATGAACATCGCTATACCTATCAAAGCTTCCGATGTTTTTCTTGACATACAACAGATTTTCGTATATAAATTGAGACACAACAGTTAGAATATTTATTTCTTTGAATTTCTGTCTAAGGGAAACTCTCGGGCCCAGATTATAGATTGCACGCACAGCCCTTTTCTGAAGTACAAATATGGAATTTAAATCGGCGGAACATCCCCATAGCACTATGTCATAGGACATAATACTATGAAAATAACTGAAATAAACTATTCTAGCCGTTTCAATAATATATATATAAGAGTGTGAGTAGGTATGAAACAGTGTATTGGTGTAAAGATGCAAAAGGGAATGCTCCGATGGTTCGGACATGCGGAAAGAATGCCGGACGAGCGACTGGTTAAGAAGGTATACATTGCGAAAGTGAAAGGGTGCAGGTACAGGGGGAAACCGAGACTCACCTACCTAGACCAAATCGGTCATGTATTGATGGAATATGAAGTCAGGATACCACCGATGAAAAGTAACATAGTTCCAGTGGCCTGTCAATAAAGGCGGAGAGATGGCACACAGCGGGTTTCTTTAGTGGGTGAAGGCGCCACACTACCCTGTTTGTTGCCCCGAACGACGGGTTGTACGGTTAGGAACATTTTTTCCCGCCAGGATTCTCCAAAACTGGCGAGCGTGTATGAACAGAATTAATGAATGTTGAGGAAGCGAGCGATGTATGTAAGAATAGAGCCTTTTGGCACTCTGTTCTCTCTACCTACCCCGCAAGGGAGATGGCGTGATGGTAAGAAAATAAATATAACGACTTCAAAAAGGAGGAGGTGTTATTGATATTGGGTGACGCCTGCGCTATCTGACTGCTGTATTTGCATACATTAGACCAGGTAAGTTTAATCATTACAATTAAGTTTCATACCAAATAATGACGCAGTTCTATAAATGCCTATTTTGATATATTTAAGCATTTGACATGTTTATCCACATAAATTAACACAGTGATAATCTATATAATTATTATATTGATATAAATATATATTATAATAAAGCTGCAACAAGCTGCCAATAGTATACTATTATAAGCAAGCTGACATATACTATTATAAAGCTGCAACAGAGCTATGTCTGTACATTTAAAATATAAGATAAGAGAAAAAAAAAATCCAAGCAGACATGAGGACAGCCGACAGAAGTGAAAACTTAAAACTATAAACAGATACCTACTTTGAGCGTGTTAGTTCATTATTTTTTTTATAAACCCTAGTTTTTATATTATCTAGTGTTCTTAATTGCGATTTTTACAATTTATCCATTCGAATTTTAATTTATGAATCAAAACACTGCAAATTGTTACTTTCAAAGTGTCATTCAAAGTTAGGAGTATTTTTGGGTAACATTGAATTGCATTTATGTTCTCCGAATAAAACGATATTTATAACAGAATGTACAGGGAATAGGTAAATTTGAACGGGAATTTAATAAGAATACTAACTATAGATCATATAGAACATCTTTACAAATGTCAAAGTTTTTGTACTGTGGGGAGAGTATCATATCATAGGTGACACCATGGAAGTAGAATAAAAGTCATAAATTTGGCTTTATATGTTATTTATTTATTAATGTAAAATAAAAAAAGACTCCTAAATTATATTTTTATATTCATTTGGCTTTAAAATGAGATCAAAATCCACTCAAAGTATCGAGAACAAGACACTTTTTTTAATTATAAAAATATAAATCCCCTCACTCCATAAATAAAATGCCGTCGTCAATGATGATATTGCCACCTTTGTTTTTCACTTGATCATGTTTTATTATTGACACATTTTGTAATACCATCTGAAAATAAGGATAATTAGTAATGTATAGATTTAGGTAGTATTAGAAAACAAACTGGCCAACTCGTATTCAGTTACCCACCTAGAAATTAATTAAAATAGGGTAACTAAATCCTTCAAACTTATGCCAAATTTGCTATTTTAACTTATGACCCTTAAAACCTTACGATTTCGGCGAAAATAAAAATATATATCAGAATAATTTCTACAGTAAACTAATAATAAATATCTTATTATACTGTAAAACATGAAACTTACCCGAAGTGTACAGCAACTATATATTTAAACAACACTTTAAAACTTTACAATACGCCACCATTAGAAGTACAGACAGAAAAGGTTGGCAAATCTTTGACACTTTATTTGACACATTGTGAATGGCATGTTTTTTTTTTAAACATTGTCTCAAAACATTCTATTTCAATCAGATTTTGCCCAAACAAGTAGTAGTTTGTGTGAAAAAAAAAACTGATAAATAATTTTTAATTCAATGTTAAAATTAAATTCAAAGTTACCCAAATTGACTTAAGTTATTTTTGGATATCCAAATTAATTGTTTGATCTTAAATTTTATTAGAACTTGAAAATCAAAATTATTCATTCATTCATAAAAAAAATAAGTTTAATACGAAACGCCACCATGTCAGTTCGTGTTCAGGATAGGAGTACGAAACCGATCCAACTGCAGAGAGGTGTTAGACAGGGAGACGTTATGACCCCGAAACTCTATTGAAAGATGTCTTCAAGCTCTTAGACTGGACCGGATTCGGCATCAACATCAATGGCGAATACATCACTCACCTTCGATATACCGACGACATCGTAGTCATGGCAGAATCGTTGGAGGACCTTGGCACCATGCTTATTATATGATCTCAGCAGGGTTTCCCGACTAGTGGGTCTCAAAATGAACATGGACAAGACGAAAGTCATGTCTAATGTCCATGTCATTTCAGCACCGGTCCTAGTCGGGAGTGCGCTTCTCGAAGTTCTCGACCATTATGTCTACCTGGGACAAACAGTCCAGTTAGGTAGGCACAACTTCCAGAAAGAGGTGAATCGACAAATCCAACTCGGCTGGGCTGCGTTCGGGGAGCTAAGCTAATATTGGACGAGAAGATCTTTATCTTCTCTTCCAATATTCCGCAATGTCTGGAAACAAAGGTCCTAGTGTGTGTTACCAGTGACGACGTATGGAACAGAGACTTGGTTTCTGAATGTTGGCCTCGTATCAAGGCTCAAAGCCGCTCAGCGGGCCATGGAGCTGGCTATGCTTGGTATTTCCCTACGTGATCGTATCCCTAATACGCAGATCCGTAGGAAAACGGGAGTGACCGACATAGCCCGCCGGGTTGGCATGCTGAAGTGGCAATGGGCAGGCCATATCGCTCGACGAACCGACAATCGTTGGGGAAGAAAGGTTCTCGAGTGGTGGCCACGTGTCGGACGGCGCAACGTAGGACGGCCCCCCACCATATGGACCGACGATCTGATCAAAGCCGCGGGGAGCCGTTGGATGCGGTCGGCGCAGGACCGCTCGTTGTGGCGTTCTCTTTGGGAGGCCTATGTTAAACAAAGGATTGCGTCTTTGACACGTCATGGTACGAAATTGCGATTCAGTTCAGTTTGGGTCCTAAACTGGATCGCAATAAGAGTTCGTGGTAAGCCTGCAGATATAGTGTTAGGTATCGTTAACACGTCACGTGACCAAAGCGTTCGGTGACGGTGACGCGAGTTCCATGATTTTTGTTCTCCCAAAATACTTAACTGATTATGATGCTACTGTTTTATTAGATAAATCTTGATGAGACTTAAAAACTGGTATAGGTACTTTTTATCCCGCTACTATATTGGGAACCTGAGATATAACCTAAAAATTATAATAATAGTAATATATATGGATAAACATGTCGAATGCTTAAAATATATATATCAAATTACTATAATAATAGTAGAAAAAACGTGTCTTTTACCGTAAATTAAATAACAAAACACCTGTTATTTAATCATTCAAAAATTGTTGTACCTTACTTACTTATTATCACACCATTTCCCTTGTGGGGTAGGCAGAGAGAACAGAGTGCCAAGAGGCTCTATTCTTGCATACATCTCTTGCTTCCTCAACATTCATAACTCTCTTCATACACACTTGCCGGTTTCGGAGACTCCTGACTCCACCAATACATGACCAATTTGGTCTAGGTAGGTAAGTCTCGGTCTCCCCCTGTACCTACATCCTTCAACTTTCGCATTGTATATCTTCTTAGCCAGTCGCTCGTCCGGCATTCTTTCCACATGTCCGAACCATCGGAGCATTCCCTTTCGCATTTTTACACCAATACTCTCTTTCATACCTACACGCTCTCTTACGTCATTGTTACGAATGCGGTCAGTCAGCCTCACTCCACAGATTCTCCGCAGAGATCGCATTTCGACCGCATTGATTTTACTCTCATGCTCCTTTTTACATACCCAACTCTCGCTTCCATATAATAACGTTGGGACAAGCAATGCATTGTGTATTGCGACACGTGCCTTCTGGCTGAGGTGATGACTGCCGAGAAGTTGTCCCAATGCTCCGTTCACTCTATTTCCCGCATTCTCTCTTCTCTCTACATCAGTGTGTACCTTCCATCCCGACTGAATCCACATCCAAAATATACAAATTCATCCACTTGTTCTAGCACACCATTTCCTATTGCTACTCTAACATCTGTTCTTGCTTCTTCTCTTTCAAAAACCATTACTTTTGTTTTGCTCACATTCACACGTAGGCCCCTTTCTTACAATCTTCTGAAATTACGTCGACTAGGGTTTGCAGGTCAGTCGCAGACTGCGCTAATAGGACCGCATCTTCTGCATATAGCAGCGATTGTATTTGTCATATTGTACCTTAAAGTTAGTATATATATGATGCCAACAAGTTAGTACCATGAATATCTCAGCAGTACTGGTGACGAATGAGTCACCTGTGTTGTCATTCTGTAATGATTTTGCTAATTGATCACAATCTTATCTAATCACGATACACTGGCGGGCGTTAAAGCTTTATTTCTATTCATTACGACAAATTCAAGTGTGTTACGTGCTGAAACAAGTTTTTATTAATATTGTTCTCTTTAAATACGTCGAGTGGACACTCGACTTTTGTTCCCTTCTACTGAAGTATAAAATCGACTGGATAATCTTATCAACTGGCAGAAAGTGTTGGGACCCTATATAGGAATATATGAATGAATTGAAATAGAAAATTCTGGCTCTTTATATGGCTCTTTAGCTTTAATTCTACTGTACGTGTTTATCTCACTGATTTCATTCTAAACTCTGGATCTATTTTGATTATGTTTTTTGTGTGTGCTTGAGTAAGCTTCTGGATGGTTTAGATAATTAGAATGGGTAAGTGGCGCTGTAGTCGTGTCCCTGGATTCTTCGATCCATTCCATCAGCTTTTTATCGTCTAATGCTCCCGTCAATAGGCCTCCCCAAGATAACGCCACAGCGACCGGCCTGTGCCGACCGCATCCAACGGCTCCCCGTGTCTTTGCCCTGCCCATTGCCACTTTAGCATGCTGATCCGACGGGCTATGTCGGTTACTCCCGTTCTCCTAAGGTTTTCCGTATTACGGATCTTATCACGTAGAGTTATCCCAAGTATAGCCCGCTCCATGGCCCGCTGAGCGACTTTGAGCTTTGATACAAGGCCAACATTCAGAGACCACGCTTCTGTTCCGTAGGTCATCACCGGTAACACACATTGGTCACAGATCTTCGTCTTCAGGTGGATTGGATTCTTCTTTTCAACCGACTTCGAAAAGGTGGAGGTTATCAATTCAGCTGTATGTTTTTTTTGTGTTTGTGCTATTATTCCACCAATTTTGAATTGATTTCAATGATTATTTTTTTGTTTGTAGATCCTACATCTACATCAGAGGTAGTCCTATTTAAATTTTATCAAAATCGGTAGAGAGCTTTTTAAAAATTCAACAAAAATGTAAAAAAATGCATCAGCACATAATAATAATAATAATATTAGATTCTTTAAGAGTCTCGACCAACACTTAAAGAGGCTCTCGTTGGACGGCTGGATTAAGGGCTTGATGCAAAAGGCGGGACTCCTCGACACGGCACGTATTGTGAGGAGGTTTCTTTCCCTGGAGCCCTAACCACCGGCAGCATGGCCCCTGCACCCGATGTCGGCGTTCCACTATTTTATATATTTTTAAATTCATAATATTTTGTTGTGAATGTTTTTTGTAATAGTGTATTTGAGTGTGTGTTTGTTTTCTTTTATAATCTGTTTAAAAATATATAAAATATGATATTAGAAAAGTAATAAAGAGAATAATAATAAAGCCTTTTTATTTCCTATAAGTATTAAACGTATGCATTTACAGTATATTCTATATTTCTTAAGTTCTATGTTAGTAACTAGGTCTAAGTGATTCTACTGTTAGTTAATAATTTTTATTATAGGAACCCCTTAATAGGGTATAGGCCTCCTCCAATTTCTTCCATTTTCCTCGGTCCTATGCTACTTTCGTCGCCTCGAGATTCTAGCTTGACTCTACTCACACTATTCCGATATATATTTTTTAGTATTTTAATGATAGTTGGATCTATGTTGGAGTTGTGTAGAGCTTGCCAGATGTGAATGCTCTTGTATAATCGATGATGATAGTATCACACAGTATTATGTTAAAGAAACTAGATGGTATAGACGTGCGTGGCGTTGCACACGACTGGTTTGCTTCTTATTTATCGGAACCTACGCAATATGTGGAGATAGATCATTGTAATTTCCGGACCGGTGAAATGAGTGGAGTCACATCACAATTGAAGCAATTAGGAAGTTCGATCCCACAGGGTAGTGTGCTTGGGTGCTTGCTGTTTCTGATCTATATCAACGACCTACCCAAAATAATAAGTGCTGATAGCATTCTATTTGCGGATGATATATCAGTTATATTTCCGTGCGTGAATGGCTCGCGGTTGAACGATGATATCTGTAATATATTTTCAAGGATAGCTGTTTGGTTAGATGAACATAATCTAGAAATAAATGTGAAGAAAACCAAGTTAATGCAATTCAGGCCATATCAAAAACGACCATTGAACATAAATTTTTGTTTAATAACGAGATCATAGAGTGCGTCGACTCCAAAAGAGTCGCGAGCTGTTAGGATTACACATCGACACTAATATAAATTGGAAACACCACATACAAAACTTAAGCGGAAAGTTATCTAGTTTTACGTACGCTGTTTTTGAATTGAAAAGATTGACTGACTTAAAATCCGCTATGGTCGCATATTATGCGTACGCAGATTCGTGACTACGTTATGGAATAATACTGTGGGGAAACAGTACACAGGTAGATAGTGTTTAAACTTCAAAAGAAATGCATTCGCATTCTGTCCAATATAGGAGTAATGGACAGTTGTAAGCCACACTTTATTGCACTTGGTATCCTTACACTAGCGTCATTATATATTTCAGAAATCTGCCTGTTTGTTAGAAAACATATCCACCTTTTCCCTATGCATAAAGATAATTACTCACAATCACGGAATTTACGAAACAAAAATAAACTCGCACTACCTTTGTCTCATATGGCATTGTTTCATTCGGGTCTATACGTCATGTGCATTAAAATATATAATAAACTCCCCGACAAATTAAAAAATGCTGAAAATCAACGAATATTTAAAATAAAATTACATGAATACTTATTAAACAAATGTTATTACACATTGCGAGAGTTTTTCGAAGATGGAGGTATGTGACGATACTTATTCTAAACTGTAATTAAATTGTTATAATTTTAGATTGACGATATGTAATACTATAGGCGATTAAACTAAAACTATTTAAACTTGCTGTCAGGGTTTCATGTTGAATCTATTTAATTGTATTTACCAACTTTGTATAAACACATGAATGCAATGAATAAATAAATAAATAAATATTGAATTCTAGGCCGTTCTTTAAGCTCTTGATCTAGTCAGTGTGAGTGATTAATTGCTTGTAAGCGCTTTTGGCGCTTCTATAGCGTGTTATACTATTTTCTATGATTTTTGCCTGCGCCGCATATAATCGTTTCTTATTGACTTGCTAGCTTGTTTGAATAAGATTGATAACTCTTTTCTAATTTCCTTTGATTTTTTTTTTGATTTTTATAAGTTCGGTGCGCCGTTGGATCAAAAGTTTGGTTGTTTCGTTAAAGAAATAACAAGTACGTTCTTTGTTGTTGTTTGTAGTTTCCGGTTTTAGGCTATTTTTTAGGTAGAGTTCAAATGTGTTATAGGTTTCTTGTATAACATCATCGAAGTAGGTTAAGTCCATAATGTTAGATTCCAGTTTGCGAAGGTATTTTTGTATTTCTTCGTCTGTATTCAGCGATGACACCGAGTTTTGGAAGTGTCTTCTACACTTTTTAGGGTTTTTTACGACTAGCGTTGCTCTTATTATTCGATGGTCTGACGGGAAAGCTACATTGCCTAGAACCTCTATGTTTGTGATATTTTTAGGATTATTACACATGATAAAATCGAGTTCGTTTTTTGTTCTTTCGTCTGGCGAAATCCAAGTCCATCTTTGGCTGTTTTTTTTCCTGAAGTGCGTATTCATGATGGATAGTTTATGTTCAAGTGCATATTGTACCAGAATTTATCATCTTGCATTTCTTTTCCCATACCCGTATTTTCCCATGATAAGGTTTTTGTTGCTTCTTGGTTTTCCTATCTTGGCATTGAAGTCGCCTATTACCATGATGTTTTTAGAGTTTCCTAGTAAATTGCGAGCTTCTTGTAGCGTTTTTTACCTGAACAATAATTTGTTGTAATATTTCAAATCAACGTAAGTAATTAAAAAATATATATATATTAATATCAGAAACTCTGCCTGCGATATTTGATTGGACTGCGGGTCAAAAATTTGCTTTTAAGTCCCTCTATTTTATCAAGTAAGAGAATTAAATACTTAAAATTTCTAATATTACGTATTTAGTAGTGACTTATTGCCTTGTATAGGTATTGTAAACAATAGATTAAAGTTCAGTTTCACGGTAGGTAAAAGGGACGACAGTGATACCGACCCCCTCAAGCCTGATAAAAAGTGAGTAACCCTACCAGCTGTAATGCAATCGGTGATAATTGATTTCTTACCTTGTACTCTTGAAACTATATTTTCCGTACAATTCCGACGTATTTTTCGTTCGTTGAGGTATCATAAACCCACATTTCGACTATGTAGTTATATATTGACGGGCCTCGTGGAGTAGTCGGTAGTGTAACTGACTTCCGTGCACGAGGTCGTAGGTAGGATTCCCACTCAGGACAATTATTTGTGTGATGAACACAGATATTTGTACTGCGTCTGGGTGTTTTTTATCTATTATATGTATGTATATACAAAAAAAGTGTAGTATATGTATTATATCCGTAATCTGGTACCCATAGCACACGCATTAAGCTTTGTTTGGGACCAGAAGACGTTGTGTGAAAAATGTCCGTGAATATTTATTTATTTATTATATTAAGTCTCATGAAAATGAAAGAAGAATAAAAAGGGTATAATTATTACTGCCCAGTCCACCAGGCATAATAACATACTCACTGTTGCTAACAATCAGCCATAGCAGGTTTGGCCGGGACCGTAACTAACAAACTTAGGTATTCGAATAAAACCAGCGAAATATTTCATAGAATATCTGAATTTGATCAGAAGTTTCCTATAACATTGTTGCAAAATAACACGTCAGCTAACTTTAAGGTGAAACGTGGCTTGTTACGGAGTTAACAACTGGCTGCAATAGTTTATAACATGTTCTGAGAACATAAATTCTGTGGAGAAATATTCTTGCAAGGAAATACACACGAAACATCTTATATGCCTTATATTTTCTTCTAAAACCACAAACAGCTGCATTCCGCTCGTTTACTCTCTTCTACAAAGCTTAAAACGAGTAGATGTTTAATTCTGTTAGGATATATATATATATATATATATATATATATATATAAGATACGTTTGTCATTAGTAAACCTTACTGATATTATAAACCAAAAGGTAGTTTTTAGATTACATCTCAGGCTCCCTATACATTATTTATACAGTAAATAAATATACCAGCTTTTAGGTCTAATCAAGAACTTTCATAATAATCCGTTCAGTAGTTTTTGCGTGAAGCCCGATCAAACAAACAGACAAAAATTTAAAAAAATGTTATAGGCCTAAAAAATCATTCGTTTTTTAAAAAGTTTTTCTCGCATGTCTTAAATGTACAGTTTTATAATAGTACTAGCTGATCTGGCGAGCTTAGTGTCGCCATATGTTTTTTTTTTCGTGAATATTTTCTAAAATCCTGAAAGACGTGTTTTACTATCTATGCCTGCCTAGCCTTCACACGGGTCTGCCATTTAGCTGCATCAGGGAGGCACTCCGATATCACATGAAGGCTGCATACCTGAGGCAGCTAGTGGCAGACTATCTTGAGGGCCGCAGCGTTCTCTATGAGTGCCGGATAGGGGACGTTATGAGGAGACCCATGTCGTACGGTGTCCCGCAGGATTCGGTTCTAGGGCCGCTCCTGTGGGACATCGGTTACTGGGTGGTACGCTGTCGACTCCACCCCCCCGGGCTGGCGGTTATCTGCTATGCGGATGACACGCTGATCGTGGCCCAGGGTAGAATCTTCGAGGAAGCGGCGTTCCTGGTCCACTTAGGGACCTCGGAGGTGGTCAGGAGGATTGGGGCGCTGAGGCTTAGGGTGGCCCTGGATAAGTCGGAGGCCCTACTTTTCCATGGGCCCCGACATTGGCCACCTGCTGGCGCCTCGATCACGGTGGATGTGGTCCAAATTGAAGTGAAGGCCCAGATCAAGCATCTGGGCCCGCCCTTGCATGGCTCATGCCGAATATCGGTGGACCCAACAATGCGTGCCGACGGCTTTACGTGGGAGTGGTGGGGTGGTTCGGTCGATGGCGCTGTACGGCGCACCTGTGCGGGCGGAGTCCCTGGATGCGCCGAACAGGGCTCTTCTGTGGGGCGCCTGAGGAGGTTATCTCACAGAAGGAAGCAGCGGCAAGGGCCAGGGAGGAGGTGTACAGTCGCTAAGGAAATGTAAAACTACCGGTAAATTAAAATCAACTCGGATTAGCAATAACTCAAGACACAGTTTCATGTATTGAAAGTAACTCACAGTTCTCTGTCTCATCAACTCACTCCCTTTTCGTAAATGGGAATTTTGAAAATATACTAGTGATTTTTTTAAATTTTCTTTTGTACAAACCTTGTGCTGACAGTAACGAATATCAAAAAATAAAGAATTATCCATATTGGTGCAGTTGTTCAGAAGTTATGCGCGTACATACATTTTGGAGATTCATTTTTATTGAAGTTATTCTTCTTTAGGCGCGTTATGAAAAAATGATGAGAATAAAATTTTAAGATGTGTGCGCATCACTGTAATACAAAAGTAACAGGTAGATGTGCGCGCATCACTGTAATATACAAAAGTAACAGGTAGATGCGCGCGAATCACTGTAATACAAAAGTAACAGGTAGATGCGCGCGCATCAGTGTATTTTTTTTTTTGGAAAAATGCAAAATGCCTGCCGCGTGCCTTATTTTTTTTTTAAAAGGGTAATAATTACAAGACTAAATTCTCGAATTATGTGTTTTTATGTCTATAATGATAATTTTCAAGCTTTAATTTAACTTGTCCCGGTCAAATTTTGCAAGTTTAATTTGACGCACTTTCCCGGTTGGGGACCGGTTTCCGATTGAGCTGAAATTTTACACGCATATGTATATTGCGTGACAATGTAATATTATAATATTATGATGACATAGAGCTGATCTGATGATGGAGCTAAAAGGTGGCCAAAAAAGGCGGTTGCGCCGTTTTGTGGTCATTGATTTTGGACTCGTTTGATTCGTCTTGACGAGTATAGATGGTATCCAAGGTTTGATGACGGAGCTAGAAGGTGGTCATAGGAACTCCAATATAAAACAACATAACCGCATAGAGTTTGGGCTCATATAATTCGTCTTGATGAGTACTTTGTATCTAGATGGTACCCAGGGTCTCATGATGGAGCTGGAAGATCGCCACAATAACTCTGTAATGAAACGATCGAACGATGGTTGCGCATCGAGTTTGGACTCGTTTGATTCCTCTTAACGAGTACTTAGTCTCTAGATAGTATCCAGAGTCAAATAATGCAGCTGGAAGGTGGCAATAGGCACTCTGCTATAAAACGCCGCAATTCCTTTCACTTTGGAATCGTTTGATTCGTTTTGACAAGTACCCCGGTCCTAGGTGATATCCAGGGTCTGATGGTGATCAGTCCGCCACCCTAGCAGAAGCAGGCCCGAGATGGTGGCGATGGTGGTGTTCAGCGAGCGCCTCTCTATTTTATTTATTAATGATGGGAAAGAAGTATAACTTCTCATGCGCGTACATAGTACACGCATTTTAATTTTTTTATATAGATAGATGCGAGAGTAACTTTGTTTGTTTATTTTTTTGTTTGTTACGCCTCCACACTGTAACTACTGAACTACTGAACCAATAATCATGGAATTTTATTTGATAGTTCTTGTGGGATATCTATTTTTGCAAAGACATAATTAGTGTATTATATACAAGAGTGACGTATATATGTAGGTACTGAACTCCACGCGTATGGAGTTGCGGGCAGAATCCATTTAAATTTGTAAAGTGGATGCTTTGTAAATCAGCCGAATAATAATCAGTTCAGCTCATAATAGTCACATTTAGCCAAACGGAATTATTCTAGTTGGAAGAGAAACCACCGAGATAATTGCAGAGAGTAGCTTTAAAGTAAGAATCAGGATTTTAATTGTTATTATAAGACCTAAAGGTTAACTTTTAATAAAAAAAATATTATTATTATTATTAACGAAGTTCTATGAACAATTAATTCATTAGGAAGTTATACAGGCTATAACAAAAACCCTGTTGGAAATTACGACTGCGTTATGGCTATCGGTATTCAATTGTAACAATACAAGTAATTTTGGAAAATATGCAATTAAAAAAGATCATATTAAATATTAATTAATTATTATTTGTAAAGTGAAAGCGATTTATTACCTCTGACATTCTGCGTGCCGTATTGTAGATAGGTACCTAAACTCTCGCGGCTCCCTTTGTCGGCGCGCCGCTAGTATTTCAGTGAACCAACTATGCCTACACCAAAGGTCATGAACTCATGACCTTGTCACGTGTAACTAGATTTTTAAAATTTTATCACCTTACTTATCAATTGCTTATAACTTTTAATTTAGTTTGTTCGATAAAACTACATACGATACACTAGGTCATTTATAATCATATCTACTTGCGGGTTACATTGATGAGATAAGATGCACAAGATCGAGATGAACTCATTGAGTTCCTCGCTCAGCTCTTCTCTCAAGAAATGAAGGTATTTGCTACTCATGGTCTGTTCTAGAAAACAAGGGCCGATAATCTTGTCACCAATAATTCCCGCCGAAACATTTATCTTCCATCGAAGTTGGAAGCGACTGGGTTTTATGACATGAGAGTTAATGTTAGTCCATACGTGTTCATTGTGTGCATTAAACATTCATGTTTTAAGGAACACGGATCAGTGAATAGTACACGGCTTTATCTTGTTGAACTTTATCTACGTGGGATCCCTAAAATAGGCAAAATTTGATTTTCGATATTTTCGTCAAGCAGTCTTGGGCTCCCGTGTCAGCATGATGTTGTTCACAACCTGCCAGTGTGTTGTACACGTATAAACGCTGAAATGCCATTGATGATGGTAATGCAATGTTCCGTGGAATATTGAAGAGTTCATCATAAATTCTGCGCGTCTCTGCCCAAATGCAGTCACAATATCCGATACACATCAACTATTAAAATACTTCTTGTTGGAATACCATCTCATGAAACATAAGTCACTTACGGCAGATAATTACGTGAAATACAAATTTCCGTTCGGAAGCAATATGCGCGGGAGACTAAGGGGTAAGGGGCGGCTTATAAAAGGAATAGGTGCAAAAGCGCGTGGGACAGGCGGCATCGTTTGATAATTTCCCAATATTTGTTAAACCGTGCCGCCACGACAGCTGGACCGACAAGTAGGTACTTGTACATGTAAGGTCTTACCAAAAATTTTTTCTTGTGTCGGTTTTATAAATACTTTGATTGCCAGCTGTAAATGGCCACTATTTTGTTTTATTTAAATTATAGTTACATATATGAAACACCTATATGATTAAGTATCTACCCTTAAATTATCCAACAGTATTTAAATTACTCCCTGTATATGACCTACTGTTAAAGGTTAGCAAAAATGTTCAATGAAACCTTTAATTGATTTTCGCAATCATGTGATTAAATGATATTTCCTGTTATATTTTGTATCATTAATGTTCTGTATTTCATAGAACAAACAATTTAAATAGCTTACCCCACATGTGTATCTCCATCTGAATAGTGTGACATAGAGAAATAGTTACATGTTTGTAAGTAGGAAATTATTTGTTAAAATTAATTAGACTACACAAAAATGTGGTCTCAATATTATAGTAAGCAAGTTTGATTGGTGTTGTGGCTTGATTGCCGCAACAGGTATTAAGCGTATTGTACTTGTAAGTAATAAGAATGGAATAGATGGATAGTCATACACTTGTATCTTTTCATACCACGCAGGTGGCAAACAATCATAGGGCCTGATGCCAAGCGGTTACCGTAGCCTAAGACAGTATTGCCGTGTGAGGCTGGCTTTAGAATTGTCCCACCCCTATCCACCCATAGGAGTCGTAAGAGCCGACTGAGGGAATACCGGGGCAGTGGGCAGCAGCACTCCCTCGAGTATTAACAACATCCACTGCGATCGACAACCCTCCTGCCAAGCGTGGCGATTACGGCACTATCCCTCATTTTTGGGAGGCCTATGTCCAGCAGTGGACGTCGAAAGGCTGATGGATGGATGGAGGAATTGATGAAGACAGTAGCAACACTCCAAGGCATCACAACTCCAAGGAAAGGGTAAGAAGTGAACAGGAAAGGTAAGGGTCTGCGCAGACTGTTGGACGTAACAGCAAAATATATTGAATTTATCAATTGAATTGAATACTTATCCAACCGAAATAAGGTAGGTATATATAATTGATGTATAAAAAAGAGAAGATACACAATCAGGCACGAAAAATGTCCACTATGAGTACAGATTACGCATTCCTGCACTCCTTTCTTTTAGTATTATTTTGACGCGCGAGTAGACGAAGCGTGTCAAAATGTCTAATTGTTCGATGAATAAATGCTGAAATAGTGCATTAAAAGTACAAATATAAGGATGGCGTTTCTTATTTCCGGTAAGTATTAATAGACAGTATTTCCATTTCATACATATTTTGTTGCTTTAGAGTCGCATTTTTTAATTTTTCAATATATTTTGTTTCAAATTATCGACGATGGCCCTGTATGAACCAGTCAAATAGAGTATGTATTAAAACAAAGGCAGTCTCGAACTATGCTCATACTTCAACGCATTTTGCTCACTTTGATCGCATAATATGATGTTCTGGGTTCTAAAAACGAATAGAGTCACCTTGTTGAATGTATTTTTTTTATATATATTAAGTAATTAGTTGATATTGTTTTATTTACAAAGTTTTAATATCAATAACATTGTCATTTATATGATGATTTTTTATTTTAGTTTTCCTAGGGACCCAATCAGATGATAAAGCTTGCTCTAAATTATTTATAAATATGTATTCTTTTTTTTAATTAAACGACAAGCGAATTCTAAGGGCACAACTAGTATTTTATAAGATCATCATTTAAATTGTTGAATTTATGGCTTTTATGTTTCAATAATGAATGTTGAAATGTTGTATTATGTATAAATTATGGTTTCACATACTAATAGATTTAAAAGTTTTTGGTGGTCTATGTTACGCTAATGAAGATGAATATACTGTATGTAATAAAACCGAGGAGATAATAAGACGAGAACAGCGCATATGTGGTCAAAAAACACAACCAAGGCCTATTTGTGTTCCTTAGTTTTAAAATGTACATTAAATTTAAATATATTTTCTGGTATTGTTACACATTCCCAGTAGTATACATTATATCGCAAAAAAAAAATCAACAGAAGAGCTGAAATCTAATTCAAAAAGACAACTCTACACAATAAGCTTCATTTATTTCAAGGAAATTGATTTAATTACTACTGTATTGGCAATGTTTATTATGACGCCATTCATCTAGACTAGAATAAATCTGGGTACTACTCTATCTAATATTATTTAGATTTACTATATTGGGAATAAAAACTATATTGGGAATACTATTTAATATTAGAATTACTATATTGGGAATAAAAACTAAAATTTATATTTAAGAGTTTTATTTTATTTATATATAAATAAATATTCTACCTAAAAGCATATTAATACGATCAGATAAAAGTATTATGAGTTTAGAACACATTTATAAATTAAACAAATTTAATAAACTAAGTAAATGTTCATACATGAAAATTATAAAAAGGTATTCGTCTCCACTCTGTCCTTGTCCTGCCCGCAAATTTCGGTCGTAAAATTTTATTGCTTTTTGCATAATACTTTGTAAATACAACTTTAAACCATACGTGTAAGGTTGAATTTTGGGAAGAATGCATTTATATCATAACTATAACTACTTATGTACAACTGGCGACTGTTTTGGACGTTTCTTTTCTTTGAAACTGTGTATCTATGGTTTACTATCAATGGTATATATGTATTAAAATGCTCGGTGACCGACCCCGCAGCATCGCAGCGTAGTTTCCTTTGGAGTCTGCCAAGCCGCCGGGCGGCGATCACAGGGGTAGCGAATACTTTTTAACTACTTTGTCGCTCGTGGAATAATCAAATTCCAACGAGCGGCTCAAACTCAGTTGATGCCGCATCAAACCGGTGTATACTTCGGTGCGCTGACGGACGTTCGCGGTACCACAAGGAATTTTTCTGTTCAGTGTGCTCTGGTGGATAGATGAATCCTCCTCGATGCTCTTCGTTACCGTCCGCCATGCGCAGATCATATTAGAGCTCTCTATATTATCCATTCTCTCCTCCTTCTATTCCTAAAGAAATACAAATAAAGAGGGGATTTGGGCCTCCGGCGCTCTCATTAACCATACAAAACACAACAATAGGAGTACCTATCGTTTTTTCAAGCTGATCTTCTATGAGAGGGTGGTGCTTCCCCGATCGATCTGGCCCATTCATGTTGGGGAAAGCAAGGATCTACCACTAAAATGATGAAAAAGAATTTCATTAGGGATGTAGGTACTACTTTGATTAACTACATTTTGTGTTGAACTTAGCTTATCCCTTTTTCACTAGATATTATAAAATCAAATCATATTTGTTGTGAGTTTTATACTTCAAAACATGATGCACATTCTGTAGAAACGCACCCTTATAACGGAACCACCAAATCATTTACCAACCACGGAGCGACATCCTTATTTATATTATAAATGCGAAAGTGACTAGTACGCTTTAACGCCGTAACTAACGAGCCAATCATCCTGAAATGTTTATCATTGTGTGAGTGTCATCATTTGGTATGATTCTTAATTATAATAATTAAATTTATCTATCCGGAAACAATATGACAATATAACGATGTATAAAGATGTGTCACCCAAGACGGCAAAAAAGAATGTGTTGTGGAAATTGAAGGCTCCAAGGAAACGTCACGTTAGCTTAGTTGGCAGAGTTTCTGAACGGTAGTATTAAAAAAGGCGCTGGTTCAAACCTTACTCGTAGCTCTCATTTTCTATTACACATTTTTGCACATTGTGTTCTGCTATATGGCCAAGCACATCAAGCGCTTACATTATAATATATAAATAACAAAAAAAGGTTCTAGGTTTTACCCAGCTACAAACGCAATGGATTTTTTTTAGTACCAATCTAAAGGGCGGTTATGGTCTTAACATCCATTACGACTTGGTCCCACGGGGGCAAAATTGGACATAGGAAGGCTCTTTTATGACGAGTTGCAATCCTGTTGTCTCTGCTTACCCCTCTTGGGAAAATGGCGAGAGCCTTTATATGTGTTTATCTTGATAAAGAAATATTTTAGTCATTGTTCAAGCTTGTAGCGGGTGTGTATGAAGATAATTATTAATGTTGAGGAAGTGAGAAATGTATGCAAGAATAGAGTCTTTTGGCACTCTATTCTCTCTGCCTACCCCGCAAGAGAGATGGCGTGATAATAAGTAAGTTCGAGATTAATATTTTTGATTATTTCTGCTTCAGGTCCCAATCCAATGTAAATACTTACTATATTATTTATTTTTAATAGCAAATTGTAAAAAGAGGAATTTGTACGAAACAAAGGCGTAATAATATCTTGGAAAGACTACTCTCTTGAAAGATGGCGCAGTAATGTATTTTAACTTGAAAATACAAGGCCCTTACATATGAAATTGTCGTTTGGTCGAAATGGAGATTTGTGTCTGAAAATATGTAGGGCTTGCTTAAAATAATCATATTTAGCTTGTTTCGAATTTATATTTGTGTTTCGAATTAGTCATCATTTATTTTCACGCTAATATCGTTGTGTTCACAATATGGTAATCTTTCGCAGTAATAGCCTAGCGGTAAAGCCAAGGACTGCAAAGACAGTGGTATCGAGTTCGATCCCGAGTCCATGGCTCAGACACCACACACCTCTAACTTTTCGAGATATTTCGAGATTATGTGTATGTTTAGAATTTGGATTTTGTTCCAATTTGGCATTAGAGCTGTCTCACAGTATTAAGCTCCATTTATACGGAGAGTTTCTTATCTCGAAGATACGATTATCGAAAGAATATAAAAAAGTTTCTTCGTCTAAACGTTCACACCTCTTTCTCTCTCGCTTTGGTGATAATCACCTCGCAAGGAATATTGATGATGTCCGCGTAAATAGAATTTAATAAGTAATAATAGTATTTCGAGGTTTCGTGGTTTTTATTGCTTTTATTTTTGTAATTTTGATAATAATGCCCTAGTAATTACTAAACTCGAATGACGAATTTCGCATTTAAATCTGACAAACAACAGATTTGTACGAGTATCGTACTCGTATGAATTTGAAAAAATGTCAAACGAGACCGCATTTATGCAGGTAGAAGATTCTCGTAAGCAAGAATCTTCTTAAGCGCCATTTAGACAAAGATAGTTTCACGTCTCGAAGATACGATTATCGAAGAAATATAAAAAGTTTCTTCGTCTAAACATTCACACCTCTTGCTCTCTAACTTTGGCGCTAATCACCTCACAAGAAATATTAATCGTCTCCGTGTAAACACTAAACGCGAATGACAAATCACGCACTCAATACTAAATCTATGGTTCAAACAGATTTGTACGATACTCTTATGAGCTGGAAAAAATATCATACAAGATCGCGTTTATACAAGTCGAGATTCTCGTAAGCAAGAATCTTCTTACGATAATTTTTGTGTGTAAACAGACGCGATTCTTTCATTTCATATCTTACTGACTTAAACATAGCGGGCGAATCGTGGGTGTGTAATACACCTCTGCCTACCCCTTCAGGGAATACAGGCGTGATGCTATGTTTATTTTTATAAGGTGAGCGGCGGAAAATGTGCATTTTTCTATAAAAAAAATATTTAAGTATTTTTATATTATAATATTTTATATTGCCGTGTGGGGCCGGCTTTAGAATTGTTCCACCCCTCTCCACCCATGGGAGTCGTAAGAGCCGACTGAGGGAATACCGGGAGGAGTGGGCAGCAGCACTCCCTCGAGTATTAACAACATCAACTGCGATCGCCAACCCGCCTGCCAAGCGTGGCGATTACGGCACTATCTCCCATATGAGCGAAACACATGTTGTGGAGTTCTCTTGGGGAGGCCTATGTCCAGCAGTGGACTTCGAAAGGCTGGCGGATGGATGGATGGAATATTTTATTTTGATAGCCCTGACAAATAGCTCCAGAACGACTGAGCGTGGATATTCGGCCGTTCGGGAGCGCCCTGCCCGCGTCTCACCCCGCACTGCACCTCACGATAGCTCTGTCTAGACGTCTTCTATGGCCGACTGTATGGTTCTTCGACTGTGGTCGAGCCTCTCTGTGAGCCTCACGAACATAACTATTCCAACTAGGAATATATCTTTTGCTATTATGACGTATCTGTTTACATAAATAAGTGCGATCAGCACCTTTTATACAAGCTATATCGTTATATTAGTCTTAAAGTTGTTCGGCATTGGTTTTTACCTTAAAACAGTTATCATAGCCAACGCCGACAGCCCGAGCGTTGACAAAACTAAATCAACAAGTAAAAGAGTTAGGTATATCGATTCATTTTAGTTTAAGTAACCTTTTGGCCCTAATAGGTTTAGGCCGTACCAACGCCGATCCTTGTCGAACAATCTCGTATTCAACAGGTTAAGTAACAGCGTATCAGCACTGTCGTTTCTACTGATGTTTACTGACAACAAACAATATTAATATATAACAAACATATATAGTTTTGAGATGTTTGGGTCATGGAGTCCTAATGCACTTTCCCTGTATAGTGAAATAGCGAGATTATTAGTCAACTTATCGCGTAACCTTTACTTTGCATGAAGAATAAGCAATGATATACAATGTGGTAATGCTGGCAGCCTTTCGGGCACGTTACCCCTAATGCGGAGGAATTCTTCGCCGCCTAAGATGAGCTGTTAATGAGAATTTTTTATAAGAAATAATGAATTTGTAACGCACAAGAAAGTAGAAACTAGACTAATGCACAATTAGGGTGGCAGCACGATCTGGGGGATAAACGGCAGCACTTAATGATATTGCCACAAACACTGGAGTGCCTGTTAATATTATATTTATTTTTTAAATGAATACAAGTAGTGTGTAATTAGCCCCTTAAATTATTTTAAACATTCAACATAACATAACATAGCATCGCGCCTGTATCTCCGAAGGGGTAGCCAGAGGTTTATTACACACCCACGGTTCGCCAACTATGTTTAAGTCGCACGCAATAGGGGACAAGCCTATTGCCGTCTACCGGGCACAGTCATTTCCAAACTCCGGACTGCTACTGGGAATTTTTCTTTATATGAAAAAACTCAATAACATTGCCTGACCCAGGAATCGAACTCACGACCTCATGATCAGCAGTCGCACACGCTACCGCTGCACCACCAAGGCAGTTAAACCATAAAATAGAATAATATACATCATAAAACAAAATACTAACCGTTAGTATTTTTATTCGTATAGTTATTCTATTCGTACTGATAATTAAAAAGCACTGATCTATCGTTGATGTTTCAATAATTTTCATTCATATCCTATATTCGTTATAATGAATTATTTTATTCACTCTAAACCGTGATCCCCAATTCCCATATGGATATTTGCTCCACTTTAAAGAGTGATGACTTTTAAACCTTCATATAAAACCCTGATTCACGTGTAAAGATAATTCACAATAGTCAAAAACCAAAATGAGATTACAATCAACGCTTGACCTTGGGAACTGCCGCAGCCAAAGACCTTGAGCCATTGTTATAATTAAAGTAATTTCATGAGCTAATGTTATTACTGGTTCGTGCCCACAGGTAATACTTTTGCTATACGCTGTGCTATAGTTTATGTAATTGGAAATTTGCTTTGAATTTTTATGGCATTTTAAATTACGCCATGTATAAAAATTACAACGTAAGTATATAATTATTACATAGCAATTTAACCGGATTAGGTACCATGTTAGTGTAGATAGGTTTGAAAGGCACTCCGGTACCATGGAGTGCCCCTCTACCTGAGGCGGCTGGTGGCGGACTACCTCGACGGCCGCAGCGTCCTCTTTGTGGACCGGGAAGGGGACGTTGTAAGGAGGGCTATGTCGTGCGGCGTCCCACAGGGTTCGGTTCTTGGGCCGCTCCTGTGGGACATCGGCTACGACTGGGTCCTCCGTGGCCGGCTCCCCCCCGGGCTGGGCGTAAATTGTTACGCAGACGATACGCTCGTCACAGCCCGGGGCTGGACCCTCGAGGAGGCAGCAACGCTGGCCACCTCAGGTACCGCGGAGGTGGTCAGGCGGATTGAGGCGCCTGGGCTTAGGGTGGCCCTTGAAAAGTCGGAGGCCCTAGTCTTCCATGGGCGCCGACGGGGCCCGCCTACCAGCGCCTCGATAACGGTCAATGGTGTGGGCTTCCCAATCCAGGCCCACATCAAATATCTGGGCCTGGTATTGGATGGATGGTGGCACTTTGACGAGCACTTCCGCCGTCTTGCGCCAAAGCTCGTCGGCACAGCGTTCGCCAACGGGCGACTGATGCCGAATTTGGGCGGACTTAGTCTCGCGTGTCGACGACTCTACGCGGGGGTAGTACGGTCGATGACACTGTACGGCGCGCCCGTGTGGGTGGAGTCCCTGGCCGCTCACAATAGGGCCCTTCTGTGGCGTCCACAGAGAGTCGTAGCGGTCAGGGTGGCAGCACGGGATCCTCACCTTCCGGTTGGTGCAGGTTTTGTCGGGGCATGGTTGCTTCGGCAAATACCTGCACATGATCGCTAGGACAGAGACGACCCCAGGCTGTCACCACTGCGGCTGTGACGAGGACTCGGCGCAGCACACGCTCGAGTCGTGCCCGGCCTGGGATGTGCAGCGCCGGGAACTCGTTGCATTCATAGGCGTGGACCTGTCGCTGCCGGCCGTTGCGCGAGCTATGGTTGGCAGTGACAGGGCCTGGACCGCGGTCGCCGCCTTCTGCGAGGCTGTCATCTCGCGGAAGGAGGTGGCGGAGAGGGCCCGGGAGGAGTCCTCCTTCGCAGATCCGATTCGCCGACGGCGCGCGGGGCGGTGTGCGCGCGCTTATCTGCGCCTGATGCCGCCCTAGCCGAGGCTGCGGACGGTGGGGTCGGGGAGTACCCTGCCGTCCGCGGAAGCCTACCGCGATGGTGCGACGCCCAAGTGCGCGAGGCGTCGCTCAAGAGAGGGTGCCCGAAGGGGCTGGCGCCTGCGGATCGCGGTCGAAACGACGCGGTACCCGTGATCCGCCGTAGCAAGGGCGGGTGGAGGCGCACGGTGGGTTTTTAGTGGGTGAGAGCCCCACACTACCCCGTTGTCTCCCCGGGCAGCGGGGTGTGCGGTAGGACATTTTTGCCCACCTAAAATAAAATAAATATTTTTTTTATTTTAGGTGGGCAAAAATGATTGGTTTGAAATAGCAGCCTATGTATATGGCCGAGAACTCTTTATATTAACCAAAATTGGATATTTTTTCCCAACCCTAATGAGGATAGTAATGTGTCAGTGTAGGGCAAAGGTCGGTCAGTGTGATTTAAGTAAATGATTTAAGCTGTAGCACTAGCCACCGAGAAATGCATGAAATGCATGCAGGTTTCCTCGTGATTTGTTTCCTTCAATGAGCGAGAGTGTTCTATATATAATATATACTATTATAAAGCTGTAATAGAGCTACTTTTAAGATATTTAAGAAAAAAATAATGTGTTAGGCTATTTAGGCGTGGCGTGAGTACTTGCGCTTGATGCTGCCCCAGCTATGGCTGCGGGTGGATAGACCGGGAAACGTCCGCCACCCGCAAGGCCTCCCGTGAAGGTGCCTCCTTCAAACACATCAGTAGTGTCTAGCACGGAAATCGTATGTAAATACCAATTATTTTTTACCTTTTAGTTCCTGGGAGTGTTGAAGGCGATTTTTTTTTTATTTTAAAGTAATTTATTATAGGTTAAACTTCTATATTCACTTTAAGAGTGGACTTTTAGAACAGAAAAAGTGGTTTTAATTATTGTGGTTTACCATCGGTATCTATAAAAATCTATGACCCGTCGCTGGATGTCTCGCAGATGTGAAATCATCGAAATTATTTTGTAGAAATAGTGAGTATAGGAAGATAGCTTTTGACAGGAAATAAATATAGTACAATCAAAAAGATATTATTCAGGGTCTTTTAAAGGAATTTTATCACGGAAATGGACATTTCATTGGAACTACGTGAATATAACTATCCTTAAACACAAAGTGTGAAAATGTGAAATCGAAAATAACAAATTATTTGTGAATAAGGAAAAATACATTTTTAGTACGAGCGGGAATCGAACCCGCGTCTTTTCCAATCCGGGGAAGTGCTCTAAGCCACTAGCTATCGTACCATTCTTTCGATCATCCCAATCTCCTTATCACATTTGTTTTTACGACCAACGCCATCTATCGGAATGCATTTACATGCATTAAACTACTTAAAAAGTAGCGGAGCATGTCAAATGCTAAAAAATATAAATCTATATTTTAATCAAAAATGTCGAAAATAACAGTGACGAGAGGATTTGAACCTGCATCTCCTGGATACCGCCCAGATGCTTTGTCAATTCAGCCATCGTGACAATTGCTCCTGCTGTTAATTTCGATAACACATTCATACTTAACGTCTTGGGTGACGCCTGATTTCACATTTTCACACTTAGTGTTTAATGTATATGGCTAAGCATGTCATATAACTATATCTTATTATTATAATATTTGAATATTGTTTGAGTCTTATACCAACCTATACTTATTGGTAAGCGTCTCGCTATCCATTGACGGATTAAATCTGTTATTGCTTGTTACATCCTATTATTAGCTGATGGCATGAAGTCGAAGATGGCAGCTAGTAAATGTATAAAAGTGGTTTTAAGAGATGTATGATCTTCTTTTTTTCCCTTCACATTTTCGTTTCATTGAGCTGAATATTTTAATTATCTTACTTGTATTATTTTGAGACAAACTGATTTTGAAAAAAACTTTTACTCTTGTAGTAAACATAAAATTTGTAAAAATATTGTATTAAACTAACTTTCTTGACATAAGCCAAGCATTATATAATAATTCTACTCGCAATTATTGAAACGCCCGTCAGGGTTCGTTAATTGGTTGGCTGACACTAACTTCGGTAATTAATTTATTCGTCTTACATCTTGTTCAACTCTGGGGTAATCTGAACCCGACCATAACAGTATTGTCACCAACTCTCTCGGAATAGATTTGTAAACATAATGATAGTAATCACGTCTTTGTTACTATGTTTAATTTATTTCATTGTCAAGTTAAAAAAGAAGATAAATTGCAGTAATGTACTAGCCATGTTAATATTATTATGATTACAAAACAGAAATCTGATCAAAGTTCAACTGAATAAAATCGATTTCGAGAAAAAGACGTTTAAAATTTGAGTTTTCTATATAGTCCATGAAATTATGTTTTTTTATGACTGCCTCTGTGGTGCAGCGGTAGTGTAAGCGATGGCTGATCATGAGGTCTCGGGTTCGAAAAAAATAAGAAAAAATTCTCAGTAGCAGCCCGGAGTTTGGAAATGCGCCCGGTAGACGTCAACAGGCTCGCCCCCTATGTTTATGTAATACACCTCTGCCTACCCCTTCAGGAAATACAAGCGTGATGCTATGTTTTATTTTTATTATGTTTTTTATTTGAAATGTGTATCTTGATTAATTTAGTTTCAATAACTATTTTTTTATGCCGTGTGGGGCCGGCTTTAGAATTGTCCCACCCCTCTCCACCCATGGGAGTCGTAAAAGCCGACTGAGGGATACCGGGGGAGTGGGCGCCAGCACTCCCTGGAGTATTAACAAGATCCACTGCGATCGCCAACCCACCTGCCAAGCGTGGCGATTACGGCACTATCCCCATATGAGCGAAACAAAATATGTTGTGGCGTTCTCTTGGGGAGGCCTATGTCTAGCAGTGGACGTCGAAAGGCTGATGGATGGATGGAACTATTTTTTTGGCAAATTATGGGTTGGTACATTATGCCGTAACTAGGTCCAATTGATTAGTAGAAAAGAATATTTAATTTTCTTAATTGCACATGAAATGCAACGCATCGTCCTCCATAATTATTCATTTGTTAACCAAGTAACAAGTTGTCGTTGAATTTATTACACGTTATTATATTATTTGATATTTATAAGCTGCCTTTGTGGCGCAGCGGTAGTGTAAGCGATTGCTGATCATGAAGTCTCGGGTTCGATCCCGGGTCGGGCAGAGTTATTGAGATTAATCGTAAAAAAAAAAATCTCAGTAGCAGCCCGGAGTTTGGAAATGTGCCCGGTAGACGTCAATAGGCTCGCCCCCTATTACGTGGGACTTACACATATATAGCTGGCGAGTCGTGGGTGTGTAATACACCTCTGCCTACCCCTTCGGGGAATACAGGCGTGATGCTGTTTTTTTTGAAGTGAAAACTTCTATTAGCGCGGTACGCATATTTTTAGATGAGATAAAATCTCTGGACTCGCGACAACGTTACGAGACGCAGCTATAGTGTGTGCATTGGAAATTAAATTTGACACACTTCCCGGTTTCCGATTGAGCTCAAATTTTACACCCATAATGTATATCGCGTGACAATGCAATATTATGATATCATGGAACTGATCTGATGATGGAGCTGGAAGGTGGACCTAGGAACTCTATAATGAACGGCGCAACCCCATCGAGTTTGGGCTTGTATGATTCGTCTTGATGAGTACTTTGTCTCTAGATGGTATCCAGGGTCTGAGGATAAAGCTGGAAGGTGGCCACAGTAACTCTTATAACGAAACGACGCAACCCCATCGAATTTGGACTCGTTTGATTCGTCTTGATGAGTACTTTGTCTTTAGATGGTATCCAGGGTCTGAAGATGGAGCTGGAAGTTGGCCATGTGAAACTGTATTTATATGGCGCAACTGCATCGAGTTAGGGCTCGTTTGAAATGTCTTGACTAGTACTCCAGTCCTAGATGATATCCAGGGTCTGATGATGGAGCAGGAAGGTGGCCACAGTAACTCTGTAATGAAATGATGCAACTCCATCGAGTTTGGAATCTTTTGATTCGTCTTGACGAGTACTTTGTCTTTAGATGGTATCCAGGGTCTGATGACGGAGCTAGAAGGTGGCCATAGGAACTCCGTTGTAAAACGACATAACACCATCGAGTTTGGGCTCGTATGATTCGTCTTGACGAGTACTTTGTCTCTAGATAGTATCGAGGGTCTGATGATGGAGCCAGAAGGTACCCATAGGAACTCCGTTATAAAACGACATAATACCATCGAGTTTGGGCTCGTATGATTCGTCTTGACGAGTAATTTGTCTCTAGATGGTATGCAGGGTCTTATATGGAGCTGGAAGGAGGCCACAGTAACTATGTAATGAAACGACCCGAACCCATCAAGTTTATATTCGTTTAATTCGTCTTAAGGAGTACTTTGTCAAGTTATGATCATTTTATTTCTACAAAATAATTTCCTTGTTTTCACATCTGCTATACGTCCCGCGACGTCTAGTTTTTTTTTATTCCAAGAACCACCTTGACTGGCATTACGATTTTACATGAAACGAGCAAAGAAAATATACTCTTAACAGCATTTCAATGTAACAATTTTACGGTTTAGAAATCGTTATTAGACGCGCGTCATAGATGTCACATGTGCCTTAGAAGCTTCCATTGGAGTATCGCTATGGCTGACAGCCATAACATAATGTACATATTGTAAAAAACTGTCTTTTGGTATTACTCTTATCTACATAACAATATTACTGAAATAATGCTCGGTAGGCATTGACAGAGTAGGCCAGTATAGTTTGTGCCTGCTGTGTGGAGTCATGATGAGCCCAAGAAAGAAATTCAGCTCCAAAATGATAAATAAAATGTGTGACGAATTCAGGTACAGTCCTTATGATTAATACTTAGGTGTGGAGTGTAACGGGAATTATGCCATAATAATTACATTAATAACGTATTTTGTTTTAAAGTGGTTGAAATAGAACTTCTTAAGGTTGTTATAGGGGAAATACGACTTAAACTAAGCAATTATGTGAGCGTAATTTATTGTACACTATTTATACAGACGCTATAATTAGAAATTACACCAGTAAAAACGTACGGTAGGTACAAATATATATTTGTGATATGATGTTTCTTCAATCGATACAAAATATTATTGTTAAAATTACGTATGTCATACTATATTTTTAGCTTTGGTAAGATATTGTACTCGTATTATGTTTGAGGTGTGTGAGATACTATTACAAAACGTTTATATAATACAAGTCTTTGATTACTATTATTTTAACAAGTAATTTTACTTACTTACTTACTTATCATGACGCCATCTCCCTTACGGGTAGGCAGAGATAACAGAGTGCTCTATTCTTGCACACGTCTCTCGCTTCCTCAACATTCACAATTCTCTTCAAACACGCTCGCCGGTTTCGGAGTCTTCTGACTCCATCTTTTTTCCCGATTTGGTCTAGGTATGTGAGTCTCAGTCTCTCCCTGTACCTACATCCTTCCACTTTCGCATTGTATATCTTCTTAACCAGTCGCACGTTCGGCATTCTTTCCACATGTCCGAACCATCGGGGCATTCCCTTTCGCATCTTTACACCAATACTCTCTTTCATACATACTCGCTCTCTTACGTCGTCGTTACGAATGCAGTCAGTCAGCCTCACTTCACAGATTCTCCGCAGAGATTGCATTTCAGCCGCAACAGTTTTATTCTCATGCCCCTTTTTATATACCCAATTCTCATTTCTCGCTTCCATATAATAACGTTGGGCGCTGCGTTGTGTATTGCGACACGTGCCTTCTGGCCGACGTAATGGCTGCCGAGAAGTTGTCCCAACACTTGATCCATGCATCCCCTTCCACAGCTGGAACCTCCTTGTTCCTCACACATAACAGACACCATGCTCATATTTTTATATAAACAATTTAGCAGTACACTTGGTCTAAATATCGTTCAAATGCATCATCTCTAGTTATCTTTTAAGTGAATATATATTTTGTTTTATCTATCTATCTAATATCTTTAAACGAGCAATTCTTGTATGTACATATAATTATATATATATAATCTGAATCTCGGAAACGGCTCCAACGATTTTCATGAAATTTAATATGGTCCCAAAACCAGAAGGCCTCGGTTCGAGTCCAGATGTCTCCAGTTCGTTTTTTTTCCCATTTTTTAAGTTCTTTCTTATGTAAGAAAAATTCAAGATTTATCAAAAAAAAAAATTGCCAGGTGCTATCATTATAAAGCTGTAACAAAGCTGTCTGTCTGTATATTTAAGATATTTGAGAAAAAAATACTGTAATAGGCTATAATTATACGCGTGTCTAAACATAACACAATTTTTTTTAGAATTTTTGTCTGTTTGTTTTTTTTCGCGCATCACGCAAAAACTACTGAACGGATTTTAATGCAACTTTTTTTATTTATATAATATATTGTTTTCGATAATACTAGTTCGTTAATGAATAAATAAAATATACCTATTTCTCTTATTATTTTTAAGCACTTGACATTTTACTTTCATAACTTTTTTTTGTATCAGTAAACATTGGCATGCACATAATTATGCTTGTTTCATCAAATCATTATTTATAGCTATAAGCTTATTGCGGTGGCTAATAACGAAAAAAAGCAAGGTCTAAAAATGTACCGTTTCTCTTAAATTTAAGTTTTAAAATCATCTAAGAAGAGATCCTTTAATGGATGCGGAGTTCAGCACGGATCGACTAGTCAACATAAATTTAGATCACCCAAGACATTAGAAGAAATGTATAATGGAAATTGACGGTAGCTAGTGAATATCACGGTAGCTTAGTTGGTAGAGCGTCTGACCGCTTACAAAACACGGGCAATCCCCCAATCCCCGGCTATTCTCTGTTTCACACTCTCGTTCTTTGTGTTCTAGTAAATTTAAATCTGTTTTAGGATTAAATTTGCATGGAATTGTACTCAGATTATGGATCGGAATTTAAGAACACCCTATTAAGATTCCGAAGGCGCTGTTCTGATTTAGTATGCGGGCTGATCTGCGTTCGGATGCTGATTACAAAGGAAATTAAGTTAATAATATATACCTATAATTTTAAAATTTTTCCTTATGTCGTAAAAGAGTCATAAACATATAGGTACAGGTGATTATTTTTGTTTAAAGGGAGGCACAATATATCTAACCACACACCCGGTCGTTAGGGGCAAGAAACAGGGAAATATGGGACCGTTACACACTAAACAAGCCCGCCGTTTGCCTTCTCTACACCAGTGTTGGTTGACCTTTAGAACTGAATGTACACTTGACCCTGATTTATTAAATTACGTAATTTTTTGATTGGTGTTGGCAATAGTTGAAATAGCGACAAACACACACATACGCCTGAATACACTAACCCGTTGTCCTAGGTGAGCGACGTGACGCGACGCGATGCGACGTATTGCGGCTAACCATGTCCTAAGTGAACGACGAACGCGTTAATACTACGCGACGCGACACGTCACGAAAATATCAAATAGAGGTTGTATTTAGTTATAGACTACGTTGTCACCTAATATGAATGCGATGCAAAGCGGCTAAAGTATTAGCCGCAATACGTCGCATCAAGTCGCGTCGCATTGCGTCGCTCACCTAGGACAACGGGAAATACTTTAACCACTTTGCGTCGCATTCATATTAGACGACAACGTAGGCCATAAGTACGTTACAACCTCTATTTGATATTTTCGTGTCGCGTCGCGTCGCGT
This sequence comes from Leucoma salicis, assembly GCA_948253155.1. Lineage (NCBI taxonomy): Eukaryota > Metazoa > Arthropoda > Insecta > Lepidoptera > Erebidae > Leucoma > Leucoma salicis. The sequence continues at coordinate 29,089,431 of OX411803.1, forward strand.
CGTATTAACGCGTTTGTCGTTCACCTTGGGCAACGGGTTAGAGAAAGGTGTTTTATATTTATTATTTAAGCTAGTTCTAATTTTAATAATAATAATATAAAATGTTGAATATCTATACTATTATAAAGTTGTAACAGAGCTATGTCTGTACATTTAAGATATTTGAGAAAAATGTCTGAATTAGGCTAGGTATACAGGCATGTCTAAACACAAAACGATTTTTTTTAGATGTTTTCCTGTTTGTCTGTTTATCTGTTTGTTTGTTCGTGCATCACGCAAAAACTACTGAACGAATTTTGATGCAACGTTTTATTGGATAGCTCTGGATCTGGACCTGGATCTGGACGTAAAATCTGGATTTTATTCCGCTACTATTTCGAGAACCTGAGATATAACCCAAAAAATATCATAAATCATGTCTCTAATAATTTAGCAACCAGTCAAAGCAATCTTTCTATGAGTTTGTGTGTGTTATAACTTAACTGTAATATAAGGTGTCTAACGATCTTCTATGAGAGGGTGGTACCTCCAATACCAAACCGGCCCTTCATGCTAGGAGAAGCAAGGCTCTACCACACCAAGATTTCATAAGTTTGTGGATCGGTTTTTCATGAATAAAATGTGATTAATTCGGGCATATAATTCTAAATACATTTTATTTTTATTTCCAGGTAAGCTACGTGTTCAACATGTTTATAAATGATAAAATATGTAATTCACACATTCAAACCGCCCATCGGTTGATATGGCTGATTACCGAAATTTATTGTCAGTTGATAAGACTCTTTGACTTTGAAGATTCATTTTTAAGCAATTCTGACAAAGGACTTTGGTAAGTATTACTATTTTTGAATGCACATTTTCACACTGTTCTCGCATATTAACTACACTAGAATTTAACTGATTCAAAGGAAGAACGTCGCGATTATAATTATAATCCTAACAAAAATAAAATATAAATTAGACTTCGTAGAAATAATGAGTAGAAATAAAATAATCATAACTTTTTCTTTTCAATGTGTGCTTGTATAATATTATAACATGTATAAAATAACGGAAATGGATATAAATCATTATCATCAGGCCCTGGATATCATCTAGGACTATGTTACTATTCAACATAACTCAAACTAGCCCTAAATCAATGGGTTGCTAAGTTTAACTACCGAGTACCCATGGGTGACAAAGTACTCGTCAAGACGAATCAAACGAGAATAAAGTCGATGGGGTTGCGTCGTTTTATTATAGAGTTATTGAGCTTCATTATCAGCCCTTGAATACCATCTAGAGATAAAGTACTCGTCAAGGCGAATCAGTTGTTTAGTGCTAAAATACAGATATATATAGAGGAGAATACATTCGGAACCTGAGATATAACCTAAAAACTAGCTATTTTGGTATTTTTATATTTTTTGAAGCATTTGACATGCTTAGCAATTGAAATTAAAACACAACAGTGCGAGAAAGTGAATGTGTTAAAAACTAGTTTTTGTCTGCGGTCACTTTGTAATAAAAACCTCATAATTATGTTATATGACACAAGAACCTAGGTTCATTAAGATTGTGAAGCACCCGTTGCACCAGATTTTCAATTAATTAATTGAATTCGCAAATAATGTATTACATGTTTGTTGTAATTTGTAAATGTAGTTACAGTCAAATTTAGTTATTTTTTCAGTTATAATTTGTAAAATGACCCGGTTATTGCATTGGGTTTTTCATTTAACCTGTAAGATAGCCATAAGGGATGTAGAGTAAAGAAATAAAGAAATTATTACAGTTAATTATAATATACGTGTCGCGGCATCACCTCATTACTGAACTGTAGATGAATGCAGTGCATCATAAACTAATGACGCTGTTCCGTGGTTTAAAATCATAGAATATGTTATTTATTTTATAGGAATTCTGTAAGGATTTATAATAGCTGGAACGTAGGACCTGCACGCTAAAAAAAGATTAAGCTATACCTAAATACAATTTACTAGCCTTTTCCCTGTGTTCCGCCACAGACTAAAGCTAGTTTTATAGTTATATATTTGATTTCGGGTGTAATAGCGAAATAAAATGTATAGCAAATTTTAAATCTAATCTAGTCTAAACAAAAATTCTATAATATTGATTCTGATGCAATTAAAAAGACTAAAATTTTTCAAATATTGTCATGCCATTCAAATCTGGTTTTTCGAAATTATGTGTTTATATTTTTTTCCAAATTATCACTGTTCGGTGAAGGAAAATATCATAAGGGACCCCTAAGCTATCGCAGTCACCTAATGGTGGCAGCCCATCTTCACTTCACATTTGTTATAGATGTTAAACACAAAGTGAAAATTGTGAAATCGAAAATAAATATAAATATTTATAGGGTTTGCGTCATTATCGTCTGTTTATCATTATTGTCTGTTTGTCTGTTTATCTGTTTTAGATCTATATTTTTTAGCAATTGACATGCTCCGCTACTTTTTAAAGTACAAATTATTTGTGAATAAGGAAAAAGAGATTTTTCCAGAGGCGCTCTGGATTGGAAAAGACGCGGGTTCGATTCCCGCTCCTACTAAAAATCTCTTTTTCCTTATTCCGCTCTGGATTGGAAAAGACGCGGGTTCGATTCCCGCTCCTCCTAAAAATATCTTTTTCCTTATTCACAAATAATTTATGTTTATCTGTTTGTTTGTTCGCGCATCACGCAAAAACTACTGAACGGATTGTGACGCAATTTTTTTTGTTTGATTAATTATGATAATAAAGTATTTATTTCTCATCAGAATATTGATTTGTTAGATTGTAGCAGCTACATATTAGGATTAGACTTAACAACTGGTATATATTTTATCCCGCTATACTATATCGGGAACCTGAGATATAGCCTAAAACTCTCTCTAGTTTAAAATACAGGAAATTATATTGGGAATATTATGGCGCTGACGACGTATTCATGTACGCAACGTACGTAAGAAATTGTCGAGCCATTTGGGGTAACTAATTTTAAATCATACTCTGCTGGTAACACTCGTGGTTTATGACACTTCGTTTGGGCATGGTTTTGTTTGTATTCGTGTACGTGAGCGCGTTTAATTACAATTACAACATTTTTATAGGCTTCCCCGTTTTTAATTTTAAACCTGTATTAGAGCAAACAAAAAAAAAGAGACAGTTATTCAAATCGGTCAAGGCAGTTTTGAGTTTTAGCAAGACCTGACAAACAGCAATTGTTTTATATATTTATATAGATTCGGACAACCCGTTTTCAAAATACCCGTTACCCGTCGCTCTACAGCTTCTGTCTCCTGCAGTTGAATGTGCTTGCACTGTTTAAACTATTCTATTGGTAGTACCTTGCTTACCCCAGCATGGGGGAAGTACCACCCTCTCACAGACGATCGTGAAACAATGGCAGGTACTCGTACCATTGTGTTTCGTAAGACGAGTGAGAGCGCTGGAGGCCCCAACCCTCTCTATTTTCTCTACTTATTATCCTTCCTATCCTCTCTTTACAATAAAGAGACAGAGGATAATATCCTCTTTTTGTCTCTCATTTTTACTACCCCACTCATCATTCATATAAGGATAAAGTAAATAAACCTTGCCTAATTTTTGGCAGTAAGTAACACTATTAGATTTATTATAATACCGACAGTAACTCACGATTAGGATCGATTACGTCGACCCGGGTTTCGAGCATATACGATGCTCAGCATCAGGACGAGTGCGCAGCGGCGTCTGCGAGCTCCCGGCGTGCACTGCGGAGCGCATGGCGCGCGGCTCGACGTGACAGTGGTGCGGTTTGCGGTGGCGGGCCCGCTGGTGGAGCGTGCCCGGCACCGACGATGTCGGCCGGAGATGGTCGATCGTGTCCGGGAGTGGATGGATGTGTTTTTGCTTCGTCCCTCACTATATTATTGTCTCTCGTATGTTTACATACCACACTGACTGTGTCGCCCTCCAAGTCCATGTTCACTTTTTGTTTCGAGGTAGCATTAAGGGCCGGTAACCAAGCTGACGAGAGCCTCCACCCACCATCTCTGATAAATGTTGGATGACGGTTGATCTTTATAGCCTCACGTACTTTGCGAGGAACGTAAAACTTTTCTCGAGCTAATACGGAAGCTATGTCAAACCTTATATAATGCTTTATGTCACAGAGATGCGTGTTCTGCTACAGCTGATTGGTTGGTATCCATATTCTTTATGCTCCTGACGTGCTCAGTTAGTCTTGTGGCGATATTGCGTCGAGTCTCTCCTACATAACTCTTGCCACAATCGCATGGGATTCGGTAAACACCCGGTACGCCGAGGTGGTCTTTATCTTTCGGAGAACGTAACATTTGTCTTATTCGACCAGGGGGACGAAATAACGTTTTTATGTAGTACTTACGCTTTAAAAAGTAAGCTATTTTGTCGGTTACTCCTCTAACAAAAGGTAGAAACCCAGGTCGACGTAATCGATCCTAAACGTGAGTCCTAAACTGTCGGTATTATAACACTCCTATGTTAAAGAAAGCAATCTGTTTTCATTGCTTTAGGACATCAAATCCATTCTCTTCTCGTGTTGCCCTTAAAGCTTAAAGCGTGTTGACCTTCGAGCGCACTAAAAAGTTTGCAAATAAGGATGCACAGATCAGGCCTGATACTTACGAATTACCTACGATAACAACATAATATTCTACATTGATACGACAATCTACATACGTAAGTAGGGTATATGTCGAAATTATCTAATGATCTAGCTTAAACAGGTATATACGATACATTCTAGTGTTTCACGCCGCGCCATGCTTCTCTATTATTAAAGAGGTTATTTGGCCCATACGAAGGAGGTCAGGTCAGATTTTGTTGGTATTTTATTTATTATTTATGGCCGTAGATGAGCTCCACACCTCTGACTTTTTCTACACACCTCTGACTTTTCGAAATTTTTCTAAAATTTGTCTGTTTTGGTTACAAATAGTGATAATTTGTAACCATGCAGCGTATGAAGGCAAACATCGTGAGGAAACCTGTACCTATTGCTCGAGAGATTTTCTCGACGGGTTGTGATACGTGCCAACTAAGCAATGGATCAGCGTGGTGGTCTACGGGCTGAATCGCTCTCACTGTGAGAACCTGCGCCCAATAGCGAGATAGTAACGGGAAAAAATAACATGGTATGATTTGCTTCACTCTTCGGAGTATAGGTAATCAAAACTGTACGCTTGAGAGTGTCAGTGTCTTCCGAGGCCGCGGAGGGATGGACTGAGAAACGTAAAAACCACCCAACTGCAATGGCTCCCGCGAAGGTGCGAAGCCCCGGTGCCCGGTGCCCGAAAAGGTAAGCCACTGGCGGACCACTGAAGTAACGTCTACCAGTTCCAGTGATCCGCCAGCATAGGCAGAGTGACGGCAAACGGCGGGCTTATTTAGTGAATGAGGAACTCACACGACGCAGTTTATTGCCCCGACCAATGGAGTGTGCGGTTAGCTAAATTTTTTCCTGCCTTATCAAAAAAAGGGTGTCGGTGTCATAGGGTGTCGCTAGTTTAAGCACTGGGTCGGCCTTCTTTTTCTGCAATCGGAAACGAATCTTGATATACATAATTGTTCAAAATGATTTCTCTCTTTAAACAATGCAACAGGCGCGTGCGCGTTTGGTTGTCGTCTTTTAATTTTGAAATTAAGCACTGTCGTGGGGTCGACAAGCATTATCATTGGTAAACGTCGGTACCAAAACTAACAACCGACAATAAGTTATGATACAATAGGACAACTCAGTTTACACATACATTAGACCAGTTTAGCTTTATTTATTTATTCCGGAAACAAACAGTCATTATACAGTTTTTGATACAATAAATAAACACATTAAGACTTAAGAGTTCCATTATAGTTTTTACAAAGTACGATACTTATGAAATAAAACACTCAAAATAGTTATGAACATTACAACTAACTTACAACTTCAAGGAAGATATAATACGGGTGTCACATAAGCATGGATTCAGATGTTATTTACGATCTTTTTACGTTATTTTATTTTATAAGCTTTATTTAAATATGGTACTGATATTGTATCCGTATACCAAATATTTTTAAGATAAACAACTATATTCTAGGTGTGTCTGAGTACAAAACAAATTTTAGAGATTTTGTCAGCTTGTTCACGTATTACGCAAAAAGTACTTTTTTGTTAGATTGGTCTTGAACAGATCTAAAAACTCAACTCAACAAATCTTACTTCAATTCTATGTTTGGACGTATTATAGACCAAGAAACTTGGAAAGCTAGCAGTTTATATTAGAATTATTCGCTGCATTGTGATTAATCGAAAATCACGTTAGTTGAGTCCAGATGGTCGAAAAAACCAACGCGTGATCCAGGCAACCAATCACAAGGAAACGAAACGAAAGTTCGCCTAGCTTTTTATTTTTCATTGGTATTCTCAATACTCACAATTCGATTGCAATTCCGTTATTTCCGTTGTCCTTAAACCGCTGCGAGTATTCGGCGATAGTGTCCCTATTGCATGCACAAAAATACAACTTGAAAATATGTCACACTGGTAAGTAAGTGTAGCACTACCGTTTTCGTAGTTCACATCACAAACTAATACTACCCGTATTAGTTTGTGATTTTTTGAATCATCTTTTTATAATATTTCTCTTGAGTGCTGCGTTGAAGTTCCATAGTAAACAGCAGTTTGCTATACGGCCAAGTCTATGCACAGACAGTGCATGCTGTTTTTTGTAAGAAAACTTCTTAAAGCTTTTTAAGCTAGATTCCTCATGTCTTCCGTTGGATTCCATTTCTCGTGTTTCTGTCATTGTTGTCTATGGTAACTCAGCCACTGTAAGCATTTATGATTAAATTCCTGCACAGAGTCCCACGATATTGTTATTGAATGCTAGCAAACCGACTAGTGCCTATGCTGTGGAATCCCTCAGCGTAAGCTTGCAAAATGTACGTGTCCCTTTTTCGATAATCGCTGCAATGTTATAGTAAAAGTAATTCGGGCGGCCTTTTTACAATTATTTGAGATCAATGCTCGATATGATTCAACACATTATTAGCATGATGTCATGTCCGTGTTTATCCACATGAAGGATTTTTTATTAATGGAGTTTAGTCGCATAGCGACCATGTCACCCCGTAAGTTTACACAGATATAATTATATAGCAAGTTTTTAACAAATCTCTACAGATCAACACAGTGTGAAAATGTGATGCAATCATGACAATTGCTCAGGACTGCTAATTTCGATAACACATGCATACATAACGTCTTGGGTGACGCCTGATGAATTGGCAAAGCATCTGGACGGTATCCAGGAGATGCAGGTTCAAATCCTGCTCGTGACTATGATTTTCGATTTCATATTTTCACTTTGTATTGATTTATATGGCTAAGCATGTCAAATGTTAAAAATATATATAAAAATATCTACAGTATAAAAATATTCAACTTGCGTTTCGAAGACATATCAATTTTCAAAAAAAGAAGGTTATATAATAATTAAACTATCAACAAGACCTCATCTCCTCAAGACAACAAGATCTCAACAGACCTATGTACAATAAAAGATGTTTATGTTATGACTATATGTAGTATCGATTTACTGACTTTTATGTCCACTCGGGTAGTTTTTGTGCCATTATGCCAGGTATAGCCAAATAACATAAATAAAACCCACCAATCTGGCTGCTTTTCTATTGCTTATAGCAACAGATGAGCCATAGCCCTGATGGTAAGTGGTACCCACCGCTCATGGATTCAGCAATACTAAAAATACTGACTAGCTACTGCTCACCATTTAATTTCGCAGATAGGAAAATAATGAAAGTATCTTTTTTTCGCTACAACCAAAACACACCCAGATGTTATATGGTCGATCACCACTGATGTAAGGTCTACTAGCGTAACACAATTAATATTATGAAAAAACGTGTAGTTTTTAATCAAAGATATTTCTTAATATTACGATTCCCACTGACGTCAGACATCACGGCACTGATTTAATAAATGTTTGTAACAATTTCGCATGAAAATTGCAAAGAACTATGTGTAAGTATATAATATTGATATAACACACGCTTCGTCTCGCCGTAATATTTCGTGCATGTAGTGGCGACATGATCCAATTTTGCTTCCAAGATGACAAATTGTGTACTCAAGTAGAATCCATATCGATCGCCCATAAAACAAAATTACATCCTCCAAGGAGAGCTACAGTCTGAGGCTCTCATTGTATTTGACCACAGCATATCTAATTATGTTAGGATTTAAAGTACTGATTACGGGTCTTACCAGCACCACACTGGCCAAGTGCATGATCGCAGACATAAGAATACTTCTAAAAATCTATACTCACAACGCGAGTTATATTTAATATAGAATTGCCGGCCACCCATCAACGCGCCGGAAACCTATCAGTCAGGGATTCCGTAAAACCATTTTGACATTATACGAATTAACTTTATCTTTGTTTTAATAAATACTGTAAAGATGTAGTAAAGCTAAGTATGCCTGTACATTTCAGATATTTGAAAATGTATATTTAAAAAAAATGTGTATTTAGACGTTACTGAAAACAAAACATTTTTAGAATTAATGCCGATTTCTTTCTTGAACCTATTGTTAAGACATCACCTAAACACTTTTTTGTTTGATAACTCTAGACTTAAAAACTGTGAAAAATCTGTTTATATTTGGTCCCGCTACTACATCGTGACCCCGAGATGTAACCTAAAACTCGCTTTCGGTTGCGGCGGAGCCGCGAGCAAAGGCTAGTTTTTTAATAAATTTCTATATGTTTTAAGTAGTTAAGCACATTACGTACTTGTTTAAACCAAAAATTATAAAGAAATGGACAATTATAAGTTTCGTAAAGGTAGAGATGTTTTCCCGCCGAAGGCTCGACCTAAGATTGCAGATCTTGGACCTACATAGTTTTAGCACAAAGTGAACATTGTGCTGATATTTAGAACTTCTTAAGAGAACCCAATTACACTAACTTACTACCCAGGATTCAAACCCTACACACCGCGGTTAGAAAATGTACGCCACTAATCTTAGTAAGTTACGTAGGTGCAAGTACGTAAAATATGGCTCCTATCGTTAGCAGCACAAACATTCATGCGAAATCAGACCTATTTTGAAATCGGATAAATTGCAGGATAGCGCTTGTGATAACACACTTGGCACTTATTTAAAGGCATGAAAACATGGAGTTGCGATGGGCAATCGAGATATTAAGTACGAGCACAAATATTAGCATCAATGCACTTCAGAGGAATAACGAACTGGATCGAATAAGCTTCTCTGTACTGTTGACTGCAACAAACTCTCAGCTTTGATCTAATGAATTTTCTTTTAGTGATATAGGTAAATAAAGATAAATTTTGGTATCCTATTATAAAGCTGTAACAGAGTTGTGTCTGTACGATAAGATATTTCAGAAAAAAATACTGTATTATGCTATACTTATAGGAGTCTCTGAATACAAAACGATTTTTTTTAGATTTTTTGTTTGTTAGTTTGTTCCAGCATCACGCAAAAACTACTGAACGGATTCTGATGCAACTTCATTTATTTAATAGTAATTAAATTTAAAAAATTGGTATAGGTGTATTTTCTTCCGCTACTAGGTATATCAGGAACCTGAGATATAACCTAAAAACTCACGCGTTAGGCTATATAGGCGTTTCTATTTTTTTTTATTACTTGTCTGCTTGTCCGCGCATAACGAAAAAGTACTGAACGGATTTGATGCAACTTTTTTTATTTGATAGCTTTTGCTTAGAATTAAAAACTGGTTGGTATACGTTTTATCCCGCTAATATATCGGGAACCTGAGATATAACCTAAAAGGGCAAAAGCTAGTAGGGGAAACACCGTCTCATGGATCTTGGTTTAGCATACTGGTGCCCCTAAACTCTACAACAAAATATTTTAGTAAACGTTTTGCTTTTGAAGTTAATTAATTAGTAGAATCTTCTTCAAAAGTACACAAAAAGCAGAGGTCGAGTGAAGCTCGGTTGCCAAGGTACTAATTCTAGAAGTAATTATTAATAACAAGAGTTAGATGTTAGAGTATCCATAGGCAATGGTGTGCTAGAACAAGTGGATGAGTTTGTACTTGTATCTTGGATGTTGGATTCAGTCGGGATGAAAGGTACACCACTGATATAGAGAGAAGAGTAAATGTGGGCAATAGAGTGAACGGAGCATTGGGACAAATTCTCGGCAGCCATCACGGTCGAAATGCGACCTCTGCGGACAATCTATGGTGCAAGGCTGACTGACCGCATTCATAACGACGACACATGAGAGCGAGTAGGTATTAAGGAGAGTATTGGTGTAAAGATGCCAAAGGAAATGCTCCGATGGTTCGGACATATGGAAAGAATGCCGGACGTGCGACTGGTTAAAAAGATATAAAATGCGAATGTGGAAAGATGTAGGTACGGGGGAGACCGAGACTCACCACATCCATCCATCAGCCTTTCGACATCCACGGCTGGACATAGGCCTCCCCAAGAGAACGCCACAACGAGTGGTCCTGTGCGCTCATATGGGGGGATAGTGCCGTAATCGCCACGCATGGCAGGCGGGTTGGTGATCGCAGTGGATGTTGTTAATACTCGAGGGAGTGCTGCTGCCCACTCCCCCGGTATTCCCTCAGTCAGCTCTTACAACTCCCATGGGTAAAGAGGGGTGGGAAAATTCTAAAGCTGGCCCCACACGGCTCACCTACCTAGACCAAATCGGTCATATTGAAGGAAGGTGCATTCTGAAGTCTCTGAAACCGGCGAGCGTGTATGCAGAGAAATATGAATTTTGAGGAAGCGAGCGATGTATGCAAGAATAGAGCTGGCTGGAGCTCTCTGGGAGATATCGTGGTGATAAGGAAGTAAGTAATAACCGCTGTGTCGTTCCTCGCTCAACGAATCGGAATAGCGATCCAGCGAGGTAACACAGCCAGCAACTTAGTTACAATCCCACGTGGGTTAAATTATGTTCAAAATGTTTAGTTATTGTTTAATAGTAGAAAATGTTTAAGTGGGTTTATAGTTTTATTTGTAATATTTTTAGCCGACACATAACAATTCACGAATATTTGTCAGGAATGTCAGTGTGATTTGTGTCCATTTATTACATTTATAAAGTGCCCTGCATAGTCATCATCTCCCTAGGCTTATTCCAATCTTTTTGTTGCAGTCGGCTTCCAATCTGTTTGGTTCTTAGCTGATCTACCAGTGTTTACACACGTAGCGACTGTCTATCTGACCCCCATGACCCAACTAGGGGGTCAACAACTGGCGACTCTAGAACAAGACTGGAATCAGATTTTTTGGTGTGAAACAACTAATGCGGAGGGAGGGTAAAATCGGCTGTTAACGTGGCGACGTTTTTATTTTACTTGTCCCATTCAAATTTTGCAAGTTAAATTTGACACACTTCCCGGTTTCCGATTGAGCTGAAATTTTACACGCGTGTGTATATCGCGTGACAATGCAATATTATGATGAATGCTGATCTGATGATGGAGCTGGAAGGTGGACATAGGAACTCTGAAACGGCGCAACCCCATCGAGTTTGGGCTCGTATGATTTGTTTTGCCGAGTACTTTGTGTGTAGATGGTATCCAGGGTCTGATGATGGAGCTGGAAGGTGACTACACTAACTCTGTAATGAAACGACGCAACCCCATCGAGTTTGGAATAATTTGATTCGTCTTGACGAGTACTTTGTCTTTAGATGGTATTCAGGGTCTGATGATGGAGCTAGAATGTGGCCATAGGAAATCCGTTATAAAACGACATAATTCCATGGACTTTGGGCTCATATGATTTGTCTTGACGAGTACTTTGTCTCTAGATGGTATCCAGAGTCTGACGATGTAGCTGGAAGGTGGCCACAGTAACTCTGTAATGAAACGACACTACCCTATCGAGTTTATACTCGTTTGATTCGTCTTGAGGAGCTTTGTCAAGTTATGATCATTTTATTTCTACAAAATAATTCCGATGTTTTCACATCTGCTAGACGTCCCGCGACGTCTAGTTTTTTTCATTCAATACTGACAACCTGTAACTACGGCCAGGATGTTATTCTCAGTATTTGATCAGTATGGAAATGCTGACATCAGCATGAAATGCTGTCAGCATTTCATGCTGATCTTCTCTGAGAGGATGGTTCTTCCTCGATCGAGCCATTTATATGGGATAGCAAAGGTTCTACCACTACTAAAACTTACCGTTTTTTTAAGCTTCGCTAGTTTAGCATGTTAGCTACTGACTAATAAAAATTAATTATTCGTTTAGTATCTATGTATGAAAATTTATTATCGAGCTTATTTGTGTGGGGAATAAGAATCAGCGAATTGTGTCATCATCTTTTTACACTCCATGGGTATTGGAAGAGCCGACTGAGTAGGTAATTAGGCAGTTCTCTCCTCTTGGCTTCCTATATATTACCCGACCTTTACTCAGAAATATTAACACAAACGCTGGTAGTAGGCTTTCCATGTTTTCGGTAAATAAATTATTAAGTTAGCCACATTCGCTATAACATACATTGCTCTTCCCTTTAATAAGATTGTGTGCTTTATAGTTTTCCTAGCAGTAAATGACTATAACCGATCTGAATACCTACCCTACAAATGCGAGTGTGTGAATGTTCACGTCTAAACTACTGAGTTGATTTGCATAAAATTAGGTAAGTAAGTAGTATTGTATAAAGTTCATCTATTTTGGATTAAAATATGGGATATTTTTATCAGGTTTTTTTTTTTTTATTGAAGCATACCTACTTTGTATTCTAGCCTAGATAAATAGGTAGGTACTTTTTTTTGTTAAGGCGGGAAAACATTTTCATAGCCACACACCCTGTCGTTCGGGGCACAAACAAGTTAGTGTGGGGCCCGCCGTGTGCCGTTTTCCGCCTCTACTCGCAGGCCGCTGGAACTGGTAGACATACTTCAGTGGTAGCCTAAATAAATAACCTACAATAATTTTTTACGCGATAAGGAATACACATACACGTAAGTGACTTAATGGATTTGAAGTTCAAGGAGACGTAGCAGAACTTAATGTAATGAAAGATGTACAGGCGATGACGTATATGTATAGATTGTATAGATGTATATACGAGTACGTCGTAGCTAGGTCATATCATGGATCACTTGATAAGGGTCGACTACCATTTCATGAAACATAACCTAACCATTTCATGAAAGGCTACAACATAAAGTGACCGATTCTGAGATTTGGCCACGACATATTTATATATAAAAACGTATAGGCCACACCTCTTACCACCGAAGGAATGTAACATAGTTCCAGTGGCCCGCCAGTAAAGGCGGAGAGATGGCACACAGCGGATTTCTTTAGTGGGTGACAGCCCCACACTACCCTGTTCGTTGTCCCAAACGACGGGGTGTGCGGTTAGGAACAATTTTTCCGGCCTTAACAAAAAAAAACCAAAGACTGTCACTGTTTCAAACGTCATAATAAACGGGCGGGAATTTTTATACCTGTTGCGTGCCAGCTATTATTATGCTTGTGCAATTTGTACTAGTGTGCGTGCGTAATGATACCAGTTATGGTGGCAGTTCTATTAAATTATGGGAGAAATTATAAAATAGATTCAATAGGTACATTCTTATACTACAAAAAGTTTTATAGGTATAATTATAGTCAATGGAGATCTCTATCTCTTTCTATTAGTCACTTATTAAATGTATCCTAAAAAAAAACAACAGAATTTATAATTATATTTGAATGAGATTCTGAACTCAAAACATTTTTTTTTAATTTTTGTCTGTTTATTCGCACATTACGCAAAAACTACTGAATGGATTTTAATGCAACTTTTTTGTACAATATCTCTTATTTAAACTTAAAAACAGATATACTTACTTACGTTTTATCCACTTATAATAAATATTACAAATAGTAATTTTATAAGTAATTAATTCCGAAAATGACAACTGTGCAGCTTTATGAATCCATTAAAAACGACAATAATTATGTTAGGTGCTGTTTCTATTGTTTAAATAATCATCAACATTTCATGTTTACTCGGGACATTTAAGTTCATAAACTGGTATCACACAAAAAAATATGAATTAAAATTAATTTATTTTCGGAATATTTTACTTATTTAATGGCAGTAATGGTATGAAATAAAGTTATTAAACGATGATAGGAGACATATTTAGTGCCGTTTTTACAATTTTTCTAGTTTCAGCACACTTTAATTACAAACATTGACATTTTAAACGACATACTGGATACAACCATGTCAAGTGACGACACGATTGACAGTAACAGCATTGGGATGAAAAGTTCACCCCAATTTTTTTTGACGCGTTCACAACGCCGTATGTTCATGTAGACATATAATTAATCTAAGCCATACCTATTGGTAGGACTCACACTATAATTAGTGTGTATGAACACACGCGTATGCTTTTACACTTTCTAGAAATGTTCTTAGACGTAGGTACCTACCTTCTTTGAGACTGTTTAATCGTCTAAGTTATATTGCTTAACACTAGATAACATATTATCTTGTATCTTAGGCTTACCTAAGGATTCGAAAAGATATTCTATAATTACGAAAAAATCTTCAGGGATAAACTTTTTATCCCAGAAATCTGAGTACGACAAAGTAGTATTTTTAACAAAATTTTAACTCTTCATCTGGTTTATATGGTAACTCACCAAGAATGGTATTCAATTAACGCCTCCCTGGTCCAATTGTACAAAAACCCTCGAATTAGGATTGAAGACACATAGCTAGTAATAAAATTATTAATAAATAGTAATGCATCCAACATATTGACATAAAATGAACCGAAACATTAGATTTATGTGTGTCTATAAAGCCTTTGTTATTTGTATTGCGATTCACACAAGACTAAGCACAGCACGCACATGTATTAATTGAGCAAAGTTTTTGAATGGAAGAATATAACCCACAGTACTTTTCTCACAAAAGCTCAAATTCTTTGTATGTTATTAATATGTTTAAGGTAAAATAATCTACAAAAATACACGGAATAAACTGACTTTCTTTATAATATTGGTTTTACCCCGTTTTTTTTTAACTTCTCGCTAAGAAAATTGAAAATTTTCAAAAGTTGGGAAGTTATTGGTTTTACCCCGTTTTTCGAAAATCGAGTTTTCAACGGATGTTGACGTTTTGAGGTCCTAGGAAGCTTCCCCAAATATTTCCGCGATGATGTCCATATGTCTGTATGTGTGTGTGTGTGTGTGTGTGTGTGTGTGTGTGTGTGTGTGTGTGTATGTGTGTGTTTAGAACTGATTCGAACCGAGAAATTACCAAAAAACTACAGTAAAGAAAAATTTCAAATGTGTTTTTTTTTTGGCTTTTTTGGTGCTTTTAAACGGTTTTACCGATCGAATCTAAAAACTAATCAGTTCTTAACATCAAAAAATCACGTTAATCGCCGTCAGTCCGGTCAAAATCGGTTGATTTGTTCGTGAGATATCATTGTCGAAAAAAAATTGAAAAAAATGTTTTTTTCAGAATTACTATGAAATTTTAGTCTGTCCAGTTCGAGCTTTAAGATTCTTCAAAGAACTCAAAAAGCTGCGTTGAATGCCGTAAACCACGAGAAAATCATAACGTAATAAGTGCAATTTTGAGCGCTTAAGTATCAAATTAGCGGGAAGTTGCATGGATGGCCTTTAGGGTCAACTGTTTTCCAGATTTTATTTTATCTGTTATTTAAATGCTACTTAAAAACAAAACAGTATGTATCTCTCATGCTGAGCCTCTGCACAATAAGAAAAGTTTGACATGAAATTTATTCTTGTAACGCACTCACCCCTCTTTTATCGAAAAGCGACGAGTCAAGCATACTAATACCTCGGTATACTGTCACCGCCCGGGCAGATGGTCGGAGTTAAATTTTTGTGAGATTTTTTGTCTAAACCTATATGGTAAGTACTTCTAACAAACTATCTACTGTGGCCGGACTGGAAACCACTACAAAGAACAATGGCAGCTTTCTACACAACGTTTAATCTGATATCCGCTTGGGGAGGAAGCCACAAGAAAGTGATTTTAAATAATTTTTATTTTATAGGTACTTAGATACCTATAGCAGCTGTCAATGATTATTTTACCAACGATTACAATTTAATAAATATTTGTCAAGCTTATAGCCATCTGTTGCGTTGTCACTATTACTTACAAAGAGAAGAGTCAGTATTATATTATATTAATGTATACTAAAATAATACGCTTTAATAGCCATTTGAACTAAAAAGTAGTAAAATATATTATAATAAATAACGATTGTAAACAAGCGTGGGGTGCTTCTTACTATATCAATGAACTAATGTTACATTTGATATCAAGTACCCCACGCTTTTTTTCTTTTTTACAATCATTATTTATTATAATATCACTACTTTTTAGTTCAACTAACTATTAAAGCATGATATTTTAGTTTTTTAAGCTTTAATTTATTTTATTATTTTTAGTCTCAAAACAGTATCAAAAGTAAAATTATTTAAAAGAAATAAAGCCTATCAAGCTGTGATATTTTTTCTTTAAACATCGTTATATATATACTACCATGAATTTTTTCACATATCCTAAAACAACCATTTAGCTGGCTCTGTACGAAGCATAGTACGAAGCACTCGTAAAGAGCCACTTGGAGTGCAATGCGGTCATTTGGTCTCCACACGAAGAAAAATACAAATGAATGTTAGAGCGCATACAAAACAAATTTCTTAGGTTTTTATATATGAAGCAGTTTGAATCTTCAGCTTATAAAGACAAAAAAATATACGAGTAGTTCATTATTTTATTATCAACAGGTAGTTTTTTTGTTTTTGTTTTTTTAGACAACACCCTGCACTAAGGAATAATCCTTGTATCGCAGGGGAATTAACAAACACACCGTTTTACGGACACAAAGTACATCCAGACTCAGAACAACCATTTGTGGATCACACAAAGAGTTGTCCTGTGTGGGAATCGAACCCACAACACTTGGACGGGAGGTCAGTATCTAAACCACTCTGCCATCAGTGAAGTCGGTCCACCATTAGTCCTAAAGAATAATTCATGTTATACATTATTTTTAACACCATTAATAAAAATATTTTAAAATAACTACCACATTTTTTTCCAAATAATGGCAGACGAGCCACGGTCCACCTGATAACAAATGGCAACCGTCGCTCGTAGACAACCATAACGAGAGTATTGTCAAGCCACTGCACTATTTTATTTCACAAACATGAAGTGAAAGAATAATAGAATAAAGGGCTATCTTCTGCTACAGCCAAAACACTGACGTGCTTCGTGACCGGTCACACAGGAGACGGTGGTACCGACCCGTTCGGGCCCGATAGAAAGTGAGTACTCTCACTTGGTACCCAGCCCTACCACCAGTAATGCAATGGGTGATAATTTGCTTACTTCCCTTAGTCCCCTTGTACGACATCTGCTGGAAAGGGTGGGGTGGTGACACTTGTAGTCCGTCACCACACGGGTCTTATGTAGTAACAGATTTTAAGTACATCATCCTTTACGAAAGGCTAAACCAAAAGTATTAAGAACTCATTAGTATCTTAATATGTAATTTTTTTCGTGGTTTTGCTATGTAAAACTAACGCTGTAAAAAAACAAGCAAATTAAATAATTAAGTTTTATAAATATTATGGTCTTAATCTTAGACACATTTTAAGACATTCAGGTAAAAACGCGCCATTTTTTATGCTAATAACATATTATATAGGTGTAGCACATTTAGCATATTTCTAAATTTGAAAATTATATACTTGTAGTAAAACAAAATAATTCAATTGAACTTTGAGAATAACGATGATCTTCAAACGGCCAGTAGACTATTGCATGCCTCATAAGCGAAGCGTTGAGGTAGGTACTGCTCTAGTTTTACGCAGAACAACTGATTTTTCAAACTTAAAATGTCTCTATTTATCACATATTGCACTTGTAAAATAATATATACACACACATATCAAGAAAAAACACTATTTTTAACACTCATGATATTTCTTGTGCCATTTTTGTTATTTAAACTAGTTAAAAAATTGTTTAAAAAAATTATGTCTTGGATGTCCATGTGTTGTAGGTAATATATGTTAACACGATAACGACCGAAATACTTTACTAATCGAGTATTTTTTTCTTTTTAACTTCAGTATTATTACGAAAAGAGCCCTATTACTTTTCACGGTCTGATTCGATGTGGTTTAATTGTTATTAAATAAACAAAAAATAGTGAATATTTACGCTCGACTCGATGGCACAATGGTACACTAAAACCAGCGCTTATTTCGTGAGAACTATTTGAACTACTATAGACCAATATATAAGTACTTCTTAAAATTAGCGCTAGATGACGTATAAGACATGAGAGCCACATTAGTATTTTTTTGAAGGTAGCGCTATCTATGTGATTTATTGAAAACTACTTAGTAAGACCAATACATTATTAGCTAGTTATCAAATAATCAATTTTATTGTGAAAAATGAAGATTATGAGGCGTGCACTTTATTGGATTTTCCAAAGTATTTATTTACTTCCAGATTTATAAATAAAAGTCCACATCAGCCCATTCACAGTTCCTTAAATTAAATAGAAATACTACTAAAGCCACATGTGGCTCTCCAAAAAGTGAATGTATTCACACACCGTTAAGCACAGGGCTTCTTTTAAAATAGATTGCAGAATAAATATTTCAGGGATATAAGTTTTAGTCACGGGATTGTTTTCACACTGTTACAACTCCATTCTAAATCTATATTAATAATTCGGTCAAGGAGTACGATACACTCGATTGAAACCTTACCTGAATAATAAAACTTAATAAAATAATGATTTCGAGTCGACAATATAATTAAGTATATCCGCAAAATTTGGATTGTCGAGTATTTTGTTAAATTCTAATGGTGCAAATGGCAGTCACCATATTGGCCACTCGGATGCCATCTTGAGTTCGTTAAGGCCGATTCACACGTATCAGTTTTGTAAAAGATTGTGTATTATGAGTCACATTTCACCCGAGCAAAGCCGAGTTTTCATCTAGTTTTTATAATAAAAAGGTACACCAAGAGATCGTTCATCCAACGAAAGTTAAATTAGGAGTGACCAAGCCCTACAGATAAGCGGCGTAAACGCTAGTAGAATAGGATATAACAATCAATTTATGGGATTGACATAAGGTTACGCTTATGTTGTAGTGAAACTTATGTCAATCCAATACATTGATTATTATATTCTATTCTAATAGCCTTTATGTCGATTGTCTAAGTCCTCATAACAGTTAAGTATTTGATTCAAATAAAAGATCAATTTGGTTTAATTTTGTTGTTTTTTAATTAAAAGTTTTTATTTAAAGAATAAGGGGTACTTAATTGTTTAAAAATATTGCTATTACTAATAGTGACAGACGAGTCACTGCTCTCTTCAGGATAAGCAGTAACTACCGGTCACAGACTCAACAATACCAAGATTACTGCTAAGTGGCTGCTCGCGACTTCACTTCGTATACAGGAAAATAATGAATGGCTTCCGACCACTTCAACCGAAACTCCGGGATGCTTCACAGTCAGTCGGAAAAAGAGTGAGGAGTGACGGATAAAATCACAAATTAATTATTTGCGGTTTCTACCACTAGGATTAAAGACGGCAAAAAAATATTATTAAAACTATTTTCTTTAATACCTACCTATCTGAAGAGAAGAGAAGTTTACCCCGCTCACACTAAACTTCTGTTTTCAATTTATTCTTTAGGTAGGTAGGTACTCACTGTTTAAATCTTGTATAGTAAAATGAACATATGTATACTATAAGAATAGCTAGGCGGCAAACGGCTCAGGTGGTACCGTTAGCAACACCACGAGAATCGCTCCCACATTGCCAACTACAGGAAAGGGTGAAAGAAGGTGGATAATAGAAAGGGGATAACCAGGTTGATTTGGTTAACAACCTTCTTTTAAAAATCGAATTTGTGGAGAAAAATCACATCAAGGTTTGAACTACGTTTATACTATTGGTACGTGTTCCTATTCACGCTCGGGGAGACAATAGCGCGAAATTAGCTCCGAAGCGGCGTGACGTCAGAACAGTAGTGTCTATTAACTTAACAGTTTTATTGTGTTAATATTACCTACCCGTGTAGAACTGGCAATGACATTCTGATGGAGGAGGAAATTAATCAAATAACTATTCAACATTTGAAAATATTTTTATATATCTATACGAGGGAAGGGCTTGTTGGATCAATTTTTAAACTAATATAGCGATGCGATTGAATCAAGTAAACATTAATTGATAAATCGACTATTGTTTTATTAAATCACGTAGAAAAATAACTAAAACTTTGATATGCTTTTCACAAATAACATTATTTAAAAAAAAGTAAATTAGGAATAATATCTCACTCTGGCCTTGTTGTGTAATTGCCAGTTCTCCTCATATTTGGTTCGTGGAGGTTAAATAGGCAGCCACTCCGTGTATATACTAGTAATCAGCTAAATCCAAAGAGATCTGAAGCCAATGCTAACGAACTTTGTGATAAGGCTAGAAATAAGAAGATGAAAAGAATCATGTCACCATTGTTAATATCGCTATAAAGATTTAATTTTCGATCGCTAATAAAATACTTTTTAAGTAAACCATGATATCATAGTGAGTGCGATATATGCAATGTGTAAACCTACTGTTGAGCCGTTCGGTGAGTAAGAGAATACCTCTGTCACCTCTCAACCGCTTAATCCTTTTCCTAAGGCTGCCAAATACGCAATTGATACATCTGGTGTTGCTATCCTCTGTAAGCTGTCTGACTCTGAAGGTTTTTACATATGGCAATAAGGCCATAAGCAAAGTCTACAAACTCAATAAGCCCAGTTCAAGGGAACTGTAGAGAACTAGATAACAATGTTATAGTTTTATTTGGCTGAATATATATGTTTGGAACATGTCGTTCACACGATATTTGCTAACAGTTTTGATAGAGTTAAACATTGTTAGATTATATTATTATCGACTCAGTGAAACTTTTACTAGTGATTTTTGACGTAAAGG
Source organism: Leucoma salicis (assembly GCA_948253155.1). NCBI lineage: Eukaryota > Metazoa > Arthropoda > Insecta > Lepidoptera > Erebidae > Leucoma > Leucoma salicis. Next base: position 29,110,508 of record OX411803.1, read on the forward strand.
CTAATTGGTATCTGTAGCTATACACTGCCTAAAGGAGTGTATTTTCTGTAGTATAATTCATATATAGATGTTGATATGTATGTTAGTTCTTTTAGTCTACCATTACTTTTGAATGCCTTAACAGATTTGTACAAAAGAGATTTTTTTAAATCCATAAAGTAGTTTTTGCATACGCCCAAATAAACAAACAGACAAGAATTCTAAACGGAATTGTGTTATGTCTAGAAACGCCTAAATAGCCTAATACATTCAACTTTTCTCAAACATATTAAATGTAGGTAACTACAGACATTTTTTTTTGTTTTGTTTTTGTGTGTGACATTGGTTGTTAGCCTCAGATGGCTATGACAACCTTACCCGGACAATTGGTGAGCGAAGAGCGCTCTCAACCCGACATTTAAGCAACGCTACCTGGGGGCACCCCCTATGGGGCAAGGACCTCGGCTCAGGCTGTTGCTGCCAAAGTGGGATTTCCCACGTTTAAGATTTGACCGCGACACGTCTTTCGTCCCCTTCGGCGGGGACGAAACTGTGGGTAATTACTTGTATTAGCTGCGCGAGCTGTGTATGCTCTGGGGGGTTAGGCAGAATGTCATATCTCACATGTCAATCGTATCGTGATCACTGTGATTGGTTGAGAGATCACCGTGATTGGCCAACGGATTATTGCGACATCACGCGTCGGTTTCTCAACCAATCACAGTGATCTCGATACGGTCGACACGTGAAATATGACATTCTGCCTAACCCCCCTGATCTGAGCGTGAGTTATGTCGTCGTCGACTTCGTCGAGGCTATTTCGCGGTCTGCGTACGCACGATATTTTAGAGGGTTTGTACCTAGTTGACTCAACCACTAGAGGGTTAGCGTGAGTAATGGCGGAGTCAAAGAAACTATGTAAACACCGTTTCATAAATTGCTTGATGGTAGGCAATTGCAAGTCTATGTGAAGGTCGACATTGCGTATGAACCACGGTGCACCCGTAGCTTTGCGCATGAATCTATTCTGTAATGTTTGTAATCTATGGACCCTGTGTGCCTTGGCGTGTGAAAATACTACACTGGCGTACGTCATGACAGGACGTATGCAGGCAGTGTAGAGTCTGACCTTATTCCTAAGCGAGAGTTTTGACCTAGCGTTTAACAGATAGTGCAAACGTCCCATGACAAAAGCTGCGCGCGAGCGTACCACCTGAATGTGACGGGCGAATGTGAGTCTGTTATCTAGAATTACACTTAAGTACTTGGCTCGCCTACTCCAAGGAATAGGTTTACCAAAGATGCTAATCTGTTTGATCTTCTCCGGGGGATACAGTCGGGGTAGTCTCCTGTGAAACATAACCGCCTGGCTTTTCTCGGGGTTGATCTCTATTCTCCACTTGCTAAACCACGTACTGAGGGCAGTGGCCGCTGATTGGAGTTTCCTATGCACTGTGATAGGGTTAAACCCTGCATAATAAATAGCTGTATCGTCTGCAAAAAGTGCTGCCTGCACTTCCCGATGCTGAGGCATGTCGTTGGTGTACAGCGAGAAGAGGATAGGTGAGGGCACGGAGCTTTGGCTTTAACTAGAAGGGGTACCCTGAAGGGGCCAATTTCTTGTTATTCGTTATATAGAAATAGATTTGTAATTGAATTCATGTACGTACTTACTACGAACGAAAAAACAAACACAAAGTTCGCCTTGAAAAAGACGGTTGCTACTTGGTCTGGCAAGTAGTATGCGGCGGAGCGAGATGCGCGCGTGGCGCGGAACGTGGCGCTGTGAGTTGGCGGAAGCGTGCGGAACGAACGCAACACGTACGTTCGTTAGGACAGCAGACTGCGGAATGCTAATTAGTCTGTGGCGGAATGAGTGTATCTGATTTTTTTTTTGAATGTACAGACACAGCCCTGTTACAGCTTTATAATAGTATAGATAAAATATTTTGCATATCTGCTGCTGCTAGCTTAATTTTACTAATGTTAGTGATTGTCCATTTGTCCTACTAATAATCCACTCGTCCTAATAGTGTGTGTGTGTATGAGGGCGCGCGCGCGTGCGTGCATGCATGTTTGTGTGCGTGCCTATAGAAGTGCGTACCTTCTCCTACGCGTATTTTTTATATACTTATTTTGCTACCCAGTAAAGTTTTGATGACTAGGAACTTCAAGATCTTAAAATCATAATTTAGTATTTACGGTGATAATAGTATTTATTGTACACGATTTAAAACAAGCACTAGTGTAGATTACATAGTCACTAACATGATTAAAATTGTATGAGGCAAGTAGCAGTTCGGTCATAGGTATACTTGCAATGTTGAATACGCAGCGTTATTCAGTTTACGGCTAAATCCAGTTTGTACATAATTTTGAATAGGTATGTATGAGTGATTGTGTTCTTATTGTTTGTGTATGTGGTCGTAGTCGTGACTCGGTGACATATCACGATAGTTTTAAAATCCATATGGCAATTCAACCTATTTCTAAGTTCTGTGGATCTACCTGTGTACAACAGAACGCGGGAGCTTTGGAATGAAGACAGTAAATCTATAAATATAAACCTAAAATATCAACCGTCGAGATTGTTGAACATTTATAGACTGATTTACCCCCTTTACACTTGGTTTTTATACCTTTAAATGTCCCACTCTTGAGCATAAGTCAGATCAATCCATGCCATTGTACTTCACACTGGTCCCATACAGGCAGACTTATAAGACATTAGTCATTGAGAAAATATCTCAGACATGTGTATATTTTAGCAAAAATATATATCTAACAAAACATGCACATCATTTTAAAAAAAAATCTAACTTTTGACTTGCAATTTTTGGTCTTACGTCTACATTTCAGAGCTTAAATCAGTTGTATAAGTTAATTAAAGCGATTCCAAGCGGTAGATACCCGGTCTGATTAATTTCGACTTCAAGCTCAACGCTATCCGGTCTTGGAACTCGGGCTTACTAATGCATTGATGGTAATTAAATTCTCTCTATAAAAGCTAGTACTTGAAGATACGAACCTGGTAATGTTTACATGAGTGAGTACAATAGCTTCACTGTAGATTTAACCTGTGGTTAAAAGATCTTTTGCGTTTTGTGTCAATCAGAAACCTATAGGCAACTTAGATTTGAATACAATATGATTACAGTGCATTCCAGGCTGCAAAGGGAACCCATTTCCAGTTAGTCCCATCTGGTGTCAGCTGGCCAGTAGCCAAGCGCAAATTGTGAATTTTACATACAAGTTCCGGTAATCGTGCATGTAGTGCGTTAAATAAATCTACGAAGCGGGAACTATGTCGATCGAATTCCTAAATTTATGCTACCTATTGATGCCTTTTGTCTATAATTGTTAACAATATGAATATAAAAAAAAATCTTTACTAACTGTTAACACGCTTTATAATAGTTTCGTCTTTATCTTCTTTCAAGTAATGGAATCTGTAAACGTGATTTTCACCCACTTCAAAACGTCAGATTAAAACTTTGTACGCATAAAAGTAGGTATCAAAGACCGAGGACAATACAAAAAATTAAGAATGTGAAATATATTATTCTTTTTATTACCAACTAAAAAAATCACATCTAAGGATCACATGCCAGGATTTACTCCTTAGGCAACCTTATAAAGTAAACGGATTAGGTCAGGTGTTAACTATTAGGTACATAATCACTCACCTCAAGCTGGCCTAATATAAATTGCTTAACCTAAAGTTACTTAACTATTAAACATACTTCCATACAACACTCGTGGAAAAGAGTGTGGTGGACATACTTGTATTCTTAGTCCATCACCATTCTTAACAAATTGGCCTAACTAGTACCTCTTTTATTTAAAATATCCTTTTCCAAAATCAAGGATAGAGGGCACTTTATAGACTCTTGTATTTTTCATTTCATTTAAAAGATTTATATTAAAAATTTAAGTGCACTTCCTCCTTAGGAAGCTGACATCCAATAAAGGGGACTAATCCGCCATGAGAAAACTTTTATAATAGTTATGTTGGCCAGAGACAAACTGACTTTGGTTACCCACTGCTGTAGCCGGTAGGTAATTGTTTTTTTTTATAATACGAACGGAAATGTAATGGAAGATGTTTTTAGCGTGGTTATCCGCGTTCAGCTTTGATTGTCTTACTGAAGAGAGTAAATAGTGTTTTTAAAATCACTAATAACCACATGGAATATCTTTTTTTTATTGAATGTAGTGGCAGACGAGCCACAGCCCATCTGATGGTAAATAGTAACCGTCGCTCATGTACTCAACTATATCGAGAGTATTGTCAAGCCGCTGCTCACCATTTCATTTCACAGATATGAAATGAAAGAATAAACGGTATCTCCTGCTACAGCCAAAACGCAACGAGATGCTTCATGGTCGGTCACACGGGAGATGGTGGTGCCAACCCGCTCGGGCTCAATACCAAGTGAGTACTCCCACTTGGTACCCAGTCCTACCACCAGTCATGCAATGGATGATAATTGATTACTTCCCTTAGTCATCTCATACGACACCTGTGGGAAAGAATGGGGTGGTGACAATTGTGTTCTTAGTCCGTCACCACACGAACAAAACCCTACCTACCTTTAGATAGAGTCGTCATCTGTTTTAACCTATATACCTTTTAAATTTGAAATACAGTTCTCTTATCTTATGATTTGAAGGACAGTTTCCAAGGAGGCTGAAACATAGGAACAATAATAAGCAGAGGATAGAGAGATAGGATTTGGGCCTCCGACACTCTCACTTACCGTATGAAGCACAACGGTAGGAGTACCTACCGTTTTTTCACGCTGATCTTCTGTGAGAGGGTGGTACTTCCCCCATCGAGCCAGATCAAGGTGGGATAAGCAAGGCTCTACCACTAGAATAAGTTTGAATTTTAACCCGCAGCTTTCTTATATCTAATAGTACATTGTTAACCTAGGGATGAAAGGAACTTATTTAGTGCCGAGACGGGGTTTGGCAACCGAGCGTAGCAAGGGCTCCAATAGTTCGAGGGACTAAATAAGTCTTTATCACGAGGTAAACACTGTGCTTTTCATTACGAATACGAGGAAACTAAAAATAAAAATCATGAATTAGCTAAAGAAAAAACTGGAGACTAAAAAATTTAATTTGGAATCGCCGTTTTCCCGCCGATTTTGTTTGCACTATTTTTTGTTAAGGCGAGAAAACATGTACCTAACCGCACACACAGGGTAGTGTGCGGCCCACACCCACTAAATAAATCCGCCGTTAGTCATCCTTCCACCGTTTTGGCAGACTACTGGAACTACGTGACATTACTTCAGTAGTCCGCCGGCAGCTTACCCTTTCAGGTACCCTCTACTGTGTGGTTCTAAGGGCAGATCTGGCTTACCAGTTCAGGGTTGGGTCAGTCTTAAATTGTTTGAAAATATTATACAGTATCTATTCATATTCATGGCATTAGCTGATCTGTATCTGTTCAGCAAGATTAAAAAAAATAAAGTATCACTGCCCTTGCATGGTTCAGTAGCTATATTGGTTACCCCAATACAAATTGTTTCTTTTAGTAGTTCCATCAGACCTAGTTTTCCTTTCTTCGTGACAAATAATACAAGTCCCACATGGAACACGAGCCGATATAGTGAAAAAAAATCCTACTGTGCCAACTAGCAGGATGGGTTAACTATACGAGAATATTCTCAATTGCTTGAAGATATTTTTTGCAAGCCTTTTCTCTGTCCCACTAATGGACGCGGGTCTCCTCTCATCGTGGGAGGGATTAGGTTATAATCCACCACGCTGGTGCAGGTTGGCAGACTACACAAGCCATTGAGAAAATCTCTCAGGCATGCAGCTTTCCTCACAATGTTTTCCTTCACATAGCAGTGATAATATATAGTGAGCTTTCAGGCCATTCTTGAGTTATATGATTATAACGCCATTAATCAAGAATTTATAGAATATGGTAATTGTAGTACTAACTAATCTAGCTTGAACCAAACGGCTTGAGATAGGTGAAGAGTGGCAAACTTAGTTGCATCTACCACATACTTACAAAAGTCTAGTTGCCTTATGATACAAGTTAGTTATCCTACCTATGTTGATGGACTAAGGCAAGACTTTATAACTCCTTTAAATAAGTAGTTTTCTGTTCAATTTTCACGCAAAATAATATTATAACGGCACCATTATTTTAAAATATTAATCAACACAAATCTTTATACTATTATTATCAGACCAAATAAAACAAACTATTATAGAGCTGTAACAGAGCTATGACCGTACATTTAAGATAGAAAAAAATGAATGTATTAGAAGGCTATTTAGGCGTCTCTGAACAGAAAAATCCACTTTCACAAATAATTTGTTCTAGTAGCTGAGCATGTCAAGTGATCAATCAATAGCAATAAAAATATTTAAAAAATCGCGACATCGATTAATGTGAATTTTAATTGCAAAATTAAACTTACTAGTTATGTATTAATGAATGTAAATGCATCCGATAGGTGGCGTGGGTCTTAAAAACATCAAAACAAAATGTGAAGTGGAGATGGGGGGTCACCATCATGTGACTGCGATAACTTAATAGTCCAGAATACTTACCCGGATTGAATGGGAAGCAGGTTCGAATTCTGCTCGAATTAAAACTCTCTTTTTCCCCTTTCACAAATAATTTTTTCTTTAACATTTGTTTCAGATAAGTTTGTCTTTTTGTTTGTTCAGGCATCACGCAAAAAGTAGGTACAGGTGGATTTTGCCCAAACTTTTGTTAACAGCTCTTGATTAGACTTAAACATTGGTATACATTAACTTTATTGCACGCCTCATAAGCGAAGCGTTGAGGTGGGTACTACTCTGGTTTCATGCAGAACAACTGATTTTTCAAACTTAAAATTTAATTAACTAAAATGTCTCTATTTATCATATATTGCACTCGTAAAATAATATATACACACACATATCAAGAAGAACACTATTTTTGATGGCATTTTTGTTATTTAAACTAGTTAAAAAACTGTTTAAAAAAGTTCTGTCTTGGACGTCCGTGTGTTGTAGGTAATGTATGTTAACACGATAACAACCGAAATACTTTACTAATCGAGTATTTTTTGTCTTTTAGGATTCCGTATAACTACGAATACAGCCCTATCACTTTTCACGGTCTGATTCGATGTGGTTTAATAGTTATTAAATAAACCAAAAAAATAGTGAATATTTACGCTCGACTCGATACTAAAACCAGCGCTATACCTTATTTCGTGAGAACTACTTCTATAGACCAATATAGTAGTACTGCTTAAAATTAGCGCTAGATGGCGTATAAGACATGAGAACCACATTAGTACTTTTTGAAATTAGCGCTATCTGTGTAATTTATTGAAAACTACTTGGTAAGACCAATACATTATTAGTTACTTATCAAATAATCAATTTTATTGTGAAAAATGAAGATTATGAGGCGTGCACTTTTGGATTTTCCAAAGTATCCTGCTATTATATCGGGAAACTTCTTTGTTCTTTTTTGTTAAGGCAAGAAAAATGTTCCTAACCGCACACTCCGTCGTTTTGGGCAACGAACAGGGTAGTGTGGGGCCCTCACCGACTAAAAATCCCGCCGTGTGCCGTCTCTTCGCCTGTGTTGGCGGGCCACTGCAACTATGTGTCTACATTACTTCAGCGGTATATATATCGGACACCTTTTTTTTTTAAAAATGTTCCTAACCGCACACCCCGTCGTTCGGGGCAACGAACAGGGTAGTGTGGGGCCCTCACCCACTAAAGAAACCCGCCGTGTGCCGTCTCTCCGCCTTTGTTGGCAGGCCACTGGAACTATGTTACATTCCTTCGGTGGTATATATATCGGACACCTGAGATATATGGGTATAACCACGAAAAATTGTACAGTAACATTCACGATATCATAACACACGTTACATACAGGACTAAATGTTACTAACATGGCTATTATAAAGCTTGGTTCATACCAATCTTTTTCTAAGCATATAAATTTGCGATCAACTTCCCTGGTTCGTACTACTACAATTTCAATTAGATGATTTACTTTAGTCATGAAATTGTAGGTGCATTAGTGTGTTCTATGCTTAACAATAGGTCATGACTGTAACGTAACACATCGTTACACTCATGACAAAAAACTCGTGCGACATATGCTCAACTTAAAATTATTACCTTATTGCGAATAGCCAAGGACCGCGAAATAGTTTTATTCCATTGTGTAATAGTAAAGCTAGATAAATACCTGTAATTGTGAGACAGAATATTATATACTTACCTTATAATCTAATACCTACGTAAAACACACATTATCAATCGACTTCCGACAAGGAGGAAGTTCTCAATTCGGCTGTGTTATTTTTTTGTGTGTTTGTTACGTGATTATTCCGCCAATTATGAATCGATTTCAATGATTCTTTTTTTGTTTGGTAGGATATACATCAGAGGTGGTTCCATTTAAATTTTATCAAAATCGGTCTAGCGGTTTTTAAAAAAAAACAAAAATCTATAAAATTGCATCTAGACATACATCGATGATATTTTCACCCGACTCTCTGGCTCATTGGAGCAGTGCATTTAGTTGGCATAGCATCACGCCTGTATGCCCGAAGGGGTAGGCAGAGGTGTATTACACATCCACGGTTCGCCAGCATTGTTTTTAAGTCCCACGTAATAGGGTGTGAGCCTATTGCCGTACATTGCCTAGAATTATTATTTTTACTTTAAAGCTTTAATAACACTGCCCGACCCGGGGATCGAAGCCGAGACCTCATGGTCAGCAGTCGCACACACTACCGCTGCACCACCGAGGCAGTTTAGTTGGCGTACCCATATTATATGTATATGGGCCAATCTTTCTTCACGATCTTCGGAAGACTCTCGCTGTTTTCTATTTCTTTCTCTACTGCGCTTTAGGCGCTCATATTTATCATTTTCAGACTCCTGTGCTCCGAGGAAGGCCTCCCCATCATGTACCATATATTCTAACCTATGCACCTATTTTATAAATAACCACTAAAAAGCAAAAAATAAATTATTAAAAAAAAACTAAATTAATAAATAATTAAAAAAAATATTGAATTATTTTTTGGTTTTTAGTTCAAGGTGTCTTTTGAAGGCGTTTTTTTTTAAATAATTTATTCTAGTGACAAATTACTATTTTACTAGTATAAGAAATGACCGCTTTTGTTTTTTCAATGCTGTTATCATAGTCAATGGTGACGCAAGTCAAGAAAATAAAAGCAGGACCTTGATTATCCTTATAGTATGGCAGTCTTAACCGTTACTTTCATGACGTTACACACACATCAAAATATTGGACGCTTTTTTTAAAAGTTATAAAAACTGATTAAAGTATTCAAATCAAAGCTACTAAAAACGTTAACATGTATCAGAATAAGTCAAATCAATTTAAAAATATGCGATAGCCATTCGTATTTCGTAGGTGTGATGACAGATTTAGTTCAAGGGTACTAGTTGGACAATTTTTTTTTGTATGGGAATGAAAGTAGTACAACGAAACAGAAAGCAAAAAAAAAAACAAATCTGCTAGAGATAGCTTACATTTATTGGAATAACCTAAATGGACACAAAAGAACCATTTGGTAAAATGTCCAACAAGTTCTATTAATAAAATAACATTGATACAATATGACAAATAAAATGTCAACGTGCAAAAAGTAATAAATGTACAATATTTCACAGTCATACCCACATCCTAAAAACTTAGCTTTTGGGTTTGGCGGAGCCGCTGGCAAAGTCTACTAATATTATAAATATCAAAGGATCAATCTCGTGCTGCCGTCGATTGTTGATTTTAGTAATTATATAATCAATAGAGATTTATGTTAACTCAAATGGAACCAGAAACAACAAGCGAGTGGCATGGGTAAGGTTGACACAGAATAGACAACTGATTTGACGTTGGTTTTGACAGGAGAATTTTGAATGGTGTGCTGTGGTTGGTCTATACTAAGCTTTAACCAGCACATAACAAATTGAAGCAAAAATAATCAAGAATACTGTAATGTGCTCAAATTATTAGGATCGCCATAAAGAACAATTGATTGATTGGTGAGGTTGGGCAGTGCAGGTAACCAGTATTTAAAAAAACGTGTCAATCTTATCACGTTTCGTAAGGTAACTGACCAACATGGTAGTGAGCCACCCTTACCTTCCCTCCCAAACATATATATGTAAAATGCGAATCTCGAAGATTATGCTCATTATTTCTACCCGTCAATTGACGAATTTGTTAATTGACTTCGTTCTGATATTCGGACAATCTACCAACTCAATCAGTAGTTTACAACAATTACACGTCGTGGGACGTCTACAAGATGTGAAAACACCCAAATTATTTTGTATAAATAATGAGTAGAAATAAAATGCTCATAACTTTTTCAATGTATGCTTGTATAAAGTTATGACATGTATAAAATAACGGAAATGGACAAAAGTCATCACCATCAGGCCCTGGGTATCATCTAGGACCGAAGTACTTGTCAAAACGAATCAAAAAATTCTAAAGTTGATGGGATTGCGGCGTTTTATAGCATAGTGCCCATGGCCATCCGGCTCCATCATCAGACTCTAAATATCATCTAGGACTATGGTGCTATTCAAGGAAACTCAAACTAGCCCTAAATCGATGAGTTGTGACGTTAAATTACCGACTACCCATGGCCACCTTCCAGCTCCATCATCAGACCTACCATCTAGAGACAAATTACTGGTCAAAACGAATCATACTAGCCCAAAATCGATGGGGTTATGTCGTTTTATAACAGAGTTCCTATAACCACCTTCAAGCTCCATCATCAGACCCTGGATACCATCCAAAGACAAAGTACTCGTCAAGACGAATCAAATGATTCCAAACTCGATGGGGTTGCATTGTTTAATTACCGAGTACCCATGGCCATCTTCCAGCTCCATCATTAGACCTACTATCTAGAGACAAAGTACCCGTCAAGACGAATCATACGAGCCCAAACTCGATGGGGTTATGTCGTTTTATAACAGAGTTCCTATGACCACCTTCTAGCTCCATCATTAGACCCTGAATACCATCCAAAGACAAAGTACTCGTCAAGACAAATTAAACGATTCCAAACTCGATGGGGTTGCGTCGTTTCATTATAGAGTTCCTATGTCCACCTTCTAGCTCAATCATCAGATCAGCTCCATGTCATCATAATATTGCATTGTCACTCGATATACATATATGCGTGTAAAATTTCTGCTCATTCCTAGCCCTACAATATCCCTCGAAGGTCTAGTCTAGTGTTTGCGACTGCGGGTCATGCGTACATCTTGGATTTGAATCCCGGGTCGAGCTAACAAAAAGTTATTGGAGTTTCTTGGCAAATTTTCACCACCACCATGCCAATGCTACCAAGATGGTTATTTAGGGGTTGAAAGTTTGTATGGGAAGTTCGTCATTTTTAAAGTAAGAAGTACTAAATATCATATACCTGTTTCTGGTTAAAAATAAATGAACACGTATATCAGCGATTTTATAAGTTTTACCCCTAAGAGGGTGAATTAGGGGTCATTACAAGCAGAAATTTCAAATTTATTTGTATAGATAAGATTTTTATTGCTTAATTTGATAGTTTGCATTATAAATAAGTTTATGCTCGATAGATGGCATAATACACGTTTTCTGATTCGGGCTATTGTTTTGTTATGCCGCTTATAAATATTATATGACGAGATAATGTTAAACACACCGTAGGTTGTACGTAAGCGAACACTAAAGGAATGTCATACAGTTCCAGTGGTCTGCCAATACAGACGGAGAGACGGTACACGGAGGGTTTATTTATTGGATGAGGGCCCCGCACTACCCTATTCGATGCCCCGAACGACGGCGTATGCGGTTACATACCCACCTTCATAAATTAAAATAATATAAAAGAATACAGATCCCTCTTAATGTGTACTTTGCCATAACAATTAACTAGTCCCTAGGTCAGTCACTGAAAATGACTGGCATCGATTTAAGTAAGGACTGCTTTTCACTCAGAGATACCTACTCGTTTACAAAGAGGTACTTACTATTTATAGTAATTAAACTTAAAATTTTGATGCATATTAATAGTTTAATTTCATTATATATTTTTTTAACAAAATCGTTCCTATTTCAATATTCATTTGCGCGAGCGAAGCCGTGGGAGACAGCTAGTACTAAATATGATTACAATGAAAGCCGAAAAGTCCTATTTCAGTTTACAGTAAGTTCTAAGTTTCATATATTTTAAAGAAAAATTATAATGATGTTTTGTTAAAATAAATATATTCTTACAAAGGATAAAAGTGCTCAGCTATACGAAAAAAATATTGAATTCTACGCTCGCAGTATCGTTAAACGTCTTTAAATTGCATCTATTTAAAAATCGTTAAAATGCAATCTTCACCTATTACTTTTTGAGAGCCCTTTCAAAAGCGTTAGATGCTTAGCTATAGCCGTAGATTCTACTTGAATCATTGTAATTAATTTATATTCGGCTTTTAACGTCAATTGTTACGGGCGTCTGTAAGCAATTGACTTGAGCACTACTGCTTACAGATCAGTGATCGGCTATGAGTTTCTCAACGTGAAATTATAGGTATTTCTATATAACTAATAACAAAAGTTACAGTTACAGTATGCTGTAAGATAACAAGTAGGTACTTACACCCTCATAGCTCCGAATACTTTGAAGCCGAAGTTACGTAAGTCTTGCGTAACCGCGTCCCCTGTTGACTTTGCAGTTCTTTGTTTCAACTCTTGCCCTTCGAAAGTAGATAATATTAAACATTTATACAATGTATAATAGTGTTTACTTATCCATAATGGGTATTTCCATTTAAACTCACACGATCCTTGTTACAAGAATTCTAGAGTCACTAGAGTTACAAGTGACAAAGGTACTATATACTAGCTATTTTATACATTCAATAATAGAGATGTACACGGTTATTTATGTAGAATACAATTGCGGTATATACAGGTCTGACGACAACTGAAGTCACTTGATACCCTATCAGGAGCGGAGAGAATATAGCGTTCAGTAGTTATAAATGCTTGTTTATATTATAACGGCAGTAATGTAATTACTGTTCAATATTTTGTAGGTAGTACAATTAATTTAAAGAACCTAATTTGTCCATTATTGTTGTACTTGCTTAACAATAAAATAATAAAGTCATCCTTAGAATATGAAGGCTGGATATAAATCCTCTTACTCTTTAAAATCTACGTTTGTTGCGTGTCGATATGTATTAAATATTACATAGAGCCGTCCACGTTCCATATTACTAAACTAGAAGCTTTCAAATTGTGTGACTCCAAGGGCAAACATAATCACATTTTTAGTGAAAAGACTCTATTGATTTTTTAGGCTGCTTTTGCCTGATTATACACATTATGCCATGTTCATATTGTATTGATAAAACGGTTAAGTTGTATGCATTCATTGATTGCTGTCTTTGGCTAATAACTTTATAGATTACTGTTATTTCTGTTCATTGGTCAAGATAAAACAAATAATATTGCAAAAGTTTGCATTAATAACCAAATAAAAAAAAAACAACTACTAAAAACTACACTATTTAAATTTATACTATTATAAAGCTGTCATTTATTAGGTAAAAATCTTAATTGTAAAATTAAGTTTATCTGGTCGGTATAATGTATGAAAATACTTCCGACAGATGGTGCAGGCGTCACCCAAGACGTTATGTATGAATGTATTATCGAAATTAGCAGTCAGGAGCAATTGTCACGATGGCTGAATTGGCAAAGCATCTGGACGGTATCCAGGAGATGCAGGTTCAAATCCTGCTCGTGACTGTTATTTTCGATTTCACATTATCCACTTTGTGTTTAATGTCTATGGCTAAGCATGTCAAATGCTAAAAATATATATAAAAATTTCTAAATATGTATAGGGCTGCATCATTATTAGGTAATAATCTTAACTGTAAAATTAAGTTTACCTGGTCGGTATAATGTATGGAAATAATTCTGAAAGATGGCGCAGGCGTCACCCAGGACGTTAAGTATGAATGTGTTATCGAAATTAGCAGTCGAGAGCAGTTTTCACGAGGCTAAAGCATCTGGATGGTATCCAGGAGATGCAGATTCAAATCCTGCTCGTGACTGTTATTTTCGGTTTCACATTTTCCACTTTGTGTTTAATGTGTAGGTATGGCTAAGCATGTCAAATGCTAAAAATATATATAAAAATTTCTAAGGATTTAGATTTTTTATTTGATAGCTCTTAATTAGACTTAAAAACTGGTACTTATACATTTTATCCCGCCACTATGTCGATAACCTGAAATATTACCTAAATAATAGTAATTTATAAAAAAATACACAACGGTTTCGACATGAGACTTTACGACATCGGACTTGAGATTAAACTTGTATCCTTGTAACCTAAATCATTTTTTTTCGGAATATGTTGTAATAATGTTGCTTATTACTAAGGAAAGATGTCAGATGTTATACATCATAAATATGCTGACTGTAAGGCTCGCTCGTTTTTTTATTTTTTTATACTGCGTGGGTGGCAAGCTGGCATACTTACGCCGAGGCAACACTTGTGCGTCACCATCTCCAACGAAAGTTATAGCAGATGAGGAAGGGAAACAAGAACAGGATATTAACGATACTAAGGAGAGAATAGTAAGGATAATAAGGAGCGTATAGGGAAATGCTTTTTTTGGGCCTCCGGCACTCTCACTCACCATGCGAAACAGAACGGGAGTTGTGAGTACCTACCAATATTTCACGCAGATCTTAGAATTAGAATTACCAACCCTCTCACAAGATGAGAGGGTTGGTAATTCCCTGATGGAGCCGGCCCATTCGTGCTGGGATAAACAAGGATCTTCCACTAAAACTTGAATTAGATAAACAAATTTTAAGGGGAGGAACATAATGTTAGAGGGAATTTTCTATAAAAGTCTTTATGGCAAAATATTAATTGAATTATTATGTTTTATGAGTGTCAATATATCGTGGTAGCGTAAGTTATTTGACAAATTTTCGTACTTCTTCTAAAAATATATCTATTATTAGAGGCCTTCTAAAAATATGTCTTATAGAGAACTTTTTGCCAATTTCCGAATTATATTTTGTAAATATCTGTTTTTGTTTCCATTAGCACGTATGTTAGAACTGGCACTACTACTAGAACTCTGGCAATTATGTATTGAAACTTATATCGATACTTACATATTGTAGCTATGTACATAATTATTGAATGTGCTTCATTTATAGTACGAGAAACCAGACGCTCAGCTCCTACACGTCTTGCCTCGGTTCGAGTATTTCGAACCAGTAGATTTCGAATCCATGTTCGTGAATTATTGGCTACACATTATCGGCTATACAATATTGGTAGTACATTATCTTTATTGGCTCCCTGCATAAACGAAATAAACCTTAACTGGGACGGAATAAAAATTATTAGAAATCAATAAGACATTTTCAGAAATTTAAGTAGGTACCTACCTGTCTAATAAATTAAAACCAATGCGATCTATTATTGCGGTTTTCATTAGTGAATGTCTTCCAAAGATGCTGCGTACATGTGAAATATCCGGACCATTTAAATCAAACATGTCAGTATCGATAGTACGTATCGATGCCAAGAGTAATCGATATCGTATCAAAAGTCTCTATTATTTTCTTGAGTTCGGGACGGAACAGTACCGTATCCGGAGTAAATAATATGGTCCGTGGCCGTATCGGTGACAAACGTCACCTTTGTGTGATCACTCACGGCGACGAACGACGTCTTAAGAATTCACCTTTGCTTCTGCGTGACTTTCCACATACCAATGTTATTTGTTATGAATTCCCAGTGTAGTTAGGTATTTATCTATGGTTAAGAACCTCCGAATGATTAACCACGGAACCAATGATTTGATTGGCCGTGAATTGAACATAATATATTATTTTCTTCTTAGAACGACTTAGGTATGTCACTATCAAACATACACAACAACATACATTATTCTATCCTTGTTAATTATGTTATGTGGTAAATGAATGCGTTTAATTGAATTTAAAGTTCATTTTCTCATTTTAAGAGCATGTATAAGTAAAATAGCTTAGCTAAGTAAGTACGATAGCTTAGCGATCTAAAGTACCCCCCAGATAGAGGAAGATGCAAGTTCGAATCCTGCTCGTAGGAAATTTCTCTTTTATCACTTTTAGAAAATATTGTGTCTAGAAAAATAGCTAATCATATCAAATGCTAAGAATCATAATAAAATTATATGGTGCTGTTATAATAAATAACTAGCCTTTGTAGTCTCGGTTCCGCCGCAGGCAAAAGCTAGTTTTTTCAATTCGGGTTATATTACCGAATTAATATGTGTACCAGTTTTAAATGTAATCAAGATTCATTAAAGTTTCATTAAAATCTTTTCATTAGTTTTTGCGAGATGCGCGAACTATTTGTTCGCAACCGCATTAATTAGGTACTACGAGTATATGCTTACACTGTTTGCATAACACGATACGAGCCTAGACTTTGTAGTAAGAAGTCTCTTTTAAGCCACAAAACCGATGAGAAATAACGTCATAAGGAAAGTGTATTAGAATCATTAACAGCAAGTTAACGATATGTCCCAGTAGTGACAAGAGGACACACTTAAGAGTGAATTAACCACGGAGTACAGAAAAAAAGCGGAGATGCCGCAAGGCAACTAGGTCATGTCGCCTTCAACTAGGTCAACGACGTCACAGTGGGCGGGGCCTAAAACCATAGTATCAAATGAACCGTCACTGCGATCGGTTCGCTCTTTTCTCACGTTTATATAGGTATTAAATTCTTTTAACTGTGAAGTGCGTTGTTGATGGGTGTAAAAATTGCTCAGGAGCAAAATTAAAACAAGATGGCATATCATTTCATGTGTAAGTCGTTTAAATTTATATATATTTATATTTTAAAACACATTTTCTTTGTTTCATTACAAAGAGACATCTGTCGTCGAAAAGTGCATTATCCCTACCTACCACTCCACAATATCGTCACTCTAATATTATAAAAGCATAGGTAATTATAAGAATTTTCGTCACAAATAAGTAAATTTAGCTTTTATAAAGGAAAATCCTTTATAAAATATAAATCATTTCAAAGATTTATTACTTAGTTACATGAAATGTGAGAAAAAAATATTACGGAATTACATGTCATCTGTCGGTGAGTATTCGGAAATAATTGATAACAAAAAGTTTGCGTCATACCAGCGAACTCATTATCGAATATAAGTATTAACGTCATGTTATTTATTAAATTGTTTTTTTTTCATCGTGTTATTCATTTTTTATTATTATTTTAAATTCCCTGTATATACAAAAATTATAGCCGCATGTATACGTTAGGACTGCGTGACGGAAATTGTGCTAATAGGGTTGGTTCATTTATCCCAAGCACCAAGTTACCCGTTAGCGGTCGTACCCGTCCCTGGTTTAACAGTACCTGCAGCGAGGCTGCACGTCAGAAGCAGTTCGCCTATTTGGCCTGGAATAAGGCCAGGAGGTGTCAGGACCTGAACGCAAAAGAAGATAAGCGAAAGTATAACGCCGCTTATAGATCTAATAGGAAAGTTATCGCCTATATTACAGGTGCATACGAATCCACCTGATCCTGATATACATTGGCATACGGCTTTTTGTTTCGCAATCTCAGTTACTCTCGCAGCGGTTTATATTTGATTAAGACCTTTCACTCCAACGCTTCATTGGTCTTTTGAACGTAGCGAAAAAAAACCTACGATATTGAATTATTGCGTCTATGCCCAACACTGATTATCTATATACATTATAAACAATGTGAGATAGAGTAGAGTATAATAGAGTGAACGGAGCATTGGGACAACTTCTGGGCAGTCATCACCTCAGCCAGAAGGCACGTGTCGCAATAAACAACGCAGTGCTTGTTATTGTATGGAAGCGAGGGTTGGGTATGCAAATCTCGATTTCGGGTCGAAATACGATCTCTGCGGAGAATCTGTGCAGTGAAGCTGACTGACCGCATTCGTAACGACGATGTAAGAAAGCGAGTCGGTATGAAAGAGAGTATTAGTGTAAAGATGCGAAAGGGAATTTTATTCTCAGTAGCAGCCCGGAGTTTGGAAATGTGCCTGGTAGACGTCAATAGGCTCGGCCCCTATTACGTGGGACTTAAACATAGCTGGCGAGTCGTGGGTGTGTAATACACCTCTGCCTACCCCTTCGGGGAATACAGGCGTGATGCTATGTTATGCGAAAGGGAATGCTCCGATGGTTCGGGTCGTTCGGGGCAACGAACAGGGTAGTGTGGGGCCTTCACCCACTAAAGAAACCCGCCGTGTGCCGTCTCTCCGCCTTTCTTGGCGGGCCACTGGAACTATGTCACATTCCTTCGGTGGTAGTACATTGTTACCCTAGGGGTGAAAGTAACCGTAGTTCCTCGAACCATAGGCGCCTTGACTGGCTGTACAGAAAATAGATCGATTTCCAAAATTAAATATGCATCTTTACTTAAACTTAAATAATGTAATCCAAGTTGTAAAAAAAATTTCTTTCATCGCTTGCGCTGCGAAAATTATTGAGGATAGAACAAAACAATGTACTACAATATTAAATAACGTATCAAAATCTGTAAAAAAGTCCGCAATAGCATATGCCTATCTCCTACGGATAACTCACAATAACTGCTTCTACTGTTAAAATTGTGGATTAAAAATAATTTTTGTGAAGCTTATTTAGCCCATATGGTATTAATTTATATCCTTATAAATATGTTTTAATTATATGGGACGAATGTACCATGAGTCATAGGGAAAACTGAAGCCGTGAAGCGTACGTTAAAAGACATCAGAAACTCAGACGCTGATATGGGTGGTGTTACTTTTATTGTTGCGGGCGATTTTCGGCAAACGCGGCCCGTAATAACAAAAGGAACATGCGCCGATGTCATCAGGTCATGCTTAAAATCATCATGCTTATGGAGTTCCGTTGAAACTCTCAATTTACGAACAAACATGAGAGCCCATTTGAGCGACAACTACGATAACGGCTTTCCACATCAATTACTGAATCTTGGAGAAGGAAAAATTTGCTGTCCTAACACCAATAGTAGGGATGACATTAAACTTGACAATCGATTAGATCACATATTACACAGGTTAGAAGATCTGATAGACGCAATATATCCCGGTATTGAAAGTTTAATGGAAAGAGATTATCATTGGCTTTGTTCTAGGGCAATAGTCTCACCCAGAAACGATTCAGTGAATGAGATAAATAAAATAGTTTTAGGAAAAATTCCCTATCAAGTCAAACACTATAAGTCCATTGACACGGTGTGTAAAATTGGGGATACACACATGCACTATCCTCAAGAATTTTTAAATTCTTTGAGTTCTTCTGGCTTACCTCCCATGACCTTATGTTAAAAGTTGGCATTCCTATCATGCTTTTAAGGAACTTGAGACCAACATGCGTAATGGCACAAGGCTGCTCATAAAAGAGTTGCGGGAGAATATAATCGTGGCAACCATTCTCACAGGGCCAGCAGTGGGACAACTTGCTTATATTCCCCGGATACCCCTGATTTCAACTGATTTACCTATACCGTATAAAAGGTTACAGTATCCCGTCAAGGTCTCTTTTGCCCTCACTGTTAATAAGTCCCAGGGTCAAACATTTTCTCTGGTGGGCATTGACCTAAGGAAGCACTGTTTTTCCCATGGCCAGTTATATGTTGGCTTATCTCGGGTTGGAACTCCTGAAAGACAATATATTTTAGTACCAAATGGTAACATTACTACTAATATAGTATATCGAGAAGTTTTGAACAATTAAAATAAGTAAACATGATGTAAATAATGTAAATAGTGTATATTTACATCAAGTAACAAAAATAACAACAAAAAAACAGTTACATAAAAAAAACCACAAAAAACAATCAAAAACACAAAATAACCCAAAAAAATCTTCATTATAATTTTTATTTATCCCGAACTTTTAAACTGAAGTATTACGCGATACAAACGGGCCGGGACAAAAATATTTCTAACGCGGAACGGAGTCCGCGGGCACTGCTAGTGTTTAATAAAGGTTACGGTAATCGCTTATTATCATCATCATCAGTCATCCGATCAGACCGCATTTTTCTGCCGCAGTGTTCTTACTGTGATGTATGGTCTCAACGAATAACTAATTAACTTTAAATCATCTGAAAAATTAACACAGTGTGAAAATGTGAAATCGAAAATAACAGCCACGAGCATGATTATGCAAGTACTTCCGACGGGTGTTATCGATATTCGCAATCCCAAACAATTGTCGCGATGGCTGAATTGGCAAAGCATCTGGAACGGTACTCCAGGAGACGCAGGTTCAATTCCTGTTCGTGACTGTTATTTTCAATTTCACATTTTCACATTTTGTGTAAATTTATATGGCTAAGCATGACAAATGCACAAAAATATTTGTAAAATATATCATCTGAAAATTTTAATTTATAAGTATTGTTTAGAACTTCGTATGTGCCTAAACATTATGTAAATTCAAAACATGATAGATATTATTACAGTATTTTCAAAGAATAAAATATAGCTATATATTAGTTTAGCAGTTTTTTAGTTTAATCGGATGAAACGAACAAATCTATTAATTTACAAATAAATAAATTTTCAGTGTTAAGGCTATGTTTGATCGCAACGTTAACTGATCTGCATCTGAAATGAGATATATCTGCAAGTATTATGGGCTTTTGCCTGATGGTGGTAAATGACTACCGTGTGAGATGATACACTTGTTCTACTATTTTAAAAGAGAGCATAATAATTCCTTCCTAAATTCCAAAACAAGTCATTTGGAACAGATTATTCTGCATAGAATATTAGCAGATTTCACAGCGCGAGACAAATGGACAATTTTTTATACTTTAAGTTATATTAAATAGATAATGTTACCTTTATAAAATGACAATATTATTAGCCGAAGAAACTGGCTTTTTATTGCTGAAAGTTTTTAAAATAGGTTTAGTAGTTGTCGAATTTATCCCAAACAAACATTTAAATATTTTCTTTATACCTACTTATAATATTATTACAGCATTTTCAAAAAATAAATTATGTTACCCGCTGATGGTAGATAATAGCACTCTTTTCTTTTTATAATATCAGTATATACAGATTATTTAAACAATATCCTAGTTGTACACCTACATGTGGATCGGCAATTAAGCAACATGTGCTTGGCTAGCAAAAAGTGATATCTGATCCGTGATCCGTGATTCGGAACGCACGTAAAGCCGTGCAGCAGTGGCTCCCGGTTGTCAAATAACAACCTGGCAAAAGTCAAAACGTTGGCAGTCCTGAATAAAAATTTCTGACTCCTATGTTGTTCTAAGGTCGCCAGTTATTCACATAGTCAGGTTGTGGAGGTCAGATAGTCATCGCTTCATGTTAATATTGGTGGATCAGCTAAATCGAACTTATCGGAAGCGTACCCCAACAAAGCTAGAAAGATGATGGAGTAATACTTTCTAACATTTACGCGAATTTTACACATTTTGAAATAAAACTACGTTTACGGAATCTATCATGTTTACTTGATTTTTATACTATCGTATCGTATTCGAAACGTCGGGTTTCGAATACTTTACAGCATTCATGAGCACGGGTGGACTTAGATGGTAGACGTCCAAAGCTGATATAATATTGTTTCAACGGTGTGGGTAGATCAAGTAAACGCGATGCAATAGGACATCAAGGATAGTTATAATCATCCAGCGGCTGACTTCATCGTAGCCAACCGCTTTAGATTTAATGGAGAGGGAAATCTTTTTAACCTCATCAGGTGTCACGGGAGAAAATTTAAAAGGAAAAATATCAAGACGTTGTAAATTGGCAATATAATCTAGGGTTTGGCATTTAGTGGCGTCGTCTAGAGACACTGTAGAGCTGAAAAAGGTGTTAAGGTCATCTAGATTGACGTTGTTTGTTACTTCTGATTGTTGCGTCTTACCAATGGCAAATTTCCCAAGGAGCTTCCAAACGTCAGAAGAAGATGATGAAGAGATAGAGTTAAGGATATATCGGCGTTTAGCATTACGTATCAACGTTTTTTTTATTGCATGTTTTGGCAGACGATCCACGGTCCATCGGATGGTAAATGGTAACCGTCGCCCATGGACTATACCGAGAGTATTGTCAAGCCGTTGCTCACCAATTAATTTCACAGATGAAATGAAATATAAACGGCTATCTCCTGCTACAACCAAAACGCAACAATGTGCTTCATGGCCGGTCACACGGGAGATGGTGGTACCAACCCGCTTGGGCTGGATCCATCCATCCATCCATCAGCCTATCAACGTCCACTGCTGGACATAGGCCTCCCCAAGAAATGGGGGATAGTGCCGTAATCGCCACGCTTGGCAGGCGGGTTGGCGATCGCAGTAGGTGTTGTTAATACTCGAGGGAGTGCTGCTGCCCACTCTCCCGGTATTCCCTCAGTCGGCTCTTACGACTCCCGTGGGTAGAAAGGGGTGGGACAATTCTGAAGCCGGTCCCACACGGCAACAGCCATCGGGCTGGATACCAAGTGAGTACTTCCACTTGGTACCCAGCCCTACCACCAGTCATGCAATGGATGATTATTGCTTACTTCCCTTAGTAGCCTCATACGACACCCGTGGGAAAGAATGGGGTGGTGACACTTGTATCCTTAATCCGTCACCACACGGATAAAACTCTACGGCTCCAACGATTTTCATGAAATTTAGTATGTTTTGGGGGCGATAAATCGATCTAGCTAGGTTTGATTTTTAGAGAACGTCGTTTTATCCGGGTTTTCAGGCAATGGAAAACTGCTACAATATTATTAGAATACAAAGGTAAATTTCGCCACCATCTACAAGGTTACAATAGTTCAGGTGGGAAATCGGGCAGTCCCAAAACCAAAACCAGAATTCGAGTCCAGATGTCTCCAGTTCGATATTTTTTATCTTTTTTTTCAATTCTTTCTTTTGTGAGAAAAACTCACGATTTACAAAAAAAAAACCGAGCAAAGCTCGGTCATCCAGGTACTTTTACTTTATTATTACAGTAGAGAGGTACAGAAGCAAATTTGTTTCTTGTGGTTCAATATGCTGTTTTAAAATCGCTCGTACACTTTTCACAAAGATCCGTTGTACTACTATGTTTATACATAGTAGTAAAACGGATCACCCTGCAATTCTGGATCTGGGATTGGGGATTGAACGATTTGAACTTTGCAGTCCTTAGCTTTACCGGTAGGCTATAAGTGTAATATCAGATGCATAATATTATGTTTATCTAACTGGTATCTGTGACAAGAAACCAATACTGCCTGTAATTTACCAGGATGAAGTCTTCGGGAGTAGTAATCGCTTAATGTAACAGAGTTTCAGTGGTCCTCCAATATAGGCGTAAGGACGGCACACGGCAAGTTTCTTTGGTTGGTGATGCCCCCCACACTGCTTCGTGATCCGAACGACGGAGTATGTGGTTAGTTACATTTTTGATTTATCTCTTGAGGTATATATATATATATATAAAAAAGTTAAATATATATATATATATAGTTAAATATATATATATATATATATATAAATTCAAAGAAATATCTACTCACAATAAAGTTTAATAATGATGCATTGTTACACAAACTCTTCTCAAAGGCATATAAATGAGATCGAATACGATAATAAAATTCACATACATAGCATCACGCCTGTATTCCCCGGAGGGGTAGGCTGAGGTGTATTACACACCCACGGTTCGCCAAAGTCCCACGTATATAATAAAATTCATCGCGGCGTCATCCAAAGACGTTAAGTATGAATGTGTTATCGAAATTAGCAGTCAAGAGCAATTGTCACGATGGCTGAATTGGCAAAGCATCTGGACGGTATCCCGGAGATGCAGGTTCAAATCCTGCTGGTGACTGTTATTTTCGATTTCACATTTTTCACTTTGTGTTTAATGTATAGTGCTAAGCATATCAAATGCTAAAAATATATATAAAAATATCTAAATAATATTATTAATCTTAGTACCTAATAATAAAATGTGGACTTTGATGGTGGGCTACTGTATGATGTTATCGTACCAGATGAAGTCTCTAAAACGATTACGCAACACTTCTTTTATTAAGGCACTAAGTGATGGTGTTTTAAAATAATAACGACAAAAGTAAACTGTAGTTAATAATAAGGGTTAAAGTATGAAATTGCCGTTTTATTGTACGAGTAATAGGTACTTTGAATTGACATAGAACCTTTATGATTTGAGATTTTTGAGTGAAACTTTTTTCAAATGGTACCTATGAGGTTCCTGTTTTAAAAAATGTGCAACATTCGACTTTCAGTTGTTTTTTCATTCAGCTTAGACAAGAAAGATGGATACTTCGAAAATTCGAGTGATTTTTGAATACGAGTTCCGATGCGGAACTAACGCTGCAGAAACAGCTCGCAATATCAATGTTGCGTTTGGAGAGGGGACTGTTAATGAACGCACCGTGCTATTTTGGTTTAAACGCTTTCGTGATGGAAATTTTGATTTGAAGAACGAGCCACGTGGAAGACCGCCCACACATGTGAATAACAATGATTTGAAAGAGATGGTGGAAGCCGATTTGAGCCAAACTACTCAGGAAATAGCGGCATGGTTTAACGTTACCTTACCAACAATATTGACTCATTTGCGTCAAATCAATAAAATAAAAAAATATGAAAGATGGGTGCCTCATGATTTGACTGCTCTGCAGAAAGAAACGCGTGTTGAAACTTGTGTTGCCTTGTTGAATCGATACAGAAATGAAGGAATATTGGATCGAATTGTGACATGTGATGAAAAGTGGATTCTTTACGATAACCGTAAGCGAACTCTCCGAACAATGATAGCAAAACTTACAGTGAAACAGCCCCGACTCATGAATCGATCTTTACCATTATTGCTCCATGATAACGCGAGACCTCATACAGCACGAGAAACCATTTTAACTCTACAGGAATTGCAATTAGAAACCATTGGTCACCCTGCGTATTCGCCAGACCTTGCTCCAACGGACTATTTTTTTTTTTGTGATTGGTACAATTTTCTACGTAATAAAAAGTTTTCTTCCCAGGAGGCAGTACAAAATGCTTCCACACAATTTATAGAATCTAGATCACCAGAGTTCTATCGCAAAGGCATAAATGACCTTCCTATTAAATGGCAGCAATGTATAGATAATAATGGTAAATATCTACATGATGATTAAATAAATATGGTAAATTAAATAAACCTAATTTCAATTTTTCAGTACAAATCGGCAATTTCATACAAACCGGCATTTAGGGGTTAAACCTAATATTATGATTATTTTAAACTAAAGTTGTTTGACGGATAAATACAAATTCCAATTCTGTTCAATCAATTTATGTCAAACAAAGCGCAATTCTGTGCACAAACTATAATAAATGGAAATATACGTTATTCAAATATACAATCGAAATTGAACTAACGTGTATATCCGATACACGATAATTAAGTTTCAATCATTGGAAGTTAGAAAGAGAATGGACAATTATTAATATTAATTATATTCTGCAGAATATATATTCATCATTCTCCATTCATCCATCATCCTTTCAACATTCACTGCTGGACATAGGCCTCCCCAAGAGAACGCCACAACGAGCGCTCCCATCAAGTGGGATAATGCCGTAATCGCCACGCGTGGCAGGCGGGTTGGCGATCGCAGTGGATGTTGTTAATACTCGAGGGAGTGCTTAAAAATAGCTAAGTATCTATAGTATAGAGCAAAGGCGACACAACTAAGTGGTAGACGAACTATTTTGCGTGAGTGACAAGGGTAGACGAATACTTTTGCGTTATGTTTTTTAGAATATTTTTTAAATTTTTTTATATTATGTAAAGTCATGAAAGAATTTTAGTTATGTTAAAATAAACTTTAAAATGTTCCTCAAATTGTGGTTTACTTTTTATTAAACGTTCTTAATTATTTTACCAATATTTACTTTCTATATTTTAGGCTTTGCACTACTTTCCATACTAGACGAACTATTTTGCATCGGTGTTCGTAAGTGGTCGTTAAAAAAAATCTTTATTTAATATTAAAACGTTAAAAAAAATCTTTATTTAATTATTAAACTTTGTTATTTCAATTAAACATCGCGCTGTGATTGAGTGGCTGTAGTAAGTTAGAATAAGGTTCAATAGAAATGTGAAAATAGAACTAGTTTTTTTTTAATAATTTGACAGCTGTCATTTGAAAACGATTCTCCCTAGGGCTGAAAATTATTACTTTCAACCCGCTCCTCAGGCAACTTCAAGCCTACTTTCCGAGTATGAGTAATGAACAATAACATTGCAATAGATTAAAATGTCTCATTGCAGTTGTTACAATAGCTCTCTATGGATTTGTATATAGTAGATAACACTGTATTTCTTACTTTATTTTTACACGGTACTGTACAAGCCCACCAAGTAAAATATCCGCTATGCCGTTGGTAAATTAAAACGACAGCAAGTAAATAAATAGTGGAGCATGTTTGATACGATATGAACAAAGCTTCACGCGTACGTGTTTAGTAGTGATGATGAAAGAGTTCGCGATGAGTTTATTTACAGACGATGGTAGTAGAATGTCAAGAGTACGTACCTAATTTGTAACTGAAAAACAATAGCGGCTATTGTTTATTTATTTTACTCACTACTCAGTTCGTGGCTCTAAACCACAAGGTGTGAGGCTTGATATATTTTTCCTGCATTGGCAAAAAATTAAAGCAATATTTAGTTGAATACCTCCTCGCTTAGTTTAATGCCTCGGTGGTGTAGCGGTAGTGTATGCGACTGCTAATCATGAGGTCTCGGGTTCGATCCCCGGGTCGAGCAATGTTATTGAGCTTTTTCCTAAAAAGAAAAATTCTCAGTAACAGCCCGGAGTTTGGAAATGTGCCCGTTAGACGTCAATAGGCTCGCCCCCTTTTACGTGGGACTTAAACATAGCTGGCGAGTCGTGGGTGTGTAATACACCTCTGCCTACCCCTTCGGGGAATACAGGCGTGATGCTATATGTGTAGTTTAATATGAAGAAAGAGTTCGCGATGAGTTTATTTACAGACAATAGAGGTAGAATGCCTAGACTAACTGCACTTATATTTATGAGTAGGTACTACTGTGCTTGTGGCCCCAAACCACGGGGTGTGTAGTTAGGTTTTTTTTTCCATTTTACGAAAAGTAGGCTATTGTTTAATTACATAGAGTACAATACATGCTCGCTATACTAATACTCTTACGCAAGCTAGGCTCTTGTGATAGACAATAGCCTAAATTACTCTCACTTTGAGAGCACAATTGCTATGTTCAACAATGGGGCAGTTAATGAATTGTTAATAAAAAGTCCTGACTAAGCACTGGCTAGTTCTATTGGTATCAGAATATGTAGGTATTATATTTTTAATCGGAAATTTAGTGTATGTAAGTTATAAGACCCCACTTAGGGGGGCCTTTTTGAAAATACGTAAATACGCAAAACGGATTTGGTGTAACTAAATATGATGGGAATATCGAAGGGAACGTTACCCTCGCAGGCCTCGCAGTGTACACCTATGTATATAATTAAATAATGAAAGACCAATTCTCTTCTTACCACTGTAAAATGACATATTTTTAGCTAAGTAGTGGCTTGGTACCCTACGATATACTTCTTAAGTAAGGCTGAGTTACGCTGGACTTTATCACATTAGTATCGATTTTTCTTATTCCGTAATTTAAAAGACAAAATACAAGGTCAGTAGGAAATTAATTTATTAAAAAGCAAGGTGCAAAGGTAGGTCAGTAAAATTACGTACTTCACACTTAAAATTACTTCACTTAATTCGTGTAATCAACATCAAAAACGTTTTTATTTACTTATTATTACTTTTTTATATTTTTTTTTATTGTATGTACGTAGGTGAGGCAGACGAAACGCTGCTCACCATTTCATTTCACAGATATGAAATGAAAGAATAAACGGCTTTCTCCTGCTACAATCAAAACATACCGATGTGATTCATAGACGGTCACGCGGGAAATATTGGTACCAACACGTTCGGGCCCGACAGTAAGTGAGTATTCCCACTTGGTACGCAGCCTTACCACCAGTCATGCAATGTGTGATAATTGCTTACTTTCCTTAGTCGCCTTGTACGACACCCGTGGGAAATGAGAAAATGAGGTGGTGACACTTGTATTCTTAGCCACACAAATAAGTTTTCCTAATTCAGTCAAGAATTTCACAAATCGGTGGTTTACTAAACAGAATTCAAAATATATGTGTATATTGTAATTGAATTTGCCGGATCCATCGGGTAAACCCTTTTATAAAAGATCAGCGTGAACCTACTACAGTTATGTTCCGTATGGTGAAAGAGAGCGCCGGAGGCTCAAACTCACTTCTACCTCTCTGTCCCCTATCCCGTTCCTTGGAGTTAGTGACGCACGAGTGATGCCTCTGGTCAACAGCACGCTAGCAACCCAGCGTCTATAGACTACGGTAACCGCTTACCATCAGATGGGCCGTAGGCTTGTTTCTTAAATAAAACGCGCGAATTATGATATAATTTCCTAATGTTATAGTACATTAGGAATGTCAGGGGCGTATTTACGGTGCCACGGTGACCGTTTACCATATGATAGATCATATTATTATTTGTCAACATGGTACAAGACCATAAGAAAATTAAACTAAAATGAAAATATATTTTATTTACTTCACTTCTCTATAAAACATTCATCTATTTTAAGTAGGCAAAATTATCAGCCAAGTTATCAGGCAGTGTGCCAACTGTCTACTACTATTGCAACCACTCGGGTACTGAATAAGCCTCGCTCTCAAGGACATTGTTGTAAACAAATTGTGGTCTTGTATTTCTATTTTATCTAACAAAAAATAAAGACCTTGTGCCTATACTTATATATCTGTTCAATGAGGTGTTGCAGAGTGAGTTAATATCAGAACAATGGACGACATCAACAATTATATTGATACATAAAAAGGAGCCAAAAATTACATTAATAATTATAGACCAATTAGCTTAATGTCGAATATATATATAAAGTATTCTCTAAGATAATTCTAAACAGAATAACTAAGACGTTAGATAAGAATCAACCTAGAGAACATGCTGGATTCAGGAGTGGTTTCTCAACTTTAGACCACATACACGTAGTGAAACCAATTATTGAAAAAAGCAAAGAATACAACATTTTATTGCTACCTTTTATTGCAAAGCCTTTGATTCACTTGAACAGGAGAAGATCTGGCAAGCTCTTAAAAACCAATCAGTGGAAAATAAATATATCAGAATACTGAAAAATGTTTACACGAATAGTAAAGCCAAATTAAACTAAAAAAGGAAGGAGAAGAAATAAGAATAGAGAGAGGGGTGCGTCAAGGTGACCCAATCTCGCCTAAACTCTTCACAGCAGTTCTAGAAGAAATCTTTTGTCAGCTAGATTGGAAAAAATGTGGAATACCAATAAAGGGTGAAAATTTATCACACGATTTGCAGAGACTTGGTTATCTTCTCTATATCGAAAGACGAACTGCAGACAATGCATAACAATCTAGATAGAGCTAGTAGGGACTAATTATGAACCCACAGAAAACTAAAGAGATGACTAATGGAAAACAAGAAACCATCTATATTAACAACAACATCATCGAATATGCAAGCGAATACATCTATCTAGGTCCACTAATTTCACTAATAGACCTAATTACAAAAGAAATTGATAGACGCATAGGAAAAGCATGTTGTTTACATGCTTTTCTGGATAATACTGGAGTTTAAAGGAAATTATGAAAAATAAAGAAATATACCTAGATATAGATACTAAAAGGAAACTCTATGATACTTGTTTATTGCTTACTCTTAAAACTGGAAATATGTCAAAACGCTATGGGAATGAGTATGATGGGGAAAAGTCTATCAGATAGAATAAGAAACACATTTATAAGAGAACAAACAAGAATAATAGATGCTGTAATAACTATCAGAAAGTGGAAATGGACAGGACATATAATTAGAGGAAAAGAAAAGTGTTAAACACAAAGTGAAAAATGTGAAATCGAAAATAACAGTCACGAGCAGGATTTGAACCTGTATCTCCTGGGTACCGTCCAGATGCTTTGCCAATTCAGCCATCGTGACAATTGCTCCTGACTGCTAATTTCGATAACAGATTCCTACTTAACGTCTTTGGGTGACGCCTGCGCCATCTGTTGGAAGTATTTTCATACATTATACCGACCAGGTAAACTTAATTTTACAATTAAGATTTTACCTAATAATGACGCAAACCCTATAAATATTTAGATATTTTATATATATTTTTAGCATTTGACATGCTAAGCACTATACATTAAACACAAAGTGAAAAACGTGAAATCGAAAATCGAATTAAGATTTTACCTAATAATTATTTAATTATTTCTAATAGAAATAAATTAATTTAATAAAAATATATTTTATAGTATTGATTGTACGCCTTACATATCGGTGTATGGTCGAATGTTGCCCACTAGATGACCACTAGTTAAAATATTTCAGCCAATTCTTGAGTCCATGCAGACGAAGTTGGGGGCAGAATGTAGTTTTTTAATAATTACTGGACTCAACATGGTACTCAAAAAAGTGTACGTTACAAGGACATATATGTAGTGTCAATTATTGTGCCAAGTATAAGAAACAGTGCTGATTAAAGGTCTTAGAATTTCATTACTAACCATAACTTTAAGCCTAAAATAGATATTTCAAACTATTGTGTTATAAAACTCTCGCAAATATGAGTTTCATAAATGTAAAAACTGCTTGAAAAGTCTCCCCTAGAGAGTACGGCTTATATTGGCAGTATAAGACTGAGCTCGCTTCGCCATGTCTAACTTTAAGATATTAAATCCTTAGTAAACTTCGTCGTAATAAACTGCGGAATGCCATTAATCACAATGTTACAGACCCCTTTTAGTCGTACTCCGGTATAGCTACAGAAATATCATTGTTGTATCAATATAATCTTGAAGTCGTCATCTTTATCCATCCATCCATCCATCAGCCTTTCAACGTCCACTGCTGGACATAGGCCTCCCCAAGAGAACGCCACAACGAGCGGTCCCGTCATGGGGGATAATGCCGTAATCGCCACGCTTAGGGTTGGCGATCGCAGTGGATGTTGTTAATACTCGAGGGAGTCCTGCTGCCCGCTCCCCCGGTATTCCTTTCTCCCCGTGGGTAGAGAGGGGTGGATCATTAAGTTGCATCGTGGCTATCTTGGTCTACGAGTAAATTTTCTCTTGGTACCAAACCGTACCACCAGGTATCAACGCCGTCAGCATTTAAACAGCCGTTGGGTATTTTGGTATCATGGTTTTGTATCCTATCCAAGAGATTTTTCTATATACAGGTGCTTGGCTGTGGTATTGCACAAGTTTTTAAATGGCCGGTATTAATAGGTGGCTACAGGTGGTTTTCTAATACTGCAAAAGGATTTACTAATACCCCGTTGTTCAAAATTTTATTAAATTCTTATTCTTTGTCGAGTGTTTACCCGATATATGACGATGCACGGAATTATTTTAAAGACTTAAATTGAGCACTAAACCTCTTAACAGATTTTTTTTTTTTTATATTTTCCCCCTTTATTTATAAAAAATAATACACTCTATAGCACTGGGTTGCGGCTGAAAACCAGCGTTAGGGATAAGTTCACCCTAACATAAAGCTAAGCTGTTCTCCCTTTTGGCACCATAACCCGTGGGTTGTTTTTATGTATTAATATCTGTAAGGACTATGTAATGGGTTATATGCCAATAAAGATTTTCTTTCTTTCTTTAATTGTTTTAACTAAAATACTGTTTTGTCCCCTTTCAATAAACTACTAGCGACAAATTGACAGAACGTCAAGTGACAAACAATATGTCAGCTTAAAGGGTGTTTTAAATCAGTGTTATAGTTTTATGAATAATGGGTTTATAATGCATATTATATAATTCAAAAAGAATATATATTATCTCGTGGTAGAGCCTTGCTTGTCCCAGCATGAATCGGGGAAGTACCGTACCAAGAAACCCATCTTTAACCTGTTCTTACTATCCCTTTTATCCCGCTCCTATCCTTTTCCTTGGAGTTGGCGACGCGTGATCCCCCTGGTATTAGTAGCGTGGCAACGGTAACCGCTTACCATGAGTTTGGCCATACGCTTGTTAGTTTGTATATTTTTATTTTCTTACACCGATTTATCTGAGGTTTCTAGACCGATTTGCATAATTATTTTTTCTTTGATAGTGTGTAACTACCATAAACTTAAAATATACTCGTACTAGACGTCCAATGTGTCCAAGTGAGAAAAATGAGACGATTATAGGTACTGAACAATTAAATAGCTACTTAAT
Organism: Leucoma salicis; assembly: GCA_948253155.1. NCBI lineage: Eukaryota > Metazoa > Arthropoda > Insecta > Lepidoptera > Erebidae > Leucoma > Leucoma salicis. The sequence continues at coordinate 29,142,951 of OX411803.1, forward strand.
TACCAACCCTAACTATGAGTGCTGGTATACCACGAATTGATAGTAGATTTTCTAGTTTTTATCGACTAATAAAAACTAGAAAATCGATATTGGGGGTTTGGAATTATCATGATTTGACCATATATGACTTCATAAATGAATTCATAAAATACAAAAATAATTACTCTGGTCAAGTCATTCTAGAGATAAGTGCATTCAAACACACAAAATGAATAACTTATGAAAGTAAATCCTTTAGATTTGTTATATTATTAAATTATAATAATTTCCAGACCGTAATTTTGGTCACGGCTGCCAATGTTAAAAGATTCTAGCAATGCACGTAAGAGATATTTAATATTTTCGTTGACCCAACCCGGGAATCCAACGCGAGACCTTTTTTTTGTTTAAGCATAGCATCACGCCTGTATTCCCCGAAGGGGTAGGCAGAGGTGTATTATACACCCACGACTCGCCAGCTATGTTTAAGTCCCACGTAATAGGGGGCGAGCCTATTGACGTCTACAAAAAAGAAAAAAAAATGTGAAAAAGCTCTACCGCTATACCACTGAGGCAGTTTTTTGTTAAGAATTGCATATTTTAGTTGCGTGCCATAATGAAGAAAAAAGTATTCGAAGGAACTTGTACATCCGATTCGCCGGCCATATTTACCTAAAGTCAATATAATCTAAGATTTTTGATCTCACAATTGGTATAGTTAATAGATATCATTGCTTTTATTAGATTTACTTTTATTATCAATATTAGACAAACTTAATTGTCATTCTGATTTAAAATAACAAAGTAATCTAATCTTTATTGTATATATAAAATTAATAGTTAAAATATTATATGAAATACGTAAAAATTGAATAGACGACCATCTAGCGTTGGAAATACGCAACTATAGGAGTATAATCTAAATAAATTGAAAACTATGACAAAAATGACTAGTGAAACACCAACCTAGTGCCATACGTAAAATGGTTCATTTATATTCTAGCTTCAATCTTTTAAGTTTAAAACACCTGGTCATACCTTCAAAATCGAAGACATTTTTATAATAGGTAGTAAGATTCCCAAACTAGTCCGCTATAATATGATTCTTGTACGAGTATATATTCAGTAATATGTTAAACATATACCTAATACTACACATAATTTTGCTTTGTGGTTGGTTTCAGGGCGAACTATGTATGGACGCAGAGCAATGTCCTTTTTTGATTTCCATACCTAGAAGTACCCCAAATGTATGAAGGATTTGAGATAAATTACAGTATTCGATTAACATTTGCGCGCTATAGATTCGAAAATAAAAATGAATGCAATTTTGTCCGTGTGGTGACGGATTAAGAATACAAGTGTCACCATCCCATTCTTTCCCACGGGTGTCGTATGAGGTGACTAAGGGAAGTAAGCAATTGTCATCCATTGCATGACTGGTGGTAGGGCTGGATACCAAATGGGAGTACTCACTTGGTATCCGGCCCAAGCAGGTTGGTACCACCATTTCCCGTGTGACTGGACATGAAGCACATCGTTGCGTTTTTGCTGTAGCAGGAGATAGCCGTTTATATTTCATTTCATCTGTGAAATGAATTGGTGAGCAGCGGCTTGACAATACTCTCGGTATAGTCGAGTCCATGGGCGACGGTTACCATTTACCATCAGATGGACCGTGGATCGTTTGCCACTAAATGCAATAAAAAAAAATGCAGTGTAATACCCTAATGGTAAAGCTATGACTGCACTGACAAAAGTATCGGGTACGGCAGCAAGTTCTCTCTGCACTGACAAAAGTATCGGGTACGGCAGCAAGTTCTCTCTGCACTGACAAAAGTATCGGGTACGGCAGCAAGTTCTCTATAAGTGTTTTAGAATAACTTACTTAGGTGAAATATAAGTTCAAGTACGTTACATTTTGGCTTCGGGGCGTGAGTAACAATAGTTCATTAGTCTCCATTTACCAGAAAACAACGGCCCAAAAAATTAAAATATAATAGTCTCAAGCAGGATTTGAACCTATATCTCCAGGAAATCCGTTCCAGATGCTTTTTACCAATTCAGTCATCGTATGTTCTATTTCACATTATCGCACTTTGTGTTCTAGTCAATGGCCGACCATGTCAGGTGCTTAAAATATACCTGAAAATGACAAAAATGATATTATACCTCCATAGATTAAAACCATGTAGAACTAAAAGGTACAAGATTTAAAAAGATTCAAACTATAAAATTTTAGCCTTCGTTGGTCTATTTGCACGTTACAGTAAAGATATAATATTACTATTCATTTATTAAATATGGCCTTGTTTGAATATCACACATAGATAAACCAAAACTACATTTATGATCAATGAACCGATATAAAACACGCAAGCATTTGACATAAAATGGAACTTTTATCGCCTCCATTGTTACAATAATGACAACAGAATCATGAGTTAGTCAAAAATAAATGCAATATAGTAAATTACTTTTTCAACGGTGACTAGTGAAAGTACAATAAGACGGGCCTCGTGGCGTAGTCGGTAGTGTAACCGAGCTCCGTGCACGAGGTCGTGGGTTCGATTCCCACTCAGGACAATTATTTGTGTGATAAACGCAGATATTTGTACTGCGTCTGGGTATTTTCTATCTATTATATGTATGAATTTACAAAAATAAAAGTAATATATTATAAAATCTGGTACCCATAGCACAAGCGTTAAGCTTAGTTTGGGACCAGACGACGTTGTGTGAAAACGTCCGTGACCGTGAATATTAGTTATTTTAACCGCAACATTTAGGATAGGCATTTCAGTGAACCACTGAAGTAAGTAAAGCCGGCTATACACACTCGTCAAGACACAACAAGACAGGCCGAGGGCGAGTGTGTACATAGTAGACTCGTCTCGTCTCGCGGCTCTCGTTATGTCTCGGAAGCGTGTCGGTTTTTTGTGCACGAGTCAAAGGGTCTCGGTGAGTCTCGCGATGAAAACGAGAGCGCGCCTATACACACTCGTTTGTTTAGTTGCCCGCCAACTGCGTTCGCGTAAAGACGCGCTTTTTGCATGCGACAACGATGTAGTCTAACGCTTTTTAGAAGCCTACCAAAGGCAAGCACTGTTATGGAATTCTAAGAATGTGAGGCACAAATAAGCAACTATTACACCACGCTTGGTTGCGGATAAGCAATCGATTTGATATCCCCGTTAGAGTTTTAAAAAAAAAATATTCTCGTTGAATAGTTAAAAAGTTCTTTTTCGCCATGGTTTAATATATTTTTTTTTTTGGTAAATGATAAAAAAAATTACAATAACTAATAAAAAAAATAAACGCCGCAATTGTTTTTTCCACGTCCATCGCGACGGGCATCCGAATTTCAATTGGTACAATGAGTGTGTATATGGTGTGCCCTCGTGTCGAGCCTCTACGAGACGAGAGTGGACGAGAGGTTCGCGAGACAAATAGACGAGTGTGTACAGCCGGGGTAAAAAATACAGGCGGAGAAACCGCACACGGTGGGTTTATTTAGTAGGTGAGGGCCCACACTACCATGTTCGTTGCCCCGAACAACGGAGTGTGCGGTTAGCTACATTTTTTCCCGCCTTAACAATAATCGTATGCGTATCATATTTGCAAGTCATATAAACATCATATTCCATGCTTTACTACTTACCTTAAGTAGAGGTTTTTATTTCTGTATCCAAATGATGTGTCAACACGTGTATTTTAGGTTTAATTTTTTTTTTTGTGTTTGGCTTATTGCAGGCTTTGGCAGGACCATCAGCCTAACATTAATACAATACTTATAGACTATACCGACAGTATTGTCAAGCCGCTGCTCACCATTTCATTTCACCAATATGAAATGAAAGAATAAACGGCTATCTCCTGCTACAGCCAAAACGCAACAATGTGCTTCATGGCCGGTCACACGGGAAATGGTGTGGTGGGACGGACTAAGCATACAAGTGTCACCACCCCATTCTTTCCCACGTGCGTCGTACAAGGCGACTAAGGGAAGTAAGCAATTATCATCCATTGCATGACTGGTGGTAGGGCTGGGTACCAAGTGGGAGTACCTACACACTTGGTATCGGCCCCGAGCGGGTTGGTACCACTATCTCCAGTGTGACCGGCCATGAAGCACATTGTTGCGTTTTGGCTATAGCAGGAGATAGCCGTTTACTCTTGGTGAGCAGCGGCTTGACAATACTCTCAGTATAATTGAGGCCATGAGCTTACCATTTACCATCAGATGGGCCGTGGCTCGTCTGCCACTATAAGCAAAAAAAAAGGTGGTATTACACAGTTTAAGTACTGCTGGCTAGGTTCATCGAACCATCTTCTCGTATAGCCAAGCAGAGCAATGTCCAATCTGTCCCCCACAACACGCAACATTACCTACATTCTCACTCCCCAGGTCACGTCTGACTAAAGACGCTTAATTTATGCGCATCAACGCTGGCATCAGCAAACATGCCGGATGTGCTCCAGCATCGAGAGAACCGGAACAACGCTCTGCAGATATTACTATACTGAATCTGTAGAGAATATTGTATGCCCCCAATCCAATCTCTACACTACAGTTTTCCAACAAGCTTCCAGTGTAAAACGTTTGGCAAGAAGCTTTAAATAAAGTAATTTTGACTTAAGCTGTACACCTAACAAACTGGTGTGCCAACATATTACCACGTACCGAGAATCCTCTACGCTCCCTCGCTATATCTTAATTATCATTTAAATCCTTTGTTATGTGTTCCAAGTATTTTTTTTCACACGGCTTGGGGGCCATTTATTTCGTCAATGAAAGTGTATACTTAGGTTACATAGCATCACGCCTGTATTCCCCGAAAGGATAGGCAGAGGTACACCTCTGCTAGCTATGTTTAAGTCCAACGTAATAGGGGGCAAGCCTATTGCCGCCTACCGGGCACAATTGCAGCCTCCGGGCTGCTACTGAGTATTATCTTTTTTACGGAAAAGTTCAATAACACTGCCCGACCCGGGAATCGAACCCGAGACCTCATAATCAATAGTCGATCACTCTACCGCTGCACCACAGAGGCAGTTAAAGGATTTAATATTTAGTTTTGAAAAGCATAAAATCTAATTATATTTCAAGTCTCACGAATAGTTATAAGTTTCTTTAAGACACCAATCGAGAGCCTCAACAGTGCTTTATCGTTGGCATAGTGATCACGCCAGGGTATTATGGTGGGAGCAGATGCTCCTAATTTTCAGATCAAAAATGGATAATCATCAAGAATAAATTGGTGTAGGATTTAAATGGGATAGGATAAAAGGGAATCTACTCACGGCCAATGTCCAGCACACACACCACAGCAATCCACATGCGCACTGTATCAACGTGATCACATTAGTTCAATGCACAATGGATAAGCGGGTAAACATCCAGCTCAAGAAAAGGAAAAATGTATATTGGATTTATGCGACGTACCTATATCATCTTCGCTAGACACACCAAAACGCGCGCGATAGTCATTTTGTTTTATTTTTTACTTTTTTCTTCTCACTGACTGTTTATGGCCAGACTTAAATATATAGGTACTTGGAAAGGAAAGATGATTACACCAGATTTAAATTTAATGAAAAAGAAATGACACACTGGCGTAGCCACATCTTTAATTACTATGTCTTTATCTATAGGTACTATTATAAACTTAGATTATAAAGCTATAAAAGAGCTGTGTCTGTACATTTAAGATTTTGAGAAAAAAATATTACTGTTATCTATACTAATATATAAAGCTGAAGAGTTTGTTTGTTTGCTTGAACGAGCTAATCTTAGGAACTACTGGTCTGATTTGAAAAATTCTTTCAATGTTAGATAGCCCATTTATCGATGAAGATTATAGGCATACATCATTACGCTAAGACTAATAGGAGCGGAGCACCAATGAAGAATGTTTCTAAATTATTTTGTTTTCTTTTGACAGCTTTTGCTGCGTGCGCTGGGTAAACGGTTAGAGTTTCATAAAAATTATGTACCTATAACAGAATGTTTCCCCTTTACAAGTTCTAAAAAAAAGTCGTCCGCGCCAGCATATGTCTATCTTTTAAGGTTGGCTCACTATACCTATTTTATGTTAACCAAATTTGTTCTAAAATAATGCATTATTTGCAAAGATGTTTTTATAAACATGATATTAATCCTTATCCAAATAAATATTATTTATTTCGTTATTCATCACAAGTATTTAATTTAAAACAAAATTGCCCTTTACATCATTCGATTTAAATGAATATCTTAGGAGATAACGCAGTTTTAAAATAACATCACAACAAAATAATGATCAAGTACTGAAGTTAGCCCAAAGTAACTATTCCACGCAGACGAAGTCGCAGGCAGAAGCTAGTAGACTATATAGGCGTGTCTAAACACACGAAAATTTTTTTTAGATTTTTGTCTTGATTAGACTTAAAAACTGGTATACATTTTATCCCGCTACTATATCGAGAACGTGAGGTATAACCGAAAAACCAGCTTTTGTATGGAGTGGAGCCGCGGGCAAGGGCTAATATTTTATAAAAATGCTCTTTTTATAAGTATAAACCTTACAAACACCTTATATTAACGTGAAAATTATACCACATATAGTTCTGCCGTAGCCAATGTTTCTTAAAAAGTCCAGGTTCACTCATTTTTTAAACCACAACAACGTCAACATAACAACAATAAAAAAATAACTAAACACATACCAAAATAAGAAACAAGGAAATAACACGAAATATTTGGAATCATGCTGTTTCTCTGGTATCAGTAATTTTATCTATAGTAAAAAGGGCAGATACACCTTTTTCGTTAAGGTGGGGCAAATGTACCTAACCACATCCCCCATCGTTCAGGGCAACGAACAAGGTAGTGTGGGTCCTCACCCACTAAATAAACCCACCGTGTGCCGTCTCTTGCAGACCTGTACTTACAGACCACTGGAACTGGTAGACATTACTTCAGTGGTTCAGCATTGCTCTGACGACACTTGGCAACGAGAGGTCCCCACCTATTCACGGCGCTGCTCGGCCCAAGCCGTGCACGATTCGAGCGTATGTACTATGTCCTCGTCGCAGTCGTAATAGTGACAGCAAGGAGTCGCCACCCTCCTTGTGACTATGTGCAGATATCTGCCGAAGCAACCATGCCCCGACAGCACCTTCACTAGTCGCAAGGGCAGATACACTTACCTATGGAATCCTGATCAAAGATCGTAATTTTTCAATCATTTACTTTGAATTTTTTGTACTCTATAATTCTGTAGCATTAAAATGCAATCCAAATTTGAGAATTTGTCTTATTTACTTGGATATCAACTACGTCATGCATAATTTAAACAAAACCTTTCATTATAGTCATCGTGACATACAAAAACAAAATATTTAACGTTAATTATGTCTACAATTCAATCACAGCTCTAGGTAAGACTTCGTAAACACAGATCGGTGACTGTCATTGCGTGCTATTTCCATGCATCAATCGACCTACATTGCTGACAGCTTCAATTGGAACGACTTGAATTTATGATCACTATACTTTTATATGATAATATAAGTGAGGAGGTCATAGCCTATTTATGCACTTGCAGTTCAAACGATCGACAAGGTTAATCAAATTTTCTAAACGTTTTTACGGAATTTATAGCATGTAAATTTTTACTTACGAGTTTCCGATATTTCGGCACTGTTGCAAGCGCTATGATCACGGAGCAACTGGCGCTTGCAACAGTGCCGAAATATCGGAAACTCGTAAGTAAAAATTTACATGGTATAAACCCCGTAAAAACGTTTAGAATTATAAGTGACCATGAAAGTTTGAAATTCTATAATCAAATTTTGCTTGTCTGGCCAGCCATCTGATTGGTGGGTGACCAAAAAGTGACACCTATTTGTTAACACCAGACTTCCTTTGAGCTTTGGAAGGCACTTTAAGCACATCCAGTGCTTAAAGTACTCAACATCCTAACAGTCGTGACAAATTGTCAGGCCTGAATAAAAATCTGACTCGAGCTAAGCGTTCTATATTAAACGTACAATAATCATGTAAGTGAATGGCTCGATAAATCTTCGTTTTTGTTTTATTATAAAAATCTATTTACTTTGTTATTATTGCTTAGCTAAGGGGGGAGATATGTAACGTACTGGCTGCGTTTTGTTACTTATATGAATTATTGATTAGAAATAACAAACAGTTCTGTCACCAGTTGTGTCTCTTTGATTTTACAGTAACATACGGTATTTATTTACTCTTTTACAATTAGGTACATAGGTACAACGTTAGATAAACGAACATTTAAGTACTTATTCTAATTTTAATTATAACTTATTGTGGTAGTCTGGCCACTTTTCGTTTATCGCAATCTAGAGCAACGTACACAACGTTGCTCTAGATTGCGATTATCAAAGCTTTTCTTAAAACTTAAACACATGACAAACCAAAACATTGATTTAAACATATTTGTTTATTTTGCCGAATTCGAGGAAAAGTTTTGCTGAAATTCCGTACCGTATTATACATTAATATTGACCTTTTTAAGGAGGTATTTCAAGGCTAGAGAAAACACATTTAAGAAGGTGACTTCGGAGGAAATATGATCGTGAAAATGTTATATCAAACATTGATACAGTAGGTATAAGAAAATATTTCAAGGCCACAGAAAATACATTTGAGCAATAATAAAATATAAAGAACTTGGAGTCTGGTCATTGATACTGCTCAGTATTTTTACATTTTGTGGCATTTATTTTATTACATAGTGTATCCTTATTAATATTAAGTATCTATATATTAATACGGGAAGAAAAACTTTGTAAGTACCCCTTTTTTAACATATTGCGCGTACCGGGAAGTGTGAGTTTCGGCACAGTTGAAGTTTATATGGAGAAGTAGTGCAGAAACATAATATTTTTATATAATGTGCATTAGAGAAATAAGTACCTGGATGACCGAGCTTTGCTTGGTATTTTTTTTTGGTAAATCGTGAGATTTTATCATAAAAGAAAGAATTGAAACAAAAGGGGAAAAAAAGCGAACTGGAGACATCTGGACTCGAACCGGGGTCTTCTGGTTTTGGGACCGCCCATAATCTTGTAGATAGTGGCGAAATTTACCTTCGTATTCTAATAATATTGTAGCACTTTTTCATTGCTTGAAAACCCGGATAAAACGACGTTTTCTAAAAATGAAACCTAGCAGATCGATTTATCGCCCCCGAAACCCTCTGCATACTAATTTCATGAAAATCGTTGGAGCCGTTTCCGAGATTCAGATTATGTATATATATACAATAATTGCTCGTTTAAAGATATTAGATAGATAGATATTTTTCCATAACATGCATTACAAATAAATTATTTCAATAAAAATTCATTTTATAGGATTGATTGTATGTAGGTACGGTCGGTGTACGGTCGAATGTTGACCACTACCTAGTACATGTGAAATATGTGTTTGTTTGTTACGCTTTCCCGCCGTAACTACTAAACCACACATAACAAAATTTTGTCTACATAAATATATTCTTGATTCCAGGAAAGGATAAAGGCTATCTTTTACCCCTAAAAAATTGAAGGTTTCCGTGATATAGCTTAAAAAAATCCAAAACTGCACGTCTCCTAATCTTCATTTTTCACAATAAAATTGATTATTTGATAAGTAACTAATAATGTATTGGTTTTACTAAGTAGTTTTCAATAAATCACATAGATAGCGCTAATTTCAAAAAGTACTAATGTGGGTTTCATGTCTTACACGCCATCTAGCATATATATATATAAATATATAATTGTGGAACGTATAATATTTTTAATATATAATTTTACGTTTATGTATATATATATATATAAACCTAAAATTAAATAATTTATTAAACTGTAAACAAAAACAATTTAAGAAAACAAAAAGACATCGCTAGTTTCCTTACAAAAAAAGCAATATTGTGGTTCTATATACAAGTCAACAGCAACTGAATACATCTACAAATTGCCACTTGCGACATCTAGGGCTGCATTTGTCAATATCTCTTTTACTTTAAAACAGCGACATCTATCAATAGAAAATTGCAACTTTGGACAATATTATACGACTTATTTAAAAATCAATGAGTTCAACAAGAAATCTCTAAACCATTTATCTTACTAACTTGATTGCCTTATAATTTTATACTTTGTTCACTTCTAAGTGAAAAAATTGTGGAACGTACAATATGGTTTTTTCGTGTTGTAAAACGTTGGTGTTTTATTATTTACGTGTGTTTAGTGTTTTTAATTATTGTTATGGATAAAATAGTTATTATACTTGACAAATATCATCAGTTCGTCAAGCAAAGGTAAGAACTTTCCTTTAACAAAAAACAAATTTACCGGCCGGGCGAACGGCATTCTGTTGACGACAGTTAAGTAAAACCACCGGTGGCTCTGGCTATGCGTACGTAAAAAGTTCTCATGAAAGGCGCTGGTTTTAGTGTCGCGTCGAGCGTAAATGCCGTAAATATTCAGTATTTTTTTGTTTATTTAATAAAAATTAAACCACATCGAATCAGAACGTGAAAAGTAATAGGGCTCTATTCCTAGTCATAATAATTCGTAAACGAAAAGAAAAAATGACTCGATTAATTAAGTATTTTGGTCGTTATCGTGTTAACATACATTACCTACAACTCACGGACGTCCAAGCCAGATTTTTTTCAAACAGTTTTTTAACTAGTTTAAATAACAAAAATGGCATCAAAAATATCATGAGTGTTAAAAATAGTGTTTGTTCTTTATATGTGTGTGTAGATATTATTTTACAAATGCAATATATGATAAATAGCGACATTTTAAGTTTGAAAAATCAGCTGTGCCGTGTCAACCAGGAGTAGAACACACCTCAATGCTTCGCTTATGAGGCGTGCAATAGATAATTATATGTGCCGTAGAGCGGACGTATGTATATACAGAAGTTCAAGAGGCGAAGGTGAAGTAAAGAAGTGTAAAAAAAATAAGGAACTGTCAGCGTAAGAGTATATGAGCAACTAAAAATATATATCTGAGTTAAATATAACTATCATATAAAATCAACACAAGATACGTAATTATCTATTAACTGTAAAGAATTAATCAGGATCGAATATTTATTCACAGCTGTTTATGACGAAGTAGACGTTGATACATATCGCTTTAGACGCACAACAAACTAGTACCTACACTTATGTACTACACCGAGTGGTATCAAAAATACCAGTGTGGGTTTCTTGCCTTAGTCGCCTCGTACGTCACTTTTAGAAAACAATGGGGTAGTGACATAATACTTTTAGTTTCACTTTTGCAAACTAATTACTTTGAATCGTAATTTATATAGATTATGTTTTTACCTACAGCCTTTGTTAAGGGATCTCCTTATTTATGATTCTGTCACGTAGCGAAACCCCAAGCATAGATCTCTCTATTCCCGCTGAGCGACCTTGAGCTTTCTTATGTGGCCCATAGTACAACGACTATAAAATTTGTTCTATATAATAGGTATATCCCTACCCTACTTTTTGTCATTTATTTTTCATAAAATACGTAAACCGTTTATCTTAAACTTTAGAACTAACGTGGTCACTCTAACGAAAGAGACAAAAAACATAAGTAACGTCAATCAAGGCCACATTTCTTTGCTTCATGACGTTCTTTGCATTGCAATCTCCAGTGTTATTTATAAGCTTCTTGGATTAAGTAGGTATACGCATAATTTCAATAGACAGATTACTGGCCTCCGTCTTAGCTGGATTACTTTTATAGTAGGTATAGGTACGCATATAAGCCTGAAATCCAAAGTGGAAATGTAACAACACACTGCACACTTAAAGTTATATCAACACTTTCCAACAACACCGTGAATCAAGTAAAACTAAGGAGTCGTTGCTGATAACAGACAAGTCTACGTAACAGGAGTACTACTACTATTTGTGGCTAGTGGGCACAGTTGCAAATACTTTGCTAAAAAATGTTAAAAATAAATCCACTATATAATTGTGCAACAATATTGAAACTCGAGACTGTAAGTTACATACATTGGATGTTATATCGTTCAATATCGAGCAAAAACGAGTAAAAAAAAATCACTTTTGTTGTATGGGAGCCCCCCTTAAATGTTAATTTTATTTTCATTTAGTTATTTATTTTTAAAGTTAATATATAACTAAATATTCTGTAAACATTTCAAGCGTCTACCTGTTGCCGTTATCAATAGGGAGAAAAAGGGCAATAAAATTACGTTTGTTGTATGTGAGCCCCCTTAAATTTTTTTTTATTTTATTTTTAGTATTTGTTGTTATAGCGACAACAGAAATACATCATTTGTGAAAATTTTAACTGTCTAGCTATCGCCGTTCTTGAGATACAGCCTGGTGACAGACGGACGGTCAGACAGACGTTGTATGGGAGCCCCCCTTAAATATTATTATTTTTTTGTTTTTAGTATTTTTTGTTATAGCGGCAACAGAAATACATCATTTGTGAAAATTTCAACTGTCTAGCTATCGCCGCTCTTGAGATACAGCCTGGCGACAGACGGACGGACAGACAGACAGCGAAGTCTTAGTAATAGGGTCCCGTTTTGACCCTTTGGGTACGGAACCCTAAAAAAAAACATACACCCTAATTGAGAACCTATTCCTTTTCGAAATCGGTAGAAAAACGGGTCTTTTTTCGTATACAAAATAGGTTAATTCTAACTATATAGGTTAATACGAAACTGTCGGTATGACTTAAACAGTGTGCAGTGCGAACTATATGGTTTACGTACGGAGTGTAGTGCAGTGCTATCAGTGAGTGATTTCGAGTTGTGTGATCGCGTAACATACGAGCAGGCGCGTCGTATCTATGATTTAAGTACTATACGACATAATGCAAAATTCGAGAAGTTGCGTTGTCGCCGGGACGGTAAAATCACGACCACCTACCCCCGAAACGACGGTAATAAACTTGTCGAGTACAAAAATTGATGGCACTACACAGAACATATTAACTAAAGGGTTAAATTATGCTGTAACACCGAAAGGGATTCCGTATGAGAATGTCATTAGTGGTGTCGAAGAAGTGATAATGCGAAACAAGTTGCCGTCTGCCGATGCGGAAACGCTCAGACAGGATGTGGCCGTTATCCTTCGAAAATCAAAGCTGCCTAAACCAAATATCACTGCAGAAGAGCGTCTGGCGCTGAAAGAGCTGCGTGATAACACGGATATTTTCGTGCTAAAGGCCGACAAGGGAAATAGCACTGTGGTGATGAATTCCGGTGACTATGATGAGAAAATACGGAGTCTGTTAAGTGACACCTCTGTGTACAAGCCAGTGTCGTACAACCCTACAGCTAGAGTCACGAAACGTATGCGAGCACTAATTAAGGACCACAAGGATCTGTTCGCGGATGATGTGTTTGAAAGGCTTTTCAGACCTAAAAGCGTTCAGCCACCTAAGTTATATGGTTTGCCAAAGATCCATAAAAGCAACGTGCCACTTCGCCCGATCGTAAGTCAAATTAACTCTCCTACTTACGATCTAGCCAAACACCTCGCCAAAATGCTGCAACCATTAGTCGGTGGGACTGCATCGTTCGTGAAGGATTCTAGACATTTTGTGGATATCATCAAGAACATGGAAGTGGACTCAGATGAGGTGATGGTGAGTTTTGATGTGGAGTCACTGTTCACCAATGTTCCCATTCATGCTTGCCTGGAGGTCATTGAGAAAAAACTAAGAGCGAATGATCTGTCCAGTGAGTACAATGTTCTACTAAGAAACTGTCTAGAAGGCAACTACTTCATCTACCAGGGACAGTATTACCTCCAGACTGATGGAGTGGCCATGGGCAGCCCAGTGGTGCCGGTTATGGCCAACATCTGGATGGAACATATCGAAGAAATGATCAAGCCGAAACTGTCCCAGGTTAAACTGTGGAAGAGATACGTTGATGACGTATTCTGCATTATGAAGGGCGGCAGACAAGAAGTGGAAACATTTGCTAAGGATTTGAACTCCGTACATCCCAACATCAGGTTTACTTTTGAAATGGAGATGGACAGATCGTTAGCATTTCTTGATGTAAAACTAAGGGTCAAAGCAAACGGTACCTTATCACATACTGTGTATAGAAAACCCACGCAAACTGACAGATACTTGCATGCTGACTCGCACCACCATCCACGACACCTGCAATCCGTAGTAGCATCTTTGACCAATAGAGCATACGACATTTGTGATCATCTTACGAGCCAATGATGCATTTGTTACTATGCGTTGACGAGCATTGACAACAGCTCAGACTAAATACGTCCTAGACAGAGCGAAGAAAATTATTTGACATGTATGAGCGAGAACGTAAGATACAATTTACTGGTGCAAAAAATAGACAAAGTCATAGATTTTTGTCATTGTCGCCGTGGCCAGTTTTTGGTATTGTCACGATGTCAAAATGCTTTGTCTGTCACGATTCAACTGACATAATCGAAAATTTGTATTAAAATTCGGGTTTTATTTAAATTTAATGTTAATTTGTGTTAAGGAGTGTTTTGAGAAAAAGACTACGTGATAATAGTGGTTGTAAAATAGTGTAGTGTGCTACAAAAGCTACAGCGAGCGAAAAAATACAGGTATAACATTTCATTCATATGTAGTCGAAAATGAAAAAAAATTATGATTGAATGCTATAAAGTGATATAAAATGGGCTTTTTTACTCAAAATTAATAATTGCTACTAAGATACACTTGCAAAACACGTTTTCCAGCTAACTTTCTATTACTGAGAATTGTTTCGGTGTTGCCTTATTGCGAATTGAATTTTCCCAGTTTTCACTTTACTAAAATTTATATGTAATTTATGAGATGATGATAATTATTCACTATTTTAGGTTTTCCTCTAATCCAGATGCGAGATCGAAATGGGTGTATGCTACGGGAAAACGAGGCAACCCACGAAATACCCAAAATATGTTCCACGACATTTTGTTGATGTTTCATTATACATAAGAAAATAGTAACGTTGGGAGCAAAATCATTGCCAGTGAATATGTTCATGTAAGTATAGCTTTTAAAGTCTTTGTAACTTCAAAAAACATAGCATCACGCCTGTATTCCCCGAAGGGATAGGCAGAGGTGTAATACACACCCACGACTCGCCAGCTATGTATACCGGGCACATTTACAAACTCCGGGCTGCTACTGAGAATTTTTTTTGTTTTGAAAAATCTTAATATCACTGCCCGACCCGGGGATTGAACCCGAGACCTCATGATCAGCAGTCGGTTACACTACCACTGCACCACAGAGGCAGTTGTGTTTCATCTTTGTAAGTAAATCTCAATTCAAGATTATGACTACCGCTGTAGTAGAATTCAGAGAAACTGATTTGCTCTAAGTTCTTATTCAATTAGTTAAATCAGCGCTGGAAGGAAGATAATTATTTTCTTATTTGACCCAGAAAAGAAAGAAAAGATAATTTAATTATATTCTTGTGTACTATTATTTATTAAATATAACTTATTATTATTTACCAGATGAGATATCGAACAGAACGGCAATTTATGGAGCAGCAATACTTACCTTACATCAAGGCTCAAAGTCTTGGTATTTCCCTACGTTATCGAATTCTTATTACGGAGATACGTAGAACGTGAATATCCGGCATAGCCTGCCAGGTTTGCATGCTGAAGTGACAGTGGGCAGGCCATATCGCTCGATGAGCTGACAACCGTTGGGGAAAAAGGTTTTCGAGTTGCGACCACGTTTCGGACAGCGCAGCGTAATATGGCCTCCCACCAGATGGACCAAATATATGGTCGAAGCTGCAGGGAGCCGTTGGATACAGTCAGCGCAAGCCCGCTAGTTCTGGCGCTCTTTTGGGGAGGCCAATGTTCAGCAGTGGACGTTTAAAGACTGTTGGTTGGATGAATAGAAGGAGTGGTAGATTTACTTTTAAATAATTATTTTGATAAACGCTGTGATTTTCAATTAAACATTTGTTACGAAGAGTTTCTTACTTACGATCATGTAACTCATTCTAACTATCGTTTATTTTGCCCAAATATGGTTAAATATTTGTCAACCTGGCAACATTAAAAAAAAATATTGCTGTTTCAAGTGCGGCCACGCCGTGGCTTCGTCTAGTTAGTCTGAGGACAACAGAAATAATCATTAATTCGTGATAGTAATAGAGAACAGACTAGCTGTTTTAAGAAAACAAACGTCGTGGGCCCTCTATCAAAGAAATGTTGTTTGAAGTTACTCTTCTATGCTTTTTTCGTTCACTGTCCACGTAATATAAAAAAAAATGTTCGTTAAAATTAGGAGTTTAAGTACCTACGACACTTCATTCCTATATATAAACGTAAAAGTTAATTTGTTTTTATGTTACGCTTTCACGCCGTAACTATCGTCCCAATCAATTTTGAATACATATAATGAGGAGTCCGGAAAAGGTATTTTTTAAAAATCTATCCCACAGGAGCCTTCCATAGGAGGAATCCTATGGAAGGCTCCTGTGGGATAGATTTTTTACGTAGGATAAGTTAATGTGCATGGACCGATGATCTGGTCAAAGACGCGGGGAGCCGTTGGATGCGGTCGGCGCAGGACCGCTCGTTGTGAGGCATATGCCCAGCAGTGGACGTTGAAAGGCTGATCGATGTATAGATAAAATTAATGTGCAGCAAAGTGACGTATTCAGGTAGGTATATACTGAAGTTCACGGACAAAGTTGGCGACAGAGTCTAGTCCTAACTGTTATAAAGCTGTAACAGAGCTGCGTCTGTACATTTAAGATATTTGAGAAAAACTGTCTGTATTAGGCTGAACACGGTTTTGTCTGTTTATCTGTTTGTTACAACAAACAGGTATACAGTATATCCTGATAATATATCGGGAACCTGCGATGTAACCTTAAAACCGCGGGCAAAGGCTAGTATAAAATAAATATCTATTCGCGCCATCGCAGCGAGTGTGTAATGCAATAACACTGCAATAATCCTGTTATTCAGGTCAAGGCAGCCACTAGGGTCGCCAAATGCAAATGCCAACTGTCCCAATAATCTCAATGTTCTCCAAATTCTAAGCATTGTGTGGCTCGTTTTGATATTCAGGTAAATTTTAGAAAAAGTCTCATTATTATAATCAATCAATTATGACACTGACAGACTGCAAAAATAGAGGCATTGGAGTCGGTCCCACTCGACACCTTGCTATCCTGTCTGTTATGTCTGAATTTTAGACTTCCTCGAGTTTTTTTTATGCTACATGGGTGGCAAACAAGCATACAGCCGACCTGATGGTAAGCGGTTACTGTAGCCTATAGACGTTAGCTACACCAGAGGCCTCACTTGTGTGGAAGTAAACTCTGAAAATACTTAATTTAGGTGTAGAACATTATGCTATGAACATTATTCGATCTCTGCGGAAAATATGTGGAGTGAGGCTGACTGACTGCATTCGTAACGACGACGTAAGAGAGCGAGAAGGTATGAAAGAGAGTATTGGTGTAAAGATGCGAAAGGGAATGATCCGATGGTTCGGACATGTGGAAAGAATGCCGGACGAGCGACTGGTTAAGAAGATATACAATGCGAAAGTGGAAGGATGTAGGTACAGGGGGAGACCGAGACTCACCTACCTAGACCAAATCGGTCATGTATTGAAGGAAGGTGGAGTCAGGAGTCTCCGAAACCGGCGAGCGTGTATGAAGAGAGTTATGAATGTTGAGGAAGCGAGAGATGTATGCAAGAATAGAGCCTCTTGGTTATCTCTGCCTACCCCGCAAGGTAAAAGGCGTGATGATAAGTAAGTAAGTAACATTATGCTGTGATCTACAGGAGTGGAGCACTGAGGGTGTACGGTTGAAACCACACTGTACAACTAGTCTTCAATAAAATTAAAACACGATGTGCTATGAACATTTTGGAAACCTGTATTTTCTAATATTGTAATATTTAACTGCCTCGGTGGTGTAGCGGTACCTAGTGTATGCGACTGCTAATCATGAGGTCTCGGGTTCGATCCCCGGGTCGGGCAATGTTATTGAGCTTTTTCCTAAAAAGAAAAATTCTCAGTAGCAGCCCGGAGTTTGGAAATGTGCCCGGTAGACGTCAATAGGCTCGCCCCCTATTACGTGGGACTTAAACATAGCTGGCGAGTCGTGGGTGTGTAATACACCTCTGCCTACCCCTTCGGGGAATACAGGCGTGAAGCTATGTTTTCTCAATGTGACTGACACACACCATACATATTTTTTTCAACATTACCGCCCCACTGTATGAATTTCCTTCTCGGAGTGAGAGAATTCGAGTCATAGTCCAACCCGCTGGCCCAGTACGAGTTGGCAGACTTCATTAACCGTTAGCGAAATTTTTCAGGCATGCTGAATTGTGCGGCGTTGTAATCGGACTTGGGATCGAACTATCTATATCATTGTCTTTGTATTTATCCTTTAATTTACGTTATAATAGAAGTAAACTTTTTCAATATCTATTTTTATTATTGATGTTTTTTTGTGCTTTTAATTTTCTGACTTGTGAGCAACATCAGTAGGTATCTATCCATCCATCCATCAGCCTTTCAACGTCCACTGCTGGACATAGGCCTCCCCAAGAGAACGACACAACGAGCGGTCCTGTGCCGACCGCATCCAACGGCTCCCCGAAGCTTTGACCAGATCGTCGGTCCATCTGGTGGGAGGCCATCCTACGCTGCGCCGTCCAATACGTGGTCGCCACTCGAGAACCTTTCTTCCCCAACGGTCGCCGGTTCGTCGAGCGATGTGGCCTGCCCATTGCCCCTTCAGCATGCCAACCCGGCGGGTTATGTCGGTCACTCCCGTTCTCCTACGGATCTCCGTATTACGGATACGATCACGTAGGGAAATACCGAGCATAGCCAGCTCCATGGCCCGCTGAGCGGCTTTGAGCCTTGATACGAGGCCAACATTCAGAGACCACGTCTCTGTTCCATATGTCATCACTGGTAACACACTGTTCGTAGACCTTTGTTTTCAGACACTGCGGAATAATGGACGAGAAGATCTTCCTTAGCTTCCCGAACGCTGCCCAGCCGAGTTGGATTCGTCGATTGACCTCTTTCTGGAAGTTGTGCCTAACTAACTGGACTGTTTGTCCCAGGTAGACATAATGGTCGACAACTTCGAGAAGCGCATTCCCGACCCTAGTCGGGTCCCGACCCGGTCCTAACCGGTGCTGAAATGACATGGACATTAGACATGACTTTCGTCTTGTCCGTGTTCATTTTGAGACCCACCAGTCGGGAAACCCTGCCGAGATCATTGAGCATGGTGCCAAGGTCCTCCAACGATTCTGCCATGACTACAATGTCGTCGGCATATCGAAGATGAGTGATATATTCGCCATTGACGTTGATCCGGTCAAGTCCAAGAGCTTGAAGACATCTTCCAATGCAGTGGTGAAGAGTTTCGGGGACATAACGTCTCCCTGTCTAACACCTCTCTGCAGTTGGATCGGTTTCGTACTCCTGTCCTGAACACGGACTGACATAGTGGCGTTTCTATACAAGCACTTCAGCACTTCGATGTACCGATAGTCAATTTGGCACCGCTGAAGGGACTGTAGCACCGCCCAAGTTTCGATCCAATCGAAGGCTTTCTCGTAGTCCACAAACGCTAGACACAGAGGCCGATTATACTCCTCGGTCTTCTGTATAATCTGACGCAGCGTGGGGATGTGGTCTACGGTACTATAGCCTTTTTGGAAACCGGCTTGTTCGGGAGGCTGGAGTGGGCTTTGGGTGAGTCGATTGGTAATGACCCTCGAAAACAACTTATGGACGTGGCTCAAGAGCGAGATGGGTCTACAGTTCTTCAAGAGGGTTCTGTCACCTTTCTTGTAGAACAGCACTACCACGCTTCTGGTCCACGACTCTGGAACGTCGCCCCCGAGAACGACGGAATTCGGGCTCTCAGTCCTCATATCCGGGATATCTTCGG
The DNA here is from genome assembly GCA_948253155.1 of Leucoma salicis. Lineage (NCBI taxonomy): Eukaryota > Metazoa > Arthropoda > Insecta > Lepidoptera > Erebidae > Leucoma > Leucoma salicis. The sequence goes on from OX411803.1 coordinate 29,162,899, forward strand.
TAAAGTGCCGAGTTAGCTGGGATCTGAGATCTTGGGCCAAGCCGATAACAACACTCTGGGATCTGTACAACTGTCCATAGAACTGGTGGACCTCTCTCAAGATCTCATCTCGGGATGAAATGACAGTGCCGTCGTTTGGTAGTAGGTACCTAATATTTATTAAATTTATAGACTCAATTATTTAAAAAGGTTAGGCACATTTTGAGCGTGAGAAATGTAAAATGACACAAAAAATAAACACAAATCAAAATAATACCAGGAATATTTTTTTTATTCTTCACTTATGTCATTTATTAGTGGCAAGGTATTGCTCTAAATAACAGCTAAAATTGTATATCCAAATACTGGCAATAAAACATCTGATACAGATGTGAACTTCAACCAATGATGCTTGTGCACGCGTTAATTAAAGTGCTCTCTTTGTAATGTCAAACCATGCAGCAGATGAGAACGAGTAGGAAACGCAATAAAGGTTTCGACCCAAGTGAGTGTATTGCGTTTGTATCATTTCAACTTTCACAACAATCATCAACTTTCTAGGATCAGAAATATATTGTATCTAAGTACTTAGTCTGAGATCTATACGTTGGTTCATTTAATCCAATTAATATCTACTAGCCCTTGCCCGCGACTTCGCCACAGCCAAAAGCTAGCTTTTAGGTTATAACTCAGGTTCCCGATATAGTAGCGGAATAAAATGTATACCAGTTTTTAAGTCTAATCAAGAGCTACCAAATAAAAAAAAAATGCATCAAAATCCATTCAGTAGTTTTTGCGTGATGCGCGAACAAATTAACAAACAAAAATGTAAAAAAATCCTTTAGTGTTTTGTGAATATCAAAAACATGTCATAAAAAATTGTTTTTCCCTATAAAATGAAATCTAATTTTTGATTACGCTTAGTCAGAAATCTGATCGACAATATTCAAGCATATTTTTTCAATTTTTCGTGTAAAAAGTGACTGATTTGGAAAGATGCCGAAAGGAATGCCTGAAGTTTTACGAGCAAGAATTGTTACTTTGGGGGAAGAAGGATATTCTCTTTTTTTATTGCTTATGGTGGCAGACGAGTCACGGCCCACCTGATGGTAAATGGTAACCGTCGCTCATAGACTCAACTATAGCGAGAGTACTTACTTGATTCTCAACATGCCCAGGAGGATTGCTGCTTTTGTTCGAGCTAGGGGAGGAGTTATCTCGTACTAAATAAAAATAATTCCGTAATAAATTCTTAATAATGTTTCCTATTTCGTCGTTTTCTTTCATTTATTTAGTCACAATTTCATTGAAATTTTCAAATCGAATTTTAATTAGTAAAATTATTAAAAATAGTTAATATTTTATTTTCAATAAAGTTATTTTCTTTTTAAAAAAGATATCACGTAAGCACTTTTCTTTTATAGGGTGAAATTTAAAAAATATAGCATTTTTTGCTAGTGATCTCAAACTTTTTTTAATGTGTATATATAGCCTAATAAAGTCATTTTTTCTCAAATATATTAAATGTACAGACACAGCTCTGTTACAGCTATATAACAGTATAGATAGATACAGAGTAAAATGTAAAGTTGCTATCCGCGTCTACTTAATTATGTGGTCAAACCACGCAACAAATTATGAAATAGTTTTCATTGTTGTTTAGGTGATTTATCCTTGCCCTAATTACTTTTTTAAGTAGGGAATAAACTGCATACGCTGGCATACGTTAATCAGTAGACAGGTAGTGTAAAATAATGTTAGTAATTATCCAAATATCTTAAAGATATTTATGTGTATTAGTCCATTACATTCGTGCGAAGCAAGAGTGATCAATAGAGTATCACGTAAAATGTTTGAATACGTCGTCTGAAATGACGCACATAATTTATATCACAGTAAATGACATGACTAAGGGAATACCGGGGGAGTGGGCAGCAGCACTCCTTCGAGTATTAACAACATCCACTGCGATCGCCAACCCGCCTGCCAAGCGTGGCGATTACGGCACTATCCCCCATTCTTGGGGAGGCCTATGTCCAGCCGTGGACTTTAAAAGGCTGATGGATGGTTGGATGGATGGAAATGACATGGCCTACCATCTGTTCATAAATTTATGCCCAATTTAGAATTAAACTGCATCACTAGATGGTCTCAGCTTACACTTTAGATATTTTAAAGTAATTTAACACATTATCCACGCCAGGAAATTAGTGTCTTATTTTTCCGACAAACAAGGTAGTGAGGACTACCCTCATCCACTTTAAACCTGCTAGCGGAGAACTGGAACTGTTTGATATTAGGTACTTCAGTGGTCCGCCAGTGGCAGTTTTAGAAAAACCTACTTGCACCAAAATTACTTTTAAAAGAACGGATGTCATTATTGTCTGGACGCACTCACAACAATAATGGACATATCGATGTGTGATGTGTCGGTGTAATTTATATGCAGACACGAATACAGTATTTCGGTGTATGGGAAGGTAAGGATTTTATTCCGGGGAGACCATTGATTTACTGATGCACTAACGAGCCATGCCCCCTATCTGATGCATTTATATAATGAGCATATCAAGTGCTAAATACAGATCAAAATATTAAAATCCTGCAATGAAATAGTATTAAATTGCAAAATTAAACTTACTATATTGGAATAATGTATGTGAATGCATCCGATATGTGGAGTGGGTTGTAATAACAATCCCGTTCGCAATAAAGCTCTCTTTTCCACTTTCACAAATAATTTGAAAAAATACATATCAACGATAGATCTTACTATTTTAGGGTTCTTTGATTTTTTTTAACTTGGTTCCGTCGCCATGAAAGCTTGAGAATAGCAGTACTATATGACAGAAATCTACTTTACTTATTTTTTCAAAAAAATACCTTAAGAAGATGGGAAACTGGGATAATAAACGGCAAAAACAAAGGATGAATCTATTTTATTATAGAAATTTAGGGACAACCAAGGTACTCGAAACATTCACCCCACTCAGCGCAGTGGCAAGGTGACAGGGCGACGCCCGCTAAGCTGCGATGCTCGGCAGCGACAGGAATCGGGCCGCGGTCGCTGCCTTCTGCGAGGAGGTTATCTCACGGAAGGAAGCGGCGGAGAGGGCCAGGGAGGAGGATTCTTCCGCTGACCCGACCACCGCCAGTGACGGAGAAGTTCCGCCAACCTCAAGACTTCCCGCGAAGGTGCGACGCTCCGTGTGCAGATGCGTCGCTCAGTAGAGGGTACTCGAAAGGGCAGACCACTGAAGTAATGCAACATAGTACAGTGGCCCGCCAACACAGGCGGAGAGACGGCACACGGCGGGTTTCTTAAGTGGGTGAGGGCTGCACACTACCCTGTTCGTTCCCCTGAAGGACGGGGTATGCGGTTAGGTACATTTTTTCCCGCCTTAACAAAAAAAAAGGTACTTGAAACAATGCTCTCAGTTTTACATAATTATACGAAATTATTTAAAAAAATATCTATAGTTACACGTAAAGTAGGTATACGTAGAATTCATCGAACAGCTGTGAACTTATATGGGCTTCTGAAACGTTCCACCTACAAAGGGCTTTCCTCCATTTAATATGGAAAAAGAAAACCTCGTGTAAATTATCACAGTGTCAGCTGGTGTCGGGTCAGGGCAAGTCCTGCAACTAGTTCAAGGTTACAGAAGGCCAAGATCAAACCATTAAAAGGGAAATTTGGTGATTTGGAGTATTGCCAGAACGTTGAAACAAACGTTCTACTAACGGAGTAAGTTGTAGAAAATATGCCGTAATAAAAAGTAGGTTAAGTATACCTAATGGCAGCTCTGGATGATAATAATCTAAATATTTCATTTTTAATTATAATTTAATATTAAACACATAGTGAAAAATCTGAAATCGAAAATAACAGTCACGAGCCGTATTTGAACCTGCATCTCCTGGATACCGTCCAGATGCTTTGTCAATTCAGCCATCGTGACAATTACTCTTGACTGCTAATTTCGATAACACATTCATACTTAACGTCTTTGGGTGACGCCTGCGCCATCTGTCGGCAGTATTTTCATACATTGTACCGACCAGGTAAACTTAATTTTACAATGAAAATTTTTACCTAATAATGACGCAATCCCTAAAAATATTTAGATATTTTTTTATATATATTTGGATTGGTAAAGCATCTGGACGGTATCCAGGAGATGCAGGTTCAAATCCTGCTCTAGACTGTTATTTTCGATTTCACATTTTTCACTTTGTGTTTAGTGTATAGTGCGGAGCATGTCAAATGCTACAAATATATATACTCATAAAAATATCTAAATATAATTTAATAGATTCTACCCCCGGGAATTCTAGGCCGTGTGGGGCCGGCTTTAGAATTGTCCCACCCCTCTCTACTCACGGGAGTCATAAGAGCCGACTGAGGGGATACCGGGGGAGTGGGCAACGGCACTCCCTCGAGTATTAACAACATCCACTGCGATCGCCAACCCGCCTGCCAAGCGTGGCGATTACGGCATTATCCCCCATGACGGGACCGCTCGTTGTGGCGTTCTCTTGGGGAGGCCTATGTCCAGCAGTGGACGTCGAAAGGCTGATGGATGGATGGATGGATAGTGGCACGGCGGGCAGATATTTTACAAAAAAAATAAATGAAAGGATGATGGAGATTCTACCCGCGACTCCGTCTGCGTCTGCGTAGACTTCAGAATATATGTAAATAGGTACATCACTTTACGACACCCTTATTATCTCTGTCTCAAAATAGCCTATCCAATTTCTGCAATGAGGAGTAGCCTATATCCTTTTCTTGGCTCCACGCTATAAATGCGCAAAATTTCATGATGGTTGGTTTTGTAGTTATGGCGTGAAAGTGTAACAAATAAATAGATACCTAAATAAATAAGTAAACAAACTTACTTCCGTATTTATAATATTAGCAAGGATTTCGATTTCTGTAGTAGGTATTTATTGTTGTGGTAGAGACTAGCTTGTCCAAGCAGGAACAGGAATGAGAAGGTTCTACTGGGGAAGTACTTATGGCCGTCTCAAGATCTGCGTGAAGCAACATTAGATACTCCTACTCCACGTCTTTTAACCCAAAATAATGCTTTTTAAACACAAAGTGAAAAATGTGAAATCGAAAATAACAGTCACGAGCAGGATTTGAGCCTGCATCTCCTGGATACCGTCCAGATGCTATTGCCAATTCAGCCATCGTGACAATTGCTCCTGACTGCTAATTTCGATAACACATTCATACTTAACGTCTTTGGGTTACGCCTGCGCCATCTGTCGGAAGCATCAGATGTATTCAAGAATTTTTCCTCGTTTTAAATATTTTTATCTAAACTTACGGGAACTATAATAATGCTATTAAATTTACTGCGCCATCTCTTGGATAATACATGAAAAACTTGTTTGTACTTATAATAAAATTTAGGACCGGCCGTGCCCCGTACGGTAAAAGACTGATTGAGTAGCTGATTCATACATTCAACAAAAGAGGGCACTTTTATAAATTACGAAAATATAATAAATCTTATTTGTGATTTTGTTACCATACAAAATATGCCTAAAACGAGGCTTATAACTAATCAAATTAAATAGGTAGGTACTACTTACTTATCATCATGCCATCTCCCTTGCGGGGTAGGCATAGAGAACCGAGTGCCAAAAGACTCTTCTTGCATACATCTCTCGCTTCCTCAACATTCATAATTCTAATACAGGCTCGCCGGTTTCGGAGACATCTGACTTCACCTTTCTTAAAACATGACCGATTTGGTCTAGGTAGGTGATTCTCGGTTTCCCCCTGTACCTACATCTTTCCACCTTCGCATTGTAGGTATATTTTCTTAACCAATCAAATTAAATAGGTACCTACTTTCAACAATTAATTTAAAAAAAACTATTCCTAGACTATTACTACTACCATTCTTGGTTATTTCGAGGTGTTTCAGTTGCAGAAGGAAATGACCAATCCATTTCCAACGAATAGGTAGGTTTAAGTTTTCTGTAGACAATGGCCTGGCTTTGCTCCTGGTATAACTTAATTCATGAGCGGCGGATACTGTACCATCACATGGGCCGTGGCTAGTCTGTCATGAGCAGCAAAAGTACTAGAGGACGTGTGGTGACTAAGAATACAAGCCAATTCTTCACCCTATTCTTTCCTGCGGGAGTTGTACGAGGTGACTAACTTAACTTCCTGTAAGTAACTACCACCCATCGCATTATTGCTAGGGTTCAATGTGGGAGTAGTCCGGAGCAGGCCAGTACCATCGTCTCTCTTGTAACCAACTATGAAGCACCTCGATATTTTTGGTTGTACCAGGTAATAGCCGTCCCTTCATTATATTGCCATCTGAGAAATGAAATGATGAATTAGTGGCTTGGCAGTATTCTTTATATACCACTTGCCATCGGGTTGGCCGTGACTTGGCTGCTGCTGGCTCATACGCTGAAAAAATATTTGAGACTTAAATACAGCCACACGGCTGTGTTGGTTTCTTCAGTTTATCTAAGGAACCCTTTAATACAGATGTTATCTTTCAGGGAGACCCTGAACATAACTGTTTCGATTTATTTTATGAGGGCAACATTCAAATATCACATCGTTTCATCTCAGACACTGTGACACTATTCAAACTGAATGACTGAATTGGCAAAGCATCTGGACGGTATCCAGGAGATGCACGTTCAAATCCTGCTCGTTACTGTTATTTTCGATTTCACATTTTTCACTTTGTGTTTAAATATTCAAACTTCTCATTATTAAACATATATAAGGTAGGTATTATGAATGTTTTGGAGGGCATGGCTGGAGGCGCCCCGGGTCGGTCTTTGGACCGTAGGGGCGCTCAAGCCGGTGCTGGAGGAGTGAGCGGGGCGACGGCACGGAGTCCTTACCTTCCGACTGGTGCAGGTGCTGTCGGGGCATGGTTGCTTCGGCAGATATCTGCACATAGTCGCAAGGAGGGAAGCGACTCCGGGCTGTCACCACTGCGGCTACATTGAGGACACGGCGCGGCACATGCTCGAGTCGTGCCCGGCTTGGCCCGAGCAGCGCCGTGAACTCGTCGTGGCAATAGGGGAGGACGTCTCGCTGCCAAGCATCGTCAGAGCTATGCTTGGCAGCGACAGGAATTGGGTCGCCTTCTGCGAGAAGTTCATCTCGCGGAAGGAAGCGGCGGAGAGAGCCATAGAGGCTGATCCTTCCGCAGACCCGAACCGCCGCCAGCAACTGGGGCGTCGTAGGCGTGAATATTTGCACCTAATGCCCTCTAGCTGAGGCTGGATGGACCGGGTAACGTCTGCCATCCGCAAGGCCTCCCGTGAAGGTGCGACGCTCCGTGTGCGGATGCGGCGGGCGGACCACTTAAGTAATCCAACACAGTACCAGTGGTCCGTCGATACAGGCGGAGAGACGGCACACGGCGGGTTTACTTAAATGGCTGAGAGCCCCACACTACCCTGTTCGTTACCCCGAACGAAGGGGTGTGCGGTTAGGCAGGTACATTTTTTTCCCGCCTAAACAAAAAAAGTTATTATGAATATTTAAGATATATTGATTTTATTATGATACCAGCTGGGCCGACAGATGTTCTCCTGTCTTAACTATGAATATTCCAGTATTGGCAAACTGTCAAAAGTGCGAAGTTTAAAGAGTAGAAAACTTAAAAAATAATACTTTTCAACAGAAAAATCGAAACACCTTGCAAGTTTATGTTTTGTAAGGATTATCAGAAAAATGTGAATATTTAGGAATATACTCGTATTACAAATGTCGTTTAATAGTGAATAATATGAGGTTTTTAAATCCTAATGTTAATGTTCTAAATTCAAATTAAATTTTCATAGGTTTCGTATTTTGTTTAACAAGTCATTTTTACCCTATATGGAGTATGTAGGAAATTGATAAAACAACACACGTAAGTTTCTGGTTATACGTATTACTCTTTGCACGTAAGTGAAAGAAAAGCTAAGAAAAGTTTATTTAACTTGTATTCCCTCCCCGAGCTCTTATTACTGCTTCCATATATGCTGCTTCATCGATCGGATGAGAGTCACGATCAAATTTTGTGATATTCCATCTCTCTTGGATTGCATTTTGCAGCTGGCTAAGTGTTTCTAGGGCAGGATCTCTTGCACGAATTCGTCTCTTTAATTCATCCCATAGATGTTCAATCGGATTCATGGCCGGGCTTCTTGCTGGCCATTCCATAATGGAGATACCGACTTCGGTAACATAATCTCGTACGACGCTCGCGGTGTGAGCCCTAGCATTGTCTTGCATGAATATGAAACCGTTGCCAATTCAAATTCAAATTCAAAAATATCTTTATTTCATAGGCCTATTAAGTAGCACTTAAAATTGTCAATAATACACTAATAATTAAAATAATTAACACGAGCGCCTGAGGCGAGTGCAACCGCAATAACAAAGTGGCGATTGCAATCGCCACAAGCGGCCGGATTCCGTAGTAAAGCTTTTCATGAGAAGAACCCGGCAAGAAACTCATGGGCCACTTTTTTAAATTGCCAATTTATTATAATTTAATATAATCTTTATAACTAAAATGACATTATATCATACAAAACAATTTTGAAAATTAATGAATGAGGAGCAGCACAAGCCCATTTTGTTTTATTCTCAAGATAATCCGAAACAGTGTAATAACCTTTATTACAAAGTCTAATTTTTATGGTTTTCTAAACTTATTTAGTGGCATGTTTCGGACATTTTCAGGAATTTTATTGTAGAGGCATATACATTGCCCCATGAAAGATCTACTGATTCTGTGGAGACGAGTACTGTGAGCAACAAGATTGCCTTTGCTCCTTGTATTAATGTGATGAACGTCGCTATACTTATCAAAGCTTCTGATGTTTTTCTTGATATACAACAGATTTTCATATATAAATTGAGACACGACAGTTAGAATATTTATTTCTTTAAATTTCTGTCTAAGGGAAACTCTCGGGCCCAGATTATAGATTGCACGAACGGCCTTTTTCTGAAGTACAAATATAGAATTTAAATCGGCGGAGCATCCGCATAGCAGTATGCCATAGGACATAATACTATGAAAGTAACTGAAATAAACTATTCTAGCCGTTTCAACATCAGTCAATAATCTAATTTTTTTTACCGGATATGCCGCTGAGCTAAGCCTGACAATTTTTTAATATGGGGGCCCCATTGGAGTTTTTTATCTATAGTGATACCTAGGAAAACCGTGGACTCCACAAGGTCCAGTTCGACGTCATTCAATTGTACATTGGTTTCTACATGCCTTACATTGGGTGTAGTAAATTTTATACATTTAGTTTTATTTTCACTTAAAACTAGGTTGTTAGTATTGAACCAATGAACAACTTTAGATAGTGTGTTGTTCACATCGTCATAATTAAGTTGTTGCCTTATTATTTTAAATAATAAAGATCTGCGAACAACACAATATTTCGATTATCTCCTACGTAGTCCTAGTAGGTCATTAATATAGACTAAGAACATAAATGGCCCCAACATGGACCCCTGCGGCACACCCATTGTCATGACAGACCCATGTGATAACGTGCCATTAACATCGACCCTTTGAATTCTATTGCTCAAATAAGAAGTCAAAAGCTCGAGAGCCCTGTTCCTGATTCCGTAATGGTATAACTTTTTAATGAGGGTTTCATGATGTACACAGTCAAATGCTTTAGACAAATCGCAAAATACGCCTAACGCATCGTGCGAATCTTCCCAGGCTTTAAATATGGTTTTTAACAATTCTAGACCTGCATCAGTAGTAGTATAAAATGTGCATAGGGCATCACGTGAGGCTCAAAACACTGTCCGATGTACCGATGACTGTTTAGTGCAGGTAGACGTGGCCCAGATACAAAGACAAGCTCTGTCTTACCGTCGGCGCTGATTCCTCCCCAAATCATCCACGAACCGCCACCATAGCTGACCTTTTCTTCAATGCAGCATTGTGCAAAGCGTTCTCCATCTCTTCTGTAGACCTTGTTCCTTCCGTCGTTACCATACAGCATAATTTTACACTCGTCAGTAAAGAGGACTTTGTTCCACTGGAGGTATGACTACTTTAGGTGCTGACGTGCAAAGTTAAGGCGCGCTCTTCGATGGTCTGCAGTTAATTTCGGCCCATTTGCTGGCTTGTGCGGTACCACTCCGCATTCTTTCAACCTTCTTCTAATTTTGTAATGTCACTTACAGCCACCCTACGTACAACATGAAGCTGCTGCTGCAGTTGAAAAGCATTAAGGCGTCGATTTCGTAAAGAAGTTGTTACAATAAATTTATCATCTCGTTCAGAAGTGACCTGATTCCTGCCAGTTCCTGAACAGTGCGTGAATAAATCTCCCGATAGCGTTTGTAAACTCTATGAACAGACGACAGGCTTAGATGCAATCTTTCAGCCACAACACGCTGACTAAGTCCAGAATCCAGCAATGCCACCACTTGGGCGGCTTCTACGGGCGAAGTATCCATATGTGTTAGAAAAAAAACTTTTTCAGACGTCCCAAAGTCACAGTACACACACGGTATACAGAACACAGAACAAAAAGTTTTAAGATAAGTGCTAATTTTTAGTTTTCAAAGGTGAAATGTACTCCAATTCTAAACACACATTTGTCTCAAAACAGCGAATCATTTCATTTATAGGATAAACAAATGGAATTTTAATTTTGAATTTAGATTTTTTCTCATCACTTTAATGGCCAAACTGCCAGCTATACAATCATGTGATTTTTTTTCATGGAATGAAAACTCTTTTATGTTAAATTAGGACAGAAACCATAAAAAAGGAAGTGTTGCGATTTTTCTGAAGAGAAGTTTATTTATGAATGAAATCCTTCGATAATCAATACCAACTGATCGAGGATGAAAACAGTAAATTCGTTAACAAGTTGCGAAGAGTTATAGGCATTTATTTTTATATGCATAAATTGATACCTTGTATAGAGCACCCCACTCTTTTTAGAACTACTATTTATTATCACACTATTTTCTACTTTTTAGTTCAACGAGTTAACCTTTTTTTTTAGTTTTTTATACTATTTTCGACGACGATAGGAGACTGAATATTTCAAACACTTATAATATATTTTCTTAAGCGCATAAAAATATGTCTATTACGACATCACATTACAAATCTTTGAATTTCTCGTCTTTTCTCTTCTATAATATTATGCATGTATCGTATCTACATATAAACCTTTCCCTTCAGTCACTCTATCTATTGCCAAAAACTGCATTTTAATTTGTTGCGTAGTTTAAAAGATCTAAGCGTACAAACAGCGGAAGTGACTTTGTTTTATACTATTTATTATTATCTATAAGTAAAATGTTCTCTATTTACATAATATACAAAATTCGATCCAAATCGTTCATCCTTTGCGAGATACGTAAAATAAATAGTATAAATGTACAGGAGGCACGATAAATTCCTGCCTCTATATCACCTGCGATGGTACAGGTACTTACATACGCAAATAGTTAATGCAACCACTTTTACACATTTATACTTGAATAACACAATATTTTAATCTCCGTGTGGTGATGGACTAAGAATACAAGTGTTACCACCCCATTCTTTCCCACGGGTGTCGTATGAGGCGATTAAGGAAAGTAAGCAATTATCATCCATTGCAGGACTGGTGGTAGGGCTGGGTACCAAGTGGGAGTACTCACTTGGTATCGGGCCCGAGCGGGTTGGTACCACCATCTCCCGTATGACCGGCCATGAATCACATCGATGCGTTTTGGCTGTAGCAGGAGATTTTATATTCTTATTAATATATATTGAACTGACTTATGATGTTTATTTTACAGGTAAGTCTTATAGTCATGCGAGTACAGGTAAGTCCTATTATTCTATCCCTATTTATAAAACCAAAAATACTAAATTTTATTTTATTAAAAATGTATTCATCACTTAATTAAAAATTAATGTAGGTATTTTTGTTCAGTTTCCATTTTATGCATTCATTATTAGATTATTATATAATATATTTTATGGACTTATTTACTTATCTCACACCATCTCCCATGCAGGGTAGGCAGAGAGAACAGAGTGCCAGGAGGCTCTATCTCTCGCGTCCTCAACATTCATAATTATCTTCAAACACGATCGCCGGTTTCGGAGACTCCTGACTCCACCTTCCTTCAATACATAACCATTTGTGTCTAGAAAGAAAGAAATGCTTCCACTTTCGAATTGTATATCTGCTTAACCAATCGCTCGTCCGGCATTCTTTCCACATTTCCGAACCATCAGAGCATTCCTTTTCGTATCTATACCCTAATACTTTCTTTTAGACCTACTCGCTCTCTTTCGTCGTGTTTACGAATACAGTCAGTCAGCCTAACTCTACAGATTTCGACAGAGATCGCATTTCGACCGCATTGATTTAACTCTCATGCTCCTTTTCGCATACCCAACTCTCGCTTCCATATAATGTTGAGACAAGCTGTTACGGGGAAACCCTAACAATTTAAATAAATAAAAGAATTCAAATTTACAATTGAATATAATCAAAAACAAAAATCTTTTGACAAAAAAAATAATTTATTAAAATAATAACGGAAATTAAAAATTTTGAGATGAGAAAATCAGGGGGAAGTTTCGCAACTCAGGAGTATTCCCCAAGACCGTCACCTATGGGGCACTCAACTTTGGGCGCGGTCTTCCCGCCACGTGGACTGGTACGTTGGTGTCCGAGGATCTCGCTGGCACCTCTGCAGGCCAGCGTACCTGACCGATGAGCTGCCCTCGTTGCTCCAGATACGCGCGATACCGAGTCCACGGGAGTATTGATGGTGCGCAGGGACGCCGGAAGATGATCGTAGCGGCAACAAAGATGTTGCCGGAACAAGGAACCCCAGGAGCTCTATTTTAGATCTTTATTATACGTGCGAATGCGGTATATAGAACACGTCACTCGCTACGGCAGTTCTCTGGGGTTTCCTTGAACACTCACAATATCGATATATAATCTTTTAATATTTAATTAATAATAACTGTAATGTATACCTACTATATAATGTTTACTAAGCACGCAATGTTAGCTACGCGCGACGTACGTAATAATCGCAAGTCCAAAAAAATGAAGCACCCCACCTTTACTATTGTATTTGAATCCTCTTTTTACCCCCTACTACAAATATATGGCTATATCTCTCTCGCGCTATTGCATCCCAAACATAAAAACATAACATCACGCCTGTATTCCCCGAAGGGGTAGGCAGAGGTGTATTACATACCCACGATTCGCCAGCTATGTTTAAGTCCCACGTAATAGGGGGTGAGCCTATTGACGTCTACCGGGCACATTTCCAAATTCTGCTAATGAGAATTTTTTTTTTAGGACTTTTTTATTGCATCTCAACGCTACTATTCGCTGTTAGATAATTATTCGAGAACTTTTCCAATCTAAACGCTAGCGATTGGGGCATCCATAGAATATTCTTGAACCCTGGTCATACTCTGCTCGCATCCGGGATATACGTTCAGTCAAGAAAGTATTGGGAATGGATGATTTGTTTATGGTTCCAAATTCAAACTTTTTTTTTTTTTTTGTTGTTAGATTGGCACAACTGTTATCCATTTTGGTGCGGAGTTTGAGTTGCATCTGTTATTTATAATAAATACAGTGATGTTTGAGTTATATCATATCTAGTGTGTATTGCGAATTTCATAATGGACAAAAACATCGAACAAAGAGTTTGTCTTAAATTTTGCATTGCCAATGGAATTTCGTGTTCGGAGTCACTGAAAATGTTACAGAAGGCTTACGGTGAATCGACTTTATCAAAAACACGTGCTTATGAGTGGTACAAAGTGTTTAAAAGCGGTCGAGATGTGATGGAAGATTTGCCTCATTCTGGTAGGCCATCAACGTCTGCAACTGAAGTTAACATTGCTAAAGTGAAGGAAATAGTGACTGAAAATCCTCATTAAACTTTGAGAGAGATAGCCGCTGAACTTTCTGTGTCTCACGAGTCGATCCGTACCATTTTAAATAATCACTTGGGTATGAAACATATTTCCGCTCGGCTAGTCCCAAAAATGATCTTAATTATCTCCAAAAACTCAATCGCATGAGAGTCGTTGAGGACATGCTAGAACGAGTCAATTCTGACCCAACATTCATGAAACGCATTGTTACCGGTGACGAGACGTGGGTTTACGAGTTTGACATGCAAACTAGTCAACAAGCTTCGGAGTGGCGACTTCCAACTGAACCGAAACCGAAAAAACCACGCCAAAGCCGATCAAAAGTCAAAGTCATGTTGACTGTTTTCTTTGACTATCGCGAAGTTGTGCACTCGGAATTCTTACCAGAAGGTCAAACGGTAAATAAAGATATTATTTGAGCGTTGGGCGGCGTTTAAGAGAGCAAATTTGACGAAAAAGGCCAGATTTGTGGAAAGAAAATTCTTGGATTTGCATCACGATAATACGCCTTCGCACAAGGCCATCATTGTGAATGAATTTTTGTCCAAACACTCAACAAATACCATCGAGCAACCACCATATTCACCAGATATGGCTCCAGCCGACTTCTTTCTTTTTGCTAAACTCTAATTACCACTTTGTGGCGCCCGTTTTCAATCGGTAGAAGACATAAAGGAGAATTTGCGGCGAGAACTGAACTCAATTCCGGAAACAGCGTTTAAAAAATGTTTTGATGATTGGATTATTCGCTGGCGTAAGTCTGTCGTTTCTGAAGGAGCATACTTTGAAGGTGATAAAATAAATTTGGATGAATAACAAAAATTTTGTGTATTATTGATCTTTTCCCGGTACTTTCTTGATAGAGTAGTATGGTAATGAAATGGATTTCCTATTGTATTAAGGGACGTAAACAAACGACCAAGTAGCAACTATTTTAAAGAGAAGGGACTCTGGGCAACGCGCGCTTTTTAAAATTACGGGTATTGTATCCGGCATAATCGAATATGCAACTTTACAATTTATTTATTTATTTTGTTGGTTACATCGTAACAAAGCACTCGGTGGATTAAGACACTACCTTCTGGCTGAGATGGTGGCTGTCGAGAAGTTGTCCCAATGCTCCGTTCACTCTATTTCCCGCATTCTCATATTCATCTCTCTATGTAAATGCCAGTCAATGGTGTACCTTCCATCCCGACTGAATCCACATTCAAGATCCAAGGTATTCATCCACTTATATAAATCCAATCCATTCCAATACACTTATATACGAAATTAATACCTATGTTATGATTTACAGCAAAACTTTTATCAAGAAAAACTAATTAATAATATTATGGAGTACTATTGAGTATAACTAGAGCGAATACTTTACTTAATAATTATTAAGTATAACAAATAGTTGGTACAATTATTTTAATAACTTCTAATAATAACGTATTTTCATGCTCTTCGCGATAATCTTCACATTTTTTAGACTGTTTTCAAATAAGAGAGGAATAGAGATTTTGTCCCGTACACAAAATGACCGAGATACGAATTAACAAGCAGACGACCCCAGACAACTGAATCCTTTATTTTATTGAATCACGACCGCATTGTGGTATATAAAAGACCTTGACTTTGAGAAAATAAGGATCAAGCCCTATTGTAGCGTAAAGAGTTTGTTTGTCTTTACTCAAATAAGCCTGGGTATATTTTTTCCGAGCCAATTATGTACGTAATCCCGATAGACAGGTACTGTGTAATTTTATTATGGAGCATCACTAAACATTTTTTATGTTTGTTTAGGACGGAAAAAATGTTCCTAACCGCACACGCCGCCGTTCGGGGCAACGACGTTGTTTTCGGTGAAGGTCATTGCAGATAATGTTTTCTTTCGAAATACCTATTCAATTAATTTGCAGGTAATTTCATTTAGAAGGAAAAGTTGATTTTTAAACCAAGCGTCGATGGATCCATAACAATCATCACACTATAACGATTAACTTTTCTATCGATTTCGATACTCTATTAGCTGCCCGCAACAAACAAGGCTGAACAATCAGCCATCCATCAGCCTGTCAACGTCCTTCCTGGATCGCAGCGAGCGGCCCTGTGCTAACTGCATCCAACGGATAACGTACTGTTATAGGTCCCCCGAGGTCGTTTTAAAAAAGAACTTTTAAATAAACTAATTTATTTAATAAAATGAATATAATGGGAAGGGGCCTTTATGCAACCTATATTCGCGACTGCGTTGGACAGACTGACTCCTGAGGTGTCAGGGCCCAGTATATAGACATTTGAATGCTGACGATGCAAAGCGTTGTGGTTGGAAGGGGCTGTAGCTGATGTCATCCGCTTAGGGTACATTATCCGGTTATAACACCTCCCCCTTTAGAGTGAACTTTGGGGAAATACCGAAGTTAACTTTAATAGGAAGTTCTAAGGGTTGGAACTGGAATTTCTTGAATATTTTGTTTCAACTCTACGGAACCCGTTTTTGATATATGAGATTCGCGAAACCTATATTTACGAAGGTTGCAGCCAGGCTTACAAAAATACGTAACTATTACATATAGAAAGTAAATAATAATTACACACACTGTTAAATTTATTACTATGGAATAATGTGTCCCATATTTTATTATGTGAAAGATGTCTTGAAGTTCATTCATTAAGTCATTGCAAAATTAAACTTACTATATTGGTTTAATGCATGTAAATGCTTCCGATAGATGGCGTTGGTCGTAAAGACAAAATGTGATAAGTAGATTGGGATGATCGAAAGATCTGTCCTATAGCTCAGTGGTTCAGAGCACTTCCCCGGATTGGAAAAGGCGCGGGTTCGATTCCCGCTAGTACAAAAAATCTCTTTCCTTATTCACATATAATTTGTACTTTAAAAAGTGGCGGAGCATGTCAAATGCTAAAAAATATAGATCAAAAATGTCTTGAAGTTTTTCAGTTTCTAAAGAAAGGTTAGATATTAATTTTATTGCATTTAAATCGTTTAAATTTAAGTCTTGTAATTGTGTATGGGACAGATTATTGGATATAGAGTTTATTCTATGTATATTACAGCAATTGCTATTTATTATATTAAAGTCGGGCAGCTTGATTGGTGACGTCAAATTGAATACATTGTGTGATTTAGGTAACAGTGTAGTGCCCTTACAGTAGGCTACACATCCGTTTGGTATTGACACTATACGAATTCCATAAATGTTGAACTCTTGTATTTGTTTAGAGTTCTGACAGTCTAAAGAGAGTTTAACTGGTTCTGATTGTATATAAAGATATCTATTATTAGTTAGTGGCTTAAACATATCTAGTTTGCCAAACATAAATTTTGTGTATTTAGATATTTTTATATATATTTTTAGCATTTGACATGCTTAGCACTATACATTAAACACAAAGTGAAAAATGTGAAATCGAAAATAACAGCCAGGAGCAGGATAAATTTTGTGTTACATTGTTTAGGGATTTCGCAGCCGAAAACTGTCTTCAGGAGGGTCCCTATTCCACCAATCCAGGCTCCTCGCTTGGATCTATTATCTATTAGATGAGATATAGAACCGAACAATTTAATGACGTTTTGTAGTTCGGCTGCTAGTGGTTGTAAGGTACTATCACACTCTGAAATATTTTTGAAACCGGTTTGCTTGCATAGGTCAGAGACGGTGTTTAATGTAAAGTTTAAATTATCTATGTGTGGTTTAAAATGTGAGATTTCCATTGGCATAATGACATTTAAAATACCATTATTCAATTTTAATTTCCCTATATAATCGAAATAGATTCCAGGACTTTTTATTATCGGTTGGACACAGTCGCCGGGAGCTTGGACATCCGCTGAGGCACTGTAAGTATGTATGACTCATTAATTTTGCGAGCAAGCTTCAATTACTCATATTAAATGCATATTTTGTTTCTTATAACTAGCTTACCCTTATGTAATTATAGTAATATCTAAATAAGACTTTTAATAAAGTAGCATAAATATGTAATGTATGTAAAGTGTTTATATAAATCGTGTATATATATATTTATGTATATATAATATATTGAAGGTGTATAAAGCAGTATAATCTATTTAACATTAGGCATATATATTCATTATAGTACTTATATGTACGAGTTTATAGTATATACACTCGTTGTAGTACCTATATATAACTACAATTTGCATTCATTGTATCGTATTTGATTAAATTGTAAGTAGATGTACTTATACAAACTAACGAACAATTTAGTAGATTCTATAGTACATGCATTTTGTTTAACTAACATTTTGTATTGTATGTACTATGTAGTTTTATGTAACTGTATAACTTGTTATGTATAATGTAATGGTAGATGTGTATAGTCGGTATAAGATTTACTTATCTTGCTTATTGTAGGTATTGTGTATTTTATGCATGGTTATTGTGTTTATGGTGTAACTGGAAGTATTGTGTATTATGTGTAGTATCAATATAACTAAAAATGTACTTTGTGTTACAGCCTGGCGGTAATTTCGGCAGGCTTTACCTCGTCGTAATGGTGACGGAATTGTCGTCTATTTATTAATAAAGATAAAGTATTATTTCCATAGACTTTAACGATTTTTTATGGGCCTTTCCGTATGGGTGATAGAGCTTTTCTGAGCCTAAGGTGGTTTTTTAAATACACTTAGTCACCTACTTTGTATTGTACGGGGCGACTATGAGAGTCATAGTAGTTTTTTGATATTTTTTTGGAGTGTCAAATGTGTTCCATATCTTTATCACGAGAGTATTTGAGTCCATTTTGTAACATCCGTACATAGTCTGGGTATGTAGCGTCTAACTGTTCATCACATATCGAATTTGGAATATGGGGTTTGTTACCAAACATTAATTCATATGGGGTGTAGTGTGTTGTGGAGTGTACAGTGGTATTGTAGGTTAGCATGGCTGTGTACATGTACCGGGGCCAATTATTTTGTTCATTATTTACGAATGATTTCAGGTATTCCTTTAGTGTGGAGTGGCTTCGTTCTAGGGCGCCCTGTGTTTGCGGGTGGTATGGATTCGACCAAAGTTGTTTGATTTTCAAAAGGTTGCAAGTTCTTTTGAACAGATCGGAAGTAAAGTTAGTTCCCTGGTCGGTCAGTAGAATTTTCGGTATGCCAAATACGGATATAAAGTGCAACAAAATCTCGTTTGTTTCCTCGGCCGTTGTACTACGTAAGGGATAAGCCGCGGAAAATTTGGTAAAGTCATCTTGCAGTGTTAGTATGTAGGTCCTACAATGTCCTTAGTTGATGTGCTAGTGATCTGCATGGGAGCGCGATTGATTCTTCGCAGGGCTTTATTCTCTTGGCATGGTTTACATTTCTTTACATATGATTCTATATCACTACGCATATTTTTCCAGTAATATAGTTCTTTAAGCCTATTGTACATGCGACTAACACCTATATGGCCAGCTATGGGTATGTCGTGGTTATCATAAAGAATTTTCTTTATTTCCGATGGTGAGGGGTAAGTTATACTATTGTGATAAATATTAATTTTTATATTTGTATCGTGAAAAAGGTAATTAATTACATTATAAATTTTAATGAAGCTATGTTTTTCAAAGGGGTCACGGTAATCGAGTATGCCTATTTCTTCAGTATTTTCGGTGACGGTTAATTCGTTGCGAATTGATTTTAAAGTTTCGAATATTTCTTGGTATAATGTTTCGTCAAAATGGTGTATTTTCGTATAAAGAAGGTAATAATTTTTATTTGTCGCGGGGATCTTATAAAACCCGTGCAGTTGTTTTCTTGGTTAATTATATCATCGCGGTGTTCTAAGTTTCCTAGTATTTGTTCTAGATAAGGGTTTGATTCATCGAGGTCTATGGACGTATGTATTAGTATAGTTTTGCAAGAGCTTTTCAGTAAATTTTCGTTATGTTGGATAATGTTTGTATTAAAGGATTTATTCTTGTTTGATATTTGTTTCAGAAAGGTTGAAGAGGGCAAGAGGTTCGAACTAGGATTAGAGTGAGTATTTAAAGAATCTCTTTATAATGTAAGTTATCGTTTGGTAATGGTCGTAGTAGAACTTCGGGCAGATTAGGATCGGGAGAACCAGTATCGAGGAGTTCTGGGGTAGCACAGTCTAAAAGTATGTCAGGGTTTAAATCGGTTGATGGGAGGGAGGCAGGTGAAGTCAACAAGTCAAATAGGTCTTTGTCGAGGTTATCTGTATTTAAGAGAGATTCTTGGAGTTTGGCGGTTTCACGTAGTCACTTAGTCAGTAGTCGGTTGGACGGGGTTAACCGGGAATCGAGATAAAGCATCTGAGTTTGCGTTTATTTTGCCCTTTTTGTATTGTATGTCATATTCAAATTCCTCGAGTTTTAGTCCTCAACGGATGAGGCGGGAGCCAGGGTCTTTACAGTTGAATAACCATTGGAGAGGTTTGTGATCGATTATGCTATCATAACCGATCACAAACCTCTCCATGATTATTTGGCATGAGTCGTGCAAGGGCGGACGCTGCGCCGACTAGCCTCGGGGACAGTTGGCGGCTCGCAAAAGCGCCACCGCCCGTCCAGCACCAGGCCCAGATACTTAATCCGGGCCTGCACCCCAATCTGGACCCCATCCACTGTGATCGAGGCGCCAGCAGGTAGCTGACGTCGGGGCCCATGGAAAAGTAGGGCCTCCGACTTGACCAGGGCCGCCCTAAGCCCCAGCGCCCCGATCCTCCTGACTACCTCCGAGATCCCTAAGGTGGCCAGGAACGCCGCTTCCTCGAAGTTTCCACCCCGAGCCACGACCAGCGCGTCATCCGCATAGCAGATGACCGCCAGCCCGGAGGGGAGCCGACAGCGCAACACCCAGTCGTAACCGATGTCCCACAGGAGCGGGCCCAGCATCGAACTGTGTCTCGAATCTGTGGGATACCGCACGACATGGGTCTCCTCACAACGTCCCCTATGCAGCTCTCACAGACGACGGTGCGGCCCTCTAGATAGTCCGCCACGAGCCGCCTCAGGTATACAGGCACCCCGTGATACCGGAGCGCCTCCCTGATGCAGCTGAATGGCAGACTATTAAATGCGATGGTGATGTCACATGATGTGACACCGCCAACAGCATTTCCCCGCCGGTGACGACCGCCGCGGCCGCGGCCCTCAGACGCATGATCGCGCCGACTGTCGAACGACTAGCTCGAAAACTGAAGCAGCAAGGATTCTCTCCAGCAGCTTACCCGCCTCATCCAGCAGCACGATGGGCCTGAAGGCCCCGGCCGAATCCTGTGTTCGCCCCGGCTTCAGGAGGAGTACCAGCCTCCCCTTCTTCCAGCAGTCAGGGAACCGTCGGACGCCAGGCACGCGTCGGACAGTCCCCTGAGGCGGGGCTCTAGGTGGTCCAGAGCTGGGTAAGTACCACCCTCTCACAAAAGATTAGTGTGTAACAAGGGTATTTACTCCTACCATTGTGTTTCGTACGGTAAGTGATAGCGCCGGAGGCCCAAACGCCCTCTAAACCTCCCTTAACCTCTCCTTATTATCCTTCCTATCCTCTCTTTATTATCCTCTGTATCCCCTCGTATTTAATTAATAACGTACCCACGTAGTATTAAAAAAATCCTAATTAATAAGCTATTCAAAACTACCCCTAAGCAAGGTCAATCCGTTTTAACTAACAAACGGTAACTTACTTTTCACTTTAGATATTGTTTCTATTAAAGAACTTAAAGTAATATGGAAATGTCACCCACGCGACAGCTTGTCGCCTCACGGGTGACTGGTAGCCACAAAAAACAAAGCATGTCACTTGAACGGTCGGAGCTGAAAATTGTGTTTTGGAGAAATTCCCACCGCGTAAATCCGTCAACAACCTGTGATTATACTAAAACCGGATTTAAGCTTCAAGAACTACAGATGAGTTGTAAGAAGTAGTAAATAATAAAGTAGGGTTCAAACGTAGTAGAGTCATAAGTTGTCATTTCGAGAAGAAGGCTAATTACGGTTACGGTTGTTTTATTTGACTTAAAGTAGTCTGATCTTTCGATACATTTATTTAAGTATTTTGATTATTTATATATTTTTAAGCATTTGGAATGCTTACGTTTTTTTTTTTTTTAAATGACAACACCCTACCCTTAGGAATAATCCCTGAAACGCGGGGGACTTTTACAAACATACAATTTCACGAACACAAAGTACTCTCAGACTGAGAACAACCATTTGTGGATCACACAAAGAGTTGTGCTGTGTGGGAATCGAACCCACAACATTTGGGCGGTAGGCCGGTATCGAAACCGCCATATAAATTAACACAGAGTTTTTATCCAGAAAATGGACGTCAAATTACTTACTACCAATTTACATGTGTAAATACAGTGCGTACGACATAGTGCCAATGCTTTTCTAACACATTGAAAATGAAATGTTAATAGAAATAACAACTAATGGACTGAATATACTAAACTCGCCAGTCTAAATAACGGCCAGTTAAGTTGGCAGGGTGCGGGAGACGCGAGAGAGAGGGCTGCTTCGCACTAAACTTGCCAAAAAATAGGAGCGCGATCTATTCAACTCAACTTAATTAACACCTTATTACTTAGCTCGGTTTTGCCTTTCAAACGACAATAACAACTTATCGAAATGTAAATCTTTATAATGGAGACCTTACTC
Organism: Leucoma salicis; assembly: GCA_948253155.1. Taxonomy (NCBI): domain Eukaryota; kingdom Metazoa; phylum Arthropoda; class Insecta; order Lepidoptera; family Erebidae; genus Leucoma; species Leucoma salicis. Next base: position 29,185,485 of record OX411803.1, read on the forward strand.
CTTTGATCTGTATTTTAGCACTTGACATGCTCAGCAACTATAAATAACAAATTATTTGTGAATGTAGAAAAATAGAACTTTACTGGGAAATGTGATGTGGAGATTGGGTTGAGGCCGTCGGTTACTGCGATGGCTTAGCGGCCTAGAGTCAGCACTAAAGTTCTCTTTTTCCACATTCACAAATAATTTGTTGTTTAAGGGGTAAGGTATCAAAAGTATGGCATTAGTTACTGTGTTTTAATAAAACATTATTTTATCCTTCTCAAAAAATCTAGTTTCACGAAACTTGTAATAGGTACCTATATAGAAAAAATCTTGTATTTTATTTGTATAGTATTATCGAGTCTTTTTTTATTGCGTATAGTGGCAAACGAGCCGGAGCCCACCAGATGGTAAATGGTAACAGTCGCTCATAGACTTAACTATACTAAGAGTATTTGTCAAGCCGCTGCTCACAATTTCATTTAAAATCTATTGAAAAAGAATTAACGGCAATCTCCTGCTACAACCAAAACACACCGATTGCTTCATGGCTGGTCACAGAGGAGATACAAGTCGTCGTACGTCCTTACTACTTACCGTAAGACTTGTTTTCTAATCTAATTCGTTTTTGTATCTTTTAATACGTTCTAACAGCAGACATAGAGACTCACGTCTACAATTTATCAATTATTGCATAAAAATAATAGCTAAAATTTTCCATTATCAGCGGAAAAGCTTGATCGCAAAAGGTATTAATAAAAGTTAGTTAATTAGATTTATTCGCTCACGATATTTCTACAATGAACAAACAATTAGGTATATTATAAAAGTAGATTGCAACCTGTGTGACCATTTTGATATAATTGTTATATAAAAATTTGTTCAAAGATTGTAATTTCTTTCTCGGCTTGCTATGGGTAGGAGGCCGATTAAAACATTTATCTTTTGAATATGACAAAAACATCCACTTTGTTTGTTGGATGCCAAACATCATTTAACTATTTTGTACATTTTATATACCTATTTTATAAGAATTTTACATGCTTAGACATAATAAATTAACACAGTGTGAAAATGTGAAATCAAAAATAATATTCACGAGCAAGATTTAAACCTGCATCTCCTGGAAAACCGTCCCAAATGCATTGAAACTTCAGCCACCGTGACATCAGCTCTGAATTACTATTTCGTTACCACAATCCTTCTTAATGTCGTGGGTGACGACTGCGCCATTTGCAAGAAGTATTTGTAAACATTATTCCGACCAGGTAAGATTAATTATCACAATTAACGGACTAAAGATTGTCAAAGCCGCAGGGAGCCGTTAAATGCAATCAACACAAATAAACCCGTCGTGTGCCGTCTCTCCACCTGTATTGACAGACCACTGAAACTGTGTGTCATGCCTTCATTGGTCATAATTATGACACCTGCGGAAAAGAATTAAAAATCTAAAATCAAAAATTGTGATTTCACATCTACAATTGGTACGCCGTAAATATTCAAAATCAAAACATATACTTATTGTGATCTGTCATAGCCGGCTAGTACGCGCTAGACAAGAACCATTAAGTCATTTACATAATTGTGAGCAAGACGAATACAATCGGCATTGATATTACCTCCCATATTATAGAATGAAATGGGTACCTTTTACAAGTTTCGTGAAACTAGATTTTTTGAGAAGGATCAAATAATGTTTCATCAAATAATGGAACGTCATTTACACTGGCGAGTTTAGTATATTCAGTCCATTAGTTGTTGTTTCTATTAACATTTCATTTTCAATGTGGTAGAAAAGCATTGGCACCATGTCGTTCGCACTGTATTTACACATGTAAATTGGTAGTAAGTAATTTGACGTCCATTTTCTGGATAAAATCTCTGTGTTAATTTATATGGCGGTTTCGATACTGGCCTACCGCCCGAGTGTTGTAGGTTCGATTCCCACACAGCACAACTCTTTGTGTGATGCACAAATGGTTGTTCTCAGTCTGAGAGTACTTTGTGTCCGTGAAATTGTATGTTTGTAAAAGTCCCCCGCGATACAAGGATTATTCCTAAGCGTAGGGTGTTGTCATTTTAAAAAAATAAATAAAACGTAAGCATTCCAAATGCTTAAAAATATATAAATAATCAAAATACTTAAATAAATGTATCGAAAGATCAGATTACTTTAAGTCAAATAAAACAACCGTAACCGTAATTAGCCTTCTTCTCGGAATGACAACTTATGACTCTACTACGTTTGAACCCTACTTTATTATTTACTACTTCTTACAACTCATCTGTAGTTCTTGAAGCATAAATCCGGTTTTAGTATAATCACAGGTTGTTGACGGATTTACGCAGTGGGAATTTCTCCAAAACACAATTTTCAGCTCCGACTGTTCAAGTGACATGCTTTGTTTTTTGTGGCTACCAGTCACCCGTGAGGCGACAAGCTGTCGCGTGGGTGACATTTCCATATTACTTTAAGTTCTTTAATAGAAACAATATCTAAAGTGAAAAGTAAGTTACCGTTTGTTAGTTAAAACGGATTGACCTTGCTTAGGGGTAGTTTTGAATAGCTTATTAATTAGGATTTTTTTAATACTACGTGGGTACGTTATTAATTAAATACGAGGGGATACAGAGGATAATAAGGAGAGGATAGGTAGGATACCAAGGAGAGGAAAGGAAAGATAATAAGGAGAGGTTAGAGAAGGTTTAGAGGGCGTTTGGGCCTCCGGCGCTCTCACTTACCGTACAAAACACAATGGTAGGAGTAAATACCGTTGTTACACACTAATCTTTTGTGAGAGGGTGGTACTTACCACCACCTGGAGCCCCGCCTCAGGGGCTGTTCGACGCGTGCCTGGCGTCCGACGGTTCCCTGACTGCTGGAAGAAGGGGAGGCTGGTACTCCTGCTGAAGCCGGGGCGAACACAGGAGTCGGCCGGGGCCTTCAGGCCCATCGTGCTGCTGGATGAGGCGGGTAAGCTGCTGGAGAGAATCCTCGCTGCCCAAATTGTCCAGTACCTGCGCGACGTCGGGCCCGACTTGTCGGACGCCTAGTTCAGTGGTCGAGCTGGTCGTTCGACAGTCGGCGCGATCATGCGTCTGAGGGCCGCGGCCGCGGCGGTCGTCACCGGCGGGGAAATGCTGTTGGCGGTGTCGCTTGACATCGCCAACGCATTAAATAGTCTGCTATTCAGCTGCATCAGGCGCTCCGGTATCACGGGGTGCCTGTATACCTGAGGCGGCTCGTGGCGGACTATCTAGAGGGAAGCAGCGTCGTCTATTAGAGCAGCATAGGGGGCGTTGTGAGGAGACCCATGTCGTGCGGTGTCCCACAGAGTTCGATCCTCGGCCCGCTCCTGTGGGACATCGGTTACGACTGGGTGTTGCGCTGTCGACTCCCCTCCGGGCTGGCGATCATCTGCTATGCGGATGACACGCTGGTCGTGGCCCGGGGTGGAAACTTCGAGGAAGTGGCGTTTCTGGCCACCTTACGGATCTCGGAGGTGGTCAGGAAGATCGGGGCGCTGGGGCTTAGGGTGGCCCTGGTCAAGTCGGAGGCCCTACTTTTCCATGGGCCCCGACGTCAGCTACCTGCTGGCGCCTCGATCACAGTGGACGGGGTCCAGATTGGGGTGCAGGCCCAGATTAAGTATCGAGATAGATTAAGTATCTGGGCCTGGTGCTGGACGGGCGGTGGCGCTTTTGCGAGCACTTCCGCCAACTGTCCCCGAGGCTAGTCGGCGCAGCGTCCGCCCTTGCACGACTCATGCCGAATATGGGCGGACCCAACAATGCGTGCCGACGGCTTTACGCGGGGGTGGTCCGGTCGATGGCGCTGTAAGGCGCACCCGTGTGGGCGGGGTCCCTGGACGCACTGAACAGGGCTCTTCTGTGGAGACCACAGAGAGTCGTTGCGTCCAGGGTCATACGTGGATACCGCACGGTGTCGTCGGAGGTGGCCTGCGCGTTGGCCGGAATCCCCCCGTGGAACTTGGAGGCGGAGGTGCTTGCCGAGGTGTATCGGCGGGCGTCGCAAGAGCGAGAGGGGGCGGACGCCCCCTACCCAGCGAGGTGGCTACGTGGTAGTGCGACGCCCGCCGAGCTGTCATGGCCAGTTGGAGGGCGCGGTTGGAGGCGCCCCGGGCCGATTTTTGGACCGTAGAGACGCTCCAGCCGGTGCTCGAGGAGTGGGCGGGGCGACGGCACGAAGTGCTTACCTTCCGACTGGTGCAGATTCTGTCAGGGCAGGGTTGCTTCGGCAGATATCTGCACATAGTCTCAAGGAGGGAAGCGACTCAGGGCTGTCACCACTGCGGCTGTGACGAGGACACGGCGCGGCACACGCTCAAGTCGTGCCCGGCTTGGGCCGAGCAGCGCTCTGAACTCGTCGCGGAAATAGGGGGGGACCTCTCGCTGCCGAGCGTCGTCAGAGCGATGCTTGACAGTGACAGGAATCGGGCCGCGGTTGTGAAGCGGCGGAGAGGGCCAGGGAGGAGGATTCTTCCGCTGACCCAAACCGCCGTCAGCGACTGGGGCGGCGCAGGCGCAGATACTTGCGCCTCATGCCGCCCTAGCTGAGGCTGCGGGTGGATGGACCGGGGAACGTCCGCCACCCGCAAGGCCTCCCGCGAAGGTGCGACGCTCCGTGTGTGGATGCGTCGCTCAGTAGAGGGCACCCGAAGGGGTTAGCCGCCGGCGGTCCACCGAAGGAATGTAACATAGTTACAGTGGCCTGCCAAGAAAGGCGGAAAGACGGCACACGGCGGGTTTCTTTAGTGGTTGAGGGCCCCACACTACCCTGTTCGTTGCCCCGAACGACGGGGTGTGCGGTTAGGAATATTTTTTCCCGCCTTAACAAAATAAAAAACTAGACGTCGTGGGACGTCTACCAGATGTGAAACATCGAAATTATTTTGTAGAAATAAAATGATCATAACTTGACAAATTACTCCTAGACTCAAGACGAATTAAACGAGTATAAACACGATAGGGTTGCATTATTTCATTACAGAGTTGTGGCCACTTTTCAGCTCCATCATTAGACCTTGGATACCATCTAGAGACAAAGTACTCGTCAAGACGAATCATACGAGCCCAAACTCAATGGACTTATGTCGTTTTATAACAGAGTTCCTATGTCCAGCTTCCAGCTCCATCATCAGATCAGCTCCATGTCATCATAATATTGTATTGTCACGCGATATACATATGTGTGTAAAATTTCAGCTCAATCGAAAACCAGGAAGTGTGTCAAATCTAGCTTTCATGATTTGAACGGGACAAGTAAAATAAAAGCGTCGCCACGCCAACAACCATAGATTTAATATATAGATAGATCGGCGATGCAAAAGAGTAAGAACATAGTATACGCGTATGTTAGAGCGAGATAGATAGACGAGACCACTATCATACACGCTATGGACCTGTATGAACCTGACATTAATCGTCAACGATACAAATTTCGCATATTTTAGGAAAATTGCAGAAATTATCGTATAATTCTGTATTAATAAATTGAAGTGTGTAATCATGGTTACGTGTGCATTGCCCAGATGTAACTCATCTAAGAAACAAAATACATAGAATTGTACATTTCACATGTAAGTACCATGAAAATAATTTGTTGTTTCTATGCAAAGCTTATGAACTACCACAAACGCTGTGATGGGGAATTTTATTGCATTTAATCATATGCATGCCCGGAATGCCTTCGAATTCAATATAAAAAGATAACAAATACGTGAATTTTGTGCTATTTACAATGTTTCTTTTAAAGAGATTGACGCTATCGGTATTTCGGTATCGATAAAATGACATCGATGTGTCTATTATTGGGAAAGACACTGTCACATATTGTCTCTCGTCACTGTCACTAAAATTAAAAATGAGCTGAAAGGGATACAGTTTTCATCGCCGGAAGACGCGCTAGCAGCTTTCGAGAAGGCCGTTGAAGAGGTGTCTACTGCGGACTGGAAAAACAGTATCGAAAATTGGTTCAGACGCATGAAACTTTGTATAGAGGCTGGTAGAAAGTTTTTTGAAAAGATTTATTTAAAAGTTTTTATCCATAGAAGTTAGCTTTTTAGTTTCTCAAAACTTTCTGAGTGTACCACGTATTAATAAAACATGTTTTATTTTAGTTTTATTTCCATTCCCTCGAATATAAAATTTATTAGAATTCACTTTTCAGCTTGTGACACTAAAATAACACAATATGTGTCGATAGTCGCGTTTAGTGAACGTCCCCAGCACTATTTGAAGTGCACACATGCACATGACACGCACACTGGTACGTGTCAGTTTTGGTCTCGTCATAATTACTCTATAGCCAATCTATATATATAGTAAATCTATGCTAACAACCGATTTTACCCTCCCTTCGCATTAGATGTTTCACAACAAAAAATAAAAGGGTGGTACTTACCCAAAAGAGGTGGCTATTCATGCTGGGATAAGCAAGGCTCTACCACTAGAGGAATAGGTACCTTATTATACAATTACTTAATTATTATTAGGGTTCGATTGCCGGGTCAAGCAGTGTTATTGAGCTTTAGGTTAAGAGTTTTCAAACCAAAATAAATATCACCAAAAGGTTTTGCGTGATGGACGACTAGATATACAGACAAAATCTAAAAAAATTTTTGGATTGCCTAAACAGCCTAATATATTTACAGTATTTTTTCCACAAATATTACCTATTTAATAATGTTCATACAGTTACAATTTTATAAAAGTATAGATAAATCGATAGATAAGTCGAGTCATCGCGTGCTATCCTTATGGGTAAAATCACTCGGGTACAATAACATGGCGATGACAAACGTGATGTCATGTAGCTTTATATTCCGTAGTATGTAGATATACTCGTAGTATATAGATCTTCAGTAAGTAACTGCATTCTTTTCTATTGAATCAAACTGCGTCTATAATAGAATTAGTATTGAAAGGAAAAATTATCTCCATATTACTACTTCCATAGGCATATATTTTGGAAGGTTGCTAAGACTTGGCCCTTTATTATGTAATTTATTATTTCATAATCATTCTCCCAATACTGAAGAGATAGCCTTATTGGTCTCGGCATGAATGGGCCGGCTCGATCTGCGAAGTCTCTCCACAGAAGATCAGGGTGAAACAACGGTAGGTGTAATCGCTTAGGTACCATCAGGTAGGGTCATATGCTTGTTGCCAGCTGCCTAATATAATGAAACAAAAATAAGAAAAAGATTTTTGTGGTTGCTTACCCTTATACGGATTCAGGGATATTAAAATAAATACGAAGGAATACAAAGTCTACAGGTGTCCGATAAATAGGATGCACTCGAATCCTCTGAGTAGCACTCTGTTGAATTGTGATTGCGGAATATTTTAAATTCAATTTTAAAAATCCCATAATGCGAGTACCTGTACGTAATGGATGTGGTGCCAAGTTTAAAATCCAGGTCAAGGTCACAGGCTCGGAAAGGAACGCTTTGGCTTTTCGAAATAATGTGAGTTGCTCGCATATTATTTAACATTGTCTAGAGAAGGAAAATATCCTGAGAAAACTACATATTTTTTTTATTGCATTTAGTGGCAGACGAGCCTCGGTCCATCTGATGGTAAATGGTAACCGTCGCCCATGGACTCGACTATACCGAGAGTATTGTCAAGCCGCTGCTCACCAATTCATTTCACAGATGAAATGAAATATAAACGGCTATCTCCTGCTACAGCCAAAACGCAACAATGTGCTTCATGGCCGGTCACACGGGAGATGGTGGTACCAACCCGCTCGGGCTGGATAGCAAGTGAGTACTCCCACTTGGTACCCAGCCCTACCACCAGTCGTGCAATGGATGATAATTGCTTACTTCCCTCAGTCGCCTCATACGACACCCGTGGGAAAGAATGGGGTGGTGACACTTGTAATCTTAATCCGTCACTACACGGAAACATGTTCGACATACAGTATTCTCGATATTCCTAAGTCCATTAACAGTGGTTACCACTTACCATCAGATGGGCTGTGGCTCTTTTGCCACCATAAACAAATCATATATTATAATAGTATTAAAATATAATACAATATTTTTTATCTCAACAGACATAATAAGTACATTGATGACATCATGGGCTCTTTATAAAGTCAAGCACTTGTTGCTACATAGGTAATGCATCCTTTTTTTTAGGCGGGAAAAAATGTACCCTATCGTTCGGATTACATGATTAGACTTAAAAACTGGTATACATTTTATCCCGTTAATATATCAGGATCCTAAAAAAAAATGGTTCCCACAGGATAGCTATTTTTTCGTAGAGATAATTAAAGCGCCGTAGAGTAATGTGCGTGCCGTACCTAGATACAGTGATAGTCTAGTGGTAAAACCAAGGACTGCAAAGACAGTGTATCGAGTTCGAAGCCCAGTCCAAGGTCCAGATTTCGTACGGTACACACCTCTGACTATTCGAGATGTTTATTATGCTATTTCGAAATTATTTGTGTATTTTAAAGAAAACATCGTGAGGAAACCTGCATGTCTGAGTGACTTTCTCAACGGCCTGCGAAGTTGGTCGGTAAACCTGGCCAGTGTGGTGGACTATGGCCTAATCCCTCTCAGAGAGATTAGAAGAGACCCTTTCTCAGTAGGGAGACAGAAAAAGGCTTGATAATAATGTGTTTAATATATTCCGTAGACCATGCGGACGGCGAGATCGCGAGCATAAAGTAGTTCTAAATATTTGTGGAACTCCTCGATATACAAGGACTATTTTAACATTATGTTTACTTGAGATAAACAGTCTAGATAAATAGACACAATATCAAGAAAGATATCAATCAAGGAATCTAGCTCGGTTGGGCAGAATTCTGGAAGCTGAGGAAGATTACAACCAACATACCGCAGTGCCCGAAAACGAAGCTCTATAATGGCCCGCGTGTGTTACCGGTAGGTAATAACGAACGAAACAGAGACGTGGTGCCTATAAATTAGCCTCATAAACAACTTCCAAGTTCCGCAATTTGCCATTGGTAAAGTTAAACTCGGTATTTTTATAAGGAACAAAATATGCAATACAGATATTCGCTAAGAAAGTAAAGTGACTCACAATACATATCCCGTTAAGTCAGCACGCTGAAGGCCAATGGACAGGCTACATCGACAAGAAAATTGTTTCAAATGAATGCGCAGCTCCCTCAGAATGTGATTCACAAAATCGTATCCACATCGTATCGTCTTATTTGTGATTAGTAGAGACATAGACGCGTGATGTCGCAATAATCGCCCAACCAATCACAACGTCACGATGCGATGTCGATTTGATTTAGTGAGTAACATTGTACGGGCCCTTATCCTTTTTTTCTACTACGTGGCAAACAAGCCTACTGCCCACCTGATGGTAAGTGGTTACCATAGCCTAGAGACGCAAACAACACCACATGCATCACTCGCGCGTCACCATCTAAATGGAAAGGGATAGAATGTGGAGAGGAATAATAATAAGTAGAGGATAAGATGGATACTTAAGGAAAGGATAGAGAGGAGGATCGGGCCTCCAGCGCTCTCACTCACTATAAAAAACACCACAGCAGGAGTACACCTACATTTATTTCGCGCCGATCTTCTGTGAGAGTGTGGTACTTCCCCAATTAAGCCGGCCCATTCATGTAAAATGTATAAGTAAGGCTCTACCACTAAAACAGTAGTAAGTATAGGACAGAGCCAAGGAAGCCGGTGGATGCTGTCAGCACAAGAAGACTCGTTGTGGTGCTCTGCTGAGAAGGGCTTGGTGGACAGATTTAATAACATATTAAAATATTAGGTAATAGCCTTTTGGTTGTATCTCAGGTTCTCGATATAGTTGCGGGATAAAATATATAACAGTTTTTAAGTCTAATCGAGATCTATCAAATAAAAAAGATGCATCATAATCCGTTCAGTAGTTTTTGCGTTATGTGCGAACAAACAAACAGATAAACAAACAAACAGACAAAAAAATCTAAAAAAAATCGTTTTGTGTTTAAACACGCCTATATAGCCTATAACAGTATTTTTTCTCAAATATCTTAAATGTGCAGACATAGTTATGTTACAGTTTTATAATAGTATAGATAGAAGATAGATGTAAGTATATTAATTTTACATAAAACTCACCTACTTTTCAACGCGCTGATGTCATAGACGAGAAATCAACGTGATTATGTTTAGAGTATGTTGTGATGCACTAGCAGTACTATTAGCTGCTAACGTCCTGTACTGTATGTTTTCCGTGTGGTGACGGACTAAGAATACAAGTGTCACCACCCCATTCTTTCCCACGGGGGTCGTGTGAGGCGACTTAGGGAAGTAAGCAATTATCATCCATTGCATGAATGGTGGTAGGGCTGGGTACCTAGTAGGAGTACTCACTTGGTATCGGGCCCGAGCGGGTTGGTACCACCATCTCCAGTATGACCGGCCATGAAGCACACCGTTGCGTTTTGGCTGTAGCAGGAGATAGCTGTTTATTTTTTCATTTCATATTGGTGAAATGAAATGGTGAGCAGCGGCTTGACAATACTGTCAGTATAGTTGAGACAATGAGCGATGGTAACCATTTACCATCAGATGGGTCGTGGCTCGTCTGCCACTACAAGCAATAAAAAAAACTCAATAGTACTTGCTTTATTTGTACCAAAACATAAGAGTGAATAAAAATATTCTCAACCTGCCGCCACGAAGATAAACAGCGACCAGTTTATAATCTTTGAAAGTTATAACACCATTAATAGTAAGAGAATTATTGCTAAGCATTTATTGGTGGATTATAAGATGCATACAGCGCATGCGCTACTCCATTCAGGAGTTCGGGACTTCACGGGTGCAGGCCGTACGCGCCCCGCTCCTCACAGTAGATATCCGAAGTCTGCCTTGATCACCCGTGGTCCAGTGCTTCAGATACTTTTCCGCGTATCACTTCGATTGTCGGCGAACTTATCATTGTTGTGAGGTGACTTAAAAGTCATTACTTATTTCACGATGAACTTCTTAGCCAATTTGTTTGCGAAGGTCAAAACTTACTTGATACATAAAATATTAGTTGTTTGTGCAGCTGGCCATACAATTTCAATTCCTATTTTTCAAGTATTTGCTGTAGTTTTGATATTTTTGGCTTTCTTAGACATTATCAGGCGCTTCTACCGCTTGTGGATTAGGTCATTCCGTAGTATTTAAGATACTACTCTACCCACTGACGGTAAGTACCTACTAATTGAGCTTAATTAAATAATAATATTGCACATTCATTGCGGGCCTGTAAAACCCACATTTTTCTTGAAACAGTAATTAATGATATCCATTAATCCAACTATAGAAAAATAAATATTTTAATATAAAACAAAAAAATACAAAACGTCTATAATGTTTATTTGCTTGATGTAAAATAAATACACCGCAGTCCTCAGTAAAAGCTGAGTACGTCTTATTAATAAATACATTAAATATCTCTTTCTGGCGCGGCTCATTAAAACTTTAATTTTTTTAAACACATGATGCGCGAGTACCTTCTTGTGTTAAGAACTAGAGTAGCGTAAGGGCAAAAAAATTACAACTTCACTGGAGAGCCGAAAAATAACTCAAATTTACCTAACGTTATCTTATAGCTCTTTTAAGGCAAAATCTATAGTAGTTAGATATCTGATTTTTACTAATAATAAAGCTTTATTTATCGGCTACAGAATAGTGTAACTTTTTGGCCAATCAAAAAAAGTTTTTATTTTAATAAAGTTTATTTTTCAAAATATGGTTGACATACGTCATTTTGACTGTTACATAAGTTTAATCATGGCCCAATAATACAGGCCTGCCCAAATCGCGAAGTGACATACAAAAATTTTGCCGTGCATACGTCATCAACAAGGCAGCATTGGCTCTCAAATTTTTTTTCCCTACAATTTACCCACAAACCCCTTAAAGGTTCGAAGTCTGAAATAAAAAAAGTATTACTGTCTATAAAAGCTAAAATATATTAAACTAGACTCTACTCACCGTCCGGGTGGTATCAGAATATAAATATGTCGCACTACTGCACTTTAATTAGCTTTATGCAAAAATAGCTAACCCGAAGAAATCGTTCATTTTATCGGGATGAAATGTAGCCTGTGTCCTTTTCTGAGCTCTAGTACTCTGGGTGGGGTTCAGTAGTTACGCCGTGAAAGCGTAACAAAAAAAAATAACAAATTAAAGTCACTTTCACATTTATATTATAGTAAGGATTAAAAATTTAAAGATGAGTCGCGAGTTATAAACGTGACTTGGATTAGAAAAATGGTGAAATTTTTATTTGGCGTACAAAATTATAAAAAAGTATTTAAATATACTCCAATTTATCGCCATGAGCTGGTTGAATATTATAATACCTCTCTGAAAAGGCACTTTGTAAATTAGCCTTTACCCTGTTTTCAAATTTTCTATTTAAACTTTCTATTCTCCATTCTAACCAGCATTATTTTCTTTTTATAATACCCACCACGTTTATGGTAAGCAGTCACCGTAGCCTTTAGACGCAAGCAACATCAGAGGCATCACTCGCGCGAGTCCTGCTCTAAGGAAAGTGATAGGCAGTGAAAAGGAAGGATAACAAGAGAAACGGCTAAAAGTGATAGTTGTCATGTATCTGTCATATACAACAACCACGCTATGCTACCAGACTAATAACTACGATTCTGCTCATATTAATAACTAAGATTCCTTTTTATAAAAATAAACCAATTTAGACTAGAAATTCTGAAATTATAATTACTGTGAACAATTAAACAATCATTTTTGATGAGTAAATGATTGGTATTATTATTTTTAAAATTCTGTCATCTGTTATTATTTACCCTAAATAATTTTATTTGAAAAACGGCAAGGAAAATGTGACGTCATTATGACGTAGTTGCGGCAATCTGTCAACGATTTGAGCAAGCCTGTATTATTGGGCCATGAGTTTAATAATGTATGGAATGCAACGGAACTTCCGTTAAAATGGCCTTAATTATAATAGGAGCTACATATTCAAACTTTCTGCGTTAAAAACTTATTGCAAGATACGTTATTTGAGCGATTACATTTAAACCATCTTCGGTGTCCTATTCGCTCTGTAAATCGAGTGTCGATTGTAGTCCTCGTAACTTTTTTGACAAAATAATTTCAAGATTAGTAAGTAGAAACACTTCATTTTGGCAGTAAACAAAAATAATATTTTTTGGTACGTTGTTTTTGTACTAAGCAATCTACACACTACATCGCTCCAGTTTTATGGCACATAAAAATATAGGGATTAAAGCCGCAAATGGCGAAAAAAATAAAATTTAATTTTTGACCTTACGCTACTCTATTTCTTAACCCATTATAGTAATAACTAAAAAAGTGTATTTAATTTCATAGTTTTTAACAATTTTTCTTGCAAGCGCATTTCATGGATAGTCTCTATACCTCCAACAAGGGAACAATTATTCATGTGTTAGATATAAATATGCATATTATTATTGATTAATACATCATTAACTTATACCTACTGTTTATCGATAATAAACCTTACTGGATGAAATGGTAATTTTTTGTTTATTTTCGACGTTAATTTCATATTTAGTGTAAAAAAACGGATGTTAGTTCATATATCAAACGTGCTAACAAGCTGAGTTGTTTACAGTAAAATTAAAAGAAAACACCTTATTATATGAATGCCAAAATTCAAGAATTCTATTAAAGAAACTTCCTGAAATCTGGCAGTTTATTTAGTAGGGTCATCGACAATGTACCTATTTATTTATGCATTAGAAAATCCAACGATAGTAAATTGGCAACACTACCTATTGATCACCATTTAAAACGAAAAATCTATCGTAGTTAAATTATCGACTTAAATTAAAATAACCAATTTTAAAAATAAGATTTAAAGTTGTTTTTCTTTTTTATCTATTATTTTGATTTTATGTTATATGTTGCCAGTTCACTGTCGATATATTGCATTGGTATTCATAAAGAGCCGTTATATAATCAACGAGATAAAACTATTTACTATCACATACGATATGAAAAATCGCTTAAGTACTTATAATATTGAAAAAAATACTATGGTAAATCCAGAAGTGCACGCTTCATAATCTTCATTTTTCACAATAAAATTGATTATTTGATAAGTAACTAATAATGTATTGGTCTTACTAAGTAGTTTTCAATAAATCACATAGATAGCGCTAATTTCAAAAAGCACCTATTAATGAGGTCCTCATTTCTTATACGCCATCTAGCGCTAATTTTAAGAAGTATTACTATATTGGTCTATAGAAGTAGTTCTCACGAAATAAGGTAGGTATAGGCGCTGGTTTTAGTGTCGAGTCGAGCGTAAATATTCACTATTTTTTTGTTTAATTAATAACAATTAAACCACATCTAATCAGACCGTGAAAAGTGATAGGGCTCTATTCGTAATTATACTGATTCGTAAAAGAAAAAAAAAGACTTGATTAGTAAAATATTTCGGTCGTTATTGTGTTAACATACATTATCCGAACATACCTACAACACATGGACGCCCAAGACAGAACTTTTTTAAACAATTTTTTAACTAGTTTAAATAACAAAAATGGCATCAGTTATATCATGAGTGTTAAAAATAGTTTTTTTTTTCTTGATATGTGTGTGTATATATTATTGTACAAGTGCAATATATGATAAATAGATACATTTTAAGCTTGAAAAATCAGTTGTTCTGCGTGAAATGAGAGTAGTACACACCTGAACGCTTCGCTTATGAGGCGTGCAATAATATATAATACGTCAGTTTTAATATAAATGTTAACATTATTTAAATCCAGTGCAATATAACAGAATCTGTAAATACAAGTACATTCCAGGCTGCTATATACAAGTGCTTGCTTATAAGTAGGTTTCAGGCTGCTATATACATGCGTTTTCATATGGATAATAGCAACGCCTTCATAATCAGAGCCAGCGTAAAATTCAAGTGGCTTTTGTATTTGTAAATTTCAGCTTAATAATAAATAATGAAATATTTGAAAGAAGTCAAGCAAATGTTAACAACCACAATTATAAATTAATGCAACTTAATTTAACACGAGCGGAATTAACAATCGGATAACAATAAGATTAAGACAGGGCTAGGGGGAAACAATGTAACGTAGGAGCTAAAATAGTAATATTAGGATTAAAGCTACTAATAGACGTTCCGATTTGGCTGGTTCCTACCATAATTAGGCTGGCCAACCCTTAGAGTATATAAAACTATAGAGTGCGCCTTATGAACCGTAAGCACAAGTATGAACAGTATCGCGCGTCGTTGAAACGCTCAATCAGTAGCAAAACAATACGGCTCATATTAAGTCGGAGAGCAATCTTTTATTTATTTTTTGATAAAAATGGTGAAATGTACAGTGCCAGATTGTAAAAACAATTCCCGGTAGCAAAATAAAAGGAATAGTAACATTTCTTTTCATCAATAAATATAATTTAGTTACTAAATCACTTGTTTTAGCAAAATTGAGAAGGGTCTTAGAGGGGTACGCGGCACGCGCGGGGCGGCTCGTCCCGGCACGCTATCAACCGTAATTTTTTTCTTCACGATGATATAGTGTTGTACCGCAATTAATTTTATACGATATTTTTTTAATAGTGTAATTTTATATCAAAATATTTTTTCTGTCTAATAAATAATCTGGTGGTTAAATAATATAAATATAGGTACATGCATGCTATTATATTATTAATTTGATACGTGCAGTAGTGGAAAAATATATAGACGTAACAAAAAAAATACTTATATAAATATAATATAATAATTAACGCTCTTTAAGGGTCAATAATGGTCTACCTATGATCTGAGTTTGTTAATTCAGAAAACAGTCAAGGTTTATAATTTTATAATTTAATAAATTATACCTACCTTTTTTAAATTATTTGTAAGTATTAAATAGCTATCATAGCAAACCAACAAATTTATTTTTCCTACCCTATTTACTCAGATTGAGAGCGATTTAGGCGGTAGTTCACCACGCTGGCCCAGTGCGGGTAAGCAGACTTCACAAGCACGTAGCCGTGGAGTAAATCTTAGGCGTGCAGGTCTCCTCATCCTCATCCCTCACCAAGCAGTAATAACTTGTAAATAAATACACACATAACTTCGGAAAGTCAGAGGAGTATGCCATACAAAACCTCGGGCTGGAGATTGAACTCGATAAAACTGTCTTTGCAGTCGTTGGTTTTACCGCTTCGCTATTTATTAGAATATTGAACATATAATTAATTAATTCCTAACATATATTAAGGTATATTCCCGGCAAACAATCGATATATTTGCAGAAATTATGTAACGCATGGAACGTCACTATAAAACCGCTATACCATAGTTAAGTACCTATAACACATTTGTCTACAATTGGCACAACTGGACCGAAGCGATACGCGCGCTCTATAGTTTTTATACTCTAAGAGCCAACCATTCGGACATTGCTATAGACGTTCCGACAGTCAGTACAACAATCTAGGGATGCAAGAAGAACCAATAAGTATCGATATAATAATCTATCGATATAAATATCTATTAACATTGGTATCGGTTTCGATATATCGAAAAAAAACTATATGGTGTCCGTAAAGTCGGTTTACGCACGATAATTTTACGTGATAAGGTCATAACGTTATCTTAATTTCACAAACAATGCATCAGTCGACATACATTTTTCGGACTGCGAGACATTTTCGTGCGTGAAGGCGGTAGATATTCATCGATTTATAAGACGTTATCACGTCAAAAAAATATCAATATATCGGTGATTTTTTTTTTTCACTTTGCAATGAGGGATAATCCTTGTATCGCGAAGGACTTTACGAATATACCATTTCACGAACTTTTTACGGCTCTAATTTTCAGCAAATTTAGTCAGTGCTGACAAAGTAAGTTTGTTTATTTGCTAACTCTTGACATCGTAACTACTTCACCAATCATCACGAATTGTGGTATACATAATACCTCGGGAGTACAAAGGCTATTAACTATTATTTATCGCAAAAACGAAACGCTAAGACACGAAATACTACCCTCACTGAGGGCAGTACTAATAGCGGAAAATTTATAATCTGTGGTCGCTTTGCTAGCAGTATTAAGTGTTTAATCTACGGTCGCTCGCTTCATTCTGAGTACCTATTTAAAAATAAATAGGGATATTTATTACCATCGTTTCATAGCATATTATCGACATGACCATTGAACACTATAATTTTCATACAATTTGTACCCTGTAATTTGGTAAATTTTAATTTTCTCGTAATATGCCTCTATGTGATGTACATACATAATTGTAACCTCAGTACACTTTTATTTCCCAAATATCCATCATTAAAAAAGTGGAAAAAGTTGCAAAGATATTGTGGTTATACAGCATAGCGTCTTTCACTTCTTTAACCTTCCAGGTATTGTACATTTTAACAATATCCCTGATTAACCGGATTAAATACAATAAATAGCAAACAATTATCAGGCAAACAAAGCAACTACAATTTGACAGTGGCCTTCTCGCCGATAGCGCCATCTGCGCCCAGCTTTGCCCATGAATCCCCATTACCTATAAAATTATGACTAATTATCTGTTTTGTTTGATACAGTTTACAAAATCTAAATACAGTTAGTGTGCATAACGATAGATAAAAACGGCTACTATTTATTTGTTTAAAAGAAGCAAGCCGTGATAATTATTACCTGTATTGTGTAACACAGTTTACGATTCATACGGTAAGTATAACGTGATTTAAAAACTCTATCATATAATAAATATTTAACAGTATAAAATAATAAATAACGGAACTGCCTTAATATTTGTATTAAATTCCCCAATATATTGTTTTAAATACAAACAAATTACATACGATATATCGGAAATATCAATATATTGTACGATATTATCATAAAGTATCGATAGAACACTACGATATATAATATAGACAAAAATATAGATATTTTTTGTTCGCCCTATCTGACAGGCATTTGGTTGGAAAATGCAGGACGGCCGGCTTGGGGGTAGTCCATTAATCATGTGATGTTTTTTTAACATTTTATGACATCTTCCTTCGCACAGATTTTTTGACTGAACCACTTACCTACCTCTGTAACCTTAGTATTGAGCAAGGTAAATTCCCCTCGGCCTTCAAAACCGCTATAATTTCACCAATATTCAAATCCGAGCATAAACTCACAATATCGAACTATAGGCCTATCTCTCTGCTTTCATGTCTATCAAAAATTTTAGAAACAATTGTTAACAAAAGATTGATAAATTACTTAGAACACAGAAAACTTCTTTCTGAGCACCAATTTGGCTTTCGTAAAGGCCTGTCTACGAATGACGCTCTTATAAAGTTGGTATCTATTGTAACGAAGCATGTTGATGCGGGGGATAAAGCAATTGGGGTTTTTTTAGATCTTAAGAAGGCTTTCGATACAGTATCTGTTCCAATACTGTTGTCAAAATTGGAAGTCATATTTGGTGTAAGGGGCCACGCACTAGAATGGTTTCAGGATTACTTGACGGGCAGGGAACAGCGGGTCAGGGTAGACAAACATTTGAGTGATGTAGCCAGATGCACGTATGGTATAACGCAGGGAAGTACGCTTGGACCTACCCTGTTCCTCGCTTATGTAAATGATCTTGCACATAATATTGCTGGTAACGCAGACATTATAATGTTTGCAGATGACACGGTCATGTTATTTCACGGTCGGACTTGGGATCAAGTAGGGAGAGCTGCGGAAAGAGGATTAGCTAAAGCAAAAGGTTGGTTCGAAAAAAATCTCCTCACTATTAATCCGACTAAATCTAAATACCTATGTTTTTCAAAAACTATCGCGTCTAGTCCCCCTGTAAATTTTTCATTAAAAATGCATTCGTTTTCTTGTCCTAGTCTCAATAACAATACAGTATGCGCTTGCGATGTCCTTATTAAAACGCACAGTGTTAAGTATTTGGGGGTTACACTAGATCATCACTTGAGATGGGATGAGCACATTCGTAGTCTTTATATAAGAGTAAGAAAATTGATTTATGTTTTCAAACAATTAAGAGGCGTTGCATCTATGAAAGTTTTACTACAAACATATAAAGCATTGTGTGAATCTATACTGGGTTATTGTATATGTGCTTGGGGTAGTGCTGCTAAAACAGTGATGATCGAAATCGAACGTGCACAACGTGCTGTCCTAAAAGTTCTTCTGCGTCTTCCTTACAGACACCCAACGGCGGATCTATACAATCGCGCTAAGGTTCTTTCAGTGCGTCAATTATACATATATGAGACTGTTCGTAGATACCATAGACTCACTATTCCAAATTTACCCAAGCTTATTAAGAGGCGGTATAGATGCCCTTTCCCACCCACTGAATCTAGTTTTGCACAGCGGCAATACAACTTTAAGGCACCGCAGATTTACAATCAACTTTACTCCAATGGTTTGCAGCACTTTTCTAATTATAGCTTTAAAAAACATACACGTAACTTGTTAATGAGCATGGATTACGACAAGGTTGAGTCAATTATTACTAACCTAATGGCTTGAACACACAGTAATCATTCATACAAATACACGCAAACAAGATTTATACTTGAACACACACACACACACACTCACACGCACAAGCTCACGCACGCACACACACACACGCACACACATACACAAACACACACACACACAAACACGCGCGCGCGCGCGCGCGCGCGCGCACACACACACACACACACACACACACACATACTGTTTATTGTGTTTAAAATAATATTACCAGGGAAGGAATGTCGCCTGAGACACAGGTTCGCCTAATTCAGGAGGCAAAGAGTATGTTAAACCAATGTTTTGTTTATTTTTCTCAATAAAGATTATTCTTATTATTTTCATTTATTAACATAACATCACTAGATACATTTTTAAATAGTATATTATAAAAAATAACACAACATTTAAAAATATAAAAAGTGTGTAGACCCACTGGCAACGGGTACAGG
This sequence comes from Leucoma salicis, assembly GCA_948253155.1. Classification (NCBI taxonomy): domain Eukaryota; kingdom Metazoa; phylum Arthropoda; class Insecta; order Lepidoptera; family Erebidae; genus Leucoma; species Leucoma salicis. The sequence goes on from OX411803.1 coordinate 29,205,482, forward strand.
GACCAAACTACCAATGGCTAGGGCCCCAGAGATAGGAACTTCCGAACAATGCGTGCCGTTTCCAGAAGTACCGCCTTCTGCATCAGACCCTTGACCCAGCCATCCAACGCGAGCCTCTTAAGATGTTGGTCGAGGCTCTTGGCTATCAGTCCATTAACTGAAACCACTATCGGTACAATGATCGCCGAGTCCACATCCCACATGTCAACGATCTCGTGGGCCAAGTTCAGATATTTCATCTGTTTCTCCTTCTCAGCCTTCACGAGATTCTCGTCATGTGGTATGGTGACATCAACAATCATTGCCCGGCGCTCAGTTCGATCAACCACCACAATATCAGGCTTGTTGGCTACAACAGTTCTGTCCGTGATGATTGATCGATCCCAGTACAGTGTGATAGGGCCATTCTCGAGAACTGGCTCAGGTACATACCTATAGTACGGGACCTCGACTTCCACAAGCCCGTATTTCAGAGCAAGCTGCTGATGAATGATCCTGGCTACTTGATTATGTCTGTGCAAATACTCTCCGTTAGCAAGACGAGAACAACCCGAGACTATATGCCTAAGGGACTCACCTGGGCGGTGACAGGCACGACAGATGTCTACTGTTCCGTCCCTTAGGATATGTCTCCGGTAGTTGTTCGTCATGATAACTTCGTCAGTAATTGCACAGACAAAACCTTCGGTTTCTCCAAAGAGGTTGCCGAAACGTAGCCAGGCCACGGAAGCTAAATGTCTACGTCGGGCCCATGTAAAGCCCGGTAGAACCTTCCGTGGAGCTCCTTGCTCTGCCATACACTCTTGCGGTCATCAGTACTGAGTACTACAGGTCTGCGCCAGTTCTTCTTAGCCAAGGAGAGCGGGGTGAGTCCGGAATCTACAGCGACCACATCGCGATGCATAACCCTGTCAGCACAGAGAAAATATTCCCTAAGGTTGTACACCTCACGATTGTGCAAGGTCTTGGCATTTAGGAATCCTCGACCTCCATACTTTCGCGGAATGTACAACCTCATTACTGACGAACGAGGGTGATGCACACGATGTGCGGTCAAAAGACTACGGACCCTTCTATCCAAGGCGTCAAGTTCAGTCTGAGTCCACCTGAGTATGCCGAAAGAGTACATAAGAAGTGGCATGACCCAACCGTTGCAGGCTCGCACCTTGTTGCCACCTGATAAAAGACTACTTAGTACTTTTTTCAGGCGGCCAAAGAAACGTTCCCGCAGCAATTGTTTCATATCCACCTCTTTTATGCCTAAGGCTTGCGACATACCCAGGTATTTATAGGTGTCAGTTACGAGAAGTGGTCGTAAATTAGTAGAATCCGTGAGCTGAATTCCCTCAGATTCCACTACCCTTCCCCGTTTTACATGCATGACCGCACATTTGTCTACACCAAACTTCATACCGATAGAATTACTAAAAGATTCAGTTAATTTCAGTAACTCTATCAGTTGCAATCTGGTGGAAGCAAATAGCTTAAGATCATCCATATAATACAGGTGGGATATTTCCCGACCACCTCTTCGTAACCTGTAGCCATGCCCTGAACCCTCTAACAGTGTACTGAGAGGGTTCATGGCTAAACAAAACCATAGAGGACTCAGGCTGTCACCCTGAAATATACCTCGCTCAATCCTTATGAGCTCACCGCAATTAATTAATTATTATTATTCTCTATATTTATTTTACAACATATTTTACACATTTTTAAAGATATTATAAAAATACACAAACACTCACACAAACAAAAAATACAAACAAAAATACAATCAGCTAAATATAATAAATTTAAAAATGAATAAAATAGTAGGCCACCGACATCGGGTGCAGGGACCAAGCTGCCGGTGGTTAGGGCTCCAGAGACAGGAACCTCCTCACAATGCGTGCCGTGTCGAGGAGTACTGCTTTCTGCATCAAGCCCTTGATCCAGCTATCTAACGAGAGTCTCTTTAGATGTTGGTCGAGACTCTTGGCGATCAGCCCATTGACTGATAAGACTATCGGGACAATAATTGTCGAGTCAACATCCCACATGTCGGCAATTTCGTGAGCCAAATCCAAATATTTAATTTGTTTTTCTTTTTCAGCTTTCACGAGATTCTCGTCATGCGGAATAGTGACATCGACAATTAGTGCACGACGCTCTGATCGGTCTATCACCACTATATCAGGCTTATTAGCAGCAATAGTCCTGTCAGTAATGATAGACCGATCCCAGTACAACGTTGCACGGTCATTTTCGAGAACTGGGTCGGGCACATATCTATAGTACGGCACTTCTACTTCCACCAGATTGTATTTAAGAGCAAGTTGCTGATGGACAATCCTGGCTACTTGGTTGTGCCTATGCAAATAATCGCCGTTTGCAAGACGAGTGCAGCCGGAAATAATATGCCTGAGAGATTCTCCGGGTCGGTGGCATGCCCGACAGATGTCAACCGTACCATCTTTCAGGATATATTTTCGGTAGTTATTCGTCATTACAACTTCATCCATTATTGCAAAGACAAAACCTTCAGTTTCTCCGAAGAGATCACTGAATTGCAGCCAGGAAACAGATGCTGCAAAGTTAATATCGGGCCCGTGTAAGGCCCGATAAAAACGTCCATGCAGCTCCTTGCTCTTCCATACCTCCCGGCGGTCCTCAATGCTAAGTATTATAGGTTTGTGCCAGTTCTCTTTAGCCAAAGCAAGCGGGGTAAGTCCTTGATCCACTCCGACCACATCTCGATGCACGTCCGTGTCAGCATTGAGAAAATATTCTCGGAGGTTGTATACCTCGCGGTTGTGAAGGGTTTTGGTGTTTAAAAAACCACGACCCCCACATTTCCGTGGGATATACAGCCTCATTACCGACGAACGCGGGTGGTGCATTCGATATGTAGTCAGGAGTGTACGAACCTTTCTATCAAGGATATCAAGTTCAGTCTGAGTCCATCTGAGTATGCCAAAGGAATACATCAAGACAGGCATTACCCAACTGTTACAGGCACGCACCTTGTTGCCGCCAGAAAGTAAGCTATTCAGCACTTTTCTTAAACGGCAAAAGAAGCGATCCTGCAACTTTTGCTTCATGCCTGCCTCAGCGATGCATAACGCCTGTGACATACCCAGATATTTGTAGGTCTCAGTAGCAGACAGAGATCGGATATGTGTGAAATCTGAAAGTTGTATTCCTTCAGATTCCACTATCCCACCCCGTTTCACATGTAAAACTGCACATTTATCCACACCAAACTCCATTCTGATAGACTTACTAAAGGTTTTAGTTACCTTAAGTAATGCCATCAGTTGAGGCCTGGTGGGGGCAAATAGCTTTAAGTCATCCATGTAAAGGAGATGGGACAGACCCCGACTTTCTCTCCGCAACTGATAGCCTAGGCCTGAATTCTCCAGTAAAGTACTAAGAGGATTCAGGGCCAGGCAAAACCACAATGGACTCAAACTGTCCCCCTGAAATATGCCCCGCTCAACTTTTAACGGTATGCCGTCAACGTGGCCCCGGGGACTACCTGGATAGTAAAGGGCCGTTCTCCATTGCTTCATACATGCCTCCAAGAAAGCACATAGAGTTGTATCTATTTTATACAACTCCAGCACCCTCAAGAGCCATGTATGAGGAACAGAGTCATAGGCTTTCTTGTAGTCTATCCAGGCAGTCACCAGTTCTTTCCGGCCGCGACGAACCTGTTGGCTAATGACCGTGTCAATAATAAGGAGCTCTTTAGTTCCACGTGCCTCGCTTCTACATCCATTTTGATATATGGCCAAAATTGAGTTATTTTTAATATGTAAAGAAATTTTTGCTGTCAAAATGGATGTGAGAAGCTTATACAGTGTTGGCAAACATGTTATAGGTCTGTAATTTTTGGGGTCCGCAGAACTACCACTCTTGTAGATAAGGCAGGTCATACCGGTAGTTAAAAACTGTGGTAACGATCCCGATGTTAGAGATAACTGAAATTGAGATGCTAAACGATCATGTGAACTGCGTAACCACTTTAGCCAAAAATTGTGCAGTCCGTCCGGTCCCGCTGTTTTCCAGTTGGGTAACGAGCGAACTGCACTGGTTACATCATTAGTTGTTATTGTTACTTGCTCCATAGGAGGAATATGTTCACATGATCGTTCAATATCCCGAATCCAGTCATCCTCCTCATGAATGACAGGCTTCGACCAGATGTTTTGCCAAAACGTCTTAGTAGCATTAACATCCGGAAGATACCTGACATTCAGAGCTTCATCGGGTCGTTCCCAGTTACGATAGACCTGCCTCTCATCCCTTTGAAATGTGCGATTTATCATATATCGACCTACTCTCCTTTTGTAGCGCCTAACGCGATTTGCCCATGCATAAACTTTCTGCTTCAGGAAGTCGATGCGCTCCGTGACGCGATACATATATTCTCGCGGACTTATTCCAGTCCCCGAGAATGCTCGACTCACAAAGCGCATCACCTTCGGACGGGTGTTACCCAACCTGAAGCAGATAAGCTTACCAATGAGCACCCTGGTTTCAGCTATACGTCGCTCAATCCTATATTGCCACGCTGGTACTGCTGGTCGAGTAACGGGATCTTCTTCGATAATTTTAATCCTAGTCACTCGACATGCTGCAACAGCTGTACAATATAGAATTGAGTGCGTATCCGCTAAATTTTCGCTGCGTTCCATATAGGGAGACAACAGCGAATCCAGGGCTCTCACTAGCGCTATATTTTTTTTATGCATGGGCAGACGGGGTAAGCGTGGTCTACGCTCAGGAGATATAGATCGGTATTGTTGCAAAGCACATTCTAAAGCACTCCTTAATTGATCGTTGTACTCGGTACTTACGGTTAAGTTTCCATTGTCCTCCACTTCCTCAACGGAATCCAACTGCGGTGCTGGCATATCCTTGGGTATACACTCAGCAGTTTGTGAGGAAATGGGGGTAACAATATTACTCCGTACGTCTGAGCGAAGCCGTTCAAGTACGGTATCATCCAATAGATGACAACGCTGGATGGCCCGCACTTGATCCGATAATCTTTGTGCCGTGACGTTGACAGCCGGTTCAAGCTCCTGAAACAAAGACAGCATACGATCACGATACGCTGTGAGGTTGCTTCCTCCCTCTGTAGCCACATAATATGCCCGCATGACATTTTCATTCATTTTTTGAGACCATCTCATGCGGCGCACATCACCATTATTATTATTATTATTATTACTGATCATACGTGGTGAGGTTTAAAGACTAACCCCCTCTGTCTGTAAAGTTGGTTTACGGACGATAATTTTACGTGATAACGTCATATATGTTTTCTTAACAAACAATGCATCGGTCGACATACATTTTTCGGACCGTGAGACTTTTTCGTGCGTGCAGCCGGCATTAGGACGCAGGTTCAAATACCGCTCGCACAGTTCTCTTTTTCCTCATTCACAAATAAGAATTTGTACTTTATAACTAAGTTACTTTAGCTAACATTCGCAAAATATTTTTAGGTTTAATAATAATATTAAAACTATTATTATTAATAATGTGCGCACCTAAGACCCTAACTGCGATTGAATACCGAACACTGAACTCAACCCTAGGCCAGGGTATTGCGTGTGTTTTACACCTCCATTCAGCTCAAGGGAATTGGTGGTAAACGTTTTACCATCAACTCAGCGCTCGACAATAGTGTAGGTGCCTCTGGGAAACCTCAAGGAAATCAGGTGAGTTCTCCGCCCCATCCTTTCTGTCACCCCAGAGCGCCACAACAACAACATTCACAAGATTATTGTGTATTTTCAAAGGGAGTCACTGCTTAAAGAGACTAATAAGATGGGTGAGTAGGTACTCAATATCCATATCAGATTCTTTGAAGTAATAAAATAACATATTGTATAAGATCACGCTGCCATCTTGTCATTTAATATCCATCCATCCATCCATCCATCAGCCTTTTAGAGTCCACTGCTGGACATAGGCCTCCCCAAGAATGGGGGATAGTGCCGTAATCGCCACGCTTAGCAGGCGGGTTGGCGATCGCAGTGGATGTTGTTAATAATTGAAGGAGTGCTGCTGCCCACTCCCCCGGTATTCCCTCAGTCGGCTCTTATGACTCCCATGGTTGGAGAGGGGTGGGACAATTCTAAAGCCGGCCGCACACGGCCGGTCTTTTGATAACATAATACGAATAACCCTGACCTTTGAATTGATGGTATATCTAAAATGAGATGCACATATATTTCAATAGCTTGACGTGATTGCATCGAGTGCCTTGCTTACATATGCAGGCTTTAAAGCCTCGTGTTGACTTTTACTAGATCAATTTTAAAGTAAAATTTTAAACATTTTGATCTATATTTTTAGCACTTGATATGCTCAGCTACTTTTAGAGTACAGATTATTATTTGTGAATGAGGAAAAAGATAGCTTTAGTACGAGCGGGAATCGAACGGGAACCTGCATCCCTTCCTATCCGGGGAAGTGCTCTAATCCACTGAGCTATCGTACTACCTTACGGTTATACCCAATTTCCTCATCACATTTGTCTTAACGACTGACGCCATCTATCGGAACGCATTTACATGCATTAATCCAATATAGTAAATTTAATTTTGCAATTAAATTTCATGCGTATTGTATAATCGGATTGATTCTTGAGGAAGAATGTAGGTTATGAATAAGTCAAAAGTCTAAGTAAGTGGTCAGCTGATGAGAAGCGACCAACGTAAATAATATATTTGATCTTATCTAGGGTGATTGTATTTAAGATTTTTTAATTAGGATTTATTTAATTAACAAATTCATAGCATCCTTATCCTTAGTCTAAACCAATACGAACTACAAACCAATATACAAAAACACATTCTTATTAAATAAATACTAAATACGAGCTAAATGTCTCTTCCTTATTAAAATATATCAAAAACCTCTTTCGAAAACCTCTCTAGGCTTTCCATAAACTGCATCAAGTTACAGCTGAAATCTAGCCATCATTAGATATTTTACATTTATTACATTGAACAATCCCAAAGCGCGAGGAAATAACGAAGACTGTAAGAAGGTGGCCGTGTGGGGCCCAATTTGGGGAGGCCTATGTCCAGCAGTGGACATCGAAATGCTGATGGATGTAAGAAGGTAGTTCTGGCGTGTATAACGTCAAGTGTAGCATCGGCGAAGCGCGCTCCCGTCCATCGTCTGCGCGCACGGCCGCCATACCCTGCACACGTACCTGGCCAGAGCCACATCGCTCCTCACCGCTAGTCTGCTATACCCGACCATACCGATCACCTAAAGACTCGGGTACATCAGAGGGTAAAAAAGATATACCTCCCCATGTATAAATGTCCAAAATTAATTGGGATAATTTTTAAGATTAATCTGCAGTTTACATAAATTTCGAGTGTTCATACATTCTGTGCACTGATAATACCTTAAGCTTTATTTGAGATTGATATCGAGAAAATCTTTAATAAAATCTCTGTAAATCTGTTATTTTAAACATTTTGTGATAATTCCATTTTATTCTTGCTTGATTTGAATTCATGAGAATTAAGTACATTTGTTACTACTCGTATTTCAAAGTTTTATAAGAGTGTATTCGTTAATACATTCATTTACGATATCATAAATATTAACCCACAGCCCCTTGCGGGTTTCATAAAAAAATTTGAAAAATCTGCTTTCTTGAATATACGAGTACGATTACATTTAGATAACACTCTCAACCAGATTAAAAGTCTCAACTTTATCATACGAATTCAGCGAAGTATCACAGTGAAATGAGACGGAGATTGTAATGCTGAGCGGAGGGTTTTGTATATTAATATCAACTACAGGCTTGTTGGACAGACGTACCTCACTGGTTGTTATCAAATCTAAAATACTATTATTGACATTAAATACGCTAATTACCTGCCGAAATCCACAGAAAGTATTAACGTATTCTAAGTATCTTTGTACTTCCACTGTTGTAAACGGCATATTAAAATCACCTAGTACTAGAATCCTATCATACTTAACACAGATGTCATCAGAAATAAATACATATATTCATTATAATCATTTTAGGTGGGATACCAACAATACAACATAAGAATTAGCAATGATGTCTAGACAGCACAGTCGCGGATACTAACTCAAAATAAGGAAGTGTTCATATTACCGAGGGTAACCGATCGAGAGATCTGGACGCGGTGATGCCGCCAATAATACCCCTCCTTGTATTCAATCCTTTCTATCACATCTTAACTTTGTGTCCATGAACTTGTATGTTCGTAAAATCCCCTACGATACAATGATTATTCCATAGAGCAGAGTGCCATGCGCGTCTTAAAAAAAAAGAACATGTGAGGAATGTTGCTATCGTGTATAGAGCTATAAGACCTGATTCATTAATACCAAAAAAGGACGTTGTTAAATGAAAAGCATTCAATATACATATAATCACTTTTAAGATGTTTAAGTTTAAAATTCAGCTTGTATTTCCTCTTCATTTCTCTGCTTTAACCTTGTGGGGTTAGTTTTAACTACAGGATGATGATGACGATGTTGATATATATATAAGTAAAAAAAAAAATTAGGTACTTGTTCGCAATCCAAGAACATAAATAATCTTCAGCTATTAGATTGATGCGACGCCCGTATTTTTTATAAACTGCCGAAACGACACCAATTTATTTAAATTGTGTATGTTAATAGCTTTCGGTGTTATTGGTTTTATCAAACAACATTCCTGGTAGGAGTTCATTAATAAAATAAGGAGTTTCGTAATTAATTTTCACTTTGCATGCGCCTACGCAGATGAAGTTGCAGTTGAATTCATATGAATTAGTGGATAGTTCGAGTTGAAGCTGGAAAATCGAAAATTAAAGTTGAAACATAAAGAACTTTCGACAACATTGGTAAATACAGAGCAAGCATTCTATTAAATTGGAACGCGAGTGCTTAGTCATACAAATGAACAATGCTGCATCATTATTTGGTATAAATCTTAAAATTGTAATAATTAGGCTTACCTAGTCGAAATATTGTATGCAACTACATCCGATAGATGGCACAGACACCACCCAAGACATTAGAAGGAATGTGTTATCGAAATTCGCAGTCAGTATTGTTGCTTGTCACGATGGCGAGTTGGCTGAATTGGCAAAGCATTTGGTACGGTTTTCCAGGAAATGTAGGTTCAAATCCTGCTCGTAACTGTTAATTATAACTTAACGTTTTTAATACTTTGTTTTCACGTGCGTACAGGTTTTGATATTTGCAATCCAATGTAAGTTTTATAAAACAGTCTATTTAATGAGGTATAGTAATTTAATAATATCAAACAATTATTCAACTGTACCTTCGTTATTTGATATTCGAATTCATTCGTTATAATTTTAGCGCGGATCCATTAGTTCTTTAATCAGAACCGAAATAATGAGGTCTTAAAATGAGTCGGCTTGAATGTCAATGATTTCCATCCTAGCTGATAAAAAGCATTCTATGTATGCGCATTTTAGTTAGAATATGATTTAATCTGCACCTATAAACTTAGTAAATATATATAATAATTTATACTAAAAATGGTTTATTCTTATTATCCGTGTGGTGACGGACTAAGAATACAAGTATCACCACCCCTTTCTTTCTCACGGGTGTTGTACGAGGTGACTAAGGGAAGTAAGCCCATTGCATTACTGGTGATAGGGCTGGGTACCAATTGGGAGTAGTCACTTGCTATCGGGCCCGAGAGGGTCGGTACCACCATCTATCGTCCGCTGTTGGTTGTACACCTAACGGCACTTTTCGCCGTTGAATAGGTAGCTAGTCCATCTGTTGTGAAGAGGAAATCCTATACTACCTTTTCAGAGGCTTTTGGGAGATCTGAGGCCCTTCTCTACGATTATTGATCCATACCCATTGCTATTTAAGGGTGTCTCAGGTTCTCATTTTCACATGACAGCATTGGTAGCACATCTATCCTTATACATTAGTTTTCAAACCTTGTGGATAAAAAGATCTTCATCGTCTTAAACGTTATATTAGCAAGCTGAACTTGCTGATTGACCTCTTTATCGGAGTTCTGAATGATTGTCACTACTTTCCTTAAAAAATTCGTCTAGGTGGTCCTAAAATAATGGTCTTTTACTGTCCACTATATATTTTTAATAAGTAAATTGTAATTAGGCACGATTTTTATTTCATCATATTATCAAGTGATAATGTGTGTTAATTTGCCACTCACCACCGATGGTTACCGTGCCGTCATGACAGTGAAACGATTAAGTTTTCCTTTGTTGGCTGGTGCCAATGAATATATACAGTACTCTACTCCGTAATTAATCGATCATTAAAAATCCCCATGTGTGACAATTATGAGAAGTTAGCCTGAGCGTGCTGGCGGATTTTCAAGTGTTCCTGTGAAATATTTTGAAATAAAACTACGTTTACGGAATCTATAACGTTTACTTGATTTTACTACTATCCCGAAGTTTCGAATACTTTACAGCATTCATGATCACGGGTGGACTTAGATGATCCCGTGATCATGAATGCTGTAAAGTATTAGAAACGTCGGGATAGTAGTAAAATCAAGTAAACGCGATAGATTCCGTAAACGTAGTTTTATTTCAAAATGTGTAACATTCGCGTAAATATCAGAAAGTATTATATAATCCTTTAAATTTTCGGATGTCAATGTAAACAGTGTTATAAATAACTTTAAAAGTCTCAATATTAAAAAAACGGCGGATTTATGGGGTATGTCTGTTAAGTTAGTTAACTCAATCATTCATATTATTGCTCCCCAATTGACATCTGTATTTAACGGTTGTTTTGTTAATGGTGTATTCCCCGACCTTCTGAAGTTTAGTAGAGTAATTCCTTTGTTTAAATCTGGTAGTACCTCAGAACTTAATAATTTTCGTCCAATTTCTGTACTACCGACACTAAGTAAAGTATTTGAGAAGCTTATTCTCAAACAAATGATTAATCATTTAGATATTCATAAAATTTTCCATAAAAACCAGTTCGGCTTGACAAAGAATCGCTCTACTAATGATGCAGGTATAGAATTGTTAAAAACCATATTTAGAGTCTGGGAAGATTCGCATGATGCGTTAGGCGTATTTTGCGATTTGTCTAAAGCTTTTGACTGTGTACATCATGAAACCCTCATTAAAAAGCTATACCATTACGGAATCAGGAACAGGGCTCTCGAGCTTTTGACTTCTTATTTGAGCAATAGAATTCAAAGGGTCGATGTTAATGGTACGTTATCGCTTGGGTCTGTCATGACAATGGGTGTGCCACAGGGGTCTATTTTGGGGCCATTTCTGTTTCTAGTCTATATTAATGACCTACTATACTACGTAGGAGATAATCGAAGTATTGTGTTGTTCGCAGATGATATCTTTATCTATCTGATCATCTTTATTATTTAAAGTAAGAAGGCCACTGCTTAATTATGACGATGTGAACAACGCACTATCTAAAGTTGTTCATTGGTTCAATACTAATAACCTAGTTTTAAGTGAAAATAAAACTAAATGTATAAAATTTACTACACCCAATGTAAGGCATGTAGAAACCAATGTACAATATAATGGCGTTAAACTGGACCTTGTGGAGTCCACGGTTTTCCCAGGTATCACTATAGATAAAAAACTCCAATTTGGCCCCCATATTAAAAAATTGTTATGTAGGTTAAGCTCAGCGGCATATGCGGTAAAAAAAATGAGATTATTGACTGATGTTGAAACGGCTAGAATAGATTATTTCAGTTATTTTCATAGTATTATGTCCTATGGCATACTGCTATGGGGATGTTCCGCCGATTTAAATTCCATATTAGTACTTCAGAAAAGGGCTGTTCGTGCAATCTATAATCGGGGCCCGAGAGTTTCCCTTAGACAGAAATTCAAAGAAATGAATATTCTAACTGTTGTGTCTCAATTTATATACGAAAATCTGTTGTGTGTCAAGAAAAACATCGGATGTTTTGATAAGTATAGCGATGTTCATCACATTAATACTAGGAACAAAGGCACACAGTACTCGTCTCCACAGAATTAGTAGATCTTTTATGGGGCAATGTATATGCTTTTACAATAAGATTCCTGAAAATGTCCGAAACATGCCATTAAATAACTTTAAGAAAGCCATAAAAATTATACTTTGTAATCAAGGTTATTACACTGTTTCGGATTATCTTGAGGACAAAACAAAATGGGCTTATGCTGCTCCTCATTCATTAATTTTCAAAATTGTTTTGTATGATATAATGTCATTTTAGTTATAAAGATTATATTAAATTGTAATAAATTGCCAATTTAAAAAAGTGGCCCATGAGTTTCTTGCCGGGTTCTTCTCATGAAAGGCTTTACTTCGGAATCCGGCCACTTGTGGCGATTGCAATCGCCACTTTGTTATTGCGGATGCACTCGCCTCAGGCGCTCGTGTTAATTATTAGTGTATTCTTGACGATTTTAAGTGCTATTTAATAGGCCTATGAAATAAAGATATTTTTGAATTTGAATTTGAATCCTGTGAAATATTTAAGTTTTGGCTATCGAGCCCTAAATTATTTTCTAGCTAGAGTACCGCTGCTGTTATTTATTTAAAATGACAAAGTGCGTCTATTTGTAACGTTTTCTCAATGTTTTCTCACGGTAGCTACAATAACCGATCATCATGAAATTTTGCATACAAATATTAGTGCAACATTTTGAGGTCTCGCTCTCTAGTGCAAGACCTCAAAAAGGTTTTCTTTTTTATACTACGTGGGTGGCAAACAAGCATACGGCCCATCTGATGGTAAGTAGTTACCGTAGCCTATAGGCCCTAGCAACACAAGAGGCAACACTTGCGCGTCGCCATCTCCAAGGAAAGGGATTGGAGGTGGATAGGAAGGATTATAACGAGAGGATTAGTAGGATACTAAGGAGAGGATAGGAAGGACATTAAAGAGAGCATAGAAAGGATAATAAGGAGAGGATAGGGAGGTGCCTTGGGCCTCCGGCGCTCTCACTCACCATATGAAACACAACGGTAGGAGTACTTACCGTTGTTTTACGCTGATCTTTTGTGTGGGGGTGGTAGTTCCTCGATCAAGCCGGCCTATTCATGCTGGGATAAGCAAGGCTCTGTTATAATATCTGTTATATATATAAAATCGTTTCAAAATCTGCTGCGTTGTTTAGAAGGAAATATTTAGGGGATAAACCAACAGACGTGGATAGCAACTTTTATATTATTAATTGGTTTGCGGATTTTCATTTTCATTACCCCTTTTGGGCAGAAAATGCAAAGATTGTTAGATTCAATGAAAACAAATTGGTAGAAATCAAAATAATTTAGCTAAAATACACAATCTTTATAACGTGGACCAACTTGAGGTGGCCAAGTAAACTAGTTATAGATTTTAATTATCTTTCTATTCAATAGTTTCATATATTTCCATAGATAACCTCATTTTTCCAAATTTACACACTAAAGATTTGAATATAAATTAATACTGATGTAGATTTATTTAGAAACGCTTTAAACTGATAACGCTAACCCGTTGTCCTAGGTGAACGATAAACGGGTCAGTACCACGCGACGCAACGCGACATGAAAATATCAAATAGAGTATGTACTTATGACCTACGTTGTATATGCCTAATTTGAATGCGACGCGAGCGTCTGCTGCGCCGAGTCCTCGCTGTAGTCGCAATCGTGACAGCCTGGGGTAATCTCCCTCCTAGCAGTTGTGTGCAGGTATTTGACGAAGCAACCATGCCCCGATAAAATCTGCACCAACCGGAAGGTGAGGACCCCGTGCTGCCGCCCTGCCCATTCATCCATGATCGGCCGGAGCGCCCCTATGGTCCAGAAACCAGCCCGGGGCGTCTCCAGTCGAGCCCTCCACTTTAGGACGGTGGCGCGGCGGGCATCTTCCCGCCAGGAAGAGATCGCGCTTGGCGAGGGGCGAATGCCCGCGCACGCGCCGTCGACGCCCACTCTTGGCAGGCGGGTTGGCGATCGCAGTGGATGTTTTTTGGTACACAGGGGAACGCTGCTACCCGGTCCCCCGGTAATCCCTTAGTCGGCTTTTACGACTCCCAAGGAAGAGACGGGGTGGAGCTATTCTTGATGCCGGCCCCACATGGTATATAATATATATTATTTTTTTTATTTGAGAGCTCTCTCCTCTTAGTTATAGTAGTGGAATAAAACGTAAGTACGCTAGTAGTTAAGTTTATTTACTTTCAAACAAAGAAAGAAAATTTTATTTAAACAATTATTTCGTGATGCGTACATAACTTACTTACTTACTTATCATCACGCCATTTCCCTTGCGGGGTAGGCAGAGAGAACAGAGTGCCAAGAGGCTCTATTCTTGCATACATCTCTCGCTTCCTCAACATTCATAACTCTCATACATAACAGAATTTTAATATTATTTCTTTTGAGTTCAAATATGTCTAAATATATTAATAAAATTAATTAAGTATAAAATATCTCTAAAATACAGACTCTGCTCTGTAACGGATTTATAATAGCAAATCGTATAAGACAGGATATTATAGACACGTCCTCAGCATATGCAGTGTCGAGATAGCAATAGTTTGACATATATTATGATAACCGGAATAATTTTAAAAGATAACTATGATTATAATTGTGTACTACCCGTTTTAGCCGGATACAAGAATGGTAGGTCAAAAGAAATTGTAGTCATGTCTATATTTTGCTTAAAATGTATTAGAACGTGTAACATTATCGTATATAAAGTGATTAATGAAGGTTTTCTTACGTAAATATAAAAACAAGCTTAATACCGATGATGGGTACGGGTGGTCAACTTAATGTTGGACCCACTTGATTTTTTTTATTGCTTTGATGGCAGATGAGCCACGGCCCACCTGATGATAAGTGGTAACTGTCGCTCAGGGACTCAACTATACCGAGAGTATTGTCAAGCCGCTGCGCACCATTTGATTTCTCAGGTATGAAATCATCGTTCGCGCATCACGCAAAATCTACTAAACGAATTTTAATGCAACTTTTTTATTTGATGGCTCTTGATTAGACTTAAAAACTGGTATACATTTTATCCCGCTACTATATCGGGACCCTGAGATGTAACCTAAAAACTAGCTTTTCGCTGCGTCGGATATTTAATAAATTAAATAAAAAAAGCAAAATTAAATACCTTTAGAATTTACTGAATAAAATGGAAAATACAAGCTCAAGTTTTTACAGTGAAAGGCTCAAGGCTCCATTATATGCATTTGTTTTAGCATAGAGGTATCTTTCAATTGGTAGTGGTTTAGTATTTATTTATTATACTATCGGTACTACATTTGACATTAAATATTGTCCCACAAAACCAGTTTAGTGGTTTGACTGTGGGTAAGTCACATTATTAACATATATTATGTATATAAATGTATATACATATATTATAACTTTAGGTATACATGTTTACCAACTTAACAAATAATTTTTAAGTTTATTTATAAACTTTAAAGGATCTTTTTCCTGTCTTATGTCCGCTGGTATACTGTTTGCATAAGGCACACGTACCTTTTAGTGTTCTATCACCATAATAATTTATAATGTATTAAATTTATTGTATGTCCAAATAACTTATTACTACATGATAATAAGGCATGACTGATGGTAAGCGATTACCGTAGCTTATCGATAATAGTAATACCAGTCAAAATAATAATAACATCAGATATGATTAAATTATTAAAAAGATCTTAACATCAACATGTCAATATCATGAAAACTTTCAAGAGAATTTTGCTACCCAGTACCACTTTAAGATCAACGTGTGCATCAAATTTTAAAAAATTACATTCATACAATCATCATATCCCGTGACGTTAGCATTCCGATCTCCATGTTGTAATACTTCAACAGTGTGTGATTGTTAAATTAAATTGAATACAACTGACGCCTCCGTTTAAATGTAATGGTCCTCATGTTACGAGTAATATTTAATTCAATCGTTCTGGACTGGTAACACGAGTATACGTGAAAAATACGAGTTTTTGTTCTATAAAAACTCTCACATCTGTCTTTTAATTAACATGAAAAGAGAAATGTTTTTCGTGTAACCGTTTTGGAGCCCATGCGTACAAAGTCATATCAAGTAACCTTTATTTACCTATCAGAGTAATAAGGCCCTCGAAAATTGACTATCCTTGTATTATTTGTTGATCGAAACGCTGTTTATATGTAAAGAAACTTTAATCACACTGTAATTTTTATATTAAACTTATTTTAGGACTAGCTGTTAACAAGAATTTTGTGTATCTATCTAAGAACTTTCTAAATTCGACCCTCTAAGAATTATTACTAAATTTTAAATTTTACCCTTTTCAAGCATAATTTTGCTAAATCACTGAAGCACATGATTAAATGAAAATAATATTCTTAATGAAAAAATTCTTAAATGGAAATATTTCTATCCTTTACTTAAGAACATATTAAAGATTCACACGCTTCCAACGCTTGTTTCATCTCCTGCAGATTTATGTTTTATTACTAACTTCCTTCCAAAGTATTTATTATTAAAAAATACACATGCAAAAGCATCATACAAACAGACAGTGGAATAATAAAATATATGGGGTGAAGTGTACTGTTAATATGTTCTTGATCATAGACATAACATCATAATTATCTCAAACACACAAACAATAATACTGTGAGTTTAAACGCGAGGATATAATCTACTCAAACGTCCAGCCCGCACGACTATAGTGTCTAACGTCCAGCCACTCCCCCGATCTGCCTGCTGGCTTCCACAACTTTGTAAATAAACTTTGTCATACATTATAGTTTGTCTCTAGGATACATAAAAATTTAATGTTTTACCAGAATACAAGATTATTATTTTTTTCATTATTATTCAAATATAGATAAAAATAAGTATAATTACTTATTACGTAACTTTAACTTCTTTTTTTATTTCTTTTATGCATGGAAATTGTCTAACAGTGGGGCTGTTAAGCAATTTAAATATTAGCTTATTATTCATATTTAAAACTATTCAAACCCATAAATTTTGTTACTCACTAAAAAAGTTAGAAAATTCCAGTGTCTCAGTGTGTAGTTGCTAACTAAAAATCCAAATCCGTTACAGTTATCCAATTGCGATTATTGGACTAAGCTTCCGTATTTCTTATGTTACTGCAGCATCAGACGAAGAACACTCTGCGTTACCAGTACTTTTTAGTGAATTCTTACGAAGATATCCCCCACAAGTATATCCACAACTTAACATTAGATCAATTAGTATATATCAATCTATAGTTTGACTATCTACAAAATAATACAAGCATTATAACTCAGTTATATGCCCCGGTTGGTTTACGTTAGCAGATTGTCAGCAAACTTAATTAAAAGCCCCTGAAACAGTGTTGCTCTCGGTGTCATGCAACACTAGGATGCAATCACATTATATGGGATATAGACTAAAATAATAATCTATCTCAGGCAGACATCTACGTATATCTACTAGATTTAATTTTGCAGTGTACAAATAAATATAATGGAAGTGTCTGTTTTTAATACCTAAACCAGTAATTTAAAATGTTAGTTATTGGAATAAAAATGTCGTTACATGTCAAAAATAAATGTTTCGTTTTAAATGATCAACCTCAGGTCTCAATTCAGTTACATACTACCCTAACTTACACGTATCCAGTACCTGAATTTACTTTGTATACATTTTGTAAGCGTAATAGAAACTTAGCCTTCTAAACAGTAGAAATCCTATCAAAGTTGGTTCGTAGCAATTCCGCATGGACACTCAAATTTCCGTGAACTCCATCGCATTAATTTGTTATATAAAGTGCGTAACTTGCAGGTATATACTTTTATGCATACCTTGTAACGGAGAATTTAGATTGGCCAAAATTCTAGTTACATTTTACTGGCTGGTTTTGATTTTGCCGACCAAAACCAATGCTTTGGTCGGCAAAATCAAAGTCAGACAGTAGTCATGCAATCATGACTGTAAATGACCTCTACAATATTTTAGCCATTACTCTAAAAGAAGAATTCATCCACTATATCTAAGTAACTGTTATCGATTTGCTAACAAAACAGTATTATAAAAGTCCGAAAACTTGCCAATTCTCTCAGATAGTACACTTAAAACTATTCACATTTATGAAGACGAATTGCCTATACATATAAAAGAAGCGTTTGGAGGAATACACAAATATAGAAATGAACAAACTTGTGCATATGTATGTGATACTCCGTCAATAAGTATAATAGGCGGAATCGTTTTGTGAAAAGTAAGCCGGGAGCTGATTTGGGAAGGTTGCCAAAATATCATTGTATAAGAGCAAGTCATGTGCCTGTTTTATGCCATAACTCAAATATGATGAAACGTTAAGGGTAAATAAGTCAGCAACTTCATAGCATTCTCGAAACATTACCCTTTGTGTATCTATTTGTAATAAATGACGTCTGCCAAATCTTAATATCAAACCTTTCATGTTACATATGTCTATCACTAGAAGCCTGTCCCAATCCTTACTATTATTTGCACGAAAAAAAATGGACATTTCTGACTGAAATTAACTCAAAAGAGGCCGAAGGCATAGTCCAGTTTAAATGACTAGTATAATACATTACCTTACATTATGATATTGGTGTTATGTATGGAAAAATCATTTTTTTAATGTTGTTATTTTAATTGTTCAATTAAAGTATGTATTATCTATGTAGTTTTACCATTTTTAACCGACTTCAAAAAAAGGAGGAGATTCTCAATTCGTCGGAATATTTTTTTTATGTATGTTCACCGATTACTCAAAGACGCCTGGACCGTTTTGCAAAATTATTTTTTTGTTTGATAGGGTATACTTCCCAGGTAGTCCCATAGTCATCAAGTAAGGATCTGATGATGGAATCCTTGAGAAATTGGTGGAATTCTTAAAATTTTATAGGCAATTTTAACGTTTTTTCATTGTCTGATTTTTACACGTTTAGGGTGGCCAATAGTGTCAAAATCAATTCATAATAAATACCTACTTAGATAAATTAAAAACCTTTTTGCCACCGGCTGCAAACACATCAGTAGGTGTCTAGCACGGAAATCGTATCTAAATACAAATTATCTATTGCTTTTTAGTTCCTGGGTGCTAATGAAGGCGGTTTTCTTTAAAAAAAATGTTTTATATCAGTAGTTCATTAACTTCTTTGCTGAAAAAAATATTGGAGCAAGGCTGGGTACCAAGTGGAAGTACTCACTTGGTATCGGGCCCGAGCGGGTTGGTACCACCATCTCCCGTGTGACCGGCCAAGAAGCACATCGTTGCGTTTAGGCTGTAGCTGGAGATAGCAGTTTATTCTTTCATTTCATATCTGTGAAATGAAATGGTGAGCAGCGGCTGGAAAATGCTCTTAATATAGTTGAGTCCATGAGCGACGGTTACCATTTATCATCAGATGGGCTTTGCAGTTAATTTTGACACCCTCATCGGAATTGTTGAATCTGTTGGAGCAATATCCGGGGAGTACGGCGGGTGCTGGAGATATTCCAATCACCGCGTCTCTAAATTAGCGACCGTCTATTATGTGATCTAGCTTTGTCTGAAGCAGCAGTGGGCTGAAGCAATGGTGGTCTCGGTTGTTCAACGGCTAGCTTCCCCATACATATCATTAATGTGGACAGATATTTGAGATCAAAGTGGCCAGTTTGACAAAACGTCAATTTCATATCTAAGGACCTAATAGTATGTCATTTCATACCCAAGGTATGCCGTATGCGTGTTTATTTTAATTAATTATTTTAAAAAGATCAGATTTTGTCATGATTTCAATTTTATGATTTTCTCCCCAAGGCTTTTTATATCGGTAAGGAGGAGACCTATGCAATGCTATTAGAATAAATAAAATTTTCCAATGTCGTAAGCATAAGCCGATTGCCCTCTAATTGGCTTCATTCACAAAATTATTTTTAAATTATTATATTATATTTATAAATATACAGTAATAGTAAACAAAGCTATTGAGTTAAATTCTAAGTCCTAAGATCGAGACACAATGAGTCTTTAACTTTTCGAAAAGATACTTGTGAAAGGAGATGTACCAAATGCCCATACAATCTCGGCCTGGAAAGGACATACATTAAACAATATGTGTTTTGAAGATAAATGACTACCCTATTGCCCTGTGTATTTCTTTTCACACTGAAACTTTTGGATGATGAGATAAAAGACATCTAAGATGGATATAATTCTGAAATTGAAATACCTCAAAATCGAATATATGATCAAAAATAACACCATAATTATAAATAAATAAAATAATATCTACATACGAGTATATAAACAAATAATGAGGCTTAAAATCACTAAATATATTACTTACACTCATAAAATCATAATACAATATTCACGATACACAATAAGTACACAATAACAACATTAGATGAGTCGAATCATAGATAAATAAGTTATATACTTGGAAAGTAGAATGACATGACATTACAGATGTAAAATGTTTTGCCAATATTTTGAATCATAATTGCTACTCTTGATTAGAAATAATATCAGTTTTCACCAAATAATTATAAAAAATATTTTCTTAAATAGTCATATTACTGTTCTCACGAAATTATAAAATATTTTTATTTCTATATTTTTTATTTCTCACGAAATAACTACGTAATATTGTTTTGTAATATAATAGTACCAAAGTTTTTAATGTTGTCAATTCAGCGTAGCGGCAATATCCTATTTGATTGTCAACAGATAACAATAATTCACCAATAACCATTACGATAAAGTACAAATTCAAAATAATAGCTTTTTAAACTATAATCTTTTTCTGAAGTTCTATAAAAAAAAGAAAACCACTGACGGATTTTATAAATTATTAGTTTAATTTTAAATATTGAAAACATTATGGCCGCTACAGGCCGTAAATGGTACATGTCCTTTTCTCAATTCTATTTTCGGCCAGCGTAGCGGTCTATGAACTAAAATGCTCTCGTTTAGAGGAGACTTAACTCGACCATGGTACAACAATACTTATAAAAAATGATGTCCTCTAATTGATGTTACGTTTATTTTTTTCAGTACTAGTCAAGCACCGTTGAATAATGTATCCGTTGACCGTTGAGTAATGTATGTTTTGTTTTTTAGTACTGAAGTTAGGTACCTACTTAATTAAAGTCAAGTATTTGAAGAGGTTGGTTGGTGTTGCTATCGTAGATGTGAATGACATACACCATGCCTAAAATCAATACTTGCTTACTTATTCTTGTGGGCGATGTCTAGCTCTTTATTTGTTAATTCAATAAACAGTGTAAGTATCTAAAATATAAACTTCTTTATTTCCAAGCTTAGCTTCAATACTTGCATTAGTTTTAGAGTTGTGATTATTAAAACTAAATTGACCAAAGTAAAAATCACAATGTTTAAGTATATTTTGAACTTATTTTGTATTACTTATAATTCCAAAAAGGCCACCTTAGTTTTTATTTTATACAATTTTGAAAGAGGTTGATAAACGAGCCTTGCAATAAATAAATTGCAACGAGGAATGGTGGATGGGCGCGTTCCAGGCGCCACAGTGTCTGGCCAACCAGACGCCATCGTGTCTCACGTCTCGCGTAATGTCCGTAATATGTACCGCTGAAATGATTATTATAAATTTAATGATTTCGGCACTGCTTAAAATAAAATTATGTTACTCTTAGTAAGAGTAAATTAGTTTTATGTGAACTTTTTATTTATTTCTTGATGGGTTTGTCAGTGTTTTTTTTTCTATCTTTAATATAACCTAATTACTCTTTTTATTTTTTAAATCCCTCTTATCGCTGTGGCTTAACTGATTTTTTAAGAATATATTTTCTTTTGGAAGAGTGTGCCACACACCACGTCCTTTGGAACAACTGCTGGACCACTGGAACTTTGTGACATTAAGTACTTCAATGGAGCGAGGGCTAAACCTGCGATAGCTAAACTGTATTTCTGTCAACATTGTCGAGGTTTCAATGTCATTGTTATTTCAATAGTATGTTTAAATAAAATCTTGCCTTTTAACTATTGGCACGCATATTACGCATCGTCGATCCCAAATATAGGTACTTATGAATTCTGTATTGGAAACAAAACACCTTTGTAGGCGTCTCTTTGTAAAGTATGCCTACATAGGTACAACTTTATTTTTCTTCTGTTTACCGTTTGAACAATTCAAATATTATTCTGCTTCGGAATGAACAAATACAGGCAGAACTTAAACTCGTAAAACTGCCTGTGCTTATCAGTCTCATGATAACGTACCTACATTGGTGAGCACTTGGTGAAAATGCCCACAAACGCAGCTTCAAACTTTATATGATCAGAGTTTTGTGGGTAAACCCTATTTCTTAAATCAACTTGAAACTCTAAGCTTCGATTCCAAACTCAGCCTTGTCAACCTCTTGTTATTTTATTGCTTGCATTTTAAGAAGAGCACAGAAACAATACAGTTTAGTTTGTCCATGTCCGGTCTGTCCTAAGAGGATCTTCAAATATGCTAAGTCTGTGCGATGAGGACATACCCCTAGTGCAAACTAAATGATTTTTTTCGTCTTTAGTAATACGTTTTAGTATGACCTGTCTGTATTTAGATATTTTTATATATATTTTTAGCATTTGACATGCTTAGCACTATATATTAAACACAAAGTGAAAAATGTGAAATCGAAAATAACAGTCAGGAGCAGGATTTGAACCTGCATCTCCTGGATACCGTCCAGATGCTTTGCCAATTCAGCCATCCTGACAATTGCTCCTGACTGCTAATTTCGATAACACATCATACTTAACGTCTTTGGGTGACGCCTGCGCCATCTGTTGGAAGTATTTTCCTACATTGTACCGACCATACACACATATAATTGTCAGGACAATTATACATATATATAATTGTCAGGATGGATGAATTGGCAAAGCATCTGGACGGTATCCAGGAGATGCAGGTTCAAATCCTGCTCCTGACTGTTATTTTCGATTTCACATTTTTCACTTTGTGTTTAATGACCTGTCTGGTTTCCCTCCACAATACTCGGTGGGTAGCTTCAAAGCAAGAGTTAATAGAAAATTATTTTTTAAAGGCTAGTAGGGATAGTAAAAAAAGTTTCTTTTGTACTAGTCGCGGACAAGAATAGGGTCGACCCGATAACAAGGTTACCGTAGCCTATAGAAACGAGCAACTTGGGATGCGAAATTCGCGCGATGCCAACTCCAAAGAAAGGGATAGGAGGAGGTGAGGCGGAGCAGGCAAGTCAACATTTGGACAGAACAATGAATATACCTATTATGTACCTATAGTGCATTTCAATAATACTCACTTATTAAATACTAGCTAGAGCCTTTAATTTCATCTTACTGTACTAAGTGCGCCAAGTTGAGGAAAAAATATCTACAGGTAATTTTATTTTAATATGATGAGTGATAATTAGTAAATATTACACACATCATTTCCAATAATCTCAAAAAAGAAAAGGTGTATGCTGTGCGAGGTCTGCACCTGGGACTAGGGATCGAACTTGACACACCGTCTTTGCAGTCCTTGGTTTTTTTTTTTTATTGCTATGACGGCCAAATTAAGCTTTGTCACACAGTTCCAGTTGTCCGCCAATACAGTCTTGAGAGATGGCACAAGATGGTTTTTTTTATAGGGTGAGGGCCCCGCACTACTCTGGTCACTACCTCGAACGACGAGGTATGCGGTTAGGTATATTTTTTCCCGCCTTAACAAAAAAGTCTATTGCTGCTCATTTCGGTTAGTAGGTAACTATGATTTTAATAAATATTTTTTATGACTAAAAATTTCTAGTTAAACAGCAATACTCTTACTAGGAAATAATTCCTGTGTCATAGAGGACTTAATAAACATACAATTAACAAACACGAAATACTCTTAAACTTAGGATGGCAAAAAGAAATATTAACTTTGGGAATCGAGCCGAAAACACTCGTCAATGTAGGAGGTTGATGTCTTAACCGTTACACTATCCGGGCAGCAGTTGCTGGGTTAGTGTGTGTGAGCCATGGGTGAACATATTTGTTTGTCTATGGTGTGAGCCGAGTAAATAGGTTAATGAAGCTCAGCAAATAATTGTAAAACAGGCTTATCTAAAGCCAGTTTTACAATTATTTGCTGAGCACTTTATTTTCATCGAAACGACATAATTATCAAATAAATGTCATTATGTAAAAAAAAAAGAAATTCTCAGTAGTAGCCCGGAGTTTGAAAATGTGTTCGTGTGTCGTTTGTGTGTGTTGTGTGTTCCGGCTTTCCGCCTGCTCTCAGAAGCTCTGTGGTGATTCCATCGTCTCCCGGTGCCTTCCTGTTCTTTAGTTGTTTGAGAGCCATTCTGATCTCGTACAGGCTGACGTCCGGGATATCTTCAGTAAAGTGCTGAGTTAGCTTTGATCTGGGATCTTGAACCAAGCTGACAACAGGACTCTGGGATCTGTACAACTGTCCATAGAACTGGTGGACCTCTCTCAAGATCTCATCTCGGGATGAAATGACAGTGCCGTCGTTGGTCCTCAGCTTAGTCAACTGGCTTTGGCCGACAGACAGATCTCTTGCGAACACTTTCGAGCCTTGGTTCCGCTCTATCGCCTACTCTTTAATGCGGATAGCATTAAATTGGCGAATATCGTGTCGCACAGCCTTGGAGATCTGTCTGTTTAACCGCCTCAGACAGGACCAATCGGCTGAAGACTGGACTGTCATTTCTTTTCTCCATTCCATGAGCTTGAGAGTACGGTTCGAGAGTTCACGAGTCCTACTATCGCGGCGGGTCTTGAAGTAAGTCGACCCGACTGCGTGGACAGTTTGCACTAACCTGTTGTTCAAATCTTTCGCTGATTCGCACTCATTTAGGCATTTGAAGCGATTTTGTAGTTCGAGCTGAAAGCTCTCGGGGTTCTGATATTGCGCAGGTGTTGGTCGGAGCGTAGACTTCATCAAGCGTGACCTCTCGACTTTCGTGCTAATATTCAAGATGCCCTTGACTAGTCGGTGATCACTCCCAGTTTTAATCCTGCTGATCACTGAGACATCATTGAATATGTGTCGTTTGTCTGACAAGATGAAGTCAATCTCATTTTTACTGAACCATCAGGGCTTATCCAGGTCCATTTCCGCTGGGGCTGCTTCCTGAAGAAGGAATTCATCATGTAGAGGCCTTCCTTCTCCAGAAAATCAGCCAGCATCTGGCCCCTGTGGTTCCTCTGCCCGAAACCATAGTGCCCCACTTTCAGCTCATTGTCTGTCCTTTTGCCTAGTTTCGCGTTAAAGTCTCCCATAACCACCGTGAAGTAAGTTTTAGACGAGTGGATGGTCTTCGAGATATCCTCATATAAGGCCTCCACCTCGTCGTCGGGGTGTGTCGAGGTCGGTGCGTAAACCTGTATAACCTTCAACGAATACCGTTTGGTTATTCTGAGTATAAGGTACGCCACCCTGCTCGACACACTCTCAATCCTCTCCACGTTGCCTACGAGAGACCTGCGAACGATAAACCCGACACCTCCTTGGGACTGGTGGTCGCCCTCCCGGTGGAAGAGCAAGTTCCCGGACTGGAGGATTGTCGTGCCCTCACCCTCTCTTTGGACTTCTGACAACCCTATAATGTCCCAGCGGATCTTGCTTAATTCCTCTTCCCCCTGCTCCGCCGTTACCGGGCCCGCTACCGTTAGGCTACGGAATAGCGGAGCTGCCGTGACTAGGGGCCATTTTGTATCGTGTGCTCGTCATGCGGCATAATGCCATAATCGCCACACTTGGCAGGCGGGTTGGCGATCGCAGTGGATGTTGTTAGTACTCGAGGGAGTGCTGCTGCCCACTCCCTCGGTATTTCCTCAGTCGGCTCTTACGACTCCAGTGGGTACAGAGGGGTGGGACATTTCTAAAGCCGGCCCCACACGGCCACAAAAAACTTCTCATCAAAAAACATCTATGGGAAACATATCTAACTTTTAAAAATAATTACTCGATACCAATGCTTGCAGTTTCGTCTTCTTATGTTTCTTCTAATTCATAATTTAATATTTATTCCTAAATTCTAATGTATTCTTAAAAAGCTTTTTTAAAAAATACATATTGTATATTTTAACCATAAAACAGCATTGTAGATGTCCTATAGTATCTTAATAATAATTTATAAATCATGATGTCAAAGACTTAAATGTTTAGAGCAACTTCAAAGCCATTTTGCGAGCACTAAAAGCTTTTAACCGGATTAGATTAACTAATCGACAAGATACAACTTATTGCTCGACAAGATACAACTTATTGCATAATATATGAAAGTTTTATTGAAAGTTTAAATAAAATTCAATGTATGTAGATGTTTCTAGATATGAGATTGCTGACCCGGCAAACTTTGTACCGTCTCAGAATCAATAATGTTGTTTTAACTTAATAGCTTAAGTAAATGTTATTTGTCAAATACGTTTCCATACAAAATGTACGAAAGAAATTATTTTCTGCATTATTATTTTTTCGTGAAATTTTCTATTGTTTTAATAGTTTTTTGGTATTCCGGGCTAAGATAAATCCATCAAATCAAAAATCATAAAAATCTGTCCAGGCGTTTTTTAATCAAAAAATGATGTAATTAACCTGACCTTGTATACATAAATAAATATAATGGTATAAGAAGATAAATTTGGCTTGTTTTAGTGCATGACTGGTAACTAAAACTAAAGAGGATAGGAAGCAAGACTCTAGATGCTAAGATACTGCTCATAGGAACAGTATTCTATTTTGATCTGTACTTTAGCACTTGACATGCTCAGCTACTTTAAAGCACAAATTATTTGTGAATGTGGGAAAAGCGATCATTAGTGCGAGCGGGATTCGATCCTGCGTCCTTTCCAATCCAGGGAAGTGCGCGAAGCCGCTAAGCTAACGCACTGACCAACGGCCATACCCAATCTCCACATCACATTTGTCACTTTAGAGTATTCTATTTCTATATTATTTTCTATTGTAGTCTGAATCGTCATTCAGCGAGCGATTAGTAAGACAACTATAGTCATTCCACGCCTTGGGTTTGATTGGGATGATCGAAAGATCTGTACTATAGCTCAGTGGTTCAGAGCACTTCCCCGGATTGGAAAAGGCGCGGGTTCGATTCCCGCTAGTACAAACAATCTCTTTTTCCTTATTCACAAGTAATTTGTACTTTAAAAGTGGCGGAACATGTCAAATGCTAAAAAATATAGATCAGAAATCAATATAACATACAAATTATTTGTGAATAAGGAAAATATGAGATTTTTTGTACTAGCGGGAAAAAAAAAAATCTCTTTTTCCTTATTCACAAATAATTTGTACTTTAAAAAGTGGCGGAGCATGTCAAATGCTAAAAAAATATAGATCAAAAATGTCTTATCTTCTTGTTTGTCAAAAATGTCAATATAACATGTTTTAGATCCTTACATATGAAATTGGCGTTTTGTCAAACTGGCCACTTTAATCTCAAATATCGTTTCGTTAGGAATTCCAAAATCAAATTTATTTCAAATTTAGGCTTGTGTCTTTGTGTTTCCAATTTAGCGATTCATTTGTTTTCGCGCCTTTTGATTTTCTTAAGCATCGTTCCATTCACAACATGGAAAACTTAAAATTAGAGGAGCTGCGATTGGAATGTATCCGACACCCACCGTACTCCTCGGACCTAGCTCCAACAGATCCACTTTTTCCGGAGTTTGGACAACTTCTTGCAAGGAAATAAATTCAACTCCGATGAGGCTGTCAAAACCGCTATCAAAGATTTTATTGATCCTCACTCCCACAATTGGGAATTGCAATTTTGGCAAATTGGGACAATCGCGTATATCCGGACTGGTAATCGAATGTGATACCAAAGTTTTTGCAGTTCTCGATTTTACCACTGGACTATAAGTGAAATAGAATCATTATGTTCGATATTTAATATTATCACTAAGCCAACAATGAATGTGGTTGAAAACGAACATTATGACACGTCCTATAAATATTAAGATATTTTTATATATATTTTTAGCATTTGACATGCTTAGTCATATAAATCCTGCTCGTGACTGTTATTTTCGATTCCACATTTTCACACTTTATGTTGACGTCCTATAAAGTTTGAAAATGTGCCCGGTAGACGGCAATAGGCTCGCCCCCTATTACGTGGGACTTAAACATATCTGGCAAACCGTGGGTGTGTAATACACCTCTGCACCTCTGCTTACTCCTTCGGGGATTTCAGGCGAGATGCTATGTTTAAAAAGAGGCTTACAGTACGCACTATTGATGCTAGATTCATAAATAGTGACTTCCACTTACCACCAGACGGGACTAAAAAGCTATGTTGTTTTAGAATATTAATATTATGAAAAAGGCATATTACGGTCATGTTAGTTTATGTTAAGCTATATTTTTTTTAATTAAACAAATGGAACATATGTACTGCGGAACAATGTTTAGTTCGTAATTTATAGTCATGCGAAATTAGTAGTAGTTATTCGATGTG
Source organism: Leucoma salicis (assembly GCA_948253155.1). Taxonomy (NCBI): domain Eukaryota; kingdom Metazoa; phylum Arthropoda; class Insecta; order Lepidoptera; family Erebidae; genus Leucoma; species Leucoma salicis. The sequence continues at coordinate 29,233,992 of OX411803.1, forward strand.
ATGCGTGTGTGTTTTCTTTTAGGTTTTTTTTCATAAAGGATACATTTTAGGGCAAAAAGACAGGATAGCTATATCTAACGACTTATTGTATTTGAAAGACATTTGGTTATACAGATGTATTACGAGTATAACAGCCTTGACTAAAACATTTCTTTTTCATCGTAAGAATGTCCTGTTGGATACATGAAAATTACTTGATGGATTTTAGTTTTGTCAAGAAATGTGCCCTGCTAATTTTCACTTCAGCATGCCAACGCAATGTTCCTTAGCTTCCCGGACACTGTCCAGCCAAGCAGGATTCGTCGATTGACCTCTTTCTCGAATTTATGCCTATCTAGACTGTTTATCCTAGGTATAAATATAGGTCAACAACTTCTAGAAGCATTCCCGCAGTTTAAAGCTTGAAGAAATTTTCCAATGCAATGCTGAAAAGTTTAGGCGAAGAGAACCGGGACTGATATGGTTTCTATAGAAGCACTTCAACATTTTAAGTACCGATCGTCAATTTGGCATCGTTGAAGGGACTGCAGCGCCGCCCAAATTTCGGTAGTATCGAAGGCTTTCTTGTAGCCCACAAACTTACTACACTACACTATACACGGAGGACAATTATACTCCTCGACCTTCTGTAATATCTCTAGCTTTTTCGGAAACCGGCTTGTTGTAGAGACTAGAAAGTTGAACTGGAAGATTTTGACTCGGTGATTCTCTCGCAGCTCTTAAGTATGTGCACGTTGTGAATTATCTGGGCAGAAATCGTTAATTTCACTAGCCGTGTCGTGACCAGAGATTGTTCACACCCCCTGCTCCACTCTTACCGATCCCGCTACCACGAGGCTATGGAATAGCGGAGCTGCAATGACTGGGGCCCATATTGAGATGGCGTTGCGAGATCATTATTTGAAGAATAGTGCCAAGTTCCCGCAGTCGATTCTTCACTCACTTGACTCAAGCGGCATTTGAGATGGGGTGGAGCTATTCTGAAGCTGGCCCCACTCTTCCAGAATATATTAAATATTTTATCGCACCACTTACGTCATATTACATTTAATCTATAATTACATGGAACCAAAAGGAAAGAAAAGTAATGAAGATCGAGCGTGACGTTGGAAAGTTTTCTGATAGATGGTCACCAATGATTCACAGTTTTATTCAAATAGTATCTAAGGACTATTTACGGCTGAATGACATGTGGTCCTCTGGGACGTTGTGCTAGTTTACCTTTTATCATATTGATTTACGCAGGGCTTGACGTGGAAGTCTGATGGTTACCTAACTTAATATGAAAATTACATTTCTTGTGGTGACTAGTAATCAACATTATCAGTGTCACACAGGTGTACATGTAACAGATTAATTAACAATGATTTTGAGCATGTTCATATACGCAGTTGGTGCGAAGTTTCAGCTAAAGTAATATAAGTAAAACAATTCCGCAACATTATACAAGAATTTAGTTTGATTTTAGCTTTCATTTTTTTTAAAGTGAGATAATATGACAGCACACTTCTTTGTTCGAGGCAAAGGACGGAGGCCCACATTCACTAAATAAATCATGAAATAAATGCCATGTGCCGTCTCTCCTGTATTGGTGAACCACTGGAACTGTGTGAAATTAATATTATTGTTTACCAAAGCAGGAGAAAATTACGAATAGTCGGTGGGCATCCGTTGGCCCTTCCCAACACTCTGCGTATCAGGCGTGAGTCTATGTATTTATGAATTTTGTTGCTATATACTTAACTAAATACTTTTTAATAACTTAAAAAACAACTTCAACTATTAAATTACAACGCTTACAGCACTAGTAGGGGTTTAGGTTTCATAATACATATTAAATTATTTGGCAGGATCCGTAATTGGTTACGAATCCTGTATATCTTCTGGAGGACCATAGGCAAGGTCACTATGAAATATAATTGACGGGTACAAATACGTACTTAATTATGAAGAGATAAATAAACAAAATTCTTTATTTCAACCATAACAAGCGTCTGAAAGTATAATGAAAACGATTATCCAAGGTATTTAACCCAGATAATCGAAGGCTCGTTCCAATGTGCCCTAGATTCTTACAATTTCCTCATTACTGGCTAACTGCCTTGACTTCACGGCTGTTCCGCTATGATATCCGGAGATGCTAGTCACTAATGAAGTGCAGTTACATTTCCTATTCAGAGGGAACTATGCTACACACATATCAAGAAAAATAGCACATTGTTAAACACTATGCTTTTCATTACGAATACAAGGAAAGTAAAAATAAAAACATGATTGAGTGTGAAGATCGGATTGCCGCTTTCTCGCCATTTTTTTTTTGTGGCCGGCCTGCATAGCGGCCATTATTTTTCACCTCGACCTCGAACTATTGGAGCCCTCGCTACGCTCGGGCGCCAAACCCCGTCCGAACCGAATTTCCTTATCACTATTGGATGAATGCATGTAAATGCTTTGCCGATAGATAGCGTTAGTCGTTAAGACAAATGTAATAGATCAAAATGTTTGAAAAATCACGCCATCAAATAGTATGAATTTTAATTGCAAAATTAAACTTACTACATTGGATGAATGCATGTAAATGCTTTGCCGATAGATGGCGTTAGTCGTTAAGACAAATGTGATAAGGAAATTCGGTATTTCTAGAAATGGTACGATAGCTCAATGGATTAGAGCACTTCCCCGGAAAGGAAGGGACGCAGGTTCGATTCCCGCTCGTACTAAAATACTCTTTTTCCTTATTCACAAATTATAATTTGTACTTTAAGAGTAGCTGACATGCAAGTGCTAAAATATAGATCAAAATGTTTAAATCTTCGTTATTTTAAAGATATTTAGTTGCAAATATATTAAAATAAAGTCATATAAAAACAAATTATTTAATAAATACTTAACTTTATGTTATTTCAATTTTACATCGCGCTGTAATTGACTGGCTGTACAGAAAATAGAACGGTTTTATTTTTTATAATTACTCAGCTGTCAGTTGAAAGTAATTCTCCCCAGGGCTGAAAAGTATTACTTTCAACCCGCTCCTCAGGCAACTTCAGGCCTACTTTCAGAGTATGAGTAATGAAAACACTATTTTTAATGCACATGATATTTTTGATGTCATTTTTGTTATTTAAACTTGTTAAAAAACTGTTTAAAAAAGTTTTGCCTTGGACGTCCGTGTGTTGTAGCTAATGTATGTTAACACGATAACGACCGAAATACTTTACTAATCGAGTATTCTTTTTTCTTTTATGATACAGTATAACTACGAATAGAGCCCTATCACTTTTCACGGTCTGATTCGATGTGGTTTAATTGTTATTAAATAAACAAAAAATTAGTGAATATTTACGCTCGACTCGACACTAAAACCAGCGCTACGCTATACCTTATTTCGTGAGAACTACTTGAACTATATCTATAGACCAATATAGAAGTACTTCTTAAAATTAGCGCTAGATGGCGTATAAGACATGAAAACCTCATTAGTACTTTTTGAAATTAGCGCTATCTATGTGATTTATTAAAAACTACTTAGTAAGACCAATACATTATTAGTTACTTATCAAATAATCAATTTTATTGTGAAAAATGAAGATTATGAGGTGTGCACTTTTAGATTTTCCAAAGTATTTTTAAATACATACATAGACTCACGCCTGTTTCCCAGAGGTGTAGGCAAAGACAACGGATTTCCAGTTGCTACGATCCTTGCTCACCTCTTTTGTCGAATTCACTCTCACCATATTTCTTATATATGTAGGTACTTCGGTTAAGGATACTCCGGACCTGACCTTTCTCGAAAACCTCTCTGATTTGATCAGAGAACGTTCGACGAGGTCTAGTCCTCCCACCTGTACCATTCACGAAAAAAAACATAGCATCATGCCTGTATTCCCCGAAGGGGTAGGCAGCGGTGTATTACACACCCACGATTTGCCAGATATGTTTGAGTCCCACGTAATAGGAGGCGAGCCAATTGCCGTCTACCGGGCACATTTCAAAACTCCGGGCTGCTACTGAGATTTTTTCTTTTTACGAAAAATCTCAATAACATTGCCCGACCCGGGGATTCCCTCAAGATCAGCAGTTGCTCACACTACCGCTGCGCCACCGAGGCAGTTACATTACAGTACCATTCATGCTCGCCATAATGTCATCCTTATTTCGTCCATCCTCGCTATGTGTCCAAACTATCCTAATATTCTTTTCTCAATCTTTGTCACTATATCTTCTTTTACACCACACATTTTTTAAGGTATATTCAGAATTGATGTATATGTAAATATATAAAATTGCTTGTCCTGGCGGACAATCAACTCACAGCCAAAACTACAAAGACTACAGAAGAAAGGAGATAGAAACGCTTCCATACATTTTTGGGCTCGGGTGTTAACAAAATGAAAGATGCACCATTTGAAAGCTTACATCTAAACATTTCATAATCTAAAGTTAAGCGAGATTTGGCATTCTAGGAGCCGAGATATGGAAGATTATAAGAGGTGATCCATTTCGAGGATCCCTACTTTTTTAAAGAAAAAAACACAGAAAATTCAAATTTAATGGAGAATGTTTATTATCATTTGAAAGAACATTCTTTGGCATTTATTTTTTGAAGATTATGTCTATAAAATGTTGGCCGTTGCTACGTCACAGATGGTCCATCCGTTGCGTCCAATTTTCGATGACTCGTTCGAGCATTTCGACTGGTAACTGGCGAATGACACGCGTGATATTTTCCTCCAAGGCCTGAAAAGCGGGTTTGTCCGCATAAACTTTAGACTTTACATATCCCCGCAGGAAAAAGTCTAACGGTGTGATATCACACGATCTTGGTGGCTAATCGACCGGCCAAAAACGTGAAATTATGTGCTCACCGAAATGTTCTCTCAATAAATCCATTGATTGATGCGATGTGTGGGAAGTGGCGCCGTCTTGCTGAAACCAAATGTCGCCGAGATCACGAGCTTCAATTTCAGGCATCAAATAGTTGGTTATCATGGCACGATAACGGTCGCCAATGACGGTTACGTTCGCACCGGCATCATTTTTAAAGAAATATGGACCGACGATTCCACCGGCCCACAAACCACACCAAACCGTTGTTTTTTCTGGATAAAGTGGCAGTTCTTGAATCTCTTCAGGTTGCTCTTCGTCCCAAATGTGGCAATTTTGTTTATTTACATACCCATTGAGCCAGAAATGGGCCTCATTACTTTGTTGTTACCAGTCGAAATGCTCGAACGAGTCATCGAAAATTGGACTCAACAGATGGACCATCTGCGACGTAGCAACGGCCAACATTTGATAGACATAATCTTCAAAAAATAAATGCCAAAGAATGTTCTTTCAAATGATAATAAACATTCTCCATTTAATTTGAATTTTCTGTTTTTTTCGTTAAAAAAGTAGGGAACCTCGAAATGGATCACCTCTTATAAAAGTGAGGTTAAGTATCAAAGTACACCCACTAAGTGTTATCATGACATTTAAAAGCCCAGAAACACGTTATTTATAAACTCGCAGGATGTATATAGAGAGATGATAGTTAAGATAACTTAAATAGATTTGTAAATAGATCTACTTCGCGTTTGATAGGTAGTTAGGTTCTAGTGCCAGAACCTATCTATCCCAGCATGAATGGCTTGATCGGGAATGTAGCAACCTCTCACAGATCAGCGTGAAACAACGGTAGGTAATCCTACAGTTGTATATCGTATGGTGAGTGAGAGTGCCAGAGCCTCCTACGTCGGGAGACCTTCTACCCCTTTCCATCGAGATCGAGAGGCAACGCGTGGACGATGCCTCTGGTGTTGCAAACGTCTATAGGCTTCCGTAACCACTTACCATCAGATGAGCCGTATACTCGTTTGCTACCCACGTATTATAAAAATGGCATTTGCCAATTAATTAGGTCGGTATTTAAGATATCGTTATTTACTCAAATAACTTTAAGCGTCATATATAATAAACTTTCCCACTGATGGACACAAGCTTTGAAATTGAAGTAAAGAACCAATTTTGATTTTATTTTATTTATTTAAATAACAAATATGTAAAGCAGGTTCACCACTTGTGTCTCGCCTATCTGCTTTGCTGATGAAGTGAAATAAAAATGTCACTTATATAACTACATAGGTAGTATAGATACATAATACTTACGTACTCATTAGAAAATAAAGGTAAGCAGGTAAATAAACAATACAAGTACTCGATTGATTAGAGCATAATTATAATAGGTACCATCCTATGTGGTGGAACTATGAGGTTATATTTGGTTATTTCAAAGAATACACATTTTTTTATACAGGTATATTTTAATCCTCTTCGACTAGCGAGTTGAGGTGTAGTTGTAGGCACACGTCGTCTACACCTCGACGTGAGGCATAACTTCAAGCAACTTAAAAATTCTTATTTCCCGAGGAGAATTATTTTACAGTCGGTGAGTGATATGTTGTGAAGCCAATGAACGTCCACACCGGATACAAACACTGGAGTGACCTGCTCTTTGTCCTATGCGTCGTCTTCCTAAGACTACTTCTTGCAAGTCCCAGCAGGTCTGACATAAATGGTCATTGCTGTTTACCTAAAACACAAGAAATATTTTATAAATCAATAATAAAAAGGTCACAAGTCAGGTCTAGGAGTTGTGATGTGCCGAGAGAAGAACACTGAGTTTTGACGACTTATTCAATAAGATTGATAAATAAATAAACATTTAGTACTTACAGGTTGAGGTGCACATCATTCATGGATCACAGACAGTATTGCTTGGTCATGTAAAATTCGTTTTCCTTTTGTATTACAGCGACCAGTCGCTATATTACAATTAATGCAACGATCCATATTATGAATATCCAATCTATAGGCGTAGTATCGTTTTTCAAAATAATAAGGCCAGTTCCGTCGTATAGGCAAAATTCTCAGAATCCAGCAGTAACAAAGCTAGGGTCAAAAAATAAGCCAAAATAAGCAATCTATAGATAGAAGTTGAACTGTCAATTGTAGTCATAGTCATAATATAGGTATTGTAGTGTTGCCGTATAGCGTTCAGAAAGGAGGTTTCACTAGTGCATCGATATATTATGTTAATCGATATGTTAACATAAAAAAATTTTCTATATTATTTTTCCGGGAATAATATCTTTATATTAATTTATTCTTTCGAAGAAATTATTAATAATGAAAGTAAAGATTTAGTTTTATTTTCATTTTAATTTTTTAATACAAATGACCACTAATTCGGTTGTATTGATTAAAGTAATCGATTTCTATAATTATTTCCTGTTTTAATGTATATTTCGCATTCCAGAATGAAAAATAAGCTAGCTTTTTGTATTTCACATTAGAAAAATATGGCAAATTTTTTAAAGAATATTTCAACTTGTTAACTTCAGGCCCAAAATTCCCATTCTCCTTTCTGAAACAACCCCTTTCGTTTTAGTATAACAGGTAGGTACTCACATTTTCCTAGCCGACGTTCCTTTAAAAGCACTTTTCATAGAACTGAGCAAACTGCAGCAGTACTTAGGGCCAAAATTTGTTTCATGTTTGTATCTAGGTGACGAAAACATCGTAAGGAAGAAAAAACCTCGAGAGATTTTTTAAAGCTTTTGGATTTTTCCACCAGGATCTAAATCCCCTCTCATTATGTGAGAGCACATAAAAAACTATAATTAATGAAATCTATATAATTTCAAAAGGTTTTTCATTGTGTGTGAAAATAGTCTAAGCCACGCCAGTGCTTTTACATTAGCATAGATAAGTAAACCACAAATCCTCGCTAAAGAATATCAATATCGGCCCAAAATTATACTTGAGGCTATTAAACGAAGAAACCCCGATTTTAATAGAATAAATAAATCCCTTATCTACGAAGGATAAATAAAAGTGTAATACACGCACATATGGCTTATGTAGCTTAGTTCCAATGTATTGGTTCAGCGGGCTGTTCTCCGCAACTCCACGTCTGAGCGCGTGTTTTGCGTAAAGCACCGTAAAGCAAGTTCCAATGTAAGAGAGGACGTCATAAAGGCAAATATATGTGATGATTTCCGATGTATAAAATAGAGAAAATAATATTCTGTTTTCTCATTATTATGAAATAGAAATGTATAATTTATACATCAATCTTGTTGAATGAAGATTTAGTAACAACTTATCTAGTTGTTGATATTTGAACGTCAGCGTTCAGTATCTTGACCAAAGCGCATGTAAGGTATTAAAAATATGTCAAAATAGTATCCTATTAAGCGCACTATTAATGACATCGTTATTTTTTGTAATGCTAGACGTAATTTAAGCTAATACTTTAGAAACAATTATATTACTTACTAGATATACTGTACGTATACTATGTCGTCAGCCTGTACAAGATCAGAATGTATTCAAATAAAATTTTATGTTAAGTGTGAAATTATAACTAACAAACAAACAAACTCACTTTCGCATTTATACTATTAGTACCTAAACATGAAAATTCGTTAAGTAGCTTTTGCGTGATGCGCGGCCAAACAAATGGACAAAACTGACCTAAAAATGCTATAAAAGTGCTTTTAGATTCAGAGAAGTCAGTTTTTTTATACTATGAGGGGAGCAAACAAACAAAGAAGAAATAGATTCATGGAATAAACACTTCAAATAGTAAATTCATGTAACCGAAATAATGTTGAATTCTTAGAAACAGAAGACTATCAGCGATATCTTATTAACATAACCCTTATTAAATACCAAAGTATCTCTTAAAGGCAAAACTCGTTTGCAGATATTTCCAATTTCCGTCCTAATATTTATTGTATTATTCATATTAATGTACTTACCATGTCAGAATCTTATAGTCCGTCATACTATCTCAACCATTATGGAGTTATCGAGATATTCGCATTTGTGTACATAATACATGGAATACTTTGGGCTATCAACAATATTACAGTCTGGCTTATAATTAATTTGTATTCGGTTTGGTATTTGAAAGGCATGTCTTCGTCATTTAAAACACAATTCAATAATTTTATTAGGAATATTAATCTATCTTCTATATACTATTATAAAACTGTAAAAGAGCTGTGTCTGTACATTGAAGTTATTTGAGAAAAAATGGCTGTAATAGGTATATAGATGAGCCTAAACTCAAAACAATTTTTTTTTTTTAGAATTTTTGTTCCTGTGTTTACCTGTTTGTCTGTTTGTTTGTTCACGCATCACGCAAAAACTACTGTACGGATTTTGATGCAACGTTTTTTATTTGAAAGGCCTTGATTAGACTTAAAAACTGGTATTCATTTTATCCCGCTGCTATTTCGGAAACCTGAGATATAACCGAAAAACTAGAAAATTATTTATACTAGATTTATTTAGAAGTTATTTAAAAAAAACTACTGAACGGATACTGATGCAACTTTTTTAATTTGAAAGGCCTTGATTAGACTTAAAAACTGGTATACATTTTATTCCGCGTCTATATCGGGAACCTGAGATACAACTGAAAAACTAGCTTTTGGCTGCGGCGAAGCCGCTGGCAAAGGCTAGTCTTCAATATACATATAATTGCTTGTACCGACTGACTGACGAACAACCCAGAGTCTAAACCGCTGGGGCTGCAAACTTGAAATTTTGGTTGTCGAATCGAGATCCACAAAGAATGGATTTTTGAAAATTTCGGCCCTAAGAGGGTAAAATAAGGTATAAACAGTTGTATGGAACTCTGTCATATTCAAAGTAAGAAGCACGAAATTTCAAATACCTGTTTCTTAACAGCAATAAATGTACATGTATAGTGGGATATTAAAAAAAATTATGAATTTTTGTGTGAGGCACAAAGAGGTTTCAGGTGTGGAAGAGGGTGCATGGAGCAAGTGTGTTCTCTGCGCAACATTGTGGAGAAGAATCTGGCTGTAGGCCAGAGGGTTTTCTGCAGTTTTGTGGATTTGGAGAAAGCATTTGACACTGTTGTACGAAAGGAACTTTGGGACATTTTGCCGGAGTATGGTATTAACAAGCGGTGCAGTTCAACTACATGGACTGCAGAGCTTGTGTGCGGCTGGATGATGGAATGTCACCCTGGTTTAAAGTCAATATGGGCGTTAAACAGGGCTGCGTTCTTCTTATCATATATCTGGGTAAATGTCTACAAAGGTTGAATGAAATGAATGTGGGAGTTCAGATGGGCGACTCAGTGGTTGACTCTCTGCTATATGCTGACGATGCGGTCCTATTAGCACAGCGACTGACCCGCAAACCCTAGTTGACGTTATGGCAGAAGACTGTAAGAAAAGGGGCCTACGTCTGAATGTGAGCAAAACCAAAATAATGGTTTTTGAAAGAGAAGAAGTCAGAACAGATGCATTTTTTTTTATTGCATGTAGTGGCAGACGAGTCACGGTCCATCTGATGGTAAATGGTAACCGTCGCCCATGGACTTGACTACACCAAGAATATTGTCAAACCGCTGCTCACCAATTCATTTCACAGATGTGAAATAAAATATAAACGGCTACCTCCTGCTACAGCCAAAACGCAACGATGTACTTCATGGCTGGTCACACGGGAGATGGTGGTACCAAACCGCTCGGGCCCGATACCAAGTGACTACTCCCACTTGGTACCCAGCCCTGCCACCAGTCATGCAATGGATGATAATTGCTTACTTCCCTTAGTCGCCTCATACGACACCCGTGGGAAAGAACGGGGTGGTGACACTTGAATTCTTAGTGATTGATTCACCACACGGACAATGTTAGAGTAGCAATAGGAAATGGTGTGTTAGAACAAGTGGATGAATTTGTATATCTACACACACACCACTGATGTAGAGAGAAGAGTGAATGCGGGAAATAGAGTGAACGGAGCATTGGGACAACTTCTCGGCAGCTACCACCTCAGCCAGAAGGCACGTGTCGCAATACGCAACGCAGTGCTTGTCCCAACGTTTTTATATGGAAACGAGAGTTGGATATGCAAAAAGGAGCGTGAGAGTAAAATCAATACGGTCGAAATGCGATCTCTGCGGAGAATCTGTGGAGTGAGGCTGACTGACCGCATTCGTAACAACGACCTAAGAGAGCGAGTAGTTATGAAAGAGAGTATTGGTGTAAAGATGCGAAAGGGAATGCTCCGATGTTCGGACATGTGGAAAGAATGCCGGACGAGCTACTGGTTAAGAAGATATACAATGCGAAAGTGGAAGGATGTAGGTACAGGGCGAGACCGAGACTCACCTACCTAGACCAAATCGGTCATGTATTGAAGGAAGGTGGAGTCAGGAGTCTCCGAAACCGGCGAGCTTGTATGAATAGAGTTATGAATGTCGAGAAAGCGAGAGATGTATGCAAGAATAGAGCCTCTTGGCACTCTGTTCTCTCTGCCTACCCCGCAAGGGAAGTGGCGTGATGATAAGTAAGTAAGTTAAAAAAAATACCACCAAGATGGTTATTTAGGGGTTCAGAGTTTGTATGGGAGGTTTGTCATTTTTAAAGTTAGAAGCACCAAATTTAAAAATAAATGAATACGTATATCAGCGATTTTATAATTTTTATCCCTAAGAGAGTGAATTAGGGGTCGAAAGTTTGCATAAAATGTTTGTTATGTATTGTTATGCCTGCCGTGTGGGGCCGACACCAAGAATAGTTCCATCCCCTCTCTTCCTGTCGGAGTCGTAAAATCCGACTAAGGGATTACCGGGGGACCGGGCAGCAGTGTTCCCCTGTGTACTAAAAACATACACTGCGATCGCCAACCCGCCTGCCAAGCATGGCGATTATGGTAAAACCCCCATTTTGGGGAGGCCTATGTCTAGCAATTCAATGTTGAGGCATCTTATTATATAAAGTTAAAGTTAACAACTTTATAAACTAAGTGCAACACGCTACTTCGTTCACGTGGAATTTATAAATTAATTTTTTGCAGTACTCTAATATTTTTTCGAAAATAATAGTATACAAAGTTACTCCTTATAAGATCTGCTATACGCCAGTGAAAGTCCCGTCCAAATCGCTCCAGCCGTTAAGGATAATAGCTGACCAAGCCGAAACCAACAGTCAAACAGAAACTTTAAAATTTGTATTTTGTTTCTTTCATATGCATTTAGTAAAAAGCTGTTATTTAAACATTATAACCAGACATTTCAATTTTATTTATTTGTAAAGATGAGATTTTTATTGCTTAAATTCATAGTTTGCATTATAAGTAAGTATACGCTCGATAGATGACATTATGCACTATTTCTGAATCGAGCTATTGTTTCGTTATGTCACTTATTATTATTAGTAATTAAACCTAAAACTTTGATAATTACTAATAGTTTTATTTCATTAGAGATAGTATTTTTTAACGAAATCGTTCCTATTTTAATATTTATTTATTTGCGCGAGCGAAGCCGCGGGAAATAGCTAGTTTAAATATAAAACTGACTTAAGTGTTTAAATTTCAAACAATACGAATATCTCTCATTTGCTTGACAGGTTTTCAAAATTTTGTATAGAATATTTGAATCATTTTGCTTCAATTGCCCTAAAACATAATTTCCGCAGATTGCTGTTAAACGACTTCTACGCTACACCCTTATGGACTATGGAATACGCCTCCTATGCTTCTGAGAACATACTTAGTGAATTGAACTGTCATCTGACAAATATTTCCAAAAGACTCAGTATGTAAATAATACATATATACATCAGGTCAGTGAATGTGTGGTAGGTTGAAAGGACTGATACCCATCTAGTGATCTTACACTTGTATTAAGTGCGCAGTGAAGCTCTCGAATACTTCATTAACTATACTTTGACAATCTGCTACGTGTAGAGTTAGTGAAGTGTTCGGTGACGTGAATTAATGATAATGTGTTGTGGAATGCGACTCCCAAAAACGATTTGATAAATGCAATGATATTCAACATCTGGACGAGAGGAGAGCGACGCTGGGAACATGCAGATGATCCTAGCAGCAGGAGGCGGGTAAGTGGCACAAACTGAATTACTGATATATTTTGTGTTCAGGACATGTAGGGGTCACTGCACCACTTAAATAATATATTTACGTTACTTGGTTTAGTCGCTGTGGTCAGCTAATAAAGGCGAAGCGATGACATACGCCGACTGGGATAGTTTAGTGGGCGAGCGCCCCATACTACCCTGCTCGTTACCCCGAACGATGGGGCATGCGCTTAGATACAATATTTTCCATCTAATGAAATCAAGCTATAATGGATATTTTGGTGTTGAAGATCGAAAGGCTGTGAATATGTATATAGACTTAATAGTTTAACACAATTGATATGAGTTTAGTATAATTTGTTTGCTTTTCTACAGTTCTAGAGAATGGTACGGTGCATACGGTTCCTTTTTTCACTCAAATATATCGAAATACGCAAAATGCCTAAATGTCGGGTCGAGCAACAAGTAACATTCTCCTTTGACACCAAGTATTCGAGATATCCGTTTCTTACAATAATACTATGGCCAAACGTAGTGGTTGTTTTCCTGACTTAACAACTATGGAATCGAAGAGGACGTGTAATTAAAATAATCACCGTCACGCAAATCTTAAGAACAAGGGAATAAAAATAAGAATAAATTCGTTTCCGCAATTTTAGTTACATAATAAGTAACGTTTAAAATATATTAAAAGTATTTTAAGTCATATCAAATCCTAGTTTATATAAATTCTAACGACCCACCTTGGATTTGCAAATTGCTTGGCAGAATTCACTATTGAACGGAATCATTAGGATATTCTTCTTTAATATATTATTTTGATAAAGCTGTTTGGGTTTAGCCTGCGTTAATTATGGCATGTGCCATGCCGTGTGGGGCCGGCTTTAGAATTAGGCAAAATGTATTTGTCAAAATGTTTGGTGAATGCTGATAGGTCGTTAGTCGTTTAGCACTTTAGTCATCCACCGCACTTCATGTGGACTTTATACACTTCTCATCAGAAAAATCGAAACACTTCCCTTTTATGGTTTCTGTCCTAATTTAACACAAAAGAGTTTTCATTCCATGAAAAAAAACACATGACTGTATAGTTGGCAGTTTAGCCATTAAAGAGATAAGCGAAAATTCTAAAATCAAAATTAGAATTTAATTTGTTTATCCTATTAAAGAAATGATTCACTGTTTTGAGACAAATGTGTGTTTAGAGATTGGAGTACATTTCACCTTTGAAAACTAAAAATGATCACTTATCTTAAACTCTTTGGTCTGTGTTCTGTATACTGTGTGTGTACTGTGACTTTGGGACGTGTGAAAAAGTTTTTTTTCTAAAACATCTGGATAATGGATCCTTCACCCGCAGAAGCCGCCCAAGTTTTGGCATTGCTGGATACTGGACTTAGTTAGCGTGTTGTGGCTGCAAGATTGCATCTAAGCCTGTCCTCTGTTCATAGAGTCTACAAACACTATCGGGAGACTGGTTTGTTTACGCGCCGTTCAGCATCTGGTAGGAATTGGGTCACTTCTGAGGGAGATGATCGATTTATTGTAACAACTTCTTTACGAAATCGACGACTTAATGCTTTTGAACTGCAGCAGCAGCTTCATGTTGTACGTAGGGTGGCTATCAGTGACTCTACAAAATTACATGAAGGTTGAAGGAACGTGGACTGGTGCCGCCCAAGCCAGCAAATGGGCCGAAATTAACTGCAGACCATCGAAGAGTGCGCTTTAACCTTGCACGTGGTAACGACGGAAGGAACAAGGTCTACAGAAGAGATGGAGAATGCTTTGCACAATGCTGCATTGAAGAAAAGGTTAGCTATGGTGGCGGTTCGTGAACAGTTTGGGGAGGAATCAGCGTCGGCGGTAAGACAGAGCTTGTCTTTGTGTCTGGACCACGTCTGCCTGCACTAAACAGTCATCGGTACATCGAACAGTGTCTTGAGCCTCACGTGATGCCCTATGCATATTTTATTGGCAACGGTTTCATATTCATGCACGACAATGCTAGGGCTCACACCGCGAGCGTCGTACGAGATTATGTTACCGAAGTCGGTATCTCCATTATGGAATGGCCTGCAAGAAGCCCGAACATGAATCCGATTGAACATCTGTGGGATGAATTAAAGAGACGAATTCGTGCAAGAAATCCTGCCCCAGAAACACTTAGCCAGCTGCAAAATGCAATCCAAGAGGAATGGAATGGAATGCCACAACATTTGATCGTAACTCTCATCCGATCGATGAAGAACCATACAAGCAATAATAAGAGTTAAGAGCTCGGGGAGGGAATACAAGTTATTAAATAAACGTTTCTTAGCATCTTTTCTTTTACGTGTGTTATTTTATCAATTTCCTTCATACTCCATACAGGGTAAAATGACTTGTTAAACAAAATACGAAACCTATAAAAATTTAATTTGAATTCAGAACATTAACATTAGGATTTGAAAAACTCATATTATTCCACTAAACAACATTTGACATATTATATTCCTAAATATACACATTTTTCTGATAATCCTTACAATCTACTTTTCTGATGAGAAGTTTATTTTCTTCGTATTACTAGTTTTGTAAAATATTACTCTAGTACTCTCTTGACTATAAATAATGGAGAGTATTTAAAACGTCCAAATTATGGAAAATCGATTGTACATGATAAATTCCATAAAAGTAGTTTTATTTCATAACGTCTAATGGCCATTGTCCATGTAAAAAAAATCTGTATCCATCATCCATCCATCCATCCATCCATCAGCCTTTCGAAATCCACTGCTGGACATAGGCCTCCCCAAGAGAACGCCACAACATGTGTTTCGCTCATATGGGGGATAGTGCCGTAATCGCAACGCTTGGCAGGCGGATGGCGATCGCAGTGGATGTTGTTAATACTCGAGGGAGTGCTGCTGCCCACTCCCTTGGTATTTCCTCAGTCGGCTCTTACGACTCCCATGAGTCGAGAGGGGTGGGACAATTCTAAAGCCAGCCCCACACGGCACTGAATTCAATTCTTTATACGGAACCATAGAGCAACGTGGACCCCCGTTGCTCTATGTACGGAACTGAAAAATACTTTAGTGAGAATCGTTGTTGTTATACCTTTTTTAATTATTGATTTTTTTGTTAGAGAATATAAAAATGAATTCTTTTAAGAGCTTTTTGTTTGTTTTAGTTAGACATGTGAAAAGAAAAATCTGATCTATAAAAATATATTAACGATTTCTTAAAAACTCGTTATTTGTCCACCTTCGTAAATATCGGAAAAAGAAGAAAGATATTTTAGCACGCCTCATAAGCGAAGCGTTGAGGTGGGTACTATTCTCGCTTCACACAGAACAACTGATTTTTCAAACATAAAATGTCGCTGTTTATCATATATATTGCCCTTGTAAAATAATATAAACGCACCTATCAAGAAATATCACTATTTTTAACAGTCATGATAGTTTTGATGCCATTTTTGATATTTAAACTAATCAAAACTGTCTGCCACAGCAAAAAGCTAATTTTTAGGTTACGTCTCAGGTTCCTGGTATAGTAGCTGGATAAAATGTATACCAGTTGTTAACTCTAATCAAGAACTAACAAATAAAAAAAGTTGCATCAAATTCGTTCAGTAGTTTTTGCGTGATACGCGAGCGAACAAATAGACAAACAGATAATCAGACAACAAATTTAAAAAAAGAATTCAAAGTAGTCTAAGGACTGCCAACAGAAGTGAAAACTTAAAACTATAAACAAACAGTTGTTATTTCTAGATATCCAAATTAATTGTTCGATCTTAAATGAAAACTTGTAAATCAAAATTATTCACTCAGGCATTAAAAAAAATTATCATAACTTGACAAAGTACTCCTTAAAACGAATTAAACGAATATAAACTTGATGGGTTCGGGTCGTTTCATTACATAGTTACTGTGGCCTCCTTCCAGCTCCATATCAGACCCTGGATACCATCTAGAGATAAAGTACTCGTCAAGACGAATCATACAAGCCCAAAGTCGATGGGGTTGCGCCGTTTCATTATAGAGTTCCTAGGTCCACCTTCCAGCTCCCTCTTCAGATCAGCTCCATGTCATCATAATATTGCATTGTCACGCAATATACATATGGGTGTAAAATACTTTCTAACATTTACGCGAATTTCACACATTTTGAAATAAAATTACGTTTACGGAATCTATCGCGTTTACTTGATTTTTATGCGTTCCCGACGTTTCAAATACTTTACGGCATTCATGATCACGGGTGGACATAGATGGTAGATGTCCACAGCTGATATGTTGTTTCAAAGGTTTCATCTACCCACCGTAATATGATTTTACAAATTTTTGGTTTATTTATTTCAACCCACATAAACACAATGAAAAATATCTACTCTAAGTTTTATGCTTACAATGTATGAGATTTTAAGCTAGTTTAATAAAATTAGTATAATACTCCTTTAAGTTTTAAAATTTTTGTTTATATTAATATTGCTTAAAAATTCTACCACAAACTACCAAATAAAATTTTTGAGTTCAGATGGTTAAGAAATACGGTTACTTTATCAGATGGTAATATAGTAAACAAATATTTAGACACCGTAGCTAACTGTGAAGGATGGTGGTGAGACTCTCCATTCAGGTACTTATCAGTATGGGTTTTCTTTCGATACACTGTATGACTCAAGTTGTTGTTGGCACCCATAAGGTGTAAAATTTGAGCTCAATCGAAAACCGGGAAGTGTGTCAAATTTAATTTCCAATGCACACACTATAGCTGCGTCTCGTAACGTTGTCGCGAGTCCAGAGATTTTATCTCATCTAAAAATATGCATACCGCGCTAAAAGAAGTTTTCACTTTAAAAAATCTTAAAAAAAAATGTTTTGTCTTTAGACACGTCTATATTATTATACGAGTAGCCTAATACAGTAACTTTTTCTCAATAATCTTAAATGTGCAGACACAGCTCTGTAGCAGCTTTTTAGTAGGTATAGATATATTTTAGCATTTGACATGCATTTATTAACACTTTTTATGAAAAAATAATGCCTTTGCCGGCGAGTTAGAGCTGTCCCCCGGTTAGAGATAAGACGCTGGTCTAGGCCTACCCTCTATGGCAAAAGCGATTTTTCAGGGCGATCAGGAACTTGACTCTGCTCCTAGTACTATTAGAACTATGAACGCAGATTACCACTTACCTTTAGGTGACGTAACTTGTCTGTCGTTGGTACTAAAAAGATTTCAAATCTCACTAAAAGCGTTCTAATTTCCGGGTCTTGAAAAACTAATCACAAAGAGTAATTAGGATATCGCCTTCGACCGACATTTCTATTGCACTGTACGTACTTCATTCTTATTTCTGAATATCCATAGTACTTAATTAAATGTTGGCTTTGAGATTCTTCAAAACGTGAATTATTAAAATCTATTCAAATTGAAAAAAAATTTAGCCTTCCACTGATCCAAATTAATGTTTGATATGGCGTTAAAGTTAAAAAAAGCAAATATCTTTCAACCGTTATAAAAAAAAATTATGTAGCATTAATTAAGTGTTATAGAACATTAATTTATCCGTGTGGTGACGAACATAGAACACAAATGTCACCACCCAAGGCAATTATCACCACCCCACTCTCATAGCCTAGCGGGTGACGTAATGCCACACCAACAAAGTAAGCAATTATAACCCATTGCATTATTGATGGTAGAGTTGAGCACCAAGTGGGAATAACTACTCACTTGTTATCGACTCCGAGCGGATCGATACTACCTTCTGATGCGTTACTGACTGTGATGTATCTCGATATGTTTTAGTTGCAGCGTGAGAGACGCGTCCATCCATTATTTCCCATCCGTAAAATGAAATGGTGAGCCGCGGCTTGATAGTATTCTTAGCATTGCTGAGTCCATGGCCAGCGGTAACCACTTACCATTAGGTAGGCTTGTCTACCACCATAAGCAATTCAAAAAACCCCAACACAATCAAACACAAACACCACATTATTATCGTCAATTTACATGCATCAAATATACCTATAATTTGGTAGACATCTTTGAGAAAGAGGTTTTCGGCGATTCCATCTCGGGTGTGCAACTTTTAAGAAAGGAGATCGTTATCTAAATAGGAAGGTCAACGAACAGTGTGTGTTGCCAGTAATAACTTATGGGATTGAGACGCGGTCCTTAAATGTTGAATTTTAATAGCTATGCTCGGAATCTCTCAACGAATTAAGATTCATAATATGATATCCATAGGAAAACAAGAGTGACCAACTTCAACAAACCGGAAGAATTTGTGCAATGATTCAGCAATAGACTGGCAACATTGCTCGTTCTTGGGGTGCAACTACGCATCGTAGAAGTCTTATGGATGAATGGATTGATGGGAATTTAGTATAGGTACGTAATAATATATTAATAATCATTTGATTTTCGGAAAAGTTTCCTTGTACTTATGACCACCAAAATGCTATGGCTTGAACTTTTCCCCCTGCCTTTTCCCACGTCATGGATAGGCACATCATATTTTTCTCTTCAATGCCTTTCTGTTATTTATTGTCTCAGCATTCACTCCTTTCGTTCTCATGTCTTCATTCGTAATCAATGGTCGTAAAATTAGTCAGGAATTGCAGTTATCGCTCGTGGTAGGCTATTACTTACAATTAGTAAAACAAAGATTCTTTATTGTGATAAAAATCTTTTGATACTAATGAAGTTAATTTAACATAAAAGCTTTTTAAACATGAAATTATTGTCTCAGATCGGATTCAGATAGTAAAGACCTATGTTTGGAGTTTTACGTAACCGACGACCGGAAGCAAGGAAATATAATTTCCGTTTCGTCTGTTACAGACTGCTATATATTGGTGTACGGAATATCGAGAATTTCAACTCAATTCTAGGTAAAATTTGTTAAAATATTTTACATTCGTTCCTTTTACTACATTTTCAAATTGACTACGTAGTTTTATTTATCACTAGCTGATACCTCCGACTTCGTCATTTTTCAAAGTAAAAGTAGCCTTTTTTTTTGTTTAGGCGGGAAGGTAAAAGTGGCCTAAGTCCGTAGATTTGTTTTATATACAAAATCTGTTAAAATAACGCTTACTATACCACATGTACTCGAGCACGCTTGGGTCAATTATACCCAGTGTACAGTCAATTTTTTTTTATTGCCATCGGTGGCTTACGAGCAAGCGGCCCACCTGACGATAAGTGTAACCGCCGCTCATGGACTTGAGCAACACCAGGGGCACAGCCAAGCCGCCGCCTACCGCAAGTTAAGTGCTCCTTTCAAACCTCGTTTAAAGAGGGACATGTCGTGGTGCCGGGGAAACACCATAGCAGGTTTCTTTATTCCAGAGCTTACACGTACGTGGTAGAAAAGAACGCTGAAAACGAACTGTCTTTGACGAAATCGTTTCCAGGTGGTGTGGATGAACCCTACCGCGACGTCTTGTGGTTCGGTGGTAAAATGGTGATATCGGTACCACCTCAAAGAGCTCCTCCGAGCACTCCCCATTGTAGAGCCGATAGAGCACACAGAGGGACCCGAAGTCTCTCCGCCGCTCCAACGACTCCAGGACCCTCTGTGAGATCGGGATCATCGACAATTCGAATAGCACGCCTTTGCAGGGAGGGAGTCAAGTGGGTCGAGTTGTTACTTAGGCGCACCTGCCCAGAGATGTGAGCAGTACTCCATATGAGGGCGGACCTGTGCTTTATATAGCACAAGTCGTTGCCTCGGTGTGAAGTACCGCTTAGTTCTGTTCGGGACGCCTAGTTTTTTACTCACCAATTTGGCTTTGTCCTCCAAATGACTTCCGAACTAGACTTTGCTAGAGATGTCTAATATATTCAGTGTAGTGACGCCTTCAGGTCACTGTTGCGGTTGCCGCGTTTCTGCAGTGCATCTAATATGCTCGCACATGCACGTAAGGACAGTGACAGAAAAAAAATAACGGCAATAATTAGTAGACTGCGCGGCGTCTCCTGAGGACTGTAGCTAATTGGCACAATGAGTGTACAATTATAAGACACATTATTCTAAAAATTAAGTAGTTGATAAAATTCACACACTTTCTTAAAGGAATTGTTACTAACACTAATGAAACTCATGTGATCCGAATAAATAAATAATTAGTTAAATTATAAAGTTGCTCCTTATAGCATCAGCTATCTGCCAATAAGAGTGCAAGCAAAATTTCTCCAACCGTTTTGGAGATTATCAGAAACAAACATACAGACAGACAAATATTTTAAGAATTGTTATTACCGTATATACTTTCTTATGCGTTTAGTAAAATGCTGTTATATATAGATATTATAAACGGATACTAAATTCTATTTGTTCGTATTGTTGGGTACAAAATGTGGACCAATAAGAACACGTTTGTTATTATTGCAACAGACATTTTCGATGTTCTAGGGGTCACCATCCCGGGGTGCGGGTCGGGATACCTCCGCGTGGTGCACCCCGGGCAACGTCGGCACTCTAGTGCCGGCGGCTGAATCCCGGCAGGGGACGGGTCTCCGCGTGTCCCTCTGATTAGCAGAGGGCACAGTGGATAGGCCGAACGTCCGCCGTGGAGGGTCAGCGGGGCCATAGGTGGCCCCCCCGACTCTGGGAGGGGGACAGCAGGGTCACAGTGACCCTCCCGTCCTCGGAGACAGAGCTTCTCAGCCTGAGGGGCGACCGGCTCACCGCTTGCTTCTGCGATCGGTTGACTGGATGTCTGCCGTGGAGGGCCAGCGGGGCCAGAGTGGCCCCCCCGGCCCTGGGATGGAGAAGGGGCTTTAGAGCCCGAGGGGCGACGGGCTCACCGCTTGCTGCTGCAAGCGGTGGTCACGGTCTGGTACAGACCTCCGTTCGGCCCGACCCGTAATCCTGAACGGACAGGACCGGGGGTCTTCGGACCGCGGGGAAGAAAACCCCTATAAAAAATAACCCTAATCTAAGCTTTGCCACCCGGCGAGGGATGAATGGCTGGAGGGGAGTCCAGTCGCGAGGGTGTGCACAATAGTCGAAGGACTCTAAACTTATCATGGCGGAAAGTAAAAACACAAAGATTCCTCAGGAGGGTACCGGGTGCAACGCGCCTGGAGAATCCCTCACAGAGCCGAGTAACAAGACCGGCTCTGTCAGCCCCGTGTATCTGAGGGGGGCAACCAACGCCAAAAACAAAAAGGAGGAGAAGAAGGAAGAGAGGGTAGAGAGGAAGGTGGAGAAGAAAGGAGCGAGGAGGAGTATCCGCGGCAGGATATCAACACCTGCAGCAAGTTTGACGGGAGGCAGTGGCTCCGCCACCGATGCGACGGAGATGGAGACGGATGGCAGCGAGAACGTAGATGCGGCCCGATCTCCAAAACCAAGGGTATCCCAACCAATCGAAGCTGGATCGGCGAAGCAGCCTTCACGGCTTCGAAAACGCTCAATTGCGCCAGAGGGGAATGCGTCAGAGACGGAGGGCAGCTCCAATGAGATGCCTCCGCCAGGAAAGCCGGGAAGACCGGCGAAGAGGGGCAGAGGCGCCAACAGGCGCAGAGTGCCGCGCGCCTTGTCCAAGGCGGACGAGGCCGCTATTGAAGATTTAGGAGCGGAACTCTCGGTGGAGGAGCGGGTAACCCTCCTCACATCGAGGCTCCAAGAGGAGCCCCTGGAGAAGGACGTTCCGCCTACAGCGGATCAGATTGCCCGGAAGGTTTCTGATGCCCTAGCCATCGTTTCTGCGGTGGCTAATGGCTCGCGGAGCCTTCAGGGCAACTTCGCGGAGGCCCTTAGGAAGGCCTCCGAAGTAGTAAATACTTCAGTGGAGTCACTCCGGCGTAACCTGGCGCCGGAGGGGACCGGGAAGCCGGAGGCGCACTGCCGCTGCAAACGCCTCGAGGCTGAGGTGGCGGAGCTCCGGAGGGAGCTCGCCAGCCAGGGAGCCAAGCTCGCCAATGCCGGACCGGGAGCCTCCGCTTCCACGGCCGGCGCGGAGCCGCCGGCCCCTGGTCTCCTGACGGAGGAGCAGCTGCGCCAAGTCATGGATCGCGTCAACGCGGTCTATGACACGCGCATGGACTCCTTAAGCGCTAGGCTGCCGCCGGAGCCTAGGCTCCGCCCAGCATTGGCCGCGGACAGGAAGGTCGCGCCGTCTTCGGGCCCAACGCCGCTGCCCTGCCAGGGTGGCCGCGTGGCCAGTTACTCCGCGGCCGCGGCTGCTGCTGCGCCGCCCAAGGTGCCGGGCAAAGCTGCGAAGACGAAAGCGGCGCAGAAGGCTGGGCAGCGCCCCAAGGGCCGGCCCAGGGAGGAGTTTCCTCCTCTCTCGCGTGCTGGCGAGCCGTCGCGTGCCCCAGCAACTGTGCCCCGGAATACTCAAGGCCCACCTCCCGCGCCGTCCGGCCCTGCGCCCTCTGAAGAGGGTTGGCAGACAGTGGACGGTGGGAGGAAGAAATCCCGGGGCAAGAGGAAGAAAGGGGCCGCGTCCGAGGCTGCTGCCCAGGCTGCAGAGTCCGCTGCGTCGAGGAGTAAGCCCGGCCCCAAGAAGCCGCGCAGGCTACAGACGCCAAAAACGGCAGCGGTGGTAATTACCATGCTGCCGGACGCGGAAGTGGGCCTGTCATATCAGGCCATCCTGAGGAAGGCTCGGGAGGAAATCGACGTCTCTGACATTGGAGTCGTCGCCGCCCGGACTCGCCTAGCCCGCACAGGGGCTCGAATTCTAGAGTTCCCTGGGGCGGAGGGCCCCAGGATGGCCGACACGGTGGCCGAAAGGCTACAGGGTCTGTTTGGTGAGGGGAGTGGAGTCCGCGTCACCAGACCGGTAAAGTGCGCTGAATTGCGCATTTCCGGTCTGGATGATTCAGTGACGGCAGACGACGTCCGGGAGGCTATTGCCTCGAAAACCGGATGCTCGAATGCCGTCAGAGTGGGCTCCATTCGGACCGGTCCCGGCGGTGTAGGTGCCGTCTGGGCGAGTTGCCCTGTAGCGGCGGCCAAAACCTTGGCCGACGCAGGCAGGCTCCTCGTGGGCTGGAGTTCCGCGCGGGTCACCGTGCTGGAGCCTCGGCCTGCGAGGTGTTTTAAGTGCATGGCGGTGGGACACACCCGGCCGACGTGCACTAACTGTTTTGATTGCAGCGGTCTTTGTTTCCGCTGCGGTCAGGCAGGGCACCGGGCGGCAACCTGCACCGCCGCCCCTCACTGCCCCGCGTGCGCGGCAGGCAACAGGCCTGCCAAGCACTTCATGGGGCGGGAGGGATGCAGACCCCCGACGACAGGCCAAAATAAGGGAGGGACCAGCCAATCGGCCCAGGCTGCCCCCCCTAGCGTGGCTTCGCCACCGTCGCGGGTGGAGGAGGATATGGTTACGGCTTAAAATTCAATCGTGACACTATCCTCCTTCAGGCGAATCTCAACCACGCCGCCGGGGCGCAGGATTTACTCCTGCAAACCATGGTGGAGCGGTTGATTGGTGTAGCCGTAGCCGCGGAGCCTTACTGCGTTCCTGACCGCCCTCATTGGGCGGGCAGCTGTGATGGCTCCGTGGCAATCGTCAGCTCTACGGCGCTTCGTTCCCCGCCCTTATTGATCAGAGACAGGGGCACGGGATACGTCGCGGCCGACTGGGGGGGAGTTACGCTGTATGGCGTATACTTCTCCCCTAACCGGGGGCTGGCTGATTTCGGGGTCTGGCTTAACAGCCTAGAGACCTCGATACGGCGACTGCAACCTAGCCACGTTCTGGTCTTGGGGGACTTCAACGCCAAATCCACGGCGTGGGGGTCCCCTGCGACGAACGCCCGTGGAGCGGCGGTGGTAGAGTGGGCGGCGTCGACGGGCCTCTGTCTGCTTAACAGAGGCTCCGTCAACACGTGCGTGCGGCAACGGGGCGGGTCGATAGTGGACCTTTCGTTCGCTAGCCCCGACGTCGCAGCGCGAGTAAGGAACTGGTGTGTCCTGGAGGAGGTTGAGACCTTGTCCGATCATCGGTACATCCGGATTGAGGTCTCCCGGTCCCTTCAGGGCCCCAGTAGGGGTCACGCGGCGCGCAGAACTCCCGCGTTCCCGCGGTGGGCTGTGGGCAGGCTAGATAAGGACCTACTGGAGGAGGCAGCCATCGTTCAATCGTGGCTGTCGTCACCGGCCCTGACCGAGGGGGTGGACGTTGAGGCTGGCCGATTTCGCGCTGCGATTACGCAGGTGTGCGACTCGGCCATGCCCCGTGTGCGACGTCCTCCTCCAAGGAAGGGGCTCTACTGGTGGTCCCAGGAGCTGGCGGACCTCCGTGCGGCGTGCATTCGCGCCCGGAGGTCCTACACCCGCAGTCGGCGGCGCAACCGCAATGGGGAGCGGGAGGGCCAGCTGTACGAGGCGTACCGCACTTCGCGGGCCGCGTTCAAGTTGGCCATCTGCCGCGCCAAAACGGAGAAAAGGCAGGAGATGCTGGACGGTCTCAACCGTGACCCCTGGGGTCGCCCGTATCGTGTAGCGCTGAACAAGCTCCGCACTCAGGGCCCCCCCCTCACAGAGACCCTTCAGCCCAGCCTCCTCACCGAGGTGGTTGAGGGCCTATTCCCACGACGGGCGGAGCACACGCCCCCGGTCATGGCACAGCCGGGCAGCGACCGGGAGGCTGACCTCAGTGTACCGCCCGTCACTGCGTCGGAAATGGGGGCGGCTGTTACGCGGATTCGTTCCAAGAACACCGCCCCCGGTCCGGACGGGATACCCGCCCGGGTCCTGGCCCTGGCTCTGGATCACCTGGAGCCCCGCCTCAGGGGACTGTTCGACGTGTGCCTGGCGTCCGGACGGTTCCCTGACTGCTGGAAGGAGGGGAGGCTGGTACTCCTACCGAAGCCGGGGCGAACGCCGGATTCGGTCGGGGCCTTCAGGCCCACCGTGCTGCTGGACGAGGCGGGTAAGCTGTTGGAGAGAATCCTCGCTGCCCGCATCGCCCAGCACCTGCGCGACGTTGGACCCGCCTTGTCGGACGCCCAGTTTGGTTTTCGAGCTGGTCGTTCGGCGGTCGGCGCGATTATGCGCCTGAGGGCCGCGGCCGCGGCAGTCGTCGCCGGCGGTGGAGTGCTGTTGGCGGTGTCGATTGACATAGCCAACGCATTCAACAGTCTGCCATTCAGCTGCATCAGGGAGGCGCTCCGGTATCACGGGGTGCCTGCATACCTGAGGCGGCTAGTGGCAGACTATCTTGAGGGCCGCAGCGTTCTTTATGAGAGCCGCATAGGGGACGTTGTGAGGAGACCCATGTCGTGCGGTGTCCCGCAGGGTTCGGTTCTTGGGCCGCTCCTGTGGGACATCGGTTACGACTGGGTGCTACGCTGTCGGCTCCCCCCTGGGCTTGCGGTCATCTGCTATGCGGATGACACGCTGGTCGTGGCCCGGGGTGGAAACTTCGAGGAAGCGGCGTTCCTGGCCACCTTAGGGACCTCGGAGGTGGTCAGGAGGATCGGGGCGCTGGGGCTTAGGGTGGCCCTGGACAAGTCGGAGGCCCTGCTTTTCCATGGGCCCCGACGTCGGCCACCTGCTGGCGCCACGATCACTGTGGACGGGGTCCAAATTGGGGTGCAGGCCCAGATTAAGTATCTGGGCCTGGTGCTGGACGGGCGGTGGCGCTTTCGCGAGCACTTCCGTCAACTGTCCCCGAGGCTCGTCGGTGCGGCGTCCGCCCTTGCACGGCTCATGCCGAATATGGGCGGACCCAACAATGCGTGCCGACGGCTTTACGCGGGGGTGGTCCGGTCGATGGCGCTTTACGGCGCACCCGTGTGGGCGGAGTCCCTGGACGCACTGAACAGGGCTCTTCTGTGGAGGCCACAGAGAGTAGTCGCGTCCAGGGTCATACGAGGGTACCGCACGGTATCGACGGAGGCAGCCTGCGCGTTGGCCGGAATCCCTCCGTGGGACTTGGAGGCGGAGGTGCTCGCCGAGGTGTATCGGCAGGCGTCGCAAGAACGAGAGGGGGGCGGACGCCCCCTACTCAGGGAGGGGGCCAGGTGGCAGGGCGACGCCCGCCGAGCTGCCATGGTTAGATGGAGGGCGCGGTTGGAGGCGCCCCGGGCCGGTCTTTGGACTGTAGGGGCACTCCAGCCGGTGCTGGAGGAATGGGTGGGGCGACAGCACGGAGTCCTTACCTTCCGACTGGTGCAGGTGCTGTCGGGGCACGGTTGCTTCGGCAGATATCTGCACAAAGTCGCAAGGAGGGAAGCGACTCCGGGCTGTCACCACTGCGGCTGTGACGAGGACACGGCGCGCCACACGCTCGAGTCCTGCCCGGCTTGGGCCGAGCAGCGCCGTGAACTCGTCGCGGAAATAGGGGGGGACCTCTCGCTGCCAAGCGTTGTCAGAGCGATGCTTGGCAGCGACAGGAATTGGGCCGCGGTCGCTGCCTTCTGCGAGGAGGTTATCTCGCGGAAGGAAGCGGCGGAGAGGGCTAGGCAGGAGGATTCTTCCGCTGACCCAAGCCGCCGCCAGCGACCGGGGCGGCGTAGGCGCAGGTACTTGCGCCTCATGCCGCCCTAGCTGAGGCTGCGGGTGGATGGACCGGGGAACGTCCGCCACCCGCAAGGCCTCCCGCGAAGGTGCGACGCTCCTCTGCGGATGCGTCGCTCAGTAGAGGGTACCCGAAAGGGTAAACCGCCGGCGGACCACCGAAGGAATGTAACACAGTTCCAGTGGCCCGCCAATAAAGGCGGAGAGACGGCACACGGCGGGTTTCTTTAGTGGGTGCAGGCCCCACACTACCCTGTTCGTTGCCCCGAACGACGGGGTGTGCGGTTAGGAACATTTTTTCCCGCCTTAACAAAAAAAAAAAAAAAAAAAAAAAGG
This sequence comes from Leucoma salicis, assembly GCA_948253155.1. Taxonomy (NCBI): domain Eukaryota; kingdom Metazoa; phylum Arthropoda; class Insecta; order Lepidoptera; family Erebidae; genus Leucoma; species Leucoma salicis. The sequence continues at coordinate 29,261,730 of OX411803.1, forward strand.
GGTCACCATCCCATTCTATACCACGTGGTAAGATGTATATAAATATTTTTTATACTCCATACACTAGGGAGTCATCCCTGTATCACGGAGGACTTTACAAATATTTGTCTTCTATGGGAATCGAACACTTGGCACACGACATTGGTATTTAAGCCAAGTTATGCCGTACCTATATACGGGCGAGAACAGTTTTGAATGGCCGATATTATATCGGTTGTGTGAGTGACTGCTGATCATGAGGTCTCGGGTTCAATCCCCGGGTCGGGCAGTGTTATTGACAAAACAAAAATAAAAACTGCTAAAGGTGCGTCCATCTATGCTGTGCCGTCGTTTCGTACGCATTGCCGTGCCCAGGCTTCGTTGATCGCCGCTACCGCTCGGTATTTATTTATTCAAGTTCAAAGATGGCTACATATCGGAAAAGAAAATACTGTATTGTATTTGGATGACATATAAACAGAAACTTCTCAAATTACAACACTAAAAACATAATATTATTGAAAATAAAATATACCCAGCTTCCATTGGCTAGCCATAAAAACATATAATTAAGATTATTTTTATATTATATCGGTAATATAAAAAAAAACTGATTTTCCGCCTAGGTTTCAAGAAAATTTATTTAAATTTTGTATATAAAAACTAGCTCTGTATTGATGACGATTGAATAAACTAATAGTGACCAGCCGTGCATGCTTAGGTAATTATCGCGCGCCCGGGGTCTGAGTTACCGTACTTGTTTCCTTTTACTATGGCAATAGGCTCGCTTCCTATTACGTGGGTCTTAAACATAGTTGGCGAACTGTGGCTGTGTAATGTATTACGCACCCGGCACACTTCGGGGAATACAGGCGTGATGCTATGATGCTATATCATTGAGAAGAGAAAATACCAACCAGCCCACGCCCTTTGTTGATAACAAATATCTCTAATATAAACTGAATTGTTATATGTATAGTTCAGTTTTATTCTAATCGTAGAAGAGGTTCGTGATCAGCTAGGAACTGGACATAATGACGAATAGTAAAGAGGATTGAGAGAAAAATTAGGTGACGTTGTGAACACACCCGAAAACACATTTCGTGACAACAGAAAATAATAATGCGATAGTGATGCACTAAGAATGCAAGTGTCACCACTCCATTCTTTCCCGCGATAGTGGTAAGAGGCGACTAAGGAAAGAAAGCAATTGTCGCCCAATGCATTACTGGGTGATGAGTTGACTAAGAAGTGGTAGCATCCGTTGCGTATGTGCTTCTTTGGGCTCCGAAATATAATATCTGTATGCAATACTTACTTCATAATCGTCGTGAAATTAATTATGGCGTAAAAGCGTAACAAACAAACAAACTCACTATCCCATTAAATACTATTATAAAACCGTAATACAGATGTGTCTGTACATATAAGGTATTTCAGAAAAAAAAACTGTATCAGGCTGTTATGATGTGGCTGAACTCATAACTTCACTAAACTTAAAAACTGGTAGGTATACCTACATTTCACCTTGCTACTATGTGGGGGATCTGAGGTTTAATCAAAAACTAGTTATTTCCGTCTGCAGCGGAGCTGTGAGCAAATGTTATTTTATTTGATTTGGAAACTGGAGCAGGGATAACATGGAATATATGTTCATGATTCGCGATACACCCAGAGTAACATTTTTCTATTTAGCGAGCAATTTTTTTTATCCAAATAAAACCTATATTTTTTTATTCAAACTACACTACATCTTAAATAAGCGACCCGGCCTCACCTCGTGCATGGTGTAATTTACTAATGAATATACGCATATTTAGGATTTTTGTAGAACTACAACTATCTATCACTACTTAAAGTACAAATTATTTCCAATATAGTAAGTTTAATTTTGCAATTAAAATTCATACTAATTGATGGCGCGATTTTTTAAACATTTTTGATCTATATTTTTTAGCATTTGACATGCTCCGCCACTTTTTAAAGTACAAATTATTTATGAATAAGGAAAAAGAGATTTTTTATACCTAGCGGAAATCTAAACCGCGTCTTTTCCAATCCGGGGAAGTGCTCTAAGCCACTGAGCTATAGTACAGATGTATGTGTGATAAGGAGATTGGGATGATCGAAAGATCTGTACTATAGCTCAGTGGCTTAGAGCACTTCCCCGGATTGGAAAAGACGCGGGTGCGATGCCCGCTAGAACAAAAAATCTCTTTTTCCTTATTCACAAATAATTTGTACTTTAAAAAGTGGCGGAGCAAGAACATTTGGTTTATCCCATTTAAATAAATAATAATCAGGATAAGTACACCTTTGCCCGAATATTACCCAAACGGCAGTGAATACAGGCAGGTTTTAACTCTGTTGCGCGATTTAGCAGAAGAATTCATTATCATTGCTAAAAGTTCATTAGCCAGACTAAGCAGGAGGGCAGCATCTATCTCTTTTTACAACCTATAGCAGTCCCACAGAGAGAGGGATTGGGCTATATTCCACTACGATCATCCAATACAAGTTGGTAGATTTCACAAGCTGTTGAAAAGCTGTCAGATATAAATAAATATTCACGGAGATTTCACACAACGTCCTCTGGTCCCAAACTAAGCTTAAACGCTTGTGCTATGGGTACCAGATTGGAGATATAATACATATACTACTTTTGATGTTATTTTCGATTTCACATTTTTCACTTTGTGTTTAATTTATAGTGCTAAGCATGTCAAATGCTAAAAATATATATAAAAATATCTAAATACATATACTATTTTTTGTAAATACATACATATAATAGATAGAAAACATCCAGACGCAGTACAAATATCTGTGTTCATCACACAAATGATTGTCCTGAGTGGGAATCGACCTAGTGCACGGAAGTCGGTTAGACTACCGAATACGCCACGAGGCCCGTATGCAGGTTACCCTATAATGTTTTATATATTTTGATTGCGTTCTATATCTGCCAACCTTCGTTGGGCAAAAAAGATGAGCTGCGGCCTAAATTCCTGCCATCCTGAGAAGAGCCTGACTTGTCTAATAGTAGGACAGTAATGGTTTAAGAAAAAAGAACAATATCTGCAGATTTAAATACTTTATAAATTATAATGCTAATAACAATAGTACTATTTAGGTGCTACGTAGTTTGGTGTGCAGAAATAGAAACAACAAATGAAATATGACATTTAATACTAGTTCAGTGATTCCTTTGCTCTAATGAAACTGATAAGCGCTTCAGTGTTATTCAATGTTTGGATCGAGAAACCAAATTTAATTCCTATGTCACGACTACTGCGTGTCGATTATTATCGCTAGATAATATTTTGGTAATGCTAAATTAATATACGGAAATAAAAGCCCGTGTGGGCTGAGTCTCTGACCGCCCGCAATAGGGATCTTCTATGGAGACCACAGAGAGTCGTGGCGGTCAGAGCAATCCGCGGCTACCGCACGATGTCATGCTAGGACACGTGCGCAATGACCGGAACCCCACCGTGGGGCCTGGAGGCGGAGGTGCTCGCCGAAGTTTATCGGCGGGCGTCAACAGCGCGTATGGGAGATACACGCCTCCCGCCAAGTCAAATAAGTGCATGGCGGAGCGACGCTCGCCGCGCCATCATCGCCCGTTGGACGGTTCGGTTGGAGATGCCTCGGGCCGGTCTTCGGACCATAGGGGGCTCCAGCCAATTTTAGAGGAATGGGTGTGGCGGCAGCTTGAAATACTCACCTTCCAACACCTTGCAGATTCTGTCGGGGTACGGCTGCTTTGACAAGTGCCTATAAAGGGTCGCTAGGAGGGAGGAGACTCCCTGCTGCCACCACTGTGACTGCAGCGAGGACTCAGTGCAGCAAACACTCGAGTCGTGCCCGGCCTGGGTTGAGCGGCGCCGGGATCTCGCTGCAGTCATCGGAGGGGACCTGTCGCTGCTGACTGTTCTTCGTGCCATGGTCAGCGGCGACAGGTACTGGACCGCGCCGCCCGCGTTGAGCCTAACGCGAAAGTGTGACGTCCCCCCCGTTTTGTGTTTAGACACGCCTATATAGCACAATTCAGCCATTTTATCTCAAATATATTGAATGTACAGACACAGCTCTGTTACAGCTTTGTAATAGTATAGACTAGCCTTTGCCCGCGGCTTCGCCGCAGCTAAAAGCTAGTTTTTCGGTTATATCTCAGGTTCCCGATATAGTAGCGGGATAAAATGTATACCAGTTTTTAAGTCTAATCAAGGCCTTTCAAATAAAAATAGCTGCATCAAAATGCGTTTAGTAATTTTTGCGTGATGCGCAAACAAACAAACAGATAAACAGACAAAAATCTAAAAAACATCGTTTTGTGTTTAGTCACGCCTATATGGCCTAATTCAGTCATTTTTTCTCAAATATCTTAAATAAACAGACATAGCTCTCAGCTTTATAATAGTATATAGACTAGCCTTTGCCTGCAGCTCCGCCGCAGCCAAAAGCTGGTTTTTTGCTTATATCTCAGGTTCCCTATATATTAACGGGATAAAATGTATAAGTACCAGTTGTTAAGTCCAATCAAGAGTTATTAAACAAAAAAAGTTGCATCGAAATCCGTTCAGTAGTTTTTGCGTGATGCGCGAACAAACAAACAGACAAACAAATAAACAGACAGACTAAAAATCTAAAAAAATTGTGGATTGTGTTCAGACACGCCTATATAGCCTAATACAGTCATTTTTTCTCAAATATCTTAAATGTACAGACACAGCTCTGTTACAGCTTTATAATAGTATAGATTATAAAGAAAGTCGAAAGTCGTGTCTTCTACCGAAATAATAAATAAGTACGTGGCTGCCAAACTCCATAATGCACTAGCTGTTTTTGAGTGAATAATTAACACGATATTTAGTTGGTACATGATACTAAGCATGATGAAGCTAAGAGTGAAAAGCCTTCAAACGTCCTAAATATACATTTCAGAATAATCTTTAACTATGTTAATGGGCACATTTGCAGCCTTTGCCAATTAAATAGCGCACACACGCAATCTGGCATCGTAGAGTAAAACTCTGTGCCAAACCTCTAGTAATACTATATAGATTTGTTGGCCTAAGAACTTGACAGTAAACTGTAAAAATCATATAGGACCATCGCATATACAAATTGCTGGGATTAAACTGAATGGTCCTGTGCCGCCTGCATCCAACGAATGCCTGCGACTTTGACCAGGTCATCGGTCCACCTGGTGGGAGGCCGCCCTACACTGCGCCGTCCAATACGCGGTCGCCACTCGAGTACCTTTCTTCCCCAACGGTTGTCGGTTCGTCGAGCGATGTGGCCTGCCCATTGCCACTTCAGCATGCTGACCCGGCGGGCTATGTCGGTTACTCCCGTTCTCCTACGGATTTCCGTATTACGGATCTTATCACGTAGAGATATCCAAAGCATAGCCCGCTCCATGGCACGCTGAGCGACTTTGAGCCTTGATATAAGGCCAACATTTAGAGACCACGCCTCTGTTCCGTAAGTCATCACCGGTAACACACACTGGTCGTAGACCTTCGTCTTCAGACACTGTGGAATATTGGACAAGAAGATCTTCCTCAGCTTCCCGAACGCTACCCAGCCGAGCTGGATTCGTCGATTGACCTCTTTCTCGAAGTTGTGCCTACCTAACTGGACTGTTTGTCTCAGGTATACATAGTGATCGACAACTTCGAGATCTGCGTTCCCGACTAGGACCGGTGCTGAAATGACATGGTTATTGTGCATGACTTTCAATTAATATTACCGGTACACAATTACTAATATCCGGGTCTTAATCGCATAGATATTTTTAAGGTAAAATACCTTTAGTTACTCTTTTCCTTGAACAGCCTCTGTGGTGCAGCGATAGTGTGTGCGACTGCTGATCATGAGGTCTCCGGTTCGATCCCCGGGTTGGGTGGTGTTATTGATTTTTTTCGTAAACAGAACAATCCTCAGTAGCAGCCCGGAGTTTGGAATTGTGCCCGGTAGACGGCAATAGACTCGCTATTACGTGGGACTTAAACATAACTGGCGAACCGTATATATATATATATATATATATATATATATATATATATATATATATATATATATATATAAGGTTAACTGATTGATTCACTGACGTATCAACGCATAGGTGACTTAAACTCCTGGGACTAGGGCCTTGAAAATGTATGTATACGGATTTCTTTGATACTGTAGATAAGCGCTAAGAAAGAGTTTTACGTAAATCCTATCCAAAATAGTTTTCTTGTCTATGACTATGTAGAGAGCTAGCTTTGTAGGGTAATGCGCTAATGTATACCTAATAATCACGGATCAATCAACGATGGTCCAATGGTAGTGTAAGCTACTGTGGATCACGAGGTCTCGGATTCGATTTCCGGGAGTTTCGCTTTCGATTCCCGGCCAACAAAAAGTTATAGTGTTTCTCCGTCGTAAAAATTCTCAATAGAAGCTCGGAGTTAGGAAATAGGCGGTGTTTCAACCCCTCGCCTTGGAACCCTGTTTCTTTGCCTTTACTGGTGGTAGGGCTGGGTACCAAGTGAGAGTACTTACTTGCTATCGGGCCTAACGGGTCGGTAGCACCGTCTCCTGTGTGACCGGTCATGAAGCACGTCAGTGTGTTTTGGCGGTAGCAGAAGATAGCCGTTTATTCTTTCACTATCTGAGTAATGAAATGGTGCGCAGCGGCTTAACAATGCTTTCGGTATAGTTGAGTCCATGAGCGACGGTTACCACTTACCATCAGGTGGGCCGTTGCTCGTCTGCTATAATTAGAAAAAAAACTCATATAGCTGTTGCTCCTGCACTCTCTGGTCGCGTCGATATGCCATCCCAACGGGCTATGAGGGTGAGGGAACAAAGAGTGCACATACTAGTGCACTATCTGCTGCATACGTGGTTATAGTCTATTGATACTGGGACGCTGTAATTGAAATTACGGACTGGCGATTATTACGAGTAATATAGTCTTAATTACTTTTTAGTAGAAACATTTAATGTTTTAATTTTTTTAATTGAGTTAATTCGCAACATATGCTGGCTACACTTTAGTATACTTACTTACTTTTAGAAGGTTGTATTAGAAAATTGTAGTTCTTTAAAATCCTAGAGATATTTGCATTTATTAGGTCCTTACATAATATGAAAGTGGCGTTTTGTCAAACTGGCCACGTTGATCTTAAATATCTGGCGTTTGGTTAGAAATTAAATTTAAAGGAGTCAATTTATTTTTATATGAGGAATTTGTAACGTTTATTAATATATTATATATCAAATCCTTCCTTAGATTGCCTAGATAATAGTAGTAATATTATGTTCTTAAACTCGTAAGGCTTGTGTATTTCTGTTATGAGGAAGCTACCGTAAAAGAGAACATAGTACGTTTTCTGTTTTTTTTTTCTTTCGTTCTGGAAATTTCGATTTTCAGAACAATCCCGGTGGACGGCCGGAGACCCTAGGTTACAATGAAGAATTAAAAGTGATCATGGAATCAGATTCATCGCAAACTTCATCATTGAGTGATAAAACAATTTTAATTCGTTTGAAACAAATTGGAAAAGTGAAAAAGCTCGAAAAATGGGTACTGCATGAATTGGGTAAAGCAAATCAACAAATATGAGTCGAGTGCTGCGTTACATTACTCAACCGTCACAATAACGAGGGGATTTTGAATCGAATGTTACTTGTGGTAAAAAATGGTATCCTGTAGAATAACCGGAAACACTCATCACAATGCTTAAACCCAGGAGAACCAGCCAAATCCTGCCCCAAGCGAAAGTTGACTCAGAAAAAGGTACTGGTAAGTGACTGGTGGACTGGTGTCATCCACTAACGCTTCCTAAGATCTGACCAAATGATTACATTACAGCTACAGAAGGATATAGACAGGGTGGTGAACTGAAGTAAGGACAACCAGTTACAGTTTAACACTGAAAAATGCTACAATAACCTTCTCTCGCGCGCGTACACCAATTTCGCACCAATATAAGATAAACGGAGTACCATTGATCCGGGTTACAGAAGTACGTGATTTAGGCGTAAAATTTAACACAGGTTTAACGTTTCGTGACCATATGATTAATATTTGTAAAAAAGCTTACAGGACTTTGGGTTTTCTACTTCGTACAGTTCGTAATTTTACAAATATCAAAGCTATTATCACACTATATAATGCATTAGTTAGAAGTACATTAGAATGCAATGCGGTCATCTGGAGCCCACATGAGATTAAATATAATCTCATGCTGGAGCGCGTACAAAATAAATTTATTAGGTATATATATATACATGAGGTATTATGGAGTATATCCATTTTACCCCCTAATGTATCCAACATTGTTTATGTTGGGGATGGTGGGGTATAACGAACTTAGGGTTAGGAGGGAGCTAGCTATCTCATTGTATATCGTAAGGGTATTAACAGGTAAATTAAACAATTCAGATATACTTGAGAGACTAAGTCTTAACGTTCCCGACCGATATGTATATCGCCGCCGGCGGCCGGAATTACTACAGATGCCTAGGGCACGCACTAACTTACTGAAAGAAGCGCCCCTGACACGAGCAGTCCGCACCCTCAACCTTGTTGCTAATCAGTTAGACCTATTTTGTTGCAGTAAGAGTGAATTCACAAGGATAGCACTATTTTTAATATGTTATAGGATAGGATGTGATATGAAATAATTCTTACACTCCACTTAGTCTTAGTAATATCTATATTATATTTTTATCTGTTTATTCGTTCGTGCATCACGCAGAATCTGCAGAACAGATTTTGATGCAAATTGTTTTTTATTTGGTAGCTCTTGATTAAACTTAAAACTGATATACTTTTTTGTTCCGCTACTGTATCGGGAACGTGAGATATGACCTAAAAACTAGTTTTTGGCTGCGGCGGAGCCGCGGGCAAATGCTAGTAGTAATATAAATGTGTAAGTAACATAATATATACATTATAGTAAGCTACACTATTGTATTAGGGTATACCCTGTAATAATAGCAGTCAGTAAGATAAATAAATTAATTAATTACGCCAGATCTGTATTGTCAAAAATTGCAAACCATGATGGAAAAGCTAATCGTTAAACAACCGAGACTGGTGTATTGCTCTAGACCACTGCTGCTTCAGGACAACGTTAGACCACACACTGCACAACAGATAGTCGCTAAATTAGAGGCGCTGCGATTGGAATGTTCTCGACACCCACCTTACTCCCCAGACCATGCTCCAACAGATTAACACTTTTTCCGGAATTTGGAAAACTTCTTGCAAGGAAAAGAATTCAATTCCGATGAGGCTGTCAAAACCACCTTCATAGATTTTTGCTCCCACAGTTTTTTAGCAAAGGATTGAATGAACTACCAATAAAATGATGAAAGTGCATAAATAACAATGGTACCTACATACTTTGATCAATTTAATAAAATAATTTCATTTAAAAAAATCGTTTTGCTTTTACCTTACCTACATAATGCCAATTTCATATGTAAGGATCATTAATTGCATCCATACAAAGCGAGAGCGGGACACCATTATGATAATTATAAATAAACATATCTAAGAAGCCTTTATGTTTTTTTCACACTACCAGGACAGCAAACAAACACTTAGCGCGCCTAAAGATAAGCGGTAATCTATAGGCTATGGTTGCCGTATACAGACACTATCAGCATCTCTGGCGCATTGTGCGGGTAAATATATCTAACCCCGTCATTCGGAGCAATGAAGAGAGCAGTGAGGGGCCCTCACCCACTAAATAAACCCGTCATGTCCGTTTCTCCGCCTGTATTCGCGGGCCACTGGAGCATATCTTCGACAAGCTCTAGGCGATATTTTAGGTGGCGGCGGACCACTGAAGGAATGTAATATGGTTCCGGTGGCCCGCCGATAAAGGCGGAGAGACGGCACATGGCGGGTTTCTTTAGTGGGTGAGGGCCCCACACTACCCTGTTCGTTGCCCCGAACGATGGGGTGTGCGGTTAGGAACATTTTTTCCCGCTTAAACAAAAAAAAAGGCGATATCTTAGGTTTCCGATATAGCAGCGGGATAAAATGTATACCTACCAGTTCTTAAGTCTCCATCCATCCATCCATCAGTCTTTCAACGTCCACTGCTGTACATAGGCCTCCCCAAGAGAACGCCACAACGAGCGGTCCCGTCATGGGGGATAATGCCGTAATTGCCACGCTTGGCAGGCGGGTTGGCGATCGCAGTGGATGACTCGAGGGAGTGCTGCTGCCCACTCCCCCGGTATTCCCTCAGTCGGCTCTTATGACTCCCGTGGGTAAAGAGGGGTGGGACAATTCTAAAGCCGGCCTCTTAAGTCTACTCAAGAGCTATCAAATAAAAAAGTTGCATCAAAACCCGTTCAGTAGTTTTTCTGTGATGCGCGAACGAACAATCAGATAAACAGACAAAAAATCTAAAAAATATTGTTTTGTGTTCAGACACGCTTATATAGGCTAATACAGTATTTTTTCTCAAATATCTTAAACTAGCCTTTGCCCGCGGCTCCGCTGCAGCCAAAAGCTAGTTTTTAGCTTATATCTCAGGTTCCCGATATAGTAGCGAGATAAAATGTATACCAGTTGTTAAGTCTAATCGAGAGCTATCATACACAAGTTGCATCAAAATCCGTTCAGTAGTTTTTGCGTGATCAACAGACAAACAGACAAAAAATCTAAAAAAAAATCGTTTTGTGTTAGACACGCCTATATAGCCTATTACAGTATTTTTTCTCAAATATCTTAAATGTACAGACATAGCTCTGTTACAGGTTTATAATAGTACAGACACAACTCTGTTACAGCTTTATTAGAATAATTTTAAAACCAGCCACAGAGTAAATGTAACGTTATTATCATTCACCGTATATTTAGCATGCACTTTAATCAAAAACTCGTTGCAGCAAAAGTGCACTACGATAATTAAATATGCCTTAAAGACCGTCACTCGAAGTAAATTTCTAAATATTTCCTTTATAGGTTTATACCTTGCTTTGAGCAGACGCTAAGTAATTACCTTAACCTGCGACATATTTTATGGGATTATCACATTCTATTATTAAGCTAGAACTTAGTCTTTGTGTCAAAAGCAAATTTTAGGAAAATGTCATGCATTTAATGAATACTTTTTGATATTATTAATCTATCGTGTTTAGGTACTTGATTTTCTACTATCCCGACATTTTAAATACTTTACTGTAGTTCGGACAAGTGCCAAGGGCCCGCCAATTGATGAGAACCCTAGTCCTCCAAGATCAGCCTAAGACACTGCCGAAAAATGTACCTTTTGTGAATATCAAACAATACTGATCTTTAGAACGATTGCGCCTACAACGGCCGTTGTCACCGGACCCTATCCAGCTATGCATCTGGAATTTAAAAGTTACAGTGGAATGAAATAAAGAAACTCACACACATCTAACATCTACATATATAAACCATAAACATATTGCTCTCCTTTTTTAGTCGTGCAATTAGACATATTATCAGACTATAATAGTACGGTTCACAAAGAATTTTCAATGATCAATGTGACTACGGTTTTGCTCTTTCCACTAGCTTGTAAGCGTTCCATTCAATTCATTAACCAAAGTGAAATTAATTATGAAGCGTTTTGAGGCTTGAATATCATATTTCTAACTTACAGTTTTTGTAATCATTTCTAAACTTTTTTTAATATTAGGACCTAAAACTTTAATAATTAGCTGAGTCGTAATAATGCTTCAAAATCTACTTGGCATCTTTTAACTTTATCAAAATAGCGCCGAATTTCTAAATGCCCACTTTGAGACTCCCCCATACTTATTAGTTCGTATTCGTTATGAAATTGACGAGGTAAAATTATTGGCATGAGTTATGTATTTACCCGACCACAACGATTGTGAACTACTTAGACCGTTTTACACACACAAAAAGAGGCAACACAGCAATAATGCAGTGGTGATCATTTCTATGTACCACCCCGCACCGCAGGACGAACAGCTTGTGAACGACAGTTTGACGATATCCTATGGTTCGGCTAAATCGTGACCGTTCTTTTGCAGTACCTAACTATTTAGTGGACCAATGCTATATATTGAAACTCGTTTGGTTTGGAGAGTGGGGTAAGGTAATAGAAGGATGCGTAATAAAAAAGCCGTATAAGCTATAAGGAGTTTGTAAGGTTTAAGGCAGTGGACGTGGTGAAAGCCTAGCGGTAAAACCTAGGGCTGCAAAGACAGTGGTATCTAGTTCGATCACCAGTCGAAGGTTCAGACCTAGTACGGCACATAACTCTGACATTTCGAGTTTTTTTCGAAATCATATGTATATTTGTTTACAATTTATCACTGCTCGGTGAAGGAAAACATCGTGAGAAAACCTGCATGATTAGATTTTCTCGATGACTTCTGAAATCTGACAACCCACGCTTTGCCAGCGTCATGGACTATGGCCTAATCCCTCTGAGACCTGTTCCCAATAGTAGGTCAGAAATAGAGGGTTGTGCGATAAGGTCACGCGGGAATCACTTTTTGACAATCTTGGTCAAGTCTCAGATATGGGCCTAGGATGAGATATATATCAGCACGCTCGAACATTGTAGGTCGACCATAAAGTCCTCTATTTGATATTTTTATATATTTCACTCATCCTGATGATGAGCATCGGATATGCTCGAAATCCGGGTCGACGTAATCGATCCTAAATGTGAGTTACTGTCGGTATAATAATAAATCTAACCTAACAGGCTTAGAAAGAAAGCTTTTAAGAATTTAATAAGCTTATAAATTAACACAAAGTGCCCAAAGGTGAAATCGAAAAAGACTGGCATGAGCAGGATTTTCAAAGTGATCTATGATCTTTACCTGCAGATTCCGGTTGATGATATCGTTCCTCATGAAACGAGGTGCGCGGACTAAAGTGTGCAGCGACAGTAACTACTGTGCGAGTGGCCTTTGCGGCTCATCTCTCTTGTGAGGGTGAGCCAAGCCGAGGCGGCACACATAGCGTTTGTACACACACATAGTGTTTGTACACACTCAGATTGATACGCAGGGTGAGGCTATAGGAGAAGATAGTCCAGAGAAGGGTGAGGGCGCGTATCATAAGCTTATACTGCGAGGTCACTACCGGCTGCGATCGGGATTGCGTCAGTTTAGTGAACGTATAACACAGGTGACAGGCAGCTGTCTTGGAGAACACCAGTAGCTATTGGGTGGGGAAGAAAGTTCTCCCTCCAGCACTACCCTTAATGTCTGTCAGTGTACGTGGAACGTGGAGACTACCTATACAATGCGACGGGGAATCGATGACGTTAACAACAAACTAGAGTGCCATACTTTATCAAACGCCTTTTCCATATCCAGGAATACTGTAACGGCTCGCGCTTGTTACCGTGATCCTGTACAGTACCCTGGTTATTTGGAGCGTTGCGCTCTTTTAAAAAAGGCATATAAATAGGCACTAGAACATTTTCTCTAGATATCATGCATTATAAAATAATTGACAATAAAAATGTAACTTAAATAATAATTAATCCGATCTGTTAAATATTAGAAAAAAAAGTTGTGTAAGTGACTGTAATTTGATTTATAATATATTATAGTACACACAGACAGTTCTAAACTAAGTTCTGTTAAGTATGAAGGGAAATAAAATGGCTTAAATTCAAATTCAAATTCAAAAATATCTTTATTTCATAGACCTATTAAGTAGCACTTAAAATCGTCAATAATACACTAATATAATTAAAATAATTAACACGAGCGCCTGAGGCGAGTGCAACCGCAATAACAAAGTGGCAATTGCAACCGCCACAAGCGGCCGGATTCCGTAGTAAAGCCTTTCATGAAAAGAACCCGGCAAGAAACTCATGGGCCACTTTTTTAAATTGCCAATTTATTACAATTTAATATAATCTTTATAACTAAAATTACATTATATCTTATAAAACAATTTTGAAAATTAATGAATGAGGAGCAGCTCAAGCCCATTAAGTTTTATCCTCAAGATAATCCGAAACAGTGTAATAACCTTGATTACAAAGTCTAATTTTTATGGCTTTCTTAAACTTATTTAGTGGCATGTTTCGGACATTTTCAGGAATTTTATTGTAGAAGCATATACATTGCCCCATGAAAGATCTACTGATTCTGTGGAGACGAGTACTGTGAGCAACCAGATTGCCACTGATTGTAAATAATTTTGATTTGATTGTAAATAATTTTCATTGATTGTAAATAATTCTTATAACGTTTGGTCTCGTTTTGCTTAATCGCATTGTACAGACTGTCTCGGCTGATAGAGCAAGTAGTTCATATTGCCCCGCGCTCGCTCCTACAGCTCCTTATACGTTTGTCTGGTGAGATTTTGGAACTTGGAACTGTCGAAATTGTCTGGCTACTGAGAAAACTTCAACATTCATAGTTAACAAATATGAAATATTTTAACGTAGGTATCGTTACTTACAATTGATTAAGCTTAGTTTGGGACCAGAGGACGTGTGAAAAATGTCCGTAAATACATATATTTATTATTATTATTTATTAAAGTTCAGAAGAGTCTGGCAAGGGATTGCTACGAAACTAAGTATCTGGGAATTGATAACATGATATATTATAGTATTAGTTCATACCCATAGACATAGTATAATATACTGACGCAGTATATACCTACTATATCTATGGTCCTTACCTATGTTAAGGGCATGCGCTTAGAAGTATTCGGCTTTTATAAAAACTAAGGTGTGGCATTCACGGGCTCTCACCCTACATATATAATGAACTGATATAAACCAGCATGATGTCATACCTCTCAATCCTTAAATCGCTCTCATTTCAATACCTATTTCTTGTTAATCTGAATAATAATATATCTAACCGAACGCCCCATCGTCCGGGATAACTTTTGTTGACATATCGTCCTATCTAATATTGCGAAACTTTAACGTTGGCATCAGAATCTACAATACCAAATACGTATAAGTCGCTTTCTTTCATTCTGGTAGTACTTAGGTACCTACAATATTAAATCTATGGGTACAACTTATTTGAAGGAATTGGCAGAACTGCAGTGATGATCATGCGTTCTAAATCTTTTTGAAATCAAATACAGGAACAGACAACAGTACCTAACACTTGTGATCATAATGATAAAATTAATAAAGCTCACAGATAACGTACGCATCTCGTACGGTGATTTAAGCTATAATCGGCACTCTGTCTGTAAATCATATTCGTCATCACGATCATATTCGTCAATAAACCTGGATCTAGTTTTGTATTTAGGATATTCTGTGCAAATCATGCCGTCGATCTTGTACTGGGAGTTCTGGTTGTAATCGCCGCACTATCATTCATTATATTTTGTAGATATCTAGATTTCCTATCTCTGGCCGTGTGGGGCCGGCTTTAGAATTGTCCCACCCCTCTCTACCCACGAGAGTCGTAAGAGCCAACTGAGGACATACCGGGGGAGTGGGCAGCAGCACTCCCTCGAATATTAACAACATCAACTGCGATCGCCAACCTGCCTGCCAAGCGTGGCGATTACGGCATTGTCCCCCATGACGGGACCGCTCATTGTGGCGTTCACTTGAGGAGGCCTATGTCCAGCAGTGGACGATGAAAGGCTGATGGATGGATGGATAGATTTCCTGGAGTTTGTGACAGGACTGGAGTTAGTGTGAGGCGATGGATTGAAATCACCGTGATGTCCTGCCAAAACTTTTGATCGTTGGACGATTGACTGGGTGATGCCTAACCACTGCACGGCAATTTAAAAGTGATGATTAAAATCTGATTGGCCGTATTAACGCTCGTTATTCATCCTGATATTCTTCAGACACCTTTTTTTTTTTTTTATTTTAGGTGGGCAAAAATGTCCTACCGCACACCCCGCTGCCCGGGGAGACAACGGGGTAGTGTCACTAAAAACCCACCGTGCGCCCTCACCCGCCCTTGCTACGGCGGATCACGGGAACCGCGTCGTTTCTCCGCGATCCGCAGGCGGCAGCCCCTTCGGGCACCCTCTCTTGTGCGTTAACCAGGAACAAAATCAGCGTAATTGGCAACCATTTTTTTCCTTATAATCGTAGATATTACGACACACTGTGTTACTGTGTACCTAATACACAAAACCTTAATTTAAACTAAAACCTTCCTCTGAACCTAACAGGGGGCCTAATAGGGGGCGAGCGTGTTGCCATCTACCGAGCACATTTCCAAACTCCGGGCGCTACTGAGAATTTTACTTTTTACGAAAAAGTTCAATAACACACTGCCTGACCCAGGGAATGAACCCTATAGGAGGGATGCTAGAGAGAATGACGAAGTGAAGAATCTGATGCTATTGTCGATGTCGCCTAATAAAACGCAACAATAGGAATAGGTACTTTTAACTTGCTAGTGGCAGACGAACCACGCCCCATGAGATACTAAGTGAAAAACTAGGGTGGTTATCGGTCGGTCACATGAAAGACTGATAGTACCGACCCGTTGGGGCCAGATAACACTACCGCTGAATTAATATCACACAGTTCCAGTGGTTCGCCAGTACAGGCGGCGACGGTACTCGGCGGGTTTATTTAGTGGGTGAGGGCCCACACTACCATGTTCGTTAGCCGAGGCGACGGGTTGTGCGGTTAGGTATATTTTTATCGCCGTAACAAAACGAAAAAAAGGGGCAGATAATTTTATTATTAGCGTTGAATAATTTTAAATTTTAGTTTGGTGCCATCTACACGAATATATTGAAACTTCCAAACTTAACCTAGTGGTAGCATCGAGAAGTTTCGTGATTCACCGCTTCATGGATAGATGGCGCTTTTTTCAAAGTTCTTATCAGGTGTCTCGGATAGTGACATCTCGTAGATTTTAGATGAAGGATACTTCGGAACTTTGATTGTTATGCGTAGTAAACAATAAAAGATAACAGTTTTAACTCTCGCTACTAGGTGTCACTAAACGTATGCAGTATTAATATCGACTAGTTTAGTATCCGTCGTCTTTATACCTAGTTCTGTCAAACTCACAGAGTACTTTTTAAACATAGCATGCCTGTATTCCCGGAAGGGGTAGGCAGAGGTGTATTACACACCCACGACTCGCCAGCTACTTATGTTTAAGTTCCACGTAATAGGGGGCGAGCCTATTGACGTCTACCGGGCACATTTCCAAACTCTGGGCTGTTACTGAGAATTTTTATTTTTAGGAAAAAGCTCAATAACATTTCCCGACCCGGGAATCGAACCCGAGACCTCATGATTAGCAGTCGCATACACTACCGCTACACCACCGAGGCACTTTTTAACATAGGGAAGTCAAACTATTTTGATGGTACCAAGATGCGCTATACCACGAAATATCGAAATCATATAAAGCGTCAGGTAAGGTGCTATTTAAATTGGGACAAAATGAGGTATTGATTATTATAATTAATATTTTATTAAGAAGTTTTATAATATGTTGTTGTATGTGTGGTTTGTTGTTTCTTCACAAATTAGGTACCTACTAATAACCTATTGAAATACTTACCTATTTTAAGACATTACAAAATGATGTCCTACGATACCTACCTAGTACCTAATTAGGACCAATATAGCTACGCCAGCACAATTAGTTCGGTAGGTACCTACTATGGCTATAGTTGCTTTTTTTTGGTAACCGCTGCTAATTGACCAAAGATATTGTCAGGGAAAATGTAGGTAGGTAAGTACCTATAACTCATTTGTGAAATGCAAATATATAGGTAGGTAAGTACCTACAAACGTACCTAAATAATGTGGCCAAGTAACATGATAAAACATTCAAGATGTACAACAATGTGCGATAAAAATGTAGTTTCTAACAAAAAGTTAAATTGCACAAACACCGCAATGGTTTAAATAACGACCTCTCATGCGAATGTTGTGAGTTCAATCGCCATACACGTCTTTATTGTACTGAATGGAGTCCGTGGGGCAAGGTGTTTTTTCGAAAGGTTTTAATTTCTAACTTATTGCCTCACGAGTGTATGGTGAAATTTATTTTTACCGTCAAATGAGCCGTGGTTCGCTGCCATTTTTGGTAATAGTACATACATACATACCTATATTAACGCCCCCATACCGGTTTCGCGAAAGGATAGGCAGAGATAACGGATTTCCACTTGCTATGATCCTTGCTCATGCCTTTTTGCCTCTTTCACTCCCATTAACCTCTTCATACCATACCACATCTTGTCCTTATGGTGACGGACTAAGAAAACAAATGTCACCAACCCATTCTTTCTCACGGGTGGTAGGGCTGGGTACCAAGTGGGAGTACTCACTTGCTGTCGGGCCTAAGCGGGTTGGTACCACTACCACCATCTCGCGTGTGACCGGTCATGAAGCACATCAGTGTGTTTTTGATTGTAGCAGGAGCTAGCCGTTAATTCTTTCATTTTATATATTTGAAATGAAATGGGGAGTAGCGGCTTGACAATAACTCCCGGAATCGTTGAGTCCATGAGCGACGGTTACCATTTACCTACCATCAGGTAGGCCGTGGCCCGTTTGCTACAAAACGCAATAAAAAAAAAACATGCCGGTAAGGGTACCTGCTTCTGACCTGGCATTTTTCAAGAACATCTCCAAATTAGTCGGAGAGCATTTCCCCCTTAAATTCATTCACGCCATAAGTATATTTTATCATCCTTCTTTCATCCATCCTCTCTACGTGCCCAAATCATCTTAACATTTCCCTTCTTAATCTTTGTCACTATATTTACTTTTACCACAGCGTTCTCTCACACATTTGCTCTATATTTCAAGGTCAACACATACTTCAGCTCTCATCTCCACTGTATTTATTCTACTTTCATGCTTTTTCTGCCAAATGCCAACCTACAATAAATTTACTTTATTTAAAATTTATCACTGCTCGGTGAAGGAAAAAATCCTGAGGAAAACTGCATGCCTGAGAGATTTACTGGACGCCAACCCGCATTTGGCAAGCGTGGTGGACTATGGCCTAATCCCTCTCACCATGAGATTCCATTATTAAACGGATGTTTTATTTGCATATCAGACGAGCCATGGTCCACCTATTGATAGTAACCACCGCTCATGGACTAAGCAATACTAAGAATACTGTCAAGCTGCTGGCTGGCTAAGTGAGTGGCTTAGACCTTCTAAGCTAAGTGTTGTGAGTGGGATTCCCAGACAGGACAGGGTATTCTTTGTGTGATCCGCTAATGGTTGTT
This sequence comes from Leucoma salicis, assembly GCA_948253155.1. Taxonomy (NCBI): domain Eukaryota; kingdom Metazoa; phylum Arthropoda; class Insecta; order Lepidoptera; family Erebidae; genus Leucoma; species Leucoma salicis. The sequence continues at coordinate 29,280,919 of OX411803.1, forward strand.
CTGGACACCAAACTGTCCATCGATTTTGATGATGTCTGTGAAGTCCCCCATGATTTAGAGATTATTCCCTAGTGCACTGCACTACTTACTTTAAACTATTTTTGCTTGGTAAACAAAACAGAATTTAGGTGAATAATTGGTACTTACCTATCGGTCCTGGCTGAAAAGCTAATAGCAGTGGTGGAATGAATAGCAAATTTTGGGATCGAACCACGCATCTTTTCCAATCCGGGGAAGATCGATTCCCGCCCCTACTAAAAATCTCTTTTTCTTTATTCACAAATAATTTATTATTATTATTATTTCTTCTCGAATATTTAATCCTATACCTACTGGATGTAAGTTCTGTAGATACATAATCCATGGAATTATTTCTATGTATATCATTGCTGGTTAATTGAAATCCGTGCGTCACTAAGGCCTGCATTGAAAATCAGCGTTGCAGTGCATCTAATTGCTGCACTGTGACATCATTGCTGAATGCGGGCCTTATTGTCACCTTTGAAATTCTTATTTTATATTTTGTTGTGTTTTTCTAGGTTAAGAATGTTTCTTTGGTATAAATACAATAATATGTTTGTTTGTTTATTGTACACGTTTATTGTACGTTGTAAAAAAGAAAAGGAAAGTAAGTAATATTATTTCGTTTATGTGCAATGAATGAAGGATGGCTCTGGTACTTCAAGGTCTTTTACAAGAGAGATGGTGGTACCGACTCAATGCAATGGGTGAAAGAAAGAAAGAAAGGAAGGAAAGAAATCAAAGAAATAAAAAATAAAGAAAAGACAGAAAATAAATAAAATTGTGTTACTTCCCCGTTCAAGCCGGTACATTGATGCTGGAATAAGCAAGGCTCGACCACTAGGCACGGTTATTAGTTGTGATGCATGAGTCGTAGCTCCTGGACTTAACAGTACCAGAATCACTACCAACCCTCTTTCTACATAATACATTCAATATAGGAGATGATGAAGTCTACCTTTCTCTGCAGTTGGAACACACTGTGGTTGTTCAGGACGATAGTTGACCGTAAAATAGTAAATATGAGATAACATTTTACAACACACCTTCATCTAAGTCGGACACTCTTGTCGGAGTGGTTGTGGTTGCGCAGATGGGTCTTCATTGGGGGCCCTCTGGTGGACTTCGCGATGTTACGCCATTTTTGCCGATTAACGGCGTTGCGAGAACACTGTACTATAGACGCCTCCGTAGTTTTTTTTAATTAGATCGGTCTAGCGAGTTTGTCAGCGGCCTCGAGCTCTTTTTCCTTCAACCGGCCCCTGGACAACAAGTGTCACCATAGAATGCTCATACAGCACATAACTACATCATTAGTATAGAGTACCTTGACTAGTAGTTGTTAGGTTATATCTCATGTTTCCGATATAGCAGCGGCATAAAATGTATACCTACATACCAGTTTTACAGTCTAATCTAGATCCATCCCAAAATAATAATGAAAATCCGTTTAGCGGTTTTTGCCTGATGTGCGAACAAACCAATAATCAGACAAAAATTCTTATAAAAAATCTATGCCTACTCTAGTCTAATATATTATATCTCAGGTTCCTGACATAGTAGTGGGATAAAACGTGCACCACCAGTTTTTAAGTCTAATAAACAGCTTTTTTCTTTTAATAAAGAAAAAAAAATCATCAATAATAACTTCAATAGGTATAGATATGTAACGATACATATTTATTTATTATTGCTAATGATAGCAGACGAGCCACGGCCTACCTGATGGTAAGTGGTAACCGTCGCTCATGGACTCAAATACAAGAGTATTGTCAAGCCGCTGCGCACTATTTCACTTCTCAGATATGAAATGAAAGAATAAACGGCTATCTTCTGCTACAGCCAAAACACACTGACGTGCTTCATGACCGGTCACACAGGAGACTGTGGTACCGACCCGTTCGGGCCCAATAGCAAGTGAGTACTAGTACTACTAGTCACTTGGTACCCAACCCTACCACCAGTAGTGCAATGGGTAATAATTGCTTACTTACCTTAGTCGCCTTGTACTACACCCGTGGGAAAGGATGGGGTGGTGACACTTATATTCTTAGTCCGTCACTACACGGACTAATATATAGCTCTGTTACCGTTTTATATTAGCATAAATATAGGTATATAAAACACTGTTTGGTTATTGGTATTACTACGAAAAAAACTACGTGTAAAAAGCTTGTCAACGCGGAAAACCTTTTACCTGTTCTGCGTCTGAATCGGTTAGAATTGATATTCAATTTTGATACATAAGAAAACCATTAGTCTACTCGTAATAAAATAGCCTTTGTCCATGCCTAAAGATGATTGTTTTTAACACGTTTTCATTAGCTTCACCTGTATCCATGTAACGGAATATTTAAAAGTCAATTTCACCCACTTCGAAATGTAGGATTAAATCAAAACTTTGCACACTTATCAAGGATCGACAACACAATAATTTGAAAATTTTATCCGTTTTAAGGGGTTCTGTAGCCAACAAGGAACCTTTATGGTTTCGCCATGTCTGTCCGTCCGCTGTTTCCAGCTTAGCTCAGAGACTTAGTACTAGAAAGCTGTAATTTGGCATGAATATACATAGACACGCTGACAAAATGTTAAAATAAAATCAAGAAAAAGAAATGAGGATACCTTCTACACGTAAAGCGGGGATATTTGTTTTCTTGTCTATCCCATACTGTGTGTGTGGTGTCCCATAGGGTGTCGTTGGATAGCTCTTTCAAAAATATTGTGAAAACAATTTTCCGAATAAGGGCTCCGGTTTTCGTGAGTTTTGTACTAGACCCGACTTCCATTTTTATTAGGTCAATGCTTAAAGCGCTAATTGAGCTCGCTAAATGGTTGTTTTTGGATATATACAAAATCATGGTAGTACTTAGTACATACGAGTATATAAATATGATGAAGTTAAAAAGAAAATTATTTTTAAATCTATTTCGATACTAAAAATAAGAAAATAAATTATAGTTTAGTAATGAAAAAAAAACATGCTTTTATAGCTAGTTGAACTAAATAGTAGAAAATAAAAATATAATATTAGGTTATAACTCAAGTTCCCAATATAGTAGTATGAAAAAACATACACCAGTTTTAAAGTTTCATCAAAATCCGTTCAGTAGTTTTAGCGTGAAGTGCGAATAAAAGAAGAGAAAAAAAATCTAAAAAAGGATGTTCAGAGGCTTTGTTCACTATAGATGAGAGCAGATTACGCTTTCCTGTACTTACCTTCGTTTAGTATTATTTTCCGCAACGTATCAATATGCCTATAATAATAATACCAAAATCTCTTTTGAAAAAGTCTTTTTCTCTATTCAGAAAGAACGCACGCACGTAGTTAAAAGTTGTTATCTATTCTTTATATATATATAATTCTACTGTACGTGTGTATGTCACTGAACTCCTCCTTAACTGTTGAACCGATCTTGGCGAAATTTTCTGTGTATGTTTGTGTAAGTACCGGGATGGTTTAGATTCACATTTGGACCCAGTAGGTGGCGCCACGATAGAATTTCGGAAAAATAAATATGGCGGTAGGAAGTTCGCCTGGTCAGCTAGTACTTATATAAAATTCTCGTGTCGCGGTGTTTATTACCAAACTCCTCTGAAACGGCTAGACCGATTTGTATGAAAGTTTGTGTGCATATGTAGGTCTCAGAATCGGCCAATATTTATTTCTCATACCCCTAAATTATAAGGGTGACCCACCCCTAAATATTTCTTTTTAATTTTTGGCCAAAAATTTTTATTTTTATTTTGTCTACTATGATTCGGCATTAAAAATACATACAACCATACATTTTCACCGTTCTGCTGCTGATGTAGAAATAATTTATATGGCAAAACAACGTCTGCTGAGTCAGCTAGTCTAATGGTTTAGATTCACATTTAGACCCGGTAGGAGGCGCCACGATAGAATTTCGAAAAAATAAATATGGCGGTACGAAGTTCTCCTGGTCAGCTAGTAGGTAAATTCTCGTGTCACAGTGTTTGTCGACATACTCCTCCGAAACGGCTTTACCGATTCTTATGAAATTTTGTATGTATATTCAGTAGGTCTGAAAATAGGATGTAAACAATTTTATACCTCTAAGTGATAAGGGTGGTCCTCCCCAAATATTTTTTTTATTTTTTGCTCTTTTTTATTATTTGGCATTAATAATGGTTAGGGAGCTGAGTGCCATTTTGGTATATGCTTTGTTCGTCTTTCATATAAATAGGGATGAAAGTTTATGCCAATACAAACCGATTTGGTGAAAGTCGTATGTCTCTGCGTTTTCAAGTTACAGCGCTTCAAAAATGTAAAAAAAAGTGATACTGAATCATTTGTTCGCGTCTGCTTCTTGGACTGATGGTCAAAATCATCCTTAAAACTATAAACATCGAAGAGGCAGATTTGCAGGGCTCTGTCTTATCACGGGACGTAGACCGTGCAAAAATGTAAAAAAAAACAAAGTTCCCAGAACAGGAAAAAAAAGTTGGCAAACGTCTAGGTCACTGATTTTTTTAAGTACAATTTATTAAAGTTTTTTTCGGGAATTAAGGTAAAGCGGGTATTACGGTTTATTATTGTTATTACTAAGAGTTCACGTAATAGTATATTATTTTCTGTCTTTTAGGAAAGGAAATAAAATTTTAATCAATTAAAAATTTAAAAAGGTTTATTTAAAAAATACATAGCATCACGCCTGTATTCCCGAAGGGGTAGGTAGAGGTGTATTACACACCCACGACTCGCAAGCTATGTTTAAGTCCCACGTAATAGGGGTCGTGCCTATTGACGTCTACTAGACTATGTAATGTAATTTTATTATTGCTTGAGTCACTTACCTTCAATATATTATAAATGTCTTCAAATTATAAGTATTTAGTTGTGATGCGATGACAGACGTCAGGCGGTAGGTGACGACTGACAGATAGTAGTTAGTCAATTTAAAAGAGGACTGACGTCCTACGAGGAATTCAATTGGCAAGAACGTGAACACAGTCGGTCGTGGTCGCCATACAACTAACCTGCACTCTATGTGATTATTTTGAGAGTTACATCCTAAAATATTGTGATGCTCAGTTGTTACCAGTCGAAATGCTCGAACAAGTCATCGAAAATTGGACTCAACGGATGGGACCATCTGCGACGTAGCAACGGCCAACATTTGATAGACATAATCTTCAAAAAATAAATGCCAAAGAATGTTCTTTCAAATGATAATAAACATTCTCCATTAAATTTGAATTTTCTGTGTTTTTTTCTTTAAATAAGTAGGGAACACAAAGTGAATAGGGAACTTCGAAATGGATCACCTCTTATATATAAGAGAGGATCACCACATAAATACGTGTACGAGAGAGCAAGACAGTACTATTCGGAGCGAACGAAGGGAAACGATCGACAGTTCTCATAAGGTTGACCGCGTAAAACAGCCGTCTATAGGGGGATTCCACGTCAAATCAGGCGGTAAAATAATTACTATAGATCAAAAATGTTTAAATTGATTCTTTTTTTTTCATAGTTTCTTATTGTAATTGTTTCTTAAAGTGAGAATACAAAAAGAAAAAAATCCTAGTGAAACTTGATTTTTATTTCTTGGGTTTAGAGTGAAACAAAAACATTTTTCGTTAATTTATTAGCCTTGATGGCCTGAAATAAAACGGATGATTCAAAGAGAATAAAAAAAAACTAGACGTCGTTGGACGTCTATCAGATGAGAAAAAATCTAAATTATTTTGTAGAAATAAAACTATCATAACTTGACAAAGTAATCCTCAAGACGAATCAAACGAGTATAAACTCGATAGGGTAGCGTCGTTTCATTACAGAGTTACTGTGACCACCTTCCCGCTCCATCGTCAGACCCTGGATACCATATAGAGGCAAAGTACTCGTCAAGACAAATCATACGAGCCCAAACTCGATGGAGTTATGTCGTTTTATAACGGAGTTCCTACAGCCACCTTCTAGCTCCATCATCAGACTCTGGATATCATCTAAAGACAAAATACTTGTTGTGGCGCTCTGGGGTGGCAAGAAGGATAGGCTGGAGAACTCACCTAACTTCCCTGCGGCTCACCAGAGCCGCCTACAACATTGACGTGCGCTGAGTTGATGGCAAACGGTACCACCAATTTCCTTGAGCTAAATGGGGGTGTAAGACACACAGACACACGCGATACCCTGGCCAGGGGGGTTGAGTTCAATGTTCGGTATTACCTTACACAGATGTCTTATGAGCGGATTTACACTAGATGAACACACAACACTAGGGTGATAGGTACATACGCACACTAAATACTTTTATGGGTTTAGCGCGGACACTAGGGCTGATTTATAATTATTTATTGGGAGACAAACTTATCCCGACGCGTACGCGACACGATCTTCAACTCGAATGTTCAACCGTCTTCGTATGAAAGGTGGCGCTGTACATCTGTAATAATAATAATAATAATAATAATAATCAGATCAGCTCCATGTCAACATAATATTGCATTGTCACGCGATATACAGATGTGTGTAAAATTTCAGCTCAATCGGAAACCGGGAAGTGTGTCAAATTTAACTTGCATTATTTGAACGGGTCAAGTAAAATAAAAGCGTCGCCACGCTAACAGCCGATTTTACTCTCCCTCCGCATTAGATGTTTCACATCAATAAAAAAGAAGAAGATATTGTATTGTTTTGGTCCATTCATCCATCCATCCATCAGCCTTTCAACGTCCACTGCTGGACATAGGCCTCCCTAAGAAAACGCCGCAACCAGCGGTCCCGTCATGGGGGATAATGCCGTAATCGCCACGCTTGGCAGGCGGGTTGGTGATCGCAGTGGATGTTGTTAATACTCGAGGGAGTGCTGCTGCCCACTCCCTCGGTATTCCCTCAGTCGGCTCTTACGACTCCTGTGGGTAGAGAGGGCTGGGACAATTCTAAGGCCGGCCCCACACGGACGTTTGGTCCATTATCGAACTATTATCTGTGAAAAAATTTCATTAATTTAAAAAAGGCTCCTCTTTATGTTTTTCCTCAATTTAATGTTTTTTTAACTCGGACACCCCTAATAAAAATAAAATAAACATTTCTAAACATTTATAAATAATATTTGGAGCCAAACGAAACCCACGATTAATTGGACATCAAAATCCGAGGGGTCAGGCCAATGACCGCGTGATTTGACGCGGAATGCCCCATAGGTAAACGCCAACTACCTGGGGAATTATACCGTTGTCACTCTCTTCTCTCTAAGAAAAAAAGACAAAACTTTCGAAAAAAAATATATATATAAATGCTCTACCCTTGGAAATCAGAGGTCTGGACGTCTGCCTCTTCGATGTTTATCGTTTTGAGGATGATTCTGACCATCAAAAAGGCAAATACGAAGAAATGATTTAACATACATTTTTTTTCTACACTTTTAAAGCGCTTTCGATAAAAAACGCAGCGCTATCATGGTGGCAGACTATTTTTCTGTGGTTCTTTTTATTGTCATTAATCGAAAAATTTAGGTCTGCCAAGCGAACAATTCATATACAATTTTTTAAACCATAAAAAATTGTTTAAAAATTAATTACTTTAAAAGTCAGAGGGCTTGACGTCTGCCGCTTCCATGTACCTCGTTTTGAAGGTGTTTCTGACCATCAGTTCAAGAGGCAGAGACGAACAAATGATTTAGCATACCGTTATTTTTTTAATTTTTAAAGTGCTGTCAATTGATAACGCAGGCCTGTTATGGTGGCAGACGCGGTCCTTAATGCTTTTTATGCTACAATCATCGATATTAATCATGTCTGCCACATGAACAGATCATATAGAAATTTTGGCATTCAGCTCCCTAACCATAAATACATACAACCCTCAATTTTCACCCATCTACTGCCAACCGGATTTTTTTAACAGCGAGATTAGTACTTTAATAATTTTCATTGCAAAATATTCACGAAAATATATATGCCGATTCGACGTTCGCCGGGTGAGCAAGAGTAAGAGTAGTTATTTTATAAAATCATACATACATAGTGTCACGCCTTTTTCCCGTAGGCGTAAGCAGATACCACTTCTCTTCACTTGCTACGATCCTGACACACATCTTTCGCTTCATCTACTTTCGCAATACATCAGCATTCAGGAAGACATAGCCAAGGCATTACATGGTACCACCAAGGCTCACTACAGCGTTGTTATGGGGGACTTCAATGTCAAAGTGGGAGTACAAGAACGCGGCGAAACGAAAATTGGACTCCACGGCGTGGGGCGCCGAAACCACAAGGAGCAGATGCTGGTCAATTTTCTGGAGTCGCAGGGGCTCTTCTTGATGAATTCTTTCTTTAAGAAGAAGCCTCATAGAAAGTGGACATGGCGAAGCCCCGACACTGTGACGAGGAACGAGATAGACTTCATCATGACTGACAGGAGGTCTGTATTTAGAGATGTCTCCGTGATCAACAGGTTTAATACTGGCAGCGATCACCGACTTGTTCGAGGCGTTCTAAATATAGACTTCAGGGGCGAAAGCATGGTGGGGTCTACTCTCAGACCTACTGCGCCTCAAGTAAGCTTTGGGGCCCGAAAAGTTCCAACTGTAGCTTCAAAATCGTTTCGACCTGCTGGAAACCGAAGGCAACGTTGACGAGAAAACCGACACAGTAGTCAAAACGCTACAGGGTGTGTTTCGAAGGGTTTTTCCCGGAAAAAGCAGTAAAGGAGGGTCTAAACTCTCACTCGAGACTCTCAAACTTATGAGGCAGAGAAGGTAAATGTCATACACGCAGGCGTCTTCGCCAGATGGGAGAAACCTCAACCGGAAAATTCGGAAGCTGGTGCGACGTGATCTCCGATGTCCCAACACCCGCGCCATCGCAACTGCTTGAACAGAACAGAGGCACCAAAGTTTTCGCTCGCCAGCTAGGTAGACCCCATCTGACGAAACTTAATACTGCGGATGGCAAAACCGTGACCTCCAGGTTCGAGATACTCGAGGAAATTGAGAGTTTCTACAAAAACCTGTACTCATCACGGATGACTAAACCCACAAGACCCAGCGCTGACGACCACAGAGCCCCACTGACACGCCATTGCACTGAAGACATCCCTGATGTAAACCAGGACGAGGTCAGAGTGGCTCTCGAGCAGCTCAAAAACAATAAGTCGCCAGGTGATGATGGAATCACCACGGAGCTCCTAAAAGCAGACGGGACTCCAATCCTAAAAGAGCTAGCGAGCCTCTTTAATTCCGTCATCCACCAGGGCTTAACACCCCAAGTGTGGAGCGGGAGTGCGATGGTTCTGTTCTTCAAAAAAGATGACAAAACCTTCCTGAAGAACTACAGACCCATCTCACTCCTGAGCCACGTTTACAAGTTGTTCTCGAGGGTACTCACAAACCGCCTCGCCAGAAGACTTGACGAGATCCAGCCTCCGGAACAATCCCGGTTTCGATAAGGCTACAGCACCGTAGACCATATCCATGCTGTTCGGCAGATTGTACAGAAGACCCCGAAGAGTATAATCAGGTGCTGTGTATGGCTTTCGTGGACTACGAGAAAGCCTTCGACTCCATCGAAATCTGGGTGGTTTTGGATGCTCTGCAGCGGTGTCGCATCGATTGGCGCTATATCGAGGTGCTGAGATGGCTATATGATACCGCCACAATGACCGTTCAGCTACAAGATTAAAAGACCAACCTGATAAAGCTGCATCGAGGGGTGGGACAGGGGGATGTAATATCCCCCAAGCTCTTCACCAATGCTCTCGAAGACGTCTTCAAGACACTGGACTGGACTGGGCGGGGCATTAACATCAACGGCGAATACATCTCACACCTTCGGTTTGCCAATGATATCGTCATCGTTGCAGAGTCAGTGGAACAGTTAAGCGGAATGCTGCATAGCCTAAATGGAGCCTCTAGAGACGTCGGCCTCGGCATGAACTTGGATAAAACCAAGATCATGTTTAATGAACATGTCGCGCCGGGACCGATCTACGTCGATGGTTCGATGATCGAAGTTGTTCAGGAGTATGTCTACCTTGGACAAGTTGTCCAATTTGGTAGTAACAATTTCGAGAAAGAAATCAACCGCACGTTCCAATTGGGTTGGGCAGCATTTGGCAAACTACGCCACGTCTTCTCTTCGCCTTTACCGCAATGCCTGAAGACTAAAGTCTACAACCAATGCGTCCTACCTGTCATGACTTACGGGGCCAAGACGTGAACACTCACAGTGGGACTAGTCCACAAATTGAAAGTCGCGCGGCGGGCTATGGAGCGGGCTATGCTCGGCGTCTCTTTGAAGGATAAAATTCGTAATGAGGTAATCCGACAAAGAACCAAAGTTACCGACATAGCTCGCAGGCTCAGTAAGCTGAAGTGGCAATGGGCTGGTCACATCTGCAGAAGGACCGACGGCCGATGAAGCAAGCGTGTCCTAGAGTGGAGACCGCGACTTGGTAAGCGTAAGGTAGGACGGCCCCCAGCTAGTTGGACCGACGACCTCAAAAAGGTCGCTGGGACAGACTGGATGCGGAAGACGGAGGACAGTGTGCAATGGCGCGTGTTAGGAGAGGCCTATGTCCAGCAGTGGACTGCAATAGGCTGATTGATTGATTTATTGTGATGAGTCAGTGAGTGGTAAATCGCTTATATAGATTATAACGATGTCAAAGGAGAATACCCATCACATACAAAAAATGCCTGAAATGTACAACAACGAAATATACGCCAAAATGTACTACAAATCTTAGGAAACCCATTATAATATCAATTATTATCAAAAAACTAGGTAGTAACCAGTTCCAAACATTTCTTTAAACATAGGTTAAGTTATGGTAAGGATTAATATGCAATAATAAAACAGCAATACGTAAACATTTTTGTTGTTTCATCATTAAAAAACTAATATCATCATCATCAACAAACTGAGCAGGAGGATAAATATTAATTTAGTACCGCGCCGGTGCTAAAAACAATAATATAAGTAATGCAATAATAATTTTTTTTTATTTATTCTACTCCTTGTTTTATTCTACTCTTTAAAATTAAGTTTTCCTGGTCGGTATAATGTATACAAATACTTCCGACAGATGGCGCAGGCATCGCCCAAGACGTTAATTACGATTTTGTTATCGAAATTAGCAGTCATGAGCAATTGTCACGATTGCTGAATTGGCAAAGCATCTGAACGGTATCCAGGAGAGGCAGATACCAATAAACAACTTAGGTATTATATTATACTAGCCTTTGCCCTTTTTCGCAGCCAAAAGCTAGTTTTTGGGTTATATCTTAGGTTCCCGGTATAGTAGCGGAATAAAATGTACACCAGTTGTTAAGTCTAATCGAGAGCTATTAAATAAAAAAAGTTGCATCAAATCCGTTGGGTAGTTTTTGCGTGATGCGCGAACAAACAAACATATAAACAGACAAAAAATCTAAAAAAAATAGTTTTGTGCTTAGGCACGCCTATATAGCCAATTACAGTAATTTTTTCTCAAATATCTTAAATGTACAGACATAGGTATGTTACAGTTTTATAATAGTATAGATATAGAAGATAATTACTAACTCAACCGGTGAACTTCGTACCGCCCTTTTTTTAAGTGAATATTTTGCAATGAAAATGATTAAAGTACTAATATCGCTATTAAAAATAGGGGTTCGCAGTAGAAAGGTGAAAATTTAAGGTTGTATATATTTTTAATGCCGAATTATTAAAACAAAACTGGAAAACGGTTGACCCTAAATACTTAAGCGCTCAAAATTGCACTTATTACGTTTTTGATCTCTTCGAGCTCAAAAGTCTGATAGAAATTTAATAAAACACTATTCGTCGAATTTTCAAACCACAATAACTTTTAAATGAATGAACCGATTTTCTCGTAGTTTACGGCATTCAACACAACTTTATGTTTCTCTTTGAAGAATCTTAAATCTCGAACAGGTTAGGCTGCAAATTTCATAGAAATACTGAACAATTTTTTTAATTTTTGTTCTGCTAAGATAGTATCTCACGAACGAATCAACCGATTTTGACCGGACTGGCGGCGATCGACGTGGTTTATTGATGTTAAGAGCTGATTAGTTTTTTGGAATCAATCGGTAAAACCGTTTAAAAATTATAGAAAAGAACCCCATTTAAAAAAAAATAGTTTTTTTGAGATTTCTCAAGATCTACCGGTTCGAATCGGTCCTAATTGCATTCAAAATCTAAGTTTAATCAAGTCCTTTCGAATAACGCCAACGCAGATAAAATCGGTTAAGCCGTTCAAAAGTAATGAGAGGTTTACATACGGCCACACATACATACACACATACATACAAACAAACAGACATCATCGCGGAAACATTCGGGGAAGCTTCCTAGGACCTCAAAACGTCAACATCCGTTGAAAACTCGATTTTCGAAAAACGGGGTAAAACCAATAACTTCCCCACTTTTGAAAATTTTCAATTTTCTTAGCGGGAAGTTAAAAAAAATTTGTCCCGAAAATAAAAAATAATATTTAGGGTGTAGCACTTAGGGGTATGAAAAATAGTTTACATCCTATTCCCAGACCTACTGATTATACACAAAAAAATTTACAAGAATCAGTCAAGCCGTTTCGGAGGAGAATGGTGACAAACATTATTACACGAGAATTTTATATATTAAGATGTATGCTAAATTTCATGGTGATTGGCTATGACGTGAAAGCGTAATAAACAAACAAACTCACATTCACATTTATAATATTAGCAAGGATGTAACATTCGTACTTCTTTTACATCTTTATAATAGTGTAGCATAAGATAGATGTTGAGAATTCGGAATACAATCATAATCTACCCCGAATGGTGTTTGTATTAATTACCAATTATGAAGAGATCGAAGACATTTCACGCACAGCTTGACCGAGTTTTTCCCTTACACTATTTAGGATTCATGCATATTCAATGGATTGGTGTGGTTCACGAACAGTTAATTTCATTACATACGAGTACGGTATGGTGAAATAAATTTATATAGGTAGCTGTATAAATGCTGAATACTTTCCGCTTCTAAGAGCCGAAGTGTGAAGTGTCTAATATTAAAAAATCAACAGGTTATATTGCGCAAACTGATCAAATCCATCACATATTTCAAAGATTATTGCGTGTGATCCAGATAAAAATTAAGAAAACAAAAATAATATGCAAGCTTATTTTTATCTTTTAAAAAAAAAATCCAACATTGGACTGTAGGGTTGGGTACCAAGTGGGAGTACACTCACTTGCTATAGGCCCCGAGCGTGTTGGTACCACTATTTCCCGTGTGACCGGCCATGAAGCACATAGGTGTGTTTTGGTTGTAGCAGGTGATAGCCGTTTATTCTTTCATTTCATATCTGTGAAATGAATAATCTCGGTATCGTTGAGTCTATGAACGACGTTTACCATTTACCATCAGGGGGGCGTAGCTCGTCTGCAATCATACGCAATTTACAAACAAAATAAATGTCAAATCATGCCAAATTGCCAATCTCAGACTAAGAACATCAAATTCAAATCAGATTAATATACACTAAGGGTTGCTAGTAAAATAAAAAAATATAACCTAAAACATTTTTAGAAATAAAGAATTAATATTATTATATTTTCTTATAGTTCGCATATTTTTAATTTAAAAACCAAACTTCATAATTATGATTTCATAAAATAATCTTTGACTAATACTAAGTATTATAATAGGAGTTCATGTGGGTTTTCTTTCATTTATTTCATATCAATATTCTTACTATATCGCTTTAAAAACGGGTATCGTAATAAACTGGCGACATTGACTATTCCAGCCTTCCAATAAATATGGCAGTTCAGCTTATTTCGAATTAATTAACATATATTATCTTTTTTTGATAACTTTGAAACCCCTATTCGCTTATGACTAAAATAAATATAAATAACATCATTATTCAAAAGACGATTTTTTATATTTAAGACGCACGAGGGCTGCAAAATAGCATGGTTTTCGGCATTCTCTTTTGTTTTCTGTTATGAGGGAAAGAAAAAAAAGAAAAAATTTTTTTTTTTTCATTCAATGCAAGGAAGAAAACGTAATCGAAGGGTTTGGAGGTCTCCACCATAAGCTGATATTAAAATGTAAAATTGGTATTGATTATTTATTTCTGTTTTACAGGTAAGTTCGCCTTTACTTTCAACGGCCAGCAGTATAATCGGTAAGTTTAGCTGTAAGTTTTAAATTATCAAATATGTATGAGATATATTTTGTCTAGCCTATATTAATTCTTATGCTTACATTAAAATATTACCATAATAAACAGTTAAATAAATTTACCCCATAGCCATTTTTCATCATTAAGTTGACAACATTGATAATGTTAATCCTTTAAACTACACGATGAACCGCCTCTATGGTCACGCTAAGATTTGCCTTATGAGCATGCAATTAAAAATGATTATCCTGTAACTAGATAATACTTATAAGCACGAGCTAACACATGGCATTGCCTTTTTTAATATAAAAATTAATATAGTTACTTGAATTAAGGGCGCATTTACCATTAGTTCTGGTCAAGGGGCCATGAAAAGGGCGTCTTAGGGTATCGAGAATAATACCGCCCTGTTACCCAAGTCCTATAATTTTTTCATAGACAATCGGCGTCCTTGGAAATTTGCCTGTTCTTTTTTTATTAAGGTGGAATATTTATTACATAATAAATCCTCTCTCGAAGTCACCAATCCTATAAAGATTGTTAGACAACTTCAAACGATATATCTATACTATTTTAAAGCTGTAACAGAGCCATGTCTGTGCATTTAAGATATTTAAGAAAAAAATACTGTATTTTGCTATATAGGCGTGTCAGAACACAAAACAATTTTTTTTAGATTTTTTTGTCTGTTTGTTTGTTCGCGCTTCACAAAAACTACTGAACGGATTTTGATGCAACTTTTTCTGTGTTCTCGACGACTCGAGATTTACAACTGATATACATTTTATCCAGCTAATGTATCGGGAACCTGAGATATAAGCTAAAAAAAGGGAGGGGCAAAGGCTAATTACTCAAAATAAGTAAATAATTAAATATAGAAAAATCTGTACAAGAACAAGTTATTGGTTACATACACAAATCTTTAATGTCTTTGTCTTTCTGTTTGTTTATTCCGGCTAATCTCTGATACGGCTTGATTGATTTCGGCGGAACTTTCACTAGTTGATAGATAATGTTGCAAAGAGTAACTACTTTTATTTTAGAAATATAATTAGGGTTCCGCAGAAAAAATAAATAAACTAAATTCAAACAAAGTAGCGGGTAGCAATTTGTCTTAAATTACCTAGATGACCGGTTTAAAATCAATTTATGAATTTATAAAAGAGTGCGGTTACCAGTAGCTTGGCTCGCAAAATGTGTAGGAAATTGTTCTGGTAATATTAATCTATACCTACTATTATAAAACTGTAACAGAGCTGTGTCTGTACATTTAAGATATTTAAGAAAAAATGACTGTAATAGGCTATTATAGGCTTTTTAGATTTTTGTCTGTTTATCTGTTTGTTTGTTCGCGCATCACGCAAAATCTACTGAACGGATGCCACTTTATTTATTTGATAGATCTCGATTACACTTAAAAACTCTTATACATTTTATCCCGCTACTATATCGGGAACCTGTGATACAACCCGAAAACTAGCTTATGGTTGCGGCGTAGCCGCAAGCAAAGGCTAGTTAATAAATATAATTTTATAGAAGAAACGTTATTATTCTAAGTAGAAAAGTATTTTTTGTATAGAAATAAGTCTTTATTCGATTGAAAAGATTTTATTTCAGGCACTTAAAATGGAAAATAAACATAACATGTAATTATAACTGAAAAAAAAACCATAATAATTATAACTGAAATAAATAAACATAATAATTATATCTGTATTGAATACGAGTGAAAACATCTGCGCTTGAGGCGAGTACATCCATCCATCCATCCGTTAGCATTAACATGATGTGTACTGTGACAATGTCGGCCAACATGTCACGATAAACCGCGAACGCACTCCGTAACAGCCACGCATAAATCAAGCCTTATCTCTTGGTGCAGAAACACACTATTTGACTTATAGTATCTACTGGTCTATTAACTATAGAAACAATCTATCTTCCACGTAATACTGTCGTGAGTCGTTGCCAGATGCAGATGCACTTTGATAATTTATCGGGGTTGTCGGATCAATTTGGTTGTAGAAAACTTTATCCCAATCTTTTTGAGTTCGCAGTGGCTGATCCCCACATAATCACAAAGAAAAATAATACAACTCATTATATAAGTTATTGTAATATAAGTTGCTTTTGCTTGTGCTTTGACCACTGAAGTAATGTCATACAGTTCCAGTCTCCGCCAGTTTACAGGCGGAGAGACGGCACACGGCGAGTTTATACCACCACTAAGGGCGAGGGCCCCATACTACCTACGCTGTTAATTTTTTCCCAACTTAACAGCAACAATAAATTAAAAGGCTAAGGGCTTAAATCTACATTTTAAACAAGGAACTTCATTCAGACCATAACGATTTTTTTATGTACGAAGTTTTCAATGCCTGGAAATCTTTGAAAATTAAAACAATGAAGAATGGCCCACACTAACTTATTATTCCGTTAAACACAAAGTGTGAAAATGTGAAATCGAAAATAACAGTCACGAGTAGGATTTGAACCTGTATCTCCTGGATACCGTCCAGATGCTTTGCCAATTCAGCCATCGTGACAATTGCTCCTGACTGCTAATTTCGATAACACATTCATATTAAACGTCTCGAGTGATGCGTGCGCCATCTGTTGGAAGTATTTTCATACGTTGAAATCCTGCTTGTGACTGTTATTTTCGATTTCACATTTTCACACTTTGTGTTTAATGTACATATATGGCTAAGCATGTCAAATGCTAAAAATATATATCCATCCATCCATCAGCCCTTCAACATCCACTGCAGGACATAGGCCTCCCCAAGAGAACGCCACAACGAGCGGTCCTGTGCCAACTGCATCCAACGGTTCCCCGCGGCCTTGACCAGATCGTCTGTCCATCTAGTGGGAGGCCGTCCTACGCTGCGCCATCCAATACGTGGTCGCCACTCGAGAACCTTTCTTCCCCAACGGTAGTCGGTTCGTCGAGCGATGTGGCCTGTCCATTGCCACTTCAGCATGGCAACCCGGCGGGCTATGTCGGTCACTCTCGTTCTCCTACGGATCTCCGTATTACGGATTCGATCACGTAGGTAAATACCAAGCATAGCCCGCTCCATGGCCCGCTGAGCGACTTTGAGCATTGATACGAGGCCAACATTCAGAGACCACGTCTCTGTTCCGAATTACACATTTACACACACTGCTCGTAGACCTTCGTTTTCAGACACTGCGGAATATTGGACGAGAAGATCTTCCTTAGCTTCCCGAACGCTGTCCTGCCGAGTTGGATATATAAAAATATCTAAATATTATTATTCCGTGTTAAGCTCAAAGTTGAGGTAAGCAAAAACCTTCAGCAACTATAAAAAAAACAAATTCCAAAATAAAGACCCTTGACCAGTTACTAATATTTAGTTGACAAACAGAAATACGTATAAATAGCGAGTCGCTCTGTAAGTCATTAGTCGTTTGTCGCCAGCGATTATCAACGGAAAATAGCTCAACAAATCTAATCGTCACTTCCTTAGTTCTTCCGTTTGCAGCACGCTATCGTAATAACAGCTACACATTAATATAATCGAACATCTTTTGTGTGCCGTGCACTATAGTGACAGGCAGAGGCAACTAAAAAGTTACAAGGGTTACAATCCATTCATCCACCCCTTCCTGTACAAAAATGGACACAGATCTAACCAAGAGAGTGCCTCAACGAACGACATATTATTATTATTATGCCGCATTCATTGACGGATAAGGCCGTTTCTGTGTCATCCTAAACCGTATCAGGCTCTCGTTCTAAAATGAACTTGACATTCCACGAATGAAAATTTAATGAAATCATAATAGGTCTTTGGTTACTATTTCATCTGATGTGGAACTTGAAAAGTGAAGGCACGCTTACCTACAATGAATGTAGGATTTTTATTCTACGTCTATGGTCTCGCCGCTATACTGAAGACTGGGCATAATCTTACTGTAAACTACTGTGTATATACTCGTACATATCACGAAAGCTATATCTATAATTACAATAAAACTGAAGAGCTTGCTTTGCTTTGCCCTTTGGAATAAATTGCTGTTAGACAACTGGTTCTATTATAAAAAATAAAATTGCCTTATTGAATGAAGTACTTAATTAACCATAATTGAATTTCATTCTTACGAAATTAGTATGGGATTTTTAAATAATAACATTTATACATTCCTTGTATAAGTTCTTTAGTGTCTGACCGCCATAACTAGGGTTGCTAAATTTTCTCATACTGAGTGCGTATTTTGGGTCTCGTAAAATATCGTATGTTTCTGTATTTTTTGTGAGTTTGAGTCGGTTTACGTATTGTTTAAATTAATAATTAGAGTCGTTAGATGGCACTGCGATCGTCTACCACGTTTCACATTTTTATTACACATTTATATTATAGACTTTTTACGGGAATTTGTTTTTTAATACTTTTATGTTTTTCTCATATTAGAACATATATGTGCATAATAAACTACAAGTCATCTCTGTCGTAAACTGATGCATATTTGAGAAAGTGTCTAAACGGCTTTATTCTGCCAGCCCTCATATGCCAACAATGTGAACTATATATTGAAATCCTTTTATTTTCAGTACTGTGGCAGCATTGTACTTCACAATTGTTTTCTATTTTCCAATTAAAGAAGCATGGGATCACAAAAAATACTGATATACTTTATTTTATCTAAGTAAGTTTGACAACCCTGCATGTACTTAACTCTATAGGTACTAAGCAGCTATGTTTTTGAAAACACACGGGCATAGTTAACAGGTCGTTGTACCGACGGGTGCCTTTTCGAATAAGATAAAGCCAATCTTTTTATACAGAATCAGTTTTTATAGACAATACCTAAATTTGCCTCCGTAATGACATGGGCTTACTATACATTTAATGCTCGTTAGCTAAACTTTGGCATGCGGGTTGGTTTCAAGGTTTCCAGAGTCAGCTCCTACGAATAAAATAAAAGGCTGTTGACATAAATTATCATCAGTCATTCATTTGTACAAAATGCATTTATCCCTAACGCCGTACGAAACCATTACCTTAGCACTTGAAGGATTAAGACACCTTTTATTGTTTTTTTTTAAACTACATTGGTGACAAGCAGTCGTCCGTGCCGCCTGATAGTAAGGTTACCGTATCCTATAGCCACTAGCAACACCAGAGGTAGAAAAATAAGGGTTGGGGGTAGTATCGTAACATGTGCGACGGGTGAATAGGTACCTCAGCGGTGGGTCCGCTGCTGCATAATTTCTGTATGTTTCCGCACTAAGAATGTCATGTAAGCAATCGATTTTGTAGGAGCACGTGCGTCGGCTGGTTGTTGCCATCGATCGTTCCAACCACGCACTATGCTAATTAGTTAAAATTTTTACTTCGTTAATATTTTTGTTATTAAGACAAACACGACACCGAGTTCATAGTTATCATTTTATCGTCGAAAATTTTTACCAAAACGGTTTAGTTAATGACTTGTTAAAGTTCATATCAACTATTTATTATCTTTTGTACATTTTCTAAGCATTTAGCCATATACCTACTTACTTCAACAAAAAGTGCGAATGTGTGAAATCGAAAATAACAGTCACGAACAAGGGGGGTTAGACGGAATCTCATATGTCACATGTCAATCGTATCGTGATCACTGTGATTGGTTGAGAAATCACCGTGATTGGCCCGCGGATTATTGCGAAATCACGCGTCGGTTTCTCTACCAATTACAAGCGAGTCGATACGATGTCGATTGTGAGATATGAGATTCTGCCTAAGCCCCCAGGATTTGAACCTATATCTCCTGGAATACCGTCGAAGATGATTTGGCAATTCAGCCATCGTGTCAATTGCTCGGAATTGCGAATTTTAATAACACAGTCCTTTTTAATGTCTTGGGTGACCTAATATTATAATTATAAACATGGTCTACGGTCAATCGAATGTATTATAAATCTTATCGTCCGTCACCACACGGACAAAAAAGTGATTTATCTATTACTTTAAAATTTAGAATGCCGGACGTGCGACTGGTTAAGAAGATATACAATGCAAAAGTGGAAGGATATAGGTATAGGGGGAGACCGAGACTCGCCTACCTAGACCAAATCGGTCATGTATTGAAGGAAGGTGGAGTCAGGAGTTTCCGAAACCGGCGTGCGTGTATGAAGAGAATTATGAATGTTAAGGAAGCGAGCGATGTATGCAAGAAAAATAGAGCCTTTTGGCACTCTGTTTTCTCTGCCTACTCCACAAGGAACATGGCATGCCTATCGTCATGCATCATAAGTAAGTAAGTAAGTTTAAAATTTACGTACTCTAATTTTTTTTTTTTAATTTATCCCAATCTAGTAAGGCCTCCGTAACTTTGTGGTGCAGTTTACACATGAACAATTTGGGATTAGTGTTAAATGTTTAAAACAACAAAACCGCGCTTCCAGATTCCGGATCAAGTTAAAAAAAATTGTACATAGTTGTACTGAAAATCTCTCCATAATTTGCTTCTTTCTTTTGTGGAGGAAATACCACCATCTCTTTCATTGCACTTTGCATGTCTTCCATTTAAGCATTACAGTAGGCTTTCCCAATTACTTGTTTAGTTTAATCAAAAGCCTGTGTTATTAATATCTGTAGTAGATTTTCAGATACCTTGTCGGATCAAAGTGGTGGTATACCGTCCACATTGGTTGCCTACGTCCAAATCTTTCTTCTGTAAAGCTGTACGTTACACTTATGGTCAGAAGAGTACAGATACTACTCACTACTCACCTGGGTACCGACTGAGACTACACAATTGCTATCAGACCCGAACCAGTCAGTATCACCATCCGCCGCGTGATCGACAGTGAAGCACTTCTGTGTGGGTGTAGCAGTAGATAACCGTTTATTCGTTATATCCCATTTGCGAAATAATGTCTTTTACACCATATAACCATGCATAATTTTGTCATCTGTATATAACAATAAAGTTCTCACTATCGTCGTTCGTTACTGCTTATAAGGATATTATTAATATTATTAGTTTAATATTTAAAACCTTAAAATAAATATATGTCATTCTAAGGCATAATAATTATCTACTTTGAGAAAATGATCTATGACAATCACAAAAACAAGCTAGGTACCTATTGCTTGTGTTATTACTCTTTAATGAAAAGCATTTTGCAACTAAAAAAAACAAAAATGACCCTGAAAACCTTTTAAAGGATCGTATTTTAAAGCCTTAAAAAGGTACCGAGGCCGTTTTAATTAAACAATATTTATAAATTATATTAAAACACGTTTAACAGAAAACGAAATGAGTATTGGTATTGGTATTGGTTCGGCGGGCTGTTCTCCGCAACTCCACGTCTGAGCGCGTGTGGGTGGGTGTGAAACCTTCACTCGATCCACCCTAGCTCCCGGAAGAACGCCAACAGCCCCTTGGTGTTGCTGGTGATCTCCTGGAGAGAACTTGAGCTCCTGAAGTATTTGGTCTTGTATGTGGCGACCTCCGCACTCTGCTGCAACACATGGACCGCCGTCTCCTCCTCTTGCAGGCACGCTCTGCAAAGTGGACTGTCTGTGATTCCTAAGACAAATAAATGTTTGTTAAAGGATCCGTGACCAGTGATAGCTGCCGTGACTATCCGCAGTTGCTGCTCAGTTAGCCGAAGTAACTGTTTAGTGATTCGGCTGTCTAACAGCGGCAGTGCTTCCTTGGCCTGTCTACACTCACCGTGACTCGACCAATAGAGTTGATGATGGTCCCTAGTTCTTTCCCTTATCAGAGTCCGAAGCTTGGCAAAGGGCAAAGCTATGATGGGTTCCGGTCCGACAGCAGTCATGTCAGAACCTCTTCTAGCCAGCTCATCTGCTGCATCATTGCCTCTGGAGCCACTGTGCCCCTTGATCCATTGTAGGGTTATGTTATTGAAGTTGCCTATCTGATTTAGTCTTTGGTGGCATTCGTGTATGAGTCCAGATGTGACCGTATGGCTGTTCAGCGCCTGGAGCACTGCCATACTGTCTGACAGTATTCGGAGATTCTTACCCTTTATATCTCTGGATGTGATTGCAGATGCTGCTGGGTGATACCCAGACATTCTGCCTGAAATACCGTGTTATGCCTACCTAGTGGCGTAGCTATATGTACATTGAGATCTTCTGAGAAGACTCTGGCTCCAGTGCCTGTACCTGTTTTTGATCCATCTGTGAAGATAAGGAGCTCGCTGGGCCTTAGTCCCTCACAGTGTCCGTCTTCCTACATTTGGATCTTGTATTTTTTATCAAACATAAATTGTTTTGGTATACGGTCACTTACCGCTGTGATGATAGGGAGCTCCTCGGTGAGCTCTTCCAGTAAGACCGTATGCTGTGTCTTACAATACCTCCATAAACCTAAGGTTTTTAGTCGTAGAGATGCTAAAGCTGCTTCCTGCTGTATGTACAGTGAGAGCGGTGGTAGATTTAGCATGGCCTCCATTGCCGCTGTGGGAGTTGTTCTCATGTAACCTGTCATTGCCGTGCAAGCTAACCGTTGTATGCGCTGTAGTTTATTTGTTGCTGTGCTCAGTCTGGTCCTAGGGTTGCTGTGTCGCTCCCCTTTGTGCTAATGTATCACCGAGAGGCCTTAACAATTTTACTCTATCGGTTTTGCGAGGGTTCCGTCTTTTAGGTTTTGGGAGTGTTTGGGCTCGAATGTCGAAACGGATCCATCTATGATCCGAGCACGATGCCTCTTCCGAGACGTGCCAGTTCATGATGTTATACGCTGCTGTCTCCGATGCCAGCGTTAGGTCAATAATCGTCCTACTACGCCGCGTGACGAAAGTTGGTTCAGAACCTATGTTTACCAGAGATAGGTTAGTAGAGAAAAGAAATTCAACTAAGGCCTTACCTCTACTGTTTGAAGCCTTCATTCCCCACAAGGTGTGGTGGGCGTTAGTGTCGGCTCCGATGATGACCTCCGTCTTGGTTTCCTCGCAGTGGTTCACCAATCTGGTGAGGTCATGTGATGGTGGATCCTCGCTCTCAGGCATGTATGCCGAGGCGAAGATCATGTGTCCATCCATGGCTGCTGGTTGGAGAGACAGCTTTATCGCAGTTATGTCTCTGCAACAGAAGTCTGTTAGTAACTGTGCTCTCACGTTGTTAGTTACAAAGATGCACGATCTGGGGTGATCATGATCCGTGAAAAGTAAGACCTTACCTCCAAGATTTGAGAGACTTTGGATATGGCCTGCCCTTACCCATGGCGCCTGGATAAGGGCAATGACCGCCGTTTGTACCTTCAACCACTTCCGCAGCTGAGCCGTTGCGGTTTGACTGTGGTGGAGGTTGACTTGGAGAACATTAAGGATCGACGGAGGAGACGCCTTCAGCAATCATGCTCTCGTCGTCCTCTCCAAGCCTTAACCCTGCCATCAGGTCGCTGGATACTTCGGAGGCCCCCCATCTTGGCCGGGAGCCGGTGACAGAAGCATGTCCTCCGACTCCCCACCCAGGGAGTGCTCTTCTTCGGAGTCAGCGTTAATGACGACGGCTTCCACTGAAGTGGGCATCATCTCGCTGTTCGCAGGGTTGCTCGTTGAGGTAGCTGTGGCCACCTCCGTTTCTGGCTGCGTTTTCTCCGGTGGTTCCCGCTCCAAAAGTTCTCTGTTGATGGTGAGGGTCACCGGGTCCCAGCCTGGAGGTACCTCAGTGTACCTACCATTCTGGACCTGGAACTTGACGTAGACCGCACCCAGCGTAAAGGTTAGGCGACGGCCCGCGTCCGGAATGGCTGGGATTTGGTCCTCCGGTATGGCGACCACGACGAACCACAGTTTCTTGCTCTCCTGCTTTTCGTCGCTGTAAAGTGTCCACTTGCTCACATCCACCCACGGGTTTTGGTAAGCAAGTGTACGCCCTATGTACTTTGAATTTGGGATCAGCCCAAATTCATCAGGGATGACAATACCACACTTGATCTTTTGTGGTATTGCCGCTTGGCTTTTGACAACTAGAGTGAAGTCTTTCGGCATCTCTAGTTCCGACACCGTTCTCTCTAGCCATCGCAGGGTGTGCTCATATCCACACTATAATTTAAGGATACCATCCGCAAGTATAGGTCTTCCATTGAAGACTGACCCAGTGTCCTTAGCTCCCACAGCATAGCCCTCACTAAGGAGTTTCCACTGAATCCCCTTGTGGACCGTTTGAGCCATGGTCGCGGTCAGCGTACCCGTGTGCTCACAGGTGACTGCTACGTCGAGAGGCGTGCTGACCGCACAGGCATAGCTCTTACGAGGAGCCTGCTTTGGCTGCTCTAACTTGGGCCGTTTGTGCTCTCCACGAGGCGAGATCGTCTCGTTTAGAGCACGTTTAGCCGTAGCCTTAGCGGCCATAGCAGGCTTATTTGCCGTTTTCTTCGCAGGCGGCACCCTTCTAGCTCAGACTGCGGTTCGGCAGACTTCGGCTGGCTTCCGCCTGCCTCTGTCCGCCCATCCCGCTCGGTGCCAGAAGCGAGCTGACCACTTTTCGGGTTTCCCTGATTAATGGCTTCGGCCTGCGATTTCTCTGCCTGAGCAGCGAGCTTGCGTCGTAACCGGCATTCAGCCTTAGTTTTATAGCCCGGTTTCCGGACCTTTTGGTCAGGGTTCCGGGCTGATGGAGCTGGTTCAAGGTTCCGAGCAGCTTTCTTCCTTTTGCGCTTGCGCTTCGGAAGGATCCAGTCGTCGAGAAAGCTGTCGTCGTCAGCTGCCTCTGTGAGAGTAGGTGTGCCCTCACGAGGCGAGATCTTCATCTGACTGGCTTCCCACCCTCCGTGGAGCCCGCACCTGGGAACGTCCTACTCTCAAAAATTCGGACGTTAGGATTACCAGTTAGATATAGGAGCGCGAGGCTGGCTTACAGTGCGTCATCGGGCGCTCGATCGGGCTGGCGTCTGGGATCGAAAAGGCCTATCCCAGGTGAACTGATCAACCCTCACTTACACAGTCAGCAAGACTTTCACCCACCACGTACGACCCCCAAGAGAGTCATACGCAGACACCACGCCCCTAACCGGTGGCCCTCTGACGGGACACCTGACTGTTTCTCCACCCCTGGCTAGGAGGTGAGGCCACCGTGTGGCATGAAATCCAGGCCAAAGGGGGGTGTTGGAGCACGGATACATAACCCCAGCGCCGGTTCGCTCAGCCCCCCAGGATCCCTTCATCCCACAGCACGGTGCTCACTGCGCAGGCCGGAGCGCAGGTAGGTGCTGTGTACATTTATAGACTTAATAAATTTATGTACTACTTAAATAAACGGAGCAATACTTGTGGTTGGTGCTTGCCCTGAGCACATAAATCATACTTCATACTTAATATTATAAATGTGAATGTAAGTTTGTTTGTTACGCTTTCACGTGAAAACTACTTAACCGATCATCATGAAACTTTGTACACATATTCTCGGAGGTATTAGAAGTAACATAGGATACTTTTTATTAAAAAAAATACGCAAAAAAAAAAATTGTTTGTCACAAAATCTCAAAATCTAGCAACTTCAACGCCATCTAGCATTTCAGTAATGAAGTTCCAACCCCGAGTACTGTAATACCGTTGCACTGTATTACCGACAATTTCAAGGGTTGTTTTATTTATTTTTATGAAATTACTCACGGACGAAGTCGCGGGTAACAGCTATCTTATATAAAGTTTAAGTAACAAACTTTGTTAACTAAGTGCAACCCGCGACTTCATTCACGTGGAACATAGTTTTTCATTTTTTTGCAGTAACCTATACTCGTATTCATTTATTTACGCGAGCGAAGCCGCGGGAAACAGCTAGTATATAATAAAAAGATATATATGTATTATACGAATAGATAAGAATATGAAGCCGTCTTCGCACCTACAACAATCCGGCTTCGATATACACAAAGACAGAAAGGAAGGAAGAGACTATATGAATATACTATTGTGAGATATTTATATTACATAAATATGATACATATGAAAGGCCCTCCCTATTTGCCCGGGCTTGGGACCGGCAAAGTTTACCAGGCGGACTGTATCTGTAGTCTGGCTAGGTTAAAAAAAAACGAAATGAGTGACAAAAACCATGTCTCAAGTGCTATTTAATAACAAGTAAGTGTAAATTTATGTATATTTGATTTATCTAAGATAATATATAATTATTTGAGTATTTATTATAAACTAAATTCTGGCTAACTTTGTCCGCGTAGACTTTATAACATAATTGGCACATTAACTCACATCACTATCGTTTTTCCAGGATAAAAGTAGCCTTTGTCCTTTTCTGCGCTCGATATTCTAGTATTCATTTAATGATGATCAAGTTTAGTAGTTACGGCATGAAAACGTAACAAACAAACAAATATATAAACAAACAAACGCATTTTGAAATAAAACTACGTTTACGGAATCTATCGCGTTTACTTGATTTTTATACTACCCCAACGTTTCGAATACGCACGTGTACCACGATGCAGGAGTGTACAAGCTGGATTGTGATTGTGGTCTCTCCTAAATTGGGCAAACAAAGAGATCCATAACAACTCGGATCAAAGAACACATAGCTGATGTGAAGCACCGTCGCTATAGAAAGTCTGCAATTTGTGAGCACACACAGGACCACACCCACCATTACATCAGGTTTGACAAACCTCAAATCCTCGCAAAAGAACATCGACATCGTCCTAGGATGATACGTGAGGCTATTGAAATTAAGAAACATCCCAATTTCAATAGAGAAGACGGCTGGATCTTACCATCAAGCTGGAATCCTGTGATAGGCCTCACCAAACAGAATACAAGAAGGCACACCACAAGATTTCAAGACACAGTTAGCGCTTATTGTGTAGATTTAACCCACAGTAGTGATTAGTTAGTATTTCCGCATAAATTTAATAATCCATTACAAGTGGTTGCCTACTGAGTTTTCTGGCCGGATCTTTCTCAGTCAGGCCGCGTTCCGATCCGGTGGTAGCTTTTTAGGGTTAGCTTCTATTATAATCAATATATTTAATAATAAAAACTAATAATCAATATTGTCTTCTTAATAGTAGTTTTTTGATTACTTAAAAATTTTAATTGGTAGTTTGTGGTAGAATTTTGAAGCACTAAATATAAACAAAAATTTTTAAAACTTAAAGGAGTATTATACTAATTTTATTACACTAGCTTAAAATCTCATACATTATAAGCATAAATCTTAGAGTAGATATTTTTAATTGTGTTTCTAAACGAATATTATGTGGGTTGAAATAAATAAACCAAAAATTTGTAAAATCATATTACTGTGGGTAGATGAAACCGTTGAAACAACATATCAGCTTTGGACATCTACCATCTAAGTCCACCCGTGGTCGTGAATGCTGTAAAGTATTCGAAACGTCGGGATAGTATAAAAATCAAGTAAAAGCGATAGATTCCGTAAACGTAGTTTTATTTCAAAATGTGTAAAATTCACGTAAATGGTAGAAAGTATTATACAAACAAACGCACTTTCGCATTTATAATATCAGTACGAATACTATTTTTCTTGTTCTTCTTCTTTATTTTGGCTTAATGTCCAAATGACCTAATTCCGCCAGTGTCCATGATGAAGAATACTATTTCAAAACAAATTATACGTCAGCAATAATAATGAATTAGCATTATATACCACTGATTATATAAAGAAGATAGTGCAGGTTCCAAATTGTGAGAATGAAACAACAAACCAGAAAATGCGTAGACAGAGGATTATATGCTCTGCTCGGGTCTTAGATAAAGTACAAGGGTACGCTAGAACAAGTGGATGAATTTTTATATCTTGAATGCGAATTCAGTTGGGATGGAAGGTACACCACTGATGTAGAGAGAAGAGTAAATGCGGGAAATAGATTAAACGGAATATTGGGATAAATTCTCGGCAGCCATCACCTCAGCCAAAAGGCACGTGTCGCAATACACAACGCAGTGCCTTGTCCCAACGTTATTATATGGAAGCGAGAGTTGGGTATGCAAAAAGGAGCATGAGAGTAAAATGAATGCCGTCGGAATGCGATCTCTGCGGAGAATCTATGGAGTGAGGCTGACTGACCGCATTCGTAACGATGACCGATGGGTCGGACAAGTAGAAATAATGCTGGACGAGCGACTGGTTAAGAAGATATACAATGCAAAAGTGGAGCAATGTAGGTACAGGGGGAGACCGAGACTCACCTACCTAGACCAAATCGATCATGTATTGAAGGAAGGTGGAGATAGGAGTCTCCAAAACCGGCGAGCGTGTATGAAGAGAATTATGAACGTTGAGAAAGCGAGAGATGTATGCAATATTAGAGCCTTTTAGCATTCTGTTCTCTCTGCCTACCCCGCAAGGGAGACGGCGTGATTATAAGTAATTAAGTAAGTATATAATCCATATTCATATTAATTTTCAGAGCTTTTAATCGCTTACTATCTACTCTAGAATGAATCGTTTTGTTAGAGTAGGTTTTTAAACTTATTTACTCATTATTTGAGGCTTGGATATAAGAACCTATTATACTAATAGACCTCTTTACATTTTGCAAATTGTATTGCGAGAAATCAATAAGTCAAAATTTGACACATTCAACAAAATTTTCGTAAGAACAAACTCAATTTTTTGTAATATTTTGTATTGCTATTTAATATTATTTATATATATTTTATATATATTATCATGGTTTGCAATATCTTTCCAAAGCTTACTATCGCTGCTATTTTGAACAGATCACCATGGAACCTATTACAACTTGTTAAATTAACGCAAAACTCTTTAACAAACAGGTAACAAGATATATTATGTTTAATATGTATAGCCGGACTGGGTACATATAAATTTGGTTAAATGATTGAACGCTTTTATGTATTATCTTTGTAGAAAAGGAGGTGATTTAGTTATTTTACGGAACTCCAATAACAATATTTCACCCCTGGCAACTCTCGCAAGGTTGATGATGATAAACCTATTTTGTAAAGTGGGAGGTAGTTAGTCTTATATCCTAAGTCTTAATGAATTTGAATGTCCACACGCATATTTCAATTTAATAACTTTATTGTGTTTGTGTTATCAGAGAGAATAAAATACGATTTGACGAGAAAGCTTCATTCGACTCCGAGCTTCCTCTAAAGAGGGAACATGTGAAAGCAGCCCTTTTGACAGAACCTTACTTCCTCATATACCTTCAAGAGGTTCTTGAAAATTTTCGATCTGTATTGATCGATATATTTCATCGTATTCGTTTTGTTTACACTATTGGGTATGCATAATACTTAACTAACTTATCATCACGCCATTTCCCTTGCGGGGTAGGCAGAGAGAATAGAGTGCCAAGAGGCTGTATTCTTGCATACATCTCTCGCTTCCTCAACATTCATAACTCTCTTCATACACGCTCGCCGGTTTCGGAAACTCCTGACTCCACCTTCCTTCAATACATGACCGATTTGGTCTAGGTACTGGTGGTAGGGCTGGGTACCAAGTGGGAGTACTCACTTGGTATCCGGCCCGAGCGGGTTGGTACCACCATCTCCCGTGTGACCGGCCATGAAGCACATCGCTGCGTTTTGGCTGTAGCAGGAGATAGCCGTTTATAATTTCATTTCATCTGTGAAATGAATTGGTGAGCACTGGCTTGACAATACTCTCGGTATAGTCGAGTCCATGGGCGGCGGTTACCATTTACCATCAGATGGACCGTGGCTCGTCTGCCACTAAACGCAATAAAAAAAAAAAAAAAATGTAGGTGAGTCTCTGTCTCGCCCTGTACCTACATCCTTCCACTTTCGCATTGTATATCTTCTTAACCAGTCACTCGTCATCATAATTATCCATAAAAACGCTCGTCATCATAATTACCCATAAAAACAAATATTTTTATAAAGTTTTTACATGTTTCGTTTCAAAAACACACCATGTAGTAAAGAATCGCTATATATAAAATTTAAAGATCGCGTTGCATTATAAACGCATGTCGTTGCGTTTATAATGCAACGCGATCTTTAAATTTTTAGTATACGACTGAAGATTAAGGACCCTTCGAACTGTAGGACATCTGAAGCACTCTCTTTCTCTATCTCTCTGCTATATGTTAGACATAATATTACGTGATTTTATTAAAAAAAACAGCATTGATGAATGCACCAGACCACTCACTGGCTAGGTAGGCTTATGTGTAGCAATGGATGACAAAAGACTTGCAGTTGGAACGGAAAAATCTCAATCTCGTCAAAGTTTGTAGGTCTGAGTCATAATAAAATTAAGTTTTTTTTACAATTAAATTAAAAACAATAATTGACGGACCCAAATAAAATATTAATTTATTTCTAATTCAATTAGTTATGGAATTCTGGTTATTTCATTCCAGAATGATAGCAGAAAGTCTTGATAGCAAACCGGCTTCCAAGGATTACATGTCTGATGAAATTGAACGTTGGTTCCTAAATAGTATCAATTATACTGGCAAGTACAGGAGACTGTTTTCATCGGTTTAGCTAAATCTCCCATTGTCTGAAACACATAACGATTTAGAAGTTTGTTGGAATAAAGTATGTTAAAAATAAGGTGAGTTATTTATTACGTCTAATAAATAAATTACTTTTCCTGTGACTTGAATAGGAATACAACATGCTTATTTAATTTGTATATTTTAGTACTAGCTGATCCGGTGAATTTTGTACCGCCTCAGAATCAATTTGACTTAGTATTCAGCAAATTCAGTTTTTTTCATCAAAATAGCCGTTCCATAGAGACAGGAAGAGAAAAAAAATTGGAAAATCCAAAGAGCACGCCTCATAATTTCATTTTTCACAATAAAATTGATTATTTGTAAAAGTGTATATAATATAAGTATGTAGATGTAACTAATAACGTATTGGTCTTACTAAGTAGTTTTCAATAAATCACATAGATAGCGCTAATTTCAAAAAGTACTAATGTTGTTCTCATGTCTTATATAGATGGCGCTAATTTTAAGAAGTACTATTGGTTGTATAGAAGTAGTTCTCACTAAATAAGGTAGATAGCGCTGGTTTTAGTGTATGATCGAGTCGACCAAACATATTCAAACTATTTTTGTTTATTTAATAACAAACCACATCGAATAAGACCGTGAAAAGTGATAGGGTTCTATTCCTAATTATACTGAAGTGTAAGAGAACAAAAAAGACTCGATTAATAAAGTATTTCGGTCGTTATCGTGATAACATACAGGATCCGCACATACCGACACATGGAGGTCCAAGAGAGAACTTTTTTAAACAGTTTTTTTTACTATTTAGATCTAATATATAAAATTCTCGTGTCGCGGTGTTTGTGGTTTAACTCCTCCGAAACGGCTTAACCGATTGTCATGAAAATTTTGTGTGCATGTTGGGTAGGTCTGAGAATCGGACAACATCTATTTTTCATCCCTCTAAATGTTAAGGGTAGCCCACCCCTAAATTATTTTTCTTAATTTTTAAATTTTATTTTTTTTATTATGATTCGGCATTAAAAAATACATACAACCCTAAATTTTCACACTTCTATTGCCGATGTAGAAATAATTTATATGGCATAACAACGTTCGCTGGGTCAGCTAGTATTTTTATATATATTTTTAGCATTTGACATGCTTAGCACTATCCATTAAACACAAAGTGAAAATAGATATTTTTGTATATATTTTTAGCAAAATTTGTACAAAGCGTTTAAAAGCGGTCGAAATGTGTTGGAAGACTTGCCTCGCTCTGGCAGGCCATCAACGTCTGCAACTGAAGTTAACATTGCAAAAGTGAAGGAAATAGTGACTAAAAATCCTCATTCAACTTTGAGAGAGATAGCCGCCGAACTTTCTGTGTCTCACGAGTCGATCTGTACCATTTGGGTATGAAACATGTTTCCGCTCGGCTAGTCCTGCCTCCTAAAAGACCTGAATTTTCTCCAAAAACTCAATCTCATGAGAGTTGCTGAGGACATGCTAGAACGAGTCGATTCCGACCCAACATTTATGAAACGCATTGTTACTGGTGACGAGACGTGGGTTTACGAGTTTGACATGCAAACTAGTCAACAAGCTTTGAAGTGGCGACTTCCAACTGAACCGAAACCGAAAAAACCACGCCAAAGTCGATCAAAAGTCAAAGTCATGTTGACTGTTTTCTTTGACTATCGCGGTGTTGTGCACTCGGAATTCTTGTCAGAAGGTCAAACGGTAAATAAAGAATATTATTTGTGCGTTATGCAGCGTTTAAGAGAGCAAATTCGGCGAAAAAGGCCAGATTTGTGGAAAGAAAATTCTTGGATTTTGCACCACGATAATGCGCCTTCGCACAAGGCCATCATTGTGAATGAATTTTTGTCCAAACACTCAACAAATACCATCAAGCAACCACCATATTCACCAGATATGGCTCCAGCCGACTTTTTTCTTTTTCCTAAACTCAAATTACCACTTCGTGGCACCCGTTTTCTATCGGTAGAAGCCATAAAGGAGAATTCGCGGCGAGAACTGAACTAAATTCCGGAAACAGCGTTTTAAAAATGTTTTGATGATTGGATTATTCGTTGGCGTAAGTCTATCGTTTCTGAAGGAGCATACTTTGAAGGTGATAAAATAAATTTGGATGAATAACATAATTTTTGTGTATTATTGATCTTTTCCCGGTACTTTCTTGACAGAGTAGTATAATAAAGATCATAAAAATTTATGCAACCGTCTTGATTTATAAATGACTAGATTGCGATTAGTATCATTGCAAGGAAACGTTCTAAAAGGACTTTTAATATCCGGATGTGGAAAAGGTGAGACGGTATTTATACCAGGAATTCCCCTAATACCGTCGAATTTTCTCTTTAAATTCAAAAGAATTTAATTTCAAGGGTTGCTTTTTATTTATTATTTATCTTTATGAAATTCTTCGCTAACGAAGTCGCGGGTAACAGCTAGTATCTTTATAAATGATAGCCTATGTGTTATTCTGATGCTGAGCTATATTATATTATCTGAGCTATATTATTGTAAAGTTTCATTAAAATCCATTCAGTAGTTTTTGCGTAAAAGAGTAACAAACATCGTCACAAACTTTCACGTTTATTATATAAGTAAGATGTAGCTGACCCGATTTTCGGGAAATTTTCGGGAATAAAGGCGAAATCGGGTATTTGTCGGATTTATGACTATAAACCACGTAAATTTGTGATTAAAAGAATACAATCAGAGAAAGAAGGAGATATTTGAAGGTAACAGGTTCCCGATATACGAGCCCCGATGCAAAATAGTTCGTCTGGTGAGAAATTTTCTCTGTGAGATTTTTTCTAACTTCATTATTTTTGTATATCTATATAAAATATTAAGCTGTTCTACTATCACATGTCGCGTTACTTATGCCATTTTTTAATTATGAACCAATAAACTATTTTAGCTTTATAAATTTATACATAATATATCCTGTTTTAAATTCGAAGAAGTTATAAGTAAAATAGTTCGACTAATTGAAATTCTGAAAATTTCAGTTTTTTTCATTAGTTTTCAAATAACAATGGGTCGTGGCAAACCTGTGTATGAAGAGCTTCGAAAGCGAATAGTTTGTGGGGTCGATGCTCGCAAATCAAGTTACCAAATATCTAAAAACTTGATACTTCCCAGGTCTACAGTCCAATCTATCATTCAGCACTATAAAAAGAATAGAACGACTTCTTGTTTGAAGAAAACTGGTCGACCACGCATCACGAGTGCAGTAGAAAACAGAATCCTGAAGAAAATTATCAAAAATAATCGTCGTGCTCGAGCTGGAGAACTCACGGGAATGGAAGGACTTGATTCACAAAGACGTCTTAGTTGATACTTTCAAAAGAGTCCTAAAAAGAATGGGTTACGAATTTTACACGGCTAAGGAGAAACCACTGTTGACTGCTGTACAAAAGAAAAAGAGATTGAAGTTTGCTCGTGATCATTTAAATTGGACTTCCGATCAGTGGCGTAGTATCATTTGGAGTGACGAGTCCAAATTTGCGATGAAAGGAAAAAAGTGATTCTGAACAAAAATGAGGCATTTCATACTGATTGTCTCAAATATAAAGTGAAGTTTCCGGCGTCTCTTATGATATGGGGCTGCATGTCTGCACAAGGTGTTGGTGGTATGCAGTTTGTGGATGGTTCTATCAATGCTGCAAGGTATCAAAACCTTTTGGAAGAGAATTTACTGCCCTCTATTCCGTCACTTAAGCATCAAGATTCCTTCATTTTGCAACAGGACGGTGCTTCCTGCCATACTGCAAGGACAACAAAGACGTGGCTACTGGCGAAAAGCATCCCTACAATCGAATGGCCATCTAACAGCCAGGACTTGTCGCCGATCGAAACCCTATGGTGGAAAAAGTTCTCCGTAAAAATCCATCAAGATCGAAGAGTGGCTTAAAGGCTAAACTTTTGGCTTTCTGGGAGTCAATTACGCCTGAGGAGTGTGCAGCGTTTGTTGCAACCATGCCTCTTCGCATTAAATCTGTCATTGAGAGCAAAGGCGACACAACTAAGTGGTAGACGAACTATTTTGCGTGAGTGACAAGGGTAGACGAATACTTTTGCGTTATGTTTTTTAAAATATTTTTTAAAATTTTTTATGTTATGTAAAGTCATGTAAGAATTTCAGTTATGTTAAAATAAACGTACTTTTCAGTTGAATGCAGTCATGCGTTGAATATTACTATATACTTATAATTTTAATGTTACAAGGATTGTAAGAAAAGGGGTCTACATGTGAATGTAAACCTAAATAATGGTCTTTCAAACTGGAGAGGCCACAACAGATGTTAAAGTAAGAATAGGCAATAGCGTAGTAACTAGTAAATTAATTATGTATATGTTAGATGTGGATTCAGTCGGGATGGAAGGTACACCTCTGATATAGAGAGAACGGAGCCTTGAGAAAAATTCTTGACAGCCACCACCTCGGTCAGAAGATACGACACAATACACAGCGCAGTTCTTGTCCCAAAACTATTATATGGAAGCGAGAGTTGGGTATGCAAAGGAGCATGAGAGTAAAATTAATGCTTTCGAAATGCGATTATCTACGGAAAATGTGTGGAGCTGACGGACCACATTCGTAAAGACGACGTAAGAGAGCGAGTAGGTCTGAAAGAGAGTATTGGTGTAAAGATACGAAAAAGAATGCCCGATGGTTCGGACTTGTGGACGAGGGATTGGTTAAGAAGATATACAATTCGAAAGTGGAAGGAAGTAGATATAGGGGAAGACCGAGACTAACCTATCTAGACCAAGTCAACATTGATCTTACATAAATGTAAAAGAAACATAAAGCTGGCAAGGTTCTAACCCAATCAAAATTTCGAAATTTTGTTTCTTCAGTGATTTGGTTTTAGAAAACCAAGAAAGCTATTATCGTTATATTAAATCTAATCAAGAGCTATCAAAAGAAACAAATCAACAACAGACTTAAAAAAAAATTACCGGTTCAGAGACACCCACTTAACAAAACCGTAATTTTTTTTCAAATATCTCCAACGTACAGACAAAACTCTGTTACACCTTTATCAAAAATAAACTAGCATATTATGAATATGTTATCATAATCTTAGCGTTCATTATTGTCATTGTGTTAGGTAATCCAGGTTATATAGTATGTGCCAAACATCCATATAATATATGTTGAACCATTTTTGGGTTATTGAGATACATGATGAGGTCTTGGTCAAGCTATTAAGCTTTTTCGAAAAAAGAAATATTTTCAGTAGCAGCCCGAAGTTTGAAAATGTGTATATAGGCAATAGGCTCGTCCCCTATTACGTGGGACTTACTTAAACATAGTTGGCGAACCGTGGGTGTGTAATACACCCCTACCTCTTTGGGGAATACAGGCGTGAGCTATGAGATACAAAGATCCGTATATCAAGTATGCAAACCTCTACAATATTAATAGGGTATGCACGATGGTTGTGCATAAAATCGATACAAGGTGCATCGGTAGTTAGGCGCACATCGTATATTCATGAGAATATCTCGTCTGGGTCGTAGACGTCGGTCAAGACATAGCTGACCGCTGTGGCAACGTGCCTTAGATGAAATTCAACGGCGGAATTTAAGATATTCCTTCGATACTTAATCGCTTTACATTGAGTTCTGATATGCTTATTAACAAATACTAAATGCTACTAAATTGTAAGCATAGCCTAGATTTCAATCTACATTGATACATAGTATACAGTAAAGTAGCTATCCTCGTCTGTCTGTATGTCCACGTTCTTCACCGGAACCACGCAACTGATTTTTAAACAGTTTCCACTTTTGTGTAGGTAATTTTCCAAGAAAGGTCTATGTGTAGATATTATATACTTTTATTTTTTAAGTAGAGAAATATTTTTAATCAAATGATTTTTCTGCATACGTACCTTGAGTGGAATATAGATAGAAATGTAGCTAACTATAAACGTTGCATATAAATAATATATTGCATTATATTTATCATGCAATAGTGGCCATCACCACTGACTACGCAAAGCATTGCATTATACTCCTGACCACGGTTGGTGCAACTCAACGGAAACATCGAAGTTAGTCAAAATAATGATAGTGATATACAGAAAAAATAGATTATTTGAATCGTTAATCAAATAATCTAATTTTTACCTGGTTTTGTTTTAACCCATTCATGCCCCGCCCCCGCTATTGGGCACGCACGGGTATCTTCTCGTAGTGTGAGGGAATTGGCAGACTTCACAAAACAAAATCTCTCAGGCATGAAGGTTTTCTTAACATGTTTTCCTTCTCCGAGCAATGATAATTTGCAAAAAAATCAGTGGCGGATTTACGAATTTGCCGCCCGGAGGCTATTCAAATGTTGCCGCCCCTACTAACCTCTGAAATTCGATATCATAGTATCACAGTATTTTTTTTGTTAATCTATAATTGCAAATTTATGATTATGGCATCGTCGTATATATCGTCCTTATAACATCAGCTTTACCCCTCTTTTATGTAATGTACTTTCAGCAAACATTATACTTTTAATTGCACTTCAAGTTAAAAACAATACGAACAATATCCATATTAAATTATCTGGTAGAAATCATAATTGAAATAATATAAAACTTTCATAGCTTAATAGTAATGAAAGTTATATTATCTTTTTGCGTGATTTTATAAATCGGGGGCCCTTCAGTCAGTGCTGGAGGAGTGGGCGGGGTGACGGCACGGATTCCCTACTTTCTGACTGGTGCAGGTGCACATAGTTGCAAGAAGGGAAGCGACTCCGTGCTGTCACATTGCGACTGCGACGGGGACACGGCGCGTTAACATGAGGGGACCTCTTGCTGCCGAGCGTCGTCAGTTCGATGAGCTGTAGCATAGTATAAGGAAAGAAGTAAGTTATCTTCGTACAAACGAACCGAGCACGGTTTGCATGTGTGCGTGCCAGTGCCTACGAGTCGCCGCACGCACCCAATAACAGAATTTAAAACTGCTAAAGGTACGCCCGTCTAGGCTACGCCATCGTTTCGTACGCATTGCCGTATTATTATTTTTTGTGTGTGTGACTTTGGTTTTTAGCCTAAGATGGCTATGACAACCTTATCCGGACAATTGGTGAGCGCAGAGGGCTCTCAACCCAACATTTAAGCAACGCTACCCGAGGGCATCTCCTGTGGGGTAAGGACCTCGGCTCGGGCCATTGCGGGCAGTGGGATTTCCCACGTTTATGATTTGACCGCGATACTACTACGTCTACGTCTTTCGCCCTCGTCGTTGGGGACAAAACCGTGGATAATTACTTGTAGTAGCTGCGTGAGCTGTGTATGCTCTGTTCTGAGCGTGCGTTATTTCGTCGTCGACTTCGTCGAGGCTATGTCGCGGTCTGCGTACGCGCGATGTATAAGATGGTTTGTACCTAGCCGCCTCAACCATAACAGGATTGGCTTGAGTAATGGCGGAGTCAAAGAAACTACAAGAACACCGCTTCACAAATTGCTTGATGGTAGGCAATTGCAAGTCTAATCTAAACGGTGCGAATTTGAGTCTGTTATCTAGAATAACACCTAAGTACTTGGCTCGCCTACTCCAAGGAATAGGTTTACTAAAGATGCTAATCCGTTTGATCTCCTCCGGGGGATACAGTCGGGGTAGTCTCCTATGAAACATGACCGTCTGGCTCTTATCGGGGTTGATCTCTATTCTCCACTTGCTAAACCACGTACTGAGGGCAGTGGCCACGGATTAGAGTTTCCTATGCACTGTGAGAGGGTTAATCCCTGAAAAATAGATAGCTGTAAAGTCTGCAAAAAGTGCTGTCTGCACTTGCCGATGCTGAGGTATGGCGCTGATGTATCAGTGAGAGGACGGAACCTTGTGGGACTCCGGCGCTAGCTCTGTATTTATGACGATTGAACAAACTAACAGTGACCAGCTCTGCGTACTTAGGTAATTATCACGCGCACGAGGTCTGAATTACCGTACGGAAACAAGTACTATGGCTGTAGCGACTGGATTTGGACAGCGGTCGATGCCAGGATGTCCAAGATGACATCATTTTGGTCTCAAACGGTGAAGAAGGCCAGGGAGGACGATTCTTCCGCTGACCCGAACCACAGGCGCCACTCTAGTTGAGCCCGCAAGTGAATGGACCGGGAAACGTCCGCCACCTGCAAGGTCTCCCTCAAAGATGCGACGCTCCAGTGTACGGAAGTGCCGTTCGGTAGAGGGTAGGTCCCGAAAGGGTATTCCACCAGTGGGCCGCTGGAGTAATGCTACACAGTTCCAGTGATTCTCCAGAACAGGTGGAGAGACAGCTGGTTTGTTTAGTGAGTGAGGGCCCACACTTCCCTTGTCGTTGTCCTAAACTATGAGGTATGCGGTTAGGTAGATTTTATCCGCCTTAACGAAAAAAAAGAAAGATTTTAGTTCTCACCTGCTGAAAAAACTTTTTCTCACCCGAACAATTTCTCGCTGGTGCCATGCGAACTGTTATAGGTACCCAAGTTTGGATAAATGTTTTCCAAATTCTGTTTTCGCAGGAACGAAGACAGACTTACTCATATTAACTGGCCGGATGCCTTTTCTTTTGTTGTGTGTGTAAATTCGAAACGGGGCCTAATTTGCCGCCCCCTAAAATCTGCCGCCCTAGGCTCTAGCCTACTCTGCCTACTGGTAAATCCACCACTGAAATAAATACCCATGTATTCTCAGAAAATCTCGAAAAATCAGAGGTGTATCCCGTGACCTTGGACTGGGGATTGGAATTGTCTTTGGAGTCCTTGGTTGTACCTTGTACCATAAGACTATCACTATAATAACTAAAATCTCGTAAATGCAATTGAGCTTTTAGTAACAATCAACTAAATGCCATGTCGTGTTTCACCCGTCTCATGTCTCAATCCCACGGGAGCGACAAGCAGATTTGGAAGGCCTTTTTATGACAAGAAGCAATCCGTTATCTCAGCCTACCTCTCTGGGATACAAGTTGATCTAAATCTAAATTGGGATGATAGCCAGGAGAGAGAGAATATGAAATTATTAACCAAAACTAGCTGAGAGATCAGCGCCTCAATGATAAATATGTAACATATATAGAAATATAAAAAATAAATATGCCGTGTGGGGCCGGCTTTAGAATTGTCCCACCCCTCTCCACCCATGGGAGTCGTAAGAGCCGACTGAGGGAATACTGGACGAGTGGGCAGCAGCACTCCTTCGAGTATTAACAACATCCACTGCGATCGCCAACCCGCCTGCCAAGCGTGGCGATTACGGCACTATCCCCCATTCTTGGGGAGGTCTATGTCCAGCAGTGGACGTTAAAAGGCTGATGGATGGATGGATGGATAGAAATAAAGCATTGTTATTATTAAAATCATAGATTTATAAAAAGGAGAAGATCTACAATTAGGCACTAAAAGTGTCTACTATAATAAATGAGTACTGCTAGGCTATTCTGTAAGATTTCATTAGCAAGCTCACTTCTGTATCCGCAGTGAAAATACTATAAGGCATTTTAGTGAAATCTACGGCCAGCCACGGTCCATCTGATGTTAAATGGTAACCGTCGCCCATGGACTCGACTATACCGAGAGTATTGTCAAGCCGCTGCTCACCAATTCATTTCACAGATGAAATTAAATATAAACGGCTATCTCTTGCTACAGCCAAAACGCAACGATGTGCTTCATGGCCGGTCACACAAGAGATGGTGGTACCAACCCGCTCGGGCCGGATACCAAGAGAGTACTCCCACTTGGTACCCAGCCCTACCACCAGTCATGCAATGGATGATAATTGCTTACTTCCCTTAGTCGCCTCATACGACACCCGTGGGAATGAATGGGGTGGTGACACTTGTATTCTTAATCCGTCACCACACGGAAAAACATGGTGAGAATATAGGCGAAGCGAACTACTCTCAAGTGAGATCGTATGTATTTGACGTTAATTCGAATTCAGTACTAAAGATTTTGATATTCAGTACAAAACTCACCTCGATTTTTTATGTCAAATTAAAAATTAATAATTTTATATGATTTTGTCTTCAACAATATTATTTTAGATTAACGTTATTATACTTCAGTTAAAATCATCTTTATGTGTAAATGGCTAGATCGTTTATTTTATTAGGTATATCTAGTAAAAGAGGCCACGATTCAGAAGTGAATAACAGCCG
Source organism: Leucoma salicis (assembly GCA_948253155.1). Lineage (NCBI taxonomy): Eukaryota > Metazoa > Arthropoda > Insecta > Lepidoptera > Erebidae > Leucoma > Leucoma salicis. Next base: position 29,321,706 of record OX411803.1, read on the forward strand.
TCGACAAACCCAAATTATAAAACAATACCAGTCGCTGTGACGAATTCGTCAATATTTATAGAATTACTGAAGACTTGATACAAATGGAGAATGAACTAAGTAAGTTCTTTATTAGAAACAAATACGGCAGAGGAGTGGGCTTACAACATGGTGCAGGCAAGCAGGGTATTTAGATTAGCAGGCCCTTAAGTACTAGACAGCAAGCTGTCTAGTACTTAAGGTCTCTGTCTACAAGCAATAGAACAAGTTCTATTGCTTGTAGATAGTACCTAATGATATAGATAGACAGGTATAAATGTTATAAAAAAATAAATCTATTGAGAGTTCGCAATATTTATTAAAATAAAAATTCTTTCTACGTATTTTTACTCCATAAGGCATCATGAAATTATAGTATACTTATTCCATTATAACTATTATTCACCGTATATTGCTATACTAGTTACATAAAGAAGAATAACTAGCGAACGAACATGAACAAACGAAAACAAACTAAGTTTGTTTTGAATAGCACTTCTGAGGTCGTCATGGGTTTTTGGCGGGACGACGTGGGCAAGCGACGCTTGAAATCATGGCAGGATAGCGCCAAAAAAATATATATTGATTAACTTAAAATTACAAAAATATATAAGGAATTATAATATCATTGATAATATACTAGCCTTTGTCCGCGGCTCTGCTGCAGCCAAAAGCTAGACATTTATGACGTTGTGCTGTGTTAAAATTTTCTCACTTACGTGACTGTCGAAGTGAGAGTAAATTTGACATGAGATTCGAGTTCGAGTATGGTTTTTTACTGAATAAGACAGCAGATTACGCATTTCTGCATTCATTTCGATTAGTGTTGTTTCGAAGCGCGAGCCACCTCTACGACCGCAACGTATCAATATGCCTAATAAAACTAAAATCTCTTTTGGAAAACTCATTCACTGTCTCTTTTTCTCTCGTTATTTCTGAGTAGTGTCATTATACTGACACACGCAGTTAAATATTGTTACGATTTTAAAAATGAATGCGAAATAATGCATTTAAGTAAGATTATAATACTGGCTCAGTGATGATAGTGTGAGTGACTACTGATCATGAGGTCTCGGGTTCGATCCCCGGGTCAGGCAAAGTAATTGAGCTTTTTTCCTAAAAATAAAAATTCTCAGTAGCAGCCCGGAGTTCAGAAATGTGCCCGGTAGACGGCAATAGACTCGTCCCCGATTACGTGGGACTTCAACATAGCTGGCGAATCATGGGTGTGTAATACAGCTCTGCCTAACCCTTCGGAGAGTACAGTAATATGTATGTTTTATATAATACAAAATTTGTCTCGATTTTTAGACACAATTGTTTACCTATCCTTAATTTATATATCAATGCATAAAATGCTATATTTCCAATTAGAGAAAACGTTTAGCAAGTTGGCGATTTTAAAAGATCAATATCATAAAAATCCTGACCTCATTGGTAATTACAGCGTGCACTCCAGTTTTGAGTATTGCTTACTAGATTCTGTCTGCAACTCCGTATGCGTGTACATTAGAATTAGGTCGATCTTTACCAATGTAATAAATGTCAATGTGAGTTTGTTTGCGCTTTCATGTTGTAATTGTTTAAAGAAGCATCATGCAATTTATATAGATAGGTTAAGTTCCGAAGCCAAGAACAAACATACATGAAAATTCTCTCTATATCAATATTTTTCTTTTAGCGAGACTAATAATAATAATAAAATAACAAAAAAATATTGCAGACGAGCGTGGACGTAAAAAGGTACTTTTTTTTAAGTCTATGCATACGAGTACATTATTGGATTGCATCACCCTGTCCTGTTAGTGGCACAGGATGACGCCTTCTCTCGTTCTCCTATACTTTTCGATAGCACATACCTTCATAATGTCTTTGATGACGCCTGCGCTATCTATCATACATTATTACAAAGAGGTAAGCTTAACTGCCGTGTGGTCTCCCACCCCTCTCTACCCACGCAAGTCGTAAGAGCCGACTGAGGGAATGCCGGGGGAGTGGGCAGCAGCGCTCCCTCGAGTATTAACAACATCCACTGCGATCGCCAACCCGCCTGCCAAACATGGCGATTACGGCATTATTTTCCATGACGGGACCGCTCGTTGTGGCGTTCTCTTCGGAAGGCCTATGTCCAGCAGTGGACGTTGAAAGGCTGATGGATGGATGGATGGATGGAAACTTAATTATTACAATTAAGATTCATACCAAATTAAATATTTGTCACGATGGCTGAATACTCGTTTCATTCAAAACAAAAATGAATGTATTTCTTCTTCGATCTTCCTCCTCCTATACGAAAGCAATTTGTTGCAATAAAATCTTTTCAAAAGCTGTCATATAAGTGCATTCTTTGAATAGTTGCTCCGTACTTTCTATTGTATTTAGAATGCGGTTGTTAACTGAATCGAGCCTGCAACATTAATATATTGTTGCACATTCCATTTTAAAAGATAGCCTTTTAAAATAATTCTATCTAAATATGAGTACATTTTTCGCCTCTCCAAGGCCTGAATGACATCGCTTTTTGTTATGTACCTATTCAAAGATTAATAAATATATTGAAAAATATTCCAAATATTTTCAGTATTATTGATTTGAATGTAGTAATTTTTATAACGCAATTGTCAACTAAAGACTACTTCTTATAAAACCGAGCTGCTTATGCAGAGATACGAGATCGGTGATGTATGTGAGAATAAAAGAGCGCCTGGATGGCTACTACGAGAACCATAAACTCGAGAACTTGTTTAAACTGTTTAGTTTTTTGTCGGTATAAAAATAAGCCTTTGTTCAAAACTAATATATGCACGTTAAATTTTGTATAAATTGGTTAAAATATAAAATACCTACTTCACTTTACGGCATATCAATGATCTCTTTGGAAAAAAATGATATTACCGAGGAGCCGTCCAGAGAGCATTGGCTGCTTTTGTCCAGCTCAACCTGGACAAAAGCAGCCAATGTTCTCTGGGTTTGGATTGGACTATACGTATCCAAAATTTAATGGTGATCAGTATATAAAAGTTCGCATTTATAATATTAGTAACATTAATTTTCATTTAGTTTTTCGAATCAACAAATTGTAACGCATGGAACACAGCCAAGGATATCCACCACATCCTCATGGAATGTGGCTGTAGTAAAATACATATACGTAAGCTTTAATAACTACAATGTTTGTGAATACATCAGTGTATTAACAGCTCCATTATCAGATAAATGGATAATACATTGATGTTTTCAAATGTAATCAAATAAAAATAAATTACAATATGTCCAAGTAGTTTTAAGAATAGATAATAAATTCTCTGTAATCTCCAATGAGGGTATCATAATAATATTTGGTAAAGCCCTCTTTAATCCAATAAAGAAAAAAGTTTTTCAGTATCGAAACACCTCCCAGCTACATTATCTTGCAAACACTGCCTCTGGTGTTTTAATTAATCAAATGGAACAACCATATAATATATTATGTATTGGATTTAAATTTGTCTCTGGTAAGGGTTGTTACTATAATTATGCCTATAATTTATTAATTTTGCGAAAATGTATTAATATTTAATCGTTTGACTGATGGTAATTTAATAATTTGGATACTAAATGACATTATTGCGGTCCCAAGTGAAAAGTGTGTTTGTTTGTTACGCTTTTAACTTTAAACTACTGAACCAATCATGTAATTTTGCATACACATAGTCTAGATCACAGAAAAGACAGGTTACTTTTTATCCCAGTAAAACGCTTAGGTTTTCGGGATTTGTAAAGAGATAATGAATGTGCCGAAGTGTCCACGCGGACAGAGTCGCGGGTATATTCTAGACTATAATAAACGAAAAATATAAAAATAATAAATTTCCAGTGACCCATTTCAGATATCCATTTCGTTATATTTAGTACGAGCGATAGTCTACAATAGCGCTCTTACCCAGGAAATACGACATCGAAACTCGGATAGCGTAGTATCGTTGGGGCGTTTTCATATAATATGTATGTGTTTTTGAATTTGAATTTGAATCATTACGAAAAATTTATTGCAAGCATATACTCTGGTGCCCTGAAGCAGGATAGTAGCCTATGTGTTTTACCCCAGAAAAATGATAGGTTCCCATGGATAGTTATATTTATATAGAAGTAATAATTGAAAGAGAGTATTGGTGTAAAGATGCGAAAGGGAATGCTCTGATGGTAGGATGTAGGTACAGGGGGAGACCGAGACTCACCTACCTAGACCAAATCGGTCATGCATTTCAATGCATGCATTCCTTCAGGAAGGTTGAGTCAGAAGTATAGTAGAAAGAGTGGGAAGTAGGTTATCTAATACAAGTAAGTAGGTTATCTTAAACAAACGCACCGCGCGCGGCTTGTATGTGTGCGCCATAGTATCGTACGCACACTATCAAAATCTCGACCCGTTTCTCAGTGCGCCACTCGAGGCTAACGCCGCACAAGGTTCGCGCGTCACGGCTTTTTGGCACCGCTAAATAAATTAAAAATGTGTGATAATCGCAGGAGAACTTATTGCTGTGTGTTTGGCTGTCTAAATGTCATGTCATGTCGATTTCTCAGTATTGTAGGTATAGTGACTAAGTAATAATCGTAAGTAAAAATCGTAAATTAAAATAATCTGTGTTGTGTCGTCTGAGTTCAGGGTTAGTGAGGTCAGTTTTACCTAAACGATTACAAGTAAAAATTACAACTTCCCGGCCCTTGCCAATTTCTAGGCACTGAATTAAAATTTAGCTAAAAGTGACAACCCTGAGACTGGCAAGTATGGTAGGTAATTATATCGCGAAATGGGCCGGAGATAGCCTACTTACCCACTCTTTCTACTATGTCAGAAGTCCCCGAAACCGGCGAGCGTGTATGAAAATATTTATGAATGTTGAGGAAGCGAGAGATGTATGGAAGAATAGAGCCTTTTTTCCTATCTGCCTACCACCCGCAAGGGAAATGGTGTGATGATAAGTAGTAGTAGTATTGGAGTGCCATAAAGCGATATATTCACACTTTGAAATCCACTTCGACGGAGTGGCGGGGAGAAAATAGAACTTTAAAAATATTGCAACTGGCTGATGTCTGTACTTATGAGGTACTAGCTGTTATCCGCGACTTCGTACGCGAAGAATTTCATACAGATAAATACCTACCTAAAACAACCCTAGAAATTAAAGTCTTTTGAATTTAAAGAAAAAATTCGACGGTATTATGGGAATTCCTGGTATAAATACCATCTCACCTTTCCCACATCCGGATATTAAAAGTCCTTTTAGAACGTTTCCTTGCAATGATACTAATCGCAATCTAGTACCATTACAAAGTTGCGGTGGGTTTAAATTACGGAGTAGTATGATGGGTACGCCAATCTTAAGTTCTAGTTTGTGAGGGGGTAGATCAGGAACATTTATGGTGTTTAAAACTTCTATTGGATAATTAACAGCGTCATCCCGATTGCAAACTGAATTGACGGAAAGATATGTTTGTGATTCACCAGGAAGTTTATACAATACTTTAGTTACCTGTTACGTTAAATAATTATATCCAAGCAAATAAATAAAAATTAAGTGTCTGTTTACAATGTTTAAATAACAACTTTTTACTACATTTATATAAAAATATAATGCAGTGATAGCCTAACGGTAAAACCAAGGACTGCAAAAACAGTGGTATTGAGTTCAATCCCAAGTCCTAGGTTGAGACTTCACCGCACACATCTCTGACTTTTTGAGATTTTCCGATATAATGTGTGTGTTTGTTTACAAATTATCACAGCTCCGTGAAGGAAAATATCGCGAGGAAACCTGCATGCCTGAAAGATTTTCTCGGTGCCTTGTGAAGTCTGCCAACCCACCTTGGGCCAGTGTGGTGGACTCTCACCATAAGAGGAGACCCGGCAGATAGCTGTAGTTATAAAAAATAACTTACGCTACTTTCATTTTGGAAAATAAATTAGAATTCCGCGTAAAATCTAAATGCCACGTGGAAAGAGTCGCGGATAACAGAGCAACTCAATTAATTCATTGTCGTCATTAGCCTCTCCTGGTGCGCGTAGGCCTCTCCTAATATCTCCAGGTCACTCTGTCTGCTGCCTAATTTATCCAGTCACGGCATGCATGTCATCACATGTCGTCTACCCATCGCTTAGGTAGGCAACCACGATGTCTGGTGTTCGTCTACGGCCTCCACTCTAGGACTTTCCATGCCCATCTATCTGTGCTCATCAGAGCAACATGAGCATGCCCATGTCCACTTTCAGACAGAAGCTAGTTGGAATATATTATGTATATTCGATGTAGGTAGGTACCTAATGATAGTTATCTATTTAAATCGGTATTCATTCACAATTTCATATATAATGGGTTTCATTGTTTTTGTGTGGAACCCTAATTATTTTTCCAAAATTAAAGTAGCTTAGTTACTCCTTATAACAACAGCTATCTGCTAGTAAAAGTCTCGTCCAAATCGGTCCAGCCATTCCGGAGATTTTGTTAATTCACGATTTCACGAGATTTTTTTTATGGAACCCTAATTGTGTCTCCAAAATAAAAGAATCCTAAGTTACGCGCTGTAACAACAGCTATCTGCTAGAGGAAGTCCCGTCCAAATCGGTCCAGCCATTTCGGAGATTCGTCTGCCACCGTTGGCAATAAAAAAAATATCTTTATAAATTATAGCCTATGTGTTATTCTGGTGTATAAGCTATATTATTGTAAAGTTTCATTGAAATCCATTCAGTAGTTTTTGCGTGAAAGAGTAACAAACATCGTCACAATCTTTCACATTTATAATATTAGTAAGATTAAGGGAATTTTAATATGTGGGATCCTTATGACATCTATAGAAACCATAACAATCAGTTTTTTTGATTGTCAACGGTAGCAGATGAGCAAACGGCCCACCTGATGTTAAGTGGTAACTGCCGTTCATGGTCCTTCGCCACACCAGGGGCACAGCTAAGCCGCCGCTTACCGCGAGTAAAGCTCCTCTCTCTTTGCTCTTCTCAAACCTCGTTTAAAGAATTGTCGGGCTGGGGAAACACGAGAAGTTTTAGAATTTAATCGCACATCATACCAAAATTATTGAACGAATATTCATAAATTTATTATGTTTGATATGTCCCGATTAGACTTAATAACTAGCATAGGTATACACTTTATCTTGCTACTGCATCAGAAACCCGAAAAGTTAATTCAAAAACTAGCTAGTATGATCATATAAATTAGTCATCACTTTCTGTTTGATAAAAATAATGTAATTTTCTCGTATTTTAAACTTAGCAATCATTTGCGTGTAATAAATTATTTATCATCTTTTAATTAACCTCCTAGCCTTTCCAAGCCGCAGTTGTTCAGTTCTCAAACTTTGTATTATTCTCACTTTATCAGCTAATGGCTTTCAGCTTTCATGTAATTATGTTCTGTCCTTTCCGTATATGGAATATTAGTGAACATGATAATGCTATGTCACAATATATATTATTGATTTATCTTGAGATTCAACTTCTTTCATTTTTTATATGATATTATTGAGTAGTTAGTTTGAAGTGATGTTTCATTGTTCTACGTGTTGCCTAACGCAATATGAAGTGCATTGGATCTACACAAGTACCTTTTTTTTTTGTTAAGGTCGGGAAAGATGTATTTACCTCGTCGTTCGGAGCAACGAAAAGGGTAGTGTGGGGCCCTCACCCACTAAATAAACCCGCCGTGTGCCGTCTCTCCGCCTGTGTTGGCGGGCCACTGGAACCATGTTACATTACTTCAGTGGTCCGCAAGCGCCATCTGCACAAGTACATAACTATTTGAAATGGTCAATGTTGAATTCTTATTTTTTTAAAGTTAATATGCGTCACAATGTTGGGCACCACGCAAGGTCTAATGACCTACTATAAAGTATTAAACACTTACCAGATGGTTTGACAAAGGGTTTGGTTTGAGTTTACATTTTTATTACAATGGCGTTTCAATTACTGCTACGATTGGTTCTACAGCTATAAAATTAAATAGGGTGACGTCACTGTAAATCCTAGTCTTCTTAAGAAACTACAAGATTTTCAATATGGTTTCATAAACTTTACAATTTTTTAAATAATCTACAAATAACATTCCAAAATTTATGTGCTTTTCTTAATGGCCACTTTCAACGTATATTTTATTATTTATACAGCTGAACACGTGGTTTCGCCCACGAGGAATACGATGTGTTAGAAAAAAAAATTGTGCAGATTATTTTTATAACTAGGTACAGCTTTAAGATTTACCACTTGTGTGGTAAAACGTTTGTACGTTCGTCTTCTATTTTATCTTCACTAAGGATAAATAAAAAGTAGACTTCGAGGTCTTTTCTTGTGGTCCATTATTACTTCAAGCCAAAAACGTTTCATAAAAAAAAAGTTTAATTACTGAATGTTATTCAGCAAGCTACGGATACCTACATCGAAATAAGATGCCTTTGACATGTAACATATTTATACAATTTTATACAGGGCGGTAATGAATTTACTCCAACCTCATGAAATAAAACTCAAAAACAAAATGCAAACACCAACTTAATTTACCAACACGGTATGGTACCGTCAAAGGCTCATAAAACCTTAAACATGATTGTAAATTACATGATGTGAAAATCAAATTCTTTCTATACGCTGCAAGATGCCCGCTGCGCTGATACGATTTACACAAAATAAGAACAGCGCCAGGTTCCATTTAATATCCATACAAGGAAAATATTATGCAAGAACCTTGTACTTACCCATTAGTTATATTTTTGTAAATTCCTCTGCAATACAAATATATAAGGAGTTAGTGCCTTTTAAAAAAGGGACGTTATGGGAAACAGAATAAACTAACGCCATTTTTTTCCGAATGGCACACAATTTGTTTCTGATGATATCCTTACTTGTATTAGAAAGCGAACGTGAGTTTTATTTTATTTGTTTGCTCCGCTTTTGCGCTGTCACTACTAAACCAATCATCATGCAATTTACATACTATATATTTATATAGATAGTCTGGGGCCCAGAAAAGGTCACAAGCCACTTTTTATCCTGGGAAAAATGAATGGTTCCCGTGGGATAGCTATTTTTATACAGAAATAATTAGTTTGCAGTAGGTTGATGTCCATCCATCCATCCATCTATCCATCCATCAGACTTTCACTGCTGGAAATAGGCCTCCTCAAGAATGAGGGATAGTGCCGCAATCGCCACGCTTGGCAGGCGGGTTGGCGATCGCAGTGGATTTTGTTAATACTCGAAGGAGTGCTGCTGCCCACTCCTCCGGTATTCCCTCAGTCGGATCTTACGACTCCCATGGGTGGAGAGGGGTGGGACAATTCTAAAGCCGGCCCAGACACGGCAAGCTCTCAAACTCTAGTTAATAACATATAATTGCTTGTACCGACTGACTGACGATCAACGCAGAGCCCAAACCACTGGGGCTACAAACTTGAAATTTTGGTAGTTGATGTCTTTTTTGTTGTGGAGATCCACTAAGAAAGGGTTTTTGAAATTTTCACCCCTAACATGGTAAAATAAGGTATACACGGTTGTATGGAACTCTGTTAGCTGGAAAGGAAGAGGCACGAAATTTTTAAAAAAAATTACTATCGAGATGGTTATTTAGGGGTTGAAAGTTTGTATGGGAAGTTCGTCATTTTTAAAGTATGAAGCACCAAATTTCGTATACCTGTTTCTGGTTAAAAATAAATGAACACGTATATCAGCGATTTTACAATTTTTACCCCTTGCTTAGGCGGGAAATAATGTAGCTAACCGCACATCCGCCGTTCGGGGCAACGAACAGGGTAGTGTGGGGCCTTCACCCACTAAACCCGCCGTGTGCCGTCTCTCCGCCTGTGTTGACGGACCATTGGTACTGTGATAGATTACTTCAGTGATGCGCCGGCGGCTTACCCTTTCGAGTACCCTCTACTGAGCGGCGCATCCACACACGGAACTTCGCACCTTCGCGGGAGGCCTTGCGGGTGGCGGACGTTCCCCACCCGCAGCTTCAGCTAGGGTGGCATGAGGTGCAAGTACTCACGCCTGCGCCGCCCCAGTCGCTGGCGGCGGTTTGGGTCAGCGGAAGAGTCCCCCTCCCTGGTCCTCTCCGCCGCTTCCTTCCGCGAGATAACTTCTTTGCAGAAGGCAGCGACTGCGGCGCATTCCTGTCGCTGTCGAGCATCGCTCTGACGACGCTTGGCAGCGAGAGGTCTCCCCCTATTGCCGCGACGAGTTCACGGCGCTGCTCGGCCCAATCCGGGCACGCACTTCTCTCCTTGCGACTATGTGCAGATATCTGCCGAAGCAACCGTGCCCCGACAGCACCTGCACCAGTTGGAACGTAAGGACTCCGTGCTGTCGCCCTGCCCACTCCTCCGGCACTGGCTGGAGCGCCCCTACGGTCCAGAGACCGGCCCGGGGCGTCTACAGCCGCACCCTCCAGCTGGCCATGACAGCTCGGCGGGTGTCGCCCTGCCACCTGGGCCACCTCGCTGGGCAGGAGACGACCGTCCCTCACCCGCTCTTGCGACGCATGCCAATACACCTCGGCGAGCACCTCCGCCTCCAAGTCCCATGGGGGGGTTCCAGCCCATGCGCAGGCCACCTCGGTCGACACCGTGCGGTATGCGCGTATGAGCCTGGACGCAACGACTCTTTGTGGTCTCCACAGATGAGCCCTGTTCGGCGCGTTCAGGGCCTCCGCCCACACAGGTGCCCCGTACAGTGCCATCGGCCGGATCACCCCCGCGTAAAGCCGTCGGCACGCGTTGTTGGATCCACCCATGTTCGGCATTAGCCGTGCAGACGCCGCACCAACGAGATAATTTTTACCCCTAAGAGGGTGACTTAGGGGTCGAAAGTTCGCGTACAATGTTTGTTTTGCATAAAAGAAGAAGTATGATATTCAATTTTGAAGCATCTCATTATATAACTAGCCTTTGCCCTCGGCTTCGCAGCAGCCAAAAGCTAGCTTTTAGGTTATATCTCAGGTTTCCGGTAGCGGGATAAAATGTATACCAGTTTTTGATGTGAAACATCTAATGCGAAGGGAAGATAAAATCGGCTGTTAGCGTGGTGACGCTTTAATTTTACTTGCCCCGTTCAAATATTGCAAATCAAATTTGACACACTTCCCGGCTTTCGATTGAGCTGAAATTTGACAAGCATGTGTATATCACGTGACAATGCAATATTATGATAACATGGAGCTGATCTGATGATGGAGCTGGAAGGTGGACATAGGAACTCTATAATGAAATGGCGCAACCCCATCGAGTTTGGGTATGATTCGTCTTGCCGAATACTTTGTGTCTAGATGATCTCCAGGGTCTGATGATGGAGCTGGAAGGTGACCACAGTAACTCTATAATGAAACGACGCTAACCCCGTCGAGTTTGGAATCATTTGATTCGTCTTAACGAGTACTTTGTCTTTAGATGGTATTTAGGGTCTGATGATGGAGCTAGAAAGTGGCCATAGAAGCTCCGTTATAAAACGACATAACTCCATCGAGTTTGGGCTCGTATGATTTGTCTTGAGTACTTTGCCTCTAGATGGTATCCTGAGCCTGGAAGCTGCAAGGGTGGCCACAGTAACTCTGTAATGTAACGACGTAACCATATCCAGCTTATACTCGTTTGATTCGTCTTGAGGAGTACTTTGTCAAGTTAGTTTGTCAGCACAATTTCGCCAAAATATTAGACTTATACGGGTTTGATCCTGATTGATTTTGATTACTCAAGGAGTGACGTATACTCTTTGGGGTGACGTGTCACTGACGTGTCATTGCGCACGTGTTCTGTGCTCAGGCTCAGACTAAATCATACAATACATCGTTCTGTGAGGTTCTGTGACATATTATACTCTGTGAGGTGTCGAGGCAATTTTCATAGACAATGTAGACAGAGTTGGTGTCCTTTATTTTATTAGTTATTATAGTTTTTGTATTTTGTTAATGTACTAACTTAGTTTTAAATATCTTTGTTTTATTTAGCATAATATTGTTACTTTTAAAATAATCGGCATCTGTGACGCCAGCACATACGCACCAATGGAAGATCAGCGCAGGCTTATGCCTGCATTATGCTGAATTGGTGACGTTTTGTGACGAAACTTTTTGTTGTAATTTGTTTTATAAAACTATATTGTTCTTTTTCTGTTCTATTTCATCACAATAAACATTTTTTCTTTCTTTCTTTTCTTATGATCATTTTGTTTCTACAAAATGATTCCAATATTTTCACATCTGCTAGACGTCCCGCGACGTCTAGTTTTTATTAAGTCTAATTGAGAGCTATCAAATAAAAAAAGTTGCATTAAAATCCGTTCAGTAGTTTTCGCGTGATGCGTGAACAAACAAACAGATAAACAGACAAACAGACAAAAAATCTAAATAAAACCGTTTTGTGTTTAGACACGCCTATATAGCCTAAAGCAGTCATTTTTGCTCAAATATTTTATATGTACAGACATGGCTATCTTACAGCTTTATAATAGTATAGAAATTTAAGTAAACAACTTTATAAACTAAGTGCAACCCGCTACTTCGTTCACGTGGAATTTATTTTTTATTTTTTTTCGGTAAATAATAGTATCCAAAGTTACTCTTTGTAAGATCTGCTATACGCCAGTCAAATTCCCGTCCAAATTGATCCAGCCGTTATGGACATTAGCCGAAACCTACAGTCAAACAGAAACTTTAAAAATTGTATTTTGTTACTCTCATATGCATTTTATTTTTTATTAACGGGCCCCGTGGTGTACGAGGTCGTGGGTTCGATTCCCACTCAGGACAATTATTTGTGTAATGAACACAGATATTTGTACGGCGTCTGGGTGTTTTATTATATCCGTAATCTGGTACCCATAGCACAAGCGTTAAGCTTAGTTTGGGACCAGAGGACGTTGTGTGAAATGTCCGTAAACATTATAAACAGACGTTTAAATTTTAATTATTTGTAAACATAAGTATTTTATTGTTTAAATCCATTGTTTACATTATAAATAAGTATACGCTTGATAGATAGCATTATGCACTTTTTCTCAATCGGGCTATTGTCTCGTTATGCCACTTATTATAACGTTAAACACACTGTAGGTTGTATGTAAGCGATCCCTGAAGGAATTTCATACAGTTCCAACACTACCCCGTTCGTTGCCCCGAACGACGGGGTGTATTCTTAGATACCCGCCTAAACACAAAAGAAGGGTTTTACGTAAGCGTCCCTCTTCGGCCTCCGATTGAAATGCTAAATATAAATCTTTTCGATCATTGGTGATGGAGCTTGCCAGTAAAGGGCAATACTATCTTGTTTCAGATGAGCTCAAGTCTTGGCTAGACTGGTGCGGGAAGAGATAGTTGCTCATGTAGCCACTCACTAAGATCATTTTTCTATTATATCTCATGATGCTGATGGTAATAACTATAATAGTTCTGATTAATACTTTGCTGATATGTCAGTATTTCATATATATAGAGGTTTATATGAGTTAGTAGCAGCCGGACAAACATAGCCGATATTGTAAGTCTGCAATTATCAGAAATTTTGCATAGAAGGGAACCCCGTAAAAAGGTGTCGGTTTAGTTCAATACAAAACCAATCCCAATGACATTTAGATGTATATTTTCCTTAGGATGGATCTGTTATGACCACTGAAGGAATAAAATATGGTTTCGGTGGCCCGCCAATATAGGCGGAGAGACGGCACACGGCGGGTAAAATATGGGTCGAATTTAGAAATTAAATCTTTAACGCTGACGAAGTCGCGGGTATCAGCTAGTACTCGTAAAGCTGTAACAGAGCTATGTCTGTACATTTTAGATATTTGGGAAAAAATACTGTAATAAGCTATATAGGCGTGACTAAACACAAAATGATTTTTATTAGAATTTTTGTTTGTCTGTTTATCTGTTTATTTGTTCGCGCATTAGGCAAAAACTACTGAATGGATTTTGATGCAATTCTGTGTGATAGCTCTTGATTAGACTTAACAATTGGTATACATTTTATCCTGCTACTATATCGGGAACCTGTTACATAAGCTAAAAACTAGCTTATGGCTGCGGCGAAGCCGCGGGCAATGGCTTGTATAACATAAAATTAATCGTACAACCTTGTTTTCGTTTCGTATAATAAATTAAGTTCAATAGTACTGTCTACTGTGTTTAATTGTATGGTCATACTACTCTATCTATTTAAATAGGATTCAAAAAATAATATTATCTCAGCTAAGAGGTACGAAATGCATAATTTTATACGAGTATACCTATTATTTAGTAGAATATTTTTACTAAAAGTTAAGTACATTAGACTTTCTGATAGTTCTGTTGTCTACTAGCTAGCAATGCATATATGTCAGTGGAGGTGAGGATTGAGGGACCAGTTTTAAAACTCGCTATCTTCGAATTGAGTCGATATTTTATTTCCATTTCTTATTTACAAAATGTTATAAGACTTTTACTAAAACATTATATAGGAAAAGAAAGATTTTATTTATTTGATTTGGAAATATTCACTAAAATATTTATCTTTCTTGTGTGGATTGAGGGACCACAGTTTAGTCGTTATATATTTTTTATCTTTGATTCTTTGTGGTCTATAATTCAGCAATTATCTTTACAAATTCTTTACTAAATGTATGTAATCACAAAACATTAATTTTTTAGATACTTTCCGAGATCTGGCTGATGGTCTGTGAGGACTGAAGGACCACACGTCAAGGGCTGTAGTTTTTAATATATTTTTTTACAAATTCCCAGATTTGTTCTACAATTGTTTCAAGTCTTCTACTAAATCATACTATTTTTATTTTACGAAATACCAATGGACCACATTGGTATCTCAGTTCACACGGACGTTTATTTAGTGGGTGAGGGCCCCACACTACCCTGTTCGTTGCCCCGAACGACGGGGTGTGCGGTTAGGTAATTTTTTTCTCGCCTTAACAAAAAAGCAAGGATGGATCTGTTACACTTGATCTCCAATTAGACTTCTCTGATATAGTGCACATTTTTAAGAAGAATCCTACCAAACTTCGCGCAAGATTTACAAATGCAACTGGAAAGAAGCAACTCAAAAAAACTAACACTAAATATAAAAAGGAGTTCACAGAGCTGCAGTAATTAATTACACGAATAACCACCCGGATGTTCAATAAGTAGCCGTTTGTAGGTACGAAGAGAATAATTCTGAAAGACGATCGAAAAGACGATTGCTTGCGTGGAAGGATACAGCATTTTCTGGTATGAAGTATGATTCTAGGATACTTTACGAAACGTACAGACATCAAAAACAATTGTTAGGTAGAGATTGTGAGTCATCGTCAGTGACTGCGATGGCTTAGCGGTCTAGAGCACTTCCCCGGATTGGAAGGGATGCAGGTCCGGATCCCACTCATCTCTCTTTTTCCACTTTCACAAATAAATTGATTTTTAAAGTAGCTGAGCATGTCAAGTGCTAAAATACAGATCAAAATATTTTACGAAAATGAAAAATTCGTTTTGTAGAGCACAATGAGGTAGGATCATATATGTAAATTGAAACGCCCTTAAATTTAAAGAAGTGCCTGGTATATAGTTAGTGACTGTGTTTCTCACTTGAAACTCACTCATAGAATTAGATCACCAGTAATTATATTAAGAAATCTGAATCTCCTAAATTGTGCAATGGAACTAGGTTTCAAATCAAAGCTCTTTATAAAAATGTCGTAGGAGCCACAGTAATTACCGAACGTGGTCAAGGAAATTTTATTTCATTCCACGAAAACCGTTAATTCTATCAGAGTATCCTGAAGAAATTAAAATAATCTTAAAGAATACAGATCCCTCTTAATGTGTGCTTTGCCATAACAATTAACAAGTCCCTAGGTCAGTCACTGAAAATGACTGGCGTCGATTTAAGTAAGGACTAATTTTCACATGAAGAGATTTATGTTGCATACTCCAGAGTGAGTTTTAGACGCTAAAGGAAACACTGCAAACGTCGTTTATAAAGAGGTACCTACTATAGTAATTAAAGCTAAAACTTCGAGGCTTACTAATAGTTTTATTTCATTAGAGATAGTATTTTTTAACAAAATCATTCATATTTTAATTTTCATTTATTTGCGCGAGCGAAGCCGCAGGAAATAGCTAGTAATAAATATAATCACGTAGTGCGTCGTTTACGTGGTTTTTTAATTAAATGAGACGACGCGCATGTGCAGCGCGCAGCCGCGCTTTATATATATCCACTGAAAAAGAACAGCATCGCTGCAGCAGCTTATTTTGTATTCAACTTAAGTTTTTTGGAAAACCGGTACTTTATATAAAAAGCCTATTCTGAGTAGTACCACTACTATTAGACTACTCAGAATAAGTTCTTTTTATACCACAAAGAACTTATTCTGAGTACATCATATGATTTCACTAGGAAGTTCTAATGATTATAATTATTTAAGTTAACACAAAGTGTGAAAATGTGAAATCGAAAATAACAGTCAAGAGCAGGATTTGAACCTGTATTTCCTTGATTACTGTCCCAGA
Source organism: Leucoma salicis (assembly GCA_948253155.1). Lineage (NCBI taxonomy): Eukaryota > Metazoa > Arthropoda > Insecta > Lepidoptera > Erebidae > Leucoma > Leucoma salicis. Next base: position 29,338,244 of record OX411803.1, read on the forward strand.
TGCTTTGCCAAATCAGCTATTGTGACAATTGCTCGGGACTGCGAATGCTGCGTGTCATTTTCGATTTCACATTTTCACACTTTGTGTCACTTGTTCACGGCCCTGGCCCCAGGACTTAGTATGTGCGTTGACATGTCAGTTGTCCGTCAGTTTTTCTTTTATAATTATATAGATATTATATAGTCGTGCGTACGCTGCACGAGTGGCCTACTGCCGTCTATATTCGCCTGAAGATTATTTTTATTATTGTCTTTGAGATTATTTTCGCTGTCAATGTCAATAAAATGGACTGAGCAGTTTAGCTTAGGACGTGTTCACACATTAAATATATATTATTAAAAAAACTTTGGTTCCACTATGTTATCATAAAATACTTATATTTTAGCTAATATAAACTCCTAACATTAATATAATAGCAGTCATCATAGCCTATAGACGTCAGCATCACTAGAAGTATCATTCGCGCATCACTAAATCCAAGGCAAGGGACAGGAGGTGGAAAAGAAGAATAATAAGGAGAGGATGAAGGTGTTAAGGCCTCCAACCCCCTCAATCACCTTACGAAACACAATAATAGGTTTACCTACCATTGTTTCATGCTGGTTTCCTGTGAGGGGCTTGTACTTCCCCCAACGAGCCAGCCCATACTGGGGCAAGCAATGCTCTACCAGTAAATGCTGTTATATGTATGCGTTTGATATGACTTATCTAGTATCAACTTTTTCGGGTAATGTTCTTACTGACTCATAGGATTTCGTTTTTATATAATAACTAGATTCAGCCCGCGTCCGCGTGGGATTCTGAATATAAATACATCACTCTAAAGCGCATTATTAGCCCTCAGTACGTGGTTTAGCAAGTGAAGAATCAAACAGATTAGCATCTTTGGTAAACCTATTCCTTGGAGTAGGCGAGCCAAGTACTTAGGTGTAATACTAGATAACAGACTCACATTCGCCCGTCACGTTCAGGGTACGCTCGCGCGCAGCCTTTGTCATGGGACGTTTGCATTTTCTGTTAAACTAATAATATAATAATATATATCATTTATTTTTCTTCCACAAACAAAACACAACACAGGTTAAGATACAAAGATACAAATTTAGAACATAAAAATCATTTGTTGTTTAATTTGTGTGAGACTGGTGCCTGAACTAAGCCGAGGCCTGTATTCCAGGACACCAGGACCCCACAGAATAAATTGGCAGTACACTTTTCTATTGTGTGCACACACGCGCGCGTGTGTTGGTGTGTATATGTGTGTGTGTGTGTGTGTGTGTGTTGTGTGTGTGTGTGTTGTGTGTGTGTGTGTATGTGTATGTGAGTTTGAGTGTGTATTTAGTTTATATATTTATCTCAAAAAGTTGTTCTGTTTCTTGATAATTTAATTTTAATAACCATTGTTTTATCATTTGTTTACATTTATTTTTTTGTATATTAAATATGCCTATTTCTTTATTAATTCTGTTATATAATTTAGGACCTAAGAAGATATAAAATTTTTGTGCAAATTTAGTTCTAGCCTTATAAGTTTTGCATAACTCTAGGTCTAAACTCTCACTTAGGAATAAGGTCAGACTCTACATCGCCTGCATAAGTCCTATTATGAAGTACGCCCCCACAGGGGATGCCCTCGGGTAGCGTTGCTTAAATGTTACGTTGAGAACCCTCTGCGCTCACCAATTACCCGGGTAAGGTTGTCATAGCCGTCTAGGCCAACAACCAACGACACACAAAAAAAGAGCATTATTATCTCTATGCTACAATAGCTCACGGGAACAATTGTTTTTTCCGGGATGAAAGTAGTTTTTGGGTTCCAGACTAGGTATATAAATCGGTCATTTATAGAAGGAAGGTGGAGTCAGGAGTCTTCTAAACTGGCGAGCGTGTATGAAGAGAATTATGAATGTTGAGGAAGCGAGAGATGTATGCAACACAGCCTTTTGGCACTCTGCTCTCTCTGCCTGCCCCGCAAGGGAGATGGCGGATAATTAAGTAAAATTCCATGATGATCGGTTTAATAGTAATAGCGTGAAAGAGTAGCAAATATAATCAATTCTTTAACCAATTAATCACACACACTCACACTCTCACATACAATACATACACACACACACACACACACACACACACACACACACACACACACACACACACACACACACACACACACACACACATACACACTAAAAACATATTTAGATCACAAGTAACTTGCTGAAAACATGATTGAAACGTTCACCATTTATATGTTGGGGCCTGGTACCCATAACTCAAGTTTGATCTTACCATGGGTACCAGTGTTTCAGAAAACTTTGTGTTGATAAAATTGTCAAATTGTTCTCGTTTGTGTAAAAAGTTGTATATTTTTGGAAATAAATTATTATTATTATTATTCTCTTTATTTATTTTATATCACATTATATACACTTTTAAATATATTATGAAAAGAAACAAACACTCACACAAACATACTAACATACTTATAAAAATACAAACAAAAACACAAACGAGTAAACATAACAAATTTAAAAATGTATAAAATAGAGAGACCACCGACATCGGGTGCTGGGACCAAGTTGCCGGTGGTTAGGGTTTCAGAGTAAGGAACCTCCTCACAATACGTGCCGTGTCGAGGAGTACTGCCTTTTGCATCAAGCCCTTAAGCCAGCCGTCCAACGAGAGTCTCAATAGGTGTTGGTCGAGACTCTTGGCAATCAGTCCATTAACCGATATGACTATCGGAACAATAATTGTTGAATCAACATCCCACATGTCGGTAATCTCGTGAGCTAAATCCAAATATTTCATTTGCTTTTCTTTTTCAGCTTTCACGAGATTCTCGTCATGCGGAATAGTGACGTCAACAATTATTGCACGGCGCTCTGATCGGTCTATCACCACTATATCAGGCTTTTATTATTATTATTATTATTATATAAACTCACTTTTGCATATCAATACCTATACTGTTATAAAGCTGTATCAGAGCTGTGTACATTTAAGATATTTGAGAAAAAATAAGTGTAATATGTAAACACAAAACAATTCTTTTTAGAATTTTTGTTTGTCTGTTTATCTGTTTGTTCGTCCCACACTAGGCAAAAACAATTGAACGAATTTTAATGCAACTTTTTTTATGTGATAGTTCTTGATTAGACTTAAAAACTACATTTTATCCCTCTACTATATCGGGAACCTGAGATATAACCGAAAAACTAGCTTTTGGCTGCGGCGGAGCCGCAATATATCACATATGTTGCTAGAAATTATAAATATCTCACTAAAGCCGCTTCATTAGTTTTAATGTAAAATCTTATCGAACAAGAAGTATGTATGTAATATTAACAGGAGAAATAACTCTTATTGGTATTAAGGGCACAAGGTTGACAAATTATTATTATTATTAACGTTGGCTAGATTTCAATATTCAGGTAAAGTAGATCAGTGTTTAATTAAGGTTAGCACGAGTTATTATAAATTTTGTCTAATCTCTACTCCTGTCGTATGTTGCGGAACAATTCATTAATATAAATAAAAATATACATAATTAATTTATATAATTTTTTTGTACTACTTGGGTGCCAAACGGAAATACGGTGGTATGCTGTTACTGTAGCATATAGACGATAGCAACACCATAGGCACCACTCGCGCAATAGCAGGTGGATAAGAAGGATAATAAGGGCAGAATAGTTTAGATAGTATCTTAACTAGGAGAAGGAGATGATAGATGAGAGGATAGGAAGGATAATAAGGAGAGGATAGGGACGGGGTTTGGATCTCCGACTCTCTAACTCACCACACGAAACACAACGGTAGAAGTAACTACCGTTGTGTCACGCTGATGTTTTGTGAGAGGGAGGACTTCCCTGAAAGAGTCGGACTAAGCATAAAAGTACCGATTGATTATATTCTGTTTGAAAAATAAATAGATAAATGATGTTATCTTCATAAAGAGTTAGTTTTAATTCAACAATATCGTTGCTAGATAGATGTATTGAATCAGTAACCGCAACTAATCGCTTCAATTTGACTGCATGTTATGGGTGTCTCATTTCATCATCATTCGTTCTTTTCTCCACATGCCAGTTACTAAGCACTTGCTCAGTCTTAAAGCTTAACCTTAAGTCTTAAAACTGGAACCTTGCACATTTATAGACTTTAATGTTATGAGTGTGTAATCTGCCTTTGAGTTATGTTTGAGCCCACTTCTCTTACAACGACATTCCTGCCCTATTATGGAGGTAATCTTACTAAACTGCTAATGAATAGGTACTTATATTAATACCTACATACTAAAATATTATTATAGTAAATGCAACAATACGAATATTGCCACATAGATATTAAATATGTTATGTAGACGTTTCTTATGTAATGACACTCATAAAACATTTAAATATATTGGTTCATTGTGCCCTGCTCCTTATTATATGAAATACAACGATTTTATGGCTGCGTCTGTTATAAAGTTGTGTCGGCACAGTCAGGTGGCCCACGCTTCAGACACGACGTCACATATGCCAGCGGCCATCTATCATCTTAAGTGTCTCCCAGACGCTGTGTATACAAGTGTACCTATCGCTACTTTTGTTTTGAGCCACTCAATATTAACTAATATTAGTTTCATCATCAGTATATCCGCCACCGAGAGCCTTAATGCTTATACTATATAAAACAGCAAAAAAGAATAAAGGGAACACAAGACTAACTTTTTTTATTTATTTGTGACGTTCGTTTCGTTTGTAAATAATGATTTTTTACCTTTACAAATTTGTTAGACCACAAACGTCTCTAACTGCAAAGTACAGCTGTCTCTATAACAGGACTTTTTTATAACTACTTAATCGTCACGATGAATTGATATTTCATAGGATCCCATAGGAATTTTTTGAGTTATCTAATGTCTACGTAATATTATGTGCTTCATATTGATTCCTTGACTTTTATGACATCTGGATTAAATATTTTTTTTCTGTCCGACTATTAGACACGGGTCTCCTTTTATGGTGAGAGGAATTAGGCCATCGTCCACCTTGCTCACCAAGTGCGTGTTGTTTTGGCAGACTTCACAAAGCCGTCGAGAGTCACCAAGCAGGTACAAATTCTAAGCACACACACATCATTTCGAGATATCATGAAATGTCAGAGGTGTATGTCGTACACGATCTAGACCTTGGGGTGCGGATCGAACTGCATACCACTATCTGAGAAGACTCAGTCCTCGGTTTTACCACTAGGCTGTCACTGTACATACCGCCGAAGGAATGTAACATGGTTCCAGTGGCCCGCCAACAAAGGCGGAGAGACGGCACACGGCGGGTTTCTTTAGTGGGTGAGGGCCCCACACTACCCTGTTCGTTGCCCCGAACGACGGGGTGTGCGGTTAGTAACATTCTTTCCCGCCTTAACAAAAAAAAAGAAACATGCTGTCACTGTACATGTTATTACTCATTCTAATTCCAGTAATAACTAATTTACGATACACATTCGTATATGAAGTTAGTGTAATATACATTAAACACAAAGTGAAAAATGTGAAATCGAAAATAACAGTCAGGAGCAGGATTTGAACCTGCATCTTCTGGATACCGTCCAGATGCTTTACCAATTCAGCCATCCTGACAATTGCTCCTGACTGCTAATTTCGATAACACATCATACTTAACGTCTTTGGGTGACGCCTGCGCCATCTGTCGGACGTATTTTCGATTTCACATTTTTCACTTTGTGTTTAATGTATAGTGCTAAGCATGTCAAATGCTAAAAATATATATAAAAATATCTAAAATATTAGTGTAATATATATTATAGGTGGAGATTTCAAGCGCACACTTCAACGCCTTTCAAGTATAGACATTTTTGTTATTAACGGTTTTGTCAGGGAGATACTCGTATATATCACACTCAATTGAAATTAATAGGTACTTACGTTAAACAATTTATTTTTGCACTAATTTGGATTCTCTGATATATATTTTTCACACCCCCAGATTTTATTTATAAAATTAATATAAGATGCAGTAGTAAACATATTATATACGTACTAGTAACATAAACTTTAGGTAATATTAGGCTTTTTAATGGATTCATATTTATTTAACTTTAATTAAAGACGTTTATTGGGGTCTACTAAGATATATTTTTATGAAATCGCAGGATAGAAAAGTCAAACTAAAATTCTACCTAACGCTAGGATATATATGCTGAAGAAGTAAAAAGATCCGCCATTAAAATCTAGACTGTAGTCGCTGCAACAGTATCGATACTTTTTGTCTAATGCCCAGACAAAAAGGAATGTGTTATCTAAATTCGCAGTCCCCAGCAGTTATCACGACGTCTGGGAAGGTTTTCCAAGAGATGCAGGTTTATATCCTGCTCGTGACTGTTATTATGAATTTTACACTTTCGCACTTTGTGTTCTGTTATAAGGCTAAGCAAGCCTAATGCTTAAAACATATGTTAAAAAAATATTTATAGGGCTGCGTCATTATTTGGTATCAATATGAATTGTAATAATTAAGCTTACCTGGTCAGAATTATGTATGCTAATACATCTGCATTGCCGTGTGGGGCCGGCTTTAGAATTGTCCCACCCCTCTCTACCCACGGGAGTCGTAAGAGCCGACTGAGGGAATACCGGTAGAGTGGGCAGCAGCACTCCCTCGAGTATTAACAACATCCACTGCGATCGTTAACCCGCCTGCCAAGCGTGGTGATTACGGCATTACCCCCTATGACGGGACCACTCGTTGCGGCGTTCATTTGGGGTTCCTATGTCCAGCAGTGGACGTTGAAAGGCTGATGGATGGAATGGATGGAATACATCTGACAGATGGCGCAGGCGTCGCCAAGACATTTTATCAATATTTGCAGTCCCGAGCAATTTTCACATTGATGAATAGGCTAAGCATCTTGGATGGTTTTCAAGGAGATGCAGGTAGGCTCTAATCCAGGTCGTGACTGTTATTTTCAATTACTAATGTTCGCTCTTTGTGTTCATTTATGTGGCTACGCATGTCATAAACAATATATAAAAAATATGTTCATAAATTAATTTACTGGAATAAATTTTACACGTACAGTTATAAAGTTTCTGCGAGTATCGAAAGCTATTTCAAGGATACATACAGTTGTTGATTTAACAAGATTTAATAAATGAACGACGTATTATGTGTCAATTTTTGAATGTTAAATCTGTTAAATTTCACTGTAGTTCTCCACACAGAGGAGACTCGATTTAAACTGTTTTTCATGTCAATTAATTGAATTTCCTAACGCCAATGCGTTCGGAAAGCTGACAGCCTTACCATTTCATACGTCAAGGCTAATCTTTTATGCAAAATACCGACTAGCCTTTTAATCACGCAAAGCATCGATCAGACCCTTCACAATTTTTTGACATAAGAGAAGAGCATTAGGATGAAGGTTCCGTGTTTCGACTGTATAAGGATATTATATCTCCATCAGTTCAAGTAAAGACAATATATAATATGTTTAGATATTTTTATATACTTTTTTAGCATTTGACATGCTTTAAGCATATAAATAAACACAAAGTGTGAAAATGTGAAATCGAAGTGCAATCCTGCTCGTGACTGTTATTTTTGATTTCACATTTTCACACTTTGTGTTTATTAATAAGGCTAATATACTTGGTCTTTAAGTAGCCTCCCACATCATATGCAACCTAGATATCAGATTACATCTTTGGCAGTGAAGACAAAATTTTATGAAACTTTAATAACGTATTTAACTCAACATTTACTGCATCATCATCAACCAACTATTCCACAATTGAATTAAATACAGTTGAATTGTCTCCTGGACTTTGAATTGTCAATTGAATTTTCTCCATTGTCTATCTAGACACCGAACAAAAAATGCTTGCTCAAATCCGTTACACTACTATTTTTAGCATTTAAAATTCACGAATTCAATCCATGAAATGTTTCCAGTTTTAATAGGTCCTGGTTTTGCATTAGTTGCCATTCTGCTTCCTTTTTGCCACCACAAACTTTTAGACAGTTGACGTCAAATTAATTGCACTGCAGTAAATGCCAGCTGTATTCAAAGTCGCCATAGATAAAGCAAGCTTTTGATATTACATTAGACAAGTTTTGTTTTCTTGCAACTGTATGTACGACAAAATATGTTATCTTTTTAGTCAGTGACTGCAAAAAAATTGGATATATTCGATTATAGATGGCCTTAGAGAGGTCTAGGCTCTTTGTGTGGGTCGGATCCGCGCTTGAGGGAGGGCTAAACGCAAGAATGCGGCGTGCGTGAGGGCGGCAGAGCGGCAGAGGAGGTTGGAGGGGAGGGAGGTTTCAGTAGGGGGATGCGTCGTGGTGGCGCGGGGCAAGCGCGAGCCGGGCGCGTGCCGCAGTAGCGTGGAGGAGCCGCCGTGGTCGCTCGGCACCACTCGCCACCTACCGGCGACCAACCGCCGCCCGCGAGTCGGAATCGTCGTTCGCGCTAAAGGCTAGTTCCAAACTCCTGGCGGTGCCGCGTTACATCCCCTCATTAAACCAGGGAACCGACATGTGGACAGTAATGTAACTCGTCCGTAAAAATGCCGCTACCGTCACCGCAAAGAACGGGTTCGAAGTTCGTTCAGGTTAAGTGCAATTATTTTTTAAGGTCCAAATTGACATAGCGAGCACTGAGCCGGTCGTCATTGCTGCCTTCTGGTTTGTGGTGGTCGTCTCATTACCGACCTCTTGTTTGTACTGCTTTTATTTTGCTTAAAGTAACAGACTCATTGTTAAGAATTTGCAACTATTAGGGTTTACTTCAACTATGAAAAACTTTTTTTCGATGTTATATAAGTGGCATCTGAATCTAGCACTTTTAACACTTACGAACAATAAGGTGATACCTATTTACTAGGATAGCTTTATGAGAGGTCTGAAATGATTGTCTTTTGTCATTATTTTTATGTATGAAGAGTAGGTATTGCGTAAAAAAGCGCATAAAGGCAGCTAGTAGAAAGCGTACCAATTCGCTGATGCTTTGAAATTTTGTCACACTACTAAGTGATAGGTACCTATAAGCAATTTGTTACGTTAAATATAGTTAGCAGTAGTTTTGAAATGCAGCCAAGATTTCAATGGCCACTATCGTCTACCAACACTGGAGTGTCTAAATGAGACATTAAAGCGACGGTACCTAATCATAATTTCACCTACATTACATACACAAAATATCACTTACTAAAAAGACTATAATAAACAAACAAAATTGGTGTTGACTATATTTTATAATGTCAAAAAAGGACCGCATTATTTTGTTTTTAGACAATATTAATATAAATGTATTCAAAGATAGCTAGAGCACTATCTTTACACATTGTTGTATGTAGTTATCAGTATATACCCATACGTAACATTAACTTTATATATTTGGTGCATCGAACAATAAAACTCACAAACTTTATTGTTTATCTAAAGTCAATAGTTACTTAAAATTTAGTAGCACGAGTCCAACGCGGGTAAATTTTTCTTCATTATACCTTTGTCATGCATCACTTCGATTTTATTAATTTTTTTTCCGATCCTTTCATTGTCCCACTATGAAGTATTTTTAGCAATGTTACTTCACAGAGCGGTGATAATTTGTAAACAAATATATACATAATTTAGAAAAAATCTTGAAACATTAGTCAAAGTTATAACACACATCGGCGCGTGATGATAACCCATCTTGCTTCACCACGTTTCATTGCAAGTCGACTATAGAAGTAAAATAAAGCAGTCAAGAATATCACTTTTTTGTACTGCGCGGATGGCAAACAAGCATACGGTTCACCTGATGGTAAGCAGTTAGGTACATAAATAAAGGGATAATAAGGAGAGGATAGAATCGATATTAAGGGAAAGGATATGAAGAATGATAAGAAGAGTATAGGAAGGATAATACAGAAAAGATAGAAAGTATAATAAGGAGAGAATAGAGACGGGGTTTGGGCCCCCGGCGCTCTCACTTACCATACAGAACACAAAGTAGGATGAGTAGCCTTTGTTTTACGCTGATCTTCTGTGAGTGGGTGGTACTTTTCCTATCGAGCTGGCCCGTTCATAATGGGATAAACAAGGCTCTACCACTAGCCGGTAAATTTTATGCCAACTGGTGTCATCAGCGTGACATGGCACTTCAGGTTTTGAAGAAGCGCAACTACAGTTTACAAAAGAGAAGATGTAGGTATATTATATATAACACACTTCTGCATTATATTCCAATAGAACTATAAAAACCGATCATGTCGATTTATTGATCTTTGACCTGCAATAATTTAACCATTTTATACTTGTATATTTATAAACAATAAGATGTATTTACAATTTACATGCGTTTATAAAACGGTATAGTTTCTAATTCCTAATTACTTTTTAATTTACAATTAATTTTCTCTTTAATTCTTCTAATTAAAATACAAAAATAAGCAAGCAACCACCTGAATAACTTGCATGTATTTATAATGTACGTATAAATACTTGAGATCAATACGACCGCAATGACTATTTTTGAATAAATACGACTAACGTTCATTCATAATGTAACAAATTTAATGAGTGCATTTACAATTTAAGTAGTTATAGATATATATATATATCCGATCGTGCTTATACCTATTACAAATATAGAACATGACTTATTGTCAATGTGACGTATCTATATAAATTTTTGAGGGCCTATGATTTTGTGTTTAACCACCACCAAAAATGAGGAAGACTAACTATTAACTAATTACATCAGTCAGTCGTCAAATAATTTCTACCAAGTCAAACAACATCAGTGACTGTTTTTTTAAATAGGATATCTTATGACAGCACTACCTCGCTTCAACACTCCAGGGGAATTAATTGCCAGATGGCATAATTTGCCCAGATCAACGTATAGTTCGTGGTTGGTTTTTAGATACTCTCAAGCGCTGTTCATGTATCAATGGTTTTTCCTAAGGACATTATCAAATGCAGATCTTGAATTACAAATCTTTTACTCATGTTAATTCTAATTTTTAATGTTAATATTGCTGCAACCCCTGATATAATGTGACAAGGGTAGATATTTTTTTTAATAAAAAAAAATATATATATAAAATATATATATATATATATATAATATATATATATATATATATATATATATATATATATATATATATATATATATATATATATTTAAAAGGTAAATATTTTTTAAAAAGGTTAAGTAATGAGTTTTCAAATTTATTCAACGACGCATTCCGCTTATTTTTTAATTACTAATAAGCATAGTCGTAAGATTTTTTTGCTACGCTGAGACGTCTCTGACTAATAGTGACAGACGAGCCATACCCCACGTGATGGTAAGTGGTGACCGCCGCTCATGGACTCAAAAATAGTACTAAACAGCGCTACTCACTATTTCAATTCGTGAATGCTAAATGAATGAACAATCTGCCGCTACAACCAAAAGAGACCGAGGTCCCACACGATCAGTTACACTGAAACGCTAGTACCGATCCACTCGGGCCAGATAATTAAAGAATACCCCCACTTTCTGTCTAAATCTACTAACCCTGTACGTCATAATAAATCACCTCCTACGAAAAGAGTTGGATGGTGACATGTATATTCTAGGCCGTCACCTTGCGAATAAGCCTCGGCGGTCCAGTGGTAGTGTATGAATCATCGCCTCCCGTTTGAATCCTGAGTTGGGCAAACAAAAAGTTATTGGACTTTTCCATCAAGAAATTCTCAATAGCAGCCCGGAGTGTGGTAGTTTTACCACCGTCGTTGCAATAACAAAATGACAAATCAATAAACGGTATTTTTCATTTATAATATAAGCGGTAATAGATTAGTTGAACCTAATGCCATGCTATGGTTGCCTTTTGTGAATCCTGAAAAATATGAAACATTAACATAGGCCATGGAACTCGTTATTTAATTTGAATTGAAAAGAGTTTGTATTTCTTGTCTGGATCTGATCAGATACTACCACCTTTTGATCTGTTTTAATTTAAAATATCTCTGAATTTTTATATGTTGGGAAAGATGCCTTTTTGTATACCTACTGGTCTTTTCAACATAGCTGTAAATTTACACCATTGTGGCTGTGCATGCGACTTACGTGCATGATCTGGTTACAAAACACTGATAATTCTGTTATCTGTTTGACAAAAATGAAATTCACTCCATCAGATTACATATTAAACGTACTATAAAATCATAAAAAGGACGGCATTGAGTTTTATAGCCAAAGTTTTTTAATGGCACTTTTAAAATTTCGTGTAATGTTCCAGGCATTATAATAGAACGAATCGATAAATAGCTTGAAACTTTAATGAATTTTACAACTAAACCTTTCCCATACGCTGCGGCATTAATTGATCAAAACCGCATAAATCTGTTAGATATTTTTCAAACAGACATACGCAGCAACCTTTGGAACATGTATATGATCTCTAGAGATGCTTTTGATGAATAAAATACAATGGAAGTAATGTGGATGGGTCTTAAAGCACTAGAGCCAGTAAGTAGACTGTGGAAAGTTGATTGATATATTGGTAAACGCGTAACATAGGACGGCCCTTCGTCTTGATTTAGACATTTAATTTAACTCTGCTGATTGAATAGCTACCTAAACGCCGAATGATTTGATCATAGAGAAGTGAATAGTATCAGTGTGGTGACGGACTAAGAATACAAGTATCGACTAAGGAAAGTAAGCAATTATCACCCTTTGCATTACTGGTGGATACCAAGTGGGAGTATTCACTTGTTCTCGGGGCCGAAAGGGTTGGTTTGCCATTCAAAAAAATGTTGCAACCTCTATATCAATATAAATATTTATGCACTTCATTGACATTTTTGATGCCACTTGGACCCAAAGGCTGCAGGCTACATGCTTTCGCCATGCAACCGAAATATGCTTGATTCTTTATATAATAAAGAAATATTATTCACCGCAAATAAAAACAGAAATAGTACACAGACTTATAATAAAAATAGCCCGAATGAAAAAACGGCAGACAGGTAGTAAGACATTTTAAAGAAAATGAATGGTCCATATATTTAATACGCACTTTAATTATAGATCCGGTATACGCACGAACTGTTCCAAATTAAAGTAAGCATTATCTTTATAAATAAAAATTAAATGCGTTGGCGAGCGCATCACTTGAGAATGGCTGAAATGATTTAATATTTTCTATCTTGAAAATTTGAAGCCTTTTTTTGTTGAGGCAGGAATAAATGTACCTAACCACACATCCCGACGTTCGGGGCAACAAACAGGGTAGTGTGGGGTCTCATCCATTAAATAAACCCGCCTTGTGCCGTCTCTCCGCCTATATTGGCGGACCACTGAAACTGTGTTAAATTACTCCAGTGGTCCGCCGGCAGCTTACCCTTTCGAGTACCTTCTTTTGAGCAACGCATCCGCACACGGAGCGTCACGCCTTCGCGGGAAGGTTTGCGGGTGCCGGTCCATCCACCCACAGCCTCTGCAAAGGAGGTCTAGAGATTGTTATTCACAAGATACCTTTAAGTATTGTATTCTCTGGGCTATTTGTAACTATAGAAAATAAAAACGATAAATATGCAGAAGCAGAAGGTTTCCCATTTGCAGATTGTTAGCTTTCTTAATTTCTTAAACGTTTTCTGGACTAAAACTTCTAGTCAGTTATTTATAATATTTTTATTATAAATTTTTATAATTAGTTGTATTTAAGTAAATATTTTTTTGAATATTCTTTTAAAAACCTTTTTTTTATTTCTTAATTAGTTGGTTAATTTGTTCATTTATTATTATGATAATCGATTAAGCAGTTACGGCGTGAAAGCGTAACAAACAAGCATTTATTATATACTAGTAGGTACATTCGCCGCGGCTTCGCTCGCGTCATAGTACTGTCGATGAAAAATCAATTTCGGATAGGATTCCTATTATTAAGCATCGCCACGCTAACAGCCGGTTTTACCCTCCCTCCGCATTAGATGTTTCACATCAAAAATATAGGTTCCGGATAAGTAATTACCAACATATCATATACCTTACCTATAAAACCTTCTCGGAAATACGCTGCATCATATGGTAAGTATTATTCTGTTTGGTTCAGTAGTTTTCGCAGTATAACCGAACAAAATAACCGGCTAATCTGAATATATATATATATATATATATAATCTGAATCTCGGAAACGGCTCCAACGTTTTTCATGAAATCTAGCATGCAGGGGGTTTCGGGGGCGAATGTAACATGGTTCCAGTGGCCCGCCAATAAAGGCGGAGAGACGGCACACGGCGGGTTTCTTTAGTGGGTGCAGGCCCCACACTACCCTGGTCGTTGCCCCGAACGATAGGGTGTGCGGTTAGGAGCATTTTTTCCCGCCATAACAAAAAAAAAAAAGGGGGATTTCGGGGGCGATAAATCGATCTAGTTAGGTTTCATTTTTAGAAAACGTCGTTTTATCCGGGTTTTCAGGCAATGAAAAACTGCTACAATATTATTAGAATACGAAGGTAAATTTCGCCACCATCTACAAGGTTATAATAGCTCAGGTGGGAAATCAGGTGGTCCCACAACCAGAAGACCCCGGTTCGAGTCCATTTGTCTCCAGTTCGATTATTTTTTTCCTCTTTTTTTTCAAGTTCTTTCTTTTGTGAGAAAAACTTACGATTTACCAAAAAAATACCAAGCATACTATTTATAATATAAGTAAGTTTTCTGATCACTTATAACGTTCTACCAAACGTGTAAAATATAAAATTATTTTATAATGCAGATAGATGAAATAGTAACCGTACTCTCGTCTGACATTCATTACAGACTTCCTGCTACCTGTTTGTGCGTACGTCAGTGTTGTCCCGCTAAATGTTACGTAAATACAAACGTCATGTTAATATATGAAATAAACGTCTGTGCGGTGTGTTGTATTAAAACAACCATAAGTATGATGAGACAATTAATGTCGCACTATTATGCACGGTTCTCGGCTGATAGTGAGAGGATTCGCTGTGCGAGATGACAGAAACCGTCGAGAAAATCTCCCAGTCATGCAGGTTTCGTCGCGATATTTTCCTTCGCCGACCAGTGATAATTTGTAAACAAATAAATACATGTTTTGGAATAATGTCGAAAGGCCAGACGAGTGTGCCGTCGAGGTCTGGACTAGAGATTGGGGATCCAACTCGAGAACATTGTCTTTGCTGTCCTTGGTTTTACCACTAGGTTATTTCTGCTAACAATATTATTATTGAGACAATTTATGTTTGCAGAAAATACGCGATAGCTTATGTTATTATTTTAAGCGGTTACTAATAATTTATTTTAAGCGGTTAATCTCAAAAGGCTGATTGATAGGTACAGGTTTTAATAGAATGATAATAATGATCTATAATTTATTTCTATTTTGTTATTTTTATTTATATTTTAACTTTGCACTTGACATGCTCAGCCCACTTCACCAGAACAAAAAGTTTGAAAATGTCAAATCGTAAATGACAGCCACGAATAGGATTGGAAACTGCTTCTCCTGGATAACCATTTTGGACATTTTGCCAAGTAGGGCATCGTTAAATTTGCTCCGGACTATAAATCTCGATAGCACATTTCTTCTTAATGTATCACCGAAGGTATGGTAAACAATGCCAAAGTATCTTAAGCGGTTATCGCAGAGATGCAGGCTCGTGACTAACCTTCTCAATTTCACATTTTTACACTACAAATTCACACACAAATTCTATTTATTTTGAACAGTGGCAAGCCCCGACTGATCTGATGGTAATATATTTATCGTACCATCATTACATTTTTTTAGATGTTCGTCTGTTGCAGTTATTAGGCGTTCATTATACTTCTCGATCCAGAGTTTTACTCAAAGCCCCTGAATTTTGAAACGAGACGTTTCTTCATATTAGATTATTACTGGTTTTAAGTGGCATAGCGTCAAAACTATAGCAAAGACGCAATTAAAATTTATACTCGCAACTAACCTTAATTATATAACTTTATGCTCTTTAAATACTTTTTATTTTATAACGAAAATATAACTATTTGAGAACGCAATATATTAGAATTTGTTTTACAAAGTAGAGATCGTAAAAGAGTCTGATGACGCCGAGTGTTTTACAGATGGCGGAGTGGTTTAGATACCAGCCTCCCACCCGAGTGTTGTGGGTTCCAAAAATGGTTGTTCTGAGTTTGTTTGTGCTTTGTGTTCGTGAAATTCTTTGTTTGTAAAGTCCCCGCGATACAAGGATTATCCCTTAGTGCAAGGTGTTTTAAAGAAAAAGAAAGAAAAGTGTTGACTGCAAGGATCATTCTTCTAAACTCATGTGTTTTTTCCTGGGAAAACGCGTTTTCTAATTTAGCCAACCTTTTGCATCTGTCATAATTGCAAGATGAGTATCGAGTTGTCGGTTGAGTTATTTCTTTCTTCCTTTGTTTTGTTTAGCTGAACTTTTGTGCGGGTGTAAACCGCAGCGCCCGCAATACGAACAGCTTCATTCACACCTTTTGTGTTTAATAAAATAATGATGTGAATACCATTCCGAGCCTTTTATAAATGTACTTAATGCATAAAGAATAAAAACCTAACCTTATAAAGTACATTGATCCTTTTTTTTAATCATTTTTGATCTATATTTTTTAGCATTTGGCATGCTCCGCCACTTTTTAAGTACAAATTATTTGTGAATGAGGAAAAAGAGATTTATTTTTTCCACTCGTAAAAAAAAATAGTATGAATTTTAATTGAAAAATTAAACTTATTATATTGGTTTAATGCATGTAAATGCATTCCGATAGATGGAGTTGGTCGTAAAGACAAATGTGATAAGGAGATCGGGATGATCGAAAGATCTGTACTATAGCTTAGTGGCTTACAGCACTTCCCCGGATTGGAAAAGACGCGGGTTCATTTCCCGCTCGTACAAAAAATCTCGTTTTCCTTATTCACAAATCATTTGTACTTACATTGAATTTATTATGAATTCAACTTAATTATTTTTATTTTGATATTTATATGTATATTTTAAACACTTGACTTGTGCAGCCATTTCCTAGAAGACAAAGAGCCAAAATATGAAATTGAAATAATAGTCCAGGAGAGGGTTTAATTTGATTTCAGATCATTATATATCTAATAGAATAATATTTTGAAATTCTCGTGCCTTGTTGACTATAAATAGGCAGTATAACAAAGATTTTCGTACATTACGCTGGTCTAAGCCCTAGAGGATTCTTGAATTCATACCAGTAATAATGCATTATAGAGAATTTTAGTTCTTCAAAAATCTAGCTTTTAGTCTAGCAATTCTATTGCTGTCAGAAAAGCTAATGACTGTCCGAAATCAAGCTAAAAAGATATTGTTACCATCCTAAGCTTATATCTATTCCATGAGCGGTGCATTCTAAAGCTGCGAATGACGCGTCGTATTCTTTTCCTACCGTATGCAGCCGTCGCGGGAACGGACGGCCGCCCAGCGATCATTAACAATAAATTTTCTACAGCCGTTCTCGCTTGGCACTTATTTTACGAATAGTTATATTCTGCATTTTGTAGTTATTTTAAAAATATATTGGTTGCTTGAAAAAGAATAACTTAGAGCTACTTACAAAACTTAATTCATTCCTTAAGTAGTAACTCAAATGTGTTTTTTTAGGATATGGTTCAGTATAAGAAACTGGTGGAGCATGTCCACCAGTGTTGCCTCACCTCTGTGTTGGCTTTCACACCGTAACTACTTGCCCAATCATCATGAAATTTTACATACATATATTTTGTAGCCCAGAAAAAGGTTACTTTTTATGCCGATAAAATGGATCCACTAGAATGGGTGTATTTGCATATAAAAGATTAATGTGTGGCATTTATTTCATGATGATTGTGGTTCAATTGTTACGGCATGAAAGCGTTACAAACAAATAAACACAGTTTTGCATTTATAACATTAGTGAAGAATTACGCAATTATATAGTCCACGCAGACGAGGTCACGGACAGTAAAACTACTTATATATTATAAATAATTAAAAAAGGAAAATAATCTGCAAAAAATTATAATCAAAGTAATGTCATATCGTAACTCAGGTGCCCAGTGTAAGACAATTCTTTCTTATACTAGAGGGGAGGAGGGGGAGTGATATCTATCCATCCATCAGCCTTTCAACGTCCACTGCTAGAGCGCGTGCAACGAGCGGTCCCGTCATGGGGGATAATGCCGTAATCGCCACGCTTGGCAGGCGGGTTGGCGATCGCAGTGGATGTTGTTAATACTCGAGGGAGTGCTGCTGCCCACTCCCCCGGTATTCCCTCAGTCGGCTCTTACGACTCTCGGGGGTAGAGAGGGGTGGGACAATTCTAAAGCCGGCCCCACACGCCCAACGTGATATCTATAGAAACAAGTATTGCCGTACATTTATTTTTTGAAGACCTGAACACCAAAGAGTTAAATGTACCATTACTTAAATATATAAGAGCTTACTTTTCTTTGAAAATTCACTGCGCTATTTCATACTGCGGGAGGTTATTTTCTGTAGCCTTTGTGATAGATATACGATTTGCACAGAAACTTTTCTGAATTAATAACTTTCTAGAGAAAAATAAGCTTTCCTTTAAATAAAACACGCACTAAAGCAATAATAATATTCCTAGGTACGAGTAATATCAAGTTTACTAACCAACTTATCTCTTAGTTTGGGTTTAATTAAACTTACCATATAACTAGATTACTTCACAACCTAATACTCTGCCAGTGTTGGGTGCTAGTTTCTTTTCAGACAGTTTTTTGACTCGGTACCGAAAAAGCTTCTCTGATGGGCAGAGAAAATTGAGATCAATCAAGCATATTATCTTTTCAAAAAATAAATCTTTTGAAATATTCGTATTCGAATGGGTGTTGAACTCTATAAATATGCCTCACTCGATAGAGAGGGTCTATACATCTTTATTGGCATTCATTGGTCTTCAATTGAAGAAAGCTAATCATTGAAAATAATAGGCATAAATTTATTTGGCTTAAAGTATAAAAAGTGAAATAATGTTTTAGTTACAATGCTTAGGTAATATATACAAAATTTTAAAATACTACATTGTAAGAAAAGTATTTAAAAATATTTCACCAAAAAAGCATTGATGAGATTATGTAAAAACGAAGAAGAAAGAAACTCGCTTACCGTCGTCATTTTAAAAGTAGATTAGATTTACGAAAATGTTTATCCTAGTCATTTCACTAAACAAAGCATCTGCAATTTTGGCACAAACCAACTATTAAAAAACAATTCGCAAACGACTTAATGTGTGTGTTTATATGCGCTATTTGTTCAGGCAATATATTTTATTATTCTTTCACTATTTTGTTTATATTAAAGCTTAAAAAGTGCAGTATATCACTTGAACTTAAAAGCTAAAATTAGGTTTTATAAAATTTACGGTTTATTTTAAATATTTTTTATACAACGTCGGTGGCAAACAAGCATATGGCGCCCCCATCTGATGATAAGCGGTTACCATTGCCAATAGACGCTAGCAACACAAAAGGCATCACTCACCGCGTCGCCTACTCCAAGGAAATGAAAAGCAGGTGAAGAGCAAGGGTAGAGAGGATAATAATGAGAGACCCCCTCCTTACACTCTCCTTATTATCATTCCACTCCACCTCTTTTCCCTTTATAGATGGCGACGCGCTAATGCCTCTGGTGCTAACCCAAACCCCCTTAACTGCTTACCATAAGGTGAGCCGTATGCTTGTTTGCCATCCATGTGGTATAAAAAAAGTATTTACATAACATCACGTCTGTATTCCCCGAAGGGGTAGGCAGAGGTGTATTACACACCCACTATTCGCCAGCTATGTTTAAGTCCCACGTAATAGGGGGCGAGCCTATTGACATCTACCGGGCACATTTCCAAACTCCGGGCTGCTACTGAGAATTTTTCCTTTTTTTTTACGAACAATCTCAATAGCACTGCCCGACCCGGCGATCTAACCCGAGACCTCATGATCAGTAGTCACTGCACCACAGAGGCAGTTTAAATATTTATTTAAGTGATAATAAAATTGAGAGCATTTTTTTCAGTGGCTGTGTTATTCTTTAGTATGGTTCCATCCATCAATCAGTCTTTCGACGTCCACTGCTGGACATAGGCCTCCCCAAGACAACGCCACAACGTGTGTTTCACTCATATGGGGGATAGTGCCGTAATCGCCACGCTTGGCAGGCAGGTTGGCGATCGCAGTGGATGTTGTTAATACTCCAGGGAGCGCAGCTGCCCACTCCCCCGGTATTCCCTCAGTCGGCTCTTACAACTCCCATGGGTGGAGAGGGGTGGGACTATTCTAAAGCCGGCCACACACGGTATATATGTAGTATTTAGTATGGTTACTACTAACAATAATTGACTCAGTAGGTACTTGAAACGGTGACCTTTCGATTAGAGCTCGCACACAACGTCATTTCTATCTTGATAACAAATAGCACAAGATGTCGCCATTTAATGACTACGTGTGCCTGACATATGGGCTATTAGTCGTTGGTAAGCGGTTACGGTATATTGGTGACAACACCAACTGTTCTGTATATAACACCTGTCGATAACAAAACTCTGTGGCTTACAGATTGACGGCAAAATTAATTGATAGGTAATGGCTTTGGTGACAACAACTCCACAAAGTTAGAACAAGCTCGTATTTTATAATAAATTGACACTCACTACAGCTACACACCTCTTTTTATTATATATATTATATCATTGGTAAACGTTTCGTCCTAATACTGTGAAACTAATTTATATTTTCAAATAATATTAATTTTACAAGCATATAATATATAAGGACGTTTTTAACAAGCTTAAATTTTGTTAAAATCTAATAATGTAACTAAACTTTTAATTTTAGGATTACTAAATAATCTATTTTGGAATATCTTCCTACCTAAAGTGGAAAACATTAACTTGGATTGAAGAATAGCCGGGTCGATTTAAAAAAAATACCCCCTGTTATGAATTTCGACCGTTTAACTATAGAACTGATCGGAATTGATTATCTTGGAAAATCATATTAGAAAACTTCTTCACGTATCCGTTTTTATCAGCGATTCTTTAATTTTGCAACATAAAACGATCCTTCTCTCCTACAGTACGATGCTCTTGATGATAGAGAGGGGGTTTGGACCTCTGGCGCTCTCAATCACCATTCGAAACACAATGATAGGAGTTCCTACGGTTCTTTCACGCTTATTTTTTATGAGATGGTGGTATTTCCCCGATCGAGCCGGCCCGTTCGTGCTGGTATAAGCAAGGCTCTGCTGCTAGAAATACACTCACAGACGAACCAACATCTTGATCCATGGTTACACCGCAAGCATCACTAGACAATACTTTTTATTTGGATGTAAATTATCCTTATTTAAAACTACAGAAGAAATTAATTACGTATATTTAAGTTTAGTAATTGGTATTAAACGTATCGGTATCAATCAACCCCATAATTTAACATAATATTTGAAAATTCTTGCCTTTGAAAGTACATCAACCGATATGAAGGCTGATTGATTAATAGCTTTTTGGACTCAAACACGCTGAAAACATTTCAGACTTTGCGAGTAGGTACTTGTGAGTACCTAGAATTTCCAAATCATTTAAATCTTTACTAATATTATAAATGTGAAAGTAAATTTGTTTGTTTCTTATACTTACACGTCAGTAACTATTTAACCGATCATCATGAAATTTTGTATACATTTAATAGTCCGCAGCAAGAAAAGGACATGGGCAATATTTATTATGCTATATTTGATCTATTTCGATCTGTATTTTAGTACTTGACATGCTCAGCTACTTTACCGAACAAATTATCGTGAAAGTGGAAAAAGAGAGCGTTACTGCGAGAGTGATACTTTTATTATCCTATATTTATTTTATTCTGGTAAAATGAATGGTTCCTGTGGGATATTTATTATTGCATAGAGTTAAACTAATATGCCATAATATACTGACGTATTTATACATCTATATATTTATACTATTATAAAGCTGTAACAGAGCTATACCTATTACGACTACATTTAAGATTTTTGAGAAAAACTGAATACAATGCAAATAACTTATATTTTGGCGTCTCTGAACACAAAACAGCGTTAGCGTTTTATAAAAGCACAGGTATATATATATATGTAGGCTCGCCTGTCAGCTGTCATCGAAATGGATAACTAGCTCACACCAATTTGAGTATCGGAAAATGAATGAAAAGGTGGCTAATGAGAAATGTATAGGATGCGGGCGAACGAGCTAAATCTATTACGGATGTTAGTGGCACTTCACGCTTAGCTGGGTAAGCAATTTGTACCATCCGATTTAATTTATCGCATAACGCTCTCTTTCACGCAGATGCAGCTGTGTTTTAAACACAAAATATAAATTTATAGTTGCTTTCTTACAATTATATGTTTACTTTACACAGTATGATTTACAGTTTACAAATATAACGTAGCTGTCGCTACTTTAAGCAGAAACTTGTAAATATCTGAAGATAAAGAGAGATCATAAAATAAAAAATATTGTGTGCATATAAAATATGCTGTACCAGGTATGTATGTGATTCTCGGCGATACCCGTATATCTGTTTAGTTGCCACGTTACTGCTTAAGTTATTCGGAAAGTAATTTCGTTTTATTTTGATGATTATTGGCTTTTTAAAGAATATTGCGTAGTCATATTTGTAGTCCATTAATTAATCTATTGTGTATAACACTTATTATAGACAAACAATTACTAGAGAGGATGCGCGATTCAATAATATATTATTTTATTGTCGTTTGAAAAACAATTCACATACTCCAACACGAGGAGGAGCAATTGTCAGGATGGCTGAATTGGTAAAGCATCTGGACGGTATCCAGAAGATGCAGGTTCAAATCCTGCTCCTGACTGTTATTTTCGATTTCACATTTTT
This sequence comes from Leucoma salicis, assembly GCA_948253155.1. NCBI lineage: Eukaryota > Metazoa > Arthropoda > Insecta > Lepidoptera > Erebidae > Leucoma > Leucoma salicis. Next base: position 29,361,189 of record OX411803.1, read on the forward strand.
CACTTTGTGTTTAATGTATAGTGCTAAGCATGTCAAATGCTAAAAATATATATAAAAATATCTAAATATTTAAAGGGTTTGCGTCATTATTAGGTAAAATCTTAATTGTAAAATTAAGTTTACCTGGTCGGTATAATGTATGAAAATACTTCTGACAGATGGCGCAGGCGTCACCCAAAGACGTTAAGTATGATGTGTTATCGAAATTAGCAGTCAGGAGCAATTGTCAGGATGGCTGAATTGGTAAAGCATCTGGACGGTATCCAGAAGATGCAGGTTCAAATCCTGCTCCTGACTGTTATTTTCGATTTCACATTTTTCACTTTGTGTTTAATGTATAGTGCTAAGCATGTCAAATGCTAAAAATATATATAAAAATATCTAAATATTTAAAGGGTTTGCGTCATTATTAGGTAAAATCTTAATTGTAAAATTAAGTTTACCTGGTCGGTATAATGTATGAAAATACTTCTGACAGATGGCGCAGGCGTCATCCAAAGACGTTAAGTATGATGTGTTATCGAAATTAGCAGTCAGGAGCAATTGTCAGGATGGCTGAATTGGTAAAGCATCTGGACAGTATCCAGAAGATGCAGGTTCAAATCCTGCTCCTGACTGTTATTTTCGATTTCACATTTTTCACTTTGTGTTTAATTATTTTTTATGTTAACGGTAAGGCATTGCATTCGTCCCAGTTTTATCACGCAGAATATCGGTTGTTAGTCATTGTAGTAGTTGATAATTTTTACTATCATGCGAAACTTAAAGTACTTTCCACGAAATAAAAATGCGAGAAATTATAACAGGAGTAGTGACGAGCAGCATATCATTCAACGAACCGATAAGCTTTGGGAAATAACGCTTCATCAATGGCGGCCATAAAACAGATGTGCTGTGCGCAGCAGAGAGCGACCTCCGACTAGATGAACAGATGGCCTTGGTCAAAGCTACAGGGAGTCATTGAAAGCAGGCAGCATAGGATTTTTCATTGTGACATTCTTTTGTGGAGACTTATATTTAACAGCAAACAAATATCAGAATCTATGTATGGGCATTAGTGCAAGCGTGCACATATTTATTTTGTCTCTTGTCTTTTACGCGGTAATGATTAAATATTACTCCTACAATTGATATTTTATGTTCTGAAAAATTTTTACAATATTAATGGCCGACTGAGCTTGCTTCTGACCTGAATGTGCATCAGTAACGTGCTTGTTTGTGAGCATTCAAGCGAAGCACATATTAATATATAACAATTGACGGTAAATGGACAATTTCTACAAATTACATTATCTACCAATAACTAGATGGATATACCTAAACGGAATAATTCAATCAGTCACGTTCGCCACATAAACTCAACTCAATGCACAGGTATCGTACTTGTATTCTAAGTCTAGTTTTGCACGAAGTGGAGCATGCATTTCTTTTTTATATTTTAGGCAGCGTTCGATACTATCGCTTCACCGTGAATCGTATCCAGTGAATCAAAAGTTTCAATCTCACATCGCCTCGAATGGAAATGTGAAAAAATTGTGTGATATGTTCGGCCTTAATCTTTATGATGATGTACATTGTTCAAATGAAGTAAATATTTACACTTCTGTTTTTTTTCATCTACAAAAAAATGACTTCATCCAGTGGAGTTGGTAATCGTTGTCTATACTCTGAGTAGAGCAAAGCCACTGTCTAAAGTTCTACTATTAGTACCATTGACTAATTTACCTATGAGATTTCAGTAACTGGTTATGGTTCTGATAATAAATCAGTATTTAATTTTGTGCTCTATGTAAACTTTTTCCTTATTAGGATCTTTATAATTGTTATTAGGTATTAAATTATATATTATTATTGGAGTGAATATTTTGGAGATATGTATGTGGATGTTCAGGGTGATGCTGGTGCCACATGTGATCTAACGCGGCTTCGCCGCAGCCAAAAGCTATTTTTGGGTTGTATCTCAGGTTCCCAATATAGTAGCGGGATAAAATGTATACCAGTTGTTAAGTCTAATTAAAATCTATCAAATAAAAAAAATTGCATCGAAATCCGTTCAGTAGTTTTTGCATGATGCGCGAACAAACAAACAGATAAACAAACAAACAGACAAAAAAATCTAAACAAAAACGTTTTGTGTTTAGACACGCCTATATAAATAAATTAATATAAATATTCACGGACATTTTTCACACAACGTCCTCTGGTCCCAAACTAAGCTTAACGCTTGTGCTATGGGTACCTACCAGATTAAAGGATGAGGATATACTCGTAATACATAATTATATTACTTTTTTTTTGTAAATACATACATATAATAGATATAAAATACTCCGACGCAGTACAAATATCTGTGTTCATCACACAAATAATTGTCCTGAGTGGGAATCGGACCCACGACCTCGTGCACCGAAGTCGGTTCCACTACTGACTACGCCACGAGGCCCGTCAAATATAGCCTATTACAGACATTTTTTCTCAAATATCTTAAATGTACAGACATAGCTCTGTTACAGTTTTATAATAGTATAGATTAGAAATATTATAAATGCTAAAATTTGTGAAAGGTTTTAAATTTACGTCCATTATTCAGTTTATCTGTGTAGGGATGAACCCCGAATACAAGTGCCACCCCATTGTTTTCGTTGTATGACAGAGAGATGGCATCATAAACAATAAAAAATCTGACATTCAAACACGTTCATATATACTTTCAGTTTCACATGGTATATAGTATCAGCAGAATTTAACATTTGATTTTACAACCTGTATTTCAGCATAGATTTAGAGCGTAGGAGATTCGTATTTGATTAGAGGTCAAATCAATAAAAATACAAATTGTATAAAACTAAGACTTTAAATTCCGATTAGCAATTTTTACACCAAAGATACTGCTACTTTATCCGTGTGGTGACGGATTAAGAATACAAGTGTCACCACCCCATTCTTTCCCACGGGTGATGTATGAGGCGACTAAGGGAAGTAAGCAATTCATCCATTGCATGACTGGAGGTAGGGCTGGGTACCAAGTGGTAGTACTCACTTGGTATCCGGCCCGAGCGGGTTGGTACCACCATCTCTCGTGTGACCGGCCATGAAGCACATCGTTGCGTTTTGGCTGTAGCAGGAGATAGCCGTTTATATTTAATTTCATCTGTGAAATGAATTGGTGAGCAACGGCTTGACAATACTCTCGGTATAGTCGAGTCCATTGGCGACGGTTACCATTTACCATCAGATGGACCGTGGCTAGTCTGCCACTACATGCAATAAAAAAAAATACAAGCTACTGTTGGGGCTGGCCCGAACCCTACGCACAAATACAAGATGCGCATCGCTTACGCCTGACCGCAAAGAAGCAGTCCACATTCGCAGTGGCGAACATCTCTGATGCGCTGCAGTTGTGGGGTAGCTCCATCAGCATTACAATATATTTATTATTTAAATTTTACATATTTAGTTGACTTTCAAGTAATACAAATATGTCTTAATTTTCAATTCAGCTATTAAATTGAATTGCAGCTAACTGTCTGTGTAAAGTTATATGATTGCTGTTAGGGAGCCACGTTGAACAAAGCTAAGCATTTTGTCGTAAAAGGCGACGCTACACTAACGCTAATGACATTGGTGCAGTAAAAAAAGATTTCCTGTCACCAAGTTCTGAATTGCAGGTTATCTTTTAGCTTTATTGGCGTATAAATTGCTAAACGGCTTTCATAAATTGAACTGTTACGTTTATGGAATTTGCGTTCTTATCGATGATCCCTATGAACTTTTGTTTGTATTTTATGTAGATTTTATGACTTGCCTATACATTATGACATATTGTATTTTTTAAACGGTAAAAATACATACACCCCTTTGCTCCAAGGAAACAATAATAGGTACAGTGTGGGGGCTTCACCCAACAAAAATCCGCTGTGCGTCAAGTCTTGAGCCAAGATAAGGATTTTGATAGTTTATCGTGCATTTGGTCATAATATTTAAATGCAAATGTGGCGAAGAACTAAAAAAAATGTGTCTCCAACTCGTTACATTTAAAGCCAAGCAATTAAGTAAAATATAGCAGATATTTCACTGACAGAGATGAAAATAAAAAAGTCCTATTACTCCAACTCATTTAGGACAAAGGCAACCCGCACCATGGATTTGAAGTTTAACTTTTTCTATTTCACACAAACCTTCAATGTTAAATTTATAATAAAAGTTAATGAACTTCTACGTACTGATACGTTGATCAATTATTAGAATCGTCAGCCAATGATATTTCGACGCGTGTGCATATATTTATTTTCGTTAGAATTGCGGTACTCGCGACTGTCTTACTGCATACTTGTACGCATTATGCGTGTATTACGTAGGGTTATGGCGCGAACATGACGTACACCTAAATTGCTTGCTATAATCTTACGTTCATAGTTCTCATTTATACGCTGCGGAACTGTCTGCGAAACTTACAGCTGTTTGAACAATTTTTACGAAATTTACGATAGCTAGCTTGACGTTTCGCTGTCAACATTTAGTTTTGTAATTAAGTTTAAAAAATATAGAAAAGTTAAAAAATAAGCACAATTTGAACGAATATTCATCGAAATAAACAAATTTAGAATATGCTTTATGAACCTCTTAGCCTACAAGGATTGCATACAAAAAATATTCAACCTATCCAAATATTTTTAAAGGGTTTAAGTAATTTTAATTAAATCTATATACCTCTAGAAGTGGTAGAGCCTTACTTGTCCCACCATGAATGGGATGGCTCGATCGAGGAAGTACCATCCTCTCACAAGATCGGCGTGAAATAACGGGAGGTATACCTACAGGAGTATTTTGTGGGGTGAGTGTAGTATTAAAAAAATTCTACGTTTAGGCCTTGGTTCTACATAATAGATATGGTAATTTAATCTTATTATTATTAAATGTTATAAAATTTTTCACAGTTGAAACTCATACCATAATGCATTATCCAATTTTACAGAAACTGTACCATATATCACAGCCACATCTTACCACGATCTAACATCCGTCACAGCTAAACCAACACTAGATGTGTTCGCCTGTGATGATGACCTTTTACAAAATATACATTTGTATTTGTTTTGTGGTACCTAAATCTCAACGATATAAGCTAAAACTAAATGAAGAAGACTATTCTAAAATCCAAAAAGTTACTCCCACTCATAGATTATATCTTTATAAAAAAATTGTGTCACGTTGTTAGTCCGCGATGAACTCCGAAACTGCTAAATCGATCATAACGTTCTTTAAAATCTATCTGTTCAAAATGTGTGATTTGTTCAAATTGAAGGGATACAAAAATATTCGTTATAATTTTTAGTCTAATTAATTGTGTTCAGAGATTCTTAAATAGCCTAATTATTATTTTAATAAAATATTTTTATGTATAAAGGCAGCTCTGTTACAGCTTTATAATATTACAGATTTAAAAAGTAGTTGACGATATTAATTAAGTATATTGAAGACAGATTCCAAGCAGGAAACAACAAGTATCTAAATACTAGCAAACGACTTCGATCCACTAAGATTTAATGGTGGTAGGGCTGGGTACCAAGTGGAAGTCCTCATTTGCTATCAGGCCCGAGCGGGTTACTATTTTCCATCAGGTGGGCCCCACTCATCTGCCACCATATGTAATAAAAAAAATATAGCTCATTAAATTAGATATCGCACGAATCGACCAAAACGTGATGTATTAGCGGTAAGGCGTAAATTTGAGTTTAGTGGTTTCTTCGTTTTGATCCCCTATTTGAAATCTCAACCCAAGATGTAGCCACAAAATTTAAATTTCTAAATGAATAGCTTATTCCATCATTCTTCCTCACAGTCACAACCCGCATACATCTTCAATTGTGCACGAGATTCCTCCATGATGACGATAAAATTGTATTCCTGCACTAACAAATCAGTTATATTTCAAATATATACAAATATCTAAATAATTATAGGGCTTGCGTCATTATTAGGTAAAATTTTAATTGTAGAATTAAGTTTACCTGGTCGGTATAATGTATGAAAATACTTCCGACAGATGGCGCAGGCGTCACCCAAAGACGTTAAATATGAATGTGATATCGAAATTAGCAGTCAGGAGCAATTGTCACGATGGCTGAATAGGCAAAGCATCTGGACGGTATCCAGGAGATGCAGGTTCAAATCCTGCTCGTGACTGTTATTTTCAATTTCATATTTTTCACTTTGTATTTAATGTATAGTGCTAAGCATGTGAAATGCTAAAAATATATATAAAAATATCTAAATACCTTATTCATTGTTTTTTTTTATAATTATTACTGAATTATTTTTTAACAAATTATCATCAGTTATTTTACCATCGTAATGTAAAACATTATTATTTTGATAACAATATCTATCATTAAGACTGTAATAAGTGCTAATATTACACGTGGATTGTGTCAGACAGCATAACTATGACACACATGAATTATGAACGTAGTCGCCCTCTTTACAGTGTCCTCGCGAGAATGACGTCACAAATAACCGCCAAACATTTAAAGCTCTTATATCTTACGTCTGTTATAAAAGCGAGAATTATTTATAAATGACAACGACATGACCCGACTTTGCGCGCACCAAGCTTTTATATCCAAATGAAATCGTTATTTTATAATAATTACTGGTAGATTTTTGTACCCTTATTATTTTCATTTGAATCAGCCGTGACAAACCGTTGTGTATTTTGTTTTCTGAAGCAAGTAGACTGACCTTATTCTCACTCCTATCGAACATTAAAGTTCTCGGTGCTATGAACTTTCCCTTTTTTTCTTAAGGTGGGATAAAATGTACTTAACCACACACCCCGTGAGGCCCTCACCCACTAAATAAACCCGCCGTGTGCTGTCTTTCCGCTTGTACTGGTGGACCACTGGGACTGGTAGACATTACTTCAGTCACTATGAGCTTTGTCTCCCATTTACCATGAAGTGGGTTGTATGATCCTCGTGACTTGTTTGTCACCGTAAGCCATAAAATATCCATCCATCCATCAGCCTTTCAAAGTCCACTGCTGGACATAGGCCTCCCCAAATTGGGGGTATAGTGCCGTAATCGCCACGCTTGGCAGGCGGGTTGGCGATCGCAGTGGATGTTGTAAATACTCTAGGGAGTGCTGCTGCCCACTCCCCTCGGTATTCCCTCAGTCGGCTCTTACGACTCCCATGGGTGGAGAGGAGTGGGACAATTCTAACGCCGGCCCATAAAATATAGAAATATATTTTTTTCTCAACCCATTAGTACCTATCCATCCACTAGAGGGCACGGGTCTCCCCCCAGAGTGAAAGGGATTCAGGCCGTAGTCTTTCAGACTTTACGAGCTGTCGAGAATATTCGCATCCCTAATCAGTCATGTATTTTTTTTAAGACATTTTCCTTCGCAGAGTAGTTTTAAAATTTGTAGATGACATTATGAAATGAATCAAATGTGTTGTTAAGCTCAAAACTCAAGACAGTTATTATTATAGTAATTTCGGTATTTGTTGAAGTCCTAGTAAGGTTCTTATGAAAAGAAAAAGAGGAAAAATTGGCCAAATATATATATATATATATTTTATTGCATTTGGTGGCAGACGATCCACTGCCCACGTGATGGCAAGACCAGGAGTATTGTCAAGCCGCTGCTCACCATTTCATTTCAGATATGAAATGAAAAAATAAAGGCTATCTCCTGCTGCAATCAAAACACACCGATGTGGTTTATGGCCGGTCACACGGGAGATGGTCGTACCAACCCACTCGGGCCCGATAGCAAGTGAGCACTCCATCTTGCTACGCAGCCCTACCACTAGTAAATATGTAAATCGTCGCAATATATATATTCCTTTTACCCAGTCAAAGTATTACTAGCTGACAATTCAAATATTTAATAAATGTATTTAATTAACATCTTCAAACACAGCAATAAAAAACGGTGTGTTGTGCCTGATACACGCTTGAATAATAAAAGCTATTGGACTGCTACAGGCCACAATAGCTTTTAACATAATGGCGGCTAGAATAATATTGGTAATAGATAGATAAACAAACACATTCAGATAATTTTAAAAATAAATAGGCTAATTGCAAATTTTGGTGTTTCCAGGAAAAAGTGCGTTTAAACAAACAAACCCTTCAAATATACTTTGTTGTTATAGATGTTTGACGTTTGTTTTACGCTTTAGCTTGTCATGTTTATTTTAGTCAATGTATAATAATAATTTGTCTGAGTATCACAGCTTCCGTATACTCGTATACGGAAGCTGTGATACTCAGACAAATCTTTTAAAATAAGACAGCAATGAGTTAATAATTGATTCACAGTTGCACATCACGGCAATATAAACAAATAACAAAACGTTGACTGACTACAAAATATACCTAAATAATTTTATACGTAGAACTTTCTCACGAATCAGTCCGTCTGTTGTTGAAAACTAAATGTAAATCGTCACAATAGTTTCGTACAAACGAAGCGGATGCTTTAATGTAATGCTATACGAGAAACCTCTACGGTTAGAATTGCTATTTCGGGTTTAAGATTTATTCAATTCTGTCCGAGCTTAATTCGCGTAAGCAGTTGATCCAGAATTTCATGCTATATGAGTATCGGTTAGTTAGCAGTGACACCCTAGCCGTTAAACCGAATTCAATCCCCAATCCAAGGTTCAGACCTCGTACAGCAAACGCCTCTGACGTTTCGAATTTTTCGAAATGATGTGTGTATTTGTTTACAATTTATCACTACTCAGTGAAGGAAGACATCTGCATACCTGAGAGATTTTCTCGACGGCTTGTGAAGTCTGCAAACCCGTATTTGGATAAGAGCAACAGCTTTATATGCATTTGTATCGAGTTCGGTCGCCAGTCTGAGGTTGAAACTTTGCAGGGTACATATCTCCAACCACCGAAGGAATGTAACATGGTTCCAGTGGCCCGCCAATAAGGGCGGAGAGACGGCACACGGCGGGTTTCTTTAGTGGGTGAGGGCCCCACACTAACCTGTTCATTGCCCCGAACGACGGGGTGTGCGGTTAGGAATTTTTTTTCCCGCCTTAACAAAAAAAAAGGGTACATATCTCCAAAAGCTCGAAATTATACGTGTAGGTACCTATTTCTCGACAATTTATTACTGCATAGTTCAAATCTGCAAACTATAGAATTTCTTGGTTTGACAACATTGTTTTATTTAATATTTTTTTATTTAATTGATGCAACGATTTTTATTTAATAGTTCATGATTAGCTTAAAAACTAGTATACATTTTATCCCGCTACTAGATCGGGAACCTTTTTTTTTGCCGGTAAAAAATGTACCTAACCGCACTCCCCGTCGTTCGGGGCAACGAAAAGGGTAGTGTGGGGCCCTCACCCACTAAATAAAGCCGCCGTGCGCCGTCACTCCGCCTTTAATGGCGGGCCACCGGAACCATATTACATTTCTTCAGTGGTACTAAATCGGAAATCTGAGATATATTATAGCTTTGTAGTATACACTAGCCTTAGCCCGCGGCTCCGCCGCAGCCAAAAGCTAGTTTTTAGGTTATATTTCAGGTTCCCGGTATAATAGCGGGATAAAATGTAGTTCCAGTTTTTAAGTCTAATCGAGAGCTATCAAATAAAAAAATTTCATCAAAATCCGTTGAGTAGTTTTTGCGTGATGCGCGTACAAACAGACAAAAAATCTAAAAAAGAACGTTTTGTGTTCAGACACGCCTATATAACCTATTCGTTTTTCTCAAATATCTTAAACGTTTAGACATAGCTATATTACAGCTTTATAATATTATAGATAACTAGCCACTCACTCCGATTCGCACGTGTGAGATTATCTAACGCGACGATTTAAGTAGTTACCTATTTACTTTTAAAGCTCGTATACTCTGTAGAAAGAGTGAGTGTAAGTGTGGAATTTTATATAGGTCAGCGGCTTGGCTCATTCTTTAGTATTATAAGAGGAAGACGGGGTTATAGTTAAGTGCTCCCACTCAAATGTACCTTCCTTTACGTCAGTGACAAAACCTCCCAAGTCAAGCCGATATATCCATGCTACATTGGATGAGGCTATCACCAAACCTGTCAGATAAATAGGTACCAAAACTCCTAGCAGGAATGGCCAGGATCGCCCGTGGAATTAGCACTCTTACAGAATATGAGCGTAGAGATATAAAGATAGCGAACAGATGGGCGTGAAGCAACGGGTACCTATGGTACTCGTACTGTTGTTTTTCATATGGTGAGAGAGAGCGTCGGAGGCCTTTTATTCCTTCCGTCTTATATTTCATTTCTACCTCGTAATCTTCTCTTTATCATTCTTCTTCTTCACCTTATATCTCTGTTTCTTAACAGTTTTTGTCTTTTGATGCCTTTGCTATTGCTAACAACCTAGGTTGGATATACTACGGTAACTATCTACCTATCATCAGCGGCAAGACATATGCTTGTTTGCCACCCTCATGTAAAAAAATATACATAGTACCTTTTTGCCTCTCGTCTCTCTCTTGTCATAATTAAATTCCAACACAGTTTACCACGAAAAGTTTCTATAAAGGAAATTTAACGGCGTAGTTGGCGCCTGCCTCCAAAACTCCCTTTGAAGAGTTCACGTGAATGGAACTAGTGCGTTCCAATGTAACTACGTTGAATTAACAGTAAATGAATCGTTTTTCTTCAACTTTTCAGTGTAGTGCTCTGTCCCAAACTGAAATCACCGCGTACTGGTTTTAATGTAAGCAACTTACACCTAACCAGTTTCTGCATAAAACATATTATATTTAAATACGTTTCTATTGTGTAATAGCTATTAGAGCGCTCCCTATTTACGTATTTAATAGATCTTTGTTTGGTGCTGGTGTGATAGCTAAATAGTAAGACTGAGGAATGTGTGAACAGAGTTACAAGTTGCCTGTTAGACAATTTGAGAAGGCTGTAAACCTATACATACGCATCTAACTTATAAAAATTATACGCATTATTCATTAATAATGAGTATCATTATTATATAATTTCAGTGGTGACGAATTTTCTTTTTCTAAATTCTAAAGCAATCCGATGACTAATCAAGCATAGATGGCCATCCATCTTAAAGGTTCATGTTCGTTATAGATGTGCTAGTAACTAAAGTACAGCTTAAGACGTACTCTAATATCAAACACACTAATCGATCATCTACAGATAAAAAATATCCAACAACACTTTAGAAAGTCATACAATAAATATGAAACAATGTTAAATTCTCGTTTGTTCTAAAATATGGTGCTTACAATTGACAATTCTAGATAATTCTGTCATATTCTCTCATGTGAAAAAAAATATACTACACACATTTTTACTATGAATAACTACAGTATACTATGTATAATTATGTAGTTAACTACATAATTATACATAGTTATTTTATGCGATATATATGAATAATATGTAAATAAGTATGTATTCTATTACTACCAAGTGGGAGTGCATAGTGATCAGGCCTGTGTGGGTCGGTACAACCGTCTTCCGTGTGACCGAAGGTGAAGCACGTCGGTGTGTTTTACTTATTGCGGGAGACAGCCGTTCTTACATACATGACACAGAAGGGAAATTACTAAGGAATGAGCGTCGGGTACCACCTATTCGTCGCTCGTCTACCACTATTAGCTATAAAAATACTTGTAAACATTATGTTCAATCAAAAATGATAGATATACATAAATAAAAGTTAAGTTTCACAGATATAAGTAAATAAATATTCATAGACATTTCACACAACGTCCTCTGGTCCCAAACTAAGCTTAACGCTTGTGTTATAGGTACCTGATTACGGATATCATACATATATTACTTTTGTGTAAATACATACATTATAACAGATAGAAAACACCCAGACGCAGTACAAATATCTGCGTTCATCACACAAATAATTGTCCTGAGTGGGAATCGAACCCACGACCTTTTGCACGAAAGTCGGTTACACTACCGACTATGCCACGAGGCCCGGCAAAGATTGGTGCAGTTAAATTTATACTGACACGGGTGGTAACAATGTGTAACATTGTTATAGTAGTGCGTGTGTAGTGATAGTGTTCCAAACTTCTATTCTGTTGTATAAACAGAGTGAAATAACTTAAGGAGTAATTATAACACCTAATCAACTCATACCAGCCGGGAAGTAACCCAAGCATATTTCTCTCCATGAATTCGCGGTACACACCATTTGTGGAGAAACCCGCCCCCTAATGACGTCAGCGACAATTTCACAATATAATTTCCACAATGTAACACAAATAATTAAGAAATCAACGTATATGCTTTCTGCAAAACATTAAATTGTTCACGTTACGACTCATTCCACGCCCCAGTAATCTGTGACGTCACACAAGCTATTATATTTTCGAGCGCTTCTGTAAAGCCAGATTCCTGTTACGTAACTCGTTTAGTTAAAACAGAAGTCGTATTGGCGCGCTGCGACGACCACAAAGCTGGGAGACCAATATAATAATTCAACAACCTCTATTTAAATATGTATCCTACTAAAAGGTATTGTAAAAGTGAAAAATGATGGATGATGTTTCACACCTAAACCAGTGAACGGATTTGGCCAAAATTGCGTATTTAATATATGAATAAAAATAATATTTTCATCCAAAAATAGCCATAAGACTAAACAAAAAACTTGACAATTATTTATTTATTTACGACAAAGAATACACTTTACATGCATTATAAAAAATACAATGTAGGTGGTCCTTGTGTTTCCTAAATTATAGAAAATCACATATGACAACAGAACATAAAATTAAATGCAAAATTGTATTAAAATAATAAAATTACAAATACAATAACACAAGTTGCAATAAAGGAAGAAAAAAATTGTGTTCATCAAATAAAGAGGGCATTTTAGTTTAATAAGAACGAGATAAATGATCTGAATAAATACATTGAATTATATTATTTTACAATTGAACATTAATAGGTTGAAAAAAAGAAAAATAAACGCGTTGTATTAGATTATGTGGAATACGCATAAAACTTCAGTCAAAAGTTCGTCCAAACGAAGTTTCGGATATAGAAACTAGTATTAAATACATTTCCTTTTCTACGGCACTTCGTATTTTTCCGTGAAGCTTAAGAGTTGGCATTTCGCCAATACGAGGGAACCTTAGGGCATCAATCCAGCACCTTGAGATAAATTATGATACATCGCCTGGGACGTTCACGTTTTAAAAATAATAAATCTAGTTTATCTTTCGTGGCACCTACTTGTTTACTTTAGTTAATTTAATATTAAATATGTTCGACAATCATTCATATTTAAAGAGATACGTTAAAAAATAAATAATTTGTTTAAACTACCTCTATACTTTTGTTTGCAAAGCCCTCTGCATAATACAGGAAAGTTTTGCAAAAACTGACTGTGACAATACTGGAAATTAATTTTTTTCTTGCTTTTCTACCAAAGAGCCATGGCCCATCTGATACCATGAGTGAGTGGTTCCCACCGCTCATGGACTCAACAATACTAGATCTTCTCAAATCACAACACTAAAAAAGATATCATTGCAAAAAATATACTCAGCTCCCGTTCTATGCATAAAAACATATAATTGAGAAACTTTGTATTAAGGATCCCTGATGTTCCGCCTAAGTTTCAAGACAATTTATTTTAATTTCGTACATAAAAACTAGCTCTGTATTTATGACGATTGAATAAACTAAAAGTGACCAGCCCTGTGTAATAATCGCGCGCCCGGGGTCTGAGTTAACGTACTTCTTATATAATATCATCTTATAATAATATATATATATATAGGTATAGGGATTTTCAACAAGAACTTTGTTTTTTAAATCAAAATAAAACAATAAATTTAGATGATAATGATTAAAATTTTTATTGTATTACAATAAGTAAAGTTTGGCAATTATGAATCACAAATAATATCTGATAAATGTCCACCACGACCACAGTTACAAATGTCGATTCTTAGATCAGTTTTTAATCACTTTTTGACAAAATAGTGGGTTTATTTCGTTAATCACTTCACGAATTTTCGGTTTTAAGGCTGCAATCGATTTGATTGGCTTCGTATAGACTCTGCTTTTAACATAACTCCACAAAAAATAATCCAGCAGTGTTAAATCACATGTTCAAGCTGGCCACTTAACAGTTGAATTTCGTGAAATTATGCGATCGGCATATTTAGTTTGCAATAAATTCATTGTTTCGGTGGCTGTAACCGTGGTCGTCGTGGACATTTATCAGATATTATTTGTCATGCATAATTACCAAACCTTACTTAATGTAATACAATAAAAAAATTGAATCATTATCATCTAAATTTATTATTTTATATTGATTTTAAAAACAAAGTTCTTGCTGAAAAACCCTATATAATACAATTATATACCGATACATTATATCGATTTTAGTCTAATTGATTAAATAGTTCACCGTTTCGTTACTACGTATCAGGTTATACCTACCTACCTACTCGTATATACACACGACAGCACAACCCTAGTGTGATGTGTTTTTACACATACATATACATACTCGTGCATTGCGGCAATGATTGAAAAAATCAGGTGGCTTTATGAAGCAGAGACATTTTTTCCATATAGCGCCGGTTGCTAACTCCAAGTTAATTACCATTGTTGTATACTACAGGGCTCCCTGTGGTATGTCTATGACCTTAATTTTATAAGCGGCATATTTCTAGCCAGCTAAATTATCTTCCGACGTTCGCCTTCACATTACGTTTGCTGCAATTCTAAAGACGCATCGATATCACTACTATAATACGATCATCGTGTAAGATAGCTAAATATTTATATTCTGGTAATATGACATCTTACTCTCAGTGTTATATTTCTTCTTGTAAAATGTTAACACACTGCACTAAGCAGTAATCTCTGTACGCGCGGGACTTTAAAAACACATAAAGTATATCAGGACTCTAGATCAAAAATACCAGGTGGTAATCAAACTCATAACACTCAACAGGCAGGTTGGTATCTCAACTACTACGCCATATTCACATACAATGATAATATTCTGGGTCAAAAATTAATTAAGACATTATACAACAGTTTCAACTAGAAGTAAGTAATGCTGTAAGTATCATACCTTTAAATATACAAAATCTCTAGTACATTAAGGATAAATGTATAAAATGAAGCCCCTCCGCTGCGTTAGTTTGCCTAAACGCAATAATTTCGGGAACCAATTTCATGCAGTTTTTACCAATAGCTACCGAATGGGAGCTTCAGTAACGAGCGACAAGTAAATTCATAGTTTTTAAAAAACTAATAAGTTATAGTAAACGTATTTCATACACGCTCGTTGGTTTCGGAGACTCCTGATTCCACCTTCCTACAATACATGACCGATTTGGTGATGAGTCTCGGTCGTCCCCGTATCTACATCCTTCCACTTTTGTGTTGTACCGCATATTATTATGTTGTTTATACACTGTCTATGAAATATTAAAGAAAAACTATAACAGATATAAAATAGCATAAACATATGCGTTGATATTTGATAATATAAATTATCGAAGCTGTCAATTTTTGTTAAGTTTGTTTGGGAAAAATTCCCCTAAAATCCGTAATTTACCTATTAGCGCTCAAACGTCGAAAATTGGCATTGAGTCAACCCTTCAAAGTATTAGATGGGTCGCGAGCCCTCGAAATAAATTATTTACAGAACACAACCATAGTTTGATATTGCAAGGGACAGGCTTCGCTGTCACAAACCTACTGGAAGGTCAAGTAAAATATTGAATGTTTCTTTTGTTTTTGTACGATTGCCACCACTTACTGTGTTTTACAAGTTACGACCCCTTTGTTTTGAATATCGATCAGTTACTTATAACACAGGGGCGAATGAAATCCATTTGGTCATGTACTTAGTTCTAGTGCATTAACTCTGTTGTTAATTATAATATAATTATAAAAGCAGTTGCCACAATTTTTTAGATCGAAAAGAAGTGGACTGTATTTAATAAAATGGTGTAGGGTTTAAATGAGATGGGACAAAAGGAAATGTACTCACGACCAATGTCCAGACTGCACAGCAAACCACACGCGCACTGTTTCAACGTGATCACATTAGTTTAATTCACAATGTATAGGCGGGATACATCTAAGAAAAGGATTTTTCTTTTTATGTTGAAGTTATGCGAAGTATAGCATATTATTATCTTCTTCGCTAGACACACGCGCGATAGTCATTTGTTTTATTTTGGCTTTTTTTCTACTCACTGACAGTTTATGGCCAGAGTACATAGGAAAAGGAAAGAGGATTACTCCAAATTTAAATTTTAATTAATTTAAATTTAAAAGAAAAAAAGAAATGGCGCACTGGCGTAACAATCCACCCGTCCTTAAAGAGTCACCTTTAAGAAAACTCTCATAAGGTTAGAACGCTCACTGCGCATGTAGCATGAATATATAAATATAATATAGCAAATATATAATTATAGTATAATGTGAACTTATGAAAATGAAGTAAAATTCTGTTATATTATAAGCGATATTTGGCAATTATGGGATAAGAGAAGATGGCGTTGAGAGAGGACACAAACGAACGACCGGACGGAGGGAAGTTCTTCCGGCTGTTCTCACGGTCACTACAAGTATTATACTATCTTTCGAAGGACACACTTGCTCTACAACTGCTAAAGGCGAAGATAAAGGCGGTACGTTATCCTGCACTACAACTACTACGGTTCCTGGAGGTATAGGAACGGCGGAAGTATTCCATTTTTGTCTAACTTGTTAACCGTGTTCTAGTCTCCAGCGATTCCAGAAAGACGATTTTATCCAATAACGAGTGCCTATCGAGTAAGCTAAAGTTATGAGAACTTACGTCAGGTGCAGGTAAAGAATTTAAAGGTACAGTATGTAAGAAATGGCTGGGCGTAAGAGCCGAAGCAGGCGTACATCACTCGCTCAAGGCCCCGAGTTATATGCCTACCGCTTCGCGTACCGACCACGGTACAACCGACCGAAGACTGTCGCACGCGCGCCTATGCGCCCGCGCTTGTAGTATTGATTAAAATAAAATTATTTACGCGATTTAGGGTATTTCGACAATAAAATTTCATAACCGAAAATTCAGAGTTAAAACTAAACGCATATGATCAACAAAAAAAAAACAATGCATAAAAAATTAATCCGACTTGAAAATAACATTTAAAATGAATTAGCAGTCAGGAGCAATTGTCAGGATGGCTGAATTGGTAAAGCATCTGGACGGTATCCAGAAGATGCAGGTTCAAATCCTGCTCCTGACTGTTATTTTCGATTTCAAATTTTTCACTTTGTGTTTAATGTACAGTGCTAAGCATGTCAAATGCTAAAAATATATATAAAAATATCTAAATATTTAAAGGATTTGCGTCATTATTAGGTAAAATCTTAATTGTAAAATTAAGTTTACCTGGTCGGTATAATGTATGAAAATACTTCCGACAGATGGCGCAGGCGTCACCCAAAGACGTTAAGTATGATGTGTTATCGAAATTAGCAGTCAGGAGCAATTGTCAGGATGGCTGAATTGGTAAAGCATCTGGACGGTATCCAGAAGATGCAGGTTCAAATCCTGCTCCTGACTGTTATTTTCGATTTCACATTTTTCTGCCATTTTCTGCAAATCTGCCATGGTATACGTCTGTGAAGGTATCTAGAATGGTACTTTGTATAGCTTTTAACTGTCGTAACAAATTACTTGCAGCTGTGTCGCCTAGACTCAGTTCATTGTACAGGAGATTTCTTTCAGTTTAAGTTTTCAAAGAGTTCTCGAAATTGCCTAATTTGTTAGATAGCTGGTTAAGCATCTTGTGCTGCTTAAAGAAAGAGTCTTCTGTTCTTTTCAAAATATTATACTCTACCTCTATTATCGATGTTTGATTTTTAATAAGTAAAGCCAAATAATTTTCATTGTTTCTTGTTAATTGTATGTCTTGTTTATACTGTTCAGCGAATTTGTCGTCGAGTACACCAAATAGGCTATTGGCAAGATATCCGACACCGTTAATTAAACCTCTGCGCCGGCGCTTATTACGGCGCGTGTCCCAATGCTGATTAAGCAACAGGTGGTCATTGTGTTCTAATTCCGCGAACTCGAGCTGCAATTGCATTACTAATACGTCACAATGGGATTCTCCTGTAATCTTACTACATAATTGATCTAAATATTTTATGTATTTGTTGCACGCTGTTTTTCCTTGCCAATATGGCTCCATGTCATAATATGAGACTATTTTCCAATTGTCTCTTATTAATCTCATATCGGCGAATTTATCGAAATAAAGTCCCTAATTGTCCTTTATTCGAGTCACGTTATATGAGCACTGGCATGATGATGTAATAATGCTCATGAAAAATAATAGTAAAGTTGCCAAAGAAAGGAACCCATGTTTTAGGGTCTTTGGACTTGTTTTATTTAAAACTTGAAGATTTTCTTCACTATATATAGGAAGTGGCGATAACTTAGTGATGGGACGCCTGATAAGTCCAGTCTTTGTTTTCAACGTGACTACCCTGACGTTGCCATCACTGCCAGGATGTAGGTCAACAACGCGGCCTATTGCCCACTTGCCTGGGGGAAGGTGTGCGTCATCCATCGTCACTACATCGTTGATTTTTATGTTAGTTCGTTTATTTCGCCATTTACTTCTTGTCGTTAATTGGCTAAGGTACCCCGAATGCCAGCGTTTCCACACATCCTGGACGATCTTTTGAGTAAGATACCACCTTTTACACATATCTGTCTCCGTCTCCAGGATACTCATGTCTTGGTTTATATTTATAAAGCTTGATGGGGTTAGAAATTCTAAGTCATCACTATCTTCAGACAGTGGACATAAGGGTCTTGAATGGAGTACGGCTTCTACTTGCACTAAGATGGTGTAATATTCTTCAAAGGTTAACCGTTGCTCACCAATAACCCTATGTAAGTGGTATTTAACGCTTTTAACTGCTGCCTCCCATAACCCACCTGCCGAAGGCCATGAAGGTGCATTGAAGTGCCACACGATTTCTAAATTGGTTATTTCATTGATTAAATCTTTATCGAATGTGCTTAATATTCTATTTAATTCTTCTGTCAGAGATGATAGAGAGATTTTGGACAAGTTTTAATGGAAGTGATGTTTCTGTCCGTAGGACTAGTATCTGTTCTGTGGCTGAAGGCTCTGCTGGATCAGCCCTAAGTACTGCTAGTGGCCGTGTATTGAGAATATATATACATACGAAAAAAGCTGTTGTCCTTGTCCAATAGCTTTGAACAAAATTGATTTTTTAACCTTAATACTTGACTACACCTCACATACACAAGAACCTTCAAAATGTGGTGAGTTAGGG
The DNA here is from genome assembly GCA_948253155.1 of Leucoma salicis. Classification (NCBI taxonomy): domain Eukaryota; kingdom Metazoa; phylum Arthropoda; class Insecta; order Lepidoptera; family Erebidae; genus Leucoma; species Leucoma salicis. The sequence continues at coordinate 29,380,541 of OX411803.1, forward strand.
CAGATATTTTCAAGGTATGCGATTCTCTGCACACTCCTGTTCTAACTTTAGGTAGTATTCCTCTCTAAGAAATTTATAAAGATCAAGGTCAAGAGAGGAAACTTTTCAACATGGCAAGGAAACACAGAATGTGGAGAGAACTAACGATCTCAATATGCGTTTCTCTCGTCGTTAAGCATGTGAATAAAACAATATATGCCTTCTCACTACATACACACGACGGCGCACAGGAGTATAGGCGATAGCATCTGCATAATCAATATACGCCATGATTTAATGTCACCATCAAACTCTAAAATTTGTAGTGGTTGAAGTTTAGGCGTTAGCAGCGCAGCAGTTGTGCACTGCAGCTCCAGAGATGAACTATAAGACGAATATTGCGACTACAGGCGTTTAATCTTGCTACATAGAGTCTCAAACGCATACAAATTCTTGTAATCAGGTTTTGTATTTGGATACAATTTGAGTGAACAAGAATTATATTCATCCAAAATTTGTTTGAATTCATCACGTAACAGATCAATCTGTGACGATGATGTGATTTAGAAAATGTTTCCTCTTTTCGTCCTTCGTATGAATATCAAACTCAGATGATAGATCAAAAATGTTCTGATCAATTTCAAATTTTGCTTCACGTTTAGCGAGTAAGATAGATAATGAAGGATCTTGTGAAGCATCCTCGTAAGGTAAACCTGTGCCAAACTTATTGTCTTTTTTCGGCATAGTGATAGTGTAAATAGTAAATAAAAGTAATGACTATATTTTATGTACAATTAAGGATATAAACGGGCGAACGAGCAGTAAGCGTCGTGCACTCTGCACCGCTACGCTATCAGGTAAAGTCGAACGAGGTGTTCGAACTCGCTGAGTAATGTAGACGACGTTATATATATTATGACGGGCCTCGTGGCGTAGTCGGTAGAGTAACCGACTTCCGTGCACGAGGTCGTGGGTTCGATTCCCACTCAGGACAATTATTTGTGTGATGAACACAGATATTTGTACTGCGTCTGGGTGTTTTCTATCTATTATATGTATGTATTTACAAAAAAAAAGTAGTATACATATATTTATTATATCCGTAATCTGGTACTCATAGCACAAGCGTCAAGCTTAGTTTGGGACCAGAGGACGTTGTGTAAAAAATGTCCGTGAATATTTATTTATTTTATTTTATTTATCTAGCATCAAATAATCAATAATTATAAACGCGCAACCTATACCTAATACTGATACTGTACTGATATTGGCTAGTACAATAAAATAAAACCTAACTTAAGCTCTTTTGAACAAGTCTGTACACAGAGCCTTGCACTTCAAATCAATTTCGAACGGCTTTTCAGAGTGCTTTTGCAAAGCCGGATCGAAATTGGTTTCCAACTATGCACATTCTGTCACTAGTACCGATATATTCTTTTCTTACGTACCAATTGTAGCGCTTTTATCTGGTAACGGACTAAGATTATATATACCTCCACCACTCTGATGTAAATGACTCTCACTCTCAGTGGATACCCGTGCCACAAAGTGGACAACGTAGGACAGTACAGAGTCGTAAAAAAGAGTATTTAGTTTAGATACTCGCCCGTGTGTTGTGTACAGGACAACTCTTTGTGTGATCGAAAAACTACTGTACTGAGTCTGGATGTACTTTGTGTCCATGAAAGTGTATGTTTATGGGACGCGGAGGCAGATGACTGAGTGTTGTCTTTAAAAAAAAACAATATTGGTAGGTAACTAGTTAAATCGAATTTGCACTCCCATGCCGTTCCAACATAAAAAAAGGAATTTAAACCATTAACAGACAGTACTGTACTCAATATTTGCTATAAAAAATCGCGATGACCACTTGGCTTTCATCCATTTTGCTGTTAGCTTTTCACTTCTACAAACCTTATTGTTACACTTTTACAAACCTCGATTAATAACGTACTTCGTGCTCGGCTAACATAACATTATTCATTTTAACCATAGGGCTACTGCTCACGACGCTATCAGTGCGCGTTGCCAGACTTCTTCAAACATATCTCAGACATGCTGATTTCCTCTCGAAGTTTTTCTTCGTCGGGTAGCGATAAATAATTAATCAATATACACATAATTTTGAGAAGTCATAAGTGTGTGTCTTCGCAGTGTCTGGTGGGCTCCACACTCCTGTCACTCTGCAGTGATTGGTCTTACCACTAGACTGTCACTGTCATGTGTATTTAACTACTCGTATATCCCTGGCAAATCAATGTTAACATCAAGTTAATCGGTTGTTCATCGTCTACCGTAAACTAAAAATATAAGACGCGAGTTTTAATATAAACATTAATAAAAATACTAAGTTATACATAGAATATTATGGAATGTTTATATTTTAGTTAAGTTTTTACTTTATTTTGGTGTTAACCTTAAGATATATTACAGTTAAGTACCTATTCTTAAAATACTTTGTTATAAGTATCTAGATTTTAGTCATCATAGTTCTAAGCGTTGTATATACCAATAGTTTGGTTACCTACCTCCAGTAGACGCGAGTATAACAACACAAGTTTCTTGAAGTTTTGTTATTGTACGACCAGTAAAACTTTCACAGCGACCTCGTTTTCTTGGTAATATTGACGCGAAGCGACTTGTTTAGGCTTCCTCACGCCCTGATTAACAGATCTTTTTAAGAGATTAAATGACAAATACATTATAATATTTGTTAATACTGTTGACGTCTAACGATTAAGTCCAAAATTAGGCCACGTAATTTTAAACATTTTATGTAAGTTAACAGACTCATCGCGTCACTATCTTTCTTGTTTTACAAATAAAATATTGCTAGGATACAAACTATTAAACCATTTCAAATAAGCTACCAGTAGTAGGTCGTACATCAATAACTACTATTGATCCAGTGGTGTGCAACGTCACGATGCCACACCATGGCTTAGGTACATTTAACTCTCGGTTTCAATTATCAGAATAAAAATTAATATAATTCATAATGAAATCGACACAGGAATCATAATAAATTTTATTAATCGCTTAAGCGTATATTTATTTATCTTTCTTAATCATATTTCTTTCTTTTTTACACATATACCTACAGCATACTTTTTATCGCCTTTGTAGCACGTTTAGTCAGACAGAGAATTGCTTGTACACCCAAAAAATGCATTCCCACACTGTACTCCCAATATATGCTATGTATAGATATGCTCTATCCATCCATCCATCAGCCTTTCAACGTCCACAGCTGGACATAGGCCTCGCCAAGAGAACGCCACAACGGACGGTCCCGTCATGGGGGATAATGCCGTAATCGCCACGCTTGGCAGGCGGGTTGGCGATCGCAGTGAATGTTGTTAATACTCGAGCGAGTGCTGCTGCCCACTCCCCTGGTATTCCCTCAGTCGGCTCTTACAACTTCCGTGGGTAGAAGGGGGTGGGACAATTCTAAAGCCGGCCCCACACGGCCATAGATATGCTCATCTTGTATTATTATTAAAGAGAAAGAGAACTTGACCTTATACAAAATGGGAGTCCAGAGATGACTGATGATGGCGTTAACCCAAGCTGGCGTGACGTACGATCAATCACTCAGTATAACACCAGCTGTTGCCGAATAAATATAACGTTGGAAACATTAATTTTCAATGAGGATGAACCGAAACTGGGGGCCTCTAGCTTGTCAATTATACGGTTCACCACAACAGACGCGCTTACACCACTATTGAATTATTGAATTACTGCCACCGTGTGCGTTACTAGCATTCCTTTGCTTATTTCGTTGGCGCGCCATATACGATTACGTGCGTGTTTCTATAATCAGATCGTTGTAAGAATTAAAATTTCTAAATCTAAATTTTATTAAATAAATACCATTGATTAAAAATTGAAAAAGAAGGTTAAGTTGAATTTTTTGTAAATAATTAATCGCTTCTGGTGAAATAGGAACTTGAAATGGAGAGCTGGACCCAAAATCGAGACTCACTGAAGCCTATAAACAAAGAATAACAATAATTACGCTGGTAACCTCTCCAAAATTCTTCCTCTCACTCCTTTTTTGCTCAAATATCGTTTTAATATTCCATCCTTATATCCCAATTACAGACAGCAAACTCCATTGGCGCTAATAAATTTGGATCCAACCAATTCGTTTAAAACGTGGTACTTACGTATTTCCAGAAACAAAATTATCTATTACCAAATTATCTGCGAGTTAAAATGGACGAGTAAAGACAAAAATCCAGCCCAGTCTAAGAACGAGAGTTCAAATTAATTCAAGTTTTTGGAATTGTCTTTGTTTACCCAACCTATTAACAAAAACATTGTGAAAAACCCAACATGCCTATTAAAATTTTCTCGAGGGCTTGTATAGTCTGCCAACGTCACCTTCTGAGTGAGAACGGCTGTTCTCACAAAAGGCTTTTTGTAGTGGTTTGGGCAGTCAGCAATATCTCCATCCATCAGCCTTTCAACTTCCACAGCTGGACATAGGCCTCCCCAAGAAATGGGGGATAGTGCCGTAATCGCCACGCTTGGCAGGCGGGTTGGCGATCGCAGTGGATGTCGTTAATACTCGAGGGAGTGCTGCTGCCCACTCCCCCGATATTCCCTCAGCCGGCTCTTACGACTCCCGTGGGTAGAGAGTGTTGGGACAATTCTAAAGCCGGCCCCACACGGCGAAGTGACTCGCTGGTCAGCAATATCTATAAAACTCTAATCTTCTTATATAATAATTTACAATTGGGCCAAGAAACGAAGACGCGTCGCTTGTCTTATGTATTATAAAACTGTAACGGAGCTATGTATGTACATTTTAGATATTTAAAAAAAATGTTTTAGGCTGTGTAGGTTCTTATGATAGGTCTTTGAACCAACCACGTAGTATTTTGATGAGGATGTTACCATAAGCATAGCTTATTGGTCCCTATTGTTTCAGAATCCCTTAAGCAATTACTAATTAATGGTTTCGTATGTTTACGTCACGAAAGGTTCTTAAATAATCTAATTTTGCGAACATGTAATGCATTTAAATTAGTCGGTTAAATAATAACTATTTACGGACATTTTCACACAGTTTCCTCTGGTCCCAAACTAAGCTTAACGCTTGTGTTATGGGTATCTGATTATTTATAACACATAATATTACTTTTTTTTGTAAATACCTACATATAATAGATAGAAAATACCCAGACGCAGTACGAATATCTGTGTTCTTCACACAAATAAAATTGTTCTTAGTGGGAATTAAACCCACGACCACAGAAGGAAGTCGGTTACACCACCGACTACGCTACGAGGCCCGACAATTCAAAATCAAATCAAATCATTTGCAACAACTATAATTATATGTCATCGAGATAATGTTTAAACGCATCAATGTTATATGCGTTATTATTCTAAGGTTATATGCCTATGTCCAGCAGTGGACGTTGAAAGGCTGATGGATGTATATATAGCTTTTTATAGATTTTTTTACGAGCCACGAACCATCTGATGGTAAATGGTAACCGTCGCTCATGGACTCAACTATACCGAGAGTATTGTCAAGCCGCTGCTTACCATTTCATTTCACAGCTATATGAAATGAAAGAATAAACGGCTATCTCCCGCTATAGCCAAAACGCAATGATGTGCTTTTTTTTTGTTTGTAGTGGCAGACGAGCCACGGTCCATCTCATGGTAAATGGTAACCGTCGCCCATGGACTCGACTATACCGAGAGTATTGTCAAGCCGCTGCTCACCAATTCATTTCATAGATATGAAATGAAATATAAACGGCTATCTCCTGCTACAGCCAAAACCCAACGATGTGCTTCATGGCCGGTCACACGAGAGACGGTGGTACCAACCCGCTCGGGCCTTATACCAAGTAAGTACTCCCACTTGGTACCCAGCCCTACCACCAGTCATGCAATGGATGATAATTACCCACTTCCCTTAGTCGCCTCGTACGACACCCGCGGGAAAGAATGGGGTGGTGACACTTTTATTCTTAGTCCGTCAGACTAATTGCAAAGTGAAGACATCATAGCCGGTCTCACGAGAGATGGTGGTACCAACCCGCTCGGGCCCGATACCAAGTGAATACTCCCACTTGGTACCTACCACCAGTCATGCAATGGATGATAATTGCTTACTTCCCCTGGTCGCCTCATACGACACCGATGGGAAACAATGGGGTGGTGACACTTGTATTCTTAGTCCGTCACCACATGGACAAAAAAGATTATTTTATACTCGTACTACGTCGGTGGCAAACAAGCATACGGCTCACCCGATGGTGAGCGGTTACCGTAGCCTATAGACGCTAATAACACCAGAGGCAACACTCGCGCGTCGCCATCTCCAAGGAAAGGGATAGGAGGTGGATAGGAAGTATAATAAGGAGAGGATAGATTACTTATTACCTAACTAAGTTAAATTGAAATTGTTATTAAGTGTGTGTATCATTAGATTTTATGAATAAGGTGTTAATAGATTTGTTGTGAATTTAAAATGCACCGGCTGTCCTAATAATGATAATGATGACGACAATTTTCAGTATCATTAATATCTAAGTTATATTACTCATTTAAATAATTAAGTTTCTATTACTTGCTATTGTTTATGTATTTTTATGTTCGTTACATGACAACCTTTAGATAAACGTTGACAATTTGTAGATGGACGCGAAAAAATTTTACAATAATTTTGCCTCAGAACTTAAAGAAGACAAATCCGAGAGATGGCCTCAAAGTTGCAGGAAGACATTGGATGTTGGAGGTACAGGCCCACTCGTCTAGGGGCCTATGTCAATTATCAGATGAAAAAAGTGCGATAGGACAAAACTTCTCATACGTTTAATTATCAATAAATTAGTACTTGAAATTGATTTTAATACTTGCTTTCATCGTCTTATTGTTTATGTAATTCAATTTGAAACCTGGTTGTGTTTATTTAAATTATGTCGTTCCATAACTATACAAAACAATTGATCTGGTTTTAAAACGTATGTATGAATAGATGGAGTTCCTTATTTACTCCTGACGTTTCGACTGGGTTGCACCAGCCTTGGTTACGTAGCTCATGAGTCGTTCGTCGGGAGTAAAAAAGGTTCTCCGCCTATACATACATACGCGTTAAGACGTTCAATTGTTTTATATGGTTCTTCATTGTCAACTACAACAAGTAAACATTCTTAATTTATAGCAAAATAAAATAATGGGGATGAATTAAGAACTAACTAAAGAGTGTTATCTCTTTTTGATTCATATTATTACGAAGTAACATTGAACACACACAAATCAAGTTTTGATAATAATTCCGAGCTACATGTAAGCCTCAGTCAATCAGCTGACTACATAATTAATAGAAAATAAGAATTAAAATCGCTGTTCTCTTCGTAACCAAATTAACGTGTGTTACACACGACTTTTATTTATATTTGCATATGGATACATAGTTAAAACACCTCTCTTTTTAGAGATGGGCTAAGATTACAAAGCTACCGATCGAATCTTTCCCACAAAATCATGCTGATTGTACTCGTAAACATGCACTACATTTATCCGGCATAAACTCTACCCTGGAGAGAAGTGACTTTCCTATCAAAAAACAAGATAACGATTAGTGATTGTGAAGGATGCTGATAATTAAATCTTAAATGCAATCAATGTTTATTAAAACGCGTTCACTTTATCTGATTATTTGCACAGCCCGAGTAAAAATATTAAATACGCCACCTGTGTAATTACTTGCCTTCGTTTACTTTAAAAGCTAACTTTTACTTCAATCCATTTCTTCTCTTAACCGTCTGTGAACAACTTCGCCTCTCTATCAATGTTACGCTGCAGTACAAATAAAACCAACTTAAAATGAACTCTAGAGAACTACTAGCGTAACTACAATTTGAAAACATTTCCTAATTCAGCAAATTAAAAAAACTTGCATAAAAAACTCTTTATTACGAGTAGCTAAGACTCATATTTTACGTTAGTAACTTATTTATAATATTATATCTATGTTAGTTACTTGCATATAAATTTAATGACGACTTCACATTTGCTTTAGAAGTCTTTAAGTCGTCTTGGGACCCACGTTCGAATCTTGCTCGCAGTAAAGCTCTCTTTTTCCACTTTCACAAATAATTTATACTTTAAAGTAGCTAAGTATGTCAAATACTAAAATACAGATTGAAATATTATTTATTTATTTACATTTCTTACTCCACTAAATACATATATAAATATAAAGATATTATTAAAAAAAACTGTGTGTGTACTTATGTACACGCGTCAGAAGTTATACTTCTTATTATTCTTTATTTAAATATCACAAAAAAACTAAAATGTTGACTATAGCTAACTTCAGGGTGTCTTACTTCAGCGTGTCGGTTTTTCGTGACGGTGTGTGCGCGCATCGTAAAAATTTACTCTCATCATTTTTCCCTAACGCGCCAAAAAAAGTATAACTTCAATAATAAAATATGTAAAAATATAAAAAGTGTGTAGGCTCGCCGGCTGCGAGTACAATGACCAAACCGGTAGCAGTGGTTAAGGTTCTAGAGAACTTTCGCTGTAATAGTCCAGAAGTACCTTCTGTATCTGACCCTTAACCTAACCATCTAACGCGAGCTACTTGAGATGTTGATCGAGGCTCTCGGCTATCAGTGAGCTAACTGTAACTAGTATTGGTACAATGATAGCTGCATCCATATTACTCATGTCAACAATCTCAAGTGCCAAGCCCAGATAATTCATCTGTTTCATCGACTTTAATCACATCAGTATAGATGTCTAGCACAGAAATCGTATGTACTAAATACTAATTATTTTTTGCTTTCTAGTTCCTGCGTGTCTTCTATAGGAAGGCGGTTTTTTATTTAAAAATAATTTTAATAATAATAAAGCAAAAATTATTATTAAGATCTTCAAGTTATTAGTTACCTGTATAAAATAGCAAAGGCTTATTTTCATTTAGATCTTTGTAAACTTTCTATATTAAGAATTCATTTTGAACGATACTTTCTTCTTCTTTATCTGAATACGTCCCCTGATCTTTCTTCGGTCTTATCGGAATGTCGTCCTGTCGAACTGTGAGAGTAAAGGAAAAGAGAGTGCACATGTGTTTGAGTACACTCTTGCATTATAATCTTCTACGTACTCCTACATGACTATTGTCTGTTGACACTGGCCACCGTGATTAAAATTACGACCTAGAGATCATCGCTCCCCTTGGCTAGAGGGAATGGAAAATGATTATAGCATCTGAATTTAGATTTGTTTAGATATTCCTTCTCTCGCTATTTCTTTAGTCATTTCTTATGATAACCATGGAAATAGTTGCAAAAATACTTTATTAAATCTTAAGAAATATGATTCCATAATAATTGTACGTATTAGGTATACCGTGCCTTTCAAAATGTCGGTCGTATTTTCATATATTGAAATGCAATATTGGTATTATCTATCAAAATTTAATTATTATTTTTAAGTTTGGAATCGTTCGTTAAGACATAAACGAATTTGTTACGATAGTATGGCTTTTCTGATGGGGTAGCCACCGCCAACCCTACCAATCATATAAGGTGGTCTCGTTTAAGTCTCGACCACCACAGACGGGTCCAGCAATTGTTTCCTGTACCGCTCAATTTCAGATTTTGAAAAATGAAAAATGAATTGTTGGAAAATGATTCAATAAAATTTCGGTAAACTATGCATATTTTATATGATCTGATATTCGTAACAATGTTATTTTTTATTGCTTTTGGTGGCAGGTGAGCCACGGTCCACCTGATGGTAAGTGTTTTGTGCCATGCATGGGCTCAATTATATTGAGAACACTCCCACCAAGTCACAGCTATTTTATTTTGTGGATGCAAAATGAAGGAGAAGTATTTAGATATCTTTCTCGTAATTCTACTGTACGTGTGTATGTCACTGAACTCCTAAACCGTTGAACCGATCTTGACGATTTTTTTTGTGTATGTTTGTATAAGTACGGGGATGTTTTAACTCACATTTGGACCCGGTGGGTGGCGCCACGATGGGATTTAAGGATTTTTTCTTCAATTTATTTGTGTACGTTTGAGTAAGTACCGGGGATGGTTTAGATTCATATTTGGACCCCGTAGATGGCGCCACGATAGGATTTCAGAAAAATAAATATGGCAGTACGAAGTTCGCCTGGTCAGCTAGTTGTTATATATATTTTTAGCATTTAACATGCTTAGCCATATAAATCAACACAAAGTGTGAAAATGTAAAATTGAAAATCCTGCTCGTGACTGTTATTTTCGATTTCACATTTTCACATTTTGTGTTGAAGAAGAAGTGTTGCACGATCGGTCAAATGGCAGATGGTATTACCGACACTTGGTACCAAAACCTACCATCTTTCATTATGACATTTTTTTTTGAAACCTTGGGTTTCAACACCCTCTTTAAACCTGCTGCACTGATGACTGCACTGATAGCAGAGTGGTTTAGACACTGGCCTTCCGCCCAAGTGTTGTGTGTTCGATTCCCACACAGGACAACTCTTTGTGTGATCCACAAATGGTTGTTCTGAGTCTAGTGTGGTTTGTGTACGTAAAATTGGATGTTTGTAAAGTCCCCCGCGATAGAAGGATTATTCCTTAGTGTAGGGTGTCTTCATAAAAGGCCGCGGCTGCGGAGGCTGTCACCTCGAGGGTAGAGCTGTTGGCGGTGTCGCTCGACTGTTGCCGAATTTGGGCAGACTAAGTCTCGCGTGTCGACGATTCTACGCGGGGGTAGTACGGTCAATGGCACTGTACGGCGCGCCCGCGTGGGCGGAGTCCCTTGCCGCTCGCAATAGGGCCCTTCTGTGGCGTCCGCAGAGGGTCGTAGCGGTCAGGGCAATACGTGGGAACCGCACGGTCTCGTGCGATGCAGCCTGCGCGTTGGCCGGAACCCCCCCGTGGGATCTGGAGGCGGAGGTGCTCGCCGACGTTTATCGGCGGGCGTAACGGCGCGGGCGGGGGGCAGCCGCCTCTCGCCGAGCGCGATTTCATCGTGGCGGGAAGATGCCCGCCGCGCCACCGTCTTAAAGTAGAGGTCTCGGCTGGAAACGCCCCGGGCTGGTCTCTGGACCGTGGGGGCGCTCCAGCCGATCTTGGAAGAATGGGCAAGGCGTCAGCACGGGGTCCTCACCTTCCGGTTGGTGCAGGTTTTGTCGGGGCACGGTTGCTTCGGCAAATACCTGCACACGATCGCTAGGAGGGAGACGACCCCAGGCTGTAACCACTGCGACTGCGCTGAGGACTCGGCGAAGCACACGCTTGAGTCATGCCCGGCCTGGGATGTGCAGCGCCGGGAACTCGTTGCAGTCATAGGCGTGGACCTGTCGCTGCCGGCCGTTGCGCGAGCGATGGTTGGCAGTGACAGGGCCTGGACCGCGGTGAGGGCGCACGGTGGGTTTTTAGTGGGTGAGAGCCCACACTACCCCGTTGTCTCCTCGGGCAGTGGGGTGTGCGGTAGGACATTTCTGCCCACCTAAAATTAAAAAAAAAGGGTGTTTTCATAACAAAAAAAGAAAAAGAAAACAGAAGGAAGTAGTTTTTTTTATAATAATTATCTAGTAATTACGTAGGCACTAATCACAAAGTACTTAGGGTTTTTAAATGAAATGCTGCTACATCAAATACTCGAAGAGAACTACGTCGGATGAAAATTCAGCTTTTGTTCAGTTTTAATTATTATTAAATCTAATTGTGTTTTATGACGGCTGATTTTCTTTTTTTTTATAAGCTAAATCTTCGTTCTGCCGTTATCTATTAGGAATAATAATAATTAGTTGCTTTACCCATTCGCAAGACTTTATGCGAAACTAAAGTGAAACATCAAACTTCTTACCAATCGGTAACTTCAAAAGTTTAATCGCCATCAATTAAAATAACTGAAAACCCTGAAGCTGTTTCCTTGTATAATATTTATTAGGACTCATTTTAAATTTTTGCCAGTCTTCAAACAGAAGGTGACTTTGTTAACAAGTATCTTCGGTTATTAACACTTCACTTAGGAATCCAATTTAAAGAAACAAATTGACTGTTTGTCAAGTCAGCAACTTAAATTGGTTAATTGCTTACATTTTATCTATACTATTATAAAGCTCTAACAGATTGTGTAATAGAGTGTGTCTGTACATTTAACATATTTGAGAAAAAATAACTGTATTAGGCTATACCTAAAGGCGTGTCTGAACACAAAACATTTTTTTAAATATTTTTTCTGTTTGTCTGTTTGTTCGTTAGCGCATCACGTAAAAACTACTGAAGTCTTCAAAGCTTGCCATCCCGGACGAACTGAAAAACGCTTCAACGTCTTGGTATAACTTTTAAAGGACAATACCAGGAATTCTATAGAACTTTGTCCTAACAAAAAAATCCGTTTACAATCATACCAATAGATTCATTTAGTTGCTAAAGCATTACTGATTACTAATAATATGTTTAAATATCGTTAGAACTTGCGGTTTCTGTTTAACAAAATGTAAATGTTTTTAGGTTAGTTTGGAATTGCGAAAGTAAGATAGTGCTGTTTATTATTATATTTATGAAATAGTGTCCTTAGGATAAAATTCTCCACCACCGAAGGAATGTAACATAGTTCCAGTGGCCTGCTAATAAAGGTGGAGAGACGGCACACGACGGGTTTCTTTAGTGGGTGAAGGTCCCACACTACCCTGTTCGTTGCCCCGAACGACGGGGTGTGCGGTTAGGTTAGACATTATCTATTCCCGCCTAAACAAACAAAAAAAAAGGATAAAATTCTCCACACACAATACTGCATTATTCAAAGTAAAGTTGTTGGTTGGGAAAAACAATAAATAACACGATAACTGGTAAACGCAAATAGCGAGCAAATTACATTTGAGTCATTTGACAATTACATAAAGTGAGTAGAGATAGAGAGTTTGACATGAATTGGCATATATAACTGTGGCACCGTTTTATTATACCAATAACGAAAACCACAATACAAAATAATGAACGTAATACGACATAACTATATTTTATTTTCAGTTTTATATATTTATGTGATTAGTTAAAGTAAAAGAGTAAAGTTCTAAACCTTTTTTATTATAATCTTCATTATTATTTTTAGGCAATGCAAGTTGTATCTTCAAAATCAGTTTTACTTTTAAAGAAACAAAACGCATAGATAATTTATTCGCTTCCTGTTCAGAGGTTACATTACTTTTAAAATTTATTTTAAATCCGCAAGTTCTGGAGAAAAATCATTTTTAATACAAAGATTCACATTTTTACAACTTACCCTCAATTACGAGTAAATGTGGTGATAATTATATTGTAAGCTTTTTACTACTTACCCGAACTTTATTAGTTTGTGTAATTAACTAATATTGTAATTATTTTGAGTGCACATGTCTGTTAATTTAACATTTTTGGAAAGTACTAACATCTGGGCTCCGCCTAGTTTAGACGGTGGGTTTATTGGTTTATGTATATAAACTCAGTGTTTTGTTCAAAAGGTAAGTCGACAGTGTTTAACTAACCTTAAGAATATGTATTTTTTTATAGTTTATAGTCTGCTTACAATAAAATAATAAAGCTTATTTATTCCACTAATTATTGCAGTATTTTCGTATATTTACATTTTTTGTAAACTCTTTTATAACCCAGTACATGATCTGGCATTGTCATTTCTCTGTTGTCCAAGAATTTTAAAAGCATATTTTATCATGCTACACATATTTTGTTTGATCTTCAACATAAAATTATTTTCTCTGATCATCAAAGTTTCCGGACTTCTTCTGGCTGTAGTGGTGCTGATAGCTCAACTTCCTTACACTTTACAGTCATTCAGTACCTACTCCAACTTCAAACCACTTACTCAGTTCAATAATAAATTATTGTTTTTCCGTGTTTTCCTTGTTATCCCTGTGACACACTATCACTGAGTTGTACACGACTGTAAAGTTATAACATTTTTTGGATACTTATCACGCGATACTGCATTCTTTTATCGATACTTTGAGCATGTTTACAGTTTTACAGCAACAATTTACAACTTTATAAATGCAATGAAATATATGTTATCTATATTGTGGAGTAGTTGTTGCAGATCTCTAACTTATTTTTAGTTTATATTTTAACTTTTATATATCGGACGTCGTTTATGGGACTTCACACTTCATCTGCATAATATATTATTGAATAAATTATGTAGATGATAAAATAAATAGAACCTTTTTAAATAAATCATTGACAGAGATACGTCATCACAGATATGTGATGATGACATTAGATAATGTGTTTTGTCCTTTGTTTCAGCACCATAATCTGCTAAACGAGACCCACATCCAGTCTTTAATTCAATTCAATTCTTGATTAATGTTAGATAACTCACGTCGTCTTAATGTGATAAATAAAATTAAGATTTCGTTATTGACATACATACGTGTCCCCATCAATCATTTGAAATCAAATCTAAATTTTCAAATGTGTCGTCAGTAACACGGCACCGCTTGCTAAAAAGAAGAGTAGATTAGACATTAGAATATATAAATTATTTGAAATGCTGTATACCACCACAGCAACAACTTTGTACCAAAACAAATTGCATTATAAACTTACTAAACTTTAAAATTAGCCGTGCGGGGCCGGCTTTAGAATTGTCCCACCCCTCTCCACCCATGGGAGTCCTAAGAGCCGACTGAGGGAATACCGGGGGAGTGGGCAGCAGCACTCCTTCGAGTATTAACAACATCCACTGAGATCGCCAACCCGCCTGCCAAGCGTGGCGATTACAGCACTATCCCCCATTCTTGGGGAGGCCTATGTCCAGCAATGGACGTTAAAAGGCTGATGGGTGGATGAATGGAAACTTTAAAATTATTTTAGAAATTTTTTAATGTTATTTTGCACACAATTTTACTGACAGTTCTCGCTCTCAGATTTATAGAGAGTTTGGGAGCTGGTGACTTGCCTATACACCTCCCAAACCACTCCTTACAATGACTTTTAAATGTGATAATTAATAGGAATCTTGTCAATTTTCTGCTGGGGTGCTACTTGTTTCAATATGAAAAAAAATTCATCTTCCAGAAGTCTTTTTATCTTTCTATCTGTATGCCCGACATCGTCATCCACCAATCAAACTTTTGTCGTCCACTATCACAACGATTGCGTCTAAAAATAGGTTTTAGTAAAAACGTAGTAAAATAATAACGTAATAATCGTTTAGAGAAGTTAGATAAGGTATCTTTATTGTAGAGTAATTGAATCACTACTAGTCTCAATATATTCACTTTGTCTGATTCATGCTACCTATTGTAATCTAAAAGCAATGACTATAGAATATCTTTAAACTATGCATAATGCAACTGAAGTACCTTTCACAAATCGTTATAACGTAATAATCATAATAACGCAGCGGTAATGTATAAGACTACTGATCTTGAAGTTTCGGATTAGATCCCCGGGTCGGGCAGTATTATTGAGCTTTTTCGTAAAAAGAAAAAATTCGCAGTAGCAGCCCGGAGTTTGGAAACTCAACTATTACTGGAACTATTACGGGGACTTAAAGATAGCTGGCGAATTGTGGACGTGTAATACACCTCTGCCTACCCCTTCAGGGAATGCAGGCGTGATGCTATGTGTTTAGAAAAATATTCAATAGCAGCCTAGAGTTTGGAAATGTGCCCGGTAGACTGCAATAGGCTCGCCTAATACGTGGGACTTAAGATAGAGAGGCGAACTGTGGGTGTGTAATACTACACCTCTGCCTTCCGTCCTTACTACTGCCACTCTACCTGCCCTTCTGGACCTGGGATACAGTCGTGATGCTATCTTATGTTATATAAAAAGGATGGAAAAATTATGTATGTAATTTTACGATAGTATGTAGTTCTCTTTATTCGAGGGTTGCATCACAGTGTTTTAATGTCCAAGTGTCAGACCGTGCAGCGTAGGACAGCCTCCAACCAGGTGGGCCGATGATCTGGTCAAAGTGGCAGGCAGCTCTTAGATGCATACTGTATAGAACTGTTCTGTAACGAACAGAACTAACGTATAGAATTGTTTGTTCCAAAATTCACTTAGGATCGAGGGTTGCATAAGATAAAAAGTCTCTATATGTATTACAAACTCATTTTATTAAAAACGAAAGAGTAAACTATATTCCAATGTTTGTTTTTGCATGTAGACAGTAATTTGATGCATATGGTTGTTCACTATTATTGTATACTATTATTGCTGTGTGGGGCCGGCTTTAGAATTGTCCCACCCCTCTCTACCCATGGGAGTTGTAAGAGCCGACTGAGGGTATACTGAGGGAGTGGGCAGCAGCACTCCTTCGAGTATTAACAACATCCACTGCGATCGCCAACCCGCCTGCCAAGCGTGGCGATTACGGCACTATCCCCCATTCTTGGGGAGGCCTATGTCCAACAGTGGACTTTAAAAGGCTGATGGATGGATGGGTGGATGGTTGTTCACTATAAAGTTAAATATATTATTGGTTTTCAATAGAGCCTCTTAGTTTATTCATGAGGCAATTCCGGTTTACATAATAGAAATATTGCGACGAGCCTTTTCATTTTAAGGCTTTCTTTGCGTACTTCTAAACTTGGTACCGACCTCAATACCACTGTATATGTGTTATATATTAAACCATAGATATAGTATTACTATATTTATGAATTAAACCGTTTTACTCCTGACTATGGATAAAGCCTATGACCAACAATACAATGTGCTCAATTAAATAAGTAAAGGTATACATTATAATTCTATATATAGGACTTAAGGATATTCTTTTTAAATAATAACACATTTAACGGGTTTATACGCGCATTAAACTTCTCAAAATACTATTATGCTATTATTTTGACTAAACTTGACGTTTCTAACCGTTGCACCAGCCGTGGTCATGAGTAGACTGGTGAGAGCAGGTGTTCATCAGTTATATTATGTGAGAGTATCTTCAACTACCCTCACTTTCTGACCACAAAGTATTAAGGTCCCTACACTACACGCTGGTGCAAATCAGGCGAAACGTCGAGTTTAGTCAAAATAATAGTATTATGAGAAGTTTAATGCGCGTATAAACCCGATAAATGTGTTTGTTATAATGATTAAGAAACGCGAAATGTTAAAAAGTAAAATTTATGAAGTCATATTGATAAATACTCAATGCTTATAGATTTTTTTGTATATATTAAATGCATCTGCATCAAATTAAACAAGTATTTGCTATAAAACGTACCTATATATAATAAAATATATATTGTAAATATGGAGTTTACCTCTATCAAGAGGTCTAGGAAAATATAATTACAAAATGAAGTATCCTCGCCGCGATTTTCTACCTGATAGAAAGCAATAAACTCAAAACCACCAAACAGATTTTGATATAGTTTGTACTAAAGGACATAGTAATTATTGAGCAAAACTTTGACTCTATCCTCATTTCCTCCCTATTGCCCTTACTGTCCACCACCTCATTCCCTCTGTATCATCCTGTCTATTCAACTCCCTTTCGAGATACATTTTTACATAGTCACTTTATCGATTGTGCTCATGCAAAATTTGGAATTAGTACCTATAAAAATTTTAGCGGTGAAATATCATATTCACTCTGCTATTATTAAATACAATATTGTCATGTAACAGCTATGACCGATAATGGAAACTGGTACATCAGAAACACATAGAATGAAAAATACTCATACCTACATAGACTGCAGAATTTCAACCTTCAAGCATATTACATTACTGTAATACTTCATAAAGCGGTATTTCCGTGGTATATTTCGATGCCAGTACATTTAGGCTAGGCGAAACTAAATGCTGGTAGTCAGCCAACTAACTGTCCAGACTTGTGCAAAATTTATTGAATTTTTCATTGAAATTTCGCTACGTTCATTCTGAAGTAAGTTATATAGACTTTAATTAAACACTGAAACTGTGAGTGGGGCCTGTTCAGATCGAACTGAAACTATTCGAATACTTTAACTAATTCAATAGTATTATGAAATAAAAATATTTGACGAAATCTTTGGCTTGACTTTCTACTGCCCCTATGTTTTTAGTCCACCTGTAACCATGAATAGCGTAATGTATTCGATTTATTTTATAATGTGTATTATTAGGGTAAATATCAAAAAAGTATTATAATTTGATAGTAACATTGAGAGAGTTACAGTAGGTAAAATGATAATATTTTATACGTAATTTAAAAAAATTGTACCCAATTACCTACATGTTGGAATCAGGAATTATCATTTAGGCAATTTATTGTCTTATTAACACAAATGTAACTACACCTCTTTAATAAGTATAGCTCAACAAATATATTTAACCTATTGTATTTTTATATCCTCTGATAAGATTTTCCAACAAAAGAAACTCCATAGGATGAACCGACATAAAAGTATCACGCTGTATAATAAATTAGTTGGGATATGAACAAACTTTAGCCTCTCAAAAATAGAGGGTGTCGGCAGAGGTTAAAGTAAAATTGTGGGCCCAAGAACACGACCAAACAATCGACAAACTCTCTTAACACGAGAGCTTTCTTTGAGAATATTAATTCGACAAGGTGCTTGAGGGAACATTAAGATCTTTTAAAGTTTGGTCCGATGTGGTAACACGAGTGTTCCATCCGCGCGCTCTCGACACCACTCTACTCTGACATTGCAACAAGTTCCCCGTCGCGTAAAACAACGCTAAGATTTTTGTAAACAAAAACAAAAAGATTTTTGTGTACGTATTTATTGTTCAGTGCTAAATAAAGTTCTTAAATAATTATAACTTTTTGGGTATGTTTAAAATTGCCAGATTGTGAAGTGTAATAGATTAGCTTACCTTCGCTCAGAGTAGTATATAAGTTATGGTATTGTACCACGCTTGTTTGACGAAGAAGCTACTATCTAAATTTTCACCCTTTAATTTTTAAATTGTATTCCCAATAAATTCAGGCTTACTCTACAAGCAAAATGGCTGTTTAATCAAGATGCTTGCTCCATCTCGCATTGTCGGAAGTTGACGTACGCGTATATTGTTGTTTAATTGTAAATAGTGCAGATGCTGTGATGGCAAGTTATTATTTAAGTATATCAACACCATCCATCCATCCATCAGCCTTTTAAAGTCCACTGCTGGACATAGGCCTCACCAAGAATGGGGGATAGTGCCATAATCGCCACGATTGGTAGGCGGATTGGCGATCGCAGTGGATGTTGTTAATACTCGAAGGAGTGCTGCTGCCTACTCCCCCGGTATACTCTCAGTCGGCTCTTACTACTCTCATGGGTGGAAAGGGGTGGGACAATTCTAAAGCCGGCCCCATACGGCATGTATAGCAACACATCTAATAAAAATAAATAAAAAACTAGACGTCGTGGGACGTCTACCAGATGTGAAAACATCGAAATTATTTTGTAGAAATAAAATTATCGTAACTTGACAAATTACTCCTCAAGACGAATCAAACGAGTATAAACTTGATAGGGTTGCGTCGTTTCATTACAGAGTTACTGTGACCACCTTCCAGCTCCATCGTCAGACCCTGGATACCATCTAGAGACAAAGTACTCGTCAAGAAAAATTATTCGAGCCCAAACTCGATGAAGTTATGTCGTTTTATAACGAAGTTCCTATGGCTGCCTATTAGCTCCATCATCAGACCCTGGATACCATCTAAAGACAAAATACTCGTCAAGGCGAATCAAACGATTCCAAAATCGATGGGGTTGCGTCGTTTCATTATAGAGTTACAGTGGCCACCTTCTAGCTCCATCATCAGACCCTGAATACCATCTACAGGCAAAGTACTCGTCAAGACGAATCATACAAGCCCAAACTCGATGGGGCTGCGTTGTTCATTATACGAGTTCCTATGTCCACCTTCCAGTTCCATCATCAGATCAGCTCCATGTCATCATAATATTGCATTGTCACGCGATATACATATGCGTGTAAAATTTTAGCTCAATCGGAAACCAGAAAGTGTGTCAAATTTAGCTTGCAAGAATTAAACAGGACAAGTAAAATAAAAGCGTCGCCACGCTAACAGCCGATTTTACATTAGATGTTTCACATCAAAAATAAAAAGCCTTTGTATGGATTCGTCATGTCTGTCTGTCTGTCCGTCCGAATGTCACAGTCAATTTTTTCTGAAACTATAAGAACTATGCTGTTGAAACTTGGTAAGTGGATTTCTGTGAACCGCATTAAGATTTTCACACAAAAATAGAAAAAAGAACAATAAGTTTTGGGGGTTCCCCATACTTAGAACTGAAACTCCAACCCAAACCCATACGTGTGGGGTATCTATGGATAGGTCTTCAAAAATGATATTGAGGTTTCTGATATCATTTTTTTCTAAACTGAATACTAAATAGTTTGTGCGAGAGACACTTCCAAAGTGGTAAAATGTGTGTCCCCCCTGTAACTTCTAAAATAAGAGAATGATAAAACTAATAAAAAATATATGATGTACATTACAATGTAAACTTCCACTGAAAATTGGTTTGAACGAGATCTAGTAAGTAGTTACTTTTCATACGTCATAAATCGTAAACTGCATTTTACCTTTCATACACTATTATTAAAACATCGATTAAAGTTACAACGAACTACAAGAACTTTTATATTATGTTACTTGCTGTTACGGAACCCTTCATGGGCGAGTCCGACTCGCACTTGTTGTAATTTTATTTCTTTGCAGTAACAAGAATACAAAAACATGTTGATGCTTAGACTAATAATATTATTAACTAATTATTTCTAAAAAAAATATTTGTAATTACTTATTTTAATGTGTGTACACTATTTTTATGTTGAGTAACATCTAACAGATGACTATTATAATAATATTTAAAATGAACAATCATTTTAATATTAACAAAAAATAATATAATAGCAATAAACAATACAAATAATTAGTTTGGTAACCTATACCCTTTACGTGTTCCTCTTTTCTACTTTTCGCTGTGCCCAACAGGGTCCATAATTGTTACTCTTTTATTTATATGTTACCACCATCGAGATAGTGTTTATTACATCAATGGTTACCACCTACATGTGGAATGCGAATATAAATGAATATGAATATGATTATACTATATATACTCACATCTGACCTTAGGGATAATGAAGACATAGAACGGGAACGAAGGGCGTTAGCAGTAAGGGCTAATATGACAGCGCGGAGGTTTGCACGATACTGTAGAGACGTGAAAACTATTCTGTTTAGATCATACTGTACATCATTCTACTCGTACAGCCTGTGGGCTGCTGCACCCAAAGAGTCTATAACGCTATTCGTGTACAATATAATAATACGTTCAGGGTGATGATAGGATTGCCGCGATTTTGCAGTGCTTCGGGAATGTTCGCTGAGCTACAACGCGTAAAAATGCGCGTCCCTAGTGCGAAGTCAGAGGCAGCGCACATGGTATTCTGAGCTTGATAGATAGCAGGCTCGATTGTATGTAACGATTGACTCGTTGCCACTCAGTCTCCAACCGGATTGCGCGGCAATGATTGCCAATAATATAAGTAGTTATTATTTTAAATTAATTTATTAACACTAGGCTAAGATACTGAACTGTTACTAACAAAGTGGATTTTTATGGTCTGAAAAATATTTTTTTTAAAAATAAACTATTATACAGATGGTGCGGTTTCAAAAGTACAACAAGTAGTAAACAAATAAATCACACTCCGAAATTTAGTTTGCGAAGTAAAATAGGGTAATGCTAATAAAAAAAAAGAATTTTTTCGTGAAAAATTGTTATTTGGCTAATATACGTATCCAGCGGGAGTTCTCATTCACGACACAAGTTGAACGGTAAATACCCGTTACAAATAATATTTCGGCTGAGCTGTGAATGTGAATACTTTCTACTTATATTTTCATACCTTCTCACAATTATTATTCTGTCTGAGAAAAAAAGACTTAATATTACAAAAATGCAAAATTGTGTTGATATTTATATGTGACCTCTAAAAACGACTGAAGTTCCATTAATGTTCATATTCAAAACAATAAGTAGATAGATGACTCGAAGTAATTAATATAGTTGGGTGCGGCGAACGCGTCATTCTCCTATATATATATGTATTATGATGAAAGTGCTTCGGAAGTATATTAACACTAATGAAGCAAGTATGGAGGCCATTATATATTTTTATTTTCATCGCTTAATTACATACTACATTTAATGAATCAAACAGGCTATTGCAGTCATGTGATACTAAAAAGCTCCGCACTTTTAAAACTTGCTTGTACTGTATCCAATATCCTTCAGTGTTTCAAAGATCCGGAGGAGACAAACCCTCTCAGTTTCAAAAAGGAAATTGGCCCTCGCTGACGTAGGGTTTTGTTCCAATTCTTCAATCTCCCGCAGTAACAATGTTAGCCTAATTTTACTTCCTTAATCGCCTCTCACAGCCGTTGACGGTGACAGCAGGACTATATATTATTCGTTAACAAAAATTTTACCTAAGTTTTATTTTAACTATATATACCAGTAGTCTTAGATCAGAAACTGGCATAAAATGGAAACATAAAAATGTGCCCTCCTTTTTGCTTTAGATTGTATTGATCGGCCATGAATGCTTACCTTACCTTATGTTTATGAGAGCCTACATAATAAGTATTATAACCCACTTGGTTAAAATACTAATGAATATCTATATATATATATATATATATATATATATATATATATATATATATATATATATATATATATATATATATATATATATATATATATATATACATATATATATATATATATAAACAAAGTAACTGCCTCGGTGGTACAGCGGTAGTGTGGGCGACTGCTGATCATGTAATACACCTCTGCCTACTTGTTCAAGGATACAGGTGTGATGCTATGTTATGTTATGAAACAATGTCGGGATAGTTACACCATTTATAACTCAAGAACGGCTGGATGGGTGTTTATCATCTTTAATTTCTTGGATTTGTCTTTGCCTAGAATATCAGAATAACTTAAAACACTAAAAATGTGAAAATCATTTTTCTCATACATTTTGCATGGAACTGCTTTTTTGATGGTATCTTGAGAACGGATTGACTGAGCTCGATGTTTTTTTAGTTTGTCTCGGCCGCGAGAGTTTCTTTGCGCGATGGAAAAGTAATTAAAAATGAACATGGCGTTGGACCTATGTGATTTCCGGGATTTAATTTGTTTTCTACATTCATTGAACTTCTATCATTTTGAGTATTCATTTAATGTATTTAATAAAAACGGAATTTCAGTTAATGAATACCTTAAACTTGAAACAAAATATCTTGATTCTGAAACGATACAAAGTTCGCGAGGTCAGCTAATACTTTGAAAGAGCGGTAGGCTTGCGATTCGATTTCAGAAATAAAATATTTTGCATTTTGTGTCATTATGGTACTGTTATTTACGAGTGAAAGGTGTTGTCTTCGCTTACACTAAAAATATCAACAACTTAAGTAACATGTATTAACTACAATAACAGCGCGTGTCTACTTTTTACGTTTACTAACCATAAATCGGCCAACGGCGCCAACCTTGTTCCACCCCGCTGTCGCTTACGTATAAACACATCTGACTACACGTGTTCTTAAAAATTAGTTCGGCATAGTCACAATACGAATGATGTATATGTGTACATATATCAAGTCCTAAGATAAGTGTATTAATACGCGTTTCTTTAATAATAAATTATTCCGATGAGAGCGAGAGTTACTTATTATACATAGCATCCCATCCATCCATCAGCCTTTGATCGTCCACTGATGAACATAGGCCTCCCCTAGGGGGAGTATTGCCATAATCGCCACGCTTGGCAGGCGGGTTGGCGATCGCAGTGGATGTTTTTAGTACACAGGGGAACGCTGCTGCCCGGTCCCCCGGTAATCCCTTAGTCGGCTTTTACGACTCCCATAGGAAGAGACGGGGTGTAGCTATTCTTGATGCCGGCTCCACACGGCACACATTAGGTTATACATAGCATCACGCCTATATCTCCGAAGGGGTAGGCAGAGGTGTATTACAAATCCATGTGTAGCTATGTTTAAGTCCCACATAATAGGGGGCGAGCCTATTGCCATCTACCGGGCACGTTTCCAAACTCCGGGCGAGCGAGAGTTGTTTTTATATAAACAAAGTTCTTGAAACTTTCTTGTTATTGAAGATTTTTTTTACTGAGAACAAAGCTTAGATATATTTTTGTATGCTATGTCAAATCCAGCCTAGTGTTTCTTAGCATACAATTAACTATGACCAATGATTAGTTTGCATGTTTGTTAGGACATTGTGTTGATATTAATAATACTGTTAAACTCATGTACATATATTAGATTAATTTTTCAACCCAAACTTATAATAGATGGTTTTTACACTTTGTCTGAGCACGGTATAATTCAAATTTAAAAAAAATTGTAACCTCGCAGAAGGTCCATTAAGCAGTGGGTACCTGGCAGTCAAATAGCATCCTGACAGTCGTTACAGTATGTCATTCCTGAATACAATATAATAATAATTACATTATAAATTAATGTAATTATTATTATATGGTATTGTATATTTATTATATTGTGTAGTTTATGTAAACATAAACTACAGTTTGTAGTAATACCTACTTACGACATTATCATAGTATAATATTAATTAGACCTGTTCTCCTAAGGAGGTTAAAAGTAACCTGTGGTAAAGAGTAACAGTGCCAGTCCCTTTAACATAACGCCTGTGCAATTTTAGTATATTTAAAATATCTGACTCTGGTCTTGTTCCAAGGTCGCCAGTTGTCCCCTTAGTTGGGTTATGGAGGTCAGTTACGCAATCGCTTTGTATAAATACTGGTGAATTAGCTAGCCGAACAGAGTAGAAGCAGCTCCCAACAAAAAAGTTTGGGATAGGGCAAAATATAAATTTATACGAATAATACAGAGTATTTCTCAACAAACCAAATCGCGAACAAGAGTAGAACATAAGAAGCGAATAAAAAATTTCGATACCCGCATTTTTCGCTGTCAGTGAAAAATATAATTATCGTCGTGCGTCCGTCATGCCTTATTATTTCTGTGTATACTGACTTGCCGTGAAGGGCCGGCACCAAGAATAGCTCCGCCCCGTCTCTTCCTATGGGAGTCGTAAAAGCCGACTAAGGGATTACCGGGGGACCGGGCAGCAGCGTTCCCCTGTGTACTAAAAACATCCACTGCGATTGCCAACCCGCCTGCCAAGCGTGTCGATTATGGTAAAACACCCATTTTGGGGAGGCCTACCTATGTCCAGCAGTGGACGATAAAAGGCTGATGGATGGATGGTATGCTGAGTTAAACTTTTGCAGTCGATTCAGAGGTCAGGAGAATAATTAATATCATTTTTTTTGTAAACTTATTTTATCTCATAGATTTCAGTTTCAATTTTTCATAATACGGTTAGGATCATAATTTCAAGGGCAAGAGATTTTCTCCATAATAGGAGTATTTTAGTTCCGTCATTATCCTGATCTCAATTAGTCAAAGATTGATGATATCTCAAAATAAAGATACTCGTGGGAGATAAACTCATCAGGGGGTGGCTGCATAACAATATGCATTTATACAAATAATGATATGCTAGGAATAGGCAGCATTTAAATTCAGATGATTTAATCATCCCAGTGGATACGATAGTTTGAAGCTTAGATTTTTTTTAATCGTTGAATTAGTCTGACCTTGACCGCAGAGATCTAAAAATAATAAAGTACATAATTGTACATTTTATCGCATATTTTCTTCATTATATTATCATAATATCGTTTACTACAGCCAATAGTAGCTGGAAATACCAGAATTATTGCTTTTGCCAACTACAGAAAAAAGGTTGACGATGTAGAAGAAGGAAGGTCGCTATGATATTCTTTCCTGTATACCATATACAGGAAAGAATATAATAAATAAGTAGAGAGAGAAACAGATGGTAGCGATGAAGTATGATAGTGAGTGAAAGAGATATACATAGAAAGAAAGAAATAAAGGGATTGATAAGAGGTTTGAGCCACATTTACATCGGTGTATCTATTAAACACATTGTATATGTTAGGATATCTGTGGTTACCACCGAAGGAATGTAACATAGTTCCAGTGGCCCGCCAATAAAGGCGGAGAGACGGTACACGGCGGGTTTCTTTAGTGGGTGAAGGCCCCGCACTACCCTGTTCGTTGCCCGGGTGTGCGGTTAGGAACATTTTTTCCCGCCTTAACAAAAAAATAACGGATATCTGTGGTTTCATAGGGTTCTTAAAGATTTTGCAATAGAATTCTTAAACAACACGAGTTAGCAAAGCTTAAACGTTATCGAAAACGTTTCTTTTGTAAAAAGAAACGCTTCACTGGTGACGTATTAGTTTTAGTTATCGGCCTCTACAGGCTGAGTGCTATTGGTTCAATACTCACACAGGACAATATTCTGGTCTGCTGTAAATTATATATTTGCAATCTCTCCGCAAATAATATTTGTTGGTGTTGTCCTTTTCACAAAAAAAAATCAAGAGACTTCATAGATACCCAAATGTTAAATGCCCATGTGTTCCAATCTGTGGTTTAAATATTAAACTCGAGTATTTAGAACGCTAACTAGATCCACAATTTATTTCTTCCTTAGCCCGTAGCACGCTCTATGATCTACCGTAAGAAAATCATTCTAAAGAAAAAAACAGTTTCTTTGCATGCTTTCTAGCCGGTAACGCTATAAATCCAGACTGTGACTACGCATAAAACGGACAGCGGGCTTGTTCAATAAAGTTTTACCAAGCTCCATAAAACTAAATACTCCCAAAAGTATAGCCAAATACAAATACTCAGATAGTAACTTATCGGAGCTAAAGGTCATGAGTTTTAAATCTCAGGAGAGTTGTGTTACAAATTGCTTCGATTCACTTGTTTGTGAAGATTTAAGTTGGTAAATTCGATACTCAAATAGCGCTAAATATAAAGATGATTTTAGGCTTAGGTTTTTTAATCCGTTCCGTGTAGAGTGCATTCGTTTATAAAAAGGTTTTAATAACTTTTATTTCAATTTCTTTAATATCCCATAACGGCCCCATTACTAGGTACAAAGCATCCGGACTCCCCTTAGAAAGAGAGCAGTTATTAAAGCATACTTCATCATACTGGTCCATTGATGGTTGGTAGACTTTACAAATCGGCGGCAAAACTTTCCGAAATATTTTCTATCACTTGGCATTATTTTTTTCCCCAAAAATAGGGTTTGAACTAAATACTATCTCTGCCACCGATTATTTTTATTCTAATTTTAATCTCATAAATTTCATTGAGAAATGGAAACGATCACGACAGCTACGTCTCAAACAAATAACTTGTTTAAGGTACTTAAATTCATTCCATTAGCTAGACATTTATTTTTAGCTAGAATTGCATATATTGAAATCTAAACTCCAGAATTTTAAGTTTAAAAAGAGAGCGTCTGCGGCCTATACCCCTTCCCTATACCGTACCCGCTCCAGCACCTCCCCGCGCCACCGGTAAAGTGACGCGAGAGCCCTCGCCTCTAGATCCCACGGCGGAGTTCCAGCAAGGAAGCTCGCAGCCTCGTAGGAGACCGTACCGCATCCCCTGATGACCCTGACGGCCATCGCTCGCTGTGTTTGGTGCAATACAGCAGCATTTCTGGCCATCAGGCCATCCGCCCACACTGGAGCCCCTTAAAGGGCCCCATGGCCATCCTCTCCTTAGTATCCCATCTATCCACTCCTTATCATCCCTCCTATCCACCTCCTATCTCTTTCTTTGGAGATGACGACGCGCGAGTGATGCCTCTGGTGTTGCTAGCGTAAAAAATACTAAGCGTAAAAATTACTAAAACTAAGACTACAACGAATAAGGAGGTTATATTTTGTATTTATACTTGTATGAACAGCAAAAATCTTAAACCGTTCCAAAAATTATTCGTAACTCTCATAATTTCTAAAATTGTAATATAATTTAATTACTCTCTAGGAAATGGTAGTACTCTCGAGTAATTAGTTTATTGGTACTGAGAGTGCCTTTTAATTACCTTCACTTGGTCAAGTGTGATATGGTCCAGCTAACAATTTCCTAGGTTCAATAATTGAAGTACAAGGTGTAATCTCCGCTGCAACAATCAGTAATAACAGGCTTTAGTCGAACGGAGCCCTCTCAGTGCTGATGCAGTGATTTCCTCGCAACACTAATCGCTTTATTATCGCTTTGATCCGTAGTATATTCTAAGCTGCAATTATATAGAGCTTACTGAGTCCGGTGATTTAATCTTGCTCATCATGTTTCAAGTAATTATACATTCGGAGATACTCTCTCTCGGATTTTTTTTAATCCAATTTCAGTTATTGCGGAAAATATATATGTATATTTTTTGAAGTAAAAATTTCTATAGGATGGTTTGTATAGGGAGGAAAGTCATTAAGTCATCATCAACATGGTCACGTGACGTGTTAATATTTTTATTATAATAGTATAACTTGTTGCGCTGGGCCAGCTGTGAATTAAGAAATGAATAGTTTTAAATATTTTTTTTAAATGAATGAATGAATAATTTTGATTTACAAGTTTTAATTTAAGATCAAACAATTAATTTGGATATCCAAAAATAGCAACTGTTTGTTTACAGTTTTAAGTTTTCACTTCAGTCGGTAGTCCTCATGACTGCTTTTTTTTATTCTACATTATCACGGGATACCAACCTTAGGAAAAAACAGGAAGCAGAGAAGAAATTAAAGACTTAATACCTCCGGTATTATATCTATAAGCCTATAATTTCGACTACATTTTTTGTTTTAACATGACTAAAGTTTACTAACAGCTTAGCCGCAATTTAAAAGTTAAATCACTGCATAAAATGTGCTGCTTATGGAACTAATAGTCCGCCAACGAGGAAGTTTGTCCACAGATTGAGCAGATAAAACAGCAGCGGTACAATCGTTAGTCGAGTAATTGCACTTGTAACTATTCCACAATAGGAGTTTGTTCTTGTTTCGTTACTAGCCTCTCTTAGTCAAAAAGTATATATTAACGAATTTCTATTGAATCAATTTATAGTTATTTTTAAATACTCCTCTTCAAAAATGAGAAGGATATGAATTTCTAATATATATATAAGGATGATAATCTATATATATTATATGCCGGGTGTAAATGGCATCGTACCGATAACTCGAGGCAAAGATGTCGCCAGATAACTGTAATAATATGCCCCATATTATTTTCGTCGACAACGGCCCGTCGTTAACCCGTTACAAAGTTAGAAATTTTTAGCCGCCATCGAATTGTTAAGAATACAACTAAAAACATGATGAAGTTTTCAATCCATTGTAGTTTTGGAGTAAATCGGTGATTAATAGTTCATTAACTAAAATCAATATTTAGACAGAAAAAAGAACGATTTAATCTCGCATTCAATTTTAAAAAATGAAAAATTATTAATTTTTTTTATAAAGATACTGAAACACACACCTGGGGGTTCAGAATCAAGTACTGAACTCATGGTATTAACTATCTATAACGATGTCATTAGCACCCTGTATAAGTATTTAAATGTTTTTTCAGTTATAACTTCGTTCTGGTCTTGAAGATTCATTTTGTGATGGGTCGGGGAATAGTACAGTTAAATAGGTATTTTTCACATATAACAGTATAGATCATCTTTATGGTGGCAGTGCCTCTACTTTGTATTACTGATTCCATAAGTGGCAGTCAGTCGCAGATGGGTAATTCGTCAGCAGTAAAAAAAAACTGGCCGTGTGGGGCCTGCTTTAGAATTGTCCCACCCCTCTCTACCCACGGGAGTCGTAAAAGCCGACTGAGGGAATAGCAGGGGAGTGGGCAGCAGCACTGCCTCGAGTATTAACAACATCCACTGCGATCGCCAACCCACCTGCCAAGCGTGGTGATTACGTCATTATCCCCCATGAGGAGACCACTCGTTGTGGCACTCTCTTGGAGAGGCCTATGTCCAGCAGTGGACGTTGAAAGGCTGATGTATGTATGGATGGAAAAAAAACAATTATTAAATGCAGCGCATATTAGGCTTTTAAAAAATCATGTTCATTCCTTATAAAAAAATAATAGGTGGTGTGGTATGTTTTTTTTTTTGAGATTTAGGTGGCCAATAAATTATCATACAGTAATCTTGGCTGCGAACCACGATATCACTGTTAATTTTATATGGTAGTTAGTTAAATGAAGACTTACCAAGTTCCTCGGAGTGAAGGGTTACATACGTAAAATATAATACCTATTCTAAATTCAGTTTTCGGTGATCCGGATGGCAGTCAGATATAGTCATTTGTAAAAAATAACATAACAAACAAAAATTGTGTATAGACCGGATCAGTACATATTAATCAATCATAAATACTAATTAGTTAAACTCATAGCACGTGAGCCAGCGCTCGAACTTGCAGGCATAGGTACTCGTAAATTGTACTTTACCGGTGGTCGCTTGCTGTGGCTTGATAATTAAGACCAAGTAGCGACATCAGACGTATAAAATTACATTAAACGATAGCGATACTGTGAAACAACCTTGATTTTATAGGTTTATAATTTAATATTTATGAACAAATATTATAATAGATGACTTAATGAAATAAAGTAACCATATTGTATAACAATGACAAAACCAACCCAATGTATAAAACTGACTACAGCAAATATAGAGAGCTCCTCCTGCAACCAAACTACATACTAAAGTAACATGCCATAATTGTTTTTTGATAATATGTTAACAAACTATAAATGGGAAATAATGTTTTAGTTATCGGAACTTCCGCAAACACAATTAACAAACATTATGCACATTGAAACTCAGCAACAACTACTTGTGGCACAAATTTTGTCGAGTTCAATCAAACCCACAAAATACAGTTAAAAAAGATTTTTAAGCTTTCGCAGAGCAAAATCTTCTTTGCAGCTCATTTACGATTTATAATCTTTGAATCGTAGCAGTGATAGCCTAGCGGTAAAACCAAGGACTGCAAAGAAAGTGGTATCGAGTTCAAACCCCCGTCCAAGGTTCACACCTCGTACGGTACACGCCTCTGACTTTTCGAGGTTTTTCTTTGTATTTGTTTACAGTTTATCACTGCTCGGTGAAGGAAAACACCGTGAGCGAACCTGCAGGCCTGAGAGATTTTCTCGACGGCTCGTGAAGTCTGCCAACCCGCATTAGGCCAGCATGGTGGACTATGGCCTAATCCCTCTCACTTTGAGAGTGCCCAGTATTCGGACAGAAAAAGGGTTGGAAAAAAAACTTTTAAACAGTGGAAGGGACGCTATTTCTTAAATACTACACCCGCATTACGGAATAATCTCTGTATCGCAAAGGACACACAATTATTGGCTACAAACATTGATGTTTAATAAGAGAAGATCCACAATGAGCCACTAAAAGTGTCCACCATAAATGAGTGCAGATTACGCTTTCCTGCACTCATTTCGTTTAGTATGGATTCGACGCGCGACCAGTCGCAACGCCCGCAACGTATCAACATGCCTAATAATAAAATCTCTTTTGAAAACTCATTAACTATCTCTTTTCCTCTAGTTTTTTCTGAATAGTGTCATGATAATTGCAGTTAAAAGTCGTTATTATTTTATAAAATTAATGCGAAGATTATAAATAATAGTAGCCTTTGCCCGCGATTCCGCCGCAACCAAAAGCTAGTTTTGCTTATATCTCAGGTTCCTAATAAAGTACTGAGATAAAATGTATACCAGTTTTTTAAGTCTAATCAAGAGTTATCAAATAAAAAAAGGTGCATCAAAATACGTTCAGTAGTAGTAGTTTTGCGTGATGCGCACGAACAAACAGACAAAAACTCAAAAAAAATGGTTTTGTGTTCAGACACGCCTATATTATAGCTTAATACAGTATTTTTTCCTCAAATGCCTTAAAGACACAGTTCTAATACAGCTTTTTAATAGTTAGGTTACAATACACTTGTGTATCCTTAATTATAGATCAATGGCTACAAAGTATAAAACTATCAATCGTAAAATTGTTTTCGAAGTATGCACCGAGTTTAAATAAATATATCAAAATCTGAACAAAATACTTAAAATTATATATAATATATATGCTTCAAAAGTAACATAAAACGGAGAATATAAGTTGATATTTATTCGTATGAAACCTATACAAACAATATTGATATTGTTTGTTCGCTTATATAACTTTGTATGATATTTATCCACCTTATTTCTTCACAATGATTTTCAAAAGGAAAGAAAAGCAGAAAGTCAGCATTGTGTCATTTTTAAAGTAGTCTCTTGATAAATCTTTATACATTTACTTAAATGAAATGTTTTGCAGGTATGACTCGTTTCTAAACGGCAATTGAATTTCATAGTCTAGAAATTAACGGTACTTTGTTCTATACTCCTTTAACGTAAAACATATAAACTAACGTAATAAAATATATTTTAACGTATATGTATAATTACTAATATTATGATTTGTTTAAAAAAAATACTCTACACCAACTAATCATATTATAAGCCAAAAGCGGTGGATTCAAAACTAGCTGCTGCCCGTGACTTCGTCCCCGCGGAATTTAGTTTTATTATGGCCCAAACCCTTAATTGTTTTTTCAAAATAAAATTAACTTTAAGCACTCGTTATAACATCAGCTACGTGCTGGTAAAAGTCCTGTCTAAATCAGTCCCGCCATTTTAGAGATTAGCTGGAATAAGCCAACGTACATAACCTATATTTTATTTTTTTTGTATCGCTAACGGTGGCAGACGAAAATACGTGCTGATAAGTGATGATAAGTGGTAGTCACCGCTGACACAAACAACACCAGGGACATAGCCAAGCGTGACTTCTTAATCCTTCCGCAACTATTGTGGTTTGAATTGAACCCATCCAAAAATAACATTTTATAAAACCACAAACAAAATAATAATAGTCATTATTGAATCAGATTTCGTTGACAATAATCCTATTATAAAGCTGTAACAGAGCTGGCTCTGTGCTTTTAAAGAGATTTGAGAAAAAAATACTGTATTAGACTATACAGGAGTGTCTGAACACATAATATTTTTTTTAGATTATTTGTGTTTTTGTTTGTTTGCCGGTTTGTCTGTTTGTTCACTCGCGCATTACAAAAAGAAATTCCGAATAGATTTTGATGCAACTTTTATTTGATAGCTCTTGATTAGATATAAAAATTGATAAACATTTTATTCCACTACAATATCGGGAACCTGAGATATAACCTAAAAAACAGCTTTCGAATGCGGCGGAACCGCGGTCAAAAGCTAGTAATATTTTTTTTACATTTAAATTGTTTTTATCCTCAATAAGGTAGGCTGTAATACCCTCAAATTTCATCCATGTATGCAAATTAATATTATGGAAAGTCTTATCTGATTTATGTTTTCTTGCTTCTAAATCAGTATTTAATTTTTACTACTAGAGTCATCATATCAAATATTAAAAGATTCACGTACGACTGAATTTTCTTAAGAACAAATTATTTGTGAATAAGGAAAAAAGATTTTTAGTACGAGCGGGAACTTCCCCGGATTGGAAAAGACGCGGGTTCGTTTCCCGCTCGTACTAAAAATCTCTTTTTCCTTATTCACAAATAATTTGTACTTAAAAAGTAGTGGAGCATGTCAAATGCTAAAAAAAATATAGTTTCCTTAAGAAGGAACTTAAAAAAAACATGCGGGGCAGTCTTTGAGGACTGCCGATAGAAGTGAAAACTAAGTAACTTGTAATGGTATCGTCGACCAATTATTGCGCATTAACACTAACCTAAAAAAAATTAAATAATAATCTAATAGCTCGATGATACAATTCACAAGTTACTTAGTTTTCACTTCTATCGGAGCGTTCGGTGACGATGACGCGAGGTCCATGATTTTTGTTCACCCAAAAAGTGCTCAACGCGCCTAAGGAAGTTGTCACTTCAAAAAACTAACTCTTTAGCGATATTATATAAGTACAGATAATAGAAATGAGATATGGCAGGAAAATATAACATTATTTGAGGGATCACATCGCTACTTTTTCCGAGTTTCCTCAAGGTATATGGCTTAATGCTATAAAAGAAGGCTTGTGAGCACGTATGATACACATAAAATGCATGTTTCTTTTACACGTTATGTTCCTATGTTACAGCAAGATTCTTAAGAATACTTCCAATATTTTTTAAATCTTTCTGGCAATATATCTTCGTAGATATTTTATAGAGACCTACGTATGAACCACGTACGTTCTGTAATAGATGTTAAAATGATTAAGCGCAAGAGCTAACTGCCTTAGTTCCCTATAGTTAGTAGCCTAGAGTGGAACGGTACACGTTCCACTATTGGCTTCACTAGTGAACATATCGTAAGTACACATAAATTTCTTGCATCTTCTTTCATAATGTGTATTTCTCACTTAATACCTTATACAATATCGGGTGGAATATGCGTAACAAGAATGTATTCTAACTAATATTATAAATGCGAAAGAGCGTTTGTTTGTTTCTTAAGCTTTGACGCCGTAACTTATGAAATGATTATCATGAAATTTGCATATATATATATATTCCATATAAGACTATTGTAGTAAAAGGACATAGGCATAGGCTTTATCCGGGAAAAATAAGTGGTTTTGTAGGAATTGCTGTTATGGCAAAAATAATTAATATACCGTAGAGTGACGTATTTAAATTGTAAATCCACGGGGACGAAGTCGCAGGCAATATCTAGTGTTAAATAACCAGCCTAATAGCCACTTAAAACTACACAGCTTATTTAACCCAATAATTAAATTATAACTAACACTAACAGATAAACACACTTTTTTTCAAAACTGATTTACAGAAATTATTCCTTCATTCCAATTTAATAAGAGAAACATTATAATTCACTTGTAGTACATAGTACCTAGTTCATGTTACAAGCCGCTTTGCAAACAGTCAACCGACCAAGTTCTGACCAACAATGTTTGCTCGGGAAACAAACCTGCGACTAAATGAATCCCAGCTTGAATATAGTGGTTAGTCCGTCAGCTTATGACTTGATGGCTTGTGTAACTTTGTACCGTAATACTGATGTTTACGTACATAACTAAGCTCCGAGTTTTGCCTTTTTGAAGCGAGTTTATTAGTTTCGTTTTTCTTCAACCCTAACAATCTATAAGTAGAATCAATATTTTATCATAAATGTATAATTTGTATAAAAAACGTCTATCTTTCTATTACTAATAAGTGATTTCAATAATTTCGTCTGATGAATTAAACATACATTATTAGCATATGTGACGTGTTATCCTTCCTTAATGCAAGTACTTAGCATTTTAAATCTCTGGTCCATTCCAGTGTTTACTGGCAGAGTTATAAATGAATGAATTTTATTTGAACCAACTTTATTTTTACTGTCACAGAATTTTGAGATCCCTCTTCATCCCATTCATTATAGCTTGTCACAAAATGCTTTTGCATCGGTACTATGGAAAGAAAGATTACATTACTATTTTGAATGGTTTGGGGTATCCCAATATACTTAACTAGTAAAAGCTTTTAAATAATTAAGAATATAAGCAACAATTACGTTACAAATTATCTTCAGTAATAAAAAATACAATATAAATGAGAAGGAAAACATCACGAGGACAAAAGAACGCCTGAAAAGCTTTCTCGGCGGCTTTTGAAATCTGTCAACTCACTCTGACTGGATAGTCCAGTAAAATTATTATCACTCCAGAGAGACGAACCCGTGTCCAGCTGTGGACACTTAAGGATTTAAAAAAAAGTTCAAATGCAAACACTGCTTATTCATTACAAAACAATAATCATGTACCGTTGAATTTAAAACTGTTATTATATTTATAGTTATAGAGTTACATGGATAATAACTGCAGAGCACTGAGAATCGTAAAGAGATTTGTATGATTCCCTAGGAAAATGTCTAAGTATTTCCAACATAAAGCCAAGGTTTGTTTAAGCTACCTTTATTCCAATTCCTGAATTAATTAATAACTTATTTGACCAAGTCTATTAAGTTGCTGTCAATGAACACGAAATACTCCCTTAGATCGCATATCCGAGGATAATACTACATTAAGGCAGTAGCGTTTCTCTTGTTTAATAATTCAACCAATAGGAGTGATACGAGAGAAATGACAAAGGGAGTCTATGCGTACATTTCTTATGTTTCAATATTGTTAGCCGCTTATTGGTATGAAAAGACTTGTGGTCGCTCTTTTTATGTAATCAAAATGATAATTGTTATCCTGCTATTTGAAGCAATGGTATCTATAAATTAAATAGATATATAAGTTCCATAAGATAGACATAGGAAGAAGCAATATTATTAAAGACGCATCCTGTCGCAATATTGCGTGTACTTTTGGGATTTGCTAATGTATATTTTTAATTAAAGTTTTATTACTAACAAAAATATTCTCTTGTATCTTTTTGCTATTTCATCCATCCATCCATCAGCCTTTTAACGTCCACTGCTGGACATAGGCCTCCCCAGGAATGGGGGATAGTGCCTTAATCGCCACGCTTGGCAGGCGGGTTGGCGATCGCAGTGGATGTTATTAATAATCGAAGGAGTGCTGCTGCCCACTTCCCCGGTGTATTTTGCTATTTATGTGGAGCAATATATGTATATATCGCGCTTTTTCTGTCTCTCTACCAGTGTAGCTACGCTAAAAGTTATTAGTGTCACTTGCGCAGTTTTGAGAGGGAAATCTAAATGATGACAGCTACCTTTTTTACTACACTACCCCCTCGTTCGGGATAATGAACGAGCGGTACCAACAATTAGGTGGCTGTTTAACAGCATTTGCCATCGACCGTAAACTTGCAGTAATGAGGAAATAGCGTTGGAAGTCTCTCTTATAACGTCTTATTTATAATTTTCGTGCAAGCATCGTTTTATTATCAGTTACTCCCTATCTATCAATTCAAATTTAGTCCACTGATCCCAGTGCAAATCTCTTGTTTTTTTTTTCTGAACCCATTACTATTCCACTATTGGGTACGGGTCTTAGAGCGGCAGAGAGTTAGGCCGCTGCCCCAGAGCGGGGCCATTTCTATGCAGACCTTGGTTTTCGTCTCTACATTATCGTCACATTGCTATTGGAATTTGGTGGCATAAAAATGACGACGCGGGTATCAAACTCCCTGGACAAAGGAGATAGTA
Source organism: Leucoma salicis (assembly GCA_948253155.1). Classification (NCBI taxonomy): domain Eukaryota; kingdom Metazoa; phylum Arthropoda; class Insecta; order Lepidoptera; family Erebidae; genus Leucoma; species Leucoma salicis. The sequence continues at coordinate 29,417,696 of OX411803.1, forward strand.
TAGTACTACTACTTTAGTTCTAAACTTAAAAACTATTATTGATTCATACCTACCATAGCTATTATACAATGTTGTCATGAAAAATATTCAATAACACATCACAGAAATACTGGCACATATAAAATGACTTTTGATTTCGTTTGATCGACTGTGAAATAAATCTCGGAAACATTTATGATAAAAGACGTTTGCTTTAAATTCAACATAGCGATGTTATAAGATATAATTTTAGTATCATTGGTCGTTTACACTATACATTTATATTTTGAAACCATCTAAAACCTAAGAAATTACATTATAGCGGCCTTGTCTTATCTTACGTATTATACGTCAACAAGACAAGACGTCTCGTATATCTTAGTATTTTACTGGTCTTGTCCTATATGTCAAGCCTAAATCATAGGATTGGTCACTTAATGATTTGGCCGAACATTTCATGAAACCTAATCTAATAAAACCATTTTATTTACGTGAGGCAATCCTTTAACGGTCTGGTCTACTTGCTCAAACTCCACTGTACTACCTATAGCCAGAGGCAAGATTTATAAGGCTCTGCGTATAGTGGCTTAACCACCTTTTCAAGAATCGTATCTTGATACCAAAGTTTCCTCGCCTGCCGAAGTTTTGATACCTTTTTACAAAAATATTAACTCAGCCACTCTTTGATAGCTAACAGCTCACCAAACCACTTGAATCGGTTAATATAACCTTATACTCTGCTGACTAATGAAGAAGCTTCTTCAGACCTTTGAGCATAAACTCGGTCATTCGGCTTGTTAAAGTGTTGCTCGGTGGGAAATTTCCTAGTCAGTAAATAAAAATTTTCTGTGACCTCCATTTGCGTTGCTTAAGAAATTGTTTTGATTTTACCACTATTTGCAAATTATCGCACGTCTAATAAACTAAAAATCCTAAGTCATTAAAGAAGAAAATTTTTGTGAAAGTGTAAATAAAGAGATTTACCGCGAGCAGCAGTCTGCGATAGCTTAGCAGTCCAGAGCACTTACCCAGATTGGAAGGGATGCAGGCTGGCAGTAAGACTCTCTTTTTCCACTTTCACAACTATTTTTTTCTTTAAAATAGCTGAGTATGACAAGTACAAAGGCCGACCTAAGTATTTTTTTTTTAAATACACGATATGATTCTATAGCTTCCCGAGATAAAAACTTTTCGCTCATGCTTTAATTTAAAGCTATGTTAACTGTGCCAGTTTGATATCAAATCAATACAGATACTGAAAGTAACCTTTTATTGTATACCCGCTACAAGATGGCAAACAAGCATACGGTCTACTTGGTGGTGAGTGGTTATATCGCTAGCAACACCAGAAGTTTAGTTCGCAAGCTGACAACTCACCACAATATCAAGAATTAAATTTACTTCAAAATTTACTAACATGGCCTAAAACAGGCAAAATATTTTTAGAGCAGTCGTGAAATGGAAAAACGTGATAGTTAATTCAATAAAGCCTTAAGTGGTTGGCTCTCATCCGCCGTTTATTATATATTGCATTCGTATGTATGAATTCGAATAAATTTTGCATATTCATGTATAGATGCAATGCTGATAGACTAGTTTTTAAACCCAGACAAAAAAGTATAAAAGGGGTTTTATATTTATTTTTTGCTTATAATGTGTTCAATTTTTATATATTGTAACGTAACATTAGTGTTTATAACGTGATTAATGAACGTTTTACGCAATACAATTAAAAAACTAGCTTTCGTACCGATGATGGGGACGGTTGGCCACCTTATTGTTGGGTCCCAACAAAATAACGCATTCGCGAAAAGGATAAAAAACTTATACATAACTGTCTCACCCACTCTTGCTATGACCTAATATGGGCATCCTTTTTTCAAGCAAGTCTATTATATCCTCTATCTACGGATAACCTTGACATGAGCAACCCTCCAGAAGAACTCAACGGCGTACGATATTTACATCGTGTTTGGGCTCATACGATTTACTGTCTGTACTGTCACCATGAGAGAAGACCCGTGTCCAATAGTGAGACACAAAGGATTTAAAAAATAAAATATAGAATGTAATATACTTTACTTAATATTTAATCAAATATAGATGATATTGACTGCATTACAAATATCCATCTTGCAGTCACTAATAAATAATGACTTCAGACTAAGTTTAACTCGGTTGAACTAAATTACAAATAGAACTAACTAAAACTGAATTTCTGTGAACACCAGCATCTATCATTAGCAGCTATTGTATAACTGAAACTAACGAATAAGCACCATTTATAGACTTTGGTTTAGATTCTATTTAATCACGAGCCTTCTCCATAATTCTTATCTTGCATTGATAAGCTGTGCACAACTTTATTGAAGACTGATATAAAGTGAGAGTGGTTTGGATACCAGCCTCCCACCCAAGTCTTGTGGGTTCGATTCCAACACAGATGCAACACAGATTGGAAACCAATCCTTGTATCCTATTTGTGAACTTGAACCACTATTTGTGGAACACACAAAGAGTTTTCATGTGTGGGAATCGAACCCACAAAACTAGGGCGGGAGGCCGGTATCTAAACAACTTCACCACTTGTGCTAAAAAAGCATTAGGCTTAAAAATTAAACATTAAGTTACAGAAACAGTACCTACACTATCATTTGATGTATCCCATTACTATGTTATTGTTGATAAGTAAGCGAGTAGGTATGAAAGAGAGTATTGGTGTAAAGATGCGAAAGGGAATGCTCCGATGGTTCGGACACGTGGAAAGAATGCCGGACGAGCGACTAGTTAAGAAGATATACAACGCGAAAGTGGAAGGATATAGGTGTAGGGGGAGACCGAGACTTACCTACCTAGACCAAATCGGTCAGGTATTGAAGGAAGGTGGAGTTAGGAGTCTCCGAAACCGGCGAGCGTGTATGAAGAGAGTTATGAATGTTGAGGAACCGAGAGATGTATGCAAGAATAGAGCCTCTTGGCACTCTGTTCTCTCTGCCCACCCCGTAAGGGAAATGGCGTGATGATAAGTAAGTAACATGATTGATTTATAATATTTTGCCGAATATAAATGAAAAATTTGAATAGAATAAGATTACATACATGCTTGCAGTATGATTAGTTTTTACCATCTTTGCCTAATGCATAGTCAAAGACAATTGCTTATTTCGCAACTTTAAACTCCAGTAATCCGTCGGAGAGTATACACTTGTTTATGTTCTTTTTTTTTCTTTTATATTGAAGACCATGTACACAGTTGGGCATGAACTGTTGACATAATTGGTCTAACTGTATTAGGCAGATGGGTGGTGCGTCAGGCTTTGATATAGTTTTTCTTCTCCAGCAATGCTATAATAGGTTGTTTAATTTTACATACTTATAAGTCACCTGGGGAGAGAAAGTTTTATAAATTACTAGCCTTTATATCTCAGGTTCCCAATATAGTAGAGGGTTAAAACGTATACCGTTTTGAAGATTAAACGAAGGCTATCATCCAGAAATAATCTTTAATTTATTGATATTGCTTGTTTTCTAAAACTCTTTTATTATTTTATATAAAACCAACTGAAGCTAAGGTATCATATAACCTTTCTAAATACGTCAAACTCTAGCACAAAAACAATCTCTACACAGAAATAGCCATTCCACAGGAACCCTCTATTTTTCCGGGATAATCAGCCTATTACTTTTCCCGTATTCCGGCCAAATTTCGTGGTGAGTCAAGAGGTAAAAAACAAGCAAATAAATAAATAAGAAAATTTACTTTTAGTATACTGGTAATGATGTGCTTGGCAATATTACATAGTTTATTAATAGTTTCAGCAATATTTGCACAATTATGATATGTCCGGAAGTCACAAAGAAGTTACATCCGATTCTAGAATATACATAGTTTGAAACACGTATACAAAGATATTTATAAAATAACATCGATATAAATCACTCAATTACGTCGAGTGATTTTCCCTTTGCGATAACCTCTGGGATTGTTAATCCACTCAAAGCAGATCGCTGTCGATTGCTATAATCCAAGTTGATTCTATTTCAAACGGGATCAAGTCACTATTGAAGGTTGAGTCGTATAATCTCTCAAAGAACAAATTATTTGTGAAACTGGAAAAAGAGAGCTTTACTGCGAGGGGGATTCGAAGCTGCCTCCATTCCAATCCGGGGAAGTGCTCTAGACCGCTAACCCATCACAGTCACCGATAGTGACCAATCTCCACTTTACAATTGCTTTTTGATGTCTTTACGACTTACGCCACCTATCGCCTGCATTTACATACATTATTCCAAGTTTTTGCATTCAAAACTCATACTTACTATTTGATGGGACGATTTTTTAAATATTTGGATGTGCATTTTAGCACTCGAAATGGTCAGGTCAAAAAAAATGTCTAATCTCTCGATTTTTACTAAAGTTAACTTTGTTTTTATATCATGAGCTATAACCGGGTTTTAACTCACTCTTTTTGCCGTGTGGGGCTGGCTTTAGAATTGCCCCTCCCCCTTTCTACCCATCCATCCATCCATCAGCCTTTCAACGTCCACTGTTGGACTGCAGGCCTCCCCAAGAGAACGCGACAATGAGAAGTCCCGTCGTGGGGAATAATGCCGTAATCGCCACGCTTGGCAGGCGGGTTGGCGATTGCATTGGATGTTGTTAATACTCGAGGGAGTGCTGCTGCCCGCTCCCCTGGTATTCCCTCAGTCGGCTCTTACGACTCCCGTGGGTAGAGAGGGGTGGGACAATTCTAAAGCCGGCCCCACACAGCTTTCTACCCACGGGAGTCGTAAGAGCCGACTGAGGGAATATCGGGAGAGTGGGCAGCAGCACTCCCTCGAGTATTAACAACATCAACTGCGATCGCCAACCCACCCGCCAAGCGTGGCGACTACGGCACTATCCCCCATTTCTTGGGGAGGCCTATGTCCAGCAGTGGACGTTCATGGACTGATGGATGGATGGATGGAACTCACTTTTGGGTTTTAAATCGAGTAATGACCCTTCACTAACTGCCACGGGACATCTTCGCAATTTTAGTGCACAGTTAGTGTCTGAGCCACTGTCATGAACACAACTTACATTAACTTATACTCGTATGTTACTTTGTTACTTGAGTTATTCGAAGCATTTTATTCAATATATAATAATAATAATAAATAGTGTGTATATTCTGTAGGTCTGAGAATATGATGTAAACTATTTTTCATACCCCTAAGTGATGGGATAACATTTTATTTTTATTTTTTGGACATTTTTTTTTATTTTATGATTCAGTATTAAACAATAATTACAACCCTAATTTTTCACCCATCTAATGCCAACCCCTATTTTTTAATAGCGATATTAGTACTTTAATAATTTTCATTGCAAAATATTCACGAAAAAAAAATATGGCGGTACGAAGTTCGCCGGGTGAGCTAGTATCATATAATATGATAAATAATATGAGTATTAGCGTAGTATCAAGGTTTTATCTTGTACAAATAAATGAGTTTTATGATTTATATTTGTGAGATAGGTTTAATTTGTAATATATTCCTTCTAAAGTAATCTACGACGAAGAAATTAATTTCCGTATTTCATAAAAAATTCCAACCCTAATGAGTCGTGATGCTAAATAACGGTGTCTAATGTTTTAATCAATATTAAAATATATTATGTTGATGTTTATTAGATTGTCTTTTCAATGAGTCTGAAAATAACTGATCATAGAATAGCAATTTGCTGATTTTTACTTTATGAATCATACATATATGCTAAAATAACATGAATAAGAAATTTTCAATATATGCCAAAAGCATACGGCATGAAATATCACACTCGTACTTTGCGGTCTCGAGCAAGCGCTGCTAAAACGCGTTACGATTAAATATTCGCCGTCCACAGATGCAACGAATCGCACTCGTAAATCTGAATCTGCGAACTGCCTCCACGGAAATAACAATAAAACAAAATCAAATGTAGCCTAGCCAACAGCTTACCGACTTATGACGAAATACAATAATTTTGATTGTGATTACCATATATGAAAATATATGTACTTTACTAAATTATGCGTCCAATTTATTCGCGTATAAGTTAATAGTAGTTTTAGTGTTGTGATGAATCATGGGGAGGAATAGACAAGTAAAGATGAGAGTTTGACGATGCGTTCAGCATGGGAAGATCGCTGAGACTAGTGACTATGTGATAGTGCCTGGAGTCGGTGCCAAGGCGAAGGTGAGATGGCGGCTGTTGCCGGCCTGTACGGGCTTGGCGACGAGCAGCGCGCACGCCACCGCCGAGGACAGGCCAATGCCGAGCGCTCCGAGTCCAGGGATGACAACACTGAAGCGTAAGTTACTATCATAGAAATCTTAATACTTTAACAGAAGTCATATTGCTGAGTGAATTTGCAGCTAGTACCTACTTTGAGAGTATGTCTTTTTTTAAAGATGAAAGAGTATGATGATATGTTTTGAACATAAACGTTTCAGAAATTAATAGCCTCCTATGTGCGAGATAACATAAGATTTGTTTCTAGGTTTTTTTATCTTGCAGCCATATTGTTTACATAGACTTGACTAAGACTACTACAAACTCTTATATTAATTTCCTATAAATTTATTAGATATTTGCTATAATTATACTAATTTAAACTCTAAAAGAGCTGTATCTGTATATTCAATATATTTGAGAAAAACTGACTAGGCTATGTAGATGTCTCTAAACAAAAATAATATTTCGCAGATTTTTTGACTGTTTGTCTATTTGTTCGTTCGGGCATCGCCGCTGAAAAAACTACAAAAATTAGACAAAACTAATTTTGTTTCGTTAGCTCTTGATTAGACTTAAAAACCGATACTTACACATTTAAAAACTTATACTTTTACATTTTATTTCTCCGCTATATTTGAAACCTGAGATATAACTAACAAAATTAAATTGGTTTACTTACTCGAACAATCATACGCTAATTTCATCAAATTCCCTTGCATTTAAGTTACCTTTGTAAAGTTTTATTCATTTGACAGAAAAATAAAATGTAGAAGTTGGCATATAACACAAATAGTTTTAAAATAAATTCTTATTTGAAGATCATTCGACAAACAGATGTTAATTCATTGAATATGCAAACTCTACTTCCTTTTAAAAATTACTTGAATGTGACATCCCTAATTTCATACATATGGTATGCATTGCTTTAAGATTATCTTACTCAAATATGCCTTTAATAAATTTCATCACACAGGAAGCCTACAAACGAGGTTGCATATTGGTTCTTAGAAGATAAATAAGTTAGTTACCAGTATCAGATCGCAGTTTTGATTAAAATATATGAAAAATAAATTTTTCAGGTTCCTTGAAGATATTATGAAATAAAACTACTTTTATAGAATATGTGGCTTTTAATCAAAATTATTATTATTTTGTTATTGATGTGCAGTGAACCTACCGGTAAAACTAAAGACTGCAAAGAGTAATAACGAGGTCAATCTCCAGTCAGCTTGACTATTTATAAATATTCACTTCAACAAGCACGAGCTAGAGAGACTCCTCTCGCAGTGGGTACAATTTAGGCCGTATTCCAATACGCTGGCCCAGTGCCGTTCATAAGCCATCGCCAATCTTTCAGACACTCGATCCTCTCGATGTTTTCCTTGATAATTTGTATATTTACAAACATAGAGACAAATCATCATTTAGTATGAATCTCTCCTAATCGTAACAGTTTGGCTTGCCGGAAAGGTACAACGGTACTATACACACACAAGAAATACCCTAATCTATTATACATATCTTTTTTCCTAATGGTTATCCATAGCCATCTTCACGGCATGATCCGTGACTTTAAACTTCTTTGTGAGGTTCTTATCTACGTACCAACAGAGCGAGACCTTAAAAAACAGACACTGATCCATAAGTCATCACTGATACCACATATATTGGTAGTAAACCATAGTTTTTGTACATTGAGGAATATTGTCCGATATAAGCAGTTTATTATGTTAACATAAATAATAAAACTCGTATTTTCCTACACCAATATAGTCCTAATTTAGCTATAGAACTAGTTTACAAAGACAAAATACATGGAACTTCCTGAAAATATTTATTTTCGGCATTTACCCTGAAAGTTTTAATTAAAAAACATGATAAACAACTTAGCAGTACTAATTAACATGGAGCGTTTCTAGTAAATTTATTCAGTACGACCCCTCATCAGAGATAGCGTAACGTTGTGACCGTGCGCGTTGCCAAGTCCTGGAGTTCGCAAATTAATTTTTAATTTATTTCAAAGTTTATGAAATTAGTGGAATTTGCCTGAGACACCATCCGCGTGTACTCCATAATATAAATACATCATTCTACGGCACAATAATTATGTAAAAATAGCTATTACCGGGGAACCCGTCATTTTTCCGGATGCCTATATTCTTTTCTAGGCTCCAAACTATACGTATATAAAATTTCATGATTATTGGTTGAGTAGTCACGGCGCGAAACCGACAAACAAACTCACTTTCACATTATATAATATCTGTAAGAATTCAAAAGACCTATTTTTTATTAATTGTTGCTCACTACTTAAAATTATCGCCATCACATTCTCTCACACATTTTTCTTTGAATACCAATTAATTAAAAACAGTGATAGCACTCGTTCCGTCTATAAGTTAAAAAATAGGTACCTGTACCTTGGATATAATAGGAACTATACGTTTTTCGGGACAAAATGTTAGTCTTATAACGTCTCAGTTACCTATCTACTAAACATCCAAATCCATTTAGGCGTTTAGGTGTGATTAACGGACAAATATTTAAGCAGTTCCATATTTTTTGCATCTTTATCTTAATACTATAAAACTAGCCTTTGCCAGCGGCTTCGCTGCAGCCAAAAGCTAGTTTTTCGGTTATATCTCAGGTTTCCGATATAGTAGCGGGATAAAATGTCTTCCAGTTTTTAAGTCAAATCAAGACCTTTCAAGTAAAAAAAGTTGCATCAAAATCCATCTAGTAGTACTTTCAAATAAATTCTAAGAAAAATTCTAGTTTAAATAATTTAACTTTTAATTTGCTGACCAAAAACATCGAGAGCAACACCAAACTTTGCTGGAGGGAGGTGAAGAAATCTCGGAGTGGTTGGCCAGCTTTCAGGACGAATAAAATAAGGTCTAAAGGTGGGGACATTCTTACGCAAACACAAGATGTGTTAAGCCGATGGAGTGAATATTTTGGAGATATGTATGCGGATGTTCAGGGTGATGCTGGTGCCACATGTGATCTAACAGATCAGCATTCGGTACCGGCATCCTCTGATGACATTAGTATGGATGTAGTTGAATGGGTGATTAGAAGTAAGGCAGCGGGTATTGATATGGTGTCTGCTGAGATAATCAAGCTTGGAGGCTCATGTGTCTGGGAATCCTTCCTGATGCTTTTCAATTTATGTTGGAGTTCAGGAATGGTTCCCAAGGACTGGAGAAGCGCAGTCATCGTGCTCTTGTTTAAAAACAAGGGTTCACGTTATGGCTGTGCAAACTACAGAGCCATAAGCTTGACCAGTTTGGCAGCCAAAGTGTATGGTAAGGTTGTTGAAAGAAGAATGATGAATTTTTGTGTGAGGCACAAGGAGGTTTCAGGTGTGGCCGAGGATGTATGGATCAAGTGTTTTCTCTGCGCAACATTGTAGAAAATCATCTGGCTGTAGGCCAGAGGGTTTTCTGCAGTTTTGTGGATTTTGAGAAAGCATTTGACACTGTTGTACGAAAGGAACTTTGAGACATTTTGCCGGAGTATGGTATTAGCGGTAGACTGCTACAAGCGGTGCAATCCAACTACATGGACTGCAGAGCTTGTGTGCGGTTGGATGATGGAATGTCACCCTGGTTTGACGTCAATATCGGAGTTAAACAGGGCTGCGTTCTATCAGCCAGACTTTTTATCATATATCTGGATAAATGTCTACAAAGATTGAATGAAATGAAAGTGGGAGTTCAGATGGGCGACTCAGTGGTTAACTCGCTGCTATATGCAGCTGATGCGGTCCTATTAGCGCAGTCTGCGACTGACCTGCAAACCCTAGTTGACGTAATGGCAGAAGATTGTAAGAAAAGGGGCCTACGTGTGAATGTGAGCAAAACCAAAGTAATGGTTTTTGAAAGAGAAGAAGCCAGAACAGATGTTAGAGTCGCAATAGGAAATGGTGTGCTAGAACAAGTGGATGAATTTGTATATCTTGGATTTGGATTCAGTCGGGATGGAAGGTACACCAGTGATGTAGAAAGAAGAGAAAATGCGGGAAATAGAGTGAACGGAGCATTGGGACAACTTCTCGGCAGCCACCACCTCAGCCAGAAGGCACGTGTCGCAATACACAACGCAGTGCTTGTCCCAACGTTATTATATGGAAGCGAGAGTTGGGTATGTAAAAAGGAGCATGAGAGCAAAATCAATGCGGTTGAAATGCGATCTCTGCGGAGAATCTGTGGAGTGAGGCTGACTGACCGCATTCGTAACAATGACGTAAGAGAGCGAGTAGGTATGAAAGAGAGTATTGGTGAAAAGATGCGAAAGAGAATGCTCCGATGGTTCAGACATGTGGAAAGAATGCCGGACGAGCGACTGGCTAAGAAGATATACAATGCGAAAGTGGAAGAATGTAGGTACAGGGGGAGACCGAGACTTACCTACCTAGACCAAATTGGTCATGTATTGAAGGAAGGTGGAGTCAGGAGTCTCCGAAACCGGCGAGCGTGTATGAAGAGAGTTATGAATGATGAGGCGAGAGATGTATGCAATAATAGTGCCTCTTGGCACTCTGTTCTCTCTGCCTACCCCGCAAGGTGCCGCGTGGTGATAAGTAAGTAAGTAAATAATTTTTCATTACTCATACTCGGAAAGTAGGTTTGAAGTTGCCTGAGGAACGGGTTGAAAATAATACTTTTCAGCCCTAGGGAGAATCGTTTTCAATTGACAGCTGTCAAATTATTAAAAGAAAAAAACTAGTTCTATTTTCACATTTCTATTGAACCTTATTCTAACTTACTACAGCCACTCAATCACAGCGCTATGTTTAATTGAAATAACAATGTTAAGAATTAAATAAAGATGTTTTTAACGACCACCTATTATAATTTACTTACTTTCAAATATTTCTTTAAAATAATATAGATTTGGGTAAAATATTTTACCATCTTTTTAATGTTGAAAATGAAAAATAATGGCTGTTATGCTGGCCGGCCACAAAAAAAAACAAACTTTAAATAAATAATTATCTCAGCAGTTGATGTAAATTAAAATTCACTCATTTTTGCATGTTTTTATTTTTATTTTCCTTGTATTCGAATATTTCGATAGTGAAAAGCACAGTGTTTACCTCGGGTTAAAGACTTATTTAGTGCCGAGACGGGGTTTGGCGCCCAAGCGCAGCGAGGGCGCCTATGGTTCGAGGTCACTTTCACCCCTAGGATAACATTGTACTATTTCATTACTCATACTCTGAAAGTAGGCCTGAAGTTGCCCGAGGAGCGGGTTGAAAGTAATACTTTTCAGCCCTAGGGAAAATTACTTTTAACTGACAGCTGAGTAATTATAAAAAATAAAACAGTTCTATTTTCTGTACAGCCAGTCAATTACAGCGCGATGTAAAATTTAAATAACATAAAGTTAAGTATTTATTAAAGAATTTGTTTTTTATATGACTTTATTTTAATATAGTTGCAACTAAATATCTTTAAAATAACAAAGATTTATATTTTTTCAATGATTAAAATGAAAAATAATGGCTGAATAGCTGACAGGCCACAGGAAAAAAAACAAAATCGGCGGGAAAACGGCGATACTAAATTAAATTTTTTAAAGTCTCCCATTTTTTCTTTAGCTAATTCATGATTTTTATTTTTATTTTCCTCGTATTCGTAATGAAAAGCACAGTGCTTACCTCGGGATAAAGACTTATTTAGTCCCTCGAACTATTGGAGCCCTCGCTACGCTCGGGCGTCAAACCCCGTCTCGCCACTAAATAAGTTGCTTTCATCACTAAATAAATAAATAAATATTTACGGACATTTTCACACAACGTCCTCTAGTCCCAAACTAAGCTTAACGCTTGTGCTATGGGTACCAGATTACGGATGTAATACATATATTATTTTTTTTTGTAAATACATACATATAATAGGTAGAAAACACCCAGACACAGTACAAATATCTGTGTTCATCACACAAATATTTGTCCTGAGTGGGAATCGAACCCACGACCTCGTGCACGGAAGTCGGTTACACTACCGACTACGCCACGAGGCCCGTCTAAGGTTGGGTTAACAATGTACTATTCTAGTTTTTCGGTTATATCTCAGGTTCCCGATATAGTGGCGGGATAAAATGTACACCAGTTTTTTAGTCTAATCAAGGCCATTCAAATAAAAAGTTTAAAAATTGCGTCAAAATCCGTTTAGTAGTTTTTGTGTGATGCGCGAACAAAAAAAGGACAGACAAAAATTCTAAAAAAAATTGTTTTGTGTTTAGACACGCCTATATAGCCTATTACAGACATGTTCTCTCAAATATCTTAAATGTACAGACACAGCTCTGTTACAACTTTATAATAGTATAGATAACTTCAACAGAGCTGTATATACTCGTGTTTTAGAATAAATAACTCTACATGTCTTGTCTCAAAATCCAAAACAATTTATTTGGAATTTTAGTCTGTTAGTCCTTTAGTTTATTCACGCATCACGCAAAAACTACTTTTCTTTTAATACTTTAGGGTTAACTACTTTGGTTTCAATGTTTTTTTTTTCTGGATTATTCTAGATTAGAAATAATTAATAAGACTGACAGACACCGTATCTACAATATCGGGAACTTAAGGTATAGCCAAGCTAAACTAGCTGTTGCTAACTTTCATTTTATTTTAACCCCTGTATCATATTTGTTATTTGTCTCCTTCAAATATTTTATAAGTTACTTTTTTTGTATATACATAAACGAAACGCAAAAACTAATGTTTTGACAATTAAAACTACAACAAGTTCTACTATTCTAAATAAATATAGTAGTAAAATAAGCACTGTTATCAGTAGGAAAGCATTATGGCCGTCATGTAAAGAATAAATAGACAATTTCTACGTAATACATACACAGTACAGAGTTCTTATTCACGGGCAGCCCTTTGTACTTGATTGCAGTGGCCTTGCCTACGTAAGCAACGAGCAAGGTTAGGGGAAGCCGGATAATTAATGTGGCGCTAGTCGGCCGTACTTTTTCCTTAATCCCCAAGACTTTTTAATTTCTTAGATTTACCAGAATAGTTTTGTCATTCGATAGTGTGTTATGAGGGCACATTTTTCACGTAAATTCTTTTTTCGGCAATTGTCTTTACAGGCTTTATATTTTTATTACTAGCTTTATTTTAACTTGCAATGTTCGTATGGAAGTTGTCCGTTTCAAAATATTGAAATCGTTTTTCTACCCCTTCCCGGCTACAGCGTTTGTAATTTTGCTTGCTTATTTAATCCCAATGACGATACATGAAACCAAAAAAAAACTGTGGTATCTACTTCAAAATGTCACCATACAAATTTTATAATATGACGTAAATAGTTATTGTAATAAAAGCTTGTCTAATATTTTTTACTTTTAATTTATTATTTCATTAATTTATCTTTCATTGAATGGTTTGTTTGTTCGAATTGTACTTTTACATTTTTCGTAGGGAAAATGCGGGCGAGTGATGGGCACTACAGGTTGTTCAGTGGGTGACGGCCCCACACTAACCCATTGTCCATTGTCTTCCCGGTCAGCAGGGTGTGTAGTCCACTGTCTTTTATTACTTTAATTTTTAATGACATTCGTAATGAATAATTTTTAATAAATATTTAAGTTACCCTTAAATATTTTAGGGTAAATTGTTATTATCAATACTAGATAAATGGCATATATATATAATTATGGCTCACAAGATAATAACTGTTAATGTAGCTTATAAACATTAAGTGCAACACTCGTAACCATAGGGCAAAGGATAAAAGGTGAAAAAAAGGAGTTTGATCCTATCTAATATTACAAGATTCTTTGTTGTAGTTTAAATATTATCTTATAGATCTGATCAAAAATAAATGCACCCTTCTTTGACTCATGAAATTCACAAAATACTTGTACATTACCATGAAACGGTGCATTATACTAAACAGAAACCTTTCACGGTAATTAGTCCGATTGATGTTTAAACTGTAGTAATTAAATTAAAGCCATCACGAGGAAGTGACAAAATTGTAAATATGAAGTTTATTTGACACCCGCAAATTTTGCTTAATTGATTCGCAATAAAACTGTATTTATTGCGTCGGTTACGGAAGCGTGGAAAGGAAAGATACTGTCTTCAAGGTTACGGAGACTATTAATATGCTTGATCGTATTACGCCAAGTATTTCTAGGTCTGCACATTGCTTATTATAACGTTCACAGAAGTTAAAATCTGAGTAGTATATAAATAGTGTACATTGCTTATTATAACGTGCAGAGAAGTTAAAATCTGAGTAGTATTTAAATAGTGTACATTGCTTATTATAACGTTCACAGAAGTTAAAATCTGAGTAGTATCTAAATAGTGTACATTGCTTATTATAACGTTCACAGAAGTTAAAATCTGAGTAGTATCTAAATAGTGTACATTGCTTATTATAACGTTCACAGAAGTTAAAATCTGAGTAGTATATAAATAGTGTACATTGCTTATTATAACGTTCAGAGAAGTTAAAATCTGAGTAGTATCTAAATAGTGTACATTGCTTATTATAACGTTCACAGAAGTTAAAATCTGAGTAGTATCTAAATAGTGTACATTGCTTATTATAACGTTCACAGAAGTTAAAATCTGAGTAGTATCTAAATAGTGTACATTGCTTATTATAACGTTCACAGAAGTTAAAATCTGAGTAGTATATAAATAGTGTACATTGCTTATTATAACGTTCACAGAAGTTAAAATCTGAGTAGTACATAAATAGTGTACATTGCTTATTATAACGTTCACAGAAGTTAAAATCTGAGTAGTACATAAATAGTGTACATTGCTTATTATAACGTTCACAGAAGTTAAAATCTGAGTAGTATCTAAATAGTGTACATTGCTTATTATAACGTTCACAGAAGTTAAAATCTGAGTAGTATCTAAATAGTGTACTTTTGTGTGCTGTTATTATAATTTGAGGAAAGTCCCGACGAAAGTGTTTAGTGCTGTCAATGTTAATATCGCATATCGCGGATTGTATCCAATTCTATCATTAATAATATTATAAAAGTGAAAGTGAACTTATTTATTTCACGCCGTTAATTGTTTAACCAGTCATCATGAAATTTTGCATACATATACCTAGTCAGCCCAGATAAGGGCATATAGGCTATTTACTCCAAAAGGTTCCTGTGGGATTATGCATTTGCATAAAGATAATTTAATCTGTATGGAGAAGTATGAGGTCCGTAAACAAAAGAATTCAAATTTTTTTTTTTTTGCTTTCTTAACTCTGGATATAGAATAACTTAAGAATTCCATAAGCAAGAATGGGTCGCTAGTATTGTTATGAAGAGTTTGTTTATATAGCATCATATATTTTTATTTCTTATTAGCTGATATCCACGATTTCATCCGCGTTGATTATTATGTTCTTATAAAAAAAAATGTTTTTTTAATCCTTAATAACTTTGTATTAAACTAGGCTTTGTCTGTGGTGGAGCCGCGAGAATTTTTTAGGCTACCAATATCTCAGGTCCCCGAAATAGTACCGGGATAAAACGTATAACAGTATAGCCCGAAAATATAATAAAAAGTAAAGACGGAATAATAATCGTTTATTCTCTATTCGCTTCTTCTCCCTTTAAAACTTTTCCCGCGACTCTGTCGCAGCCAAAAGCTAGTTCTTAGGTTACATCTAATTTATACCAGTTATTAAGTCTAATCAAACGCTATCTAACAAAAATAGGTTACATACTAAATCCGTAAAACATAAATAAAAAAAAATGTGTTCCAAGACGCCCATATAGCTTAATATAGTATTTCTTTTTCGAGTATCTTAAATGTCCAGGCACAGCTCAGTTACAGCTTTATAATAAGCACTGATAATTATATCGC
The DNA here is from genome assembly GCA_948253155.1 of Leucoma salicis. Taxonomy (NCBI): domain Eukaryota; kingdom Metazoa; phylum Arthropoda; class Insecta; order Lepidoptera; family Erebidae; genus Leucoma; species Leucoma salicis. The sequence goes on from OX411803.1 coordinate 29,433,796, forward strand.
AATAATATTTTTTAGGTAAAGGCCAAGTGTCTAGGAAATAAAACTTAGAAAACTTAATTGAAATCTACATACAACAACAAACAACAAACAGACAAAACATCTAAAAAAAATCGTTTTGTGTTTAGTCACGCCTATATAGATAGCCTAATTCAGTCATTTTTTCTCAAATATCTTAAATGTAGAGTCATAGCTCTGTCACAGCTTTATAATAGTATAGATATATAGTGACAGATGAGCTACCTGATGGTAAGTAGCAACCGCCCCTCATGGACTAAGCAATGCTAAAAATACTTCCCAGCCACTGCTCACTATTTTGCGAAATCTAAATGAATGAATGGACGGTTATCTCGCGCTACAACCAAAACACACTGAAGTATTTCGTAGCTTGTCACAAGGAAGACGACTTCCGCCACTCGGGCTCAATAACAAGTGAGTACTTCGACTTTGTACCCTACCCTACCAGTAATGTAATGGGTGACAATTGCTTACTTCCTTTAATCGCCCAAGCTTAGATACCTGCAGTAAATAATGGCTTGGTGATAGTGGTATTCTTAGTCCGTCACACGGATATTCAAGCCTGTCTTCATTCCCTTTGTAATAACAGATCCTGGTGTCATCACTAAATTTACATAGGTTACTACTACCTGTCTGTTCTCTTCTAATGTTCAGACGACCAACTCAGTTAAAAAAGAACTATTTAGACTTTATTCAGTGTGGAGTATACTCGTATATGCATCTACACAATATCCACTTAGACACAAAACAGCTATTATGTAGTTAAATAATCAATTACAATAATCAATCAAATACATAGCTCTTGCCTGGGAAGTAGCTATCTAATCACTGCACCATCGGCTGATGATAATTTAGATCCAGTTATTATTATACCGATATTACATGAGGATGCTGTTTAATCATTAAAGATTGTTTTATTAAAATGTATAGACCATTGACACCCAAACTGGTCAATACCGTCCGCCAGGGTTCAACACCACCTAAAGGAGAAATGTAAAAGCTAAAGTTGACAGGTCATGACTTTAATTTTGTTTTAAAATTTATATAATAATTATTTAAATCCCCTCTAAACCACACTAGATATGGCTGGGGCAATTTAAACAAAACAACGAGATTTGTCAAAATAATAGTGTTTATATAAGTTACATGTACTCGTATGTTTACGAAGCACCATCCATCCATCCATTCATCCATCAGCCTTTCAGCGTCCATTGCTGGACATAGGCCTCCCCAAGACAATGCCACAACGAGTGATCCTGCGCCGACCGCATCCAACGGCTCGTCGCAGCTTTGACCAGATCGTCGGTCCATCTGCTGGGGGGGCCGTCTTGCGCTGCGCCGTCCGATACGTGGTCACCACTCGAGAACCTTTTTTCCCCAACGGTTTTAGGTTCGTCGAGCGATGTGGCCTGCCCATTTCCACTTCAGCATGCCAACGCGGCGGGCTATGTCAGTCACTCCCGTTCTCCTACGAATCTCTGTATTACGGATTCGACCACGTAGGGAAATACCAATAGCCCGCTCCATGGCCCGCTGAGCGACTTTGAGCCTTGATACAAGGCCAACATTCACCAACACCATACCTCATGCACAGATATGAAATGTAATACAGCCAAAATGCAATGATGTGCTTCATGGCCGCTCAGATGGTGGTACCAACCCGCTCGATCCCGATACCAAGTGAGTGCTCCCACTTGGTACTTAGCCCTACCATCAGTAAAAGGCCTACCACCAGGAAAATTTGAAATTGATAAATTTGTAAAGATTTTATTAGAGGTCCACTTTAAAACCGAAAAACATGGTAATTGATCTACGACATAATTAAATTTGTCGACCCTAGGTAACGATCCAATGCATGATATAACGCTATCTACGACAGTTCGTAGAAATCTGACTTAGAGCTACAGCGTCTACGTACGCCTACGCAAAACGGCGCTTATGAAGACTGCGAGGCGCCAAGTTTGGCCTACAAAAACTTTATTATGTTTGGCCTTACTGATTTGTACGAACATTCAAATAAAATGTAGAAATATCTTTTACAAATTTATATTCCTCCTACTTTCCTAATGGGTTCGCATAGACGGAAATGGCTTAGAAAATGTAGTGCTTCAATACTTGTGAAATCCTCCTTTTCTTCTTTCATTATTTTATCTAATAAGAAGGTACTTTAATAATCCTACATTTCACCTACTTTTATAGTAGATTTTTTTTTAATACAAACGTGCGTTTAATCTTTACTATTATAAAGCTGTAACAGAGCTGTGTCTGTGCATTTAAGATATTTGAGAAAAAATAGTTTATTAGGCTATATAGGCGTGTCTAAACACAAAACAATATTTTTTAGATTTTTTATCTGTTTGTCTGTTTGTTTGTTCACGCATCACGCAAAAACTACCGAACAGATTTTGATGCAACTTTTTTTATTTGGTTGCTCTTGACTTAAAAACTGGTATACATTTTATCCCACTACTATATCGGGAACCTGAGATATAACCCAAAAACTAGGTTGTGGCTGCGGCGAAGCCGCGGGCAAAGGCTAGTAAAAAATAAATGAGTGCCTGTAGTGTGTGTAGTAGCTTTACGCACGGTTGAAGTAAAACTTCTTTAAACTTTATGGTAGATATTACTAAAAAGGTCAAAATAAAATGGAATTTTGCACTTTGAACTCTCATACTACCAGTAGGATGACATTACCAGTCACTTTAGCTGTTTTTTTTTTATGAACACACTATCTATATCTATACTATTATAAAACTGTAACAGAGCTGTGTCTGTACATTTAAGATGTTTGAGAAAAAATGACTGTAATAGACTATATAGGCGTGTCTAAACCCAAAACAATTATTTTTAGATTTTTTGTGTGTTTGTCTGTTTATCTGTTTGTCTGTTTGTTTGTTTGCGCATCATACAAAAACTACTGAACAGATTTTGATGCAACTTTTTTTATTTGGTATCCATTTTATGCGGCTTATATATCGGGAACCTGAGATATAACCGAAAAACTAGAAATTATATAAACTAGATTTATTTTTAGAATTTATTTAAAAGAACTGCTAGATGGATGTTGATGCATTTTTTTTTATTTGAAAGGCTTTGATTTGAGTTAAAAATTGGTAGACATTTTATCCTGCTACTATATCGGGAACCTGAGATACAACCGAAAAACTAGCTTTTGGCTGCGGCAAAGCCGCTGGCAAAGGCTAGTACTATTATAAAACTGTAACAGAGCTGTGTCTGTACATTGAAGATATTTGAGAAAAAATGACTGTAATAGGCTATATAGGCGTGTCTAAACACAAAACGTTTTTTTTTAGATTTTTGTGTTAGTCTGTTTATCTGTTTATTTGTTCGCGCATCACGCAAATACTACTGAACGGATTATGATGCAACTTTTTTTATTTGAAAGGCCTTGATTAGACTTAAAAACTGGTATACGATTTATCTCGCTACTACACCTGGAAAAAGAGATATTTAAAAAAAAAACAATTTACCATTGTAAGATGTTTTTGCTGTACCTACCTAGGTATTGGTACTTATAATGGAACAACCTTTTCTTATAAGCAATTCGAAAGTCTTACTTACTTAGGTTATTATTACAAATACTTACTTATTTAAAATAGCGGTTCAATGAAAAAAAGAACAAACTGCTCTAAAATCACGTTAATTCACCAGTAGTAACATTGTATTTCATTTAGATCAGAATTACATAAATAACGCAGCCTATTTTGTTTAACACATGATTTATATCAAGTTTCCGATTATAGAAACCGGATAAAATGAATACCAGTTTTTAAGTCTAAAGCTATCGAAAACGAAATATGGTATTAAAATTGGTTCCGCGAGTTTAGACACGCCTAAATAGTCTAATAAGCATAGTAATTTTTCTTATTTTTTTATTGCTTATGGTGTCAGACGAGCTACAGCCCAAATTATGGTAAGTAGTAACGGCTGCTCATGGACTTAACTTACTGTCAAGCCACTGCTACCATTTCATTTTAAGGATATGAAATAATAAAATATATAACTTAGGGCTGCTTCATGGCCGTTCAAAAGGAAGAAAGTGGTACCACCAACCCGCTCGGGCCCGATAACAAGTGAGTACTCCCACTTGGTATCCAAACCTACCACCAGTAATGCAATGTGTGATAATTGCTAACTTCCCTCATAGGTCTCGCACGATACCCGCGGAAAAGAAAATGCATGGAGTGGTCCGTCACCACACAGATTACAAATGTACAGCCTCCGAAAAAACTTATATCTAAAAGTACTTATAAACACAGCTCTGTTACAGATATCTTCTATTATATATAATAAAATTGATGTGTCTATTTGTAATGTCTATAATATACGCTACCTTCTTTTTTTATTATTGCCAACTTTGGCAGACGAGCAAGCGGCCCACCTGATGGTAAGTGGTAACCGCCGCTCATGGACTTTAGCAACACCAGGGCCACAGCCAAGCCGCCGCCTTTTTTTTTTATTTTTTGTTAACGCTGTGGCAATGCATTTACGCATCCCCTCCATCAGTGACAGACGGAGGGGTATGTAGGACTCACCGGGCGCGCAGATCTTAGTTGCACCCGGAATACCCACTAAAACCACAGCGGCCCCTTCCACGCCTATTGGCGGGGCGCCGGAGGGTCGTCTTATGGCATTCTACTCCGACGCCCCAGGCGGATGGCCAGCTGGCCACGCCCTGACGTCATCAAGGTGCGAGCGTGACGTGCGTCATCGACTAGCGCGCCACACTCATGACATCCGGGGGCCCCTTCTCTGCCAATACGGTGCAGGTACTTACCGAAGCACATATGTCCGGTAAGTACCTGCGTCAACCTGAAGCTGAGGCTGCCGTGCCTTCGATTTAATCAGCGATGGAGGTGCGGCGCAACCGCCTCTACAGTCCCCCGTCCTGCTCCGGGGGACTCCAGCTCTTCCCTCCACCGCCGGATCATCGCCCTTCGGGCCGCTTCATGTGCTCTGCCCAGATTCCTTGCGGAGACTTCCTCGCCCCTGGCCCGCACCGCTGCACGGAACCAGTAGGCCTCTGCCAGTGCCTCAACTTGGAGATGCCAAGGCGGGTCGCCCGCTAGCAGCGTCGCCGCGGCCCACGACACCGTATGGTACCCCCTTATGACCCTCACCGCTATGACCCTCTGCGGACGTCGCAAAAGGGCCCTGTTGGACGCGGTGAGGGCATCCGCCCAGATTGGGGCACCATACAGTGCCATAAACCGCAGTATACCGCTATACAGGCGGCGGCAGGATGATCCCGGCCCTCCAATATTTGGCAGAAGCCTACCCAATGCCGCGGCAGAGTTGATGAGCCTAGGGGCGAGCTGGGCAAAGTGCGGCCCGAATCCCCACTTACTATCGATGTGCAGGCCCAGATACTTCATATGGGCCTGCACTGGTACGGCAACCCCCTGTACAACGAGGCACGCTCCTCGGGAGGGACCTCGGCGAGGGCCGTGAAAAAGGAGGGCCTCGGTTTTAGGCAACGAGACCCTCAAGCCCAACATACCGATCCGTTCGACAACGAGCGCGACTCCAACCTCCGCCGATCGGGCGGCTTCCCGGAAGCCGGCCCTCCTCACGGTGACGAGAGTGTCGTCCGCATAACAAATCACTCCCATCCCGGGAAGTAGCCGGCCCCGCAGGACCCAGTCGAACCCGACGTTCCACAGGATCGGGCCCAGGACGGATCCCTGCGGAACGCCGCGCTCCACCCGATGGCGGTATAGGCGCCCGTCGCCCCCCTCCCAGAGTACGTGCCTCCCCTCGAAGTACGCCTCCAACAGCCTCCGGAGATATGGAGGCACTCCATGAAACCGGAGTGCCTCCTTTAACGTCTCGTGAGGGAGACTGTTGAAGGCGTTCTCTATGTCGAGCGAGACTGCCAGAACGACCTCCTTTTCGGCCACCGCCTCGGTAGCCAGGGTTTTCAGGGCGGCCAACGCATCAATAGTGGAGCGGCCCGCCCTGAATCCGAACTGTGACTCTGACAGCCCCGGCCCGACATCCTCGAGGTGTCGGACAAGACGGTCCGAAAGCACCTTTTCGAACAATTTGGCCGTCTCGTCCAGCAGCACCAACGGTCTATATGCGGAAGGAGAGTCAGGTGGGCGACCCTCCTTCCGCAGCAGACACAGTCGTCCGCTCTTCCATTGCTCCGGGAACCGTCCCGACCGCAAACATGCATTGAGCAGTTCCCGGAGCCCATCCCTGATGTACTCTGCGACGACGCCAAGCACCAGCCCTGGAACGCTGTCCGGACCGGGCGCCTTCCTCCGCCCTCGAAGGCGGGAGAGGGCCACCTCCAGCTCTGCGTCGGTGATGGGGGGAATGGTGCTCCCTCTTCTGCCACCAACGGAGGAGCCATTGCTGGGGGGACGTGTCCCACAGAACGTGGGAACAGAACCCCCACTAGCCCCGACAGAAGATCCCGGTCCATCGATTCGATGACGGGGGCGCCATGGGCGCGGAGCTTGTTCTGCGCCCGTTGGTACGGACGCCCCCATGGATCCCCATCGAGGCCCACCAATAGCTCCTCTCGGGCCCTCTCCTTTGCCCGGCTGATGGCCAGTTGCAACTCCTTTTTCCTTGTGCGGTATACTACCCACAGCTGGCCCTCAAGGACGGCGTCCCTAGCATTCCTTCCTCGGCACCGGACGTAAGCACGCCGCGCACGGTTACTGGCCGCCCGAAGATTGGCGATCTCTGGCGACCACCAGTAGACCTGCTGGCGCGGCGGCCTCCGCCGAGCCAAACCGCCGCCTACCGCAACTTAAGTGCTCCTTTCAAACCTCGTTTAAAGAGGGACATGTCGTAGCACCGGGGAAACACCGTAGCAGGTAGTTCATTCCAAAGCTTACACGTACGTGGTAAAAAAGAACGCTGAAAACGAACTGTCTTTGACGAAATCGTTTTCAGGTGGTGTGGATGGACCCTACCGCGACGTCTCGTGGTTCGGTGGTAAAATGGTGATGTTGGTTCAAACAAAGAGCTCCTCCGAGCACTCCCCATTGTGGAGCCGATAAAGCACACAGAGGGACCCGAAGTCTCTCCGCCACTCCAACGGCTCCAGACCCTCTGTGAGATCGGGATCATCGACAATTCGAATAGCACGCCTTTGCAGGGAGTCAAGTGGGTCGAGTTTGTACTTATGCGCACCTGCCCAGAGATGTGAGCAGTACTCCATATGAGGGCGGACCTGTGCTTTATATAGCACAAGTTGTTGCTACGGCGTGAAGTACCGCTTGGTTCTATTCAGGACGCCTAGTTTTTTACTCGCCAATTTGGCTTTGTCCTCCAAATGACTCCCGAACTGGACTTTGCTAGAGATGTCGATGCCGAGGATCCCAATATTCTTGGAGACCGGGAGAGTTACCCCTTGGAACTGGGGCGCCACGACAAATGCGTCCTTCTTTGCAGTGAACGCGCAAACCTGTGTCTTCGTGGGGTTGAATTGAACTATGTTCTTTTCACCCCATGCCGAGGGCCGCCCAAGAAAGCGCTCGACTTCAGACACAAGTTCGGTCCGTCTCTCCTCCAGCATGTTCCGAGGGACTTTCTGACGGCTGGTATATCGCGCATCACCCGTACTGTAACAAAATACAATTGTTTTAAGCTTTTGTCTGTCTGTCTGACTGTTTGTTCCGGCTAATCTCCGGAATGGCTGGACCGATTTCGACGAGACTTTCACTAGCAGATAGTTGTTGTTACAGCGCGTAACTTAGTCTACCTTTATTTTGGAAAAATAATTAGACTGATTTGGACGAAACTTTCGCTAGCAGATAGCTTGCGCGTTGTTATAAGGAGTAACTTAGGGTTTTTTTATTGCATTTAGTGCCACGGCCCATCTGCTGGTAAATGGTAACCGATGCTCATGGACTCAACTATACCGAGAGCATTGTCAAGCTGCTGCTCACCATTTCATTTCACAGATATGAAATGAAAGAATAAATGGCTCTCGCTACAGCCAAAACGCAACGATGTGCTTCATGGTCGGTCACACGGGAGGTGGTGGTACCAACCTGTTCGGGCCTGATACCAAGTGAGTGCTCCCATTTGGTACCCAGCCCTACCACCAGTCATGCAATGGATGATAATTGCTTACTTCACTTAGTCGCCACGCGTGTGCCCGTGTCGTATTCGACACCCGTGGGAAAGAACGGCATGGTGACACTTATATTCTTAATCCGTCATCCCACGGACATTACTTTAATTTAGGAAAAATAATTAGGGGTCCGCGCAAAAAAACTAAAACCCGTGAGATTTGAAATTGTGAATGATTACCGATTCAAATAGATACGTATGTAAATCGAATATACCTCCAATATACATAATATATTCCAACTAGCTTCTACCTGCAGTTTCATCTACGTGGCCTGTAGGCATAAATGACATATTTTTATCAGAAACAAACATTGTATGTTAGTTATACGCAGCAGGTATTACCGATACACCTACAAATCCTACCTACTTACTAACATAGCATCACGCCTGTATTTCCCGAAGGGGTAGGCAGAGGTGTACTACACACCCACGACTCGACAGCTAGGTTAAGGCCCACGTAATAGGGGGCAAGCCTATTTACGTCTACCGGGTACATTTCCAAACTCCGGGCTGTTACGGAGAATTTTCCTTTTTAGGGAAAAGCTCAATAACATTGCCCGACCCGGGTATCAAACCCGAGACCTCATGATTAGCAGTCGATCTACTTACTAATAGGTAAATAGGTACTCCGTCGCTGTGCGCTTAATACGTGCATTAATTGAACTGTTTCTTAAATGGATACCTACAAAGAACACACCTTTTTCTTTGTTAAGGCGAGAAAAAATGTACCTAACCGCTAACTCCGTCATTCGGGGCAGCGGACAGGGTAGTGTGAGGCCCCACTAAAGAAACCCGCCGTGTGCCATCTCTCCACCTGAACTGTGTTACATTCAGTGGTAAGCAAAGAACACACCTGCCAAACTTATTAGACCAGTGATTTAGGTTGTGCGTTGATATATCATTCGAGTAAGGTAAATTTTAACTTTATTAATACAGATAAGAATTCAATATAAACAATGTAAATATACCTATGCAACTATACTAATCAATAATTCATTTGGATTTGTAGGTGTATCTGTAATACCTATGTATAACTAACATAAAACATAATGTTTGTTTGTGAGAAAATATATCACTTTAGAGTTGCGCAGAGGGCCATGGAAAGAGCCTTGCTAGGGGTCTCCTTGCGCGACTGAAAAATAAATGTGTGAATTAGCCGGAAAACACACGTGAGAGTTGTAGTGGAAACCATCGCGCAGCAAAATTGGACATGGGTCATATTGCTCGGACGAGCACAGATAGATGGGCATGGAAAGCCCTAGAGTGGATGCCGTGTATGAACACCAGACAACGTGGTTGCCCACCTAAGCGATGGGTAGACTGCATGCCATGCCTGGATAAATCAAGTAGCAGACAGTGTCCTGGAAGAAATTGGGAGCGGCCCATATGTGCAGTTATGCACCCAGGAGAGGCTGATTACGATGATGAATTAATTGACTAGCTGTTACCCGCGACTCTCTCGACGTGGCATTTAGATTTTTCGTGGAATTCTTGTGAACCCTGATGTGTGTAATTGTGAAACCTTAGACTCGGGATTGAAATCGATACTACTGTCTTTGTATGCCGGTAGTAAAATGTTGTTATTTAAACATTATAAACAGACACTTAATTTTTATTTATTTACTTAAATAAATTATTTAACGTAGGTAACTAAAGTAGTGTATAAACTTTCTGGTGAATCACAAACGTATCTTTCAATCAATGAACTGCATTGGAATGTGGATGAAGCTGTTAATTATCCAATAGAAGTTTTAAACACTATAAATGTGCCTGATCTACCCCCTCACAAACAAGAACTTAGATTGGTGTACCCATCATACTACTCCGTAATTTAAACCCACCGAAACTTTTAAATAGTACTAGATTGTGAGTAGTACCTGTCATTGCAATGAAATTTCTTAAAAGGACTTAATATCCGAATGTGGAAAAGATGAGACGGTATTTATACCACGAATTCCCATAATATCGTTGAATTTTCCCTTTCAATTTAAAGGACTTCAATTTCAAAGGTTGCTTTATTAATTTTTATGAAATTGCACGCGGACGAAGTCGCGGGTAACAGCTAGTCACAATACCTATAAAAACCACATTTTGCACGAATAAATCATAGTAGCCACCATCAAAACGAGTCGCGCGACGTCGATCGGTGCTTTGAACAACGAACTAGTCACGAAACTTCTTGAATCTTGAACAGAACGGACCCCATCATAGCTGTGTGTATACGGTCTTATAGTCATTAATAGAACTTATTAATCACTTAAAATAGTAAACTATTATTCTGAAAACGATGTTAGTTAATTATTAACAGTTTTACATGCTAATTGCATTGTTTCAATCTACACTTTCAATTATATTATGTACACAATTCTTGATATGAACAGACTCGGGTTTTCAAAAGATGTTATGTTTGCATTCAAAAATACACAACTAACACATAACATGCTTTTTGCATACACGCTTTAAACACATTCTGTCTCAACGTGTGTAACATTTGTCAAAAGATTATAACTATAGTCCTTAGACGAAGAATAATATAGACTCGCTACTATTTTGACATTAAGGATGAAGAAAAGGATGCACATACTAGGTTTTACCAAGAGTGAGAGAGGCACAGGTATAAGTATATTTATCCTTTTCGCGTATGCGTCAGTTGTATTTGGACCCAATGAACTGGGTCCAAACAATAAGGTGGCCAACCGTTCCCATCATCAGTATGTAAGCTTGTTTTTGTATTGACGTTCAATACAAAAACAAGCTTACATACTGATGATGGGGACGGTTCATCACGTTATATACGCTAATATTACATGTTCTAATACATTTTAAGCAAAATATAAGCATAACAGCAATTTCTTTTGTCCTGTCATTCTTTTATCCGGCTAAAACAGGTAGTACATTTTTAGTCGACAAAGTTATAATCATAGTTATCTTTTAAAATTATTCCGGTTATCTATTGCTATCTAGACACTGCATACGCTGATAGCTTGTCTATAATACCTATCCTTCGTCTAAGCTATAGTCCGTTCCAAATCTTTATAATAAAAAGGTAAACAAAAAGATCCCTAACCCGACTATGGGCCATTTGATGTTTAGTAACAGTTAAAATTCGATCAATGTATTTGCGATTTAATCAAATTCCATATTGCATTAAATCGTAATTGGCTTTTTGGAATTGAATCAATGATTCAAATTTTATTATATATTTATTTTCCGTTTCGGAGTTTAGCCGAAACATATTATGTTGTTATACATTTTTTTATAAGTACTGGTACTTTCATATGAATTTAGGAGAAAACCTATTATTTAGAATTAGATATTACCAACAGACAATTCAATTTTATTTAATTGTATATTGATTTAATTGTACAGATTTCTGGACGTTATATCATACTAATATTATAAATGTGAATGTAAGTTTGTTTGTTACGCTTTCACGTGAAAACTACTTAACCGATCATCATGAAACTTTGTACACATATTCTCGGAGATATTAGAAGTAACATAGGATACTTTTTATTAAAAAAAATACGAAAAATAAAAAAAATTGTTTGTCACAAAATCTCAAAATCTAGCAACTTCAACGCCATCTAGCATTTCAGTAATGAAGTTCCAACCCCGAGTACTGTAATACCGTTGCACTGTATTACCGACAATTTCAAGGGTTGCTTTATTTATTTTTATGAAATTACTCACGGACGAAGTCGCGGGTAACAGCTAAACCGATTATAATGAAACTTTGTACACATATTCTTGGAGGTATTAGAAGTAACATACGATGTTTTTTATAAAAGAAAAATATATTTTTTACGAAAGATAAAAAAATTGATTGTCATTTCACGGGTTGCTTTATTTATTTTTATGAAATTCCTCGCGGACGAAGTCGCGGGTAACAGCTAGTAATTTATATAGTTTTTACATTATATTACTTATAAATAAGTCAATTTTGCCAAATGCCAAAATGACAATACATTTTTTTTATTGCCTATGGTGGCAGACGAGCCATGGCCCACCTAATATTAAATGGTAACCGTCGCTCACGGACTCCAACTACACCGTGAGTAGTAACTGTCAAGCCGCTGCTCACCATTTCATTTCACATTATATGAAATGAAAGAATTAACGGCTACCTCCTGCTACAACCAAAACACATCGATGTGCTTCATGGCCGCTCACACAGGAGATGGTGGTACCAACCCGCTCGGGCCCGATAGCAAATGAGTTCCACTTGATGAACCCAGCCCTACCACCAGTAATGCATTATGTAAAATCACTCAAAATACCTGTGAATATGTTACTTTAGTCATTTATTTTAGTGTGTGGTATATATACGTAATATTTTTGTTTATGTTCCCTGTATAAACTTTTGGGATCAATTGTTTATTTACCGCTGTTGCTTCCACGACATTTTTACAAATGTTTTTACTGACTGACTACGATCGCACGCTGACACTGCTACCACAAAATGGCGCCAATAAGTTGCGTTATGCTTTTGCTTTTTTTCGAGTCCCAGACTCACACAATCTACCACCGAAGGAATGCAACATAGTTCCAGTAGCCCGCCAATAAAGGCGGAGAGACGGCACACGGCGGGTTTCTTTAGTGGGCGAGGGTCCCACACTACCCAGTTCGTTGGCCCAAACGACGGAGTGTGCGGTTAGGTACATTTTTCACGCCTAAACAAAAAAGAAAGGCTCACACAATCTAAATATTTCGATAGAAATTGAGTCTGTTACATTGGCAATCGACTAAGTAAATCGATAACGGTACTACTGATAGAGAAATTATTTTACTGAACGTCACTTCCGTTTAAAACCTTTACTTATGTCCGAAAAAAGATCGATGTTACTTTCAAGTCATGGCTAAAGAAATTCGCAGAGTGAGCAGGGCCTTCGATAGGACAAAGACGGCCCTGCCTGCAACGAAAGATAATATTTATTTATACTTGTGCGGCCACACATCCACTAAGAAATTTTAGACTACAAACTATAGATTATTGAGCGGTTGTGTTATCTAGGAATCGAACCTACACCACTCGGCACGAGGATTATTATACTACTCGTTGTGTACGACATACATTAAAACAACTATACTAACTACATTGCTGTCTATGTCACAGTTTCATTCACGATATTGCAAAGCTTTTAACGAGACAGCAATTAAAGCGTCAATGTATTTAAAATATTTATGATCCAATTTCTCTCCGGTAAGCTTCTACAAAAATAAAAAGTAGCAAATTCAGTGCATTGGATGCTGTTACGGAAACAAAATGGTAAAACCGGTTATCGATTTTTATGCTGCTTGAATATAATATAAAGTATTTTTGTGGCTTTGCAATATCTCTCATATTATGTTGTATGTATAAACATTAATGTTTGATACTCTATTTTCTGATTATTTTATATCAATCCGAAATTAATTAAATATATTAAAACAAGTCTTTGTCTGTAATGACCACTATTGGTTTTGTGCCTCCAAAAAAGCACGAAAGCGCGCGGTCCCACACTCTATTGAGAAAGACCTCTATCCATACTTACCTATATTTTGAAAGTGTGTTTTCATTTTATTAGTGTTTCATTGATACCTATATGTATTTAAAACTATGTAAATGCTATGACAGAGATTTATGCATCACAACTTATTAATATTAATGACTACCACCTAGCGAGTAAATATTGAACTACCATTACACAAATAGTTCTCGTACTCACCACTAGGTTGCTGTAGTAATTTTGTTTAGGAATTTAATTCGTCATTCGTAAATAGTTTTTTTGTATCCATTTGGTGTGTATGATTGAAATAACTCTTTTATCTTCGATTTGGTAATTCTTCATTTTTAAGAAATATATATTGGATATATTATACAGTTCTTGTCAAGAAACTTTTAGGCACAACATTTTTATGGCACGTTACGTAGTACGCGGTACATTTATTTTCTCATAGGTAGCGCTGTTCAAAGAACAATACAAGTACGTAGTAAAAGCTTTTTATTATAGGTAGCGCTGTTCAGAAATAGTTTAAGAAATACAAAATATAGATGGCGTTACTTATTTCTTCTAAACAATATAAATATTTGTTCTATATATCTATCAATCTGCATCGTCTAAGATTTGGATGTTCATAGGTTATTAAATTAAAAACTTGCTTGTAGTGCAAATGCTTTTGCTTTTTTTTATTTAAAAGAAAGAATGACGATAGCTGTCATTTTGTCGCCTGTTACCCAAATACCCATAAAAAGTTAGCAATATAGAATTTTTCAATTTTTCTACTTTTTTATAGGGTTCCCCACTTCTTTTTTACTTTTATACCATCGCAAGATAAGATACTGGTTAAGGAGATATGCAATGCCAAAGTGGAAGGATGTAGGTACAGGGGGAGACCAAGACTTACCTACCTAGACCAAATCGATCATGTAATGACGGAAGGTAGCATCAGGAGCACAAAGTCGAGTACATTGAATATACGAAGAATCAGGAGTCTGAAACCGGCGAGCGTGTATGAAAAATATTTAGATATTTTTAGCATTTGACATGCTTAGCACTATACATTAAACACAAAGTGAAAGTTTTCGATTTCACATTTTTCACTTTGTGTTTAGTGTATGAAAAAAATTATGAATATTGAGGAAGCTAGAGATGTATGCAAGAATACAGCCTCTTGGCATTCTGTTCTCTCTGACTACCCCGAAAGGGAAAGGGCGTGATGATAAGTAATAGTAGTAGTTTAAACCACCGTAGTAAGGGTGGACGTTACAAATAAGTAATTGAGCCGTTCGAAAACTACCAAACAATGGAAGGGGGTATCCTTTGGTGTGATGTGGAGACGGGGGTCTAAAACGGACGTTCGCAGTTTATTTTAATCGCAATGATTAATGCTCATGGTAAATGGAAAAGAGAGCTAGATTTTGTGACGTAATATTTATAGGCTCGCTCCCTATTACGTGGGAGTTACACATAGCTGGCGAACCGTGGGAGTGTAATACACCTCTGCCTACCCCTTCGGGGAATACAGACGTGATGCTATGTATGTATGTATATTTATAAATGTCGTCCGAAAAGTATCGCAGTGTGACGCTAGGAGGAGGGGGCCCATTAAGCAGAATTTAGCATAACGTATAACACTAAAACAAGTACTTACGTAGCAGAATAAAATATATACCAGTTTTGAAGTCCAATCAAGAGGTAGGTTAGGGTTTTTTCCGTGTTGTGACGGACTAAGAATACAAGTGTCACCACCCCATTCTTTCCCACGGGTGTCGTACAAGGCGACTAAGGGAAGTAAGCAATTATCACCCATTGCATTACTGGTGATAGGGCTGGGTACCGGGTGGGAGTAATCACTTGGTATCGGGCCCGAGCGGGTTGGTACCACCAACTCCCGTGTGACCGGCCATGAAGCACATCGTTGCGTAGCATGCGTGTTGGCTGTAGCAGGAGATAGCCGCTTATGTTTCATTTCATATCTGTGAAATGAATTGGTGAGCAGCGGCTTGACAATACTCTCGGCATAGTCGAGTCCATGGGCGACTTGCGTAATGCCCGAACAAATAAACAGACATAAATTTTAGTAAAAATGTTTTGACGCTTAAACAGCCTAATACATTCAGTTATTAAAAAAACGCAGTGATAGCCTAGCGATATAACCAAGGACTGCAAAGATAGTGGTATCGAGTTCGACCCCGAGTCCAAGGCTCAGATATCGTATAACAAACACCTCTGACTTTTCGAGATTTTTCGGAGAGTTGTTTCCGTGTGTTGGATCTGAAATATGTATACATACTTATTCGAGGCAAATCTTATTTGCTAGAATCCGTATATTATTCAAAATCTCCGTATATTATCATAGAAACAAAGAAACTGTACCCGTTAAATACTTGGCGAGGTGTAAAAAATGTGAGATTATTCTCAGTAATCGTTCAAGGTACCTTGGACCTTCATGTACTCAAATTACGTGTGATCTTACGATTGAATAACACATCCCACTAGTATTGTCATGAATTTGAAGGGCTTTTCGGGATCCTTTATTTATAACGTTTTTTTTTTTCATTTATATTCACTCAGATATATATAGGTTTAGAAATTAAGTCTGAATGTGTTATCGAAATTAGCAGTCGAGAGCAGTTGTCACGATGGCAGAATTGGCAAAGCATCTGGACGGTATCCAGGAGATGCAGGTTCAAATCCTCCTAGTGACTGTTATTTTCGATTTCACATTTTCCACTTTGTGTTAATATTATAGGTTGTTTATTTTATAGTAACTGTGCCTGCTGCTTCGTACGATCTATACTTTCACAGTCAACCTCGCTGGCACCCAGCCATTGCTGCGAAACCTGATTCTCAATTGAATTGCTGCAAGGCTTATTGCAACGTATTAGTGTGCTAGTATGATATTTAATATGATAACCTGATAAATATTTTGGAGTGTGACACCGTTTAAAATTGTATTTAAAAATTATAAAACTTGCTCTAAAGACAAATTATAAATTGTGAGTAATTTAAAAATATCCTTCGGGAACGTTTTATCAGTGTCTCGATCTATCATCTACTTGCAGTTTAATCCATTCAGAATCTAGTTAGTCGTTCAGGCGTAATTGACATTCAAATATCTACAATAACTTTCGCATTTTTAATTTAGAATTATATTACGAAATAGAGGATGAGTCTTTACAAGGCCAATAGATCATTAAAATGCAGACTGCCATGCTGCATATGAGTTCAAGTAAAAAGTTTTGTTTAGGGTTATTCCTGGAAATTTCCATAGTTGCTTGATACAATCAGCTATACTTTGACAAGGAATTACTCGACTGTGTCAAGTTCATGTTTAAATTTATTATTGTTACGAAATTCGATCTACGTCGTAGCTTAATGTAGCACTACGTAGCAATTGTTTAAGGATTCTTATTAAGTATCGTTACAGTAGAAAGTGCCTCATTATTAAGACTTCTGTGGCCTAGACATGCGTGTGATGTAATCTGTGTAAGATGCAATTCACATAACATTGTCAAAACATGCATTTTGTTTGGATAAGAGCAACAGATATTTTCTTGTTACCTTGAAATAACGTATTTGGCTTTTGTAGACCGGAAATTTTCTCAAGTAGTAGGTATAGAGTCTGAAGATGTGCAAGGTAACAGTAATACGGACGGAATTTGACGGGCCTCGTGGCGTAGTCGGTAGTGTAACCGACTTCCGTGCACGAGGTTGTGGGTTCGATTCCCACTCCGGACAACTATTTGTATGATGAACACAGATATTTGTACTGCGTCTGGGTGTTTTCTATCTATTATATATTATATGTATGTATTTACAAAAAAAAAGTAATATATGTATTATATCCGTAATCTGGTACCCAAAGCACAAGCGTTAAGCTTAGTTTGGGACCAGAGGACGTTGTGTGAAATGTCCGTGAATATTTATTTTATTTATAATACACCTACTCCCAACTATTTATGATTTGTGGAACTACAGGCGCCATAAAGACAAATATAGCAGTAAACCTCTTGCTTACTCCATCATATACATGAAATCTCGAGTATAGTAAGTTAAGATAAGTTTTAAATAGCATTTTTTTTTTAATTATCAAATTGCACTTATGACAAGTGGACGTGCGGCTTGACGTAATTTTAATATTTCCATCAATTTATTTCCAGAACAAATTCCAAGGCAGGTTAATATTTAGAATTCTGAGTAAAATAACGATTTCTAGTGGTATGCTTACAAATAGGTGTATTTGGTCCGGCGGCCAATTTTTTTATTCTCTTCTCTGCTCGAGGTTCAAAATTCGTCCATAATCATGTTCCAAATAACTAAAAACAGATGAACAAATTTGGATGATTTTTGGATACAGATAGTTCATTACGTGGATTATGTATATGAACCTTACACATCGAAGATTGATCAAAGATCACAGGATAGGATAATCTTTAATTTGCGTAATGTGTGTACAAACAAACATTCGCATTTCAAAAACAATCACTTTATCAATAATTTTTTCAAACGCCTGATAGTTAAGAAGGAGTGTGTGACGTAATATTTGTATAGTGTCACAAAAACTTTTGACCCCGTGACGTAAAAAAAAGGCAGGATTTGGCGTGACACAAATATACGAGTATGTACAGTCGTTAAGAGCTAAGTTAACACGAGTCGAACTCAATGTCACAGTATCTCTCGTCATGTATAGAAAGTCATTGCAGGGAAAATGAAAGTATGCATTTATATAGTTTTTACTTTAACGTTTGAAATTGCATGCGCTTGTGAGAAATTACAAAACCAAGGCAGTAAACGACACGGTAGAGAAACTATTAGGTTAACTATAGCATTTAAATATAGTAGTGGCTTAGGAAAAATATGCACATGAAATACACCATCAAACTGATATATATATTATGCGATCTCTGTGGAAAATCTTGGAGTTGAGTTGACTGACCGCATTCGACGACGACAGAGAGCGAGTAGGTATGAAAGAGAGTATTGGTGTAAAGATGCGAAAGGGAATGCTGCGATGGTTCGAACATGTGGAAAGAGTGCCGGACGAGCGATTGGTTATGAAGATATATTGCGAAAGTGGCAGGATGTAGGTACAGGGTGAGACCGAGACTCACCTACATATCTACCTTTTAAAAAAATATTTTGTGCACAGCCTACCGCTATTTAGGTATGTCTGAACTCAAGCACTAACCTAGCGCTTAAAACTCACAAAAAATAAAAACGCTTTAATAAAGTGCTATAAAACGTCTTCTCAAAGACATCCGCAATAGTTAATTTTCATATACAATCCGCAATAGTGCAATAATTTATATTCTTTACTAAAGCCACGAGCAGTTGCTAATTTTATAAATGATTGCGCAGTTCGCTGTTTGTCTACAATCTTTACGACGTGCTGGATATAAATTCATTTTATAGGTCAAATAGCGACAAAGCGGCCGATTTATACAGTCTGCATTGACCCTAGACAGAGATAGCGTAACATTAACGTTTATTGGAGTAACAGAGATGTTCACTAGGAGATATTATGATTTATTAAAATACAACTACATTTATTTATACGTAAAATTTAATTCTAACCTCTATTTCTAAGGAATATCATTGTTATTCAATATAATTTAATTTAAATTAAAATTATTTATAAGTACTAAATTATTACCTATGACTTAAAACAATTACCTATTTAGAATAAAGCTAGGTTATGATTGTCTATATTTGATTATAAAGGATTATAAAACAACGTCTTGAGAGCATATATAAAATACATTCCGGTTGAGCTGAATTCGTAGCCAGCGTGGCGCCGCGATTATGCCGGGACGGGGCGGCTGGTTACGTACACGAAGGGAGGCAGGGAGACAAGGGAGGCACTCACTCTCAACCGTTTTGGGAAAGATACAGCAGTGCGACGTTGTAGCAGGAACAAGGCAGACACGTTGACGCCAAACCAGCCTTTGTCTTTGTAGGTCACTGGGGAATGCCCACGTTCTTCGAAAATGTCTGACTTTATGCGAATGAGAAACATCATTTTTTCTTTTAATTGGCCATTTGTATAAATAGTGTTTATTTTACAAAATAAACATATTATACACTTTGAAAATATGTTATTTGAATAAATATACTTTGCAAAAAAATTGCATGACGGCAGTTGAAATATAATATATATATATATATATATATATATATTATACTGAAAGTCCGTGCGGTTTTGTCCGTGTGGTAACGGACTAAGAATACAGGTGTCACCACCCCATCCATTCCCGCGGGTATCGTACAAGGTGACTAAGGGAAGTAAGCAATTATCATCCATATCATTACTGGTGGTAGGGCTGGGTACCAAGTGAGAGTACTCACTTGCTATCGGGCCCGAACGGGTCCGTACCACCATCTCCTTTGTGTCATGAATCACGTTAGTGTGTTTTGACTGTAGTTGAAGATAGCCGTTTATTCTTTCATTTCATATTTGAGAAATGAAATGGTGCGCAGCGGCTTGTTTATACTCCCAGTACCTATAGTTGAGTCCATGAGCGACAGTCCATGAGCGACGGTTACCACTTACCATCAGGTGGGCCATGGCTCGTATGCCATCATTAGCTTTAAAAAAAAAAGATTATATTTAAAAGGTGAGGCGGAAAAAGTAAGCAATATTAATATATTCTTTAACATTTTTTTAAGTTATTTTTTTTTTTATTAATTAAGGTTATTCTTTAGGAGTCTATTAAAAATTATGTATATTTCAAGCAATTATGTAAATTGAGAGCTTCTATTCAGGAAAAGCAGTCTCGACTGCAGCAGGTGAGGACCCCACACTACCCTGTACGTTATCTCGAACGACGGGGTGTGCGATTGCCAAAAAAAGGAAAAAGTGACAGTTCTTTGGTTCTCATAATTAGCCGGTAACACAACATACGCTATAGGTATAGATGGATATACGCGTCTTAATACTTCAAAGGTAGCAAAAAAAATATATAAATCACTCAACGGGGCATATCTCAGGTTTCCGATATAGTAGCGGCATAAAATGTATACCAGTTAAATCTAATCAAGAGCTCTCAAACAAAAAAGTTGCATCAAAATCCGTTCAGTAATTTTTGCATGATGCGCGAACGAACAAACAAAATTTAAAAAAAAATGTTTTGTGTTCAGACACGCCTATATAGCCTAATACGGTATTTTTTTTTCTAAAATCTTAAATGTACAGTCACAGCTCTGTTACAGCATTATACTAGTGATGTATGTAAAGTTTAATGATGATTGGTAAATAAGTTACAACGTGAAAGCGTAACAAATGAGTAAACAAACAAACTTTTGCATTTATAGCTATACATAATATAAGTAAGGATTACGAGTTTGCTTATAGTTTCACTAGAACTGTTATTAGGAATATAGTAGGTAAAAATTTATAGAGTACCACTACTTTCTAATATCTAACTGACGGCCATCTTTTGAGCGCAGATCCAATTGTTTTTCATATTTTGCGGTACTCATGTAATCTTACTACGGAATAACATGAGAGTCAAGTGAATAAGCCAATTTTATCTTGAATCACGGCCATGATCGCAGCATGGGCGCATTTATTGCGGCTGAGTGTTATTTCAAAAATATATAGTAGTCCAATGTTAATATTATTTGATAAGAGATAAAAAATGAAGTTTATAGAGGCTCTTTTTAGAATTCTCTGATTGTATTTTTCTTATCATAAATTTAACTAAAACATAGGTACATGCATCGGAGAAAACACGCATGCTGACAAACTATAACATTTGTTTGCCATGTGTACCAAACAAGACGCAAAAGATACACAAAAGGTTTACAAGCTCAATGACATTGCCCGACCCGGGATCGAACCCGAAACCTCATGATTAGCAGTCGCACATACTACCGCTACACCACTGAGGCAGTTAACAATACAATATGTCTGTTTTAATCCACTTTGCTCTTCTTGAATTAAAACTAGGCCATTTTTTTTATTATTCTACACTTTTGTACAATTTTATTACAAACAGGAAGAATCCGATCGATGTATCAATCTTAGGTACTTTAGGTACCACTCAAGTAATATCACACAGATACAGTAGTCCCTCAATATAGGCGTAGAGACAACGCCGCGGGTTTATTTAGTAGTGACAATACTACATTTATTTCCCTGACCGACTGGGTACCCGGTTAGATAAATTTACCCTCACAAAAAATATAGGCAACTTGTCGGTTAGGTAGGCCTTGTCGGTTAGAAATATCCATTAAATACCTCCGTGTAATTTGGTAAACTTGCATACAAATCGTACGTAATAAGATCGGTCCTAGCTGTAGTTACAGGACAACAGCCGTTACACATTAATAGCTCTTCATGCTATTTAGACAAATCTCTTACTAACTAACGCAAGCTTTGTTAGTAGAGCTCTACTAATAAATAACAAATAAACAATAATTATCTCCATATCTACTTCGGTCACGGCGCCACTGTCAACAGACACTAGCCAAAAATTATAAACCAAGAGTGTGTACTCAATTCCTGACTTTCATAGTCCGATGGGACGGCATTCCGCCAAGGCTGGAGATAGAATAAGCCTAGAATCAACGGCTTTATGTGTCTTACGAGACACGGATGTTAAACACCGCTAAGCCCAAGCTGCTATGGGGAAACACAATATTTTTTTTGCTGACTGATCCGTAATCGCATGCCCGCCCTACTGCTAGATCACCAAGCAGTTTTTAAAGGTTACAATAAATACTAATCAGAGCATGAATAGACTGGCTTGAATTGGGAAGTGGCACTCTCTCACAGAATAAACATAGCATCACGCCCGTATTCCCCGTAGGGGTAGGCAGAGGTGTATTACACACCCACGACTCGCCAGCTATGTTTAAGTCCCACGTAGTAGGGGACGAGCCTATTGACGTCTACCGGGTACATTTCCAAACTCCGGGCTAATACTGAGAATTTTTCTTTTTAGAAAAAAGCTCAATAACATTGCCCGACCCGGGGATCGAACCCGAGACCTCATGATTAGCAGTCGCATACACTACCGCTACACCACCGAGGCAGTTAATTATTACAGAATATTGATAAAATAAAATAAATAAATAAATATTCACGGACATTTCACACAACGTCCTCTGGTCCCAAACTAAGCTTAACGCTTGTGCTATGGGTACCAGATTACGGATATAATACATATACTACTTTTTTTTTTGTAAATAAATACATATAATAGACAGAAAACACCCAGACGCAGTACAAATATATGTTTTCATCACACAAATAATTGTCCTGAGTGGGGATCGAACCCACGACCTCGTGCACGGATTTCATTAATTGATTAATGATGTTTAATGACTCTGAATATTCTTACTGTTAAAATTACCAAAGTGTAAGTGATACTACTACTACTACTTGATGTAAGTGATTTACCTTTTTTTTTGTTAAGGCGGGAAATAATGTTTCTAACCGCACACCCCGTCGTTCGGGGCAACGAACAGGGTAGTGTGGGGCCTTCACCCACTACAGAAACCCGCCGTATGCCGTCTCTCCGCCTTTGTTGGCGGGCCACTGGAACTATGTTACATTCCTTCGGTGGTGCAAGTGATTTACCTGGTATTGCTAGCATCTATAGACCCCTGGAACTGCTTACTTTCAGTCCATGTTATAACAAACAACGGAGTTTGCTACAAACGAGGTTTGAACTCTAATTGTATCTATGCATTCATCGCTCAAATGTAAACGGCCATTAGCCACGACAAGTTTGATACACAACAAATCAAATTGTTTGACTTCATCTATCGTACTTTTATTCGTGTTATGAACTTCATGTTTTCTTTTGTTTTCATATCAATGTCTGAGGTAGATTTCACATAGGAATTGGAAATTAAAAGTTAACTTACACATAAGATAAAACTATTAGTTCGTTAATATTTTTAGTGGTGGTTCTGTTTACAAATGAATGCTAGTTAGTTAGTAATAATATCTAGTAAATCAGTTAAAACGTAGCTACCAAGATTTTTTTAAGTAAAAACTTCTTTAGCGGCGTCTTGAAAGTAACTCAGATCTTTTTTCGGACGGAAGTAAACGTTCGAATCCTGCTCGTTGTAAACCTCTCTTTTTCTACTTTCATAAATAATATGTTCTTTAAAGTAGCTGAGCATGTCAGGTCCTAAAATATAGAACAAAATACTTTAATATGCGCTTAATTAATGGAGCGATTTTCGTCTGGATAAAATATGTGAATAAGGGTAGCACAATATATTTAAGATAAGAAGAAAACAGATTTGAGGGTCTCCACAAATGCAGCAGCAGCACCAAGATAGGCAGAGGCGCTTGTCTGATGTTATGAAGCTAGATTGTGGACGCAGTTGGTATCTCATACTAAAGGCTTACCCATTTTCCAAGGCATGAGACTCATACTATCTGGTTGCCATCGTCCAAACCGGCGTTCGGCTAGTGGTACAATGGCCATAATAAGAGCCCGGTGGATTATCTCATTAAAATTGGTGTGGCGTGACGTCTGCTGCAGTTTTGCTGCATAAAAGGTAGTAGAATTATAACTGAATGCAATAGATTTTTTTTTATCGTATGTACTTAATAGCTACTACGAGATTCTGTTTGCGAGTTTTTCCGCGTGGACTTCAGAATTTCTTTATATATAATTCTACTGTACGTGTGTATGTCACTGAACTCCTTCTAAAAGGCTGGACCGATCTTGACGAAATTTTTTGGGTATGTTTGTATAAGTACCGGGATGGTTTAGATTCATATTTAGTACCGGTAGGTGGCGCCACGATAGGACTTAAGGATTTTTTCTTCAATTTATTTGTGAGTAAGTACCAGGGATGGTTTAGATTCACATTTGAACCCGGTAGGTGGCGCCACGATAGGACTTAAGGATTTTTTCTTCAATTTATTTGTGAGTAAGTACCAGGGATGGTTTAGATTCACATTTGAACCCGGTAGGAGGCGCCACGATAGGACTTAAGGATTTTTTCTTCAATTTATTTGTGAGTAAGTACCGGGGATGATTTAGATTCACATTTGGACCCGGTAGGTGGCACCACGATAGGATTCCGGAAAAATAAATATGGCGGTATGAAGTTCGCCTGGTCAGCTAGTAAATAATATAATTCTACGCCACATTAACTATCTCTATGCAAAAGTAGCTATCCCACTGGAGCCATTCTATTTTCCTGCTACAGAGTAGCCTTATCTGGGTTCCACACTATATGTATGATGATTGGTTTAGCAAAACAAAAAAGGGATATGTGAATAAGAAAAGTACCTAGTGATATTATCTGACTAATATAAGGGTTTGTTCCTAAATATTTTTTATATATCTAATATCTTTAAACGAGCAATTCTTGTATATATATATATATATATAAATAATCTGAATCTCTCGGAAACGGCTCCTACGATTGTCATGAAATTTAGTATGCAGGGGGTTTCGGGGGCGATAAAGGCTAGCTAGGTTTCATTTTTAGAAAACGTCGTTTTATCCGGGTTTTCAGGCAATGAAAAACTGCTACAATATTATTGGAGTACGAAGGTAAATTTCGCCACCATCTACAAGGTTATAATAGCTCAGGTGGGAAATCGGGCGGTCCCAAAACCAGAAGACCCCGGTTCGAGTCCAGATGTCTCCAGTTCGTTTTTCTTTTAATTTTCCCTTTTTTTTTCAATTCTTTTTTTTGTGAGAAAAACTCACGACTTACCAAAAAAAAATACCGAGCAAAGCTCGGTCATCCAGGTACTATTATACTATATATACTTAATAGGTATATCCATTGCAGGTTTCAAAAAGTTTTCTATACAGAAGTGGGTTGAAAGTGACGAATGAAGCCTTCGGATCAAGCCGCTGACATCCGCGGCGGGTCGTCCGTACAGAGCCTCTGTTTACACAACACACTCCGATGAATGCTATTCATACGGCCGCTTAACAACAAGCATTTTGCGTCTTTTTTCATCAAAAATTGTATGTGGTAAATTAATGAACAAGTTTGTTGGTATTCTCCGTTTAAAAGACATTTTAAGATATAATGCAAATAAACAACCAAGGGAGAGACAGAAAATTATCAGAGTAGAATAAAAGTAAAAACAGAAATGTTGATATCACCATTTTCGAATATCGGAGCATTCCCTTTCCCAATTTTACACCAATACTCTCTTTCATAGCTACTCGCTCTCTTACGTCGTCGTTACGAATGCAGTCAGTGAACCTAACTATGTACTTAATTCATTATTTTTCCGTTATTTTACTTTAATCGAAAAAGAATGACGAGGCCATATTATTCATTATTAGAGATGGAATAAGTAAGGTTTAAAAACTAGGACTTAAAAATTCTTGAAGGTTAATGAGTTTAGTATAAATTACTTACATAAAAACTTGTACAATTAAAGAAAAATAACTTCACCCGACAAGTTAATTTTCATAAGTTAAATTCAAGATACAATCAAACCAATAAGTGAAAACATTTATTGCGAGACTCGGTTATACGGTATCTAATAGAATATTTCTTGAAGTAAAAAGTATTAGTGGACAAATAAACGTAGTCTATATTTGACTAACAACATCTATTTAACCTGATATGATTGACAATTAAGTGATAGATACCCACCCAAACTTGTCTTAGAATAATGTTTTAATTTTAAACGTCTTTAATGTTAGTTGTTTAATATTAAGAAAATATTTTATAACCCATTCTAATTATCTATGTTTTTATTAATTCGAGGATAAATCAACCTTAGTCACACGCCAGCTGAATAAGAGAAATGTCAAAATAATATACCTACTAGAAACTTATATTTGTTTATAAATCCAAACAGGTAGGTATATTAGTAAACTGTAGGTACCTACCCGTGCAAAAAGGCGAGCGCTAGTATCAAACAATAATAGTACAACTATTCCCGCAGTAAGCTGTAGGTATATTGATTTTCTCGAGTTTTACATCACTGGCACATTTCCGTGTATCCCCGCGCCGTTCTCCCCAGTCAGGTGAGACATCGTCAACAGTATTATTTTCCTTTTCGAAATTCTAATCAGATATATGTATAATAAATGCCTTTATTTTGTTTTGAAGATTGAAAATAGGTTTTATAGTATTTCTACGTAAGCAGATTTTATAGTAAATCCTTAGGCATCACACGTGGGGTGAGGGCCCTACACACTAGGTACCCTGTTTGTTGCTCCGAACGGCGGGGTGTGTGGTTAGGTACATTTTTTCCCTCCTTTTAACAAAAGGTAATACACGTAATATGAAGTAATAAAAGGCATTCAAATGTAAATCTGAATCGTATTCCAGGGTTTTGTGACCATGCAGATATGAACGCCTCTTTTGAAATCCGCAGAGCAGTTATAAATAATACTCGAATCTACGATTTGAATCTAGTACATTCCTTGAATGCCACGATGCCACTATTACTCTTTATTGAGCTTTATCGATGAATATACGAGTAAGTCATTGTAGATTCATTGAATCATTTAATATCATCTGAATGGCATGCAGTTTTGGTCTATTAAGAAATTAAAATTGACCTATTTCTTCCGTATTACAAACTATTTATCACCTATCAAGTAATTTTTTTCCGTATAGGTACTACATCATCGATGGACACTTGACATTTTCGAAAACAATACTAAGTACCTACCTATATACTTAAATTAAAACGATTTTACGAGTACATCGTCCTACGATAAGCCACCATTTCAGCTAGAGAACTTTTCAAGTTCCTCTCATCAGGAGTAGGTAGCGGCCTTTGATCTAGATTATTAAGTGTATCGCTGTCGAGCAGTCTGTTTCTACCTTGCACCACTTGTGTAGGCGGACTCGTCACACGTGAAAACGTAATATCACCCGCTTCTAGTGTAAACAATCTTTCGGCTCTTAAAAACCCTGTGAAAAATTCTGTAAAAAAACATCTTCGTTAATTGATTGCATAAGGATCGCAAAATATGCATGCACCTGAAAGTGAATTGAACTCCAGGAAATAGGTACTATTAAGGGCAAGAAAAGCGAATGTTGGGGAGACTGTACGTAGGGGGTTGCGGGTATGCAGCGTGTTTGGCGCGTGGCAGGCGCGGGTCGCTCCGGGTGCGATGCAGTGGTTGGCCGGTGTCAATAGCATGCGGTGGGAGGGGGAGTGGCGGGGCGCGAGCAAGCCGCACCACGCACGCGCGTCCGCTCCAGTGCTCTGTTGCCGAGCCACGGTGATACATCCGCTCGCCCAAGTTTCGCGACCGTCACGCGACTTTTCGAAACCATGACTCGCAGAACCCAGTGAGACCTCGATGCATTCGGCCTAAATACGCATTACGTAAGGGAACATCGTTCCCTACGCTGCCCGCGGCCAGCAGTTGAACTATATAAATCGAACTTTGTCACATAATCAACATAAGATTAGTAATTGGAGACCAGTGTGAGTGGCCACGGCCTAGGTGTTACGAAGCGATCGTGCTTGTAATTTGGCGGCAAAGTAACGCATCGGCGGGCGAGGGGAGGCAACACGGGCGTGGCGCACGGTAACGCGCGGCGCGATGCGTGCGCGGGGCGGTGCGCCTTCTGAACCGCTGTGTATGGGTTCCAAGCGGCACCGAAGCCGCGCGCGCACTTCGGCCCGTGGATAAGGTGGCGGCAGCGTGCCGGCCGGGGGGCGCCGCGGGCCAACCGGCCCTGCCGCCGCCTCCCCGCGCAACAGCAACCGGTCCAACCCGATGACACATTGACGTTGAGCAGCCATCATTGCTCGCATAGAGTTGATCGAGAAATGGGGGCTGACGCCTGTCCTCAGGCCGAGGCAGGAATGCCCCCGGGCCCCGGAGGATGGTGGAGACCAAAGGTAAGTAGAGCTCATTCTGTAGTAAATAGATCAACAACATAGATCTGGAGATACGCACCAGTAAGTTCGGAGGCGGCAGCGTGGAGCTCGTAAAACGGTTTGTGGTCAGGATGTGTCCCGTTTACGTCACAATAGCTGGTATGTCGGCGTCAACAGTTAGAACAGGCACACGACGCGTGAGGGGCGCCCGCTGCACGCGCACTTTGCTAGTCGTCATCATGGACTACTTCGACATGTGCTGGTGAGTGAGGGTCATCGCCTCCACCTAGCCGTCGCTATCTACTAACACAACGCCTAACAATACTCACCTAAAATCGGGTGTCTTATCGTCGATGGATGTGTCTCTTACTATAATTTACACTTTTATTCTAGTCTAATATAAAAGTATTATCTCATCACTGACATGTCGAATATATTGATAATACCAGTTTAAAACTATAACTTCCATATCTATTGTTCGTTGATATTGTTTCGATGCGCCCGTTCAGAATGTCACCGAAAAAGATCACCCTGTTGTCACTTTAAGAAGACGAGTGTTGTATGTAAAGGTATTATATGCAATATACATGGATTCTAGTCGTAATGAGCATGACAATCTGTGTAACACCCATGTCTAGTTATATAACTAGCAGAAGAATCCATAATTATGAATTACAGGTAAGACCTTAACATACACTTCACCCGTTTCCTTAGTACAAGTATTTTAAAGTGACAACAGAGCGAGTCTGTGGAGACACGTCCGCTCTGTAAAAATATCGATGATTGGCATAGAATCCTATCTCTGGATACTGTGCGTCGTTAACAAACGGATTACGTTCGAATTACAACTCTCAATCTGGACCAATAAAGATTTAATAGATTAAATGAGTCACAGATCATTGTATCGATGTATATTTAATATCAGAATTGAGCAATATTAATGAGCGAGCTGCCATCAGCGATCGACCAAGATACGAAACTAAACTCGTAATTCAATTATTTGTTGTTACTCTACGACGCGTCAACACAAAAGTATGCAGCGTGCGACTCGCTTACGTCTAAAACACAAAGTGTTAGTACTTTTAAATGCCGGCGCGTCAAAGCTCCAACAGGCGAATAAAGCCAAACGCTGAAATATAGCTCATAAAATAGGTTTAATAGGCATTAAATTTTTCAATCAAATTGATATATGTATGTGGATTACTTAATAGTAGTTTTATACTTCTTAATAGTATTTAGCCTTTGCCAGCGGCTTCGCCGCAGCCAAAAGCTAGATTTTCAGTTATATCTCAGGTTCCCGATACAGTAGCGGGATAAAATGTCTACCAGTTTTTAATTCAAATCAAGACCTTTCAATTAAAAAAACTTGCATCAAAATCCATCTAGTAGCTTTTTTAAATAAATTCTACAAAAAATCGAGTTTAAATAATTTTCTAGTTTTTCGGTTATGTCTCAGGTTTCCGATACAGTAGCGGGATAAAATATATACCAGTTTTTAAGTCTAATCAAGGCCTTTCAAATAAAAAAAACTAGACGTCGCGGGACGTCTGCATCAGATGTGAAAACATCGACATTATTTTGAAGAAATAAAATGATCATAATTTGACAAAGTACTCTTCAAGGCGAATCTAACTAGTATAAACTCGATAGGGTTGCGTCGTTTTATCACAGAGTTACTGTGGCTACCTTCCAGCTCCATCGTCAGATCCTGGATACCATCTAGAGACAAAGTACTCATCAAGACAAATCATACGAGCCCAAACTCGATGGAGTTTTGTCGTTTTATAACGGAGTTCCTATGACCACCTTCTAGCTCCAT
Organism: Leucoma salicis; assembly: GCA_948253155.1. NCBI lineage: Eukaryota > Metazoa > Arthropoda > Insecta > Lepidoptera > Erebidae > Leucoma > Leucoma salicis. The sequence continues at coordinate 29,464,025 of OX411803.1, forward strand.
CATCAGACCCTGGATACCATCTAAAGACAAAGTACTCGTCAAGACGATTCAAATAATTCCAAACTCGATGGGGTTGCGTCGTTTCATTACAGAGTTAATGTGGCCACCTTCCAGCTCCATTATCAGACCCTGGATATCATCTAGGACTGAAGTTCTAGTCAAGACATTTCAAACTAGCCCTAACTCGATGGAGTTGCACCATTTAATTACAGAGTTTCGCATAGCCACCTTCCTGCTCTATCATCAGACCCCGGATACCATATAAAGACAAAGTACTCATCAAGACGAATCAAACGTGTCTAAACTCGTCGGGCTTGCGTTGTTTCATTATAGAGTTACTGTGGCCACCTTCCAGCTTCATCATCAGCCCCTGGATACCATCTAGACACAAAGTACTCGGCAAGACGAATCATACGAGCCCAAACTCGACGGGGTTGCGCCGTTTCATTATAGAGTTCCTATGTCCACCCTCCAGCTCCATCATCAGATCAGGTCCATGTCATCATAATATAGCATTGTCACGTGATATACACATGCGTGTAAAATTTCAGCTCAATCGGAAACCGGGAAGTGTGTCAAATTTAACTTTCAAGATTTGAACGGGACTAGTATAATAAACCACGCTAACAGCCGATTTTACCCTCCCTCCACATTAGATGTTTCACATCAAAAAAAGTTGCATCAAAATCCGTTCAGTAGTTTTTGTGTGATGCGCGAATAAACAAACAGATAAACAGACAAACAGCCAAAATTCTAAAAAAAATTGTTTTGTGTTTAGACACGCTTATATAGCCTATTACAGTTATTTTTTCTCATCTTGAATGTACAGACACAGCTCTGTTACAGTTTTATAATAGTATAGATATACATGGCATAGCGTAAATAGTGGTCCATCATTAAGAATCCTATGTACCAGATGTTTAGCTGTAATATATTAAAATTTTAACCATTTTCACCCAATGTTTTCAGAAAACAACCAACCAAGATTTTGAACATTTGGCATAATTTTTATTGTTTATACCGCGTTTTTATTGGTTACCGCTTACCTTCAGGTAGACCGTGGGTCATCTGCCACCATAAGTAAAATTTATAACCAAACATGGCTCTCAACAAAACTTTATTGTACACAAAACTCGATGTAGATTATTTTTAACCAGCAATCTTGAAGTCAAGTCACCTCTGTAATAATAATATAACATTATAATGACCTTGTTGAAATCTAACACCAAATGGAATCTTAATTAAAGGATAAAACAAAACAAGCCTAATCATAACGAGCCATAAACCTATTCCATAGCGTTGTGTGTATGTGTACACAACTAAGCAGAAACCACGTTGTAAAACCTAAAAGCTAGTTAAATATTTACACAACGTCGCTGCAGACAAGTAACACTTCCACCGCACCGTGACGTCAGACTAGGGCTGTCACTTCTTGAATAACAAAAAATCGGTAGTAATAAAAGACTAATTGACTCAAATATTGTAAGTTCTATATACTCTTAATCAAACTGTAAATTAATTAATCTTTTACAATGCCTCTCTAGAACATATGATGTTCAAAGAAATCTGATAGATAAGTATAATTATAACATACACCAAGCGTTATTTCAAATTTTACTTCAAAAACAATGGTGTTTTATCTAAGGTAATGCAGAGAACATTGCCGGCCCTAAAATAACGCTTCAATTAACTTTTGTCTCTATAGTCAACATTTTCTGCAGTTCACCTAGCTGTTGACTATGAATATATATTATACGGTGTAGCTTCCTTCTTTTTAAATTTTTTTATAAAAATACGTTGATTTCACCAACTACAGCAGCTTTTCAATTATAAGTTATCAGTTATTACAATGTAACTTTTAATACTGATGACGTTTTTGGAAAGTTATACTATAGTATCTTAGGACTAGTATAACTTTTGGAGTTCTTCTAGTTGAAAACTCTATTATAAGAGCAGCGCTGCACCCAATCCAACTGTAGCCGATTTCAGGTCATTCCTAGAAACCGACGAACTAATTTTTGTTTTAAAAATATTTATTATATTAGCTATAACTTGTTTTAAAAGCGGGTGAGTGGCATCCAAAGTTGAGTTAAAAAAAACATATGGTTTACGGACGATAATTTTACGTGATAACGTGATATGTGTTTTCTCAGAGTTTCACAAACAATGCATCAGTCGCCATACATTTTTCGGAACGTGACACTTTCGTGCGTGCAGCTGGCGTTCATTTATTTATAAGACGTTTTCACGTCAAAACTTTTTATACAAACTTTACTGAAGGGAAACAAAATGTAAAATGAACTTGAGTTCCAATTTAATTTTTGTTAGTGCATCTGGATGTACCTTGTTCGCCAAACAATGTTATGCATACTGAATAAGATCACTTAACATCTAGATAGTCTAATCGTCGCGACTCTTCATTAACTTCTATATTTACCTTTGTGTTAAAGAGACAAACAACAAAATATTTTGTTCCTCTCACAACTGCCAAATGTTTTTGTCAAATCGTTTAGCTGAGGAAGATCTGCCTTTCATAAGATTTATGTAACGAAGGTCAGTTGTATTGTCAATACAACAAAATATTATATTTATTACGTTGTTAGTTATTACCATTAGCTTAGTCCGTTTCCTAATTCACCCCGCGGCCATACACTCGACTAGTGGCGAGGAATATCCTAGGCCTCCCCAAGAGAACGCCACAACGAGCGGTCCTGTGCCGACCGCATCCAACGGCTTCCCGCGGCATTGACCAGATCATCGGTCCATCTGGTGGGAGGCCTTCCTATGCTGCGCCGTCCGATACGTGGTCGTCACACAAGAACCTTACCTCTTTGGTTATTCTTATTACATGTCGTTTCAAATTCAAATATATTATTAATATTATTATTCAAATTCAAAAATATCTTTATTTCATAGGCTTATTAAATAGCACTTAAAATCGTCAAGATACACGAATAATTAACACGAGCGCCTGAGGCGAGTGCTTCAATAACAAAGTGGCGATTGCAATCGCCACAAGCGGCATCAATAATAATGTGGCGATTGCAATCGCCACAAGCGGCCGGATTCCTAAGTAAAGCCTTTCATGAGAAGAACCCGGCAAGAAACTCATGGGTCACTTTTTTGTTTGAAAAAGGACATATCGTAGCTGTGGGGCAATACCTCAGCAAGTAGTTCTTTCCCGAGCTTAAATGTACAGGGTAAAATATGTCTCTGAAAACGAACCCTCTTGGATCAGGATAATAAATAATATACAATTTAACTTTACAATTTTTGCGTACAATTTCAGCGATACTTTTGCCTCAAGCCGAATATTTTTAGAGATTGGGCTCAAAAATAAGCATGCGATCAATATTGTAATCTAAAGAGGCTGATGTTCTTCTTCATCGTTATTGATTAACTTGACTTCGACGTGGCAATGACTATTCGATGTATTTACTATTATTACGGTGATATAAAAATATGAATGAATCAAACTTACAAATGTTGCCTCTTTATAATGTTATATTATTTATATATTACTAACGCATTACCCGCGGTTTCGCTCGCGTCATAGTATATGATTCATTATGGATAGGATTTGCGTAAAATCCTTTCTCAGTGCTCACCTCTAGTATCAATGAAACTCATACGTAAATTTTCATGGTCCTAGTTCCAGGAGTTTGGGGGAGTCATTGGTTATTATTTTATAAATAGGCTACCCTTTGCCCAAGACTGTCGCAGCCAAAAGCTAGTTTTTAGGTTATATCTCAGGTTCCCGATATATTAGCGGGATAAAATGTATACCAGTTGTTAAGTCTAATCAAGAGCTATCAAACAAAAAAGTTTCATCAAAATCCGTTCAGTAGTTTTTGTGTGATGCGCGAACAAACAAACAGATAAACAGACAAAAAATCTAAAATAAAACGTTTTTGTGTTTAGACACGCCTATATAGCCTAATTCAGTATTTTTTTCTCAAATATCTTAAATGTACAGACATAGCTCTGTTACAGCTTTATAATAGTATAGATATATTCACTATTGTCAAAATCATCAATCTATTGTCAAAGTCAAAATCATATATCTTATGTGATGAAATTATTACTGTAATAATAGGTTTTATGATATTTGGTAGGACTACTTTAGATAGGCACTACTAATACTTACTTACCTATCATCACGCCATCTGCCTTGCGGGATAGGCAGAGAGAACAGAGTGCCAAGAGGCTCTATTCTTGCATACATCTCTTATCTATCGCTACAAATACCAAAATTACCCTAATATATCACAGATACTTCTTCATGTCAACACTTGTACAGGGTTGTGCTAAGAAGTCTTAGTAACAATGCAAAGAGAAGAATCTCCAGCAATATCGATACACAGTTTCATGCGTCTGATCCAACTTCCATTAGACTTCTTCCGGTCCATCGCAAGCACTTCCATAGCGTTCTCGAACGCTGACGGCGTATCTTCTAACGACGAAAACAATATCCCTGTGCGCTGTTTTATTTTTATTTTTGGAAATAAAAATTCACATAGTGCTAAATCAGGGTTGTAAGAAGGATGAGAGTTGTAAGGAGAGTTTGACCCGTGTTCTGTCAAGGAACTTCCACGCATTCCGGTGCGTCGCTGTGTTGAAGTAGTATAGATCGCGGAACCCTGTGTTGTGATGCTTGTTTCTCACAGCATTATAAAATCCTGCAAGCATTTGATAGTGTACCATTCAACATTGATGCTACTTTGATTGTATCAAGAAATTAACACCAAGTATATAAGGCGGCCCAAACCAACACCCCTAGGAGGGAAACTACCCTATTTTTAGAAATAAAAATAACTGCATTTAATTATTTTTGAAAAGTCACTTGCCAGAGCCTGCAAATTAACCCGCCAATTGTATTAAATAAGCAATTCAATTTTTTATGATAATTATGTTCGTTTGCTCATATATTATACGCTGATCTTCTGTGAGAGGGTGGTACTTCCCCGATGGAGCCGGCCCATTCATTCTGGGATAAGCAAGTAGCACCTACCAAAGGGCGACCACTTATTTATTTATCCCTCAAAGTTAGTTGACCACGCTTAAATTTCTTATACCATACATACTTCATTCATAAATGCCAAATTAAGTCTGTCGTACCCATAGATTTAGGTTATACATAGGTATATAGATCAGCAATGCAAAAGAGTAAGAACATAGTATACGCGTATGTTAGAGCGAGATAGATAGACGAGACCACTAAAAAAAAAAGGTTCATACAGGTCCATAGCGTGTATGATACACGCTATGGACCTGTATGAAACTTTTTGATGTGAAACATCTAATGCGGTGGGAGGGTAAAATCGGCTGTTGGCGTGGCGACTCCAACTCTGTAATGAAACAACGTAACCCCATCGAGTTTGGAATCATTTGATTCATCTTGACGAGTACTTTGTCTTTAGATGGTATCCAGAGGCTGATGATGAAACTGGAAGGTGGCCACAGGAACTCGCTACCCATAGATTTAGTTTATACATAGGTATATAGATCAGCAATGCAAAAGAGTAAGAACATAGTATACGCGTATGTTAGAGCGAGATAGATAGACGAGACCACTAAAAAAAAAGTTCATACAGGTCCATAGCGTGTATGATACACGCTATGGACCTGTATGAACCTTTTTGATGTGAAACATCTAATGCGGTGGGAGGGTAAAATCGGCTGTTAGCGTGGCGACTCCAACTCTGTAATGAAACAACGTAACCCCATCGAGTTTGGAATCATTTGATTCGTCTTGATGAGTACTTTGTCTTTAGATGGTATCCAGGGTCTGATGATGGAGCTGGAAGGTGGCCATACGAAACTGTAATTAAATGGCACAACTCCATCGAGTTAGGGCTCGTTTGAAATGTCCTGACTAGAACTTCAGTCATAGATGATATCCAGGGTCTGATGATGGAGCTGGAAGGTGAACACAGTAACTCTGTAATGAAACAACGTAACCCCATCGAGTTTGGAATCATTTGATTCATCTTGACGAGTACTTTGTCTTTAGATGGTATCCAGGGTCTGGTGATGGAGCTAGAAGGTGGCCATAGGAACTCCGTTATAAAACAACATAACTTCATCGAGTTTGGACTCGTATGATTTATCTTGACGAGTACTTTGTCTCTAGATGGTATCCAGGGTTTTTTTTTACTGCCAACGGTGGCGGACGAGCAAGCGGCCCACCTGATGGTAAGTGGTAACCGCCGCTCATGGACTTTAGCAACACCAGGGGCACAGCCAAGCCGCCGCCTACCACAAGTTAAGTGCTCCTTTCAAACCTCGTTTAAAGAGGGATATGTCGTAGCGCCGGGGAAACACCGTAGCAGGTTTCTTTATTCCAGAGCTTACACGTACGTGGTAGAAAAGAACGCTGAAAACGAACTGTCTTTGACGAAATCGTTTCCAGGTGGTGTGGATGAACCCTACCGCGACGTTTCGTGGTTCGGTGGTAAAATGGTGATGTCGGTACCACCTCAAACAGCTCCTCCGAGCTCCCATTGTAGAACCGGTAGAGCACACAGAGGGACCCGAAGTCTCTCCGCCGCTCCAACGACTCCAGACCCTCCGTGAGAAAAAAATATTAAATTCACGTACCTGTTTGTTATCTTTTTATATTGAATTTGAAGGCATTCCGGGCATGCATGTGATTTAATGCAATAAAATTCCTCATCCGTGTATGAGCACAACGTTTGTGGTAGTTCATAAGTTTTGCATATAAACAACAAATTCTTTTCATGGTACTTACATGTGAAATGTACAATTCTGTGTGTTTTCTTTTTTACATGAGTTACATCCGGGCACTGCACACGCCAACACACTTTAACTAATACATAACCATGATAACACACTTCAACTAATACAGAATTATTCGATAATTTCTGCAATTTTCCTAAAATATGAGAAGTTTGTATCGTTGACGATTGATGTCAGGTTCATACAGGTCCATAGCGTATGATAGTGATCTCGTCTATCTATCTCGCTCTTACATACGCGTATACTATGTTCTTACTCTCGCATCGCCGATTTATCTATATATTAAATCTATGGGTCGTACCATATCGTCCAGCTTAGGCAACATTTGAAATCATAAAAATCATCGGGCTTAGGTAAATATTCCCTATGCAGATTTCTTTTCAATGATTCAGGTTAATATCAACTTGCCCGTAAAAAAATTAGTTATGAAATTTGGACGTTTCTATTTTTACTTTAATCATATTTTCAAAATACTAGCCAATGTCTCATAAATAAAACGTGAATGGTACTGCTACTCAGAAAAGTATCCAACGGGTGCATATCAGTAGCACATACCTATTAATTTATTTATACTTTTACATTAATCCTAAACTTTACCGATACCTACTACAGAAATAAATATACATACTTATATATATTATATAAAACAAGGCGAGCTAATTTCAAATTTAAGTTTTCTACCAGCTAAGCCACAATAATCAAAGCTTTTATAAACAGAGTGCAATCTACGAAAGCTCCGATTTTTGAGAAAAATATGAATAAATATTTACATACTATTTTATTAAAAATGGTTTTATACTACGCGAGTGGCGAACAAGCATATGGCCCACCTGATGGTAAGCGGTTACCGTAGCTGATAGTTGCTAGCAGCACCAGAGGCATCACTCGCGCGTCGCCATCTCCTAGGAAAGATATAAGAGCCACCTCCTAGGGTGGATAATAAAGAAAGGATAGGAAGGCCAATAAGGAGAAATAGGGAGGGTGTTGGGGCCCCCGGCGCACTAACTCACCATACGAAACACAACGGTAAGATTAACTGCCGTTGTTACACGCTAGTCTTTTGTGAGAATGTGGTACTTCCCCGATCGAGCCGGCCCATTCGTACTGGGATAAGCAAGGTTCTACCCCTAGAGAAATATTGAAAAAATTGCGTAATGGATATAAAAACTTCAAACTGAAAACTTAAAACTGAATTTGAAAATCAGATAGGCACGTCATCGAAAGAATTCTTCCGAGCCGTAATGAAAACAAAAAAAAACCTGATTAAGGTTTGCTCTAAAAGTTTTTAACACAGTTTTAGGATACTCATTTTATTAGACGGGTCTCGTGGCGTAGCCGACTTCCGTGCACGAGGTCATGGGTTCGATTCCCACTCAGGACAATTATTTGTGTGATGAACACAGATATTTGTACTGCGTTTGGGTGTTTTCATGTATTTACAAAAAAGAAATTAGTATATATATTATACGTAATCAGGTACCTATAGCACAAGCGTTAAGCTTAGTTTGGGACCAGAGGACTTTATTTTATTTTATTTATTTCATTTTTGAATGGCTCTAATTTATATTTACAGGCCGTGGACTTTTTATATGCTGTGTATATAAATGTTGCCTTGTATCTTCTAAAACGTAGTGTCTAAAACTGTTCTAGCCGATGATTTCTGACTTAGGCTTAGGAGGCTCTGCAATAATTTCCGTATATCATAGTTTGGATGGAAAGTATGAATAAATCCTCTCTTAACTGGTCCCACCGAGCTCAATAACTTTCCTATCGTTTTTTAATTAACAAGGATAATTGATTATTACTGTCTCTGTTCAGAATGTTTGCAATTTCTTGCTGCATGTATTTGACACTCACGATATACATATGGCTGGTTCGTTTTGATTATTACTAACAGACAATTCAGCAGCATACAACGTGATAACGAAACCACGATAGTAAATTAATGACGGTGGTATAAGTTTAAAAAGTACGTACTTACTTTGATAACGCTCTAAATTTACAAATGGGTGATTCTGAGTTATGAGGTATTTTCAACGGCAATGAGAAAAAATCATATTTACATATTCAATTAATTTGAAATAACTCTGTTTTATCTTAAAACTGACCATCTTCTTTATGGTCACATAAATTCATAAATTAATTGTGTTTTATTTAGTCACAAAAGCAACTGAAACATGGCAAATGTATCTCTCCTGCTCTGTCCCTTAACAGATTATGTTAGCAAATCAGTAGTTTTAACAGATTTGAAATTTTGTAATGAATAAAATTTCGTGTAAGTTTGAAACTAGACTAATTAAATTAATGCAATCTGAGAAAAACAATAACACAATTTTGCTTTTTCAAAAAAAATCTCATACATTTTGTCCCTGATATTTAGCGTTTTTTATAAAACGCCTTTTATATTTGTTAAAAACTCAACTGTTTGCTTTACCGCGTAAATTGAAACTAATATAAAGCTTTTGATATGAAGTTACAAGAAAAGTTTCAAGACGTAAGCGTGCGGGTATTCTGACCATTATTTCAATGAAGCCATTTAGTTGGAGTAGTTGTGAATCAGTAAACATGTTCTTTCCACTGGTAAGATTTTTTTCGCTATCATAAAGCAAAATACTTTATTTTCGTTATAAAGTTACTGTTATTTATGCATAGAAAAGCATTCTTCTTTGTTCTTTGCGTATTACAAAAACTTTCACCTTTATACCAGTTTAATTACAGAAAAGTGTCTCCCCTGCCATCTTTCCTCTGCCTCCAAGTGTGTTAGGGAAGATTCTCACTGTCCAGAGAGATAAAAATATGTCGTAAATACACTGTTACATGTACATGATTCTGTCAATACATCAATTTCTTACTCTGCTCAATTTTCATATTGTAAGCGACCGTCCCGTCACACAGTTTGGCAACTAAATTATGTTTAAAGTGTTGGAAACCATGTTATACGTGTTTTACCTCATCTTCTCCCCTCATCTCATCTGTTTTACGTCGTCTCATAAATTTGTCATGAAATTATTACAAGGCAGGCTATAGCAAAGGTGCTACTGATGGCATGGGAGCAACTTGTAAGGAGAATGCAAACAGAAACTTGCACTAGGCACCGATGTTTCATCGTCGGAAGTACTATCCAAGCCTCTTGAAAAAAGTTGCACGAGTATCGCAGCTTTGACTATTGATGAAGCTGGTATAATATAAAAACAAGTAATACTCAGACTGACGAAGGCTATAAAAACTTTTACAGGCACATTAACGGTGCTCAAACTTATTTTTCCCACTCTGTTAGTAAAGCTTAAGCTGCTTCTGTGACCTTAACATTTGGCATCATTTTGCATTTGGCTGATACCTTGGATTATTTCATAATGACTAATCCTAAACCTCGTACTGAAGAAGTATCTGTTCCAACTTCTGATTCTGCTGATGAGCCGTTGGCGTCATTTAAAATCCTAGCAACGCACAGAGAAGCTGCGTGTATATTCACATAACTTTGACCCATAATTTTCCAAAATGCCGCTACAATGTCAATCGAAGCAACAACCAACCAATTCAACATCTTTGAAAAAATCACTGAGTAATGGCGATTTGTTGCTGCTTAAACTTATGTACCAAAATACTGAACGCCGATACTTATTTACTTACTTAGATGGTGAAATCAAGTGATGTTCTGTAAAATTTGTGACAATACATGGAAAAATTTAGGATACAATACAAAAAGAATTACTCGTGTCAAACAATGAGAGGGCAGATTATTTTCAACTTGTTCGTTGAAAGTATTGATGTTTTTGAGCAGGGTTCAAAAAGTTTAGTTTTAAGTATATTTTTCTTTCACGTTTTTTTCTTAATTTTGTTTAGCAGACGACAGCTGCTGTGTTTCTAAAATTGAAATTAATGCTAAAGATAACCTAATTAAGGTTTTGCTTCAGTTGATTTTTGTGTTTAAAGTTTAGAGATATACCTTACTAGTGTTAATTAATGATTGAATTGAAAATTTGTGTTTTCAAGTCTAAAAAACAAACCCACTGATACCCGCGACTTAATCTGCGTTACTTATTATCATCATGAGGCAGAGGTAGAAGGGACTTACCCTCTTTCCCACTTCTCTGCGACAAGATAACACACAACTCCCAACGATCAGTGCTTTATAAAAAAGGTTTCTTAAAACTGTAAAGATATTGCAGTATTTTTTAGATAAGTGCCAAGTGTTTCAAAAATGAAAACTTATTTGAAATATATCCCGTGGTTTTCCTGCAATGCGCGGCCAACGGCAGACTTTTATTATTTTATTTATATGAATTAACAATATAAATAAACTTAATCTTTGAACTACCACTGTGATTTGTTTCATAAAACTACACTAATGTCTCTCCCCTGTTCAGAAAGTATGCTTCCCTGTACGTCGTATCTCTCCCCTGCGTGCAGTACCTCCCCTGGTTAGTTATAAAATAGTAAAAAGTAAATTAATTGTCTGGCTGCTTTCCGAATATAAAGATAATAAGTGTTACGATCAAAAAATTCTGCAGTTATATTAAAATTCGATATTTTTTGTCGTGCCACCTCTTCTAATAACTTTGTACCTAATAACTTAGAATGAACCAAATAAGATAAAAAACGAATGTGGTATGGGCGGCTCGGTGCGGGAATCCAGATTGTGTGCTCTCATTCACTTGTGAGCGATTGTTTATTTTTTCTTAGAAATGATCGTTTAGGTATACGAGTATATACGTTTTCCATATTCTTATATTTATAACCCGTTTTTAATGTATACTTCTGTATACTTTTGTTAGTTACAAGAGAAATGTTAAATTGAACAACAGGCAATCATTTTTCGAGCTTTCTAGAATTTTCTTTAAACAATTACGTTATTTGAATGCCTACGGTAAAATATAATTTTATCGGAATCCTTCTATTTTACAATTCCTACACTGCCAATTATACGAGTAAGGTGCTATAAGTGTAGTTGTTACCAATTGTATAATCAATTGTAACTTCCGAAAACTAGACAAAACGCTATCGTCGGTTTTACAAATCAAATCAATACAAATATTTGCTCTTTATAATATTAGTACTAGCCTTCGCTTGTGGCTCCGCCGCAACCAAAAGCTAGTTTTTAGGTTGTATCTCAGGTTCCCGATATAATAGCGGGATAAAATATATACCAGTTTTTAAGTCTAATCAAGATCTATCAAATAAAAGAAGTCACATCTAAATCCGCTTAGTAGTTTATGCGTGATGCGCGAACAAACAAAGAGACAAAAAATCGAGGAAAAAAAATTGTTTTGTGTTCAGATACCTCTAATAGCCTAATACAGTATTTTTTTCTCAAATATCTTAAATGTACAGACACAGCTCTGTTACAACTATAGATGAAGAAAGAATAAACGTTAATGTGTTACTCTTAACATGTTACATTTTTGTTAAATACAAATATGAATGTATAATTCTACCTGAATGTTGCATCTTTTATTTACAAAAGTATACAAATACTTACCTACTAATAAACACAAATAGAAGGTACATAATTTAGAGTAACGTTAATTTAACTAAAATAAAATCATTATTACTAATGCACTCTACCACAATTACCCTTCCAAATTTTTATTATAATCAGTGCTCCTAGTCTCTCCTCCGTACTAATATTGTAAATGTGGAAGTGAGTTTGTTCTTTTAAGTATACTTTTTTTATACGCTTTCGCGCTACTGAATTGATCATGAAATTTTGCATATAGTCTGGAGCCCGGAAAAACACATAGGGTATATTTTATGCTGTCCGCACACCCTGTCGTTTGGGGCAACGAACAGGGTAGTGTGGAGCCCTCACCCACTAAGACACCCGTCGTGTGCCATCTCACCGCCTTTACCGGTGGGCCATTGGAACAAAAAAAGGGTACATTTTATCCTGGAATAAATGGATGGTTCATGTGAGATAGGGATTTTTCATAGAGATTATTTGTATCGTGTATGAAGTCAGGGGCAAAACATAGTCGACTAAAAATTTATATATATTTTTTAAAGACCACATACTGCACTAAGGTATACCTTGTATAGCGGGGGGCTTTACACATACAATCAGAACAACCATTTGTGTATCACATAAAGAGTTATCCTGTGTGGAAATCGAACCCACAACACTTGGACGGGAGGCCGGTATCCAAACCACCCCGCAGTCAAAAAAAAATATCTAAAAAGAACAAAAAAAAATACACGTATATACAGAAGAGAATATATATAGAACTCCAATTGGTTTCAGTGTTAATGTAGTGCTTCAGTGCAATAACTTAATAAAATCATTTTTTTTTAAGAATACATATTTTGCTAATCTATAGTCCCTTTAAATTTCTTAATGTTTGTGAATAGATTGAGTCCCAGGTACTATGTAAGCACCACTGAAGTAATCTAACACAGTTCCAGTGGCCCGCCAACACAGGCGAAGAGACGGCACATGGCGGGTTTATTTAGTGGGTGAGGCTCCACACTACCCTGTTCGTTGCCCCGAACGACAGGGTATGCGCTTAGGTGAATTTTGCCCGCCTTAACTAAAGTTAGCTATGTAATCGCTTACCGAGTTTCTACCTACTTTTTTTTTAATTTATTCTATTGTCTAAAGACTCAGTTCTATCTTAGTTAACCAATGAATTATTCTATAAGCCTGGTTAAATCAAGATGGCATTATGTTACTTCAATGATACCTTTTAAAAGCAACACGTACCTATATAACTATGACATCATACGGAATTTATAATACATGTAAATTCAACTGCTTCGGTGGTGCAGCGGTAGCGAAAGTGACTGCTGAACATGGGGTCTCGGGTGGGATCCCCGGTCGGGAAATATTATGGGTTATTTTGTAAAAAGAAAAATTCTCAGTAGCAGCTCGGAGTTGGGAAATGTGCCCGGTAGACGGCAATAGGCCTATTACGTGGGACTTAAACATAGCTGGCGAATCGTCGGTGTGTAATACACCTCTGCCTACCCCTTCGGGGTTAACAGGCGTGATGCTATGCTATAAATTCATTTCCCATCCATTTTTATTAACTCTAGACCTTCAGTAGTGTAGAAACACCTTCAGTCTATAACACGAAATGAAATAATTTTGCCACGCGCACTTTACAATACGTACACCACCGTCTTTCTTAAATATGAAGAACACATGTATCTCTAGAAAGGCTCGAGTTAAATGTCGGAACATCAAAGTTGCTGAAAAAATATTGTTAAATTAAGTTAACTATAACTTGCCAACCTCGATTAAGTAGAACCCACTTGCCACCTTATTCTATAAACTTTATTAAAATGATATTTCTCGAGCACTATCATAAATGTGTATATTGGAAACTAGCAAACCACATCTTTATTGCATTCCAAGGAATGCAATAAACAACAGTTTAAGCAGTACAAATACGTACGTAATTGGTACGTATATGAGATACTGCGGTATGAATGCACTTCAGCATACTTGGCGCTCACTACGCACTTTCCAGTTTCGTTAAAAGCTGTCAAGGTTCGTTGAGCTGCTGTGGGGTACAGAGTAGACCCCTCAAGTACATACATATCGGGGAAATACCACTCTCTCACAACAGATCAGCGTGTAATAACGGTAGTTACCCATTTTTTTGTTTAGGCGGGAAAAAATGTACCTAACCGCACACCCCGTCGTTCGGGGCAACGAACAGGGTAGTGTGAGGCCTTCACCCACTAAAGAAACCCGCCGTGTGCCGTCTCTCCGCCTGTGTTGACGGACCACTGATACTATGTGGATTACTTCAGTGGCCCGCCGGCGGCTTACCCTTTCGGGTACCCGCTACTGAGCGACACGTCCGCACACGGAGCGTCGCACCTTCGCGGGATGGTAGTTACCCCTACAGTTGTGTTTCGTATGGTGAGTGAGAGCGATGGAGAACCAAACCCCGCCCCCCCTCCCTATCTCCTCCTTATTATCCTTAGTATCCTACCTATCCTCTTCTTATTATTCTTCCTATCCACCATTCCTTTCCTTGGAGATGGCGACACACGAGTGATGCCTCTGATATTGCTAGCGTCCATAGGCTACGGCAACCGCTTACCATCAGGTGGGCCCTATGACTGTTCGCCACCTATGTAGTATAATAAAAAATATATATATTCATGCCTGTTTACCAGAAGAGTAAGCAGAGGAAATGGGGTTGCCATTTGTTAGAAAACTGCCTTACGCTGCCTGCCTGGCGAATAGTGGACACTATTCGCCCCCTGAGAATGATACCCTCTTTGATGATACATAATGCTGGTGTACTGTATACGTCATTTGTTTTATTATATACATCATTTGTTACACATCAAGTACACATCAACTAACTCTGCATATAAGCAAACTTATTTATAAACGCAGATTTATTAATAAAAATCTTATAATAGATAGTTACCACGGTGTAAAATGAATCTATGTGTAGGGAGCTGTAGATTACAGCTCGCATCGTCTTGTTTCAAAGTTCTGCTAAGAAATTAAAATTTAGTTTCATACTAAAGAAAATCCTAATAGTTTAAATTAGAGGCGTGTTTTAAGAATAAATTTCATGGCGGATGAAGTTGCAAGCTAGTTTTACTCCTGCTTAATTTGAGTATATTACAAAAAGCCCTTACTACTGTGCCTATGCACAGTTCACATAAACGAATATATTAAAATATATGTATTATTATGTAGTACATACTAACATATATTTATAAGGTTTTCAGAGTGTAAGCCAATAAAACAAAATGAATTTTAGAGAAATTGACAAGACAACTTATAATTATATCAATATGATAACTTTTGTCCCGACAAAATCTAGGTAACAGCGGAGTGTGTCTTTAGTCGCTCTTTTTTTAAGCAATAATGCGATGAGTACCTGAATTATATAATAATGGCCACTAAGATCAATGTCAAACAATTCCGCTGTGATATCAGCTATAGAAACGTAAGTCTATTTACGACCCACTAGCAATCATTGTTTCAAACTTGCAATACCAGAACTATATTTCTAATAAAAATTATATTTATTTGGATGAAAATCAGAGGATAAAAGGAATCATTGTTTATATATGTAGGGGAAATACGTACAAAATGACATAGACGGACAAAATGACACAGGCATGATATTTCAAATTCTACCGCTTCTAGCCCGGCACGGACAACTGCATCACGTGACCTTACCGACTTATACCAACCTGTCAAAACGTGATCTCGTTCTAGTCTTTCGTTCGGCTGTCATGGACGACGACAAATATTGGCAAATTATGAGTTTTTTTTTCATTGCAGGGGTTTTTATGTTTTAACGTTATATTTTTCACGGTTTTACTTAATTTATAGCACTCTTTAAGTATTTATTCTTACATTTGAATATAGTTTTCTTTAAATAATATTTATTTTGCATATATTGTTGAATTTTGATTTTTTATAATACTATATGGACAAAATGACATATATACGTAATGGACATAATGACATAGGTATGTCGTTTCGTCCATAAGAGCTCAATGAGCTAATTATGTAGATACCCACTACTTACTGTTCTTTAGCAGTTCCAGGTAATGTCATTTCTACAGTTCCCAGTGGTAAATTTGTAAGTGAACTGAACAGGGTAAACGAAAGCCAAAGAAACGAACGACAACATTTCTACTTACGTCATCACCAAATATGGCAGAATACATTATTTTTAAACAAGAGACTGAAGCTGAAAAAACAACTCGTAAAAGAAGACAGGCAGTTACTAAATAATCTTTATATATTAATGATGACTCAGATGAAGATTGCCTTGATCAAGAAGACGAAGAAGACGATTTTGCCTGTATTTACTGCAACGATCTCTGCTCACGTTATAGCCCTTTTTTCTGTTAAGGCGGGAAAAACGTACCTAACCACACACCCCGTCGTTCGGGGCAACGAACAGGGTAGTGTGGGGCCTTCACCCACTATTATAAATAAGCCCGCCGTGTGCCGTCTCTCCGCCTTTGTTGGCGGGCCACTATGTTACATTACTTCAATGGTCCGCCGGCCTACCCTTTCAGGTACCCTCTACTGAGCGACGCATCTGCACACGGAGCGTCGCACCTTCGCGGGAGGCCTTGCGGGTGGCGGACGTTCCCCGATCCATCCACTCACAGCCTCAGCTAGGGCGGCATTAGGCGCAAATACTCACGCCTCTAAGTCCCATGGGGGAGTTCCAGCCAATGCGCAGGCCGTCTCGGTCGATACCGTGCGGTATCCGCATATGATCTTGGACGCGACGACTCTTGTGGTCTCCACAGAAGAGCCCTGTTCGGCGCGTCCAGGGACTCCACCCACACAGGTGCGCCGTACAGCGCCATCGACTGGACTACTCACGTTATAGCCTGGTGAGGGCTGGTTGAGGTGCATGCAGTGCAGTAGTTGGGATTACGCGGCCTGTGCTGATTTGCCAAAGCGTACCAAAACAATTGTTTGCGAATTGTGCAATTAATTTTTGTTATTACTTATTTTATTCATGTTGATGGTTTGTATGTCATTTAGTCCATACGGCTCGTGTCGTTTTGTCCATACGGTATGGACAAAACGGAATTATCTTGATCTTCATTCAATACTAAATATTTTTGTAAGTGTTGATTTTTCTGAGAAATATTTTATGATTTCTTATAACCAATTAATATAAGCAGAGTTGTAAGAAAAAAATAAGTTCCTATTATGAATAATTTAAAAGTTATTGATAATTAATAAAACACTATGTCATTTTGGACGTACTTCCCCTATGTAAGATTACATACATGTATGTCAGGTACTAAAAATAGTAGCTAATTACAGCGCCCACTTGTGAGAAACAATTAGATTAAGAAACAGTTTAAAATTGACTTGTAATTATTGGGTTTCTGTAAGCGTAAAGTACGCTTAGCAGCAAGGGCCACAAAACTGCCGAGTATAAAAAAAAATTAAGGATTGGAATACTAGATGAATAATCACATGGACGATTAAGGGCTGATGGATGGATGATGATGGATGAATCACATGCTCAATGAACATAAGACCTCACAACTTATATCGACGTATAAGATCCTAAATCTGAGTAGCTTATGATCCGCTTAGCTTATTTTCTTTGCCTCAGATCGGCGCAATTAGTCTCGTAATCCATGATTTTCCTTTATAGATATACTTGCCATATCATCTCACACACCAACCACTATATCATAAATACAATTTTATTATATTAGCTTTTATCGCGATAATTCTCTTCATATTTCCTTTATCTGTATTAACTTTGCTTTCATGTTAGGTTAGATTAGTCTTATTCACATTATTCTAATTTTAATAATTATCAAATATTTAGATATTTACCACCCCTATTTATGATTAATGTGATGAATTGTGTGCCATCTCACATGCACTCACAGATTATTCAGGGTCCACGGATCTCTGGTCACTCACGGTTATTACCTTTTTGTGCTAATCAATTTAAACATAACACCAGATAGAGGAAGAATTTCTGTACCCACTTATTGTAAATCGATAGTCTTGATGCGGTTGATGCATATTGGGCGGAATGAATAGTGACTCCTACTCTAATCAAAATAAACACGGCAACCGTGTTTTCTTTGGTGAGCTAATAAAATTTCACAAATACACACTCGTATAATAAACGTAGCAAACATCATATTAAGTATCTACAAACATATACCTGTTGTTGACGTAAGAGCGCAATAACACCATTAAATTTTTTAAAGAGAAGCACAGAAGACATGTGCCATTTACGGCCTGTGGCGGACATGTTTTCAATATTTAAAATTAAACTAATAATTTTCTTTCCTTGGTAGAACTTTAGAAAAAGATTATAGTTTAAAAAACTATTATTTTGAATTTGTACTGTATCGTAATAGTTATTGGTGGATGATTGTTATCTATTGACAATCAAATAGGATATTGCCACTACGCTGAATTGACAACATTAAAAACTTTGTTTAGTATTTCTTTATTAATTCGAGAACAATAAGAGTAGAGAGTAATATGCCTATTTAATAAAATATTTTTTATAATTATTTGGTGAAAACTGATATTATTTCTAATCAACAGTAACAATTTATGATTCAAAATATTGGCAAAACATTTTACTTCTGTCATGTCATGTCATTCAACTCATCTACCTTTTTTTTTGTTTAGGCGGGAAAAAATGTACCTAACCGCACACCCCGTTGTTCGGGGCAACAAACAGGGTAGTGTGGGGCCCTCACCCACTAAATAAACCCGCCGTGTGCCGACTCTCCGCCTTTATTGGCGGACCACTGGAACTATGTTACATTCCTTCGGTGGTCAACTCATCTACCTACTATTGTAGTTGT
Organism: Leucoma salicis; assembly: GCA_948253155.1. Lineage (NCBI taxonomy): Eukaryota > Metazoa > Arthropoda > Insecta > Lepidoptera > Erebidae > Leucoma > Leucoma salicis. The sequence continues at coordinate 29,483,084 of OX411803.1, forward strand.
GTATCGTGAATATTGTATTGTGACTAAATGAATGTAAGTTATATATTTAGTGATATTAAGCCTTATTATTCGTTATATACCTATGTAGATATTATTTTATTTGTTTATAATTATGGTGTTATTTTTGATCAAATATTCGATTGAGAAGTATTTCAATTTCAAAAAAATTAAAGATGGATATAATCTTAGATGTCTTTTATCTCATCATTTAAAAGTTTTAGCGTGAAAAAAATACACAGGGCAATAGGGTAGTCTTAGGTTAATCTTCAAAAAACATATTGTTTTATGTATGTCCTTTCCAGGCCGAGAATGTATGGGCATTTGGCTCCTTTACACAAGATTATTGTGGGAACAAAAAGTTGTTTACAAGCGCTTTTTTGTATACAAAATAAAGTGTTTTTCTTAATTCAAACCCCCAAGATAACTCTGAAGATCAGTACAAGCAAATCTAATTGACGTGAAGTAAACATACCTAATAATTATGTAGAGTGTACAAGTAAAAACTTATATTGCCGGATCTTCGCAGTAATTATACTTTGTAATAGGTATTGCGCGCCTGAGTATAAACATAGATGTAAGTCACCGGCTCGTAAGATACTGTAAATAGTATCGATATTGACACAACAGCCAATCTGGATGTGATGATCTTCGTACACAAGTTATTCAACCGCGGCTTCGCTCGCGTCATAGTGAGTGCGCGTAGTAGATGAAAAATCCATTTTGAATAGGATTCACTTGAAATCCTTTCTTAGTGCTCCCCTACATTATACAAGAAATCCATATGTAAACTTTCACTAACCTAACCAAGAGTTTTGTGCTGTGCATTGGTATGTCAGTCAGTTATTCTTTTATATCTATATAATAAAAATTAATTGCTGTCCGCGCGGGAAAATTGTTTAACCTGGTGTTCTTCAAGTAGATAGTGGCTAATGCAGAACTGCTCGAAGACTATTATTATGGAAATAAGCAAATTTAATGCCGCTGCTATAAGTATCCTGAGATGTACAAAAAGTTTAATTAAAAGTGCAGGGCCTGCAAATATGTCCAGTTGACGGCAATAGACTCGGCGCCTATAACATTGATTCTAAATTGAACTACTATTTAGCCTAACTGCTACTATCCTAACCTGAGCGCTGCTGGCGACAAAGACGTGGTATTATAAAAATATGAACTTTAAAACAATTATTTTTAAGTTATATTGTTTAGATGACTTGGTAGTTTGACTCTGAGTTTATTCAGAATATTGCAAAAGGCCGTTAGTATCATCCTTCAAAAGTAGTAAAGCATAAACGGATAGCTTTGACCAGGGAAGTATAACTATCTTACAAAATATTGACGTGAAATAACTATACTACTGTTGTGTTTCATTCGGTAAGTGAGAACGCTGGAGACCGAAACTCCGTTCTAATACTCTATATTATATTTCCTTAGCCTATGCTTGTGATGCTTCTGATATTATTAACGTCTATATAGGTTCACAGTGTTTTACATATTAATAATAAGTTACCACTTTCATCAGTTAGAATTACTACTAACAATTCTTTCCAGGTAAATATGTGCAATTTAATTGAATACTATATTGTAAACATAGCAATATCCTCTCCCGAAAGATGATTTCATAGTTCATGGTTATCATGAACAAGGCTCTGTTAGTTGTTTCAATAACAGGCTAAAAATTAATCCTAGTTATCGCCCCAAGTTTTAATGTACTTTAAATAGTTATTGTATTCTGATATCTAGGAATCGGGAATTGGTGAACTCCGCAATATAAAAAGGCTTAATATAACAATAATTTTATCATTCAAATATTAAAATAAGTCATACTAAGACTCTGAAATGGAAACTATCAAAGCTATCCATCACCCGCAGGTAAGAGAAGAAGCCTTGATTTATCCTATTAGATAGTGTACGACCAAGGCTTTTTTTTTTTTTTTTATTGCATGTATTGGCAGACGAGCCACGGTCCATCTGATGGTAAATGGTAACCGTCGCCCATGGACTCAACTATACCGAGAGTATTGTCAAGCCGCTGCTCACCAATTCATTTCACAGGTGAAATGAAATATAAACGGCTATCTCCTGCTACAGCCAAAACACAACAATGTGCTTCATGGCCGGTCACACGGGAGATGGTGGTACCAACCCGCTCGGGCTGGATACCAAGTGAGTACTCCCACTTGGTACCCAGCCCTACCACCAGTCGTGCAATGGATGATAATTGCTTACTTCCCTCAGTCGCCTCATACGACACCCGTGGGAAAGAATGGGGTGGTGACACTTGTCTTCTTAATCCGTCACCACACGGATGGCTGGGTTTAGAGTTGGATTGCCAGAACCTATTACAAAGCCAACTCTATATCAAAAGCTACATTCGATAACAAAGTGTTGTCCACTCCATAACATAAATTATCTTTTAAACAACCAAGGTCACTTTCTTCTTCAATAAAAAGACACAGTTCATTTTGTTTCACTAAATAAGCTGAGTTCAAGGGGTTTGAAAATTGCCATCTAATATGTCAACAGTCAAATTCGGTCACTAGCTCGATGTCAAGACTATATATATGATATAGTATATAGGTACGTATTATACTATATCTATGGTGAAGACAAAGTACTCATATGTTCGTTTGACTTCTAACCTTAGATAAAGGATAGTAATAGATATGACATACGCGTAGACCCGTAAGGAACAGATATAAAGTACATGCAAAAACAGTGATGTCAGGTTATGATAAATTTTCCCCATTAATAATTATTAACTACTAAATACGCAGTTATATATTGATTAATGTGTCGTTACACTCGTTACAGATATACACCCATAGAGCAAACACTCGTGGCCATCACGCATATATTTATCATGGGTTAGAATCAAACCCACGATCTCCAGTTTCGCAGTCAGAGTCACTAAGCACTAGACCGCCAGGCCGGTTAAGGAATGAGTGAACTATACACAAATAAACACATTTCATTCGCGTTACAATAACTGCGACCATAACTTGACCACTGCTTGCTGACAATCGTGGTCTAGTGCCATGCTTGACGGCGAAAGTGTAAGTGGAAACGCTAGGCGGATATATGGCGGATATGGAGGAAGGAGGTATTTTGCCCTCTTCTCTCCTCCCCCATAGGTGAGTTCAGTGAATAGTGGCAGATTCTTTTAATATTAAAACATATAATGTGGCAGGACTAGGGTATTATAGTAAGGTAAATCAATTTATAAGTCATTTATTATCCTTTATTAACCATCTATTTTCCATCCTAATAATTTTGCCATAGCACAATTTACTGAGGTGTATCAAAACTTCAAGTCCATATTCACTGACCATATTTATTTACATCTTTACTAGGGATAGTGTTTGTTTGACCCCTCAGGAAACATTCTGTAGTAATTTCTCTACTGTTTAAACAAGTGAGCATGAATACTAAAACTTCTCTGGCCACGGGTTGCACATCATCTTCTACGTGCCGGCCATCAATATCTTCTTCAATGTAGTTCTAAAATACATATAATAAAATTGAATTACAAATATAATTTTGTGATATAGTTGATCATTACTAATATTATAAATGCGAAAGTGAGTTTACTTATTTATTTGTTAAAAACTTGCATAGTGCTGGCTGGAAGGCTTCACAAGGCATCAAGAAAGTCTCTTAGGTTTACAGTCTCACAAATAATCACTCCACTACCTATACCGGGAGTATTGGCAAGCTGCTGCTCACCATTTCATTTCAGATATGAAATGAAAAAATTAACGGCTATCTCCTGCTACGACCAAAACACACCGTTGTGCTACATGGTCGACACGTGAGATGATGGTACAAACCCGCTCGGGCGCTATAGCAAGCACTCCTACTTCTTACCCAGCCCTACCATCAGTAATGCAATGGGTGACAACTGCTTACTTCCCTTAGTCGTTTGGTACGATACCCGTGGGAAAGAGTGGGGTGGTGACACTTGTATTCTTAGTCCGTCACCACACGGAAACCAGCTAATAACGTGATAATAACCAAAATGAGGCGTTATTCCTGATCCCGTGCCAATAACGGGATAAAAAGTATCCTACGTATGTGAGCCAGATACCACCCAAATCCATCTAGTCATATTTGCGTGATTAAGTAACATACAAATAAGCACTTATGGATTAGTAGTATATAGTTTACGTTTAAATTTAAACTATTTTTTTTAAATATCAATTTCATAAAACTTAGGTACATGTTTCAATAATTTTGGAAGTGCAGACTTAGCCAAAAACACCTTGCGCTGAGTTTAGCAAAACAAACGACTCTAAAAGTGCTTTGAAGAAGTGCGTGTGTGGATTTCTACTGCGTATACCCACGCAGTAGAAATCCTACTTAGCCGCCCAGTAGCCAGCTCATCTTTATCCATAGGTCGAACACTTTCTTTTCTATATGGAATCTGAAAAATACACAACGAACTATTGTAAAATCTCTAGAAACGAAGTTTTCACACTGGTGGTAGGGCTGGGTACCTAGTGGAAGTACTCACTTGGTATCGGGGCCCGAGCGGGTTAGTACCACTATCTTCCATGTGACCGGCCATGAAGCACATCGTTGCGTTTTTGCTGTAGCCGTTTATGCTTTCATTTCATATCTGTGAAATATAATGGTGAGCAGTGGCTTGACAATACTCTTGGTATAGTTGAATCCATGAGCGACGGTTAACATTTACCTTCAGATGGGCATTGGCACGTCTGCCACTAAATGCAATAAAAAAAAATGGTTTATCTAATTTATCCTTAACCGCTATGCATAAAATCCTGGATAACATGCCTAAATTGGAGAAGCCGCTTACCTTGACTTTAGACGGCCAACTTCATTAGTCAGTTAATACTATAAAAATTTAGCAATCAATTACATATATATGATTTATTCAATGTATTATACTACTTTGCGAGGAATTTAAGACATTTTTGTATTTAGAATTAAATTATTTTCCCCGCATAGATGGGTAATATAATTCATCTTAACTGGTATCCCTTAAATACTAGATAACCGGGCTAAATTGAATTGACGACAAACTTCATTAGTGGGTTAATAATATTAAAATTTTGCATTCAAATATATGATTATTTATCGTGAATTTTGCACACCATTTAATATAATTAACTGTTTTAATATTGTATTACTTTATTATTTCGATAAAACAATATTTTATTGTTCTTACGTGTGAAAGGATATATTTTCATATTTTCGTTCGCTGCGATTTTTACAGCTGAATACACAACACTGAACCATGTTTATAAAGTTTAGATAGGTGGAAACAGTCCAAATATTTGAATTAATTCACAAATTTTAGTCTAAACCGCAATATTCAGCAATAATTCAAAATCCGCTTTTCTCTCTGCTTGGAACTTATGACAAGTGTCAGACAAATAAAAGCATAAACTATGACAAGGACAACAGGCACTATACCTATCTCTACCGCACTTAGAGAAACTTTGTATTGTGTATCTCGTTTATTCCTGGTATTGTCATTATCATGTTGGGGGGTTAGGCAGAATCTCATATCTCACATGTCGATCGTATCGTGATCACTGGGATTGATTGAGAAACCGACGCGTGATGTCATTATAATCCGTTGGCTAATCACGGTGGTCTCTCAACCAATCACAGTGATCACGATACGATCGACATGTGGGATATGAGATTCTGTCTAACCCCCCATATCTATTACTATCCTTTATCTAAGCTTCTAACGGACCACTATGGGGTTATCTTAAAATTAAATTCAAAAGACGACGGTAAACACATTCATGCTAAAAAAAATGGACAAAGTTTTAAGTGGTGAGATAACCCTTATTTTTTTTAATCTTTCTGACAGCTAACGTGACTGTAGGTTTTATTCTCAAAGGGAAATACGGTAAAGAGGCACCATTTATTGCGGTATTACGATAAATATATATTCTCGTTCGTGACAAGGTCGCATAATTATTTTTAACTCAGTTTGCAACGTCAGTTCACAGGTCTACTATTAACACGTGTGTATATATTTAACTGTTAATCTGCGAAACAACTGGAGCGTTTTTAAACGAAACCTTGACGAGACTTGCGGGCAACCAACCAACGATGAACAAAGCGTGAGCCGTACCTAATTTAAATGTGTCAACTGGAGAAAGTTTACCTCGTTACGTGTGAAACAAAATTAACTCAAGGTGCAGTGTTGACTCCGCTTATATAGTTGGGAATGAAACTTGTTGTACATCCAACCTCGCGATCGTTCCAATTAAATTTGTGTCGTCTGTTTTTGTTATTTCATGATGTTTTTGTAATTTTCGCCAAAAATACTACATATAAAGTATCTTTAAAGAACACATCCATCGGGCTAAAGAACTGATTTATTAATCTTCATTATCGTTGTTTTTAATTAAAATATATGAACTGTTTGAGTTATGCTACTAACAGACGACGGCGGATTGGCTTAGTAACTGACCTGAGCTGAGTGTTGTGGGTTCGATTCCCACACAGGACAATTCTTTTGTGTGATCCACAAATGATTGTTCTGAGTCTAGGTGTACTTTTTGTCCGTCAATGGCCCGTGGTACGACGCTTAATAGTTAGAACAGCAAGTATTTTTTGAAAAAAATGGCATGCCCTTTTATATTTTGAAATATATATTTTTATTTTTTTTAATTTTTTTCATTATGTTTTGAAAAAAAAATGGCATGTACGTCAATAAAAAGCGCACCATCTACATATTAAATAAAAGTTTTTAATTTTCTCTCTTTAGAGGGTACAAGTGTGATTTTATGTTGTGTGATTGCGTAACCAATGCATAGGTATGCGAAAGCAGCAATAGCGATTGATTTTCTGGCATTTATTGAAGAGTGATGTCTGCCTCTGGAACTCATCATTAGATCTTGGCGGAATTTGAATGCAACCATTTCGGAATAATCCTCTTTCAAAGAAAAATCACCTATGCAAATTCGTCTCTATATATGATTGAATCCCCCCCATAAGCCCGAACATACAAAAACAAGACCACTTTTTTCTCCAATTGAAGTAGGTAAAAAGATATGCAATCTCTTACTAACCCGTTAGCCCGTTTTAACGAACCTGTTTGCTTATTAAATGAAAGCAAAGGCAAAGAGATTTGATATCAATAATTTACAATCATTTAGCTTTCATCCTCTTTTCTTTTACATTTCTCATGTTTTCATAGTTTTCTTCCATATATCTCTAATTCTAATTCAAGTGTGCGGTTCGTTTTGGTCTAAGAACACTAGCTGTAAATTGGTTGTTTTTTTTAAAGACAACATCCGCCATTAAGAAATACTCCTTATATTGCCTCACTTTACAAACATACAATTTTGCAAACACAAAGTACATCTAAGAACAACCATTTGTGCATCACACAAATGGTTAAGAGTTCTCCTGTGTGGGAATCCAACCCAAAACCACATCTGTGTTGAAGGGAAGCTAGGTATGTAAACATTCAACTTGAATTCCAATGTGCTTTTCAAACTAACTCTTTTCACGCCAATTCCCTTGCGGGGTAGGCAGTGAGAACAGAGTGCCAAGAGGCTCTATTCTTGCATACATCTCTCGCTTCCTCAACATTCATAATTCTCTTCATACACGCTCGCCTGTTTCGGAGACTCCTGACTCCACCTTCCTCCCAATACATGACCGATTTGGTCTAGGTAGGTGAGTCTCGGTCTCCCCCTGTACCTACATCTTTCCATTTTCGCATTGTATATCTTCATAACCAGTCGCTTCTTCTTTCCACATGTCTGAACCATCGGAGCATTGCCTTTCGCATCTTTACACCAATATACATACCTACTCGCTCTCTTATCTCGTCGTTACGAATACGGTCAGTCAACCTTACTCCACAGATTCTTCGCAGAGATCGCATTTCGACCGCATTAATTTTACTCTCATACTTCTTTTTGCATACCCAACTCTCTCATCCACATAGTAACGTTGGGACAAGGACTGCCTTATGTATTCTCCCCGTGTGTCGGGTGTGTACGCGACCCGTGCCTTGTTACTTAGGTGGTGGCTGCCGAGAAGTTGACCCAATGCACCGTTCACTCTATTTCCCGCATTTGCCCTTCTCTCTATATCAGTGGTGTACCTTCCATCCCTACTGAATCCACATCCAAGATATACAAATTCATCCACTTGTTCTAGCACACCATTGCCTATTGATACTCTGACATTTGTTCTGGCTTCTCTTTCAAAATCCATACCATGTGCTTTTCAGATTAGAACAATTTCACGTGCAACTTAAGCTTTGTAAGTACGTTACTAAAACAATAAAATATGCAAATTATGCTGCACATCTTATGATAATGCTTCGCATTCGAGTCACTAGTTTATTATTAATTACCTTGCCGAGCAAATATTTAATTTTTGCAATTGCAATGAGGCAATCCAGTCTCCCTGTAAGTGTGGGAGGTGTGTGTGAGAGCAAAGATATAGCTGAACTGTTTAGAAAGCACTTTACCCTGAAATCACCGTTAGGTCCTTCGACTGGGCTTCCTGAAGCTATTATGAAAGTAAGAGGTGAATCGTACAACGTGTCAGCCAATCAGATACGTCGAATAGTGAATAAAATGTCCAACGGAAAGTCACCAGGTCATGATGGGCTAACTATTGAACATTTGAAGTATATGCTGGCATCAATCTATCTCGTGTGCTTGCGAGGTTTTTTAATATATGTATGAGTCACTCGTATCTTCCCAACGATCTCAAGAAAACAATTATTGTGCCGATTGTTAAAAACAAAACAGGTCATCTGTCTGATAAGAACAATTACCGACCGATATCTTTGGCTATAGTAATAGCTAAAGTTTTGGACAGTGTGCTTGACTCAAAACTTGATAAACAATCACCTTAGTTTGCACGACACTCAGTTTGGATTTCGAGCCGGACTTTCTACAGAAAGCGCAATTCTGAGTCTGAAGCACACTGTGCAATACTATACAGAAAGAAGCACACTTGTGTATGCGTGCTTCCTTGACCTCTCTAGAGCATTTGACCTCGTGTTCTACGATGTTTTATGGGCAAAGTTAAAAAGTATAGGTGTGCCTCCGCAGGTGCAACGGCTTTTTCACTTTTGGTACCACAACCAAAAGAATAGTGTCAGATGGGCGAACAGTTTTTCAGACATGTATGGGTTGGAGTGTGGGGTGAGACAAGGTGGGTTGAGTTCTCCGCAGCTCTTCAATCTGTATATGAATGAACTTATAGTTGGGCTCAGCAGCACCCATGTCGGATGCTGGATTGACGATATATGTATGAACAACTTTAGTTAAGCGGATGACATGGTGCTGCTGGCCCCTGCTGTAAGTGCCATGAGAAAATTATTAGACATATGTGAAATATATAGCCACAAACATGGCCTAATGTACAACTGCCTAAAAAGTGAGTACTTGGTCTTCGGAGCCTCTGGTAAATGCCCATCTAATGTGCCCGCTCTTAAACTCAACGGTGTCGAGTTGAAGCGGGTACAAAGGTTCAAATATCTTAGACACTATCTTACCGAAGGCCTTGATGACCAAGTTGACATCGAAAGGGAGCGGCAAGCCCTGGTGGTTAGAAGTAGTATGCTGGCCCGCAGGTTTGCACGTTGTAGTGAACAAGTTAAAGTCACATTATTCAAAGCCTTCTGTCAGACTTTCTACACGTGCAGCCTGTGGTTCAGATATACGAAGAAATCGATCGGTGCCCTTCGCGTACAATATAATAATAGTTTTAGGATATTATTAGGACTGCCCCGTTTTCGTTGTGCCCCAAGCATGTTTACTGAGGCGAGGGTCGATGGCTTCCACGCCATATTACGTAAGCGGCTTACCTCCTTAATAAGCAGAGTTCGGTGCAGCACTAATAGCATCCTACAGGTTATTGCGGGTAAACAGGATTCAAACATCCTGAAAGCATTTATTCGTGTCCATGTGACTTAATTTGTAATTGATATGTATATAACTAATAATTAATGCATTGTATGGACTCTGTTCGAAATAAAAATTATTATTATTATACTAGCCTTTGCCAGCGGCTTCGCCGCAGCCAAAAGCTAGTTTTTCGGTAATATCTCAGGTTCCCGATATAGTAGGGGGATAAAATGTCTACCAGTTTTTAAGTCAAATCAAGGCCTTTCAAATAAAATTGCATCAAAATCCATCTAGTAGTTCTTTTAAATAAATTCTACAAAACAGATATATAAACCACGTGATAATAGTAAAAATATTCACAAACTACACATAACGTATATAGTTAAAGTGGGGCACTGCATTCCTTGACTTACAACTACTTAACTTCAGGCGTAAAAAACAACATTATAACTTAAAACTATTATTAACAGACTCAATATAATCTTCAGAAATTAGTGAGTTTTGTGAAGCATTTAATAACAAAATATGAACTTTATTATTGATCGCAGTAAATTAACTTCCATTTAATTTTAATAAAATATAAATAATTTGATGTCTATTTTTTAAAATAAATTATACTGTATTAAGTACAATATAAATGTAATATTCAATTGTTATTAAGGAAATAAAAGGCTATAATAAATAAATAAAAACCCCATCCAATTAGAGAATTCTATAAATCAGATTACGTTGCGTAATTATTTTATAAACGCAATTCTAATAAACTAAGTAAGTATCCTTATTTCCAGACCCCACCCATACACTTTCTAAATAGAATACGAAAAGAGCATATGCTTTGCAAATCACCCATGTCAATAGATAAGTACTCGTATGGAAATGAAAAGTCTCTAAAAATCAACTTAACGCTCCAATAATATATTCCTTTCAAAATTTTATTTGCGTCAGAATTCGTCGTCCTATATTTAATACTTATGTATGTTTAATGGTGAACTTGCCAGCCTGGGGCGGATCGACCTAAGGGCTTTTTGGGCAGCAGCCTAGGGCCCCGTGGATACAAAGGGCCCCCATCCCCCATTAAAATCAGTAGACGATACCTGCATTGAGGTAAAGAAAAATATGCAAAATTAAAAATATCCAATCATAGATTGGCAACTCTCAGGTCAATCAATCCGTGTGCGCGTCTATCAATTGAAACAGGGAACAATGTCACTTGTTTTCGGTTGGTGTATTTCTTAATCTCGGGCTACCTTATGCTGGGGCCGCACTAAAGGGCGCATCATCGCGATAGTTTGTTATTGCGTTAATACGATAAATTGGGTGGACATACTTGAACGTTCAATCTCTTTGTACATCAAACCACTGGATTTATTGCCTAAGGGCGCTTTCAATTTAGACGTTTCGCGTCGGAACGCTGCTGCACGTTTACCGTGCCACTGGTTATAACCCGCTGCCGGTCTGCTGCAGTACGATAGCAGTCCGACACCAAACGCCTAAATTGAAAGCGTATCTGACACTGACGACGCTCGGCAGCAAGAGTTTCCTATTGCCGCGACGAGTTCACGGCGGTGCCGCAATGGTGAGAGCGCGGAGTCACCTCCCTCCTCGCGACTATGTGCAGGTATCTGCCGAAGCAACCATGCCGCGACAGCACCTGCACCAGTCGAAAGGTGTTGGCTCCGTGCCGTCGCCCTGTCCACTCCTCCAGCACCAGCTGCAGCGCCCCTACGGTCCAAAGACAACTGGCCATGGCAGGTCGGCGGGCGTTGCCCTGCCATCTGGTCACCTCGCTGGGTAGGGGGCGAACGCCCGCCAATATACTTCGGCGAGCACCTCTGCCTCCAAGTCCAAGTACCATCAGGGGAGTTACGGCCAACGCGCAAGCCGCCTCGGTCGGCACCGTGCGGTACTCGCGTATGACCCTGGACGCAAGGACTCTCTGCGGTCTCCATAAAAGAGCTCTGCTCTAGGCGTCCAGGGACTCCGCCCACACAGATGCGCCGTACAGTGCCATCGACTGGACTACCCCCTCATAAAGCCACCACCCGTCCAGTACCAGGCCCAGATATTTGGACCCCGTCCACTGTGATTGACGCGCCAGCAGGTGGCCGACGTCGGGGGACGCAGGTGCTGGACGATGCGGGCAGAGAGGATCCTCTCCAGCAGATTACCCGCCTCGTCCAGCATCACGTTGGGCCTAAAGGCCCTGACCGAATCTGGCACTCGTCTCAGCTTTGGCAGGAGTACCAGCTTTCCCCCTTTCCAGCAGCCAGGAAACCGTTGCCAGGACGCCATGCACGCGTCGAACAGTCCCCTGAGGCGGGGCTCCAGGTGGTCCAAAGCCAGGGCCAGCACCCGGATAGGTATCTTGTTTGTTTTGGGGGCGGTGTTCTTGAAACGAATCCGTGAAACAGCCACCGACACAGTGACGGGTGGTACATTAAGGTCGGCCTCCCGGTTGCTCCCGTTAGTGAGGCCTGAGCATATTAAATAAATAAGATTTTTTAATGTCCTATTTTTTTCCTATATTGTATACCTACATCACTATAGAAAACCGTTTCTTGATAAAATGACAATTAGTTGGCCCCACAAATTCATGATCCGCTCCTGTTGCCAGCCGGTTGATTGCAGTAAGTAACTATTATCGAGCAAACGCAAAAAAATATTACCTGAAACTCTATAATATATAACATATCTGACGGTTGTCACCAGGGTAAAAAGGTGACATTTTTATTAAATACTAGCCTTTGCCCGCGGCTCCAAAAGGAGACAGGCAAAAGCTAGTTGATATCTCAGGTTCCCGATATAGTAGCGAGATAATACCAGTTGTTAAGTCTAATCGAGAGCTATCACACAGAAAAAGTTGCATCAAAATCCGCTCAGTAGGTAATTTTTGCGTGATGCACGAACAAACAAACAGACACAGATAAACAGACAAAAATTCTAAAAAAAATCGTTTTGTGTTCAGACACATATATAGCCTACTAGCCTTTGCCCGTAGCTTCGCCGCAGCCAAAAGCTAGTTTTTCGGTTATATCTCATGTTCCCGCCAAAAGGCGGGACGAATAAATGATTGAGTGACAGCGCCACCATTCATGCAAAGACGGTTGAAGATTCGAGTTGAAATTCGTCACGTAACGCGTACGGGTCGGAGATACTTTGGTCTCGCGATAAACAATTATAACTTGGACATACAACTATATAATTTGTGAATTATAAATCAGCCCTAGTGTCCGCGCTAAACCCATAAAAGTACTTAGTGTGTGTATGTACCTATCACCCTAGTGTTGTGTGTCTATCAAGTGTAAATCCACTCATAAGATATCTGTGTAAGGCAATACCGGACATTGAACTCAACCCCTCTGGCTAGGGTATCGCGTGTGTCTGTGTGTCTTACACCCCCATTCAGCTCAAGGAAATTGGTGGTACCGTTTGCCATCAACTCAGCGCACGTCAATGTTGTAGGCAGCTCTGGTGAACCGCAGGAAAGTCAGGTGAGTTCTCCAGCCCATTCTTTCTGCCACCCCAGAGCGCCACAACATCTCAGGTTCCTGATATAGTAGCGGGATAAAATGTATACCAGTTTTTAAGTCTAATCAAACCTTCCAAAAAAAGAAAAAGTTGCATCAAAATCCGTTCAGTAGTTTTTGTGTTATGCGCGAACAAACAAACAGGCGAACAGATAAACAGACAAAAATCTAAAAAAAATTATTGTGTTTAGCCTATTATAGTCATTTTTTCTCAAATATCATGAATGTACAGACATAGCTCTGTTACAGCTTTATAATGGTAATTGACGAAAATTTTTAGACCACCCCTATATTAGTGCAAATAATACAAATAAACAATTATTCAACTCGTAAAGGGTTTCTTTTTGAGTTTTAGCGAGACTAACGAACTGCAATCGATTTTCACATAATATGTATAGATTACGATATAAATACACAAAAATAATGTTATCTACATAATTAAGTAAAATTATTTATCTGTATTCAATCCTGGCAGTGTGTAGGTAACTCCCAAGGTAGATCGTGGGTTAACAACTAGAGAAGCGTAAGGGCAAAATGACAACTTCACTGGAGAGCCGAAAAACAACTCAAATTTACCAGCCGTTATCTTATAACTCTTTTATGACAAAATCTATAGTAGTTAAATATCTGATTTTTACTAATAATAAAGCTTTATTTATCGGCTATAGAATAGTGTAACTTTTTGGGCAATCAAAAAACGTTATTATTTTAATAAATTTTATTTTTCAAAAAATGGTTGACATACGTCATTATGGCTGTTACATAAAGGAGATGTACCAAATGCCCATACATTCTCGGCCTGGAAAGGACATACATAAAACAATATGTTTTTTGAAGATAAATGACTATTGCCCTGTGTATTTCTTTTCACACTTAAACTTTTGGATGATGAGATAAAAGACATGTAAGATGGATATAATTTTGAAATTGAAATACCTCAAAATCGAATATTTGATCAAAAATAACACCATAATTATAAATAAATAAAATAATATCTACATATATAAACAAATAATGAGGCTTAAAATCACTAAATATATAGCTTATACTCATAAAATCACAATACAATATTCACGATACACAATACACAATAACAACAGTAGAAGTGTAGAATGACATGACATGACAGATGTAAAATGTTTTGCCAATATTTTGAATCATATTTGCTACTCTTGATTAGAAATAATATCAGTTTTCACCAAATAATTATAAAAAATATTTTCTTAAATAGTCATATTACTGTTCTCACGAAATTATTTAAAAAGTAACTACGTAATATTGTTTTGTAATATAATAGTTCCAAAGTTTTTAATATTGTCAATTCAGCGTAGCGGCAATATCCTATTTGATTGAACAACAGATAACAATAATTCACCAATAACCATTACGATAAAGTACAAATTCAAAATAATAGCTTTTTAAACTATAATCTTTTTCTGAAGTTCTATCAAGAAAAGAAAACCACTGACGGATTTTATAAATTATTAGTTTAATTTTAAATATTGAAATCATTATGGCCGCCACAGGTCGTAAATGGTACATGTCCTTTAATAATGTGTGGAATGAACTTCCGTTAAAATGGCCTTAATAATCATAGGCTACATAATCAATATTTCTGCGTTAAAAACGTATGACAAAATACGTTATTTGAGCGATTACATTCAAGCTCATTCAAGGCATCTTCGGTGTCCTATTACTACTACTACTGTCGCCCTGAAATATACCCCGCTCAATCCTTACAAGCTCACCATGACAATCTGGGGTCTGCTGACATACTGGATAGCAAAGAGCTGTCCTCCAATGCCCCATACAAGACTTCAGGAAGGTGCATAAAGTTTCGTTAACTTTATATCACTCTAGCACCCTCAAGAGCCTTGTATGTGCACAGAGTCAAAAGCTTTTTTATAGTCTATCCAGCATGTCATCAGATCCCTTTTCCTACGGCGAGCCTGTTGGCTTGGCCGCATCAATAAGGAGGAGCTCCTTAGTAACACGGCCCCCCTTCCTACATCCATTCTGAGAGTTGGACATGATCGAATAAGTATCAATATGTTTAGAAATTTTGGTTCTCTGAATGGATGTAAAAAGCTTATAGAGTGATGGTAAATACGTGATAGGTCTATAATTACCTGGTTCCGCGGTACTGCCTGATTTATGGAGCAAATGAGTGATGCCAGTCGTCATAAAATCCGGCAGCGACCCGGATTCCACAGACGATTGAAACTGAGATGCCAAACAAGCATGTGAACTGCGTAGCCATTTAAGCCAAAAGTTGTGCAGTCCGTCCGGTCCTGGAGATTTCCAATTTGCCAAAGAACGGACTGCACTGACTACGTCTTGTTGTTCTATAAAAATTTTGTCCATTGTTGGGATTGTTTTTCATCCGTGTGGTGACGGATTAAGAATACAAGTGTCACCACCCCATTCTTTCCCACGGGTGTCGTATGAGGCGACTAAGGGAAGTAAGCAATTATCATCCACTGCATGACTGGTGGTAGGGCTGGGTACCAAGTGGTAGTACTCACTTGATATCCGGCCAGAGCGAGTTGGTACCACCATCTCCCGTGTGACCGGCCATGAAGCACATCGTTGCATTTTGGCTGTAGCAGGAGATAGCCGTTTATATTTCATTTCATCTGTGAAATGAATTGGTGAGCAGCGGCTTGATAATACTCTCGGTATAGTCGAGTCCATGGGCGACGGTTACCATTTACCATCAGATGGACCGTGGCTCGTACGCCACTACATGCAATAAAAAAAAATACATTCTTTTTTAACTTTCTCAATCCAATCGCCTTCAGAGTGTATGATGGGCACCGACCAGATGCTGCGCCAAAATTTATTTGTAGCTTCAGCATAGGGTATCTGCACATCACACACAGCTTCACGAGGTCTCTCTCAGCTTCTATAGACTGACTTTTCATTACTTTGAAACATGCGGTTCACAGTATAACGATCCATACGTTTTTTGTATCTGCGAACTCGATTTGCCCATGCATAGAGTTTTTTCTTCAGGAGGTCGATGCGCTCCGTTACATGGGCCATAAAATCTTGAGGCCAGTCCCCAAGAATGCCCGCTTTACGAAGACGGAGACGAAGAAAGTGAGTCCAGCTATACGGCACGCAGCAACGGCCGTGCAGTACAAGATGGAGTGTGTATCGGCAAGACTGTCGCTAGTGTCTAAGTAATTAGATAAAAGCGAGTCAAGGGTCTTAACCAGTAACATGTTCTTTCTATGCATGGGTAATCGAGGCAGATCTGGCCTAAATTATATAATGGTTTGGATCTATACTCATGAATAGCATATTCCAAAGCCCCTCTTACCTCCTCACAATACTGGGAGTCCACAGAATAAGACTCGTCACCCCCATCCACACATGCCCTTTGTGTAACGGGTTCCCTTTGTGTAGCCGGTGCTTGCGAAAGAGTAGGGGTAACGTGACTAGTCCGTAAAAACTCCGAGCGTAACCGATCAAGTACGGTGTCTTCCAACATATGGGATCGTTGAATGGCCCGTACTTGGTCTGATAGTCGTTGAGCCGAGACGTTGATAGCCGGTTCAAGGCCCTGAAACAGAAGCAGCATGCGGTCACGGTACGCGGTGAGATTTTTTCCTCCCCCTGTAGCCCCGAAATATGCGCGCATGACATTTTCATTGATTGGTCTAGTCCATTTCATGCGCCGCGCTTTACCACTGGCAGTGGGGACCTTGTTTATCCGGTGGCCGGGTTTTCTCACGCCGACATACAGGTGGCGGCGACCTCGGCGGTGAGAAGTACTCGTCGCTGGAGCTCGAGCTCAACGCGTGCGGTGTGACCGGTTCCGCTGGTGCGGTCACCGGTGGCTGCGACGCGGAGCTGTGCGACGAGTCCGGGGGTAGTAGGCGTGCTGTTTTTGCTCTGGATCTTGTTATCATAATTATAAAGGGAGCTGCATTATCATATTTATCTTCTTGTTTAATGGCTCTTGTTGTTTATCATATTTTTGTATTTTTCATTGTGACGTGGATGTCAAATGTCATGTTGCGTATATATTTTCACTAGTTTATTAAATATTCACGAGGTTCTATTTGCATTTTATACTGAATTTATGATTTTGTGGTATTTGAAATATTGGGAACTTATCAAAGTGTATAAATATTGTAAAACAATATTTTTCGACAAAGTCTGTTTGCGAACACAACTCTCCGTTTCAGTGTTGCCAAAGTTCTAGTTATTATTATTATTATTAGCAGAAACTGAGTTTTTAGTGAGAATTGAGACGTTTTTAAATCCATCCATCCATCCATCCAACAGCCTTTTAACGTCCACTGCTGGACATAGGCCTCCCCAAGAATGGGGGATAGTGCCGTAATCGCCACGCTTCCCCACGACTCCCATGGCTGGAGAGGGGTGGGACAATTCTAAAGCCGGCCCCACACGGCATGTTTTTAAATAGTGTTTTACAAAATTGTGATTACGTTTTTCCCGTCATCAATTCTATAATAATTTCAATAAATCTTAAAAGAAGATCTGTGCTGATAAGAGAAAAACTTATCTCATCTAGTTTCATAGTTTTGTTTAATAAGTAGCTGAAGTAAATTAAACTTATCACGACTTCTCCTTACTAATAATGTATTTAATCTGGTCAGTTAGCATTCTACTGGAGACCTGGTGACCTGTACAACAGGCTTTATATACCTACCTCAGGCACCAGCGATCCACAACCTATTAACAATAATCCATTGATATCAAATCAATGTATTTGCAGTATCTGGTTGTTGGTGAAGAAATAAAATATTATTATTATTATAATAAAACAAAAATCTGTTTTAAAATGAGCTTTGACGCTCTTTGTTTTATAGTTATTTCAACGAGCTAGTTATTAAATGGCTAGTTAAAAAATAATTTTATAAAGCATTTACAAAAAGGCTCTTTTGCAACTTAAATAGTACTAATCCTCATGTTTGTGACAATTTTAACCAAAGTGTAAGTGTGAAATTATTCTGAACTTATTCTGAACATTTAGTTCAAGTATTTCATAGGGCACTTACCTTAGAGTATAAATACTCTAAGGCACTTACCTATAAGACAAACGGCTTGGACATTATCTAATACTTAGTAGATACTTAGAAATAAAATTATATAGTTCTATTTTTTAATATTAACATTTCAAAATAATATTATATTTTTAATTTCTTTAACAGGTTACATAATTTAGAAGCAGTTGTTATTAAATACCTACTCTACGTATTGTTCAATATTCGTTCTTAGCGGCTGTGAACGTTCAGAAAAGAACTACGCAAAGTTAATCGGGTATTTAACTTTGGTTACTAAAGATAACTTTCTTTAGAACGTTGAATATATAATAACCCAGTCTGCAAAATAGTTTAAATGTGTAAAACGGAGTAACAATGAGATTAATTTCCGCATTTTATTTAAAGTAGGTAAATGATTTTTTTTATAAGTTTGTCAGTGGTACGTTGGTGAAAAGTTCTTATGATGAGGGCGGGTTGTCATTGCACATACCCCTGGCTGGTGTTTGTGCTAGTAGACAACAAATTGCCGTAAAGTGGATTTGTAAAATCTAAAATAAAGCGAAAGACTCGTTATATTCTTCAACATTTCTAGAACAAAGGTTCTTTGAGGCAAGAATATTTCGTAAACGTCTCTATGAGGTTAGAAACGATCAAGCATGAGTCATTTGTGCTTTCAGATACTTTGGTTGTCAAAAAGAAAAATATAAAATATAATGACAAGAACATTTTTGTTGATAATATAATTATGAGCAAGTTACAAAGTTATTTTTCTTTTATTTCTTTAGTTGTGGTTGGTGGTTAGGGTTAGGTGGAGCGTGGTGGTAACATCAGTTTCCAATACTGGCATATCGCATTCGTTTATCAACATCTGTGATATTTGGAGTCTGTCACTTAATGTAACTAAATATGCTAAAATAAAGGATATGTGCTATATATTAAAAAAGTAGCGGCACGCCCTCAAGTCGCACGTGTAGGATTTATTAATAAGAAAAACCTGGAATTAGTTGTTTTTACGTTAATATTTTTTAATCAGGGCCAAATGCAAAAGTGAGCTACAGTT
Organism: Leucoma salicis; assembly: GCA_948253155.1. NCBI lineage: Eukaryota > Metazoa > Arthropoda > Insecta > Lepidoptera > Erebidae > Leucoma > Leucoma salicis. Next base: position 29,502,552 of record OX411803.1, read on the forward strand.
GATGACCATCATTGACCATGACCACTTTTGTTTAGGTAACGGCTAAGCCAATTTTGCGCTAACGGCCAATCATAAAACAACGTTTAAAAAAACATAATTATATGAATTTCTAAGCTTACATTACATGATTACCTATAGATTTATAATATTTTTGTTTAATATCTCTAGTCTAGATAAGTCTTACTGTCTTCGTAAATGTCCAGATACAAAATTTGTGAGCTTAGATATTATAAAATTTACAGATAGGTACTGTTTAAAAATGAGTTGAGTTGAACTTAGTTACGCACCTACGTAAAGTGAACATTTTGTAAACACTCGAATGTTGTTGCCTACACAGATATTAATTTTCGATAGCAATTCAGAGCAATCAATTTCTTTATTAAGTAATTTAAAAATAAGAATATTATCAAGAATCTAACGTCTATCACTAAAGTAAATTAACTATTCAAGACTGTTAATATACGAGTTTAGAGCGTCTTTATGTTACGTAACTACTCCGTGTTCGTAACTGAGTAATCTTTGTTCTATACTTTTTATGGGATAAGATAAATAACCTCCAAATTAGCGAGTAATATTCCAGAATACTGCATAATGTAAATCATAATCATAATAAAAACTTAGTTTTCGGAAAATATTCCAATATTTTTTTAAAGCATTCTTCTTTTACATATTTAGTAGTATTTTGTCTAAGTTTGAATTAATATTTGACTGTCAGTTAAAACTTATGGAATTGATGAGATTGGGAATTTAGTAATGTTTATAGTAAGGGTTCTTATCTTTTATTATTAAGTAAAAATATTTATTTTATTATATATAATTTATTTTGTAATTCACATTCATCAATGGGTTCATACTAATTAATCAGTCTATTTAGATATTTGTAGTTCTTATGGTTTAAATAGCATCGGCATATAAGCAGGCTGTTGCATTTTGGTAGCACTCTGGGATGCGTTAGTGTGGACAGAAACAGAAGAGGGCCCGCCTTGGTACCTTGTCGCACGCCAGATATAACAAAGAAATCCAAATGAGCCAATCTAGTATAGAGTCTTAGTGAATACATATGTCCCCGGAATCCTTTTAAATGTAATGTTGAGTTTTGGCATTATATAATCTAAAATAAACAACGTGATATTTTAATGCGGCTTCATTAAATTGTCATAACAAGCAAGTCATTAGCAACGGATCAAAGCAGACATGAAATCAATACGAGTACTCAGTTTAGTTCATTAGTGTAGCATTATTGTTTCATTTAACTTTTGTACTGTGCATATCTAATAGCTAGAATCTTTTATCCAGCTTCATAATCTGTGTATCTGCAATAATTACAAGCTTTTATTTATTTTCACCAGTCTGTGTGTCTACTTGCAATATAAAATTTACCCACGTTGCGGTTTCCGAAGTTGACATTTTGTATACACACATGTACCGCGCTACAATGCAATGTTAATATGTCATGGAGCTAATCTGATGATGGAGCCGTAGGAAATTTGTAATTAAACATCGCTGCTGATTAAGTTGGGGCTCGTTTGAGTTATCTTGACTACCGGTCCTGGATGATATCTAGCGTCTAATGATGGAGCCGCAATATGATTATAGGAACTCTGTAATTAAAACGTCGCAAACCATGGAGTTGGGGCTCGTGGCTTGATCAGGGAAGTAACACCCACGTACAGAAGTTCAGTGTGAAACAATAATAGGTACAGGTCAACTGCTAATATGTTTTGTATGGGTGAAAATGCCAGAAGCTCAAACCACCTCCTTAAAGCAGTCACGCCATCGCCCCTGCAGGGTAGGCAAGTAGCACAGATTGCCAAGAGGCTCTATTCTTGCATAGGTACATCTCTCGCTTCCTCAACATTCATAATCTCTTAATATATGCTCACTGGTTTCGGGGACTGCTGACTCCACCTTCCGTTAATACATGACCGATTTGGTCTAGGTAGGTTAGTCTAGATCAGGACTAGCCTACCTAACCTAGATCAAAGCGGATCCCCTGTACCTACATCTTTCTACTTTTGTATTGTACCTGTATCTTCACTAATCTCTCATCCGGCATTCTTTCCACATGTTTGAACCATCGGAGCTTTCTATTGCACCTTTACAATAATACTCTCTTTCAGACTTACCTTTTATGACATCACTACGAATGCGGTCAGTCAGTCTTATTTCACAGATTTTCCGCAGAGATCGCATTTCGATCGCTTTAATTTTACTGTCATGTTCCTTTCTGCATACCAAACTTTCGCTTCCATATAATAATAATAATTCCTTGAAGTTAAAGACCCGTAAGCTTGTGCGTTTAATTTATTATTAACTATACTTCTTCTTCTTGGTCTATGGCTTTGCGACTTGTTGTCACAACTCCGCCTACTATACTTCTTGAGATACTTCTTCTCTTCTAGTCAACAATTGCTTTTAGTTTTGACATAAGCGCGCCTAAAAAGTTCCTTGTTTATTGACAGGCAACCATAGACATTTAAAGATTAAATTAAAAAATTAAAAAAAAACCCCGGCACTATAACCTGGGTCCCCTTTAAAAAGTAAAAAATAATAAAAGAAACTCAATCTTAAAGTACCTAAGTATTTACGAGTATTAATAATTAAAAATTACATCGCGTTGGGGGACCGCTCCTACTTATTTATTACCTACTATTTATTTTTTCATTAGTAGGTATGACATTCATGACTATTTGTAATTGAATTGTTAGGTTTTGTTATTATTGCACGTGATGCGCTTTCATTTGAGACCCCACTCGATTATATTTGCAGACATTCAGTTATTCTTCCCCACTTTCGCCCCCACAACTTTTAAACGACTCAACCGATTTTCATCAAACATGTTGGTCTAAAAACACTCACCCGTAACCACCCCCAGACACGTCAAACTTATAACACCCCTCTTTTTGCGTCGGGAGTTAATAAAATAAATAAATATTCACGGACATTTCACACAACGTCCCCTGGTTCCAAACTAAGCTTAACGCCTGTGCTATGGGTACCAGATTACGAATATAATACGTATATTACTTTTTTTTTTTAAATACATACATACAATAATATAAAACGCCCAGCCACAGCACAAATATCTGTGTTCACACAAATAATTTGTCCTGAGTGGGAATCGAACCCACGACCTCGTGCACGGAAGTCGGTTACACTACCGACAACGCCACGAGGCCCGCCATTATATTAAAAATGCAATACTTCATGGAGGCTGTATTTTCCTTACAACGTGCTTTTTTGATTTCATATTTATAGACATCGATACAACAAAGGTCCTTCAAGTCGATCTTTCCATGAAAAATATTCATGTTACTATTTTAATTTTTGTTTAAGTACAATATTTGGGTACAATATAAGTTAAACACAAAGTGTCGGTATAATGTATGAAAATACTTCCGGCAGATGGCGCAGGCGTCACCCAAAGACGTTAAGTATGAATGTGTTATTGAAATTAGCAGTCAGGAACAATTGTCACGATGGCTGAATTGGCAAAAGCATCTGGACGGTATCCAGGAGATGCAGGTTCAAATCCTGCTCGTGACTGTTATTTTCGATTTCACATTTTTCACTTTGTGTTTAATGTATAGTGCTTAGCATGTCAAATGCTAAAAATATATATAAATACAATATAAGTTTTCTATTACGTCCTTCAAAAAACTCTCCATTAAAACGTAGATGTCAAAGCGTTTTTCGTGGTGCAAAACTAAAATTAGTGTTTTAAATCGATTAAAATTTCGGTATAAATAAAATCGATTGTTACAATAAATTGAATCGGTAACGCATTAGGACATGGCTATTGATCAGTGCTCGAGCTTTCAAAAGTAAAATATAAAAAAAAATGGTTATAGTATTTAGTGTTAAAAGAAAGTAAACAAATATGTTACATGAAATTACCACACAATCACTCGCTAAATAAGAAAAGTAACCTTTCACTAGTATCTCCCAATATTTAACTTAATGTATTGGCCCTTTAAATACTATATTTATTATGAAATCTTATTTTAAAAATATTTGTTTATTAATTAGCGTTAGTTGTCAACTACATAGTTTATGGTTGCATACTGCACAATCTTAGACAAAGAATATTATAGACAAGCTATCAGCGTATGCCTTAGACAAAGGATATTATAGACAAGCTATCAGCGTATAATCTTAAAAGATAACTATGATTATAACTTTGTTGACTAAAAATGTACTACCTGATTTAGCCGGATACAAGAATGACAGGACAAAAGAAAATGCAGTTATGCTTATATTTTGCTTAAAATGTATTAGAACGTGCAACATTAGCATTAGCAGAATTAGCGTATATAGCGAGATTAATGAAGGCTTTTTTACGTAAATACAAAAACAAGCTTACATACTGATGATGGGGATGGTTGGCCATCTTATTGTTGGGACCCAGTTGAATGGGTCCAAATAAAAATAACACATACGTGAAAAGGATAATATACTTATGCATGTCTCTCTCACTCTTGCTAAAAAAAAAAGTTTGACATTTCTTTGTGTCACAATCATGGACGTCATAAAATTTACGACGACGACGACATAAAATTTATGTTTTTGGCTTTGTATGAGATATTTTGTTACATAGGTTATTTTAAAGATATATTTAAAATGTTTGTACATATTTAGAACACATATTTTGCTTATATAGGCACTTTTATTTGATGTTAGTTTCTGAGAAAAATAAGGGTGCCAGGTTTTATTATAATTGTAACCCCGACCGCCTTTCTATTGCGATTCTACTGTGATACCAGTGGCGATTTATCATGATACCAACCAAATACCAACTTATGGTGCCAATAGAATCCTATCGGTGTTCTATCAGTCAAATTTGAAAAATTAGCAGAGTTGGGGCCCTGTTTTAGCCGGATACAAGAATAACAGAACAAAAGAAATTGCAGTTATGTTTATATTTTGCTTAAAATGTATTAGAGCATGTAATATTAGCGTATATAACGTGATTAATGAAGGTTTTTTTTACGTCAATACAAAAACAAGCTTACATACCGATGTTGGGGACGGTTGGCCACCTTATTGTTGGGACCCAGTTGATTGGGTCCAACTACAAATAGCGCATACGCGAAAAGGATGAAATACTTATACATGTGTCTCTCTCACTCTTGCTCAAACCTAATATATGCATCCTTTTCTTCATCCTTAGTGTGAAAATAGTAGCGAGTCTATAATATTATTTGTCTAAGTGCACAATAGTACGATCAAAGTTACTTTTTTAATCAATCAAAAAATAAGTAAGTACTTATTCCATTTAAAATTAAGTAATTGATTAAAAACATCGTATGAATAGTTTTCTTTAAAAATGAACTCAATTTTCAATTTTCATTAAATAATTTGATAGGGGTTCATTTCAATTTATGAAATTTATTTCATATGTCCTACATCTAACAATACCTAAATATATAAATAACATAAATATTTCAAAACATTTCCCGTCCCACAATTGGGCACGGCTGTTCTCATGGTGACAGGAATTAGGCCATAGTCCACCACGCTGGCTCAATGCCGGTTGGCAGACTTCACAAGCAGTCGAATAAATGTCTCAGGCATGCAGGTTATATATGTTTCCACCACTGATTATTATTAGCCATCCATCCAGCCAATGCCTTTCAACGTCCACTGCTGGACATAGGCCTCCCCAAGAGAACGCCACAACGAGCGGTCCCATCATGGGGGATAATGCCGTAATCACCACGCTTGGCAGGTGGGTTGGCGATCGCAGTGGATGTTGTTAATACTCGAGGGAGTGCTGCTGCCCACTCCCCTGGTCCCTCAGTCGGCTCCTACGACTCCCGTGGATAGAGAGGGGTGGGACAATTCTAAAGCCGGCCCACACGGCATTATTAGCCACGAAACACAAAATACGGAGAAGAGTGGGAGTTTTTTAATAAAGGCTTACTAAAATTATACATGCATATAATATCAACATGTTTCCGAACAAACCCACTCAATTAATGGAACTAAAACTATGAGGACGTATATCTTAAAAAAATGTTCGGTCTGTTTCACAATTAAAAAATAATACTAAATACTAGTTGTGTGTGTGTAGTGTATGCTGTATGTGGACCTTTTAATGCGAAAGCTTTTATCCTGACACAGATTTAAAAAAATTTCGTAATAGTAGTAGCTAGCAATGCTTATATAGACATGTTAGTGGATAGTCTTTGTAACTGGAGGGTTAGTTAGCATTAAGTTAAAATAAAAAATCAAATTTAGGTGAGGTTAAACTAAAATTTAAGTTTCGTTGAAGTTATACTTGAAAGTACTTAAATCAAATCTTTTTTCGGACGGAAGTCACGGTTTTTAACGGAAAAGACGTTCAGTAAACTAATTTCTCTATCAGTATGGACATAGTAACGTTATCGATTTACTTAGTTGATTTTCAATATAACAGACTCAATTTCTACCAATATATTATACAGTGTACAAAAGTCTGTGACGTGATGAAAAAAACAAAAGCAAAACGCAACGCCATTTTTTTATTATGTTTTTTAAAAACAACAGCCTTTTTTTTCTAGTTGGCAAAAATCTACCTACCGTGCGGAGTACATTTTTGCACTGCCCGGGCGATGTCCAAAGACTCCTGCTAACAGCACCCCTGGCTGAGCGACGGCCTCCGTAGCCGCGGCCCTCAGACGTAGGATGGCGTCGACCGTCGTCGACAGGCCGGGGCCCATCTCTTCAAGGTGCCGGACGATACGGGCGACACACCGCGCACACACAGCCCACCGCGGAAATGCGGGAGCTCTGTCCGCCTAATTTTCAGCGTAATCGCCTCCCGGATGTCGTCCACCGTCATGAAGTCATCCAGGCCGGAAATGCGAAATTCTGCGCACATCACGAGCCTGGCGACACGGACCCCACTCTCTTCGGTGAACAGTCCCCACAGCTTTTCAGCTATGAGGTTTTTTTTTTCGAGCCCTCCGCTCGAGTACTCAAGCCCTCGTTCGGGCTTGGCGGGTTCTTACGACGACGCTCCTGATTTCGGAGACGTCGATCTCCCGCCGGGCCTGCTTTAGGACCACCTCTGGGCTGAGGCCCCTCTCCTTAGCCTCAGGCAGACAGGGTTACGACCACCGCTGCTGTCTTCAGTGTTCTGCGGCGTGCTCTCATGGCCTCACTGGCCTCACGCTGTGACTCACCCCTAGGTGTAGCAAGCGCTGCGACACGGTAATACCGTGGGTGCCAGGGATGGCACGGCCGTCCTCTTGTCCGCAGCCAACTGTGGACGGACGCGGGGCTCCGGTGGGTGCCGGGTGTCGAGGGCGCTAAGCTATTGGGAGACGGAGCTTATCTGACAGGAAAGCCAGGCGCTCTTGCGCGGTTTACTCCGTCTCCATCCTCTTCAGATTCCTTTTCTCTCTGATGCCAAGACATTGCGGGGAATTGGTGTCCTCTATCGTTTGTTGCCTCTACCTCTAGCCGCTGTGGCTATTTTTGGGGGAGGCATCTCTGAACTCCCGTCGGACTCCGACGCAGCGCCACTTAGACAGGGTACGCTTACGCCAGAATTGTGACGGGAGTGTGGTGTTGGAGCCAACACCACCGCGGCCTTCGCCGACTGCGGTGACTGAGCTGTGGTGGCCTCATTCGGGCAATCCTCCTCATTGCCAGACATCTCAGTGGCTGAGGTTACCGCTGAGCTGCCCGCCGCCAAGCTGCCGGCCACCGAGCTGTCCCTGGAGTCCTGGGAGACTTCTGTCACTCTTCTTCCCTTGCGACCGCCACGCGTTTTGCGCGTAGCTGCACTGGTGGGGGCCGTATTTATAGCCGGACCCCTTTCGGCTGAGTTGTCAGGTATTGCACATGACGCCGTCGATTTTAAGTTTAGTGAACATTTATCCATTTTGTTCCCACGAGTATGAGAGAAAGGGGGTCCACCCGGGCAGAGGTCCCTATACCCGCGTAAGCGTGCATTTGTAACCCAGCACAGGGGTTCCGCAGGTACTCTGACTGGGGCCGCGCTAGAGATTGAACATCAGCCATGAATCTCCGCGCCGCGCGCCAGAGCTTGAGATTCGGGGTAATTTTTTATAGAGGTTGCATTCCTCGCGGTCCGGGCGATTAAGCCAGGACCCTCGTTTCTATGGGCCCGTGAGACATAACCACAGACACCCGATTAGTTTTACAATTTTGGGGCACTGTGGCTCCACTGTCTCCCCTCTACAGAGCCCGGGAGCCGATATAGCCCCGCCGACTCCGACACCTGGTCTATGCACTGTGCCCTCTGCTGCGCCAGAGGGACACGCGGAGACCCGTCCTGTCCGGAATTTTAGCCGCCAGCGACTGCCGACGTTGCCTGGGGTGCACCACTAGGAGGTAAACCGGCACCACATCCCTAAAAAACAACTGCCTTTTTTTTGTTATGGCGGGAAAAAATGTTCCCAACCGCACACCCCGTCGTTCGGGGCAACGAACAGGGTAGTGTGGGGCCCTCACCCACTAAAGAAACCCGCCGTGTACCGTCTTTCCGCCTTTATTGGCGGCAATTTTGCAAGCGTACAATTTTGGGCCACTGGAACTATGTTACATTCCTTTGGTGGTCCGCCCGCGGCTTACCCTTTTGGGTACCCTCTACTGAGTGACACATCCGCACATGGAGCGTCGCACCTTCGCGGAAGGCCTTGCGGGTGGCGGATGTTCCCCGGTCCATCCACCCGCAGCCTCAGCTAGGGCGACATGAGGCTCAAGTATCTGCGCCTGCACCGCCCCGGTCGCTGGCGGCGGTAGGTTGGTGGGTCAGCGGAAGAATCCTCCTCCCTGGCCCTCTCTGCCGCTTCCTTCCGCGAGATAACCTCCTCGCAGAAGGCAGTGACCGCGGCCCAATTCCTGTCACTGCCAAGCATCGCTCTGACGACGCTCGGCAGCGAGAGGTCGGAGGCCTATTTCCGCGACGAGTTCACGGCGCTGCTCGGCCCAAGCCGGGCACGACTTGAGCATGTGCCACGCCGTGTCCTCCTCGCAGCCGCATGGTGACAGCTAGGAGTCGCTTCCCTCCTTGCGACTATGTGCAGATATCTGCCGAAGCAACCGTGCCCCGACAGCATCTGCACCAGTCGGCCACAAAGTACACCCAGACTCAAACACTTCAGAACAACCATATGTGGATTTCACAAAGAGTGACCTGTGCAGGAATCGAAGCTACATCATCCATCCATCAGCCCTTCAACGTCCACTGCCGGACATAGGCCTCCCCAAGAGAACGCTACAACGAGCGGTCCCGTCATGGGGGATAATGCCGTAATCGCCACGCTTGGCAGGCGGGTTGGCGATCGCAGTTGATGTTGTTAATACTCGAGGGCACTGCTGCCCACTCCCCTGGTATTCCTCAGTCGGCTCTTACGACTCCCATGGGCAGAGAGGGAAACCTAGAACAAACTAGGTCGGTATCTAAACTCCGCTGTCTCTCACAAGTCACATCATAATAAATTCAATCAGATCTACCAGATTTCAAATCTATTTACCTATTCACTAGCCCGTGGTTCCACCGTAGCCAAAAGCTAGTTTTTAGGTTATATCTCAGGTTCCCGGTATACCAGTTATTAAGTCTAATCTAAGAGCTATCAAATAAAAAACATACAGACAACCCTACAAAAAGAAAAAGAGACAAAAAGTCTAAAAAATATTTTGTGTTCAGACACTAACAATAACTTATCATCTTACAATCAATAAATTTATCATAAGTTTATCAAGTCTACTTATTATCAAGGTAAAGTTTGGGGTAACCCAAACAGACACGCCTATGTAGCCCCATACCACAGTCGAAGATATGGTTCTTCGACTGTGGTGTGCCCATACAGTATTTTTTTCTCAAATATCTTAAATGTACAGGCACAACTCTATTAGTAAGGATACTATTTCATACTAGGTACCCCTTCCTTCATTTCTATTATCTCAGGTGTTATATAGTAGTAAAATGTAATTGTTTGATATCCTGTGTATACACACACTCACATTGTAATTTAAGAAAATGCTTTCTTAAAAGTACAATGTGAGAGTTCATCGTCATGAAAATGACACGAGGTTGTTTTTGCGCCTAAAGATACCCTATTAAAGATACCCTATTTTCTCTGCAATATTGCAGTCATAAACTTTGAGTACCAATGTCTCGCGCCGACCGCATGAGCACTTTGATAAATACCGGAGCGAAATAATCCTACTCCTATGGCCACACGCATCGCGCCTCGCTGTGATTTCATTTCATTGTTTCTATTTCGTTCGACAATTGGTTCTCGCTGAGTGAATGATGTCGTTTTGTTAGTACTGCCATGTTGTGATTTTCAACTTTATGAAACGAGTATAAATTGAACAAAAATAATTTCTAGATGTAAAGTTGCAAAAATTACGTAACTCTAGGGAGGTGGAGTCTCACACATGTGCCCAGCTGTGACAAGGACGGGGGGTCAAAAAAGCAGGAAATTCGGGTGACGTAATTTATGTATGGCCCCTTAAGTCTTCAGTAGCGTTGCAACTTATATACGCATCAAGAGCGTAAGTAGCGAAGTCTGTGTGAAGGGAAATTTAGAATCAAAACACATTGCGGTCCTCTTGCTGAATGCTGACGATAAGACAACGTAGCTTTTTACCGTTGTGTTTCGTATGGTGAGTGAAGGCACCGCTCCGTATTCTATCATTATTATCCTTCCTATCCTCTCATTAGTATCCTACCTATCCTCTCCTTAATATCCTGAAGATGGCGACGTACGAGTGATTTAAGTGAGCTTGAGTAGCGTGTTTGAGCACGTCCACGTAGCGCAGGTCCTTCGAGTCAGCTTTGTTAGGAATTAAGTGCGTCTAATGCGAAATTTTAAAATGTAACAAACCTGGAAACAATTTGATTTCCTTTATTAGCACTATTATATATATATATATATATATATATATATATATATATATATATATATATATATATCTCTTCCTGAAAATGAACATAGCTCGAAACCCGGGTCTACATAATCGATTCAATATTAAATAAATGATTATTATTATAATGTCACGATAATTTCGATAAAAATTATTTCCTTTCTTTGACATCTATGGAGATCATATTATTGTTAACCTTATTATTTATGTAATGTATGCATATTATAGTAACTACATTGGGCTAGTAATAATGGAATGCAAGTGCTCCCAATAAACGAACAGGTTTTAATAAGAGGTCAAATGAAAAGTGTGCTTTGATTTTACTGCCAGGCTATTCTTTAATGTTGCTAAGTAGAGATTACCCAGTAAAGGCTCTCCTTTCATATTGTATATAAATGAAATTTTATTCATTTATAATCTTTTAAACTGTAAGTACATGGCAATTATAAAAATACAATATTCCTAATTTATCCGATCTTCGAGAAAAAAGGCCAAAAAAGTTCCTTAAATTAGGTTATATTTACCTACAGTCACACAGACACTTCACATTTACATTAAGTTTTTACTTATACTTGTTTAATGTGAAAAATAGTTATCACTTTAAAAAAAAACAATATAATTATAATGTTTTTAAATTTTAGTTAACGCTAGCTTTACATGTGCCTGGTAGATAGCAATAGGCTTGTCCCCTATTACATTGGGACCTTATGTTTAATAACTGCAAAATGTTATAATTGATGGCTGGTGTAATATAACATCTTCTACAATATACAGACATGCTATATTATATTTTTGAATGAAACCTTCGTATCAAAATATAGTAGTAGACAATATACATTATACTAGTAAACATAAAAACCATAATTCAAATAATGTCTTCAAAATAAAGTTGTCCATTGTGCAAGCCAATGTTAAATTCCATGGTAGTACCAAGAAGCTTATATGTTGTATACATGTTACTTCCATGATGTTATCATATGGAGATTACGCCTAGAACTAAATAATGACGACTAGTTTATTAACACCAGCTATGTTTTCTATCCCTCTCACACTATATTGCTCTATGGCCGTCAGTAAGCCAATATGGCATACGTTTTCTTCCGCTTCGAGGGTATAAATTTAAATTAAACTGAAAACTCTTTTAATATTAGCAATTTTAACAATGTTATGTGTTGAAGTTGAAATTGCATAAGTGTTTGGGAACAAAATTCTGACATTAAGTTTCACAGGTGAGTGTATTTTTACGCTAATAATCATATTTAACCTTAATAATACATTGTTATGTTCGATTCGTGTAAAAAGTCAATTAAGATTAATTTTAGTGTCGTGTGGCTATAGATTAATGATATATCGATTTTATTTTATACATTTTGTACTATATTCATCGTATTAAATAAACTATTTACGTATGGGGTGACCATTAACATTTAGATTTTCTGAGTAGGTCTGAGTAGGTAAGAATTATGTCGCAAAGTCAAAAATATCATCTTTTTGCACTTAAAAGAGAATATATAGCTGTCACTTAACACTATAATTGTGCCAAGTCTCTATTTGTAACCTGGATCCAGGTTTCCAATAAGTTGTAGTTTTATTATACAGCCTTTGCTTGCAGCTCCGCCGCAACCTAAAGCTGTTTTTAAGTTGTATCTCAGGTTCCCGATATAGTAGCGGGATAAAATGTATACCAGTTTTTAAGTCTAATCGAGATCCATGAAATAAAAAAGTTGCATCAAAATCCGTTCAGTAGTTTTTGCGTGATGCGCGAATAAACAAACAGACAAGCAGACAAAAAATCTAAAAAAAAATGTTTTGTGCTCAGACACGTCTATATAGCTTAATACAGTCATTTTTTATCAAAAATCCTAAATGTACAGACATAGCTCTGTTACAACTTTATAATAGTACCTATAGATAGGTATACTAAGCAAACTAGGCTCGGATTTTGCGTTCAAATAAAGTTCATTAATGAAAATATTTATATTAATAGTTATGGTTAGGTATAAAAAGCAACATGTCTCTAAATCCTGGCAAGTAAGCCGTAAGTAATAAAAAAATATTAATATAGCGCGGGAAGCTGAAATATTTATATTTCAGAATAAGCTGAAATATTTATATTTCAAAATATTTATATTTCAGCTTCCCGAAAGATGTTCAAAAAATAAATATTTGGTTATCCATTACAACAATAAAGGGTCAATTTTATTTATCAGTCAAAATATGCAGCTTGCATTTCAAACCAAATGTCTATGACCCAGAAAGACCAAGATACCTTCTAAATAGTGCTGCACCATTCTATGTATATAATAAATATTATGAATTTAAATAGATGATTTACCATATTGCTGTTTTTCTTTACCTACTATAAATTCTATACAGCCATCCGTCAGCCGAAAGACATCCACTGCTGGACATAAGCATCCCCCAATGACACTTTGGAAATTCTTTGAGCTACATCAAGTTCAAGCTTAGAACATCAGTTTATATAGTTCGTTTAAGGATCTCATTTATGCTTCTATTATCATTATGTAGCGAAACCCCAAGCATAGATCTCTCTATTACCCTCTGAGCGACCTTGCCCTTTCTTATGAGGTCCATAGTACCTACAACGACCAAGTCTCTGTGCCACGAGTTATCACAGGTAGCACACACTGGTTACAAGCCTTTGCCTTCAGAAACTGAAGTAATTTGGACGAGAAGATATCCCGCAATTATGCCAACGCTGCCCTTACTATAAAATAAGTTATATATATGTATAATATATTCCTATCCTATGTTTTCATTTATTTTTCATAAAATACGTAGGCCGTATATATTTATACTAAACTTTATAACTAACGTGGTCACTCAAACTAAAGATACAAAAAATATATAAGGTAAGGTAATATAAGCTCCTTGGGTAGGTACTCTATATACGAACGATCAAAGTACCTACTAATTATTTTATTTTTTCGTCGGTCTATTAAACTTTCTCTTAGGAAGGTACTTACTGTAAATACTAATAACTTAATTTTTGATACTCAATTATATTTTTGGCATTCCTTTTTACAATTTGTTTTGTCATCAACAGGTCGCTGCCAAAATTATGCAGCGCGGAGGACGAGTCTGGAAAACCACCCCATGGTGGAGTTATTACATTCGAGCCAATACAACACGATCACGACTTTTGCGAAAGAGTGGTTATAAATGTAAGTACAACATTGAATTAATATTTCGTTTAGTGAACAATCAGTAAATTAAAGATATTTGAGAATATTTAGGCGTCTCTGAACATAAAAAATGATTTTTAGATTTTTGTCTGTTTGTCTGTTTATCTTTTTGTCGGTTTGTTTGTTCGGAAATCACGCAAAAACTACTACACAGATTATTATGTCTCTTTTTTTTGGTATCTCTTGATTAGACTTAAAAACTGTTACTTGTACCTACATTTTATCACAGTATTATGTTCAGAACCTGAGGTATAAGGCAAATGCTAGTACATACATAGGTACGTCCTGACGAGGCGTTGGCTCTCAACTTTTTATGGAAGTTCAGAATATCTGCTAAGTTATCTATACTATTATTATTATAAAAATATAACAGCGTTGTGTGTTTATATTAAAGATTTTTAATATTTAGGCGTCCTATAGACACACTAGTCCTCATAAATATTGTTACATAGAAAATATATTTTTTTCTATTACATAAAACATTTATTACTGTAGTGTGCGTACATTACTATAATAGCTCATCCAAAATGATTGACTTGATACCATCCTTAAGGCTAGTTCTCAATTAAAACACTCACTCGGTTAATGGGACACTTCTTGAGAGCATGCCATACTCTATAAAGCGGACCATCAATCCAGCGAATTAAGATCGTGACTAGATGACGGCCAGTCTTCAGCTCTAAAGTCAGATTCGTTTCCAACCTTGACTGGATCGAGCTTTATGACCCGCTACGCTTTTAGCAAGACTCGGTGACTATTTTGGAACATGATACTGTTAAGAGGCACCATAACGACCTTTTCTAGAGTTGTATTTTGATACGTCTGTGCCGATGTACCTTTTTCACAAATATATGGCTCAGTCCCTCCTTGATAGCTAAAACCCCACCAAACCATCACTGAAGTAGGATAATGCCCACGTTGTACTCTTTTGATTAATTGAGACGCTTCTATAAAGCTATGAGGCCTATGAGCATAAACTCAGTCATTCCGTTTGTTAAAATGTTACACGCTAGTAAAAATTTTCTCATGTATACAAATAATTAAAATTGAAGCATCTCTTTGTAATGGCTAAATAACAGTTTTTACTAAATGTATACGAGAGTATATACGTTACCTATAGCAACATAATAATTTTTAAAGTTTATGTCTGTCTGACTGTTTGTTCCGGCTAATCTCCGGAACGGAGGACCAATTTGGACGGGACTTTCACTAGCAGATATTCGTTGTTACATGGAGTAATTTAGGCTACTTTTGTTTTGGAAAAATAATTATGGTTCCGCGCAAAATAAATAAAACTCGTGCAATTGTGTATGAATACCATCTCCGGATTGGCAGGACCGATTTGAACGGGACTGACACTAGCAGATTATATTAATACCGTTAATATAATCTGCTAGTGAAAATTTATACCGTAATTATATTAATATCGTCAAATTTTATTTTTAAATTCGACTGCAATATCGTGTCAATGTCAACTTCGCTATGACTATCAACAAGTCACAGGAGCGTTGAGCACGAAACGTTCATAGACCAGTGCCGAAGCCTTTGAAAATGCATTAAACACAAAGTGAAAGCATGTCAAATGCTAAAAATATATATAAAAATATCCTTTGAAAATGGTAAAAAGTGAAAAAAGAAATAATAGTAGGAATCCTTTGCAAAAGTAAGAAAATATAACAAAAATAAAAGGAAAAATAATTCACGGCCGATGTGAGGTCGGGAAGGGGGTGGGGTGAGCTTTTAAGGGTGAAAATCGGTTTATCACGATTTCCGGCCAAACTAAGAGTCCTATCGAAAAAAGTTAAATGACAAAATTGTAGACAATAAAAAGATCTACAACTTTTGTATTAACACTTTTTTCACATAACCTCAAAATTTATGTGAAAAATCTAAAAAACGGACTTTTTGGTTTTTAATCTTCACGAAATTTGGTGATAACTTACCTTTTTATATCTTTTTTTTATTTATATTTTTATTGCATGTAGTAGCAAACGAGCCACGGCTCATCTGATCGTAAATGGTAACCGTCGCTCATAGACTCGACTATACCAAGAGTATTCTCAAGCCGCTGCTCACCATTTCATTTCACCGATATGAAATGAAAGAATAAATCTCCTGCTACAGCCAAAACGCAACGATGTGCTTCTTGGCCGGTTACACGGGAGATGGTGGTACCAACCCGCTCGGGCTCGATACCAAGTGAGTACTCCCACTTGGTACCCAGCCAATGGATGATAATTGCTTACTTCCCTTAGTTGCCTCATACGACACCCGTGGGAAAGGATGGGGTGGTGACACTTGTATTCTTAGTCCGTCACCACACGGTGTAAATGTAATCTCAAACACATTGCAATTTCTTTTTATGCAAAATATTTATTATTTCCTCTAATTTTGATTAAATATCGAAAAATCACCCTAATTTTCAATCAAAAATTCTCACGTCAAAATATCTGCTTTTTAAAAAAAATCGGTGTGCTTTTTGTAGGTACGTTGAAATCTATACTTTCTGATACTACAAAAAATTAGACATTACTATGGGAAATTTTCTCAGAAAATGCAAAAAAAGCCATTATATTTTAAAAAACCATTACCTTATGGAGTACACACATACAGCTCGTATAACGTGTTCTCCATAAATCGGTGTTCTTTTATGTCTTATAGGGAAAGCTGTAAAATAAGACAAATTATAATAAAATTATTATTGATAAAAATAAATTGCTCTTGAAATTAAGTACCTACTAAAACAGTAATAGATGAGCCCTATGTTCGATGGCTAGTTTCTACGAGCAAGTAAAATTTTCGGAATTATAAAATAAGAACTTACAGCTTAAGAAATTGCAAAGGCCTGAAACTAGCCAAGTCAGACCTTTTTGTTTAGGCGGGAAAAAATGTTCCTAACCGCACACCCCGTCGTTCGGGGCAACGAACAGGGTAGTGTGGGCCTGCACCCACTAAAGAAACCCGCCGTGTGCCGCCTCTCCGCCTTTATTGGCGGGCCACTGGAACTACGTTACATTCCTTCGATGGTTTTTAAGTTGCTATATAATATTTTATGTTATTATAAATAAATTTCAGGACTGACCCTTGAACTTGGCAGCCATTTAGATCTTACTTCTTTTGTCGTTGAAGTCAAGTAAACAACCAAGGCATATATGATAATATAGAACATGGATCTCATTTCACATTTATGTTTTTGATGGGATTACGTTTTATATGATACACACATTTTATATCTCGCAGAAGACCTGCGTGATTGATGCGTCAATTTTAAGTGGGTCAAAATCACGTTTATAGATTCCGTTACATATAGATAGTACAGGCGAAGCTGATACAAGCACGTTAAAAAGTGACACTGCATCTGTCAGCAATAACGCAATACCAACCCTGCTCAATTGCACTTAGTAAGTAATTAAATCAGTATCGCTTTCAGGAAGTGTTAAGGAGAGATAACTAAATTTGCTCTAGCAAATATTAATTCTTTGATATCAAATGGAAAATCGATGTATATACAGGTGAATAGTTTAAATTAACAATTGATTGTGACTACATAGAAGATGTAGTACCTTAAACCTATTCGATGTTTGTATTTCAATAATATAGATACAGGGTGTTAATGACATCGTACCGATAATTTATCGTGTGGTGACGGACTAACAATACACGTGTCACCACCCCATCCTTTCCCACGGATGTCGTACAAGGCGACTAAGGGAAGTAAACAATTATCACCCATTGCATAACTGGTGGTATGGCTGAGTACCAAGTGACAGACTCACTTGTTATCAGGCCCGAACGGTTCGGTACCACCGTCTTCTGTGTGACCAGTCATGAAGCACATCAGTGTATTTTGGCTGTAGCAGAAGATAGAAGTTTATTCTTTCATTTCATATCTCAGAAATGAAATGGTGCGTAGCGACTTGACAATACTCTCGGTATAGTTGAGTCCAAGAGCGATGGTTACCACTTACCATCAGGTGGGCCGTGGCTCCCCTGCCATCCAAGAGAAAAAAAATGATACTACGGGTTCGGTTAGTATTCTATCATGTTTTGCCAAAATATTTGAATCAGTGTACAATTATCTTTACAGTCATATCAAACCACTTCTCTCGAAACATCAAGATGGATTTGTCAAAGGCAGATCAACAGTCACCAACTTACTTGAATACAAGCACTATCTTTGGCAGAGGTGGTCAGGTTGACTCAGTGTATACAGACTTTTCAAAAGCTTTTGACAAAGTCAGTCACAGTTCCTTTACCGAAAACTGGCTTCGTATGGTATTCATGGTAGTTTATACCGATGGATTTGCTCGTACTTTGAGTATAGGACTCAGCTGGTTGCACTAAAGGGCTTTCTTTCTACACCTATCGGGCAACTTCGGGGTCCCATTAACGGCCCCTTTTTATAGCTTTTATTAATGATTTAATTCAGAACCTATCTTGCAACTGCCTCTTATACGCAGATGATTTAAAAGTTTTTTCTTTAATATCAGATCCAACCGATTGCTTAGCCCTTCAGCGAGATATAAATACTATATCAGAGTGGTGTAAGGATAATCATATGTATTTAAATATTAATAAGCGCTTAGTTGAATCGTTTAGTAATAAGCGCACGAAAATTATGAACAACTACGATATTAATGGCCAAGTTCTCAATCGATCACAAGTTGTAAAAGACTTAGTAATTATCTTTGACAATAATAGTAATAATAATAGTAATAGCTTTCATTTCGCGCTCATTATAATTATATTATGTCCAAAGCCAACCAACTGCTGGGTTTTGTTTTAAGAACTACCAAAGGTTTTAAAATGTCCAGCAGTTCAATGTACTTATACTTCACCCTAGTTAGGAGTATATTGGAATATATGGTCGCGATATTACAAGATACACATTGATGACATCGAACGCGTTCAAAATAAATTCCTTAGGATTCTCTATTACCGCCATAACCCAGGGTGGTGAAGTTTAAATTATCAAAGTAGTATCCGCACATTTAATGTTCAAACACTAGAATCTCGTCGCGTATTTTTTGACTTGGTTTATTTTTACAAAACTATTCACTCTATTATAGACTCACCAGATTTAATTTCTCAAATCAATTTTATTATTAAATTTAGAGACAAACTTATATGCCCCTCAGATTTATAAAAATAACATTTCTTACTACAATAATAGCTCGAATAGGTATATAACGAAATGGCTAATGATAACAAATACATGGATATATTCCATAGCCTCAGCAGATTTAAGTCCAATTGGAAATATATCCTCCAAATTAACTTTACCCCATAATGGGCGTTTAAGATATCTAGGCCGGAATGTTCTCCCACACTACCCTGTTCGTTGCCCCGAACGACGGGGTGTGCGGTTAGGTACATTTTTTCCCGCCTAAACAAAAAAAAACAAAAAAAAAAGGCCGGAATGTTCTAAAATAAGAGCATCTTTTTGTAGAATAATATTTAGATGTTATCCTTTATGAATATAAGTTTATTTTAGCTGTATGCACATATTTTACGTTACAATCCAGAACTTATTTGTTACTTGTGTAGGTACTTTTACTTTTTTTGATTGTAATGTGTTTTGTGTATGTTGGTTTTATTATATCTAACTAAATACTGTGCCGTAATATTTAAATAAATAAATATTACGGCCCAGTATTTAGTTAGATAAAATAAAACCAATTAATTCAATTATTATAATAACATTTAAGTATAATGTATTACTAAAAATTATAAATGAATGTGTAAATAACACATAATGCTCACGCTACAGTTAGGCAACTCTCGTAAAGAACTATAGATTTTTTTTTTATTGTTCGTCACTTGCGTTTAAAACTCTTACTTACGTCCGAAAAAAGTTCTGAGTTACTTTCATCGCGACTAAATAACTTCAAAATTTAACGAGCAGATAATTGTTATTTTCTCTGATTGTGCGTTTACACGCAGCCTGTAGCATACAGCGCAACTCGCCGTGCGCCGCCGGGCCAAGCAAGCTGTTCACAAACATCGCGACACACAAGTCAGTGCATGCATGGTGAACACAACAGATATCAATATTCTATGGCGGTTATTATCGTCTGTTGACTTTTTTTATTAAAAATCTATGAACGTGATTTTGACCCACATCAAAATGTCGGATTAAATTGAAATTTGTCACACTTATCACGAATTGATGACAATATATAAATTGAGTTTATTCGCTTGTAGGATTCCGTAGCTAACAAGGAAAGAAACCCAAGTTTCGCCATTTCCGTCCGTCTGCTATTTGCAGCTTAGCTCAGATACTTAGTATGTACCAGAAAACTGTAATTTGGCATGAATATACATATTACTCAAGCCGACAAAATCACGTAATCAAATATTGAAAAAAAATGTAAGGTCCTACCTACACGTAAAGTGGGGATGTTTTTTTTCTCGTCTACCCCATAGCGTGGGGTGTTGTGGTCTTTCAAAAATATTGTGGGTGTGTAATAACATTTTTTCCAATAAGGGCATCGTTTATGAAATATAAAGCTTTGAACCGCTAATTTTTGTTAGTGAGCCATTGAAATTGGAGTTTTTGAATACGAGAAAAAAATCACGGTAGTACTTATATCCCGAAGTTGTAAGGAAAATTATAACAGCTAAGTAGGCTTTATTTCTTTTAAATTGAAGTACTTTTGGAAGGAAGATAATTTAGTTTAAAAAACCAAAGTCACACGTTTTCATAGAAAGTTGAACTAAAAAGTTGAAAATAATATAATAATAAATAATTATTCTAAAAAAGCGTGTGGTACTTGACATCAAATGTTGCAAATAGTTCATTGATATAGTAAAAAGCACCTGTGGAAAAAATAAACAATGTTTTCTTAGTTTTTAAACTATATTTTTTTAACTAGTAGTTAGTCGTCGCGAAGGCAAGAGATAGATACTAAAGCGACCACGCGCGTTTGAACAGGAACACGGGCGCAAGCACATTCATTCTTTGAACTTTGCCAAAACACCGACGCTCACTCCGCTCAATGACGAGCGCGTGCACAAACAGCCGAGCAGCCACGGGCAGCCCGTTCACACGCTTGTGCTCGTGTTAGTGTCCGTTGAATGTCGCTTTGAATGCAAGCGTGTGAACGCACAATAAAACTAATATTTTATTTCATTAGCTTAGCGACGTAAAAAGAGAAACATGGTCTTTCAATTATATTTATAAAGAACGGTAGTAACCATTACACCATATCTAATGAGTGCTAGTAGCTGCGTAGAATATAAGCAAAAATTGTGAAGTGTCACATAAAATAGAGTTTACTCTGCATTGTTAACTTAAAGACAGCATATTATAGCCTTTTTATTTAGGTATGCTTGTAATCGATTATCTTAACATTACGCAAACCTCTCGATTGCGTGACCATTCACTTTAATTTATTCCCTGGGCGTTTGTAAATGGTCCATAATGTCACTAGGCTACCTGTTGATTTTAAGAATGCGTTTAAATTGTTAGTATCTGCGAACGTATTGAGGGCGATTAATAGTTTAGAATATCGTCAATTATTGAAAAGCTGGAATGCACTTTCTTTTTTTACTGAAAGACAACATCCTGCACTAAGAAATAATCCTTGTATCGCGGATACAAAGAGTTGTCTTGTGTGGGAAACACACCCACAACACTCGGGCGGGCCGGTATCTTAACCACCGCCATCTGTTCAGTCTGACTTTTTTGTGTTTTGCTTCGTAACTCTTGCAAGCAATTTGTTATTTGAAATGAAGTATCGTGACGATTGATATTAGTTTTGTTGGTCGTAAATGTCGTATCTTTTGATTTAGGGGTTCGGCGTAAACTATAAACGTGAACGCATGTAGTCGCATTTCACGGTTTTGACAAATCGCCTATGTAAGTGCATCGCATTATTGCAGTCACGTGGGAGGTTAACTGCCGCGCTTACGATTATAGAAAATTTTCAGTCCGTGACTTATTTGCCGTGATTTTACACTCCCATTTTGTTGAGTCAGTTGCAGAGTTGCGATATTGTAGTGAAGATGACGATATTGCGATAATAATACTATTTATAAAATTTATACAAACCGCGAAAATAGCATAACATGTCATCACACCTGTATTCTCGAAGATGTAGGCAGAGATGTATTACACACCCATGGTTTGCCAGCTATGTTAAGTCCCACGTAATAGGGGACGAGTCTATCGCCGACTACTGGACACATTTCCGAACGCCGGGTAGATATTGCGATAATAATACTATTTATAAAATTTATACAAACTGCGAAAATAGCATAACATATCATCACACCTGTATTATCGAAGAGGTAGGCAGAGATGTATTACACACCCAAGGTTTGCCAGCTATGTTAAGTCCCACGTCCCAAGCCTATTGCCGACTACTGGACACATTTCCGAACGCCGGGTTGCTACTTGGAATTTTTCTTTTTACGAAAAAGCTCAATAACACTGCCCGATTGTAAAATAGCAAACTTCTCATAATTTCAGTGACACTATTTAAATATGCGAGGGCTTCAGATATTGCCAAAATTATTATTATTATTCTCTTTATTTACTATTATAAATCATCATATTTCAAACATTTTTAAATATATTATAAAAATACACAAACACTCGCACAAACATACTTATAAAAATCCAAACAAAAACACAAACAACTAACTACAACAATTATTATTCCATTTATTTCTTACATTATGCCACAAAATACATTTTTAAATATATATATCATAAAATAAAATATTTAAAAATATAAAAAGTGAGAAGGCCCACCGGCAGTGGGTACGGGGACCAAACTGCCAGTGGTTAGAGTCACAGCGACAGGAACTTCCTCACGATGCGGGCCGTGTCCAAAAGTACTGCCTTCTGCATCAGACCCTTGATACAACCACCCAACGCAAGCCTCTGAAGATGTTGGTCGAGGCTCTTGGCTATCAGTCCGTTGACTGAAATTACTATCGGCACAATGATCGCTGAATCCACATCCCACATGTCAACGATCTCGTGTACCAAGTCTACATACTTCATCTTTTTATCCGTCTCGGCCTTCACGAGATTCTCGTCATGTGGGATGGTGATATCAATTATCATTGCCCGGCGCTCAGATCGATCAACTACCACGATGTCAGGTTTGTTGGCTACAACAGTCCTGTCCGTGATGATTGATCGATCCCAGTACAGTGTGATACGACCGTTTTCCAGAACTGGCTCAGCTACGCGCCTGTAGTAAGGTACCTCGATGTCCACAAGCCTGTATTTCAGAGCAAGCTGTTGGTGGATAATCCTGGCCACTTGGTTGTGTCTGTGCAAGTACTCACCGTTAGCAAGACGAGAACAGCCTGAGACAATATGCCTGAGGGACTCACTTGGATGGTGGCAGGCACGGCAGATGTCAGCAGTACCGTCCCTCAGAATATGTCTCCGGTTATTCGTCATGATAACTTCGTCAGCAATTGCACAGAAAAAACCTTCAGTTTCTCCAAAGAGGTTACCGAAACGCAGCCAGGCCACGAAAGCTAAAAAGTCTACGTCGGGACTATGTAAGGCCCGGTAAAACCTTCCGTGGAGCTCCTTGCTCTGCCATACATTCCTGCGGTCATCAATACTGAACACTATAGGTCTGCGCCAGTTCTCCTTGGCCAAGGAAAGCGGAGTGAGTCCGGAATCTACTGCGACCACATCCTGATGAATATCCCTATCACTACGGAGAAAATATTCTCTAAGATTGCACACCTCACGATTGTGCAAGGTCTTGGCATTTAAGAAGCCTCGACCTCCACATTTTCGTGGGATGTACAACCTCATAACTGATGATCGAGGGTGATGCATACGGTTTGCGGTGAAGAAACTGCGGACCCTTCTGTCCAAGGCTTCAAGTTCAGTCTGAGTCCACCTGAGTATGCCGAAAGAGTACATAAGTGGCATGACCCAACCATTGCAAGCGCGCACCTTGTTGCCGCCTGTTAAAAGACTGTTCAGTACTTTAATCCGTGTGGTAACGGATTAAGAATACAAGTGTCACCCATTAGTTGCAATCTGGTAACAATTATTATTATTATTTTGAAATAAAACTACGTTTACGGAATCTATCGCGTTTACTTGATTTTTCTACTATCCCGACGTTTCGAATACTTTACAGCATTCATGAAGTAAAATCATATACTGTGGGTAGATGAAACCGTTGAAATAACATATCAGCCTTTGACGTTTATCATCTAAGTCTACCCGTGATCATGAATGCTGTAAAGTATTCGAAACGTCGGGATAGTAGAAAAATCAAGTAAACCCGATAGATTCCCTAAACGTAGTTTTATTTCAACATTATTATCAAGTTTAATTTTAATATTTGCCCAGGAGTCAAAAACTGCAGCATTTAAACCATCTCTCCCTCTGTAGCCATCTGTATAGATACTATAAGATTCACAGTATTTTAACATTCGCCTTTTAAATACGTTTAGAACTGCTA
This sequence comes from Leucoma salicis, assembly GCA_948253155.1. NCBI lineage: Eukaryota > Metazoa > Arthropoda > Insecta > Lepidoptera > Erebidae > Leucoma > Leucoma salicis. Next base: position 29,527,096 of record OX411803.1, read on the forward strand.
ATGTTATCAATAAAGCAAGGCACTTATTTATTAATATTAATATTCTGCACCCAAGTATTTAGGCTAAACATTTCTACCTTTAGCGAATATCAGTAAACAGAGATTTTTACGAGTTTTTACGATGGCATTTAACGTTCGTGGCATACAAGAAACTTACATAATCTAATCGACTAGGTTAAGGAGATATACAACTTACTCAGATAGTTAGAATACACGACCCAGTCAGACCCAGTCAATACTTTTAAGTATGATGATAAATTTTAAGGTTTTATGAGTAGCCATAGTCAGTGCACCTGCGCCGCATCGCAATTCTCCGAAAAATAACTCGCTGCGTGATAACAATATGCAATTGTCCCAAATGTAAATCAGTTGCCACGACAAGGGCGCGTGAGCTACTAAAATATAATCAAGCCAAGATGATTAAAGGTCAGGATAATTTAAACATGAACAGTAACTGATTGAAAACTTTTTTTTACTAAGAATCACATTTAAGTATTTTACAGTTACACTTATCGTCATCGCGATTGGCCTGTAATTCGATGGGTCCACAAAGCAGGTATCCTGCCGGTACTGAACAAGAGGCGGTACAGGCGCATGACGTCTTGTAGCAGCAGCTCAGTCCATAATGCAGATTTCAGGGATGAAGCTTTCACATCGCGGGATGGTGGGCGGTATGAACGCTCCGGCATCCAAAGTCGAGTTGGAGGCAAAGAGAGAAAGAGAGATCGGCTTTCTTTTTGGCACTATGGCCCAGATTGCTGTCCAGTTTCCGTAGTGGTGGGAGACTAAACTGGCAGAAGTTACCCTGTACTACCTTGGCGAGCGACCAGAAAACACGGGCCCCAGTGGGATAGCTCCCAAGTCACCCACCAATTCTGGCAACGTATTCTACCTCATACTTCAATTATTGTTTTTTATTTTATTTTATTTAACACGTTATAACTATCTGTATAAGTGTATAAAATAAGCCACATTTCAGTAAACAATCGATTTTTAACATGTCTGAATAAGTTTCGGTTTCAGCTAAAACTGAAACTGATACTTACTGAAGATTTGATTTCGGTTTCGGTAGAAAATCCTGTTTTGGACGGACACTAGTAACACACTAATACGTACAAAATAACTGAAGAGTAGGTTTTTTATTTGATTGATGCGCCACCTTTGTTTTTTTTTCTTGAGTCTCGATGCCTGAAGTGTGTTTCTAAATGCAAGCTGTCACACAGGTGACATGGAACCCCTCAATAGATTTTCACTTGTAATTTTACATAATGTACTAGAACTTGTTGTAAGTTATTTTAACGTAAATAATATTAGTTTTACATAAAATTTATTAGTGATTATAACAGATGACATTTCGTAGGAGAAGAATAACAATGAGAATATTACTAATTACATTGTATTTGACGACATATTAATATTCAGATAAGGTATGTAGCTTAGTATCGCCATCAAATTACGAGAATTATGACAAACGTTATTATATAGTGAACAAGCCACACGTCTACAGCGTGCAGAGTAATACCGAGGTTTGAATGCTTATGTAACCAATGTGCTCATACCATTATAATTTTGTTTTATTACTAGCGGCCCGTCCCGGCTTCGCACGAGAAGACTTTTATTTTTAAACATTTTGGGATAAATGTAGAGTAAATGTATCTTTATGCAAGACATCTATTTATAGTAAGAAATATAAGCCTATGTAATTTGTATAAATACACAAATACAAATCTTTCCTCTTTATAATATTATATTGTACCGGCATTACTATTGCATATTTTAACATGAAAAAGTATTTATTGTAACATAACTATTATAGTTAGACGTATGATATTATTTTTTTGTAGGTATATTATATAAAACTTTAGTACATCACTTTGCTCTATTGTCAATCATTTTCACAGCATACGCGATATAACGATTTCTTATTGGTATTTTTTTCTCACATTGAATTACCTTATGGAAGTTTTCATATGGATCCCTAACTTTTTTGAAAATATTATATAGCCTATGTTCATCAAGGATAATGTAGGATTCTTATGGTGAAAGAATTTTTCAAGTCGGTCCAGTAGTTTCGAAGCCTATTCGATGCACACAATCTTTCCTCATTATAGATCACAGTGGAAACTGTGAAAAGTAAATGCACAACATAGAGTGAACAAAGCATTGGGACAAATTCTCGGCAACCACCACCTCAGCCAGAAGGCACGGGTCGCAATACACAATGCAGTGCTTTCTTTTTTGTGTGTGACGTTGGTTGTTAGCCTCGGATGGCTATGACAACCTTACCGGACAATTGGTGAGCGCAGAGGGCTCTCAACCCGACATTTAAGCAACGCTACCCGAGGGCACCCCCTGTGGGGTAAGGACCTCGGCTCCGGCTGTTGCTGGCAAAGTGGGATTTCCCACGTTTATGATTTTACCGCGGCACGTCTTTCGCCCCCGTCGGCAGGAACAAAACCGTGGGTAATTACTTGTATTAGCTGCGCGAGCTGTGTATGCTCTGACCTAAGCGTGAGATATGTCGTCGTCGACTTCGTCGAGGCTATTTTGCGGTCTCCGTAAGCGCGATATATATTAGAGGTGTTGTACCTAGCCGACTCAACCACTAGAGGGTTGGCGTGAGTAATGGCGGAGTCAAAGAAACTACGTGAACACCGTTTCATAAATTGCTTGATGGTAGGCCATTGCAAGTCTATGTGAAGGTCGACATTGCGTATGAACCACGGTGCACCCGTAGCTCTGCGCATGAATCTATTCTGTAATGTTTGTAATCTATGGATCCTGTGTGCCTTGGCGTGTGAAAATACTACACTGGCGTACGTCATGACAGGACGTATGCAGGCAGTGTAGAGTCTGGCCTTATTCCTAAGTGAGAGTTTAGACCTAGAGTTTAACAGATAGTGCGAACGTCCCATGACAAAGGCTGGTCCCATGACGGGCGAATGTGAGTCTGTTATCTACAATTACACCTAAGTACTTGGCTCGCCTACTCCAAGGAATGGGTTTGCCAAAGATGCTAATCTGTTTCATCTCCTCCAGGGGATACAGTCGGGGTAGTCTCCTATGAAACATGACCGCCTGGCTCTTCTCGGGGTTAATCTCTATTCTCCACTTGCTAAACCACGTACTGAGGGCAGTGGCCGCGGATTGGAGTTTCCTATGCACTGTGATAGGGTTAATCCCTGCATAATAAATTGCGGTATCGTCTGCAAAAAGTGCTGTCTGCACTTGCCGATGCTGAGGTATGTCGCTGGTGTACAGCGAGAAGAAGATCGGTAAGTTAGTGAGGATAATGTCCCTTCCACTCTATAGCGGAAACTGCGGTTAGATAGAAAGTTTCGTATGATGAGTACGAGATACCGCGGTACTCCTAAGCGGATTAGCTTGAATACTAGGCCATTGTGCCAGACTTTGTCGAAGGCTTTCGCTACATCGAAGAAAAGTGCATCTGTGATTAGGTTGTATCGTTGCATTTTCGAGTACGAATACTCTTAGATGCGGTGGACTTGTTGCACACTAGAGTGCTTGGTTCTAAAGCCGAATTGGTGGTGGGGGATGAGGTTATTAGCATCGGCGTATGCTTTCTGCCTACACAAAACTAATCGCTCGTAAATCTTACCTAAACCTTTAAGCAGGCTTATCGGTCTATAACTAGATGGTTCGGATCGCTTTTTGCTGGGTTTGTGGATTCCAATTACTCTTTTCACTGAGGGAGAAAGATGTTATTTTTGAGCGCTGCGTTATATATACAGGTCAGAAGGACTAACAGTGACTGTGGGAAAAGCTTGATAACCCTATTCGATATTCCGTCCGAACCGGGGGCTTTTTTCCTATGAAGGTTATTGATAACTGACTCCAGTTCGGTGGTGGTAACTGGAGGTGGCTGTTACACTAGGTCCCTACCTAAGGTGTCTACCGGTAGGGCCGAGGGAGGCCCTCGACTCCACTTCCCTATCAATGAAGGCGTGGTGTGTAGCATCTACGTATAATATGCTCGGCGTACATTGTCGCTCTAGACTTTCGGCTAGGCACTCGGACTTCTCCTCGTCCTCGAAGGCGGGTGGAAGGTTGGGTCTGTTAAGCGGAGGCATGGTAGACACACTCGTTTTTGAAACTGCGGGACAATTGCCAGAAGGCTTGATGGGACGGTTCTAGGTCGCTCAGCTTGGTTTCCCAGTCTGATTGACGTAGAGAATCAATTGATTTCTTAACACCCCTTTGTAGTGAGTGCATTATGATGCGGTTGTCCTCGCAGGGATGATGATCATAGGTTCGGATAGCGGCGTTCTTCTGCCTCAGCAAGTCACGGACGTCATCGGTAGGCGCCATCGACGATTTCTCGTGTCTGGTACCTGCCGAGAACAATCGTTAATTAACGATTGTACGTGGCTTGTGAAACAGTCGACCGCAGCCACCGTGTCCTCTACAGTACTAATAATAGAGGGGACTTGGTCTAGGGGCACAGACGACGACGACCGGAGTTTACTCTCCAGTCGTCCCCAGTCTGTCACCGTTATTGTTTTGTCCTGTTGGCCAGAGGGGCCAGGTGAGGGGGAGGCGAGATCTAAGATCACAGGACGGTGGTCATAGTCTCTCGTGACTCATGTAGCACTTCTACCAAACGCAAACGTAGATTAATGTTTTTTTAAAGAGCTATATCTAATATATCGGGCCTGTATTCGACTCAGGGCGGGTAGTGAGTTGGCTCCATAGGCGCTATGATGTCGAACCCTAGTCGCTCAGCCAGTGACTCGAGAGCCCTGCCTCGCGTACTAGTAACGTGGCAATTCCACTAGATGTTTTTAGCGTTGAGGTCGCCGGCAATTATGACGGCGCTTCCCAAGTCTAGCAGGGTTTTTAAGTCCCTGGTTATGAGCTGCGTCGAATTGCTACTTCCGGGCCGGATGTAGGCGGATACTACGACAATAGGCTGATGGCCTGTGAGGGCTAGTCTACAGACCGAAGCTTTGATGTACTCCAGTGGGGGCGGATCCATAGGCGTGCAGTACAGTGACCTTTTATAATAAATGAGTGTGCCACTTAACGGTGAGTTTAGCCTATCGTTACGTACTACGTTGTAGTTAGCAATCCTCGGGGCCCTATGAAAGGGTTTGAGGAATGTCTCCTGTACTAGAAATAGGTCCAGTAGTTGATCTTGTAGAAACGTGGCTACCTCGTCCCTCTGCTGGGACAGGCCATTGGCGTTGAAAAACCCTAACTTGAGTGTGTATGGTTTGACCCTGTCTGAGGTGTGCGAATCCATTAAACAGTGAAGTTGCTTAATTTCTCGATGACGGTCGAGAACCGTACGGCAATGTTAAGGAGGGCAAGGCTATTATTATATTATATATTGCCCTCGTTTTCGCGGAGTTGAGACGCGACCTCCCCAATCTTACTAAAATCTATCTGTGAGGCGAATCTAACCACTAAGGCCAGATCCGAGTCTGCACCTTGTGGTGACCTAACACCCGAGCCTACTCCTACTCCTGGTTTCGGTGTATTGCCCTGAGGAGGCTTAGGTTGGCCCACGGCGGGCTTCGTTTGCCCGACGATTGGCGTCCCTACGGGCTTAGTGGTAGGCAGTGCTGGGAACTCTGCCTGTTTAGCTGGGCGAACCCAAGCGTTGCGGAGGGGTGGAGGTGCGGGACGCAGGATGGGTGCGCTTCCCTGGGGCGGTCCTCTTGGTGTGAGGACAAGTGGGCGCGTAGCGGGTAACTAAGGTGCACGGGGGCAGCCCCGGTAGTTTGCCGGGTGACCCTTCTCGCCGCATAGGACGCAGAAGAGGGCTCATTGCACAGAGTGCGGTCCTTTGGACGTGAGCAGTCTGTTGTCGCGTGGTCCTCTGGGTATTTGACGCATCTATGGCGGGCATAGCAATGCCGGCCGGAGTGACCATAGAGTTGACATCTATGGCACTGTGAGACGTTGCCCTTCTTGTTGGGTGGCTCGACCCTTATACCAGATAGGCCGCATACCGCCTTTATCTGGTACACTGCCTTACCCTCTTTGGTAAGGTCCAGGGTGACCATGACTAAGTCATAGGGTTCACGAGCGCGACCCTTGTACATACGGTGTACCTCATGCACCGGTAGATTTTGTGCAAGCAACGACTGCTTGACTTCTTCTGTGGAGACCTCCTTTGGAATGTTCCTCACTACTACTCGTAGGAGTCGATCTTCCGGAAGGGATATGAGTGGAACGAGACGGTCTTCTCCCTGATCATTTTTGATAATGCTCGGTGGTCTTTAGACGAGGCCAATGAGACCTTTATGCCCTGTGGTGTTGAGCGGGCGTTCTTATTATTCACGCGGTGCTCGTTGCACCACGACGATACGGATGACCATGCCGTCTTATCCTGTATGAACAGGGGCGGCGGGGCGATCTCTTTGCGCTGACCCTCTACGGGTGTAGACGCGCGGGGGGTAAGGGCAACCCTTGTGGTCGCTGGGTGGTAGGGGCTACCACAAACGGAGCTGGCTGGGCGGCCTCCTTGACAACGATCTTAGGGGTCTTTTTAGGTGCCCCCTTCTTATCTTTGTGGCTCCTTTTGCGGCAGCTCACAACCGTGAACTCGGTATCGGAAGATGACTGCGCACCGGAAGATTCCGACTTGGCAGAGCTGCCGGAGTCGGTTAAAGTGGAGGTGGTCTCCATCGTGCTAGGCGGGTGACCACCCTCTGCCTCTACGGGCAGGGCCGGGGAAGTATTAGCCTCTACGGGCCGGATCGGGGAAGTTAGAAGTACCCGAGGTGGGCACTTGTCTCCGTAACGGGATTTTATAATATTATAAAGCTCCTCGACGTTGAGCAGGAGCTCAAAGAAGACCTGTTGTGCCATGGTGACACAAACAAACAGATTTGAATTATAAGACGCAGATCCCTAACGTCCCTAAGTCCTCGGGTGGGATCGCCCGGGGATGTGTGGGTTACACCCACACCCACGTCCCTCCCAACCGGGTGTAGGTTGGGACGATGTACTTATTAGTGAGCCCTAAACTTGTAATCCCTCCGCCAATCTTAATGTGCGAAGGGTTTCTAACAGCGTCGGTGCCGGGTGGTATGGGCCTTTGCAGGCCGACACACCCAAACTAACACCAGAGGGATGGATTGAAGGTAAGGTAGGGTGGGAAGGGGCAATGGCTAGGTCAGACTAGGAGAACCCCTAAGGTCTGATTGTCTAGCCCCGTCCGATAGTGCGCTACCCTGAAGGGGTAGAGCTGGCGAATCGGGTCCTCGCCTCACCCGGCTTCGTTGACACCGTGAGGTTTCAACCGGGGAACCAATAAACAGTGGCTTTACCCAGAAGGGGTACCCTGAAGGGGCCAATTCCTGTTATTCGTTATATAGAAATAAAATTGTTATTATATTCACGAATCGTACTTACTACAATACGTAAATATAACACCAAATACACCACGGTAGTCTTCACACCTCCCCTCGGGGAAGGGCGGTTTCAAGGTAACACCAAGAGATGCGAGGTCCTCCACGCAGACCCGTTGGGGCCTCGGGGTAACTGTTATCTGGGCGTTGGCCCATCTCAGTGGTGGAAACGTCGCCTGCTACGACAGGCGGGTCACTGGGTGGGAACTGAGTTCCGTAGCATCAAATTTAGGGACGGTCGTCTCAGCGCGATCGAGCTCGCAGGAAGGTCCCGCGAGCGATCAGCGGCCGGCAACAACCTTGTTCAATCTGTGGGCTACAACCCACCGCTCAGCGAGGTCGAGCTCACCGGAGCGATCCCCGGCAAGCGCCCATCAGCCAGCGGTGAGGAGCGGTCTCGTCAGGGAGTTGTGACGTCCCCAGAGACGAGGTCTCGTGGCAGGCCTCTTCTGTCCGGCGGTCGCCGATAGTAAGGCGCGATGCCCCGCAGGCTGCGGGTTCGCGCTCCGTCGGCCCGCTCGAACATCGAGGTGCTCAGGCGTCTGATGTAGTCATCGAGGCTCTCCATGCGCAGATCCCTGGCGATCACCTTGTTCCGCACATAGCGTGGGGCATCCGTGATCGTGCGTAGCACAAGCGACTGCTGTGCACGCAGCAGCCTCCGGTTGGATTCGCTGACCAGCGCATACCACGCCGGGGCTGCGTACGTGAGGCGCGAGCGGATGTAGTGCGTGTACACGCCGAGCTTCGCGCGGAGAGGCAGTTGGGATGCCAAAACAGGGCGCAGGAGAACGCGCGCAGTGCGCGTCTTAGAGACCACATGTCTCACGTGGGGCTGCATGGTGAGGTTGCGATCAATGATCACTCCGAGGTATTTCACCGTCGGGGACCAACTGATGGGTTCTCCCAGCAGCATCAGCGGGGACGGTAAAGCCCGGCCTCCCACGGAGATTGCCTGAGTCTTCGCCACGTTGACCTTCAGTCTCCAGGCCTTCGGCCAACAGGGAAGTGCGTCCAGTGCTCGCTGTATCTTGACGGCCGCATGAGCGGAGGAAAGCGAGGTGGTGATGAGAGCAGCGTTTTCGGCGTATAGCGCCAGCATGGCGCCGCCAGCAACTGGAATGTCGTCCGTGTATCTGCTATAGCAGACGGGCGACAGGCAGCTTCCCTGGGGCACGCCGGCACGGATGGGGCGCTCTGCGGACATGGGATGCCCATCTTCAACCGCCACTTGAAAGCGCCTGTCCTGCAGGAAGCTGGCCACAGTCTTGACTATTCGACGAGGAATAGTAGACGTAGACAGCTTGCGCAGCAGGCCGGCATGCCACACGCGATCGTAGGCTTTCTCCATGTCCAGGAACACTGCGACAACTCGTTCTCTCTTGTTCCGGGCCGCAGCCAGATGGTGCAGCACCCTGGCAACTTGGAGTGTGGTGGAGTGTTCCGCGCGAAAGCCGAACTGTTCGTCGCGTGGCTGAAGGTGGGGCGTCATGTGCAGCAGCAACAGCTTCTCGAAGACTTTCGAGGTGGTCGAAGCAGAGTGATGGGCCGATAGCTTCCAGGCAGCAAGATGTTCTTGCCGGGTTTGGGCAGCATGATGATCCGACCGATCTTCCATGAGGCGGGGAAGTGCCCGGTGCGGAGGATGCCGTTGAATAGGTGCGTCAACGTCGCGATTACTCGCGGAGGTAGGTGACGCAGGGCTTCGATGGTCACTCGGTCGGGGCCGGGGGCCTTCCGGAGTTTGGTGCGTCGGATCATCCGCTGAACAGGTAACACCAAAATTTCGTCTTGAGAAAGACGGCTGGCAACTTGGTCTGGGAAGTTGTGTGCGGCTGAACGAGCTGCGCGCGAGGGCGCAGATAGTGGCGCTGCGAAAGAGCGGAGCGTCGTACACGTACGATCGTTCTCGCACGCTCCGCTCAGGACGGCTAGCCGCGGAATCTGATTTTCTTTTTTTTTTTCACAATGCAGTGCTTCTCCCAACGTTATTGTGGAAACCCCAACGTTGTTATGGAAGCGAGTTGGGTATGCAAAAAGGAGTAGGTGGGAGAGTAAAATCATGTATTCAATACATGACCATTTTGGAAGGTGGAGCCAGGAGTCTCCGAAACCGGCGAGCGTGTATAAAGAGAATTATAGAAGGGAGAGATGTATGCAAGAATAGAGCCTCATGGCACTCTGTTCTCTCTGCCTACCCCGCAAGGGAAATGGCGTGATGTAGTAGTAGCAGTAAAATGTGAAGAACCGCTAATAATCTATTTGAGCAAAATGGTAATTATCTAGTAGATCGATATATCTAGTAGATAATTACTAATTTTACTGAACATGTTTAGAATGTTAATTTTCTGTAGTGTGTTGGTAGATGTTACTGATGTATAAACTGTTCTGAATGGTATCAATTCAATGTGTGAATTAATTACATCAATATATACCAAGCAGTCATTAGGTTTCTCCACAAAGTTTCACGTAATATTTGTTTGGTAGGCGCGGATGTAGCAGCGGCGTGGCTGGCCGTATCCAAAAATAATTTTTATTGTGTTCCCAACGGCGCAGCGAGTTGTACTGCAGCGGGCTTATATAAAGAGACTAATTGATTTTCCGTTATAAACGTAAACCACAAATGGTTCCGTTATTTAGGGTCAAATTTCTGTATATATAAAAGACGAGCCTGGTATTACCCATACAATGTAAACCACTCGTTGGTAAAGTTATAAAATCTTTTTTCACAATTCCTTTCTGCTGTTTGACACGGGCTTCTAGTGATAGGGATTTAAGCCTTGTTGCATCACACTGGCCTAGTGTAGCTTGGCAGGCCTTACAAACTAGGCATGCATGTTTTATCACAAATTTCTTATTTACCGGGCTGTGATAATCTGTGATACTTTGTGTATAAATTCATATGATATTTAAAGAAAACTGGCTGTAATAAAACCAAGCTATGCAATTGCTTAGTTTTATTCCATGAAAACAATATGATAAGGGAGGTACCCTTAACCGAATTAATAACTATAGTAACGCGAGATATATTATACGTATACGCAGATTATAACAAGTGCACACTTTCATCAGTGTCATAAAATATGAAATTTTAGAAAGACATCAGGCGTAAGACCACCGGTTTCCTGTGCTCTCTTAAGGCACGGGATGTTAAATTATAACGTACTCCGTGGAATAGAAACAATACTTACTTTTATGGAACGCAGAAACAACTCTTAGTTTTAGTTCGACGAGCTATTAGAGCGTGTTTTAAACTATAATTTATTAATAAAGTATACTACTATAAAACACCTTAAGGTATACTGTAATAGAAAATTGTAGTTCTTCAAATATCCTAAAGACATTTTCATACCTTTTAAGTTATTATAATCCCAGTTTTTATGTGTATACCTAATACATTGTTTCTCGAGGTATAAACATACATTGTTCTTTTACGAGCATTGTTCATAAAACAATGTCTGTTATTAGATGCGTTTATGCATTAAATGTGTTATGGCGGATTAATAATGTAATAATAATAGTCACATATGAAAACTATTAAATGAATTAGCAACATAGACAACCAAAAACCGTCGGACGGAATCTTAGCAGAATAAACTGAGGCACCGTAATGGCAGCGGCTATATGTGAATAAATAAGAAATAAAATAAATATTCACGGACATTTTCACACAACGTCCTCTGGTACCAAACTAAGCTTAACGCTTATGCTATGGGTTGGGTTGGTACCCAGATTACAAATATAACAGATAGAAAACAACCAGACGCAGTATATCTGTGTTCATCACACAAATAATTGTCCTGAGTGGGAATCGAACCCACGACCTCGTGCACGGAAGTCAGTTCCACTATCGAATACGCTAGGAGGCCCGTCAAAAAAAAATATAAAGTGAAGCGAGGGTTGTCATATTAGCCAAAAGACAATGCCGAAAACCAGACTATTTTGTGCCCGTCGTGAGTCTTAACTATCTAAACATAAAAAATCGTCTTTTGAATAATGATGTAATGTATTTATTTTAGTCATAAGCGTAGTGGGGTTTCAAAGTTATAAAAAAAAAGATATACATATTATTAAATTCGATATAAGCGGAACTGCCATATTTATTGGAAGGCTTGGATAGTCAATGTCGCCAGTTTATTACTATACCTATTTTTAAAGCCAAATAGTAAGAATATTGATTTGAAGTAAATAAAAGAAAACCCACATGAGCTCGTATTATAATACTTAGTATTAGTCGAAGATTATTTTATGAAATCATAATTATGAAGCTTTGTTTTTAAATTAAAAATATAATAACATTTATTATCTATTTCTAAAAATATTTTAGGTTATATATTGTTATTTTACTAGCAACCCTTATTGATTTGAATTTGATTGACAATTTGTCATGATTTGATATTTGTATTGCCGATAACGTGTTATGTACGTTTATGTGTTGATTGCTTCATTTGTGAAAAAGCAGTGGTTTTTTATTATTGTTCAGCAAATTCTCCGTTGAGTAATTAAAAAAAAGAGCGTGACATCGTGTGAGTTAGACTTTAGTGGTACCAAGACCAGGACTCTTAGAATGTAATCTACGAGTAGATCCAGAGTAGTTAGCCGTAGTCAATTAAACGCGATAATCAAGTAAACCCGATAGATTCCGTAAACGAAGTTTTATTTCATGACCCTGAGTACATTTACAATGTTCTACAGTTAATTTGGTTAATGTGCAACAATAGCCTAACTCTCATAGAAAAATCGGCATTGTCCTTTACCTTGTATATTAAATAAAAGAATGATATACTGACAGGTTCAATTTGGTGACACTGCAACGGTGGTTGAGTTGTATGAAGAAAAAAACACAGAAAATAAAATGATGCAACTCATTCACCTTATTGATTTATGTAACAGAAAGATTCCTAGTAAATGTAATAATCTCAGATTTTGAAAGTAATTAGTTGGAAATATATAGTGATGGTTATGGTTAGGTTACTCTTTTGACTAAAATCTTAAAATTAAATCTTAAATATTTACAGACATTTCACACACAACGTCCTCTGGTTCCAAATTAAGCTTAACGCTACGATACCAGATTACGCATATAATACGTATATATTACTTTTTTTTTTAAATACATACTACTTTTGTCCGTGTGGTGACGGACTAAGAATACAAGTGTCACCACCCCATTCTTTCCCACGGGTGTCGTATGAGGCGACTAAGGTAAGTAGGCAATTTTCATCCATTGCATGACTGGTGGTAGGGCTGGCTACCAAGTGGGAGTACTCGCTTGGTACCGGGCCCGAGCGGGTTGGTACCACCATCTCCTGTGTGACCGGCCATGAAGCACATAGTTGCATTTTGGCTGTAGCAGGAGATAGCCGTTTATATTTAATTTCATATCTGTGAAATGAATTTTTGAGCAGCGGCTTGACAATACTCTTGGTATAGTCGAGTCCATGGGCGACGGTTACCATTTATTATCAGATGGACCGTGGCTCGTCTGCTCCCTACAAGCAATAAAAAAAATACACCCAGACGCCGTACAAATATCTGTGTTCATCACACAAATGATTGTCCTAAGTGGGAATCGAACCCATGACCTCGTGCACGGAAGTCGGTTACACTATCAACTACGGCACGAGGCCTGCACTTATACTAAAATGGTGATAATATGCAGATAAATAGCATACACGCACACTTGAAGTATTATTATTTATATTTTTTCGTAGCGTAGAAGCACCGACTGTATGGCCAACTAACGTGTGATTGTGTGAGCGTCAGTCTGTACATACAGCGAGCTAGTCAACTCTGAGTGATACAGTATTTTGTTAGCAAGAATTCGTCCGACGTTTTTTGTTCGTCCCTGATTAGCAAGAATTAATTTTGATGAGGTATACCTATTAGGTATACCATCAACATCAAGGTTTTGATCATCAGGGAATCCAACCCCAGCCCTAATTTCAGATACTGTTACGCTAGGATTGTTTCCAAAATATCTTACTATAAATAGATGACTTGCACTCACTGCAAAGAAGAACGTGTTTGTCGTGGCGCCCCAGTTCCAAGGGATAACTCTCCCGGTCTTCAGGAGCAGTGGGATCCTCGGCATCGACATATTCACCAAAGTCCAGTTCAGGAGTAGTTTGGAAGCCAAAGATAAATTGGCGAGCTATAAATTGAGCGTATTTGCTCGACCCTTTCGACTAGGGAGTAGGGACAGAGACGTGCTGTTTGAATTGTCGATGATCCCAATCTCACGAATGAACTGGAGTCGTGGAGTCGCGGCGGAGAGACTTTGGGTCTCTATGTGCTATATCGACTCTTCAAGGGAAAGCGGTCTGAGCCACTGGTTGAGGTGGTACTAAAATCGCCGTTTTACCACTGGACCACGAGACGCCATAGTAGAGTTCATCCATAGGGAGAAGATCTCTTCGTAACGTTCATATCTACCTACCACGTACGTGGAAGATCTGGAATGAACTTCCTGCTGAGGTGTTTCCGTTTCACACGAATTCTCCCGAAATCAACCGAGCGGCGTGCGATAATTCACGAACACAAAGTTTCAGTGCAACCGAAGGTTCGGTAGATGTCCTGCCAAACCGAACCTGATGCTGAATCTAGATATTTTTGCCCAAACTTGCCAAAACCGAATCTTCGGTTGGTCACTACCTAATGATTACTTATGTCTGTGGAGAATGACAAAACAGTGGTGTTTAACTATATTGTATCTTTAAACAGTAAACACCCAAACAAATTAAAACTTCAAGTATATAAAACAAGGTTACAAGATACAACGCAGTTAAATTAAAATGCAACATACATTTACGGAGAATGCTTTTCACGGTAATAAAATTGAAATGTATTTTTGTAATGTCTAAATAACAGCTATTTACTATTTAGTATGCATTTGCATATGAAAGTATTATGATACCTAAACAAAATACCAATTTTGAAAGTATTTGTCTGTGTGTCTAGCTGTGTCTGTCCATCTATTTGTTCCGGCTAATCTACGGAATCGCTGGATTTGGACGGGACTTTCACTGACATATAGCTGATGTTATAAGGAGAGGTTACTTTTAATTTATGAAAATACTAGGGTTTCGTATAAAAACAAAGAAAATAACTACTTTCCACGAAGACGTAGTCGCGAGTAGCAGTTAGTTTAAAATATAAGTTGAACCGTAGTTTAATTTTGTGTCCAGACCCACATAAAATCATATGTAATTTATTTACATACCTATACATTTACCACAATACATCCGTCCCATCTCGCGGCGAAGCAAACATAAATATTGCAATATAACTGCCGTTACTGAAACATTACCATTAACTTTATTTTTATCCCTAAGAAGACTATTACAGAGTGTACGGTTCGGTTCACGTTGACGTATTAGAAAACATCTAGAAACACATTAACTACTATTAAAACCTGAGTATACATACAAAATGAAACCGTCTATTGAAAAGTCGCGTTTGATAAAGTATTCTACGATTCCAACACCTGTTGGATGCTTTATTTGCTTATATGCACCGGTCAAACGCCTTTGAAGAATATTATTTTGTATTAGTGTATGATATTAGCCACTTTATTGACAACGTGCACTTGAGCACACAAAACGAACTGCCGGGTGTTGATGACGTGTTTACACCAAGTACGAGTAACACTTCGTGCTGGATATTTATAGACTATTCTCGTATTGAGTGTGTGAGTTAGTAAAACTGAATTAGTAAGTTGCCCTTCAGAGTTTAACATTTTTTGTCTAGTTATGGGACACATTAGGATTCTGGACTATCTATTCTTTCTCGTTGTAATCCCATACTTATTTAAAATATAAAGCATTTGTATAGGTACTAAGTAGTTAACCTTTCATAGAAAACAATTAATCCAAGACTCATCAAACCATATTACCTATATACTTACGAGAATTTTTATTTATAAAAAAGATAATTAAATTTGTAATCGCGTCCTTGACTAACTCTTACTCAAGGTCAAATTTGGTTTTTACCAAAAAAAGTCCTATTTAGACATTAATGTTGAAATTTTTATTTTAATACATTTTAACCTTTTTAGCAGTGATAGCCTAGTGCTGCTGCGTGTAACCAAGGGCTGTAAAGACAGTGCTATCGAGTTCGATCCCCAGTCCAAGATCCTGATATATATATTGTACGAAATACACATCTATACTTAAACACAAAGTGAAAAATGTGAAATCGAAAATAACAGTCACGAGCAGGATTTGAACCTGCATCTCCTGGATACCGTCCAGATGCTTTGCCAGTTCAGCCATCGTGAAAATTGCTCCCGACTGCTAATTTCGATAACACATTCATTCTTAACGTCTTGGGTGACGCCTTCATACATTATACCGACCAGGTAAACTTAATTAAGATTTTTACCAAATAATGACGCAGCCCTAGAAATATCTAGATATTTTTATATACTTTTTTAGCATCTGACATGCTTAGGCATATACATTAAACACAAAGTGAAATTAGGTTTACCTGGTCGGTATATGTATGTGTATGACCATAGAGCAAAGGAAATGACGATGAAATTATTAATAGAGCTACAGAATTCTTCAAACTTCCTAGGATAACGTTTCACTGAACAATAATATAACCTACTTTTGTACCTATACACTTCCCATTTTTAATCTTATTAGACTATCAGATCTATATAATAAGTGATACATCAGGTTTTTACACGTGACAGCTCTTCTCCTTACATATACCATACTGTGACCTTTCAGTGGTTTCGGAACTTGACCCTGAAACCAAAACCGTGTGACCGAAGAAAACTCTATTAGTTGAATATACATCGGCACCTGTTATATGTAAATGTATAAAATTGGAAACATTATCTAGGTCACCTACTAGACGGGAATAACAAGAATTCAGCTGAAATATTTTCTTAGACATCATAAATATAAAAAAAATGAAACCAATAGTTAATTATGTTCTATCTTGTGATGGTTAAGATTTTAACAAAAATGGTAGCTTTACAAGACCTATGACAGAGTATTTGAAACATCAGGACAGTATAAAACCTAAAATTCTTAAAAATAGTTATATTTTAAAATGTCGTGGAGATGCTAAACTGCGAAAGACGACGCGACGCTTTTAAGAACACTGTGCCGTCACCACACGTGGTGCACACAAAAATAGTAGTTCAAGGGTGTTTGTTACTATTTTGGGTGAACAAATAATTGTGTGTTATGTAAGTTTGTATATCAGAATATAGTCTAAAGTTTTGGACATAGAGGCGTGGGCTGTTGTTGAGATCATTGCGGCTACACTGTTTAATTATGTTTACATATTTGCACGAGCTTTTAAGAATCGTTTGGAAGCATCGATCTTGTATTTTCTAAAAGTACATTTTAGACTACTTCGTGAAATCGTATCACGGGAATGTTGCATACGTTCGTTTTTCAAGCATTTGTGTAACGCAAAAATAGTTATAGAGATTGTCAATTGCTGGAATATCCTACTAAAATATGTAAGCCTAATAAAAGGGAAACCAGTATATAATTATTTTTGTTGTTAAAATCAAAGCTTATAATAAATGTGTCTTCTATTTATCCGATTTAAAATGTATGTAGTGTCCTTATTGGTCTCGCATTGGTAAACATTACGCAATTGTATTGCACATACAGTCAGCCCGCCAATAAACATTTTCTTTGTATCATTTTAGCATAGGGGCTGGCCGGACTAAAATTGTATTTTTTGCATTGTACTATTTCTATTCAGTATATAGCAACATTCTCCCCGCGGATTCTTCCGTATACGAATTTTCATGAAACGTTTTAGTTTAATAGCTCTTTATTAAATTTAAAAAACTTGTATAATACGTTTTATACTACTATATCGGAAACCTGATAGGTACATAATCTAAAAACTATGTTTTGTCTGCTGCAAGCAAAGGCTAGTAGGTATAACATAAATACGTTATAGGTTACTGCGTCACAAAAATATATTTCTGCAATAAATAATCTATGCCTTTTCTGCCTGTAACTCCTGGGTGCGGCCGGCCTTAGAATTGTCCCACCCCTCTCTACCCACGGAAGTCGTAAGAGCCGACTACCGGGAGAGTGGGCAGCAGCACTCCCTTAAGTATTAACAACATCCACTGCGATCGCCAACCCGCCTGCCAAGCATGGCGATTATAGCGTTATCCCCCATTACGTCATCGTTCGTTGTGGCGTACTCTTGGGGAGGCCTTTGTCCAGTAGTGGACTTTGAGAGGCTGATGGATGGGTAGATGGATGGACTCCTGTGAGCCAAGTTCCGGTTTACACATCCATCCATTATTAAAGCTGACGGGGTAAATCGGGTTCAGGCCCAAATTAAGCAACTGGAGGGTACTGGACGGGAGGTTGCGCTTTCGCGACCACTTTCGCCAACTGTCTCCTAGGCTCGTTGGCGCAGCACCTGCCGTCGTAGACCCAATAATTCGTACCGACGGCTCTACGCAAGGGTGGTCCGGTCGGTGGCACTGTACAGCTGGATAAAGTTTCAGTGTCTCATCTGTGAAAATTAATCCAAATCTGTAGTCTTTTAGATGTAATCTACGAACAAACATCGAAATGTTCTCACAAACTTGCATTTTTTTTGCAATTTTGTCATTAAGAAATCTTCGTTCGTAAGTTCGTGAAATAAATATTACAATGTTTTGTATTATTTGCAGGTAAGCGGCCTCCGGTTTGAGACCCAATTACGTACACTCAACCAATTCCCAGAAACACTACTGGGGGATCCCACACGCAGGATCCGTTACTTTGACCCGATGAGGTGAGCCCAATCTAGATTTTATTTACTGTATTAATTTCTCTTACATTATGCAAAAGCAAAGTTGTGTGTCTGTAAAACTATTTATTGAAACATTTCAGTTCTGTATCAATAAATATCTATTGTTAATTTAATAAACAGTCCGCGATATCTAGTAAACAGTCCGAGATCTTTCTATAACATTATTACATTTTAGGAATGAATATTTCTTCGACCGGAACCGCCCATCATTCGACGCCATTCTGTATTATTATCAGAGCGGCGGTCGATTGAGAAGACCAGTCAACGTACCGCTTGATGTATTCTCCGAAGAGATCAAATTTTACGAACTCGGAGAACAGGCCACAAATAAATTCCGGTAACTAACATTGACAAAATGCATATTCGTACCGTGACCTTGTATTAAATATCTGGTTATGTTCCAGTGAGGATGAAGGATTCATCAAGGAAGAGGAAAAGCCACTGCCCTCCAACGAGCGCCAACGCAAAATCTGGCTGCTGTTTGAATACCCTGAGAGCTCCCAAGCCGCGCGCGTTGTGGCTATTATCTCTGTATTCGTTATCTTACTCTCTATCGTCATCTTTTGCCTGGAGACCTTACCGGAGTTTAAGCACTACAAGGTGTTCAACACTACTACCAATGGCACAAAGATCGAAGAAGATGAAGTACCCGATATCACAGACCCTTTTTTCCTGATCGAGACTCTATGCATCATATGGTTTACATTCGAACTAATTGTGCGCTTCTTGGCGTGTCCGAATAAATTCAACTTCTTTAGAGATGTTATGAACATTATAGACATCATTGCTATTATTCCGTATTTCATCACCTTGGCGACAGTGGTTGCTGAGGAGGAAGACACTTTGAATTTACCGCGCGCACCAGTATCCCCACAGGATAAATCTACCAACCAGGCCATGAGTCTTGCAATTCTACGTGTGATTCGACTCGTTCGAGTGTTCCGCATTTTCAAGTTATCACGGCACTCCAAGGGTCTGCAGATCTTAGGGCGCACGCTTAAAGCATCTATGCGGGAACTTGGCCTATTAATATTTTTCTTGTTCATCGGTAAGTCAAATATTGTATATCATTTGTACTATTATCTACAGAGTGGTCAAACAAGACTTAACTTATTTTTGCTGAGTATTTCAAGCATATATGATGTTATTATAAGTATTTTTTTGTAATATTTCTAATTTATATCTGGCTTATACATACATATTGGTTTTGAAGGTATTTATTATTTTCTATGTTAGTTTACTACTATTTAATCTGAAATGAGTTTCCATGGCAATATTTCTTTTTCATTAAATGTTTATATCTATAGTCCGAAAACCTCTTAACTGATATTGTTGGAGTCAAAAGCCAAGACTATTAATTACGTATATAGCTATATTGTTTTAATAATTTTAGTCCCATTAAGGATTTGCCTTTAAGTCAACTCAAGTATATTCCGTGAACATTTGTCATTTCGACAGCCTATATGTCAAATGCATCTAATGGTTCAGTAGATACATTAGGAATTAAAATAATTTAGACAATTTAATATGGTGAGTGCTGCCATAAAGCTATTATGCAGCCAGTACCTCAACGCGCGTGAGTGCTCACTTAACTACCCACTCACTCACTCACTACCCAGTTGGAAATGGTACAATACCGGTCCTTCGGGATCGAACGTACACAATTTACTATGTGTTCACAGGCGTGATATTGTTCTCCAGTGCAGTGTATTTTGCTGAAAAAGATACACCTGCATCTAATTTTCAATCAATTCCGGACGCTTTTTGGTGGGCTGTAATAACGATGACCACAGTGGGCTATGGAGACATGAGGTAACCTTGTCGCTCAGCCGCTACATGTGCCTCTCTCCTGTTCCCCTTGCCATCCCGAGCGCTACCCAATGAATGTTGCACTGTATTCTCCGTTCGTATGTGCTTATTCTTCAAGGTGTGGTGCTGTTTTCGTCGGCGGTGTACTTCGCTGAGGCTGGAAGCGAGAACAGTTTCTTCAAATCCATACCGGACGCCTTTTGGTGGGCGGTCGTAACAATGACGACCGTAGGATATGGAGACATGACGTATGATACAGCGACTACAACCTTAGTTTCATCTTGTCCTTTTCGTTCTCCTTTCATTTCATTATCTGCCACGACCTTTCAAAGTTATAGTTAACACTAATGTGATTTCCACGCCATATCATATAACTACATAAGCTTCAATTTGACCTTACTGGTCGGTTCGCTTGTAACTAAACTTCATCACATTTTTTTAAACATTTACACTGAGATGTCTGCACGTTTCAATACGATTCTATTATTTAATTAATATCTTATTATTATTTTTTTGTTATTTTTTCAGTCTTCACGTCATCATTATCTATTAAACTTGTACGATTTTACATGGAAGCTGAGATGTAAAATTTTCCATTGTATAGTTCCGCGAATAAATTACCTTAACACTACGCAGGTCCTGTCGTCCATGTGACCATCGCCCTTCAAAAAGCGTGTCTAGTTTATTATGTCTAAGAGAGAGCATCGGATTTATAGTGCACTGTGACTTTGGAAGCTGTTGCTCGGGCGCGTACCTATAGTGCGTTGGAGTGATAACGTCCCCTTATCCTCCATTTATGTGTCTATCTATCCGATGAAAGCTCATGTCTCATGTGTAACGCTTACGCTGAACATTCGATGTTTTCTGTTTGATTGTAATTGTTTCGGTGTTGTTATTAGTACAATAATTTTAATATCGTTAGTTAATCGAAAATGGTGGTCCACGTTAAATACGCACACATAATTTTAAATTGAGTATTTTACTATTAAATCTACTGGCGCAACCAGTGTTCTGGATTGTTCTCATCGCATCCATCGTCTCTCCCTCTGATTAAAATTTATGATGGTAAATTTTACACGTAGACGCTACTATGTAAAATTGATGTTCAGAATGGTTTATGGCTTGGTAATGTAATTGGCTCGCAATCGTTAGCTTTTTCACGCCATTTTCGATAGAGAAGTTTCCTAGATTCACATATAGAAACAAATCGTCATTGTGCATGTATGTAACGTCGTACAAAATGAACGTTTATTGTATATAGTTAATATTACTATAGGAATATGTTTAAGCTGTAGAATATTTTATGTGTTTTAAATGTTTATAAGCTGCGACATTCGTGCGACATATAATCGTTGATTGGAAACGTGTTCCGCACGCACTGTTCAAATCGGTAAGTGTACAGTGTTGTTCCGCAACACGATTCGAGAGTCAACGATGTTATATATCCCGCGAATGTAACTGCTTGCGGTCATTCGTAGTATTATGTCCTCTAACGTTACACCAATGGTGTAACTCGCTTGCGGGAGTGATTGGTGATGGATGAAATGATGTCGCTTGCGACAAATATAGTCTGTGCGAATAAATATTAAATATTGTTAATTTACTATGGTTTATTTAAGTGCTGTTTATTTTGGAGAAACTAAAGGAAGTGAGTTGTTACAGTTTAGCATATTAACGCATGAACATCATGAATGAATACTGCGTGAAGTAAGCCGCCGTACAGGGCCGCTTTATTATACGTTGATCTATTTAACGCTATATTTTTGCGTAGGCCTGTCGGAGTGTGGGGCAAGATTGTGGGCTCCTTATGCGCTATAGCCGGTGTGCTTACCATCGCTCTGCCGGTGCCAGTTATCGTGTCCAATTTCAACTACTTCTACCATCGTGAGACCGACCAGGAGGAGATGCAATCTCAGAACTTCAACCATGTCACCAGCTGCCCTTACCTACCGGGCACTATGGGCGAGCCTTACCTGAGTAAGTAAAACATTTATTTTCCGTATAAAGATCTACATATTTTCGACACTAAGACATATAATGCAAAACAGCCTCTCAAGCGACTGTTCACGGTTGTAATGATATATTAACACAATCGTTTAGGTTCAATTGTGATTTGTATTTTTACGAATGTTTTCCTTTAAATGTTTATTCACAGCATGCAATATTTTGAACTTAATTTTTCCAGCATGTTTTTAAGTTGTTATTATTTTGTGATATGTTTTTTATGTTAATTTTCGGTAATTTCAGGTGGCAAGGGCGATGAGAGGGACGAGATCTGCGTAGATCAATGACTGTATGATTGTGTGGTTCAGTTATATATTTATGAGAACTAAGGTCGATCGCCCGGGACGATCAATGTGATATTAACGTGTAAGAGTCGAACGAGTGCCGTGTTTGTATTGTTTTGTGTAAATATTTTTAGTTATTAAGCGGTGTAAAAAATAATTCAATAAAAAATGTTATTTATTTTGTTCTTAGTTATATTTCAGTTAATAACTTGCAAATTTCTGTTTGAGATATAAAACATAAAACTAAGGCGATCAGTAAAATATGTTCAGCAACTATTCAAAATTACGACAACAATTACACTGACGCCGTATCATTGCCAGTGAAGTTTTATTGTCCGGATAAAATTAAAATCAAATTGAGCGATACAGCCATTCGCATGGTAATACTGGATGAGTCATAAGGAAACATTTATTTATTATACGGCTTCAATACTACGCTAATAGAAGTCTTACTCATTATTAAGTAATTTTGTATAACTATACTGGATACCATTAGAGTTTTTAATGAAAAAATTACAGAAATATAAAGTAATGTATATTTAAAAAAACCGCGTTGGTATCTATTGAGACGTTTTGCGTCACGGATGTTGGTCACACAGATGATACATATTAAACAACAAAGCAGGATAAAGTAACGATAATTATTAAAAATAAATATATATTAACAAAATTATAAGAATAAACGAAACATTACCTCCATTTACTACATTTAACACTAAAAATATGGTCTATTTTTTAACACTATACTTAATAACTTTTCTTTTAATTTTTTATAACCTTATGTAGTTGTTTAGACAAAATTTATAACACTGATTTATGTTCTAAATAATCTCAGTTCAAATTTTTTCAAACCGATCTGAGCATAATAGCCGCATATACAATGTAAGAGAAAAACAAAGAGATATCTATCTGAGTTTTACTGTTTAGTGCTGCTCTTTCACTTACATGGTGCATCGAGCGCATAATTTACTCGGTACAGCTCTCAACATACACCTTTGCTACCTAACCCTGATGTAATTTTTACTTTGTGCAGTTATAAATTGCTATAGCCTAGCCTCCTATAAAATATAGCCGGGCGCTTAAGGACGGCCGAGTAGCCCGGCAGCATTGCTCTGCTCCGAGGATACCTGCATAAATAAGTCAAGGTGGCACCACATAGTTGCTGCATCCTTTTAAGCGAATTTCGGTTTTATAACATTTCAATGTCACTGTCTTATTTTGCTATTTGTAATTCCTTATCTTCCAATGTTATTTCCATTGAATTGGGATTCTCCATTTTTTTTGTTTAATTCAGGTAAAGGCCATTTCGAATTATTACGAGTATACATAATATCATTTTTATTTTGCAACTCAGCTCTAAGCTTCTAAATATCTTAATGACACTGATAATATTGTATTTTTATAAATACCCGGAGAATACCGGTGGCCTTAAATGTAAAAGGTAAATTTTAGAGAAGAGTTAATCTCAACGTTTATTAATAAGTACCTGATTGCTTGGCAAATTTATAGACAGGTAACTCATATTACGAGTGTTACCATTTCTTCTTATACGTACTTGTATACCTTAAGATTTTTAGTACGCCTAAGGACGCCAACAAATAGTTTTAGAATTAGAAACAAAAAAAAACCATTTGGTCTACTCATTTCAATGTTATTAAGAAAGGAACTAAGCCTTAAACGTAACACCAGACGGATTTTAAGTTGTTTTCTTTTTATATGGACCGCATTCAGTTTAAATGTAAGTAACTTTGTTTTTATTTATTTTAATTTTGTCTTAAGTTAATTATTATTTTGACATTTCAAACTGACAGTCAACATAATTACTGGAATACTCGTAGAATACTCATTAGAAAAGATTAAATGTACACATTCCTACTACATAATAGTATAGACCTGTTTGAGTTGTGTAGTTATTATACGTATGTTTGTATTGGTAAATATAATTATGTTGATGTAAACACACTTCATCTAACATTTTTACACAGGTAATTTTTGACCTACCCTAAAACCAGAACAGAATATAAAACTTTTAAAATACATTTTTTGTTTTAAACTAGTTTTTTTTAATCAAACATTATAAGTAACACCTACGTTAAATGATTGCAAGTAGGACAATAAAAATGAAGTTGTAAATCAACGAACAGTCGAAACGATCTACAATGGCAATCAGCCAAACTTTGCACCCAATGTACTTCAATATTTTTGTTAGGTGTATTGACTGTTGTTACAGCTGACTGTTTTCTTATTAAGTACTAGTTAATGAAAATGGTTCAATCATATGTCGCACGAAAACTAGCTTTGGTCATAAAATTGATATTATTGCATAAAACATTGATTACTGAAGTGTGCGTTAGCTTATAGATTTATATAATAGCATTAAAAAATATGCAGATCATTCAAACTGATCGTTAAACGTTGAGGGAAGTTATCAATTGAAAGACGCACATGGGAAAATGTTAAAATTCTTCACTGCCAATCATAGATTGCCTTAGGGGCTGCAAATTATCATGGCATTTAAAGCATACTCTCTAAAACTGACAATAAATCATAAAACAGCGGATTAATATTGGGACTAGATGATCTGTCTGGTATGTCTTCAGCTTTGATGAAGTTAGAAACCACCCTTGTGTGGACCGAGCTTTAAGACTTGGTGCTGAGTCTTGGTGAAAGTAGGTACCATTCTTGGTTTTGGAACATCATGTTATTAAGAGGTTTACCCACCTCCTCAAGAATCGTATATACACTTGTGCAACTGTTTTGATACCTTTTTCACAAATATATAACTTAGTTACTCTTTAATAGCTAACACCCCGCCAAAATCATTCTGCTTATTAAAATGTTGCTTGATATAAAATATATTAAACATAAAAAAATCTATAAAATAAAAAAAATCTAATAAAATAAAAATAATAAAAAATCTTTTGTAGAAAAAAAAATCATATTTTTTTCTTTTCGGTAACCCTCTGCCTTCCGCTTAAGAAACTGTTTTGATTTTACCACGCTATTTATTTTTAAATTATCAATTAAACTAGTACGTCCCTTGTAATCTGAAAGTCTTAAGTCATCTAACACGAAGTGCTAAATGAATTTCCTGAGATAAAATCTTTTGCTTTCGGACAAGATTTCTTCGATTACTTTCCTCTGCTTTAATCGCTCTTGTTAATACGAATAGGTACTACGTAGACGGCCAGATATTTATCTATCACAGAGTAGGTTTTATTATACCTATCAATAGCCCGGTACACAAACTTTCGACTAATACCAAGCGAATAGAGAGTACAATAAATTGCATCTGCTTCATTTGGATTCACCCCACGCCATTTTAATATTACAAGAATATGTATATACAGATTGTTGGAAAAACGAGAAAACAACGCATATTCATTTAAAAATGAAAGGTTATAAATTCAAATGTAATATTAATGTTTATTGTAATTGTAACAGTATTTATGGCCAGACTATTTATATGTCACTATATATCAAAATTTCCTTTACAATCGGTAGAACTGTAATTAGAATGGTATAGAATTGGATGCCATTAGTAACACCATGGTTGGTACAACCGACAAGTTACAAACGTTTAGTATTTTTTATTACAAATATTTGATTAAGAGGAAGTGATAACCTTTTGTTAGTCAATAATAATAATCTAATAATTAATCATAACATAATATCATGAATTTAAAAAAGTCAAAAGCGTTTTAATCAGTAGTAATTAGTAGTGTAATTTAATTATCCATCATTAAGTTTGTACCTACGAAGTTACAAAGGCAAACTTGTAATCGTACGTAGAAGTCGTTTTATCATTTAATCTATTTACGAGATGTAGGAAGGACTCTTTATGTAAAATATAGATACTGTTAGGCATTCACACAACTGTGAAATTTAATTAGCCATCATTAAGCTTGTACCTACGAAGTTACATAGGCAAACTTGTAATCGTACGTAGAAGTCGTTTTATCATTTAATCTATTTACGAGATGAAGGACTCTTTATGTAAAATATAGATACTGTTAGACATTCACACAACTGTGAAATCACCATTACGAGTATTTACTACGACTGCCGCTGTTTTAATATTTGATACGATTACTCCCATTATATAGCGTGCACATAGATGAGAATATTTGGGGCAGTTTCAGGGCCGATCCATAAGAAGTCTTCAGTAAGTGATGACTCCTCGTCCTCGGAGTTCGATGACAACGCGCCCACGACAGACCCTCAATTCGAAGAGAAGCTGTGTATTCTTAAGGAAGAAGAGCTTAAATTAGTCCACAAACTGGCTGCCATGGAAGCTGGCACCGTTGATGACATTACCACCCTAGAGCACCAAGACGCGCTGCGCCTCAACCAAGTAATTATACTTTTTATATATTAACTATTCCATATATATTGACTTTGTTTTACTTGACTCATGCATTAAAGAAACTTACCTAAATAAGGTATAAAATATTTTTATATGACACTAATACAGGCGATGGCCTACGGGGCCATCAAACAGTATATATTCCACTAGGTGATACGCGGTTATTATAGCCTATATGTGCTAGCAACACGAAGAGTACTACTCGCATGTTACCAAACTCAGGACACAATAAGTTAACCATGCGGTGACGGATAAAGAGTACAATGTGCCACAACCCTTTACTTATCCTGTGGATACGGTAGAAAATCATTAAGGAAATGGGTCCACCACCATATACCACCTCACTCGCCATCCACTATCTGCACGGCAATCGATGAAAGGCCCCGGCCGCGGATTGATTGCCACCCACCTAGTAAGGCATACCGCCAAATGACGTAAATCATGTTCCCAGGTTCCAATAAAATTGCGTTTCGGTCTAGATTGCCGGTTTGAATGTGTGACGTCTCTTACAAATACCATCCTTCACCCTATTTACCCCAGCATGATGAAAAGCTCAAAAAAGAAGAAATAGGTTCCACAGCGAATGCATATCCTCACCATCAAAGTGCAGCTCTCAAACATCCGAGGTGTGCACTCCAATCTCGAGATAAATAAAGCTCACCTTCTCTCCTTATGCAGACGCAGATTCCAAGCCCCCTAGATAATACCCAGGATACTCACTTGATCACAATTTCCATCAGCTTGCCGGTATTACACTATATAGGTCACACGCTCCTTTAGGCGCATTCGAGCAATGTCTGGTACAATCTGTAACATGCTATATATACCCCACCAGATCGCAATCTTCATGGTGAGTGGTAACTGTGGCGTTATAAGACAGCAAACTAGGATAAGATGCTAAATTTTTTTTAATTATATCCTTGGCGGCTAGTCTGCTTTTTTTTGATGAACCCCGAAGTGCCTTGCTGTATACTAATATTTAGATATTTTTAGCATTTGACATGCTTAGCAACATACATTAAACACAAAGTGAAAAATGTGAAATCGAAAATAACAGTCACGAGCAGGATTCGAACCTGCATCTCCTGGATACCGTCCAGATGCTTTGCCAATTCAGCCATCGTGACCCTTGCTCCTGACTGCTAATTTCGATAACACATTCATATTTAATGTCTTTGGGTGACGCCTGCACCATCTGTCGGAAGTACTTTCATACATTATACCGACCAGGTAAACTTAATTTTACAATTAGGATTTTACCTAATAATGACGCAAACCCTATAAATATTTAGATATTTTTATATATATTTTTAGCATTTGACATGCTTAGCAACATACATTAAACACAAAGTGAAAAATGTGAAATTGAAAATAACAGTCACGAGCAGGATTCGAACCTGCATCTCCTGGATACCGTCCAGATGCTTTGCCAATTCAGCCATCGTGACCCTTGCTCCTGACTGCTACTGTTATTTTCGATTTCACATTTTTCACTTTGTGTTTAATGTATACTAATAATCAGCGCAGATGATAGCACAGTTGTGAATGCTAATCAGTTGAGTGCGCAGGCTAGTAGAGATCAAGTACAGGCTCTAAGAGAGGCCATGGTTGAACGTGTGAATCTTACACTTTAGATATTCTCCAAATGGGGCGATGCCGCTCTTATGAGGTTCAATACCACCAATACACAGATGTGTCGTATCTCCGCAAAAAGCAGCTCATGTACCTTGGGTCCTACTTTTCGAAGTGCATTTTTGGAATATAGTTATCGCCTTCAGCCGCTTGACATTTAGATATCCCCGGGTCTTAACTTCGGGCGGTTCATTGAGTTTAACACGAAAGCAATAGCAAAGAAGCTTGGCATACTTGCAAAGGTGCGACAATACTTTACATCAGAAGCTTTTATATAATTCTATATAAAGCCCAAGTCTGGTTGTGCATAGAGCTGTCACTTTGGAACCGGAGATGCTAAATAATAAATATTAAATGTCAACTGTCCGTCTCGGATTTAGTGGAGAAAATAAAAAAAGTAAGAAAATGAAAAGAAAAGGTTGAATGGTTGGTGATGCCGAACTGATTGAAGCCAATCTTCAAAACCTTGAACACAGGGCACCACTTTGCCAGCCATTAGATTACAATGTCTTTATGGCCAGAGTGACTACTTACCTACTAAGCTACTTTTACTAAGTTAGTCCGTCTTCCCATCTTAGATTATATTGCCATTTATCATCAGATGGGATATAGTCATGGCCGTGTGGGGCCGGCTTTAGAATTGTCCCACCTCTCTCCACCCATGGGAGTCGTAAGAGCCGACTGAGGGAATGCCAGGGGAGTGGGCAGGAGCACTCCCTCGAGTAGGTAACAACATCCACTGCGATCGCCAACCCGCCTGCCAAGCGTGGCGATTACGGCACTATACCCCCAATTTGGGGAGGCCTCGAAAGGCTGATTGATGGGATATAGTCAAGAGTTCGCTTAGTAGGTACCTATATATAAAAAAGTGGTAATGAGTTAACGGAGAGGGAATAAAATTATCCCTTCGCTTGATATTATCGACACCCAGAACAGAACTTGAGCTTGATATATTCCCCATGTGAGGCTGCCTTTAATAATGCTATTGGTGAGCTTAAACAAAAAAATCGGGTATGGTGTTTGTCATTCAAAATGATAATATCATATATTTTGAAAGTATGGAATTGATGTACCGTACCAAACTTATTTATTTTGTAATATCACATCTAGAAAAG
The DNA here is from genome assembly GCA_948253155.1 of Leucoma salicis. Lineage (NCBI taxonomy): Eukaryota > Metazoa > Arthropoda > Insecta > Lepidoptera > Erebidae > Leucoma > Leucoma salicis. The sequence continues at coordinate 29,556,476 of OX411803.1, forward strand.
CTAGAAAACTCCTTCTATCACAACTTAAATTAGATTTTTTCTTTTAGATAATAAATAATAAATAAATATTCACGGGCATTTCACACAACGTTCTCTGGTCCCAAACTAAGCTTAACGCTTGTGCTATGGATACCAGATTACGGATATAATACATGTATTACTTTATTTTTTGTAAATACTTATATATTATAGATAGAAAACACCCAGACGCAATACATCTGTTTTAATCACACAAATAATTGTCCTGAGTGGGAATCGAACCCACGACCTTGTGCACGGAAGTCGGTTACACTACTGACTACGCCACGAGGCCCGTCATAGATGCACACAACGTTTTAGTTATAATATATTTGTAAATAACATCCACTTAATTTTGTATTACGTAAAGCCTAAAAGAAAAGGGTGAGTTACTAAGACTACTTACTATCCATACTATTATCTCTTTACCATCATCCTTACTATCCTCTACTTATTATCCTTCCACTCCTCCAAACCCTTTCCTTGGTTATAGTGACATGCGAGTGTTGCCACTGATGTTGCTAGCATCTATAGGCTATTGATTCGGCAACAATACCAACATTTTTAAATATTCTGTCTAATGCTATAAAAATGGAGTACAGCAACTCCATGAGCAGCGGTTACCGTCTACTAGATAGGCTGTGAGTTGTGTACCACCGGTAGCAATAAATAGCATGAATAACGGTTTTGTTTTAAATACAGCTAAAACAGCAAGAGCTGGTCAAAAAGCAAGCGCTGCTGGTGCAGCGGTTGGCGGTGCAGCAGGCGAGGCTTCATAGGGACGAACAAGGGGAGGGCCACGCGCACGTACAAGCACACGCACATCCTCATGCGCAGGCATTCGCGCAACGTCGCGAGCAAACAGCACGGCGCCGCGCCGCGTGCACAGTGCGCGTCAACAAACTCCACTCCACCGAAGCCCTCGAGACTGATGTCTGACTAGCGGGTGAGTGCGCCCCGACACGAACAGCCAGGTCATCAACCCTCATCCTCACCTCCATTTAACGCTTTACTATGCGACTGACAGCCCTCGTATTTAAAAAATCGCATGAATTGGCTTTAAGAATTTTATGCTTCCTATTAACACACGATGTATAATTATTTGCCTTCTGCAACACAAGGTTAGTTCTACTATAAAGATCACGTGGGTATAAAATTACTTTATTACGAGGGCACGCAACGCCACCATTTGCTTGGTAAAGAGTTAACTTTTGATCCAATGCCAGTCCATTAATTCCTTACACACCACACAAGCTATAGAATTTTGATATTAGCTGAACGCTTATAGAGCGATTTACTAAATCATTGCATAAGGCAACTAGCTACAGGCAGAGATAATAATAATGAATTATAAGTTTAAATAAAAGATAATTAACTAATATTTAAAGCTTATAATCGTCTATTTATAATAGACGAGCGATGCTGAATCGCATCAGCTTAAATAAAAAATTAAGCTCGTCACACACGTAGCTATAATATATTATTAATATCAATCATAGCAAGGCATACTACGATATATTTCCTATACAAATTTTTCGTGTGATTTCGATAATAAAACGTCACTTTTTATATCGTAATTTATATATAGTATGGTATATTAATATATATATTATAGCTACGTATGTGAAGGGCTTTAGACGACGCTGGCAACATTATCAGTTATCACTATAAAAGAAAAGGCCTGTAGAGGGAGCCTCGTAGCAAAACATCTTTTTCATTAAGCACTATGCGTTTTGTATCGGAATAAACACTTAGTTTAGATACATTTTGAATAATGTACCTTAGTCTTTATGCTAATAATAATTATGCTTTGATATATATTTTATTACAAAATAATAATCACGTTTCTTTTTTTTTTTTTACTTTTATGCACTTAACTAGAATTAAATAATCTTTTTTAATTTAGGTACAGACAAGTACTACGTGAGAAGTGGTATGGTAATTATAATATGTAATCTATTAATTAGAATTTATTAGTTACATTTAAGTTACCGAAAACAAAGATTATGAAGTACAAAAGCCCTGTACACAATTTCTAGCGCTTGAGTGTCATCTCAATAGAGAGAATCCTCGTTGGAGCAACCACACTTCACTTGATATTTGGAATTTTCCCGTTACAAATAATTCCCCCAAGCCTTCGTACAAATATCTCTTTTTCCACACTTTTCCACGTTCAAACGATTAATGTAAATTTGATTGTGTAACTTGACCTATCTAGATAAATAGCTTGGAAGACCACAATCTTACAACCAAAGTGAAACTATTTTTTATGTCACCTGTTAGAAAAGCATAAAATCTCTAATTTACGTTTTAGTATTTAACATGAAACTCAAATTGTGATAAGTCCAAATATACTATTCGAAAAATTAATGAACAATATAAATAATGTATCACTATAGATACACTATTTATATTTTTTATTCATACACCGGGTGGACATAAAACCATTTCTCTCAAAAATACTATCTCTAGCATTAAAAAATATATTTTTTATAAGATGCTCTCGTTTAAATTAAACTGCTCAGTTTCTACCATAAGACTTAAATCATTCCAAATTTACTATGTATTAAGTAATTAGTACCTACCTAGTACAAGGCTATGTTAAAATATATTTTAAATTATCCCTTGCCATTGTTGTATTTCCTAAATCGTAAATAGATCGTATAATAGTAAATACACTAAAGAGGTGGGGCAGGGTAGTCGACTTACCACCGAAGGAATGTAACATAGTTCCAGTGGCCCGCCAATAAAGGCGGAGAGACGGCACACGGCGGGTTTCTTTAGTGGGTGAAGGCCCCACACTACCCTGTCCGTTGCCCCGAGCGACAGGGTGTGCGGTTAGGAACCTTTTTTTTCGCCTAAACAAAAAAAAAAGGGGTTGTCGACTTAATATGCCACGTGATTTATGAACGATAGCGAAAAGTTGAGTGAATGGCAGTGGATACGTAGTATACGTGGAGCTATGTATGCTGCGAAACGGCTTGAATGGATGCGACGAAAACGATCGATAGGTTCTGCAGAATCGACGCACCTATGACGTCACGACTGAAAGCTCTACTAACTGAACCCCCTGAAGCCCTCTCCCCTTCCCTTTGTGATCGGTGCACATGATAATGACAAGCCGCGGGGGCTCGACATCGATCCCTCCCGTCCGCGGTGCACTGTATTACTGACCTTGATACCTTTTTTTTTAATAAACAACTTGCACTTCATTTGTTGTGAACAACTGTTGGTATATTGGCACTGGGTTCGTACATCGCATACAGATGCGAACGTACAGACGTTCTATATTGCTTTGTTTATTTATGACCTTACTAGAGTCCGACCACGGCTACGTCTGTCCTTTTCTGCACTCACTGATCATTGGTTCAGTAGTTACAGCATGAAAGCGTTACAAACAAACTCACTTTCGCATTTATGATATTAGTCAGGATCACCTTAAAATACAAAGGAATCATTGCCATGGTAATAGGTACTAAAGTTATTGAAGGGTATAAGAAAACGATTAAATATTTTGTGTTTCTTGACTTTGACTAGCCAATAAGTCAAGTGGTAATTGAATTATTTTTACTCATTTTATTTGTTCGGCAACCTGTAAATTCATCATTTTGAAAGAGCTGTCTGTAGCCACAATAAACAGACAGCCTAACAGTCGTAAACTCACATTTTAATCTAGTGTCTCATCTATCTAATTACCAATGTTTTCCCAAATCCGTCCAGTCGTCTAGACGTTATTGAAGGACAAACGTCTAAGCATTCAAACATCTTCCCAACTTTCGCATCTGTAATATTTGTAGTATTTATTCCTCTAACAGAGGTTGTTGGAATATTTTCAGGTGTGTCTTTATTATTGTAATCTCTTAATTCTTTCTATCATGACTTAACCATTTCTGGAAGTTGAGCTTTTTAGATTTGTCACATGACTACGCGATACAATTAGCAAACGATGTTTCTTAAATTATTTCACCTTTTCCCTTAACTTTTCAACCTTCTGCCTTATTTGTGTCACAATTTTAACACCAGCAATACGATATACCCTTATGTTGCAATGGAAATCCCTTGTGCCTTCGCAACGTTTTTGCAAACGCAATAACATGATAATATAACCAAGGTCATGGTATTGAGGGCTTGGCGTAACTGTTTTATTTCCAAAAACTCCCTAACATGTTTGCCGACTCAAATGGATAACTTCCCCGGCGTTTACCTGCGGGGGGTCCGGGGGGGTCATATTATTAATTTCATATTTGCGCTCGCTATAGACATGTCTCGTGAAATCTTTTTAAATAGTGTGTATGTTTATGTTGTACTTTAGCGATAATGGAATGGAAAAAAGAAAATACCCTGTATTTTTTTTTAAATTATTTATTTTTAAACCAAATCTGTCTTCTATTATCAATTTTTGATAGATGTTGAAAGAACTTTTCTGTAGGTAGCTAACAAAAATATTCCATACTCAAAAATCACAGTGGACGGCCTGTTTGCTATACATCTTTTACTAACGTCTTAGCAAAACAATGTTTTGATCGTAGTATTTCGCTGCGGACCCGGCTTTATATTATCATTGTTATATTATATAGTTAAAAGTTTATAGGTAGTATTTTTTTTTTGTTTAGGTGGGAAAATATTCTGGTCAGTCGTTCAGGGCAACGAACAGGGTAGTGTGGAGAGGTCTATTATCCTAGAGATGGGGTCAGGAACGGTTTCGGGTGCTCTCACTCACCGAAGGAACATGTAACTCAATAGGAGGAATATTGACGGGCTACTATACGGACGGACCAATTCATACTAGAAACAGCACAGTCACTAAACAAATAATAAGAATTGTTGGATACAACAGAGGAAGAATAGTATGCGGGAACGCATCAGAGTTATTTAACAAAAGTCATCCGAATAGTGGCGATTTGGTACGCGCGCTTCACGTCTTGTTCTCACAGGGGGTGAAAAGTGGGAAAAGTGTAGGCCGTTTTGTGACAAGTTGCAGTCAGTTGTCTCTGCCTACCTCTCTGGGAAACAGGCATTACTATATGTATCTATATTCCAATATTTCCTAAATCCGGTGACCTGGCTGATATGTGTTGTGAAATATGAGAACTTAATCAACACGTTTTTAAAATAGTTAATGATGTCGTTTCCAGAGAAGGCGGAGGAGCGCTCAGTCAAGACTGTGTGGCGCGGCCGTCTACCAGCACGGACTCCACCAGCGTGCTACGTGTCCGTGTGACGCACCTCTGAGTCCTCTACCATTCCTCCGTCAAAGTCATTTTACCAACTTTTGCCTAACTCCTACTCTACATTCCACCACACATACCCCCTGGCCTTATACCATAGTAGTGGTTGTAACGTACCTACAACCTCGACTCACTTGGGAATTTTCATAAATAGCTGCTTCTAACCCAGATCTTAGAATAAACCGTTACTTAGAATAATATCATAACATTAGCTACAAATATAAAAAATAATAAAATTACATAAAAAAAGTTCATATTTACGCTTGTACCCTGATCGCGAACAACCCGCACCGCTTTCCTCGCCTGTACGAACATGAGACTACATATAAGACTTTATTGACAGCGTCAAAGTAGCACAGAAAAACACATTGCAGGAGTATACTTTATAGCAAATAAATCATAAGTTATGAAGTTTTGGATCCCTCTGCAGAAGACGTTTTCGAATGTCGCTTAAACGCTTCACCTGCTAATTATGACTACTCCAAGCCTCGGAGCGGCGTCGCTATCTCGGACTTTACGATTCCTAGATATGACACACGCGCCTATGCGCACTTGACTACAGCCACAAGTTGATGGTCTAACATCGGAACCACGTCGCTGCCATTCTGACTGTTACTAAAAATAACTATTGCGTTCCCACGGGAATTATATATGATGACTAGATATAAGTTAATGTTTTATGTTGTAAATCTTCGTGCGTGAATTATAATCGCTCTATATTACAGTTGAATATCTATATGTCGTCCTGTATACTTGATGTTAGCCCGCTCCCCAACTCCTCTTGCCTTTCCGGCAATTCTCGCAACAGTCTCGGCTGTATCTACGTATTATATTTTAAATGTTGTTGTAGCTGTAATGAAGTTAAATCCATGTTATAATTGTTGTTATTGAGTAATAAAAAATATATTTTTTTATGTTAGTTTTTTATAAGTTATAGAGGAGACAGGTGAGAATGCTCCGTGTGCAAGCCCGGCCGCGATAACACAGTTAGGTTTTGTGCGCGGCGCGCTGGTATGGTTTATGTCAAAGACTTAGAATAGGTATAGAAGAAGCAGAATCTACGCCTACTTAACTGCCCAAAAGCAAAACAAGCCTCTTTTTACTTAAAACTCGGAAAATGTACTTACCTAAAGATATTTAATTACTGTATTATATATACAGACTTAAGTTATATTACAAAGTTAATAAAAGAAACTGAAAATAATCTAATATAATTTGTATTTTTTTTTTTTAATTTAATTGTATCTTGTGCCTACAATTAAAATTTTGCAGACAAACATTCTATATTCTAAGGATAAAGGCAACGTCGCCTATTTTCCAACTGATTAAGAATCTATTAGTTTGTAGTGTTACAATTTAATTTATTAGTAAAGTTTATCACAAATTAAACATATCTAGAAAGAATGAATTTATTACGTGTATATTTGTAGACGACAGACGCGATAAATAACAACAGATCTCCTCTAGAAACTTTACATTGTTATTCGCATAATTGAGTATATTATTTCTAAAATAGTTGCAATAATTATTTGTGCCAATGACAGTTGACAACTATGTTTTTTAATTTCCTCTAGAACAAGTGCTAGATAAGTACTTGTCTTGGTACCGACTTTTATCATCGAGTTTCCTACCGTTTATTTATCATTCGGTCTGTCTGTCGTTAGAGTATTTTAGGGTTGAGTTATAATTATTAGGTACTTAAAGATAACATTCAAATAATTTTTATCATATCATTATTACACATTTCATAGATTTAAACGTTTATAGATGAAAAGACACGAGATATTTACTTCCTATATAGTAGTCTAATGTAGCTAGTAGATATTGATAGTTATTAAGTTAAAAGCCCTTATATTGGGCATTAGAAGCCATGCTATTTTTCCGTCTAAGCAATGAGAATAATTTTAAGATGACATCTTGTCTGATTTGTATTTCTGAAAATAATCTTAACCATAACCATAGTTTATCACCATACAATAACATTTTGGTAGCGGACTAAACATACAAATATCAATAAATAACATCTTTCGGAAATTAATGCTAAATCTCTAGCTCAAAAACCGAGTTTTCATCTTATAATTGTTCTCCAATCTCGATCATTCCTTCAGTGGTTTCCATTTTAATAATATATATTAATTATAAATGTGTTATATCAATGTATATCGGTGTTTAATTGTTGAATGTTGTAACAATATTGGTGTTTACTTCATACTATAATAAATAACGACGCTACTTTATACCAGTGATAATTGATGGATTGACTATGAACAGCATTGGGTTGTTTTTGATAAACCTTTAGGGAGATCATCTTTCTGTGCTACTTTGGCGCTGTCCGTTAGTATATCAGGTTAATCATCATCATACAACACTTAGGGACAGAGAAGCTATTGTAGTCATTATAAGTAACTGTTACGAGGCACGCCTCTGACGAGATTTCGAGCTATGCTCGCACCCGGCTAAGACAACCTCCCATAAAAAGATGTTTAAATACATCATGAGAGGATATTTTTGTCATTGTTTCAGTCTCTTCTTTCTAAGTAATTAATATCAATGTTTGTCAATTAGATATTCGAATTATTTGGCAAATTAATTAATTGTGATAGTCTGGATTGTGTAATGTCAAGTATAGATTTGTTACGATTAGCGGGAAACATTGGTGCCTATTATTGAACTATATCGCAGTATTTAATGAGTGAAGTCTGTAAAACGAGGCCGTTCAAAAATTATGTCACATGAAATTCTGCTTAATTATGTCACAGTGCGTTTTTAAGTTATTTTAAGTTAGCTGAATATCCTTTCTTAACGCGAGCAAGATCCATTGTTATTAAAAAAATAAATAAACAGTATCTTAGACTGCCAATCCTCCATGTCACGTTTCATCTTACCAAGCGATACCATTATTAGGGAACGTATATTTTGAACGGCCCTCAGGGGTAGATATGCGTCTTACTGTACTGCAACATTGTCTAATTTTGTGGTCGCGATAAAAAGTACCGACCTAACATTTCCAGTGTTTGTCAAAGGTTTATGAATATTTTATATGTGGAGACTGTCATATAGTTACTTCATTTGTGAATGAATTCGATTTTTGTTATTCAACACAGTACATTAGTGCCTACGAGTTAGTAGACTGTGTGTGCTATCATTATCTACCCGTTGCTGGATACAATCATGCTAAGCCGAGGCTGTTGCTCCAAACCTTTAAGTGTCAATGGATGTTAATATATAAGTTTAATAAAGTAAGTATTTTATGTTATAAATAGATGTTAACTGTAGTTCAATATTCAGACAGCACACGGGTCCTCTACAATTTCGTGAAGTTCGCCTCATGCAACGCAGGTGATCATAGCCAATAAACAAATAAACACAATTACATCCTGATGTTATAGAAAACTCAAATTAATTCCTAAAAGTTTTTAATTCTTGTTAGACCCGCATGGTGATACTAAATTGTGTCGCCAGCAGGATCTTTTCAATATATAGCATAATCAAAATAGTTATTGGCTAGTTAAGCGACCCAAACCCTATTTTAAATTAAACCTAAATAAGGTAGTTTGATTTAAACAAAAAATATTATATGATTGAATATTAATGTATTTATTCGTTAATATTATTTATACTTTGTTTGTAGACATTATGTATACCCACGAGTGCTCTCTAACTGTGGGGTGCGTGCTATCTCTGCCTATACACCGCAGTCTCTATGTGTGATTATACTGTAAGATGCCTTACGTCACAACCTAAATACCCCACTTTTGTTGAGCTTTGGTAAACTTCTTCGAAAAGTATCCTAAAGGTAACCACTTACCATCTACCAATTGGTGCAATGCCGCCCCGGCAAAGTTGTCAGAAGCATCTGAAAACAGCGATAGGGGTACGTTACTAACTGGGTGAGATAACATTACAGCGTCTTTCAATTTTGTCTTACACTGTTCAAAAGCTTTAATCGACTCTGATGTCCATGCGATTTTAGTTTAATCTCTTTTCTTTGCACCTTTTAAAAATTCGTTTAATAGCGATTGATGTTCTGCTGCATGGGGTAGGTATACTAGCCCTGTAAAAATTTATCATCCCTAAAAATCTTCGGAGCTGTTCAATGGTTTCTGGCCGAGGGTACTCTGTTATAGCCTTGACCTTATGGTTATGGTCGTATGCCGTCGCTCGAAACCTGATATCCTAGAAACTCTATATATTCTTTACCAAATTCACACTTCGCTAAATTTATCGTTATAACAAACTTTGAAAATCGGTCAAATACTTTTCGTAAATGCATTCTGTGGCTTTCCATTGAGTCACTCGCAATTATGACGTCATCTATAAAATTAAATAAAAAAAATGGAAGGCCTAGTTCCAGAACCGTATTACTCATAAATCTCTGAAAGGTTTGACTAGCTGTTCTTAAACTAAAATTTAATCTTAAAAATTCAAAGAGCCCAAAAGGTGTTATTACCGCAGTTTTCTCAATGACTTCAGGTGCAATTTTGACAAAATAATACGCTTTAGTAATATCTAGCTTTGAAAAATTTTCTTACCTGACAGTATGTATGTGAAGTCGTGTAGCCTCGGTACGGGGTAGCTATCCGGCTTGGTGATTGCGTTCAATCGCCTGTAGTCACCCACGGGTCGGATGTCCCCATTTTTCTTCACCACAACATGTTAGGTGCTGGCCCACTCGCTTTTCGATGGTCTACAAATCCCCATTTCCTGCATCAACTGGAATTCCTTTTTAACCTTATGATACCTATCTGGCGGTAATGGCCGCGCTCTCGCATGAACTGGAGGTCCCGTGGTTTCAATATGATGATATACATCATTTTTGAAATCACGGTCCATATTTTTAAATGACACCAGCTTAGTTATCTCTGGAAATTCTGCTAATAAATCTACAAAGGGGTGGTTCCTATCTATGGTTGTAATTGACACCTGATCACACGTGGCTATGCTGCCCAGCGTTAGTAAATTCGTCTCCTTATCGACTAATTTAGGCGCACTTAGGTCTACTACTAAGGTGTGATGCTCCAAAAAATCCGCACCTAATATCGGTTGGTTAACGTCCGCGACCACAAAAGTCCACCTATATGGCCGCCGTAGGCCTAAATTTACAGGTAATGTTTTTGAACCGTAAGTTTTAATTTCACTACTATTTGCCGTAAATAACTTATAGTCCGTATGTGCTGCTGATAACTTCTGCTTCATCGTGGCAGGAATAACTGATATGTTCGCGCCTGTATCCACCAAAAATTTAAAACCATTATCTCTATCATAAACGCTAAGACGGTGATTAATCCCCGGCACAAAACTCACCGCCGCCGTATTTTGTACCGCGTCTAGTTTTCCGTCTTCCATGCGCAGGGTTTCTCACACTTTGTCGCTCTAGACCGGTATCGAAAATGCCACCTGCATAGCCAGTCTGGGTTCGCCGATGTTCTTGATCTTGTTCTCGAGCGCCCTCTTGATGGTGTACGGCTTCGGCCCCGGGAAGCGTTGCGACGCTGCTCAATAACCTCCTCGCGCAGTGCCGCTACTTTGAGGCTCAGCTTGTGCAGCTGCACCAACATCTCGCTCACCGGCAGTTGGGTACCACTGGCGCTGCCGTGCTGACCTCCGCTACTTCACCTCCCCGGATATTCTCGATGATTTTATCCGCTATATTGGCCAAATTCTCCAGCGTCTGGTCTTTGCTGACAAGCAGTACCGATCTTACTGATGCTGGCAAACGGGCGAGCCACAAGTTTTGCAGAGTCTGCTCGGATATCTGTGCGTTCCTCCCCAGGTCACGCATCCACCGCAGAAGCTGAGATGGTTTTTGAGTTCCCAATTCCATCTCACTCACTAATTTCTGGAACTGCTTTTCCGCGCTTTCTTCATATACGTGCAGTAGTCGCTCCTTTATCGCTTTATATTTATCACACTCGGGAGGTGTGATTAAAATATAGCTCACTTGTTGCAGAGCGTCGCGACCTAACTGCCACCACCGGATTAAACTTGGTCTCGTCACTTTGCTTCTGAGGACTGAGTATGCCAAGTTTACGGGCTGGCTTGTGCGCAGTAATTGGCCGCCGAACGCCTAACATACTTCTCGCTTGCACGCTAAACTGCTCGCATGACTAACCTCATTCGAACTTACATGGTCCCTGCAACCTAATAAAATCAACACATACATAATACAATTATTGGCCACAACAACATTTTTAATTCATGGTCTTCAAGCCTATTTGCAATGATTTTAAGAATTAAGTATAGGTACTACGTAAAATATTTTTTTTATAATAATCATCATCATAATCTTGATCAGTTTGGCAGCCAAAGTGTATATAAGGATTATTGAAAGGATGGTGTCTGACGAATTTTTGTATGAGGCACAATGAGGTTTCAGGTGAGGAAGGGGACGCATGGATCAAGTGTGTTCTCTGCGCAATATTGAGGAGAATCATCTGGCTGTAGGACAAAGGGTTTTCTGCAGTTTTGTGGATTTGGAGAAAGCATTTGACACGGTTATACGAAAGGAACTTTGGGACATTTTACCGGAGGTTGGTATTAACCGTAGATTGCTGCATGCGATGCAGTACAACTACATGGACTGCAGAGCTTGTATGCGGTGGATGATGGAATGTCGCCCTGGTTTAATGTCAATATCGCCGTTAAGCATGGCTGCGTTCTATCAGCCAGACTGTTTCTCATATATCTGGATAAATGTCTACAAAGGTTGAAGGAAATTAATGTGGGAGTTGAGAGTAAGAGTATAAAATCAATGCGGTCGAAATGCGATCTCTGCGGAGAATCTGTGGAGTGAGACTGACTGACCACATTCGTAACGACGACGTAAGAAAGCGAGTAGGTATGAAAGAATCTCTCTACGTGATAAGATCCGTAATACGGAAATTCGTAGGAGAACGGGAGTGACCAGCTTAGCCCGCCGGGTCAGTCTGCTGAAGTGGCAATGGGCAGACCACATCGCTCGACGACGACGACAACCGTTGGGGAAGAAAGGTTCTTGATTGGCGACCGCGTATCGGACGCCGCAGTGTAGGACGGCCTCATACCAGGTGGACCGATGACCTGGTCGAAATCGCAGGCAGTCGTTTGATTCAGGCGGTACATGACCGTTCGCTGTGGCGTTCTCTTGGGGAGGCCTATGTGCAGCAGTGGACGATGAAAGGCTGATGGATAGATGAATGGATGGATGAAAGATAGTATCGGTGTAAAGATGCGAAAAGGAATGCTCCGATGGTTCGAACATGTGTTAAGAATGCCGTACGTACGACTGGTGAAGAAGATATTCAATGCGAAATGGAAGGATGTAGGTACAGGGGGAGACCGAGACTCACCTACCTTAGCCAAATCGGCATTTATTGAAGGAAGGTGGCGTCAGGAGTCTCGGAAACCGGTGAGTGTGTATGAAGAGAATTATGAATGTCGAGGAAGCGAGCGCTGTATGCAAGAATAAATTAATTTTGTACACGAACTACGAATATAGATATCACCATCCCATTCTTTCTCGCGGGTGTCGTATGAGGCAGCTTAGGAAACTAAGCAACTATAGTCCTTTGTTTTACTGGTGGTAGGGTTGGGTACCAAGTGGGAGTACGAACTTATTATCTGGCTTTCCCATACGGGAAATAATATTGGCAGTATCCTTAGTACCACTTACCATAAGTGAGCCGTGGCTCGTCTACCACCATGTGCAATAGCAAAAAAACATCTCAAAGTTGTTACAACACGAAGTGTTTATATATTAGCCGTATTACCGTAATTGCGCGATGCTTAACTGAGTGACTAAATCTCATTTACATTATGTATATCATTTACATTATACATATATATAATCATATGTGTACCTACGTTATTTAGTTACCCTGCAATTAGAACGGCGACTCCTCTATCAGATGTGTCACTCTATTCTGCTGAAACGTCTCTCGCTTCACAACGGACTTAGATAAGATAATGTAATTAGGTAAGATTATATGGTGTAAATGAGTATTGGTTGGTTAGTAGTCACATTTGTTATTCAAACGTAAGAAGACCAACAGATTATCAATAGATAATCTGTTAGGTACTAATTCGTCTCACATCGCCTGTTCTTGTCAACAGTTCAGCGTTGCTGCACTGTTACCTAAGTAGGTATAATTATGTGAAAACTGAGTTTTGAACATAGGACAGATAACCGCAGTCGGCGCTTTTTTCTTCAGAGCACTCAGGCTCACGTGGTAGACCTTTTTGGGCAATCTCAAAACATCAGAATACCTATATATTGTGAATTTCTCATGTTGGCCAAAATTACAGTTACGCCTTCAAAATTGGCGTATTATAATTTTCGCTCAGTATTATTAGTCGTACGTAGTATATGTATATCTTAAATGTATGTATAGAGGCGACACACAAGGACCCGGTGCATCACATGTTATTTTAAGTTTACCTTTTTAGTTATTTTAATATTTGTCGAACAATTTTTAAAAATTAATATGATTGATACCTCATTAAACCCATTGACCTTTAATGACAAACGACTTTATTTATTTTTTATTACTATCTATCAATTTCGTAGTTAGGAAGACGAAATTTAAAATTTATTAAAAGTCTGAGTCCCTTACAATAGACTATATTTAATATGGTCTAGAAAACAAATCAGTAATTTTTATCTGTAAATTAAATTCTATTTACTTTAAGATTTATAATTATATGATACTTGCATACTTTAGCAGTGTGTAATGTATAGGTACCTCTTAAATTCGTTTATTTAGACATTGTAACGTATTGCTTAGATTGTTTTTGATAAAGATACGAGCCTGGCTGATTTGTTTGAGTGAACTCCGAAACGTAACGATGGGACCCAGGGTCTCAATGCATTTCATCCATTGTTGATAGCTGTTTTTGCGCGTTACACTTGACATTCCAACTTCATGATTTGATTAGGTCGCAAGCCTGGCATACCAATGATCTAGCGCTACAATATAATTAATAATTATATTTCACTATCCCAATCTATATAATTTTCCTCATTAATTAATCCTTTTTCCGTCCAGATTTAAACGTGTTCACGTAAGGTAATGTTACAAAATTCTGAGGTATCCGATAAATCTATACATCAATTTTAAGAATTTATAGTTCTACAGAATAACATAAAGATTTTAATTAATTTTGGGAGTCAATTGGCCTTATTTTTAAGAGTTTGTAAAATCGTTTGGTCGCACACATTTTACACAATAAATTCGACTACGCTGGCTGCGAGCTTAATATATTATTTGGAACATAACGATATAGGTATTGTAACTTATTGCTATCGCATATTGTAAATTACATTGGAACGAGTTCTCTAAATTACATTATCCTTTTATAGTTCATAACATTAAGGATTTAAAAATTAAGAGCTTTTCGACTAGTATACTTACAACAAAAATCTTATGAAATACTTATCAGAATTTTCGCCATAACTTATTAAATTTAATATCCATCCAGTATTATTAGATAAATAGGTATAACGGTAAGAATTCGCATATCCAGCTAATATAATACGTTAATATAATACGTGGGTTCAGAATTCACCAACAGTTCCATATACTCTAAATAAGTAAGAAAAATTCATCAAGTAGGTACCTAGGTAACATTACGTACATGGCCCCATCTCTTATAAATTGAAGAACATATATATCTAGTACACTATCCAGGCTCGTTCTTCATAATAGCTACTATAAAGTAGGATATGTATATAATGCACTCAAGCTGGCAAATATAAATATATTAAACTCAATTTTAATTGTTAACTATCATGTACGTACATAACAAAATGTCTAATAGGTAATTAGGGTAGTGACATCTGAGATAAAACAGACGTTCAAAAACATGAATATTTATTTTAAATAAAATATTATTTAGAATTTAATATTGTACCTATATCTCTTCATTCGTAGTTTTGGTATGAGAAGTTTCGGAGTTCATCAAATCGCTGGTTTCACACGTAACAAATTTCATGCGCAAGTCCTGTTGTGTCAAACTTGTTAGTTTATTGTATTTAAAATATAATTTATACATTATATATTTGTACTTATATTATTTATAAATAACTAGTGAGTACCTAGCGACAAACGTTTGTGTAGGGGCGTTATAGTGAAAGACAACATACCTCATATTGTTGTCAACTTGTGACATACGCATTGTTAAAAAAAACAACATCGTTAAACGTTTTAGGTCATAAATAAATAAAAACCCACACTTAATTATCATATTTTTTTATTATTATTGCCTAGACCGGGAATGGCAAATGGAATAGGGGTAGAGGAACTCATGCGTACGTATACCTCACCCCTGGCGGAAGTCTGAAGGAACACCGCCTGGCTTTAGCAGGTAGACCAGTTCCACTGCTGTTATCCATAAAGGATTTCCAAGCGAAAAAAGAAACACCGGGAATGGTGAACTAGATCACGTAATTATTTCTCTTTCTACATTCAAATTTTAACAAAAAATATAATATTTTTCTGAGAATCGTTCATGCCGTGCCCAAATTATTTTGTTTCGTGCCTCAGTAGATAGGTACCTAAGCATTAGTCGTAACCAAGAAGTAATCATATTTATGGTCACGGGACCGCTCTAACAGCTTAACGCTGTATGTTACCACACTAGACTACTTCCCACCACAAGTCTGAGCTGGGAGCCAAAATTTCTATATGATCTGTTCGTGTGGCAGACATGATTAGTATCGATGATTGTACCAAAAACACATTAAAGACCGCGTCTGCCACCATAACAGGCCTGCGTTATATTGATAAAATTAACAGCACCTTAAAAATGTAAAAAAAACTGTATACTAAATCATTTGTTCGTGTCTGCCTCTTGGATTGATGGTCAGAAACATCTTCAAAACGAGGAACATTGAAGAGGCAGACGTCCAGCCCTCTGCCTTTTTAAGTAATTAATTTTTAAACAATTTTTTATGATTTAAAAATGTGTATATGAAATGTTCACTTGGCAGGCCCGAATTGTTCGATTAATGACGATGTAAAGAACCACCGAAAAATAGTCTTGCCACCATGGTAGCGCTACGTTTTCGACAGCGATTCAAACGCGTAAAAAAATGTCTACTAAATCATTTGTTTGTGTATGCCTTATGGACTGGTCAGAATTATCCTCAAAACGATAAACATCGAAGAGGCAGACGTCCAGACCTCTGATTTTCCAAGGGCAGACCATTTTTATACAATTTTATTTCAGAAGTTTGTTTTTTTTTCTTTCTTTCTTAGAGAGAAGAGAGTGCAACGGTATAATTCTCCAGGTAGTTGGGTTTACCTATGGGGCATTCCAAGTCAAATCACGCGGTCATTTGCCTGACCCCCTCCGATTTTGATGTCCAATGAATCGTGGGTTTCATTTGGCTCCAAATATTAATCCAAATTTTTAGAAATGATTATTTTATTTTTTATTAGGGGTTGCCCGAGCTAAAAAAAAAGTTAAATTGAGGAAAAACAAAAAGAGGAGCCCTTTTTAAATTAATGTAATTTTTTGATGTGTCTAATGTGGAGGGGGGGTAAAATCGGCTGCTAGCGTGGCGACGCTTTTGTTTTATTTATCCCGTTCAAATCTTGCAAGTTAGATTTGACACACTTCCCGGTTTCCGATATAAATTTTACACGCAAGTGTATATCGCGTGACAATGCAATATTATGATGTCACGGAGCTGATGTGATGATGGAGCTGGAAGGTGGACATAGGAACTCTATAATCAAACGACGCAACCCCATCGAGTTTGGGCCCGTATGATTCGTCTTGACGACAGAAATTTCCATACCAATACCATTTCTTTTTTAATTTTAATTTTTAATAAATAATGACGAGTAGTGGCTTTGCGTCGTTTTACGTTTTTTTTTATTAATAATTAATAAACCTTTTTAATTAATTAAAATGTTAATTTCATTTTATAAAAGACAGAAAACAATACACTACTACGTGAACTTTTAGTAATAACAATAATAAACCGTAATACCCGCTTTATCTTCAATCCTGAAAAAAAAACTAAAAATCGTACATAAAAACAATCAGCGACGTTTTTTCCTATTCTGGGAGTCCTAATGAATCCAATGGGCGTAACGAGAACGACGAACAAAAGATTGAGTATAGCTTTTTTTTTACATTTTTGCACCTACGTCCCATGATAAAACAGAACCTTGCACGTTTTAAGGATGATTTTGACCATCAGTCCCAAGAGGCAGACGCGAACAAATGATTTAGTATCTTTTTGTTTTTTACATTTTTGAAGCGCTGCAACTCAAAAACGCAGGAACATACGACTTTTTTTTACTGGACCAAATCGATTTGTATTGGCATAAACTTTCATCCCTATTAATATGAAAGACGAACAAATGATATAACAAAATGGCACCCAGCTCCCTAACCATAATAACGTCAACGCACAAACGTTAGGATTAATTTTAGTTAATGGAAGTAACTTCACTGTAAATTGAACACTGTTATTATATAATTTTGATGACATTAAAAAAGGAAGGTGGTCGTTTTTAATTTAGACAACCTGTGAAATTGTAAAATTATGTTTAAGTGAATCAATAAATGTCAATGTGAATTCACATTCAGAAATGCCGCTGTCTCACTATGTATGGAAAAGGTTAACTACGAAAAATTATTTCCTAACTCTTTGTAAAACGTTTTGTGATAGATATTTTGGTAGGTATAGAGGCTTTATTGGTTCATAAGGTGTTTAATTCACTGACGTTAGAGTTTGTGTACCAAGTTAAAGTTTTCACTTGTTGTCATCAGCATCTCGCTGTGTCAATTGTAGGAAAAGATAGCCGATACTCTTCTGCCTCTCTGGAGTGTACCCAATAATGAAGTAGGCACGGTGGGCAGCTCCTGGCATAATTATGTGTACTATACTTATTATATTGCATCCCGTCAAAATTACAATCTTAAAAATAAGTAACTGCTAAAAATATCCATCACAAAAATAAATGCTTAAAATATCAATATCGATATATTACATTATATGAATGAAGATTTTTCCAATGTTTATAAGTTAAAAGTTAAAAGTGTTCTGCTGTATTGAATGATTTTTTTTGTTAATCGAACTGTATAAATGACTCAATAAAAATAATTGGTGGTTTTATTTATTACTAGCCTTTGCCCGCGGCTTCGCCGCACCCAAAAGCTAGTTTTTCGTTTATATCTCAGGTTCCCGACATAGTAATGGGATAAAATGTATAGGTACCAGTTTTTAAGTCTAATCAAGGCCTTGCAAATAAAAGTTACATCAAAATCCGTTTAGTAGTTATTGCGTGATGCGCGAACAAACAAACAGATATCCATCCATCCATCCATCAGCCTTTCGACGTCCATTGCTGGACATAGGCCTTCCCAAGAGAACGCCACAACGAGCGGTCCTGTGCCGACCGCATCCAACAGCTCCCCGCGGCTTTGACCAGATCGTCGGTCTATCTGGTGGGGGGCCGTCCTACGCTGAGCCGTCCGATACGTGGTCGTCACTCGAGAACCTTTCTTCCCCAACGGTTGTCGGTTCGTCGAGCGATGTGGCCTGCCCATTGCCACTTCAGCATGGCAACCCGGCGGGCTATGTCGGTCACTCTCGTTCTCCTACGGATTTCCGTATTACGAATTCGATCACGTAGGGAAACACCAAGCATAGCCCGCTCCATGGCCCGCTGAGTGACTGAGCCTTGATACGAGGCCAACATTCAGAGACCACGTCTCTGTTCCGTAGCCTATCCGCGACCGGTGATTCTTCGCACCCCCTGCTCCACCGTTACCGGGTCCGCTACCGTTAGGCCATGGAATAGCGGAGCTGCCGTGACTGGGGGCCATTTTGTATCGTGTGCTTGTCATGGGGGATAATGCCGTAATCGCCACGATTGGCTGGCGGGTTGTCGGTCGCAGTGGATGTTGTTAATACTCGAGGGAGTGCTGCTGCCCACTCCCCTGGTATTGCCTCAGTCGGCTCTTACGACTCCCGTGGTGGTGGGACGATTCTAAAGCCGGCCCCACACGGCCAACAAACAGATAAACAGACAAAAATTCTAAAAATAATTGTGTTTAGACACGCCTATACAGCCTATTACAATATTTTTTGTCTCTGTTACAGCTTTATAATAGTATAGATTACCTACGGCCAACATAATAGTCTAACTCACGCAATTATAGTTCAAATTATTTAACAAATGCTTATTTTCCTAGTTACTATAAATCTGTAACAGAGCTGTCACAAACACAATGTAAACTGGTATATGTTTTATTCCGCTACTACCTATATCGGGGACCTGTGAAATAACTTAAAAAACAGCTTTTTTGAGATTTTTTGTACTAGCGGGAATCGAACCCGCGTCTTTTCCAATCCGGGGAAGTGCTCTTAGCCACTGAGCTACAGTACAGATCTTTCGGTCATCCCAATCTCCTTATCACATTTGTCTTAACGACCAACGGCATCTATCGGAAACGCATTTACATGCAATTATCCAATATAGTAAGTTTAATTTTGCAATTAAAATATACTAAAAATAATAGTTCACTGCTTCCCAAGCATCGAAAACATTGAAATCTTTTATTCAAATCTTCAAACATTGAATTACCAGACCAAACGGCTACAAAATTGCATGCCATGGAAAAAGCAAAATACCACATTGCATAAATTGTATAAGAGTAGCTACTGTAGTACTACTAGCTGATGCCGTTTCTCACCACTTTATTTCCACCCATCTATTCATCAGCCTTTTGACATCCACTGCCTGATATAGGCCTCCCCAAGAGAGCGCTACGAGCGGTCCTGTGCTGATTGCATCCAACAGCTTCCTTTCTTTTTTTTTTCCACTAGTTGGAAAACCCTGCTGAGGTCATTGAGCATAACAGATAGTAGACTGTTTGTCCCAAGTCGACAACTTCAAGAAGTGTGGTGCCGGTCTAAGAATACAAGTGTTGCCACTCCATTCTTTCCCACTGGTGTCGTACGAGGCGACTAAGGGAAGTAAGCAACTATCACCCATTGCATTACTGGTGGTAGAGCTGAGTATCAAGTGGGAGTACTCACTTGCTATCAGGCCCGAATGGGTTGGTACCACCACCTCCCACGTGACCGGCCACGAAGCACATCAGTGTATTTTGGTTGTAACAGGAGATAGCCGTTTATTCTTTCACTTCATATCTGTGAAATAAATGGTGAGCAGCGGCTTGACAATACTCCCGGTATAGTCAGAGTCCATATGAGCGACGGACACCATTTACCATCAGGTAGGCCGTAGCTTGTCTGCCACAAAAACGCTATAAAAAAAACCCACTAGTCGGGAAACCCTGCAGAGGTCATTGAGCAGGTCGGTACTGTCATGATGAGTGTATATGTATTCGCAATTGATGTCGATACTGAAGCCGGGCTAGTCCGCTTGAGAACATCTTCCAATGCAATGGTAGAGCTATCGAACGTCTCTCTGTCTAACACCTCTGCAGTTATATCGCTTTCGTACTTTTATCCTGAACAGACTGACATGGTGGCGTTTCTATGCAAGCCACTTCAACACTTCAGTATCCAATCTGGCACCACTGAAGGAACTGCAGCACCGCCCAAGATTCGATCGAATCAAAGACACATAATCCACAAACACTAGGCCGATTATACTCATCGGTCTTATCTATGTATAATCTAGCGCAGCTAGTTTAAAGTAGGTACCGTAGCCTTTTCGGAAACCGGCTGGAAGTCGTCGACTATGCTCCCAACCGATTTGCAATGAACCTTGAAAAAAAATTTTAGACGCCGCTCAAGAGCTACAACTCTTCAAAGGGTTCGTCACCCTCTTGAAAAGAAGCACTACCGCGCTCCTGATCCACGAGGCTGGAACGTCGCACTCGAGAACGAATAATTAATCAACTTCTAAAGGAAACGGTTAGATAAATTAGTAGAACTCTCTCAATCCCATCTCGGGATGAATTAATAATAGTCCCGTCGTTCTCTTCAACTTAGATAATTGGCTTTGGTCGACAGACAGATCTCTTGCGAACACTCCTTGGTTCCACTCTATCGCTTCTTTAATAGAAAACTATTAAATTGGTGAATATCTTTTCGCATAGCCTTGGAGAGCTGCCTGTTTAACCGTCTTAGACAGAACCAATCAGCTGAGGAGCTGGCCTGTGATTTTTTTCTCCACTCCATAAGCTTGAGAGTATGGTCTGAAAAATTTTTAAATGCTATTGACGTGGCGGTTCCTGAAGTGGCTAAAAAGTGAAGCTCGAATGCATGTAAATGCATCTGATAGGTGGCGTTGGTCGTAAAGACAAATGTGATGAGGAGATTGGGTATGGCCTAACTAAGGTCAGTGTGATAGCTCAGCGGCTTAAGAGGTTCGATTCCCGCTCGTACTAAAGTTCTCTTTTTCCTCATTCACAAATAATTTGTACTTTAAAGTGAAGCTACCATTGAAATAACGTCACAGTTCCAGTTTACCAATACAGATGCAGTGACCGCACACGGTTAGTTCATTCAAGTGTGGTGTTGTTCGTTGCCCTGAACGCGGGTAGTGCGGATAGAAAATTTCCTGCTTTGTAGGGAAAAAGGGATGTTTTTGTTACAGGTTAATAACAACAACAATAAACATTTTATTAAAATTGTAATTCAAATTCAAAACACGATAAAATTAAATGTGTTATTAATAACACTAATAATAATAATATTTAAAATCACAAACTAAAGAAAGAGAACTGCGTCCTAATTATTATACAGAGTTAAAACCACTTAAGATGTTAAAAATCCGCCAACAGTTCTGCTTCAATAATTTAAACTCTAACCAAATAAAATTATTTTAAAATAAAAACATCTTATTTATTTACTATCCCAACAAGCCAGAACATTAAAGCTGGCTAGGTTATTGATTAAATAATTCCAAGCGTGTAAGATTATCCTGTAAATATCATCAACATTATTAAAATTTCAGAGCGAGACTTTTTATCAATTAAGGCACTATATTCCAATTATTAACATTTGGTTTGTACTAATATCGGTACTCGAGACAAATTACAAGTACGCACCCAAGTGGTTTGCAATTTTGTTTCTAGTTTTCTCTGGAGGTGTTACTAATTTTTCATGTCTATCTTCCACTCTTACTTCCCGCGTATGAACTTTGTTATTATTTAGTACCCTCAGTTCACAACTATTTGGAACTGTTGTCAATTGGCTGTATGTAGGCTGTAAAGTTGGCGGGTAGTTTGCCTTTGTGCGATTACAGGCTGCAGTTGTAAGAAGGCATCAGCTCGAAGGTGGCGGCAAGGGCTAGGTGGTCGGAACCAAACACGCCGTTGGGCAGACCACCCAGAGCCTCGCACTCTGTTGGAGTCGGCAGACGAAGGCGATCCACCAAGTTCAATGAGCTGCAGCAGCTAGAAACATCGACAGCGTACAATATAATACCACAGAACAGATACTAGTCCTACGGACAGAAACATCATTAAAACTTGTCCGAAATCTCTCTATAATAGCCTACAAAATCTTAATAATAATACCAATTATTCGCAGCGAGAAGAAATGTACCTTATGTACACAGATATATAGTTGAGATTGTTTTGCCCGCCGCATGATCCACGTGCAACTGCGTCATTCAACGAATGCGCTAGGGTTGCACCTATGATGATTTTACTTACTTATTATCACGCTATCTCCCTTCTGGGGTAGGCAGAGAGAACAGAGAGAACAAAAGGCTCTATTCTCGCATACATCTCTCGCTTCCTCAACATTCATAATTCTCTTCATACACGCTCGCCGGCTTCAGAGACTCCTGACTCCACCGACAGCAACAAAGCTGTCGTTTATAAAACATAAAAAAATATTTTTCTAGTAGCTTCTATTTGATTACTTTTTATATCATTTTAAATGTTATTTTCAAATCTGATTATTTTTTTATAAATGTTCTTTTTTTGTTGATCATATGCGTTTAGTTTTAGCTCTGAATTTTCGGTTATTAAATTTTATCGTCGAAATACCCTAAATCGCGTAAACAATTTTTTTTAATCAATGCTACAAGCGCGAGCTCTTAGGCGCGCGTGCGACAGCCTTCTATCGATTGTATCGTGGGCGATACGGGACGCGATAGGCATTTAACTCGGGGCCTTAAGCGCCTTGTACGCCTGATAATACTGTCAGCGCATGGTGGTATAACCTACAATTTATGTAGGTACTTATATAAATAATCATAACCACTGTGACTGCACAGGTAGCAGAGTGCTTCATACACCGACCTCCTGCCCGAGTGTGGTGTATTTGATTCCGATGCAGGAAAATTTTTTGTGTGATCCCCAAATAGTTGCTCTGCGTCTGGATGGACTTTTTCTCAGTTAACATGCATGTTTGTAAAGTATTAGTGATAGAACCTCGCTTGTCCCAGCAAGAATGGGCCGGCTCGGTTGGGGAAGTACCACCCTCTCACAGAAGATCAGCGTCAAACCACGATGGGTAAACCTATAGTTGTTTCGTATGATGAGTGCACCGGAGGCGTAATCCCCTCTTTATCCTCCATCTTCTCCTTATTATTCTACTTCTTCACCTGCCTTTCCTTGAAGTTGGCGACGCGTGAGTAATGTCCCTGAGCTGTTATTAGTGTCTATAGGCTACGGTTACCGTTTACCATCAGGTGGGCCGTATGATTGTTTGCCATCCGAGTAGAGTAGTAGAAAAAAGCTCACCGTAATACAAGGATTACTATCTTAGACCAGTATTGTTTTTAAAAAATAAATACCGTAATTACAAAATTAGTAAACCTACGACCTCGTAGCTAGTCACTTAGTTCGGTCATTATTCTATTCCACCGAGACAATTGTTTTTTTCTAGTAAGCAACCAAGTATTTTACCTCTTTTATTAATATTCGAAGTAAAATGTAAAGTACTAACCTAAAATAAATATAGTCGACAGTGAGCCAGTATTCCTGGAAGGTGGTCGCCTCGATGTCGCCCTCGATCTTTTGCTTGTCGTAGACTGAGTTAAGGCGTAAGGTGTGCCCCACTACACCGTTGTTGAACAACTCGTTGAACTTGTCCAACGGAGTCTGCCGTATGCGTGTTCCAGCATTGTTCACGCAGTAATCAGAGTTGTAGATCTGCAATATAGCGTCTTTTAAGAGATTAAAATCATCTAATACAGTCGTACATTAAATTATATAAGATTTTTTTTTGTTGAATTTAGTATTTGGCATAGGTTAAAATTTGTGAAAAAGGAAAAAGAGATTTTTTTTACGAACTGGTTTCGAATTTGCGTCTTTGCCAATCTGAAGGACTGGTAGGCTATATACCTATAGTAGAAAATTACTTTACGCGAATATTACTCACTAGCCTTTGCCCGCGGCTTCGCCGCAGCCAAAAGCTACTTTTTAGGTTATCTCTCAGGTTCCCAATATAATAGCGGGATAAAATGTATACCAGTTTTTAAGTCTAATCAAGAGCTATCAAATAAAAAAAGTTGCATCAAAATCCGTTCAGTAGTTTTTAAGTGATGCGCGAACAAACAAACAGACAAAATATCTAAAAAAAGAAAAATGTGTGTTTAGACACGCCTATAAAGGCTATTACAGTATTTTTTTCTCAAATATCTTAAATATGCAGACACAGCTGTTACAGCTTTATAATAGTATAGATTATGAAGTAAAACTACGTTTATGGAATCTATCGCGTTTACTTGATTTTCTACTATCCCGACGTTTCGACTACATTGTTTTTGTCATGGCCCCATGTATTAATGGAAGGGGGTTAAAAATGGCCCCAGACACATTGAAGTGCTACTCCTATATTAACATAATAGTAAATTACCCGCGGTTTTGCTTCCTTCAGTAATAAATCCATTTTGGACAGGTTTTGTATTTATAATCTTTTCTATCTAAGAAACGCATATGAAAATTGTCACGGTCCTAACTCCAGGTTTGGGCTGGGCGTTGACATGCCAATCAGTCAGTTATAGATAGATGGATGGAAGATTGACTTGACACTGATTGACACATGTAGTACTAACGTTGATATCACTGAAGTTAGTTTTGCGGCCTTCCCTGCGGTTTATGAGCACGGAGAGGTGTTGGCAGTTGTTTGTTATGCCAATGCGCTTCCAATCAGTACTGTCACGGAATGGACTTACCCTGTAACAACACATTCAGTGTTCAACTCACATATCGTGTGTGACTAATTAAAATATATTTAGTCTCATATTTATTTGCTACTAGATACCTAGTGATAACTTCTTTAATGACATCATGAAATAAAATCTATATTTACCTCCAAGCCAAGTTCTATCTACCTATCATCTATTAGTTTTCATATACTAGGCCAATTAACACACTGTGAAGATAAAAATAGTTAATGTTTGAACGGGGCTCGATTTCGCGCTGGGCAAACAATCTTCTTTCACTTTAACCCATAAGTTGCTTTCACTCTTAAATTTAAGTCACGGATAATTAAAAGGCACGTAATTATAAATTACGAGTTTAAGAGTATTATCAAAATTCGATTCGATTCGAATACTATCTGCGATAGGTCAGTAGTTCAAGAAGCTTGAAAGTATCTGCCTATTAGATTTGTATTCCATCCGTAGTAGGTATTCTTGTTTTTTAATTTTCATAACTATCATATAACCTACCTTACGTGTCCCCTATCCAACAGCTGGATAACGGCGCTGTCAGGAGTAGAATTGAAATCTCCCGTCAGTATTATAGGAAGATGACCCGATCTGAAAATATTAGAAATAGCGGTGGATTCTAAATTGATAATATAAATCCTATAGTCGGAATTTTAATTCGATTCCAGATTTGACAATTTCAGTGTTGCAACGTTATGACAAGTACTAAATAGTGACGTTGCGAAATTATTCGATAAGGAAATGGAATATTTCCGGATCGATTCCTCTCGTTTATAGTAGTATATCTAAACAACTACTACTTTAATAGAAACTAAGTATATCAGGAAATTAAATATTTCTGAACGGATAATTTAGTTATGACGATTAATTTTATTAAGGATCTGAGAGTTTTCTTTAATAATTGTGTGTGAAATAAATAAAAAAATGTGATCATGAAGGAACATGAGAAATAAAACAAATAGATGTATTATGGTAATATTTTATTTTATAAATCGTCGCCGTCATCGCTATCGCTGTCACTTTCTGTAACATTTATTATAAATGTGTCTGTGATATTGTCAATTAACATATCTAGCCTACTCATTTTTTCCTCTTCTTTGACAACATGGGATACGCATTTAGACCATTCGGTAGCCGTAATTTTTTGAATGCCTTCCTCAAATAAATTTCTCACGTCTGTCAATTTGAAGGTTTTATTATTTTGAGCTACATGCCCCTTTATCTGCGCCCATATCAATTCGATAGGGTTCAGCTCGCAATGGTAAGGGGGCAGTCTTAAAACCGTGATCCTATGTTGTGTTGCCATTTCGTCTACAGCGTACTTATTAAAAGACTCGTTATGTGGAATCAGTTCTAAAAGCGTAGCTTTAACCATATCTGGTTCGTAATGAATATTTTTATTTAAAAGCCAGTCTTGAATTGCAGCTTTTTCCCAGCTCATTTTTGGTGCCGTTACCAATTTTCGGGAGTGGTAAGGTGTATTATCCATCACCACAATTGAGTTTGGTCTTCATTTTGGTAAGACTCCAGCGAACCACTCCTCAAAACAAACTGCATTTATCTCATCATGGTAATCTTCACAATTTTTCTTTGTTTCAAAAATCATGAGCCCCTCTTCCAGGAAGCCTTCTTCACTACCTATATGGCTAATTATGAGACGTTTGCCTTTTCCAGATGGATTTTTCAATCCAGTGGTCAGTCCCTCCAAAAACGCTTGCCGAGATGATGTGACTTTCTTGTCCACCCAAGTTTTTTTACAGTATGACCTAAAAATAAATATAGTACATGAACATTCAATATTACTATTAAATTTAATGTAAAATGTATATAAATTCAAAATGTTAGCCTTACCTGCGTTAACCCAAGTTTCATCTTGATAATATATATGTCTCCCTTCTCGTCGAAACTGACATATAGATCGCAAGTAACGCTGGCGCCATGTTATTATATCATTTCGATTAATAAGTGTGCTCTTGCGTGACCATGCAACAAATTTAAAATTAAGATGTTCACAATTTTTCTGAGGGTGTCTTTGGAAACCTTGGGCATTTCTGGATCATCGTTCATCACTTGTAAAATCTAAAATAGTAAATTTTATAATAGTTTGGAATAATTAGTTATATATAAAAGATGTAGGTATAAAATAATACTGTCTGACTGATTGACTAACCTTTGCAATGGTTGGAGGTTCATTTCGGTAAAAGAACTGATGAACAATTCTTCGTATTGCGGAGAATGTAAATTCATCAATTGTATCTTTGAAACTTCGCTTTGGTCCAGTTTTTTTAGGAGGAGTTGGCGGCGCACCTTTATTTACTTCCTTCAAAACGTTACAAACAGAGCGTGAGGTTATTCACAATATGTCAGCAACTTTGCTCATACATTTCTTCCACAACTTCAAAGGCCTCCAATTGCGAAGTTTCATTTTTCACGTACTTGTAGGCGTTATGGATAATTACTTTTTCAGTAACAGTGAAAGCTTTTCGTGGACGTTTTTTCTTGGGGACAAGAAAACATCCACGTCTTTTTGTGATGTACTTGGCTGAGGATCCAGTTTGATGGAAAACCAAAACAAATAGATTCACTCAAAGTTCACAAAAAACTATAAACGTAACAACAAATACAACGTGACAAAACTTTAACAAAAACCAAACAAAATAACGATTCGCAATGAAACAAGATATTCATGCAGTTAGACTGGGAGAATGAAGCCGAATGACAAGATAAACAAAATAGCGATAGCTGCACGAGCGCGCACGGGTTGCCAATACAGAAAACTATCTAGGCTCTTTTATTATAAGTTTTGTTTTTAATATAAAAAACAAAAATATTATTATAAAATATATATTTTTATAAAATAAAGCAGCGGTTACTAATTAATAAATAATTATTATGAATAAATATGTATTTATTTAAATAAAAATCAATCATTTAGTCTTTAATTGGCACACCAATATTATGATTCCATAAACATAAATCGCGATTGTTTATCGATTTTTGTGTTCATCACTACACTATTAATATGTGGTATCCTTATTTTACAAAATGACAGTAGCTAATGTCAAATGTGGAATCGAATTATAATTCCGACTATAGTATAAATCACATCGACAAAACCGACAAACGAAAACCTAAACCTTCTATGAACCCACTCAAATACACTCCTACAAAGAAATTCAACAAAATCATTTCCAATATTTTCGAGTTTTTACGAGGAGGAGGAAATATTTTCCTGTTACGGAACGTGTGGTATACAAGGTTTTACATGGCATTCGAACATTAGAGAAACCACATTGACTCGAAGATTAGCGAGCAACTGAACAATGTGCTTGTCCCAGCATGAATAGGCCAGCTCGACCGGGGAAGTACCACCCGTACGCTTTTGTTTCCTTAAGGAAGGAAAGCTTTTTCTTTTCTTTTTTCTTTTTGCACATTATTATGTGGATAACGGTGCTGGTTGTATAATAAGTTAAGAGTAGCCTATAACGTAGTTAATAATACTTGTAATTCGTATTATACAATTGTTTGTTATCCCGAATGTTAAAAAAAAAGCTTGAAACCCTGTTGCTAGAGGTTGATATTATACGTCTTCTAAATGACAACCGTGAAGTTGTGTACGACATTATTTTGTTAAGGCGGAAAAAATGTATAGCAACGGCACTGTACGGCCTCACCCACTAACTAAATCCACCGTGTGCAGTCTCTCCGCTGTATTGGCTGACTACTGGAACTATAATATATGCCATTACTTAAGTGGTTGTGTATTTCGACCGTGCTTCAAGCACAGGTCGAAATGCTTTTAAGTTTTTTTCATTACCAAATTCTTTAACATCCAATTTATTTCCCACTTTTTCATAGAGTGTGAAAATAAATGTAATAATGCATATCTTTAAAAAAAATGTACCCGGGAATATCCAGACCTGTCTGTCTAAAGGATAATTAGGTATATAATACGAACTCTTTCCCGTTGCTAAAGTAGGCAAAGCGATCAATCTCAGCCAGAAAAACTTGCATCTGCGCGAGCCTAACATCAGTCCTCTTCGGATTGTACAGCAAATGCGTAGTAGCAATCACTACAGGGGACGCAGGATAGTTGCGGGGGACCAGCTTCACCATCATGCCGATGTTATCGCGGTTCAAAATCGCCAGCTCCGGCTGATGAAACTCCACCTGCAACAGCAAATTAAAATGTACCTCTTAACTAGTGGAAGTGCCTTGCTTATCCCAGCATGAATGTCCCGGGACTGTCGAGGAAATACCACCTTCTCACAAAAGATCAGCATGAAACCACAGTTGGTACCGCTACCGTTGTATTTCGTATGGGGAGTGAGAGCGCCAGAGGCCCAAACTCCCTTCCTATCCTCTATTTAGTATCCCACCTATCATCTTCTTAATATCCTTTCTATCCACCTCCTATCCTGTTCCTTGGAAATGGCGACGCGCCAGTGCCTCTGGTGTTAATATCGTCTATAGGCTACGGTAACCACTTACCATCAGGTGGGTCCTTATACATGTTTGTCAATCACGTAGTACAAAAAAAAAATTATCACACAATAAAGTCCAGTAGAAAATATGTGCCTGGCTTTGCGGCCAACGGTACCTCGGTGTGTTTTAGTTGAAGCTGGAGATGGATTAATTCATTTCCCATGTGCGAAATTCAATGGTGAATGGCAGCTTGCCAATATTATTAGTTTTAGTTGAGCTATTAACATTTACCATAAGGTGGGCAATAGGCTTGGCTGCATAATTTCAAAAAATATCAGTTTTATATTCAACTACAACTTACGGTAATATGATCTTTCAAATCGAAGACAGATTTTTTAAAGTAGATGGCGCATCCGTCTTGTCGCTTCCCCGTTTTTTGCTTGTAGACACCAAAATAGCCAATCTTCTCGAACTTCGAATAGAATGAGGGCAGATGCGTGGCCTGCACTTCTTGAAGACAGAGAACCTACCATATAAAATAATAATTGCATAATACGCTCTTCCTACACCATGCGACCTAACGTTACAGACGGATAGTAGACGGAGAATCAGGTTTAGGAAACCGAGTCCCGCAGACTCACGAGACTGATCAGAGATGGCCTAAGGTGTCTTGGCTAAAGGTGAAGGGTAATGAGACAAGAATATAAAATTCTAATCTAATTTATTTACAGTCTGTTACAGCTTATATACTACTTTTTCTTAATACACACTAAAATACAAAATCTTTGTGTCCTATGCGTGTAAGATGCAACCAAGTCATTATTTTAACTTGGCCGCGCGTCAGACAGGCAGAGTGCTGAGTCAATGTCCAAACATTGAACAAATTTAAAACTAGTACTATACCTATTTTGTATGTGAGATATAACCACAAACGAGCTTTTGCGTGCAAAGGAGCTACGATCCATGCTGTATTTGAAACATGATGGTATCGGTTGCGATGCCCAGTACAAGGCTACAGAGATTTTTCGACAATATGTTTCTATTTTCACTGGCTGACTGGCTGGGTAATTGTAACTGGTCGGTGAAGGAAATTATCATGAGGGAATCAGCATGCCCGATAGATCTTCTCTCGACGGCTTGTGAATTCTGCTAACCCGCACTAGGCATGGTGGATTACAGCCTGAATCACTATCACTCTGAGAAGAGATCCGTGCGCGATAGTGGCACCCTATTGTGTGGAATAAACATTGCTGTAATGTCAGATCTCAATTCCAAGATAATGATGACTTTAGTATCAAGAAAGTACTAGTCTAAATTTACTTGGGATCATTGATCAGACGACGCGGATTACTTACGTCGGGAGCGTAGCTAAGGATCTCCTGATACAAGCGTAAGGCCCTGATGTCCCACTTGAGGTCCTGAGATGAACATTCCGTGTACAAGTAGGGGTGGCACTCCAGTAAATATTGCGCCAACACGTTATATGAAAGAACTCTGAATTTTAATGTCGTACCTGAAACGTACACACATTAAATACATATGCATGTTTTAGACATTCTCATCCTTAATATATACCAATATTATAAAGAAGAAAGTTTTTTGTTTGTCTATTTGTTTGAATAGGCTTCAAAACTACTGGACCGAATTTTAACCCGATAAAACTTGATAGGTACTTATATACCTATAGCTGTCACTTTTTATCCCAATATTCCCACGGAATCAAAACTTACGCAGATGAAACCGCGGGTCGCAGCTAACACTTTATATATTTCTAATATTACTTGCTGACCCTGCTACGCGTTGATGTGGCACATATAATTGGTTCGTTACCGTAATTTGCATTAAAAAAGAAAATAATCGGGACGGCAACTATCCTATTTCTCATGTTGGACCAAACTGCATACGTGTGCAAAATTTTATTAGCATCGATTCATTAGTTTACGCAGTTCATCGCGAAACAATCGACATTAATTTTTTATATATGCAGATTAAAAGATATCATATTTCAAAAAGAACACTCAAGTATTCTATGTATCCAACAAATGAAAAAAATCCCTAAGTTGTACAAATTTTATGGAGACATTACGAACCAACGGAATATTTTATCATAGAAAATACGTGACCTAACACAAATTTTCTAAATTCCGGTAACAAACGATTTCCTATCAGGTTATTTTAGAGATAGATAATACCTTAAACCACTTTTTGGTCGATATTTAGTTACAGATATATAAAGAAACAAACCCGCGTCCCTTGAGCGCTCCAACCCGCTCGCACTAAAGTTCTCTTTTACCACATTTCACAAATTATTTGTTCTTTAAAGTAGCTGAGCATGTTAAGTGCTAAAACACAGATCAAAAATACATATATATTTATTTGAGTCGGGTTTCATTAACTTTGGGGCAGTTATTTAGGCGCTTAACCCAGTTTTTGGACTTAATGCCGTGAGACAGTGTATGATCCGACATCAAATTTATCATGTTTAGTAAGACTTGGCATAGATATATGCACAAAAGTAGAGAAATGGAACCCTATTAGTTATTATTCCTTACCCAACATTACAACTGAATTGCAAATAAAGCGGTTTTGGTTATAGCTATAGTCAAATATATATATAGCATAAGACAGAATTAACAAAATGGTCCTTTTTGATACATTTAGTTACAAAAGAAGCATCTATTTTAAAACCTAATACATAAATCTGTAACAGGAATATTCTAAACCTTAACTTAGTCTACCTAAGTTAATAATATCATTAATCTAAAACAGACTCAAAGAACAATTAAAACATTCAAAAACAGGTATAATCGTTTTGATTTGTACAGTGATGAAGAATTTCGTGTTAAATATCGTTTTTTTTTAAATTGGTGTTATATTTTAGATATTTTGATCTGTATTTTAGCACTTGACATGCTCAGATACTATAAAGGGCAAATTATTACGAAAATAGAAATAGAGGTTTATTGCGAGCGGGATTCGAACCTGCGTTCCTTCCAATCCGAGGAAGTGCTCTAGACCGCTAAGCCATCCCAGTAACCGACGGCGACACTCAATCTCCACTTCACAATTATTTTTTAGATGTCTTTAAGACTCGCCATCTATCGGAAGCATTTACATACATTCCGATTTAGTAAATTTAATTTTGCAATTAAAATTCCTACTATTTGATGTCGCGTTATTTAAATATTTTGATCTGTATTTTAACACTTGACATATTCAGCTAATTTAAAAAATAAATTATTGACGAAGGCGAACACGGAAGGGACGCAGATTCGAATCCCGCTCGCAGTTATGTTTACGACCAATTATTTGGTAGATAACTTTTATCCATAAATATATAGACGTTAAGGTGGTTTACTCTTCATATAATGATAGCCTTGAGATACCGGGGTCACAACCATAGATATAATAACGTATAGATCACCTGACAGCTCGATAACACGCAACCAATTTTGATTTGTCAATGTGTGTGTTGGATAGTGATGTAAGTTTTAAGAGTTAGACTGACTATCGATAAAATGATAAAACAAATCAGTTTCTTTAACGAACTCGCTCATTCAAATAATCATCTTCAACTAATGAAACAAAACAGACATAATAATATTTAGATATTTTTATATATATTTTTAACATTTGACATGCTTAGCACTATACATTAAACACAAAATGACTTATACTATATTTATCTCATACAGATTTCGAAATTTATTTCAAAGATTCTTAAATGCGAGATTATAATTTATTGTAAATAAAAATAAATTATAGTTGAGAGCTGTAGAGTAGCTGTGTAGATGTTACAGAAACAATAACTATACTTGTAAATTTGACATGACTACATTTTTCGATAATCAAGTTTTTTTTTAATTTTACAAACTATCCCATTTTTTTATGTTTCATCTTTTTATTTCTAGATTGGACCGCATGGTGGGCCTCCAAGACCGTTAAAGGAAAATTTTATGGTGATATTAACCTGACATTCCCCCCAAACTCTGGTTTTATAAATTTAAAAATATTGACAGGTCCGCCGCTTCTACCATCTGCCGATTGCGATTGAACCACTCCTGTACACCTGTATTTTTGGCTAAACTTAGGGAAACGTGGACCATATATTTTTCTGCTGTTCTAAATTAAAATTTTATTTATATGATGTTTTACCTCCCGAAATACCTCGCCCTGCATCGTTCAAATCTTTACTCACACTAGTATTCACCCCATTTATCCATATTATGTACAAATTCATTAAGATAAATAAGATCAAGCTGTAAATATTCATAGTTTAGAAATTAGGTAATGTTTTTTTAATAATTTTAGTTATGTATTGTACCTATATATATTTATTAAGATATTTTTAGCATTTGACATGCTTAGCACTATACATTAAAGACAAAGTGAAAAATGTAAATTCGAAAATAACAGTCACGAGCAGGATTTGCACCTGCATCTCCTGGATACCGTCCAGATGCTTTGCCAATTCAGCAATCGTGACAATTGCTCCTGACTGCAAATTTCGATAACACATTCATACTTAACGTCTTTGGGTGACGCCTGCGCCATCTGTCGGAAGTATTTTCATACATTATACCGACCAGGTAAACTTAATTTTACAATTAAGATTTTTACCTAATAATGACGCAAACCCTATGAATATTTAGATATTACATATTATATATATCTTTAGCATTTGACGTGCTTAGCACTATACATTAAACAAAGTGAAAAATGTGAAATCGAAAATAACAGTCACGAGCAGGATTTGAACCTGCATCTCCAATTTGCTGAATTGGCAAAGCACCTGGACGGTATCCAGGAGCTTTACGTGACTGTTATTTTCGATTTCATATTTTTCACTTTGTGTTTGTTGTTACTATTTATATTTGTTGTATTTAGTACTATTTTATTTGTTTCAGTGTACCTACTCATCTTGGTAGTTAGTCTCATAATCACCGACCCTTTTATCTGTCCCTGAACAATCTCCTTCGTATGACGGTCTATTCGATATCTCTACGCGACATTGGCAAAGTTGTGTCTAACAACGCCTTTAAACCAAGAATTGAATTAGAAATTTTCGCCGTTGCTTAAGTCACTTGAATATCTAGCAATAACCTGCTTCTATAAATCAACGAGAACCTTACTTTGGTTATATTATTTTGCTTCCTACCAGATAAGCACTACTATATAGCCACTTAAAAATTATGCCTGATACTGATTGCTAACTTTGATCATTTTCCGTTACTTCCTCTCCACCCATGGGAGTCGTAAGAGCCGAATGAGGGAATACCGGAGGAGTGGGCAGCACTCCTTCGAGTATTAACAACATCCACTGCGATCGCCAACCCGCCTGCACAGGCGTGTCGATTACGGCACTATCCCCCATTCTTGGGGAGGCCTATGTCCAGCAGCGGACGTTAAAAGGCTGATGGATGGATGATGGATGGAAACACTTTGTATTAAGCGATATCATTTTAGAACCTAGCAGTGTTTTTCTTAAATTATAGTACAATATCAGTAGATTATTTTACTATAAAGATTTCATTTAAATTAAAATATGAGCAGTATCTTTTTATAACGTATTTTATTGTATTATATTTTATCAAAAAATAAGTTTCGTAAAATATACTTGAACCCCTAATTCCTGCTGCTGTCTGCAATCACTTTTTTTACTTTTTTTTCACCTTAATCTATCACTTCAGTAAACTGTCCATTACTCCAGAAATAAGGCGACATAGATCATAGCATAACATAGCATCACGCCTGTATTCCCCGAAGGGGTAGGTAAGATCAGTAATTTAACACATACTTCGAAATTTTGAATCCTTCGATGTCTCTCCAGGGGAGAATCTCATATCTCCGGGGTTA
This sequence comes from Leucoma salicis, assembly GCA_948253155.1. Taxonomy (NCBI): domain Eukaryota; kingdom Metazoa; phylum Arthropoda; class Insecta; order Lepidoptera; family Erebidae; genus Leucoma; species Leucoma salicis. The sequence continues at coordinate 29,592,105 of OX411803.1, forward strand.
GACGGAATCTCATATCTCACAATAGACATCGTATCGTCTCCCTTGTGATTGGTAAAGAAACCGACGCATAATGTCGCAATAATCCGTTGGCCAATCACGGTGATCTCTCAACCAATCACAATGATCGCGATACGATGTCGATTGTGAGATATGAGATTCTGTCTAACCCCCCTGACAATCGACATCATATCGTCTCGCTTATGATTGGTAGAGAAACCGACGCGTGATGTCGCAATAATCCGTTGGCCAATCACGGTGATCTCTCAACCAATCACAGTGATCACGATACGATGTCGATTGTGAGATATGAGTCTAACCCCCCTGTATAGTTTATAAAATGTAACTGTTTTACCTTTTATCAGTAGTTAATATATTTTAGAACTGCACTAGAGTGGATTTGAAAGATCTTGTAAGAATATTTTGCACTAAAGTAAAAAGACAAGTCCTCCGGCGTCCCGAAAAATTTTATGTGTCGAAACGTAGGGAAAACACTTGAAGTACTATGTTATTTACTGGACCTGGTAATGTTAGATTAAAAAAATATAATATTACCGTGCGTTACTGTATTATTCAAGCCGGCAGTCTCCCAAATCCTGAAGTTAGGCGGCCTCATGGCTGGCGGAATCGATCGAGATTGCTGGTTGAAGTTAGTCAGCCAATTCTGGTCAATAGTCGTCGACAAGAATGCTTCTCGCTGCCACTCTTCGAAACTTGAACACAAAAGTATATTTTACTATTAATTATATAAAAGCTATAATTATATTTATTTTGCCGTGTGGGGCCGGCTTTAGAATTGTCCCACCCCTCTCTACCCACGGGAGTTGTAAGAGCCGACTGAGGGAATACCAGAGGAGTGGGCAGCAGCACTTCCTCTAGTATTAACAAAATCCACTGCGATCGCCAACCCGCGTGCCAAGCGTGGCGATTACGGCATTAGCCCCCATTTCTTGGGAAGGCCTATGTCCAACAGTAGACGTTGAAAGGCTGATGGATGGATGGATATTTATTTTATATAAAAGCACCCACCAAAGCTTTTCTGTGTCCCATATTTTTTAAAGAAACAGAAGAGAAAACTAAGTTTGGGGAAAATAAAATTGGGCCAATGAGGCGAAAATACTATACCCCTAAAATTTCTAAACGCGAAACACAATACACCCAATAAAAAAAATGTGAATTCTTAAGTTTAAAAAAAGAATAATTAAATACTCACCCAGTAAGGTTTCCCCGACTGCTGGCAATGTTAGCAATTGGTAGTCGATCACTCATTGTATTGCCTTTAGAGTCACCTAAATTCAGTGAAGGTATGTGGATCTTGAGGCGTTTCTTCCCCTGGGCGAGTTTCTTGTGAAGTAGCACATTCGAACGAAGCCGCGCTATATATATTGACTCCGCACACCGCGCGACGCATGTCTTCTCCTTGCAATTCAAATGAGCAAATCTCCGCACATGTATTTTGTCACCCTTATCACAGGTAAACCAAAAATATCTGTAAAAACTGTTTGTCAGTTTCAGCATAGCTTTCTATGTATTACTGATACGAATCATATTACAATTGATTGTCACTGTTAGCCTAGCTTAGTTCTACTTGTTTTAAATATATTTTGTACATGCATAAATGTTAACTTCGTTAGGTTATTCTTATAATATTTTTTATTGAAGCCATGGAATTTGCTCTCTTGGTGTAAATTTCCTGAAACAAAATTATTTTCATTTATAAAAACAGTTATAATAATGTTTCCCACATTGCATACTATACATGCTTAAGCTGTAAAGTAAATTATCAATGAAACATATTACGAAAATTTCGTGCAAAAACGATTAGATGTAAGATTGATTTCAAATAAGTACGTGCACGAGTAGTTCAGTTTTTTTTTAGCCAGAGCCAGGATGCCGTGCGGGGCCGGCACCAAGAATAGCTCCACCCCGTCTCTTTCTATGGGAGTCGTAAAAGCCGATTAAGAGATTACCGGGCAGCAGCGTTCCCCTGTGTACTAAAAACATCCACTGCGATCGCCAACCCGCCTGCCAAGCGTGGCGATTATGGTAAAACCCCCATTTTGGGGAGGCCTATGTCCAGCAGTGGACGATCAAAGGCTGATGGATGGATGGATGGATGGATGAGAGCCAGGATTGTATACTAAGCTTGAAAGAGTTTTAATATAATTGAGATATTAATTAAGTTCGCCTGTTGGCCAAAATGGCCACAATCTTTATTTAAAAGGAAAATATTTATTATGAAATCGGGCGTTTCCAACACAATATAATCTTAATAATATTTTATAAAGTAATAGGTACAAAATTATTCCTTTATGACCATTTAATGCAACTAAATTCGTGGAACCCAAACAAGTGAAGTCAGGGGAGAAACTAGTTTCCCATATTCAGATTGTTGGTCTGCTTTTGCCGTTACACTGCAAAATAAAAATGTCCCAATTCTTTGTTTAAGTATGATTGCTATCTGTTCTCTTTACCATTTTGCTTACAACAATACTAGGTAAATATTTAAATATTGTTTGTCAACACGTGTAGGTACGCAAAATTAGAAAAGAATTTTAGAACATTATTTTTCCTGGTTATTTTCAAGGACGATGATCAATACTTCTATTATATTATTTTGACGTTTAGATTGGGTTACTTCAGATAAATATTCCTATAGAATTTTATTCAAATACATGCAAAATTTGCTACTCTGTTACCTACGGTATACTTAAGGAGGCAAAATAATATTGTATATTTAAGAGCGTCTTTATACGAGTTTAAAAATATCCTCAATCTGTATTTTGACTACAGCAGTCAATCTCGAGGGACTACCAACTACACAGGACATATTAAAGTGCACAAATCGGTATATGAGCAAACTGACGTGCTGATTCCCGGGTAGGTCGCGGGAATCAAACTCGAGATCTTTCTGTTATAATTTTTTACTTTGCCATTAGACCAACAGGGCATTTTTTTTAAAGCTAAAGCTTGCTGCTCTAAGGAATGATCCTTGTATCGTAGCGACCTTAAAAACATACAATTTCACGGACACAAAGTACACCCAGACGCAGAACAACCATTTGTGGAACACACAAAGAGTTTGTGCTGTGTGAGAACCACAACACTCGGGCTGGAGCGCGGTATCTAAACCACTCCGTCATCTGTGCAGTCAAATAAAATGGCAGAACAGTAGTGCCACTATAGCCACACCACAATCCGAACTTTTAAGGCACTCTTAAAGAGAAAAAAATAAAAAATAGGTGTAGTGTACGGTAGTGACAGAGATTTGCTTATCCCAGCATAACTGGGTCAGCTCGACCGGGGAAGTACTACCCTATCTCATAAAAATCAGCGTAAAACACCGGTTGTTTCGTATGATGAGTGAGAACACCGGAGGCCCGGACCTGCTCCCTAACCTCTCCTGATTACCCTTCCTATACTCTCCTTATAATCCTTTCTATCCTTTCCTTAGTATCCTTCTGTCCTATCCTTATTAGCCCTCCTCTCCACCTCCTATCCCTTTCATTGGAGCTGGCGACGCGTGAACGATGGCTCTGGTGTTAGTTTACAGTAACGACTTACCATAAGGTGGGCAGTATACTTGCCACTCGCGTAGTATCCATCCATCAGCCTTTTATCGTCCACTGCTGAACATAGGCCTCCCCAAGAATGGGGGATAGTGCCGTAATCGCCACGCTTGGCAGGCGGCTTGGCGATCCCAGTGGATGTTGCTAATACTCGAAGGGGTACTGCTGCCCACTCCCCCGTTATTCCCTCAGTCGGCTCTTACGACTCCCATGGGTGGAGGGGGGTGGGAAAATTCTAAAGCCGGCCCCACACGGCAATCGCGTAGTATAACAAAATATGTAGATACCTGTTTATGGATAACAATAGTAGATAGTAAAAAAAAAACAAAAAAAATAGCATCATGCCTGTATTCCCCAAAGGTAGAGGAGTATTACACACCCACGATTCGCCAGCTATGTTTAAGTCCCACGTAATAGGGGGCGAGCCTATTGACGTCTAACGGGCACATTTCCAAACTCCGGGCTGCTACTGAGAATTTTTCCTTTTAGGAATAAGCTCAATAACATTGCCCGACCCGGGGATCGAAGAAGTAACACAAACAGTATAAAAGTAATTCACTTATTATGACGGGCCTCGAGGCATAGTCGGTAGTGTACCGAGTTCCGTGCACGAGGTCGTGGGTTCGATTCCCACTCAGGACAATTATTTGTATGACGAGCACACTGCGTCTGGGTGTTTTCTATCTAAATATGTATGTATTTACAAAAAAACCATTAATATGTGTAGTATATCCGTAATCTGGTACCGATAGCACAAGCATTAAACTTAATTTGGGACCAGAGGACGTTGTGTGAAAAATATCCGTGAATATTTATTTTATTTATTTATTATTGTACCTATCTGTCTGTTTCTCCGGTTACCTACATATTCTAAACTATGCAATCGATTTCGATACGGTTTTTCGTTAAACAATATTTCAAGGTAGGTATATTTACCTACTAGCCTTTGCCAGCGGCTTCGCCGCAGCCAAGAGCTAGTTTTTCGGTTATATCTCAGGTTGCCGATTTAGTAGCGGGTTAAAATGTATACCAGTTTTTAAGTCTAATCAAGGCCTTTCAAATAAAAAAAGTTGCAACAACATCCGTTCAGTAGTTTTTGTGTGATGCGCGAACAAACAAACAGATAAAAACAAAAAAAAAAATTTGTTCTGTGTTTAGAAATTCAAATTCAAAAATATCTTTATTTCATAGGCCTATTCAATAGCACTTAAAATCGTCAAGAATACACTAATAATCAACACGAGCGCCTGAGGCGAGTGCATCCGCAATAACAAAGTGGCGATTGCAATCGCCACAAGCGGCCGGATTCCGAAGTAAAGCCTTTCATGAGAAGAACCCGGCAAGAAACTCATGGGCCACTTTTTTAAATTGCCAATTTATTACAATTTAATATAATCTTTATAACTAAAATGACATTATATCATACAAAACAATTTTGAAAAATAATGAATGAGGAGCAGCTCAAGCCCATTTTGTTTTGTCCTCAAGATAATCCGAAACAGTGTAATAACCTTGATTACAAAGTCTAATTTTTATGGCTTTCTTAAACTTATTTAGTGGCATGTTTCGGACATTTTCAGGAATCTTATTGTAAAAGCATATACATTGCCCCATAAAAGATCTACTAATTCTGTGGAGACGAGTACTGTGTGCAATAAGATTGCCTTTGTTCCTAGTATTAATGTGATGAACATCGCTATACTTATCAAAACATCCGATGTTTTTCTTGACATACAATAGATTTTCGTATATAAATTGAGACACAACAGTTAGAATATTCATTTCTTTGAATTTCTGTCTAAGGGAAACTCTCGGGCCCAGATTATAGATTGCACGGACAACCCTTTTCTGAAGTACAAATATGGAATTTAAATCGGCGGAACATCCCCATAGCAGTATGCCATAGGACATAATACTATGAAAATAACTGAAATAAACTATTCTAGCCGTTTCAACATCAGTCAATAATCTAATTTTTTTTACCGCATATGCCGCTGAGCTTAACCTACCTGACAATTTTTTAATATGGGGGCCCCATTGGAGTTTGTTATCTATAGTGATACCTAGGAAAACCGTGGACTCCACAAGGTCCAGTTTAACGCCATACACACGCCTATATAGCTTATTACAGACATTTTTTTCTCAAATATCTTGAATGTACAGACTCAGCTCTGTTACAGTTTTATAATAGTATAGATCTATCTAATCTAATATCTTTAAACGAGCAATTCGTGTGTGTATAATATATATATATATATATATATAGAATATAGAAAAATGTATACCAGTTGTTAAGTCTCATCGAGAGCTATCAAACAAAAAAAGTTGCGTTCAGTAGTTTTTGCGTGATGCGCGAACAAACAAACAGATAAACAGACAGACAAAAAATAAAAAAAAAATCGTTTTGTGACACGCCTAGGTATATAGTCTATTACTGTCATTTTTTCTCAAAAATCTTAAATGTACAGACATAACTCTGTTACAGCTTTATAATTAATTAATTTTCTTAGTCAGTCCGGAATGAGCCAGATAGATGGTAATTAATTTCAAGCTGTTCCCCTGCTTTACAAGCTTTGTGTACTAACTGTACCTATATGAAGTCGGCGTGCGGAAGGAAAGCGAAACGATGTGCCTTCTCTTGGCTTCAAATAGTTGTTTCGAAATTAATTGATCCTTGTTTTATTGGGATTTATTTAATGTTAACATGCCTGTTATAAATATATTTACTTAGGTTTAAAAAAGCCCTTTAGGGTTCTAAAAATGAATATATTACATGACGAGTCACGTTATAATATCCGTGTCATTTCAGCACCGGTTCTAGTCGGGAATGCACTCCTCGAAGTGGTAAACCACTATGTCTACCTGGAACAAACAGTCCAGTTAAGTAGCCAAAATTACAAAAACACATCTTTTTTCGGCGGAGAGGGCTAAGGAGGCCGGTCCTTACGTTGACCCGAACCGCCGCCAGCGACTGGGGCGGCGCAGGCGTGAGTACTTGCGCCTTATGCCGCCCTAGCTGAGGCTGCGGGTGGATGGACCGGGGAACGTTCGCCTCCCGCGAAGGTGCGACGCTCCGTGTACGGATGCGTCGCTTAGTAAGTACCAGAAAGGGTAAGCCGCCGGCGGACCACTGAAAGAATGTAACATGGATCCAGTGGCCCGCCAATACAGGCGGAGAGACTGCACACGGCGGGTATCTTTACTAGGTGAGGGCCCCATACTACCCTGTCCGTTGCCCCGAACGATGGGGTTTGCGGTTAGGTACATTTTTCCCGCCTTAACAAAAAAAACGTAGGCACAATTTTGAGAGAGAGGTCAATCGACGAATTCAGCTCGGCTGGCACCGTTCGGGAAGCTAAGGAAGATCTTCTCATCCAAAACCCGTAGTGTCTGAAAACCAGTGATGACACATGGAGACGTGCGTCTCTAAACATAAGCCTTGTATCAAAGCTCGAAGTCGCTTAGCGAGCCAAGGAGCTCGCTATGCTCGATATTTCTCTACGTGATTCGAATCTGTTGTACGCAGATCCGTAGAACGGGAGTGCCCGACATAGCGCACCACGTTGGCATGCTGAAGAGGCACACCAGGTCACATTGCTCGAAGAACCGACAACCGCGGGAAAAAACTTTCTAGAGTCGCGACCGCAGCCGCGACGACCAGATGTACCGACGATCTGGTCAGCAGAGAACAGTTGGATGCAGTCAGCACAGGACCGAACGTTGTGGCACACTCTTGGAGATTCCTATGTCCAGCAGTGGACGTCAGAAGGCTGATGGATGAATCAGAAAATATTGTATTACTTACCAGATTCTGCCTACAACTTTGTCTGTCTGGACTTCATATTGGGCCAAATAGCCGAATAAGTCACATTAATTTATATGCAATAATTGCTGTCCCACAATCCAGTTTTCCAGAATTAAAATAGGCTATGTTTATTTCTGGCTTTGAGACTATACATAATATGTAAAGTCTCAAAGCCAGCCATATTATGCTAAATTTTGTATGAAAAAGTCTATATTTTTCTCCCTTTTTCTGTCCTACTAGTGGGCACGGGTCTCCTCTCATGGTCAGAGGGATTAGGCCATAGTCCACCACGCTGGCCCAATGCGGGTTGACTTCACAAGCCGTCGAGAAAACTTTTCAGGCAAGCAAGTTTTGTCACGATATTTTCCTGCACCAATCAGTGATAAATTGTAAACAATGACACACATAATTTCGAAAAATCTCGAAAAGTCGTATAGGTATAATAATATGCCATGCTAGTCTGAACCTTGGAATCGGGATCGAACTCGATACTTTACTACCTTGGTTTTACCGCTAGGCTATCACTGCGTACTATGCTAAATATTTGTAGTAACTGGACCGTAACCGGCTTTAAGGTCGTTTTTTAGTACTAAAAAGGCCCGATGATTATCAATTTTTGAAATCTTAATTTTGATACATACAGCCTAGCTATTGTATGACACACAATGATTGCTCTAAGTTTCACATAAAATATAGTAGTATTGGTTCGGTGGGCCGTTCTCCGTAACTCCACGTCTGAGCGCGTGTTTTGCGTGATATTTAGTAGTATTGGCCAATATGTTCCTAGTTCTCATTTAAATATTTGCCTTATTTTATGTATTTTGAAATATCTCAACACGATTCCAGGCATCATATGACAGGATAATATTATTGGAGCTACTCCAGACACTGTTTCTATAGTCTACAATTTACTAAAGGAAATAATCTAAAATCTGCAGTGGCCTTGTACATTACTTGTTGTAATCACACACTTCTATCTAGTAAGCAAACACTGACAGCCTGGTGGTAAAACCAAGGACTGCAAATACAATGGTATTCATTTCGACCTCCCATCGAAGATTGCAGCATACACCTTAGACTTAAAGATTTTTCGAGAATATGTGTGTATCTCTTGAGCAGTGATAATTTGTATTTGTTTACAAATTATCACTGCTCAAGAGAACAGCCTGAGAGATTTTCTTGACAGTTTGTGTCATCATTTTAAGTCTGCCAACCCGCACTGCGCCAGCTTGGTGGACTAAATATACTGAAGCACTTGAGAAGTGTCAAAAAGAGGGACAGTAATAGGGCGAAAAAAATATGACATTAGGACACCATAAGTGGCAAGTGAGGTGAGTGATGATAAGTCAGTAAATAATCATAATAAAAATTGTAAACAGCTACCAATTACCTATTTATAACATTTGAAGGCATGCGCTGCCCCACACTTATTTACAATCATTATTATCTTTACATAATGTAAGAGTATAACAGGCCACGTCTGTACATTACATAATATATCTATAGAAAAACTAATATGGGAGATCTTTATTAGATCAACAGATTACAGAAGCCAAAACAACAATTTTAGTCTGTCTGTCTGTATTAGGAAAGGCATCACAATTGATGACAAATTTTTTGTTTGAAGATTTGATTTAAAGTGAGCGGTAGGCAAAGGCTAGTTTATTATAATATTGGTTTCCACTTCTCAACACAAGTATATACAGTATCTTTAGTTTTTTAAACTAAGATTTATTATTATCAAGTATGTTTTTGATGCTAAAATGGTCCACCTGAGATGTGGCAGCATTTGTTCAATTAGGGTTCTTGGTGGAAGTGGCAGCATTTGTTCAATTAGTGTAACCATATTGGGTATAATTTATCTTTGGAACCGCCGGTAAAAGCTAGTCTAATGGTTATATCTCAGGTTCCGGATACAGTAGTCGTATAAACTTTATGCAACTTTTAAGTCTAATCAAGAGCTATCAAACAAAAAAGTTGCACCAAAATCCCTGCAGTAGTTTTTGCATGATGTGCGAATAAACAAACAGACATAAATTCAAAAAAATTGTTGTGTTCAGATACCTAAATAACCTAATACACACATTTTTCTCAAATATCTTAAATGTAGGTAATAATAATAATAGCTTTGAAGCATTTTGAAACTGTCCTTTAATATAGCATAATATTGCTTATGCATATATTTTGTCCTTTCAGTAGAATTGCTGATTTGTAATATCGGCATAAATTTATCAACTTTGTAATTCCTAAAAGTGAATGTTAGAATCTATCTTCAGGTAGCTTTAATTTAGTGGACTTCTATGCTATACTCATTATAACACATTTAACGGGGCTATATGCACATTCAACTTCTCAAAATACAATTTTGACTAAACTCAAAAAAAAAATGTTTTGGCTGAGTTGTACCAGCCGTGGTTACGACGTGGGACTGACTACTACGAGTAGACTCTACTCACTACTCTATGTTTTATAATGACTATAAAACGTGAAGAAATATTTAATTAATAATCACTCTGCATTAGTTGTATTTATCCAAAAAAGTGATTTATTACAGGGATAAAAAGCATACTATGTCTTTTTTTAGGTTTTACACAATAAGTATGGAAAATGTATTGATGATTTGTTAAGTACTTACACTGTAAATTGTAACATACAAACATACTTTCAGATTTATGACATTATGTAAGGAAGATAAGGATATAGTTATGTATATCTATAAATGATACTCCAGTCTTAACATCAGCTGCATTTGCATCTGGAGACAGAAAAATTTTGTAATTATGCCTTAATTTGCCTAAGGTAATAATATTACATTTTTCTGGGCTAAGGCAAAATTAACCATTTATTATTTCTTTGTACAAACCTGTAAAGTAAATTAACGTGAAAGCAATGCAACCTAATGACAGCAAACAAATATTTTCATATAGTAAGTAGTTAAGAATTTAAAATGTGAACTTACATGCGTACAAACAAAACCGTGTTTTTTTTAAGACAACTGATGGCAAAGAGCAAAAACCATGACGGACATAAAAAATCTACAGTAAAAATACATTTTTACTGACCCATCGACCTTTCGTATCACGTATAGAGTAATATAACAGAACACTACATACTCGTCATACAGATATTAATAACTTAATCACATTATTGTAAAAAGAGGTAATATAAAGGTAATTCCTGAATGTTATCACTCGCACACTATTGAATTAAAGAGAGTAGAATAAATTTTATTTTTAAACTATGGAACATTAACATTATTATTACGCCCCCTTAGACTAAGAATATCTTTGTCTAAGATTACGCCTGTCAAGAATAGTGGTCACAGAGTATACTATCTTATCTTATCTTCTTGTTTAATGGCTCTTGTTGTGGCAGTGTGAGCACAATTTCGCCAATATCGAGTATTAATTTAAGGTAGACCGTCAAACGAAGGAAATTTGTTCGGTGAAAGAGAAATAAACGGTGAAAAATGAGTCCAACACGACGGATTACCATGAGATACACTGAAACAAAAAATACAACTCTAACTACATGACATAAAACTACTTATAGAAATACATTATAAACAAAACAAAAACTATTTTTTTTTAAACTAAATACCCTTTACCTCTATAATATGTACATACATTTACAATTTAATCTTATTAACTTTTATGAATTTACAAAGTGTTTTAATAAATGGAGTAAATACAAGAGACAAAAGAAGTTTAAAAGATGTAGGACGAGAGATTTCAGTTGGTAAAATATTATATAAAGAACAGTTTAATTTAGGGCAACAAAAGAATATATGTTTTATATTTCCTTGAGCCAGACCACATTCGCAAATGGAATTATCTCTAATCCTAAGTTTAGCAAGGAATACCGGAGTGCAAGAATGGTTTAAACGTAACCGACAGATGGTAGAGGTGGTAGCCTTATCAGCCTTTTTGAATTTAGAAAACCAAGGTTTGTGGGGAATCTCAGGTTGAATATCACCATAAAATTTCCCTTTAACGTTTTTAGAAATATGCCATTGTTCAGTCCAATCCTGAAATAGGACTGATTTCAGGGAGGCACAGATGTCATATGAATATACATGAAAATGATCAAGGGAACCTACAACTGCTGCAGACTTGGCACACCAATCAGCTGACTCATTACCTAGAATACCCATATGACCAGGACTCCAAGCCAAAATAATATTAATACCAAGTTTATGACATTGGAACAATTCATCTTTTATTTCAAAAATAATTGAAAATTTTGATTTAGACCTGAAAGGATTAGATAATATTGCTTGTAGACAACTTTTAGAATCTGAAAATATTAATGAATTATTTAAATTATGTGATTTCACAAATATAATTGCTTCTAAAATTGCTATTTACTCTCCAGTAAATACTGATGAAGCAGATGGACATTTATACTTTAGCATGATTCTTGTGAAAGGTATCCAAACTGCTACACCTACTGCATTATCTGAAGATTTAGATGCATCAGTGTACAAAGTGTACCAGTTCTCAAATTCACTTTGAATTTTTTGTTGGAAAACCTTATTGGCCTCAATTGTATCTTTATCAATGCCAAAATTCAGAATAATGTTGGGCTGGAAAATCAATGTATCATAATTAAGAGAATATAATGGTAGACTGGGATTTTGATAAACTGGATTGGCAAGATTGTTAGATAAACAATAACTGCGGAGAATACAAGGGAAAAGGTGAGATGATTGTGTGTTATGAGAGTTATAAAGTTCAGACAACTGTCTCAATTTAGGGATAAGGGGATGATCAGACCTTTGAGTTAATTTAAAAAAAATCTGTTGGCAAGGTATTGCCTACGTAGTGAAAGAGGAGGTTCAACACACTCTACTTGCATCGCATTAATAGGTGAAGACTTCATAGCCCCTAATATTATACGTAAACATTTGGCTTGAATTTTGTCAAGTCTCTTAAGAACGGATTTATTACAAGGGTCTAAGATAAAAGAGGCATAATCCATATGGCTACGGATTATGGCATTATATAATAATTTCTGAGTAAAAGGATGAGCACCCCACCATACCCCAGAAAGAGAACGGAGGATATTAATGTTCTTTTCACATTTCTGTATAACATAATCAAAATGAGAAATACCAGATAATTTTGAATCAAGCCATAATCCTAAAAATTTTACTTTGGTCTCTTGAGGTATCACATTCTCATTAACTCTAACTGTGATATTAGGAATAATCCGTTTTTTAGTAAATATCACTACTTTACTTTTAGAAGCTGATATAGAGAGACCATGCTCTAGCAGCCAGTCAGATAAGTACCTTAGAGCAGAGTTTAATTGGATTTCTGCTTCTTCTATAGATTTAACTGAAGTATCAAGAGCTATATCGTCCGCATATTGCAAAATTTGACAAAAAGATAGTACTGTAGACTCTAAATCACTGGTGTAAATACTATATAATAAAGGACTTAATACAGAACCTTGCGGTAAACCTTTCCAAACATATCTGGGTGGAAGGAAAGAATTTTGATGTTTAATTGAAATGGATCTTTCCATAAAAAGATTACATATAAAACGTGACAACTTTGTGGGAATATCCAAATGTAGGAGTTTATTTTTAAGCACAGGCAATAATACATTATCACATGCTGATGCAATGTCAATAAAAACTCCAACTAAATACTGTTTTTTTAAAAATGATATATGAATATCAGTAGATAGTATACTAAGACTATCTACTGTACTCATACCTTTCCTAAATCCAAATTGTGATTTTGCTAATAATTTTCTGTTTTCTACCAACCATTCTAAACGATGCTTGACCATATGTTCAGAGATTTTGGATAATACAGAAGAAAGGGCTATGGGTCTGTAACTACACTACTACTACTACTACTACTGCATTGCATCCAGGTTTGAGCAGGGGGATAACAATTTGATTTTTCATGTCCTGAGGAATTATACCATTTTCAAAACAGATGTTAATGAGGTTTAGATAATATTTCTTTGTATTTGAGGAAGCATTTTTTAAAAAAGAATAGGGAATTCCATCCATCCCGGGTGAGGAGTCTATTAAACCCTCTAAAGCGAGACTGAGCTCGGAAAAAGAAAAAGGTGATTCAAAATAATTAAAAGAGGGAAGGGAACATGGAAAAGAGGGAAATACATTTAAATTTGGAACAAAAGGAGGCGCCAACTTATCTGCAAATGCCTCGAGCCATACGGAGGGATCATTGGAAGAGATATTGTTATTTTTAAAGGATCCTCTAAATTTTTTAATATGATCCCATACTAAAGATGATGGAGTTTTCGGAGACAATTGTTCACAAAAATGTATCCAACCTTGTTTCTTTTTCTTTTTTAGAAGTCTAGAAGTTTGTGCAGCAATTTTTTTATATTCCAAAAAATTTTCTGTTGTCATATTCAAATTGTAACGTCTTTCAGCTGCTTTCCTATTCTTAACAACTTGCGAACATTCAAGATCCCACCATGGAGGGGAAATTTTGAATTTAGATTTTTTTTTAGACTGAAAAGTCTGATCAGCACTTGAAGTAATTGAATAAACAAATTTAGAATAAATATCAACAATATTACTGGAAGATACTGGAGGAAGGGATACTACTTTACTGTCAAGTGAAGATGCATAAGATGACCAGTCTGCATTTTTTAAACGGTATTTAAAAGAAGGATTAAAATCAAAAATTGGATGTTGATAAGGATAGGAAAGTGGTCACTACCATAAGTGTGATCCAAGACGTTCCAAGACAGAGTGGAAGCAAGAGAAGGGCTACATGCGGTAAGATCCACTACACTTTGAGGGTTTTGAGATGGAAATACCCTCCGAGTAGGAGACCCGTTATTAATAATACATAAATCAGCTTCATCAAAAATTTCTAGTAACAGACGTGCAAAAGAATCGTCATGGCTAGAACCCCATGAGGTGTGATGAGCGTTAAAATCACCCATCAAAATAACAGGAGGAGGAACAGATGATATTATGTACAAAATGTCTGAAATTAAGGATGAATGAGGGTGAGGGATGTATATTTCAGGAGAAACAGGAGGAAGATGAATTTGTGAGAAGGGAAGGTAACGCCTTACAAGTAAGGCGCTACCGGCATAACCATCTGCCCTATCATCCCGAAGACAGGAGTATCCTGAAACCCCAAAATGGGAATTAGGAACTAACCATGTCTCCGAGATGGCAATGACAGATGGTTGAAATTTACTAATGAAAAAAAGAAGCTCATACTTCTTATGTCTAATGCTTTTTATGTTCCATTGCAGGATGGGAACTTGATCCATTATTGGAAGTTAAAGAAATTATTTGGGAAAGTTCTTGGGCAACGTGGGATGGTAAGTTTCATTTAGAATTTAATAAATTAATGATCATTGTAAGAAGTATTTCCAGGACACTATCATCCTGAGAAAGTGGTGATGAATTGGAATAAGATGAAGAAGAAAAAGCACAACCATTGGACACTAGAAAAAATGATGGTCAGGCGGCTGATGACTCATTTAGCATCTAGGATAAGCCCATGTCAGTACGGCTTTATGCCACAGCGAGGTACTGAAGATGCCCTCTATGATCTGGTGGCCCACGTGAAGGGTGAACTTCATAAGAAGAAACTCATCACGATGGTGTCGCTGGACATAGAGGGTGCATTTGATAGTGCCTGGTGGCCAGCCATTAGAGCCAGACTGGCGGAGGAGCAATGTCCGGGGATGCTACGGAGGATAATAGCCAATTACCTGAAAAATCGCACCATCAAGCTGAGATACGCTGGCCATGAGTACGTGAAACAGACTAATAAGGGATGTGTCCAGGGATCCATAGGGGGTCCAATCCTCTGGAATCTCCTGCTGGACCCGCTGCTGAAAAATCTCACGGGGAGGGGGGACTATTGTCAGGCATTTGCTGATGACGTCGTCCTCATCTTCTCGGGGGACACAGCAGCGGAAATACAGAGACAGGGCAACGCAGCCCTCGAGCATGTTCGGGAGTGGGGTGTCAGTAATAAGCTTAAGTTTGCACCCCACAAAACCTGTGCAATGGTTATTACAAAAAAGCTGAAATATGACACACCACGCCTGAGCATGGGCGGGGTCGACGTTGCCATGGTAAGGGAGATCAAAGTGTTGGGCCTCACGGTGGACAGTGCATTGACATTTGGCGCTCACACCGAAAACGTGTGTAGGAAGGCAATGAGCGTATTTAAGAAACTGTCTAAGGCGGCGAGAGCTAGCTGGGGTTTGCACCCAGAAGTCATAAGAACCATTTACGAGGCAACAATAGTCCCGTTGGTTACATATTCAGCGGCAGCGTGGGCCCCCGCCACCAAAAAGCTTTACGTTCAGAAAAAGCTAAATGCTTTGCAGCGCTCATTCGCTCAAAAAATCTGCAAAGCGTACCGAACTGTGTCACTAAACGCAGCCCTGTTATTGGCTGGCATACTCCCCTTGGACATTCGGGTGAGAGAAGTAGCTTCTCTCTACCTAGCCAAAAGGGGGGTGTCACAGCCAGTACCAGGTGACAGAGAAGTAGAAAGGAGAATCGCGTTCAGGAACAAACCACATCCTGCAGAGAATGTGAGTTGGCAGTTCGGCAGTCTCACCAGTGAAGTCCAGGTGATAGAGCAGGTAGGCGAGGCCACCCAAATATATACCGATGGAAGCGGGATTGCGGGTAAGGTTGGAGCGGCACTCTCCATATGGGAGAACGGTAAGGAGACAAAAGCCTGTAAGTTTGCTCTCGCATCATACTGTACTGTATACCAGGCCGAGCTGTTTGCGTTATGTCGTGCGGCGGAGTGCGCGTCAAAACAGAGTAGCCAAAGTATTGCACTAATCAGTGATTCTCGTGCGGCGCTGGAGACATTAATAAACAACCACTCCCTTCACCCATTGGCAGTTGAAGCTAGAGAACATCTGAGAAAATGCATTTCTCAAGGCACAACACCAAAATTATTTTGGATCAAGGCACATGCGGACCTGAAGGGAAATGAACGTGCGGATGAGCTGGCAAAGCACGCAGCTATAAACACGAAAACTAAAGCCCACTACGACAAATGTCCCGTTTCATACGTCAAGCGGCTCATTAGAAAGGAGTCGCTTGACGAATGGAACCAGCGTTATCAAACAGGGACGGCCGCGGGAGTAACAAAAATTTTCCTACCCGATACGCTAAGTCAGCTTACAGAGTAGTAGAGAAAATAGAAAAAAGCTACATAACTACCCAAATATTGACAGGGCACGGTGGGTTCTCCGAGTACCTGGCTAGATTCAGGTGCAAGGGGAGCCCATCGTGTATATGCGACCCAGAGCAAGAGGAAACTATAATACACCTGATCTTTGAGTGCCAACAATATCTAAGGCAAAGATTTGAGTTTGAGGCCTATACACAGGTAAAACTCAAAATTGAAAGTGCAAATCAAATAATGATGGAGGACAAAGTTAGGTGTGTATTCCTTCAATTCTGTACAAAAATAGTAAAAGAAGTTATTAAAAGAAACAAAAGTTAATAAAAAATTGTTAAGCATATATAGTCCATATATGTATCTAGCAATAGTAATAATATTAGGTAATAATTAAGTTAAGTTAAAACAGAATAAAGCACTGTTAAACAAAGTAGACATAAACAAACTGTCTCTAATAAATAGCACGTAGGAATAGGAAATGTAATAAGATAAGAATAAAATCAAATAAGTACATATAAGTTAGAATAAGAACACAAAACGAAAATTGTCTCGAAACCATAGGTATAATATATATAACCAAAATGTGTCCCAAATATTACTGTTATGAAAACAGCCTAGATATAAATAGTAGGAACACTGTAAAATAAACAGAAAGGAAATCAGATACTGTAATAATAATGTTAAGAAAACCCAAAAATAACATAGATAATAAGCTATAAAATATAAATGTTATGTAGTTAAGGTAGCCACAAGAAGAAGGCAAAGATTAAATGATAGGAACCCCAGTAGGGGTTATGAAAAACTTATTTCACCCTAATAAATCTAAGAATTAGTATATAACCAAAAGGTGTCCCAAATGTTACTGATATGAAAACAGACTGTAAACCTAGATATAAATAGTGTAAGAATATTGTTAAGTAAACCCAAACATAACATAGACAATAAGCGAAATAAAAATATGTGGAATGTAGTTAAAGTAGCCATAAGAAGGAAAAGGCAAAGATTAAACGATAGGAACCCCAGTAGGGGTTATGAAAAACTTATTTCACCCTAATAAATTTAAGAATTAGTAAAGTAAGGTCTCTGACAGAAGTCAGAGACCAGAGTCAGAGAAGTCGCGGGCCGGGTCACAGCACCCGGACAAAAAAAAAAAAAAAAAATATGTCACGCGCAGAACTACCCCTGGCCTTTGTAACGAAAATTCGGTTAAGGAGCTGAACTGGAATATTTAACTAATAGTAATGTTTGTATTTTATAATACCTTGGTGTTTCCTGTGGTAGACTATCTGATGATGCTGGAGGGTTAAGGTTAAGGACGCATTCTATAAAAAAGATAGTATAAAAACATTATTATTTGCTTAGCTTACAGAACAAGTTGATTGTATTCATATCTTTAAAATAAAAACTCGTTGAGATAGTATTTTTTATTCACAAGCTGAAAAAATAAAAATTAAAAGCATTCACTTGATATTGCTGTATATTTTTTAAGCATTTGACATGCTCAGCTATATAATTTCGCACTTTGTGCTAAGCATACAAATTTTAATGATAAATACTATACCTATGGTATCAATAGTGACAACAATTGGTTCCGACATAATTTTGGTCCATGGGACGTGTATGAGTAGCTCGTGGATGCGCCCGGAGACCAAGGTGAAGGGTAAGGAAACTTCTTGCTGCAACACATCCACTTTGAGGACCAGATTGTGCAGTGCCACGCCGCCGCCCCATAATGATACCTCAAACAATAAACATAAAGTTAATCAGTTAGAATGGTGTGATCCATATGATTATATTATACAATAAGGTGTTGGTTGAGGCACTTGGGTACCAGTCTGTTTAATAAAACCATTTATAACATCCACATTCTATAGATAATTGACGGGCTTCATGGTCCTTAGTCCTTAAGTCTGTGGGGATAGTCAGTAGTGTAACCAACTTGCGTGCAAGAGGTTGTGGGTTTGATTCATGATTTTGTTTGATGAGAGATAAAGATGGCGCAGGCGTCACCCTAAGACGTTAAGTATGAATGTGTTATCGAAATTAGCAGTCAGGAGCAATTGTCACGATGGCTGAATTGGCAAAGCATCTGGACGGCATCCAGGAGGTCCAGGTTCAAATCCTGCTCGTGACTGTTATCTTCGATTTCAAATTTTTCACTTTGTGTTTAACGTATAGTGCTAAGCATGTCAAATGCTAAAAATATATATAAAAAATATATCTAAATATTAACCTAAACAAATAGTACCTCATAAATATAAACTATAAAATTCCCATATTTCGGGTAATTTCCACTAGCGAATATGAGCAATACTGGCATTGTGATGAATTATTTTGTTCTGGTGAATTAATATAATTTTAATGTATAAAATCGGGAACTAAGTGATTAAATTATTAATTTACCTATGAAACGTGATTCCTGGATTTTTTCTTTCGGTCACTATGGTTTTTCACCATTTCATCACACAAGATATGCTTTATTTTGATATTTTTTTGCAGCGTAGACGTACCGACTGTGATAACGTTTACTTGCGCAATGGCCGACTAAGGTGTGAATGTGAGCGTGTACAGCGAACTAGCCGACTCTGAGTGACACAATCTTTTGTTAGCAAGGCTCAGTCCGCTCTTTTTATTAAGTCCATGATTGGGCCAGTAGTTGCATTACACACATTTTATATGTATTAGGAAGGATTGACCCAATTCTGAAGTCCACGCAGACGAAGCCGCGGGCAGAATCTAAATACATATCTTAGATCACAATTTCAATTCACTTCGTAGACAGTAATCTATTGTTAAGATTGTTAACTGCTCAACGCGCGTACATAGCTATATTAAATAACGTAACCTCAAATAGCGCTCGATGTGCTATACGACGATAATCAAAAGATGTTGCTAATATATTAAAGCGTAAAAAATAATAGGCGTTTTAAAAATAGCAGATCGTTATTTAACATTTTTAATAAATAGCCGTTGCGCACACCTCATTGTTACAGACTGAAATAGGATAGTGACAGTGCGACTCTGTGCAGCTGTCATATTCAATAGTTGCGTCTATCTTCTTGTTTAATGGCTCTTGTTGTGGCAGTGTGAGCACAATTTCGCCAATATCGAGTATTAATTTAAGGTAGACCGTCAAACGAAGGAACTTTGTTCGGTGAAAGAGAAATAAACGGTGAAAAATGAGTCCAACACGACGGATTACCATGAAATACACTGAAACAAAAAATACAACTCTAACTACATGACATAAAACTACTTATAGGAATACATTATAAACAAAACCAAAACTATTTTTTTTTTAAACTAAATACTCTTTACCTCTATAATATGTACATACATTTACAATTTAATCTTATTAACTTTTATGAATTTACAAAGTGTTTTAATAAATGGAGTAAATACAAGAACAAAAGAAGTTTAAAAGATGTAGGACGAGAGATTTCAGTTGGTAAAATATTATATAAAGAACAGCTTAATTTAGGGCAACAAAAGAATATATGGTTTATATTTCCTTGAGCCAGACCACATTCGCAAATGGAATTATCTCTAATCCTAAGTTTAGCAAGGAATACCGGAGTGCAAGAATGGTTTAAACGTAACCGACAGATGGTAGAGGTGGTAGCCTTATCAGCCTTTTTGAATTTAGAAAACCAAGGTTTGTGGGGAATCTCAGGTTGAATATCACCATAAAATTTCCCTTTAACGTTTTTAGAAATATGCCATTGTTCAGTCCAATTCTGAAATAGGACTGATTTCAGGGAGGCACAGATGTCATATGAATATACATGAAAATGATCAAGGGAACCTACAACTGCTGCAGACTTGGCACACCAATCAGCTGACTCATTACCTAGGATACCCATATGACCAGGAATCCAAGCCAAAATAATATTAATACCAAGTTTATGACATTGGAACAATTCATCTTTTATTTGAAAAATAATTGGAAATTTTGATTTAGACCTGAAAGGATTAGATAATATTGCTTGTAGACAACTTTTAGAATCTGAAAATATTAATGAATTATTTAAATTATGTGATTTCACAAATTTAATTGCTTCTAAAATTGCTATTGACTCTCCAGTAAATACTGATAAAGCAGATGGACATTTATACTTTAGCATGATTCTTGTGAAAGGTATCCAAACTGCTACACCTACTGCATTATCTGAAAATTTAGATGCATCAGTGTACAAAGTGTACCAGTTCTCAAATTCACTTTGAATTTTTTGTTGGAAAACCTTATTGGCCTCAATTGTATCTTTATCAATGCCAAAATTCAAAATAATGTTAGGCTGGAAAATCAATGTATCATAATCAAGAGAATATAATGGTAGACTGGAATTTTGATAAACTGGATTGGAAAGATTGTTAGATAAACAATAACTGCGGAGAATACAAGGGAAAAGGTGAGATGATTGTGTGTTATGAGAGTTATAAAGTTCAGACAACTGTCTCAATTTAGGGATAAGGGGATGATCAGGCCTTTGAGTTAATTTAAAAAAAAATCTGTTGGCAAGGTATTGCCTACGTAGTGAAAGAGGAGGTTCAACACACTCTACTTGCATCGCATTAATAGGTGAAGACTTCATAGCCCCTAATATTATACGTAAACATTTGGCTTGAATTTTGTCAAGTCTCTTAAGAACGGATTTATTACAAGGGTCTAAGATAAAAGAGGCATAATCCATATGGCTACGGATTATGGCATTATATAATAATTTCTGAGTAAAAGGATGAGCACCCCACCATACCCCAGAAAGAGAACGGAGGATATTAATGTTCTTTTCACATTTCTGTATAACATAATCAAAATGAGAAATACCAGATAATTTTGAATCAAGCCATAATCCTAAAAATTTTACTTTGGTCTCTTGAGGTATCACATTCTCATTAACTCTAACTGTGATATTAGGAATAATCCGTTTTTTAGTAAATATCACTACTTTACTTTTAGAAGCTGATATAGAGAGACCATGCTCTAGCAGCCAGTCAGATAAGTACCTTAGAGCAGAGTTTAATTGGATTTCTGCTTCTTCTATAGATTTAACTGAAGTATAAAGAGCTATATCGTCCGCATATTGCAAAATTTGACAAAAAGATAGTACTGTAGACTCTAAATCACTGGTGTAAATACTATATAATAAAGGACTTAATACAGAACCTTGCGGTAAACCTTTCCAAACATATCTGGGTGGAAGAAAAGAATTTTGATGTTTAATTGAAATGGATCTTTCCATAAAAAGATTACATATAAAACGTGTCAACTTTGTGGGAATATCCAAATGTAGGAGTTTATTTTTAAGCACAGGCAATAATACATTATCATATGCTGATGCAATGTCAATAAAAACTCCAACTAAATACTGTTTTTTTTAAAATGATATATGAATATCAGTAGATAGTATACTAAGACTATCTACTGTACTCATACCTTTCCTAAATCCAAATTGTGATTTTGCTAATAATTTTTTGTTTTCTACCAACCATTCTAAACGATGCTTGACCATATGTTCAGAGATTTTGGATAATACAGAAGAAAGGGCTATGGGTCTGTAACTATTAAAATCTGATGCATTGCATCCAGGTTTGAGCAGGGGGATAACAATTTGATTTTTCATGTCCTGAGGAATTATACCATTTTCAAAACAGATGTTAATGAGGTCTAGATAATATTTCTTTGTATTTGGGGAAGCATTTTTTAAAAAAGAATAGGGAATTCCATCCATCCCGGGTGAGGAGTCTATTAAACCCTCTAAAGCGAGACTGAGCTCGGAAAAAGAAAAAGGTGATTCAAAATAATTAAAAGAGGGAAGGGAACATGGAAAAGAGGGAAATACATTTAAATTTGGAACAAAAGGAGGCGCCAACTTATCTGCAAATGCCTCGAGCCACACAGAGGGATCATTGGAAGAGATATTGTTATTTTTAAAGGATCCTCTAAATTTTTTAATATGATCCCATGCTAAAGATGATGGAGTTTTCGGAGACAATTGTTCACAAAAATGTATCCAACCTTGTTTCTTTTTCTTTTTTAGAAGTCTAGAAGTTTGTGCAGCAATTTTTTTATATTCCAAAAAATTTTCTGTTGTCATATTCAAATTGTAACGTCTTTCAGCTGCTTTCCTATTCTTAACAACTTGCGAACATTCAGGATCCCACCATGAAGGGGAAATTTTGAATTTAGATTTTTTTTTCGACTGAAAAGTCTGATCAGCACTTGAAGTAATTGAATAAACAAATTTAGAATAAATATCAACAATATTACTGGAAGATACTGGAGGAAGGGATACTACTTTACTGTCAAGTGAAGATGCATAAGATGACCAGTCTGCATTTTTTAAACGGTATTTAAACGAAGGATTAAAATCAAAAATTGGAGTAGATCTATTACAGATGTTGATAAGGATAGGAAAGTGGTCACTACCATAAGTGTGATCCAAGACGTTCCAAGACAGAGTGGAAGCAAGAGAAGGGCTACATGCGGAAAGATCCACTACACTTTGAGGGTTTTGAGATGGAAATACCCTCCGAGTAGGAGACCCGTTATTAATAATACATAAATCAGCTTCATCAAAAATTTCTAGTAACAGACGTGCAAAAGAATCGTCATGGCTAGAACCCCATGAGGTGTGATGAGCGTTAAAATCACCCATCAAAATAACAGGAGTAGGAACAGATGATATTATGTACAAAATGTCTGAAATTAAGGATGAATGAGGGTGAGGGATGTATAATGATATAAATGAGATGTTAAAAATATTTACAGCGACAACGTTAATGTCAGGAGAAACAGGAGGAAGATGAATTTGTGAGAAGGGAAGGTAACGCCTTACAAGTAAGGCGCTACCGGCATAACCATCTGCCCTATCATCCCGAAGACAGGAGTATCCTGAAACCCCAAAATGGGAATTAGGAACTAACCATGTCTCCGAGATGGCAATGACAGATGGTTGAAGTTTACTAATTAAAAAAAGAAGGTCATGCTTCTTATGTCTAATGCTTTTTATGTTCCATTGCAGGATGGGAACTTGATCCATTATTGGAAGTTAAAGAAATTATTTGGGAAAGTTTTTGGGCAACGTGGGACGGTAAGTTTGATTTAGAATTTAATAAATTAATGATCATTGTAAGAAGTATTTCCAGGACACTATCATCCTGAGAAAGTGGTGATGAATTGGAATAAGATGAAGAAGAAAAAGCACAACCATTGGACATAGACGAAGATGGATTTGAAATGATTGCCTGATGAGCGGACTTATCATATGTCTTGCCCAATGGAGCATGAGTATGTGGAGAAGAAAAAACAGTTTTCCTGTATGAAATGTTAGAAGGGGAATTTTTGGACTGTTTAGCTAGATGGGATGAATTAATATGATGAGATGAATTAATGAGATGAGGTGAATTATTAAATTCACCACCTTGAGCAATTTCATTAAAAGGCTTAAGTGATTTAGGATGACGGCGAGATGCTTCATGATATGATATGTTTTCGTTAGTCATTAAGAGTTTTATAGACTTCTGTCTACCCTGCTCCGGACAATCCTTGCTGTTAGCAAAATGGTTTCCAGAACAATGCAGACAAGAAGCATCAGTCTCAGTAACATTGCAAGATTCACCTGCATGGGGTTGAGCACAACGAAAGCATCTGGGTTTTGATCGACATTGGTTCTTGACGTGACCAAACCTGCAGCAATTGTAGCACTGAATAGTGGGAAATTGATATGGTTCAACCAAAAGGGAAGTATAAAAGCTAAATATTTTGCTGGGTAGTAATTGACCCTGAAATGTCAGTACGACTGTTTGAGTAGGTGTCCATGTTATGTTACCACTATCATTATTTTTCCTATTAAGTCGCCGAGCTTTCAATATTGGACCACATCCATTAGGAAGCACCACAGAGTTGACAAACTCATCCATTGACAAGTCTGTAGGAACTTGTCTAACAATGCCCATTTTGGTAATATTATAAATCGGAACAGTAGCAGAGAATTTTGAAATTTCTAAAATTGGGTTATCTAAAAATTTGTTGGCATCCAAGGCAGTTTCGAATTCAATAGAAACTTTATTTCTACCAATTTGTTTAACACCATCCATGCTAATGTTTTGAATTTTGTTACGAGATAAAAATTGACCGAATTTAATGGGTTTTATTGTAGTTCCCGCAACGGGGTCAGGCTCAGAGCGCGAAATATGAACTATAAAGGGGCCCTTATCAAAACTAGTGTAAGCTTTAACACCTACAGCTAATCTTGGATGTATATATAAATGTTGGATTGAGGCTACTGTAATTTCTTTTCCTATAAGAGGTTTTTTGGCATTTGAGGTGTTTATAACCTCATCCTCCTGGTGTCGACGTCTAAGATTCGCAACCTTAGATTGCGGAATACTAGGCGAAGTCGCATCACTATGGATATCTGGAGGATCTGGAGGATCGGGAGGATCAGGCTCCATAGGGTCCAACCATACATCCTTACTCATCTTTCAGTTCAATTTTCCACGAAAAAACAAATGAATAATAAAGAAAAAAATGACAGTCAAACCTATTCTAGAAGCATGAAAATACAACTTACCGAGTTTATTTTACAACTTACTTTAAATATTTACACACTAATTATTAATTACATCAAGCTAATTTACTTTAAATGAGAATTTTGATATTTTTAACACAAAATATTTAAAAAATTTGAAACAAAATTCTCTAACACGTGTGACAGCTACCTCCTCGTCGGAATCTTCGTTGTAATCTCCCTAGTTGCGTCTAAAGTAGAATTTTTTGTTAGGGAGTGCCCTGCTCCGGTAGGAGTAGTATTGTTCTGTGAGTATAGTAGTCTGTGGTCGCGGTCATAGATAATAGATAAATAACTACACTTGGAAGTCGCGGTGTTTTGCTAGGTAAGTTTCTGATAGATAAACAAAAAATTAAAATTATACATAAATATTATCTCCATAACTCATTGGACTAAAATTTTCAGTGATAGTATGTAAAAGTCATGATTATATTCTTTGAACGGAAGAGTTCAGTTAATATTGCTGATATAATAAACAAAATTACTGTGTACAAAGTTTTAGATCATTTACTTTACATCCACGTATTCTTATAAAAGTACATAATATTATAAATCCTCTATATTTGGTAGGTAAGTTTGTGGAGACAGTTATTATCTGTTGCCATACGAAAATAAATACATAAATTGACCCCTAAGTCCTGGGCTGGTGAGCTAAGACTTAAATTTCACTTGCTATGATTTTTTTGATGCGTCTTCGCGCCATTCATACACACTAACGTGGTTATCCCTTTTCCAAGTCTCCAATTTAGTTTGAAAATGTTTATGGAAATCTTCACATATCCAACCCTTTTAAATATTCTTGCCACACTAACTTGTCTCTCAATAATTATGTACTAATTTTATCTGTTACTGTAACATTCCATGTCCACAATAAAGATCTTGTATTTACTCAACTTTTTCCACTGTTCTTCTATAACCAAACTTCACCACCACACTAAGAGTTAACACTAACACTCCAACATGGGTTGCCAGAAATGCCATTGGGGCACTTTATTTACTGTCAGTACTTTATTATTTCTGTCATATCATTAAAAGTATCCTAAGCTGTATTTACTAGTACTTTAATAACACTGACTTGTTATTTAATCATTTGGGCATTATACTTTCTGATATTTTTGCACATATTCTGATATAAAACTACTTTTACAGAATCGATTGTGTTTACCTAATTTTCTACTCTTCGAATGTTTGGAATACTTTACGTGAACCACATTGTTATAGCAGAAACTCGAGTAAATGCAATGGATTTCATAAAAGGAATTTTATTTCCTAACTCAAAAACATGCTTTTACGTACGTATGATCCGTGTGGTGACGAACTAAGAATACAAGTGTACAAGTACCCCATTCTTTCCCACGGGTGTCGTAAGAGGCGACTAAAGGAAGTAAGCAATTATCATCCATTGCATGACTGGTGGTAGGGCTGGGTACCAAGTGGGAGTACTCACTTGGTATCGGGCCTGAGCGGGTTGGTACCACCATCTCCCGTGTGACCGGCCATGAAGCACATTGTTGCGTTTTGGCTGTAGCAGGAGATAACCGTTTATTCTTTCATTTCATATCTGTGAAATGAAATGGTGAGCAGTGGCTTGACAATAACCTCAGTATAGTTTAGTCCATGAGCTATGGTTACCATTTATCAGATGGGCCGTGGCTCGTCTGATGCAATAAAAAAATAAATATAAATCTGTGTGCTTACAATACATATATTCCATTTAATTTTGTCATACTTATATACACTCTTATTCATCGTTACTCAAAAGCTTACCATCCCCCCTCCTTTATATCTCCTTAAACTGAGGCAAATAGCCTTGTATCTTTCAAATCATATAAACAACTATCCTTGAAAAGGTAAAACAGCCAAAATTACATTATATTTCAATATGTATATTAACGAAGAATATAATGCAGTAGCAATACTCTTTGGGTAATATAAAAAGAAACTATAGCAAACATATTTTATATTCAAATATGAGATGCGAAAGAAAACCGAAAGCAGTGATTTTTGTTTATTTTGGGATTCTTTATTTTTTTGGGACTTTTATTCTTTAGGATTATGTTAGTACAATCGTAATCTAAACTTATGGAAATATAAATCCAACTAGAAACTACTTAGACTAAGTAATATGATAAACAGCCAATTCATATAAACTTTTGGCAGTGTAATATGAAAGGTTGGGCAAGATAATTTGGACAATGCCAACATCTAAACAATTGATGCATAGACCATTGTTTATTTTAGAGTTCAAACTTACTCAGGATGTGGAGGGCTCGGACGTGAGAGAGAAAAATGTTCAAGATAGAATCATATGTGACTCCTATTCTTTTGAGCTATGTGGATAAATATGTACGTGACTTCAAGCCAGCTGATGCACAGGTACTTCATAGTAATAATGTCCTCTTGAATATACTGACAGTTACAAGAGCTTTTGTAACTGGAGATTGACTAACATTTATTACATTATAATAATAATAGCTATGGATATATATTTAAGCTATGGTGAGGTTCTAAGAGTTATTTATTAGATGATTACTCTTCTAGAGACACAATGACAAGGTAAAAGTAGCTTTAACCTCGTTTCTCCTGAAGGATAAGGTGAAGGACTTGGTATATTTTGATAATAATAAATAAATATTTGCGGACATTTCAACATCCTCTAGTCCCAAACTAAGCTTAACGCTTGTGCTATGGGTACCAGAATACGGCTATAATACATATAATTATGTATTACTTTTTTTTATAAATACCTACATTTAATAGATAGAAAACACTCATCATACAAATAATATTGTCCTTCATACAAATAATATTGTCCTTAGTGGGAATTAAACCCACAACCTCGTGCACGGAAGTTGGTTACACTACTGACTATCCCCACAGACCTAAGGACTAAGGACCATGAAGCCCGTCAATTATCTATAGAATGTGGATTTTATAAATGGTTTTATTAAACAGACTGGTACCCAAGTTCCTCAACCAACACCTTATTGTATAATATAATCATATGGATCACACCATTCTAACTGATTAACTTTATGTTTATTGTTTGAGGTATCATTATGGGGCGGCGGCGTGGCACTACACAATCTGGTCCTCAAAGCGGATGTGTTGCAGCAAGAGGTTTCCTTACCCTTCACCTTGGTCTCCGGGCGCATCCACGAGCTACTCATACACGTCCCATGGACCAAAATTATGTCGGAACCAATTGTTGTCACTATTGATACCATAGGTATAGTATTTATCATTAAAATTTGTACGCTTAACACAAAGTGCGAAATTATATAGCTGAGCATGTCAAATGCTTAAAAAATATACAGCAATATCAAGTGAATGCTTTTAATTTTCTTTTTTTCAGCTTGTGAATAAAAATAAGTAAATCTCAACGCGTTTTTATTTTAAAGATATGAATACAATCAATTTGTTCTGTAAGCTAAGCAAATAATAATGTTTTTATAATATCTTTTTTATAGAATGCGTCCTTAACCTTAACCCTCCAGCATCATCAGATAGTCTACCACAGGAAACACCAAGGTATTATAAAATACAAACATTACTATTAGTTAAATATTCCAGTTCAGCTCCTTAACCGAATTTTCGTTACAAAGGCCAGGGGTAGTTCTGCGCGTGACATATTGACATGTATTGCATAACTTTAAGGCTGCGACAAATTGACTATTATCAGATGGCAGTTCCATACCACCCAAAAATAAATAGGTTAAATGCAAGATAAATATAATACGTCCTCAGGCGCAGGCGCTATGTTTGGCCGTTACCCTAGAAGTTGCATGCTTGTAAAGCCAAGCTTTAAATCCACTATGACTTCATGCACAGATACTGGAGTGGTTTAGATACCGATCTCCAGCCAGAGTGTTGTAGGTTTGATTCCTACACAAGACAATTCATTGCATGATTTCCACAGAGCGCAACTCATTGTTTTGAGTTTATGCCTGTTAGGGAGTCTACAAACCAAGCTAGTCAGCTCTCTGACACAGACTTTGTTGATGGTGGGTTGGTTGTCTTGTTGACTACATCTCATGAGTGTACACTGTGTATACTCATGAGGTGTATCATACACAGCAAAGTCGCCGATACGGCGCGGCGGTTTCGATGTCGGCGGCTACACTTCTTATTGAAAAAAATTCTCAGCAACTTCTTTGCGTACGCAAGTAGCGGACATGCCACTGACATGTCGCCAGAAATCGCCGACATGATTCTTTGAAATAATGACGTTGACACGAGGGTGTCGGGCTATGTCGGTGGGGTCGGAGACTGTTGTTTAGACTCCCTTAGACTATACGTTAGTAAAGTCGTCCGCAATATAAGGATAATTCCTTAGTGCAGGGGGTTGTCTCAAATACTACCTCACAACATTGGGGAGTAGAGACAGAACCCGTCAATCTCGCCCTCAGATTGATATATCGAGATGTTTCACGACTGGAACCGATGATCTGGAAATTATCGAGGTCTTTTTTTTTTTATAAGTACAACGAGGGTGGCAAACAAGCACACGACCCCACCTAATTATAACTGTTTACCATAGCCTGTAGACGCCAGCAACACCAGAGGCACCACCCGCACTCCATCTCCAAGGAAAGGGATAGGAGATGGAGAGGAAGGATAATAAGACGAGGATAGGGAGAGGGTTTGAGTATTCCGGCGCTCTCACTCACTATATGATAGAACGATAAAAGTACCTGCTGTTGTTTCACGTCGATCGTTTATGAGAGGGTGGTACTTCCTCGATAGAGCCGGCCCATTCATACTGAGATAACCAAGGCTCTACCATTAGAAAAAAAACCACAGGTCCACCACCTGTGTCCCCCACCATTGGTTCCTTTTAATTAATGCTATATTATGTTATTATATCAACAGAAGAAAAAGTCCGGTAGTCGAAGCTCCTCCCGGTTATATGCAAGCTCTTGTCCGTCGCATAGTGAGCAACATATCGTTAAAAGTGCATCACCTCATTGTGAAGTATGTGCAGGATGATATCGTCATGTCACTCAATGTTAAGTACCTGGCCGTAAATAGTGCTGGCGTTGACTGGGAGACTACTTTCGCAGGTAACTGCTTGATATTGGTTGCCTATGTCTATCTTTATATATAAAAATTTCTTGCCACGTTGTGTGTTCGTGATGAAATCCTAAAGTAATAAACCGATTTAATAAGTGAACCTAATAAGAATATAAATAAAACCAACAAGGTGGTGGAGAATGCATGTTATGATTTTTTTTCTATTTCAATAAGAAAGTAACGTATCCTTAAAATCAAATAGGATGTAATCGATATAAAATGATAGAAGACTGTTGTTTGGACGCGCATCACAAAAATACTACTGGATACATTTCTATTAACTTTTCTACGTTTTAATTCTTGGCCGTTATCTATAAAAATTGTTGCAATATCTTTATTTAAAATCATAATTTTTTATGCCTGAGAGATTACTCGACGGCTTGTGAAGCCTGCCAACCCACATTGGCCAGCTAGGAGAGAGAGGATACCCGTGCCCAATAGTGAAAAAAAAATGGGCTGACAAAAAAAGTTTTAAGAAACAACTATTTTTATTAGCACTACTGTTTAGTGATGTGCGTTTTCTTTTAATATAATAAGCAACGCAGACGAAGGCGCGGGTATCATCTAGTGATATAAATTATGCTGTATGCACTAGTAAGGGTTATTAAAGAATTTTGATTATCTAATCATATTATTAACTCGTATCTTAAAAGTATAGAGATTTTTTAGTCTCACCTCTAATTTTTATGACTTCTCATTATTGTTTAACTATACCATTAAGTGCGAAAATGTGAAATTGAGAATAATTGCTGCTGTGAAATGCTTAAAATATATAAAAAATATTAAATTACTATAACATTTCTTAATATGAAACTTTGTCTAACAGATATTGATCTAAATCACCCAGTGATCAGAAGGTTGGTACGTCTGGATGATCTAACTCTATGTTTGGACAAGGCAGATGCTGACGGAAAGATTCGCTTTTATCAGGAGCCCGTGTTGTATAGATGTCAATTGGAATTAAGGTAAATATACTCTTTCCCTTCTCATATACTTTACATTCCTCTGCAACGGAAAATACATTGAAATATGAATAAATTTATACAATTATTTTTTCTTAATGTTAGCTAAATGAAAGTTTATAGTATGTTACCAATAACCAATTATTAAATTTTTTGTCATTCTGTTTGTTCCGGCTAATCTCCCAAATGGCTGGACCGATTTGGATGCTACTCTCACTGGCAGATAGCTGATGTTATAAGCAATAACTTACGTGTAGGATAGTTTTATTTCTAGAAAATAATTATGGTTGAATATATACATATGCCGTGTGGGGCTGGCTTTAGAATTGTCCCACCCCTTGCTACCCACGGGAGTCGTAAGAGCCGACTGAGGGAATACCGGGAGAGTGGGCAGCAGCACTCCCTCGAGTATTAACAACATCCACTGCGATCGCCAACCCGCCTGCCAAGCGTGGCGATTACGGCACTATCCCCCATTTCTTGGGGAGGCCTATGTCCAGCAGTGGACGTTGATAGGCTGATGGATGGATGGATGGATATACATATGTTAGTCAGCAAGCGATGTTGAGTAATATTTTAAGGGTTTTTCTGAAGGTTTTATTCGATAGTCCGTTTGTGGGATCATATTATTATGTGATCACTGGAGGGCAATGTCTTTGAGTAGATGAACAACAAACGGGGAGAAAGAAGACGAGTGAATGAATTGAAACAATCAGAACATAACATATTATTTAGTTTGGTTTGCGTCCATACCTGACACATGGTTCCTGATTACCAGAGTGCTAACAGAGCTTGTGTCAGCTACCACCCGGCGGGCTTCAAGCATTAGCATCCAACTCAAGACTTCTAAGTTAGCGTGGAGTGTGACCAGCGACCAACTTACCCTGATACTGAGGCTCATACGAGAGAGAGCACACACTGATATCAAGATGACAGCATCCCAAACCAAGCAGATGAACTTACAAAACCCTGCACGTAAGTTATCGCCAATCCACCTAGCCGTTATTATTAAAATGTCGAGGTCAGTATTCAACCATTTTAACAAGTGACTGCGCGATTCGATCTTCGGAATTCAAAGAGGTTTAGTTAATTTTATCAGTATTTTTTTGTACGAGGCTAAGGTGAATTATAAGCAGATGCCTAAGGGTGTCTTAATCCTGTACCTTTTCTTAATTATATTTAACTGCTCCCCAGTTGAGCTACCATAGCGTTGGCCTGAATCCCTCCCACTCTGTGAGGAGACCCGTGACTAATAGAATAGGAATGGATTGAAACAATGATATAAAAAATGCGTTACGTTATACTTTTACAGAGCCCTCATCGTCGCAATCCAGTACGGTTGAACCAACGCGGTCTAATAGTTGGAGTGAGTGGGCGTGGTCGTGGCTGCCATCTTGGACGGACAAAGAGCCTGGGTCCGACGAAACGCCTGTGCCTCCTACGCCTCTGCCTTTGTACTTCAGCGCCTGTTTAGACGATGTGTCACTAGTTTTTAAGGTATAAAATAAATTACGTTTTGAAGTAAATACTTCTTTACGCACGCTTGACTTGGGAAGTAAGCTGGTGAATGCGTGACGTGAGAGTTACGAATAGTGCTGATCGGGCGAGGCGAACGGGAGTTGAGAAGGAGATATAAGTTAGTGAAGATAGAAAGAGAGAGAGAGCTACGTTTCGTATATTACGGTAGGGGCAAGAGAGAGGTGCGAGCACACATTTTCTTTCTCTATTTCATTATTTGTTATATATTATATATTATTCATTCATTTTAAGAGAGTAAAATCAATGCGGTCGAAATGCGAAATGCGATCTCTGCGGAGAATCTGTGGAGTGAGGCTGACTGACCGCATTCGTAACAACGACGTAAGAGAGCGAGTAGGTATGAAAGAGAGTATTGGTGTAAAGATGCGAAAGGGTTCCGATGGCTCGGACATGTGGAAAGAATACCGGACGAGCGACTGGTTAAGAAGATATACAATGCGAAAGTGGAAGGATGTAGGTACAGGGGGAGACCGAGACACCTACCTAGGCCAAATCGGTCATGTATTGAAGGAGGGTGGAGTCAGGAGTCTCAGAAACCGGCGAGCGTGTATGAAGAGAGTTATGAATGTTGAGAAAGCGAGAGATGTATGCAAGAATAGAGCCTCTTGGCACTTTGTCCTCTCTGCCTACCCCGCAAGGGAAATGGCGTGATGATAAGTTAGTAAGTTACGATTGTATTGACTTCAGGTAAACATACATTTTTCCTAACCGCACACCCCGTCGTTCGGGGCAGTATAGTAAGTAAGTATATATTATTATATTTTTTTATGCTTTTAATATTCAATTTTGCCGAAAAAACATTGCATTCAATGTTGATTAAATATTTCTCAAAAAGTCGACTGGTGCAACTCGGGATCGATCATGATGTTAATGAAGTGAAACCAGATGTTTATGCCCCAAGACCAACAAATCATTAATACTGTATCTCAAATATGGGGTTTAGTTAATACATGTTCGGAAACGATAAGTATATTGCGATGTTTTCATTGGTCGTACGCTGATTGTCACAAAAGTTTAAATAAAATTAACGAAATAGTTTTTTCAAATAATTGTATTAACTTGTTAATAGATATTTACATTATTAATAATATATATTGATTGTTAAGTTTTACTTCAGTCGTGTGGTCTAGAGCATACTCGTTTTTTTAATTTTATTACATTGGTTCATCATGATGTTAAAATATAGATACACAATAAAGTAACATTGTCCTATCTGGATTATGAAACAGCATAATATATACAAATAAAGCCTCCTTAAAGCAACCGGACGGAATACTGACAAGATATTGGCTTTTGTCTACAGATTTATTTCAAAGAAGTCTTTTATTACTCTTATACTGCCGCTCTTATGTGCCCCATGTCAGTATCTTGAATTAAAATCTGATTTAAAATTTGATCTGAGTTCGCCAATTGTACCGCTAGTTGTGTCGCGGAGGTTAGCTAAGTGGTAAATGCTGAATGTGAGCTATAACAGAACAGAAACTCTAACCGAGTATGATATTTCAAATTTTTACTTGTTAAACTTTAGCTGCTACCGCGACTTTGTCCGCATGCAATTTAGTTTATTTTCTTTTTTGTGCGAAGCTAAGCTCTTTCTTAAGTTACCTTATTTTTTCAAAATAAGGTAACTTAAGAAAGAGAAATCCTTATAACATCAGCTATCTGCCAGTGAAAGTCCCGTCCCTATTCTTTCCTTCTTTTTTACTTTTACATGCATTTAATAAAAAGCTGTTGTTTAGGCATTATAAACAAACATTTTACATAGCATCACGCCTGTATTCTCTGAAGGGGTAGTCAGAGGTGTATTACACACCCATGGTTCGCCAGCTATGTTTAAGTTCCACGTAATAGGGGGCGAGCCTATTGCCGTCTACCGGGCACATTTCCAAACTCCGAACTACAACTAGTTTTAAGCTGCAACTGCTAAAAAAATAAATAAATGAAAGTATGAAGAAAAAATTGGAACTAGTCTTACAAATAAATTCAGGTCACGACCTAAACTTAAAAAGGTTTCGTCGGCGCATTGAACGAGCGCCGACGTAGGTATCTACAGAAGCGGGCGGGTCGTGCTACCATAAAATCTGTTTCAAAAGTAAACACCTTTCGTTAGCGATAACTTTATTTTTTAGTACTATGACATATCAAATTAAAAAATACGTGTTTATAAAAATTTGCTTAAGTTTATTTTCTTAAAATTTGCGCACTGGTTAAAAAAATACCCTGTATAAGCGTGTGAATTTAATGAAGGTGATGGAGATAGAGGGTCACAGTCGCAAACGCTCGCGCAGTATTTTGGAACTGGGTGCTTCGTTCGCTGCCATCAAGAGCTATTCCTGCTACCCCACAAAACTGCGGGTGCGCCTTGGCGCCAAACAACTAGTGGTCCGCTCACATGGCAAGTGTGTCTGCGGGTTCACTAACTATGAAGCGGTCAGTATTGCCATATTAAATGTACTATGAAGTTGGTTTTTGCAGTACCCGTGGTGACGTTTCTTATTTTTTTTCCATTTGATTACAATTTCAGTCAATGGACCGGCCAACAATATTTTTGAAGAGAGCAGATAAGCAGCCAGATGGGTGGACCTGGCCTGAAGAGTTCCTGTCCGGGATGATGCCCTCAAACCACAAAATCGAAGTAGCTCAAGCGGTTGATGAAGAGTACTGCGCTAGGCCTGAACCGGTCAGTTCATTTAATTTTTAAATTGCTTTGGATATTTTCATGAAAACTGCCAACGGCTTCGTGCAGATTTATTTTATGTATTTAATATAATATTTTTTTACACTACATGGGTGGCGAACAAGCATGCGGCCCACCTGATGGTAAGCGGTTACCGTAGC
Organism: Leucoma salicis; assembly: GCA_948253155.1. NCBI lineage: Eukaryota > Metazoa > Arthropoda > Insecta > Lepidoptera > Erebidae > Leucoma > Leucoma salicis. The sequence continues at coordinate 29,627,628 of OX411803.1, forward strand.
CTATAGACGCTAGCAACACCACACATCACTCGCGTATCGCTATCTCTAAGGAAAGGGATGGGAGGTGGATAGTAAGGATAATAAAGACAGAATAGGGAGGGGGTTGGGCCTCCGGCGCTCTCACTCATACGAAACAATGGTTGGAGTACCTAACTACCGTTGTTATACGCTGATCTTTTGTGAGACTGGTGCTGGGATAAATTTATTTATTATAACTTAATATGAACACTTATTGCCGGTCATGTTCTCAACGATTCAGGCAAGTCGCTTTTTATTTTGCAATGGAAATGATCCACAATTTACTTTCTCGGGACTAAATATGTTCATGTTTGGCAGTTTTAATGGCTTATTGTTAATTATATTCAGGTTCAAAGTGCAGCAAAAGGTGGGGAACAAGCTCACACGGCGGAAGAGACTGCGCACGAACCGAAGGGTTTCTTTGACGAGGGCAACGAAATATGGATCAGGATGTCGCCTGTTTTCTTTATGGAGTTAATTCACGAACGATCACCGCCTGATCCCTTTGTCAACCCTTACGACAACCCGCCTAAAGACTTTCAGTACAGGTGAAATATATAATATATTAATTATGATCATCTCTGGTAGGGCTGGTACCAAGCGGGAGTACTCACTTGCTATTGGACCCCAGCGGGTTGGTACCACCTTCTCCCGTGTAACCGGCCATGAAGGACATTGGTGTGTTTTGGTTGTAACAGATGCCGTTAATTCTTTCATGTATATGTGAAATGAAATAGTGAGCAGCGGTTTGACAATGCTCTCGGTATAGTTGAGTCCATGAGCGACGGTTACCATTTACCATCAGGTGGGCTGTGGTTCGTCTGCCACCGTACGCAATAAAAAAACGAGTGAGCCTTACAGTAGTCGCATATGATCTGTAACATCCGACATCTTACCTTGATAATAAGCAACATTAACATTATATAATTATTTTTCGTAAGGAAGAAAATTTGTTTTTAATGAAAATAGATGAAGATGGTGTGGTCAGATTGAGGACTGCCGAGATAGGGGTAACGCGTTTAATCTTAAGTCCGATGTCATACTATCCCATGAAGGAAAGCTTAGGATAAGAATTTATTTCGATGACTCGTAAAATCTGCTTCCATCTTAATGCATTATAATCAAAGTCCTCTCACGCTGAAAGGAGGCCTTCTTTTTTGTAAAGGCGGGAGAAAATGTACCTAACCGCAAAATCCCTTTTTTGTTAAAAAGTTTGGGCTAAATAATTTTCTTCGCAACAATACCTATTACCTAATCTTCCATACTAAAAATAAATAGTTATTGCATGCGCACAGATGGCGGAGTGGTTTAGATACCATCCTCCCGTCCGAGTGTTGCGGGTTCGATACCCACACAGGACAACTCTGTGTATCCACAAATGGTTGTGCTGAGTCTGGGTGTACTTTGTGTTCAGCAAATTTTATGTTTGTAAAGTCCCCCGCGATACAAGGATTATTTCTTCGGCAGGGTTAAAAAATAACTGACACATACTAAGACCATTTATTGTATTATCTTCGTAAACATTTTCACAACAAAATTATTTCATGCTTCCTACTTTTCCCCAAAATATCATACACATTATTCTCATTCTTTCAGTAGAATTAACACAATCTCAACTTTTTTTTCTTTTGTGCACGTTATATAATTTTATCTTATGAGATTCTAGTAAGAACCAAACAAATAGTTTCATCAGTACCAACCTCTCGGAAAATGGGTTGGTACCATCTGACGGCCAGTTTTAACACTCCAAGCGCTCATTGGTCAAATCAAATAGGGAGCGATTCCCTGGCTTACTGTTATACACTTCCGTCCCATTTCACAAAATAGCAAGTAACTAACTTAAAACGTTCTAACTTAATAAAAAGTTTCATGCGCGTCGTTATTAAAGCTCGCAGTTGTTAGTAATTAATACACAATCATATGAAGATATAATATTGTGTGTCCCTAGTGACTGGGTGGAAGACTGCCGCATTAAGTTGAAGTTGGAGCCGGTGAAGGTTCGCGTGTGCATGGGGCTGGTGCACCGGCTCAGAATGCTCTTGTCTGTGTTTAAAGATATGCCCCCCGTACCAGAGACAGGTAACCCTATAGTTTATCTATACTAATATTATAAATTTGTCGTGTGGGGCCGGCTTTAGAATTGTCCCACCCCTCTCCACCCATGGTAGTCGTAAGAGCCGACCGAGGGAATACCGGGGGAGTGGGCAGCAGCACTCCTTCGAGTATTAACAACATCCACTGCAATCGCCAACGCGCCTGCCAAGCGTGGCGATTACGGCACTATCCCCCATTCTTGGGGAGGCCTATATCCAGCAGTGGACGTTAAAAGGCTGATGGATGGATGGATGGATGGATGGAATATTATAAAGAGGAAAGATTTGATTGTTTGTTTGCATTGAATAGGCTCTGGAAACTACTGAACCGATTTGAAAAATTCACCATTAGAAACCTACATTATCCTTTATGAACATAGTTGATAGAATATTTTCAAAGAAGTTAGGGATCCATATGAAAACTTCGATAACAGGGTATAAAAAAATACCAAAAAAAAAACCCTAAATCGTGTACGCTGCGTAAATTATTGGCAATAGAGCAGTGATGTACTATAGTTTTATAGAGGACATCATTATCTAAAAAAAAGTCTGGAATATTATTCGTCTAACTATAACAGTTATATCGCAATCTATAATAATAATAATAATAAATAAACTGGCAACACTACACGCCAAGAGTCACATTTTCTTACACTTCCCAAAATTAATTGAAATATCAGTTTATATTGCTTTTGATAATCATTTTACAACAATATTTACAAACTGTGCAATAGAAAACCATGAAAAATGGAAAAATTAAATAACGCAACCACATTGAATTCGTAAATACAATATCTACCTATATGTGAAAAATGACAGATGTCATGAAACATTTTCTGTGTAATATGAAAATTATATAAACGGAAAGAAAATGTTAACTCGGGCAAAAGCCAGACTCGCTGCTGCACTAGGAACAACCCCGGACTCGTCGCTCAGCTCCACCTCGCAACTACCTAATCCAGTTTCAGTGACAGCGGTTACTGCTGAGGTGTTGAGTTCAACATCAAGCGACGAGTACTTCTCCCCACCTACGTCGCCGCCACCAGTACGCAGGAAGAGGAGAGGCCAGCCACCGACACGCTTGGGACCTCGAGACCAACAGGTCTCAAATAGGGCCCCCGCTGCCGGTGGTGATGTGCGCCGCATGAGATGGTCTCAACAGATGAACGAAAATGTCATGCGGGCATATTATGTGGCTACAGAGGGAGGAAGCAACCTTACAGCGTACCGTGATCGTATGCTGCCTTTGTTTCAGGTGCTTGAGCCGGCTGTCAACGTCACGGCACAGAGATTGTCGGATCAAGTACGGGCTATTCAACGTTGTCAATTGTTGAATGAAACCGTACTTGAACGGATTCGCTCGGACGTGCGGGGTAACATTGTATCCCCCATTTTCTCGCAAACTGTGGAGCATATATCCAGAGATATACCGCAGCTGAACCCAGCTGAGGAAGTGGAGGACAATGGAACCTTAACCGTAAGTACCCAGTACAATGATCAATTAAGGAGCGCTTTGGAATGCGCTTTACAGAAGTATCGAACTATGTCCCCTGAATGTAGACCACGTTTACCGCGTTTGCCTACTCATAAAAAGAATATAGCGCTGGTGAAGACCCTGGATTCGCTGTTATCTGTTTATATAGATAGCAGCGAAAATTTGGCGGATACACACTCAATTCTGTATTGTGCAGCCGTTGCGGCATGTCGAGTAGCAGGAATTAAAATCTCTGAAGAAGGTCCTGTTACTCGACCACGTACAGCCGTACCGGCTTGGCAATCCAGGGTTGAGCGACGTATAGTAAGCTTATCTGCTTCAGGTCAGGCAACACCCGTCCGAAAGTCATGCGTTTTGTGAATCGGGCTTTCTCGGGGACTGAAATAAATCCCCGAGAATATATGTCCCACGTCACAGAACGCATAGACTTCCTGAAGCAGAAAATTTATGCGTGGGCAAATCGCGTTAGGCGCTACAAACGGAGAGTATGTCGATGCACTGTGAACCGTACATTCCAGAGAGACGAGAGGCAGGTCTACCGTAATTGGGAACGGCCCGATGTAGATCTGAATGTCAGGGATCTTCCAGATGTTTATGCCACTACTACGTTTTGGCAAAACATCTGGTCGAGGCCTGTCATTCATGAGGAATGTGGCTGGATGCGAGATGTCAAACGATCATGTGAACATATTACTGATATGGAAGCAGTACTAATAACAACAAGTGATGTAACCAGTGCAGTCCGTTCGTTACCTAATTGGAAAACCGCGGGAATGGACGGACTGCACAATTTTTGGCTCAAATGGTTACGCAGTTCACATGCTCGTTTGGCATCTCAATTTCAGTTGTGTTTGACATCGAGGTCGTTACCATGTTTTTTAACTGTCGGTACGACCTACCTTCTCTATAAGAGTGGTACTTCCGCGGACCCCAAAAATTACAGGCCCATTACTTGCCTGCCTACAATATATCATCCATTTTGACAGTAAAAATTTCTTCACATATTGTGAAAAATTCTATTTTGGCCAAATCTCAAAATGGATGTAGGAGCGGGGCACGTGGAACTAAAGAGCTCCTTATTATTGACACGGTCATAAGCCAACAGGTTCGTCGCGGCCGGAAAGAGTTGGTGATGGCCTGGATAGACTATAAGAAAGCCTATGACTCTGTTCCCCATACATGGCTCTTGAGGGTACTGGAGTTGTATAAAATTGATGCAACTCTACGTGCCTTCTTGAAGACGTGTATGGGGCAATGGAGAACGGCCCTTTACTATCCAGATCGTCGCTGGCTTCAGGTACATGACGCACCAATAAAAATTGAGCGGGGTATATTCCAGGGGGACAGCCTCAGTCCATTGTGGTTTTGCCTGGCCCTGAATCCTCTTAGTACTTTACTAGAGAATTCAGGCCTAGGCTATCGGTTGCGGAGAGAGAGTCGGGGTCTATCCCACCTCCTTTACATGGATGACTTAAAGTTATTTGCCCCCACCAGACCCCAACTGATGGCGTTACTTAAGGTAAATGAAACCTTCAGTAAGTCTATCAGAATGGAGTTTGGTGTGGATAAATGTGCAGTCTTACATGTAAAGCGAGGTGTCGTTGTGGGATCTGAAGGAATGCAACTTTCAGATTTCACACAACTCCGGTCTCTGTCTGCTACCGAGACCTACAAATATCTGGGTATGTCACAGGCGTTATGCATCTCTGAGGCAGTCATGAAACAAAAGTTGCAGGAGCGCTTCTTTTGCCGCTTAAGAAAAGTACTTAATAGTCTACTTTCTGGCGGCAACAAGGTGCGTGCCTGTAACAGTTGGGTCATGCCTGTCTTGATGTATTCCTTTGGCATACTCAGATGGACTCAGGCTGAACTTGATACCCTTGATAGAAAGGTCCGCTCACTTCTGACTGCATACCGAATGCACCACCCGCGCTCATCGGTAATGAGGTTGTATATCCCGCGGAGATGTGGGGGTCGTGGTTTTTTAAACATCAAAACCCTTCATAACCGCGAGGTATACAACCTCCGAGAATATTTTCTCAATACTGACATGGACGTGCATCGTGATGTAGTTAGAGTGGATCAAGGATTTACCCCGCTTGCTTTGGCTAAAGAGAACTGGCACAAGCCTATAGTGCTTGGCATTGAGGACCGCCGGGAGGTATGGAGGAGCAAGGAGCTGCATGGACGTTTTTATCGGGCCTTACATGGGCCTGATGTTGATTTTGCAGCATCTGTTTCTTGGCTGCAATTCAGTGATCTCTTCGGAGAAACTGAAGGTTTTGTCTTTGCAATAATAGATGAAGTTGTGATGACGAATAACTACCGAAAATATATCCTGAGAGATGGTACGGTTGACATCTGTCGGGCATGCCACCATCCTGGAGAATCACTCAGGCATATTGTTTCCGGTTGTACTCGTCTTGCCAACGGCGATTATTTGCACAGACATAACCAGGTAGCCAGGATTGTTCACCAGCAACTTGCTCTTAAATACAATCTGGTGGAAATTGAAGTGCCATACTATAAATATGTGCCTGACCCAGTTCTCGAAAATGACCGTGCCACGTTGTACTGGGATCGGTCTGTCATTACTGACAGGACTATTGTTGCTAACAAGCCTGATATAGTGGTGATAGACCGATCAGAGCACCGTGCAATAATTGTTGACGTCACTATTCCGCATGACGAGAATCTCGTGAAAGCTGAAAAAGAAAAGCAAATGAAATATTTGGATTTAGCTCACGAGATTACCGACATGTGGGATGTTGATTCAACAATTATTGTTCCGATAGTCATATCGGTTAATGGACTGATTGCCAAGAGTCTCGACCAACACCTATTGAGACTCTCGTTGGACGGCTGGCTTAAGGGCTTGATGCAAAAGGCAGTACTCCTCGACACGGCACGTATTGTGAGGAGGTTCCTTACTCTGGAGCCCTAACCACCGGCAACTTGGTCCCAGCACCCGATGTCGGTGGTCTATCTATTTTATACATTTTTAAATTTGTTATGTTTACTCGTTTGTGTTTTTGTTTGTATTTTTATAAGTATGTTAGTATGTTTGTGTGAATGTTTGTTTCTTTTCATAATATATTTAAAAGTGTATATAATATGATATAAAATAAATAAAGAGAATAATAATAAAGCCTTTATTACCCAAAATGTTACATTAATCAGTCAATCAATCACATTAATCAGTCATCAATTACATTAATCAGATTTAATTTTAATTAATTCATATATAATAAATATTGACATTTACATTTATCATTGTATATAACTTAAAAAATATTTATTTTAACTAAAAAACAGTACCTATTCATTTATTGATAATTATTTCAGTATAAATATGATTGATACAATCATATTTATATATCCTATTTTAATTTTATTTGAAATAATATAATATAATTAATGGTACTATTATAGAATGGATTTTAGGAGGAGAGCCCACCACTCACCCACGGATTGTCAATCCCGGTTATCTTTGGACAGAATAACCTAAGATTGCCAATCCGCACTCTCAAAGATAGAGGAGAATGTGATAATAGCAAAGTAGCATGCACGATAATGACAAAAAACTCACCAACGCGACACAACCATGCGATACGGTAGAACTCTCAGAACCACAATATTGCAATATTCCGCAAAAATCCGAACATAAATTCGACACGTGTTTCACCTCTAAACGAGGCATTCTCAAGAACGCTCGGCAACAAATGAGCAATATATAAATAATTATAATTAATGGTATATGCATTTCAATCTTAAATTTAAACTAATAATTTAGCAACTAATAATTTTTTTATTTTTAAAATTAGTTGTAGTAAAAATTGTGTTAGTAATTACATATTTGTATCTAGCTAAACTACACTAGTTTTAGTCAATATTTATTGGGTTACCCATTTCTGGGTGTAGGCCTCCTCCAACCTTTTCCAGTGGTCCTTGTAGGCGAGTCCAAGCCGGTCCGGCAACCTGGGAAATATCCTCATTCCAGCGCCGCTTGGGTCGACCGCGGGGGCGTTTTCCGTCATACGGATACTGCAAAGCGTAGATTATTGAGATATTCACCATTTATATTGATGCCTCTATTTTCCCAGCTTAAATGTCTGAAGATGTATTCTAATAGAGCAGTAAATAAATTTGATGATAGGGGGTCACCTTGTTTCAAGCCTCTTCGAATATCGAATGACTCTCCTTTACCTTCTAATCTAATCATAGCCTTGCTGTTTTTATAAATTCTTCTTAAATTTTTCTTGCAGGAGCCTTATATATTCTTTTTCTACTCCTTGATCCTTTAAAGCTATCCAAAGAGGTCCATGATATATAGAGTCAAATGCTTTTCTGTAATCTACGAACGCTACATAGAGTGTTTTCCCATATTCCGATAGTTTCTCAATAAGTTGGGTAAGTGTAAAGATGTGGTCTATGGTGGAGTACGACCGTCTAAATCCGCTTAATTTCTTTTCGAATAAGTTTGTAGAGCGTTTTAAGATGGTATTTTTCAGAAGGATTTTTAGGTAATTTAAGTTTTAATTTATTTCTTTCATTTTTGAGTTTCTCTTCATATGGTGATAGAGTTATTTTGTCTTTTATTTTTGATTTTGGTAATGCATTTGCCGATTTTTTTGTACTTTTAAATAGATCACTATATGTTAATTCTATATCTTGGCGTTGGATATTGGCTATATGTTCTGTAAATATATTATTCAGCGACTCTAACTCTAGGGGATTTAGTTTAGAGATCTTGCATTTGTAGTCGTTCGTGATTTAATTTTGTTGCAATTTTGTAATAGACTCATTCTGACCAGTCTGTGGTCTGTGGGAAACGTGGTATTTAAAATTTGTATATTTGATATATCTTTAATATTATTCACCAAGATGAAGTCTATTTCATTTTTTATTTTTCCATTTGGTGATGTCCAGGTCCATTTTCCTTTGGGTTTTTTCTTGAAGTGTGAGTTTGTTTTGGTTTTGTTTTTGATTATTTTTATTTTCACTTTTGATAAGATTCTTACATTGGTTGGAGGGTTTTGGTCTAATCATCCCACGGGGACCAGCCGGATTGGGAGATATTTTTAAGTTTAAATAATTATTTGTAAAATCTTGACTATGTTTCGATAGAGGAGGTGCGTGATTTAGTTTTTTGAACTTTTTTCATCTGAACGCAATCTATACTTATATACTATTATAAAGAGGAAAGATTTGATTGTTTTTTTGCATTAAAAAGGCTCCGAAACTACAGGACTGATTTGAAAAATTCTTTAAAAATTAGAGTCCTACATTATCCCTGATGAACACAGGTGATAGAATATTTTCAAAAAAGTTCGGGATCCGTATGAAAACTTCGATTATTTAATCCAACATATGAAAAAAAAAATACCAAAAATAACCTTACAATACGTCTAACTATAATAGTTGTGTCACAATAACTATTTTTTCATGTTAAAATATGCAATAGTAACGACGGTATGAACTAATTTTATAAAGAGGAAAGATTTGTATTTGTTTATGTATACAAATGGCATAGGCTATATTTATATCTATAAATAGATGTCTACTGACTATGCAATTAAAACCTTTTTACTTCCAGAGCAAACAATGCGTACTCTAACAGTTGAAGAATGCGACGCCTTAACCGATAACTTACCCGAACGTCGACTGTACTTCGAAGTTCACAGTTTATTCATTCGGCTGATACCGTGGAATCACTCATTAGCTGAACGACCGCTTAGAGCGCCGTTGATGCTCAACATTAACGTGCCTAAGGCGGTCATCACCGCAAACGCGCCTCTCTACCCTCATAGGTAAGGTTCGCTATAATGTTAGCTTCTATAGTAATGCCAATATGCAGGCATTGTGAACCCTTAAGATTGTCACCTGAATCACAACCAATGTCAACTCATCTGCCTAATTGTAGTACATATTAGCCTTTGCCCGCGTCTCCGGCGTATATAATAGCGGCATAAAATGTGTACCAGTTTTAAGTCTAATCAAATAAAAAAATATATGGTTGTCTGTAAAGTCGGTTTACGGACGATGATTTTACGTGATAACGTCATATATGTCCACGATGCAATTTTTTTTTGCTATAGGCAACATTGATACTTACGTTTTCTGAGAGTTTCATAAACAATGCATCGGTTGTCATACATTTTCAGGCGGGCGTGGCGTGCAGCCGGCGTTCATCGATTCATAAGACGTTATCACGTCAAAAAGTTGCATCAAAATCCGTTCTGTAGTTTTTGTGTGATGCGCGAACAAACAAATATATCAAAAATTTTAAAAATACCGTTTTGTGTTCAGTCACGCCTATATAGCCTAATACAGTTTTTTCTCAAATATCTTAAATGTTTAGACATAGCTCTGTTACTGCTTTATAATAGTTAGGATAATAATTTTCATTGTGGTGACGGACTAAGAATACAAGTGTCATCACCACATCCTTTCCCGCGGGTGTCGTACAAGGCGACTAAGGGATGTAGGCAATTATCACCCATTGCATTACTGGTGGTAGGGCTGGATACCAAGCGAGAGTACTCACTTGCTATCGGGCCCGAACGGGTCGGTACCACCGTCTCCTGTGTGATCGGTCACGCACGTCAGTGTGTTTTGGCTGTAGCAGAAGATAGCCGTTTATTATTTCATTTCACATCTGAGAAATGAAATGGTGCGCAGCGGCTTGATAATACTCTCGGTATAGGTTTATTATTTCATTTCACATCTGAGAAATGAAATGGTGCGCAGCGGCTTGACAATACTCTCGGTATAGTTGAGTCCATGGGCGACGGTTACGACTTACCAACAGGTGGGCCGTGGCTCGTCTGCCATCCTTAGCTATAAAAAAAAACCTTTCGGTTATACACGTTAGCAATTATTTCTTTGAGCGCTAAACCATGGCTATCTCTATTAATATCATAAATTTGGAAGTCAGTTTCTTTGTTTGTTACTTTCACACTGTAATTACTTAACCGATTATCATGAAATTTCATATACATATACTCTGGAGTCTTGTTGCCATAGTGGCGAAAAGTGGGCAGCGGAAGGCCGCTTTATAATAATTACCAATCAGTTGTCTCTGCTTACTCCTCTCGTGAAATATGGTGGCGAGATAAAATATATACCAGTATTGGCAAGAATTATTAAATAAAAAAGTATCTTTAAGATCAGATGTAACAGATAAAAAAAATTGTTGCGTTGAGAGTCGCCTAAGTAGCTTAATACTTACATTTTTTCTCAAATATTATTTACTTAATCTAAATTCTGCCAGCGACTCCTGCTCTAATAACCATTTTTTTTGTTAAGGCGGGAAAAATATACCTGACCGCACACCCCGTCATTCGGGGCAACGAACAGGGTAGTATGGGGCCCTCACCCACTAAATAAACCCTCCGTATGCCGTCTCTCCGCCTGTATTGGCGGGTCACTGGAACCATATTACATTCCTGCAGTGGTCCGCCGGCGGTTTACCCTTTCGGGTACCCTTTACCTGCTGTAATAATCTAAAGAATCTAAATACATCACTCTACGGCGCACTAATGATTGTTATGTAAGAATAATTATCCCACAGGAACCATTCCTTTTTCTTTGGCATGAATATATCCTTTTCTAGCCTCCAGACTATATGCATTCCATGATGATTCATCAGTTACAGCGCGTTGCATCAACAGTTGATCAGTTACAGCGTAGAAGCGTAACAAATAAACAAACTCACTTTCGCATTTGTAATATTAGTAAGGGTGTACAGATGTAGCTTTATGATGTATGATGGTATAATGACTATTGTACCAAATGAGCTGTGGATATGCTATTTCATAATATTTTCAAATTCTTGCAGAATATGTTCAGCAGCGTGCCAAGTACCACAGAACTCGGGCCCTTTATGGCACGGCTCTCATCTTCACTTTAGCACAACAGTAAACGAAGCACAAGTATACATATCTTCGATTGGCGACGAACAGCAGAGACCCTGCGCCAGGGTTGACTTCAGATTTCTCATGCATATACTGCTAAAGAAACAATACTTCGCATCGAGGGAGACCGTGGAATTCAGTTACACGGGCAAAATAAGTGAGTTACCTAAAATTTAGGCATGCAGCCTAGTCTAGCCCTAGATACAAGATCCAATTAATTGTAATACTACAAATATAGAAGTAGCCTTTGCCCGCAGCTTTTCCGCAGGAAAAACTGTATTTTTTTTTAAAATTATTTCTCATGTTTCCGACGTAGCAGAATAAAGCGTATATCAATCTCATCAAGAGTTACCAAAAAAAATATTTTTTATCTAAATCCGTGCAGTATTCTTTACGTGATGTGCGAACAAATAAATAGACAAAGAGAAAGGAATTGTAGAAAATAATGCTTTTTGTCCAAAGAAGCATACAGTCATTTTTCTTTTATAATTGCATAACTTTATAATTGTAAAGATGTGAAAGTTTGTATGTTTGTTACTCAATTAAGTGAAAACGGCTCAACAGATTTGTATGACATTTGCATTTATGCACGCTGATAATTTATTTTATGAAGAAAAGTTAGGTTCTTATCAAAAAACCCACTATAGGACGTATCCACTTGAATTCTGGTATAGATATGTTTAGCTCTTGTCAGCGGTGGAGCCGTTGAAAGAAGCAAGGGCGTGGGTTTTCAAAGTATTGGAAAATAATAATGGTTATATCTGTTTTTTTTAATAGATGAATTAAACATATGCGGATCGGCAGCGAGGCTTCAGGCCGCGTGGCAAGTGCCGCTATCGCTGATCAATGAACGGCTTTCCATCCCGCTGAGACACTCCTCGTTGCCAAAAGACGCGCTGAATGATGAAGGTAACACTACATTTAACGATACATTGTTTTAAAGACCAAAATATATTTTTTTATCTCGTACTCTAATATTATTAAAAAGGGGTCTTATGAACTAAACCATTTAAATGTAAAATATATCTGCGTCTGTTTGTTTCTGCACTGATTTCTTCTAAACCTATTAACAAGCGGTTCTTACTATCGGTTAGATTTTTGGTCGTAGTTTAGTTGTGCAATTGCAGTTCAGTTTTAAACAACTCGCTCGGCTGGCAATGAGATGGTTGATCAAAAAGTGACACCTATTTGAGGACACTTGAACTTCTATCTCTGCGGAAAATCTGTTGAGTTAGGCTGACTGACCGCATTCGTAACGACGACGTAAGAGAGCGAGGAGTTATGAAAGAGAGTATTGGTGTAAAGATGCGAAATGGATTCGGACATGTGGGAAGAATGCCGGACGAACCACTGGATATACAATGTGAAAGCTTAAGGATATATATACGGGGAGACATGAGACTAGCCTACCTAGACCAAATCGGTCTTGTATTGAAAGAAGGTGGAGTCAAGAGTCTCCGAAATCGGCGAGCGTGTATGAAGAGAGTTATGAATGTTGAGGAAGCGAGAGATGTATTCAAGAATAGGGCCTTTTGGCACTCTGTTTCCTCTGCCTACCCCGCAGAGGAGGTGACGTGATGATAAGTAACTCGTCCGTGCTTCGGCAGGCACGTTAAGCAATGGGTACCGGCTGTCAAATGTCCTGGTAGTCGTTACAGGTTGGCAATTCTGAAGAAAAAATCTGACACCAGTCTTGTTTTAAGGTCTGACTGCCCAGATGGCGCAGTGGTTTAGATACCGGCCGAAGAGTGTTGTGAGTTCTATTTCCAAATAAAACAACTCTTTGTGTGATCCACAAATGGTCGTTCTGAGTCTGGGTATACTTTGTGTTCGTGAAATTGTATGCTTGTAAAGTCCCCCGCGAGATTCCTTAGCGCAGGGTGTTGTCTTTTAAATAAAATCGTGTGTTATCCTCTTAAAATAGATGAGTCGTGGTGGTCACATAGTTTGGGCTAAGGCTAGAGAGATAGATAATTTCTTAAATAGAGAATGTTTTTATAATCAGATTGAGAATAAATCAATTTTTTGGCTAAACCTTAAAGTAGCTAGGTGCTCCTCCACCATTGTGTTTCGTATGGTGAGTGAGAGTGCCGGAGGTTCAAACCCCCCCTTATTATCTTAACTCTCAACCTGCTATCCCTTTCCTTGGTAAAGCGTGAGTTATGCCTCTAGTGAAGTCTAGTGTAACTAGTGTCTTATAATCTACGGTAACCGCTTATCGTCAGGTGAGCCGTCTGCTTATTAGCAACCCCTGCAGAATAAAAAAATAGATAAGCTATAGTTGTTTTTAAATCCTAGAGATTGTCTTTCTTGGTAACGTGCACCCGAGTGAAAAAATAACTTGGGAAAATACAAAATGATGACTGAAAAGAATAGCTAATAAGTTTCGTGTCAGATAATTTTAGTAATTATTTTAACCTATCGTAGCGATTACAATCGCGTAATATTATATATTATGATAAGCGCGATTCTTTCAAATGATTTTAGTTGACCTAAAATTATTGTATTCTTTGTTGAGGCTCTTTGTGCGATAATTCTATGTTCACGTCTAATATTATATTCACGTGTCTGTCTGAAGATCTCTTTGGGGGATAAGAGATTATTGTGCCATTTTATTTAAAAAAATATATTGTTATTGCGTTAGTATTGAGCAATAAGTAATGAATATATATCTGTGCTAATTTGGGTACAGTGTTAACGCTACTCTATATTATGAAAGTATGTAGGCATTTGAGGGTACAAATCATTTTTTTGTTTAGGTAGGATAAATGTACCTAACCGCACACCCTGTCGTTCAGGGCAACGAACAGGGTAGTGTGGGGCCCTCACCCACTAAATAAACCCGCCGTACCGTGTGTCGTCTCTCCGTGATTATTGGCGGGCCACTGGAACTATGTTATATTGCTTCAGTGGGAGTCTGGTGAGACCTGGGACTGTAAGATGGAGATTTGTATATAGGCTGTCATGTGTCTGATTACGTTTACTACGTACTTATCCATTTTCATTTAAGATCGGCCCAGTCGTAATTGAGCTATAAAAGGACAGACATAAACAAAAATTTAGGGAATGACAGAATTGGAATCAGTAAGTCTTACAATTACTACTTATCACGCAATTTGCGGAAAGAAAAAAAAACTACAGACACAGATTTATATAGTAGTAATATAAAGTACGAGTATAAACCTAGTCTTGCCATAATTATAAAGAAAGGTCTTTTTTTATATTGCATTAAACCTTTATTATGTGTAGTGTGCGTTAGCTTACACATTAAAATAATAGCATTAAAAAATATGCAGCTCATTCAAACTGATCTCCATTTCCTTAATACAATCCTTTAAACGTTGAGACAAAATTATCAATTGAAATTCCATGGGAAAATTCTTTTCGTTTATGGATTACTTAAGGGAATCTAAATTGACATAGCGTTAAGAGCATGCCATACTCTCTAAAACTGACTATAAACACACACCGGATTAAGATCGAGACTAGATAACTGCCAGTCTTCAGTTCTGATGAAGTCAGAAACGTTCGTTTCCAACCACGCTTGTGTGGATCTTTATGACCCGGTGCTGAGTCTTGCTGAAAGTACCATTTTTGGTTTTGGAACATGGTGTTGTAAGAGACATAAGCACCTCCTCAAGAATCGTATCTTGATACACATGTGTCGGATATTTTGACATCTTTTGCACAAAAATATGACTTATGGCCGGTTTCTGAGGTACATTTAACTGTAGTTTATCTGTCCGATAGAGACATCGCTTCGATAACTCATGAAAATGCGTTTCTGAGTATCGCGTCCTGATATAAACTTAGTTTAAACTAGTGTTACCTTGACTGACAAACATGTGCCGTTTATTGGTTCTATAACTATTTGTAGTCCCACTCTTGATATTGCGTATTATTTTTCGAATAATTTGCTACTCGTAACACGTCTCTGTCTTTTCGAAATTATCTGTGTATTCCAATAAATATTCCAAAAACTTCAAAAATACCAATTTTTAAAGTTTTTGTATGTCTGCGTGTCCGTATATTTGTTTTGGCTTATCTCCGAAACGACGATTTGGACGGGACTTAGGCTACTTTTGCTTGGGAAAAATAATCAGGGTTCTACATAAAACAGAAAAAAACTAAAAAAATTCAAAGCAGTCTTAAGGAATGCCGACAGAAGTGAAAACTTAAAACTATAAACAAACAGTTGTTATTTTTAGATATCCAAATTAATTGTTCGATCTTAAATTAAAACTTTTAATACAAAGTTATTCATACAGACATTAAAAAAAAAATGATCATAACCTAACAAAGTACTCCTTAAGACGAATTAAACGAATATAAACTTGATGGGTTCGGGTCGTTTCATTACATAGTTACTGTGGCCTCCTTCCAGCTCCATATCAGACCCTGGATACCATCTAGAGATAATGTACTCCTCATGACGAATCATACGTGCCCTAACTCGATGGTGTTATGTCGTTTTATAACGGAGTTCCTATGGCCACCTTCTAGCTCCATCATCAGACCCTGGATACCATCTAAAGACAAAGTACTCGTTAAGACGAATCAAACGATTCCAAACTCAATGGGGTTGCGTCATTTCATTACAGAGTTACTGTGTCCACCTTCCTGCTCCATCATCAGACCCTGGATATCATCTAGGACTGGAGTACTAGTCAAGACATTTCAAACGAGCCCTAACTCGATGGAGTTGCGCCATTTAATTACAGTTTAGCATGGCCACCTTCCAGCTCCATCATCAGACCCTGGATACCATCTAAAGAGAAAGTACTTATCAAGACGAATCAAATGAGTCCAAACTCGATGGGGTTGCGTCGTTTCATTATAGAGCTCCTAGGTCCACTTTCCAGCTCCATCGTCAGATCAGCTCCATGTCATCATAATATTGCATTGTCACGCGATATACATATGGGTGTAAAATTTCAGCTCAATCGAAAACCGGAAGGAAGTGTGTCAAATTTAATTTCCAGTGCACATACTATATCTGCGTCTCGTAACGGTGTCGCGAGTCCAGAGATTTTATCTCATCTAAAAATATACGTACCGCGCTAAAAGAAGTTTTCACTTCAAAAATCCACGCGGTCAAAGTAGCGGGTAGTAATAAAGTATCACTGTCCAGTAAAGGAAAACCTTGTGAGGAAATCTGCATACCTGAAAGATTTTCTCGATGATAATAATAATAATATCTAGATTTTTTTTTTAATATCTAGATAAATAAATATAAATATTCACAGACATTTTCACACAACATACTTAACGCTTGTGCTATGGGTGCGAGGTTACGGATATAATACATATATATCTATTTTTGTAAATACAATGTCGGAAGGTAGGTCTAACACGATGATCATGATAAATAAAAAATGCAGGTATAACGATATAAATCTCTGAACTATAATTATCCCAATAAATCATAACTGAATTAGGTCTAATTTCATCATTTAAAGACAGAAACTCAATCCAATCTTTAATACTCGTACAATTAATCCACAATAGTTTAAACTAAAAGGGTCAACTATAAATTGCATGAGGCTAATTTGTAGCGGAAAATGATAATTAATTCGTTTGCACAAATTAATTATCCAAAGAGTCAAGGATAGCCAGTAGCTGAGTACAAGTGTACCGTGCCACGCCAGAGCCAAGACTGCCTTAGCACGGTAAACTTCCTCCTCCTAGGGGGAGGGCGGAATCTGTATCGGGGCATATGGCCCCCTGGCAGAGGTTTCCTCCGCGGGCACTGGATAGTGCCCGGTCGTTGGGTGTTCTTCAGCGGGCTCCCCTCCGGGTCTTCACACCACCGCGGTGGTCAGCCCGAGCCAGATAAGACTCCCGGTTATCCCGGGGGAGGTCCAACTGCCTTAGCAGTGGTCGCTCAGACCATTTTATACAGATGAAGTGGTGGGGAGAGTGAAAGAATGGAATGGCGCGCTCGTTCACGTCATCGTAGCAAGTGACGCTTACAACATTTTTGTTAGTGTGGCGGTGCAGGCGCCGTCACATACATATAATAGATAGAAAACACCCAGGCGCAGTACAAATATCTGTGTTCATCACACAAATAATTTTCCTGGAAATCGGTTACACTGCCAACTACGCCACGAGGCTCGTCAATAATAATAATAATAAGCTTAGTCGAGGATTGTTATCACATTCCACGGTTTCATTTTGGTTCTTGGCAGATACTGTTGCGGTAGACTTCATGCTTGAAGAGTTAACCATCCGAGGGTATTTCACGAAGAACATCAAGACACACGTCATGTCCTTGGAGTCCGCTAAAGCTACGGCACTTCATGAGCCCAGTAAGCACTGTTATATTATAATTTATATGATAGTACCAACTGTGATGTATGAATTTGTTAGCCATTAGAGGCTTATAAATAAATGCCAAAGTAATATTTTCCTTTAAGCTTGCTTGGCTAAATTACTGAACAGATTTTAATAAAATTTTGCTAAGGAGTTCACCCCTAGATTTAATAAATCCATTTCGTGTAATAATAAATATTCACGGACATTTCACACAACGTCCTCTGGTTCCAACTAAGCTTAACCAAGCTTGTGCTATGGGTACCAGATTACGGATATAATAATATTTTTTGTAAATACATATATATATAATAGATAGAAAACACTCAGACGCAGTACAAATATCTGTGTTCATCACACAAATAATTGTCCTGAGTGGGAATCGAGCCCACGATCACGTGCACGGTAGTCGGTTACACTACCGATTACGCCACGAGGCCCGTCAAATGCAATATGTATGCATATATATATGGCACTACGAAAATATTCTTTAAGAAATATAATTTATCCGGGTGAGCACAGCGAGCCCTAACACTATCCCACATATATGCATTTTTGTGGTACACTTTACTGAGAAACTACCACAGGCTTTGACGTAGTCATTTCAATTTATTTCTAGATGTTTATTATCTATCATAATAATATTATTTTATACACCTTTAAAAAAAATAGATGGCAAAAATTTTTATTAATTAGAATTTTATTGTGTTCCTACCGGCATCTGTCGAAAATTATAAAACAAATAAGACATGTATAATATCAACTGGACTGTTACTATTAACGCCATCTGTTTAAAATCTAAAGAACTAATATAGATGTATGTGTAAACCATAGATATAGTAACGTATAGATCACCAAAGCGTGTGAGCGAGAAGAAAATCTTATACGGCAACATAGCAAGATGGAAGAGGAAAGCAAATCTGATGTCATTGCACACCATTTGAATGACAGGTCGTCTATAGTCTTCTAGCTTGAAATTAGCTTCACGGTTTTTAAAGTAGCATAAACGGGTCTTTTTTCGCGTATAAATTAGGTGAAATTATTAACTACCTTTTACCCGACGTTTCAACTGCGTTGCAGCAGCCGTGGTCACGGGACAACTCGGGACAGCTTCACGGTTTTTTGATTTATTTGTGTTATAAATCTTGTTTATTACATGATTATAACTATTAAATACAATGTTTGTTTGTTCCGTGAGTGCCTGTGATACATCACATCAATCATGCAATCAATCCTGATAATTGCACGTTTCACAGGTAAGTTCTCAGGATGTCATCACAACTTAAATGCTTTTATTTTAGGTCATAATTACTGATATTTTCTGTTTCAGTTACGGATTAATTTCAATTCCATTGTTACTGTTTATATTTTACATAGAAATATGTCGCATTGTTACATATTTGCAAGATTTTAGTAGAAAAGTTTTTAGGTACAATACACTAGGCCTTGACTTTATCGACAAGGTATATTGTCGATATTTATTCTAAATGCTTGGAACATTTTCTCCTAACACATTAATGGAAAAAATGCAATAAAAGTTCTACAGCAGATATTGTCCGTCATGTCGATTTAGTTAATTTAAAAATTGTAAGTAGGTTTATGTTGCTAAAAACTGAGTGCATAATACCCTTACAAAATGCATAATATCGTTGACTGACGTTGCTGGTGAAATAAATAAAAACGAATTAATTATGTTTATTTTAATTTATTATGTCTGTTTTGTTTCATTCATTGAAGATGATTATTTGAATGAGCGAGTTCGTTGCAACTGATTTGTTTTATCATTTTATCGATAGTCAGTCTAACTCTTAAAACTTACATCACTATCCAACGCACACATTGACAAATCAAAATTGGTTACGCGTTATCGAGCTGTCAGGTGATCTATACCATATACTATATCTATGGTGTAAACAGAGTGCTGGAGGGTTAGGCAGAATCTCATATCTCACATGTCGATCGTATCGTGATCACCGTGATTGGCCAACCGATTTTTGCGAGATCACGCGTCGGTTTCTCCAAACTACGGCCCGTGGGCCAAGTCCGGCCTGCCAGTGTCATCAATCCGGCCCGCGACAGCTTAAGACTAGTGTCATCAATCTGGCCCGCGACAGCCAATGCCTAATTGTTATTACTATTGCTGTGATAAGTTGAAGAAGAAAACATAATAATAATTACTCGGTCTTATTTACTTGCAAGGTAAAACTTAACGACAGAAATGATGACATAGAAAACTTAAGTATCTAAGCTTAAGCATATTAAAATAACAAATAATTAAAATGAATCCCACTAATCACAGTAAAACAAAAAACACTTATGAGATTTATGTAAATGTGTTTTGGCCCTTGGAACATACTGAAAAAATCATTATGGCCCTAAGGCTTCAAAGTTTTGAGACCCTTGGACTAGGTAGGTATTGTGGCTCTTACTAGGTACAAAACTTCGCGAGCCTTCATAAAGCACCCCTTTTTGCTAGTAAGTTATTTTTTGTCATTGAAACATCGATTACGATGCTTGTTTCAGCCCCCGGTGAAGTAAAGCAAGCATGGCTCTTTTCTGCACCTGACGCTCCCTCAACTACGTAAGTATAGAATGGTAATATATATATATATATATATATATATATAATGATAATGTTAGTACGTAAACACAGGGTTTTCTCTATCACCACCAACTCCAATCAACTTCCCTTTTGGGGTGGTAAATACCCCTTGGTTTCCAAGTGGGAGTCATTTGGTTGTGGGTGGCGAAAATGTGAAAAAATATATTTCTGTCCTTTTCTAACTCATGAGGACTCCTGGAAAGATCTCAAAATTTCTGGAAAAATCTAAAAAGTTCCAAAATGTGTAAAACTGTAATATCGATCTGGAATGTTCTAGAAATTTATGGAATGATCTAGAAAGTTCCAAATTGTTATAATTGATCTAGAAGACCTAAATTGAAGCGAAATTAGCAGTCAGGAGCAATTGTCAGGATGGCTGAATTGGTAAAGCATCTGGACGGTATCCAGGAGATGCAGGTTCAAATCCTGCTCCTGACTGTTATTTTCGATTTCACATTTTTCACTTTGTGTTTAATGTATAGTGCTAAGCATGTCAAATGCTAAAAATATATATAAAAATATCTAAATAATAAATAATTACTTTTTTTTTTGGTTCGACCCGAGATTCCAAATCGGGCATCCTCAACGTCGACCTCGTCGATAAGGAGCTGTTAGGACCACCATGATTGAACTATGGCTGCTTCAGCCAGTAGGTCCCTACAGCACCGCGGCAACAGGGGAGTTCTGTGCGATGCGTGACCCCTACTGGGGGCCCCTAAGAAGTCGATGTGTGGGTCATAGATCTCGCTAACGGGCTCGATAACCTGGCACATCTGCTCCTCGGTGAGAAGTTGAGGCTACCGGCATTGCTTTGGCGAGCACTGGCTTGGCTCACGGGCTGGAGGGCTCCTTACGGAGCTCTGCCACCTCAGCCTCGAGGCGCTTACAGTGCGCTGTCAGCCTCCTGCTCTCCTTGGAAGCCGAGTGGCGCCGGAGGGATCTACCGCCCCTAAAGCAACTTTAGACGCCTTTTTGAGACTCATTAATTAATAAATATGATATCCAGGGCGTCAGAAATTGATTGTCGAGTGGTACCGAGTGGCTGTTGGCGCCTGGGTTCCTCTTCATCGGCCTTCCCTGCTTTTCCGGAGGAGGCATCTCGGTGGATTTACCTTCCGACTCTGACTTGTTTCTATCTTACGTAATCGAGCGCTTAAGAAGTCATGCAGGCCGCTCCACTGAACTAGCAGCCCCCGCTATGACCCTGATAGCTTCAGAGAGCTCTGCCGTCGCCGACATGTCGGACGTCACTTCGACAACTTACCCGCTGTCTACCCTAGGATTTCCAACGGGTGTGGGTTTCCTCCCCGGGGTCCTTCTTCCTTCCTTCCATCCTCCTTCGTTTTTTCTTCTAAAGCGTTGGCTGGAAAACTTTTGAGCTATATGGTACTATAGACACCAGTACGATAGGTTTGAGTTTTCATAGTTTTCGTAGGCCGTAGTGTAATCGTATCGTACAAGAATTTCTTGCCTTACGGTGTAAGATACGATAGAAGACGACATAGTATATCAATAATCGTAAACTTTGTTATGATAATCGTAAACTTTTTTTACGATAGGTTGGAGTTTTTGTACATGGGTCATAGCGTAATCGTATCGTACGAATAATCGTAAACTTTTGAACTAGTACGATAGGTTTGAGTTTTCTTAGTTTCCATACATGGGTCGTAGCATTATCGTATCGTATGAGTAAACGTAAACTTTTGAGATTTACGATGCAAGATACGCGATAGGTTTGGGTTTTCGTACACGGGCCGTAGCGTAATCATATCGTACGAGTAATCATTTCGAGTTTTATGATACTAGCTCTTCTTGAAGCTAGAACATTAGCTGGTCAATATTATTATATTCAAAATATATCTGAAAAAAGCGACGGTGGCTAGTCTATTGCTTTAATATTAAAAAAAAACGATCTTGGAGGTAGTTAAAATACGTTCGCATACAAGAGGGGAGAGGTCTTTTTAGGTATAACAAGGCAGAATGGAAGATCTAAGGAATCTTCAATTTTTTAATAGTGATGGACGGAGTATTTATAAAAGAAGGTAAGCTAAGAGTCTCACATATTTATTTTTTTGCAGACCGTACTTGCGCATGGCGCTCCAATGGTGTAACAAGCCGATGCCCAATTCTATCGATTATCTCGGCCTGTGGACTGAACCAACGGCGATATCCGTGGACCCCCTATTTATTACCTGGCTCGCCTATAAATGTGTCTTCACTAGTGGTTAGTATCTAAATATAATAGACTTTCACAAAAATCTATTTTGCGATTAACGTATATGTTTCTTACGGTATCAAAATTAACGTTTAATAGGCTTGTTTGGCGATTATTTTTCCCGCTGATTCGGAAAAATAAATAGCCTCATACGACACCCGTGGGAAAGAATGGGGTGGTGACACTCGTATTCTTAGTCCGTCACCACACGGACAGTAATGTACGTAATAAGATCTAATAAATGTTATGAGTTTCGCAAAACTCACCGTGTAATACTAAAAGTAATTATTACTTAACAAACTATGAGCGCAAAATCACTATGAATCGATGCCATAACTAAGTGACTACTTCGCAAGGATAATTTAATTATTGTTATGAATATGGTATGTTATGTTTTCCTCAGAGTCGAGTACACTGCGAGATTCCCAATCTCGATCTTCAACGCAGTCTTTTTTTCCAAAGCGCACGACACCTCCGGTAAATATATTATACACATAATTCTAAATAACCGTCGCTAGTAAATTACATTAATAAATTAAATGTACATTTTTTATTGTTTATAGAGGTGGACGAGCCACGGCCAACCTGATGGTAAGTGGTACCGCCACTCATGGACTCAATAATGCTATGAATATGGCCAAACCGCTGTTAAAAATGTAGTATGTTAGTTATCTAGACATATTGGATCCACTATACTTAACGGGTAACCAAAGAGTGGCTAGGTGAGTCGTTAGTCAATTTAAAAAATAATGAGTGAGTCGTTAGTCAATTTAAAAAATAATGAGTTCGTGGTTTATTTTTGTATAATGTGTATAATTTCAAGAGTTAAAAATAACAAAATATTTGTACTATCCAGTCATCCAGTGTGGGTCGTGGTTTAAGTAGGACTTGTTCGGGGGCGGAACTGGTGCATGTCCGCCCGCGTGTCAGCGTCGCTTCCAGTAGCGAGCCTAGTGAGAAGAAGGAAGCTAAACCAACAGAAAAGGTAATTATTATTCTTACTTTAGCCCATCGATTATATTAGCAAAGTAAACTGTGTCTTTGTGAAAATAACTCTCAAACTCGCCGGCACACGATCGAGTGAATGAACTCCTCCGTGATTATGATTTTGTCTTAGTAGTAGAATCGATTTATAAAATATTTATTTAGTGTAATCAAAAAATGCCAGTTTTGGCAATGTGAAAGCATAACTCGAAAAACACCTCGCACAAATAGTATACTCCCTACACGGGCTAAAGAAACAGCTGATAGCGGTCGTTAACCTTAAACAATCCCACTGAAAAAGTTATTCCAATATCCCAATATGCTTTTAACGGATTTATGACCACCGTCATAAATACTTTATGCCTAGAACTAGAGGTGTAAGAAAAGACTAGCTTTTGCCATTACTATGCATAGACATTAAGTCTCAGTGATATTTTACCATCATATAGAAACACGTCCTTCATTGAGAATGGCATTTTTATCGTTTATGCAGAAGCCGATGTTAGAGGAGAGATGGTGGCACGGCGATAACTTGGTAGCTCTTCACAAGCGGCTCCGTGATATGCTGATCAATGTCGAAGTGGGATTGCTGCAAGTCTACGTGACCATGAGCTCGGCTTCAGCAATAGACTGCATTACGCTGCGAGATGCCATGG
Organism: Leucoma salicis; assembly: GCA_948253155.1. Lineage (NCBI taxonomy): Eukaryota > Metazoa > Arthropoda > Insecta > Lepidoptera > Erebidae > Leucoma > Leucoma salicis. Next base: position 29,651,922 of record OX411803.1, read on the forward strand.
AGCGACACGCCAACGATGGGCACCGGGTTCTCGCGATCAGGTGATCGCTGTCACTTTACATATATACACTTAGGACTGTTTCCCAGAGGGGAAGACAGACACAAAGGATTGTTTCTTGCTGGAAACGTTGCTCACCTATTTTGCCGCATTGCATCTCATTATATTCATTATCGGCACGTCATATTATCTCACTTTTGTCATCCTTTCATCCACCCCCTCTACATGCCTAAATTTATCTTTGTCACTTTCTTCTTCCACACCACACCGTTATCTCACAATACTGTTTTTCCTATCTTTCAATGTCACAACACATACTGCTAAAAGCTGTCACTCCATTTATTTTACTTTCGTTCTTTTTCTACCACCCCCAAATTTGAATTCCGTACATTAGTGTTGGCACTTACACTAACATCGTGCAGTCGAACCGTTATCGCTCTATCCTTACTTTGTTATAAAAGCAAAAGTGATGCTTCCTGTGGGGTAGCCATTTATGCACAGTGATAACTAATATTCCATACAGTGAATTATTTATATTATTTTGTTCGTATGGTGCCGGACTAAGAATACAAGTGTCACCACCCCATTCTTTCCCACGGGTGTCGTACGAGGCGACTAAGGGAAATAAGCAATTCAATCACCCATTACTAATGTAAGGGCTGGGTACCAAGTGGGAGTACTCACTTGCAGTCGTTGCCGAGCGTGTTGGTACCACCATCTCCCGTGTGACCAGCCATGAAGCACATCGGTATGTTTTGGTTGTAGCAGGCGATAGCCGTTTATTCTTTGGCGAGCAGCGGCTTGACGCTTTCCCGGTATAGCTGAGTCCATGAGCGACGGTTGCCATTTACAATCAGGTGGGCCGTGATTCGTCTGCCACCATACGCAATAAAAAAAATATATTATGAAGTGCTCGCTGACAAAGTCGCGGGTGTTATTTAGTATTATTTGATTTAGCAGTTTATGGAGTTCACCATCAATTTATATAACGCGAATATGTTTTATTTACAGCTTGGGACGTATAGCGATGCATTCCAACGCTGCCAACAAGTATTTATGGCAAAATATACAGCATGATGGGCCCACAATCCTAGGAAACAGTGAGTGTTCATTTTCTATTTATAAATAGTCTCTGACATTCGCTGAATGTGCTGAGTATGATGGCATTGTATCTCGACACTTGAACAGTAATTACTTACTGTTATTTCTCGTTGTAATTCTGTAAAAGTGTGGTGAAAAAACCATTAAAGGCTATACATAAAATTAATGAAAAGGAACAGTATTTTCAGCTATCCTAGAATGGTAAAAGGGCACTGTTTAAAGAACTTAAAATTTAGTATTTATATCTTCTATATGAGTAAAAATGAAATTCGTTGTTAAGAGCAACACTCAAAAACAGCTTCACTATAGCTTACATTTTGGCTATTTGGTTTTAAAATATTCATAATAGAATAAATGAGGCTTTTGCAGAAATAAAACAGGAGAAGGATTTTTTTAAAATCCTTAACGGGAAATACTTACGTCTTCTTTCTATGAGTTTTTATATGAATCCAGACCTAGCATACGATTCAAATTCTAATAGAAAAGAAAGAAAATTTATTCTCCAAAACGGATTCTAGAGGGCGCTTCCCCATTATGTAAACAACGATCACTAATACTGCGTTCTGCTTGATGCTCACAATGATATCGCTCACGTCCGTGGCTTTTCCCGATCAACTAGTTTGTAAGCATTTCATTCGTAAACACAAGTAGATCGGTAGGTTGTAGAGCCTAGTTCACACTGGGTTGTAGAGCGTTTTGAGATATTAATTAAATATAGTTACATTAAACTTTTAATAATCAAAATACAAAGTGCGAAATAATCAACTTAATATATAACTATTTAATGCGTTTTCAATCAACTTAATAACTATTTGTTTTAATATTTCAAATAAAATTAATAATTTTTTATCATGTTTAAATTTAATTTCACAACAAATTTATTTACTGAAATCGAATGAAGTGCTTGTATCTATCGCCATCTTTATATTTAACAAATAGCGTAACAAATGCGATATTTGTCACCTAGACCCAATTGCTTCGATGGGTCATTGTGAGCTTGGCGCGAGTGAATATACTGAAGTCCACGATGCCGTCCATGTAGCCTTCACAATGCTCTAGAGTACTCTAGACGATCCTTAAGCCGTTCCACTTGAAGACCGTGGTCATTGTGGCCGCGGCGAAAACTTCGTCGATGACGTCATTATTTTAGTTCATGCCAAACTCAATAACCATCTAAATATTTAGTTACAAGTGAGTGTTTATAAAACTAAAACCCACAAAGCACTATTAGAAATATATTTATTTTATTTTTTTGCATTCATCCATCCATCAGCCTTTCGACGTCCACTGCTGGACATAGGCCTCCCCAAGACAACACCACAACATGTGTTTCGCTCATATGGGGGATAGTGCCGTAATCGCCACGCTTGGCAGGCGGGTTGGCGATCGCAGTGGATGTTGTTAATACTCGAGGGAGTGCTGCTGCCCACTCCTCCGGTATTCCCTCAGTCGGCTCTTACGACTCCCATGGGTGGAGAGGGGTGGGACAATTCTAAAGCCGGCCCCACACGGCTATTTTTTACGATATTCCAAAAGAATAAAAAAGATTAAACCGAATACCCTGAGTACAGAAATACGGCTAATTTGTCTTTAATAGAGAAACTACACAAAACCTTCCCTTCTGTCTGTTTTTCATAGAACCAGCAGCGGAGTCTTTCCCTTGGAAGATACGAGTGGCCGACGTTTCTTGCTATACGTTAGAGCAGCACGTAGACATTACCGCAGGTCCGTCGTATGGGGCGGGCCTGCGTTCCACGCTCAAAGACCAACCGACTCTGGCACATCCACGGACTGTGCTGGAACTGGTCACCACCACCGTAACAGTCTCCGTGGTCACGAAGACACAGCAGTATAAGAGCATACATTTAATCCCTCCGCGAAGACAACCAAAAGAACCTACCAAACCCGCACAGCCAGTGGTGAGCATCTTTTACAAGACAACGCTCTCTTTATTAGGAGTAGTTTAAGTACAAATAAATAGTCACTCATGACGGGTGGCAAAAACAAAATTAAACAACTTTACACAAAATAAAACAAATGGGATTGTTTTAGATTAATTCTGTCATTGGTTTTTTTACTACGCGGTACGGTAGTGTACGGGACTCACCTTACCGTAGCCTATAGACGCCAGGCACAACACCAGAGGCATCACTCGCGCTACTCCAAGGAAAGGTATAGGGGTGGAGAGGAAGAATAATAAGGAGAGTTCTTTTGTCAGAGGATGATACTTTCCCGATCAAGTTGGCCTATTCATGTATGACAAGTAAGACTATCAATAAAAGAACATCATGTCTCTAGATACAAATCTCTTTTTCTAATGTAAAAGTATTTTGTTTATGTACCTTACATGCTGGGTTACGTATAGTTTATTTATTATAGCATTAGACATAAATGAAATAAGGTCCTTTTTGTTACACACATGTTCAAAGCATTAATAAACCTCTCATAGTAACGTGTGATTTCACGAACGAACATCAAAGTTGTCATAGCTACGCAGGTTAAAAAAGCCCGTGACATTTTAAAAATTTAAAAGGGGCCCTACGACGTTTGGACCTTTTTTCATTTCACTTTAAATGGCCACAGGCTGAAATGCATTATAATATATTACCATGTGTACCTATGGTATAAGTTCGATTAAAATCTACGACGACACAGGTGGGGTCTAAACCTGACAACATAATAATTATCTCCGAGACAATGATAAAAATTGTATGAAAATCAACTTGGAAATAAAATGTTTTGCAACCCTGCTGCTACAAAAATCCCACATTACGACATTGACAAACTTGTGGCAACCCTTCGGCGCTCAAGCCAAAAAATCAAAATTGTAGTTGCTACAAAAATGTTGCTGAACGTGAAAGATGCTCCTTTATTTCCAAATCGGTCCTCGCGGGTACGACTTGCGATAGCTTAGTGAGAGGCTGGTATTACATGATTTCTATCAGTTTTTTTATACTTTCTTAAGATTTTTTTATAAGACTAATATCTTAAATACCGTATTCTGTCCTAAACATTTTTATTCTTATTTGTACAGAAAGCAAAATTTTTCACTACGGGAATCGAGTTCAAACCATCGACTCTGCAAGAATTTTTCCGGGGACCTATTAGGTAAGCTATACAAATAAATAAAATTTAAGTGTTTGTTTGTAATGTCCTAATCGTTTTTATTTTCATATGGAACTATCTACATATATAACATACTAGATCAAATGTTTAAGTAAATTTGATAGTAATGTTGCTAATTGTACATTATTGTAGCCTAATCATTATCCAAAACGGCCAGACTTATTTAAAATAGTAGTAAGATTGTAATGCAGAATAGTTTTCCATTAGCCGTTATTATTGCTAAGAGACGAAGCGTTTCAAATAAATAATAAAAACAATAACCCTCTTGTATTCTTGTTTCCATATTTTTACCTCATTCTTCCTTATGGAGTAAAAACTTCCTATAAATTACATTGAAAATGTATACCTTCTTATGTTTATTATTAACGGCGTTTTTGTTTTCAGGCAATCTAAACACGAGAAGAAGACATCAGAAGTAAGTTATAAAATTATATTTAATAGATTTTACTTCTTGCTAGCTTGTCTATAAATCTATCCAAGTAAATAAAATTGAAGAGTCTGTTTGTAATGTACTACTCTGTCAAGAAAGTACCGGGAAAAGATCAATAATACACAAAATTTTTGTTATTCATCCAAATTTATTTTATCACCTTCAAAGTATGCTTCTTCAGAAATGATAGACTTACGCCAACGAATAATCCAATCATCAAAACATTTTTTAAACGCTGTTTCCGGAATTGAGTTCAGTTCTCGCCGCAAATTCTCCTTTATGTCTTCTACCGATTGAAAACGGGTGCCACGAAGTGGTAATTTGAGTTTAGGAAAAAGAAAGAAGTCGGCTGGAGCCATATCTGGTGAATATGGTGGTTGCTCGATGGTATTTGTTGAGTGTTTGGACAAAAATTCATTCACAATGATGGCCTTGTGCGAAGGCGCATTATCGTGGTGCAAAATTCAAGAATTGTCTTTCCACAAATCTGGCCTTTTTCGTAGAATTTGCTTTCAAAAACCGCGCATAACGCTCAAATAATATTCTTTATTTACCGTTTGACCTTCTGGCAAGAATTCCGAGTGCACAACACCGCGATAGTCAAAGAAAACAGTCAACATGACTTTGACTTTTGATCGATTTTGGCGTGGTTTTTTCGGTTCTGGTTCAGTTGGAAGTCGCCATTTTGAAGCTTGTTGACTAGTTTGCATGTCAAACTCGTACCCACGTCTCGTCACCAGTAACAATGCGTTCCATTAATGTTGGGTCGGAATTGACTCGTTTTAACATGTCCTCAGCGACTCTCATGCGATTGAGTTTTTGGAGAAAATTCAGGTCTTTTGGGACTAGCCGAGCGGAAACATGTTTCATATCCAAGTGATTATTTAAAATGGTACGGATCGACTCGTGAGACACAGAAAGTTCGGCGGCTATCTCTCTCAAAGTTGAATGAGGATTTTCAGTCACTATTTCCTTCACTTTTGCAATGTTAACTTCAGTTGCAGACGTTGATGGCCTACCAGAGCGAGGCAAATCTTCCATCACATCTCGACCGCTTTTAAACGCACTTGTTTTTGATAAAGTCGATTCATGATATAACTAAAAACAGCACTGTATTTAATATAAATAACAGATGCAACTCAAACTCCGCGCCAAAATGGATAACTGTTGTGCCAATCTAACAACAACAACAACAAAACAACAATTTGGAACCATAAACAAATCAATTCCCAATACTTTCTTGACTGAATGTATGTATAACAGCTTTTTACTAAATGCACATGAAAGTATATATCCCAATACTTTCTTGACTGAATGTATGTATAACAGCTTTTTACTAAATGCACATGAAAGTATATATCTACTTAACTTATAACAAAGTAACAATTTATAAAATCTTTGTCTGTCATATTTGTTCCGGCTAATCTACAAATGGGATGGACCCATTCGGACAGAATTTTCACTGGCAGATACCTGATGTTATAAGGAGTAACTTAGGCTACCTTTACTATGGAAAAATAAATAGGGTTTAGCACAAAAACAAAAAGAAAATTCCACGCGGATAGTATGTTTTTTTCTCAAATATCTCAAATATACAGCCATGCCTTTATTATGCTCGTGCTTAGTTCCGAAAAAGAAAAAATCTCAGTAGCAGCCCGGAGTTTGGAAATGTGCCCGGTAGACGTCAATAGGCTCGCCCCCTATTACGTAGGACTTAAACATAGTTGGCGAATCGTGGATGTGTAATATACCTCTACCTACCCCTTCGGGGAATACAGGCGTGATGCTATGTTTTTTTTAATAATATAAAATAAATAAATATTAACGGACATTTTCACTCATCGTCCTCTGGTCCCAAACTAAGCTTAACGCTTGTGCTATGCTATTGCTACCAGATTACGAATATAATACATATATAACTTTTTTTTGTAAATACATAAATATGATAGATGGAAGACACCCAGACGCAGTACATATATCTGTGTTCATCACACAAATAATTGTCCTGAGTGGGAATCGAAGCCACGAATTCGTGCACGGAAGTCGGTTACACTACCGACTACGCCACGAGGCCCACAATATAATCAGCCTTACTTCTTAAAAATGCGTCAGGGTTCTCGGAAGTACTATCCCGTTGGCCTTTTAAGCAGCTGAAAGGCTTAAAATATAACTACAATTTGTCTCGCTACAATTTTATGTGGGTAGATTGATACTAAATCGCGCATGACTTAGATGGTGCTTGCTTGTTTATGGCCCGAAAGTAATCCTGAAGCAAAGCACGAACGTCGATATAATCGATATAGAACCGCCTTTACCCAAGAATACTGAAGTAATACCAAATACCTCAGTATAAGACTGAGTCGTGTACAAGAAATTTTCGCTAGCGTTCACCTATTAGATACTCGTATATCCATCTCCATCTGTGACCGTTGAATATGGCCCAGACGTTAACAAAGACGTGGCCCTCGGATTCATTCATATTGCAACTTTTGGTTTACGCAAGGATATTCGTAAAGACCTTGGTTTTTAGTACCTGATAACTGCAAAAACATATCCGCGCTGCAACTTAATGTCGAAATCAAAGATGTATTTACCGAACAAGTAGTCAAAAGAGGCAGAGCTATTAAAGCTACACAAAGGCAGATAGCATCTCGTGTTGCAGCGCTGGGAAAAGTTATAATCTAGTGCCAAAAACAATGTCCTAATAAAGGACCTCGATATGTTGTTAGACTTTCCAGAGACATTTCCAGTTATAATGGAACTCACTGACTCAAGAACGTAGGTACTTAAAAATAAATGTCCACCCGTGTGAAGATGGGACGAGCTGCTAGTCATTAATAAGAGATTAAGTAGATAAGTAATTCCACCTAATAAAAGTCACTATTTATTTGAGGCTAGCTGACCCGCCGAACTTCGTACCGCCATTTGTTTTCGTGATCATTTTCTAAAATCCTGAAGGTAGTGTTTTACTACCTATGCACGCTTCACACTGCGCGACTGTATCGCGCACTAAGGAAATGTAATACTTCCAGTAAGTTCAAATTAGTCGGATTATTAATAATTTCGGATACGTTTGATGAATCGAAAGTAACTCATAGTCTTCTGTCTCATTCACTTAATGACTTTTCATATGCAGAGATATAAAAAAAAATCTATTAGATTTTTTAAAATTTTATTTTATACTAGCTTACCCGGCTAACTTCGTACCGCCATAGTTTTTTTTCGTGAATATTTTGCAACTAAAATTGTTAAAGTACTAATATCGCTATTAAAAAAATAGGGGTTGACAGTAGAATGGTGAACATTTATTTCTTTTTTTATGCCAAATCATAAAAAAAAATAAAAAAAATGTTCCGTTACTGTATATTAATTTATATTATAAATAATTTTTTATATGTCAATTTATATTTATACGTCATTATTAATTTACAATCAGTAACTATATTCCAAAAGACATTGCTCTGCGTCCATACATAGTTTGCCCTGAAAAAACCTCAAAACTAGATCATGTGTTGTATTAAAACATATTACTGAATTCCCATAGAATTATCATTTAATAGCGGACTAGCTGGAAAATCATACTATTACAAATACTGTGTGATTTTGAGGTCATGAGCTGGGCGTTTTAAGTTTATAACAATGAAGCTGGAATGTAAATGGACCAGTTTACGTATGACAGTAGATTGGTGTTTCACTACCTCTTGTAATAGTTTTCAATTCAGTTGGATTATAATCCCGAGTTGCGTATTTCCAACGCTAGATGGAGCTCTATTAAATTTTTACGTGTTTCAAAAAATATTTTAACTATTCATTTTCTATATATAATAAAGATTAGATTACTTTATTATTTATATTTAGAAAAGATTCAGAATGACGTTTTAAGTTTGTCTTTGTTTTTGTTATAAGAAAAGGGGCCTACGTGTGAATGTGAGCAGAACCAAAGTAATGGTTTTTGAAAGAGAAGAAGCCAGAACAGATGTTAGAGTAGCAATAGGAAATGGTGTGCTAGAACAAGTGGATGAATTTGTATAACTTGGATGTGGATTCAGTCGGGATGGAAGGTACACCACTGATGTAGAGAGAACAGTGAATGCGGGAAATAGAGTGAACGGAGCATTGTGACAACTTCTCGGCAGCCACCACCTCAGCAAGAAGGCACGTGTCGCAATACACAACGCATTGCTTGTCCCAACGTTATTATATGGAAGCGAGAGTTGGGTATGTAAAAAGGAGCATGAGAGTAAAATCAATGCGGTCGAAATGCGATCTCTGCGGAGAATCTGTGGAGTGAGGCTGACTGACCGCATTCATAACAATGACGTAAGAGAGCGAGTAGGTATGAAATAGTGTATTGGTGTAAAGATGCGAAAGGGAATGCTCCGATGGTTCGGACATGTGGAAAGAATGCCGGACGAGCGACTGGCTAAGACGATATACAATGCGAAAGTGGAAGGATGTAGGTACAGGGGGAGACCGAGACTTACCTATCTAGACCAAATTGGTCATGTATTGAAGGAAGGTGGAGTCAGGAGTCTCCGAAACCGGCGAGCGTGTATGAAGGGAGTTATGAATGTTGAGGAAGCGAGAGATGTATGCAAGAATAGAGCCTCTTGGTACTCTGTTCTCTCTGCCTACCCCTAAAGGGAAATGGGGTGATGATAAGTTAGTTAGTTACGATTGTATTGACTTCAGGTAAACATACATTTTTCCTAACCGCACACCCCGTCGTTCGGGGCAACGAACAGGGTAGTGTGGGACCCTTACCCACTAAATAAACCCGCCGTGTGCCGTCTCTCCGCCTTTGTTAGCGGGCCAATGGAACCATATTACATCCCTTCAGTGGTCCGCCGGCGGCTTACCCTTTCAGGTACCCTCAACTGAGCGACGCATCCGCACACGGAGCGTCGTACCTTCGCGGTAGGGCCTTGCGGTTGGCGGGTGTTTCCCGGTCCATCCACCAGCAGCCTTAGCTAGGGCGGCATTAGGCGCAAATACTCACGCCTGCGCCGCCCCAGTCGCTGGTGGCGGTTCGGGTCTGCGGAAGGATCAGCCTCCTTGGGGGACGAACACGGTACCCCACTCTTGCAACGCCTCCAAGTCCCAAGGGGGTGTTCCAGCATTGGCTGGCGCAGGCCGCCTCCGTCGACACTGTGCGTGAGTTTGCGCCCCGGGCTGCGACCAGCGTGTCATCTGAATAGCAGATGACCGCTAGCCCGGCCATCCGCTTGGGGCGGCGGAGTAGAATGTCACTAGATGACCCTCCGGCGCCCCGCTAATAGAGGCAGGGCCCGCTGTGGTTTTAGTGGGTATTCTGAGTGCGATTAACATCTGAGCGCCCCGCGAGTCCCACATACCCTCCTGTCTGTCCCTGGCGGGGGGCTGCGTAAATGCATTTCCATAGCTACAACAAAAAAAAGGGATGTATCTAGTATATGTTCTGTTCGATGGGCCTCGTGGCGTAGTCGGTATTGTAACCGACTTCCGTGCACGATGTCGTGGGTTCGATTCCCACTCAGTACAATTAATTGTGTGATGAACACAGATATTTGTAATGCGTCTGGGAGTGTTCTATCTATTATATGTGTGTATTTAAAACAAAATTAATATGTGTATTATATCCGTAATCTGGTACCCATAGCACAAGCGTTAAGCTTAATTTGGGACCAGAGGACGTTGTGTGAAATGTCCGTGAATATTTATTTATAGACTATAAACAAAGACTTCTTCAAATAACATATAGCTATCTAATACTATTATTTAGTTGATTACGGAGTTAATGTCCGACCCACTAACGGCAACTATGTTGCAAAACGCACTGGTATCAAATCTAATGTTTGACAATAAATTATGATAACGAATATAATTAATATTATTACGTAAATGTACTTCGAGCTTACATAAACCCTTATCGTTCGTTGTGTATCAATAAGTTTCTAAACAAACGGATCGTGTCCTAGTTTACAGTACATAAGTAATTATTACTTAGTACTATATCGCGAATTAATTATACGAATACGAAATAATTTATACAAAAACAGTTGCATTGACAACAAAACTTACAAATGCAGTACATTTTTGTTGATCCTATGAAAGCATTTATACTATACCTGCTCGGAAATACATTATTTTTCACGTGATAACGTCTTATAAATCGATGAACGCCGGCTGCACACACGAAAAAGTCTCAAGTTCCTAAAAATGTATGGCGACCGATGCATTGTTTGTGAAACTCTCAGAAAACATATGACGTTATCACGTAAAATTATCGTCCGTAAACCGACTTTACAGACCATATAGATTTTTATTTGAAAATCATGCAGAAAGTACGTATTACTGTCACACGAATATGCAAGAGGAAAAAGAATATGAAAATCCATTACTAACGCACAGAGTGGGAAGAAAACTTATGTTAAATACAATTACCCTACTAGTATACTTTTTATTTTTATTTTGACAACGTTAATTGCACGGTCGCATATTGCATAATTTTAAATACACGATTATTATGTTAAAAAGAAAAAGTTTATATGTTTAAATTCGCAGTATGATAATGGCCACTTGCATTTTAATGTGGATAAAAAAAAAAATAATGGGCCACCCTCTTTTGTTTTATTTCTGGATTCGAAATTTGTAAAATTACTTGTTATTAAATAAAATGTCTTTTGTCTTGTCGAGTAAAACTTACTCGCAGGAGTAGTAATTACTATGTATCTCTATATATACTCGAGAGAAAGTGTGATTCCCGACCTCTGGTGCTAATCTATCCCTTTCTTCCCTCGGTGAACAATGCATTATTACGAATAGATGGGAGCATTTGGCAACGGAAGCCTATTCCTACGTTTACGTCGGAATACCCACTAAAACGTCTACTACTACTACTAAAGCGGTCCCTTTCACAGCTTGGTGGGGACGCTAAAAGACCCATAATGGACGAGCGAATCTAACAAAACAGCATCCTAATTATTATAAAGCTGTAACAGAGCTGTGTCTGTACATTTAAGATATTTGAGAAAAAAAAATAACTGTATTAGGCTATATAGGCGTGTCTGAACAAATTACAATTTCTTTTTAGATTTTTTGTCTGTTTGTCGGTTTGTATATTTATGTTTGGTTCGTGCATCATCAAAGCTACTGTACAGATTTTGATGCAACTTTTTTTATTTGTTAGCTCTTAATTAGACTTTAAAACTGGTACACATTTTATCCGGCTACTATATCGGGAAACTGATATATAACTTAAAAACTAGCTTTTGACTGCAGAGGAGGCGCGGGTATAGGCTAGTGTTTTTGTAAAGCTGCTGATATCATTATGAAGATCCACTATAACTCACAGCTCATCTTTTTGTTATTTAACGCGTACGGCGGGAAACAAGCATACGGCCCACTGATAAGCGGTTACTGTAGCCTATAGACGCTAGCAATACAAGAGGCATCACTCGTGCGGCACCAAATCGAAGGGATAGGAGTTGGAGATGGAGGACAATAAGGAAAGCATAAGCAGAGGGCTCAGGCCTCCGCAGTTCTTACTCACCATACCAAACACACGACTGCTAATCATGAGGTCTCTGGTTCGATCCCCGGATCGGGCAATGTTATTGAGCTTTTTCCTAAAAAGAAAAATTCTCAGTAGCAGCCCGGAGTTTGGAAATGTGCCCAGTAGACGTCAATAGGCTCGCCCCCTATTACGTGGGACTTAAACATAGCTGGCGAGTCGTGGGTGTGTAATACACCTCTGGCTACCCCTTCGGGGAATACAGGCGTGTGCTATGTTTTACGAAACAACAGTAGTAGCACCTGTCTTTGTTTCACTCTGGTCTTCTATCAGAAGGTGGTACTTTCCTGATTTAGTTGACCCATTCATACTGGGACAACCAAGAGTTTTTCTCTGCGAGTTTTAAGACTCCTCAGTAGGCTTAAGACTGGCTATCAGCTGTTTTCACCAAAACTATTTGCTTTGGAGCTGGTTAAAACGGAGAACACATTGGTCTACCGGTTCCAATCGGACGAGCGAATATCTGTGTGCTGAAAGGATACCGGTTTCGTTGTTGTAGCAAGTGGAGACGAAGTCCCCGAACCTTGAGTACGAAGAGGAAGTGATTATCAGGGATGGGCCGGTGGTGTCGCTGGGAGTTCATTTACACGCTGACACTCCACCCGTCATCATCAGGCTTGAACGTGATCAGGTCAGTACAATGTGTGAAATTTTGTATTTTATGAGATATAGTTTTGAAGGCAGATATCAATTGAGAAGCACGTATATCCTCGTAAGGCCTAACTAAAAATTTACTGTAACAAATAATGACCCAATATTCTAAAAAAAGTACAAATCATTTGTAATAGTTCAGACCTAGATACATAATGAGCCATTATTTAAATTTTACAGTAAATAATTCATTGGTACTATTTTTAAAACTAATTTATAACCAAGATAAAACATAATTACACAAAATATGTTCAAAATAATTTGTGTTATTTTTAGTATGTTAGGTACTTACTTTAAACCTGGCTTAAAATAATATGTACTTTTTTAAGCAGTTAGGGGTTTATATAGAAAAAAATCTCCCTTGTATAAGTATTTTTTTATTGAAAAATAAGTAGTAATTGAATAAAAAAGCTAAAAAACAATAAATATCCTTCTAAAACCTAAGTAATCAGTTTGACACTTAAAATCTAAATTCTTTTTTGAAATCAACTATGAAAAACATGGAGATCAACTTTATTAATTAATAGAAAACAAAAATTCTTATCATTAATTCTACATCTTGTAGACAGCCATAAAATTTGTAGGCATTAAGAGTTAATGTATATAGATTTGAGGCATTAAGAATGAAATTAAGCAAAACAATTTCTATCTTTTGTTAGACATAAGGCCACTTCGCAAAAATTACAAAACATTGTGCTTCTATTATTACAACCATAAAGTCGACACCTTTGTTGCTTGGGTAATACGGAACGCAAATGTATAGCTCCGTGTTTCCTCTTTATGTTAGAAGGAATGGCCACAGCCGACCGTTGCGGACGTTTTTTTTTTGAGAAGAAGAATGGTGTACTTCCAAATTTAATACTAACCCATATCTGGGTTTGCCATAACAAAAGCACTCAGTCCTGTCGGATTAGGTTTGTATGGACAATACTGTTTTAGTCCACAGAGCCCTGTGAAAGGAATCCTCATTTAGTCTACTGAAACTTTTTGAGCTGGAACTTCTTGAAGACATCCCTTCTTAACACAATTAAGATTAAGAATCGGTTGAAACACAATTAAGAAACGGTTGAATCACAGTTTGTCATTGCTTTTTTGTTCAGCGCTGATATCGTCGTCATAAACTATTTTCATAGCATTCCTGATCAGAGTATACTTATCTCTAGACATCGCTTCTGCAATTACTGGTACGCGCCATATAGTTTCCCAATAGATGCGCATAATCAGATAATTTATGCACGACATAACTATTGTAACGCCGAAAAATACTTTGCATTCTTTGACACTCAACAGTATACTCCTGCAAGTTTTAACTACAGCAGTTTGGTTGGTTTTTTTAGTGATGAGTACAAAATTCCTTCCGAAATGTATTGGTAAAAATATTCAAACTTATTTTCGAAAACGGAAGAAGGGCAATAGGATGTCTGCATTAATTGTATCGCGCCAGTCACGATTTGAGATTCTCGCTGTGACCATTCGGTGCAAGTAATGACAGGTCTCGTTAGTGAGCTGATACTACGTCCTCGATGTCTTCGTAAACGTCCTCGAGAACGTCTACGAACACCACAGACTTGCGATGTACTAGGAACACGTGTTGCTAGTTGGACTTCTGGCTCAGATTCCGAAGAAGAATCCGAAGATCTGCTTTCTTCGTGGCCGTCAACGTCTGGCTGATACGTAATATCACCGTCACTAAAATCTATATCTGAATCATTTAGATGGTCGACGATTTCATCTTCTAGGAGCCCTAAAACAATAAAATACCTAACTTCAAATCTATTTATTTGTATATAAGCATCAAATGAAATTGACGTCGAATGTACTAAAATAAGTACATAATTTTAATAACAACTTCTATAAGTTACACCGAACATACCAAAAAAAGTACAAAATACTGTGATAGGTTGTAAAATTTTCTAATACTGTAGAAATGTTAAAATATTTGCATAATTTTATCAGATACTTAATAAATAATCATATAAATAACCGATACGACATATATTTATAAGGATACTTAAATATGACAAGATTAGCTTACCTCTGAATCCAGCACGACGTCTTCGTTCCGCCATTTTGGTTGAAAGGTCGTAAATGTCAAATGATATCTGGACAATGACGGTACCAACAACAAATCAGAGGGTAGTGGGTTAACATCTACACCATCAATCTTGCCAATTTAGAAAAAATATATGCCAATTTTAGTTTATTTATTTTGTACTAAATTTAGTTATTTAGGACTTTAATTTATGTGGTGTTTTTTAATTATCAGGGTTTGACATGATCATATGATTGTACTATTTTTAGTATGGTAGGGCTTACGAGGATATACGTCAAATGAAAATATATTGGTGACCACAGACCAATTCAGGCGGCTGACAAATATCGACCACGTACATGCTCAAGTGCAAGATCGCTCGACTTCCTCAAACTATTCATAAATAAGTCAAAGTACATATAGTAGTCACAACGGATCTTTGTGACTCTGAAGATAGGCACAGAGCAAAAAGTTGGGATTGTGACGGAATCATACGATTAGTGCTGACCAATTCAAATGTTATTACTCGATTAACAAACCAATCGAATGAGATCGTTATGTTTTCATATCTAATTGTTTACTTACTTACTCATCATCACGCCATCCCCCTTTGGGGGTAGGCAGAGAGAACAGGGTGCCAAGAGGCTCTATTCTTGCATACATCTCTCGCTTCCTCAATATTCATAATTCTCTTCATACACGCTAGGCGGTTTCGGAGACTCCTGTACATGACCGATTTGGTCTAGGTAAGTGAGTCTCGGTCTCCCTCTGTACTTACATCCTTCCACTTTCACATTGTATCTCTTCTTAACCAGTCGCTCGTCCAGCATTCTTTCTACATGTCCGACCCATCGGAGCATTCCCTTTCGCATCACCAATACTCTCTTTCATACCTACTCGCTCTCTTACGTCGTCGTTACGAATGCGGTCAGTCAGCTTCACCACAGATTCTTTCTTCTTTCTTTCTTTTTGCATATCCAACTCTCGCTTCCATATAACACTGGGTTGTGTATTGCGACACGTGCCTTCTGGCTGAGGTGATGACTGCCGAGAAGTTGTCCCAATGCTCCGTTCACTCTATTTCCCGCATTTACTCTTCTCTCTACATCAGTGGTGTACCTTCCATCCCGACTGAATCCACATCCAAGATATACAAATTCATCCACTTGTTCTAGCACACCATTTCTTATTGCTACTCTAACATCTGTGCTGGCTTCTTCTCTTTCAAAAACCATTAATTTAGTTTTGCTCACATTCACATGTAGGCCCCTTTTCTTACAATCTTCTGCCATTACGTCGACTAGGGTTTGCAGATCAGTCGCAGATTGCGCTAATAAGACCGCATCGTCTGCATATAGCAGAGAGTTAACCACTAAGTCGCCCATCTGTTTGTCTAGGTTCTATTTATTATTTTTCTATTCCATAAAAAGTATACCAGTGATTTGAGTGAATAAGATCTAATCTATATATAGAAGAGTCCACATCTTTTAGTAAGATCGATAAATACTATGATTATCTATTACAATTGTTAAATTCTAATCGAACATTTGTCGATTAATCTAAACCGCACATGCCTTACGACACAAAAATAGCTACTGCGCAGCGTCTTGCAGCCAACTTCAGAGACACAAATATCCGTTGTGACCATACATATTTTTTGTTCGATATTTATGATGACAATCACTTAGTTACTAGTGATTCCAGGTATGGTCTAAATGTGGCAGCCCTTTAACTTCCTATTTTTTAAGCTGATGACTAGACGTGCAGCGTAAAGGTTCCATTACACAACAGTTCAGGTTTAGTGAAGAACTATATGCATAGTAGCACCACCCCATTTTTTTCCCACGGGTGACGTAAGAAAATTCCAAATAGCTATGAAAAAAAGTATAAGTAATAATGCAGCAAAACTGCTTCGTAATAGCCTGCGAGTGCACTCACCCCAAGATTACGCTATCAACTGTTCCTTTGGGTTAACTGTAGTCGAGTACTTACTAGTTTGTTTAATTAAAAAAAATGTACATTAGGACGTTGGCCTCACTATGGTGATAGATAAAATTTATGCCAATGCCAAAAAATATTTGTATATCTATACGAATCTTCTATACCTACTACTATAAAGCTGTAACAGAGCTATGTCTATATTTCAGTTAAATGACTGCATTAAGCTATTTAAATGTCTCAGGGTACAATAATTTTTTTTTAGATTTATTTTTTTGACTTGAAAACTTGTATACGTTTTATCTCAATGCTATATTGGAAACCTGATATATAATAATCTAAAAGCTAGAGGCTCGGCCAAAGTCTAGTATATTCTAAAAGGGCTGTAATGTCCATATATGAGGAGGTTTTATGTAAATACTGAACTGTGCGTTAAAGAAAAATAGAGCCGTGCTAAGGAATGTAGAACTGGCTAACGAACACAGGGACCAAACTTTTTTAAAGATTATGACAATACCTGGTCATTCCTATGCACAAAGCAACAAGCGTTCGGGGAGTAGAGGAAGATTTTGTCCGATATTCTAGTGTCTGAAAGCAAAGGTCTGCGACCAGTGTGTGTTACCAGTGATGGTAATTACGGAACAGAGGGGTGGTCTCTAAATGTTACTAAGGTAAGTTGTGCTGCGGACCATGCAGCAGCTTATGCTTTGAATCTCTCGAGTTGATCGAATCCTCAATACGGAGTTCCGTAGAAAAACGAGGTTAATTGACGTAGCCCACAGGGTTGGCATGCTATAGTGGCAATGGGCAGGCCACATTGGAACTGACAACCATAGGGAAAGAAAGGCCCTAGTATGGCGACTACATTAGTCAGACCAGTGCAGCAAGGCCCCTCAAATTATCGATGGTGTTATCAAAGAGCGTACCGTTGGATGCAGTCTCCATATGACCCCTCCTTGTGGCGCCCTCATGGGGAGACCTATGTCCAGCAGTGGTCGTCAAAATGCTGAAGGATGGTTACATAGACTCTTCTTAGGAAAACAGAACAAATTTTTAGTATCCATTTTAGTTTTTGTTGACACTATCATCACCTCCGACATAATTTATATGTAGGTAATTGTATTTGACACAGAAAATGTTATGTGCCTAATGCGTAGTTTCAATAATCGGCAATATAAATCTATTAAGCATAGCTTTTTGGGTTATCGCCACTGTTCCTAACCAATAAGTTAACAGATGTTAATATTGTGTTAGCCCTCTTGATAGTGGTTATTTATTTTATTACTCGTGCCAGAGGTCAAATTATCACAATGTATACGTCCTTATTGCAATTTACTTTATTTTATTTATTTTATTATTTTAGGAAAACTTACAGCTAACACAAAGTAATATGCACATACTGCGTGAGGGTGATGGCCAATTACAAGTTTTCACGTGTATACATTGTCTATAAAATTATCCTTTACAGCGTTAACTAATACATTAAAAGCGAGTAAAAACAAAAGTTATGTATTTAAATAAAAAAAAGTAAAGAATTTATGAAAACATGACACATGATGTGATTACATATTATCAAAGAAGTTTTTACTTATAACCTTTTTTAATTTAACGATACTAGTACTAAATAAATCTAGGTCGATTTCCCGACACTGCGCATTAAACGTACGACACGCCCTTATAAGAAATGAATTTTGTCTGTAGGTAGTCCTAACTAAAGGTATATGAAGGAGATGTGATCTTCTCAGAGATGCAGATGGCACACGGAGCCCTATCTTACCAACTAATTCTGGGACGTCCAACGATCCATTCATAATACTAGATAGCAACGAAAGTCCTGCAATTTTTCTTCGTTCATATAACGGTAAAATGTGAAATTTTTTACAACGACTTATGTAATCAAGCAAATAGGTTTTTGAACGAAACTGAATGTACCTTAGAAATCTTTTTTGAATGCTCTCAAGGCGATTAATATAAATATTGTAATTTGGATTCCAAATTTGCGACGCATATTCGAGTTGGCTACGGAGAAATGCATAATATAAAATTTTTATTGTTTTAAAATTTATAAAATCAGAGGAAATCCTAAATATAAAACCTAATGCTTTAGAAGCTTTGTTTATTATATTGTTGATGTGCAAGTCAAACTTAAGCTAAGAGTCAAAAATTACTCCTAGATCCCTTATGACATTGACTCTAGCTATTATTTATTTATTTATTTAAGCTTTATGCAATCAATGTACAATGGCGGACTTAATGCCTGAGGCATTCTCTACCAGTCAACCATGGGTGATGCAGAGATAATAGAAGGTAGATGCATTTCCTAAAGGTGCAGATAGTACAAAGGATTAGAAAATACCAAACATACATGAATTACATATACTTAGTAATATACCAACCGAATATACTACGTTTAGGATTACATAAATATACTACATACAATATATATATTAATATATATATTATAAATGTATACTCGTATATATATATATATATATATAATGTATTTAATATTCAAAGATGGTATTATGATTCTTCTAACTCCTTCAGAAAGTGTTGCCGGACTTTCATTTTAAAGACATGCTTATTCGTGGCATCCTGATATCGAGAGGGAGCGCATTCCATAGTAATACTGATCGGACAAGGAAAGAAGAGTTAATGAAATCAGTAGAATGAGACGGACAACGAAGAAGAAGATTATTGGTGGAGCGCAAGTTCCTGTCATGACCTGAACATAGGTATTGGAACAAAGGTTTCAGATAGGAGGGTGAAGTGGGTGAGATAAGAATAAAATATAAAATTGAATATAAAATATAAAATTGCTCGCATATTTCTGCGCTGACGGATAGGCAAGAGTTTAAGATGAGAACTATAAGCAGAAACATGGTCATACTTGCGAAGATTAAAAATGAATCGAATGCAGTTATTGAGAAGACGGTCTAGTTTATTAAGGATATCTGCATTCAGGCCAAAATAACTCACATCGCCATAGTCGATTAAAGGGAGAATTAAGGCTTGCACAAGCGAAGTTTTGGTCTTAATAGGGAGAAAGTTTTTTAATCTATACAAAGTACGTAGAGTTCCAGAAATTTTCTTACTAACACCTGCTACTTGAGTCCTCCAACAAAGCGTGGAGTCAATATGCAAGCCAAGGACCTTTACAGAGGAACTAAAAGGTACGACAACACTATTTAAGATAATCGGAGGTAGAGAATCAGAATCCAATCTATTCGTGATACGCTGGCTACCCACGATAATAGCCTGGCTCTTACAAGGATTTACAGCTAAGCCGAACTTGGCCGACCACTCACTTATGTGTTCTAGGTCTCTGTTTAAATTATTGATAGCGCAAGGCAGGTCCTCTATGCGTGCCTGGAACCTGGCCTGGTGTACAGCTGTAGATCATCAGCATACAGATGATACGAACACTGAAGATTTTGAGATAGGTGATTAATAAATAGAGAAAATAGTAGAGGAGAGAGTATACCGCCTTGCGGAACGCCAGTGCCGAAAACGCGCCAATGCGACAAAGTCTCATTGATTCGAACTGACTGCTGGCGCTCCCGAAGATATGATGAGAATCAATCCAATGCTGTGACAGATCTTAAGATGGGAGAGGATGGATTAAAGAATGTCGTGGTTGACGGTGTTAAAGGCGTTAGAAAAGTCAATTAGGACAAGCACAGTGACTTTAGTGTCCTCCATGCCAGCCTTAATATCGCCAGTAACTTTAAGGAGAGCGGAAACGGTGCTGTGGCCTGGTCTGAAGCCCGATTGATACGGGCTTAAAATATCATTGCAGATCACGAAATCAGAGAACTGTTTGTGTGCGCAGGCCTCAAGCACCTTGAAGAGGAAAGGGAGTATAGATATAGGACGGAAATGATTAGGCACTGAAGGATTAGGAATTTTAGATAAAGGAACGACATAAGCTTTACACCATTGGGATGGGAAAAGTCCGGAATCTAGCGAGCCGTTAATAATATGAGTGATAGCTGGGAGAAGGTGATCTAGGATATCTATCTTCGGAATCCATATAGTAAATATTACCTACAGATATATAAATAAAATAAGAATAATATACCTATATATAATAAATTAATAAAAATTTAAGCAAAGAATAAAATGTAGTATAAGACCAGCGCTACATCCCTGCACAACCCACCAGGCAAAAAATACACAAAAGAAGGGTATAGAATACATAATTTTAAGGAACACACAAAAGTATAAACTAGCTAGAGTAGTAAGCATGAATGAAATGGAACGTAACACAAGAATGTAACATGAATGAACAGTGTCAAGTACATAATTTACTAAAATATGTCAACATTTCAACAACAAAACAAAATAAAACTGAAGTTGTGATTATAGTTAGTGACAAAGTAATATAATTATAATGGTTAGTGAGCACAAAGTGGGTACATAGAACAAAACAATCAATTTTAACAACAATCACGCCGTCCTGGGTCCAACATGAACGCATTCCGAAGTGCTGACGAGCCCGGCCAAAGGATGCCTGTCGTGATTTGGTAAAAAATTCTTTAATCGATATGTGTGTACCTTTCAACTTTGATTTGTTTTTCCATATTGAAGATCTAACATCCAGACCAGTGAACCAAACAAGAATAGGCCGACTACGGTCCTTGCTAGGAGTGCCTATCCTGTGGGAAGAACTAACATTGGATATGGTGAACTGTTTTAGATCCATCTTCGTGTGGATAATATCATGCACTACATTAGTACAGTTCTCCTTTTCCGTTTCCGGTACTCCTAAGAAAATAAGGGCCTTTTTACGGTGTCTTGTCTCTATAGTGTCAACTGTCCTGGTGCACTCAATAATTTGTTGCCGGATGACCTTCAGCATTGAAAATATGAGCTCACGAAATGTGCGGAATTCTTCTGCAACCCTTGCCAATGTGTCCTTGTTGGGGGCCCCGTTTGCAGCTGTGATTCTAGTTCGGCCATTCTTTTTATGAAAGTTTCCTCCAGATTGTTTTGCGCAGCTTTAATTGTATCCAGTTGTGACATTGTACTGTTAATTCTTAAAAATTGAAAACCAAGAGTGTGTGTAATGCAGGCTGGCAGGCGGCTTGCTGTTTTAAAGGCTAGGCTTACATAGATATCTCACTAATGTAAGTACCACAACTATGAGTTATAGTGGCTTGATTATATCTCATTAATATAAAAAAAACTGCTATAATTAATATTTAATCAGATCAAAAAAGCAAACACTTGTTAAAGATTCAACAACTACCAACAAAAAAAAAAACAAAAAAAAACGTTGACGTGTCGTGTAGCTTGTAATTATAGTAAATAGGATTAGGTTTACGCGTAAATGTACATACGTAACATTTAGATACGTTTAAATCCAACCTGTTTCTAATGCAATAATTTTGAAACCGTTCCAAATCGCTCTGTAAAAGACAAGCGTCCTCAATGGAGGCAAGCTGCTTTAGAACCTTCATATCATCAGCATATAACAGAATTTTGAATTTTGAAAGCAAGAGGCAATGTTATTAACGAATATATTAAATAATAAAGGTCCCAGCAAAGATCCTTGTGGAACTCCTGAAGGGATCTGCCTTGATCCTGATGTTAAACCATTGAGTACCACTGTCTGACATCTATTTTCTACATATGATGAGAACCATCTGTACAAGTCTGCCCTAATACCGACCAACAGCAGTTCTCGTTTAAGTAGTACGTGATCTATTCGGTTAAAACACTTGCTGAAGTCAGTGTATACAACGTCTCGTCTTTGTTAGCAGACCTAATTTATTGTACCTCTAATTAATTGATGACCTGAATAAGTTT
Organism: Leucoma salicis; assembly: GCA_948253155.1. Classification (NCBI taxonomy): domain Eukaryota; kingdom Metazoa; phylum Arthropoda; class Insecta; order Lepidoptera; family Erebidae; genus Leucoma; species Leucoma salicis. The sequence goes on from OX411803.1 coordinate 29,674,560, forward strand.
ACTTTATCGCTGGATGACGCCTAAATATCTGAACGCGTAGGTATTTCATTATTTCTTAATAGAAGTCTACAAATGGATCAATATATTCATGAATACACTCATGGACATAATTAGAGGGACTGACAAAAAAGAGACAGATCGGAACAAACATTTTTTTTTGTATATAAGTGTAGAAATTATATTAAGCTCTTTATTTTATACATATATTATAATGTTGAATGAAAATAAAATTTACTTTAGTAATGAACAAAATATTAATCAACAGAAATCTCAGAAATGATGTTTTGAAGAATTAACCCTTCAATTATCACATTGAAAATGTGTTTGCGTTATGACATTACATTACGGGGATTTTTAGTCGAGTGTTTGGGCACATTCAGTATTTGGTGTTACCCCCTCTAGCTGTTATACGATTAAGTTATCAATGTAATCTTGTGGTATTCGATTCCAATCTTCTTCTAGTACCTTTTTGAAATCTCTTATGTTTGTTGGTGCTGGATCCGACTGTTTTATTATTTCTTTTCCGAGCTTATCCCAAACATGTTCCATGGGGCTTAAGTCTGGCGAGCGTACTGGCCAAGGCAAATCGTCATTTTCGACCTCTCGAAGATAGCAAACTATAAATGCAGTGTGATCGCTATCGTCTCTTTTGCGACCTTGCACTGCATGTCTCGTGTACTCTCCAGTCTGCCGATAACGTCTAACAATTCGAAAGATGACGGATTTGGAAACTCGCAATCGCCACTTCTTTATAACTGCGACTATTTTTAATGAAAGTAACAGCTTTGGAAACCTGAGCTACGCTAAGATTCAGCATTGTCCCTTCAAGTATTCATTGAAGCATCATTATTGCGATACGTTTTTGTGAAAAAAATAGGAAAAAGACAAAATTTCATTTTCATTTTCACACTTCAATAAAATTATTCCAATAGACTAGTAAAAATAACAAATAAACGAAAAAAAAACAAATGAAACCTGAAATAAAAGACTTGAAGTAATTCGTTTTTCAAAATAAATATTAAGGTACCTATATAAAGTCTTGTGGTATTCGATTCCAATCTATACTTTTTATACATATTTCAGTCTTTTTTTTCGATTGAAGAAGCGTTCATATAAATAAGTCCATGAGTATATAAATGTATTTATTGCCCATATAACTCACATCACCTATTCATCCTGCAGTTTAATTGTCAAAAAAATTAAATGGTTATATTTTTTAAATTCGCTTTAATCAGTCAAAACTTTAGCTGATGGCAGCGACTGTTACCACTTCATTCTTTCATGCGGGTTTAGCATAAGGTGACTCAGGTAATAACAATGAGCATCCATTACTGAACTGGTGGTAAGGCTGGATTCATAGTATGATGACTTTTCAGTTGCTATCGGGCTCGAGCAGGTTAGTAACACTGTTTGCCGTGTGCAACCGTGACGCAGTTCAGTGTGTCGTTGTAGCAGGAAAATTTGTTCCTTTCCTCATTCCGAGCGCATTCTGGGTTTCGATAGTGTTCGGGACGAATGGGTGATCGGGTCATGGTTGTGCGGGGTTAAGGGAGATCCAGTGAGCGTCGTCCAGATATCGTCAAACAAGAAAGATTAACAAAATATTAGAGCAGTGTCAAGTGCGTACTGCCTAATTCGTAGTGCTCCCCCTGTTCCGAGGACCTGCCTGTTTTTTGTGACTGGGTCACTCAGGGTCTTGCAATATATATGTCGGGAGATAGCGATGGACTCGCGAGTTTCTGGCGTTCTTCTTTTGGAAGACCCTGACGCGGACTACAGAGAAACAGCGATTATGGGGATGCCATTATCCATCCCTAAGACCAAAATACCGAATGGCGGTCGTAGACCTCTATGGTGGTAGTTGTGCATTTTGGGTGCTCGCCAAGGTAGCATAGGACAACTTCTCGCGGACCTTACTCACCGTTAAATACAGGGCTCGGTGCTCTCCTTAACGCTGGTCATTCTACATCCCAATGATATGCAGGGAAAATATCAGGAAAGGGATAACAGGTGGAGGTAAGAGTGGATAGGGATTGGATGAGAAAGATAATAAGGAGAGGATAGGGAGGGGGTTCTGACCTCCGGCGCTCTCAGTCACCATACGAAACACAACGGCAGGAGTACCTTCAGTTGTTTCACGCTGATCTTCTGTGAGAGGGTGATACTTTCCCGATCAAACCGCCCCATTGATGCTTAGATAAAAAACGCTCTACCACTAAAAAGTTAACTTGTGTCTGAATGCGATGCACGAACACTTGTTTTTGCGCATTTCAGGTGAAGATCTGCGTCATGCATCTTCTTTAGTTTTGTTTTGCAATATTAATTAACTGCCTCTGTGGTGTAGCGGTAATGTGAGCGACTGCTGATCATGAGGTCTCGGGTTCGATCCCCGGGTCGGGCAGTGTTATTGATCTTCTTTGTAGAAAGAAAAATATTAGTATCAGCCCGGGATTTGGAAATGGGCCCGGTAGACGGCAATAGGCTCGCCCCCTATTACGTGGGACTTAAACAGAGCAAACCATGGCTGTGTAATATACCTCTGCCCACCCCTTCGAGAAATAAAGGCGTGATTCTATGTTATGTTTTACGTTTGTGTTTATCAAAATATAACGCTAATTTCATATGTAAAGACCTAATAGTTTTTATTATTTTTATCTGTATTTTGGCGCTTGATTACTCATCTACAATAGCACAAATTATTTGTGAGTTGTAAAGGGGGACTTTACTACAAGCAGGATTCGAACCTGCGTCCCATCCAATCTGGGGAAGTGCTCTAGACGGCAGTCTAAGCTATTGCAGTCGCCAAACGACGCTTCCAAATCTAATAATGTATGTAACGGCTGCGTTGGGCGTTAAAGACAAATGTGAGGTGGAATCCCTCTTTCCACTTTCACAAATAATTTATTATTTAAAGTTTTTATTATTTAATATTTGTTAGAGGCATTCTGCAATGGCGGCGGTCTATCTAGCTTTTCACCCGTAGAGCTTGATGGCGTTATACTCCCGATCCGCTGCGTCTTTAGCTATTTCGATTCGTTTATACCATGTGATGGCGATAACGAACGTGACGTTAGAATGAATGAATTAGCGCAAAAAGGATGAAATGGTGACAGGTCATGGAAACATTTTGCGACCCTCTCCATCTGAAGGATAAAATTTACGATACCATCGTAAGAGCTGTCGTCATGTATTTTTTTTATTGCTTATGGTGGCAGACGTGCTACGGCCCACCTGATGTAAATGGTAACCGTTGCTCATGGACTCAACTATACCTTGAGTATTGTCAAGCCGCTGCTCACCATTTCATTTCATAGATATGAAATGAAAGAATTAACTGCTATCTCCTGCTACAACCAAAACACACCGATGTGCAGACAGGAGATGGTGGTTTCAACCCTCTCGGGCCCAATAGTAACTGAGTACTCCCACTTGGTACCCAGCCCTACCACCAGTAATGCAATGAGTGATAATTGCTTACTTCCCTTACTCGCCTCGTATGACACCCGTGGGAAAGAATGAGTGGTGACATTCGTATACTTAGTGCGTCACCACAAGGACATTCTCTTCTCCCGCTTATATCCGTCTGTTCATATTTTACGTTATTAGTCCACTTATCACGTACATAGAACAGAATGGCGTTACTAACATCTCTGTTAAAATAAAGCTGTAAATAACCGTATGTTTATTTATTTCCAATCGCGATATGAAACGGCGAGCAGCAGCTTTGAAGTACTCTATGGTATATATTACTTGTATCATTAATATTTTTGAGTCCATGAGAGGCGCTTACAACTTACCATCCATCAACAATAAAAGAAAAACAGGTAGTTCTTAAAACTACAGAGATCAAACAAAAAAACAAATCAAATGCTTAGTTTTATTATGTTATCATTGTAGGTATGAAACAATGTCTTAATATTTGCTATGAAGCCATATAAAACCACGCCAAACTAGTAATTCACGCGCTCACGCACACAAATACAAACAAAACCATGCGAAAACGAAGTAACATAAACCAGAGTATGATTTAAAATAACCCGAAATGACTCGACGATTTCGTACGTACGTAACGTACCTATATGAATACGTCGTCAGCGCCATAATATTCCCTATATGATTTGCGGTAAACATACTTTATACTTTTACTATTCCTTTGTTTTAAACATAGAACTTTTAAAAAATTTGTCGTATTATAGGGATTTTTCTTTCCGGTGACAACACTTTCACGCGCACATTATTAAAAAAAGTGGCTTCACCTTTTAGACTGTGCGGTGTCTTTATTTTTTTGTTAGTCAGAGCTCGCTAAGCGGCTTTAATTAGAAAAAATATCGCCCTTGCTTTTAATAAAGTTGAATAGGCACATTGAGAGTCTTTTCAAAATGACTTATTTTCGCGTTCACGTTCTGATTCGATGTGGTTTTAATTGTTATTAAATAAACAAAAAAATTCTGAATATTTACGGCATTTACGCTCGACGCGACACTAAAACCAGCTCCTTTCATGAGAACTTTTTAAGTACGCATAGCCAGAGCCACCGGTGGTTTTACTATCGTCAACAGAACGCCGTTCGCCCGGCCGGTACATTGTTTTTTGTTAAAAGAAAGTTCTTACCTTTGCTTGACGAACTGTTGATATTTGACAAGTATAATAACTATTTTATCCATAACAATAATTAAAAACACTAAACACACTTAAATAATAACACACCAACGTTATAAAACACGAAAAAAACATATTATACGTTCCACAATTTTTTTTGCGTGGCCTTTGCGTCACGGTGTTTTCTCTTAGAACAAAGTATAAAATTATGGCAACCAAGTTAGGAAGATAATTGGTTCAGAGATTTCTCGTTGAACTCATTGATTTTTAAATAAGTCGTATAATATTGTCTAAAGTTGCAATTTTCTATTGATAGATGTCACTGTTTTAAAGTAAAAGAGATATTGACAAATGCAGCCCTAGATGTCGCTAATGGCAATTTTAGATGTCGATATCATTGTATTCAGTTGCTGTTGTAATAAAGCCACAATATTGCTTTTTTTGTAAGGAAACTAGCGATTTCTATTTGTTTGTCCATTTGAATGACAGGTAGTCTACAGTCTTGTAGCTTGAAATTAGCTTCGCGGTTTTTTGATTTATTTGTGTTATAAATCTTATTTATTATGTGATTATAACTATTAAATACAATGGTTGTTTGTTCCGTGACTGCCTGTGATGTAAATCATGCAAACAATCCTGATAATTGCACGTTTCACAGGTAAGTTCTCAGGATGTTATCACAACTTAAATGCTTTTATTTTAGGTCATAATTACTGATATTTTCTGTTTCAGTTACGGATTAATTTCAATTTCATTGTTACTGTTTATATTTTACATAGAAATATGTCGCATTGTTACATATTTGCAAGATTTTAGTAGAAAAGTTTTTAGGTACATATACACTAGGGCTTGACTTTATCGACAAGGTATATTGTCGATATTTATCCTAAATGTTTGGAAAATTTTCTCCTAACACATTAATGGAAAAAATGCAATAAAAGTTCTACAGCAGATATTGTCAGTCAAGTCGATTTAGTTAATTTTACAAATTATAAGTAGGTTTAAGTTGCTAAAAGCTGAGTGTATAATTCCGTTATGAAATGCATAATATCGTTGACTGACGTTGCTGTTGAAATTAATAAAAACGAATGAATTATGTTTGTTTTAATTGATTATGTCTGTTTTGTTTTATTAGTTGAAGATGATTATTTAAATGAGCGAGTTCGTTAGAAACGGATTTGTTTTATCATTTAATCGATAGTCAATCTAAGTCTTAAAACTTACATCACTATCCAACGCACACATTGACAAATCAAAATTGGTAGCGCGTTATCGAGCTGGGTGATCTATACGTTACTATATCTATGAGTTATACGAGTACATATACGATACTTTAAAATTTTAGTAAAACAGTATCTCTTTTGTTTACTTGATTCATTTTAAATAATTTTATTCAAATAAATATCTACTCAAAAATTACATGCATGATTATAGTGTTATTCGCGATAAAATATTTACTACCATATTATTACGGCAGTATAAATACCTACTTGAAAACAGAAAATAGGTTGTAATTTGTTATTTTTGTACCTACGCTTCAAATCTCTTCTGTGGACAAATAATATAACAATAAAAGAATATCCATCGCTAGTATAGATAATTAATTATATATGATATAAGAATAAAACCAACCTGAGGGCAAAATAACCTAGTTATAGATGTGTTATTATGAAAATAATATGCGAAATTTTAAAAAGCAGTATTCTAAGTTTTTCTAAATAAATATTTTTATCGTCTAACTATTATAACAAATTTACGCTTCTAAGGATACAAACTAATAATTATATACTAACTATAACTATATTGTTGAGTTTCGAAACTAAATAACTGGTTACGCTCAATTTTAACGACAATAAGTTAATTCGCCAGACTTAGAATTACAATATTCACCATTACAATTATTCAGTCTTAAAATTTAAATTCATAAACAAAAGGGTAAATATTAAAGAGTTGTTAGCTTTAAACGCACTCTATTTTAGAAAACTGTTCTGCAATCAATTACTAATTATAACTTACTTAATTTACCTAGTTCACTTATAACAACAGAAAATTAAAAATAAATGTGTGTATGATTAAAATTATCTATGAGTATATAGTTATTTGGATTTTACCGCGTGGCAAACAAGCAAACGGTCCACCTGTTGGTAAGCGGTTACCGTGCTGCCACTTACCTGATGGTAACTACTGCTATTAGTGGCTTCAGTCTGTAGTAACTGGAGCGCCGCCTATTCCAAGGAAGGGGATAGGAGGTGGTGAGGAAGTATATCATAGAAGGGATGAAGAGAGAGCTACTATAAATTAATTTTGTTTGTGTTTAGCGACTGGTGCAAATCTACGTTTGCATGCGAGAAAGATACGATAGCAAATGTATAGTAAAATAATAAATATGACTGTAGCAGTACCAAGGATAACGGCCACGACGTCTAGCATGTAGTACTCAGCCCACGTGGTGTTGGCTGTGGGCGCCCGCAAGTGGCGGCCGCCGTGCCTTAGTACATGTTCCGTCCACCATACAGCACGCTCCATGGGACTCAGCGGCTGATCATTGATCACGTCACGAAGTTGGATAATGTTCTGCCTGTAACTGTACAGATTAGCGTCATAGGTATATTAGCTTATCCGCCTCTGTTTGACAGGGTGACAAGGATATGCAGATTCTATAGTTTCTATCTATTCCGTTAGTAATATAATAGTATGTTTTTATTTTTTGAATATGTACACTTTATTTAAGTGTAACAAATGTGTACCAAAAGGTTTATTATATTTTTTTTTCAATTAATTACTGCCCCAGTACTGGACACGAATCTCCTCTCAGAGTGAGAGGAATTTAGGGCTTAGTCTACCGCCTTGACCCAATGTGGGTTGGCAGACTTCGCAAGGCGTCAGGAGCATTTGTCAGGCATGCTAGTTTTTCTCACGATGTTTTCATCAAAATATATATAAAAATATCTAAATATTTAAAGGGTTTGCGTCATTATTAGGTAAAATCTTAATTGTAAAATTAAGTTTACCTGGTCGGTATAATGTATGAAAATACTTCCGACAGATGGCGCAAGCGTCACCCAAAGACGTTAAGTATGATGTGTTATCGAAATTAGCAGTCAGGAGCAATTGTCAGGATGGCTGAATTGGTAAAGCATCTGGACGGTATCCAGAAGATGCAGGTTCAAATCCTGCTCCTGACTGTTATTTTCGATACGATGTTTTCCTTCACTGAGCGGTAATCATTTGTTACAAATACACACATAATTTCGTAAAATCTCGAAATTCAGAAGTGTATGCCATGCAATTATATATTATAGGACTGGGAGCTCTGTTTTTGTTGTCCTTGGTTTTACTACTAGGCTATCGCTGCTATACTAATGTAAAAATAAAAACTAATTATGCTTAATTGAATTATTACTATCGCGATGTTTTATTTAAACATATAACGGACTGTTTCGGACAGCTTGAAATCCCCTTAATGCAGATGTACTATTTATTATATCCTTAAACTGCGTCTACGCAGTACAAATTTCTGTGTTCATCACACGAATAGTTGTCCTGTGTGGGAATCGAACCCACGACCTCGTAGCACGGAAGTCGGTTACACTACCGACTACGCCACGAGGCCCGTCTCCCAATATATTTAATTGTAGTGTTTTATCCCAATGTTTTTTCTAAATTTACATCTCCGCTGAAGTAGCGATACGCTTAATAATCGCATACAGTAAAAGTTATAAAATACCTACCTCGGATTGCCTATGACCTTAGTAGCTGTATTAAGCAAGTCTTCTGCGGTCATGGTGACAGCGTCGATCTGTTCGCCGATGCCCAGCGCCACATACTTGTCAACATTGAACCACTGATCGCCTAACATCGGTATACCGACAACTGGTACTGCTGCGTCTATAGTCTCATCAGTTGATTGAAGACCTCCTTGTGTTATAAATAGCTTTATGTTGGAGTGCACTAGAAATAAGATTATTAAAGTCAATTATATATTTTAGAGTTAAACGACCCGCCTAATGATTGCAGCTCGTGAACTTAAAAGTAATAACCGAAAAGAGTTCTACCTAAAAGAGAACTAAAGACTACTAGCTTTTTGCTTTGCTGATAGCAGAGCTAACGACTTATATGATAGTAAGAGTTAGTCAACACTAAGACACTTTGGTTGCGCCAGAATTAAGTTAAGCTGCCTGCACTAATTTTTGCCGCTGGTTTAAAAAAATCATATAGCTATCATCTATAAAAAATATTATAGTATATATAACAACACCGGTACATACTTAACAAATCTCGTTGAGGAAACCACTTTTGTATTCTCAAATTATCGGGTACCCGTGGTAGATTATCACCGTCAAATTTCCATAGGATATCATATGGTAAAGCTTCAAAGGCTGTGAGGAATGCATCCATTAAATCCTTATCCATCAGGGAGGGCCGGACGTTGGTTCCCAGGCTTACGTATATTACACCTCTAGTAGAGTTGTCTAAATAAGCCTTCAAGTCCTAAAAATGAATATTCATGCATTAAATATCCTATGTAGAATATTATTGTCGGCATAAATAAAAGTTTATTGTTGTACCTGTGGTAAAGGCTTCACTGGTTGCATATGCAAGCCACCTAAGTATAAAACACTGGGAGGTATTGGGCGGTTGTTGCCGAATATGGGATGTGAGTTAACAAATAGCATCTGTACATTTCTCTTCATTTCACTCACGGTAGGTACGTCTTGGCCGAAACGTTGCTTCAACATTTGGTTTTCATAGATTTCTGAAATGCGAACATTCCGAAATAGTCTCCATTCCAGATAAACTTCCTGCAGTTTCTCCCACAGTGAAAGATTTTGATATTTTTGTCTGTAGAAATTTGGATAATATATAGGATGCCAAGCAACACCGCCCATGGCTTCGTAATGCTCCGGGAAACCGTAGAATGAGGATAGTAATATAATGGGAGCTTTATATATATGAGACACCACTAAGTGATAGTTTGCAATAGCTTCCGCAAATACAAGATCGAATTTTTGCGATTCGTCACTTAAAAGTTCCATCACTTCTGGGAGGTCAAATGGGTATGCCATCAGTTCAAACATACCTCGAACAGCTTGGTGGGTAAACAGGCCATCAGTACCCATCACAACCCCTCTTTTCAACAGCAGAGTCATGCTGTCCTTGTACATCTTAGCCATAAGTTGATATGCTTGCCCGGTGTTAATTTCCGTGATGTTATCTGGAGCTCTGTCTTTAGGTAAGGCAGGGTTAGGCGTGATTATGACTAGTTCGTGTCCACGTTTTGCTAGCTCTAGCATTAAAGCTCTGAACACTACCTGATGGCTAATAGAAGGCATCGGAAAAATGCCTAATATTCTAGCAGAGTCAGTCACTCCAAAGAGCGACAGACCACAAAATATAAATATTAAGTTTGCACACAACATCTCCTCAGAAACTGAACTGCACACTGGTATTACTTATCGTTCATTCACCAATTTATTTCACGCTTTGAGTATTTATACATGTAACGTATTTTATCTCTTATCTTGATAATCTTAATCTTCACAAATTATGAAATAATTTAGAAGCTTAAATCAATCTGCGGTTATTGCTGACAGCAGATTGCGTATAGTGCATTGATGTGACTTGTTTTTATCAACGACATTGTATGTTTAGTGTCCGCAAATATATGTATTAGGTTCCTACTACATCATCAGTGATAGGGCACGCGGGTGCACTTCGTTAACAGATACTGAAGCCAGGCGCATACAGTTAAACAAAGAAATCAATTTTACAGAATTATTGATTTCTATTTAATATTATAGATTCTGTTTGTTACATTTTTGTGTTTGGATACCATTTTACTGCTTTTATTTTGTAAATTGAAACAAGCATATGTCCCACCCTGATGAATACAGTAGACTATTGACATTATCATTACCAAATTAATCATTCGTGTTTTACCAGCTTTTGGAAATGAATATTAGGTGGAGAGAAGGGATAGTAGAGAAGAGATGACAATGTGGGGAGAAAGGCAGAGGCAGATATGAAAGGATGAGGGATACGGGCATTTGAGGACCAATACCTTAATACTTACCGTTACTACAGTATTAACTATTACTATACTCCGGTATTCTGTGAGACCGTGGCTTTCCCTGGTGGAGCCGGTCAACCCATGCTGGAATTAAACTTATCATCACGCCATTTCCCTTGCGGGGTAGGCAGAGAGAACAGAGTGCTAAGAGGCTCTATTCTTGCATACATCTCTCACTTCCTCAACATTCACAACATACACGCTCGCCGGTTTCGGAGACTCCTGACTCTACCTTCCTTCAATACATGACCGATTTGGTCTAGGTAGGTGAGTCTCGGTCTCCCCCTGTACCTACATCCTTCCACTTTTGCATTGTATATCTTCTTAACCAGTAACTCGTCCGGCGTTCTTTTCACATGTCCGAACCATCGGAGCATTCCATTTCGCATCTTTACACCAATATTCTCTTATATCTCATACCTACTCGCTCTCTTACGTCGTTGTTACGAATGCGGTCAGTCAGCCTCACTCCACAGATTCTCCGCAGAGATCGCAATTCGACAGCATTGATTTTACTTTCATGCTCCTTTTTGCATACCCAACTCTCGCTTTTGTGTATTGCGACACGTGCCCTCTGGCTTAGGTGATGACTGTCGAGAAGTTGTCCCAATGCTCCGTTCACTCTATTTCCCACATTCACTCTTCTCTCCACATCAGTGGTGTACCTTCCATCCCGACTGAATCCACATCCAAGATAAATACAAATTCATCCACTTGTTCTAGCACACCATTTCCTATTGCTACTCTAACATCTGTTCTGGCTTCTTCTCTTTCAAAAACCATTATTTTGGTTTTGCTCATATTCACACGTAGGTCCCTTTTCTTACAATCTTCTAATTTTTTATTAATAAAGATTTGTCATCAAAAATCTTTCTAGTGAATATTATTTTCCTGTTTCATGGTTACAGTACGCAAGACGCACGTTGTGGGAGATTGTCCCTAACTTATGAGCTTTAGCTGTTTGTAAGGATCCTGGCTGTTCATAGACGCTTTGTAAGCGGGGTTTAGACATAAAAATCTATAAATCCCTAAATAAGGAAACAGGTAGATCCCGGTATGTCTATATATTGAAGGCATGTGATAAAAACAGAGAGGGGACAATATAAGAAAAAGAAGGGTTTTAACACATTTGTGTAGCCGACTTTTGTTTATATAAAATGTTTGAAATTACTGTACGAATTTTAATGCGGTTACCACGTGTTGATTCCTAGAGCTTTTCTTACAGTAAAGTATAGGCTTTCATCTAAATCGGATGTCAGGAAAAATAGTTATCCTCATTTAAACGTCCACATAGACGAATACGATATATGTAAATAATTATATCATATTTAAAATTCTTATTAAAATTCCAACAATCACGTAAAATTTATCCCACCTATTTGTAGGGATCTTCGAGCTCATTATTATTTATTTATGTTTGGTAGAGTTTTATATTTCATATTGCTGATACGACAGTGAATCTCCATAAATCTATAATATGTTTTTGCGTTAAAATACACATAAATTACTACATTATATTTATATTAGTGTCGATATGTGGAAGTGTGCCCATTGTTACCTCGCGATAACGCTAATTGATTGATATTGCTAAGAGTGTGACAATAACTTATTCGTCTCTATGTTTGCAACATCTATGTACATGCTGCAGTAATAATACTTAGGCTAATAATATTGAAGATGTGAATTTTTGTAAGTTAACATTTTTAGCGGGTAGCCGACGGCGCAGCACCCATTCGTAACAGATGTCCCACAGGAGCGGCCCTAGGACCGAGCCCTGTGGGACACTGCGTGACATGCGTCTCCTAACAACGTCCCCTATGCGACTCTCATAGAGGACGCTGCGGCCCTCCAAATAGTCTGTCACTAGCCGTGTCAGGTATGGCGGCACTCCATGATACCGGAGCGCCTCTCTGATGCTGCTGAATGGCAGACTATTGAATGCGTTGGTGATGTCGAGGGACCCCGCCAACGCCAATTACTCATTATAATCATATTACCTCCGCAGTTTTTTTTTAATAAACAATATGAAAAGATCGGTTTCGATAGTTTCGATTGGCTATACCTTTGCACATACATCAAAATAATGTAAAAGAAAGTCTATAGGCTGCAGTAACCGCTTACCATCAGGTAGGCCGGGTCATTGTTTACCACCCACGTAACTATTAAAAAATTATAGTAATTTTACCGAACCTGTAATTCTGTAAACGGTGGCATTTTTCGTGAAAACCAACCATTACGAAAAGAGTACCTAATTTCAGGCAAATTGAAAATTCATGTGGTTTGTATGCCTCCAGTCATGCGTTCGGCATTAAGCGCATGTATTTGAATTTTTTATTTCCGTATTTAGAAAGCATTGTGGTATCTATATTATCAGCGGTTCGTTGTTCTCTATCATGAAGGCAAACACAATAATGTTTGTTTGCTTTGCAGTTGCCAAGTGCCGCGCGCAGTCCGCTTACTTGCAAGTTTGCATTTACTCTTTACATGCCTCCGTTATCGGAACACTCGAATCCCGGTGAATGACCGATTATGCAGAGGTACATAACCCGCATTTATTACATAATGCCGATATAAATTCAACAATGGTTTTGTAGTTACAAGTTAATGTCATATACATTTAATTTTGTATCATTGTTCGCAGGGTGGAATTGTGGTTTCTTGACCACTATTTTTTTAAATCAATATTAGATGAATGTGGTATGGGCACTTAACATGTCTATAGAAGCCAAAAATGACAAAATTCTACTTTTCTACAGTGGAAGAAGGAATTATGTGTGGCATTGCTCTGCACTTTTAGTGAATGAAGGTTACGTGTTAAACTTATCAACTATTATTATATATATTATTTTATCTTTTTATTTGCAAGTTTAGTTATTTCGTGACTCTTGTCATAAGTGTCCACACAAAATTGTTCTTGCATCTCGTGTGCTAAGTGCTAAATATGCGTAGTGAATGCCATGTCGTATAATATAATGAAAATAATGAAATGCATAGTTCCAGACCTTCAGGTGTCAGAGCTCCAGATAGAAGTAATAGAAGATTTCCAATTTTAAGTACCTAATAAAAATTCGAAACTTCCTTTGCGAAATAATAAAATCTATACTGTACCTGATAATGTATCTTGATCTGATAGAAATGACATAGACTTTTCTTAGGGAAGTGATAACCGTTTCGTACCGGAAAACTTCAAGCTCCTGAACTTCTCAAAGTTCTAATGAAATTGGTGCCTGAGCTATGAACAAGACCTAGAATTTACAAAAAAGGACACCGTTTCAGAAAGTTGACATTTTAGAAAGAAGGGGTCATGTTAGGATTAATCTGGATAGATTTTGAGGTGCCACGTGTGAATGGGAAATATGGTACAGTGTCGATTGAAAAAAATCTAATATCAAGGACCAATTTATTAAAATATGGTAAAGCGGAATATCGTTATTATTATCAGTCTGTCACTGGAGAAGAATAATCGTTGCTCGATTCTTCTAGTTTTTTTTTTCTGTAATTTCTGAAGGAACTTGTCTCTTTCAGACTTAATTTACTCAAATTAGTTAAAACACTTTTTATCCTTTAATTTCTCTCATAATATGATAATATTAAACGATTCACGGCGCGTAATTTTGGATAAATACATGCAGTGGAATTTGAAATATCTTATGCGCAAATTTAACAGAAATTTTCTCGAATTTAAAATTTTGCGATCTAGGTATATCACCTTCATTCATTCATGTCTTCAATTATTTTTTGGTTTTTAGTTCCTGGGCGTCTCCTGAAGGCGGTTTTTTTATTATTTAAAAGTCATTTATTTTTAACTTGTTTGGTTTTTCATAAAATAGGTGCGTAGGTTAGAGTAGGTGGACCCATTGAGCCGGTAGCGCGCACAGGTCCGGTACACGGACATTTGCTTGACTACATACTTTAAAATCTTGACAATAGTATTCATAGCTGAAATAATACCTAGATACATGTCTTATACGGTTTTAAGATAGTTGAGTGGTAATACTGCACCGATTTTAAAGCAAAAGACTAAATCTATAGCTGGGGATTAGCCGCTCAATATATCCTGTTACTCAGAGGTGAGTGGAAGTGCGTAAAAGGACAAAAAAATTTACGAGGGCGCTCGAGATGAATCGTAAATTTATTAATTTTTTTGTTATTTTATATTAACTTTTAATATTTAGTTAGATTTAATATTAAATGTTAAAAGGTATTTTATAGAGTTTTTGTATTAGATTAAATTATTTGTAATAAAATCGGGTGTACGCCAACTGGCATGCAAATTTGTCAATTACACCAATTGGCGAACAAGTGCTCGCCAACCAGCATGCAGTTGCGAATTTTGATTTTTCATTTTATTTCAGAGTACATAAAGTAGACCTTCAATAGTCAAAAATATGATGTGATAAATGGTTCAACAATGTATTATTCAGTTTACGAACACATGCTTTCTTTAAAAAAACCTTGTAAATATTAACTTCAGAATTGTGTTCGCTTATCGGGATAATGCTGTGAAAACTGTGTTTCAGTAAGCGAACATGTGATTATTATGAAACAAAACATAAGATAATTTAAACTAACTAACTAACTAACTTATCATCACGCCATTTCCCTTGCGGGGTAGGCAGAGAGAACAGAGTGCCAAGAGGCTCTATTCTTGTATACATCTCTTGCTTCCTCAACATTCATAACTCTCTTCATACACGCTCGCCGGTTTCGGAGACTCTTGACTCCACCTTCCTTCAATATATAACCAATTTGGTCTAGGTAGGTAAGTCTCGGTCTCCCCCTGTACCTAAATCCTTCCACTTTCGCATTGTATATCTTCTTAACCAGTCGCTCGTCCGGCATTCTTTCCACATGTCCGAACCATCGGAGCATTCCCTTTTGCATCTTTACACCAATACTCTCTTTCATACCTACTCGCTCTCTTAGACGTAAGATTGTTACGAATGCGGTCAGTCAGCTTCACTCCACAAATTCTCCGCAGCGATCGCATTTCGACCGCATTGATTTTACTCTCATGCTCCTTTTTACATACCCAACTCTCGCTTCCATATAATAACGTTGGGACAAGCACTGCGTTGTGTATTGCGACACGTGCCTTCTGGCTGAGGTGGTGGCTGCCGAGAAGTTGTCCCAATGCTCCGTTCACTCTATTTCCCGCATTCACTCTTCTTTCTACATCAGTGGTGTACCTTCCATCCCGACTGAATCCACATCCAATATGTACAAATTCATCCACTTGTTCTAGCACACCATTTCCTATTGCTACTCTAACATCTATTCTGGCTTCTTCTCTTTCAAAAACCATTACTTTGGTTTTGCTCACATTCACACGTAGGCCCCTTTTCTTACAATCTTTTGCCATTACGTCGACTAGGGTTTGCAGGTCAGTCGCAGACTGCGCTAATAGGACCACATCGTCTGCATATAGCAGAGAGTTAACCACTGAGTCGCCCATCTGACATTAATTTCATTCAACCTTTGTAGACATTTATCCAGATATATGATAAAACAGTCTGGCTGATAGAACGCAGCCCTGTTTAACGCCGATATTGACATCAAACCAGGGTGACATTCCATCATCCAGCCGCACACAAGCTCTGCAGTCCATGTAATTGGACTGCACCGCTAGTAGCAGTCTACCGTTAATACCATACTCCGGCAAAATGTCCAAAGATAATTTAAAACATACTTTTATAATTAAGAATTAAATATGAGTTACTTTACTTATCATCACGCTATCTCCCTTGCTTCTCTTCTCTGGCTACCCCAGCCAGAGAAAACAGAGTGCCAAAAGGCTCTACTCTTGCATACAACTCTCGCTTCCTCAATTCTCTTCATAAACGTTCGCCGGTTTCGGAGACCAGATTCCTTCAATACATGATCAATTTGGACTAAGTGGGTTAGTCTCGGTCTCCCCCAGTACCTACATCTTTCCACTTTCTCATTGCATATCTTAACCAATCGCTCGTCTGGCATTCTTTCTTCATGTCCGAACCATCGGAGCATTCTCTTTCGCATATTTACACCGTATTGGTGTGTCTCTTTCAGACCTACTCGCCCACTTACGTCGTCATTACGAATGCAATCAGTCAGCCTAACTCCACAGATTTTCTGCAGTGATCAAGCGCATTTCAAACGCACTGATATTACTCCCATGCTCCTTTTTGCATATCCAACTCTCGCTTCCCTATATTAATGTTGGGACAAACACTGCATTATGTGTCGTAACACGTGCCTTCTGGCTGAGGTAGTGGCTGCCGAAAAGTTGTCCAAAAGCTCCATTTCATTCTGTTGTGTGTTGTCTATCTATTTCAGTGGTGTACCTTCCATCCGTGTGGGGCCGGTATGCCGTGTGGGGACGGTATGCCGTGTGGGGCCGGTTTTAGAATTGTGCCATCCCTCTCCACCCATGGGAGTCGTAAGAGCCGACTGAGGGAATACCGAGGGAGTGGGCAGCAGCACTCCTTCGAGTATTAACAACATCCACTGCGATCGCCAACCCGCCTGCCAAGCGTGGCGATTACGCCACTATCCCCCATTCTTGGGGAGGCCTATGTCCTGCAGTGGACTTTAAAAGGCTGATGGATGGATGGACCTTTCATCCCGACTGAATCCACATCCAAGATTAGCAACCCTCAGCAAGCAGCTTGCATAAGTAAGAATAACGAATGTAGAAGGCTGATAGATAGAATA
Source organism: Leucoma salicis (assembly GCA_948253155.1). Lineage (NCBI taxonomy): Eukaryota > Metazoa > Arthropoda > Insecta > Lepidoptera > Erebidae > Leucoma > Leucoma salicis. Next base: position 29,691,922 of record OX411803.1, read on the forward strand.
CATATTCTGAAGGGGCTTGATGTAGGCACTTCAGGCTAAGTGTTCGCCAATGGGTACTCCAGTGTACGCAAATTAAAAAAAGTGTTCGCATACTGGCATTTTCAGTACTTTTCCTTTTTTTCTCATTTTATTCAAATCTACGTGCAGAATAGCAAAATAGCATTACGTTTTCAGAAAAAGAGTATATTCTTAACGTATTAATATAATACACTATATCATTCTTAGATAGTATACATTTTGAAGGGTTCAAAGAAGGCAACTCCGCTAATTGTTCGCCAACCGGCACAATGACCCTACATGATAGGGAGGCCTTCCTTGGGTGCATCTCGTATGAGAATGCGTTGAGCACAGGAGTATGAAAATGACTAAGATGAGCGCCTAAAGTGCAGTAGAAAAAGAAATGGAGCACAACGTCTCGGAGAGTTAACTCGAAGAGTAAACGAAAAAATATCTTCAATGTAAACAACTTTTTAGACACGATTTCGACCGATTTTTATAAAATTTAAATGAGATCACCTTTGAAGTAGCACCTACTAAACAAAAAAGGAATCATGGAAATCAAAGTCCGTGTGGTGACGGACTAAGAATACAAGTGTCACCACCCCATTCTTTCCAACGGGTGTCGTATGAGGCGACTAAGGGAGGTAAGCAATTATCATCCATTGCATGACTGGTGGTAGAGCTAGATACCAAGTGGGAATACTCACTTGGTATCGGGTCCGAGCGGGTTGGTACCACCATCTCCCGTGTGACCGGCCATGAAGCACATCATTGCGTTTCGGCTGTAGCGGGAGATAGCCGTTTGTTTATTCTTTCATTTCAACTCGGTGAAATGAAATAGTGAGCAGCGGCTTGACAATACTCGGGGTATAGTTGAGTCCATGAGCGCCGGTTACCATTTACCATCAGATGGGACGTGACTGGTCTGCCCCCACATGCAATAAAAAAAAATTGGCGGAATAATCTCGTAACGCTGAAACAACAGCAACTTATTGAACTAGTTTCAATAAGTAGCTGTTGTTTCAGCGTGAGCCAGAGATTCACTATAAGTACTAATTGAACAACAAAGTCATAAAAGTGCTGGCGGGCCGCTTTTTGCTCATTTCATGACATTTTTTACACTCTTGACAAACGTTATGTTTAGTAAGAATCTGATCCGTGTGGTGGTTGATTAAGAATAAAAGTACCACCACCCCCTTTCTTTCCCGCTGGTGTCATCGAGGTGATTAAGGGAAATAAGCGATTGTCACCTCATTGCATAACTGCTGATAGAGTTGGATACCAAGTGGTAGTAGTAGAGTACTGACCTGTTATCGGGCGCAAACGGGTCGGTAGGTAGGTATTGTCTGCCATGTGACCGACCGTAAAGCACCTCGCCTTACTTGCTTGTAGTCAAACATAGCCATTAATTCATTGATTGCCCATCTGGGAAATGGTGAGCAGTGGCATGATAGTATTCTTAACATTGCTGAGTCCATGAGTGACAGTTACCACATACCAATAAAAGAATATAGATTCTAGATTTCAACTATATTTTTTTTACACTACACTAGTTTCAAAAAAGCATAAAGCTTGCCTGATAATGAGCGAAATCCTTGACCTGTAGATGCTACCAACAATAAGGACCGGGAAATTACTAGGCTTTTTGATGGTACGTTATGGCGAGTGGTGGAAAGCGCGTCAGAACTCCAGTAAATCTAGAAAGTACTAAAAGTAGAAGTAGCCAGTGTTGAACATTGAATTCATGATCAACAAGAAATCCGCTCGAGGATATTGAACTATCTGACTCAAGGGAAGTGAAGAGAGAGTCGATGGCGCTGTACGACCTGTGTGGGCGGAGGCTCTGGACGCACCGAACAGGGCTCTTCTGTGGAGACCACAGTGAGTCGTCGCGTCCAGGGTCATACGTGGATACCGCACGGTATCTATCCATGGAGGCGGCCTGCACGTTGGCCAGAACCCCGAAGTGGGTTCTGGTGGCCCACCAATAAAGGCGGAGAGACGGCACACGGCGGGTTTCTTTAGTGGGTGAGGGCCTCACACTACCCTATTCGTTGCCCCGAACGACGGGGTGTGCGGTTTCATTCATTCATTCATTCATTCATCAGCCTTTCAATGTCCACTGCTGGACATAGGCCTCCCCAAGAGAACGCCACAACGAGCGGTCCTGTGCTGACCTCATCCAACGGCTCCCCGCGGCTTTGACCACATCGTCGGTCCACCTTATGGGAGGCCGTCCCACGCTGCGCCGTCCGATACGTGGTCGCCACTCGAGAACCCTTCTTCCCCAACGGCCGTCGGTTCGTCGAGCGATGTGGCCTGCCCATTGCCACTTCAGCATGGCAGCCCGGCGGGCTATGTCGGTCACTCTCGTTCTCCTACGGATCTCCGTATTACGGATACGATCACGTAGGAAAATACCAAGCATAGCCCGCTCCATGGCCCGCTGAGCGACTTTGAGCCTTGAAACGAGGACAACATTCAGAGACCACGTCTCTGTTCCGTATGTCATCACTGGCAACACACACTGGTCGTAGGCCTTCGTTTTGAGACACTGCGGAATATTAATGATATTAAAAAGGCGTTGTGGAGATGCAGAGGAAATGTCGACAGAGCGCAAGAGTAGGTGAACAGGAAGGCTGATATGTGATGAGGAGGGTTTGATTTATTCAATTCCAATAATTTTCAATATCCCATTAAATGCTAAATAAGAAATAATTAATATTTCTGTAGTAGCTATCTACCTATCTATGTCTATACATTAGGCCCAGGATAAATTTGTTTGAGTGAGAATGATCTGTCATAGTTTTAGTCCATCCTTTAAAGGCGTAATGGCTTGTCAGAATAATTACGACCGATACAATCTTTTGAAATTGCCGTAATACTAATGTAATTACATATTGTTTCTTTTGTAGATCCATGTGGTTGCTGTAGCGATACACTGCTTCCACCACATCGTGACATTGATGCGCCGTGGCATGACCTCCATGCCTAAACATTTTATGAATAGCTCTGTTGTCGAATCGCAAAAATCATTTATACGGTTTGTATATAAATACTTTCAATTATTTTTTATTGCAAACAATGTTATTGTAGATGAACCACGGCCTGCAAAGCCGAATCGCTAACTATCGTGACACTCAACTACCTACATTTATTATAGTGTGGTATCTCAAGTCATCCATAACCTACCATTACGCAGGCATTGTTTATAAACGCAAGGACGTCGCACGTGATTGATATACCTACTTAATTATGTTGCATGAAATAGACGAAGTATGTACATGGCATACAAGTACATTGAACTAAGTAAACATTAGTATTGTTATACTTTGTTACTTTGTTGCAGTGCGTTGTCCAACTTACCGGCCAATAACCTCCCTTAGTATGCCTAGCGATATTTAATCTTCTAGAAATTATTGTTTATTTATTGATTTGATTAAAGTTTGGGCGGTGCTGAATTAATTATCTGTGAACATAACTGTACAAGTAAAATTAGACGGCCTAATGTATTATACCACCCTTGTAGTATGAAAATAAGCAAATCCCTAATTCAATTCGTTTGACTTATATTGTACAATTTTCTTCTCTCGAGTTATGATGGAAGCTGGTATTTTTGGTCATTCGGTGAGTTCCTGCCTGCAGTATGTCTAGGCGTGCTATTAAAAACAAGCAACCACATTTACTGATCTGTTTCGTATTATTCCTAAATTTATATTGTACTACTTTTAAACCTAATATTGTTTGTTATATGTTTTTAGATCGGTGTCAGAGGAATTCCAAACTCCTTCTGATGAGACCCACAGCAAAAGCTCTCAGAGCCTCATCGAAATTTTCGACCGATCTGGGACAGATAGTGAGTAACATGTTTAGATACATACTGAATACACAATATTACAAGAAACTATTCGTTTTGTATTTAGTAGATTAGTAAATATTATGTTGTATGTATACATATAAAAAAATCAGGAAAACGGTTGACCCTAAAGGCCATTCCTGCAACTTCCCGCAAATTTGATATTTAAGCGCTTAAACATAGCGCTTAAAATTGCTCTCCGAGCTCAAAGAGATAACTGTTCTAAGCTTTTGAGCTCTTCGAGCTCTAAAGACATTATTCACAAAGTAAAAAATGTGAAATCGAAAATAACAGTCACGAACAGGATATGAACCTGCATCTCCTGGATACCGTCCAGATGCTTTGCCAATTCAGTAATCGTGACAATTGCTCCTGACTGCTAATTTCGATAACACATTCATTCTTAACGTCTTTGGGTGACGCCTGCGCCATCTTTCGGAAGTATTTTCATACATTATACCGAGCAGGTAAACTTAATTTTACAATTAAGATTTTTACCTAATAATGACGCAAACCCTATAAATATTTAGATATTTTTATATATATTTTTAGCTTGCCGTGTGGGGCTGGCTTTAGAATTGTTCCACCCCTCTCCACCCATGGGAGTCGTAAGAGCCGACTGAGGAATACTGGGGGAGTGGGCAGCAGCACTCCTCCGAGTATTAACAACATCCACTGCAATCGCCAACTCGCCTGCCAAGCGGCACTACACTCCCAATTTGGGGTGCCTATGCCCAGCAGTGGACGTCGAAAGGCTGATGGATGGATGGATATTTTTAGCAATTGACATGCTTAGCACTATACATTAAACACAAAGTGAAAAATGTGAAATCGAAAATAACTTATCGTGCTCGTGACTGTTATTTCCGATTTAAAATTTTTCACTTTGTGTTTAATGTATAGTGCTAAGCATGTCAAATGCTAAAAATATATAAAAATATCTAAATACTATTCGTTGAATTTTCAAATCGCAATAACTTTTGAATGAATGAACCGTTTTTCTCGTAGTTTGCGGCATTCAACGCAATTTTTTAGGCTCTTTGAAGAATCTTAAAGCTCGAACTGCTCAGACTGAAAATTGTATAGAGATTCTGAAAAAAACATTTTTTTTAATTTTTTTCGATAACGATATTTCACGAGCGATCAACCGATTTTGACCGGACTGGCGACGATCGACGTAGTTTTTTGATGTTAAGAGCTGATTAGTTTTTGGAATCGATCGGTAAAACCGTTTAAAAGTTATTCCAAAAAAACACATTTGAAATTTTTTTTTTGTAGTTTTTTAGTTTTTTGAGATTTCTCAAGATCTACCGGTTCGAATCGGTCCTAATTGTATTCAAAATATAAGATTAAAAGAAAAAATCTAAGTTTAGTCAAGTTCTTTCGAATGACGCCAACCCCGACCGAACACACACACACACACACACACACACACACACACACACACACACAGAGAGAGAGAGAGAGAGAGAGAGAGAGAGAGAGAGAGAGAGAGAGAGCGAGCGAGCGAGACAGACATACGGACATCATCGCGGAAACATTCGGGGAAGCTTCCTAGGACCACAAAACGTAAACATCCGTTGAAAACTCGATTTTCGAAAACGGGGTAAAACCAATAACTTCCCAACTTTTGAAAATTTTCAATTTTCTAAGCAGGAAGTTAAAAATGGATGTTGGTATACAAAAGTCCCAAGAATTACGACACCGTTTCACAAAACATGGCAATCATAATTAAAATTGGCACGTATATCGTTAAGGATAATGTTGTGTCGGATGTGAACGACCCTGGAGCATTAACTCGGTGTGTTTTGGTTGTAGCGGGAGATAGCCGTTTATTCTTACATTTCAAAAACGTCTATCTGATTCTACTATAACAACTATTATTTATAGAGATAGTTGTAACATGTACCATACATATCAATTCAAATTGTTATTTGTGTACCTTTCAGTACCAAAGAAGTTGACAACATTCTTATGGTTCCAATGGGTTGTTAGTCATGCTACTCTGGTGGTAGCTACGCGGACCGTGAAGCTGGCCTTCGATGTGGACGATATAATATCCACTGTGGACGTACAGACGCATTACAATCAGCTCAAAATCAAAGTGGCTTCGGCTTCTGTCAGGCATTATGAGCGGTGAGTTAAATATCAATATTTAAAACGCAATTAACGTGTTGATAATATTAGGCTGAGGAGAATTAAGGATATATTATACGTTGAGTCAGTATAATAATATATCCCGTGATCACTGTTATGTACACTTTGGTGCAAATATTAGGGGGTAAATCATTAGAATAAATAGCACGAGGTAGAAGCGAAACTCATGCATTTTCACGCGCAAACACTGCCGTTGTAAACACCGCTAATTCGTATTCATCCTTTGGCATTTCAAAGAAACTGCGATTGGGCAGTGTTTTAGTATTGTTTGTACACCCAAATACATAACCATTTTTAAACAACTTCTTAGAATCTGTTAGCAATAACGTTTGCGTGGTTCGAACGCGACGCCACGCAAGCCATTATAAAAATGTACTCTGTGCAAGCCATTACTGAATATTACATTAAATGTGAGACCGACAGTAGGCTATTACCGTGACCTTGAAGGAGTATGAGATAATAGTTTCGCTTTTACTAGTATTATTTATTCTTAAGATTAAAGCATGAAATTGCCGTTTAGTAATTAAAAAATAAAATATATATTTTTTGTAGGATGTAGTTTTAATTTAATCAAAGTATCTTGAAAACCCACGTTGTCATTCTATTCTATCTGTCTGCTATCTAATAGGAAGACCATTTAATTTAAAACTTTCCGATAAAACTCTGTGGATCTTGACTCCACAAACCGTGTGAATGTTTTGCTACTTCTTGAGAAGATTTCTTTTTCCGTGGAAATAATGACCCATATCGTGGAACAAAATGGTAGACGGTTAGGGCAAGTCTGGCGAGTATACAGGTTAACGGATGGTTTCTACTGCAATTCTTGTAGTATTAAAACTGTTGCATGAACGGAGTGAGGTCTGGTGTTATCATGGAGCATGGAGTAGGTAATAATTTGAGAACCGATTGACAAGAATATTTTGCTGTAAGCCATAGTTTTTCGGAGTTCTGCCCAGTAGACATCTGCTGTTATTGCTTGACAGGATCTGATAAAGCTGTAGAAGCTGTGAATTGTGAACCCTGAAGTGGCCATAAAATAGCTGCCACCACTATTCGGTGGGTAAACTTTGCTTTAGAGTATTGTTTTGGCGTTTCACATGGGGTCAGCCACTGCGTTGTTTGCTTGCGATTACCGTGAGGAATCTATACGTCACAATTTGATCTAAGATCCCTTCATTTCTGTTCTGGATTATCAACACAAGGCACGCTTCAAGGCGCGCTGCTCTCTAGACGAAGTTCTTTTTTCGAGTTTGGGAACTGGTAATAAACGCTGGGAGGTCAGGATTGTAACGTGGGTGAGTCAAAGCTTCTAGAGGGTGGCCAACGCAACATCTTGTGGACAGGTGCGTTGTCGCTCAGAAAGAGGACTTTTGGGTAATTTTCCCCTTATTTTTTCTGTGACAACTCCTTTGACTGCTCTAGGATTATATTCTAGTATTTTTTGATTATGGAGACACAATTATCTTAATCGTCGATAATCAGGATCCCGTCTGAGTTCCAAAAAACTGTCGCCATGATTTTCACATCTATGCCATCTTAAACTTCTTAAGTAGTGGTCCTGTTTGGACTGAGTTTCATAATAAGCAACCCTGTTTCGTCAATATCAATACTTCATCCTTGTTTTCACTACAGAGTTCCAAAAAGTCGTGAGAACTCTTCACGCACTGTTGATTTTGAGGCGGTGTGGGATATTCTTGTCATCCATCTTTGTTTTTGTCCATCTTTTGCATTTTTTTTGTCCATCTTTTGCAGTCTTTAGTCACGCTGAAGTGTGATCGTGAAGAAGATATGTTCAAATTATTAGTAGACAGAGTTAGAATAACCATAGTTTTACCTGGGCAAGAGTCCTCGTGAGTGGATGACTTCTTTTCCAGTGTGATTTTGATTGATTTGGACTACTGCCCTGAATTCGATAAAACTTGGTATTTATACTAATAAGGATAAATATTTATAGACCGACTTAGGTCTAGAAATTTAAAAACACAGTGTCAAACTGTTCATGCCTATGTCTACGAAATGCCATCAATCATCGCGCTTGGTTTAGGCAAGTAACAATAAACTGAATTCCACGTGCCTTCCATACAAAGCGTAGTCGTAGCAAGTATAGCGCAGGGCGTTTTGTTGTTCGGGATAAATATATGATCAAATTCCTAGCCTTATATCAAGCTTTGTTGCGGTCGATTTTCGATCTATTCGGTTCTACACGGATGACAACCAAACTAAGGGGTGACTTTAGAACAAAACCGGAGTTAGAGTTTTGGTTTATTTAGTGGTTTAGGGCTGTTCGATGCCCAGAACGACGGGGTGTGCGGTTTTTTTTTTGTTAAGACGGGAAAGTTGTACCTTACAATTTTTCCGTCTTAACAAAAAAAAACGTTGTTATTTGACAGCCAGGGCTTCCTGACTGTTCGGTTTCAGCAGATCCACCAGGGCCTTGATTCTCTATGAGACGTAAAATTACTTGCCACCAGTGACGTCATACCGAACGCGTAACTCAAACGTGAGAACGCAACGTAGCACGACATATTTTACAAAAAAATATTCTGTATACCACACGATACGTTGTCTATGCCAAATTTCGATTTCACACAGTACGTCTAGAAACCATACAATCGTTTCAATCGGAAAATAACCGGTTTTTTAAATTACATTTATTTGTTTCTAAACTTCATTATTAGTTGATATTTATACATCGAAATTACTATTATAGACAATTAATATTAATTTGTTTTTGTTTTGATATTAATATATTATCTAATATTGGATAATTATGTACTATCTCTACGTATACGGAGATAGTTTTAAAACTAAAATCTATCTGTCATTCTTTTAATGTCACGTCATATGACACAGTGTATAAGTCGTATCTCTTAGTAGTCTGTACACATTGTTGTGAATTTTACTTTATAATAACCCTATAATACTTTTTGATATTTACGCGAATGTTACACATTTTGAAATAAAACTAAGTTTACGGAATCTATCGCGTTTACTTGATTTTACTACTATCCCGACGTTTCGAATACTTTACAGCATTCATGATCACGGGTGGACTTAGATGATAGACGTAAACGCGATAGATTCCGTAAACGTAGTTATAATAACCCATCAATAAAATTATTTATTTATTTGAATCTATGTAAGTTACTTTCACAAACTAACAAGAAAAAAGAAACAAACTTATCAACAGAAGAAAAAATCAGAAAACTGTTCATTGCCGGAATCAATAAGATCGCCACAGAAGAATTTATTGTTATAACAATAATACACATTGCACTTTCCTTTAATAATCTATTTGAATTAAGTACGGGACATTGGTGGCGATGTTTTTAGAAGGCTATCATAACAATTAATCAAGAACTGAATTATCACATTATATATAATTCACATATTATACGATACTTCATCGATATCAACGGCTAAATTGCGGTGGCTATTGCTTAATACAAGGACTTAATTTCATAAAATGGATATAATTTTAGTAGACGTGTTGTCAGATTTTGTTGTGAACGTATTAGTGCCTTCCTGCCTATGTGATTTTTCCAATCAGTGACTTGCTTACCTTTTGTTTGTGAGACTCTATATTTACTACTTATACTTATTTATACAAATAAATAAACGATTATTACTTTTCTGCATACTTTATTTCATCAATTTTATTTATAAAAACACAAGAGGAGTTTGCCTACTATTATACACACGTCTAATACTTGATGAGATCAAGTACATCATCAGATCAGTAATACAGATTTTATAATGTCATAGGTACATGGAATAGTTTATTAAATATAAAATTACTTGCACATTTTGTAAGAGTTTGTAACAATGTTCGGTTTATATCTAAGACATGAGTCGTAGTTATTTTTTTTTTCCAAATAACATAACGAGCACTATTTTATCAATAAGTATGTGCATTGTAAAGTTATTGATATTATATGTTCAATGTATAGTACCTATAATAAAATTGTAAGTTGTAATACTAAGAAGACAGAATTTTCTCTCGTTATCGTAAGAAATAACAAATGACCTTTTAATATCTTAGTGATTCTGAAAATGTATGCCTAAAAAGTAAATAATAAGTAGGTAAAGTATTTGCCGTGTGGGGCCGGCTTTAGATTTGTCCCACCCCTCTCCACCCATGGGAGTCGTAAGAGCCGACTGAGGGAATACCGAGGGAGTGGGCAGCAGTACTCCTTCGAGTATTAACAACATCGACTGCGATCGCCAACCTGCCTGCCAAGCGTGGCGATTACGGCACTATCCCCCATTTTTGAGGAGGCCTATGTCGAGCAGTGGACTTTAAAAGGCTGATGGATGGATGGATGAAAGTATTAGCGGGTAGCGATTTTAATGGTATTATAAACCATTAAAATTACTGGGTTTCTGAACTTTAGCTTATTTTGCCAGTTACAGAAACTTGTAGTCATTTCACCCATGAAAGTATAATAACAATGGTAAACGTAACCACATACGTGCTAGCATGAAACACGTTAGATTGATAGTTTAGAACAGCTTCAAAACTTACTTAGCCGCGTTATGAAACTTAACGTTACTTTGCATAGTGAATACAATTTTAGACGACTTCCACGCAGACATCCTCAACTCGCCACGTAACGTGCTTCTTTAATCATAGCAAATCAGGGCCCAGTATTTACATGCACTTTAGAACAAGACTATTTGAATTCTCATTTAGCCATATGCCTACCTGTAACGACCGCTAAGATATTATTCAACAGCTGGGTCACTATTTAAACTGATTTCCGAAGCACGGAGATTTGTTATATAATATATAATACACCTTTCAACAACTTGGAATAGTACAGTACCATTATTAAATTATGTGAAAATCATTGCATAAGTACTAGATTTGTGAATGTCTATACAGGATGCGCAGTCACGAGTGGGGGGCTGGTGTACTTGGCGGGCGAGTCCTGGAGGCCAGCGAGTCCACTGGCACCAAGAATGAGGATCATTTTATGTGTGTCACCATCACGCAAGCACTGTGAGTCTATACATTTCGTTTGTTCTTTTGTTGCATCTGTGCATGTTTGCATCTTATAATATACTTGCTATTTTTGGGCGCATATTGAAAGAGAATTTTATTTTTCCTTCACTCGCTATTTTATTTATTCAACAATTCTGATATAATATTATTTAAATATAAATGTAAAACTAACACAGGGGTATTTTATTTTTAACTTTTAGGTTATCTAATTTGCCTGCCAGCTGGAAACAAGAATTACATCCTAAACTATTAGAACAGAAAAACGTAAGTATTAACATAGTTGACTAGTAATTATTGGAGAAAGTTTCAATATCTGTTCGATATTCATAAAGGATTTGCTTACGTAAGAAAAAAGGTAAAATAGTATCTTCTATCTATTCTATATTTTTCTGATAGATGGTGCATTTTATAAATCTTATAAAATGTATTATGTACTCGTGAAATGATATTGCACGCTGGTGCGGCAGTGGTAACAAAAGTTACCACGCCATCTGTACCCGTAGACTGGCTAATGGCAACAAAAGTTACCATGCATCATTTCTTCGCACGGTTCAAATATATTTTTGTTTCTGTTTACGTAGTCGATTATTATTATAGTATAACACATCGCGAATACTACATAGTGCCAACATTCGAAAGAAAATAAATGAAATATTACCCTGTAGCACGAGCTCACTTTTTCCGGCGGCACACAATGCGAGTGGTCGTATCCAAAAATAAATTAACGTGTATTGGCGGTATGTACCATTATTATATTTTTTATTTAGTTATTTGAACCTATTATTTAGAGTGTGAGCAATTAATCTTATGGTGAGAGTCAATTAATTTCATGGAAATGTGTTTTTTAAGTTTACTACCAACAATTTTTGCTCCGAATGGCGGCAGATTGCATTTAGTTACATATTAATTATTACAATTTAATGGTGTAATCACATTTAAATAATGGTATACAATGATTATTTACTATTGTGTGTATAATAAAGTCCCTTTAAATATAATATACTACAAGATTCATCATTTTCTTACAATTTACGACTCAAACGATCAGCCATCTTGTGAAAGTGTGGCGTTCGTGAACTAAGGGCACGGTCCCATCTGAAAATTGTGACCATTGATATTTTAGAGTATAAATAACTATGATATATAAATGTTAGAAATATATTTTTATATGGACTTTAATCGAAATCTTACTTTACTTCTTACTCATGTTGGTGGTCGCTCATAATTGTGTGGTTGGAGCTGTAAATATTAATTTAAATTTTGTTGAAATCTTTCTTCTTCCTAGTTGGTGTGAATATTTGCATCTCAATGAAACGGCTGAACGGATTTGAATGAAATTTCACACATAGATAGATTAAAGTGTGGAGTAGCACATGGGCTACATTCAAAATTGGCCATCTCAACTGCATCAATTAATCACGCCAGAACGGCTGAACAGATTTGGATGAAATTTGGCATAGAGATAGATTATAATCTGGAATATCACATGGGCTACTTAATATCTCGTAAAAATATGTTTACGGCTAATGTGGGATAGATCACCATAACTACTCTACCAGTCATCATAAAATTTATAGCACAGGGATGATTTTATTTTAGATCATAGACAAAAGTATAAGAGGACGCGGCTGTGGACGTGCTCGTGCTCGTGGTCGCAGTCATGGTGGGGCCAGCTCCTCACGCATGCTGCCTTTCTCGTAAGTATGGATTATTTTTTTAGCACCTATTTTAGTTATTTACAAGAGAAGCTATCAAGGAATGAAAATTTGGTATATCATGTAACTACAGAAATGTTGTTTGCCGTGTGTGGCCAGCTTTAGAATTGTCCCACCCCTTTCTACCCACGGGAGTCGTAAGAGCCGACTGAGGGTATACCGGGAGAGTGGGCAGCAGCACTCCCTCGAGTAATAACAACACCCACTGCGATCGCCAACCCGCCTGCCAAGCGTGGCGATTACGGCACTATCCCCCATTTCTTGGGGAGGCCTATGTCCAGTAGTGGACGTCGATAGGCTGATGGATGGATGGATAGGAATTTAAAGTCTGCCAACCAGCACTGGGCTAGCATGGTGGACTACAGCTAAATGTATGGCATGGTAATAAATTGCTCAATATATTTAAGTACTGGGCCAGCATGGTCATCGGCCCACATGCCTCTCTTACTGACAGAAGATCGGTGCTCAATGGTAGGACAGTAATAAATTAGACAATATAATGTTTATACATATTTATATTTTCTGTATTTAGTGACACGCCTGGGACTTCATCAGGTGCGGTGGAGCTGGGTCATGGTTTATTGGGGATTTGTAGCGTTTTCTTGGCTGTCTAATCTGCTCCATATTAATCAAAACAGAAATTGCGTTTTTAACAGAATTTAAATAATATTTAGTTAATTGTTGGGCCAGACAAGCTAATGTGGATAGACCCTTATGTTTCTTGATTTTTTACGAGTGATCTACTTGAAATGCTAATATCTTCGTTCCTGTTTACCAGAAACACATGGGTTTGGTACCATTTGAAAGCTATTTTTATGTAGTTCATTTGATAGTTGATTTGTAGTTTTTTTTTAAATTTGAATCTAATTATGTTTGTTAACCAAAAAACCTTGTGAAACTTAAAGTTAATTGCTATGGATGAGGTACTCTGATGTGTTTGTACTCATATTTTACAGTAGTGGTTTATTCAATTATAATTGTAATTGTTACATCATTTTATGGATGAAACAAGCTTTTAGGTATAATAAATATTTTTATTTTGCATCTTGTTATTGTACATAAATAAATTGTTAAACATCAGCGGCGAAAACTGGGCGACTAACAAATATCATTGGTTTCTAAGAAAGGATGTATATGTATATTTTTATACTATGGTACATGGTTTTATTTATTTATTATTGTAAATTGTATCCATCAAGTGATCTGAAACAAAATAATTATATGTAATCGCTCTATTTTTGAAATAAAAATATATTTCTAACCTTAAATCTTTTTTTTTTCGAAATTGTAATTTCGGCCCTTATTAATACATAATATATACAAAATATGTATGTGTTAATCACCATTAGAAGCGCATATTCAACTAGATCAAAGTAACAATAACAAAACACTGCGTTCTTAGTATTTGAGTTGGTAAATGAGGTTCAAATGGGAGTACAGACGCCGTGCAAATATGCTGCGGTGGCGCCTGACGCCGCGGTGGCGTAATGGTGTAACGTTCCTGGGCGGCGACCGGATAAAAGCTTCAATATATGTATGCAGAGAATTGATATAATAATATGTAGTCTGCTTCAAAACCCCGCGACGTCGACTGGTTTGAATCTTGAGATGTGCAATACGTGTTAATTTTTACGCCACGAAATTTTTAATAGAAGCACGGAGCCGGGAATTTTTGCTCATGCACAATGCATCTGTCGTGGCTATATCATAGTGTTTGGTCGCTTCATTATGTTGGCCAACCATTTCAGGAAATAGAAAATATCCGCTGCCCATATCATGTTATGGCCTAGCCAGATTAATGAAAAACTTAGCGTTTGATGATATGAACAGCGTCAGTGTACCTATATCTTAAAATAGTTACATTATCCACCGCTACAGGCGCTGATATTGTTTTGTTTCGTAATGCATCTATTACCATTATGGTGGAAGGAAAATAAAGCGGTGTATATCGGCAAGACACTTTTAATTTTAGCTATTTACACTAAACTAGCAAACTAAAAGTAGCAACTGGGGCATGCAAAGGAGCGCAGGTATCACGTATAAGGGTATTTAAGCGGCTGACGGGCGGTCACGGCAAGGAATGTGCTCTTCTTTCACACCACAGCATTCTCGAATTTCATTATTTCTCACTTTGTCCATCAGTCACTATGCTTTTCAGACTTCTCATCTCCACAGCATTTATCATACTCTCATGCTTCGTCTGCCACGCCCAACTTTCACTACCATACATAACTGTTTTGACCAGCACCCCCCTATGCACAGCCAGTCATGCCTTTTTTGACACTCTGGCTGTTCATAAAGCCATGTATGTATTCTAATATTTATTACATAGTGTCGCTACACCATAAAAACATACATTAATCATATGGCTAAATGTAGATTAACATAATATCAAACGTTACGGGCCAGCTAGAATTCCAGATTTATATAATAGGTTAAGGTTATTTTTAATAACAAAAAAATAAATACCATAACCTGTATGGTGTACCACCAGCGCCTAGATGATTTTTACTTGCAATTGATAGGTACAGGTTTTTTTTAAAATAAAAAAACAACCCTAGCCTATATGATTACTAACATCAAACGTTGACATTTAAACGATATGGTCAGTTTTAGCTGGCAATAATGGTCGGCCACACCATAAAGTGGCCAATTCTATAATATAGCTATGACACATCCATTCTCAATAACATGGATGAAACTCTTGGATGACTCTGTTGATGCCTTAGTCATGATATGAGTAGTATTCAGCTATACGTTTTGATGAGTTAGTCGTACAAACAAAAAAAAAACTAATTTTCATATTTATTAAATTAGTAAGAATTAAATGAAAGTTTTTTAAAAACCGCAGGGCGAGGATACAACTTGGGAGGTGTATGCGACCCTGGCACCACTCGAGGCGATCATACAGCCAGTCATATTGGACAACGTTGGGACGATGCTAAAAGAGATGTCACCTCACGCATATTGTCCTCTGAAAAAAGAACTACAACAGAGGTGTGAACACTGAATTACTTTCGGGTTAAATGACCTTTAATTGAGCCTTTATAGCGTTTCTTCATCGGTGATCGTCTTCTACTTTGCTACTCACGCCATCTATAGAACGTGCTTGCATATCAAGTCGGTAAGCATTACCGCCAAGCAAGAGTCAGTCATTTTAAAAGAGAAAAGAAAGCTTCTCAGATTCATATATTATATTATTTGTGTTTAGTCAAGCTCTTTATTATCTGTATACCTAATTTCGTTGAAATCTCTTTATTCGTTAGGTTTATATGCAAAAATGTCTATCCTACGGGAGACAATCGTTTATTTAGAATATAAAGTTTTTTATACAACAAATCTCATCCAAATCCGATCAATTGTTTAGGTGTAATGGACAAACAGAAACATCCAAACATCTTTATAATATAGGTAATATTTAATAATACTCTGTATTTTTCTATTTACTTGTATGTACACGTCCGTAACTTTTTTAGTTACATAAGTGTTTCCATATCCACAGAGATAGTCCGTGGCAGTGGCCGTTCTTTTACTTGTCTGCTGGAGGTCTGCGAGTACTCATCACTGGTGAACAGAATGAGAGCAGCGATGCCAATGGCAGTGACGACACCTTTGTGTTTACTGTAAGCATTCCCTATGCTCTTATTTTGAAAAATGTTTCTATACTACGTGGTTGGCAAACAAGCATACATCCCACCTCATGGTAAGTGGTTTTACTGACCGTTTCAGAGTCCTTTTTACTCCTCACCAAGCTTGCCAGTGGCTTCTTTGACAAGATTCCTATACTTTTATTTTATATGGTAAGTGCTTACCGTAGGCTATAGATGCTAGCAATACCAGGGCATCACTTGCACGTTCCCTACTTTTAGGAAATATAAAGTGGAAAGTAAGGATAATAAAGAGAATAAGGAGGGGGATCTGGATGGTCATCATAGTATCTGAGTGTTCATTGTTATGGCTGGTTAGGTAGAAGCTTATAGTTATGAGTGGGGATCGAATTCGCGCCTGCTAGAAAATCGGCCCAGATACGCATTTTCAGAGTTTGTGGATTTCAAGTACTTAAAATATCTATTAACCCTAGAAGCCCAATCATATTTTACTAGTTATAAAGCCCAATCATATGTCAAATTGACCTACAAGAATAAAAATACCCGTGGCTCAGTATAATAAGCTACATTATGGTTTTTTTAATGCAATAAAACTAAATCTAACACTAATTCTATAAAAATGGCATTTTTATGAGATCCCTTTAGTTTTTGACTAATACTAAAAACAATTTAAAAATATAGTCACTTTTTTCTTACTTGTATAATGAACTAGTTAACTCCTAATAATAATGAAATAGTTTTATTACAATATTGAGTGTGTTATCGACACTCAATATTGTAGCAACGCAATTTTGACAAACATCTATATTGTTTTCTCAACATGTGGGCTTTTTTGCATTTGATGCAGTGCAATTTGGTCAATTAGGGGAAAATCGCAGGTGTATCTTTTTTATTGCTTGTAGTGACGGACGAGCCACGGCCCATCTGATGGTAAATGGTAACCGTCGCTCATGGACCCAACTATACTGAGAGTATTGTCAAGCCGCTGCTCACAATTTAATTTCATCCATATGAAATGAAAGAATAAACGGTTCCATCTTCTCCTGCTACAGACAAAACGCAACGATGTGCTTCATAGCCGGTCACAAGGGAGATGGTGGTACCAACCCGCTCGGGCCCGATACCAAGTGAGTACTCCCACTCGGTACCCAGCCCTATCACCAGTCAGGCAATGGATGATATTGCTTACTTCCCTTAGTCGCCTCATACGACAACCGTGGGAAAGAATGGGGTGGTGACACTTGTATTCTTAGTCCGTCACCACACGGAAAATATAGTTGAAAATTCAAACTGGTCCACCATCTCGTCCCCAGTATGACTTGTAATATCATTTTGAGTCACAGAATCATCCTCTTCTGAATCAGTGCCATCCGGCGCAACAACACCATTTGTTCGTAAAATAGAGCCAATATCTTCCTCATTCAGTCGAGAGGAAGCCATCTTATTGTTGTCCACTAAAAATAATGTTTTGCGTTAGAAATAAAAGAAAAAATAACGTTCAATGCTATTACAAATGTCCACTGTATAAACGTAAAACCGGTGAAAAACTTACACAAAGCCCAAACATACGTAAAAATGACCTACAACATAGCGATATCTGCAAAATAAAGGGACTTACCTAATAGATGATGCTATTTCCTGATAGCTTTCGGCACCCACTGAGTTGGTTCGAGTGATCACCGCGATCAGTCAAAGTGTACGAAAGAGATTGCTAATATAAGTTTGCGTGTGGGTCAAAATGACGTAGATTGGGCTTTTAGGCTTAAAATATCAACATACCTATATTTATAGGGTTGTGTCATCATTTTGTATTGTTCTTAATAGTAATAAGAATAAATACAACATCCTTAAATAAGCATTGATCCTTGTATCGCGGCGGATTTCCCAAACATACAAATTAACGAATTACATACCCAGGCTTGGAGTACATTGGAAGCGATTTTGCAGTTTGAGCTGAAAGTATTCGAGGTTCTGACATTGAGTAGCGTTGATCGGAACGTAGATCTCATCAAGCGTGACCTCTTGACTTCCGTGCTAATATTCAAGATGCCCCTGACTATTGAGTGATCACTCCCACTTTTAATCCAGCTGATCACTGAGACATCATTGAATTTTTTCGTTTGTCCGACAAGATGAAGTCTCTCTTATCACTAATGCCCGGTTCCTATAATAATAAAACGGGTCGTTTTACATACGTAAGTGAATTAACTAACAGTATGGAACTAACGGATGGGAAGGTTTTCAATTATGATCAATCTATAGAAACGAAAATTTATGGCGTTTCTATAAAAAAAGCAACCGATAGTTATGTTGTCAAACATACCAACTGTAGGTGACATGTTTACCGGCCGATTTCGGACGGTTTTGAGAAGTCGTGTGCTGGTATGTGGTTATTGAGGCATACAAAGGGAAAAGATATCGAACTCTGAGATTGAAATGGAGACTGATTTATTCTCAGATACTGATATCAGAGCGATTTTGAATCATATGAAATTTATTTTTCCACGTTTAGTTTCTGGGTTTAAAGATAGTCTCGAGACTTAAATTCGGGTGGTTCATTGAACCTAAGGCAAAAGCAGCGGCAAGGAAGCTTTGCGTACTTGCGAAAGTGCGACAGTACTTTACGTCAGGAACTTCTTATGTTTTGGTATTGGTATTGGTCCGGCCATGCACGGAGTAGTATTTTCTGGTTATACCTACGCAGTACATACTTAGTTTTCGCATTTGAACCGATGCTGCTAAATATCATCTATCCGTCTTGGATTCAATGTACAAGCGTGCGAAAAGGTTTATTGGTGATCCCAAACTGGTTAAAACGAATCTTCAGAACCTTGAATACAGGGTTTAAGTAGCCTGCCTCACAGCATTCTATAGCATGCACTTTGGAGAGTGTGTGCAGGAATTGTATGATATAATACTACCAACCAATCCACCATCGGATGACCAGATGAAGGCTTCCATCCATATGTTGAAGAAATGCCATATTTTTGAATTTAACTATTCGCATTATATTTCATAATACACACAGCAATGAAATGAAATAAGTTGTCAGCTGCGTTTTTCCCCATCCGATTACAATGTGGATGTCTTAAGGCTAGAGTGAATAGGTATTTACTAAGCTGCCATTCTTGACTATATTTTTATTTACCATCAGGAGGGTTATAGTCAAGCGCTCACTTAGAACAAGTTAAAAATTTCTAAATCAATCAGTAATAAGTACTACGTTGTACGTAGTATTATTACTTCCATGATCTTTATATAAGGGCCATAGATTATAGAAAAGAGAATCCTGTGTCTATGACAACCATATTCTAAAAAAATCTATTTATTATACGATTATAACTATTAAATACAATGGTTGTTTGTTCCGTGACTGCCTGTGATGTAAATCATGCAAACAATCCTGATGATTGCACGTTTCACAGGTAAGTTCTCAGGATGTTATCACAACTTAAATGCTTTTATTTTAGGTCATAATTACTGATATTTTCTGTTTCAGTTACGGATTAATTTCAATTTCATTCTAAAATGCATAATATCGTTGAAATAAATAAAAACGAATTAATTATATTTGTTTTAATTTATTATGTCTGTTTTGTTTCATTAGTGGAAGATGATTATCTCAATGAGCGAGTTCGTTAAGAAACTGATTTGTTTTATCATTTTATCGATAGTCAGTCTAACTCTTAAAACTTACATCACTATCCAACGCACACATTGACAAATCACAATTGGTTACGCGTTATCGAGCTGTCAGGTGATCTGTACGTTAATATATCTATGTAATTATGATTGTTGTTCAAATTGACAGTAGTATTTAGCGCATTAGCGTTTCGTTTAGATATAGGCAATAGTAATAATGTTTAACATAAATTATTAGTCTAAATTGTGTCTAAACTATTTAATTTATAATAAACTATAATTTAATTATTTGTATTAAAGTTTTGTATCTAAATAACTACATTTATTTTTAAAACACACCGTTTTTTCTGAATGTCATGTGAAACGATTGATGTAATAATGAAACGCAAAGAGAGTCATCGGTATTCCTAACCGACAGTTGCTCATTACTACTAGACATGATAATAATGTTGTGAAACACCTGTGAAGTCTCGGTATCGGTATCTTGAAAACTTCTGGTAGCTGTTATACAATGACGATTCGTTGATAATAGGAACCGGGCATAAACCATCAGAACAAACCGTCACAATAACGAGGAGATTTTCAATCGTATCGTTACTTCTGATGAAAAATGGTATCCTGTACAATAATCGGAAACGCTCATCACAATGGTTGAACACAGGAGAACCGGCCAAATCCAGCCCCAAGCGAAAGTTGTCTCAGAAAAAGGCTAGTGCCTTTTTCTGGCTAGTGTCTGGTGGACCAGTGCTGGTGTCATCCACTACAGCTTCCTAAGATCTGGCCAGACAATCACGGCAGATCTGTATTGTCAACAATTGCAAACCGTGATGGAAAAGCTAGCCCTTAAACAATCGAGACTGGTCAGTAGCTCTAGCCCGCTGTTGCTTCAGGACAACGCTAGACCGGGGTGTGGTGCCGGTTTATCTCCTAGTGGTGCACCCCGGGCAACGTCGGCAGTCGCCGGTGACTAAAATTCCGGACAGGACGGGTCCCCACGTGTCCCTCTGATTCAGCAGAGGCCACAGTGGATAGACTAAGCGTCGGAGTCTGCGGGGCCATACCAGCTCCCCGGAATCTGAAGAGGGGGGACAGTGGAGCCACAGCGGCCCTCCCGTCCCAAATCATAAACCTGATCGGGTGTCTGTGGTTACGTCTCGCGGGCATACAGGAACGAGGGTCTTGGCTTAATCGCCCGGACCGCGAGGAAGACAACCTCTATAAAAAATAACCCCAAATCTCAAGCCCTGGCGCGCGGCGAGGAGATGCATGGCTGATGGGTAGTTCAGTCTCTAGCGCGGCCTCAGCTAGGGTACCTGCGGACCTCCTGTGTTGGGTTAAAAATGTACGCTTACCCGGGTATAGGGAGCTCTGCCCGGGTGGACCTTCCTTATCCCATACTCGTGGGAATATCATGGAAAATTCAAATTTAAAAACTAAACTAGTCGGGTGCAACACCTGATGTTTCAGCCGATAGGGGTCCGGCTATAAATACGGCCCCTATTAGTGCAGCCGCGCGCAAAATGCGCGGCTCTCGTAAGTCTCGAAAGGGAAAGAAGGTGATGGAAGGGTCCCATACATCCAAGGACGGCTTGGCGACGGATACCTCGGTAGGCACCTCAGCCACCGAGATGTCTGCCGCTGAGGAAGGCGGCCTGAATGAAGCCGCCAGAGTGCAGTTATCGCAGCAAGCGGAAGCTGCGGTGCTGGTCGAACCGCTCCCGTCGACGTTCTGGCGCAAGCGAACCCTGTCTCAGGGGGCCGCTGCGTCGGATTTTGACGGGGGTTCAGTGGAGATGCCTCCATCTAAAATCGCAACAGCGGTTAGGGGTAGAGGCACCAACCGGCCGGGGACGCCAATCCCCGCAATGTCTCAGTTAAAAATCTGAAGCGGACGGAGGCGGAGCAAGCCGCAGAGAAACGCTTGGCGCTCCTCTCCCAGAAGCTCCGCCTTCCAATAGACTGTGACGGGCCTCCCTCAAGTGCCCAAATAGCTGGAAGAGCCGCGGACAGCGTGGCCATCATCTCGACGGTGGCCACGGGCTCTAAAAACTTAAAAGGCAACTGTCCGTTGCCTTAAAAACGCCGCCACGGAGTTGTCCGGCGTGGTAGAGCGGCTGGTGACGCAGAATGAGCGCCTGGAAGTTGAGGTGGCCGAGCTTGGGACGCGCAATCAGCGCCTCAAAGCTACATTAGAGGAGATGCGCCTCAGGATGGCTAATTTGCGAGCAGATCTTGGGCTCCCTGAAGCCGTCCTGAGAGCCTCGGCTGCCATACCGGGTGCTCCCGTGCCCCTAGTCAGCCCATCGGATGAGCTGGTCCGGCGGGTAACCGACAGCGTAGCGGCTATCTTCGGTCCGCAAATAAGCGCCCTTAATGCCCGGCTCCCGCCAGAGCCCCGCGTTCGCCCGCCGCTGGCTATGGATAAGAGGAGAGCCGCGTCATCCTGGGCATCAACGCTACTACCATGCCAGGGTGGCCGCGTGGCCTCTTACTCTGCGGAAGCGGTCACATCTCAGCCAGAACGCGCCCCAAAGGGGAAAAAGCGCCAAGGCTGGCCAGCCCACCAAGGCCCAGCCTCCGAGAGCCTTACCCCAGAGGTCTCAAGGTCGGGAAGAATTATCGGCCCTGCCCGGCACTTCCGGGCCGTCGTAGGCTCAAGCAGCTACACCTGGAGACCCACCTCCCCGCGCCCCGCACTGCCATGCCCTCTGATGAGGGCTGGCAGACGGCGGCCGGTGGGCGAAAATCCCGGGGCAAGAAGGGCAAAGGCACCACCGCTCGAGACGCGGCGCCTGCTGCATCTATGCACTATCGATGAGTCCAGTAGCGGCAAAAAGAAGCGGAGGCCGCGAAAGCCACGTAGCCTCAGGCAGCCAAAGACAACAGCGGTGGTTGTCACCCAGCCATTGGTCCGGGTGGGCACCATTCGCCCCGGTCCTGGTGGTGTAGGTACCGTATGGGTGCAATGCCTGTCGCGGCGGCCAATTCCTTGGCCGCTGCAGGTAGAATTCTCGTGGGCTGGAGCTCCGCACGAGTCATCGTGCTGGAGCCCAGACCTGCGAGATGTTATAAATGCGTGGCGGTCGGCCATACACGGCCGACATGCATAAACTGCTTTGACTGCAGCGGTCTCTGCTTCCGCTGCGGTCAGGCAGGGCACCGGGCGGCGACCTGCACCGCAGCTCCCTTCTGCCCTGCATGTGCGGCGGGAAATCGTCCCGCCAAGCATAGCATAGGGCGGGAGGGGTGCAGATCTCCAGTCGGAAGCCCTAAAGGTGGGGGCAGCCAATTGTCCCAGGCTGCCCCACACAGTGCGGCGCGACCGCCGGTGCGGGAGGAGGAGGCAATGTTCACGGTCTAATCACGGACCGTGATACCGTCCTCCTCCAGGCGAATCTCGGCCGCTCAGCCGCTGCGCAGGATCTCTTCCTGCAGTCTATGGCGGAGCGTTCGATTGGTGTAGCCGTAGCTGCGGAGCCTTATCGCATTCCTGACCGTCCCAATTGGGCGGGCAGCCGCGATGGTTCCGTGACGGTAGTCGGATCTTCGGCGCTTCATTTCCCGCCCTTGTCTATCAAGGACAGGGGCATGGGATATGTCGCGGCCGATAGGGGGGGCGTCACGCTCTATGGCGTCTACTTCTCCCCCAATCGGAATCTGGCTGCCTTTGAGGTCTTTCTGCACAACCTGGAGACCTCCATATGGCGACTAGCACCTAGCCACGTCTTTGTGATGGGGGATTTTAACGCCAAATCCACGGCGTGGGGGTACCCCAGGACGGACGCCCGCGGAGCGGCGGTCGAAGAATGGGCGGCAGCGGCGGACCTCTGTTTGCTGAACAGGGGGTCCGCCAACACATGCGTGCGGCGATGGGGTGGGACGATAGTGGACCTTTCGTTCGCTAGCCCCGTCGTCGCCGCATGGGTAAGGGACTGGTGTGTCCTGGAGGAGGTTGAGACCCTGTCTGATCACCGGTATATCCGGATAGGGGTCTCCCGGTCCCTCCGGGGCCTTAGTAAGGTTCACACGGTGGACAGAGCTCCCGCTTTCTCGCGGTGGGCTACGGATAAGCTGAACCGGGACCTGCTGGTGGAGGCGGCCATTGTGTCGTCGTGGCTGTCCTCACCCCCCCCCTAACTAATCACTCGAAAACAACACGTAATGTTACAAATTGTAAATTAACACTACCAAGATACAAAAATTTATATGGGAAACGTGTTCTTAAATACATTGTGCCACACTTAATTAACCAATTGCCAAATACTTTAAAAATTGAAATGAATCCCCTTAACTTCAAATTAAAAATAAAATCATTTTAATATTCAGTAAAAAAAAAAAAAAATCTACTTGTCTTAAATTTAGTATTAGTTACATTTTAAACATGCTGTATAGGGCAACGCAATAGTTATTCATTGCGAACACAAACGTAATTATTTCTATCTACCTTACAGTTATATCACTTCTCGAATATTAATATAGTGTTATGTACCCACATACATTTTTGAAATTTAGGTATATGTTTTGTTGATTTTATGCGTGTGTTATTTATAAGTGCAC
Organism: Leucoma salicis; assembly: GCA_948253155.1. Lineage (NCBI taxonomy): Eukaryota > Metazoa > Arthropoda > Insecta > Lepidoptera > Erebidae > Leucoma > Leucoma salicis. The sequence goes on from OX411803.1 coordinate 29,716,462, forward strand.
TACTTGTTAATATAATATTTATAAGTAAGTACATTATTTGTTAATATAAGTACCTACGACGAATGGATTGCGCGAATAAACTAATTATAGTTTTTGCCGCATTCTACTGTAAAAGCAAAAATATATTGTAAAGATTATAAATAAATAAATAAAAAAAAAAAATAAAAAAAAACTGAGGACGTGGACGCTGAGGCTGGTCGCTGGCGCGAACCAGTGTTGCAGATTTGCGATGCCGCTATGCCCCGCGTGCGGCGTCCGCCTCAAAGGAAGGGGATATACTGGTGGTGCCACGAGCTGGCGGACCTCCGTGCGGCTTGTATCCGTGCCCGGAGGTCCTACACCCGCAGCCGGCGGCACAACCGCGATTCAGAGCGGGAGGGCCGTCTTTACCAGGCGTATCGCAACGCGCGCGCCGAGTTTAAGCTGGCCATCTGTCGCGCCAAAGAGACAAAGCGGCAGGAGATGCTGGAGGGTCTCGAACGTGACCCCTGGGGACGCCCGTACTGTGCGGCGCTGAATAAGCTCCGCACTCAGGCCCCCCTCCTTACGGAGACTCTCCAGCCGAGCTTCCTCACCGAGGTGGTCGAGAGTCTTTTCCCACAGCGGGTGGCGCACACACCCCTGGTCATGGCTCCGCCGGAGGTAAATCGGGAGTCCGACGATGAGGGTGTGCCGCCCGTCTTCGAGAGAGAAATGGGGGTGGCGATGTTACGCATGCGGAAGAACACCGCCCCCGGGCCGGATGGGGTTCCCGTCCGAGTTCTGGCACATGTCGTCGACCACCTAGAGCCACGCCTCAGGGGACTGTTTGACGCGAGCCTGGCGTCCGGACGGTTTCCTGACTGATGGAAAGAGGGGAAGCTCGAGCTCCTGCCGAAGCCGGGATGGCCCCCGGATTCGGTCGTGGCCTTTAGGCCCATCGTGCTGCTGGACGATGCGGGCAACCTGCTTGAGAGGATTTTCGCCACCCGTATCGTCCGGCACCTTGCGGAAGTGGGCCCCGACCTGTCGGACGCCCAGTTCGGTTTTCGTTCGGGGCGTTCGACGGTCGACGCCATCTTGCGCCTGAAGGCCGCGGCCGCGGAGGCCGTCGCACAGCGAGGAGTGCTGTTGGCGGTATTGTTAGACATCGCCAATGCATTTATAAGTCTGCCATTCAGATGCGTCAGGGAGGCACTCCGATTCCACCGGGTGCCTGCCTACCTGAGGCGGCTGGTGGCGGACTACCTCGAAGGCCGCAGCGTCTTCTTTATAAGCCGGGATGGGGACGCTATGAGGAGGCCCATTGTCTTGCGGTGTCCCACAGAGATCTGTCCTGGGAGCGCTCCTGTGGGACATCGGGTACGACTGGGTCCTGCGTGGCCGGCTCCCCCCCGGGCTGGGCGTAATCTGTTACGCTGACGATACCCTCGTCACGGCCCGGGGCGGGAACTTCGATGAGGCGGCGTTACTGGCCACCTCGGGTACCGCGGAGGTGGTCAGAGTATCGAGGCGCTGGGGCTTAGGGTGGCCCTCAACAAGTCGGAGGCCCTGCTTTTTCATGGGGCCCTGACGCGGTCCACCCGCCGGTGCCTCGATAGTGGTGAATGGGGTAGGAGTCCAAATCCAGGCCCAGATTAAATATCTGGGTCTGATCCTCGACGGGCGGTGGCACTTTGACGAGCACTTCCGCCAGCTCGCGCCAAGACTTGTCGACACGGCGTCCGCCCTTGGTCGTTTGATGCCAAACCTGGGCGGACCCAGCATCGCGTGCCGACAGCTGTAAGCGGGGGTGGTCCGGTCGTTGGCGCTTTATGGTGCACCCGTGTGGGCGGAGTCTCTGACCGCCCGCAATAGGGCTCTCCTGTGGAGACCGCAGAGAGTTGTGGCGGTCAGAGCAATCCGCGGCTACCGTACGGTGTCGTGTGAGGCTGCATGCGCATTGGCTGGAACCTCCCCGTGGGACCTGGAGGCGGTGGTGCCCGCCGAAGTTTATCGGCGGGCGTCAGCAGCACGTACGAGAGGCATTCGCCTCCTGCGCCGCCAAATCAGCCAGCACGCCCCTTCGAAGTTTCCTTCTCGTTTTCTTCTTTGATGGCATTACTCAACTTAGGAAGTAAAGCTGCATAATATTGGCCTGTAATAGTGGTTCCACGCTCCAGGTAATCAATCAACAATATCCCTTCTGAGTCCCAAAATATTGAGGCCATAACCTTGCCAGCCGATGCCACGGCACGAAACTTCTTCGGGGTCGGTGATGATGGCCGTTTCCATCGCGAAGATTGCTGTTGTGTCTCTGGATCAAAATGATGGATCCATGTTTCGTCCATTGTTACGAAACGAGACAAAAAGTTTTCAAAATCTTCTTGAAACTTGTCCAACAATATCTTCGAAATGTCAAGTCGATTTTGTTTCTGACTGTCGGTTAACATTCTCGGCACCCATCTTGCGGAGACTTTTTTCATATTCAAAGATTGTTTCAATATGGATGGAATACTTCCATATGAAATGCCCATTTCTTGAATTAAGTATCGGATGGTAACTCTTCGATCGCTCAATACAATTTTCTCGACTTTCGCAACATTTTCTTTGGTGACTGACGTCGATGGATGGCCGCAACGATGTTCGTCTTCTGTGCTCGTTCTCCCTACTCGAAATTGAGAAGCCCAGCTTGCAACAGTGGAATACGGTGGAGCAGACTCTCCTAATGTTGCCTCCAAATCGCAATGAATATCTTGCGTCGTTAACTTTTTTAAACAGAGGTATTTAATAACGGCTCGCGCTTCGTTTTTCTCCATTTTCGAGAACACGTTCCGACACGAAGCAAACAAATGACTACATTCAGAAAAAAAACAAAAGAAACTCGAAGATTTTTTTCTTTATTAATATTACAAATATGTATCTGAGCTATGCCTGCCAGTAATTTTTTTTTTCTTACCAAGGAGTATGTCATTCTCACTACTTTTTGATCCCTCCTCGTATTTAACAATAATACAGTATTTGTGTAGCCCTTTTCTGCCCAAATCCATGTTGTTGACACAGTATAACATGGTGAAGTACGGGATAAATAGTGCTTTGTATCAGTCTCTCGAAAAGCTTCGACAAGGCGGACAGTATTGAAATTGGCCTATAGTTCAACATCAAGTTTGGAACCCGTTTTAAATAGATTAAGGACAACTCTTTGTATGATCCACAAATGCTTGTTCTGAGTCTAGGTGTATTTTGTGTACGTGAAATCATATGTTAGTAAAGTCCCCCGTAATAAAAGGATAATTCCCTAGTGCAAGTAAGGAAGATATTTCGAAACCATAAAAACACAAAACAGAAATAATTGTTACAGATTGGCAAGTTGACTGTGACTCCGCACCCAGAGAATCCTATATGTAGGTGAGTAGAAAACAGTAATTTTAATATTAGTTGTCGAGTAATATAAGACTTTTAAATGGCAAAGTAATTATAAATCTAGATGTAATAGTTCTTAAAACTAATGCGCTTCACAGTAACAATTTGTTTATCACAATCCTGTAACATAGCAACGGTATGTTTATCGCTGCTTCTTCAAACTTGTTATACACGATATAATTTTTTTAATGAAAAGATAGATTTGCAGATATTTCCTTAATGTCAATCATTAATTATGATACGGAGATATTTCGTAGCCTAGAGTGGCATTAATGCGAAGGAATGAAAGTAATGTTACTAGTCATGAACGTGAGGCTGTAATAGAACAGACTAAGGAAAAAGTGGATGTCATTTGTGAGATGATATGAAATGGCAGTGTAGGGTGTAACGAGATGACAGCAATGATAGAGAGATTTGGAAGAAAATCACATGCTGAACCGACCCCAAATTAATGGGAATGACCAAGTGGATGGTGTTGATTGATGATAAATAATATATTCAAATCTAAAATTATTTGTTTTTGTTTGAGTAAGTACCGGGATGGCTTAGATTCACATTTGGACCCGGTAGGTGGCGCCACGATAGGATTTCAGGATTATTTCTTGAATTTATTCTAATCTAAAAACATATTATGACAATAATCCGCTAAAATAAATGACTCCATACAAACGAAACGTCAATGATTAGACTAAAAAAAAAAAAAAGGTAAGAGCCGACTGAGGGAATGCCGGGGAGTGGGCAGCAGCACTCCTTCGAGTATTAACAACATCCACTGCGATCGCCAACCCGCCTGCCAAGCGTGGCGATTACGGCACTATCCCTCATTCTTGGGGAGGCCAGTGGACGTTAAAAGACTGATGGATGGATGGATGGATATATATTTTAATTAGAACCAATTATGATACGACAAATAGAAACAAAAGGTCTCCTATTTATGTAATCCAATCAGTGATGAAACTTTTTACTGTTACTTTTCTAGGCGTTCAGTAAACTCTGTTACGGAAAGTGTTTGGATGGGAAGCTCGTCTTCTCACCAAGGTCAACAGTATGAGGTATATGTGAAGCAAGTCTCTCTACGCACTACGCAGTTTAAGCAAATTATTCTTCAGGTACGCTTTTATCATCTAAGAGTAAGAGAGTGCAAACGTCGAAAACAATAAACATACACAAATAAATCATTTCAAACCAGAGAATATTCTCTGGTATGAAATGATTTATTTGTGTATGTTTATCGTTTTCGAGTGTTTACCAATTTTTACGCGTTTTTATATGATATTTTTTAATGAGTCCAGAAGTGCCCTTCCAAATGGCACCACCATTTGGAAGGGCACTTTATCTGATTACATAACTATAGTGAGATTTTTACTGGACCCTTAGATAGATGGCGCTGTGCCGTGTAGTTAAATCGTGCTATGGTTTCATTATCAAACGTTCAGCGGTGGTTATATTTGTCTTAGTATTAACAGTGGTATGAGATGCCTTTTGGCAACTGTCCCGCACTTTCAAAAATGACAGTGTATCTACCATGCCTCCGCCAACCGATTGACGACCGTTAGACTCTCGGGAGTCTTACGCGCGCCAAGCGATACAGTGCCAAGACCACGCGAGGACACGCGAGGCCACGCGCCGTAAAGGGTGGACACTTTGTATGAAAAAAAAAATAAAAAAAAAATAACTTACCCATTGTTGAAAAATCCATGTTCAGAGTCAAGTATAATAACTATTTTATGCACTAAAACACTTAAAAACACTATCCACTAATTATTATAATAACACTGACGTTATAAAACGAAAATTTTCCACAAATTTTAATTTGATTTCACTTTTCCGTTGAAAACTCGGCTTTATTACCGCACAGTTCGAGTCCATTGACGCAACTGGATGACGTTTACGTTTGGGAATTATTTCTCGTTGATACAGTATATATAGGCGTAGGCAAAAATCATACACAGATTATAGAATTAACAGACTGTATCGCGCAAAAATTCAAGAGTAGATAGCATTGAAAGTGAAGGAGTAGAAAATAATTTTTAGCGCCGAGATTTTTTGCGATTTCCAACCTTCCACCCGCCTTCGAGGACGAGGAGAAGAACGGCCTAGTATACAAGCTACTCCACTTAGGAGTACCGCGGTATCTCGTACTCATCATACGAGACTTTCTATCTAACCGCAGTTTCCGCTATAGGGTGGAAGGGACACTATCCTCCCCCCACCCCGATCCTCTTCTCGCTGTACACCAGCGACATGCCTCAGCATCGGCAAGTGCAGACAGCACTTTTTGCAGATGATACAGCTATTTATTATGCAGGGTTTAACCCTATCACAGTGCATAGGAAACTCCAATCCGCGGCCACTGCCCTCAGTACGTGGTTTAACAAGTGGAGAATAGAGAACAACCCCGAGAAGAGCCAGGCGGTCAGGTTTCATAGGAGACTACCCCGACTGTATCCCCCGGAGGAGATCAAACAGATTAGCATCTTTGGTAAACCTATTCCATGGAGTATGCGAGCCAAGTACTTAGGTGTAATTCTAGATAACAGACTCACATTCGCCCGTCACATTCAGGTGGTACGCTCGCGCGCAGCCTTTGTCATGTGACGTTTGCACTATCTTTTAAACTCTAGGTCTAAACTCTCACTTAGGAATAAGGCCAGACTCTATACTGCCTGCATACGTCCTGTCATGACGTACGTCAGTGTAGTATTTTCACACGCCAAGGCACACAGGATCCATAGATTACAAACACTACAGAATAGCTTCATGCGCAGAGCTACGTGTGCACCGTGTGACCTTTACACAGACTTGCAATTGCCTACCATCAAGCAATTTATGAAACGGTGTTCACGTAGTTTATTTGACTCCGCCATTACTCACGCCAACCCTCTAGTGACAGACCGCGAAATAGCCTCGACAAAGTCGACGACGACATAACTCACGCTCAGATGAGAGCATACACAGCTCGCGAAGCTAATACAAGTAATTACCCACGGTTTCGTCCCCGCCGACGGGGGCGAAAGACTTGTCGCGGTCAAATCATAAACGTGGGAAATCCCACTTTTCCAGCAACAGTCCGAGCCGAGGTCCTTACCCTGGTGCCCTCGGGTAGCGTTGCTTAAATGTTGGGTTGAGAGCCCTCTGCGCTCACTAATTGTCCGGTAAGGTTGTCATAGCCATCAGAGGCTAACTACCAACGTCACAAAAAAATAAAGTGGTATGAAATGAAATTGAGCCGCAAACAACAGCATGTATGTAAACGCGGTCTTATTATTCCGCAACTCGACGTTGGTGCGTCATTTTTGCGTGACGGGTTGATAGCACTCTTGCCGACCCAACATCACCAGAAAGTCATGCAGAACCTTGACGTTTTGACGTTGCCAAAAAGAACAGCATATGACATTTATATGTAAATTAAGGATACACAATTGTGTTACAAATCAAGGCAAAAGTTGTATATCTTAGTTCGTTCAACAATACCACAGATATCGAGTCGGCAAAATCCGTCTATATTATATAAGTCGTTCTGTGCCACAGACAATCATGCTAGCTCAATGCAGACAAGCTGCCGAGAAAATGTTTCAGGCATGTGGGTTTCCTATGTACCCTACTTTTTTAAACCAGCTTTATGTTCTATTCCTGTCTAACAAATATTAGGACTAATATTATTTTGTCTTCAATATGCAAAACAACTCAAGTGCTAATAACTGTTCTTTTACAGGAGAACGAGAACCTCCAAAAAAGCTCAAATGAAAATCCAGCTTTGAAATGGAGCCAAGAGATCGCAGCACCTGTCATCACACCATTCTTGAATTCGTGGGTATTCATTTTACTACGCACTTATTACTTCCAGTTGCTTTAAACTTTCACGTTTTTACACATTATACACAAATATTTACGTATCGGATCTTAATCGCGTATATAATGTTGAGGTTGAATACGTTAATTTCCCGAAGTTTCGACCGTATTGCACCGGCTGTGGTCACGGGTTGGTGTAGTTCAGCGTTGCCTCCGTGAAGCGCGGGTGTTTGTAACTACCCTCGCCTCCTTTATATCTTGGTCTCCAAAACTGTCGGTACTTTACGACGACATCCTCACACTGGCGCATAATGTTTGTTCAGCGGTATGTACACTTACTGATGACAGAATTGCATGATGTTGACAAACGGTATCCATCTTCTCGGTTGAAATTAGCATGTTTTTTGATTTCTACTGCTTCCCGCGCCATCCTAGAGTAATAGTGACGGTCGGTGGAGAGGACCTGTGGTTTACGAAGTTCAATCCAGTGGTGGCATCCCGTCTCCAGCAAGTGTTCCGCTATAGCTGACTTTTGTGTATGTCGGTGTTTTACAGCCGTAATATGTTCTTTAACCCGCAATTGTACGTTTAGTTTGTCCGATGTAAGAACTATTACATCTGCAATCAACTTTGTAAACGCCAGGTGTCTGCAGAGGGATTATATCTTTTGGAGTACCGAGGTGATTGGATACTTTGGAATGCGGACTATATACAGTCTTAATGGAGTATTTCTGTAGTACTGTTCCAACTTTGTCCATTACTCCTTTAATATACAGTAAAAAGGCTGGTGCCCTGTCTACTTCAGTTCGTGCCTCATTCCTCCGCAGTCGTCGAGTGCTACACCTAAATTCGTACATCCTACATATGTAAACACTGTGTACAGAAAACCGATTTCGATCCGATAATTGACTATGTACCTACAATTTTTTTTTTTAGTATAAGAATGTATTTAATATATATGATATAATTTCTCCCATAATTTAATAGAACTAACTAACTAACTAACACAAATTGCACAAGCGTAATGACTGCTGTCACGCACACTAGCATAAAAATTCCCGCCCGTTTTTTCGACGTTTACAAGAGTGACACTCTATCTAGACATATTATTAATCTAAGGGTATTTTATAAAAATCTTATTTCCTCTAAAAACTTAGTTATTAAAAGCATTTTGTTCGGCGTCAAAGTGACTGTTAAGATGTTGAAACAAAATATTCAATGCATATAACATTTTTTTTCCCTTTGAAAAGATCTCTATAATTAGTTTAGCTTTATATTATTAGTATTTCCTTAGCTGATTATTACACCAGTGAAATAGAGTGATGGTATAAAACGAATGATGTACCAGTTTTATTTTATGTTTACTTGTATGGGTGAAGAGTGGACTTATGCTGCGTCATCGCGCCCGCTATCTACGCGGGCGGAGTGCTGGTCTGCGGACCTGCTGTCGAATTGAACCTCGTCACAGATTGCAAGATAGAGATGAACATCGAACAGGCGGTACTGTGGCAAACAATTCTCTGTGACTTAAAGGCTGGTCTCGTTGAAAAGTTAGTTAAACCATTGTTATTAATATCCCAATATAGTTTTGCCGTGTGGGGCCGGCTTTAGAATTTTCCCACCCCTCTCTACCCACGGGAGTCGTAAGAGCTGACTGAGGAGATACCGGGGGAGTGGGCAGCAGCACTCCCTCGAGTATTAACAACATCCACTGCGATCACCAACCCGCCTGCCAAGCGTGGCAATTACGGCATTATCCCCATGACCGGACCGCTCGTTGTGGCGTTCTCTTGGGGAGGTCTTTGTCCAGCAGTGGACATTAAAAGGCTGATGGATGGATGGATGGATAGTTTTTTGAAAGATACTGTACTTAAGTTATTTCTTTTAAATCACATATGAAAATATTGTTTCGTTGAGATTAAATTTCAATGTCGCAACTTTCACACAAAATCGCAGGATCCAAAGGTGTAACGTTTTCTCCATTTTAAGGGCCGTGTAGTGTTGTTCATATCAACCCATGGAGGAAGATAGCCGACCCTATGTCTACTTCTATTCTAAACGGTGGTGTAGATATCGTTACTACTCACTATTAGACCAATGGCTAAGACTATGCTATATCTCGTTTACTCTAAAATAATATTTTTTAATTAAAACTTATTATGGCGTAACGATTCGATAATCGATAAGTGACCTAGATCGAAGAATAAAATTTCGAAATCGCGTCACGTTAGCCACATTTCGTTACTGCGGAAAGTAGAGAAATTATATAGAGATGAGGAAAAGAAAGCTAAACATCGTAATATACACAAGGATATAAAGCGATAAATTAGAGTCGTGTGTGCGTTCGTTATTTTTTTTATAACCTAGTAGCAGATCCGGCGACGCGTTGCTGTAGCTTACTTATTTTTAAACTTAAAATAAATATGTGTTTCACAGAGAGATCGTGTACAACAAATTCACTGGGGAATCGGATAAACACGGGCTTTGCCCCTACGCAGATCTTCTTAAGATGTCATTCGACAGCTACATGGATATTAGTCAAGGTACTACTATACTTCTACATCCTCATTTTTGGGTACTAGTTCTTACCATTCCCAATTATATTTCAATTGGGTTTCTAGAGTTAACTAGGTATAGCTGTTTATAAATTTTACCACAACATACAGTGATAACACGCAGCAGCTTAAAGAGATGATAATTTTCTAAGGATGTCAGAATACTGACATAGTCTTATTCTAGTCATACGGCGGAAAATTTACTGACAGATTTCTTAATCACCGAGGCAGTTTGATATAGGATATGAAAGCGTCTGTGCCAACTAAAATTGACACCCCTACGATTGTCCTGCGTTAATTTACTGTGTCCTTTGGTGCAATTATCGCCTCTTGAGTTCTTGGTTGATGTGGTGAGGTTGCTTCTCAAACAAGATTGTTAAATTGCCATTAGATTCTCGCTTAGTAGTGGTATCTGCTTGATGGTATTACCTCAATCGATTTACGTTTCCTATAAAATGGGCATGAGAATGAGATGGGGGGGGATCGAGGGATGACACGAAGTAGTATATTGGCAACTATTTACTGGCAAACGCTGCAATAAGCAAGCGGTAATTATACGTAAGTATTTTTAATGTACATGCGCCCCGAAGAATAAAAGATGTGAATAATCGTACGGGTCATCAGCATTATGTTTGGTAAGTAGCTATTTGCTCGTTTTACAAATAAGGACGTGAGTTTTCCCAAAATCAATCAATTATTAGATCTTACTTTGTATATTACCCAAATTATACTTGGCACACGCAAATTCATGATAGTAAAGCGGTTTCCTAGCAATAGTTTGTTTATCACAATCCTGTGCCCTAGCAATGGTATGATATTCAAAATGTTTCTTAATGTTTAATACACCCTTTATGGCAAGGCGGGACCCGTCGTTCGGGGCAATAACAGAGCAGTGTGGGGCCCTCGCCCACTAAATAAACCCGCTGTGTGCCATGTCTGCGCCTGTACTGGCGGACCACTGTAACTATGTGACATTACTACAGTGGTAGCTTGATACAGGCTACATAAATCAACTATTTGCTAACGTAAACATGAATGTTAAGACTTATTTAATCTTTAAAATGACATCTGAAATATTGATTATGATAGGTAATATAACATTACGGGAGATATATCCCCATAAACACTTTTGACAAATGTTATGTACAGATTATTGTTATTATTTACAGCGGAAACAAATCGAAGTTTGGCGGGGGACTCCGGTGTCGATACCCTGGAATCTCACTCTACATTTAAAATTAGGACGTCCCTGTTGGATGAGTTAAGAAAATCAGTCTCCATAGTTCTCTCAGAGCCAATGTGAGTATCAGTTGTGAAAATTCGTAAAAAAGGAACAGTGGTGGTAGGGTGGACGGTGACGGCATGTGAGCAACGCTCACAGGCATGCCAGAGAAAAGATTTTGGTGTGGCTTCATTATGGTAAACCTTTAATTGTACATATTTACGAGAATATAAGTATTTTATTATTTCTAGAAAAAAATTCTAATCTCAGTTAAGGTGGTATCAGGATCACGAGACTCAAATCAGATTGGATAATCTGGCATCACACCATTCAAAAAATAACTTTTAATCCTTTTGGAAATCTACTAATAGTATGAAGAGTAAACCTAGCATTCCTGTCTGCGTGGACGGCGTGACGGATTCGACGGAAATAGCAAATATCTTTGTAAATTACTTTAGTGGGCCCCTCGGAATCGGTACTCAATGGCACAAAAAAGTTAAGTATTGTAATTTCAGCTGAATATTACAAAAATTATACAAGGCATACGCAAAGGAAAGTCTTCTGGACGTGACAGCCTCAGTGTTGATTTATGGTACTTTATTACCAAAAATGAAAAAGATAACATAACAAATAAAAATAAGTATAGACCGACCGTCATCGCTAGTGTTCGCACTCAGAGGTATTATTAATTCATTTTTAACAATATTGTCTATTTTCACATTTCCTTCAAAGTCATGAAAAGTTATTTTCTTTGTTTTTTCGGCGACTTTTCTCTAATCTTCTGTAATGACTTCTGCACACGCGGTTTGTAGTAGAGCCAGCATTTTTGCAGTACTGAAGGGTGGCTCAGTATTATTACGCGCTGCATGACCCTTTATTTGTGCCCAAATAAGCTCGATGGCCTTATACTAGTAGTGATAGGGAGACAATCGAATGACTTCGTGTCCATACTCTAGGGCTAGATAATCAATTACATAGCGAGGCTTGGACGGCTTAGTTGCTCTTACCGGATTCAACATTTAATAACTTTTGGACTTGCTTCCACACTATTGCTTTCTAGCCACGAGACGATTTCCTTGTTTTTTATTTGTGTTGCTGTATTGTTGGTGGTTTATTAACTTGTACAGTATGATACAGAGCATTGTCCATTATAATTTTCGATGGGTTTTTTAGGCTGACTTGTAGCTTTACTAACCAACATTCTAAAGTTTTGGTACGGGCGACAAGTCTACATCATGAAGTAGGCAGGAACCTTGTCTAGTTCGTATATTTGAAGTGCGGGCTAGGGTAGGAGAGATTATGCTCACCCATGCTCTTAAATTTTTATATTAATAAACTTATTAACGTGCTCAGTAGCATGCATGCCGGGTGTCATATTGACGGCAAATGATTCTGCTGAGCGCATCACTATGTGGAAATAGAAAACTCGGGGCCACTTGTGAATAGTATTCTGCCATGCAATGTTGAAAAGAGTGTGATCATGGCCTTCGGGGCTGACGGCAAAATGTCCGGAGGTTGTGCCCCGGGTTTGTTTGAATGGTGTACCCCTAACCAGGGTGCACCAGCTCACATATCTGGGACATGTACTCATCGTTAGCCTCGGCGATAGTGACGACATTGACAGGGAGTGGAGGGCCATGTGTGTTAGAGCAAACATAATTACCGGCAGATATGCTTAGACATCTAAGATGGCTAAACATACATTATTTAGAGTTTACTGCACCTCTTTTGCGAAAAGCGGTTGGGGTTGTGCTCTACTCTCGACACGTCAAAGTCAAGCAATATTTTGCTTTTATCTCTTAGACAATTTACGAATGCCATATCTAAAAACTTGTTCTCCTTTTGAAGCAAACCAGTCATCGATCCGTTTTCGCAAATGTATGTAAGAGATGAAGAGATTTTATAAGATAGAGCTAAGAAATCACATGTCCCCAATATGTAGTATTCGTACGGAGGCAGTAGGAAGAGTAGGAAGTCTGGTGAGTAAGTTTCAGTTCAGTCCGCATGTGAAACAATATCCCCGCTGAATCCCTTAGTCGTTTAACCCCGAGAAAAATCAATTTGTGATAATTTTCCTTATATTCTCCTTATTTCACGTAACAATTGATGATTTGTCGTCGGTTCAGTATATACGGTTGTTCTCACATCATTATCGCCACTTTTACATCAACCACTCAACTCAAATCATTGTGATATACCAAGGGCATGCAAAACTAGATGTGCAACTCTATTATAAATATATAATTACATAAAAACTTGTATTTTGTGTCAGTTGAAAATAAGTTTCAAATTAAGTTAACCTCAGAAATCCGAGTTGCGCACGCATCCACGAAAAAAACAGCACAGGTTATGGTTAAAATGGTTCAAGCTAATATAAACTGTATCCTTGTAAAAACAAGTTTAAAAATCGCTTGCGCCCGGCCCATAAAATAAACCGAAGCGCCATTATGTCAAGGTTGACATTTCAGTGTCGTAAAAATTGTGGAATGTATTATTTGTTTTTTTTTGTGTTTTATAACGCTGGTGTGCTGTTATTGTTATGGATAAAATAGTTATATAATGTTATACTTGACAAATATCATCAGTTCAAGCAAAGGTAAGAACTTTTTTTTAACAAAAAAAATCTGTAGTCCGGGCGCTGGCGCCGTTTTTTGCTCGTTACGTAACTGGCAGGACACCGGTGGCCTAAACATTACTCTAAATTTACAACAATAACTGTACTGACGTATTTTTGACATTGTTTTTGATGAAGCTTATTGTTTTAAAGCTCTTGATTAGATTTATATTTTATTTAGCTACCTTAGAATAATAACGCTCAGAACGATAGTTTCATTTATAATTCCACTCAAATTTGAAGCAACTTAACGATTAATGTGTGCGTAAATGTCACGTAATTACATTCAACGGCACCCACACATACGATGAAACAATGACACAAGTAAAATCATTTTCCCCAAAAAGTGAGGAAAATGGCACACTATTCCTATTTTGCCAAACCACGATACTCATATATAGTTTTCTTATAGAAAATTGTAATAAATAGTAGATTTGTATGGAAAAAGGACGGGATATTTAAGTAGAAACACTGAACTTAGACAAAATTTGTTATTTATTAATAATGCAACTGTAGTTAATGGAACTTAAATTACCATTTTTCCGTGTGGTGATGGACTAAGAATACAAGTGTCACCACCCCATCCTTACCCGCGGGTGTCGTACAAGGCGACTAAGGGAAGTAAGCAATTATCACCCATTACTACTGGTGGTAAGGCTGGGTACCAAGTGAAAGTACTTACTTGCTATCAAGCCCGAACGGGTCGGTGCCACCGTCTCCTGTGAATGAAGAGAAGAATGCCGTTATTCTTTCATTTCATATCTGAGAAATGAAATGGTGCGCAGCGGCTTGACAATACCCTCGGTATAGTTGAGTATATGAGCGGCGGTTACCACTTACCATTAGGTGGGCCGTTGCTCGTCTGCCATCATAAGCAAGTAATACCATAGTTAGCATATACCATAGTAATACCATACCAAGAAATACCAAGTAGTACCATCATAAGGTAGTATACTTTTCTTTGTCACCAAAATGCTCGGAACATGTTTTTGTGCATCTAGTTGGTTTCCAACATTCTTCGCTTCCAAGATTTGTTGTATCCATCGCGCAGTAATAATGGGATTTGATGGAAATCTAAAAACAAATACAATTAAATAGATATTTTTTGATTCAGGGTAAATATTTTTTCTAGAGCTGGCATTATTTTGATTACAATTTAGTTTTCTGTTTAGATGAATGTTTTACTTAAAATTATTAATTATCAAAGAGTACTTACTGCATATTATTTGTAACATGATTATTTCTATTCGAATTTTCTTCAAAGCTCTAATAACAACGGTAATGATTTGTTTTCTAGTTGTAATCAGACGAACGCAGATATTGGTACAATAGAGGTTAGTGAAACTGAGGTATACAAATTATTAAGTACAGTTGACCTCAACAAATCAGCCGGACCCGATGATGTTTCCCCTATGCTCGTGCGAAAGTGTGCAAAAAGTTTAACACTGCCGTTAACGTTAATTTATCGCAGATCTCTTCAAGAAGGTGTAGTACCACATATTTAGAAGACTGCTTTTATTACCCCTATACATAAAAAAAGTAAAAAAGACCTATTATCGGCCTATATCAAAGTTATGTATTTTCATTAAAATACTTGAGAAAATCGTGTACGCATCAGTGTATCACGGTATTAAACATTCACTTAATGACTATCAGCATGGTTTTCTTAGAAATAAGGCCACAACCTCTAACCTTTTGGTATGCTCAGATTATTTTATAAACGTCATGTCTGAGCCGTCTCAAGTCGATGTAATATATACCGACTATAGTAAAGCATTTGACAGAATGGATCACTTCATCCTGCTACGTAAAATATCAAAAATGGGCATAAAGGGTGATCTTTTCCGATGGTTCAAGTCTTATATTGATAATCGCTGTCAAACTGTAGTACTAAATGGTTATGCATCTATCATCACTGTGCACATTCCTTCTGGTATTCCACAAAGATCCCTTTTAGGACCTTTGCTATTTATCATATTCGTCAATGATATAGGCTCCTGTTTTACTCATTCCCAAATTATCCTTTATGCGGATGACATGAAGATTTTATCTACGATTTCAAGTGTTTCTGACTGTTACAACCTCCAAATAGATTTAAATGAATTTCAAAATTATTGCCTGTACAATAAACTAGCTCTTAATGTCTCAAAATGTTCTGTAGTTACTTTTACTCGTAAACCCAACCCAATTCACTTCACTTATAAACTACAAAATACTGCATTAAGTAAAATTAACACAGTTAAAGATCTTGGTGTTAATTTTGATTCTAAATTACTCTTCGAGGCGATGTTTTTAATATTATAAAAAAGAGCGAACAGATCTTTGGAATTTAAAAAAAAAAGTCTCATCTGAATTTAATAACATAAAGACATTCAAAATTCTTTATTGCTCTTTTGTCCGAAGCCATTTGGAGTACGCGTCTCAGGTTTGGAATCCAATATATAACATTTATATTGATAGGATTGAGGGAATACAAAAACGATTCCTACGATTTTTACAATTCAAGGCTAAAAAGGACACAGCTAATTATATCGAACGATGCAGAATGTTCCACATACTACCTCTGTGCGAGAGAAGGCACATAGCTGAATTATGTTATCTTTTTAAAATTCTTAATGGTGCAGTTGATTGCCCAGAACTATTAGGTAAAATAGGACTGGTGACCAGACCCAGAACTCTAAGACAGCTCAAATTGTTACATATACGATTTATGAGAACAGGTTATGGACAAAATTGCTTCTGTGTGCGTGTTTGCAGGACTTTTAATGAAATAGCGGCTAAATTTGACCTTGATTTATTTAATACCAATGTTTCTCAACTTAAGAATATTTTGGCAAATGATTTCTTTTCTTAAACATAAGTTTTTTTACCTTCTTACTTTTTTATGTGTGCCATACTAATTAGTTTTTTTCTTTTTTGTCGTTTACCGATCAAAATTGTTTTATTAACCTTTATATAATACATGTGAAAACTTATAAATGTCCTTTTTTTGTATATTTTTCGCACTTACACGATGTACTAGCTGTTAGTTTTCCGAATAAAATAAAATAAATACTTACGAGTAAAATGTAATCTTCCTATCATTATTGTGGTAATGAGACGCGTCGTGACATCCTTTCACGATGCAGTAAGTCATTTTAAAATAAAATTATGCGAGATGTTTACAATGACACTATCATGGACACTGACAGAAGGACCAACGCAGTTAGCCTTTTAAGGCTAACTTGAAAGTGCTTTACTCCGTTTGGACCTACTCGGGTTCTAAGCGTTATTATTCTAAGTTCGCTACTATGTTGGGATCGGGAACTAGAGATGTAACCTAAAATAAACTTTTGCCTACGGCGGAGGCTCGGGTGAAGGCTAGTTTTTTAAACACAAAGTGTGAAAATGTGAAATTGTAAGTAAGTCACGAGCAGGATTAAACCTGCATCTCCTGGATACCGTCCAGACGCTTTGCCAATTCAACCATCGTGACAATATTGCTCCTGACTGCTAATTTCGATAACACATTCATACTTAACGTCTTGGGTAACGCCTGCGCCATCTGTCGGATGCATTTTCATACATTATACCGACCAGGTAAACTTAATTTTACAATTAGGCTAGTTGTTTGTAAATGTATTGAAGTTTAGAGATAGATTTAAAAATTTTGTTTATTAAATGTAAAAAAATGGTATATTCTCTTTTTTTATTGTGTATAGCGGCCGACGGGTCACAGGCCATCTGATGATAAATGGTAACCGTCGCTCATGGACTTAACTATACCGGGAGTATTGTCAAGCCGCTGCTCACTATTTCCATCTTCTTCTCTTCATGGTCGTTCATACGGAAGATGGTGGTACCAACTGGCACGGGCCTGATACCAAGTGATTATTCCCACTTCCTACCCAGCCCTGCCACCAGTAATGCATCCATCCATCCATCAGCCTTTCAAAGTCCACTGCTGGACATAGGCCTCCCTAAGAGAACGCCACAACGAGCGGCCGCGTCATGGGGGATAATGCCGTAATCGCCACGCTTGGCAAGCGGGTTGGCGATCGCAGTTGATGTTGTTAATACTCGAGGAAGTGCTGCCGCCCACTCCCCCGATATTCCCTCAGTCGGCTCTTACGACTCCCGTGGGTAGAGAGGGGTGGGACAATTCTAAAGCCGGCCCCACACGGCCCAGTAATGCAATGGGTGATAATTGCTATTCTCTTAGTAGCCTCGTACGACACTCGTGGGAAAGAATGGGGTGGTGACAATTGTGTGACGGGCCCCGTGGCGTAGTCGGTAGTGTAACCGACTTCTGTGCACGAGGTCGTGGGTTCGATGCCTACTCAAAACAAATATTTGTGTGATGAACACAGATATTTGTACTGCGTCTGGGTGATTTCTATCTATTATATGTAGGTATGTATTTAGAATAAAAAAGTAATGTATGTATTTGTATGTATTATATCCGTAATCTGGTACCCATAGCACAAGCGTTAAGCTTAGTTGGGGTCCAGAGACCAGTGTGAAAATGTCCGTGAAATTTATTTTTCATTACTCATACTCTGAAAGTAGGCCTGAAGTTGCCCGAGGAGCGGGTTGAAAGTAATACTTTTCAGCCCATGGAGAATTTTTTTCAACTGACAGCTAAGTAATTATAAAAAAAAAACAGTTCTATTTTCTGTACAGCCAGTCAATTACAGCGCGATGTAAAATTGAAATAACATAAAGTTAAGTATTTATTAAAGAATTTGTTTTTATATGACTTTATTTTAATATAGTTGCAACTAAGTATATCTTTAATATAACGAAGATTTATATTTTTTCAATGATTAAAATTAAAAATAATGGCTGAATAGCTGACAGGCCACAGAAAAAAAAAATTGGTTGCCTGTAAAGTCGGTATACGGGCGAAAGTTTTACGTGACAACGACTTTGAGTGGTAAAATAATTTTAATGTGAATATTCATTCGTATAGTAGGAAGAAGGATGAAATAATAGTAACAATTTAAAACATTTATTTATACAAAGAATTATATTTAAAACATTAATTTATACAAAGAATCTCGCACTGAATTTCATATTAACAAAATTTTATTTCTTCGTCTCTCTCGCTCTTAGGCGGGCTAACCATGCCCGAGTGGAAGGGACGCGTGCCTCTCACTCGCTCTCATTGTGAGCGCATAACGTGAGCGTAGCGTTACGCAGTTTCTTGAAGTGTCACCCGGCAAACCAATTTATAAGACGTTGTCACGTCAAAAACAAAATCGGCGGGAAAACGGCGATTCCAAATTAAATTTTTTAAAGCCTCCCATTTTTTCTTTAGTTAATTCATGATTTTTATTTTTAGTTTCCTCGTATTCGTAATGAAAAGCACAGTGCTTACCTCGGGATAAAGACTTATTTAGTCCCTCGAACTATAGGAGCCCTCGCTACGCTCGGATGCCAAAGCCCGTCTCGGGACTAAATAACTTGCTTTCATCCCTAGGGTAACGATGTACTATTATTTATTTATTTATTCTTAGTCCGTCACCACACAGACAACCAAAACACAGATTTATTTTCAGATTTATTTTCTATTATTATTATTGATAGTTTATTTGTCTAACACAGTGTGGATGCGTCGGAGTACTTAGAAGTGTACTTCACGATGGGCATGATTGACCTGACATTGTTAGTGCGAGACGATAACAGTCCCGAGGTGATCGCTTTGCGGCCGCCGCAGGACGTTCCCAAGAGGGAACCGAAGACGGTTGCTGGTGACCCCACGTTAACTGATCACCCTGCGCCTGCGCCCAGTCAAATGGTAACTTTCTCAACGTCTTCATTCTTATAGACATACAATCAAACAGATATAAGTGTCCGTTGAGTCTCTATCAGTGAAAAAAAAGTTCGTCTGCGTTTATGTTTTCAAAATTGCATCCCTAATTTTACTTAGGGACTCGCATTTTGCAAAACTACTAGAATGGACTCATAAGTAGAACTACGTTAAACAGGCGGGCAAGACGCTCCCTTGAGCAGTTAGTGTGTCGCGGCGCACACGTGCATAGCCTATTCATTGCACTCTAGGAGCAAGTGTTTTACATCAACAATATCTATCAATAAATGGCAGATTTGTTTTGTGGGTTTTACATAAGGCTAATCCCTTATGTAAAACCCACAAAAATATTATCGTTTATTTTTGCTCTGATGATTCTACGAATCACAGATATACAAAAATCAGTAAAATCTCTTAAGAAAAGTGAGAAATATTTTTACGTAACTATAGCCCCTGTCTTATATAAACATTCTATTCGGTCACAGATATGCGCACATTCTGATTACACATTCACACTATCGCAATGCTATAAATTAATGTAAATCATACAAAAATACCTTACACTTTTAACTGCTGGTGATTTTGGAATCATGGGCAAAAGATTGAATTGTGTAGTTGATAGGTAAACATAAAGTCTACACAAATAATTCATTAAAATCGGACAAGCCTTTCTAGAGTTACGGAAGTACATGATAAACATAAGTTTTAAAAATCAGTTATTAGTTAATATTAATAAGACACTGACATGTCACTAATCTTATGATAACATGTTAATTACAGACAGAGCTTACAGATTTGTATAAGTAGTATAAATTGTAAAAAAATGGCCAGCCATGCCGCTGCCGGCCTAGGTGGAAGTTGTAGACTTAAAATGTGACTTGACGTAGTGGTGTGACCTGCATACTAATGGTCTCACCATTAAGGATAACGAAAACCGTTTAAAGTGGAGGAGCAAGTCTCGGAAAGTCTAGAAAGTGACCTCGGGCTGCGAAGCTACCCCTAAGGACGGAACTGGTTCTAGTGCCTAGCCCTCCTAGCGGATGATGATGACTATATAGCATAGATAAATTATTAAATTTCCTCATATTGTGGCGGGGAAATTATACTTAATTCCTGTCAAACAATTGTATTTATATAATATTTATTACTTTTTTATACACATTTTTGTTTACCAGCACGCGAAAGAAAATGTTCAAGATCAAGGGTCGACAAAAGCGGAACGCAAATCCGAGGAACGAGATGCAAAATCTAGTCGAAGTATAACGTACGACGTGCGTGGCGCTGATATGTCCCACGTGATGTTAAATGTGAGATTTATTTATATTAAGTTATTGGTCACGATACCTTGGTTGCTTCGTTGATTTATAACAAGTGTTAATCAATTTAACACATTCGTATTTTATTTTGTTTAATATTATTGTTTTATTTTTTATTATTATTTTATTTTTGTTTATTATTGTATTGCTTACTATTATTGTGTTTTATTTTTGTTTATTATTTTATATTATTATTTAATGTTTGTTTATTATTGTATTGTTTTATAAACATACGTTTTAGAAAATGGCTGCTGAGTTATAAAAAAATATCAATACACATAGGATTTAAGATGAAACAACCAAACTATATGAAAGTTTTGTGTTACTATATATAGATTTTTTTTATTACTACGAAGGACGTTGTAAAGTAGTGTGTACTATACTTTTTTAAATAAAATAACAATGTTTAATTTAATATAAATGTACATACAGAAACTGTCACTTGAATATTTTTCATGGAAAGGTCTACTTGAGTAATCTTTGTTGTATCGATATTGAGAAATAGCGAATCAAAAGAGCGACGTCCCTTCGCTGTTGTAAAGAAAATAAAACATCGTTCATGAAGTATTGTCTATGATTATGCCATTCCATAAACAAGGAACTTCATAGGCGTGCTTATGTCAAAAGTAGAATTAATGGTTGGACGGTGTATGAAATAAAAAATCATTTACTGGTAAATTTATTTAATAGACATCTTCTAGATTGGGACAGTAATCAATTTATCCTCTCTGACTTTTTTTCCATATTTGGGCTTATTATTTTTGTTATGGCGTGAGCGCCTTACTTATGCAGCGAATGGCAGACTATTGAATGCTTTGGCGATGTCAAGTGAATCCGCCAAAAACATTTCCCAACCAGCGATGATGGCTCGGCGGCGGCTGTCATACGGAGACCGGAACATCTCAATCCAAATTTACCGACAAGGTCTCTACCTTGTCCAAGATACACCAGTTCCTCACGAAAGATCCACTATCGACCCACCACGTCGCCGCATGCCGGTGACATTTGACGGTGGCTAATTTTAACAAAACAGAGGTCCGTCGGGTGGTCAGCCCTCTTAATATTTTTACGCTCGTGCAATGCGGTACCCTTGACGATTTTGTGTCATTTGTCATTTCTGGCGTTAAGTCAGTCACAGCAATTCTTTCTGGATTGTCCGCATCCAGGTAATTGGTGGACGACCTTTGGATCCTTTGCTTTTCTTTATGGAATATATAATTTTAAGGCATGCCGGGTCATACGTTCTTCCCTTCGGCGCATTGCGACCAAACCTGGCAGCTGGTTTTATTGAATTTTTGCCATGTATATTATTTCTAGGAAACATTTTTTTAGTTCAATAAAAATAACTATCTATAAGTGTGCGGGGATTTTCTTATAATCGAAAGCGTTGTAGACAATGAAAGTATGCTTTATTTAGGATGTACTTTATTCCCAAATACATTATTATTGAATGTAAAAAATATTTATTCAAATTGTCTTCAAATAAATTAAATTATTAATACATAATTAATAAATCCTTCTATCAGTGTATTGGTGAAAAACAGTGAATTAATATTGTATTCGTTTGCTTATTATTTGACTAACTTTTCACAATAATAAAACAGGTATATTTATTAAACACGTTTTCGTTTTGATTTAAAACTATTTCCAAAAAATGTTAAGTACAATATATAAAGGTACGGTAATGGCCGTTGTTGGCGGGGGAGCTCACAACACGTGTTTATTTACATGAGATCACTTAATTAACTAATAGTTAAAACTGTCTTTATCAGTTATTAATAAATTGCGAATAAATAATTATTGCACTGGAAATTAATAATAAATTTACGATGAGAGTAAAATTAACATGAGAGTTGCACAGAAAAATTAAAATAATACGTATAACAGTCACTGCTACGATCGATACACAAATAAAACCAAAAAAATTTGTCGAGAACTGTATAGTGAGTAAGACAGGAGACCGGCTTCTTTCTCATCCTTACTCCGTGATGTTTGCTGGATGAGAGGTGACAACGGTAGACATCTAGCGGGGATAACTGATCGATTGATATTTGGTCAGTTATTGACCGGTGAAGGCGGAAGATCAAATTGAATTGAGAAAAAAATCATAGTTAAGGGAAATTATTAAAAATAAAAAAGTAAAAAAAAATCGCGATGGTAAAATAGGAAATTTTGTGTACAAGCCGGTTAAGCCGTTTCGGAGGAGTATAACTACAAACACCGCGACACGAGAATTTTATATATTAGATGAAAAAAAAAACCCCTAGAAGTATTTATTTTGGACTTGGTCCAGCCATGTAACACTTGCCCATTGCAGCATTTTCACATTAGTGACCAAACTTTTTGCTCTTTGTATTTTCTTCTCCACAGCACTCGAATCCATACAATAAAGTAATGCGAGTAGGTTGTTGATATATTAATTAATCAATGGAACACAATGAATAATTCTATATTACTATTCTCCTGATATTCTTCCATTTAATTCTTATAGACTAGTTTTCAGTTCTAAAGGAAATATTTTTCTTTTTTAGCATTTCAATATGACTGATCGTAGTATCGAGGGGAACGTGCCGCTAATGCATCTGACGCTCCATCAACCCAACTTATATTACTGGAGGAAGAAAGGAAAGAAGAGTGTGCAAGTAAATATTATAGTTTGATGAAATTTGAATAGTTGTGGTAACTTATACGTATGTTATTCTAGGCGGCGCGGCGCCCCTAAATGTGTTCACAAGTATTGTCGGTCTACTGTTTGTCCATATGTATTTTAATTAGCGCGGGAAAAGATCTAATGCTAAAAAAGCGGGGTGGCTGCACTCCAGTAACCTGCGCTTTGGAACTTCGATATAGTGTACGAAGCTATGACGTAGCCCTTGCTACAAAAAGTGATTGCGTGCAAAAAATTTTTGTTGTCACAGAGTTAATATTCGCGTTTAGATGCAACAGACAGTGATACAGATGCGACTGTACGTAACTGTAGGTAAAACAGCACTAAGGTTTGTATCTAGCAGTCAATTTATAAAGAAAAAATTAACTGTACCTACTTCTACACAAAAATAGAGTACCTAATCACCGAATAGATGCGCGCATCATACACATACATTCAGTCAAGAAAGTATTGGGATGATTTGTTTATGGTCCCAAATTAAAATCTTTGTTTTTTTTTGTTGTTGTTAGATTGGCACAACTGTTATCCATTTTGGCGCGGAGTTTGAGTTGCATCTGTTATTTATATTAAATACAGTGCTGTTTTTAGTTATATCTTATCTAATGTGTATTGCGAATTTCATAATGGACAAAAACATCGAACAAAGAGTTTGTCTTAAATTTTGCTTCACCAATAGAATTTCGTGTTTGGAGTCACTGAAAATGTTACAGAAGGCTTACGGTGAATCGACTTTATCAAAAACACCTGATGAGTGGTATAAAGCGTTTAAAAGCGGTTGAGATGTGATGGAAGATTTGTCTCGTTCTGGCAGACAATCAAGTCGATCCGTACCATTTAAAATAATCACTTGGGTATAAAATATGTTTCCGCTCGGCTAGTCTCAATCGCATGAGAGTCGCTGAGGACATGCTAGAACGAGTCAATTCCGACCCAACATTCATGAAACGCATTGTTACTAGTGACGAGACGTGGGTTTACGAGTTGGACATGCAAACTAGTCAACAAGCTTTGGAGTGGCGACTTCCAACTCAACCGAAACCGAAAAAACCACGCCAAAGTCGATCAAAAGTCAAAGTCATGTTGACTGTTTTCTTTGACTATCGCGGTGTTGTGCACTCGGAATTCTTTCCAGAAAGTCAAACGCTAAATAAAAAACATTATTTGAGTGTTATGCGGTGTTTAAGAGAGCAAATTCGACGAAAAAGGCCAGATTTGTGGAAAGAAAATCCTTGGATTTTGCACCACG
Source organism: Leucoma salicis (assembly GCA_948253155.1). NCBI lineage: Eukaryota > Metazoa > Arthropoda > Insecta > Lepidoptera > Erebidae > Leucoma > Leucoma salicis. The sequence goes on from OX411803.1 coordinate 29,741,047, forward strand.
ATAATGCGCCTTCGCACTAGGCCATCATTGTGTATGAATTTTTGTCCAAACACTAAACAAATACCATCGAGCAACCACCATATTCACCAGATATGGCTCCAGCCGACTTCTTTCTTTTTCCTAAACTCAAATTAGCACTTCGTGGCACCCGTTTTCAATCGGTAGAAGACATAAAGGAGAATTCGCGGCGAGAACTGAACTCAATTCCGGAAACAGCGTTTAAAAAATGTTTTGACGATTAGATTATTTGTTGGCCTAAGTCTATCGTTTCTGAAGAAGCATACTTTGAAGGTAATAAAATAAATTTGGATGAATAACAAAATTTTTGTGTATTATTGATCTTTTCCCGGTACTTTCTTGACTGAGTAGTATATACATGTTTGCGTACGCACATACGTATGTATGAGCTTAAACACGCAACACATCGTCTAATTATACTAACGGTCATTATAACAGTATCACTAAAATTTAAAATAATTTAGACAATATAACAGTTTCAGCACTAGTGGAACCTGTGGGTCTAGCCAAGTTGCATTCTATGATCGCTAACGCTAATAGAAAACTATTAAAATGTATGGAAATTTGACATCTCTATCGTTAAGTCACGTGACTTAGCGTTATAGATATTCTTAAAGGCTTACATAAATATAGGTTCTTTATCTATGGTTAAAGATGTCAAATTCCCATACATTTAAATAGTTTTCTATTAGCGTTAGCGATCATAGAATGCAACTTGGCTAGGCCCACTGATGACTGTCCTCATCTACTAAACACCTCAGACGCACAATTTTAGAAGTATTTATTAGAACTTAGATCACTCTCTTGTACTTCTTAAACGTTTAGACACTCACTGTGACATTTTAGCCTTTACAGAATGCTGGATATGCTAACATAAGCTTCTATCACAAATAGAAGTTATAAAGTTTATTACGCCTCTACTGACTATATTAAAAGTGACGACGTCGTTATATACTTTCACATGCTTTTGTGCCATACTGTGGAGGGATCGGTTCTTATTGACTAGGTTTATTGTTAGGATATTGCATAAGTCACCATTTAACCATTTTATAGACCCCTTTCTTATTGTACGAGTTCTGGCTGCAAGATTGCTACATTAATCGACTCGTATTTATCTATGTATCTGTGTAACTAAGTTTTCGAATGTGATTTTCACCCCCTTCAAGACGTTGGATTATACGGAAACAAATACTGAAACTGTAGATTACTACCGGTTTTCTCAGATGCATCACCCAGGAGTAGGGACAGAATCGACTAATACACTTATATGTTTGCAGGTATCATTGTTCAATGCGTGGCTCGGTCTCGGTGCAGGCCAGGCGTCTGGCCGCTGGTCTGCTGCATTGCTGTCCACAGCGAGAGGCACATCAGACCCTGTTACTGATATACCTCCCGCGCTCGCCGCTATGAAGATTATTGCACCTGTTGCTAGTCAGTATACGATATATCACTTATGTACACGTACGCCACTGATGTATCGAGTTTGACCATGCTGTGGAGATTAGAAGTCAGAATAATTGCTCCGGCAATAAATAATAAAGAGAAATGAGTAGTAAAGAGTGAAGAACGAGTGTTGTGGATACGATTTCTACACATAATGATCATTTGTTTTATCCGCAAAATTACTTACTTACTTATCATCACGCCATTTTCCTTGCGGGGTAGGCAGAGAGAAAAGAGTGCCAATAGGCTCTATTCTTGCAGACATCTCTCGCTTCCTCAACATTCATAACTCTCTTCATACACGCTCGCCGGTTTCGGAGACTCCTGACTCCACCTTCCTTCAATACATGACCGATTTGGTCTAGTTAGGTGAGTCTTGGCCTCCCCCTGTACCTACATCCTTCCACTTTCGCACTGTATATTTGCCTAACCAATCGCTCGTCCGGCATTCTTTCCACATGTCCGAACCATCGGAGCATTCCTTTTTATATTAACTACATTGCGTTCTGTCCGACTGACCTCCTTACATACTAGCCAGCTTATATACATATGTGATTGCGACATTATAATATGCAGTTTGCATAATCACCACAACACCAATACTCTACTCTATCCGCAAAATTATTGTGTTTAATATACGTGCATTTTATGTCCATTATTTTTAAATGTATAGAGCGGGTCCCGCTTCATAGGAGACACTTTAATACTTGTATAATTTAATATTTTTCTTTTATACGTAGGTAGCGCATTTGCAGCCACCTCAAATGTCCGAGGTACGATCCAGCTAGACATTGAGCGGCCTTTGCAGTTAGAGGTGTGCGAGGATAGGATCCGTCGTCTCATGGCCATCAAAGCACTGGTTGGTAATATGTCTTAGCAGCTTATCTTATTTAATTTTATCTAACCTGTAATAATCTTGAGAGATAAATGGAATTCGCAACTTTCACGGCACTGCGCATTATAATCAAACACTAACAGGTGAACTTAAATATATCTACGTTATTCTAAATACATTTCATATATTATACGTAAATTAAAATAGTGAGCAGAGGCTTGACTCTACTCTTAGTATATTTGAGTCCATGAGCGACGATTATCACATAGGTACTGTCAGGCAGTCAGTGGTGGCACCGCCATAATTAATAAGAAAAACATAAATATTAGTTTACTGATATTATAGTAATAAAATAAAAGCCAGTAACAGGTCGCAGCCTATAGTTGTGCACTTGCACACTTGCTTGAACGATTGGCAAGTCTAAGGGCCTCTTTCACCACTCTTAAGTAAAGTGTCAAATAGACTAATCACCAGTTAAAGTCACCCGTAACTCCGGGTGCGAATTTCACGACGTTCGAGTAGCAATAATCTTAAGATTACGTGCCGCGTAACTTACTTGCCATGCAGTCTGCCAATTAGCATGCTTACTCGACCGTTAGCTGTGGCGTTGTTGTTTTTGCATATTACAATATTTATGATATAATAAGATAATGGATCTATTTGACTTAATTAATCATCAATTAGATGGACTTGAATATTCTGCGATTCAACGAGTACCGAGAATTCGTGTATTTAAATTCCGTGTCGGCTATTTTATGGCCCTAGATGAAACTGACTTTTTTAAAATAACTGAATTTTATAAATTTCGTCTATCGAAATATGCAGTGGACCAATTGCATAACTTTATAAAACATAAGATAAACCCTAAATCACAAAGGTGAGTGGCATTTTCCCATATAAGTGAATTATAATACCTACATAACCTGTCAAAATGTATGTATAATGTATTAGTCCTTTCTGCACCGCACTTTCTGTCTTTGCGAACCTTATCCATTTTAATTATAATACGTAAGTTGATTCGAACTTAATAACAAAATAAAATCACACGATAATACGCGATATAAGAAACAATATATAGGTACTATAGATAAAGTAAACTGTGTCTGCAATATGACGTTTGCGAACGACTTTGACGTTTTTGACGTTATATTGAACGAATGCAACGTCTGATTTCTTGCGTCATTCACTTAACCAGTAAGTTGCTACTCGAAGCTTTATTTTCGCTTGTGAAATTGACAGACGATACTCGTAACTATTACTTGATAATTATCACTAGTCAAGAAGTAACTAATCAACGCTTTACTTGAAGATGGTGAACGAGGCCCTAAGTGACTTTCGCTCGGCTGGCAATCAGATGGGTGATCTAAAAGTGACATCTATTTGTGGCCATCTGATCTCCGTGTTTCGGAAGGCACGTTACTATCACTGGTAGTTCCCGGCTGTCAAATTACAACCTGGCGGCAGCTGGTACAGGTTGTCAGAGTCCTGAATAGAAAATCTGATACCGGTCTTGTTGTAAGGTCGCCAGTGTTCCTCTCAGTTGGGTCGTGGAGGTCAGATAGGCAGTCGCTCAACTTAAACCTACCTCAACAAAGTTTGGGGTAAGACTAGTGTGATGTAATGAGTCTGATGAGTGAATGAGAGAATAACTTTAGGTTTTATAGCTAGGGATCCTAAGCCTTTGATGGCGCAGTAGCTGAGGCTGCGGGAGGATGGACCGGGAAACGTCCGCCACCCGCAAGGCCTCCCGCGAATGTGCGATGCTCAGTAGAGGGTACCTGAATAGCCGCCGGCGGAGCACTGAAGTAATCCAACACAGTACCAGTGGTCCGTCAACACAGGCGGAGAGACGGCACACGGCAGGTTTCTTTAGTGGGTGAGGGCCCCACACTACCCTGTTCGTTGCCCCGACAGGGTGTGCGGTAAGGTAATTTTTTTTCCGCCTAAACAAAAAATAATAAAAAAAAAGGACCCTAAGCCTACAAGTTCTAAATGATCTGTGGCTTTGTGGAATTGGTACCACTAGAGGAAAGGCTATTTGATTTTCAAGGTAAACCTAGCGGATTCACCACTGGACTGGGCCGATACCACCTTGGTGGGACTCGAACTTTTGCGCGAAAACTCCCCTTCCTCTTTAACCCGTGGATTGAGAATCTATATCTGATTTACCTTGGTTGATAAACAGGAGAAAAGACAACTGTTTTTCCATCGCCCATTTTTAATTAGTGTATCCTTACTAATATCATAAATAGGAAAGTGCGTTTGTCTGTTCATTACGCTTTCACGCCATAACTACTAAGCCGATCATCATGAAATATTGCATACAGTCTGCAACGTCTATGTGTAAGTATGCAAAAACTGATGGTTCCTGTGGAATAAAAACTTTCATATTAGTGTGCCCTTGTACTTGTTTCCAGAAGTCCACGTGGACAAACTCGGACAGAATCTAGTAGCTTTTCTTATTGATTTCTACTATAGAGGCAACACCGAATGGAAACATACATAAATATAGTAGATAGTTTAAAACCAACTTTCATTACATCTCCGATATATAATTTGTTTAGTGGGACAACAGTTTCGATGCTGAAGAGGTATCATCTGATACGGATCTTGGACATAGAGACAATCCCCTTCTGTACAACCTGCGACAGCAATTCCGTGAGTATATATTTGTACTATGTATTCTTTATAACAGCCGTTACAGCATAGTTCTTACATTGAGTACTAATGAAAAAAAAGCTAGCGATTCGATCGTTATTCTTAGATAGTGACTTCGTAAGCACCTCTCACAAACATATAATAAAATATAGACGTCTATAAAAGACAAATAAATATAATTTTGGCAGTTGGTACGTTTTGCCATAAGATCACTTGATCGTAATTTATCACTGAATGGTAAAGGATGTAGTGAGGGACCTACATGCCTTAGAGGTTTTGATGCGATGCCATGTGATGGCTATTATCGATCCATCCATCCATCAGTCTTTCAACGTCCACTGCTGAACATAGGCCTCCAAAAGAGAACGCCACAACGAGCGGTCCCGTCATGGGGGATAATGCCGTAATCGCCACCCTTGGCAGGCAGGTTGGCGATCGCAGTGGATGTTGTTAATACTCGAGGGAGTGCTGCTGCCCACTCCCTCGGTATTCCCTCAGTCGGCTCTTACGACTCCCGTGGATAGAGAGGGGTGGGACAATTCTAAAGCCAGCCCCACACGGCCCAGAAGGCTATTAGGCTATTAACCACCATTGATAATGCACAAATACCTAATTCTTCTGATCTTATTTGTGCGGTTCATAGCCAAACGTATGCAAAATGATAAGGGATTCTTTAATAAGTGCAATTAATGGGAGACGCTTAACAATCTGACTGCACAGATGGTGGGGTGATTAAGTACACCCCGGGCCAAGGCTTATGAGCTCGACTCCCACACAATAAAATATTTTTAGTGATCCGCAAATGGTTGTTCTAAGTCTATATGTACTTTGAGTTAAAGTCCCCAGCGATTCAGGAGGATGTGTGTGTAGCATTAAGATTAGCCTTAAGTGGAATATAAAAAAGAAAAGTACTGAATTAATGCCGATTTATTGATTCACAGAGGAAGAAGGCATCGATACTATACACATAAACACTGGCCAACTAGCACTGAGTGGTCTTGACGGCGCTATAGGCTGGGACAGTTTGTCCTTTCAGCTGGGGCAGGGTAGCCGACCAGATCGAATGGTGGGGCGTACACTTATCACCGCTTTTGTCGCCACCATCGGACCGTCGAATGACAGGCGACATGTTCTGTTGCAGCCTTTAACACTAGGGTAATATATCTGTATTATTTTATGCATAGATATATTATTTTATGCATATATGTGTCACAGTTTCGTGTGCTTAAGCGCGCTAATTTATCTAGCATTCGGTCAAATTTGAGGAATTATTGTTCATTACTACTTTTTATTTTTAATAATAATTTTTATTTATATACAAGTGCATGCTGTGATTTCCTTTCAGTAACAAGGCATTTAGCTCTCTTTTTTCTAAACATTGTTCTTGTTATATTTATATATATTTGTAGCATTTGACATGCTTAGCACTATACATTAAACACAAAGTGAAAAATGTGAAATCGAAAATAACAGTCAGGAGCAGGATTTGAACCTGCATCTTCTGGATACCGTCCAGATGCTTTACCAATTCAGCCATCCTGACAATTGCTCCTGACTGCTAATTTCGATAACACATCATACTTAACGTCTTTGGGTGACGCCTGCGCCATCTGTCGGACGTATTTTCATACATTATATTGTTCTTGTTGTTGTAAATCCTAATAAATAAATAAAAAATAAATACTATATTTAACCCCCTCCAACGCTAGTTGTTTTATGACTTGAATCACGCGCTGCATGTCAGTAAATACTTCAGACAATTTACAAGAAAACCCTAAACCTAAAACTAAAAAATAATTATACTTATTAACATTTTTCGTGAATCAGTTCAACCGTTGCTTAACAGAATATCTGTTTTGTAATTATATGTGTTCATACAAAAAAAACGGGGTGACTTTTATTTTTAATAATATGTATATTTTTTAAGAATGCCATAATTTATCTAATATAACTGGATTATCTAAAGGATTACTATTGTAAGCGTATGCTGTTGTAAATGCCGAACCAGCCCTTTTCTCTGTACTTAACAAGATATTGAATTAGTGCCCTTTAGTCAGTGGGTTACATTTCAAATGAAGGTGAATAGCAACCGAATGTGGTGGTCATCTTCTCCATGTGTGTGATAGGACAGACGCGGTGGTGAAACAAAGATGGAGGAATTACTGCACAGACACAAATTCTACCTTAAATATGCCTGGTATTATCTAGAACTCGAAAGTGCCCGAATGAAATATACATATTTTTGTTCATAGTGTGAATATTGAAGCGTTGTGGGAAGCGTGGCGGCGAGCGGAAGGGGGGCCTGGAGCCAGAGACCCATCGTTGACCACTGTTGTAGAAATGGACCGAATCAACATCGACTTCAGGCCATCAGACATTGAAGTACTGGAGAAATTGCGACAAGCTTTCAAAAACTTATCAAGTTTAAACCAAATGGTTAATAATTCATAAGCCTATTTTTTTTAATCTAGCTTGTAATAAAATAATTAGCACGAAAACTACATGTAATATATATTTTCTCTTTGGTCTGCCTTATTTGTGTATTGGCATGATGAATTGTACTTGTATGTACTGTCGCACCTATGATATGACATGTGATACTAAGTCCCCTTTTGGAGCTAAAGACATATTGTTCATGAATTATCCCTGCCTATTGAAGGAAAATATTGTGAGAAAACCTGCATACCAACGAACAATCAACTTACCATTGAACCATTTGCAAATGATCCCGTCCAAGCAGGTTCGTTTTCAGCACCCTCTCCACCACGTACGTGTAGGCTCTTAAACGTTTCTTTATAGGAGGTTTGAAAAGAGCTCTTTGCTTACGGAAGAGGCTTGGTTGTGCCCCTGGTGTTGCAGAAGTCCATGAACAGCAGTTACCACTTACTTTTAGGTGGGTCGCTTGTTTGACTGCCACCGTTGGCAATACAAAACACATATTGTTATACCAGTACCTAAATATCTTCATTATTAGAGGAGGGCTGTTCTTACAATGTGACAGCATTTTTTTCAACCCTTTTTCTGTCCTGGTATTGGGCTCGGGTCTCCTCTCAGACTTTAAAAGCCGTTGAGAAAATCTCTTAGGCATGCAGGTTTTCTCATGATGTTTTCCTTCACCGAGCAGTGATAAATTGTAAACAAATACATTACACACATAATTTTGAAAAATCTCGAAAATTCAGAAGTTTGTGACGTACGAGGTATGAACCTTGGACTAGGGATCGAGCTCGTTACCACTGCCTTTGCAGTCTTTGGTTTGACCGCTAGGCTATCACTGCTTACACGGTGTAGTAAAAAATAAGTATTGAGGTTAATCTGTGCTGTACCAATAATTTGTATATTGTCAGCAATCATTGGGGCCCGCTCACAGTGCAGATACGTTACGTGACTGTCGCAACTCTATATACCAGGCGTCGCTGAGTGAACTCGGCCGGCGACCGTCCAACATGTCTACTGATAGCGATGCCACCAGCCATTACTACAAGGATGACTTGAGGTGATCACCATTTTCAATAACACTTTCTATGTAGACCAAATTGACCTTAGTCGCACTTTTATACATGTACCTACTAATATAAAACGTGCTATATGTTTATACATACGTATACTTTAATATAAATTTAAAGGGAAGGCCACATCGTATAAAAAGGATAATGTTATTAAGTTTACAATTACCCTCAAGTTCCCCATATTGTGGTCTTTTGTTACTTATTCTTGCCAAAAGCTTGAAACTTTTCTTAACCACAGCCAAACATCAAACTGCCTGCAAAGAATAGTACGATACTTTCATCATATTAATCGAAGGGGTATCCATAGTTTGCTGTACATGTCACAAACTCACGCCTGTTTACCAGAGGGGTATAGGCAGAGACAACGGATTGCCACTTATAATTTTATTACTGACAAAGACATACAGGCCGTATTATTCACATAGCTACGAAGTCTATCGCTACAGGGTTTTATACAGGTCACTAAGTACAATATGCGCTAATTAAATTAACCGCCTTAAAGTTAGCCTCTCCAGGCGATCACGCAAGTGTGCTTAGAAAAGAGCTAGGTATTGCAGAAATTACGACTTTTCTGTACGTAGAGAAGAGATAAGTAGCAACGCGAGCAATAGGTCACTGATTACCGGTAACTGAGAAAGTGTTCTATATATTTTATCCTTAAAAAAATATTCCAAACATATGATTATGACCTCTATCTTCGTTAAATTTTTTTATCCTTAAATGTTTATTTGGGCCAAACACCGTCCATGAAATATTGCTTCTTATTGTTTTTGATTGTCTGTCAATAATAATAAATAAATAAATATTCACGGACATTTTCACCCAACGTCCTCTGGTCCCAAATTAAGCTTAATGCTTGTGCTATGGGTACCAGATTACGGATATAATACATATATTACTTTTTTTTGTAAATACATACATATAATAGACAGAAATCACCCAGACGCAGTACAAATATCTGTGTTCATCACACAAATATTTGTCCTGAGTGGGAATCGAACCCACGACCTCGTGCATGGAAGTCGGTTACACTACCGACTACGCCACGAGGCCCGTAAATAAATAAGGAACTTCATATGCGAGTTTATGTCAAAAGTAAAATAAATGGTTGGACGGTGTTTTGATTCGCTTAGAAAAGAGCTAGTTTATAAGTATTATTTAACATAATTCCGTGAGGTGTGACAACATAAGAAACGGACAAAATAATAATTATAGTTTACATTAAAGGATTCTATTAATAGTCTGTTCGAAGAGAGTACTGAAAATTTAATTAATCTCTCCTTGACAAACCTGAGGCTTGGGATATTTTTGTCGTTTCTATAAAAATGGAGGCTCATGTTGTAAAAAAGTTTATCTTCTTTCCAGGAGCGGTGCTTTCAAGATCTTAAAGGGTGGGCAGCTGCCAATGGCGTACCAAGTTATACTGCACGGAAGTGCAGTGTCATGGCGGTACCCTCATCCTCGAGCCATCACTCGTATTGTTGCCTTCCCTCTTCCTGGAGTGGTATGCACTTACACTATTTTATGTACTATTTGGAGGCGGCAGCATGAATGTAATGTGAAGCATTTTGAGACTAGATGAAGTTATAATGTGATTTTACGTATTGCGGGCTTTATAGCGTAGAAATACCGAGCACAGTCCGCCCCAATGTACGCTACACGACTGAGTGTGTTTATTAGATCATGTACCGACACGCAAATTAATTACTCGACGCTTACGTTTAGTAAAGTTTGTGATCACATAATCACTAACTACCGTTTTGTGATAGTTGAATGATTTGAATGCGGATTTATTGCGCGCGGGAGCGAAAATCAATGTTATTATTAGGATTGTTAATATTTTTGAGACCGGCAGGGTTAAACAAGGTGCAACACAAGGCAAGGGATTATTTATGTTTTATTATCTTCTTTAATTCGATCACTAATGGTAATGTCTATTTATCTACAGAACATAGAAGTAGACTGCGTTTTAGAGCTTTTTAATCCGATGTTGGAACAATGGGAACCTCATACCTACTTTAAAATACCCGTCGGAGAACCACGAGAGCTGCTGCTGTATGCACCAACGCCAGGTAACATCATCCTTATATTAATAGAAACTAGTCTTGAGTTTTGACCCGCTGCTAAATTATAAAATGAAATTAATTAATTTTACACATAAACATACTTAAATATTTTCAGCTTTAGCTAGTCGCTCCTGATAAATACTTCAACTGGCACAACAATAATTTCTACATAAAAAAGCCATTCCACAGGAACTCTCCATTTTTCCGGGATAAACAATAGGCAATGTCTTTCTCTGTACTCCGGGTTATATAAATACCAAATTTCGTAGTGATCGGTTAAGTAGTTACGGCGTCAAGAGGTAACACACAAACTCACATACTCGTACATCCAAACCCTCTCCCTATCCTCTCCTTATTATCCTCTGTCTATCCACCTCTTATCCCTTTTCTTGGAAATGCCGACGCGAGTGATTCCTCTGGTGTTGCTAGCTTTTATAGGCTACGGTAACCGCTTACCATGGATGGTAAGCATACGGCCACCTGGAGATATGCTTATGTAACAATTACATTGCACGGCCAACACGAAACTAACAAAATAATCATAGCTTGCCGCGATAGGATCGACATTGAGAATGACTTTGGCACCAGTAGAAAGGTAATAGCGAGTTAACTCAAGTTCCCAATAAATGCTATAGTAGTCACAACAGATGTTTGTGTCTCTGAAGTTAGGCACAGAGCAAGAAGTGGGGATTGTGACGGAACCAAACAATTAGTGCTGACCAATTCAAATGTTATTACTGGATTAACAAAACAATCTAGTGAGATCGTAATGTTTTCATATCTAATTGTTTATGTTCTATTTATTATTTTTATATTCATTAACAAGTATACCAGCGATTCGAGTGAATAATCTGTAATCTACATATAGAAGTGTCCACATCTATTAGTCCGATCGATAACTAACAAGATTATAAATTACAATTGTTATATTATAATCGAATATTTTTCGATTAATGTAAACTGTAGAAGACACACATGCCTTGCGACACAAAAATAGCTACTGCGCAGCGACTTGCAGCCAACATTAGATACACAAAGATCCGTTGTGACTACTGTAAATCTTTAGAACTTCGGGGCTCAATTATAATAATAAAATAATAGCGCAGCCCTTTCTCCTTTGTGTTACAGATGCAGTGTTTGCAACGATGTGGCGTTTCCGCGTTTGCCCTTGCACGAGATCCGAAACGCCTCCCTACGAGTTCAACATCAAGAAGTTCGCGAACAATAAGGATCCACTAGTAATTGCTTTTATATACAGTATTTTTAAATATATCAAACGTTAGAGTTCTCCTAATTAGCGGTCGCCAACTTGCGTCGTGCAGGTACCGCAGTCATGTCCGTATTGAAACCTCTAATACATGTAATACGTAAGACTTTTTAAATTAAGTAGATACCGTCAGTGAAGGCTCTAGCAAATTTTACATATAGTGCGTGATTTCAAAATAGCACTACAAATAAGTTTTGAGGGCTTTTTATCACTATGAATTTTTATTCAGAGAAATTTATATAACCAAAGTAGTGCCGATCGTGTGATCGTGTAGTTACGACTTATTGCTCTTCCAGGTAGCATATGTATCCCAATAAAATTTTTGTTTTACCCTCCCTCAGCATTAGATGTTTTCACATCAATAGGAATTATTAGTGTCGCGAGTGTAGTCTGTTTAGGGAGCCATCCATCACTGAATATTACGTTAAATGTGAGTCAGACAGTAGGCTTTTATCGTGACCGTAGCGCCTGTGGCAATAGTTGCGCTTCTACTAGTATTATTTATTGTTATGGTAATACTTAGTGTCACATCCACTATCTAGAGAGTTTATTGATGCGTGCTTATCATAAACTTTGTCACTTTGGTTTTAGTTTGAGGAGCCTTATGTGGACGAGGAGGAATTGAACCCAGACGTCAAAGTGACAGCGGAGCAACTGTCTGGCGTGTTACGCGTTGACTCGTACTTTGCACCTGCAGTGTTGCCGCGTAATAAAATCACAGTCAGGATTGTCGAAACTGAAGTTTTTGTGCATAACACGTTGCCTCCGTTAACTAGGTGAGCTTAAAATATGTATTGATTATTTGTGTGATATCATAATTATCACAACTTAGGGCTGGCATCCCTCCGGATTTGACCCGGCTTCCGGTCTACTGGCTTAAATGATGCATGTGTAGGCTTTGGACCTAACACCGATAGGTTTACGCTATAATATTTGAGACGTGTGATATAGTTTGTAAGCTGTTGATATAGTTTGAAAGCTATTGTACTGTGAGTAAAATATAGCCTTCTATAATGTAATACAAGAGTAGATAGTACCACCCCATTGTTTTTCGGTTTCGTACGAAGGGACTAAGAGAAGTGTGTAGATTAGCCTTTTACATTATTAGTTGTAGGGTCAGATATCAAGCGCTTCGGTACCACTGTCTGCCGTGTGACCGACCGTGAAGCACCCCACTGTGTTTTAGTTATAGTGGGAGAGGGCCTGGGTTATTGAGTTGCGAAAATAAAAGTCACATAATACATAACTATATACTCTGTTAAATAACAAGATGCCACAAGTATATATTATAGCAATAAAAGACAATTTAATTTGAAAAATTTAACAGTTGAATAAGTCTTACTACTGTTCATCTAGTTAAAAAGAACTATGTGCAAATCTTCGGTTGTATAAACACTTGTATGTATCTAAATCGTATCCACATCGCATCGTGTCATTGTGATTGGTTGAGAGATCACCGTGATTGGCCGAGGGACTATTGCAACATCACGCATCGGTTTCTCCACCAATCACAGGCGAGACGATCGATACGATTTAGTGAGTTACTTTCTACGGGCCCTGATCTTACAATATTGTTATTATGGTGTTATTAAATGATATTACACCGAATCTGGTCAGGTGTAGAGCTTTTTAGCTCTATGTAGAACAATGAGAGGGTTGGAAAAATTATGATCATGAAATATTATCTGAACAGTCATGAAACAGCGTTAGAGGGTTACTACGTGTCTCGGCCGCTGATGCGAAGTCACCGTGTTCTGAGTGTCAACGCTAGCAATACCAAGCTTCACGCACACTTCGGCTCTCCCAGTGGCGTCTTGTACGTCCTCGACACCAAGTTCTCGTAAGTTTTGTAATTAATATGATCTTAACTTTGATGGACGCCCAGTAGAAGTGAAGTAATTTTAGTATCTATATTTTTTATATTTTGATTATTTCATGTATTTATTGATTCATTTATCTTCTGTACTATTTAATAACAATAACACTCTCAGTAATAGGAATCAGTTTATTATTAATGCCAGTAGTATTTAGTTGGTAAAACATATTATTGTTGGATGGAAACATCGCTGCCCACAGCTGGGCATAAGTCTTCCCAAGAGACCGCCACAACGTCTGGTCCTGTGCTAACTGCATCCAACGGCTCCCTGCGGAGGCCATTCTATGCTGCGCTGTCCTATGCTGCGCCATCCAATACTTGGTTGCCACTCAAGAACCTTGTTCCAAAACGTTTATTGATTCGTTGAGCGATGTGGCCTGCCCATTGCCAATTCAGCATGCCAACACAATGGGATATGTCGCCAAGGGGATTATAGATGACTTTCGTCTTGTACCATGTTAAATTTTAGACCCACTAGGCGGGAACCCTGCTGAAATCATTGAGCATTCTACCGAGTCCTCCAGCGTTTCTTCCATTACAACGATATTGTCTGCGGATCGAAGGTGAGTGATATATTCGCCATTGATGTTGATACCGAATCTGGTCCAGTCCAAGAGCTTGACGATATGACATCTTCATCAATTCATCATCAATGCTCTTCTCCTGGAAGAACTTAGACTGATTTGGTGGCGTTAATATACAAGCATTTCAACACTTCGACGTACCAGTAGTCAATTCGGCACCCCTGAAGCGACTACAGCACCGCTAAAGTTTCGATCGAATCGAAGGCTTTCTCATAGTCCGCTAACGCTAGGCACAGAGGCCGATTATAGTCATCGGTCGTCTATATAATCTGGGGCACCTTATGTATGTAGTCTATGGTACTATAGCCTTGTTGAAAACCAGCTTGTACGGCCGGCTTAAAGTCGTTGAGACTCCCGAAAACAACTTATAGACGTGCCTCAAAAACGAGATGGGCCTATAATTCTTCAAGAGAGCTCAGTCACCTTTCTTGAAGAACATTACCACCACGCTTTTGTACACAATACACAATTCTGGAACGTAGCCCACGAGAACAACAGAATCAAATAGCTGCTGACGGGCTTTGAGAACCGGCTTTCCGCCTGCGGGATATCTTCGGTATAGTATCGAGTTATCTTGGATTTGGGATCTTGGACCAAACGGACAACAGGATTCTGGGATCTGTATTATTTAAACACAAAGTGAAAAATGTGAAATCGAAAACAACAGTCACGAGCAGGATTTGAACCTGCATCTCCTGGATACCGTCCAGATGCTTTGCCAATTCAGCCATCGTGACAATTGCTCCTGACTGCTAATTTCGATAACACATTCATACTTAACGTCTTTGGGTGACGGTGCGCTATCTGTCGGCAGTATTTTCATACATTATACCGACCAGGTAAACTTAATTTTACAATTAAGATTTTACCTAATAATGACGCAAACCCTATAATTATTTAGATATTTTTATATATATTTTTAGCATTTGAAATGCTTAGCACTATACATTAAACACAAAGTGAAAAATGTGAAATCGAAAACAACAGTCACGAGCAGGATTTGAACCTGCATCACCTGGATACCGTCCAGATGCTTTGCCAATTCGGCCATCGTGACAATTGCTCACTGCTCCTGACTGCTAATTTTGATAACACATTCATACTTAACGTCTTTGGGTGACGTTGTGCCATCTGTCGGCAGTATTTTCATACATTATACCGACCAGGTAAACTTAATTTTACAATTAAGATTTTACCTAATACCTCCAATACTACTTATACCCCATGCTCGGTCAACGGGATTTTCTCGTCTGACAGATAACTTGTGAAGACTTTGAAGCCTAAGTTCCGCTATATCGCCTCTTTAATACGTAAGGTAGTAAATTGGAGAATTTCGCGTCGCACAGACTTAAGAGATCTGCCTGTTCATTTGCCTTTGACAGGACCGATCGGCAGAAGACTGGACTGTCACTTTTTTCTTCTCCTCCATGAGTCTTATTGTGTGGTAAAGAGCTTTTTAACTCTATCGATGCGACGTGCCTTGAAGTTGGTCGACCCGATCGCGTGGACAGTTTCCACGAAACTGTTGTCCATATCGTTCTTTGATACACTCTCGTTTTAACATTGGAATCGAGCTGAAAGCTTTCGTTGTTCCGGTATTGGACAGGTTCTATTACATTATTCTGCTCTTTTATTTTATCCATTTTTAACCAGTTTCTGCGCTTCCATATAATAACGTTGCCTGGGACAAGCGCTGTTGATGGCTGCTGAGAATTTGTCCCAATGCTCCGTTCACTCTATTGGGCTCCAGGTATATTAAATAAATTGAGTAAGATTTCTTATAGTAACAACTTTAATTTTACTCACATAAAATATTGCGTACAGTACATGACAGACGGCGCGGAAAAAGAAGAGAACAACGCCTCTAGCGGCACAATAACGTAAATCCTTTTTTTTAATTATTACAACACTAGGCAAAGACAATTAGGTAGCTACGTTATTATCAAATTTACCATCTAACACTCCCACTTAAATTTTATAATCCTCACATTAAAACTTGATCTCTATTACGAACGAATTTACTAGGAGGTAAAGCCTTTGTTAAAAAGTCTGCAAGTTGACACATACTGTCACCATATTTAATTTTAATTATATTCTGCTCTACTATATCTCTTATGAAATTATATTTTATATCTATGTGCTTTGTTCGCTTGTGGTAGATAGGATTATGAATAAGTTTAATAGTACTCTGGTTATCTATACATAGGGTAACCGTCGATTGTGGTTCATCAATATCAATTAATAATTGCTTAAGCCATAGAATCTCTTTGGCAGCCTCGCTCGCAGCCATATATTCTGATTCTGTAGTAGATAATGCTACAGTATTTTGCTTTCTACTTGCCCAAGTAACTGGCCCTCCATTCATCATAAAGATGTACCCAGTATTAGATTTCCTAGAATCAATATCTGAGGCATAATCAGAATCAGAATAACCTTTTAACTCGCTACCACAATTATAGTTAATACAAATAACTTTTGTTTTTAACAAATATCTAAATATTCTTTTAACAGCATTTACATGGTCCTTACTTGGATTATTTAAATATCTACTAACTACATTTAGTGAATAAGAAATGTCAGGCCTAGATACTATTGACAAGAACAATAAGGCTCCCACTGCTTCCCTATATGGAAAATTTATTACATCATTATTAGCATTTTTTATCAAAACAACATTATTGTCAGCAGGGGTATTACAAGGGTTGGCTCCTGACATATTAAATTTATTAATTATGTGTTCAATATTATAATTACTAATTTCTTCACCACTCTCCTTTAATTGTTTAGCTAGATTCCACCTTGGCAACATGTTGAGCAATGCTGTCAGTTGGTGACATCTTGTACTGATAGAACTTTTCATGCACCATCATTTTGTTGAGTTCAGATTTAGCTTCATATATAGATTCTAGTTTAGACAAGATGTCTTTAGCCGAATCGCAGTTTTCGATTAGTGAAATTTGGCTGAGATCCATGGAAGATGTTAAAATGAACATGGCCATGCCGTCATTCCTTTCCCATTGTGATGTATCACCCACAGTGGGTTTTTCTAGGTTAATATTTAATCCTTTTGCTTTGAGTGCACAATATACTTGAAATTTCCATTGTCTAAAATCTTTCCCGTTGAATTTATCAATTCTCATGGTATTTGTAACCTCCATGTTGGAAAATCAACCACGATGCGAGATTTACTACTTTGCTACTAACTCAAACTCTGCTCTTTAATCAATTCGCGAAATGGAGGACGTGCCTGGGCCCATAACCTATTGGGCTCCAGGTATATTAAATAAATTGAGTAAGATTTCTTATAGTAACAACTTTAATTTTACTCACATAAAATATTGCGTACAGTACATGACAGACGGCGCGGAAAAAGAAGAGAACAACGCCTCTAGCGGCACAATAACGTAAATCCCTTTTTTTTTATTACAACACTAGGCAAAGACAATTAGGTAGCTACGTTATTATCAAATTTACCATCTAACCTTTTTTTCCTGCATTTACTCTTCTCTCTGTATCAGTGTTGAGCCTTTCGAGATGAAAGGCACAGCACTAAATCCACATCCAAGATATACAAACTCATCCACTTCTTCTAGCACACCATTGCCTATTGATGCTCTCACATCGGTTCTGGCGTCTTCTCTTTCAAAAACCATTATTTT
Organism: Leucoma salicis; assembly: GCA_948253155.1. Lineage (NCBI taxonomy): Eukaryota > Metazoa > Arthropoda > Insecta > Lepidoptera > Erebidae > Leucoma > Leucoma salicis. The sequence goes on from OX411803.1 coordinate 29,758,962, forward strand.
GGTTTTTGAAATACATTTTAATTCGCTGCTATCCCGGATACGTGAGTGTAATCAAAAAACTAGTGTTTCCGAAATAGCAGTGATGTGTAGTATTTTTAAAACATGATTAGTCTATTGTATTGCGTGTTCGTTTCAGTTCAGACATATTGGACTCCGCGACAGGTATAATGGTGCGTATGGTGAACGAGTTCAGACTGCAGATGGGCGTGTCGGCGGGCACGTTGCTGGGCAAGCATGCGCGCACTCGGGTAGTGACCAGTTGCGTGCGGGTCGCATTACAAGTGCCTAGGATGCGCACATTGCACGCGCTTGCTACGGACTGGAAAAAGGCTTTCAAAAAGGTTGGTTTTTAAGTTTAGATTTATCTCATTTATAGTCCTCCATTGAAGAAGCCTTCGCCATAATTAAAAACCATTGACATACTATACCATAGTGAACAGATATAGAAGTTTATGATTTGAAATAGATATGTAGAACATTTACTGGAATTGTAGATTTGCTTTAAACAGTTTTTATTCTGAGATGGGTCTGTATGATGTTTACGCCCATGTGGTTTTTTAATAAAATACTATTTTTATAGATAGAAGAATACGTTTCTGCCGAGTTGCTAGTCTAAATATGGCCCCAAATACCTTTTGATACTTTTGCTTGATTTATTGTAAAGAACTTCCTTGAACTGTATTTCATGTGATCGAACTTGGTGCCACTGTTTTTATAGTCTTTGGTGTCACCACTAGACTACCACTGCTTTATAACAAACAATATCATCTGCAACTAATTATGTATAATTCTCAATTTTCATGAATGAAATTGTAACAAAAAACAAGAATGTTTAGTTTAAACGTAAATATTAAAGGATCTCATGACCGTAAGTATTTAATGTACATTTTCAGTACGAGATGGCGGTTGATGAAAACGATTACGATGGTGACGCTCGTGTGAGAGAAGCTATGGAAGAGCTGGAAGGACGCGTGTCGCTGTGGATAAATAACAGCTGTGCATCCGCTCTCCGCCTCGGGCAGGAAGGCACAGACGAACTAGTACCGTTAGGTCCTGGGGTCACACTTGCCTACAGGTATTCCTTAATTTTGGGGTAAAAGAACACTAGTTTAAGGATTATACTGCTTACTAATAACAACGATAACTTTCAGTGGAAGTGTACTCTCGTTCCATTTACTATAATATTAGAAAGAAAAGGAGCGCAGCAGCAGAGGTGCCAAATATTTTCATAATATTTTTTTATACTGCGTGGGTGGTAACAAGCTTATGGCCACCTGATAGTAAGCGGTTACTGTAGCCTATAGACCTTAACTACACCAGAGGCATTACTGGCGCGACGCAATTTCCAAGGAAAGGGAGGAGGTGGATAAGAAAGATAATAAGGAAAGGATAGGAAGGATAATAGAGGATATGGAGGGAGCGAGGGGTTGGGCCTTCGACGCTCTCACTCGTCATACGAAACAAGGTAGGTGGTAGGAGTACCTACAGTTGTATCGCGCTGATCTTTTGTGAGAGAGCCGACACATTCATGCTGGAATAAGCAATAATTCTCTGCTACTATTAAATATATAAATTTATGTTTTATTTATTTTCTTGTTTTTGAAAACATTATTATGAAGTCATCATAAATTTTTAGGTAACTTTTGTTACTTGATTTTTAGAACTAAGTTCTTACGGCAGGCTTGGAGGATATAGGGATTTTTCTGCACGATCGAACCGAAAAAAATGTGAGACTAAAACCGTAAGAAAAACATATAACGGAAGTACTATAGTCGTTAACAAGCGAATATTGTATAATACCTTTCTCTTTCTCCCTCTTTCTTTCTGTTCTCTCATGCCTTCTCTTTCTGATCCCACTCCGCGTCGCCAATACTTAGTTTATACTCATGAATTCATGTACAAGCAACGCGCATGCGCGAAATTCTTCTCTAAGCACGTGGTGTATACTCACATTAACCCGTGACGCGGACAAGAAAAAAATCGCGAGATTCACGTATTAACAACAATCCAAAAGAATCGACAACGAGATATGGTACTACTATTGATGCTGTTTCTTTACGATATTCGAAAAAAATAGAATTGCAAACATATGTATCTTATTTTAGTTACTACAAGCCAATAGTTTCAGCAATACAATTTAATCGTGAGAATTGATTAATAAAAATTACCTATAATAATAAGCTTTTTTTTCAAATTATTTATGTAATTTATATTGTCAAAAAAATAAAAATAAAGAGATATGTTTTTTTATTTTACTTAATAATTTGAATTACTATTTTTTTGTTTGATTTATTTTATTGTACGTTATTTGTTATTTTCTAAAAAACTAAAATTTCCTAAATACTTTTATGTACCTACTTAAATAAAAACCAATCAGCAAAATTAAAAAACAAAAACAAAATATATATAAAGATAAGCAATTTTGTTTTTTGCAAACTGTGTTGCTTCTATATTATCCGTAAGAACTTCGTTCCTACCTGGTGTCCCATGACATAACTTCATTTTTTTTTTAACTGTAAACTTACGCTTGGTTTAAAGAGAATGTATTTTACGTTTTATAGATACAAAAATGTAATAACGATAAAATACAGACAACAAAAGAAGTAACTGCTAAATCACGAAAATTGGGAAAAATGTTCATATGAGAATTGCAGACATGAATTACAGAGATTAAAAGATCCCGCAAAATTTGAAAAGTGCACACTGAGGCAACTTAGGAAAGAGTTAACTAAGATATACGTTTGGTTGAATTACAGTAGAATTGATAATGTTCCCATAGTTGTATATAGCTGCTTCTTAGAGATTTTTAGATTGATTCGAATTTTAAATAAGAATCGAAATAATAAATGAATCATAGTAAATAACCAACACGCTTAATGTGTAAGCAATAAAAGAAATTAATTTGTTATTTTGTTGCCAGTTTAGACTACAAATAATTGCGCTTTTGCTACAAAGTGACTTTAACTTGGTGACTCAAGTTTGTTTGTTGAGAAAGCTAGCAAAAGGTTGACAACGACGAAGCTTTATTATGATAACATTAGAAAGACTTTTTGATCTGTTGGCTTTGTGATGTTACAAAGTTTTTAGGCACCAAATAGAACCAAGAATATCTGATATCTGTCTTATCTACTATAATTAATAGTTCTTATACTTAAGCTTTAGGACGGATTTCCGATCCTATCTGTTTCTGTTACTAATATAAATGTCAAAATGTGTAATTCTGTCAGTGTGTAGTGCTTTGAACAAAATTTTGATACGCGTCCATAAATTTCACTTAGGGCCGGTTGCTTCAGCTATACTTGACGTACTCGTAAACATCAAAAATGGACTTAACCATCGTCAAATCAAAAAAAGCGTTGTTTCACGAAATGAGGTCCTTAACGTACGTTAAATAATAACGATTACGGTAACAGATGTCCCGCCCACTGCTTAACATCACTTTCGGTGCGTCTAGCCATAGATATACTCGTAGTATATACTGTCAGCATATATGTACTATATGGATGCGTCTAACAAACAGTATGTACCTACAACATTATGGAGACTCTTTTGTATTGGTCTTTATTCTATGAGAGTTGTTCATCTGGCGATAATACAAATAATGTAGAAAGGAAGAAAAAAGTCTTTAAAACACCTGTTAACAACCAAAATTTTTGGGATGAGCAGGAATTCATATATGTTAGAATTCATTCATTGCAAGGTATCGTGAGACTATCGTGTACCTAATAAAGGAAGTAGCTCTATTGTTGACACGTCGTATCGAAGACGATATAAAATTTGTTTCAGAATAGTAGAATTTCTCATAAGAATACTTTGATTTAAAATTTATTTGTCTACAATATTTCAGAAACTTGACTGTAAAACCTAGCCTACCTATAGATCAGGTACTTGCTACTCTACAATGTTATGGTTCAGGATCGCTTTATTAGATGTGTAGGGCATGTGTCAGGTTTGCAGATAATTAATCCTGACGATGCTAATTAGGATAAGGAGATAATCTCATTGAATTGTTAATTTGCCACCGACCCTCGATAAGTCTACAAAGTTTGAACGAAATCTGATCCTTGAAAATGAGTCAAAATCGAAGTCAAACAACCATACAAGTGAAACTAATAAAAGCGTGTTAAAAAGAATAATTATTAGCTTTTTGCCATAACCATAAACGAATTTTCGACATAAATTATGGAGTAGATAAACACAATGTTTTTTTATTCTGATGAGTTTAATTTGGTCAATCACAGATTTTTTATTTTTCTCTTGGATTTTAACTTTGAATTACACACGAAGACTATTGTTATATTAATTGCTTGTAATTTGGTTCTATTTGTTACAGATGGCGATGCCCATCGTCCCCGAGAAGGATCAGACTTGCACTTGCAGATCCGACGGCTAATTGGCATTGGTCGCCTAGTGAGTATTATTGCCAAAGGAATACCGTTCTATTACATTAATAATTATTCTAACATAGTAAGTAGAGGTAGAGGTTTTTAAATTGACACGAAATGGACATTTTACTAGTGTGTAAATCTCACCTGATTTAGAATCCATCCATCCATCAGCCTTTCGACGTCCACTGCTGGACATAGGCCTCCCCAAGAGAACTATGTGCTCATTGTGGGGGATAATGCCGTAATCGCCACGCTTGGCAGGCGGCCGGTATTCCCTCAGTCGGCTCTTACGACTCCCGTGGGTAGAGAGGGGTGGGACAATTCTAAAGCCGGCCCCACACGGCGCATACTGACCAGATTGATGATTGATTGGCCAGATTGTTACGGGGAAAATTAATAAACAATTTAAATAAAAAAAACGTTTTTAAATTTAACAATTTAATTCAAAAAAAATATTACAAAGTAAATAATTATTTGAAAATTTAACGATTAATTAAAAACAAGAGAGAGAGAGAGAGCGCGATGAGAAAGCAGGGGGTGGTTCGCAAATCAGGGGGTTCCCCGGACCCCCAACTAGGGGTACTCAACCGCGGCCCGGCTGTACTTGGGCCGAAGGGCAGGCTCTCGTCCCTCAGCGTACGCAGGTGTATGCCGGAGGCGGGTGAAGCCGGCGCAACCGGCGCCGGAACCAGAACCCGTAGGGCAGCCGCTACCCGGAAGGTCGTAACCCGGATCTCACGCGTAGGCAGGAACAGTAATTTGGAACTTGAAACTTGATCTTGAACTTGAAACCCCAGGAGCTTTTATTCCGATCTTAATTTAAATTTGGGGACGCGCTACCAGCAGTTCTTTGGGGTTTTCTAGTCACACACTTTTACGTTCAAATGCCCTAGGCAAAAAATAATAGTTTATTTAATTACTATAGTAATTTACGCAGTGTTATCTGCCTTGACACACACGATAATTCACGAGTCAGAGAAAAAACAATCTGCTCTCATATTTATATTTTTTCTCTGATAATACCTATTTTTCTATTATTGCTATCTCACTTTAGCGCTGTTGCCCCGACTTACTCATTGGTGGATAGTTTTTTGTTCTAGAACTTTTCCTATCCATACGCTTGCGATTGGAGTAGCCATAGAACGTTCTCGAACCCTGGCGTACTCTGCTCGCATCCGGGATCGCATGCTGGCCATATATGGTAATAATATTTGATTCTGGCCTTTGTGGGAGTGGAATCACTTATCCACTGCGATCGCCAACCCGCCTGCCAAGCGTGACGATTACGGCAATAACCCCCAAAAAAAATTAGCACCCAACATAAAACGGCCCCCAGTCACGGCAGCTCCGCTATTCCGTGGCCTAACGGTAGCGGGCCCGGTAACGGCGGAGCAGGGGGTGCTAAGAATCTCCTGTCGCGGCAAGGCTACCAAAAACAACGACCTCTGGCCCTGGTAACGCACAACGTTCGAACACTTCGGACCGACGAGAGAATCACCGAGCTAGAAGAGGAATTGAGCAAGATCCACTGGGACATTATAGCGTTGTCAGAAGTCCGAAGAGAGGGTGAGGGCACAACAATCCTCCAGTCCGGGAACTTGCTCTTCCACCGGGAGGGCGATCACCAGTCCCAAGGGGGTGTCGGGTTTATCGTTCGCAGGTCTCTCGTAGGCAACGTGGAGAGAATTGAAAGTGTGTCGAGTAGGGTAGCGTACCTTATACTCAGAATAACCAACCGGTATTCGTTGAAGGTCATACGCACCGACCTCGACACACTCCGATGACGAGGTAGAAGCCCTATATGAGGATATCTCGAAGGCCATCCACTTGTCTAAAACCTATTTCACGGTGGTTATGGGAGACTTTAACGCGAAACTGGGCAAACGATGTGCTGAAGGTGGGGCACTATGGATTTGGGCAGAGGAACCACAGGGGCCAGATGCTGGCTGATTTTCTGGAGAAGGAAGGCCTCTTTATGATGAATTCCTTCTTCAGGAAGCAGCCGCAGCGAAAATGGACCTGGATTAGCCCTGATGGTTCAGTGAAAAACGAGATTGACTTCATCCTGTCGGACAAACGACACATATTCAATGATTTGTCAGTGATCAGCAGGATTAAAACTGGGAGTGATCACCGACTAGTTAGGGGTATCTTGAATATTAGAACAAAAGTCGAGAGGTCGCGCTTGATGAAGTCTACGCTCCGACCAATACCTGCCCAATACCAGAACCAAGAAAGAAGAAAGGGAAAGTGGCAAGGGACCTGGATAACACACCCTATCAGGGAAGGGAAGTGGAGTTAGCGCCTGAAGGAGGTGGAAAGCGGATGGAGGAGAAACGCCTCTCTTAGTACTCTTGTTGATAGCATTGCCTCTCTTAGTACTCAAATTCAAAACCATGAGAGTTATATTAAGGGGATGACTCAAGTGTTGGAGGAGACGATGCTAGAAATGCAGAGCAAAAAGAGCTATGCCGACGTAGTGGCGGTCCCCAAACTGATACATGTAAACCGTCAAGAGAAGGCAATGCATTCAATAATGATATCCTCGGAAGATGCGCTGGAAACAGGCGATAAGGTGCTCCAAAGTGTGAGAGGTATTGTTGATGCTAAGGAACAGGGTATAAGAATCGACAAAGTTAAGAAATTGAAGGATAGGAAAATTATTGTGGGATGTAGTGAAATATGGTTAGAGAGAGAATAAGGGAAGCAGGGACCAATTTGAAAATAGAAGACATAAAATATAAAGATCCCCTAGTAATTATAAAGGACGTGATGGCATATAATTCGGACGAGGACCTGATAAGAGCTTTAAAGGTACAAAATAAACATATATTGCAAGGTATACCTGAGAAAGAAATAGCGATGACTGTCATGTATAGAAGGAAGGCACGAAACCAGCTGATGATGCATGTCGTATTCAGAGTGACTCCGTGCGTCTGGAATCGCTTCACAACAGCAGGAAGCGTCCACATCGATATGCAGAGGGTCAAAGTTTATGACCAATCCCCACTGATACAATGCACTCGTTGTTTGGGGTTTGGACATGGCAAGAAGTATTGCACGCAGACACAAGAGCTATGCAGCCATTGTGGGGGCTCACATGTTAGGTCCAAGTGTGAGATTTACGCCAGCATGCAACCACCTTCTTGTGTGAATTGCTGTAAGATGGACTCCAGCAGTAAATGTGACCACAATGCATTCAGTGTAGAGTGTCCCGTAAGGTCTAAGTGGGATAAGATAGCGCTGGATAGGGTAGCATATTGCTAAAGTTGATACGGGCATCCCACAGACTATTATTGCAAACGAATATAACTTTACTCAAGCAAATTTGCAACGGAAAGCCCTAGCGACGATGGAGTTAATGGTGGAGGCCAAAAGAAGAAAAATAGCGATCGCTCTCTTACAGGAACCTTATATAGGAGGCCAAAAAACCATGAGATCATATGGGGATGACAGGATCTACCAGAATACCAACCATGGGGACGGAACGGTAAAGGCAGCAATTGTGGTTTTTGAGCCGAATATTGTTGTTGAACAGTGCATGAATCTGACCACTAACAACATCGTGGTGGTGAAAGTGCGCACGGGTTCTGGTTGGATCTTGGTAGCCTCGTACTACTTCGAACCAGACCAGGATATTGATCCGTATTTGGAACATTTAGCCAAAATAAGGAGAGAGGCTGAACCTGTGAGAATGCTAATTGGAGGGGATGCCAATGCCAAAAATACATGGTGGGGCAGCCGGTTTACTGACAGCAGAGGGGAGGATATGGCTGGTGCCTTGATGGAGCTTAGTATGGAGGTGCTTAATGTGGGATTTAGGCCAACATTTGACACCATTAGGGGTGGTCAGCGATATACCAGCCACGTAGATGTGACGGCATGCACTGATAATATGTTGCACTTGGTGGACGACTGGAAGGTGGTGGAGGACTTGACCGGCTCTGATCACAACGGCATGACATTTAAAGTTTACTTGGAGAGAACATCATCACTGCAAATAACAAGAACAACCCGGAAATATAATAGTAAGAAAGCAAATTGGAGTAAATTTCATAAAACATTAGATCAGTTAAAATTGAATAACAACTTGAATAAAAATACCTTAGAACGAATAACAAACGCCGTAGAATTAGATAACATTGTTAATAAATACACAAAAATAATAATCAGCGCATGCAATAATGCTATTCCGAGGAAGAAAGAGGCCAGTAAACTTACCATGCCGTGGTGGACGTCGGAGCTGGCAGAGATGAAACGTAACTTTAAAACCAAGAGGCGCAGGATCCGATGGGCAGCACCGGTTCGCAGGGCAGCGGTAGTAGCTGAATATCTAAAGGCCAAAGAGGAATACGAGGATCGGGTTAAATCGGCTCAGGTTGAAAGTTGGAAGGACTTCTGCCAAAAGCAAGATAGGGAAAGTGTCTGGCAGGGTATTTATAGAGTAGTCAGGCGCACCGCTAAAAGAGAACCTGACCTACCCCTATTTGTTGGTGGGGATTCTGTGGGGCTTGAGGGCTCTGCAAGGTTGCTGGCGGATACCTTTTATACTGCAGACTTGGAGGATGAGGATAATGAGTACCATCAGTGGGTCAGACAGCAGTCTCGCCAAAATGAGAGCTCAGCCTTGGTGGGTCATGAAACTGAATCTGAACCTGACTTTACAGAGCATGAGCTGAAATCGGCGGTATTAAGCTTCCACCCGAGAAAGGCTCCGGGTGAAGAGGGATTTACTGCGGATATATGCTCACAAGTGATCCTCCGAGATATTGAACTGAACTTAACGCTCTATAATAAGTGTTGGAGATTGGCTCATTTTCCTACCCAATGGAAGATGGCGGTGGTGGTTGCGTTGAGAAAGCCTGGCAAAGAAGATTATTCGGATCCTAAAGCTTATAGGCCAATTGGTTTACTACCGCTGATGGGCAAGATCCTGGAAAAGATGGTGATAAAAAGATTGACGTGGCACCTCTTGCCTCGCCTTAGTCCTCGACAGTACGGCTTTCTACCGCAGCGTGGGACCGAGGACTCCCTCTATGATCTGGTCACACATGTGAAGAACAAGCTTCGTGAGAAGAAGCTTATCGCGATGGTGTCGCTAGACATAGAGGGGGCCTTTGACAATGCGTGGTGGCCAGCCATCAGGGCAAGGCTGGGGAAGGAAGACTGTCCATACTTGCTCCAAAGAACCATGAACAGTTACCTGAAAGACCGTAAGGTAAGCGTTAGGTATGGAGGCTATGACCACGCCAAATATTTCACAAAAGGTTGTGTACAAGGCTCTATAGGAGGCCCCATCCTATGGAATCTCCTGCTTGACCCGCTGCTGAAAAGTCTCACGGGGAGGGAGGACTACTGCCAGGCATTTGCCGATGACGTGGTCCTTATCTTCTCGGGTGACACAGCAGCGGAGATTGAACATCGTGGTAATGCCGCCCTCGAACATGTTCGGAAGTGGGGTGTCGATAATAAGTTAAGGTTTGCACCACACAAAACGCACGCAATGATGCTGACCAAAAAACTGAAGTACGATACCCCGCGGTTGAGCATGGGCGGGGTAGACATTGCCACGACTGAGGAGATCAAGATTCTGCGCCTAACGATAGACTGTGGATTAACGTTGCGAGCCCATACGGCGAATATATGCAGGAAAGCTATGGGAGTATACAAGCAGCTATCGAGGGCTGCCAGGGTCACTTGGGGTCTCCATCCAGAGATAATCAAGATTATATATAGAGCAACAGTCGAGCCGATTATAACTTATGCTGCTAGCGCATGGGCCTCTGCGACCAATAAAATATGCATTCAAAAGTAGTTAAATGTGGTTCAGAGGTTGTTTGTCCAAAAGATGTGTAAGGCCTATAGGACGGTGTCACTGAATTCAGCCTTGGTGTTGACCGGAATGCTCCCCCTTGATATCATAATAAGGGAAAATGCTGCTCTTTACGAGGCCAGGAGAGGAGTGTGCCGTCTAATACCAGGGGATAGGGAAATTGAAAGGCCAGTGGCTTGCTTTGAGCCACCGCATCCTTCGGAACACGAGAAGCTCAGTGTATCCCACATCGCCAGCGAGGAAGAAATAGTGGCACGGGTAGGCGGTGCAGTGCAAATTTACACGGATGGTAGTAAGATAGAGGGTGAAGTTGGGGCATCGCTATCTGTATGGATGAATGGTGCTGAAATATTAGCGCAAGCTATCGTGGTACTGCACCGTCTACCAGGCTGAGCTGCTGGCATTGTATGAAGCGCTAGGTGTTGCGGCTCGGGGACAGGAAACACACTATGCTATTCTAAGTGATTCCAGAGCGGCGATAGATACTGTAATTAATTGTGAGTCACTCCATCCTTTGGCCTTTGGAGCAAGGAAGCGTTTCCGGGATGCAAGGGAGAAGGGGACACATATATCCCTGCATTGGGTCAAAGCCCATATTGGGTTAGAAGGAAACGAGAGAGCTGATGATCTCGCTAAGGAGGCTGCCGTAGAAGCCGTGTGAGGCCAACATATGATAAATGCCCCATCTCATTCGTCAAGAAGGCGATCCGAACAGAGTCTCTTGACGAGTGGAACAGGAGGTACCAGAGTGGTTCGGTTGCTGGAGTAACCAAAACATTCTTTCCTGACGCTGTTAGAGCCTATAAAATAGTTAGTAAAATGGGAATGGGTAAATGGATAACACAAATTATGACGGGGCACGGTGGGTTCTCCAAGTACCTGAATAGGTTCAAGTGCAAGGGGAGCCCATCGTGTGTCTGCTCCCAGGAACACAAGGAAACAGTGTTGCATGCCCTATTTGAGTGCCCTGTGCATGCATATGAAAGATTGAAATTGGAGCGAAAGATCGATACAGAAATTAGCAGGGACAACATTCACATTTTAATGGAAGAGGACGACAAAAGACTTAAATTTTTGGAATATAGTATAGCTGTTATAAAAATTGTTACGAGCAGAAATAGGACAAGGTAATGGGACGAACCTGACATATACATCTGGTGAATAATGAATATAGCTAAAAGCCTTGTACACATAATAATAAATAATTAACAATAATCAATGTCAAAAATGTATATTTTAAATTTCACTAAAATAAATAAATTTAAATAAATAATGTATAATTGTTTATGAATGTAGTATAATGATATTTTATAATGAATATTGGATTTAATATATTAATTCTAAATAATAATATCTTCGATATCAAACTAATTAGAATAAGCTATTTTTCTATTCTGAATTTCTATCTTCAACTATAATGATATTCCCTGTAATTATAATAATACGATCACAATGAGTCACTCATTTTACCACGTAAAATGTCTATTTTCAGTCCTGCATTTTGTATAAAATAAAATGTAATTACGACTGGATAAAAAACTCAATTTATTGTATTTCTAATAATTAAACATCTGTACTATTTCTTGAATCTTATGCATATCTGAACAAACTACGTATGTTATATATAATGACTTTTGATATATATATTATATTTATGTATTTAACCCAGTCTATCACTTTGTTCTGCAAAGTGACGAAAAGACAAATTATAATTATAATAATAAAAAAATAGAAAAAACTAATAATTGTATTTGTATCTCTAGGGTCGTACATTTTGTCGTAACAAAAAGTAAAGTACCAAAATTGAAATTATGTATTGATAAATATAAAATGTTATGTATGTATATGAAATTAATTATATTCTTAAAGAAAAATTATATCATTGAACCTATGTTATTATATCAAGAAAACCATATTATGTGAAAATAGTGAAATTTAAAATCTAAAATTAGCAGCCAAAACAACAAATAACACCAAATGCAAATTAAGCATTACGTTAATTTTAAAATAAACAACATAAATCACTAAATACAAACAAGGGCCTTGACAAAGTCAGGGGTTGCTATGTAAACCGGATACAGAACCCGGTAATTATAAAAAAAAAAAAAAAATACCAGAACCCCGAGAGCTACAGCTCAGAGAGAGTTCAGCTCGAACTACAAAATCGCTTCCAATGTCTAGATGAGTGTGAATCAGCGAGCGATATGAACAGGTTCGTACAAACTGTCCACGTGGTTGGGTCGACTTACTTCAAGGCCCGTCGCGTCAGTAGGACACGTAAACTCTCGGACCATACTCTCAAACTCATGGAGAGGAGAAAAGAAATGATAGTCCAGTCCCCAGCCGATTGGTCCTGCCTAAGGCGGTTTAACAGACAGATCTACAAGGCTGTGCGGCACGATATTCGCCAATTTAATACTACCCGTATTAAAGAGTCGATAGAGCGGAACCAAGGCTCGAAAGTGTTCGCAAGTGATCTGTCTGTCGGCCAAAGTCAGTTGACTAAACTGAGGACCAACTACTGCACTGTCATTTCTTCTGGAGATGAGATCTTGGGAGAGGTCCAGCAGTTCTATGGACAGTTGTACAGATCCCTGAGCACTGCTGTTGGCTTGGTCCAAGACCCCAGATCCAAGCTAACTCGGCACTTTATCGAAAATATCCCGGACGTCAGCCTATACGAGATCAGAATGGCTCTCAAACAACTAAAGAACAGAAAGGCACCGGGAGACGACGGTATCACCACAGAGCTTCTGAGAGCAGGCGGAAAGCCGGTCTTAAAAAAAGCCGGTCTTAAAAGCTCTTCAGAGGCTGTTCAATTCCGTCGTTCTCGGGGGCGACGTTTCAAAGTCGTGGACCAGAAGCGTGGTGGTGCTGTTCTTCAAGAAAGGTGACAGAACCCACTTGAAGAACTATAGACCCATCTCGCCCTTGAGCCACGTCTTTAAGTTGTTTTCGAGGGTCATTACAAATCGACTCACGCGCAGGTTTGACGACTTCCAGCCTCCCGAACAAGCCGGTTTCCGAAAAGGCTATAGTACCATAGACCACATCCACACGCTACGCCAGATTATACAGAAAACCAAGGAATACAATCGGCCTCTGTGTCTGGCGTTTGTGGACTATGAGAAAGCCTTCGATTCGATCGAAACTTGGGCGGTGCTGCAGTCCCTTCAGCGGTGCCAAATTGACAATCGGTACATCGAAGTGCTGAAGTTCTTGTATAGAAACGCCACCATGTCAGTCCGTGTTCAGGGCAGGAGTACGAAACCGATCCAACTGCAGAGAGGTGTTAGACAGGGAGACGTTATGTCCCCGAAACTCTTCACCGCTGCATTGGAAGATGTCTTCAAGCTCTTGGACTTGACCGGATTCGGCATCAACATCAATGGCGAATACATCACTCACCTTTGATATGCCGACGACATAGTAGTCATGGCAGAATCGCTGGAGGACCTTAGCACCATGCTCGATGATCTCAGCAGGGTTTCCCGACTAGTGGGTCTCAAAATGAACATGGACGAGACGAAAGTCATGTCTAATGTCTATGTCATTTCAGCACCGGTCCTAGTCGGGAGTGCGCTTCTCGTAGTTGTCGACCATTATGTCTACCTGGGACAAACAGTCCAGTTAGGTAGGCACAACTTCGAGAAAGAGGTCAATCGACGAATCCAACTCAGCTGGGCAGCGTTCGGGAAGCTAAGGAAGATCTTCTCGTCCAATATTCCGCAGTGTCTGAAAACGAAGGTCTACGACCAGTGTGTGTTACCAGTGATGACATACGGAATAGAGACGTGGTCTCTGAATGTTGGCCTCATATCAAGGCTCAAAGTCGCTCAGCGGGCCATGGAGCAGGCTATGCTTGGTATTTCCCTACGTGATCGAATCCGTAATACGGAGATCCGTAGGAGAACGAAAGTGACCGACATAGCCCGCCGGGTTGCCATGCTGAAGTGCCAATGGGCAGGCCACATCGCTCGACGAACCGATAACCGTTGGGGACGAAAGGTTCTCGAGTTGCGATCACGTATCGGAAGGCGCAGCGTAGGATGGCCCCCCACCAGATGGACCGACGATCTGGTCAAAGCTGCGGGGAGCCGTTGGATGCGGTCGGCACAGGACCGCTCGTTGTGGCGTTCTCTTGGGGAGGCCTATGTCCAGCAGTGGATGTTGAAAGGCTGATAGATGGATGGATGGATGATGGACTCCAGAAAAGGAACTGCTTGATAGGGATCATCCTTGAAGAAAGAATATGAGCGATGGTACCTAATATTATGACGGTTCGGCAATTGTGAAGTAATTTTGGTCTTTGATGAATTTTACTAGAGTCACGGCCCGCTCTAGATGCGCGCTAACGCAAAACAACAAAAGGTGAAGGCTTATTTAAGGAGTCACGGCCCGCTCCATACGCGCTATAAACTCAGACGAAGAAAAAAAACAAAAATCTCCCAACTAACATCAAAGTTTCGTGAAGGCTTATTTTTGAACTCTTCAAAGACCAAAACACCAACAAGAACCGAACAAAACAACTCTATCAAAAAAAAAATGTTAAATGGAATTGTACTATGTTTTACAATATTAAATTAAATTAAACAAAATGAAATCTAAATTGAACCCTCGCAAAACGGTAAACAACAACTAAAATCTCCAACATCTAACAACAAAATAAAACAATCCGATACGAGGTCAATATACACACCCGAATGTGTTATAATAAAAAAAAAATTGAGATAATAAATACGAATGATTAAAAAAAAATTACTAGAATTAATAGAGGACGAGGGAGAGAGAGATGGCATGACGTTTAGCTATAATAATTTAACGATTCTACCTAATCTATTCAATATGTGACTAATATTAATATGTGTCCGTTCTATAATTGATTTGTTCCCTAAGTTTTGTTCCAACGAGTATACGTACGTCATATTATTATTTATGTAAAATTGATATTATGTAAATCGGTATCTAGTTTATAACAATAATCTAACGTTACAGTAACAGGATAATTCAATATAATTTCATTTAAATTTGTAAATATTAATTTTATAGTGTAAATAATGTGTTCCAGGTTGTTTAAAAAAAAAAAAAATTAATTAGGGCCAAGAAAAAAACTATTACAATTGAGTTAAAAAAAATTAACTATGTAAAAGTTCTTAAAAATTAACACAATACGCGAACAAGCTGTGACAACTAACGACAAAAAAAAATACAAGTTAAATGATTGTTACTAAACCCTAAAGGAGGGATAAGGTAACGCACAAAAATATAAAAAAATATGATGCTGAAAAAAAAACACCAATAATAAAAATAAAAATAAAATATGTCGTGCTGCACAACTGCGCGTGTGTGTGGGTAATCGTGAAAGATTGTAGTGATTACCCTACGGAGCCAGTTATATAAAATTATCTGCTACCCGTTCCGCAATAAGAACGGTTCGGTGGTTCCTCCCCGTGCAGCCTCCTCCGTTAAAGGCTTACTACCTGACTGAGAATACTAATAGAGTTCATATAAGCTTACGCACCTCAACGTTAGGAACGGAGGGCCGAATTGCAGTGCGATTTACACTACAAACCATCCAGATAGGCCTATTTATGAGGGGGCGGCCTTAACTATAAAGTCAAAATATTAAATAATACACATTATCACCTGACCATGAATGCCGTATGACGTCATAGGCCGTGTTTACATTAAACGAATAATACTATACACCGCGCACGCACTACCATTGAACAGCAGTTCGTGACGTGCCTGCTTACCAGAAGTTGCCATTTGTAATTTAAGTATTTCAAAATAATTTCTACATTTTTAGGTCTACCCTTCACGGCTGGTACTTCACGCGTAAGATTAGAGGATCCAACTAGTACTGACAAGAAAGACAGTCGCACCTCCGGCTTGTACGTTCACGTTAAGGTGAAGGAGATGGGGGCGAAACGATCTATGTATCTGTCTGGAAGGCTTTCACTCGCCAACATGTTGCGGTTCAACCTCCTTTATAAGGTATTTATTTAATATATTTTTTGCAACATGTTAATATTAAAATGCTATATCGTTTCAGTGACTAGCTGAAAATGCTTAGTTTTGCAAACCTCGTAGATTATTAGTAGCAAGATTGGACGTCTGTTATATATAGTGTATTTTTCTTAACTTGTCTTATTACGTAAACAGAAATGGCGTCCTAGTAACCAAAGACAATTGATAGCGTTGGGACATTATCGAACGAACGAGTGAACGAATAAAGTTTGTGATTGAACGATTTTCATGATCAAACAAATAATTTCTGAAAATCATCTGCCCTATAGAAAGAAATAAAACGACAAGTTATTTTAATTTTCTTTTATTAATTTGAGCCAATAGTTTCTTCACTAGAGGATTCGGAAGAGGAATCGGAAGGATTCTGATCCATTGATATAAAAATTGAGACAAAGTATCTTATCTTCCTATCTCATATAACCTGCAGGTTTTTCAACTGGCGAACTTTAAAATAGTTCGCCATACAACTTAATCACCATGACTACCAGGGATGCCATTAAAAGGAAAATTAGGTGTCGTGTTTTGGGTTTGAAAAAATGCCGTGTCTCAAAAGGAAAATACAAAAGGATATTCTGGGATATATGGCAGGAATATTTTGATTTAAGATCAAGAGAAAAGGGTATTTGATATAAAATCATACAGTGCTCAATCTTTCGTAGCCCCTGGTCTGGTGATGTCATAATTAACAGGCAATATTTAAAAATTTTTTTCAGACTCCGTTCCGGTGACTATCCATCGGCAAAGTATGCGTTTCTGTTAAAAAAATGCACCTCACACAAATGTGAGATGTGTGATGTGGCTCCACCACTAACAAATGACATGCATCATTTGTTAGTGGATTGTGATAGGAACCGGAGTAATAGGGAAGCGTTGCTGAGAGAGTTTGGGCTGATTAGAAGCAATGTGGGTATTATCTAATCCATTCTGGCAGAACCCGCTTCAGTTGCTGCAAGAAGGGTATAAGAGATGGTGGTTGCTTCTGAGCAGTTCCTCTTTGCTGCTTAGATTAGATTAGATTATGATTGTTATTAGTTAAGAAGAGTACAATGGGACTGGCATATCCATGTTCCATAAAAGTCCCGAAAGTAAATAAAAAAAATCATACATTTTATTTATCACAATATCCGACGTGAAATCGCTATAATATATTTACTAATAACTACGTGATGTTGCAGAGTTAGTGTTGACCATATAAAATAAAACCTTTTTTACATGATTACGTTAAAATTTTGGTGAGAGTTTATTATCTCTAAACTCTCACCTAATTTTGCATTCACAATATTAATCAGAATAATCAGTGATCGATATTAATGCATTAATCAATTAGTGATTTATTTAGATAGTGGTAAAAATTATATTGGGACCTTCATTTAATTTTGCCACATTTAGGGCGAATAGCCGTAGCCGTAGCATAATAGCCACACTGAAGTTGTAATATTAAAGCTAAGCCGTCCAGTGTATTATTGGTCCGAGCGTGAGACGTGACGGGAAGAATACACCAGTTGGCCGGCTAAAAAAATTATTTGTCAAATAATAGTTTTAGTCTATGTTTAGGATTTGTTATCCAAATAATTTCAATACTACATTACTATAACAATACAATAAAAATAATTTTATAATGTTCTATAAATGATAGTTCACTCACTGGTCAGAATCATTCACTCGCTTCTCGCATCCCAACGATCCAAAGACAATCTAGGATTTATAAATGTCAAATAGAGATGATAATTTTTTATCTATTAAAATGGATTCTGATATTTTAAATATTTTATGAAAATAATTGTGGTTTGAATAGTTAACATGAAGCAATTTTTGGTGTATGTGTGTGTAATATCAAGTGTAATAATCAAGACGCTCATAACTTAGGTAAAGTTTCGGATTGATGCCAAAACTCATGATTTTCGTATTCAGTACGGTTTGTTTACGTCTTAGGACAAGTTAAGAAAAATACACTATACAACAATCCAGGTTACCTTCAACTTTCTTGTTATGGAGCATACATATTATATTATGAACTTTTGTAAATGTATGTACATTATTTACTATTTTTGATCTGTATTTTAGCACTAGACATGCTCAGCTACTAAATAACAAATTATTTGGGGAAAAAGAGAGCTTTACTGCGAGCATAATTTGTTCTTTATTTACTATTGTTCAGGTTTTACTGTATCACAAGTATTTGAGGTTGGCACAACATGTTGTCCTTTCCTTACTACTCTTTCTCTCTCTCTCTCGTTCTCACACATACACACGCTACACTCACATGATTATTATCCAAAAGGCTTAGCAAATTTGACCTCATCTCCCTTGGTTATGTCTATAATCTATCATGTGCACCGTAACTGCTGAGTAAGTTTATTAAAAAGATGACCTAAATTTTAATAAGATATATTGATAATATCGAATGTGCAGGTGCGGTCGCATCTGCAGTCAGGCGATTGGCGCACTATATGCTCGGGGGAGATTCTTGCCGAGACATTGGGCAAAAGTGTTGTTTGCGGCGCAGATTCCGAGCTCGTTCTCAAGTAAAATACTTTCTGGTATTTCCAAGGAATATTATGAAATAAAACTTCTTTTACGGGATCTTAACATGTTAACTAAATTTTTAGCTATACGAACATTTTGAATACTTTACAACATTAGCAATGAAATGTGGTTTTATTTCATAATATTACTCAATATAGTCATTTAAAGTGCTGTAGCTGCTAAGGTAGCTGTGTTTAACACAGCTGTTGATGTCAATTGGATACCTTTGACATCTCAAACCGTTAACACTGGATTAGCATTTATCTTTTGTCCGTGTGGTGATGGACTAAGAACACAAGTATCACCACATCTTTCTGGGCTTTTGGGCTTGAGCGATTCTGTACTACCACCTGACCTGTGACCGATCGTGAAGCACTTTGGTGTATTGTAGCGGGAGATAACCGTCGCTGTCCTTTTCCCGATCCTTGGTGCGCAGTGGTTTGCAGTTGTGCTTAGAACGGGCGGTAGTGATGTCGTGGTTGGTGAGTGGCCACCTGCCGGTCTGTTGGAGACCCGAATCCGCGGACATCCTAGCCTTCGGGGCTGTCCTGCCAACCGTGAAAATCCCCTAGAGTAGTTGTGGTGAAGCGGAAGACCGGAGTGGATTCGACAGGTGTTCGTGGGACTGCACCGGGGGCCCTTACGTACCTGGCGTCAGCTCCTCACAAAACCCGCCATCTAGCCATGCACTGAGTTCTACTGCTCTTTTCTTTCCGAAGTACTATCGCAACCCACTGCATGCTTTCCCATACCCTACACTCATCACAAAACCATGGCCAAAAAGAAGAGAAATAGAGCAGATTTTCACATCAACATTTCCAGTGGCATTTTGCAACATCAGGGTCTATACAGAAATCTCGATGCCGTCCATCAAAACTCCGAGATGGTGGGAACTGCCCTGTTCTTTTTAACGTAGACACAGACGCCCCGGACGAAAATTCATACCTTAAATACCCTGACTACAAACGGGAGCACTCTTTTCGTCGTAAAGCTCGGGTGTGCATGTTCGTTCGAGGTGATATCTGTTGTCACTGGCTTTGAGGCCTCGAATATGGTGACTTGTCTATATTTTGGCTACGCGTAGATAATGGAGAGGTAACTTCCATCTACGCGTGCTTGTACTGGTCCCATTTTAGTGATACGGGGTCAACTCATTTCTTCGTGAACGTCAATTGGGGCATGGAGGAAATATTGGAGCGGTACCCATTTTTGAAGGTGGTGATCCTAGGTGACTACAACGCTCATCAAGTAGTGGCCTAGGTGCTGGACTATTTGACATAATATATGGTATCTCACAACTTGTGACCCAACCTATCCATGTCCCAAATATTGACAGCCCTCCTTGTCGGTCCTTCTGCTAATTACAAATCGACACGGATACCGGATAGCGGTCAATACTCCTTTGGGATCATCTCATCTAACTCCACTGCACAGCCCCTGTTGCGAATACCAATCGTTCTCTAGCGAATACCAGTCTGTCAGTACAAGTCAGCGGATTGGGATGGACTTCATTCTACCTGTCTGGTCAGGTCTGTGCGGACTGTGTCATGGAAACGACGATTATGGGCATGGAAGAGGCTCTGTGGATTTTTTGTTTTAAGGATTCGGTTACCTGGAAAGATCCTGAGTCTCGGTCGTTTCATTGAGATTAATTTTTATTATATAATTTATTTTCAGGATAAAGTTCATGTCCCGAGACACTGGTTGGTCTGGTGATATACCTCTTAAGGAATGTCCTAAGGAGAATGTTCCTTGGTTAGTTAAAGGTAAGTTAAGAAAATTTTAAATTGATAGTTGCTGACAGGTCTTTTTATAAATAATACTATACACATGTGCTTAAGCATCCCTTAGATGTTGATCTCTCTGATTATCGTTGATTACCGAGGCATGTCTCAATGACTGTGTATCTTGAATAGGCAATAGACACAGGCCACACGTGATCAGTTGCGTGTGACGGGCCAGTGAACTGCGCCTTACATTAAGCCATTAAACAAGAGTAATCTACAAGTTGTTCTGTGTTTTCAGTGCCATGTGAGGGTGACATAGGTGCTTCATATACATCGGTGTGGTGCCGAGTTGTGCGCGCACGCAGTGATGGTCGGATACTCGCTACTGTGTGGCCACTATACGTGCTCTATTCGCACCTGCCGCTGGATACAGATGTTTGTATCTTTAATCATCCTAAGCCACGTATAGTAGTCACAACGGACCTTTGTGTCTCTAAAGTTAGCCACAGAGCAAGAAGTGGGGATTGTGCCGGAATCATACGATTAGTTCTGACCAATTCAAATGTTATTACACCATTAACAAAACAATTGAATGAGATAATTATGTTTTCGTATTTTATTGTTTAGGTTCTATTTATTATTTTTATATTCAATAAAAAGTATACCAGCGATTTGAGTGAATAAGCTTTAATCTATATATAGACGTGTGGACTTTTAGTATGACCGATAATTATATATTATCGGCGATAAATAATATGATTATCGATTACAATCCTTTGAAGGAAGGTATAATCAATTATATCGAACATTTTTTGATTAATGTAAACTGTAGAAGACGCACATGCCTTGCGACACAAAAATAGCTATTGCGCAGCGTCTTGCAGCCAACTTCATAGACACAAAGATCCGTTGTGACTACTGTATATGTATGTTTTAAAAGCAATGATTAATTATGTAAATTTTACTAATACCCTTATAACAATACTTGATTTGTGGGTCAGTGTTCATATCAAAAATCAAATTACGAATATTTAATTTTTTTTGATTTATTGATTTATTGCCAGAACACATAAACATATATTTTAATATTACTGCCATAAGTCACATCTTAAATTTATATAACATTGATTATGGGAACCAAGTGTGACAATTATTGTTGTACATTTTATTGTCACCATGTATATTATGTGTTAAAGAAATATTGAAACGAATAATAAGGTAACAAGCAGTGTACCAGTAATAAATATCATAAAGGAGATTGCTATTTTTCGCCCTGTACGATAAAAGCATCGGCTTCTTCATAATTATTAATATATTTTATTATATTAGTTGCATATTTCTGTTTAACATGGACTAGCTTCATCCCATAATGAAGAAAAAAAGTATTCAAAGGAACTATTGTACATAGAACTGGCTGCCATCTTTGCCTAATGTTAATGACCAACGTTATGTCAAAGTAGGGTAGGGATGAACCATTGATTAATAAATACACACAATCGATTTTACTCGTTTTCAAATTATTGTTGTTATTTTTAAATATGAATAATATATTTTTTTTTATAATCAATTTAAAAATTCTGCGTATAATGCCACAATAAAAAACAAGATGCGTTCTAATATTAGTAGATGGTTTTGTTCTTTAAAATGCGTTGTTCTCACACGTTGGAATAGATATAAAATTAATATAAAATTAATTGAATATCGCTGCTTTTAGCCTTATTGTTGCGATATTATATATTATAGTATAAAGGGGTACAATACGATAAAATGTGACGTATGTAATGTATAATATATAACTTTAATTTCGTCATATATTGAAGTCAGGAGTCTCTGAAACCGGCGAGCGTGTATGAAGAGAATTATAAATGTTGAGGAAGCGAGAGATGTATGCAAGAATCTTGGCTCTCTGTTCTATCTGCCTACCCCGCAAGGGAAATGGCGTGATGATAAGTTAGTAGTTAGTTATAAATACCTATTTATATACCCACGTCATACTATACTATCGCAAGTAAGACCCCACAATATAATATATAATTTAATATGTTTATGAATCGCGAAAGTAAAATCGCTAATTAAAATACTCATATCTGACTAGTATAAATAAATAAATATTCACGGACATTATTTTTCACATAACGTTCTCTAGTCCCAAACTAAGCTTAATGCTTATACTATGGGTACCAGTTACGGATATAATACATATATTACTTTTTTGTAAATAGGTATAATAGATAGAAAACACCCAGCTGCAGTACAAATACCTGTGTTCATTACACAAATATTTATCCTGAGTGGAAATCGAACCCACGGCCTCGTGCACGGAAGTCAGTTACACTACCGACTACGCCACGAGGCCCGTCTATAGCAAATAGCCACAATAAATCATAAATATAAAATAGGAATCGATATATCGAACCCCTATTTTGCATCATCGATACTCATCAATGTCATGTCATGTCACTTCACTCGGTCAGTTCGGTCACTCACTGCACGTCACTGTCTCATCTCTCACTCTCTTCTGGATTGATTGAGCTGTGTAGTGTGTATTGGCTTGGCGATTATATTTTCTTTGGTAATATACCTAGTACAACCTGGCTATTTTAATGGACTGATTGCTTTCAATACTGACTTACCTAGCTGTGATTTTTGGAACCGTGTATCTCGCTCAAACGACTACCTGGCACTCATAACGGACATACGATACGAAATGGAGTGTGTATTGCGTTAATTGTGGCTCTGCCGGTGGTACCATGTTATTGGAAGATGAACAGATCCTTCACTGTATACAACAATTGATTGCACCTCTGTTGGTAAGTACTTGCATTTCTACTCTGCGTACTTTACGAATCCCATGATGTTTAGATGTTTTGGTCTGCATTCCTCTTCATCACATTTTCAATACCTACTACATATGTGTCTACTTATATAATTTAGTAAAAAAGTTCATTTTTGTTTCTGACATTATTTATGATGCAATTTAGTATTATATAAGTCAACCACTATAAGTACTTATTTTTAGGTTCAATCTCATGATCTTGTATGATTAACATGTTGGACATTGGCCCAAGAAGTGACAATTTCTTCTACAACACGTCATGTTGGCAGAAACTGTGCACTGCAATAAAACATGACCACCTCGTACACATTCACATCAACTAATAGCATTGATAAGTGACACCCAACATCATGTGAATATCAGAAGTATTATCATAGAAAGACTCATGCCATTAGAGGTATACTTACTATACTCTAAAATAAGAAATATAATTGTTACTATTAATATATAATTATATATTATATTTTTCTATCAGATTCATGCATCTCATTATATTTGCCATCCTTGTTGGCAAAGATATGATCGTGCTGCCAGGCATTATGTTGCACCATCTTCATCAAGATTAACTCCAGCAATAAACAATCCATTGATATGTGTCAATTGTGGTATTTATTTCAATAGACAGAGATGCCATATCCTTAATAATAACTCAATTCTTATGCAAATAGAGCAACTAGTTACACCACAAATTGTAAGCTTTTACTTTTGTTTAAAGCTATTTTATACCTATAATATAATAATTTGATATAAAATTAATTTTTATATGTATTTTTATTATAGGTTTTGTATGTGGTTGTTCAGTGACACAAATTAGAAGTCACTCTGTAGGAGCAGAAAATAACAGCCATATTTTAGAAGTTGTGCAACATTGGATTCAACCACGAGAGGTGAGAGACTTAAGCACTAGTT
The DNA here is from genome assembly GCA_948253155.1 of Leucoma salicis. Lineage (NCBI taxonomy): Eukaryota > Metazoa > Arthropoda > Insecta > Lepidoptera > Erebidae > Leucoma > Leucoma salicis. The sequence goes on from OX411803.1 coordinate 29,783,211, forward strand.
ATTTATTGTAAAAAGTCAAACATTAATTGCTAAACTTGAGAATACTGATCTGTTGTATATGTTTATTAATAATGCAATCAATAACAATTATTATTTTCTTTTAGGTTCAACCATTGGATTTACTTTGTAATAGATGTTTTCAAAGAGCAAATCTATCGGAAGTCACCCCAGTTCAGCAGCATACTGAAAGAATAACCTTGCGAAATTACTCTAGAGCATCAGATACACATAATAGATGCATATCTATTCAATGTAATAGTACCTAGTAATGTATTACCATTGGGAGTTTATCAAGTTAACAAGCCTGTTTATAGTACAGTGGACATGTAAGACAAGATGGTTCTTATATTGTGGAGGTGTGCAGGGAGGTTGATCAACATCTAATTAATGAATTACGTTTAGGGAATTCTGAAACCGTATGGGTTATTAAGAGGCAAAATACACAGCTGTCATATCAGTAATAAAACATACTTTGTCTATATTTTAGTAGACGGATTAAAAATAGGAAGAGAAGCAACTGTACAGTATTGCTGTAATTGCATCGTTGGACGCAGAACCATCGGTTGCTGCGCCCATATTATGACAATTATATGCTATTTAAGTTGGGCTAGACATCAAAATAATATCAACTTCCCTGCACAAGCTTTAGATAATATTTTAATGACGAATACTGAAGATGAATAATAAAAATAAAATTCTTTGTTTTATTTCTGATACAATTTAGGTTCCCAATATAGTAACGGTATAAAACGTATACTGGTTTTTATGTGTAATCAAGATGTGTCTCTGATCTGTTTAATAGCTCAAAAAATAACAAAATCCGTGCATCCGCGTACAAAGAGTATTATTTTGCATTTGTATGATGTGCGAACAAATAGACAAGTAAAAGGAAAATTGTTTTGTTTATATCAAATATCTTAAATGTACCTACAGATAGCTCTGTGTTAGCTAGTATGTACAGATAAAACTTACCTAATAGATGTGTATGTCACTGAACTCCTCCTAAACGGCTGGACAGATTTGAATGTTTATTTTTGTATGCTTTTGGGTGGTGCCCTAGATGGTTTAGATTCACATTTGGACGCGGTAGGTGGTGCCACAATAGGATTTCAGGACTTTTTCTTCTATTTATTTGTGAATGTTTGAGTAAGTGCCGAGATGGTTTAGATTCACATTTGGACTCTGTAGATGGCGCAACGATAGGATTTTTTTCTTCCATTTTTTCTAATGTAAAAGGATATACCTATCTAACGAATCCAAACGAAACGCCAATGTTTGGACAGGACAACGTCTGTTGGGTCCACTAGTACATCTATAAGTATTGAGAGGTATGTTAAGTTAGTTACCTAAAGTCGGAATTTTAATTCGATTCCAGATTTGACAATTTCAGTGTTGCAACGTTATGACAGGTACTAAATAGTGACGTTGCGAAATTATTCGATACGGAAATGGAATATTTCCGGATCGATTCCTCTCGTTTATAGTAGTATATCTAAACAACTACTACTTTAATAGAAACTAAGTATATCAGAAAATTAAATATTTCTGAACGGATCATTTAGTTATGACGATTAATTTTATTAAGGATCTGAGAGTTTTCTTTAATAATTGTGTGTGAAATAAATAAAAAAATGTGATCATGAAGGAACATGAGAAATAAAACAAATAGATGTATTATGGTAATATTTTATTTTATAAATCGTCGCCGTCATCGCTATCGCTGTCACTTTCTGTAACATTTATTATAAATGTGTCTGTGATATTGTCAATTAACATATCTAGCCTACTCATTTTTTCCTCTTCTTTGACAACATGGGATACGCATTTAGACCATTCGGTAGCCGTAATTTTTTGAATGCCTTCCTCAAATAAGTTTCTCACGTCTGTCAATTTGAAGGTTTTATTATTTTGAGCTACATGCCCCTTTACCTGCGCCCATATCAATTCGATAGGGTTCAGCTCGCAATGGTAAGGGGGCAGTCTTAAAACCGTGATCCCATGTTGTGCTGCCATTTCGTCTACAGCGTACTTATTAAAAGACTCGTTATGTGGAATCAGTTCTAAAAGCGTAGCTTTAACCATATCTGGTTCGTAATGAATATTTTTATTTAAAAGCCAGTCTTGAGTTGCAACTTTTTTCCAGCTCATTTTTGGTGCCGTTACCAATTTTCGGGAGTGGTAAGGTGTATTATCCATCACCACAATTGAGTTTGGTCTTAATTTTGGTAAGACTCCAGCGAACCACTCCTCAAAACAAACTGCATTCATCTCATCATGGTAATCTTCACAATTTTCTTTGCTTCAAAAATCATGAGCCCTTCTTCCAGGAAGCCTTCTTCACTACCTATCTACCTATATGGCTAATTATGAGACGTTTGCCTTTTCCAGATGGATTTTTTAATCCAGTGGTCAGTCCTTCCAAAAACGCTTGCCGAGATGATGTGACTTTCTTGTCCACCCAAGTTTTTTTTACAGTATGACCTAAAAATAAATATAGTACATGAACATTCAATATTACTATTAAATTTAATGTAAAATGTATATAAATTCAAAATGTTAGCCTTACCTGCGTTAACCCAAGTTTCCTCTTGATAATATATATGTCTCCCTTCTCGTCGAAACTGACATATAGATCGCAAGTAACGCTGGCGCCATGTTATTATATCATTTCGATCAATAATAGTGCTCTTGCGTGACCGTGCAACAAATTTAAAATTAAGATGCTTCAAAATTTTTCTGAGGGTGTCTTTGGAAACCTTGGGCATTTCTGGATAATCGTTCATCACTTGTAAAATCTAAAATAGTAAATTTTATAATAGTTTGGAATCATTAGTTATATATAAAAGATGTAGGTATAAAATAATACTGTCTGACTGATTGACTAACCTTTGCAATGGTTGGAGGTTCATTTCGGTAAAAGAACTGATGAACAATTCTTCGTATTGCGGAGAATGTAAATTCATCAATTTTATCTTTGAAACTTCGCTTTGGTCCAGTTTTTTTAGGAGTTGGCGGCGCACCTTTATTTACTTTCTTCAAAACGTTACAAACAGAGCGTGAGGATATTCCCAATATGTCAACAACTTTGCTCATACATTCATTTACTTCTACAACTTCAAAGGCCTTCAATTGCGCAGAAGTTTCATTTTTCACGTACTTGTAGGCGTTGCGGGTCATTACTTTTTCAGTAACAGTGAAAGCTTTTCGTGGACGTTTTTTTCTTGGGGACAAGAAAACATCCAAGTCTTTTTGTGATGTACTTGGCTGAGGATCCATTTTGATGGAAAACCAAAACGAATAGATTCACTCAGTTCACAAAAAACTATAAACGTAACAACAAACACAACGTAACAAACCTTTAACAAAAACCCAACAAAATAACAAAATATCGCTTCGCAATGAAACAACGTGCAGTTAGACTGGGAGAATGAAGCCGAATGACAAGATAAACAAAATGGCGATAGCTGCACGAGCACGCACGGGTTGCCAATACAGAAAACTATCTAGGCTCTTTTATTATAAGTTTTGTTTTTAATATAAAAATCAAAAATATTAACTACTACTACTAGCAGTTACTACTAGCGGTTACTAATTAATAAATAATGATTATGAATAATTATGTATTTATTTAAATAAAAATCAATAATTTAGTCTTTAATTGGCACACCAATATTATGATTACATAAACATAAATCGCGATTGTTTATCGATTTTTGTGTTCATCACTACACTATTAATATGTGGTATCATTATTTTACAAAATGACAGTAGCTAATGTCAAATGTGGAATCGAATTATAATTCCGACTATAGTTAATGGCAACTTCTAAAAATATGTCTATATCACAAATATAGATACACAAATATGTATCATCGTTCTTTATTAAATGAATACATATTGAGCTATTAGGTACTTTAGAATCACACAGACCTATGAAAATCCATGACATTTACGGTCCAATTATAACCTCAAAATCCGAGACCTTTTTGTAATAGTACGATTCTCCAGCTAGTTCGCTGTAATATGATGGTTTTATGGGAATTCGGTAATGTGTTTTAATACAACACATAATTTTCCTTTGCTATTGGTTCAGGGCGAACTATGTATGGACTCGGAGCAATCTCCTTTGTATTTCATCATATTTATCTTGTTACTGTCACAATAAAAAGCTAATATGAAATAAAAATGGTCTTTTCTAGGTATTGATAGTGACAGAGAGCAGTAAGGTGGCCCAGGCCACGGCATCTCCCCCACTGATACAGTCGACTCCAGGCCGTGGCAGTTCTACTCACCTTCTTGCACCCGGCACTACGGCTAGTAGACATACTCTGTCCTTCCAATACAGGTACCATGATATGATTTATAAATATTTCTCATGTATAACTATTTCTGAAAAATAACATTTCATAAATTTACCTATTTTCGAAACTAATGACTGTACTAGTCATTAGTTTCGAAAATAGGTAAATTTGTAGATTTTGATGTGCTTTGAACTTTGTCACCTCTTATCCTCGCCGCTTGCGCCGCCATATTGAAAAAATGGTATCTTTCTGACTCATTTTACGATGAAAACTTTTCAACGGGCCATGGCAGCTTTGATTTCCCCGCGCCCTCTCTTGCGACGCCCACCGATACACTTCAGTGAGTACCTCCATCTCTAAGTCCCTCGGGAGGGTTCCGGCCAACGCCTGGCCCGCCTCTGTTGACACCGTGTGGTATTCGCGTATGGCCCTATACGCCACATTTCTGTGGCCTGTGGCCTATCCACCCTCATCAGATGGACTCTTCCATCTTTTTCTTCGTCGTCGGAGACCCGTCCCTTGCCGAGACTTAGTCGTCGGCATAAGAGTTCTGACACTCTTGAGCATTTGAGGAGGTATTCCAGCCTCCACCCCATAATATAATATTTCCAGTAATGTAGTAGTTACTTACTTACTTATCATCATGCCATTTCCCTTGCGGGGTAGGCAGAGAGAACAGAGTGCCAAAAGGCTCTAGCAAACATCTCTCGCTTCCTCAACAATATTAATTCTCTTCATACACGCTCGCTGGTTTCGGAGACTCCTGACTCCACCTTCCTTCAATACATGGCCGATTTGGTCTAGGTAGGTGAGTCTCAGTCTCCCCCTGTACCTATATCCTTCCACTTTCGCACTGTATATCTTAACCAGTCGCTCGTCCGGTATTCAGCAAATTTAATCGAGAAATTCTTGTTTATAAATTTATGAAATTTATATTGCTTATCTTGAAAACGCTCTAACGATTTGGATCAAATTTCATGTTTATGTAACTTTTTACTTATTAAATTAATCTAAATAGGTCTATTGTTAACCTGAAAAAACGCAGTCCTTTTTTACGAAAGGAAATTAAAACAAGAAATAAAATCGGTGGCCCAGGATGATTGAGGCGACTGATTGTGTTTATGGGATTCCATTATAAACATTATAGACGCACGCTCGTATCATCGCTCAAGAAGCAAGCAAAGTTATAGCACAATTAAATTCCTCCTATGTACTTAAACCTTTCTGTAACTTGACTACAATTTGTTATATGTATATTTTTTTAATATGGCAGGAACCTCGAGTGCCCTGTGACTCGGGAGGCTGTACCGATGCACTATGGAGTGACGGACACGTCCGTATTCGACAAGCGAACACCAGTTATGCATATAGACGAGGTCATAACAGAAATCCAGCAGTGGTTTGTATTTTTTACTGTATATAGATTCAGGTGGTGTTTGACTATACCTTATCTGATGGGAACTGAGGGATTTATTCTGAAAGAACATATCTTCCTTCAGCTAGCAGAGACTTTTCTAAAAATTAAGATTGTATGAGGTATTAAAACTCTGGAGCTTGGTGGTAATTTCTAGTGTTAGCATTGACCCGTTACTTTGGAGGAATATTTGTCATTGTGTAATCCACTTTGCTATAAAAAGCACAGGTTATTAGAAATGCATGCTGCTTTGTCCTTACACAGTAAGATATTGCTGTATAAATACGTTCATGATTCCAGTATGGAAATATGGAATTCGTAACGTGGCAAAAGCAAAGTCGAACATACAGCCTAGATGATAGAGACATGGAAGTAAGATACTTGGCTCGAAAAAGTTTGTAACACAAGCAATAAATAAACTGTGCAGGAAATGGTATATTATTTGAAATCCTATATCTGCTCCCACGCCCCCTACAACTGGATGGATGCCGTTGTCGTCGCTCTTCAACAGGTGGCGCTAGGCATCTTTCTAACAGGAAATTCAATCGATAATATTTGCAATAAGAGTTACACTAAAGTTTTACAAAAATATGCAGAGTGTGCGGAAAGAGACATCGTCAGCGCATAAACGTAGAGGCATACCAGCTTCTCAATAAAAGGAAATTCAAAAAAATTTAACTTCTAAGTTAGTGTAGTGGTGTCTAGTGATTAATAGCAATAGTAGAATATCTAAACAAAGTGTAATAATAGAACACAATTAACAAACTGTCTTCCCTTAACACATTAACAACTGCCAATGGATATTTTCTTATTGATGCCTACATATAGTTTAGATTACAATTTAATTAAACTTAAATCAGTCTATAAAGGCTAGATTATAATATACCTATAGGTATAGTTAGTTTACAGGTAAGAAAACAAGTAATCTATAATTTTTTAATACAATATAAATATTCTATGTATGCGGTGTAAATTTTCCAGGTTGAAGCGTTCGGGTCGTTTCGCCAAATCGACGTGGCCTTATTCGCTGGTAGCCAAGCACTATCCCGGCACTTGGCAGGCAGCTTTATTGCAACCACGATGTGATGTCACTGTAAGACTTAATAATATTACATAATAGACAAGGACATGTAGGTGTGGCTTTTCAACTAACACGGCCAATTAATATCTCTATTTACCCAGAAGTAATATTTTGGACAAAATGACAACAAGTTAAACTCTTTAAACAATTAGGTACAAGATTAATCTGAAAACATTAAAATTCAGGATAAATATTGACAATATACCAAGTCGATAAAGAATCAAGCCCTAGTGTATATGTACGAAAAACTTATCCACCAAAATATTTCCAATATTTAATAACGCGTGATTAGGAGATTGGGATGATCGAAAGATCAGTAGGATAGCTTAGTGGCTTAGAGCACTTCCCCGGATTGGAAAAGAAGCGGGTTCGATTCCCGCTTCTACTAAAAATCTCTTTCCTTATTCACAAATAATTTATACTTTAAGTAGGAGGATCGGCCGGAGCATGTCAATTGCTAAAAGAATAGATCTAAAACGCGAGTTATTTCTATGCAAAACATAGAAACTAACAATAATGGGATTGAATTTATATATTTTTTATGAATTTATAATTGAAATTACAAATATCAGTAACTATAACCAAAAGTACATTTAAGCATTGACGACGTCTTGAGAACTTACCTGTGAAACTGGCAATTATTAGGATTATTTTTATGATTTGCGTCATACCCACTCGCGGGACAAACAACCATTGATTTACTTAACAGTTATAATCACTAAAATAAACAAGATGTATCACAGAAATAAATCAAAAAACTGCGAAGCTAGTTTTAAACTTGACGACTTTCGACTACCTGTCACTTAAAACCGGTTACAATGGCATTAGATTCGCTTTCCTCTTCCATCTTGCTATGTTGCCGTATAAGATTTTCTTCTCGCTCACACGCTTTGGTGATCTATACGTCAGTGTATACTATATCTATAGTTACAGGTATATAATAGTTGGGATTTTCCCAGAGGAGTATATTATAATTCGTAAATGATTTTCTTAGTGGACATTCTACAATGTAACTAGACAGAAATTGGCAATGTCATTTATACTTTCTTTTAATCAGCAACTATTAAATATTTTATATCAAAATTTGGATTTCCATAATACAAGTACTTTATAGGTGCGTTACCAAGCGGTCCGAGCTGGTGGAGGTTGCTGCCTGGAGATCCAGCTGTGTCCAATTGTTCTTCTGTGCAATGCGTCACCCATCGCCCTCACCCTAAGGGCGCATGATGCTGCCCCGCTCTGTAAACTAGAGTCTGGCACCGCTATATCACCGCCCTCGGCTATACTTACGGTTTGAATGTTGTTAATATTAAGAATTTGAAAAACTTCACCTGTGATACCAATGTAGGCTCTGGTCGCAGAGATTTGGGTGACATTCTCAAACATTTCCTACGTTTCAAAACTAAAGTTGCTCTCAATTTTTAGATTTTTTATTTACGTATAATATCAGTTAAAAGTGATAACTGTGGCAGGTGAGTCACGGTATATCTTATTGTTAAGTAGCTAACGTCGTTCATAGACTTTGACAGGCAAGTCGCTGCCCCCCTTGTATATCTATAACAAAACTTACGATTGGAGTGACTAGGGCCAGCCATTTAATCCTATGAACCGAATTACATCGGGATCCTTCACCGGCTGAAACTTGGTATATAGTTTCTTACATAGTTGTTCAGTTCTGGCAATAACTCCCTTATCAAACCAGCGCGGCTAAAATATGGTAACAAAACAAAGTTATCGTTCGTTTCGTTTTTATTGAAATTGGTCGAGAGACTGAGCGCGAGCATGTCTTGGTCTTTCGACCAATCACATTGTTTCGTTATGAATGAACGATCGTTTGGGGTTTATTTTAAATTATACACCCGGAGGAAAGAATGAGAAGGTGCAATGAGAGAAAAAATCGTGTATTTGCAGAAGCCGTTCTTCATGTCTGTGGAGATGGGTCGCGAGACGTTCGTGAGTGAACAGTTGCAAGTGAGCGCGGAAGAGCCGGGTCGGTATGCAAGCCCGCCAGCTGGACAAGTAGTCATCGACCACGCTGCACCCTTCTCTATACTCTGTAATCAAAAGGTATGCTTATATTCAAGAGTCTTAAATACGTGTGAGGTACAAGGTGATTGTATACAGTTTTTACGGGTTACAATAGGTTAAAAACCTAGTACTAACGTACTAGACTTTTCTAATACTGTACAAAATTCATGGTCACAGGATGATAAGTAAAACATTCATACATGCATAGACTCACGCCTGTTTCTCAGAGGGGTAGGCAGAGACAATCGATTTTCACTTGGCGCGATCCTTGTTCAACTGTTTTGCCTCATTCACTTTCATTATATTCCTCATATATGTAATCGTCTGGCCAGATCTTAGGAATCTGTAGTGGATGACATCAGCATCGGTCCACCAGATACTTATCAAGACCTTTTTTTTAATCAAGTTTCGCTTCGGACAGGTTGGGCCGGTTCTCCTGGGTTCAACCATTGTGATGAGCGTTTCCGATTATCGTACAGGACCCATTTTTCATCATAAGTAACGATACGATTCAAAATCTCCTCGATATTGTGACGGTTGAGTAATGTAACGCAGCACTCGACTCGTGTTTGTTGGTTTGCTTCACTCTATTCATGTGGTACCCATTTGTCGAGCTTTTATCTATTCCAATTTGTTTCAAGTGACATGTTTTGTGATGGATTTGGTTCCACTATTCTGTTATGGAACTTCATTAATTACCCCTCTCAAAAGACTTGCAAAATATTCCTTCCTTCTCTTTAATATTCTTCGCATCTCTTTTACTATATTTCCATTATGGTTCCTAATTACGTTTAGTTTATCCTCTAACCGAACGAACTTTAAAAGTTACTCCGAAAATCTTTCAGGTGGCGCTCTTAACTATGTACTATGAGATCAAGCAGGAGATCAACATCCTTGGTATAACGTCTACGTTTATGCTTATCAACAGACTTAAAACTAATCTACTGGTATGTAAATTTGTATATTATGGAAAAAATTGTCATGAACGTGAAAAATATAAATAATAACGGCAGGCATTGACCTGGATACACCCTTACATTAGGTATAGTGATTTCAAAATCTGTATTTAGATTTACGAATATTAGATGTTTTATTTTAAAATCGGACAAAGGTGAGAGGGTATGCAAACAATTCTAGACATTTTCTTTGTTTTCTTATCTTTGCGGTGTTAACGGTGTTGATTCTAGGACATTATCATAGCCATGGTTTCGTAGGAAAACTTACGAAACTATGGCTATTACCTTTTATAGCATAAAGGGAGGCAATTTGAAATAAAATTGATGGCTAATCTTCTTTCAGCGTGATTCAGCGGAGTAGCATCACGCCACATTTAACGCGTTTTAAGTCTCTAAGACTAAGACTTTTGTTAATTAACACACGAAATGAGAGTTTCATGAGAGGCCTACATCGTACAGTGTCCCTCAGTGATTATAATAAAAACTTGATTATAATAAAAAAACATTCTGACGTTGAGGCAACATTTTAATACACCTTTATTACTTGGTACTTTTCATAGACAAATGTGACTCAAATCTCACAACGTCCTTCTTAGCCGCTGTGGTATATATACGCAGAACAATATAAAGTCTTTATAAAATAACATCCTCTACTATTGTTCTGATTATTTGTATATTTTTTGTTATTGTTTGACACAGGTTTCTGCCATTGCCATCCCTTCGGACGGTGATACGAGCCACATCATACACGCTAAGACATTTAAAGTAGTGCAACCTACTAACAAGAAAAGGTAAATACGAACACCGCAATATATAGACTTAATTTATCTGTAAATATACAGAGAAAATGACATACTTCTACTTTACAGACTTTTCTAAATCTGTTTTAATAAATTGCATACCAATTTTCTTCTTGTCTACACAGCAACACAGGCTTGCTTATTTTAAAGTTGCTGCAAGTAAAGGTAGGATCAGTAAGAGCAAGAGAGGGTTAGCGTACAATACCGTGTATAAGACAAGATCGCAGCCTAGCAACTGCAGAGTACTTCGGCTTAAGATGGTCAACATAACATTTTATTTACCAGCCTTTGCCCTCGGCTCCGCTGTAGGCTAAAGACAGCTTTTACTCTGTCCACATGGAATACACTTATTTTCTTTTTTGTGCGCACCCTAATTATTTTCTAAAAAATTAAAATACTCGTAAATTAATCCTTTTAACATCAGATTTCATCCGTTACAATTCGATGTCACTTATCAGTATCCAGGGCACTTCGCTATGTCACTTCTGGCTGTGTGGGCGGTGGCGAGGTGGTTCCACGTCGGAGCTAAACACGTTTGTGTGTCTGGCGCTGGCCGCAACCACATACCCCGCTAACGCGCCTGTTCCTGTGCGCTTAGGAGAACAACCCGTCAGGCGGGCCGTAGCGCTTATCGATGAACACAACAAATCTGTAAGACATTTTCATACCTCATTATAAGTGGAATTGCTGACTACATGCCTAATATACTCGTAATATAACGAAAAGGTGTACACGATGGTTGCCTTAAGCAATAACTAACATTTTTCTAATAAAGGTTTTTCAACGCTATACACGAGTAAAGGCATTCACTACTGGCATAATATGGTAGAACATTGCTTGTCCCAGCATGAATGGCCTGTGGGTCTAGCCAAGTTGCATTCTATGATCGCTAACGCTAATAGAAAACTATTAAAATGTATGGAAATTTGACATCTCTAACGTTAAGTCACGTGAATTAGCGTTATAGATATTGTGAAAGACTAACATAAATATAGGTCCTTTATCTATGGTTATAGATGTCAAATTCCCATACATTTAAATCTTAGATAAAATACCTATAGATGTAGCCATCGCGTGGCCGCTCATGAGACAGAAATATTACACTTCAGTGTGGCTATTACGTACAATTCGCAAAATAAATGTGGCAAAAATTAAATGAAGATCACCATATAATTTTTACCACTATCTGTATAAGGGCCGGTTGTTTCAGCTATACTTGACGCACACGTAAACGTCAAAAATGGAGTTAACATCGTCAAACCAAAAAAAAGCGTTGTTTCACGAAATGAGGAGGGAGGTACGTTAAATAATAAAGATTACGGTAACAGATGTCCCGCCCACTGCTTAACTTCACTTTCGGTGCGTCTAGCCATAGATACAGTATATACTGTCAGCATATAGGTACTATATGGATGTTGGTCTAACAAACAGTAGGTACCTACAACATTATGGAGACTCTTTTGTATTCCTCTTTATTCTACGAGAGTTATTCATCTGGCGATAATATAAACAATGTAGAAAGGAAGAAAAAAGTCTTTAAAACACCTGTTAACAACCTAAATTTTTGGGATGAGCAGGAATTCATGTTGGAATTCTTTCATTGCAAGGTATCGTGAGACTATCGTGTACCTAATAAAGGAAGTAGCTCTATTGTTGACACGTCGTATCGAAGACGATATAAAATTTGTTACAGAAAAGTAGAATTTCTCATAAGAATACTTTAAAATTAATTTGTCTACAATATTTCAGAACCTTGGCAGTAAAACCTAGCCTACCTATAGATCAGGTACTTGGTACTCCACAATGTTATGTTTCAGGATCGCTTATGAGATGTGTTGGGCATGTGTCAGGTTTGCAGAAATCAACAGTGTGTCATATCGAGTGACTCGGGTTATCGATAAATTACGTCCTCATTACATAAACATTGCATCTAACGAAGAAGAAAAATTGGCTGTTGCAACTGACTTCTAGATTTCTAATCAAACTTTAACAGACGTGAAGTCCTCGGTTGGTCTCCACCGGCATTGAATTTTGCATGAATAGCTTATTTTTCTTTATATTACCTAATAATGTTGTCACAATTCATAACTAATAATAAAGGAATAATTCAAAGTTTTGTCATTCGCGTCATAAATAATAAAATAAATAAGTAATATGTATATATAGTATATACATTACATATTACTTCCATGACAAAAACAAAAAACTATAGACTGTAACATCCTCTGTCTATAATAAAAAAGGATAAACTGACGTATACGGCCAAATGTTGGCATACTAGAAAATTCTCCTATCTATTTTTATTAAGATTGATATATATATATTTTAAACTGATAGGTGTTTAAGAAAATACGTTGCTATGTGCTGGCATCCCTAATAACTTTGACGACTGGTTTTTTAGGCAATGAAACAATGCTTTGTATTTAACGTTCGTTAAATATCGTTCGTATCCTTATTTTTTGACGTACGTATGTTACGATAATTAATTGTTTGTAACAACCGGCTCTAAATCACTAATTGATTAATACAATAATATCGATCACTTATTATCCTAATTAATATTGTGAATGCAAAATTATGTGAGAGCTTAGACATAATAGCCTCTCACAAAATTTTAACGTAACTATTTATAAAAGGTTTTATTAAGGCACACTGCCTTTTACAATCTGAATCATATTTAAAAACATCATACATAAAATCCATCACACATTCTAAACTTTTCTCTTGAGTATAGTGTGTTAAAGTAAGTTTTAAGTTTTGTATGAATTTTGTGAAATTCAAATGAAGTTTGTTTATCTGTCATATTTTTATAGATTTTGTACGGAAACCTTCTTTTTAATCACTGTAACTATAGGAACAATATGTAATTATTATTATTTATTATTATTTTAATTAGGTGCGAAAGTCTGCTTTTTAATAAATTTGTTTGAGACACGGCATGTTTTTAACCCCAAAACACGCCACCTAATTTTCTTTTTAATGGCATCTGTCGGCGCACCTTCCACGAGCGGCGGCTGGACGAGGATCGCGAGGGGGTAACGACCCGCGCGCGAGCAGCGCGCATATGTTACTAAGATTCGCTACACATAACTGTCGCGTAGATATAGATACGGGCATTTCTTTCATTTAAATTGTAAAGTGATATTGATTTGGTATTAAACCTATATTATACAGTCCACTATATTATCATTAAACCCGTTAGGGCCTAAACAGCATCCCTGGTAGTCATGGTGATTATGTTGTATGGCGAACTATTTTAAAGTTCGCCAGTTGAAAAACAAGCACGTCATATGAGACAGGTAGATACTTTGTCTCAATTTTATTTGGTATTTCGTATATGCCCGTCTCACTTTCACACTTCCTAGTGTATCTAGCTACATCTATAGGTTATTTATCTAAGATTTAAATAGTTTTCTATTAGCGTTAACGATCATAGAATGCAACTTGGCTAGGCCCACTGGTTCGATTGGGGAAGTGCCTCTCACAAAAGATCAGCATGATACAGCGGTAGTTACTCCTATTGTTGTTTCGTATGATGAGTTAGAGCGCTGGAGGCCTAATACCCCTTCTTATCCTCTGCTTGTTATCGTTATTCTTGACCTTTCATTTTCCTTGGAGCTACCTATCACTATATAATCGTAATAGAGCAATTCTTGTATAAATATAGTGCCGAAGTTATCTACTGACAGTAGGATAATAATTATCACCGGATGCGAGTAAGTGTTCGAGATGAGTACCCTCTTGAGGCTAACTATTTTTAACGATACATCAACCTATTTTCTCGTAATTAGATTATAATTCAAACAGATTCAAATTTAGGCATTGGCATCAATAACTGCCTCAAAATGGTCTGGTTACTCGTCTGACGTTTCGCCGGAGTGACACTGACAGATCACTCTTATCTAGAAATCGACACTGATTCAATTCTTGATTTAATGGCGTTGTTAGACTTATAGACACAACATTGACAATGTCGAGATATCGAATAGACCGTCATGCGAAGGAGATTGTTCAGTGACAGATAAAAGGGCCGGTAATTATGAGACTAACTACCAAGATGAGTAGGTACACTGAAACAAATAAAATAGTACTAAATACAACAAATACAATATAGGTACAATACATAACTAAAATTATTTTAACTCTAAACTTAAACATTACTTAATTTCTGAATTATGTATATTTACAGCTTGATCTTATTTACCTTAATTAATTTGTACAGAATATGGATAAATGGGGTGAATACTAGTGTGAGTAAAGATTTGAACGATACAGGGCAAGGTATTTCGGGCAGAACAGCAGAAAAATATATGGTCCATATTTCCCTCAGCCAGACCGCATTCGCAAACGGAGCTATCCCTAATCCAAAGTTTAGCCAAAAATACAGGTGTACAGGAGTGGTTCAATCGCGATCGGCAGATGGTAGAAGCAGCAGACTTGACAATATTTTAGAATTTAGAAAACCAGGGTTTGGGGGGAATGTCATGTTGAATATCACCATAAAATTTTCCTTTAACGGTCTTGGAGGCCAACCACGCAGTGGTCCAATAGCACAAATATCTTGAGAGTAAATTTGGAAGTGTTCAAGAGACCCCATGTGTGAAATCGATACTGCAGACTCGATCAATAATGGCGCAACACTACTAACACGCCGTGAGATATATCGTGAACTAGTATAAGATTTGCAGTTCAGTTCTACCAAATGTTGTTCTTCTCAATCGGAAACTAAGAAACTAATATTTTTTTTATTGCATTTAGTGGCAGACGAGCCACGGCCCATCTGATGGTAAATGGTAACCGTTGCTCATGGACTATGCCGTGTGCGGCAGGCTTGGGGCTTGGGGGTGGGACAATTCTAATTGTAATGGGAGTCGTAAGAGCCGACTGAGGGAATACCGGGGGGAGGGCAGCAGCTCTCCCTCGAGTATTAACAACATCCACTGCGATCGTCAACCCGCCTGCCAAGCGTGATTACGGCACTTTCCCCCATATGAGCGAAACACATATTGTGGCTTTCTCTTGGGGAGGCCTATGCCCAGCAGTGGACTTTGAAAGGCTGATGGATGGATGGATGGATGCTCATGGACTCAACTATACCGAGAGCGTTGTCAAGCCACTGCTCATCATTTCATTTCACAGATATGAAATGAAAGCATAAACGGCTATCTCCTGCTACAGCCAAGACGCAACGATTTGCACATGGCACACGGGATATGGTGGTACCAGCTCGGGCCCGATACCAAGTGAGTACTCCCACTTGGTACCCAGCCCTACCACCAGTTATGCAACGGATGATAATTGCTTACTTCTCTTAGTCGCCTTATACGACACCCGAGAGAAAGAATGGGGTATTCTTAGTCCGTCACCACACGGACAAAACACAGTGAAATTCTCTTTTCCACATTCTTACAAATAATTTGTTCTTTAAAGTAGCTGGGCATGCCAAGTGCTAAAATACAGATCAAAATATTTAAAAAATAGTATGAATTTTAATTGCAAAACTAAACTCACTATATTACAATAATGCATGTAAATGCATCCGATAGGTGGCGTGAGTCGTAAATACAAATGTGTATATTTTGATTAAAAAGCAGATTTTGTATCATTTTACTTGTTACATCTGCTTGCCCGGTAAAAGTAGACAATTTTTTACGCTTAACAATTTCGATTTCTTTTGGCCTGGTACTTTAGATAGTAAAATTAATCTGAAATATAATAATTATTCAAAAGCTTAAGCAAACATAGCTAATTGAACTAAATTAAAAGAAGAATATTTTTTATTTATTACAGCTACCAGTAATAGTGAACCAAATAAAACACGAGAACCGGTGGCTAGTGGTGGTAGCGCACGATAACTGCCCTCAGTTTGTGGTGCACAATCACACACGAATACCACTCTATGTCGCTGAGCCAACGCATACGGCACACGACCAACCTTCCACTTCGAGAGTTGAGGTGAGAAATTAAAACAATCCACTAATGACATAATAAGCGGGATTCATTCCAAAACTGCACATTGTTTTATTACCAACGGTGGCAGATGAGCAAATGGCCCACCTCATGGTAAATTGAACCCGCCGCACGTGAGCTTTGGCAACACCAGGGCCACAGCCAAGTCGCCACCTATCTTGAGTAGTGTTATTCTCAAAACTTATTTAAAGAAGGACATATAGTAGCGCTAGAAACTCCGCAGCTAAAAAAAAATCCTTCCATAGCCTACATGTACGTGATAAAAAAGAGCGCTGAAACCTGAACGTGAATGAGAACTTTTCCACGTGGTATGGATGAATTCGCGATGTCTCGTGTTTCGGCGGCAAAAAAGCGACGTGGGAACCAACTCAAATAGTTCATCAAAGCACTCCTCATTGAAGTGTTGACAGACTCTCTGGCCGCCCTAACGACTTCAGTCTATCCTTGAGATTGGGATCGGGATCGTAGACTATTCGAAATGCACGCTTTTGCAAGGAGTCAAGTGTGTTAAGCCGGTATTTTGCTGCACAAGTCGCTGCCTTAGTGTAAAGTACGTTTGGATCTGGTTAACACTTAACTGTTTAACACAGAACTGGGCGGCCTGAAATTCAAATCACTACCTAACTTAGGAGACGATGCTTAGGAGTCCCAATACTATCGTAGACGGGAGAGGCACTCTTTGAAACTGAGGCGCTCCGATAAATGCGCCCTTCTTTGCAGTGAACGCACAATAGTTTTTTTGAAACAAATTAGTTTTATGACATGTATTTAGGTGATGTTAGCGATAAAATGAATTCATCTATGCTGTCGTGAAGTTAGTTTTCATGCTACTTTTCATAGTAAATATTGTTAAGACTCACAGAGTCGAGTCAAATTGCAGAATTTAGCCTACTTTAAGCTACCATAATAATGATTCCATTAGAACAAGCAGAAGCGGTCGACACGGGAATCTAATGTTTTTTGTTTAAGTATTGTAAAAACTTAAATAACTTTAATAATAACGAGCAGATGAAAGAGAAAAAAAAACTTTTGCTGAATGAGAGACTCCATTCGATTCGTTTGAAATCGACGCACATGGAATAAATGCGATTTACTCCGATTTGACGCGTTTCGGCTGTAGTTACTGTTGGTGATCGATAGAGTAAACGGATCATGAACCTAATTTTAGGTTAAACTAGCTCACCCAGCAAACTTCGTACCGCCTTTTTCTTTCGTGAATAATTTGCAATGAAAATTGTTAAAGTACTGATATCGCTATTAAAAAATAGGGGTTGGCAGTAGAAGAGCGAAAATTTAGGGTTGTATGTATTTTTTAATGCGGAATCATGAAAAAATTAAAATATAAAACTTTTTCTCCAAAAAAGAAAATATATATTGGGGGTGGACCTTTCATAGAAATCGGTCATGCCGTTTCGGAGGAGAATGGCGACAAACACTGTGACACGAGAATTTTATATATAAGATATAACGTTATCGTTATTGATAAAAGTAGTGTAAAAGTAATGTTTGTTATTTAGAATTAAGAGTTAACATAATTAAGAATTGAATGTTTTTTTTCTATGCAGGTAACACCAGAATGTCAGGGCACACGTTGGTATTGCCTAGTACAACCAGATACAGCGGTGCATTACTCAACACCAACTCATTGCGCCAGTTATCCACCACCGCAGGCCGCTACTAACCACGTGGCGAGCTCCTCAGTTCCCATGTTGATCTTCGCAAGGGTGGCTGGTAAATATTAGAAGTTATCATTTCCTATTTCGCATTTTCTCACTGTGTTCAGCTATGCTTTGTGCTGTGTTTATTATCTGGTACGAAACCATAAAAGAATTCTCCTTCACAAAAACCTTCTTTTATCCTAAAATAGCGAATGGTTTTAGTAGAAGCACTTGAGGTAAAACATACTCATTGCGTATACACTTATTCACTCTGTGTAGTGGCAGAGTAATTAAACAAATATGTCACGTCACAGTCGCGGTTGTTGTACGAGGCGACTAACGGAAGTTTTCACCCATTTAATTGCAAGGTTTGGGTACCAAGTGAGAATACTCACTTGTTGACTGGCCTGTCCAGTCAGCCAGGCCAGGCAGTTATACAGATCTGGACTCGGGCCCTGTGTTCGGCTTGGTCCAAGATCCCAGATCCAAGTTAACTTGGTACTTAACCAAGGATATCCCGCACGTGAATCTGTACGAGTTCAGAATAACAACTAAAGAACGAAAAGGCACTGAAATACCATGGAACCAGCACAGAACTTCTGGGGACAGGCGGACAGCAAAGCCCTTCAGAAGTTGTTCAATTCTGTCGTTCTCGGGGGCGAGGGTACACATTAGTGAACCAGAAGCGTGGTAATGTAGTTTTTCAAGAAGAGCTAATAAACCCGCCTAAAGAATTATATACTCTTCTCTCTATTAAGCGTGTATAAGTTGTTATCGAGTTTCATTACAAATCGACTCGCGCGCAGTTTCGACGACTTCTAGCCTCCCACTCACGCCGGTTTCCGAAAAAGCCTTTTCCATAGTACCATAGACCACAACCATTAGATTTAATCGAAACCTGGGCGGTGCTACAATCTCTTCAGCGGTGCCATATTGATTATCGGTACGACTAAGTGTTGAAGTGCTTATATAGAACTGCATAGAGGTGTAAGACAGTGAGATGTTATATTCCCGAAACTCTTCACAACAGCCTTGGGTGATGTCTTCAAGGTCTAGGGTTGGACCGGATTCGGCATCAACATAGATGGTGACTACATCGCTCACCTTCGATATACAGACTACGATATATAGTCATTCATTTCTTTCTTCATGGAACAAAGACGTGAATGCGTGAATGTTGGCTTTGTATCAAGGTACAAATTCGCTGAGCGAGCTATGTTCGGTATTACTCTACGTCTCGTTCTCTAGTTTGTTTAGTTGGTTTCGATACCTGAGGCGCGTGCCAAGGATTTATGGGGATTATTCCGTTGAAATTTATTACATTTACAAATTAAATTTACCTATGTTACTCGGAGATGCTGTTCGAAAAAAAATTATTCATGAAATTAAATTCTGCAAATGGAGGTCATTTGCGTGCTAGATGCACAACTGTGCACAGCATAGAAAGTTTGTCTTAATCCATTGCGCACCGTTATAAACCAGCAACTTTCACCACCTCAAAGGCAGACTACTAATTACTATTTTTTTAATTAATCTTAAAATCTGTAAAATAATAACGAACGAGGGTGGATTATTTTTTTAACCAACTTTTATTGTTTCGGGACCTGAACAGGAGTACATGAAACTGTATTAATGTGGCGACTTTTTGCAGATCAACACTGTGTATATTTTTCGTTCTCAGAGGAATCGAGATATGATTGGTCGGTGCCGGTGGCAGTTACAGATGGGGAACATTTACTACAGTTCTTCGGTGGGGTCACTATCAAGCTACGGGTGAGCACGCATCCCCACTCCACTCTTTTGGAGCTCAAAGACACGGATCAGGTCAGTTATTTATCTATACTAGCTGTCTAAAGCGATGGATATTAATCTTTTATTTTGTAGTATCTGAAAGCATTTGACTTCAGTGTACCCAATCAGTAAAAGTAAAAGTACCTATTGGGCTAGGAGGCTATTTATTGAAAGGGGAAATTTATTGCAATAATATTGAAAGGGGCGATTATATTCGCACCCAGAGTCAAAACAATTTTATTTGTGAATCACACAAAGATCGATTCCAATATAGGACTACTATATTGGAATCGAATCCATAACACTGAGTATGTGAGATCAGCATCCCAACCACTCTACCATCTGAGTTATTAGTTTGCCATCGTTTGTACCTTCAACGCCGATACTACATAAATAATCACCATTATTTTTTGCATGTGTATAGACTGAGGTACAGAAAAGTACATAATTATATCCCAGAAAAAAAGACGGTTCCTGTAAAATATCTATTTTGGTATTAAAATTATTATTATGCCTTCGAGTAGTGTAAATATATCGTATCTCTCTCTGTGTCAATATTTGCTACTTTGGTTCGGAAAAGGTGATCTATGTCATCTCAAACTTAATGCGAGCTAAACTACAGGTAGTAGAATAACATAGTATATTTGTGTTACAGAATGATATCTCGGCACGTGACATTAGACGTCGCTTGAATGCATCTTCAATATCAAACGTGAGTTCTGCATAATATATTTTATACTTGGAGATGGTGCACGTTATGGTCAGTATGGAGATTACACATTGATTAGGCACTCTTTAAATATACGCGTATCAAAAGAACTTATCAAATTTACTATAATTAGGGAGAAGCTCGCTTATTTCAGCATGAATTGAATGGGGGAAACGGGGAAGTACCACCGCTCACAAAAGATCAGCGTGAAATAACGGTAATTACTCCTATCTACCGCTACGGTTACCTTACCATCAGCTTGTTTGTCACCCATGTAGTATAAAACAGACTAAACACGAGTAGTACTAGTGTCTCGGACGTGTGCGATCCTTGTAGTAAGTAAAACTAAATTTACTTAATTACAGTTATGCACACTGCTGAGAGCTACTGAGAGCGCCAGAGTATGCACACTGGCCCAAACCCCCCATACCTCTCCTTATTATCCTACCTATCATGGTGCCTCTGGTGGTGGTAACCGCTTATCATCAGATGGGCCGTATGCTTGCTTCCATCCATCCATCCATCCATCAGCCTTTCATCGTCCACTTCTGGACATAGGCCTCCCCAAGGGAACGCCAGAGCGAACGGTCCTGTGCCGCCTGCATCCAACGAATGCCTGCGACTTTGACCAGGTCATCCGGTCCACCTGGTGGGAGGCCGTCCTACACTGCGCCGTCCAATACGCGGTCGCCACTCGAGAACCTTTCTTCCCCAACGGTTGTCGGTTTGTCGAGCGATGTGGCTTGCCCATTGCCACTTCAGCATGCTGACCCGGCGGGCTATGTCGGTTACTCAAGTAGTGCTTGCTTGCCACCCACTATAAATAAAAAAAAAACATATGTACCTACTTGTTTTACTGATTGCAGTCCAGCAAATTGAGCCAAGAAGAATCAGCATCGCTTGAAAGAGTCGACGGGAATGATGAGCGTATGTATCCCACTTTTCATAAAGGTCACTGGTAAATAGAATATTTATTGTGGCTGGAGGTAGAACTTGAGATTTTAGACATCAAAATTATAATACTCGTTCTCACATATGGGCTACTATGTTGTCCTCAGTCTTCCCGAATCATCAATCTATTCTGACTTCAATACATTGAAATATGTACCACAAACTTAAAGGTTATTATCCACATTGGCATGACACCCGTTAGATGTATAGTAATTTTAAAATTCCCTTGTTACTTCAAACTTATGTAGTGCAAGTTGCGACTCATCCAATGCCGGTGGATAAGGTTTAAACTCTGCATACAACATTTTTGTATGAATCCTACTTCCTTTTATATCTCGCTCACCGTTATCCTAACTAATATAAAGCTGTAATAGAGCTGTGTCTGTACATTTAAGATATTTGAGGAAAAATTACTGTATTAGGTTATATAGGCGTGTCTGAACACAACCCATTTCTTTTTAGATTTTTTGTCTGCTTGTTTCAGCATCACGCAAACTGCTGAACTAATTTTCATGCAACTTTTTTTATTTGATAGCTCTTGATTAGACTTAAAAACTGGTATAATTTTGTCCCGCTCCTACATCAGGAGCCTGTGATATAACCTAAAACTAGTTTTCTTTTTAATTTTCTTTTTCAATTTTCTCAATATTTTATTTCATATTGTATTCACTTTAGTTTGAGACAAAATGTGAACAAAATAAGCAATGTACCAAGCATCAAAGACTTCAAATTCTCTTATGTTTTAAACCACGAAAGTGTCAATATAATAATAACAACACAATGATTAATTATTTAGTTCAAGAAAATAACATGAATATAATTAAAAACAGCATTCTTGTATCGACAAGTTTTTCAAATAGTATTAAAGTAAGTAATTAGTAAGTTTTTCAATTATTTTTCAATTGTAGTCGAATCATACTCGTACCTGATCTACTATGTATATAATAATTATGGGTTAATTTAGAGACAGCCCTGGCACCCATAACACAAGTATAATAATACATACATCTTATTGGTACGTATTTTATGTATTAAATCTTATTGGTATGGTGCCAGAGATTTAAGTGTATACTGTTAAATAGGTTTAACATTATAAGTAACTTATTATAATTTTAAATATGTACAAATTATTGTGAAGTAAATTATTATTAATTAAATATGTTATACTGGCAAATAACTCACGTTTCGAATAGATTACATCGGCCCGGATTTCGAACATGTCCAATGCTTATTGTCAGGGCGAGTGCGCAGCGGCGTCTGCTAGCTCACGATAATTGCAATAAAAGTTATTCTATAGTCGAAGACAAAAAGTCACTTTCCAATGTTTATCTATATTTAATAACCAGATAAGAATAATAAATGTATTCCAGCTTTGAGAGTTGTGTCTTATAATAGGTTCGCTTGTGCGATAAATGTGTTATTTATAATTTTCTACAAATCAAGAAATTCATTATAGACATTGGTTACATTCAAATGCAAATTGAAAAAATACGTATTCTGCATGAATAGTACAATTAAATGCCATTTTTTCATATTTGCCATTGACGGGCCTCGTGGCATAGTCGGTAGTGTAACCGACTTCCGTGCATGAGGTCGTGGGTTCGATTCCCACTCAGGACAATTATTTGTGTGATGAACACAGATATTTGTACTGCGTCTGGGTGTTGTGAGCTTAGTTTGGGACCAGAGGACGTTGTGTGAAATGTCCGTGAATATTTAATATTTATTTATTTATTTATAGGGTTATTAATCTATTAGTTACACACTTATTTTCACTTAATCCTTTCAAATATAAAACTGATATTATATATTCGTAAAAGTATACTTTTGGTGAAATTGCGACCTTCTGTCAGTAGATGCCACTAGAAAAGAATGGAAGTACACGTTTTATGGTTTGTTTACGTTTTGCCTCACGGCTTCCTGAATAGAGTATAGTAAGTTACCGGGCATAGCAAATGCTAAAATATAACAATAATTTCTATACGACTATAATTATATCCTTTCTGTAACAGTATTCGCTGCTGAGAGTGAAAAGTTGTCGGCAAACAAATCGCAGACATCAGATGTAGTAACTGATCTATCTATAAAGGTTAATCAATTAACGCCAAAAGACTCGCAACTGTTAATACACGACAAAGAACTATCACGGGAAACTTTTCCGTTATCAGAAAAAGAATCTCAGTTATCGATTAAAGATAATGTCGAACTTGATAAAGATGAACAAATGTCTCTAAAAAAAAAGCAGCAACTGCGATACGAAGCTCACCCTTCAGCAGATGACGTGGTGCCTAAAACATCACGGGCACAAAGACTTCAAGGCAGCGGTGTCATATTTGCTGAAGATCGTAAGATATTAGGTATTAAAAGCTCTTTATGATTACATATTTTTTTACAGACTTTATCGCTTTCAATACCTTTGGCGCTTTCGAAATTGCTTTTATTTTTATCCTGTGTGTCTCTATACAGAATGTATGTATAAAAAATGGAGAGGGGATGAAAAATGACACACGGACACCATAAAAGAAAGATCTCTTAAATTATTGAACGGATTTTAGTGAAATTTTCACGGCTACTAGAGATTGGTTTGCAGGAACGCGAACGAAGTCACAGGCAGCAGCTAGTTCGTATTTAATTCGTCACGAATGTTTAAGTTTTATTGAACTTTTACTTTTTTCATAGTTATTTTCATTTTTAAGCTTATATATTATGTTCCATGCCATGGCGTAAGTCCTTACCAAAATGCATTCTTCCATGCCTACTCTATCACATTGGTAGGGATGATTTTCAGCTTATGGTTTTACTTAGAGGTCCTATATTCTCTTACAATAATTTTGACAGTATAGTTTTAATTTTTCAAACAGCTACTTTACTTACTTATCATCACGCCTAGCGGGGTTGGCAGAGAGAACAGAGTGCCAAGAAGCACTATTCTTGCATAAATCCCTCGCTTCCTCAACGTTCAATAATCTCTTCATACACGCTCGCCGGTTTCGTAGAGTTCTGACTCCAACTTCCTTCAATACATGACCGTTTTGGTCTCGACTGGGGTAGTGCCATATGTTTACTTAGTTTACCACAACACAGACTGTTTAATACTGTTTCAAATTAAAAGGTTAGATCAGAGAAATAAATAAAAAAGCATGTGTGCAATTAAAACACGGCAGATCTGAAATTTCTGAAAAGTAGCCTACGAGAGATTGAGATGGATATAAAGTATCAGGAGTATTAGGATAAATGTAAGGTTTATTATTTTTTACCAAGCTTAACATAACCTCTCACTAGTTAATGGAAGCATGTTTCAATGGATCAATTTGATGGAGCATTAAAATTTATTTAAATTTTTGTCTTCTGCAACGATATAATGGATCCCGTAGGAATTCATAGGACAACTTTGGTAAAAGATCTTGTGAACCTCACCATAGCAACATAAATAACTAAAGTATATGATTCACTTCAGGGGTAGGTGAGAAAAATATCTTAAAACTGGCATGAGAATAAAAAGTGAACATAGCAAAACAGAGATATTAGTTTATTATTGAATGTATATCACTTTTTCAAACATAATATTATGTACACCGTTGTCATATCGTTTAAGTATTGATCACGCAAGTCGGAAACCAAGGTTTCAAATCAACTACCAAGGAATACTTTTTGTGACAAAAAAATGATCTCAAAGTTAAAATAACTTTAATTGACTTTTCTGCAACTGAATGTTAATCCTATAACATTTATGTGTTTATTTCTTTATCGTGATGCATTATTTCTATGCGATTCTAAAGAAGTATTCACTCCTGTATTTGAGCGAACAAAACAAAACAACAATAATTCAAATCGGTCAAGTTTAGCGAGACTAACGAACAGCAATTGATTGTTAAATAGATTATGAAATATGTCTGGCATGAATGGCTATGCGTTTTTTAATTTGTGTATTCTTTGTGTTAATTGTATGTTTATACATATCGTAAAAGTTCCGTATTATCCATACTAATATTATAAATGTGGCTGTTACAGAGTCGAATTGGAGCTTACACTGCAAGAAGACTGAACATAGTGACGTAAATATAGAAATATCACAGCCATCTATGCCATTCAGCAATAGGCTAGCAGGTGAGTGAGATTATGAGATGTAGCAATGTTTGTATGCATGTAGTAGCAACCAGCCCGACCTCAAAACACAGGGCCCGTAGAATGTAACTTACTAAATCCTATCGACATCGCATCGTGACATGGTCATTGGTTGAGAGATCTTGAGAGATCATCGTGATTGGTTGAGCGATTATTGCGACATCACGCGTCTATGTCCCTACTAATCACAAATAAGACGATACGATGTCGCTACGATTTTGTGATGCACATTCTAAGGGTGATAGTACCTCCTAATAGTCACTCCATATTTAAGTTCACTCAATTCGGTGGCATGAGAGGGTTGCGGTGTACGAAACAGACATGCTGTGATGGGCTATTTCAAAGGCTGAAATTTTTGATACTTACTGATGCGATATGTATTGACAAATCTTACGATTTATGATCAGGATCACCATTCAACATTAATTAGGCAGATATTTTACAGATCTGCCTAATTAATGTAAAATAAAAAAAGATACATTTATTTTGATATTTTATACGTTTATTAAGCATTTGACATTTTTAGCTATAATAATATAAAGCTATGTATTATAATCTAATATTATTTCTCTAACCTGTTTTTCTGTCGATCTGTGAGATCTCCTTATTCCTATATCAAATTTCATGATTTACCCTCATTTTGATCAGCTTATCGTGCCGGCTAATGGCCTACCAATCACTGGTGAGACGATACAATATCGATATGATTTTGTTATTCACATTCCATTTAGGGCCCGGTGTCGTGACTGTCATTGTCGATTTCACAGTTCCGCTTTTAGTGTTAATTTATCATTATACATTTATTTACAACATTAGATGCCCGCGACTTCGTCAGCGTGAACTTCTTTTGTTGGGTACCAAGTTTTATGTCCCGACGCATCAATCTATTTCTGTTTAATGTTAGGGTCACTTGGAAACCTATAATTTAACTATAATAATGTTTGGGTTACTTGGAAACCGCGCCTGTGGGACATCGGTACGACTGGGTACTACGCCGGCGGCTCCCCCCCGGGCTGGCGGTCATCTGCTGTCGCGGCCCGGGGCGGAAACTTCAACTTCCAGGAAGCGGCGTTACATTCACTCATCGCTCAGCTTCGTAAAAATAGATACATTCACTCATCGCTCAGCTTCGTAAAAATAGATACATTCACTCATCGCTCAGCTTCGTAAAAATAGATACATTCACTCGTCGCTCAGCTTCGTAAAAATAGATACATTGACTCATTGCTCAGCTTCGTACGGTCATTATTCTCATTTTATCTGCCAAATGAAGCAAATAGCGCCGTACACAATTTCGATTCTAATCGATTTTGAGAAGAATGATAATGTTTTCCTTAGGAGTTTTTGTGACAATTAAACATTTTTTTATTGCAATAATGTTTCTGTTTAGTAATTATAGTATTAATATATTATAGGAAAAGAAATGTTTTTTGTTATCTTTGTCATTTTTTTCATCGTTAACTAATTTAATGACAAAATTAGTTAACAATGAAAAGGAATGTTTCTTTTTTATCTTGGTCAACTTTTCGGGTACTTCTTAGGTATTTACAGCTCAATAAGCCACAATTGGGCATTCTTTTAAATTTATATGACGCATAACTCCGACAGCCATCAAGTGTGGACTAAATAGAATCGTATCAAAGGAAGAGCTTTGCTCTCCTTTTTGGCACGTTAAGTACATACGAGTATACTCGCGGCATCTATTTAGATCTATATCTGTGGGAACTATCCATTTTACACGCTTTATATTAGTTTCACCTGTATGTTTGTAACTGACTTCTTTGAACTCAATTTTGACCCACTTTGAACGGACAGTTATCAAGAGCATAGGTATTAATTAATATATTAACTAATATAAACACATAGCTATACTTATATAAAATTCAGCAACAATATAGGATGGATGCTGTTTTTCATTACACTCGTTACAATTATTTTATGCAACCACGATCCATGACGTCATATAGCGTTCGTGGTCAAAGTATTAATGACATGAAATTTTCTATACTACGCGGGTGGCAAACAAGCATACGGCCCACCTGTTGGTAAGCGGTTACTGGTGCCTCTAGACGCTAGCAAACATCAGAAGCATCACTACCGCGTCGCCAACTCCAAGGAAAAGGGATAGTAGGTGGATAGACAGAGGGGTTTGGGCCTCTGGCGCTCTCACCTACCATACGAAACACAACGGAGTACCTACCGTTGTCTCACGCTGATCTTTTGTGAGCCATGATTTGTGCTGTGATAAGCAAGGCTCTACTTACATTATTTTAAAATCCATCCATCAGCCTTTTAACGTTAAACACAAAGTGAAAAATGTGAAATCGAAAATAACAGTCACGAGCAGGATTCGAACCTGCATCTCCTGGATACCGTCCAGATGCTTTGTAAGCAGTCAGGAGCAAGGGTCACGATTGCTGAATTGGCAAAGCATCTGGACGGTATCCAGGAGATGCAGGTTCGAATCCTACTCGTGACTGTTATTTGCGATTTCACATTTTTCACTTTGTGTTTAATGTATGTTGCTAAGCATGTCAAATGTTAAAGATATATATAAAAAATATCTAAATAGCCTTTTAACGTCCACTGCTGGACATAGGCCTCCCCAAGAATGGGGGATAGTGCCGTAATCGCCACGCTTGGCAGGCGGGTTGCCGATCGCAGTGGATGTTATTATTACTCGAGGGAGTGCTGCTGCCCACTCCCCCGGTATTCCCTCAGTCCGCTCTTACGACTCCCATGGGTGGAGAGGGGTGGGGCAATTCTAAAGCCGGCCCAACACGGCCCTTTATTTTAAAATGATTTAATTTAATTTATAAAAAGTATGTTTAAACAAAATATTTAAATGTAAATAGTTCATTTAAAGATAAATTTACTCTAAATTATAACACTTTTCAATATCCGTATCGGGGCAAAGAAAGCATGCGGCCTGCTTAGGTCGTAGACGCTAGCAACACTAGGTAAAATAAAGGGATAACGAGTAAATAATAATACGAGCACATCCGTGGGGTTTTGGGCCTGTACTATCGTTACTATTGTTGACTATTATTAAAATCTTTATATGATGATAATGATTGTGTTGAGAAATTCAACAATATGTATGGAGAATCACCAAGGTCGACTATCCGAAATAATCGTTTTTCCAAACGCCATGTAATGAGTTAATCGAAATCTATACCCTATTATTCTCAAATTTCCGTTATAGGTTTCGAGGAATCGGTATCATCGTGGGGGGACACTGAAGCTCTACGGTGTGTGATGGAAGGATTCGTCCTGGAGATGTCGGCCATCGCAGATGTGGCGCCGCTTATAGCCATCAACCTTGACCGTACCGCCACATTGGTGCTCGTCAATGACAAAGTAAGTAAGGCAGTTACTTTACTACTGGTTATAGTAAAATTGTCCTTGTGTATTTTGGTATCACTGAATTTATTGATCGTACATTCATCTATTGACATAACTTTGAAACTTCTAATGCAAATCGTGTGCCATGTGCCAAATGTTAGGAACACGAGTCAGGGATTTTGGTCTATATCAGGCCCCCTATTACATAGGACGGCTAGTAAAGAAGTAAATTGAGGCTGTGTTATAATTCTCCTTACTTATTTGACCGTAAAGGTGTTAGACTAGAAAGATAAAAATATAATACTGAGTTAGAAAATGCTCGGCAGCAGATGCGATTTGTTTAGCAGATGAAGTTTGTCTTAATTTGCTAAGACTACTTTAGTATGATTTTCTATAAATGTCGTGTTCAACATGGTAAAAGGATTTCTAACAAAACTCATAATAATATTTTTTTACTTTGGAATCTAGCAACCAACTTTAGCGTAAGTTTATATAGATTTCGAAATAGCTTTAACATGCAAAACTGTTAAAAACAAAGAAAAAACAAAAACTTCAGTCGGTGTTGTCATCGTATACGTTGGCATGTTTGAATATCGAAGAGCATGCTACTTTGCCCTGCGAGAAATAACTGTTAAAGAAAAAAGTTTCTCATAAGACTGCTTCGCGTCACATAGACTTTTGTGGTGCTCTCTTGGAAAGCCTATGTATTAAAATGGACAATGAAAAGCTGATGGATCCATGTACGGCCATTAAAGTAAAGTAACATGTGTAATATTGATATTTTTCAGAGAATGACCACAATGGTATCAGTAGCGGATGTCCAAATTGACAATCTACAATACGAGAGTGGTCAGTACGACTTTGCTGTGGTGGCTACTACACGAGCTGAACCCTTGAAGCCGGACCACTGGCCTCCACTATGGAACATGTTCGCAGAAAAAGAAGCATTCACCACCAAACATAAAAATGCAAGGCTGCTCTTGAAATTTACTCACGATAAATGGAATATCATCTCTACTAGATATAGAGGTTGGTGACATTTTTAAAATTTTTCTTCAGTGAATTTTCATTGAAAATATTGTAGGTTTAATTCTCACATAGAGGCTTTCCATAATTTTCTGAGCTGAAAGTTTGTATTTTCCATAAATATTGTAGATAACATTTGAATATCCGATAGCAACGGTTGTACCATTGTCACAGAACATATAATAATACTACGTATAAACTATTAACACACGCTCGAATTAGGTTCGGCGGAATGCGTAACCATTCCGCTAACGGTCGGTTAGGTTCGGAATAAAAAAGAATGGGCGTAATTTAATTTCAAAGAACACGAAAATGCTTGCTTTTCGCTTTGCAATACAGCTCGTTATATGTATTCCAAAAACATGTATATTGTTTGTATATTTCAAGAACTTCAATCAATACGAAGGTCAAATGGGGGTTCCAGAAAATGCGGCTTTCCCCTCATAATCTATTTCATATTTTCACACTATGTGCGTCATTAAAATTAACAATATGTATTGAAATTAACAGAAATAACTGAAGTGGAGATCCGGGTAGGCAGCCTGGCTCTGTACGTGGAGGATGCATATGTGACAGCCTTCGTAGAATTGGCTCGTCTCGCTTGGCCGTCTGGCTCGCCGTGTGACATAGCTGCCGTGCTGGCTGAGGAGCGCTCGCTAAAGAAACCCTTACGTTTACGCTTGTTGCACGTGCATCCGCTGGATCTCACACTCACCTTGCATACAGCTGTAAGTCACTAGATAATTGAAAGGCATCGATATTCCATTGATCACAAAAGAAGACGTATAGTTCATGAAAAAGTATACAACGCGTTCTTTTGAACAACTTTCATCCATCAGCCTTTCGACGTCCACTGCTGGACAGCAAGACCACGCCACAACATGTTTCGCTCATATGGGGGATAGTGCCGTAATCGCCACGCTTGGCAGGCGGGTTGGCGATCGCAGTGGATGTTGTTAATACTCGAGTGAGTGCTGCTGCCCACTCCCCCGGTATTCCCTCAGTCGGCTCTTATGACTCCATGGGTGGCGAGGGGTGGGACAATTCTAAAGCCGGCCCAACACGGCATTGAACAACTTACTCTAGCGATAGAATATATCGCTTTGTATGGATCACGCTCCTGGCGTTGCAATGTATAGCTCTATTTCTTATTCTCTTTACGACATTTCTTTTTTCTCTCTATGTAAGGAAATGTGCCTAAATGTGATATCCTTGAACTTTCACATTACTCGTCCAATTATCAAATCAAATATGTGCATAACCAACTTAGAACGCCAAAAATAATTAATAAAGGATCTTGAAATTATGGAATTAAAAAATAAATAATAATTCCAGGTACGTATGTACATAGCTCTGGACCAAAGTCCACTACGACTGAGCGCGTTCAAGTTGCACGATATGATGACGTCATCGGAGCGACTCACTCACG
This sequence comes from Leucoma salicis, assembly GCA_948253155.1. Taxonomy (NCBI): domain Eukaryota; kingdom Metazoa; phylum Arthropoda; class Insecta; order Lepidoptera; family Erebidae; genus Leucoma; species Leucoma salicis. The sequence continues at coordinate 29,814,795 of OX411803.1, forward strand.
CCCTCACTGTTCATTACCTATCTGCCGCTATACTTGGAGCAGGTGAGAGTTAGTATTAGGTGTTAAAGTATGAAATTGCCGATTTGTACTGAAAAAATTAAATTAGTTTTTATTTTCATTTAACATAATTATTTAATCAAAATATCTACCATTATTATCTATACATTGCTGCCATCTAATATGAAGGTCATTTATGCCTTTGCGATAACTCTGGTGATCTAGATTCTACAAACTGTGTGAAAGCCTTTCTACTGCCTCCTGGGAAGAAAACTTTTTATCACGTAGAAAATTGTCCAAATCACGAAAAAAATGGTAGTCCGTTGGAGCAAGGTCTGGCGAATACGGAGGGTGACGAATGGTTTCTAATTGCAGTTCCTGCAGAGTTAAAAGGGTTTCTCGTGCTGTATGAGGTCTCGCGTTATCATGGAGCAATAATGGTGAAGATCGATTCATGAGTCGAGGCTGTTTCACTGCAAGTTTGGCTATCATTGTTCGGAGTTCGGCACAGAAGACATCTGCCTTTATTGCTTGACCAGATCGGAGAAAGCTATAGTGAATAACACCATGCTGAGACCACCAAACAGTTGCCATTACCTTTTAATTGGTAGCCGTTGCTTTAGGCCACTGTTGCGGCGTTTGACCTGCGGTCAGCTATTGCATTTTTCACTTGCGGTTATCGTAAATAATCCACTTTTCATCACATGTCACAATTCGATCCAATATTCCTTCATTTCTGTATCGATTCAACAAGGCAACAAATTTCAACACGCGTTTCTTTCTACAGATCAGTCAAATCATGAGGCACCTATTTTTCATATTTTTTTTATTTTATTGATTTGACGCAAATAAGTCAATATTGTTGGTAAGGTAACGTTAAACCATGCCGCTAATTCCTGGGTAGTTTGGCTCGGATCGGCTTCCACCGTCTTTTTAAAATCATCCATATCAAATGTGAATAACAATTTATTCACATGTGTGGGCGGTCTTTCACGTAGCTCGTTCTTCAAATCAAAATTTCCGTCACGAAAGCGTTTAAACCAAAATCGCACGGTGCGTTAATTAGCGTTAGTCCCGCGTCGGAACTCATATTCAAAAATCACTCGAATTTTCGAAATATCCATATTTCTTGTCTAAGCAGAATAAAAAAAAACTGAAAGTCGATAATCGAATGTTGCGCATTTTTTAAAAGAAGAACATCATAGGTACCATTTGAAAAAAATTTCACTCAAAAATCTCAAATCATGAAGGTTCTATGTCAATTAGAAGTACCTATTAGGTACAATAAAACGGCAATTTCATTTTTTAACCCCTATTAATAACATAAAATAGTTTATTTTATTATCCTTTTTAAGTACTTTGTGAAATATCTATTAGGCTTGATTGATCAGAGAAATGTGTACAATACATATTCGATAGATGGAAATGGTTTTCCCAAAGACTAAGACTATATACCTAATAACCATGTAACATAGAAATCGATCACTGCAGGTACGAAACCACGAGTCGCGGTTTGAATACTGTTCTTTATGATGACAGATATACGGCCCACCTGATGGTAAGCGGTTACCGTAGGCTATAGATGCTAAGCATACCATAGGCATCACTGGCGCGTCGCCAACTTCAATGAAAGGGTAGGAAATGGAAATGAAGTATAATAAGGAAAGTATAAGGTTTGAGCCTTCGGTGATGTCACTCATCATAAAAAAAAACACAACAGTAGGAGTAGATTCCTGCCGTTGTTTCACGCGGATCTTCTTTGAGAGGATCGTACTTCCCCCGATCGAGCCGACACATTCACGCACGACCACTAACTGGCGCCACTACCACTAGAAAAACGCAGTGATCTTGTCCATTAGTTCCGTCGGGTCGCTTATTTGCTTTCACTTTATTATGAAGACTCCTTGGATCTGCAACTCCCTTCTGGGGTATTTTAATACTTTATTGATATTCCTTGACCTTAACATGAGTCTGTCGCAGCTTCCTTATGTTCTGAATGGTAATATGTTACAGGATGGGTAGTTGGCGGCTTAGAATTGCTGGGAGCACCAGGAGCATTAGTTGCACGTTTAGGTGGAGCTACAGGGGGAGTGAAAGGTGTAGCATCCGCCACCGCGGCGGCCCTCCTCCGGTCACTCAGTGCATGGGCGGGGTCCCTCGCGAGAAACCTGGACTTACTGGCTGGTGATGAAGAGCACGCTAGGAGAGCCGCCGCAGCTAGAAGAAGACCACCACCCAGTCTTCTTGCTGGTCTCGTGGCTGGGATCACCAATTTCGCAATTAACATTCTTGGTAAAATATTAATTTCTTATTAACCTAAAGACAAAAACGACTAAATTTTACGACTTGTGTGAGTGCTAAGTTGGTATGGTTGAGAATGAAAATAGGCCTAACTTTTTTTTTAGTATGCGGGTGGCAAAGTAGCATGTAGCCCGCCTGATGGTAAGCCTTTACCGTAGCATATAGATGCTAGCAACACCAGAGGCAACGCGCCAGTGGGTATTGACATATTTTTCCTTTTTTTTCCCTCTGGTTTTGCTGTTGATAATGAACGTGTGATCATGCTTGGCGACTTTAATAGCTGGATAAGTAAAAAATGTTACACAAGTTTGGAGATGAAAGGGGAATCCGTCAATCACTAAGTAAATGAGTGGAGGTAAGGTTGACTTGTCGAGTAGAGTCACACCATCAGGAGACTCTTCTTTTACATCGACGCTTCAGGTGTCAGTCAACAGTCAATTGCTAAATCCATTAAAGCAGGTTTTTTCAGGCACATTTTATTTATGATCTGGCTTGGCTAGTCTGCTGGCCAGACAATTCGGTTTTCAGTCTTTGTTTGGCAAATAAGGCTAAGATGTTTATGTTAGCAGCAGAACCACAGAGTTTTCTATCGTAGATCCATTCATTAAAATTGTCTTGGATACCAGTAATTCATTGCCAGTTCTGAATACTCAGCTACTTCTCCCCAGAAGCGAATGTAGTTATCTGATATTTAGGTTGACTTGGTTGCTTTTAGTGGTGTGTCCAGGTTAGTTTCCGGTCGAAATGCATGCCTAAATACTTTACAGTGTTTTTGTAGGGCAGTTCAAATATAGGATAATCATGCAGTTTTTCGAAAAGGAATGTCAGGTGCGGACTAGGTAGAGAAGGTCCTATCATAGGCCGTAGGTGGTGAGGCGTAAACAATGGTCCGTACTATTCACGATTAGACTGAATTTTAATTCTGGCTGCAGAGGGTAGGAAAAGACCACGTCGATGTTCGATGACCAAATTGGAGTTCTCCCTTATTCGACGTGCATGTATGAGGAATATAAAAAACTTGAATGAGGCAAAAGGGGTGAGCTAGGATCTGGGCTAGTGGAAATCCCGTGATCCCATGCTGTTATGCTGGATTTGGCCTTATACTGCTTTACAACTAGCTGTTAGTACTAATTTAGACTAGATAGACCGATAGGAGAAGGTTTTAAAATAAATATTAATTTGATATGTTTGATGTAAATGTAAGGAGCTGTAGGCGGTTTGGCCCACCACCCATTGGTGGGAGTTGCTGTAGGTGAGACTGACAGCGGGGCAGCGGCTGTCCGTCGTGGTATCCTCGGCGCGCTGACTAAGCCGCTTAGTGCTACGGCGGACCTTGTAGCCTACGCTGGGCATGGCCTACTGAGGCAAACTGGCTGGGACCCAGTGCCTGAGGTACAAATAATATTTATTATTAATAATATAATATTTACAAAAATGAATCCTTATATCCCTTACTACACGCCATAACTTGAGAACGACTACCGTTTTCATACATCTTTTTTTAAGTTTTTTTATATTTTGTAGTTGTTCTTACGGAAAAAAAAATTAAGAAAATGACGCATAAAATTGAAAATTTTCAGAAAACTTGACTACTCTTCAGTTGGTTCAGCTAGTTAAAGATAAAAATTATTGATTATAATATTCAATCGTTATGATGGTTTTATGGTAACATTATTAATCAAAAAGCTAACGAATGTAGGATTCACGAAGTGTTGCTCGTACTATTAAATCCTTTTTGAAATGCCAATGTAAATGAGTTTAAATTTCATTCTGAGCATAATTTTCGCGTTAACATATATGTAGTATTATAACAGGCCGATTTAAACATAATGGCAATTCGGATTTAGCTGTGAGTGTACCTACTTACATGTAGTGTTCGGACTTCGCCTTAACTTAATGACATCGCCTTAATAACTTGTGCTGCCACCTACAATCCTTGCTATATAGCTTTACCAGTGAACTTAAAAGAAAAATCGTTGTTTACTGTTTTTAAAATATATAACTTTCCGCTCTATCAGTGCACGCACAACAAATTGTAATTCATAAACATTAATAAATCAATTAAGTTCAGTATAATCACGAGTACTATATTGAAAAACCCTCCCTCTGAATACAAACAAAAGCGGTTGATTTGGACCTTCTGAGTCGCATTCGAACGAGAAAACCAGCAACTTACCATTGTTAGAAACCTATACATCACGGCAGCACAAATTCGCAGAAGGGAGAATACGAGACGAAAACGCCGTCTACTCGGACGCCGCAATTTGTGGGAGAGGTCTCTCCTTATTTGAAAACGCGCATATTAGGTACGGCCAGCTATCCTGCTTATTGCTACTCCATCTCCACTTCATCTGTGTAATACCATTTAATTCATATAATTTCAGGAGTTATTCTGTTTGTGATTTTGTGTGCGCTGCCAATTATTCAGCAAAAACTCTTAGTAACGGTCGTAATCAAACGTAAGTATTTTACCCATACTATTTTCCACCAAGATGAGTCAGCCAGAGGTCTCAGTAGGTAATAAATTACGCGATAAATTACCTTATAAGTTCAACACAAGTGATGATGTTATTAGGGAGCTAGTTAAAAAACGCGGCATAGTTAAAGGTAGATTAACAAGATTCTCTAATTACCTGTCCAGCCTCACCGAGGCTCTGTCTAATAAAGCATGCATAGATCTGAAACTGAATTCAGGGAGTGACAAGCTTGTTTAGGGAATTTAATGAAATACAGTGCAGAATCGAGGAGGCGGTCGCTGACATAGATGAACAATTAACGCAAAGAGAACTGTTTGAAAATACATACTCTGTTAATACATATTTTGTTTTAGCTTAAGCTGAGTATTTACTAGAAGATAATAAGGTTGCTGACAGTTCTAATAAATTTCATAAGAAAACCGTTAAATTACCTACAATTTCTATGTCTAGCTTTGACGGTTCATATGAGCAATGGTTGGAGTTTGGAGACACTTTTATATTGTTAGTCCATAATTCAAACGACTTCAGCAATATAGAAAAGTTTCATTACTCAAAGTCCTCACTCAAGGGAAGCGTGGAACTAGTAATAAGTTCAATAGAATTATCTAGCGATAAGTACCCGGTAGCATGGGATTTACTTCTCAATCGCTATAATAACAGCAGATTGTTAGTGTATATCCATGTTAGATTGCTGTTCACTATGGAAAGTGTAAGCATGGAGTCGCCAGTATTACTCAAAAGATTAATTGACACAGTTTTAAAGAATTTACGTGCATTAAATATTCTCGTCGAGCCCACCGACTCGTGGGATGCATCTTTTATATAGTTAGTTGTGTTTAAATTAGATCAAATTACAGAACGCGAATGAGAACAACACAAAGGCATATTTTTTTTCTGGAAACGGCGATTCGAAGATACCGCTTAAACTTGATGTACCTATTATTGAAGTTTCTTAAAGATCGAGCTGAGATTTTGGAAACATTACAAGTATCACATAATAAAATTAATACCGAGAATAAAAGGCAAAACACAAATAATAGTTACCACTCTAAAATTCATTGGAATGTTTCCACTAAGTCACAGGGTCAAAGGTTACGTAAACCCACTAAGAAACTTTGTTTATTGTGCAATACAAATCACCCACTACGCGTGTCAAAGGTTTCTAGAATTTAATACAGATTCTAAGCTCAAATTTATTCGCGAAAAGAAACTATGTATTAACTGTTTACGCTCTAATAACACCCTAGATACATGCCGGTTTGGGCCATGTCGACTCTGCAATAAAAAACACAATACGTTGGTGCATTCCGATAATCATGACAACCAATCCGCATTAATTCATACGTCACATGCTAATGAGCTGCCGGCTACTATAATCGCTCAGATCGCTGCCCCAGCGCCGGTGCCTTCACCCTTCACCGCGCTCTCCACACCGAGCTCGTCATCCGCTAAGGATTTAACAACTATCCACGCGAATAAAGCGCATTTCGATATAATTAATATTCAATCAGCTGTCATGAAACCGGTTTTACTGTCGACTGCGCTAGTTGAGATAGCCGATAATCGTAAGAATTATCATCAAGCACGCGCACTCCTCGACAGTGGCAGTGAGCGTTGTTTCATTACACAATATTAATGCAATTTAATACAAATGCCAGTTATACAGTCCACTCAAGAGATACGAGGTGTAGGTAACTCGGTCACTCAATCTAATCAAATATGTGACATCGAGCTTAAGTCGCGCATCCACCCGTATACTACGCATTTACAATTTTTTGTTCTGCCTAACATTACGGCAGCGTTGTACCTGCATTGCCAAAGCAGGCAGCAGCAGGTTTGTTTTAGCAGACCCGCAATATAATGAATCTCAAAATATTAATATTTTAATAGGCGCAGATAAATTTTGGAATTTAATTAAAACAACAAAAAATAGGTTACCTAATGGACAATTTTTATTAGATACAAAATTAGAATGGGTTATTTCCGAACCTATTTGTACTCTTACGCGCAATAATAAGTATATTCAGTATAATTTATCTCAATTCATTGATTCTCAGCTACGTCAATTCTGGGAATTAGAGGATATGCCTGTGCATCGAGATACACGCACGCAGAAGGAACGTACATGTGAACAGCATTTTGTTAATACCTCTACGCGCAATTGTGATGAAAGGTTCAATATACGTATTCCATTTAAGAAAACACCCGATGTACTAGATGACTCGTACACGCAAGCAAAACATAATTTTCTCACTGGAAAACCATTTATTACGCAACCCTGATTATGAGCATCTTTACATTGATTTTATGCACAATGAGTATATTCGCTTGGGTCACATGAGTCGTATTGTCGTATTATTAAAGGGCCTCACTGTTTCTTACCTCATCATGAGGTGTTACGTGAGCACAATACCTCTACGAAATCGCGTGTGGTGTTTGATGCTAGTGCCGCTACTAGTAACAATATATCACTCAACGAAATACAAATGGTGGGGCCACCACAGTGCGATCTTTTTTTCTATTTTATTACGATCTAGGCAACATAAATACACCGCCTGTGCAGACATAAAAAAAAATGTATCGGCAATGTCAGATCCATGAAGATCAACGTAATCTTCAGTTAATATTGTGGCGTGATGACCCATTATAGCCGTTAAATATTTACCAGCTTAACACAGTGACTTATGGCACCGCATCAGCACCATCTCTAAGCTGTAGATGTTTAAAGCAATTGGCAGCAGACTGTGGGGATCCTGACGTCACTAGGGTAATAGACGAAATTTTTTTCTTGTAGATCTGATTACGAGTTCAGATGATAAGCAAAAACTGTTAGACATTTGCGAAAATATTGTAAAGATCTTAAAAAAGGTTGCTTTCCCCTTCGTAAGTGGATTTTTAATTTTAATATGTAGGTGACAATATTAATTCTAAAACTCTAGGAATAGGTTGGCATAATATAAATGATAAATTCAATTTTAGCACGCAATTTAATAATAATAATAATCGATTAATTACAAAACGTTACATAATGTCAACAATTTCACAGATCTTTGTTCCCTTGGGATTATTAAGTCCCATGATTACTATAGCAAAAATTCTATTGCAAAAATTATGGTTAGGTTGGGGTGATGAGGTTCCCTACGATGTAAAACGCATTTGGAATAGTTTTGTGAGTTCCTTGCCAACCCTTAACGACATAAATGTGCCGCGGCATGTAAAAGGCAATGCTCCAGTTCGCATCGAGCTGCATGTCTTCTATGTTGCGTCTGAGTCAGCATACGGAACATGCATTTATATTCGCACAATAAACTGCGACTTATCAGTGACCGGTAGATTATTATGCTCGAAGAGCAAGGTCGCACCATTAAAGCCTGTAAGCATCCCCAGGTTAGAACTATGGGGGGCCTTATTGGGCGCTAGGCTATATAATAAAGTACAAGAATCTCTTTACTGCCAATTTAACAACATAATTTTTTGGTGTGACTCCACTATTATATTAGGATGGTTGCATATGGCTTCTAATTTATTAAAGACTTGTACAAAATAGAGTAGCTGAGATTCACGAAATTACCAAGGATCTTCCATGGTGTCATATTAACGGCAAAAATAACCCGGCTGACTTGGTATCTCGTGGAATCAAACTCGAAGACCTTCGGTCTGCGACGTTATGGTGGGAAGGCCCAGCGTTTTTGCACAAATCTGAGTTTCGGTGTAGCCAAGCTATTTTAAATAAAGCCTATATACCACAGACTGATTTACCAGAATTAAAATCATTAAAAATTCACACATTTGTAACTGCGACCGAACCGTTATTGTTTCCGTTTAAAAGATTCTCTCAATTTAATCGCATGCAACGTGCATGTACGTATTACGTTTTATTTTTAATGGATGCAATAAGAATAATGTTCGTTGCGGACACCTTAGTGTGGACGAATTACGGAACGCCCGCGTAACGTTAGTTAAGTTGTCGTAACGCGAATCTTTTCCAGAGGAATGTAAATTATTATTTCATAATCAATGACTTGATAAGAAACACAACTTAAATAAATCAAATATTTTTATAGATAATGAAGGCATTTTACGAGTCGGCGGACGGATTACTTTGTCATCAGGTTTTAATTATGATAAAAAACATCCGGTTTTAATTTCATACAAACACTGGTTTTCAGTACTGTTGTTCCGACACGAGCACAAGAAGTTGCACCACGCGGCGCCACAAGCTTTGTTATACAATATACGAGAGTCGCACTGGCCAGTCGGAGGCCTGCACTGTACATGAGTGCGTTACTTGTACACGGTTGAGAGGTAAATCTTTATCCTCCTCCTATTATGGGTAATTTATCGGAAGAGAGAATTTCGCCAACCTTTCCATTTATACGTAGTGGTGTCGATTACTCCAGGCCCGTCTTCATACTGAACTGCAAGGGTAGGGGTTCGAAATTGATAAAGGGTTACATCTAAGACTAAAAAGCTACCACCGGATCGGAACGCGGCCTGACTGAGAAAGATCCGGCTAGAAAACTCAGTAGGCAACAACTTGTTATGGATTATTAAATTTATGCGGAAATACTAACTAATCACTGCTGTGGGTTTTATCTACACAATAAGCGCTAACTGTGTCTTGAAATCTTGTGGTGTGCCTTCTTGTATTATGTTTGGTGAGACCTATCACAGGATTCCAGCTTGATGGGAAGACCCAGCCGTCTTCTCTATTGAAATTGGGATGTTTCTTAATTTCAATAGCCTCACGTATCATTCTAGGTCGATATCGATGTTCTTTTGCGAGGATTTGAGGTTTGTCAAACCTGATGTAATGGCGGGTGTGGTCCTGTGTGTGCTCACAAATTGCAGACTTTGTATAGCGACGGTGCTTCGCATCAGCTATGTGTTCTTTGATCCGAGTTCTTATGGGCCTCTTTGTTTGCCCAATGTAGGAGAGACCACAGTCACAATCCAGCTTGTACACTCCTGCATCCTGTAAGGATATATGGCACTTGACTGGTGGTAAAAATTGACTAATTCTTTTGAGTGGCTTATAGTAGGCTTTAATTGAAGCTTTCTTGAGGATGTAGCCAATCTTGTCAGTGACTCCTTTAACATGGGGCAGGACTGCAGGGAGGCGCTCAACTGTGGGTGGCTTCACTCGGTTTCTGTGACGGCGGCGTGGAATCTGCAGCTTATTAGCATGTAAAACTTTTTTTACATGCTGCACCTGGCTGGGGGTGTTCTTCATCATAGATTCCTTGTGCTCTCTGAAACAAAGATTTAGACACGGTAGCTAACTGTGAAGGATGGTGGTGAGACTCCATTCAGGTACTTATCAGTATGGGTTTTCTTTCGATACACTGTATGACTCAAGGTTGGGGTTACGGATTACCATAACATCTAAGAAAGCTAAAGAGTTATTTGACTCCAGTTCCATAGTGAATTGAATTTTAGGATTGATGGAGTTCAGATGGTTTCGAAATACGGTTACTTTATCAGATGGTAATATAGTGAAAGTGTCATCTACATACCGCTTGTAACGTGGGACCACAGGTGAGGTTTTTAGGGCAGTCTCCTCGAAGTCTTCCATGAAAATGTCAGCAACAACGGGAGAGACTGGCGAACCCATGGCCACTCCGTCCACTTGCTTGTAGAAGCCATCATTCCACATAATGTAGCCAGAAGTGAGGCAGTACTTTAACAGTTCAGCGTATTCCATAGGTATGTTGTTCTCTGATAGTTTCTTAGATACAATTCTGATGCAGTCTTCCACAGGTAGGCAGGTAAAAAGTGACTGGACATCAAAACTCACCATAGTTTCATTGTTAGCAAGATGAAGGTGTTTAATCACACTTACAAAATGGTATGAGTCTTTTATGAACGCATCTGTGTGTCCTCGGAGCTGTGAGAGAACTTTTGCCAGTAACTGAGCGACTTTATAAGTAGGTGAGTAGATCTGGCTTACAATGTGTCGTAGTGGTGCGTTCGGTTTGTGTATCTTAGGCAACCCAACCCAATGAGTAGTTTGTGGTAGAATTTTTAAGCACTAAATATAAACAAAAATTTTAAATCTTAAAAGAGTATTCTACTAATTTTATTACACTAGCATAAAATCTCATACATTGTAAGCATAAATCTTAGAGTAGATATTTTTAATTATGTTTCTAAACGAATATTATGTGGGTTGAAATAAATAAACCAAAAATTTGAAAAATCATATTACTGTGGGTCCACCCGTGATCATGAATGCTGTAAAGTATTCGAAACGTCGGGATAGTATAAAAATCAAGTAAACGCGATAGATTCCGTAAACGTAGTTTTATTTCAAAATGTGTAAAATTCGCGTAAATGTTACAAAAACTTTAAATTTTCTTTCATTCCGCCTTATGCGCCTCATTTTGGTGGTTTGTGGGAAGCTGGTGTCAAATCTTGCAATTACCACTTGTTGCGAGTGGTTGGTAGCGCACACTTGACATTTGAGGAATATTACACGATATTATCGCAATTTGAAGCTATTCTCAACTCCCGTCCCATTAGTCCATTGTACGCTGATCCTGATGATTTTCTTCCTTTGTATCCATCGCATTTCCTGGTTGGTCGTCTCTTAACAGCGCCCGCGACTGAACAGATATACGATGCTCCCGTTCACCGTCTGACACGATACCAGAGGCTTGAACAACTCAGACAGCACTTCTGGATTCGATGGCCTAAGGAGTACATCTCGGAGATGCAAACCAGAGCAAAATGGAGACAAAAGGGACGTGATCTTCAGCCAAATACACTAGTCGTCACTAAAGAAGATAATACACCGCCACTAAAGTGGTACCTGGGTCGAATAATCTCCACAATGCCAGGCAAGGACGGGATTTCCCGAGTAGCTGACATTGAAACTAAAAGAGGGATTATTAGGCGTGCATTTCCTCGAATCTGTCCACTATTTGAAGATTATGGGGATGATGGCAAACTCTTGGACGTCTAAGCTTCCAAGGCCGTGGGCATGTTCGGACTTCGCCTTAACTGAATGACATTGCCTTAATAACTCTTGCCACCTATGATCCTTGCTATTGGTGTTTAGCTTTACCAGTGAGCTTAAAAGAAAAATCGTTTTTTACTGTTTTTAAAATATATAACTTCCCGCTCTGTCAGTGCACACAACAAATTTTTTATTTTAATCAATACAACAAGCGCGAGCGCTTAGGCGCAGGTGCGACACTCTTCGCTCGGTTGTACCGTGGTCAGTACGCGAAGCGGTAGGCATTTAACTCGGGGCCTTGAGCGAGTGATGTACGCCTGGTATAACACCGAAATATCGTTGCTATATATAGTGAGGAAGTAAATAACTCAAATTTACAATCGATTTTCTACTTTAACGTACACCTCTACACTTTTATGAATGCTGTATGTAAAGTATTCCAAACGTCATGATATTCGTAATCAAGTAAGCAATAGATTCTGTAAAATTAGTTTTATTGCCTCGGTGGTGCAGCGATAGTGTAAGCAACTGCTGATCATGCGGTCTCTGGTTTGATCGGGTGGTGCTATTGAACTTTTCCGTAAAAATAAAAATTCTCAGTAACAGCCCGGAGTTTGGAAATGTGCCCGGTAGACGTCAATAGGCTCGCCCCCTATTACGTGGGACTTAAACGTAGCTGGCGAATCCTGGGTGTGTAATACACCTCTGCCTACCCCTTCGGGGAATACAGGCGTGATGCTATGTTTTTTATTATAATCACTAATTTTAATTATCATATACATCACTTATTCTGTATTCTGTTTCAAAATTTAGCGTTGACGTACTTTATGGTTAGTTTGACACAAAAAATTTACCAACTTTACATGTCGCGAAAATTCGACAGACATGCAAGTTTCTTCACAATCTTTACGGGTTGCTAATTTTATTTATTAAGCTCGCCCCTTCTTTCACATTTTTACTTTGCATCATTTCCTATGATAATGCGCAATGTAAGTAATACATGGTCATCCAACGAGAAGCAAATTCTGTCCTGATTGGTTTTCCTCATTTACATAAGCATTTAGAAGTTTCGGTGTGAAGCTTCGTTTTAAAAACTTAGATAAATAACAGATTATTTACTTCATCTGTTCTACAGGCTCGGCGTACTTGGTCGTCGAAAGATTCGCGTACGAACGCAGGCTGGCGACGTGACTGCGTGCGATGGACGTTCCGCCTCGCCGAATTGCACGCACTCGCCGGCTTCCAAGTACTTTTGGATAACGCTTCATTGCTGTTGCTGCTAACACACAAAGTATGTTCTAATCGATTTTTATTGTGGTGGTTATGATGGTCTTTTGGTAATTGGTAATTACCAATCAAAAACTTAACAATGTCATGTCTATAACAATATTCCTGCGGTCTGCTTTGCACAATGGTATAGTGTTAACGTAGATCCTGTCTGGTTGGTTAAAATGGTACATCACAATCCATCCATCCATCCATCCATCCATCCATCCATCAGCCTTTCATCGTCCACTGCTGGACATAGGCCTCCCCAAGAGAACGCCACAGCGAACGGTCCTGTGCCGCCTGCATCCAACGACTGCCTGCGACTTTGACTAGGGCATCGGTCTACCTGGTGGGAGGCCGTCCTACACTGCGTCGTCCGTTACGCGGTCGCCACTCGAGAACCTTTCTTCCCCAACGGCTGTCGGTTCGTCGAGCGATGTGGACTGCCCATTGCCACTTCAGCAAGCTGACCCGGCGGGCTATGTTGGTCACTCCCGTTTTCCTACGGATTTTCGTATTACGGTTCTTATCACGTAGAGAGATCCTCAGCATAGCCCGCTCCATAGCACGCTGAGCGACTTTAAGCCTTGATATAAGGCCAACATTCAGAGTCCACGCCTCTGTGCCGTAAGTCAGCACTGGTAACACACACTGGTCGTAGACCTTCGCCTTCAGACATTGTGGAATATTGGACAAGAAGATCTCCCTCAGGTCTCGTCGCATAGACTTGGAGATCTGCCTGTTTAGTCGCCTCTGATTGGACCAATCAGCCGAAGACTGCACCATCATTTCTGTCCGTCTTGCCATGAGCTTAAGAGTTTGGTCCGAAAGCTTTTGAGTCCTATTGACGCGACTAGTCTTAAAAAAGGTCGACCCGACTGCTTGGACGGTTTCCACGAACCTGTTGTTCATATTGTTCATTGAATCGCACTCGTCTAGGCATTGAAAACGATTTTGTAGTTCGAGCTGAAAGTTTTCGCAGTTCTGGTATTTAGCAGGTGTTGGTCGGAGCGTAGACTTCATCAAGCGTGACCTCTCGACTTTCATATTTAGATTCAATATGCCTCTAACTAAGCGGTGATCACTCCCAGTTTTAATCCTGCTGATCACCGAGACATCATTGAATATGTGTCGTTTGTCCATTAAGATGAAGTCGATCTCATTTTTCACTGAACCATAAGGGCTAATCCAGGTCCATTTTCTCTGGGGCTGTTTCCTGAAGAAGGAATTTATCATAAAGAGGCCTTCTATGACCTGTATGACCTTCAGCGAATACCTTTTGGTTATTCTGAGTATAAGGTACGCTACCCTACTCGACACACTCTCAATCTTCTCCACGTTACCTATGAGAGACTTGCGAACGATAAACCCGACACCACCTTGGGACTGTTGGTCGCCCTCCCGGCGGAAGAGCAAGTTTCCGGACTGGAGGATTATCGTGCCCTCACCCTGTCTTCGCACTTCTGATAAAACTACAACGTCCCATCGGATCTTGCTCAGTTTCTCTTCCAGTGCGGTGATCCTCTCGTCAGTCCTCAGTGTCCTGACGTTGTGCGTTACCAGGGCCAGAAGTCGTTTCTGGTAGCCGGATCGCGATCGGAGATTCTTAGCACCCCCTGCTCCGCCGTTACCGGGCCCGCTACCGTTAGGCCACGGAATAGCGGAGCTGCCGTGACTGGGGGCCGATGTGTGTGTGTGCACTCATATGGGGGGTATTACCATAATCGCCACGCTTGGCAGGCGGGTTGGCGATCGCAGTGGATCTTTTTAATACACAGGGGAACGCTGCTGCCCGGTCCCCCGGTAATCCTTTAGTCGGCTTTTACGACTCCCATAGGAAGAGACGGGGTGGAGCTATTCTTGGTGCCAGCCCCACACGGCTTTGCCGGCCCCGCACGGCTCATCACAATCAGCTGTAAAATATGTTGTCCTTTTCAGTTCCTTGTAGTAGCAGACCCGGAGACGGAGCGGATCGTTGAGATGATTGACTTCAAGTTCTGCTCCCTGGGATCTTATCAAGGGCAGATTATTGAGGTAAATTTTTAATATTTACTAAAGTATAATGGAAAATTTAGTATCTGTATTTTCATGTATTTTAGAAATAAAATATATGGCATTGAGTATAGTACAAGGAAAATGTCTGACAGTATTTAAGATTATTAATTAACAATATTCTGCCAAACACAAAAATTAGCACAAATAATGTTGTAAGAATTATCTTTAGGTAACTTTTTTTTTCAAACCGTGACTGTCCTCCTATTGGGCACCAGGTCTCCTCTCAAATTGAAGAAGTCCACCACCGTGCCCAATGCGGATTAACAGATTTCGCAAGCCGTGGAGAAAATTTCTCAGGCATGCAGGTTTCCTCAGAATGTATCCCTTCACCGATTTTCGAAAATTCAAGTTTATGCCGTGACCTTGAACGGAGGATTGAACTTAATACCATTGTCTTTGTAGTTATTGGTTTTACTACTAGGCTGTCACTGCTAGGTAACTAGCATGTTGAAAACACAAACTGCACACTAACTCCTCAATGCCAATATTTTTAGAAAATAAGACTGAGGTAAAAGCCAGACCCAAGACGGGTCTGGCTTTTACCTTAAAGTTAATAAGTAATCTCTCCAATATGCTAATGGTGTTCCATATAACGTGATCTGTTTTGCTAAACTAGATTAGATATCATATAACACTAACGTTCTAGCTAACTTTAAAAAGGAGGTTTCCATTTGACTGTTGATGGACTAAGAATATAAGTGTCACCACCCCGTTCTTTCCCACGGGTGTCGTACGAGGCGACTAAGGGCAGTAAGCAATTATCACACATTGCATTACTGGTGGTAGGGCTGGGTACCAAAGTGGGAGTGCTCAATTGCTATCGAGCCCGAACGGGTTGGTACCACCATCTCCCGGTATAACCGGTGTGTTTTGGCTGTAGTAGGAGATAGCCGTTAATTCTTTCATTTCATATCTGTGAAATGAAATAGTGAGCAGAGGATTGACAACACTCTGAGTATAGTTGAGTTCATAAGCGACGTTTACCATTTACCCGATGGGCCGTGGCTCGTCTGCCACCATAGGCAATAAAAAAAAACTTGATTTTTTTGATAGCCGATATCTCACAAATTATATAGCCCTAACACATTATATTAAAACAAGTTCGGCAATTAGGTACTCAGCAAATTACAAACTCTAAAAAGGTTGCAAAATTTAAGTTGTTGACATGTAGGTCGATCAGTTATTTATTTCTATGATTTTTTGTTGTAATTACTCGTATAAAAGCCATTTAATACAGCACGCCTTTGTCTTATTCAGAAATATAATTTAGTTGTACTCTATCACCTGTAGGCATGATAAAAATAAGTGTTTCCAAAGAATTTATTGTGATTTCGAATAAACGATTTCGGAATCCGTAGATGCTTTTAGTAACTAATTACCGCATATGTTACTCAGTAATCAATTTCCACAACGTTTACGCACGACGTGATAATAATGTGATATAATTTTTATTAGTTGAGCGTGCGCCAGCGACGGGCAAAGATTAATGAACCGAGGAACGCGGACGAGGAGGATGAATTCCAGGTAAGATATTATTCTACTGCTCTCTTCGGTAAAATATACTAGCTTGAATTCAAGAACTTCGTTTGATTACGCAGATGTGACATTATAGTCCAGCGACTGTAGTATCGCGAATACAAGTATATCGTCGGCACAAGCGAAGTTGTTCGAAGAAAAACGATATAAACGTATATGAAAATAAAAATGTAGTGAATCGCCTTTTTCCAATCCAATGTACTGAATTTAAGTTGATGAAATAAAACAAAACTGTATCACGTCTGTATCCCCGAAGGGGTAGGCAAAGGTGTACTACACACCCACGGCTCGCCAACTATGTTTAAGTCCCACGTAACGCGAACCTATTGCCACACACATTGAGCACATTTCCAAACTCCGGGCTGTTACTGAGAATTTTTATTTTTACGGAAAAGTTCAATAGCACCACCCGATCAAACCAGAGACCGCATGATCAGCAGTTGCTTACACTATCGCTGCACCACCGAGGCAATAAAACTAATTTTACAGAATCTATTGCTTACTTGATTACGAATATCATGACGTTTGGAATACTTTACATACAGCATTCATAAAAGTGTAGAGGTGTACGTTAAAGTAGAAAATCGATTGTAAATTTGAGTTATTTATTCCTCACTATATATAGCAACGATATTTCGGTGTTATACCAGGCGTACATCACTCGCTCAAGGCCCCGAGTTAAATGCCTACCGCTTCGCGTACTGACCACCGTACAACCGAGCGAAGAGTGTCGCACCTGCGCCTAAGCGCTCGCGCTTGTTGTATTGATTAAAATAAAATTATTTACGCGATTTAGGGTATTTCGACAATAAAACTTGATAACCGAAAAATCAGAGCTAAAACTCTAAACGCATATGATCATCAAAAAAAAACAATGTATAAAAAAATAATCCGACTTGAAAATAACATTTAAAATGATATAAAAGTAATCAAATAGAATCCACTAGAAAAATAAATTTTCAAGTTTTATAAACGACAGCTTTGCTGCTGTAGGTGGAGTCAGGAGTCTCCGAAACCGGCGAGCGGAAACCGGAGAGTGTATGAAGAGAATTATGAAAGTTGAGGAAGCGAGAGATGTATGCTAGCAGAGCCTTTTGTCACTCTGTTCTGTCTGCCTACCCCGCAAGGGAGATAGCGTGATGTAGTAAAATCATCATAGGTGCAACCCTAGCGTATTTTTTGAATGACGCGGTTGCCCGAGGATCATGCGGGGGGCAAAACAATCTCAACTGTATTTCTGTGCACATAAGGTACATTTCTTCTCGTTACGAACAATTAGTATTATTATTAAGATTTTGTAGGCTATTTTAGAGAGATATTGGGCAAGTTTTAATGGAAGTGACGTTTCTGTCCGTAGGACTAGTATCTATTCTGTGGTTATACTCTCACATAAACATGATTTTAGTACTAGTTTGACTCCTAAGTGTGGCTTTAGACTTAATTCATGTGGTGACATAGAAATAATAAAAATATAGACTAGGACTTATGAAGTAGAATGTTGTCTTGTATCTAATGATTTTTTAAATATTCATAACTTGACAACCCTCATAAAAATAACAACCGCTAATGGATTAACCAATCACGAGCATTGGACTCCACAGATGGTGTGCTGGTTTAGGTGCTGAATCTCGTGCTGAATTCAATTCTTACAAAAACAAATATATTTTTGAAACATGAATAGTCCGTCTGACACTCAGTCTCTCTTGGTCCGTATAGTTATTCGGCATAGTTTTCATGAAGGCTTTTGCACTTCGACAAACAAATTAACGATTGTTTTTGTTTTTGCAGATAAGCGCCGCGGCTATGGCTCGAGTGGCGCGCTATACAGGCGCGGAGGGGACAACGAACCAGTCTGAGGTCCGCGTACTCTCGCTCTTACCCGTCCCAGGGCGGTCGCACTCTCTTCACGCGGCCTTAGCTGCCCTCATACATTATAATACTGAAACTCATCTGTCTATACTGTGAAGTCATACTTAAGTACAATACCGCATTTCGGTTATATGCGTAATTGTCTATCTCGACG
Source organism: Leucoma salicis (assembly GCA_948253155.1). Lineage (NCBI taxonomy): Eukaryota > Metazoa > Arthropoda > Insecta > Lepidoptera > Erebidae > Leucoma > Leucoma salicis. The sequence continues at coordinate 29,833,411 of OX411803.1, forward strand.
ATATATTCACCAAATGCTGGAGAATGTAACTGGCGTCTTTACAAATCTATACTAGGACATGTGCACTAACAAACAGATAGACAGACTAAAAAATATAAAAAAAGAGATTTAATTAACTTTTTCTTAAATCTTTTTTATCCCGTATCCATTTTTTATAAATCACTTCATGTCGAACAGACACTCACAGGTTCTACTGTTTTATTACATAATGACGTATAGTATTATATCAAGTATTATACAATGTAATTATATTCTAATAACATTCCGAAATACAATTGCATTTTTCGTTAATATTAATTTCTATACAACGAACTATATTCGTACCGTTCTTTATTCTGCGCAGTATGAATCATTTCATCACAAATCATTTAAATATATGTTATGCGGTTGACTGATAAAAATATAAAAAACGTAAATTAAGTATGTGTTTACATTGGTAACTAACAGTTATATTGTAGGCTAAAACATACCTCAACGTAAGACTGTTCCCTTAACTATTGATTAACAACGTACTACATAACTAAATTATGTTTATCGTAACAATTATACAATATATAGAGCGCTAGTGATCGAAATCTTATTTATTTTGAGTAAATGCTATTGAACTGATTATTCTAAGGGGGTATGGGGTTCAATATTATTGAACAATCAAAGTATCAGTTCAATTTCATTAAAGATACCCTCTTTATGGGCGGCAACATTTCACAGTGAATACTAATTATATCTTGTGTGAACTAAATATTTACTTATATGAATGTCTTAATCGCAACCTGTATAATAAATAATTAATTCTTGCTAAGTATTTTAAAGGTTTAGAATTTCAGCGGCAAAGTTTGTTGACATCAAAGTCAATCTTCACCCCGAGTGGCAAGATTTACCCCCCGCCTGTGGGTGCAAAATTTGTATCAGTCCCGGGCTGATAGCTTTGATATTCACGACCATCCTACGCGACTGCTTAGGTATTATTATATTAAGTACCTTTAATTTTCGGAATTAGAAAATGGTAGAAGGCTAACTGACTGCAGAAATGTCTGCTTAGAAAAGTGGCATAAACGTTACTTGAATCGAATTGAATGGAATAATCAATGAATAGGATTGACATCAAGAATAAGATATGTCGTAACCTTATGTCAATGCTATATATTGACTATTGTATTTTATTTAATTCGGGTTAGGGAATCTTCACTTTGTGAATGAGGTTTGGATGAAGGGAGTGCAGAACACATCTTTAATTTCCTATGATCCTATCCTCTGTATAATCTCCTTGGTACACAATAAACTACAATACCTCTACACACGGACTTCACATCCCTTCTCGTTAATAACTATATATTACCCAATTGCTTATACGCTTTGTAACTTCATTAAAACTAATAACATAAAATTGTGATTGCCTATACTAACCTACTAACATTCCATACCTATTATAGTGCGTGTCTTTGGTTCCAAGTACATCAACAGATTTGAACAAATTCTATTTTAGCTTAATTTACTATAGTACCTAGCTATTTTCTTTTACAAGACTCCATCCATCCATCCATCCATCCATCAGCCGTCCACTGCTGGACATAGGCCTCCCCAAGAATGGGGGATAATGCCGTAATCGCCACGCTTGGCAGGCGGGTTGGCGATCGCAGTGGAAGTCGTGATTACAAGACTCTGCTCTTAAAAATTAGTACACAGTAAGCTCTAACCAGCACATAACAAATTGGAGCTAAGTAATCAAAAATACTGTCTTTGGCGGAATTATCAGAATCGTCATAAAGAAGAATTGATTGATTATTTTTCCATCTAATATTTAAGCCAGTTTTCTAGGGGCTATGGACATCGATCGCCAATATACCATAAATATAGCAACTCTTAAAATTAAGAGAGTCATTATTTGGTACATATCGGTATTGAAATTGTATGATTCTGTTTTAATTTATAAATTGTGCTCACAGCTTATGCTATATCTCTTTTCACAAGTATTTTAATATATAAACTCGCGTATTTTATTGACTGTGTGGTTCTTAATATATATTTGGGTTTAATGACAAATAATAAGCAATAATATACTTAACTTTTTTCTGTCTTTATAAAAGATTATCGATGATTTACCCTCATATCATATTTCTGTTATTTCTCAAATTATAATTAAGTCGTTATACAATTTGATACCAAGAGAGAGGCCAAATTTTAAACATTATAAAATTGTATTAGCAATTGGATTACAGTTTTAAATAGATAAATAATCTATCTATTTAAAACTGTAATCGAGGCCACAATATTTTTATATAATGATGATTTGATCTAAGTATACATATTATAAACTTGTGGTGTTATCAGAATTATTCTATATAACACAATGTGACTTTGTCAGATTGTTATTCACGTATTGCTTCCTATCAAAAATTAAGATTATATAATTAATAGGAATCGGAAAGTGTAGCTATGTATTATGAGATAAATTAATATGTAAATGATTTTCGATTGAAATAAATTGTTTATAATTGATATTGTTTTTGTATTATAACCCAGCTATCGGATTTGCAAGCCAAGTTGATGTGTAAGTAGCACACTTAGTTTTGAGGGCCATTCATTAGTTGCATAAGTACGATTTTTGACTGCCACTAGGGGAACGTCCCTAGTCGTCCCTAACGTATGGGGTCGCATCATCCATAAGTGGTTGAAAAAATACTGTATGTGATTGCTGGCCTTTAGTGTATATCGACATTACCGTCACAGAGGTTGTGTGTTGGCATTAATGAGTGCATGACAAACATTTCATTATAGACAGTAGAGCCACAGGCGATTGCTTTTTTGGTTACATCTCAGATTACGAATATACACTTCTCATCAGAAAAATCGAAACACTTCCCTTTTTATGGTTACTGTCCTAATTTAAAACAAAAGAGTTTTCATTCCATGAAAAAAATCGCATGATTGTATAGCTGGCAGTTTGGCCATTACAGTGATAAGCGAAAATTCTAAATACAAAATTAGAACTTCACTGTTTTGAGACAAAGGTGTGTTTAGAGTTGGAGTACATTTCACCTTTGAAAACTAAAAATTTGCACTTATCTTAAAACTTTTTGTTCTGTATCCATCCATCCATCAGCCTTTTAACGTCCACTACTGGACATAGGCCTCCCCAAGAATGGGGGATAGTGCCGTAATCGCCACGCTTGGCAGGCGGGTTGGCGATCGCTGTGGATGTTGTTAATACTCGAAGGAGTGCTGCTGCCCACTCCCCCGGTATTACCTCAGTCGGCGGCTCTTACGACTCCCATGGGTGGAGAGGGGTGGGACAATTCTAAAGCCGGTCCCACACGGCTTGTTCTGTATACTCTGTGTGTACTGTAACTTTGGGACGTCTGAAAAAGTTTTTTTTCTAAAACATGGATACTTCGCCCGCAGAAACCGCCCAAGTAGTGGCATTGCTGGATTCTGGACTTAGTCAGCGTGTTATGGCTGAAAGATTGCATCTAAGCCTGTCGTCTGTTCATAGAGTCTACAAACGCTATCGGGTGACTGGTTCACGCGCCGTTCAGGATCTGGCAGGAATCGGGTCACTTCTGAGCGACATGATCGATTTATTGTAATAACTTCTTTACGAAATTGACGCCTTAATGCTTTTCAACTGCAGCAGCAGCTTCATGTTGTACGTAGGGTGGCTGTAAGTCACTCTACAATTAGAAGAAGGTTGAAGGAACGCGGACTGGTACCGCACAAGCCAGCAAATAGGCCGAAATTAACTGCAGACCATGGAAGAGCGCGCCTTAACTTTGCACGTGAGCACCTAAATTGGTCATACCTTCAGTGGAAAAAAGTCCTCTTTTCTGATGAATAAAATTATGCTGTATGGTAACGACGGAAGGAACAAGGTCTACAGAAAAGATGGAGAACGCTTTGCACAATGCTGCATTGAAGAAAAGGTCAGCTATGGTGGCGGTTCGTGGACGGTTTGGGGAGGAATTAGAACCGACGGTAAGACAGAGCTTGTCTTCGTGTCTGGGCCACGTCTGCTTGCACTAAACAGTCGTCGGTACATCAAACAGTGTCTTGAGCCTCACGTGATGCCCTGCACATTTTATTGGCAACGGTTTCATATTCATGCACGTCAATGCCAGGGCTCACACCGCGAGCGTCGTACGAGATTGTAGTTACCGAAGTCGGTATCTCTATTATGGTATGGCCAGCAAGAAGCCCGCACATGAATCTGATTGAAAATCTATGGGATGAATTAAAGAGACGCATTCGTGCAAGAAATCCTGCCCCAGAAACACTTAGCCAGCTGCAAAATGTAATCCAAGAGGAATGGAATGGAATGCCACAACATTTGATCGTGACTCTCATCCGATCGATGAAGAACCGTATGGAAGCAGTAATAAGAGCTTGGGGAAAGTTATTAAATAAACGTTTTTTGACGTGACAACGTCTTATAAATTGGTTTGCCGGGTGACACTTCAAGAAACTGCGTTACGCTCCGCTCACGTTATGCGCTCACAATGAGAGCGAGTGAGAGGCACGCGTCCCTTCCACTCGGGCATGGTTAGCCCGCCTAAGAGCGAGAGAGACGAAGAAATAAAATTTTGTTAATATGAAATTCAGTGCGAGATTCTTTGTATAAATTAATGTTTTAAATATAATTCTTTGTATAAATAAATGTTTTAAATTGTTACTATTATTTCATCCTTCTTCCTACTATACGAATGAATATTCACATTAAAATTATTTTACCACTCAAAGTCGTTGTCACGTAAAACTTTCGCCCGTATACCGACTTTACAGGCAACCAATTTTTTTTAGCTGTTTTTTTCATTTACGTGTGTTGTTTTATCAGTTTCCTTCTACTCCATACAGGGTCAAAATGACTTGTTAAACAAAATATGGAACCTGTGAAGATTTAATTTGGATTTAGAATATTAACATTAGGATTTGAAAACCTCATATTATTCACTATAATAAACGACATTTGACATACATTCCTAAATATATATACACATTTTTCTGATAATCCTTACGAAACTTACAACTTGCAAGGTGTTTAGATTTTTCTGATGAGAAGTTTATATAGATAAAATGTACTAAAGTACACAATTTTTTAGTGTAATCAAGGGCTATGTAACGAACAAGAAACCAGACGAAAAATAAAATAAAATTGTTTATGCTACTGATACCTTAGGTGCCATCCATAAACTACGTCACACGTAAAGGGTCGAAGAAGTATGACATTGTGAACATTTCCTTTGACACACGAATTCTTAGGCTTAGCACACACTGCGAATTTTACTGACGCGATTTATCCACAAAATTCTGTGACATTAATGGAAATTGTATGAAGCACTTGCGAAAATAAAATTGTGCGAGAATAATTTCAAAATAAATCTGTGTTTCGCGGTAATGTTTTGTGGAATGAAAGTGTATACCTCTGGTCGCTTGCTGAAAAAAAATCGCTTTGGTTGGCCGCTCAGTCACGTGACACTTGAGATAGCGAAGGGCAGGAAAAAATATATATTGAGGAGTTTGTATGAGTTACTCAATGTACGAATTGAGGTGTTCCACCTCATTTGAGGTGTGTGACAATGTATCATGATACCATCTGATGGCTCATTTGTGCTTCGTACCTTATTATAATTCACGAGGTTGTATGTTCGAACGAGTCATCGAAAATTGGACTCAACGGATGGACCATCTGCGACGTAGCAACGGCCAACATTTGATATAAATAATCTTCAAAAAATAAATGCCAAAGAATGTTCTTTCAAATGATAATAAACATTCTCCATTAAATTTGAATTTTCTGATTTTTTATTAAAAAAAGTAGGGAACCTCGAAATGGATTATAAACCGCCAGAACAAAAAATCGCACAGCGAGATTTCGCAGTGCGTGCTAAGCCTTACTATAATATATTCGGGAGGACGATCGCCATGTATACCGAGACCTTAGTAGACAGTTTCAGATCATGCGAACTGAAGACCTTGTTGTTCAGTTTACCGAACGCTGCAGCTGCAACACCGATCCTGCTGATAGCGAAACTTATCAACTTGCTTCAACTCGTCCTCACCGAGTATAATGGTCAGTGCCTCGTGACCGTCGATGCCCATAGACATCACCTTCGTCTTCTTGACACTGATCTTCAGGCCGAATTTATGAAAAGAGTTGTCAAATTCGGACATTAGTCGTTGCAAGCCGCCTGGGGATTCAGCCATAAAACATAAGTCGTCCGCATACAAGATCTCGGTAACCATATCGTATGAGACTTTTGTGCGGGCTTTGAACTACGCTAAGTTAAAAATACTGCCGTCAGTGCGAATTCCTTCAGAAGTAGTCTGTAAGACCTCCCGGACTGCAACCACAAAGTACAATGAGAACAATGTGAGTGCTAGGACGCATCCTTGCTTCACCCCACATGTAACGGGAAAGAAGCCAGACTGTTCACCGTCGACAGCGACGCAGCTTTCCATGTCGTCATGCAGGAGTCTGAGAAGTCTCACTAACTTCTCACACTAAACACTTCTCTGTGCAGCCAATCTTTCCGAGAACCATCCAAAGGGTTTCACGAGGCACACTGTCAAAGGCCTTTTCTAAGTCGACACAGCACAGATACATATGACTACCCTGCTCTCTGCACTTCTCTTGAACTTGTCGGACCGCAAAAATAGCTTCACAGGTACCTTGGTCAGGGCGGAAGCCAAACTGGGTCTCTGGCAGCAATTCTTCAGACAGTTTCATAAGGCGGTTCAGTAAAATCCTGGCAAAGACCTTCCCAGGGACTGACAACAAAGAAATGCCGCGATAGGATCGGAACGATCACCCTTGTTCTTATATAGGGCCCTTACGCATGATAATTTTTTTATATTCCCACATACGTATTTCTAAAAGATTAATTTAAATATTGAGCGGTATTCTTGTGGTCCCCCTTTACTAGAGATTAGCCGTTAGTTCAGCAAATTTATTTCCAATTTGAACAAGGAACATAATATATTCATCCACGGCGAGGTCTTGAACCAAGAAATAAATCTTCCACGCTGGCGATGTTTGTCAAACAGTGGTAGGTAGAGATCACAAAGAACACTAATAGGGTCAATTCGAATCTGTCTATAGCCGCCTGATCGACTACACCTTTATTCACAAGAGTTGGCATACTGCCGGTGGTAGGTATGACATATCCCAAACCTTTGCAATGTATTGCTAAAGTAACAACTGGATATCGAAAGACAATAACCGCAACATCGATCGCATATACCTATACCTATTTATATAATATTGTACCTATATGAAGTCATGAATATCTGCTATTGTAAAATATGCATTCACGGGTATCGCTACCCGATAAATAATTCACAAGATGATATAATGTCACTAGACTACTCCGTATATTCGCAACATTGCGAGGTCGCTTTAGTAAAAAATAGGTTTATACTTACATAGCACCTCTGAATATTGCGTCTTTTGTGAGATTCACTCAGTAATTTGATATAAAGTCCTGAATGTAGTAGATAAATACGCAGGAAAATAATTCTAGTGCTTATTGTATGTATTACATTGAAAGGGCATTGTAATTTATAGCAAAATATCGGTAAGTAAGTTTATTATAAATTTGCGCCTACGTTGTACATTGCAAGTGCAAAGTGATAAGTTAATTTATAAATGTTATAATAACATTTTTTATTTACAAAAGTTATTAGACATTCACTTACGCAGTTTTAGACTACGAACTTCAAATATTTCAATGTTTCAATGATGTTTCAATTTCAAAAAATAATATGCCTTCGTCATTAGGTAAAGGCATACAATTTTTTTTTGCATAACAGCAGTAAATAATACTTTGTCAGGAATACTAATTACTGCATACATTTTTTATATCATTGAGGTGTGGCGAAAATTATTTTTTCTATCATCTTTAATTTTTTCAAATGATTTAAGTTTGCTGCAATTGCATGCAATACAGAATACTTCTGCCGTTGCTGTTCAAAAGTTTCAAATTTTCTTGAGATTCTCTATCTCGTTTCTTTTTTTTGATATTGAAGGGGATGATGGAGATACAATATTAGTATAATAAACGACATTTGACTTCAACCCAACCTATTGTTATGACAAAACACTATATCTTATAGATAGCAGACGACTATACCGTTAGTTGTGTTTTACAAAAAGTTTTATCAAATTTGATCCTTATAATTTTTGAAATACAGTGTTTATTCTATTCGGTTTTCTCAGTATTTTTGAGACACACCTAATAAAAAAATGTAAATGCTACTATGTAAACATGTGCGAAAATACGATTTATTCATGTTAGCACAAAACACTGTATCAGAAGTTACAGTGTTTGGTCATGGCACGGCAGAATAGGTACAATAGTAATTTAGATGCTAAACGGGACTTAAAGCGCCTATCTATTTACTGATAAAATACCTACGTACCTACCTTTTTTATTCCCAACGTTACGACTGGGTTTCACTCCGCGGCTGACCTGCAAACCCTAGTTGACGTAATGGCAGAAGATTATAAGAAAAGGAGCCTACGTGTGAATGTGAGCAAAACCACAATAATGGTTTTTGAAAGAGAAGCCAGAACAGATGTTAGAGTAGCAATAGGAAATAGTGTGCTAGAACAAGTGGATTAATTTGTATATCTTGGATGTGGATTCAGTCGGGATGGAAGGTACACACCGATGTATAGAGAAGAGAGAATGCGGGAAATAGAGTGAACGGAGCATTGAGACAACTTCTCGGCAGTAATCACCTCAGCCAGAAGGCACGTGTCGCAATACACAACGCAGTGCTCATCCCAACGTTATTGTATGGAAGCGAGAGTTGGGTATGCAAAAAGGAGCATGACAGTAAAATCAATGCGGTCGAAATGCGATCTCTACGGAGAATCTGTGCAGTGAGGCTGATCAGTCAGCGTCGTCGTTACGAATGAGGTCAGCCTCTTTCGTAACGACGACGTAAGAGAGCGAGTAGGTATGAAAGAGAGTATTGCTGTAAAGATGCGAAAGGGAATGCTCCGATGGTTCGGACATGTGGAAAGAATGCCGGACAAGCGACTGGTTTCTTAGATTCTTAGATATACAATGCGAAAGTGGAAGGATGTAGGTACAGGGGGAGACCGAGACTTACCTACCTAGACCAAATCGGTCATGTATTGAAGGAAGGTGGATTCAGGAGTCTCCGAAACCGGCGAGCGTGTATGAAGAGAGTTATGAATGTTGAGGAAGCGAGAGATGTATGCAAGAATAGAACCTCTTGGCACTCTGTTCTCTCTGCCTACCCCGCAAGGGAAATGGCGTGATGATAAGTAGTAGTAGTAGTCCTGAGATGCTTTTATGACACCGCCATCCACTACGACCAACATACGTCCAGATCCAAGGTTTTATTATATTAATATAACATAGTTGGAGGTATTGTACATAAAGGTAGGTAATATATGAGTACTCTCGACGAGTGCGACTGGGCATTGAGTCAATAATGATAAAATTTTCGGTTTAACATTTTCGCACTTTGTGTTCATTTATATGACTAAGCATATTATTATTATAGAATGGATATTTAGGAGGAGAGCCCACCACTCACCCAGGGATTGTCAATCCCATTCTATACCTAATAATAACAATGGACTTCCGCCAAGTGTCGCCTCATTTTTCTTCCGTGTGGTGACGGATTAAGAATACAGATGTCGCCACCCCATTGTTTCCCGCGGGTGTCGTAAAAGGTGACTAGGAGAAGTAAGCAATTATCACCTTTCTGCATTACTGGTGGTAGGGTGTGACGCCAAGTTGGGTTACTTATTTGGCATCGGGCCCGAGCGGGTCAGTACCACCGTCTCCCGTGTGACCGGCCATGAAGCACTTAGGTGTGTTTTGGTTGTAGCGGGAGATTGCCGCCCCTGTCCATTTTCTCTTCCTGAGCGCGTGGTGGGTTTCGGTGACGCTCGGAACGGGCATTCATAAGGGTCATGGCTTGTGCGTTGGGCGTGAGGGGCTGATGCGGGGTACAGGGAGACCCGGTGGGAATGGTTCGCCGGCCACCTGCCGGTCAGTAGGGGACCCGAACCCGGGGAAATCCTACCTCGGGAGGCTGTCCCGCCAACAGGTGAAAATCCCGTGGAGTTGCCGTCGTGCCGGAGTAGGAGACCGGTGTGGACCCAACGGTGACTCATGGGGGGGCACCGGGGGCCCTTCCGTGTTTCGCGTCAGCTCCTCACAAAACCCATTGTCTAGCCATGCGCCAAGTGTCACCACCCATTTTTTCCGAGTGTCACCGGTACCCATTGTGCGCGTGTCCATATCCTCCAAACTCTTCACAACTCATGGCCATAAAGAAAAATAAAAAGAGTAAGTGTTTTACGGCGGTCTCCCTATCCACATCACCAGTGGAGTTTTGCAACATCAGGGGTCTTCACAGTAATCTCGACGCCGTCCATCACCATCTCGAGACGGCGCGGCCTGCCTTGCTCTTTTTGACGGTGACGCAGATAGGCGCTCCGGACGACATTTCGTACCTTAAATACCCCGGCTACGAACTGGAGCATTCCTTCCATCGTAAAGCCGGGGTGTGCGTATTCGTTAGGAGTGATGTCTGCTGTAACCGCCTTCGGGGCCTTGAACATGGCGAACTGTCTATTTTATGGCTACGCGTAGAATATGGTGGAACAGACCGCATCTTCGCGTGCCTTTACAGGTCCCATGGCAGTGATTTGGGGTCAACTCATCTTTTCGAGAACGTCGAACGGGGGATAGACAAAATATTGGAGCAGTTTCCATCTGCGGAGGTGGTGGTCCTTAGTGACTTCAATGCTCACCACATAGAGTGGCTTGGGTCCCGGACCACTGACCTCCCGGGTCGGCAGCTCTTCAATATGGCTTCGGCCTATGGTCTCTCTCAACTGGTAACACAGCCTACCCGTGTCCCAGATATTGAGAGTCATGAGCCCTCCTTGTTGGACCTTCTGCTGACTTCAAATCCACACGGATACTGGGTGGTGGTTGGTGCTCCTTTAGGATCATCCGATCACTGCCTGGTCCGCTGCACTGCCCCAGTTGCGAGAACCAATCGCTTTCCAGCGAATGGGTCTCGTAGAGTCTGGCAGTATAAGTCAGCAGATTGGGATGGACTACGCGATTTCTTCGCGTCCTACCCTTGGAAGCAGCTATGCTTCTCCTCTAGGGACCCCGACGTCTGTGCGGACTGCATCACGGAAACGGTGATTATGGGGATGGAATTATTTATGCCCAGCACCAAAATACCGGTTGGCGGTCGCACCCGTCCATGGTTTAGCAAAGCCTGTAGGACGGCTGCACGCCAGAAGCAATCCGCATACCTGGCCTGGAATAGGGCCAGGAAAAGTCAGGATCCGACCGCCAAAGAGGAGAAGCGGAAATTTAATGCTGCTTCTAGGTCCAACAAGAGGGCTATTGCCGAAGCCAAGGCAGAACACATTGCCAGAATTAGCGAGCAACTTGCAAGCTATCCCAATGGGAGCCGAGCTTTCTGGTCGCTCGCCAAGGTAGTACAGGGCAACTTCTGCCAATCTAGTCTCCCACCACTGCGGAAACTGGACGGCAATTTGGCCCATAGTGCCAAAGAGAAAGCCGATCTTTTGGGCCAACTCTTTGCCTCAAACTCGACTTTGGACGCCGGAGTGGCCACACCACCCACCATCCCTCGGTGTGAAAGCTCCATGCCTGAAATCCGCATTACGCAACGTGCGGCCAGGCGGGAGCTGCTACTACTGGACGTCCATAAGTCGAGTGGGCTGGATGGCATCCGTGCGGTGGTTCTTCGAACGTGCGCCCCTGTGTTGACCCCCGTCCTTACGCGCCTGTTCCGCCTTTCATACAGTACCGGCAGGATTCCTACTTCGTAGAAGGTAGCCCATATTCACCCTATTCCCAAAAGGGGTGATCGGTCGGACCAAACATCCCTGCTCTCCAGGGTTCTGGAGAGAGTCGTCAACCGCCGACTTCAGCAGTACCTTGAGGATCACCAGCTGATCAGTGATCGCCAATACGGCTTTCGTCAAGGTCGATCAGCTGGTGATCTTCTCGTGTACCTCACTCATCGCTGGGCAGTGGCCTTGGAGGGTGGCGGTGAAGCTTTGGAGTTCAGCCTGGACATCGCGAAGGCATTCTTCAGGGTCTGGCATAGGGCCCTTCTATCGAAGCTACCATCGTATGAAATCCCCGAGGGGCTCTGTAAATGGATCGCTGGCTCCCTCCATGGTCGCAGCATCAAAGTCATTGTAGACGGATGCTGCTCTGATACCATGGAGATTAATGCTGGCGTTCGTTTTCGCCATCTAAAGTTACAAATAAAAACAGCTATACAAGACTACAACGATAACGTATGGTACAAAAAATTAAAACGTGTTGATAACCCGGGCACCGATCTGTGGCGTGTCGTTAAGTCACTGCGGTCTAATGCCTCAACCACGATCCCACCTTTAAAAATCGATGAAAACACGCTTACATCTTCGCAACATTAGCAATGTCAAGTGTTAGCCAAACTTTTCTCAACAATATGCTATTGACTGATAACTGGGCTAGCATTGAATCATTAAACAAGAAGATGCAGGTTCAAATCCTGCTCCTGACTGTTATTTTCGATTTCACATTTTTCACTTTGTGTTTAATGCATAGTGCTAAGCATGTCAAATGCTAAAAATATATATAAAAAATATCTGAATAGCATTGAATCATCAAATATACAGGAATCTTTATCCGCGTTAGAGAATCAAAGTTCGTATCCTGTTTACGCTTTGTTGGTGCGCCCAACAGAAGTCCATAATAATATCCTAAGCCTAAAACCTCGCTAAGCTCCTGGACCAGACCAAATTTCCAATGTCCTTATTAGAAATGTGCCCCAAAAATTCATTGTTATGTTAACCAAAATCTTTAATGCTTGTATCACCCTTAATTATTTCCCTTTGCCTTGGAAAGTAGCTAAGGTTGCGGCCATTCATAAGACTACTAAAAATCCTGCTGAACCATCATCTTATCGCCCCATCAGCCTGCTACCTTGTCTCAGCAAGTTGTTTGAAAGGATTCTATATAAGAGATTATTAAAAGTATCTAGCAATTTTCTGATTGATGAACAATTTGGGTTTTGTCAAGGACATTTGGCAACGGTTCAGCAATTAGCCAGAGTAGCCGAAACAGTGTCTCACAATCTTAATCTTAAACAATGAACCGGTATGTTCCTCTTAGACATTTAAAAAGCATTTGATACGGTGTGGCATCAAGCTCTAATACATAAATTATTCTCATTGCGTATACTTGTATCACTGAGCAAAATAATAAATTCTTACTTAACAAATCGTAGTTTCCGTGTACATATTAAGGACGACTCGTCCTTCCTCCAACCTGTGCCAGCAGGTGATTTTGGGCCTTTACCTATTTCTATTGTTCCTGAATGATATACCAAAACAACCTCATACAAAGTTAGCATTTTTTAATCTTCATTTGTTGTCTTGCTAGGATGTAATTTACACTAGTTTGTACATATTTTTATTATTGTTATTAAAGTGAAACTTTTATTAGATCGTCTCAAACTTTTTGGTCTGTGTGTTGCATGTCGCGTGACGGTCGGCCGCGGAGTAGGGATAAAGTGAAAGGCGCTCGCCAGAGCAGCCAAGGCCAATATGGCGGCGCCTATAGTTCGCAGCAACTGACCGTGTAGTGTATAGACTATTACTTAATGGAATATTATTCCAAAAATTTTTAGTTAAATGTCTATAATGTGAATAAAAGTTTCACTTTTACCGTGGTTTCATAAAACCACACAATTTGCTTTTTATTAAATAAAGAAAATTTTGAAAATGAAAATGCTGGCGCTCCTCAAGGCTCGGTGCGGTGGTAAAATGCAGGATGAACAGCGTTGCTGTTTTGAGCAAGTGATTGATATGGCCATCAGAAAGTCCCTCGGAACATGCTGGAGGAGAGGCGGATCCAACTTGTGTCTGAAGTCGAGCGCTCTCTAGGGTGGGCCTCGGAATGGGGAGAAAAGAACTTGGTTCAATTCAACCCTACGAAGACACAGGTTTGCGCGTTCACTGCAAAGAAGGACGCATTTGTCGTGACGCCCCAGTTCCAAGGGGTAACTCTCCCGGTCTCCGAGAGTATTGGGACCCTTGGCATCGATATATCTAGTAAAGTCCAGTTCGGGAGTCATTTGGAGGACAAAGCCAAATTGGCGAGCAAGAAACTGGGCGACCTGAACAGAGCCAAGCGGTACTTCACACCGGGGCAGCGACTTGTGCTGTATAAAGCACAAGTCCGCACTCACGTGGAGTATTGTTCACATCTCTGGGCAGGCGCACCAAAATACCAGCTCGACCCACTTGACTCCCTGCAAAGACGCGCTATTCGAATTGTCGATGATCCCAATCTCACGGATGAGCTGGACTCGTTGAGGCGGCGGAGGGACTTTGGGGCTCTCTGTGTGCTCTATCGACTCTTCAACGGGGAGTACTCTGAGGAACTGTTTGAGGTGGTACCAACATCGCCATTTTACCACTGGACCACGAGACGCCGTACTAGGGTTCATCCATACTACCTGGAAACGATCTCGTCCAAGACGGTTCGTTTTCAGCGTTTTTTTCTACCACGTAACGAACTTCCTGCTGCGGTATTTCCCCAGCGTTACGATTTGTCCCTCTTTAAACGAGGTTTGAGAAGGGTACTTTACTCACGGTAGGCGGCGACTTGGCTGTGCCCCTGGTGTTGCCATAGTCCATGGGCGGCGGTTACTACTTACCATCAAATAGGCCGTTTGCTCGTCTGCCACCATTGGCAATAAAAAAAAACAAAAAAAAAATACATTTAATAATGGCTGAGCATGTCAAATGCCGTGTAATAAGATGATTAAGAATAGCCGTGTGGGGCCGGCTTTAGAATTGTCCCTCCCCTCTCCACCCATGGGAGTCGTAAGAGCCGACTGAGGGAATACCGGGGGCGTGGGCAGCAGCACTCCCTCGAGTATTAACAACACCTATATATTTAAAAAAAATGATGATGATGATGATGATGATGATGATGAATGAGTACTTAGTAAGAATAACGGAAAATAGCAGTAAAGCAATAATATTTATATCATATTAATATGCCTCTCTATAACATTAGACATGCTGGGCAATTTAAACAAACACAGACAAAATATATCCTTACAAATAAAAAAATATTTATAGCACCTGTGTCCTTATTTGATATGAATCTTAATTGTAATAATTAAGCTTACCTGGTCAAAATAATGTATGCAAATATATCCGAGAGATGGCGCAGACTTCACTTAAAAACATTAAGAAGGAATGTGTTATCGAAATTCGCAATCCTGAGCAATTGTCACGATGGCTGAATTGGCAAACTATGTGGCACGGTGATCCAGGAGATGCAGATTCAAATCCTGCGTTTTGTTATTTTCGATTTCACAATTTCCCATTTTGTGTTTATTTACAGGGTTAAGTATGTCAAAAGCTTAAAAAATATATAAAAATACCAAAATAAAAATTATATTCATAATACTTGTGATCATGTACCTATTGTAAGTTAAATTGAGCGAAGTTTGAAGAAATTACCAGTAGGTACCTAATCAGAGATGTTTTATTGCTTATAGGGGCAGACGAGCAATGGCCCATCTGATAGTAAATGGTAACTGCCATTCATTGAGTCGGGAGTACTCCGTAAATGCTGCCAATAGATATGTTGATAGTATACTTTCGTGGTGACAGACATTGTAGGGATGGTAGATAATTCTCTGTTTTGCTCTCTCCATACAAACGTAAGTATTAGATTTTTCGTACGTTGAGTGTTTATATATTATATCTAATCATATTCCTTTGTTTCTATTATGTATACTGTTTTAAATATGTTTCTTTACTTGTATTATGTATGCTGAATTCATTGAATACATTTTAATTTAAATGATAAGGTGACCTTTGTTGCTCACTCCCCTACAGAATGTGATGATATGTTTTTTGTAAGTCACGAAGCTTAGTATAAGAGCACAATCAATCTAGTCCTAGAAGCGGTGCGGCGGCAGTCGGCTTCCATACCCGGAAATGAGTGCATATCGCATAGATGCATATATTGGGGCTGCATTATTGATCGAAATAAAATTTGTGCGCACGCATCCGACGCTCTAGCTAGCTAGATTTTTCTCGACATCCTAGACGAACCAGTTTATGAGCTGTGTCCTTATAGTAATAGTGTGTCGCGTTTACAGTTATGCACCTGAGCTGAATTCTCAATTGTTAGTAATTAATAATCTCTTGAAAAGATATAGGAGGGAAGATACTAGGGGGAGCCACAGAGAAGGCTTTAGTGTAGACCGCATATGGCAATCAAGAGTTTCAGAATTTCACGACAAATATTTGTTCGATCCATGAATTGTGGTTCTGTACGTACCTACGTTTTGACTTGATTGTTAACCACCTCGAAGTGTTTCTTTTATAAGTGCGAATACTATAATATATATATAGAGGAGCCGTGGATTTTCATGGTAAGTAATAGTGTAACCAATGTTTCATTTACAGAAAAAAAAGGAAGAGAAAACTATTTTTTTTTCTTTTGCTACTACACCTGATGGTAAGCGGTTACCACAGCCTATAGACGCTCGCAACACTAGTAGCATTACGCGCGCGTTGCTAATTACAAGGAAAGGGATAGGAGGTGGATAGGAGGAATAATAATAAGAAGATGCGATTGATAATAAGGTTAGAATACGAAGGATAATAGTGAGTGGATACTCACCATAAGACAGAAGATTTTTAATTTTTTTTTATTGCTAATGATAACAGCCAAGCCCCGGCCCACTCGATGGTAAATGGTAACCGTCGCTCATGGACTCAACTAATTATACCGAATGTATTGTCCAGTCGCTGAGCGCCATTTCATTTCTTCATATGAAATGTCGTTGTTTCCCGCTGATCTTCTGTGAGAGGGTGGTACTTCCCCGATCGAGCTGGACCATTCATGTTGGGATAAGCAAGGCTCTATCACTAGAAACATAATTTACAAGTGACATATTTTTTCAAGGAAGGTTTGAATATTATAACACGTTAATTCAATGGCAAACAAGTCGTCCTCAAGATTTGCTTCATTAGTAACAAGCACTCGTGCGAAGCAAGGGCAGGTCGGTAGTTTAAATAATAATGTGAATCAAATTATTTCCTTATTATTTTTCATGTTATTTTCAAATTGATTAGGAATATTCTAGAATAAATAGTTGGAAACCAAAGCATAAGATCTCGCATAATCTTATATATATATCTAATCACTGATTTATTCTACAGACACAATAACACTACAGTTGACCTGAAAATATTGGAGTAAGATGGTTGACATACAAGTATTCAAAGATGGAGCTATGGCTTCACGACATCCTCTCTGGGGAATGTGGCAAGTAGGTCACCTAGTGAGGTCAGTGTATAGTGCTTATACTTAAAGATTAACGGATTTCCTATATTCTTCCTCAAATATTTTTGAGAAGATTAAGTAATATATAATGTTCTGCTTTAATTTCCCCCTAGGTGTCGACACAGCCTTATCTTTTATAAGGTTCTTTTAGTGTTTCAGTATTAGATAGCCAAACAGTAGCCATATCAGAAGATCTTGCGGGTTTTCTTGCAGAAAGAACTGAGGTGGATTAATATAAATTTCGTCGAACCTTCGCCAGGAAAGGAGTAAGTTACGAAAATATTATCAAATGTTTTTAGAAGGTGATCCAACTCGACTGATCATTATTATTAGCATCGTCTTTACAACGTAAGAAATCATGGAACTATTAAATAATTTATTTTCTACCCTTTTTCTATCCTATTATTGGGGCAAAGGTCTCATGATGAGAGGGATTATATATATATACACACACACAGGTAAATGAGATTGGTAGTAAGTTGAATTGGTATTACGCTAGGGCGGATGAGGGCGCACGGTGGGTACCTACTAAGTCCACTAACTTATAATCACGGTAAATACATATCACAAGGTAACTTTAACTTATGTAACTATGATTTTATTAATATTTGCGTAATAATAACACTAATGTTTCTAAACTTCAACAACGCATAACCAATAAGAATGGAAGTGTCAGAAACCTAAACTAGTATTTTTTTTCAAGAAGACTTTATCCAATAGTCAGCTATGAGCCATCATAATACAATCACTGACACTGACTCAGGTCTGACTGTCTCTGGGTTCCCGTCCATCCACCGTTTCTACGCTCACAGGTCAACAGGGTTCACTTCTAATTTAAATTTTCAGAAAAAATATATAAGCTATAAAGTAATTATGAATTAAACTTACCAAGGTAATGCAACAAATTGTTTGTGAAATTGGTAATTTAGAGAGATTTACTGCGAGCAAGATTCGAATCTGCTTCCCTTCCAATCCGGGAAATGTCTCTGGATCTCTAAGCTTTTCCTTTTCCTTTAATTTTACCAAGTAACTTACAATGGATTGATTTGTCAACATTTAAATAAAATCACGCATTCATAGTTCCTTTGTTATGCCCATTTACCTCTCGAGCTTATGCTCCATCTATCTTCCATAATTTATGGAACTTATAGTTAAACTTTAGTATCACGTAGTAATAAGGAGCGAGTTTATTGAAGTCTTCAGGGCACATTCACCATGTTACTGAGGATAGAATACCTACACCGATGGATACACCACACTGTCCTTTGTCCAACCTATCTGTAGTGGGTAAAGTCTGGAATCTAGTGGTTCAAATTACATATTAATGCCGCGAAGTATTCCCTACTGACACGGTGATTATAGGTAACATTACCGTGCTACTGATGTCATATTGTACACTTATGTTTTGTTTTAGCGTAGGTATATTAATTTTGTTGGTATAAAGTTGGTTGTAAATAAATTTAGAAGAGAAAAGGTTGGTTGTTTTATTGTATATCCTAAAACATGTAACATTATGGCCATTAAAGAGGTAATTATAAACATGCAGTTTTATTTAACCCTGAATTTAGAATATTTGTTAAATAGTTGTATGTACTTCAGTTACTGTACCGAAAGTTGTACACTAAAATCACCAAGTAAAATAGTTTTATTATCAATTTGTAATTATAACGAACTTTATGCGCATTTTTGACGACAATGTTATCTTTCTCTTCTCTGGAGGTAATATATTAAATGGAGAGGTACACTTCAATATTGTATTACTAATATTAGTTTCTGGTTATGCTACAGACAATAGCGCAATAGCCAACGATCCAGAGAATCTTGTAAGTGCAGGGGTTTTACGACATGTACCACATATACCATTCATGACGAGACGCAGCGCCAAGGCTCTACTAATGAATGCAATACAGAGTAGATACTTGTTCGAAACAAACAGAATCAGGTGACTGCTTTTATTTTAATTGTCACCCGCACCTTTTTTTCATGGGGCCTATCACCCTAATGACACATTTGTGTGATAAAATCAGATATTGAATTCTAATCTAGTGTCATGGCGGTTTTAGACGATTTGATAATAAATTATATATTGAAAAAATATTTCTTAGTAAAAGCAAGTATCAAAAAAGCTAATAACAAGTTTGTACTTCAAGATTAAGTATCACTACCACATGCAAACTATTTTATTTATCGTATTAGGTATTTTTTCTCTTATAGATCCCGTTTATGTAAGTAGTTATTATATACGTGATATTCCACTTTTGATACTCCTCCAAAAGGGGAGAAATATTAGGTTACACTTTGATTGATTACATCGAAACGTTCTTAGTCCGTCGCCAAAACGGACATCAAATTAATTTAAATTTAACTGTCTAATTCATTACATAGTTATTTATTTAATCAAATCTTTAAAAAAATGTGGAAATGTAATTACTGTCAACAGGATTGGAACCTATTGGACTGCTATCGCAGGAACCTATTCGCTGTTCCCATTCGTAAGATCTACGTCATCTATTAATCAGTAAAAGTTGCACATCCATATCAACTTTTAACGCACAGATGGCGGAGTGGTTTAGATACCGGCTTCCCGCCCGAGTGTTCTGGGTTCAATTCTCACACAGGACAACTCTTTGTGTGATCCATAAATGGTTGTTCTGAGTCTGGGTGTACTTTGTGTCCGTGAAATTGTATATATTTTTGAAGTCCCCCGCGATACCAGCATTATTTCTTAGTGATGAGTTTATCTATAAAAAAAAACTTGAATGTTATATACTTCATTGTTCAAAGAGACTCACAACTAATTATCTTATTTTCAGTCAAAACTATGAAGACGTACCAGACTACTGAAACTTTTGATAGAAAATCATTCTTCAGGTAACTATTTCACTCTAATTTAAAAACACCTAAATGTAGACACCAGACGGGGTTGGTATAACAACAGTGGCGGATTTGCCACAAGACTCGGTAGGCCTGGCCATATTAATGGCGGTCAATCATGACAAGAAAAAAATACTCCGAAGATAACAAGAAACAATCCAACTCAAATGCAATCCTATTGTCGATACACCGCCAGTTGTATGCAATAATATAATCTTTATTGTATAATCTTTCCTGTGTTATTTTATCAGGACATAACAAAATCTTCGAATTTATTTGGATAAAATTTGGCAACTAAGTAAATTCATATGTAAGTAGTACCAATTCATGGATGAGGGGAGCTGAAAAAGGGGCGGCGCATATTACACGGCCTAGGACGTCCAAGACTGCAAATCGGCCTCTGCATAGTCACCATGGCATTTTGTTTTGATATTCTTTCCCTTGTAGAGAGGTTGTCTGTTTGTGTTACTAACTTACGACGCCATAATGGTACCAGTGAGATGGTCCGAAGGCGAAAACCCTTACGTTTTATTGTGAATTGTGTTAATAAATATGCAGCATGCATTGTATGTTTTAGAAACATACTTAGCTGATCTTACTTTAACTACATTTACTACTTTTGAGTGCATGGTTGGATTGATGATATATAAGAACTATCAGCTTATAAAATGAGCACCTCTAATCTACATACTGACACGAAAAACAATTTCTACACAAAAATTGTCATCCCACGGGAACCCTTATTTTTGTCAAGATAGCAGTAGTCTATGTTCTTTTTTTGTACTCTGGACTCTTTTTTTTTTTTTCTCCTCCTTTTTCCGTGTGGTCCATCCATCCATCCATCAGCCTTTCAACGTCCACTGCTGGACATAGGCCTCCCCAAGAGAACGCCACAACGAGCGGTCCTGTCATGGGGGATAATGCCGTAATTGCCACGCTTGGCAGGCGGGTAGGCGATCGCAGTGGATGTTGTTAATACTCGAGGGAGTGCTGCTACCCACTCCCCCGGTAATCCCTCAGTTGGCTCTTACGACTCCCGTGGGTAGAGAGGGGTGGGACAATTCTTAAGCCGGCCCCACACGGCCTAAGACCGTGTGGTGACGGACTAAGAATACAAGTGTCACCACCCCATTGCATTACCATGGGTTTCGTACGAGGCGACTAAGGGAAGTAAGCAATTATCACCCATTGCATGACTGGTGGTAGAGCTGGGTACCTACCAAGTGTGAGTATTCACTTGCTATCGGGCCTGAGTGGATTGGTACCACCATCTCCCGTGTGACCGACCGTGACGCACATCGGTGTGTTTTAGTTGTATCAGGAGATACCGTTTATTCTTTAATTTCATATCTGTGAAATGAAATGGTGCGCAGAGGCTTGACAATACTCTCGGTATAGTTGAATCCATGACCGATGGTTACTATTTACCATTAGGTGGACCTTGGCTCTTCTGCCACCATACGCAATAAATAAACTATATAAATGTCACCATATGCTGTAATGATATTGACCTTCTATTTTGACAGAATGTAGGATCTGTGGGACGTTGTGTCTTCCATCGTGAACACCTGGAGAATCTCCCGCCACCGCTACGTATTGGGCGTACCAGGTCCAGCATTTACACAAAAAGAAACTAAAGAAAGATTACCTCCTCGTATAAATAGCATTAGGTTACATAGTAACATTTTATATATCAGATTGTATAAGTATCTTCGCGCTCGCGTCACAATGATAAATCCATTGATTCCTCCATGAAAATCCTTTCTTAGTGCTGATAGTATCAACGAAACTCATTAAATTTTCACGCTCCTAACCATAGGAGTTGTGCGCTGATATAATATATTATATTAGTCAGTAAATCAGTTATATATTTAACGTCGCTGTAGACATAACTATAAAATATTATCCGTCTTAACTACTATTTAACGCACCTTATAAAACTTTACAAGATTTGTAAAGTTCTATAGGTAGAAGATATTGTAATAAAAGCACTTTAAAAGTGATAGTAGTTTATTTCTTTCATGTTTCGTTATTTATTTCAACCAAAGTGAAACTATGATAGTATTTGGAAAAATAATTATATTTATATTAAAATGTCCTTAACTGTAATGTGATTACCTACACAACATGTTACTTTGTATAACTTTATTATTATGTAGATAATATATCTTAATACTTATCTTGTGATATTTATATGTTGAGTCGTGTATGTATAATACTAACGACAATGTAACTAATTAACTGTGAAAACAGTACCTAATAGTTTAGATTTTTGATGATTTTATAAACTTTCTATCATACAATTAAACTTTAGACATGATTTTTAATCTTTATACAACTTTTAACAAGACAATTGTAGGAGTACCTGTCGTTTCACGTTGATCTTTTGCGAGAGGGCGGTACTTTTCCGATCGGATTTTATTTTTTTATGTAAATTATTAAGTTTTTGATACTAATGTCTTTACTTACGTTATATTCGTTATCGTCTCGTGTTACGACTAAATACTTATTTTTGTACATTGACTATATTATTATATATTCGTTAAATGTCATTACGATCTTTTATTTATTATCCTCTCCTTCTACTCGGAAATCATTCTTATAAACCTACATAGTTATGTAAAAATGGTATGATAAAAATTTGTATGGAACGGCTTTTTTGATGACATCTTGAGACTTTTACATGACTTCTTGAGATTTACTGATTTAGATAACTGTTTTAATGAATTTAGCTTATCAGTCAAAACACAATTTATTTAAGTTTTATTGTAGGTAATTAATTGAAGGTTTATTTATTTAAATTCTTGATACCTAATTTAATATAATTTTTATACTACGCGCGAGCAAGTATTTAAGCCACATCTGATGGTAAGCGGTTACTGTATACCTATAGACGACATCATTCATGCATCTCTAACGCCAAGGGATAGGATGTGGAGGGGAAGGAGAATAAGTAGAGGATAAGGAGAGGATTTGGGCCATTGGTCCTGGTTGCTTAAGATTGTTATTGTTCATTACTACATTGCACTTAGAGGTTGAAAAGGCTATTTTACTCTACCACAGAACACATCAGCAAGTAATTACACCCTATCCATCCGCGCCGAAATCGGCGTACGACACGTCTGGGCCCACCTCCACGAAGTGCCGGACCTCTAGAATCCTTTCGAGTAGTTACCTTGCATCGCATGCGCTCAAAGCTGTGACCGAAACCGGAAACCCTTCCGGGCTTACGAAAACGAGCTGGCTCTCATTCCAGCAGACAGAAAACAGTCGCGTCACCCCGTCGCAGTCAATTAACCCAATTCACTTTTTACTAGACCCTACCGCCAGTGCGGGTTTGTTTTTAGGCGTGAATAAGGATTCGGATCTTGTGGGAGATATTTTTTTAGATATGGTAACATCACTCATACGAGTGTTATAATACTATAATTACCAAGCAGTGAGCCTAGTGGTACAAATAAGGACTGCAAAGACAGCGGTGAAATTTTCTAGAATATTCTTTCATTTCATATCTGAGAAATGAAATGGTGCGCAGCGGCTTGACAATATTCTCGGTATAGTTGAGTCCATGAGCAACGGTTACCACTTACCATGAGGTGAAGTGACTATTATTATTTATTTGTGTACAATTTATCACTGCTCGTTGAAGGAAAACATCATGAGGAAACCTGTATGCCTGAGAGATTTTCTCGATGGCTTGTGAAATCAACCACGCTGGCCAAGTGCGTGTTGGACTGCGGCCTGAATCCCTTTGACTCTGAGAGGAAACTCGTGCCCAACAGTTGGATAGTAATGGGTCGAAAAGAAATATATTGATCGTTAAGTACAATATTATATTCCTACACTCATATTATTATTGACATAACTTGAATGTCCAAGCAGAGGGAATCGCGGGCAGAATCTATTTAAATAGTAATTGCTAAAATTAAAAAAATGCCTAATCTTTGAATAAAAATGCTGTTGGTTCTAACTTTTACAGGAGTGGGTCCTGTAAAAGTTAGAACCGACAGCATTTCTTTTTGCATATTCATATTATTACTTCAAATTAAACTAGATGCAAAACACTGGGACTTCTATTACTTCTATTTTGTGTTTTCCCGAAACTACAGTTTTCGTTCAATAAAGTTGTCATGAAGTTGTTTTTAACACTTGTTACAAACATACAAAAATACAAATCTTTCCTCTTTATAATATTAGTGTAGACAGGTAGAAATTTAAAAATACGATTATAATATGAGTATTTTCACACACAATTAAATTTTGACGATGTTTCAGGGCTTTTGGATTTATTCAGATTTTAATGAAACGATCATTTCGTTTCATTAAAATCTGAATAACAGAGAAAGTTTTTGTTGTAGTCTCGTTTTCCCCAACTACCCAATTCTCTAGTTTTAATTCATTCATCATTACGCACATTATACCTTACTGTGAATCATAAGGCACAAATCAACTAGGTATATAAATCAGCGTTTCTAATTCTTCGCGTTGAGTCCAAATATATCAATATATAAGCTGATGTAAACTATCTTTAACCCTGTTGTTTTTGTATTTGATCCACAAATGAAGTGGACGAAAATTTAATAATGGTGATTAGTACCTGGATGACCGAGATTTTTGGAGATTATATTTAGATATGAATTACATACTGATGAAATATGAATAATATTTTTCGATCTTACCGACATAATAATAAAAATGGTTGGTGATTATTTTTTCATTGCGTGAAAACACGGATAAAATGACGTTTTCTAAAAATGAAACCTAGTTAGATAGATTTATCGCCCCCGAAACCCCTGCATACTAAATTTCATGAAAATCGTTAGAGTCGTTTCCGAGATTCAGATTATACCTATATACAAGAATTGCTCGGTTAAAGATATTAGATAGATGAAAGGTTAGCCTTTTATACGAACGTTAACGCTAAAGTAAACATTCATCATTGTTCGTCTGAACTCTATCAATCACATCCATGAATTTGTTAAACTTATACATTGTTAGCTTGCCGTGTTTCAAACGTATACATTGTTTTATGAGAAATGTTATACATCATATAATCTCTGACAAATGGATCACTTGCGCATGGCGTAGAAAAACATGTTAATGTTGTTACTGGCGAAGTTGCTGGTAACATCTAAGTACCTATTATAAGGAAGGGCTTGGTAAAGGAAAACATCCTGAGGAAGCCTGCATACGGTATGCAGGACCAGTGTCCCCTCCCTCTCATCCTGGACGGAGACCCGTGCAAAGCAATGGGCTAGTAATGGATTGGAACTTTTGTTGAGTATATACTGACATACAGTATATACTAAATCTATGGTTCAAACCTTCACCCGTACACAATGAGCCTGAGCGATTTAGTCTTTGGATATATTTTACTTTCATTTTAAATAGCTAACCATCATTGATGTATAATATATCAATGCTTTGCCGTCTGGGGCCGGCTTTAGAATTGTCCCACCCCTCTCCACCCATGGAAGTCGTAAAGCTAACTGAGAGAATACCGGAGGAGTGGGCAGCAGCACTCCCTCGAGTATTAACAGCATCCACTGCGATCGCCAACTCGCCCGCCAAGCGTGGCGATTACGGCACTAGCCCCCATATGAGCGAAGTTCCCTTGGGGAGCCCTATGTCTAGCAGTGGACATCGAAAGGCTGATGGATGGATGGATGGATGGATATCAATACTAACCATGAATTGATTATAAAGTCAAGTAGATAGTACAGGCATTCCAACTCATAGTACCTATGTATTTGTGGCAAACACTCTACAATATAATATATATTGTAAAGTGACTGAAACATAAAAGATACACGTTATATGAGTGAGTTTTTCACGAAGCTCACATCTATGGTCTCCATTTTATAAATTAATACAGATATTCGTATTGTTAATTAAAATCGATCCTATGTCTCACGTGTTGCTAGTGCTAGCGAACAGTTTAAGCGCTCTACACATCTATGTCGTCCTGGTACTAAGACTGCATATACGAAGAGATATAATATCGTCCTTTTTTTGTTTAGGCGGGAAAAAATGTACCTAACCGCACACCCCGTCGTTCGGGGCAACGAACAGGGTAGTGTGGGGCCCGCACCCACTAAAGAAACCCACCGTGTACCGTCTCTCCGCCTGTGTTGACGGACCACTAGTACTGTGTTGGATTACGCCAGTGGCGGAGCGTCGCATCTTCGCGGGAGGCCTTACGGGTGGCGGACGTTCCCCGATCCATCCACCCGCAGCCTCAACTAGGGCGGCATGAAGCGCGAGTACTGGCGCCTACGCCGCCTCAGTCGCTGGCGGCGGTTTGGGTCAGCGGAAGAATCTTCCTCCCTGGCCCTCTCCGCCGTTTCCTTCCGCGAGATAACATCCTCGCAGAAGTCAGCGACCGCGGCCCACTTCCTGTCGCTGCCGAGCATCGCTCTGACGACGCTCGGCAGCGAGAGGTCCTATTGCCACTACGAGTTCACGGCGCTGCTCGGTCCAAGCCGGACTCGAGAGTATGCTGCACTGTTTCCTCGTCACAGCCGCAATGGTGACAGTCTGGAGTCGCTTCCCTCCTTGCGACTATGTGCTGATATCTGCCCAAGCAACCGTGTCCCGACAGCACCTGCACCAGTCGGAAGTTAAAGACTCCGTGCTGTTGCCCTGCCCACTCTCCTGGCTCTCACAGGCTGGAGCGCCCCTACGGTCCAGAGGCAACAAGTCCAAGAGAAAATTTAAAAAAAATAGAAATTTTGTTATGTCTTTTTGAATTATTTTAGCCAAACTGAAATTTCATTATAATACTTTCTTATATTAACGCGAATTTTACACATTTTAAAATGAAACTACGTTTACGAAATCTATCGTGTTTACTTAAACGGAATCCGTTGAAATTACATACCAACCTTGGATGTCTACCATCTACGTCCACCCGTGATCATCAATGCTGCAAAGTATTCGAAACGTCGGAATAGTACAAAATCAAGTAAACGTGATAGATTCCTCAAACGTAGTTTTATTTTAAAATGTGAAATTTCATAGTTAATAAAAAAATATTTTTAATAAATTTCCTTCGCATTTAATTGCACAAAACAAGTAATAGTCGGCGGCGCCTAAGTTGAACAAAGTTTACTGTTGTCTGCGTCGGTACAAAAGGGCATAAAAGTTTAAACCAGTTGAACGGAACTATCATTAGCCGTTCTGCTTCTACTGCTTTAAATAGATATAAGAATGTGAATAAAGGTTACATATTAAATCTAATTCCTAAAATAATTTCTCTATACGATACGCAGTGTGTTAATAAGAGGGCCGCAGTTCAAATTTTTGCCTATAAAAAACAGTCAGTTCCAACAGACAGCATACTTCAATGCTACTTTTACCTACTCTTGGTGTGACATGTTATCCTGGTATATCTTCTGTTTAGCTCTGTTCTATGCGATGCACAGTACTTGAAAATCTTATTTGTGTGCTTCTTGGCGCAATAATTGTGTGTGTACAGTGTGTGCGTGTGAGTATGTGTATCTATACAAGTCAACAAATATACTCCCATACACACATAGATAGTATAATTCGTTAGTTTCGTAGTAGTAGGTACAATTAAAACTACACACAGTCTTGAAGACTGAGGGTGTAACACTCGCAAAACCTACATTATTACCTTCTTCAGTTTATAATTCCCTGGTGTCTATACCTATCTGTACTTTTACTATATTGTGGATGATTTTCTTCTGAAAATCGACAAAACACCTGCTTTTTAACGTGAAAACTTCTTTAGCATTATTATGATCTGTAAAGCGATACAGTATATTACATCTATATAACATTTAGCCTGGGAGAGAATGGGGCAGATACAAATAGGTATACAATGTTTTTAGTATCGTAAACCCTATCCAAAATGTTTTTTATTATATAGGTATGCATAATAAAAAATATTTTTGGATAGGATTTGCGTTAAATCCTTTCTTAGTGCTCACCTACAGTATCAAAGAAACGCATATGGGGCATAATACACAGGTCAATATTATCACGATCCCAGGATCGCCGTATCGCAAGTATTGAAAGTGGCTATTACACTATCAATAATATCATCTCCAGTATGTCTATGAATTTATTAGTGAACTCGTGTGAAATGGATAATAGTAGAAAGGCAAGTTATAATGAATGCGAAGATTTTGATGGATGCTTTTTTATAGAAGATGAGATACTACATAATACATTTATGTTCTTTTTTTTATTGCGTATGTTGGCAGACGAGCCACGGCCCACCTGATGGTAAATAGTAACTGTCGCTCATGGACTCTACAACCAAAACACACTGAAGTGCTTCATAGCCGGCCAGGCGGGAGATGGTGGTACCAACCCGCTCAGATCCAAGCGAATACTCTCACTTGGTACCCAGCCCTACTGTCAGTAAAGCAATAAATGAATATAATATTCTAAGCCCACAGTCACCACACGGATAGTATATAACTTATTATATACATACACATGTATATGTTATATACACACGTATATGTATATGGTAGCGGGATAAAAATAAATGTATGTTAACAGTTTATCTAAAGTAGTCTATAGTAAATAGCTATCAAAATAAAAAAGTTGCATCAAAATCAGTTCAGTAGCGTTTGCCTGATGCGCAAAAAGTTAAAATACAGACAAAAAAAATGTGTGCATTTAGTCATCGTCACTACGCTGATGTCGTTCCGCCATGGTTGCAAGCGAATAACTGACAGTAGGCTTGAAGAATAAATATCGATATTTTTTGTTCAACGTATCGGTATTTTATGCCGGTATTTATTAATTCGATATATCGATGTATCAATTTAAAAGAAGAATGCCGATTTTTCTATGAGAGTTGAGCTATTGTTGCGTCTTAACCAAATTAACTGTAGAACATTGTAAATGTACTCAGGGTCTTTAAATAAAAATATCATTGAGATATCTGATGGGAGTTTAGAGAAATCTGACTTTTAATTTTTGCGTTGAAATCTATATCTTTTATTTTATTATAGTATAAAATGTAGTATCAATAGTATTTTAGAGTACCTATGTAAGAAATATAGATAGGATATAATGCTACGGCTAACTACTCTGGATCTAGATTACATTCGAAGAGTCCTGGTTTTAGTACCACTAAAAAGTCTATCTCACACGACGTCACGCTCTTTTCTTTAATTACTCAACGGAGAATTTGCTGAACTCAACGTTAAAGTAAACACTGAACAATAATAAAAAAACCACTGCTTTTCCACAAATTAAGCAATCAACACATACACGTACATAACACGTTATCGGCAATACAAATATCAAATCATGACAAATTGTCAATCAAATTCAAATCAATACGGGTTGCTAGTAAAATAACAATATATCCTAAAATATTTTTAGAAATAGATAATAAATGTTATTATATTTTTAATTTAAAAACGAATATTCATAATTATGATTTCATAAAATAATCTTCGACTAATACTAAGTATTATAATAGGAGCTCATGTGGGTTTTCTTTTATTTATTTCATATCAATATTCTTACTATTTGGCTTTAGAAATGGGTATAGAAATAAACTGGCGACATTGACTATCCGAGCCTTCCAATAAATATGGCAGTTCCGCTTATATCGAATATAATAATACCTATGTATATCTTTCTTTTTATAACTTTGAAACCCCACTTCGCTTATGACTAAAAGAAATACAAATAACATAATTATTCAAGAGACGATTTTTTATGTTTAGATATTAAGATGCACGACGGGCACAAAATAGCCTGGTTTTCGGCATTCCCTTTTCAAGAATCGAAAACGTATCGAATTCGATATATTACTACTTGGATCCAAATATAGCTAACTAACTAACTTATCATCACGCCATTTCCCTTGCGGGGTAGGCAGAGAGAACAGATTTGGATCCAAATATTTATAACAAAAAGGTAAAAAAAACACAAGATTGGTAAGAACCAAAAAGAACGAACAAACATAAAATATTGATAGTGTAACAAAGGTAGCCTTAGTTTTTGTTGTGCTACGTGCACAGCACTGATTTTCCAGCAGGCCCCCCAACATTAAACCTAACAACTTAACTTATTAGTTATGGTCAGTCTTCATTATTAAATAAATTTGTCTTAGAAGAGTATAGCTCTTTAATCTAAATACGTCAGTTACCCTCTGGCATAAAAGTAATCTACACAAAAATAGCAATCCCACAGGAAACCTCTACCTTCTCCACTTAAACAATAATTAGTAGCCTATGTTCTAATCTGTACTCCGGGGTATTATGTAGGTATGCCATAATTCGTGATGAAGGTTAAGTAGTGTCAAGAGCAAACAAACAATCTTACTTACTTACACATTTGTAATAATAGTAAAACTGTTGTCGCCATTGACTAAAATTACGGGAATGCAGAGCCGTAAAAATGTACGTGAAATTGTATGTTTGTAAAGTCCTCGATACAATAATTATTCCTTATTGCAAAGTGAAAAAGAAATCACCGATATATCGATACTTTATTTTCGATATATTAAAACCGTAGATATAAAATATTATAGACTCGTTCTCAGCGTATGCAGTGTCGAAATAGCAATATTTTGACATAATATATGATTACCGGAATCATTTTTAAAGATAACTAGAATTATAATAACTTTGCAGACTATAAATGTACTACTGAATGTTTTAGCTGGATACAAGAATGATAGGCCAAAAGAAATTGCAGTTATGCCTATATTTTACTTAAAATGTATTAGAACGTGTAACATTAGCGTCTATAACGTGATTAATTAACGTTTTTTTACGTAGATATAAAAACAAGCTTAGATACCGATGCGGGGGATAGTTGGCCACATTATTGTTGATTGGGTCCCAACAAAAATAACGCATACGTGAAAAGGATAAAAACTTATACATGTGTCTCGCTCATTCTTACTAAGACCTAATATGTGCCTTTCCTTTTCTTGATCCTTAGTATTAAAATAGTAGCGAGTCTATAGTATATATTAATAATAATGTGCCCCTATGTGATTTTAAACGGTTTCTAGCCCCAGGAGTTTGGGCTATGCATCGATATCTACTCACTGATATAATATCTCCGTTAGTCAGTTAGTTATCCTTTTATATATATTATATAGATTATTAGTAGATAATGAAAACGCTTGATCTGGGTTCTCACGGTATTCATGAAGCGAATGAAAAAAACTGGAATAAAATCCTGTATGCTGTCTAGCCAGCGTGGTATAATAATGGCTAAATTTTGTACAAGAGTGGGGTATGATATAAGGTTCTGAAAAAATGGAAATCGCTTTTGCTAAACAAGTTTTCTTATAAGCACACTAACTTCTTAAACAATCTGATCTAGTTTGCTCCTAGTACAAATCAAGACAATATAGTTTTAACACACTGCTACCGGTATTGATCACAATTGCTAAAGAACCTATGTAGGAACGTAGTTAAGAGCTGTAGGTAAGGTGTATCTATTCATGCACGATACATACATACATACATCAGGCATGCACTCTGCTGTGAATTCAGTTTTAGACGAAGACGGTGCAGGTCTGAGCATGCGCAAAGCTTTAAACACCACTTGCATCACAGGGCCTTCGTGTGTGTGTGTGTGAACAAGATTAGACTCGCGCATTCAACCTCCTTCACGAGCATGGCTCCCTGGTACCTAACTAACCAAAATTGCAGCCTATCTCACTATTATCGCAAAAGGAAAGGATAGATATGGGTGTAAGGACATACATACATTGGTAAACCTGATTTTTGCTTCATAGATGGCAGATTAAGCTACTTTTTTTACATAAATTAATGATTTGACAACAATATTTCTTTCTACAACATTAAATGTGAACTGGCATCAAGTACCTACTATCTCAATTTTAGGAAATCTACACTAATGTTAAAAAGAGATAAAGTTTGTAAGTTTGTTTGTAGAAAATAAACTCTTGAACTACTGAACTGATTTTAAAAATCTTTCAGCAGTAGAAAGCTATATTATTCCACACTAATATTATAAAGAGGTAAGGTTTTTAAATTTATTTGTAGGAAATAATCTCTTGAACTGCTGAACCAATTTAAAAAAAACATTTCAGATGTAGAAAGCTGCATTATTCCTGAGTGACATAGGCTATATTTGATTGTGATTAGCAATACTTTAAAATATTCATTTAATGTGAAATAACAAAATTTGTCAATAAATTCTGAGAAAAACGGGCTGATGCGTTGATTTATCGGCGTGCGCTGACTCAACTGTGTTTGATATAGGTAAATATTTTTAGTAGTTCTATACAAAAGTATCCGACACTAAATATCTGGGAAGGGTGCTCTCACTCACCATAAGAAACATAACGTTAGGAATACTACGGTTGTTATACGCTGATCTTTTGTGTGAGAGGGTGATACTTCTCCGATCAAGCCGGCCCATTCATGCTGGGATAGACAAGGCTCTTCTTCTACCACTAGGAAAAAATAAAAAGTATTTCCAGTCAAGTCTAACAATATTAGTCAGTCGACATGGTGTGTAATATTGAGGATACATGGGGGTTAGGCAGAATGTCATATGTCACGTGTCGACTGTATCGAGATCACTGTTGTAATTGGTTGAGAGATCACCGTGATTGGCCAACGGATTATTGTGACATCACGCGTCGGTTTCTCAACCAATCACAGTGATCTCGATACGGTCGACACGTGAAATATGACATTCTGCCTAACCCCCCAGTGCACTATCCTCAAGAGTTTTTACAGTCTTTGAGCGCTTCTGGCCGACCACCTCTCGACCTTATGTTAAGAGTCCTATTCCAATCATGCTTTAATTTAAGAAACTTGAGCACTCCCAATATGTGTAATTGCACAAGTTTACTGATAAAATAATTGCGGGGCCACATAATCGTGGTGACCATCTTCACTGGGCCAGTGGGACAACTGGCATATATTTCTTGAATACCCATGATTCCGACAGATTTGCTAATATCGTCAATAGGCTGCAGTTTCAAGTCAAAGTTTAATTCAAATATTCTCTCTGGTGGGTTTTGACATGAGAAAAGATTTTTTTTCGATGGACATATTTTGGCTTATTTCGAGTTGAAACTAACATATTTTGAAAGAAAACCAATATATTTTGCTACCAGATAATAGCACAACATCAAACATAGTATAAGTTCAAGTTTCATACAATCAATACAGTCGCCCAAAATATACTAGCACTCAATAATAAATAAAATACATATAAAATAAAGCCTCAACACTCGTAGGTAGGTACTAAGAACCACATAAGATTATTTCAGCACAAGTAAAAATGTTGCCAAGCGAAGTGGGCATGGGAATGAATTATTATTTCCTGTAAGTACAGGAAATAATAATTCCTTTATATTTTTCAAACTGACCCATGCCCACTTCGCTTACCACACATTAAATGATATGCTATTTTTCGGGCAAAACAATTAGATATAAGCATATCATTTAATGTGTGGTATCATCTATTCTGCTTCAATTTGAAGAATTTTTCTACTGAATTTTAAAATAGTAATTTTGAACTTTGGGTTGAATAAGGCAGATGGCCGTAGCGCCGTTGAATAAAATTGGGGATTGATGCCATATTTAGGGACTCAGCTGAGCCGTAAGAGTATAATCTGTCCATGAGCTGCGTGCAAAATTAATGAACTAGTTTAAAGTATAAAGATAAAAGTTTTAATCAAAGCAGTCTTGTTGTCTTCACATAATCAGCGAACTCAAGTTCACTGAATCTAGCACAGTGACATTTATTTGGTAGATAGAGTAATTACAAATATTTTGTATACATTATCTTTTAATATCAAGTGCGAGTAGTATATTTTATTATAGTATATAACTAGTCTTTGCTTGCGGCTCCGCCGCAGCCAAAAGCTAGTTTTTAAGTTATATCTCAGGTTCCCGATACAGTAGCGAGATTAAATGTATACCAGTTTCTATGTCTAATCAAGTTCAATCTACCAAATAGAAAAAGTCACGGAATGGAGGTTAATTATTTTACTGGAAAATTCATCGTAGGGAGCATTATTATTATTTTATCATATTCACTTTCATTTGATGTAAAACTGTTTTCATATTTATTGTATAAAGGTTAAATATTAACTAATTTGCGGCGTGAACAGTATAGTTGCTGTTAGTTTCACGTCGCTACGTTCTTTGTCATTCCATTCTATTTCACTTACATTGTATACGAAGTCCTATCATGACTTAATTCGTACATTGCCATGCGACACATTCTGAATTTTGTGATAACGATATTTATCCACATACTATAGCAATTAGTCTCTGCTAGATTTTAATACAGTTTATTGATTTATTCATTATTCATGAAGCTGTGGTTGATTCTGTGACCTCAAAGCACTACTTAATCTTCATAATTATTGACTGTACAAATGCGCATTATAAATGTCTTATCCTCTTTTATGCACTTACTAGCAAGTTCGAGAATATTCACTATTAGATTCGGCACGCAACGTCGTCCATGTGGACTTCAAAATATAACAAATATATCACACGGTATAGGCAGAGAGAACAGGGAGGCGTAGGTGTTCGCCGACGTGTATCGGCGGGCGTCGCAAGAGCGGGAGGGGGATGGTCGTCCTCCACCCAGCGTAGTGGCCAGATGGCAGGGCAACGCCCGTCGAGCTGCCATGGCCAGCTAAAGGGCGCGGCTAGAGACGCCCCGGGCCGGTCTTCGGACCGTAGGGGTGCTCCAGCCGGTGCTGGAAGAGTGGGGGGGTAACAGCACGGAGTCGTTACCTTCCGACTGGTGCAGATGCTGTCGGGGTGCGGTTGCTTCGGTAGATATCTGCACATAGTCGCAAGGAGGGAAGTGACTCCGGGCTATCACCATTGCGGCTGCCACAAGGACACGGCACAGCACACGCTCGAGTCGTGCCCGATTTGGGCCGAGCAGCGCCGTGAACTCGTCGCGGCAATAGGTGGGACCTATCGCTGCCGAGCGTCGTCAGAGCAATGCTTGGCAGCGACAGGAATTGGGCCACGGTCGCTGCCTTCTGCGAGGAGGTCATCTCGCGGAAGGAAGCGGCGGAGAAGGCCAGGGAAGCTGATCCTTCCGCAGACCCGAACCACCGCCAACGTCTGGGGTGGCGCAGGCGTGAGTATTTGCGCCTAGTGCCGCCCTAGCTGAAGCTGCGGGTGAATGGACCGGGGAACGTCCGCCACTCACAAGGCCTCCCGCGAAGGTGCGACGATCCATGTGCGGATGCGTCACTCAGTTGAGGGTACCCGAAAGGGTAAGCCGCTGGCGGACCACTGAAGGAATGTAATATGGTTCCGGTGACCCGCCAATAAAGGCGGAGAGACGGCACACGGCGGGTTTCTTTAGTGGGTGAGGGCCCCACACTACCCTGTTCGTTGCCCCGAACGACGGGGTGTGCGGTTAGGTACATTTTTTCCCGCCTAAACAAAAAAAATAGCAGAGAGAACAGAGTGCCAAAAGGCTCTGTTCTTGCATACATCTCTAGCTTCTGCAACATTCATAATTCGTTTAATACACACTTGCCGGTTTCAGAGACTCCTGACTCTACCATTCTTCAATACATGACCGATTTGCTCTAGGTAGGTGTTTTTCGGTCTCCCCTGTACCTACATACTACCACTTTCACATTGTATATCTCCTTAACCAGTCGCTCGTCTGGCATTCTTTCCACATGTTCGAACCATCGGAGCATTTCCTTTCGCATCTTTACACCAATAGTCTATTTCATACTTACTCGCTCTCTTACGTCGTCGTTACGAATGCGGCCAGTCAGCCTCACTCCACAGGTTCTCCGCAAAGACCGCATTTTGACCGCAGAGGAGAAGATGTTAAAGTAACAATAGGCAATGGTGTGCTAGAGTCAGATAAAGTATCTACATTTTCTCAATTTTACAAAAACACTGGGAAAGTTTGCCTCTTCAAACTTTACCAACTTTTTATAGAGATAAAATACAACTGAGGAACTTTTTTATATATTTGCATAGTCTTATAGCTTTAAAAAAGTTAGAAATTATTTTAAAGAATAAATTATTTGTGAAAATGTGGAAAAAGATAATTTTACTGCGAGCTTTTTCCAAATTTCCACAAATAATTTGTTCTTTAAAGTAGCTGAGCATATCAAGTGTTAAAATATATGTCAAAATACATATTTAGAAATTATTTATATATAATATATTTGCCCACATAGACGTAATTTTTTTTTTGTAATTTGGTTGACATAAGTTAGTGTGGCCATTGGCCATGTTGTCATTGTACTTTAATACGTCATTTGCGAAGTTACGTTTTATTTTGTAGTGATGAACATACATACATACATAAATATTATCAGACCTTTGTAGTGATGAAATGAATAGAAAATAGATTAAGATAGAATTTACGGGATTTTATCTAATCCCGTAGGATTAGCTACATTTTTTGCTCCATAATATTAATTCTAGAATTATATACGATTATATTTGAGGTTATAACGTCCACGCGATGCCGTGGCTCAGTTATGTAGGTAGGTATCTCACGGGAACCATCCATTTCTCTGGGAAAAAAGTATCTATGCCCCTTTCTGTAGATCGGACTACATTTATGTTATGACATGATGATAGGATGAATGGTATGGCAGTGCAGTAGATTCACTTACCACTGGACAATCACTGACTTTTAAATTGATTGAATTAGTTCAATTCGAACAACGCCAATTTGTCGCTTAGACTCCCAGATATAAACCTATCACAGTATAATATAAAATATTATAAAAGAAACATTCGTATGGAATTGATGTTGTTATCATAAAATGTTAGAGAAAATAATTCAAAAAAGATTATTTTCTTTAGAACCCTAATTATTAAATTGCATAGATGAAATAAGTAATTGTTCTTCTGACCTACCTGTGTTGAGTGCTGTAGGGCTTCGTAAATAAGACATATACTACATTTTATACGTTCATTGCTCTGAGTCTAAATGTATTTTGTGTTTTTATGTTATAAAAACACAAAATACATTGAGTCTGAGTGTGGCAGCAGCTGGGCTTTGGTCCTGTTATTGCCAAGTCCGTAAGCCAAGCAAAATTACTACGCTCAACCACAAAATGAGATAATTTTATATTTTTAAAACAATATTATATTGTAGGTACTTACATGTCTGTAAAAGTGATTAGAAGACACGACATATGAAATACTCACTATCACCTTTATCGTATGAATTTTTGAAAATGCAGCATCATCGTTCTTCGCAGATAAAATAGCATAGCCCTTTCGCGCTTAAATATTTTTATAATAAGAAATATATAGAGATCTATATAATAGATACCTATATCATTTTATTGTTAGATTTTTATATTTATTAGGGAGCAGAAGTGGCCAAAGATGTGGATGTCTTCCCACAACCATTGGCCAGCTCTGACTGCCCGTGATCGCAGCTCCAGGCCGCAGCTAGACGTGCCAATACATATACGAGTATTAATAATAATCAAACACTTATATAAAATGAGGACGTGACGCTTCAGATGGACAATATAAAGCGACAAAAACTTATCAATTTATTCGTCAAGACCATAAATTGTCTACGATTTATTTTTATTTACAGTTGTAAACGAGACTTGATTGTAAGTGATTACCGCGGTTTGTGAAGTGTATCAAAATCAGAGGCCCATTCAAACCAGAAAGAGAAAATTATTCTCACGAAACTAATGTGAGTTGTAACCTAGAATGGTGATAGAAGTTACCATCAGCTTCCTTAACATTTGCATATATAGAGCTGAAATAGCCTTGTGGTAAGACCACGATTTGGAAAGACAGTGGTATGTAATTCGATCAAGGTCTCTTGCAAACCACCCATTTCAGAGTTTATGAAATTATGCGTCTTTTAGGCTTTACCCGCGGCTCCACCGCTACCAATTCCTGGTTTCAGATTATATTTCAGGATCCCGATATAGTAGCGGGATAAAACATATTTTAACATAAGTACTAATTTAATTCTAATCAAGAGCAATCAAATAAAAAAAGTTTCTTGAAAATCCTTTCAATAGTTTTTGCGTGATGTGCGAACAAACAGGGAACAGACAAATTGTTCCCGTTTTTCTTTTTTCAAATAGCTGTACAAAGACAATTCTGGTACAGCTTTATAATAGTATAGAATGTATAATAATACTAATAATAATTTATTCATATATAAATCAATATAGATAGATATTTCTTAACAAATTTATCACTGTCCTGTGAAGGAAAACATCATGAAGAAACTTACATGATGATGAATGTGAGATTATCTCGGCAGCTTGCAGACTCTCTAGTCGTAGAGCCTTGGTTATCGCAGCACGAGTGGGTCGGCTCGATCGGGGAAGTACCACCCTCTCACAAAAGATCAGCGTGAACCAACAGTAGTAGTACCTACCATTTTGCTTTGTATAGTAAGCGAGAGTGCCGGAGGCCCGGACCCCCTCCCTATTCTCTCCTTGTTATCCTTCCTATCCTCTCCTTACTAAGGATCTATCCACTCCTTAATATACTTTCTATCCACCTTCTATCCCTTTCCTTGGAGATCGCGACGCGATCTACTGGGCACATCTCCAAACTCCGGGCTGCTACTGAGAATTTTTCTTTTTAGGACAATAGTGGCTTAGTAATGGGCTGTAAAAAAAGCTTGTTCTTTTTAACAATAAATAGGAGAGCTCATTTAGAGCGATAAAACCTCATCAAATCATGTAAATAAAAAAAATCCTATTTAAATATCTTAAGTGGCTCGGTTTAGAAAAGAGTTTTTGTAAATAAAATGGCTGGAAAACATAGCTGTTGCTGCTAGTAGCGACACACTACGCGTTATGTATATTGAAGTAGGCCGTCACGTAACATAAAATACTTAACAAACAAGTGTAGCTGGCTGGAAGCCTGTCTAAATTCTATCCCTTAAATTCTATCACATATTATTGTCAAATCACCTGTCATGATTCTGTATTATGACAGGTGATTTTGGACCTCTCTTGCTATTTTTTTCAAGGAAGCTGATTAAAGTTTACTATCGTTTCAAACTTTTATAACTTTTGACCCATTGCACTTTTATTGATGAAAATTACATAAAAACAAAGAAAATTTATTATTATATTTATTTAACAAACACGTGTTAGGATTGGACTATTTTTGTGAAACAATACTTATAAAAAATCTTCGACATACTTCAGAACTTCTTTGGTAATTTTATGACGTATACTGACTCAATTTCGTAATGTTACGTAAAAAGCAATATATCTTTTTCACTTCAGTAGCTCAAACATGTAGGTTTTGCTGCCTGAAATCAGAGAGCAAAATGCTATTTTGCTCACTGAGTGAGACAAAGTAACTTTTTAATTATTTTTTTTGAGATTGCCGCGAATTTCTTATTCAGCCTTGGGTTAATCATATAATTTGAAACATTGACACTCTATCTCTTTCCCGCCATTTGAAAGAGAGAGAGAGACAAAGACCAGCCCTTTCGAAGTTCCAATTTTGAATTCGACCTCAAAGACAAACTCGTTCGGAATTTCGTACTAACTAAAGAAATTTTGCAAAAAAGATAATTATGACTTATAATTGAATTTTTAACTTATATTACTTACGTTGTATTTAAACGAAAATAAGTATTTACTGCATAAATATTTAATTCTAGTTTCAAAAATGTTACGTAATATATTTTGAATAATAAAATATCATGGATGCTATTTCCGAACACGCCTTAATTTAAATAAAAGAGCGGGAATAAAATTTCGTGGCTGGCGTAAAGAGTTGAATAAGTTAAAAAATATTAAAATAATCGTAAAATATGAGTGAAACTAGCGACGAGAACAGTATTTTAACACCGGAAGAGTTAAAACAACAAGTTATTAATGCAGAATTAAGTTTCCTACCTGAGAAGTCTCGCGAGAAAAATCTGAAAGTGAAAGCATATGATGTCTTCAATGAATGGAGACTTACAAAGGCCGCAAGCAGTTTTTCGGAGACGGTGTTGCTTATCTTATTTTTTAAATTTATCACAGACGAGGCGATCATCTACAATGTGGAGTATTTACTCAATGTTGAAAGCTACTTTAAAAACAAAACATAACGTGCATATTGAAACATACGCAAAACTCGTATCTTTTCTAAAAATAATGTCAGTTGGGCATAAGGCTAAAAAGTCCAACATTTGCATTATGTTTACATAGAAAAATTATTAATCAAGGTCCGCTGCAATTTTCTTGCCGCTAAAGTAAGTGGTACCTATGAATCTATGCTGTTAGTTATTAAAATTTGTGTGTAGACTGTTATATGTATAAAGGTACTTACTGCCTACTACAAATTTTTGGAGGCGCAATGAATCCTAGTCTGGCTTAGCAATACTGTTAAAATATTTATTACGATATGTATTACGGTATATATATATTATATATATACACGATATATTAATTATGTAATATTTT
The DNA here is from genome assembly GCA_948253155.1 of Leucoma salicis. Taxonomy (NCBI): domain Eukaryota; kingdom Metazoa; phylum Arthropoda; class Insecta; order Lepidoptera; family Erebidae; genus Leucoma; species Leucoma salicis. The sequence continues at coordinate 29,874,091 of OX411803.1, forward strand.
CATTACAGATTGTACTGATAATAGGAATTAGTGGAGCGTGTCGCAATAACGAGCTATTACAGCTAACAGTTAATAATATCGAAAAGCATTCAGATAAATTACTGTTAGTAAAATAGAAAAATACAGACAGGTCTTTTGTCGTACGCGAAGAATATGTAACTATTGTAGAAAAATACCAAAATTGACGTCCAGCCAATATAAAAACCGACCGATTTTTCATACAATACCATAACAATAAATGCTCAAGACAGCCTATGGGAGTAAATAAAATAGGTGCTACACCGCGAGAAATTGCCACTTTCTTAAAACTGGAAGAGCCTCAGCTATACACGGGTCACTGCTTTCGGAGAACTTCGGTAACACTCTTGGCTGATTCCGGAGCCGATCTCACCACTTTAAAACGTCATGGCAGGTGGAAGTCCAATATGGTTGCAGAAGGCTATATTGAAGACTCAATAGAAAATAAGTCGAAAATCTGTAAACGTATAGTGGAAACAATAAGTCTGAATTCGACCTCGGATCCTTGGTCTCACCCACGCCCATCCACTTCCAACGACGCAAAGTGTAACGTTCACCGTTGTTCCTTCTCAATCCGCTATCGAAACAGAAACCTTAACCCCAGATAATCAAACTCAACTCAATGCAACTATAACTTTTCCAAATAAATCTGTTACGTTTAATTTGCAGAATTGCAGTAATTTAACTTTAAACTTTTAAAATGTTCCATTTTATTGAATTGGTACCTCTACCTACAATGTTAATTATTTTGATTCACAATAAATATTTATTACAATCTATTACTGTTTATTATTTTATCTCCTAAAGTGTTCTCGCTGCTGAAGTGAAAAGTTATGTGTGTTAAACGAGAGCAAAGTTTTTTGCATCTCGTGCCTTTGAATCCCTCGCCACACTCAGGATTCAAAATCAGCACTCGCAGCAAACAAGGACTTTGCTCTCTTGTTGCACAAATAACTATTTCATCAACAACGATGTTTTTTGCATTAACTCATAATATTAACATAAATATTACAATTTTCTCTAGAACAATGTCACACTTTGAGACATTCACACGCATTAATATTCATAATTATAAAGTCACTAGCTGTTTCCCGCGGCTTCGCTCGCGTAAATAAATGACTATTACATTATTTTTTTTAAAAAGAAAACGGCCTCACGTCCCCCTACAACTACTATTACTTATCATCGCGCCATCTCCCTTGCGGGGTAGGCAGAGAAAATAGAGTGCCACGAGGCTCTAACCTTTCATACATCTCTCGCTTCGTCAACATTCATAATTCTCTTTATACACACATAGCTGTTACCCGCGACTTCGTCCGTGAGTAATTTCATAAAAATAAATAAAGCAACCCTTGAAATTGTCGGTAATACAGTGCAACGGTATTACAGTACTCGGGGTTGGAACTTCATTACTGAAATGCTAGATGGCGTTGAAGTTGCTAGATTTTGAGATTTTGTGACAAACAATTTTTTTTATTTTTCGTATTTTTTTTAATAAAAAGTATCCTATGTTACTTCTAATACCTCCGAGAATATGTGTACAAAGTTTCATGATGATCGGTTAAGTAGTTTTCACGTGAAAGCGTAACAAACAAACTTACATTTACATTTATAATATTAAGTATAATAACACGAATTCGACCATTATTTACCGGAAAAAGTTATGTAACAAAATATAGAATTGGGATATACAATGTCACATTGAGTCTTATGACAGATAAAATACCTAGAAAAATTAAGAATAAACAGTAAAACTAGGATATTAGTGGTAGTTTTGGTATCGTTGATGAGCGTGATTTTTGTTAACCTCGATGAGACTTCTCTAAAATAGCAGTGTCAAAAGGTCTTCTATATTACTGTCTTAATAACTCCATCGTTAAACCTTGGATATTATGCTAATCTCTTCGGACAAAGCCCTCAGAACTCAGATAGAACTTCACGTACAGTAAAGTTCGTTTAATCATTAATTATACTCATGCTTTGTCCTCGAGATTAGTTTACATGTAGATGTTGAGAGTGAAAATATCAACTTTCAAAGAAAACAGTTTTTTTTTAAATAAAGTAATATCATAAATCAACCTGATTTATATTCTAGTTAATTTTACGTACTAATCTAAGTTTTAATTGTTTATTATCACTCATAATATTTTTTGCGCAAGTACCATCAACCTCAGAATTATGGGTGATATTTCTATTATAAAATTTGCCAAATGTTTGGGAGCTTCCGCTCCACCCTGCAGTCTTTCTTATCTGGTTCAAATTAACACCCAGCCCAAGCGCCTTTAAAGTAGCAGCATGTCTTGTGCTATGCGCAGTGAAGATGGATACATCTATTCCACAACTACCTAGAGTTGATTTTATCCGCCTACTCAATGTCTGAGCTATCATGTGTTCATAAGGTTTCCTTGTACTTACAAATAGATAATCACTACTACGCAAAGTTTCTGTTACGTTTAAATAACAGTATAATGTAAGAATAGGGCATATTTCTGGCCGTTCACGAAATGTAGTAAGAACCAACACTGGCTGTGATGTTCCAGGACGGGAGGATTTAATCAAGTCTGAAATTTTAATGTTAACGTGGTTTTCGCGAAATTATAAGTTTTTTATGTTAATCTTAGTGATCGTCTGTACTCTATGTGCTGTTGTTAAAGCAAGTAAGGTTGCTAATTTCTTTGATAAATTTTCTAAATAATGTATCGTTGGGGTACCAGCTTGCTAAGGAGTAGAGTACCATAGGTGTGTCCCATGTGGTGTTATACTTGGGCAAGGGCAGACGTAATCTAAAAGCGCCCTTTAAGAAACGCTTTATAAGATCATCATTAGCTATTTTTCGGCCAAGAATCAGCGACAATGCTGACCTACAACTGTTTAAAGTTCCGTAACTTGCACCCAAATCGTATAATTGTGTTAAGAACATTATTATGTTTTGTACAGATCCTTCGTACCAATTAATGTTCCGGAATTCACAAAATGTAAACCATTTTTTGAGGTATATGTCATATTATTTTACCGAATTATCCGAAAGTGATGCCAACATTAATGGTGTGGAGGCAAAAAGTACACCTATTTTCAAGAGTGACATACTGATAACACCCCTGCTACCGGGGTAGTTTTTTGATGCACATCTTGATTGCTGGAATGGGAGATAATCAATGTGTCAGAAGGTTTAAATACCAGTGGTTCTGAAATTAAGAGACTCTTAAATAAAGGGTAACACGGCTGTGTGGGCCAAAATGGGACTACCATGATTCCTCTTGCCTTGTCATTAATGATTTTTCTCAATGCTTTCAAAATTATGCCAAACGGGGGAAAACTATAGAAATAGAAAGATGACCACGAAGTTCTGAATGCATCTATTATAAAGGCGTCTGGGTCTCTGCCACGAAATGTATTTTGTAAATTTTTTGTTCAGCCTACTGGCAAATATATCTATTTCAGGATTTCCAAATCATTGCACAATTTTTCGAAATGCGGCTTAAGACAACTCCCACTCAACATAAAGACATCAACAACACAGGACATGTCGTGATTCTGCGTCCCCAAACATAATTTTTAACTGAGCTGATGTAGGATGCAAAAACGAATAGATTGCGTTTCTTACACCACTGCCAGAGTTCTCGGGTGACATTTGTGAGGTGAGGGAACTGTACATCTCCCATGCGATTTAACAAAAATTTTTGTCCAAAAAAGGCAGCCAAAATTTCTAAATAATTTATATGTTTTGAGTGTTCAGTGTCCTTCCACATCCCACTAACCCGTTACAGGTAGCTCCTCATCCCGTAGTTGAGACATCGCTATAAATTTCTGGACAGAAATAATTTTGTTTAATGTCATTTATGGGGTGGACGATCGCATGAGACCACCACTCAAGGTCTGGTAATACTGACGACGGTATACTCATACGACTATCGTAATTGTCGTCGTGTCTAAGAGCTAAATATTGACATATCTCTTGAATAAAGCCAACCGTATCTTACTGCTGGGCAGGCTGACATAAGTAGCCCCACTACACGAGCGAAAACTCTAATTTTACATGGTTTCAGCTCTGAATTTATTGATTTCGGTTTTAACCTCTCCGCGCCTTCGCGGCGTTTAATAATAATTTATTCCTGGAAATATAAAAAAAAGCCGATACTCAGGATACGTGAAATATGACCCCGCGGGCGCGGGGGACTTTTTGTTCTATTTTTGTTTATTTATCTTTTATTTTTTGTTATAATTATTAGGGAAACTGGCTGTAAACAAATAATTAAGCCACTTATCTTAGTTTTGTAAAAGGTATCGGCTTTGTGATTTTTTCCTTTATTTTATATATTTTTATATAAAATAAACAATAGACCACGTAAATACGCACTTTGTCCACAGGAGTGACCAAATTGCATTTTGAAGCATTTCATAAAAAATATTTTATAAAAAGTTTTATATCTACTATATCAAAAATTAGTTCTAATACATAAACAGAGTCTATTTATCATATTTCAATCATAATGTTTTAAAAAACTAAAATAATGTGTTGAATTTCTCATAACCTTTTCCCGAGGTAATGTAACTTGCAAATTATGAGAGTCGATTATGAAGCCCAAGAATTTACACGTGGTAGCAGGGAATATATTACTCTTTTCAGAGTTTAATGGTAAAGCCTAGGGCCTCTAAAAGCCTAGTTGTGTCATTAATGTTTTCCAGACCTGGTTCTAGACTATTGGATATTAAGAGTATCATCTAGATATATATAGTTGATAAATGACCACACAATCTGAGTAAACTGATTACCGGTTTCATAATCTTCGTAAAAACGAAGGGGGCAGTACTTAGACTGAAAGGCAAGACATTAAATTCGTACATTTTGTCTAGAAATTGAAAGCGAAGGTACTTTTTTAAATGATCATTGTATGAAAAAGTATGCATCGTTTAGATCTACAGTACTAATGAAACATTTCATGATGTACTACATGTAAACTAATCTCGAGGACAAAGCATGAGTATAATTAGGTTAATAAATTCACTTTCTAAGAAAATGAGCACCATACTGTCTAGAGTCAGGAGAGGCTCTGTAACAAAGAACTGTCAGTTAAGAATACCAATACCGAGGTTTCACAACATTAATATCACGTCTAGCAGTAACGAAGAACTGTCAGTTAAGAATACCGATGTTCCTCTTTGCGTTTCATTATTACATCAATCGTTTCACATGATGTTCAGAAAAAAAGGTGTGTTTAAAAAATAAATGTAGTTTATATACAAAACTTTAATACAAATAATTAAATTATTGTTTCTTAACAATGAAATAGTTTAGACACAATTAAGAACTTAATGATTTATGTTAAACATTATAACTATTTAATGACTACATCTAAACGAAACGATAACGCACTAAATACAACTGTTAACTTGAACAACAATCATAATTATGACACAAAAGCCATTAAATAAGAAGAAGACTTATGCCCGGTTCCTATAATAATAAAACGGGTCGTTTTACTTACAATCGGTAGAATATTCTACCAGGCGTAAGTAAAATCTGTTCCTATAAATACGAGTCGTAAGTGAATTAACTGACAGTTTGCGACTAACGGATGGGTGGGTTTTCAGTTACGATCCGTAACAATAATCTATGGAAACACAGATTGATGGTGTTTCTATAAAAAAAGCAACCGATATTTATGTTGTCAAATATACCAACCGTAGATGACAAGTTTACCGGCCAATTTCGGACAGTTTTTAAAAGTCGTGTGCTGGTATATAGTTATTGAGGCTTAAAAGGGAAAATAATATCGAACTCTGAGATTGAAATGGAGACTGCATTTACTCTTCGATACTGATATGAGAGCGAGTTTGATTCAGATGAAATTTGTTTTTCATTTTAGTTATTGGGTTTAAAGATAATCTCGAGCCTTAAATTCGGGTGGTTCATTGAATCTAAGGCAAAAGCAGCGGCAAGGAAGCTTGGCGTACTTGCGAAAGTGCGACAGTACTTTACGTCACGGCAGCTTTTAATGTTATATAAAACCTAAGTCCACTCATTCATGGCGTAGTATTTTCTGGTTATACGCATTACTCTTTGGGTACTTAGTTGTCACGTTTGAACCAATGCTACTAAATATCATCTATATTTTTACTGACCATCAGGAGGGTTATAGTCAAGCACTCGCTTAGAAAGAGTTCAAAATCGATCAGTAATAAATACTACGTTGTAGGTGGTATTATTACTTCCATGAGCTTTATATAAGGGCCATAGATTATAGAAAAGAGAATCTGGTGACTATGGTTGTTGTCATAACTATCTTCTTCTTCTTATTTATTGGCTTTTTTTAATTATGATTGTTGTTCAAGTTGACAGTAGCATTTAGTGCGTTAGCGTTTCGTTTAGATGTAGGCATTAAATAGTTATAATGCTTATCATAAATTATTAAGGTGTAAATTGTGTCTAAACTATTTAATTGTTAATAAACTATTTAATTGTTAATAAACAATAATTTTATTATTTGTATTAAAGTTTTGTATATAAATAGCTACATTTATTTTTAAAACACACCTTTTTTCTGAACATCATGTGAAACGATTGATGTAATAATGAAACGCAAAGAGGGACATCGGTATTCTTAACTGACAGTTCTTCGTTACTGCTAGACGTGATATTAATGTTGTGAAACACCTGTGAAACCTCGGTATCGGTATCTTGAAAACTTCTGGTAGCTGTCATACAATGACGATTCGTTGAATATAAGAACCGGGCGTGAAGCATATTTTGGGTATTTCTTGGGTTGCCTCGTTTTCCCGTAGCATCCACCCATTTCGATCTCGCATCTGGATTAGAGGAAAACCTAAAATGGTAATTTTTTATCATCATCTCATAAATGACATATAAATTTATAAGTAAAGTGAAAGTAATAGAAATTTAGGTAGAAAACGTGTTTTGCGAGTGTATCTTAGTAGCAATTATTAATTAAACACAAAGTGAAAAATGTGAAATCGAAAATAACAGTCAGGAGCAGGATTTGAACCTGCATCTTCTGGATACCCAAAGACGCGTCACCCAAAGACGTTAAGTATGATGTGTTATCGAAATTAGCAGTCAGGAGCAATTGTCAGGATGGCTGAATTGGTAAAGCATCTGGACGGTATCCAGAAGATGCAGGTTCAAATCCTGCTCCCGACTGTTATTTTCGATTTCACATTTTTCACTTTGTGTTTAATGTATAGTGCGAAGCATGTCAAATGCTACAAATATATATATATAAATATCTAAATATTTAAAGGGTTTGCGTCATTATTAGGTAAAATCTTAATTGTAAAATTAAGTTTACCTGGTCGGTATAATGTATGAAAATACTTCTGACAGATGGCGCAGGCGTCACCCAAAGACGTTAAGTATGATGTGTTATCGAAATTAGCAGTCAGGAGCAATTGTCAGGATGGCTGAATTGGTAAAGCATCTGGACGGTATCCAGAAGATGCAGGTTCAAATCCTGCTCCTGACTGTTATTTTCGATTTCACATTTTTCACTTTGTGTTTAATGTATAGTGCTAAGCATGTCAAATGCTACAAATATATATATAAATATCTAAATAGCAATTATTAATTTAGAGTAAAAAAAGCCCATTTTATATCACTTTATAGCATTCAATCATTAAATTATTTTATTTTCGACTACATATAAATGAAATGTTATACCTGTATTTTTTCGCTCGCTGTAGCTTTTGTAGCATAGTACACTATTTTACAAGCACTATTATCACGTAGTTTTTTTCTCAAAACACTGATTTAACACGTAAATATAATGTAATACCCGAATTTTTATACAAATGTTATATTATGTCAGTTGAATCGTGACAGACAAAGCATTTTGACATCGTGACAATACCGAAAACTCCACGCCACGGCGACAAAGACAAAAATCTATGGCTTTGTCCGTTTTTTGCACCAGTAAATTGAATCTTGTGTTCTCGCTCATACATGTCAAAGAATTTTCTTCGCTCTGTCTCTTAAACGAAGGATATTATAGACAAGCTATCAGCGTATGCAGTGTCGAGATAGCAATAGATAATCGGAATAATTTTAAAAGATAACTATGATTATAACTTTGTTGACTAAAAATGTACTACCTGTTTTAGCCGGATAAAAGAATGACAGGACATAAGAAATTGCAGTTATGCTTATATTTTGCTTAAAATGTATTAGAACATGTAATATTAGCGTATATAACGTGATTAATAAAGGTTTTTTTTACGTTAATACAAAAACAAGCTTACATACTGATGATGGGGACGGTTGGCCACCTTATTGTTTGGACCCAGTTCATTGGGTCCAAATACAACTGACGCATACGCGAAAATTTTTGTTTTGAGTGCCTTTGTTTTTTAGAGACAAAATAACTGGCAGATGGTCAGTAATTTGAGTTTGAAGAATTTAAAACAAGTGCTGTATCTTTAGTTTTTAATAGTACGTGATCTAAACAGTTCTCTGACCTTGTTAGGCGGAGATGGGCTGGGAGCAGGCCAAGTGCAGCAGTAAGTGTTAAATAATCGTCTGAATTTCGATCACGATTAGATGGTACATTAATATCACCAATGAGGACAATATTGTGGAATTTGTTTAGAGTACTTATTAAAATGTTTAGACTGTTAAATAATGTATCTAAATTTGAGTATGATGGGGAACGATATATACAGATAATAAAAGTATTTTTTACAACGCACACTAGACAATTAGCTTCTGAAAAAGTAGGTTCATGTACGTACGGTACCGTAAAGAACTTTTTGTATAAACTATGACACCGTCATTTTGTGTGGTGTTGTTTACATTGACATGACTTGTATATCCCTCTATAGTAGGAACGGGTCCTGATACTTTAAGCCAACATTCTGTGAACACTATAATATCAAAAATAATGTTAGTTGTGGACAGCATAGTGATAAATTGTCCAAAATTCTTTTTAATACTTCTAATGTTAATATGGATTATTTTTTAAACATCTGTCGGGCGGATATGCGAATGATGTAGCCAGGGAAATATTATTGGGTTGGCTACGTATGGCTCCCAATTCACTAAAAACTTTCGTGCAAAATCGAACGGCTGAAATTCACGAACTCACCAGAGATGTTCCATGGTGTCACGTAAGCGGAAAAGACAACCCCGCCGATTTGGTTTCTCGAGGACTCGGGCTAGAATAATTGCGAGTATCCACGTTATGGTGGGAAGGACCATCTTTTTTCCACGAATTGATTTGCCTGAATTAAAGCCAGATAAAAAACATACACGTTTACTACCACTACAACGGATACTTCATATTTTCCTTTTAATAGATTTTCTCAATTCAAGCGTAGGTATGCTGCGAGCGTGTGCTTACGCATTACGCTTTATTTTTAATTTGCGCAACCGGAATGCATTTCGCCGCGGGAATCTTACCGTCAATGAGTTAAGAAATGCACGCATAACATTAGTTAAGTTATATCAACGTGAATCATTCCCGGATGAATGAAAATTACTGTCTAATAAAAAATATCTTAGAAATAAGCATAATTTATTATTATTATATACTTTATTGTACACCATTATTAAAGTAGACAAAGAAGTACAGAAACAAATATCTTTTATTATGTGGTACAATGGGCGGCCTTATTACTAAAAGTAATTTCTACCAGGCATTTAAATAATTTAAATATTTTTTCTGATGACGATGGTATTTTATGTGTCGGTGGACGAATTAAACTGTCATCGGAATTTGATTTTGATAAAAAACATCCCATATTATTATTATCCAAACACTGGTATACAGTGCTATTGTTCCGCCACGAACACAAGCGCCTACATCACGCCGCACCTTAGACACTACTGTATAATATACGCGAGTCGCACTGGCCAGTGGGAGGTAGAAATCTTGCTAGGTGCATTGTACATTAATGCACGATATGTACACGGATGAAGGGTAAATCTCTGTCGCCGATTATGGGTGATTTGCCGAAACAGAGAATCACTCCAAGCTTTCCCTTTTTGCACAGTGGTGTGGACTATGCCGGGCCTGTGCTCATATTGAATCGCAAGGGAAGGGGCTCAAAATGAATAAAGGATTATATATGGCTTTTCGTTTGTATGGTTACACGCGCAATACATTTAGAGCTTGTCAGTGACCTCTCTTCTGATACTTACCTGATTGCGTTAAAGAGGTTTATATCTCGACGTGGCAAGCCTAAAGAAATTATCTCTGATAATGGGAGGAATTTTGTAGGTGTAGCAAATGAATTTTCGAAATTTTTAGCGAACTGTTCTGATGACTTAATAGAGTATGCGACTAGTCAAGATATTAAGTTTTCTTTTATTCCCCCTTATGCTCCTCATTTTGGTGGATTTTGGGAGGCTGGAGTTAAAACTTTTAAGCTTCACTTGTTGCGAGGGGTTGGTGGTGCAAATTTAACGTTTGAGGAATTCTACACGGTATTATTACAGATTGAAGCTGTCTTCAACTCCCGTCCCATTAGTCCTTTTTCTGCTGATCCCAACGACTTTCTTCCTTTGTGTCCATCTCATTTTTTGGTTCGTCGTCTCCTAACATCGCCTGCGACTGAATAGCTGGTTGACGTTCGAATTCATCGTCTGACACGGTACCAGAGGCACGAGCAACTTAGACAACATTTCTGGACTCGGTGGTCTAAAGAATATATCTCGGAGATGCAAATCAGAACAAAATGGAAACATAGAGGAGATGACCTTAAACCAAACACACTAGTTGTGATAAAGGAGGACAATACGCTGCCTTTGAAATGGAGGCTGGGGCGGATAGTTTCTACAATGCCAGGCAAGGATGGCATTTCACGTGTTGCTGACATTCGGACACAGTCAGGAGTCATCAGACGCGCCTTTCCTCGAATCTGTCCGCTATTAAATAATGTGGATAACTACTAACTGTTGGACGTTAAAACTTCCAAGGCCATGTTCGGACTTCGCCTTAACTAAGAACATCGCCTTAAGTGACATCAGTGCTGCCATCTACACACAACGGGATTGGTGGCACATTTAAAAATTTTACTACAGACTTTTCTGTTCGCACGACTAAATGTACGCACACCATTTTTTTTGTAATTTCGCAATAAACCAGTAAAATCAACAAGTCTCGACTACATAATTTAAAAAGAAACCCTCCCTCAACACACACAAGAGCCGATTTCAACACTTACATATATAAAATTGGCATTGTATATGGAAAAAAAACTTGTATTATGAAATTATTTTAATTAATCAACCAAAGTATCCATGGTTATCGATGCACTTTTGCCATTTTATCGGTAGTTCATTGTGTTTATAGACACCTAAATAGCTAAATAAATTTAAATAAATAAACATATTTTGTAAATATGTCCATTTTCTTTTCTCAAAAATCTTAAATGCACAGACGAACTGTCTGTACATTTAAGATTGTACAAGTGTACCTATAGATAAATTGTTCCACAGCTAAATCAAAGAGTAATAATTTTACACATAAAAAACGTGTAAATAAATATTCTGTGAATTTTGTTGCGAATAAAGTTAGCATACGTGAGGAATAAAAACTTTTTTATTTGGCGTATTTACAAATATTATTATAAATTTTATTTTTACAGAAATTTCTACTGTATTTATAAATAAAAATAGTATCATATACTGAAAGACGACACAAGTAAATAATAATGCTTTATTGACACATAAGATACAGTCGACTTGAAATGCTGGTGGGTTATAACTTTTTAATTTATGGAATGATGTTTATAACAGGTACTGTTTGCTTTAATCTTAGCTTATTGTAGGAATAAGTTATTTTTAGAGTCCGATCGAAACAAGATTTGTGGCTGATTCTGAAACTAAAATTGTTGTGGCGTCGGTGTTTAAAATTAGTAATTTTGAGCGAAACTGGACGAAATCGTAACGGAATCTTTGTTCGATCCCAAACGTCGACCGTTTGTTATTACATATATTAAGTGCAAAATATATTAATATTTTTATAGGTTATGGCAGTAGACTGCAGTAGACTCACTATATCAGCGATGTCAAGACGCTGCCCGCCTCGAATTAAACACTATGCCTGATGGGAGTGGAAAGGAATCAGCTTAAAAAGAATCTTATCAAATGCACCTTTTACGTGCGTTTATACTAAAGAAAAAAATATTGACGTTATAGTTCGCTTCGAAGTTCAAAAAGACTTTATTATTTGTTTTTATTGCATATAGTGCCAGACGAGTCCATCTGATGGTAAATGGTAACCGTCACTCATGGACTCAACCTATACCGAGAGTATTGTCAATCCGCTGCTCACCATTTCATTTCACCGATATGAAATTAAAGAATAAACGGCTATCTCCTGCTACAGTCAAAACGAAACGATTGGCTTCACGGCCGGTCACACAGGAGATGGTGGTACCAACCCGCTAGGGCCCGATACCAAGTAAGTACTCCCACGTGGTACCCAGCCCTACCACCAGTCATGCAATGGATGATAATTGCTTACTTTCCTTAGTCGCCTCGTACGACTCCCTTGGGAAAGAATGGGGTGGTGACACTTGTATTCTTAGTCTGTCACCACACAGATGGTTTTTACTTAGGTCAAGACTGAAAATATAAGGAATCGTAATTTAGAAATCTAAAGTCAAAAAACAAGAAAGATTCAACAGGTGGTTTGAGTGGCAAGGAGTTTTTTAAATAGTCAGTTCTTATAATTAACACCTGGATGGCAAACAAGCACGCGGCCCACCTGATGGTAAGCGGTTACCATAGCTTAGACGCTAGCAACATTAGAGAAATCATTCGCGCCTCGCCATTTCTAAGGAAAGGGATAGGAGTTAGATAGACAAAGGATAATAAGAAGAGAATAGGTGGAATACTAAGGAGAGTGTAGGAAGGACAATAAGGAGAGAATAGGGATTTGGGCCCCCAGCGCTCTCAATCACTATACGCAATACAATATTTGTGAGAGGGTAGTACTTCCCCGATAGAGCGGGCCATCCATGCTGGAATAAGCAAGGTTCTGCCACTAGATTCCAACTAAGCCACTAATCTAATAAAACGATAATCACGGTATCTTTGGTATGGGGATGATTAACATTATACCGAGAAGCTTTATGCCAGTATAATAATTATGAAATGTCACACTTATTACACTCAACTAAATAGAACTCAGCACATTTTAGTCTATATTATTTTACTAATTTCTGCCCGTGAATGTGTTTGTGTGGACTTCAAAATTTATGCTTATCAAAGAAACTATTTAATGGCATAATTGATTGTTTTTATTAAAACTAGACTTTATTTGTATATTTAAGTACAAACCCATTTAGGATCAAAGTTTAGATGATAAAAATAGCTATCCTCTGGAAACAATAATAATAATAAATATTCACGGACATTTTTCGCACAACGTCCTCTGGTCCCGAACTAAGCTTAACGCTTGTGCTATGGGTACCAGATTACGGATATAATACATATATTACTTTATTTTTTGTAAATACATAGATATATTAGGTAGAAAACATCCAGATGCAGTACAAATATCTGTATTCATCACACAAATAATTGTCCTGAGTGGGAATCGAGCCCACGATAATAGTTGTTGAAGTGAAAACTTCTTTAGGCGCGTTGAGCACTTTTTGGGTGAACAAAAATCATGGAACTCTCGTCATCGTCACCGAACGCTCCGATAGAAGTGAAAACTAAGTAACTTACTTTATTATAATTTTTATAAGAAGTGTCAGTGACCAATTAATTGGTCATTAACACTTCTTTAAAAACAACACAATTTACCAAAAATAAATCAAAAGTAGTAAACTAATAGCACGACGATACAATTCACAAGTTACTTAGTTATCACTTCTATCTGCAGTCCCCAAAGAAAAGTGCACCGCATGTTTTTTTTTTTTGAATAATATGTATCCTATAAATTAATCCAATGTCCCATTCATCTACATTTCAAATATTATCCAAACCCTATCAGTCGTTTATACGTAATTCACAGGCTTGACTATTAAAACATCTCACATACTGTCGCAATTATAATTATATTAATTAATATTTACGAGTATATTCCAGTGTCACGATGTTTGCCCGGGATGAACTTCGAAACTACAGAACCGATTCTTACTTTTCTTTTTTTAAAATGTGTGTTTTGTTCCAACTTAAGAGATAGAATACTTTATATCTCAATTTATAATTGCAATATTTATTCATGAAAAAATACATTTATGGTGGTACGAAGTTCGCCGGGTCAGCTAGTATCAAAAATAAAATGAAATTTAACATTCTTAATTCAAAAAATGGTCAAATATGTGTGTTTCTATCTCCCAATTAGAAACCTACCAAACCACCCCCACATTTCCTTCTTATTATTTTACCTGACCACTTCCTCATCTGCTCTATATCATCATTCCTCTTCATGTCCTATAGCTTTTCTTGGGGTGGATTACTCGCGAAGGTTGCTTTTGGTCTATAGGCTACCACGCCAACCACTCATGGGGTGGCAAACTTACCGTCTTACTCACCATCAAGCCGTACAGCCTAGTATAATTATATGTTATAAACATTGATGTATAAACAAAAACATATCAACACGCCTGTATTCCCCAAAGGGGTAGGCAGAGGTGTATTACACACCCACGATTCAGCAGCTATGTTTAAGTCCCACGTAATAGGGGGCGAGCCTATTGCCAGGCACATTTACAAACTCCGGGCGGCTACTGTGAATTTTTCTATTTACGAAAAAGCTCAATAACACTGCCCGACCCGGGAATCGAACCCAAGACCTCATGATCAGCAGTCACTTACACTACCTCTGCACTACAGAGGCAGTTGAAGTATAAAACAGAGAAAATCCACAATTAGGCACTAAAAGTGTACACTATAAATTAGTGCAGATTACGCTTTCCTGCACTCATTTCATTTAGCATTGTTTTCTGCAACGTATCAATATGCCTAATAATACCAAATTCTCTTCTTAAAACTCATTGACTGTCTAGCTCTTCTTTCCCTATCAGAAGTTAATCGCATCTCTCTCTCAGAACTGCTTTCATGTGCTCGTGCAGTTGGATTATTAACTCTCATAGAGGTTAAACGATGCGCTCTTTCCTCTGACGATTCCTGAGAACGCGCATCTCTCATTCATGTGGCATTTCTCGACTTTCGAGATAAGGAAGACCATTTTTTAGGTGGCATCGTAGGTGGAATAAAAAGAACCTAATAAGATAAAAACACAAAAAGAAAAAATGTATACTTACTTAATTGAAATTTATACTTAACTTTACAACGTTTAACTTGACAACTATATTATATAAAGAAAAGAAGGAGAAACAAACAAAAACACTTAACAAACTAATTATATTATTATCTAATATCTGCTTTAAACTTATATCCAAAAACTACGTATCTATGTATTTTTAAAATCTAAAACGCGCTTATTTCGAGAAGAGTCAATAAGAACGACGTCCGTTCGCATTAAGAGTGAAAATGTGTGATGTGAGTGAAGACGGCGCGTATCTTTTTTTTGTGTGTGACGTTTGTTGTTAGCCTCAGATGGCTATGACAACCTTACCCGGACAATTGGTAAGCGCAGAGGGCTCTCAAACCAAAATTTAGGCAACGCTACCCGAGGGCACCCCCTGTGGGGTAAGGACCTCGGCTCGGGCTATTGCTGGCAAAGTGGGATTTCCCACGTTTATGATTTGAAGTCGGCGCGTGAGCGCCCTCGCCTTTTCATAGATGCAGCGGATGGCCGTTTCGCGCGTTAAACAAAAATCAACCGTATAGCCGTACCCATACAGGCGCAGCGAGATTTGGAAGTTTTATTTCATCTATATCTTGTGTGTTTATAAACCGATTTCTATAAATTTTTTTATAAAATAGATATTAAAGTGTACTTTTTGAATATGGGAGTTTGATAAAGATATATCTATGTGAAATACAATATATTTATGTATTTAATAATACACTTTCAAGAAATGCCTAACGATTAAACTCGTTATTGTGGCTAATGGACTTTTTTGTAGATCTTTTGAAGACCATCATCTTTGTAATACTTACTTTTGGTGTATTATCAACCTATGCGAGAATAAGAGCACATTTTCATCCGACTTGCTTCAAATTTATCATCACTGCTCAGCTCCTATGTGTCTTAGCGTTATGTTATATAGCCTATAACCTGCCCAAGAGTATGGACTACAATCGTACTTCGGTTATAATCCCTTTAGTAGTTTTTGACCCATGCGTGCATATACAGACAGACAGACAGTCAGACAGACAGACAAAAAATTTACTGATTACATTTTTGGCATCATTATCGATCACCATTCATCCTCCAATATTAATTTTGAATACATATTCACAGATAGATAGAGATACATATATACAGAATTGACCTCTCTACAGTTTTATTATAAGTATATAGATAGATATAGAAGACGTAGAAAATATAAATCTGAATACAGCAATCTAAAATTTTACAGTTAACTGTGAAGTAAATTGCAATGATAACTTCACTACCGATACTGAATTTCCAAGTTATATCACAAGACTTTTAGCTACTGCAGCTGATACACATAAAGATAAGACCTTACCACAACAAGATATAAATGCAAAACTTAAACACTTTACTAATTACAACTCAGTACCAAAAGTGTATGTCGATCTGATACGTGCACCTTATAACTATAATAGTGTGACGACAAAGTCTACAACTAGATTTAAAAAGTCTACTTTTATAATTTTGCACCCAAAGTTTGAAACTCATTCTACTTTCGATACCGATAGATCAAGAAAACCACACATCCTCAATACGTGTAAGCAAAAGATAGCAAGGTTTACGAACCGAGAGGTGAACAAAGTCAATCAGTTCATAGCCAAAACATCAAAAAATTATCGGTAAGTATATATAACACTTTTTTAAACCTATTATTATATTGGGCACAAGTCTCCTCTCCGACTCAGATGCATTTAGGGTGTTGTCCATTACATTGGCCCAGTGTGGGTTGAAAAACTTGGCAAGCTATTGAGAAAATGTCTCAGGCATGTAGGTTTCTTCACAATGATTTTCTCCACCGATATAACAAATACCTACTCATATATATTTTCAAAATAATTCAATTGTTAATATGAAACATGTTTGTTAAAATGTTAATTCTAAATAAAATTATGATTACAGTAAGACAATTGATCTCAATCGAAATGGAAGTAGTATTTTAGGACATAGCTATGACAGTATCATCGCCAGTGACAAATTAAACGACTATTTGGATACAAAAATTAAATTAAATAATAAAGCAAATATGGAAATCATTATGTTACGTAGCCAACCAGCCAACCAAAAACTAGATATAAATAAATATTCAAAAAACCTTACAAAAAATTATATTATACATTTAAAAAATAAATCAACACAAGCAACAGAGATGGTGTATGAAACCGATGCAGGATGGAACCTAATAGGTTATTCAAATCTTAATAAGGACAAGCCACTAATGGCAGCAATAACAAAAAAATATGGTTTTGTTCAAAATGCTATATCAGATAAAAAAGATGTCACTTCTGTTACATTTGATAGACCAAGTATTTTTAATAAAAATCCTATCCAAACAGATTTGATAGGTAATAAATTTGAAAGAGAATCATACTTACGTGATTCAAGCTCAGTAAATAATCGACTCAACCCTAGAAAAAAAGATTATGGTTTGGAAATCGAGGATGACTGGGAAAAAATAGATGCTGCTATGATGTTCGCTGATTTAGATAGAACTAGTATGGCATTATCTATGGTGCCTACACCTTCCAAAGGTACATTGACGTTTATGAATACCCATGACCAAAGAATATTTTCTGAAAAGATAATTGACTCAAAGACAACTGCGCCTAAATACCCAAAAGCAATATTCATCCCTAGAATGTCTTCTGACTCATTAAATTTAAATAATGACACTTATGATCACGATGTTAATGATGCTTATCAACTATTAAGGATAGTAAAATATGGACCAGATTTTACCTTTAAAGATATTAAGCCCAGTGACGATATACGCCCTTTAGTACCTCCACCGATGTCTAATCGCAATGAACTTAACTTAGATAGCACAGAAGAGTTAAATGCTCGAATACGTAACCATTTCAATTTAAGGCAAAGTAATTACACAAGAACTACAGTAGATTTTGAAACTATTAAAAATAAAACACTTATTCGACGTGGCAAACGAAAGATGGAACTAAAAAGTAACGAAGAAGCCATTATCCCTGCTCGTAGAAATTTTAAAGCAAAAATTAGTACAGAAGATAGAGTGCTAGATGATGTTCTTGATGATACCATATTGGCAGACGTAGATAAAATTTTCCAGTTTTAATAAATATTAATTAAAATAGATATATTACTTATCTATACTATCATAAAGTTGTAACATAGCTATGTCTGTACATTTAAGGTATTTGAGAAAAAATGACTGTAATAGGCTATGTAGGCAGGTGTGTCTAAACACAAAACGATTTTTTTTTAATTTTTGTCTGTTTGTCTGTTTATATGTTTGTCTGTTTGTTTGTTCGCGCATCACGCAAAAACTACTGAACGGATTTTGATGCAATTTTATTTGATAGCTCTCAGTTAAACTTAAAAACTGGTATACATTTTATCCCGCTACTATACCGAGAACCTGAGATATAATCCAAAAACTAGCTTTTGGCTGTGGCGGAGCCGCAGGCAAAGGCTAGTTAATACATATATTTAGAAAATATAATAATATATGTTCATGTTATTAAACACAAAGTGGAAAATGTGAAATCGAAAATAACAGTCTCGAGCAGGATTTGAACCTGCATCTCCTGGATACCGTCCAGATGCATTGCCAATTCATGCTGAATTGGCAAAGGAAAGAGATGCAGGTTCAAATCCTGCTCGTGACTGTTATTTTCGATTTTGCCTTAATCTTTACTATCTAATTTCTTCAATGGAGATTTTTAGTAACAATTATCCTAATGGGTGCCAAATGTGGGCAGAGAAAGGCCCTTTTATGAGAAATAATGATCTCTTATTTCTGCCCACCGTAACTACCAACAGACATGTGTCTATATTTTTGTTTTATATGTAACTAGTGTATTATGCGCACCTTCGCTGGCGTCATAGTGTAATAATCTATTTTGGATAGGCTATAAATTCCTTTCATAGTACTCACCATCAAATAAAAATCAAATAAACCCATATTAATTTTTTTATGGTTCTAGCCCTAAGAGTTTGGGTTTTGCGTTGATATGTCAATTGATAAAGTTATTCCTTTATATGTAGATAATGAATAAATATTCACACTCTTAAATTGATGTGTTTAATTTAATAAAACTTATGAAGTTAAGAATACAAAATAGATAGCTCTTTACATTAGAAAAATCCTCATAAAATACAACTTTATATGATAATACACTGTTCTCGTCCGTGTGGTGACGTCTTTTTCCACCACCACGATATGGTATGAGGCGACTAAGGGAAATAAGCAATCATCATCCATTGCATGACTGGTGGTAGGGCTGGGTAGCGGGCCCAAGCGGGTTGGTACCACCATCTCCCGTGTGACCAGCCATGAAGCACATCGTTGCGTTTTGGCTCTAGCAGGAGATAGCCGTTTATTCTTTTATTTCATATCTGTGAAATGAAATGGTGAGCAGCGGCTTAACAATACTCTCGGTTTAGTTGAGTCCATGAGTGACGGTTACCATTTACCATCAGATGGGCCGAGACTCGTCTGCCAATACTAGAAAAAAAAAACTTGCGATTGATGTTGAATCGTGTCCGTTTCTATTGGCACTCCAAATAGCGGGACACAGGCGAGGAAGTTGAAATGGCAGGGTTGTGCGTGGCCACTTTGTTATTGTCTCTATATGTAGCATTACATAGAGACGCTAAAATATAGCTGCAGTCTCATGTTATTATTTGATCTGGACTTATATCAGAGCGATTTATTATATTTATTTCACAAGAAACGTATTTATAATACCTCAATTTTATGATGTTATTTAAACCTACAGATTTATTCGTTATTTGATATGGGGCAACGTGTTCAAGTTAACCTCTCAAATTGTACAAATGTTTGCAATGCTCTTGTGTAGTTATTTTATGGTTTTAGATTTTTATGTCACTGCAGGTGCCAGTGATTTTTTCTTATATTTATAAATCTAGTGTTATGGCCGTATTCATTCTGGTATCTATTGCCAATAAGTTCAAGTCAAAAACTAATATTATTATTTTTTATTACAGCTGCTCAAAACAGTCCAAAAATATCTGCACACAAATCTATAGAAATTAGTGCTAATTTAGTAAAAGTACCTGATATGAAATTAAGGAACAAGTATAACTTTACTTATGCCAAGGCGTTAAAAAACGCCCAAAGATTCATAAATAATGTAAAACGTGTAATTTTTAAAAACATCATCTCAAGCCCTGATATGATAAGAAGAGAAAACACCGAAAACCTAATTGATTTTGTCTTAAATGTTATCTCTATCTTAAATAAATACAGTGATACTGATTTAAAACACTTTTGTGAAATTTTTGGCAATGAAATTATGCAGTATCACTATAAAGATTGTAAATTCAATCAATTGATGGAAGCTCATAGATTTAAAGAAATAGTAACTAGAAAACTGGATTCAATTAAAACCAAACAAATTTCTTTTCTTCGATATATGTTAAGAGCAACGTATACTGTATTAAAAGAAGAAAACGATAAAGAATATGGCAATCTTCTACATTTTCTGAATTCCTTGTATCCACCACAGATGATACGCAAATTTAAAAGATTTTTGATCACATTGGATGACTATAGAATAAAGGCCAGAAAAAACATGGATCTTATAAAAATAATTAAAACAGGAATCCGATCTTTTATTTTCGATCACTATTCTTCGTTAAATGATAGCTTAAGGACTGATTTGCACTCAAAAGTATCCGAAGTATTAACGGCAGAGTTAGCATTAGAAAAATTAAAAAATAATAATCAAGAAACTGGTATTGGCACATTATCTAAGCAAATATATGATGATACTGTAAAAGCTCGAGAAATTATAACTACTGAAGAAAAATTTGACAATAATTACGAATACTCACAAAATGTTGAACGTGTAGGTAATAGTTCGAGATTATACAGGCAGACATACATGTATATGGATCATGCAGTAACGGCCACCAAACTAGTATATTTGACGAGCATTACAACATCTAAGCACAACAATTATAAAATAAAAACTCACCATAAAATGAATAAAAGTTCAAAAATGCTTGTTCAAAAATCTAAGAAAACGGTTACGTTAGAAATAGTAACAATGAGATCGCTTTTACCTGACAAAATTTCAATACCACAAAAATTTAAGTAAGTAATTTTACAATTAACGTACTTATATATAATCAAAAACGAAACAAGTGAATGGGCAAATAACCATGCCCAAAATAGCAGCAATTAGAGAAGTTTATTGCGTCCATGAAAACCTCGATCTGTAATCCTCACAAATAAGTAAACATGTCGGACCATCTGCTTAAGATATATCTTATAGTAAATATGATATATATTAAACATAAAAAATAGATAAAAAAAAATATATTTTATCTTGTAGATCTTCATGTAACATCTCTCCATGTAATATTTCTCAAGAAGTTAAATATTTACTATAATTATAACAATAATAATAACACTTTAGAACGATAAACTAAATAAGCAAATAGATAGATTGGCTTTATTAAATATATCTTTCAGATTCACATTTAAACTCAAATCTTACTTTCAGATATGAAGTCTATTTGACAAAATCTAATAAGCCCCCTCCAATATCAACAAGGCCCAAAACTAAATTAAAATCTAATAGAATAAATAACATGCAGTTTAAGATGCAAACTAAACCTTGGTTAAAATTAGGAGTACCGTTGTCTACCTATAGACAATATAAAATTGTTAGCTTAAGCGAGAATAGGAGTTCTAGAACCCCAAAATATCCTGCGTATGATCTGAAAATCTTATATAGCAACAATTTAAATAGAAGCCAGACCCTTGCCAAAAGTAGTTCCATGGCTATAAAATACCTGAAAAATCATGAAAAGAATAAGAAAGAAGAACATCACAAAATATCATTTAGGAAAAGCGATAATAAGTTCACTTTATTTAATACTTTATACGAAAATAATTATGAGTGGAAAATTTATCATAACACATCCAATAATGAGAATAATAATTTGACCACTATATATACAGGAAAAAGAAGCTTAGGAAAATATTTAAATAATAATATCACTAGAAGGCAGCAGGAGGAAGAAGATTCGTTATATGATTTATTAAATGAAGTGCATCAAAGAAACTTTACAAATTTTCGTCAAGCATATTACGAATTAATAGCTACAGATAGAACAACCCAGGCACAGTTTTATACTACTCATCTAAAAGAATGTAAACATAAAACAAAATCTAAACAACACTCTAATATAAGCTTATTTATAAACTATTTGAAGAACAAATCGTCTTCCATAGATCAGATTGAAAATTATATGCACAAATTGCAACGTCAGAAAATTTTAGAAATGGGTTCACTAGAAAATATCTTCAATCCGGACAAACTGAACAAATACTTCCGCATGACATCAAAAGATAGTCTTGAAAAAGTCTCTGTTAAAGTTCCAAATTCAAAAAAAAACAGACAAAAAGCAGAACAGGGTCAGGGGAAGGGAGAAAAAGGAATATTAAAAGCGTCTTTTGGACGTTATGAAAATAACAAGGCCGTGAATACGATGCTACCTATAAATTTCATTAATATGCGTAGAAATGCTAGAAGAATACCTACAGAGGCAATTCTCCGTCCAACAACAATACAATTAATATCTAGCGTATTACCTCTCGATGTACAGAAGAGTATATACGCTTCTTAACTATAGAATAGAACAAGTAACTTATAACGATGCTTGAGAAAAATGCTTAGTACGTGTATATATTTAGTATTCTCAGGTACCTATATTTTAGTGCATCTTAAAACACGGAGTGAATTAGCTTTGATTTACGATTTCCTGGTCCTAGAACTAACGTTATCATAATCGCCCAACATTCAATACACGTATTGGAAAATTAATTCAAATTCAAAAATATCTTTATTTCATAGGCTTATAATATTGCACCACTGAAGGAATGTAATATGGTTCGGGTGGACCGCCAATAAAGGCAGAGAGACGGCACACAGCGGGTTTCTTTAGTGGGTGAGGGCCCCACACTACCCTGTTCGTTGCCCCGAACGACTATATAGCACTTAAAATCGTCAAACTTACAAATAACTATCACGACCGTTTGAGGCAATTGCAGCCGCAATGTTGCAATTGCAAATGCCACAAGCATTATAACATCATGACAGCTTAGTCTTCTATACTATTATAAAACTGTAACATAGCTGTGTCTGTACATTGAAGATATTTGAGAAAAATGGCTGTAATAGGCTATATAGACGAGTCTAAACTCAAAACAATTTTTTTTGAATTTTTGTCTGTTTGTCTGTTTACCTGTTTGTCTGTTTACCTGTTTGTCTGTTTGTTTGTTCGCGCATCACGCAAAAACTACTGGACGGATTTTGATGCAACTTTTTTTATTTGAAAGGCCTTGATTAGACTTAAAAACTGGTATACATTTTATCCCGCTACTATATCGGAAACCTGAGATATAACCCAAAAACTAGAAATTTATTTATACTAGAATTTTTAAGAATTTATTTAAAAAAAACTACTGGACGGATTCTGATGAAATTTTTTTTATTTGAAAGGCCTTGAATAGAATTAAAAACGGGTATACACTTTATCCCGCTGCTATATTGGGAACCTGAGATATAACTGAAAAACTAGCTTTTGGCTGCGGCCAAGCCGCTGGCAAAGGCTAGTATATTATATTCTGTTTCAATACTACTATTAAAATATGTAAGCTCCATCTGAAATTTCTTGTTTTTCTCAAATTTTGTGATAGGTATTTGTCATGGTAATTTTAAGACGGTAAGGTTAAATCGGTAGGTAACTACCGATTCCAATTCTACCATTTTATAAAATTGAAAAATTAAACTTACTATATTGGAATAATGCATGTAAATATATCTGATAGGTGGCGTGGGTCGTAAAGATAAATATCATTTGGAGATTGGGTATGGCCGTCTTTCACTGTGATGGCTCAGCGGTCTAGAGCACTTCCCCGGAATGAAAGGGACGCAGGTTTGAATCCCACTCGCAGTAAAATTCTTTTTTTCCACATTTTCACAAATAATTTGTTCCTTAAAGTGAGCTGAGCATGTCAAGTGCTAAAATACAGAAATATTATACGGATGAGTAAATTTTGTTGTTATCTTAATGTACAATACAATAAATACACGCTATATAAGGCATATAGCCGATTTTTAAGTATCGAGCTGAAAAGATACGTAAAAACGCTACTGAAATTGCGTAGGTACTGATTGAAATATCTTTTGCCGAATATTGTTAATTTTTGCACGCCTCATAAGCGAAGCGTTGAGACTAGAAAAACCAGCGACTTTCATGAGAACTACCTTTTTACGTACGTATAGCCACCGGTGGTTTTACTATCGTCAACAGAACGCTGTTCACCCGGCCGGTACATTGTTTTTTGTTAAAAGAAAGTTCTTACTTCTTAGTTGCTTGACGAACTGATGATATTTGTCAAGTATAATAACTATTTTATCCATAACAATAATTAAAAACACTAAACATACGTAAATAATAACACACCAACGTTATACAACACGAAAAAAACATATTTTACTTTCCACATTTTTTTTGCGTGGCCTTGGCGTGCTCGCGGGACTGAGAGGTAGACCAATATAGATACCAATATAGTACTTCTTAAAATTAGCGCTAGATGACGTATAAGACATGAAACCCACATTAGTACTTTTTGAAATTAGCGCTATCTATGTGATCTATTGAAAACTACTTAGTAAGACCAATACATTATTAGTTACTTATCAAATAATCAATTTTATTGTGAAAAATGAAGATTATGAGGCGTGCACTTTTGGATTTTCCAAAGTATTTTAGTACTATTAACGTAACATTAGTTAAGATTAGACTGATGTTATTTTTTAATTGTGCAAGTATTTAATTGTTTTCGTAACTACCCAGATCAATCATAACGACCAAATTTTGCGGATATTTGTCTACTACGATAATGATTTATCTGGCGTTTAAACTGTGTCATTTTAAATTTGGTTGGGTGAAGGTATATTTGGGGAAGCCGGGGCATAACCGGCCCCCGGGGTAAGATGGTCACCCCCTCCCTCTCGCAGGATAATAAACTGAGACGCTTGAAACTAAAACTAATCATATCGTATTTAAATCGACCTCATGCTATCGAGACAAGCGATTGTGCGTGTATAGCTGTGCTTCCCTCGTCAACAGAACGAAAAAACGTAAGTTGCTGCATTTATTATTATTTTGCATTTTTTAGTATGTGATGAAACTAACTCGTAATTGTGTTAAATTGTCAGTTATTTAGTAAATTCAATTATTTGACTAAACAACTAAAAAGAGTTATTGTTTAGCCGCTAGAAACGCAAGGGAGACCATAGTCTCCTTATGCGTGCCAAGTGACACAGTGCCAAGGCCACGCGAGGCCACGCGCCGTAACAGGTGGACACTTTTTACCTTGGGGGCATTATGGGCCCGTTTTGCCTCAAGTGTTTGTGTTAAGTTTATCTTTTCTTTTCAGATATAATTATGGTTCGTAATTACCAAAGGAAGATATAACGTACCAAATGAAGCTTGAAAATGATGGAAACAGCCCTAAAAGATATGGCAAGTAGGAGACTAAGTAGTAGTAAGTAAACGAGCTGTTCATGACTACAGTGTGCTACGATCAACGTTACTTCTCAGACACAGTCAAATACCGTGCAGCCACATGTGGCGCCCTCCCCAGGTCCATCAAAAATGTTAAAGCTATGTACGAGTATCACTCCACCACCTGAAACATCTTATAGTGGCATATCGCCCATAGATATCATGCCGAAACCAAACAACACAAGCTCAAAAATAAGGAACTAGGAAACGCGGCAAAACAGCATTAATAACGAGATCACAATAGTTCAGACACAGAAACAAGTGACTTGTGAGAAGAAACACACGAAGGAAAAGACAGAGAAATTACCAAAACAAGCAAAACGACTCGGATAAAGAAAACGTACGTAGACGTAGAGTACTTGTACTGCGGAGATTGGTATTCGGAATCTAGCAGGTTGGGTCACTTGCTGTATAAATGATAGATAGGCCCACTGTTCCTGCGCCGGCGGAGGGGTTAAACTGAACGATGCAATTGTGTGTAAGCTTTTAATGAAAGGAACATTCAGATTCAAGATTTGGAACTAAGAATCTTATTTTAATTTATCATATAATAATGTTTTTCAATGATTAGAAATTAGAAAGTATAAAAACTAGGGGCAACATAGTCGCAGTCAACTGCTATTATTTTATAATATAAATCTAGTTAATTTAGCTAACTCGGCAGCGGTGTTCAGACTATGACATTAATGTATCTAAGATAATTGCGTTCAGGGTTTTATTTGCAGATTGCTGCGTCATTGCGTAACGAGACGAATGGATACGTAACTGCATTTAATTTACTTTCATGGTTTAATTAGTCTCAAAGCCTTCCTGTGCACCAGGCATTCTAGCCAAGTGTCCAGGCCACTGTGCGAAAGATAGGAACTTAATTCCTATATAACAAAAATATATCTATATATGTTTTTTGAAATACAACTTTAATTATTTATTAAAACGTATTATCTATTTAGTATCACATGGTGTGTGCGCGTGTGTAAACGTATCATAAATAAATTGTAGAATGTTGTTTATGTCTTGTATGATAAAAAACAGGGTCACAATGTAAAGGTACCGTTATTTCCTTAAAGATGAGAAAAAGGGATATTACATGCGTAACATACATTACTTAAAATGAAGAATTTTGGAGAAGTCTGGCAACGAGTGACAAACTCACGTGCAGCTTATTTTAAATTATGCTTTATTTTCAGTTTTACTAATATTATAGCTATATTATATGCATACTTCCTTCAATCACCTCCCGTGAGCGTGATCATCTCTCTTCCACAGGTAGTAGAAATTAAAACAACTACAGTGTTTCGTATGGATTTTAATGATCACTATTACACTGACGTCCGAATTAAGAGTAGATTTATATAAAAGTTATACATTGAAAGTGATATTGGTTGATGAAAACGTATTTGAAATATACTGTTTTATTTTGATTGCTTAACTAAGACCTGTCACAAATATTAAATTTTCCTTTACATACACTGATTAATACTTAAAATAGCTGTCGCCAAAAACTACTTGGAAACAAATAGTGCGTCTTTCGCACACAAACACAATCCCTATATAAAAATCCTTACGACTAAGACATGTAAAAGCATTTCTTTAATGTTATATATCTATATAAATACAATAAATTCTGTAAAATCAATTATATAATAAATAAACTACATTGTGCAGTTATGACGCACTGCCTCTAATGTAACTTATTGAATACCCAAGTATGTGTGCAATACTTATATCTAAAGATTTGGCTATATATCAGCATTATGCTGAAGTATACAAATAATAAGCATCAATGTTAAATTACACTTGCATAACTTACCTAGTTAATACTATAATATTATATTGTTTATGGTAATGGTCAAATATTAGATTGTGTGTAAGTCAGTCAACGGTTTCATCCTTCAGACTTTTTCTCCCTATAAAGTCAGCTTTCTACTTCCCAATAAACAAGTGCATCTTTCTAATCAGTGTAGTACACAATATTTTATCTGTACATATGTAATGCATATTAAAACGTGAAAAAAGTCTTGGAGACAATATTAGGTAGGTAATTTATTTTAATTCTACATTTAAAGTTATAATAATAAAATTAATCATCATGATTTATCATGGAATTTTGTCTTACAATATATATCTGCATAGCGCAGAAAAATTAAACAAATAGTTCGAAAAAAATATGCTAACAAACTTTTATTCTATATAATAGGTATAATACGATAACTCTTTTAAAAAGGATTTACTATAACGATTAATATCAGTTCCTTAAGGGTGTCAATGATGTTCATTAAAATATAAAATAATTTTAGATTTTTTTAAGTTCCACTTAGTGAAACTATAACAAGCTCTTAATTTGGGCTGTAAAAGTGTAGGTAATTTTTTTACCATTAAATGGAATTTTTTGCTATGGCATTACAAACAATATTGATTTGATACATAAAACACAATATATTTGTTTACCATAGCATGTTGAATTGGTAATTTTAGTCGTAGAGAGAGCAAAATATTTGTCTGCATTTTCTCAACCTTTCTATTTATGGTGTAGGTAACAAACTTAAAATTTATCGGATACCAACATATACTGCTATCACGGTAATATTTAAATAGGACAAATAGACTGTATCTTTGAAACTTATAAAGGACCATATAGCTGCATATCTAATTACCCCGAAAGGTTCTATTTTATAATGCTAAAAATAGTCAAATGTTTGAGTCAAAATGTGCAAGACATTTTGATAAAATTATGAGACTATCTATTTTAGAACCATTTGAAATAATTAAACAAAACAAATCAATTTTAATAGTTCCCTACTACCTGTTCACTTATCAGTCGATCGACTTGTCGTAGGTGTTAGGTAGTGGAAGGGGTATATAAGCAAAGTACACGGCTAAGCTTCAGTCACAACCAACACCAAGGAAAAAAATAATCTTCGCTCTTTTTCTTTGCCGAGAGATCCTGAGGATACCTCCTAAGGCTAAACACATGTCGGATGTGTTTTTTGTATTTTGCGGAATATTGCATGTTGTAAATTTGAGGTTCCTTTTACATCGCATGGTCGTTCCGCATTTCGTGAGTTTTCTTTTCATTGTTTTGCATGCTATCTTGCTATTATTACATTCTCTTCTATCTATGATAAGTGCATTGTAATCTTTGGCTATTGCGTGTGTGTTAAAATAGCCAGAATTGACAATCCGTGGCTGTGTAGTGGGTTTGTCCCTTAAAATATCCATTCTTTATTAATAACCATAGATTTCCACCTCCTTCAATTAATTGTCTTAGTGATTAATAAAACTAAGTATAAAAATCTGAGTAAGAAAAATAGAAAAAATATACACAGGCATATTCACCACTGTCAACAAATAAATCAGGCCTGCACTCTAATCTCTCATGTCGATGTTAGCATGTACACAGGTACTTACAAACCATATAAAGACAAAACCCATGTAGTACCTAGTGTAAAAGCAAAAAAATTTAATTAGGTGCCAACTGCTCGTACTGCCATGGCACCTTTCCCTCAGGGCTCAAGAAATAATCCAAGAATCTATCCCTTATATCCTTAGATTTCTTTGGTATAGTTTTCCGCAATTTAGCCAACTTTTTGGAAGATAATCTATTCTGCCAGGGAGGTAATTTCCGGACGGGCTCAGATGAAAAGTAGTTCTCAAGGCAGCAAGCTGATTTTATAAGGCCCTCAATCCTTGAGACTGGTACTGAAATTGGACACTGTACAAATCTCCAGCGTCGTCGCATACGAGTTACGGCGTCTTCACCACTTGCTTTTATGACATCAATCCTGGCGTCAAACACTTTCCTTGCGTCATTATCGTTATCCAGGTATTTTTTAATCAAATATCGCCTCAAGGGAAATGAATTTCCGGCAACTAATACGTATGGAAGTCGCTTTCGGTATGTACCAAGTTTTTGTTTTGTTGGCAGTTCGAGTAGTTCATTTTCAAATAAGTGACCAATTGCAGAATTGTACCAAATACGTTCTGGTATGGTGTCATAATCACCAACATCAACGATTACAAATTTTTGTTTGGCATTGACAATCAGCATTAGGATTCTTAATCCAATGCCAGTTACATTCAAAAACCTGCCGTAAGCAAATCCTAGGCAATGTGGCATCTTGTATATTTTTGAGAAACCCCTAGCAGACTTCTTCCACAATTTTTTTGTTACCGGGGGCATTACTTCTGCCTCCAATTTCGTTAAAACAAGTCCAGTAATTTTATATACTGCCGCTCTAATGATGTCTACAGGTAAATTATACGCTACACTATGATAAGCATAGCCTTTGCCAGAAGCCAGGAATCTGTGAACAAAAATAAATTTTATGACAAAGTATAAAGCGGCTTGTTCTTTTTCTTCTTCCATTTTAGTTCTGCCTAAGCATGAAAAGAGGTCTGCTAAATTATGATCTCTTAATATTATTTTTTTTGAGACTTGATAAAACCTACAATATATTTGAATTGTCTAACGGTCTTTTAAAAAGAATGATGAATGTAACTGATTGCTTTTTAATAGTAATATAATTTTGTGCTTGCGCGTATGCACGAAGATTTCCAACCTCCCAAATAAGATGATTTCCAAAAGGGTTAGTACCATAGACCACATACAAACGCTGTGGGAATTATATAGAAGACTGAGGAGTATAAACAGCCTCTGTGTCTAATATTTGTAGATTATAAGAAAGTATTTGGTGCGATTGAAACTTGGGCGGTGCTGCAGTCTTTTCAGCGGCTCCAAATTGAGTATTTGTGCGTCAAAGTATTGAAGTGCTTGTGTAGAAATGTCACCATGTCGGTGCAAGCTCAGGACAAGAGTATGAAATTCTTCATTACTGGTCACGCATTGGTCTTTAAGCTCTTGGACTAGACCGGATCCAACAGGAATTACACAGCGTAGGAAGGGCTTTTTCAAAGGATGGATCCACGATTTGATCAAAGCTGCAGGGAGCCGATGGGTGCAGTTAGCATAGAAACGATCCAGATGCTCTCTTGGAGATTGATTCTGATTGGAATTGTGACCGATCACTTAAGTAAAATTTTTTTTACAAAAAATGATATAAGCCCTTTTTGAAAAGACACTTCTTGCATAATTATATATATTGCATGAATGCAAATCATTCATAATAATGCACATATATTAATTTATACACTCTAACCAGCATTATATCCAACAAAATATCATATTAAGACAAAGTAAGGGCGAGTACAGAGCATTAATGGGAGGTGATATGACCCCATCAAAAAAACTTGTGGTTATGCAGAGGGCTGCTCAGCTGCCTATTGACCGTGTTGATTAAATAGTTATTTTATCTTTATATACTTTGTTGGTGTTTTGTACAGACTTTTTTTAACAATACTATATTATGCATGCTGAAGTGGCAATGGGCAGGCCACATCGCTCAACGAACCGATAACTGTTGGGGAAGAAAGGTTCTGAGTGGCGATCACGTATCGGACGGCGCAGCGTTGGAAGGCCCCCCACCAGATAGACCGACGATCTGGTCAAAGCTGCGGGGAGCCATTGGATGCGGTCGGCGCAGGACCGCTCGTTGTGGCGTTCTCTAGGGGAGGCCTATGTTCAGCAGTGAACGTAAAAGGCTGATGGATGGATGGATATTATGTCATAGTAACTAGATATTAATAAAATATTTTAAATACTACACTTAAATATATTATATGATCCCAATGCAAAGGTAATATGATGAACCTAATAGCTGCAGCTGAAAGGCATAGCTTGTTACTGTCGCAGTAAGTACTTAATTTTAAGCCCAGACAATTAATACCAAATAAAACCCAAACTGAGCCTTATATTAAAGTTATAGTTGATTGGAATGCGATTACGAGGCTTAGACATGGAATTAACTAGATACTTATGTTTTAGAATATTTTATGATTAGAATAAAGAATAAAACATACCTCAGATATAACGCCACTTGATCTCGGGGCCTGATGAACCTGTTCAAGAATCGTATTGGCCTCGAGTGGATTGAAGGCTGCAGCAACCAGTAGAGAGTCTCAAACTGGAGTTGGTTAAGTCCGAATAAATTGGAAAATGTTACTTCATTGCTGTTAAATTCTCTTCGGAGGATGGTAATTTTATGGTATGTATTAGGCATGATCTTGAAATATTTCTTCTAAACGACCATAAAATCGGATTATGACGAATTGAAAGTATATCAATATGTCTTCTCAGGTCGTGCTGAATATCACCTGCTCCATCGAACCGATCAGTGAAAATGGCCGAGTGAGCTTCCTCGAGCGTTGGAGCTACGCCGATGTCTTTGCCGATCAATACTAGTTGAATACTCAATATTTATGAGAACTGAGCATTGTTCCGCGCATTAGTGCGTACATAGATTACATTTTAATACAAGGAAGGTGCGCAGATCCCAGCCCACACATTTGATAAAAAAGCGCTTTAACAAAAAGCGCTTCAAATAGCTATTTTTAATTATAATAACAATGAAAACTTTTATTGCAGACAGAGTGTTTAGGGTAAGTAACAATATATTATTTGATATCTAATATTAGTAGGTACAGACATTATTTCAGTTACAATATTTACAATTCACCATAAGAGGGGGCATGGTGCTGCAAACACCTCCTTAATTCAAGCGAGTCCCATCTATCCGCAAACCCACCAAGAATAGTGTTTAAACTACCGGGATGCGTATCATCAGAGAATCACTATTTTTTTTTATGACTGCAGCAAAACTATCTATATTTGCATCCGCAAACATCCCTGAGGCACTGCAGTGCCACAGCAGCCCTAGCACTACTCTAAACGCCAGCGCTCACTTGACGGAATGGCGCGGTATGGCATGGAACGCAAAGGGGCGTTTCGGCATGCCGAGGCATCTCGTGGTATGCCAGAGGATGCCGAAGGATCCTGTGGCAGGCCTAAGGATGCCGCGGGATTTTGCAAATTTGATATGAGGCGCTCAATTCTTTGTTTATCCATTCAGTTTTAGCGTTGTTCAAGAGTTAGTTTTGTATTAAAAAATGACGGGGTTAAGTGATTATAGCAGTTCTGTCTGAAGGGGAAGAAAAAAAAATACGTGTTGAAATAAAAAGAAAAAATTCTGGGTACATAAGCAATGGAGACAAATATGTACAAAAGGTGAATTTAGTAACTTGTTCAATTATTTAAGATATGAGGCATCTGGACCCGCCCTCCACACCGCGCTATCTGCGCTGGCATCTGTACGTACGTGCCAAGGCGTTCAGAAGCCCGCCGAAGCGTACTGAAGCCTACCGTGACATTCCAAACTATACCGCGGCAGCCCGCGAGATACCGCGGGTTGCCCCGGCATCATGCGGTATGCCATTGCATCCCGTGGTATACCGAAAACCGCGGTATGCTCGGTCTGCTTGTTACGATATCAACGAAATTTGTGTGCCAATAGTATTATAATAACATTCAAATTCATTTACTCTTGCAAAAATTCTTTGCCGTCACGCCCACGCCATCCCGTCAAGTGAGCGCCGGCCTTTATAGTATTACTAGTTTTTGCCTACTACTTCGTACGCGGCGGAATTGGGAATCAAGTATGTATATTTTTATTTTTGCAAAGACAGTTGTGATCTCATTTCAAATTCAAGTCAACTGAAATTATCTTAGTTCGTACTACAATAATTATTTACTATTACAAAAATGATAACCAACCAAAGAAACTTACAAACCTTATGTAACGTTATAATAATTTATTTCTTAGCTGAGTAGCTAAATAGATTAATAGATAAAAAAAGGTAAGAAAGGGTTTTAATTTTATTTTTACAACGTACTGAAGCGTTGCGCTGTAAATGTTTTTTTTTAATTTTACTGACTGTCGAACACCGATAGACGCGTCCAATCGCTAAACCCCGAGCCCACCGACAGCCGTCGTCGGGTCGTACAGCCCGCCAGCCGCTATGCCCCCCCATTTTAAATGTCTGATATCTTCTAAGATATTCTTTTCTTTTTCTTTTTTAATACCCTGCACTTAGAAATAATGCTTGTATTATGGGGGACTTTACAAACAGAATTTCACGGACATAAAGTACACCCAGACTCAGAACAACCATTTGTGGATTACACAAACAGTTATCCTGTGTGGGAATCGATCCCATAACACTCTAGCGGGAGGCCGGTATCTAGACCACTCTGCTATCTGTACAGTCTCCCTATTCATTTCAAAAATATATCTACTGTAATTTTGATCTACGTGAAATGTACCACGTATCTCATGTAATTAATTGGATAAGGAATAATACTGTATTGTTTAAAATCGCTTGGTAAATAACCCATATTTTTAGTGTAATATGTAAAAGTTAAAAATGGTTACTGTGGGTTATCTGTGGAGATAAATATATTTTTTAGGACTTTTTTTATCGATCTTTTTAAGATATACAATTCCTTAATACATTAATTTGAACTATCTCGTAAGGTTGCAATGTAAGCGGACAAAAATATGTCTCACCAACATCAATACAAATCTTTAAATTTCTCGGCTTTTCTCCACTATAATATATATGTTTACTACATATAAACCTTCCTCTTGAATCACTATCAATGAACTATCGCCTATTGCTAAAAACTGCGTTATAATCCGTTGCGTAGTTTAAAAGATCTAAGCGTGCAAACAGCGGGAGTGACTTGGTTTCATACTATGTAAAGATTATATTGGATGCATTGGTAACGGTATGTCCGCTGAGCATAACCCATCCACACTGCGAGTATATAATGATTGACAGTAAGCTTTGAAAAGCGTGCGCACTTATAAATTATTATGATTTTTTCATTTTGTTATGATAATAAAGTAGTACATACCTACATAGTAATATTCGACGAAAAACAGAAGTATACTCATGTTGAAACTTAGATTATATTTTTATGTGATTAGTTACGAAGAGTTTTACTTATTAATCATCAGACAAAATTGACGGTTATTTTGTTAAATCTAATGGAAAAGATTTATATATTCCTAGTGATGAAGATATTGGTGAGCCAGCGTTCATCTTTAGATTGTAATATGCAACCAGTGCATCTGAATCGAGCGGTCTCGTCATGGGGGATAATGCCGTAATCGCCACGCTTGGCAGGCGGGTTGGCGATCGCAGTGGATGTTGTTAATACTCGAGGGAGTGATGCTGCCCACTCCTCCGGTATTCCCTCAGTCGGCTCTTACGACTCCCGTGGGTAGAGAGGGGTGGGTCAATTCTAAAGCCGGCCCCACACGGCATATTATATGATTGAAATAAAGATGCCGTATTCAGCCAATTAGTTGAATCAGAGGCTACTAAAGTGATAGATCTCCAAGTCTTTGCAATACGATATTCGCCAATGTAATACTCTGTGTGTTAAAGAGCCCGAGTTCAGACCGAGAGCATGAATCCGATCAAACTGCAAATATGTGATAGACAGGAGGACCTCATGTACCTGAAACCCTTCACCACAACATCAAACTCTTGGACTAGACCAGTCTTGGCATCAACATCAATGGGGAATACAGCACATACCTTCAATTTTCAGATGATATCAGTCATCACAGAATCGCTGGAGAACTTTCATACCTTGCTCAATGATCTAGGGTAATGCAGTAGGGTTTCCCGACTAGTGAGTCTAAAATTATCATGGACAAAATGGAAGTTATGTACAATAATCATATTATCTCAGCCTAGTTGGGAAAGCGATTCTACGCCCACTTGTCTTCCTGGGACTAACTGTCCAATTAGGTATACACAACTTCCAGAGAGAGGTTAATCGACGAAACCAGCTCTGCAGAGTAGCGTTCAGAAAGCTGAGGGTGCTCTTTTTGTCCAATATTCCAGTATCCAAAGACGAAGGTCTATGATCAGGGTGTGTTACCGGTGGTGACTTATGGATCAGAGGCGTGGTCTCTAAATGTTGAATCCTTATATTAGGACTCAAAATCTTTCCGCGTACCATGGATCGTAATACTGAAATCCGTAGCAGATTAGGAGTAATCGGCATAGCCCGCCAGGTCGGTAGTGTAACCGACTTCCGTGCATGAGGTCGTAAGTTCGATTCACACTCAAGACAATTATTTGTGTGATGAACACAGATATTTGTACTGCGTCTGGGTGTTGTCTATCCTTTTCTATCATATTATGTATGTATTTCTATCTTTTGACGGGCCTCGTGGCGTAGTCGATAGTGTAACCGACTTCCGTGCACGAGGTCGTGGGTTTGATTCGATTTGTGTGATGAACACAGACATTTGTACTGCGTCTGGGTGTTTTCGATCTATTATATGTAAGTATTTACAAAAATAAAAGTAATATATGTATTATATCCGAAATCATATCATCCAAAGCACAAGCGTTAAGCTTAGTTTGGTACAAGAGGACGTTGTGTGAAAATGTCCGTGAATATTTATTATTTATCATATGTATGTATTTACAAAGAAAGTAATGTATGTGTTATATCCGTAATCTGCCGTGTGGGGCCGGCACCAAGAATAACTCCACCCCGTCTCTTCCTATGGGAGTCGTAAAAGCCGACTAAGGGATTACCGGGGGACCGGGCAACAGCGTTCCCCTGTGTACTAAAAACATCCACTGCAATCGCCAACCCGCCTGCCAAGCGTGGCGATTATGGTAAAACCTCCATTTTGGGGAGGCCTATGTCCAGCAGTGGACGATGAAAGGCTGATGGATGGATGGATTATTATTATTATTATTATTTATTTATTTAATTATGATGGATGGATCCGTAATCTGGTATCCATAGCACAAGCGTTAAGCTTAGTTTGGGACTTGTTATTATTATTCTCTATATTCATTTTACAACATATTTTACACATTATTAAAGATATTATAAAAATACACAAACGCTGACACAAACAAAAACACAAACAGCTAAATATAATAAATTTAAAAATGTATAAAATAGTAGGCCACCGACATCGAATGCAGGGACCAAGCTGCCGGTGGTTAAGACTCCAGAGAAAGGAACCTCCTCACAATACGTGCCATGTCGAGGAGTACTGCCTTCTCATCAAGCCCTTGATCCAGATATCTAACGAGTCTCTTTAGATGTTAGTCGAGACTCTTGGCGATCAGCCCATTGCCTGATAAGGCTATCGGGACAATAATTGTCAAGTCAACATCCCACATGTCGGTAATCTCGTGAGCTATGTCCAAATATTTCATTTGGTTTTCTTTTACAGCTTTCATGAGATTCTCGTCATGTGGAATAGTGACATCGACAATTAGCGCACGGCGCTCTGATCGGTATATCACCACTATATCAGGCTTATTAGCAGCAATAGTTCTGTCAGTAATGATAGACCGATCACAGTACAACGTGGCACGGTTATTTTCGAGAAATGGGTCGGGCAAATTTCTATAGTACGGCACTTCTACTTCCACCAGATTGTATTTAAGAGCAAGTTGCTGATGGACTATCCTGCTACTTGGTTATGCCTATGCAAGTAATCATCGTTTGCAAGACGAGTACAGCTGGAAACAATATGCCTGAGAGATTCTCCGGGTCGGTGGCATGCCCGACAGATGTCAACCGTACCATCTTCAGTAGTTATTCGTCATTACAGCTTCATCCATTATTGCAAAGACAAAACCTTCAGTTTCTCCGTAGAGATCACTGAATTGTAGCCAGGAAACAGATGCTGCAAAGTTAATATCGGGCCGGAATGGTTTTGATGTTTAAAAAACCACGACCCCACATTTCCGCGGGATATACAGCCTCATTACCGACGAACGCAGGTGGTGTATTCGGTATATAGTCAGGAGTGTGTAAACGTTTCTAATCAAGGATATCAAGTTCAGTCTGAGTCCATCTGAGTATGCCAAAGGAATACATCAAGGCAGGCATAACCCAACTGTTACAGTTGCCGCCAGGAAGTAAGCTATTCAGCACTTTTCTTAAACGGCAAAAGAAGCGCTTCTGCAACTTTTGCTTCATATCTGCCTCAGCGATGCATAACGCCTGTGACATACCCAGATATTTGTAGGACTCAGTAGCAGATCTGTCTGCTGTCGGAGATGTGTGAAATCTGAAAGTTGTATTCCTTCAGATTCCACTATCCCACCCCGTTTCACATGTAAGACTGCACATTAATACATGTAAGTGATCTTATTAAAAAAAAAACTTATTGATCTTATTATTATTACAATTTTCCATAAAAAGTAATGATTCTCTTACTAAAAAATATTTTTATAGAACTTATGCAGAACTGTAAATATTGTATTTACTTAGTAAAATACCTACTATGTTATAGTTTCTGGAAAAAACCTTTTGGTTTATGGTTTTTTGTTGTTGTTGATGTTATTTTTATGATTGCATTGTTTTAGTAAGCCCTGTACCCTGTGATGTATATTATTATATTATTGTCATTCCTAGTAGAGTAATAAGTAATCTTGTGATTTATAATAACACAAAGAATAACTTATAAATAATTAATTTATATACTTTGTTGTTTGTGTTGAACTTTCAAGATAGTGCACTAATAAAAGATCAATCTATTTCAATAATATATTGATCTTTATGATCCAATGATCACAAAGCTAGGAGGTGAATCTGATCATATGAAATTTGCAGCTCCATGTGATCATATGAGTTATATAGGTTACAACATATTCCTAAATTAAAATAATACTCCCTACAAAATGGAAATACTGGACACCAATATAATACAATATATGTTTTTCTGCGGGGTCTTTCGAGATTAACCACAACTTAATAATATATCAACAATTTCAATGTAATATTACGATATTTCGTCATGTTGCAAGCGCTGACCACGCTAGTTGTAGCAATTGGCCCTCTGAGAAAGCCCTCTTCTTCTTGCAAAGTGCGCATGTGCGACGAAGGTGCGTCGATGGAACATGCACACGTGGACTTGTCTCATCTTCTACGTCTTAACAAATAACCACGTCAACAAAAACAAGCTTCAACAAATTATACAGGAGCGACAGCGCTCAGTCGACACAAAGCGTACATTGTTGTTGTATATAAACCTAACTGAACTTTTTTATATTTAATGATTACTTATATAATTGTAGCCAAGTCCTAATTTTATTATCGCTTACAGCACAAAATCTTTGTACAGATGCTGCTCTACGTTGTTTTTGATAAAAAAAGTTGGAAACAGCGTTCATCCTTTTTTTTTGTTAAGGCGGGAAAAAATGTTCCTAACCGCACACCCCGTTGTTCGGGGCAACGAACAGGGTAGTGTGGGGCCCTCATCCACTAAATAAACCTGCCGTGTGCCGTCTCCCCGCCTTTATTGGCAGGCCACTGGAACTATGTTACATTACTTCAGTGAAAATAGCGTTCATCCTAGGTGGTATAGATGTATCCCAAATCTCAACCCAACATTATTAATAGAATTCTGGTTATTGTTAGTTAACATAGCATAGCATCATGCCTATATTCCCCGAAGGGGTAAGTAGAGGTGTATTACACACCCACGATTAGCCAGCTATATTAAGTCCCACGTAATAGGGGGCGTGCCTATTGCCGTCTACCGGGCACATTTCCAAACTCCGGGCTGCTTCTGAGAATTTTTATTTTTACGAAAAAATAAACTCAATAACACTGCCCCACTCAGGAATCGAATCCGAGACCTCATGATCAGCAGTCGCTTACACTACCGCTTTACCACTGAGACAGTTAAAATAAATAAATATTCACGGACATTTAACACAACGTCCTATGGTCCCTAACTAAGAGCTATGTGTACCAGATTACAGATATAATAAATATATTTTTTTTTGTAAAAACTTTGTATAATATTATATATATATTTATAGTTATATAGAGAAATTATTATTGCTCCCAAAAGCCATAAATTAATAGAAATGAACATAAAAAATATGTCATTTTTTAATCAATTACTCTCCCACTGTTGTGCATGGATTGGAAAACTGCTCTTGGAGATTTCCTCACGATGTTCTCCTTCAACGTGCAGTGATTATTTCTTAACAAATATTCTGGAAGCATCTTGGAAAACTCAGAGATGTGAGATTAACTTTGAACTGAGCATCGAACTTGATACTATTTACTTTGTAATTCTTGGTTGTACCACTAAGCTATCACGTTTAATATGGCTTAAACAAGACGTGAAATTATTGTACCTTTTTGCAATAAATAAAAATAACTATTATAAGGTACAGTTGCTCTCCATGTCCGGTTTGCTTAGGTACCTACTTCTTCAGTTAACATGAGACGATTATGTCACCAATAAGAAGCCAAAGAAAATAACACTACGTTAAGCCGAAATGTAAAAAAAGGAACGAACACAATTCTGCATTATGAAATTGCTAATGGAAACTCCACTGTTTTATAGGTTTCACAATTGTCCATAAAAATAAATTGATATGACGTTATTATTTGATAAGAACCTCAGTTTTTGAACTATATTTTTAACTGCTCCAAATAATAGATCGTTTGATACAATGATATATTGTTTTTTTGCCATTTACAGCATCATTGCCACGACAGGTAAATGTTATTTTGTTTGGTTACGCCTTTAGTTACTGCCAGTTTGCAATCAATAACCATCCATCCATCCATCAGCCTTTCGACATCCACTGCTGGACATAGGCCTCCCCAAGAGAACTCCACAACGAGCGCTCTTGTGCGCTCATAAGGGGTATTAGTAATAGTGCCGTAAACGCCACGCTTGGCAGGCGGGTTGGCGATCGCAGTGGATGTTGTTAATACTCGAGGGAGTGCTGCTGCCCACTGGGGGAGTGGGCAATATTGTTCTCTTGTCTTGGTCTTGCTCGGTCACTAAAGGGTCAACGGAGCGCTTCGAACAAGTTCTTTTTTTTACATATGAACTAGTTCAGGCATCTAGTTCTATTAGTTCTATAGTTACACAAATATTATGTACACACGTCAATAAATAATTATCTGTTCTTTCATTAAACTATGGCCCGTATTATGTACTGTCAATTGTAGTCATCTAGTTCTATTATTTGTTTAGTTACACTGATCTTTATTGTTCTAATATTCTTTGGTGTAACTATTTTGTGACTAATTTAACTATTTTGTGACTAATTTAACTATTTTCTGACTAATTTAAAATGGTTGGAATAGGTACAATTTTTTACGCATTAATTTATTGTTGTATACTTACCTACAAAAAAACATGTCACTGCTCTACCACCACTGCAAAGGATCTTCTTTTCTATTTATATACTCCTCGTGGAGGTATCTGCCAAATTCACGAATACCTGCAGCTACAGGGTTTTTGGGGTCGAGTAATTGTTGACATTTCACTGTCAAAGTCATCCTAAATACTGTCCCTCGGGCTTGAAGTTGATGTAGAGGCAGGTGGCGTTAATTCTACCACAGAAGTAATCTCACATAGTTCCAGTGGTCTGCCAGTACAGGTGGAGAGACGGTACACGGTGGGCTTGTTTAGTGGGTGAGTGCCCCACACTACCCTGTTCGTTGCCCCAAACGATGGGGTGTGCAGTTAGGAACATTTTTTCCCATTTTAACAAAAAAAGAAATAGATGTCGTTAATTCTACAGGGTAATTGGGCTCTAGCCTGTTTAATCTGATGTCACAGGCTCGTCGACCTAAGTTGTCGCTGGCTCAAGGTAATAAGCGCTTCGTCAGTCCTGAACCCCCTTCGCTTAAATCGCGCATCCAAAATTGATGTGCACTCTGAATATAATCGGTGCTTTTCTTCATCTGTAACGATAGGAAGGATATTCTTAACAAGGCTAAAGTGCTTATCACAGCATGCTTTATTTTTAATATGCGATCCAGCATATCAAAGCAGGAATTCCATCGTGTTGGACATTCCTGTTTTAACTTTAGTGATGGCAAACCCATTTGATTTCGAATTTCCTGCAATTTTGTGAGGCTAGAAGAACTTCTCTTAAAGTATTCTACGATATTTTTAATTTTAGTTATGGTTTGCTGAAATATACACAAGTGCGTGTTGGACCAGTAGGTTCAACCAATGAGCAAAACAACTTATCGACCTCCACTTACCCATTCTTATAGCAGCCTGTATATTTGCGGCGTTGTTGTTGACAATACAAATAACTTCATTATTTATTTGCCAACCGTGAACCACTTCTTTTAAAAAAAAAATAATAAATTCGTTCTCGTGTACTTGTTATTATGGTATGCATTCCAGAACGACAAAACATAAATTTGTATTATCTTCTATGTAATGAGCAGTAGCAGCTATAACACTTTGATTTGTAATGGATGTCAATCCATCTTTAGATACAGCATGCGCGTCCTTCAGTTTTACTTGAACATTGGTCATGTATGCGCAGCGAGTGATGACCTTTAGCCACCATTTTCACTACCTGAACTTTCGAGATGAAGGCGGTTTGCGCATGTAGCTCGTAATAGGTGCAGTCTGGAGTGAGGGTCCTGATCTAGGTTCGATGGGGGCACTATTAAAAAGCGATGTGGAACTTGAGGATGGTAAAATTTCGTTATGACGTGTCACAGACACAGCCACTCCTTGCCTTATTTCTGTAACAGCAGATTGCCTATGTACCGTTAACGAAATGGTAGGGTATTTATTTTTCATAAATGTCGACTTAAATTGTCTAAAGAGCCACTTTTAGTATTTATGCAGTAGTAATAGCATTTTGTACGACTTGTAATTTACTAAATATGTTACTTCGCTTTCTGTGTGGCGCCATTGCTATTCAATGATATACAAGGTGATATTTACACACAATTAAACCAAAACAATTAAAAAGCGTCCAACACCACAATGTTTAGCAGTTTTAAAATTTAGTTATTAATGACCAAGATTATATATTTACGTCACTATTATTATAGTTAGTATATCAAAAACTTTAAGCGAAACAAATAAAAATCTTTTAACACCCAAATGCTTAACAATAAAACGGGTTATTTACTAATTTCCAAGATTATATACCTATATATATCACAATTAATAGTGTTATTATTTATATCCAAAGTCCATGCATACTTAAATAAACAAACACCGCCCAGAAAATAAAATTAAAATTCACTAAACAAAAAAAAAATATTGCTTGACCTAGATAGTAATATTTATTTTGGGAAGTTTAGTACGAACGTTAAAACTCAACTATTTATTATTTATTTCACATAATTTTTAATATACATAGTATACATTAAAGAAATTGTCACTTACAAATTAAAAAATAACCTTTACGTAAACAAGAATAAACAGTGAACATTGTGTAAGATACTTTGGAAATCAATTTTTATTAATATTATTAGAAACAATTGATTATGTTGTGAACAAATGACCATGGCTGACCTATGCTCAAAATATCAAATAGCTCACGAAGAGGCAAAAAACCAAAAACTGTACTTTACCTGTGCTACAGCGCATACCAGGTTCTTCTTCTTTAACGCCTTACAATTTATGCATTTGTAACTCATTGTGCCGTACAATAGGGATTCATTTGATGATTGGATCATTTTCATCCTAGGATCATACTTCATAACTGAAAATGCTTTATCTTTCCAAGCAAGCAATCGACTTTCTGGATTATTCTCTTAGTAACTTCAAACAACTACTTTGTGAGCCTCCGGATGTATAATTGTGGATGGTTTTGTTGATAAATAATTGCTGTAGCTTTGTGAACTCCTTTTTTACATTTAGTATTAGGATTTTTGAGCTATCTCTTTCCATGATTGCATTTATAAATCCAGCGTGACATTTTTTAGGATTCTTTTTAGAACTGTGTAATATTTTACAGAGTTCCCTTCTATGCAAAATTTCTCATAATTGTGATAGGCATACACTATCGCATGTATTTGTATATCTTCCGATATCCTTCATACATATTGGGATCGTGACAATAATATATAATTTGATTGCCTTGGTGGTCTAGCTGACTGTAGTTGATTGCAGATTATGAGGTCTCGGGTTTGATTCGCGGGACAAGCCAATAAAAAAAGGATTTGGGTTTTCCTGTCAAGAAATTCTCAATAGCAGCTCGAAGTTAGGAAGTTGGCGAAGCTGAAGTGTTTTGTCTCTGTGTCTTGAAAAGCACATAGAGCTATAGGTCCTGCACCTGATCTCTCCATCCTATCAGGCTATAAGAGAGAGGAAATAGAGAGTTCACTTGTGTTCGCGCACATACACGTACACTTTAATATCTCCTACAGACGTGGCTAGTGTCTGGTCACAGTGACTGAAGTTACGGTCAAGAGATCATTATTATTAGTCCCTACTTGGAAGCTTATCTATTTATTAGTAGATTTTAAAAATACTAAATTATACGATGTTGCATCATCATGTTTTAATTACCAAGCACGTTAAAAAAATTAAAACATTTCGCAGAAATTTGATGTGCATATTTAATCTATATCTTATAATTGATGATCGAGTAATTTACAATACTTTTGAGGCTTTTAAATATATCCTAGCCAAGTTTTTTAGAGATAT
Source organism: Leucoma salicis (assembly GCA_948253155.1). NCBI lineage: Eukaryota > Metazoa > Arthropoda > Insecta > Lepidoptera > Erebidae > Leucoma > Leucoma salicis. Next base: position 29,918,339 of record OX411803.1, read on the forward strand.
ATATATAGAGATAAAGTTACGCATAGTTTTCTTTTTTAAATACAGCGGCAGATCAAAAAATACTTAAAGCTGGTGCGAAGGACAGAGCTATAAACTTGGCCTTGGAAACGGTCTTAGAATTTCATAATAAAGATAACTCGGATATAATAATGTTGGACAATGTGGAGAAACTAATTGGTAAAGTCAAAACAGCTATAAACAGAAAGAAAGTCCTACAACGTGCTTACAGAAGTGTTAATACATTTTCTAGCTTTATTCAATCTGCAATTAAAATATTAAACAAGTATGACGATAAATCCTTAGAAAATTTTGTCTCTTTTCTAAATAATGAATTTCAAAAGCATTACTATGAAGATTCCGAGTTTAAACAGCTAACCGAAAATAATCATTTAAGAAGGTTCTTAAATAATCAATTTAAGTTGATGAAGCATAAAACAGCGTTTGATATTAGAAAAAAATTCAAAGAAGTATCAAATAAAATGAAATATAGTTATAATAAAGAAGAAAAAGAGGTAGTTGACTTAATAAATTCATTGTATGGAAGAGACAGCGTAGCAACGTACCACAATTTTTTGAACAGTATTAACAACTATAGACTGAATAAGATTAATGATGTTAATTTGGTAGAAACTATAAAAGAAGGCCTAGAAAAATTAATTTTTGATCATTATTCGCAACTTCCTAAAAACGCTAGGCATGCTTTGAATATGAAAATTAATAACCTTATGGATACGTATAACATATTACATTCTGCTGAAAAATCAAATCTGCAAAGCCATCAACCTACAGTTAGAGCCATAGGAAATAATGAACTAAGGACATTTAGACAAATGTATGTTGAAAAAAATCTAGATTTAAAATATGATCCATATGCTTATGAACGACTGACTACAAAAAGGAGAAACAATAAAAAGAAAAACAAACGAAATCTCTCAAATAATTTGGAGTTATTTACACGCAAACCTCAAACCAGTAGAGCCCAATCTTATTTACCCATAACTGAAAATTATAAAAAAAGCATAATATTTGATGTTTCATCTGAAAAGTCAGAATCATTAAGCATTGAAAAAAATATTAAGACCTTAAGAACTGCAAGAACTTTTAGGCAGGTGTATTTGGAAAAGAACTTAGATTTAAAATATGACCCATATGCTCATGATTATTTGACAAAAAAGGTTAAGAGTTATGTGAAAAAACTAACGTTTCCGACTTTGTATCCATCATTTGATGCTGGTCAACGACCATCAAAACCAGGTAGCTCAAAGAGTCAAGCCACAAATCAAAAATATAGATTTGAAAGAGATGACTCTCTAGAATTGGATAGTAGTCTTAGACCTAGAAAACATAAAGGTAAGCATTTAGATATTTTTATATATATTTTTAGCATTTGACATGCTAAGCAACATACATTAAACACAAAGTGAAAAATGTGAAATCGAAAATAACAGTCACGAGCAGGATTCGAACCTGCATCTACCTGGATACCGTCCAGATGCCAATTTAGCAATCATGAGGTTCGAATCCTGCTCGTGACTGTTATTTTCGATTTCACATTTTTCACTTTGTGTTTAATAAAGGTAAACAGTTTAAAAACCAAAAGGAAGTAGATGAAAGTTTTGAGCCAAATGAAACCCGTAAGCCAAGAAAGTATAAAGCTACACAGTATAAAAGAGAAAAGGATGCACGAATTCCAGTAAATACAATAAGGTCAACTACTTCAAAAGAGCTTGAGAAGACTCAGAAACACAAGTGAGTTATTTTATTATCACTGCATCTCTTTCTTTTGTAATACATAATTATATTACACTCCGTACATGCTATATACAGGTTACTATGAGAATTATGAAGTTTTTAATTTATCATAAGCAGGACCATACTATAAATAATTGAATGAAATATTAAATCCGAAGATAAAACTTGTAAATTAGAGAGATTTTGCAGTATAAAAAGGAGGTTTTACACTATAAAATGATGCATGCATCTGTGGCAGTATATAAACACATTTTCATCAAATAGGTAAGAGCACTATGCTCTAGTAGTATTGCTCCACTCCAGGTCTATTTTATTACTTTTTGGGCTTTTGGTTTAATAATTCAGTTTTCTTTTTTCAAATAATTTCAGAAGGAAACATTTTAAACAATCCCAGAAATATTCTCAAACATGGCAGACTCATTCTGCGAGTCTTAGGTTTATATCAAAAGAATCAACTAAAATGATGCCGAAATCGGAACAAGATTTGGAATATCAAAATAAAGAAGATGACGTAACGACTATAAGAAATCTAAGTAGTCCAAAACTACTAGTCAATATATTATCTAAAAATAATGTTAATCGGCGATATTTTGCCCCTACAGGGATTACTAAGGAAGATAATTTTCCAATAGAGGAAACTATAAAATTATCTCATGGAAATCCTTACAGAAAAAAACATGTTGACTCTCCAGTTACTGATGCTATACGCGAAAAGGTGTTAACACAACTGCAAAAGCTAGAAAATACACTAAAAGATATACGAAGTCAGCTAGAAAATGATACTAAAACAAACTATTTAAATGGAAAAATATTGCAAAAAGAGCATAACTTCAATGAGAAACATGAAAATATTATAAAAAATGAAATAAAATCTCGAAAATATAGCATCGAAGACATAAATACAGAGCAAATATCTAACTTTGCATCCAGCAAAGATAAAATAAAAGAATTAGAAGATTTGGAAATAAAAAATGTAACATTTAGTACATATCATAAAGATAATGATAAAAGTATTGAAAAAAATAGCACAGATGCGCCTTTTTCAACACGTAAACATTTCAATCAAGAACATTTAAATCTTCGAAATGGAGATGAAATTACCATGAAAAACAGTAATGAATACGTATCTGAGAGGGGTAAACAATACAATGCTAGTGAAGAAACACATGTTAATAATGTAGAGAATCTACGGAATAATGATAATATAAGCTATGCTAGATCAAAAACAGAAATGAATACACCTAAAAACCAAGACCCACCACCACATAATTTAAATAAAATTACAAGTAAAATGCATACAGGGGATCCAAACAAAGGGATAAATAATCGTCATCAAACATATAGTAAAAATTACCAAGAATGCACAGATATTATAAAAAAAAATGAGAATAGTGTCGATGAATCAAATAATTGCCTTATTAATAAAAGCATTTCTGAAAAGCTATCAATTAAAAATAATCTTGAAAATATGTTAGATTCTAGGAGAGATCAAATAACCAACCGAAGATTAAATTCATCTCAAATCGTGAAATTTATTTCCAGTGCATCTAAAAATATTAGGATAACTTCGGCAAGCCTTTCAAATGTAACCCAAAGTATTTACAATAATAATCTAGTGAAAGCTAGTATTTCGAACAACAATCTCACATTGGACGATACAGTTTCAGAAATTAGGAAAAATCGCATTGCAAAATTTGATGGTAGTCATGAAGATCTGGTATATAAAAACAATAATAGTAAAGAATTAGACCAAATATCTTTTGGACCTCTTTTAATGAATACTACTACCACAAGGATTGAAACTATTATTACAACCCCTATACATTCCACTGTTACAGAAAAAAATACAATAAGCCAAGAAAGCACTACTGAATTTAACGATTACAGCTTAAACCAAGCCGGAGCAGAAGCTTTTGATATTTTGGATCTTGTTCAGGTGGACGAGGACAGACAAAATACTAAAATGGAAGATCCAATTACGACTACTTGAATGAACAACAAGAATACAACCCATGTTTCCATATTGTTGTAATATAATGTTAATTTAAGATTTGTAAACACTTCCTCAAGATATAACAGTTGATACATACATACATACATATTGTTACGACTTTCTGCCGTAGGGGTAGGCAGAGACCACTTCTCTTCACTTGCTACGATCCTAACACACATCTTTCGCTTCATCTACTTTCATCAGCGTTTTCATGCATGCTCGTTGGTTTCGAGTACTCTTAACCTGGCCTTCCTTTTTAACGTCTCCGATATGGTCAAAATACGCTCGCCTAGGTTGACCTCTACCAACTTGCCCATTCAGAGTCGCCTTGTATATATGTTTCATTAATCTTCTTTCATCCATCCTCTCTACGTGTCCGAACCACCTAAGCATTCCTTTCTCTATTTTTGTCACTACTTCTTCATTCACACCACAGCATTCTCGTATTACACTATTTCTTACTTTGTCCATCAGACTCACCCCGGCTATGCTTCTTAGACTTCTCATCTCCACAGAATTTATCATACTCTCATGCTTCTTCTGCCATGCCCAACATTCACTACCATACATAAGTGTAGGGACCAACACCTAAGAAGCAACAACCTACAGCCAGTCTTGCCTTTTTAGACACTTTCTGGCTGTTCATAAAGGCAGTGCCCTATTCACTTTATTTCCAGCCATCGCACTCCGCTCATCACAGTCATACTTTCCATCTCTCACAAACTTTGAACTCGATATACAAATTCTTTCACTTGTTTCACTCTTTCTCCTGCAATCATAATTTCGCAATTTGTCACATATAGGTACTATCTTCCCTTTCAAAAACCATTACTTTTGTCTTGCTCACATTCACTGACATCCCTTTTATTTTCAAAGCTTCATGCATTATGTCTGAAACTCCTCCACTGATGCTGCTAAGATGACCTAAGCATATAGGAGGCATTTGATGATTAAATCATTCATTCTTAATCCATACGAGCTCTGTTTCAAATATTTCATACAATTGTCTATGTATAAGTTAAACATGAAATGAAAGGCTTATGGATGGATGGATGGAAGTGAATGGTGAGGCTATACATCTCTGTCTAACACCTTTTCTGATATTAAACCAGTCTGTGCAAGCCCCATTTATCCATATACATGCACTGGAATCCTTGTACAGCGATTTCAGTGCTCGAAGCAAGCCACCACCCACCCCATACGTAGACAATGAAGACCATAATTCCTTTCTTATCACTATGTCTATAGGCTTTTTCCAAGTATAAGAAAGCACAATAGACTTTCTGGCTTTTGGCCAAATATTTTTCGGCTAGTGTTTGTGAGGAAAAGACCTGATCCATGCATCCTCTTCTGTTCCTAAATCCCGCTTATACATCTCATATTTTCTCATCAATTGCATGTATCACTCTTTTAACCAAAACTTGCATACAGTTTGCTAACGAAGCTGAGCAAGCTAATGCCTTGGAAGTTCTTGCAGTCTTGCTTCGACCTTTTTTTCCTTATAAAGCGGTACGATAACGGCCTTGCCTTACCAGTCTACTGGTACAGTGCCAGGCTAAAGTTAAAAAGGCGGTGCAGCAGACTGACTACCATGCCTTGTCCAGCCCTCAGCATCTCGACCGTTATTCTATCATACCCTGCAGCCTTGCCTAATTTTATACTATTCAACGCATACATAATCTCTTTTGTACAAATTTCACTATCGTTGTAACTTTCATTCGTATCTTCTATGATAGCCTATGCTTTCACATCTTCTTTTTCAAATAAACTTTCAAAATATTCCTTCCATCTCTTTATGATTCAATTAATGAGATTCAATTAATAAAAGTTGATATAAGTATGTATAAGTACCTAAGTCATATTATAATTTAGTATAACTTTTTTTACAACTATGTAGCTGCTTCCCGCATGGTAGCCTGCGTGGACCTTAGTTGTATGTTTTTACTTACCTACTTACTTATCATCACGCCATTTCACTTGCGAGGTAGGCAGAGAGAACAAAGTGCCAAAATGCTATATTCTTGCATACATCCCTCGCTTTCTCAACATTCATAATTCCGTTCATACACGCTCGCCGGTTTCGGAGACTCCTGAATCCACCTTCTTTCAATACATGACCGATTTGGTCTAGGTAGGTAAGTCTCGGTCCCCCCTATACCTACATCCTTCCATTTTCGCATTGTATATCTTCTTAACCAGTCGCACGTCCGGCATTATTTCCACATGTCCCTAACATCGGAGCATTCCCTTTCGCATCTTTACACCAATACTCTCTTTCATACCAACTCGCTTCCTTACGTCGTCGTTACGTTTGTATGTGTTTTAGACAAATAATTGTATTGCCAGGCGTAAAAAAAAAACTTTATTTTACTACAAACTAAGCATACTGGTTTAAAAATTGTTCAGTAGTATCAGATGTAACACTAACAAATAGACAGATAGGTCGAAAACATTTTAGAATTGACATTTTGCATTTTATTACTTACTTTTTATTATTGCCTATGATAACAGACGAGCGAACAATTAACAAGATGGTTAGTGGTGATTGCCGCTCATGTTATCAGATTACTAGAGGCAACCGCAAACCACTGCCCACTAGACAGCGGTTTGGAAGATTGTTCTCTCGTTAAATTCTCTTCTTCAAATCTTATTGCGTTACTGGTGGAAGGGTTGGTTACCAAGTGGGAGTACTCAATTGTTATGGCCGAGCGGGTCGATACCACTGTCTGCCGTGTGGCCGATCACGAGGCACCTCCGTGCTTTTTTTTGTAGCGAGAGATAGCCGTCCATTTATTGCCAATTAAGAGATGAAATGGTGAGCAACGGCTTGGTACTATAGTATTCCTAGTATTGCTGAGTCCATAAGTAGTAGTTACAACTTAATGCAAGGGGAGTGCGGCTTGTCTGATACCATAAGTATTAAAAAAATATTATTGCTACTTGCGCTCTCTTGAGGAAACCTATGTCCGTCAAAAGGCTGATGGATAGATGGATGGATTGTGTAAAATCCCTTTATAGTATCAAAAATTCATTGTAAGTACTTATTCTACAGTATCAGGGAAACCCATGTAAACTTTCACGGTCCTAGCCCCAGAAGTGTGAGTGTGAGTTTATAGGAGTATGTCAGTCAGTTATTCTTTGAATCGCATTTCACTCGCTGAAGGCCTCGAGTTAAATGCTTACCGTTTCGCGTACCAACCACGGTACAACCGACAGAAGGCTGTCACACGCGCACCTAAGCGCTCGCGCTTGTAGTATTGATTAAAATAAAATTATTTACGCGATTTAGGGTATTTCGACAATAAAATTTAATAACCGAAAATTCAGAGCTAATACTCTAAACGTATATGGTCAAGAAAAAAAAACAATTTATAAAAAAATAATCCATTAATCACTGTGTTAAAAATAATCCGACATGAAAAATAACATTTAAAATGATATAAAAAGTAATCAAATAGAATCCACTAAAAAAATATTTTTTTAAGTTTTATAAACGACAGCTTTGCTGCTGTTGGTGGAGTCAGGAGTCTCCGTAACCGGCGAGCGGAAACCGGAGAGTGTATGAAGAGAATTATGAATGTTGAGGAAGCGAGAGATGTATGCAAGAATATAGCCTTTTGTCACTCTGTTCTCTAAGCCTACCCCGCAAGGGAGATTGCGTGATGATAAGTAAGTAAGTAAAATCATTATAGGTGCAACCCTAGCGCATTCGTTGAATGACGCGGTTGCCTGAGGATCATGCGGCGGGCAAGACAATCTCAACTGTATTATTTGTGTACATAAGGTACATTTCTTCTCGCTACGAACAATTGGTATTATTATAAAGATTTTGTAGGCTATTATAGAGAGATTTTGGACAAGTTTTAATGGGAGTGATGTTTCTGTCCGTAGGACTAGCATCTATTCTGTGGTAATAGAGTCAAAAATGTTCTGGCTAATTTCGGTTCAATTTCAAGAATGTGGAGAAAACTACTTTGAATAAATTAAAGTAATAAAAATCATATTCATCCATCCATCCATCAGCCTTTCAACGTCCACTGCTGAACATAGACCTCCCCAAGAGAACACCACAACAAGCGGTCCTGCGCCGATCGCATCCTACGGCTCCCCGCAGCTTTGACCAAATCGTCGGTCCATCTGGTCATACAAAAATCATATTATGCATTTTGAAATAAAACTACGTTTACGGAATCTATCGTATTTACTTGATTTTTATACTATCCCGACGTTTCAAATACTTTACAGCATCCATGATCACGGGTGGACTTAGATGGTAGATGTCCAAAGCTAATATGTTGTTTCAACGGTTTCATGTACCCACAGTAATATGATTTTACAAATTTTTAGTTTATTTATTTCAACCCACATAATATTCGTTTAGAAACACAATTAAAAATATCTACTCTAAGTTTTATGCTTACAATGTATGAGATTTTAAGCTAGTGTAATAAAATTAGTATAATACTCCTTTAAGTTTTAAAATGTTTGTTTATATTAAGTGCTTAAAAATTCTACCACAAACTACCAATTAAAATTTTTTAAGTAATCTAAAAACTACCATTAAGAAGACAATATTGATTATTAGTTTCTATTATTAAATATATTGATTTTAATAGAAGCTAAAACTAAAAAACTACCACTGGATCAGAATGCGGCCTGACTGAGAAAGATCCGGCCAGAAAACTCAGTAGGCAACTTGTTATGGATTATTAAATTTATGCGGAAAATACTAACTAATCACTACTGTGGGTTTTATCTGCACAATAAGTGCTAACTGTGTCTTGCAATCTTGTGGTGTGCCTTCTTGTATTATCTTTGGTGCTAAGAGGAGTTCAGTGACATACACAAGTACAGAAGATTACTATAATATACAAGTTGCCTTGACAGAGTGTTCTGTCCGAGCATTGGCGTTTCATTACGATAGAGTATTTTTTTTTCAGCTGCTAGCGTTAATATTTCATTAAACCATGGGGTTGTTTGTGTTTGAAATTTTGTTGTTAGGTATATATTCCTTGAATCCACTTGAACTTACACAAAAAATTTCATCGAAATCGATCCAACCGTTTAGGAGGAGTTCAATTACATAGACACTGTTTGTGATTTTTTATAGAGTTTAAGTCTCTATATTGTATGTCAAAGGATATAGTGACAAAAACGTTGAATATTGATTGAGAGATATTGTAAATCATTACAAATGTTTTGCTAAATTATAGTCGTGTCGAATTTGATTCAATTTTATTTATTTTGCACTATACATTAACGTCAACATTAATAATTATAATTAAAAGTCTCTATGTTGTAAATTAAGTCCAATCAGAGCAGATACCAAGCCTCAGGTGTGGTCGAGGCATCATTTTAACCTATAATTTTATGAAAACCTTGACCTTGGCGAGCTTAAAGTATTCTGATTTTTTCTGAACAAGCAGGTTGTTCGAGGAGGATCATAGCAAATTTATGTGATAGAATGCTGGTAAGAGTGACGTTAGATCGGTGTAGCAAACCCTCTGCTCAGACGTGACTATTTAAAACTGAGAACTGTTCATTAGTGGCGATGTTTGTAAAATATTAAACCATGTGAAATACTAAATACCTTGTTTTGCGCTCGAACTAAACCCTCAAGATGCCTAGTAACAAGAGAAAGTTTCTAGGAAAATGGCTTTCCCCATATACAATATAAAGGTTTATATTACAAAGCACTTCACAGAACGTACTCTGATTACCTTAGTTAGCAAAAAAAGTACCTAAGATAGTGTTTACCTAGTTCTTTAACTAAATCTTTTTTCTAGATTTCCAAAGCTTGAACAAATTGACCTATAATTTATTGAAATTGGTAAGTGCTTGTTTGGAAAAACATCTTAGTGATTAGCAGCCAGCCGATATGAACCCACCCATAATATTAATTGAAAGTAACCGTGTGGAACATGGACGTCCAAAATGTTTACCGGTCGATATCAAATTGTTATAATGTAAGTACTCTTGCAAACTCTTGGATACTGATTGTATCCAAGAAAATTCTCAGTTAATAGAAAGTCTTTGATCAGCGGGGAGTGTTAAGGGTATAGCCGTATTGCTGGTGTTAAAAGAGTGTCCGTTAGAATTCGTTTATAAGGTTTCCTTAAATATTGTTTGGTGTACCTATGTTTGTGGCAAGCGTGCCTTAATAGAGGAGGATGTTTACGGTAGCCTCGCTTTTGTCTACAAAATGACTTAGTAGTTGAGTATTGTCGATTAGAACACCGTCTATTATGCTGTTTACGCCGACGACATAGGGTATCTGAAAAATAGCAAGAAACTGTTTAATTTACACTTTTTTTTTTAATACGCAATGCAATGGTTATATAATATATCTTTACTAAGTAGGTTAAATAAATAGAGAAATAAAATTTTATAAATATCGATATTTGTTACGAGATTACATAGCATTACGAATGCTGAAAAACCTTTTATTTAAAGATATTCAATTCAATTTATATTAAGACAAGATGTACCAATTGATGAGGAAAATATAAACTTTAAAAAAAATAGATTCCTTTTTTGTTTTTCTTGTGATAATTGAACACAAGAGAATTTATTCAATGACATTTCAGGATCTGGAAGGAATCGACGATTAGAAGAAGGTTGAAGGAACGTGGACTGGTGAGCGGTAGCGCAAGCTAGCAAATCGGCCGAAATTGACAGAGCGCGCCTTACCTTTATTAAAATTATATCGATAGAAGGAACAAGGGATACACAAGAGAAGGAGAAAGTTATGTACATAAAACACAAAGTGGGTAAATGTGAATTCGAAAATAACAGTCACGAGCAGGATTTATTTCCGATTTCACATTTTCACACTTTGTGTTTAATGTATATGGCTAAGCATGTCAAAAGATAAAAATATATATAAAAATATCTTAATAAGATATGTACATTTTATTGAAGAACGGTTAGCTATAGTGGCTGTTCGTGGACGGTTCGGGGAGGCATTATTACAAATGGTAAGACAGAACTTGTTTTCATATCTGGACCACGTCTTCCTGAACTAAACTTATTGCTACGTCGAACAATGTCTTGAGCCTCATATGATGACCAGGATAACACACATCTTACCGGTCTCTATTATGGAATGATCAGCAAGACCTGATGTAAGTCCCATAAATATCTACGGGATTACTTAAAAAGACGCTCTAGATCCCCTTTTTTTTGTTCCTAACGCACACCCCGTCGTTCAGGGCAACGAACAGGGTAGTGTAGGGCCTTCACCCACTAAAGAAGCCCGCCGTGTGCCGTCTCTGAGCCTTTATTGGCGGGCCACTGGAACTATGTTACATTCCTTCGGTGGGCCCTAAATCCCTGCCAGCTGCAAAGAGCAATCCAAGAAGAATGTGATAACAGTCCATAATAGGTGATCGTGTCTGTCATCCGATCGCTGAAGGACAATAACATGGAAGTAGTAATAAGAGCCCAGGGTGCAGGTGCAGTAATACAAGTTATTAAATAAACTGTGTCTAAACTTTACGTGTATTATTTTCCCATATCCTACATACTCCATACAGGGTAAAAATGATTCATTAAGAAAAACATGCAGTCAATGAAAATTTAATTTGAATTTAGAACATTAACACTAGGAATTTTATTCAAAACCTTAGATTATTCACTATTAAACGATATTTAATTTTTGTTTCTAAATATACAAACACATTCGGTTTTCTGATAATCTTTACAAAAGATAAACTCACGAGGTGTTTCGATTTCTTTATGAGAAATGTAGTTTTGCAACTTTTACTGGACAGAAGAAGAAAGAAAAAAAAAGAAAAAAAGAAGTATATATTAAAGTAGGACTTGAAGAAACACAGAAAATTTTATACTCGTATCTCGATAAGGGGTTCATTTATTGGGATTGAACTCTGAAGTTTCCGTAGACAAAGTCACGGGTATTGGTCAGTTTAATAATATACGACACAAGCCTGTGCCTGCGGCTCCGCCATAGCCTAATGCTAGTTTTTAGGTTATATCTCAGGTTCCCGATATAGTAGAGGGGTAAAATGTATACTAGTTTTAAGTCCAATCAAGAGCTATCAAATAAAAAAAAATGCCTCAAAATCAGTGCAGTAGTTTTTGCGTAATGCGCGAACAAGCCAACAGACAAGAAATCTAAAAAGTATTGTTTTGTATTCAAACACGCCTATATAACCTAACACAGACCTTTTGTTCTCAAATTTCTTAAATGTACAGACACAGCTCTGTTACAGCTTTATACCTAATATTTAGGATGTAATAGTGACTCACGTTTGCTAGTTCTGCGAAAATCAAAGATGTTCATGTAATCCGTGGTCGGTGGAGGTACAATATTGTCTAAATCTATGCTTTTACCTGTGGAAACGATAACAATGTAATCGGGCATCAGTCTTCTTTCATGTTGATTTTGAAGGCACAGCAAACGAATGGAATAAATTGCCATCTTCCAATATTTCAGAATAAAAGTTTAGAGTGAAGAGGGTGCTACTCCAACAAAAAAAAACGCTTTTTGTTACCGTGACGGTGCACGATCTTTACAGAAACTGTAGTGGTTGTATTCGGTACGACAATCGAACACCTATTCAGTAAAGCACTTTACTATAGAAGTAAAATAAATGATAGTTTAAAAAACTACAAAAATACGCTAACTACGAAATTAATAATGATTATAAAAATTTCTGGGGTTCTTGACATTAAATTGATTATTATGATTAAAGTAAAAAGAGAGAGGTGTTTTATGGCCGGTTGGAATAAAGTTCTTTCGCTATATTTTCTTTAGAAAGCGTGTTTTTTTAATTTCTTAACTATAAAATTGATTTCCTCTTATTTTTTTTTCAGTCTTAAAAACAGCAGCAAAATTACTTCTATTTAAATGAGTTCCTTTTTTATCGTAGATAGATAGTACCAATTTGAAATTTAAAAAAAAACAGATAAATGGATATAATTAATGGAAATAAATCATTGTATTGTCACCTGACCATTGTCCCTGATAAGTAATTTAATTCGATATTTTGAATGTGGTCAAAATTACGTTTATAGATTCTATTATATACATACAGGCGAAGCTAATAAAAACGTGTTAAAAAAACATAATTATTCTACTACCTACAAAAAAAAACGGCTAAACAGTTTAGTATAAAATTTGGCACACAGATCGTTTTTTACCTTTACTTATTTTTATCCTGGAAAAATGTTGGGTTCCTGTGGGATTATTAATAAAGAAACTACAAGTGTAGGTAAATTTAGTCTAACTTTTGCCAAGAGGAATTCGACCCATTACTATTGCAAATTTAAATGGAAATCATCATGAGGTTGCTCGATCATATTATATTGAAAGTGAAGCCCTGACCCCACACGATGGCCACTCTGCAAAGTACGAGTATGTAGATCCTTTAAACATTTGCAGTTGCCGAACCAATGTTTGTACCCACGTTTATACCTCATTTTAGGTAGGTGGGTAGACCTGTATCCAACAATGGACATTATCATCTATGAGTATAGACTAAAGAACAATATTGAGGTGTATCAACCTTGAAAATATTTTGAGTGTAACATATGAATCGCCTTGGTGTACAAAGGGTTCAACTCATCCGCAGTCTGCCAATACAATTCTATGTCTGATGACCCCACAGAACCATTAAATTCTGTATAATTGTATTCCTTAGTTATCATCGTAATTCCTGGCAGTAGGTTAAATTTAGAGTGATCTTCTTTACTAGATGTATTTCGACTGTCTGTAAAATATTTAAATATATTTTGGATGTATTTTTGGAAATGTCTAAATTAATTAAACTTATCACTGCTCAGTGAAGAAAATAGACAGCCGTTACGTGGGCCAAAGAAAAATTAGAAATAAAACTTTAATAATAAGCTATTTAGGCGTCTCTAATGTTGTAAAATATGTGTGTTTGTCAATTGGTTTGTTCGAGATTGGTGCAAAGATGGATGGATTTTGATGAAACTTTCTATGGGAGATCACTATCTAAACAGCTACACCATGATCACCAACAGTGCAGTATGTATTTTCAAGTGCACCTTCATATAACTATGTAAAAATGTATATTGTTTTATATCTATTAGGCCAATGTAAATAACGAATAGGCCCTTCAACTCTACTGGCTGCAGAATCATTACTAATATTATAAATGCGAAAGTGAGTTTGTTCGTTTATTTGTTTGTTACGCTATTATGCCATAACTACAGGACCATTTATCATGAAATTTTGCATACGTATAGACTTAAACCCAGAAAATGACATGAGTTATTTTTATCCGGATGGTTCCTGTGGGATAGCAGTTTTTGCAAAGAGATCACTTCTGTGCCATAAAGTGAAGTATTAATATTCTAAATTCACATAGACGAAGTCGCGAGTTGAATCTACTAATAATATAGCTACGTAACTAAACCTACCGACAGGGATAGGAGGTGGAGAGAAGTGGACAGTAAGGAGTGGATAGGAGCAATATTAAAGAGACGATAGAAGGAATAATAAGGAGAGGATAGGAAAAATAATATGGAGAGGATAGAAAGAATAATATGGAGAGGATAGGAAGAATAATATGGAGAGTAGGTATAGGGTGGGGATTTGGATCCACAGCGCTCTCACTCACAATACGAAACACAATGGTGGGAGTGACCTAACGTTGTTTTACGCTTACCTTCTGTAAGAGGGTGGAACTTAACATAGCATCACGCCTGTATTCCCCGAAGGGGTAGGCTGAGGTGTATTACACACCCACGACTCGCCAGATATGTTTAAGTCCCACGTAATAGGGGGCGAGCCTATTGACGTCTACCGGGCACATTTCCAAACTCCGGGCTGCTACTGAGAATTTTTCTTTTTAGGAAAAAGCTTAATAACTTTGCCCGACCCGGGGATCGAAGAGGGTGGAACTACATCAATCCAGCTGGCTTATTAATGCTGGAATAAGCAAGGCCTCCCTCTAGAACCTGTTCTTAAGTTTCCTTTAAGGTAGACACTCTTGTTTCGATTAACAAGTAAATCAATATATCCAACTTATAATCTTTTCTTTTCTAAAACTATAGTAATTTCGCTAAAACCTTGTTGCTAACGACAGATATTATACATTTTTCATTTTGTTAGGCAACTGAGGGAGCCTAAAGCAGAAAATCTCTATTCAAATCTACTTCCTCTCCATATTTAAACTAGTTACGCCATCTAACGAACTATGCTCAAAAAATTATTTTCAATTATTTATTCCTAAAGGTACCTAATGAGGGAGGGAGTGGTCGTAGCCCGGTGGCAAGGCAATGCCCGCCGAGCTGTCATGGCCCGTTGGAGAGAATGGCTGGAGGCGCCCCGAGCCTGTCATTGGACCGCAGGGGTGCTCCAGCCAGTACTGGAGGAGTGGGTAGGGCGACGGCACGGAGTCTACCTTTCGAATGGTGCAAGTTCTGTCGGGGCACGGTTGTTTCGACACATAGTCGCAAGGAGGGAAGCGATTCCGTGCTGTCGCACAGTGCGAGACACGGTGTGGCAGACACTAGATTCGTGCCCGGCTTGGGCCGAGCAGCACCGTGAACTCGTCGCGGCATTAGGAAGGGATCTCTCGCTGTCGAGCGTCGTCAGAGCGATGCTTGAAGCGACAGGAATTGGGCCGCGATCGCTGCATTCTGCAAGGAGGTTATCTCACAAAAGGAAGTGACGGAGAGGGCCAGGGAGGAGGATCCTTCCGCTAACCGGAACCATCGGGCGATTGGGGAGGCTCATCCATCTTAGCTGATGCTGCGGGTGAATGGACCGGGGAACGTTGGCTACCCGCAAGACTTCCTGCGAAGGTGCGACACTCTTTGTACGGATGCATCGCTTACCCGAAAGGGTAAGTCGCCGGCGTACCACTGAAGTATTGTAACACAGTCCTAGTGGTCTGGCCATACTGGTGGAGAGATAGAACAGGGTGGGTTTATTTAGTGGGTGAGGGCCCCACATTGCCCTGAAAGACGGGGTGTGCGGTTAGGTACATTTTTTTCCACCTTAAAAAAAGGTACCTACTAAAGTATTATTTTGAGACGACGAAACATATATGATACATATATGTCTAAACCTACATTTTGTAGAGCTATAAAACAGCAATTCGATTCTATATCACCCAGCTCCATTTTAATATCACAAGAATATTTAACACAGATTGGCGCGAAAATGAGAAAACACAATGAATATTTATTTAAGTATAACAGGTTTCATATTAATGTAATATATATTTTTTTAATTGTAAAAGTATTTATGGCCAGACTATGTACGAGTATAATATAAAATGATGTGATATTATTTTTTTAAAAAATTTACAAACAAACTCTATCTTTTTATATTGATATATAATAATTTAAATGGAATAGTACAAAATGCAAGGTGGCTTACCCATATGGACTAAATCACAAACCACTGCTATTGTTAATGTAACAATTAACAGAACATTTTCGTTTTCTATAATCATATCTTTTAATTGGTTAGTATTTTAGTAATAAATAACATCAGTCCACTTAATTGATCATTCATTTATACCAAAATCATTATGACATGTAATAGATTTTGTAGAAAAGTATCACTGTAATGGTATTTAAACTTTTTAGTTAAGTTTTTTTTAAAAGTAATAACTTCTTTGGTATCGATGTGATTTGAACTCGATGAAACGAAAATACAACACTAAAAAGAGACAAACATATTTGGTATTATCTCCCATGCCATGCATATGAGTTACCTGTTGTCCTAGGTGAGGTTCGCGACACCACTGAAGGAATGTAATATGGTTACGGTGGCCAGCCAATAAAGGTGGAGAGACGGCACACGGCGGGTTTCTTTAGTGGGTGAGGGCCCCACACTACCCTGTTCGTTGTCCCGAACGACGGGATGTGCGGTTAGGAATTTTTTTATCCGCCTTAACAAAAAAAAAGGTGAGCTTCGCGATGCGACGCGACGCTTTGCGACGTATTGCGGCCAATACTTTAGCCGATTTGCGTCGCATTCAAATTAGGCGACAATGTGTGCAATAAGTACATACAACCTCTATTTGATATTTTCGAGTCGCGTCGCGTCGCGTAGTATTGACGCGTTTGTCGCTCACCTAGGACAACGGGTTAGAATAAATACAGCGTTTTCATATTATCTTCTTTCTTTCATTTCTACTGCGTGTGAACTATACTCATGTTATTTTTTTTATATAAAGCTATTGAAGAGATCAACTACTTTGACTTCGTGAATACGCACATATCATTTACGTTCTTAAATACGTAGGTACGTATACTCGTACAAAGTTTCGATAGGGTTAACTAAAGTTCGTATATATATATATATAATATGTATGTAATTGAAAACCTCACTATAAATTGCAAATAAAACGTTTTATGTTCTTGAAAAGTACTAGGCTAGTAAATAATTTTAACTCAAGACTTGCAAAATAATAGCATTTTTTACTGACGAAAACAGAAGAGGTTCTCAAGTTGACATATTTGTTTTATGCTTAACTTCTTACAGAGTGGCCCGAATTCGATAATTCTTTTTTGTTGGATAGGGAATACTTTAAAATTACAATAGAAAATTTTACACCTAAGTGTAGAAAAATAAAGGATGATCGCTTATTCATTCAATCAAATGTTATCTGTGAACCTATTCCGTTTCTATTCATTAATAGTGTCAATAGCAGAAATTAAAAACATAACGGCAACTTGAGGTTTAATTGATGATGCAGACGAAGGACAGTTGAGGGAGGCAGCTTCTCGACGGTTTACAGTAGCTACCTTGTGTTTGGGCGTAATTCATTATTTTAATGAGAAATTTATACCTTATGATTTATACTCATAAGCTCATGACTGCCATCTAGGAGCTGTCAGGGGAAGTCTTTATTTGGAAATATATTTTTTATTATTCTTGCTGTACCAACAAAGTTGTGATCTATCCTTACTAAATAACTAGCCTACTGTGGTAACATTATATTTTTTTAGTGAATTTCGTATATTCGTGAACTGGATGAGAACCTTGGTGGGAAAGCTTTCTGTTCTTTTCTGCAAAGGTATAATATTAAGCATGATGTGCAGAATGCAGTGATAGCCTTTTTTATTTGTTAAGGCGGCAAAAAAGGCACTCTCAGGCTCCTAACCGCATACCCCGTCATTCACGGCAACGAATAGGGTAGTGTGGGGCTCTCATCCACTAAATAAATCCGCCCTGTGCCGTCTCCCCATATATTGGCAGACCACTGAAACATGCAGTAGTAGCCTAGCGGCGATAAAAGTATGAACTGCAAAGACAGTGGTATCGAGATTTATTCCCGGTCCAAGGTTCAGACCACGAGGTCTCGAGGTCATAAGAATGTACGGCACACAACTCTAACTTTTCAAGATTTTTCGAAATTATATGTTTGTTTAGAATTTATCACTGTTCGGTGAAGAAAAACATCGTGAAGAAACATGCCTGAGAGATTTACTCGGCGGTCTGCCAACCTGCATTTGGCTAGCTTGGTGGATGCTATGGCCTGATCCCTCTCACCATGAAGAGACTCGTGCCTAATAGAGGAACAAAAAAAGGTTGACAATAAAATATATATATTAGGCTTAGGTAGGCTGCATTAGTGGCTAAAGTGTTAGCATAAGCACTATCGTACCTACCAGACTCTTAGACAGAATTATAATTGTGGGTACAATTATAATTCAAATAATCCTTCTGCTATCCATTAGCGGGTGACTTTACAAATGCCATGTCCATAAGCCGGCTTATATCAATTTCTTCAGGTCCTCAGACCAATTTGTGGCCAGTAGCCCTGATGGGCTGTTGCCCGTTAGGTCTGCGGTATTTAAATAAATAATAGGTACACATCTCAATAATGACTTAAAAAGAATACCCATGAATGGTAAGTAAAGTTTTTTAATAGATAGAGAGTGCGCGAGTCCTTAATAACGTTTTGATAACATTTGCCATTTTAGCTCTATAACTAGCGACGAAATTGGTATCGAGATCAATCCCGAGTCCGATATAGGGAAATGGTAAGGTACGCCTCTGAAGCTGCAAAATGATTATTTGTATTTTGTTTAATATAATCACTGCCTAGTAAAGGAAAATATTCTTGCCGTGTGGGGCCGGCTTTAGAATTGTCCCACCCCTCTCCACCCATGGGAGTCGTAAGAGCCGACTGAGGGAATATCGGGGGAGTGGGCAGCAGCACTCCTTCGAGTATTAACAACATCCACTGCGATCGCCAACCCACCTGCCAAGTGTGGCGATTACGGCACTATCCCCCATTCTTGGGGAGGCCTATGCCCAGCAATGAACGTTAAAGGGCTGATGGATGGATGGAAAGGAAAATTTTGTGAAAAACCTGCAGGCCGCAGGCGCAGGATATCCGCGACGGTTTGTGATGTCTTCAACTTGCACTGGGCCAGCGTGGTGGACTATCTCCTAAATCCCTTTCATCCTGAGAGGAGAGCTATGCCAATAGTAAGTTTAGTCAAGGCTTGTGACAAATATATAACTATGATAGAAAAATAAATGTACCACTAAGAGCCCCCGCACATTGAGTCACTAGAGGCGACCACACTAGAACGACTAGTGGCCGCCACAAGTTGCAGACGCGGTTCTCGGTCCGAGCCACAAGCTTCGGGAGTAGACCGCGCTCACTACTTGTGGCCGCGTTTTGTCATTCGCCTCTGTCGAGTATGCCGCAAGTGGCAGCCACTGAAAGCCGCATCCAGCCACCAGTGGCTGCCACTGGTGGCGCCGTGAGTGGTCTGACTGAACCACTGGTGGTCGCTTTTAGTAGCGGCGACTGGTGGCCATAATGTGCGAAGGCTTTTACTCTCAAAAAATTATAAATTGACTTTGTCTTTTTTATTAAACTAAATAGTATTTATTGGGTTATAGAATTTGTGCCCGTTCATTTGTTTAAGTCCCGGGGTTTTTACCTTGAAAGTTATTAATAAAACAACAGACAAACGTTATATTTATTTATTGATATATCTTTCTCACAATAATGTTTCCTAGGCAAACATCACACTGACAGTATCGCCAGCGCTTTTCAATATTAATTTATGAGGTTCACAACCCCTATTAGATCGATAATATGAGCACATATTCACTGTAGTGTCATACACACAGTAGACTAACATACTTTATATGTGATACACTACTTATTATATCCTAATAAATATATTAATTACTATTAACATCACAGTTCCTATCAATATGCATGTACGGCGTATAAATACTGAAGCAGGTAGCTGAAAATCTAATAGGTGAAATAACAGATACGTTGAAAAGAATAATACCCTAATCTTCGTTGTTTTGAATGAGTATATTTTGTTATAGTTTGTACAAAAATAATCCTATTTCCGCATACCTTTGAAACATAGCAACATTAGATAATTTTTGTATAAAATATAAGATATAAATAAGTATTTGTCACATGTTAATTTTAATAGGAAAAAAGGTGGAGTGAGACAGATATTTTTTTTCTAAATTCTACTCAGCGCTAAGAATCTCCTTAAAGGATTTAAAGACTTTGCCGAAATTTCAAGCAGATTAAATCCATAGATATACTCGTACCTATATCCATGGTAGAGACTCCTTCTCTAGCTCTTCACGTCCTGAATAATATTTAAAGATAAATGACAATCCAGTGGTTTGTAGTAGGGCTCCAAACGGGTAAAAGAGGAATTATAGGCCGTGAGGTAGCACCTACGGCTACTTAAACCAATCTAAATATAACTCGTGAGGTTTCTAAAAAGAGATTAAAATTTAAATTACAGCAAAGAGTTTTTAAAAAACATACATAAGAGGCAACACTCACAATACAGCCAATAATTCCCAAACTACATTATAAATCAAATATAATTGATCAAGCGCCTTCAAGTCACTACTTAGCAAAGTTGCAAGTCGTACCGAAGTTTATTTTATTCTTAGGGATTTATAAAACTGTACTACATTTGTGCTAAAATTTCAAGCCCCCTTGGACTTTAAATAGATAAGACAACTAGAAAATGATTGTGATTAATCAATTATTTTCTTAAAAAAATAACTAGAATAAAATATCACCAAATTATTAAACATACGAGCTACCACAAAATAAAAAAAACCTACAATATTACATATAAAATACAGGATTAGAAACACAATAATGTAGTACAAAGCGAAACAAAAACTATTTTAAATATAATGTATAAAAAACTAAGAACGGCATATCGATCCATAACAATTTTTCACAGAAGTTTGTACTTTCACTTCAAATAGAAAAATATTTACTGTCTTACATATTTTACAAAGTTAATACAAAAAGGTCATAGTTATATTTATTTCATATATCTTATGACACCGGGATTAACTAAATCTTTTTCCGTCTTATTACAAAACATGGACTAAGTCGCGGTTTAAACCCGAACTAGTTGGTCTAGGTTGACCATTTGTTGAACCATTGACTAAACTTAGTCTTATTACAAAAAACAATTAATACCAAGGACTTCCTGGTACAGCGCTTTAGGTCTTTCTAAATAATATTGTTCGTTCAGTGGGTCACCATTCATTACGTACGCTTAGAAAATAACGTGTTTTATAGAAAAAATATTCGTGATTAGTATGAGGAACGAAGAAAATTCATAGAAATTAGTATATTTTATGATATAAAATCACTTTTCTTTTGATTAATATGGTACATAAATTAATTATTCTAGTATAATAAAGATTACACGATTACCCGGGAAAATTTTTGTGGGCGTAAAACGGAATGAAATTGTCGCGCTAGTATATGTCATAATGACAATAAAACACGAATTTGTCAACAAACAAAACTATTTTATCGTAACATAATTTACTTAACTTTTCAGCTTTTTTAAGCTACGGAAGTATTTACATCTACGTATAATTGTGTTTTCGTAGTGCTAATAAATGTCTGAGTTCTCTAACGAGTGAATATTGATTAACACAAAGTGTGAAAAGGCGAATATTGGTTAAAGTTATATATGGTACGCAAATTGAACTAGACCTCTGGAATGTACTGAACCATGTTATTATTTCATAGCGAATTATTATTACTTAGAACCTCAGGATAAAATACGAATCTTATTAAATTAATACTAAACAAAATTTTGTTGTGAAAAAATTTGAAATTACTTTGGCATTTAGACCAGTCTAAACTACTAAAACTAGCTACATGGTTTAACGCTTAAAACTGATTTTGTAATAAGAATTTTCTATAACCGAGGCTTAAAGATGAAATAAACCTGGTTTAAGAGTTAGACTGTTTTGTAATAAGGCCGTTTAAGTCTAAACTTATTTATTGGAATTGTGTGCCATGAAGGAACCACCATTTTTTTATCTAAATTGGGCGTTAAACTTTATAGCCCTAAAACAGCCACGACTATAATTTCATTATGGATAAGATAAGGATGCCATTTTATGCATTATGTAGTCTAATGAAAATATAGTTTTCATAAGAAGACCCATAATTGAGCCTTATGGGATATATGGATATTTCGAAAATATATGTTTAATGTTTAATAATTTATTTAAGTCAATACGTAAATTTAATTATGTTCAATAAAAAAACTTGGTCTTAAAAATTTTACTTCCTAAAATCTTTATCTGGTACAGGTACAAGTATCGTTTAATAATGGAATAACTATACTAAAAAAATAGAAAAACATTAAACTGTCGTATTTAATTCTAACAGCGTAGCTATTTAATAAAATAATTCATGTTTTGACGGGCCTCGTGGCGTAGTCGGTAGTGTAACCGATTTTCGTGCACGAGGTCGTGGGTTCGATTCCCACTCAGGACAACTACTTGTGTGATGAATACAGATATTTGTACAGCGTCTGGATGTTTCTATCTATTATATGTATGTATTTACAAAAAGAAAAAAAAGTAGTATATGTATTATATCTGTAATCTGGTACCCATAGCACAAGCGTTAAGCTTAGTTTGGGACCAAAAAGACGTTGTGTTGTGTGTTGTATTTGGTCCGTGTGATGACGGACTAAGGGTAGTAAGCAATTATCATCCATTGCATGACTGGTGGTAGGGCTGGGTACCAAGTGGGAGTACTCACTTGGTATCGGGCCCGAGCCTCTCCTGTGTGACCGGCCATGAAGCATATCGTTGCGTTTTGGCTGTAGCAGGAGATAGCCGTTTATTCTTTCATTTCATATTGGTGACATGAAATGGTGAGCAGTGGCTTGACAATACTCTCGGTATAGTTGAGTCCATGAGTAACGGTTACCATTTACGATCAAACGGGCCGTGGCTCGCCTGCCACTAAATGCAATAAAAAAAAATATATATGCATCTCATTTGAATTGGGGTCAGCACGTCAGAAGATAAAGGGATCAAACTATATAAAATGGTAAATTATTATCACGTAACTTCAAACATACAACATACGTAATTGATCAACTTTGTACTCATTATAACTTTAATGAAATGCTTTAAATGTAATGTAACATGAATATGACCACCGTTTGCACTAATACCTTAACAATAAATAATAACACTAATTATCTTATCAATTATTTGGCTAACGTGATGTTCTAACGCGACAACACAAAGACACAGTTAATTTCATATATTTAACTAAATGCATTTATATAAAAACTTAAATATAACTTAAGAGTACAAAATGTAATGTATGTGCGTCTGATTACAATGCTTAGTTGACGATAAATCATTACAGCTCTCATTTAAGTCGATTAAAAAAAAGTCTGATAAAAATAAATAATCCATGAAAGATATCTCTATATGTAATAAGTAATTATCCAATATCAAGATATAAAGAGATAATCATTCGTTTTTAAAGTTGTCGATTAGAACAAAAGATTTTTACGCGCCACTAAGGCTACATAAGCTTAGTACTATGTTGATAAATCTTTATTTAATCTTATTCCCAACCTAAATATTAATTTCTTTAGATTAAGACTACTTGTACAATAACTAAAATCGCGTATTAAGTATGTTGAACTATGTTTTTATATGGATTTATCAATAATAAAACACATGATTGTACTGCACTGGATCTGTAAAATTACTTAGTAACTTACATAAAACTGTCATAAAACAATATGACTCAGTTAGCAATACAAAACAATCGTAAATATTATGACAACGTAATGGAAATATTAACCAAAACTTATATTATTATACCTACAAACATATTGTACCAATTAAGAATCGGCGCAGAAGAAAGGCGGATTTAAATGGCACAAGCTTCAGAATTACACATTTAATTTCTATACTCAGGGGGCTAGTGTAACATTCTGCGCTGTGTTCGGAAGATCATCATCCGAAGAGCCAAACTTTTCAATGATCCGTTGAAGAGAGGTCCATGTGCCGACTATTAGGCCTAGAACTCCGAATATTACGACAATGACATTCTTGATGATCATGCGGATTCGTTCTGAGCGTGATACATAATACCAATATGTGCAGCTCTGGATGAAGGCCGGAAACGCTAAGCCCAGGGCTGACAAGCACAAGGCACCAAACAATGAAATGAACAGGTCCAGCTCAGGTACAGCAGCTGCTATGCCAACTGTTGATAAAATATTTTGAATATTATTTAATGTCTATTCTAATATTATAAGGACGAAGCATCTCTACAGGGAATTTCTAAAATAGTTATTACTCAAGCAAGAATTTAAGCCTTGAACTTTGCTAAACCAACGAGATAATTTATTAATTAACCCACAATATGTAGTAGTACAAATTATGTAGTACATGCCAGATTAGCGGAACATGATTCATACTCACATGTTAGAAGTACAATGATCGTCCTGAGGAGATATTCCCAGATGAGTCTGTATTTGCTGTTGAGAAGGCGAGCTCCGACGTAGTCGTTCCACATGATGTCAATAGCGACGTAACAAGCGAGTCCGTGGGTGATAAATATAGCGAAGGCTAAAAGACATTGAACGACGTTGGCCAGGCTGAAAGTAAAAAAACCGTCATATCAACGACTGCCCAACCATTGGTTCTAATTTCACAAAGAGAAATGTTTAGAGGTGAACCTCAGAGTAACCTATGAATGGCGTTTCTAAAAATTCATCTGTAAATTATGCAAATGTCTAATAAATTGTTAATTGTTGGCTTTAATCATGAACGCATTAGCAAGCATGTTTAGTCTTTGGTAACAGTTGATTTAAACATCGATTCTTGTAATAGTCTCCCAGAGTATCAAACTAGATAATAATGATATAATTAATATGACTAGTCGTAGTAGGGTGTCTTGAATACTAAGGAATGAAAAAAAAGAACTAGAAATTATAAAGGATAGATACTTACATATCCGTTTTGGAAGGAAGGTTAAGAGTAATGCTGGCTTCGGCCGTATCTCCGTATTGCAAGTAACCAAAAAGCCCCATACCCACGTACAGAACGATTATACTTATCATGGAAATGTTAAGTACACCATACTTGCCAACAAAACTTTTTGGAGTTTTCATTTCATTCTCTAGAGGCAGAATCTGAAATAATATAAATATTTATAGAACATTTATTACAAATTTAAAATCTGCAAATGCAATATCCACATTGGACTAAAAAAATATAAAACAAATCATAAAAATGAATATACAGGTAGTTTTGGCCAATATCACCTAATCAGTGCTTATTATAGTTAAATATCTCCTAAGCCAATCAACACTACGGTAAATGTGCGTAGTATACAACCGGGAGCAATTATGTATTGACAGCATACGATACCTATACCTGACAGCATACGGTACAAAATTAGACCAAAATATTTATATTCTTATTTTTTTTTCTTTCTTTCTTATCTAATATTCATAAATCTTTAAACGAGCAATTCATGTATATATATAATCTGAATCTTGGAAACGGCTCCAACGATTTTCATGAAATTTAGCATGCATTTCGGGGGCGATAAATCGATCTAGCTAGGTTTCATTTTTAGAAAACATCGTTTCATCCGGGTTTTCAGGCAATGAAATACTGCTACAATATTATTAGAATACGAAGGTAAATTTCGCCACCATTTATAAGGTTATACTTAATAGCTCAGGTGGGAAATCGGGCGGTCCCAAAACCAGAAGACCCCAGTTCGTGTCCAGATATCTCCAGTTCGATTAATTTTTTCCCTTTTTTTAAATTCTTTCATTTGTAGGTAAGAAAAACTCACGATTTACCAAAAAAGAAAAAATACCGAGCGAAGCTCGGTCATTCAGGTACTTTTTTATTTATATAAACAATTGTGATTTTTTTTATTGTTAATTCACAATTGTGTAACTTCCATGATTTGGGACGGAATTATATATTATCCATATCTATTAATTATCAATTTTACATAAGGATATTTGTTAAGCTTCCTTGATATTTTTGCAGCCAATCAGCTGAATCAGCTCACCAGAAAATAACCTCGTGCGGCATGGAGCCTAGGTAATTAACTGTATTAAGCTTTTATTAACATATCCATCAAAGGCCATATTAATTACTTGAGAGATATTTCTTCAGGCATACAAACTTTCACATTAATAATATTAATCGGATTTGAACCTTAATAAAGTATCTACAGTTTATATACCTATGAACTCTCACAAATAATACATTATCTATAAACATATGCCAGAAAGTAAGGTTCTAAATAAAGACGTGCTTATTTTATAATAAAATATTACTTGACTGACACCAATGCTACTTACCACGCCGATAGCTTCCAGTGCAAAGAGTACAGTTCCAAAAAATAGAGGGAAGTTCTTTAATTCACCAGCTGGTGACTTGCCCTCGAGTGTAGGTGTATCTTTGAACAAATAGTACAGAATCATGCCGAAACTAGCAACGGTTAATACATTGGCGATTGCTGAAAACGGTGCCAAGTACTTCAAGTCTCGGACATAATTGATAAGAATCAGTGGCAGGAGAATACACAGCATGACCAGTTTCAATTCTATTTCTATTTCAAAATATTTTGTGAGGACTGAGTGAATATTTTCTGATACAAAAACCACGTAGACGCAACAAGTACCGAGCTGGTATATGAGTAGGAAGACATTCACGATATGTCTGTGGACAATAAAATTATGAAATCAATATATTACAAGTATTTATAATAACAACATTTTTATGTATTCGGAATACATTATATTTTGTTGAATCAGGTTGTCATAGATAGCCGACATGAATAAAACAAAATAAAAACGATAAAATTTTTTTGCCGAAAAATATTAGTCGTACATTCACGCACGTTCATTACACGGTTCATTGTGCGTAAAATACGGTTCGCTATCGTTGCTTCAGGTACCTAATAACCGAAATGGTGTTCCATTCAAATAGATTTTATAAACCTTAGACTGATTATGCTTACTAACTCCTTACTGACTATTTGTGTATTGTATAACTATACTCTCCTAGGTCATCGGTGTAATATTAAAAATTGTATCGATGCATTTAATTTGCATTATGTCAACAGAGTGGTGAAATTACTTAGACATTCCAAACTTTGAATAATTAATTCTGTCCTTCTATTATAAATAAAGAGAGTAACTAGAACTATGACTCTCGCGATCTCCCATGCAAATGTTGCGGGTGTCCGTTCCGACACAAGACAAATATTCTTTTCTGAGACTCTGTGCACTTTTTGTGCTTTAAATAGAATGCCTGTAAACGCGCAGTCTTCATCCATAAAGATTAATTTTATTATAAATTCAAATCTCTATAAATTCAGGTACATTATTGTATATTATTAGTTAAACCATTAATTAACTGTTACTATAATAGAGAGTCCTACTTATTATGGCTTGAAGATAAAACAAAACTAGAAATGTATGGTTAGCTTATTGACGAATATACTAGTTATCAGAAAGATTACCTTTAGTTTCAAATAAATAACTTTTGACTCCAACGCTGATCTAGTAAGTACCGAACTCCTGATGAAGACATTTTGTTGGTTTCCCACGTTAGCCAAATATTTGTGTGATCCAAATCTAGTTACAACGTGCCTGGATGTACTATGTATACGTTAATTGAATACTAAGTAGCAAAAATCTAATTATTGCATTGTTTTAGTTGGAGTGTTTAATAGTAATAGAAAATGTTATGCAAGAAGCGGTACCTACTGCTTGATGAAGAAACCTATTGTAAGAGGGCACTTATCTCTGTAGTCTTATTATTAGTATAAAATAAATTAGTTTATAAAGTAATTATAATACTTACGCAGCATAAGGTGCACAAGCTTTGCACCACGCTGGGCCTTCAGATAAAGCAGCTTCTGCAGCAGCCGTATACGTCATAGAAGGAACTTTTCTTCTCTTGCATAGAACGTAACAGGAGTCAATGAGCACGTGTATACAATAAGTGCAGAGTACACCAATAATTACGGTACCTATAGAGCCTACTACGTAACCGGCATTAGAAAATGCCTTAGGCATTGCCAGGATTCCTGTTCCTAAACTTCCTTTCATTAAGTGGAGAAAAGTTTCCAAATTCCTGTTGACAAGCAAATTAATGATACTTAATAGTGTACCCATTTTCTGGTAAGGGGGGGAAAAAATATACCAAAAAAAAGCAGTCACGCAGACTGCCCACAGAAGTGAAAACTTAAAACTGTAAACAAACATTTGCTATTATTGGATATTCAAATTAGTTGTTTGATCTTAAAGTGAAACTTGTACATCAAAATTATTCATTCATTCATTAAAAAAAATATTCATGTCTTCATTCACAACTGACCAAGCGCAATAAGTTAAACTAATAGGATTAGATATAGTGTTATCGTTAACACGTCACGTGACCATGTCGATAACGACACATGAATTTACTCCCTATCCAAACCACACTATAGAAGTTTTCACTTCAAAAAAAAATTAGACACACCTGTAGTTGAGAACAGTGTGGCATTACTTCTGTAGTTAATAATGCGCTTTAGTGATTCTAATGTGTAGTAATTTTAAGGAATTGCACTAATTACTGAAACACTAATGCTAATTTGTTTTTAGCAATATTACAATTGTATCTGCAACGAATCAGCTAAAAAATAAATGGGGACTTGCAAGTTGTTTTTTTCTGCGTTAACATATTGGTTTGAAGCAGTCCCCTGGATAGGGAAACACGCCAGTTCGAATGCTGCTTGTAGAAAATTCCTTATTTACAATTTTACAGAAAAAAATTCTAGCAGAATATCTGAGCATGTCACAAGCTTTAAATCATAATAAAATTATTTCTTGTCTGTGCGAGACTCTGTTATTATTATATATCAGAATAAAAATATGTTCAAATACATCTGACATCTGTTATTATTATATATCAGAATAAAAATATGTTCAAATACATCCGAAAGATGGCGCGAGTCTAATAAGACTAAATGTGAGGTGGAAATGGGGACTTGCAAGTAGGTTTCTCCGATAGCTTAGTTGTCTAAAGCAGTTCCCTGGATAGGGAAAGACGTAAGTTCGTATCCCACTCGTAGAAAAATTATAGTGGAAACTAGTAAGAAGTTTAGACTCGCATTACAATTTTTTTCTCAATTGTAGATTTTTATGCAACTCAATGGGTGTAACTAAGTACGAGTTTGTTTTGTTAGTCTGTGAGCACACAAATGGATTGGTCAATACAGCTTGCAGTAAATTCATGACAGCATCATTAATATAACATGACTGCGATAAAAATCAATTCTTATGAATTATTTATGTGTTTGTCCATGAGATTAGCTTAGCTGAATGTTAATGAATAATAAGAACATATGCTAGTAAATCAAAGTCGCCGCATGGTCCTACCTACGGCATTAGTACATAGTTTATTTCAACAGCCATTACAATATCAGACACTTACGTGGTAGGATGGTCAACAACTCTATTATCATAAGGTTCATATTCCTCTGACTCCTGCACGTCCTGTTTCATATTAACCATGAAGATTGAGTTATCTCTGGCCCCCTTCTTCTCATCTTTCACCGGTGATAAGCTGCGGGAACAAAGAGTGGAAATATAAATAAATAAATTACTTTAAAAAATTTTGTTGTTAACATTATTATAGTGACAACCTAGCGTTAAAGCTAAGAATTACGAAGAAAGTGGCATCGAGTTTGATATCCAGTCACACTCCAATTGCACGGTGCACACCTTTTACTTTTTGAGATTATATCTGTATTTGTTTATAAATTATCACTGCTCAGTGAAGGAAAACATTGTGAGCAAAACCTGCATGCCTATGAAATATTTTCGACGGCCTGTGAAACCTGCCTCCAACACTGGGTCAGCGAAATGAACCACGGACCAAATCCAGCTCATTGTTAGAGGAGACCCATGCCCAGTAGTGGGACAGTAAAAGGGGTGAAAAAAATATAGGTAGGAAACTGATGAAGCACGTCACCATTATGATAGATTTTAAAGGAAATTTACACTTCTATCAAATATACTCATAGAAGTGCAATTTTCTCATGATCATGGAGATGGTTTTTAGGCTACCTACGTGGATGTTTATTCACCACCACATGGCAAATGGTTTCGGTGCATATTTTGGTGCTGATAACCTAATATTTTTGTATTTTATATCTTATTGGCGCCGTGTGGGGCCGGCTTTCGGAGTCGCAAGAGCCGATTGAGGGAATACCGGGGGAGTCCACTGCGATCGCCAACCCGCATGCCAAGCGTGGCGATTATGGTACTATCCCCCATTCTTGGGGAGGCCTATGTCCAGCAGTGGACTTTAAAAGGTTGATGGATGGATGATGGATATCTTATTGGCGTTAAGGCAATATAATCACGTCATATACCTACATAAATAGGTATGTAGGTATATTCTCATCCATCTCCCTTCGACGTCCACTGCTGGACATAGGCCTCCCCAAAATGAGGGATAGTGCCGTAATCGCCACGCTTGGCAGGCGGGTTGGCGATCGCAGTGGTTGTTGTTAATACTCGAGGGAGTGCTGCTGCCCACTGCCCCCGTATTCCCTCAGTCGGCTCTTACGATTCCCATGGGTGGAGAGGGGTGGGACAATTCTAAAGCCGGCCCCACACGGCACCTTATGATTATCGACAACTTATTGCATGCCGCAGGACAGGGTATTTGAGAAACTCGGTCGGTTCGTCGAGCGATGTGGCCTGCCCATTGCCACTTCAGCGTGCTGAGCGTGGCGGGCTATGTCGGATACTCCCGTTCTCCTACGGATTTCCGTATTACAGATCTTATCACGTAAGGAGATCCCAAGCATAGCTCGCTCCATGCCACGCTGAGCGACTTTGAGCCTTGATATAAGGCCAACATTTAGAGACACTTCTGCTACGATCACTTCTGAATAATTAAAAAAAGATCTAAAACTAACATAATTGTCGACTACAAGCAATCATTTAGGATTAATCTAATAAACTAAATATAAAGTTGGTATGATGTTCACAAACAGCTTGACTCACTGCACTTAAAATCAAATTATGTTGAAGATTAATCTTAATAGTACTTAAAAAAACTGAACTGAAACATAATATTTAATTACTGATTAAACATTGTTACTTACGTATTATTATGAATGAATGAATTAAATTACATATGAGATATAAGTGATGTACTGTGTATAAAAATTAAAAGTAATACAGTTCGAAAATAAGCTTTAAACATACCAGTCCATAGTAACTTGTTATTTACAATTGCTAAGTAACGTTGAACCCCGATCTGCTCCTATCGATTAATTAAAGAGTTAGAAACCCAGACTTAGACTACGAGGTTTAAAAATATTCTTTTTAACATTGGAAACAACACTATCGAATGTTTTCATGGATTCACTATTGCATTTCTGAAACACTCAGGTATGTATGCAACAGTTAAAATCGCGATTTTTTTTACATATAAAAGATATACTATAATTTCAAACGCCGAATCAAATTCAGTTTTTCTTTATATTTATTATTTTTTCTCCGTGCAAACAGCCGTGTAAAACAGTTTGGCAGCGATTTTTCTTCCTATTGCTTATTTAAATATTTAAGGCTAGTAGAGAGGTCTAGCCTAATACTTGATAGAGTAAACTATTATTTTTGAATTTAGCTATCATATACAAAAAGATTTTTTTAAACTGGACTGGTAGTTCCAGAGATTAGATGTAGGATTTTTATGTTACGCTCAATAAGTCTATGGTATTGTTACACCTCCGATCATCTCTACAGAATATAAATGGGGATTTTACTATTTACAAAACTTAAGTTCTATTACAATCAACAGGCTATTACAATCAAGGTGGAACGATTTTAGGTTAATCCTATGAAATATGGATTATTCCCTATGACCCGAGCGAAGCCGCGGGCTAGTTTGTCATAAAACGGCCTTTTGTTGCCCGCTTTAGTCCCGGTCGTTACCGGGTGGTGAGGTGTGATGGCTGGTGAACCTCTTCACCGTCAAAAAATTATGAAGATACGAAAAATGAAGGTCTCCTTTAGTCATATTGATTACGAAATCGTGACATACAATATCGATCCATGTTGTGCCTAATGTACGTATTGTCACTTTTATATTGACTAGACAATAATAATTGTACAATGGGTAATTAAAGAATGACGTCAATGGAGCTCGCTGATCTAGCTCTCAGCAGTAATTCTAATAATATTAAATCATTCTTAGTTATTTTCCTTGGAGAGGCAATCAAGTCTAAAAGTAGGTATAGAAGTATTTATTACTAGCTGCACCCACAAGAGGATTTATTTAGTTGTTTTATTTGTAATTATAAATTATTATTCAAACTATACGTAGCGTACCTAGTCATTATTACATCAGTTATATGCCAGTGAACGTACGTTTCGGAGATTAGCCGAAACAAACAGACAGACAGATATACAGACAACCAAAAACGTGAAACATTGGTATTTTGAATAGGTAACTAACCTATATATTTTCACATGACATGTATTTAGTAAAAAGCTGTTATTTAGATCAGAAATTTCAATTTTATTTATTAGTAAAAATATTTTTTTTTATTGTGTTCGAATGGGATTTATTTCATCCATCCATCCATCTGCCTTTCGACGTCCACTGCTGGATATAGGCCTCCCCAAATTGGGGGTATACTGCCGTAATCGCCACTCTTGGCAGGCGGGTTGGCGATCGCAGTAGATGTTGTTAATACTCGAGGGAGTGCTGCTGCCCACTTCCTTCGGTATTCCCTCAGTCGGCTCTTACGACTCCCATGGGTGGAGAGGGGTGGAACAATTCTAAAGCCGGCCCCACACGGGTTTATTTAGTTAAACCGTAATCATTGAAATACTTCTTTTTTATCAAAACTAAACTGCCCACGGCATTCACCACAGTCAAAAGGTTATCTCTCCTTTCCTATACAGTTGCAAAATACACCAGTTTTTAAGCTGAATTAAGAGCTGTTATCTATACTATTATAAAACTGTAACAGAGCTGTGTCTGTACAATCAAGATATTTGAGAAAAAATGACTGAAATACGCTATATAGGCGTGTCTAAACACAAAACATTTTTTTTAGATTTTTCTGTCTTTTTGTCTGTTCCCGCATCACACAAAAGCTACTGAACGGATTTTGATGCAACTTTTTTTTATTTGAAAGGCCTTGATTAACCTTAAAAACTGATATACATTTTATCCCGCTACTACATCGGAAACCTGAGATATAACCGAAAAACTAGAAAATTATTTAAACTAGATTTTTTTGTAGAATTTATTTAAAATAAATACTAGATGGATTTTGATACAACTTTTTTATTTGAAAGGCCTTGATTTGACTTAAAATCTGATAGATATTTTATGCGATTACGGCACTATCCACCATATGAGCGAAACACATGTTGTGGCGTTCTCTTGGGGAGGCCTATGTCCAGCAGTGGACTTAGAAAGGCTGACGGATGGATAGATAGATTCAGAATAAATTGCCTAAGTCGATAAATTAGTTATTAGGTGACATCGTAGCTTAAATCATTTTTGAGTGTTCAACTGCACAAATGGCGGAGTGGTTTAGATACCGGCTTAACGCTCGTGGGTTGTGGGTTCGATTCCCACACAGGACAATTCTTTGTGTGATGCCCAAATGTTTGTTTTGGGTCTGGGTGTACTTTGTGTCCGTGAAATTGTATGTTTGTAAAGTCTCCCGCGATACAAAGATTATTGTTTAGTGGCAGGTTGTCATTAAAAAAAATGTAAATGGATCCAACAAAAAAAGTTTCATCAAAATTCGTTCGGTATATGTGAACAATCAAACAGACATAACGACAACAGAAAAATATTATAAAAATTTTGTTTTGTGTTCACAGACACCTAAATAGCCTAATAAAGTCCGTTTTTTTTAAATATCTTAAATGTACAGTTTAGAGATTCTCGTCTGGTATAATATATATTACGGTAATACTTTCTTAGTCAGTGAGATTATTGATTATTTTATCTGTAGTTTAACCTAGTATTATATACATTTATATATGTATGGATTTGTCCATATCCAACCATTGTTGGATGCAGATGGTTCGTTATGGGGCTCTCTTGGGTATGCCATGTCCAGCAGTGGACAATAGTAAGGTGTTGGACTGATGATAATAAATAGATTGTTTGATTATGATTGGTACCTTTGCGGTAAGAAGTCGTCGGGCTCGAACGACGGGTTGAACATGGGTCCACTCTGCCGTCGCTTCCATTCTTCTGGTTCCTGAAAAAAAAAACTGTTTTGTACAATTTCGAATAGCTCAGTTTCATATTCTGGACTTGCAAGTCCGCGTGGTTATTTTATTAAACATTTAATGCAATCAGGGCAAAAATATGATCAAGGGCGTTTTACTCATTTATGTCGTTCTGGGGCACTGTGAAAAATGCCACCGTGTTCATCTATTTAAAAAAAGATTTATTATAAAAACTAAAAAAAAGTTAAACATTTTAAAACTAACAAAAACTACTTTCACTCTGGCTAAACTTTAAAAGATAAATGAAAATAATATACTAGAATTTAGGGCCGTGGAATAAGAGCATGTTATAGAGTATAACACCGAGTAAGCTTTATACACCAGTCAGACAACTCGCTGACTTGTAATAGTTCGACTTTCGATACATTTTGATTTTCGCAAGTAACGTGTAAAGCTTCTGTGCCAATTACTTCAATTTTTCCATAACACCGATTATTTAGTTAGAGAGCGAGTAGGTATGAAGGAGAGTATTGGTGCAAAGATGCGAAAGGGAATGCTCCGATGGTTCGGACATGTGGAAAGAATAAAAAGACGAGCGACTGGTTATAACAATGCGAAAGTGGAAGGATTTAGGTACAGCAGGAGACTGAGGCTCACCTACCTAGACCAAATCGGTCATATATTGAAAGAAGGTAGAGTCAGGAAACTCCGAAACGGGCGAGCGTGTATGAAGAGAATTATGAAGTTAAGAAAGCGAGAGATGTGTGCAAGAATAGAGCCTTTTGGCATTCTGTTCTCCCTGCCTACCCCGCAAAGGAGATGGCGTGATGATAAGTAAGTAATAAGTACGTAGATATATCACTGTTAAACAGTAAACTTCAGAAACATGCTTTATGATTTGATAGCTATAAAGTGAAGGTTCTTACTTATTACAAGACCCGAAAAGGAAGCTACCACTGTCTTTTACATTCCGAATTGCCGATAAGCACCTCAGTATTTCAATTGTAGGGAATCTGATTCTATTCATCTCTCCTCTTAAGCATAGTATTAAATTCGTGGGCAGTGGTTTGCTTACCTACTTAAATAAAATTAAAAAGTCTGGTTGTAATGTCTAAATAGCAACTTTTTACAAAATGCAAATATTTCATTTTATATCTGTGAAATTAATTGGTGAGCAGCGGTTTGACAATACTCTCGGTAAAGTCAAGTCCATGGGCGACGGTTACCATTTACCATCAGATGGACCTTGGCTCGTCTACCACTACATGCAATAATAAAAAAAAAATGCGTACGATAGTATATACGCTACCTATAACAAATTAGCTGTGTCTGTTTCTTCCGGCTAATCTCTGGAACGGCTGGACCGATTTGGATGGGACTTTCACTAGCAGATAGCTGTTGTTATATGAAGTAACTTGAACAACTTTTATTTTGAAAAAATAATTAGGGTACCACGCGGCAAAAATAAAACCTATGAAATTGTGAA
This sequence comes from Leucoma salicis, assembly GCA_948253155.1. Classification (NCBI taxonomy): domain Eukaryota; kingdom Metazoa; phylum Arthropoda; class Insecta; order Lepidoptera; family Erebidae; genus Leucoma; species Leucoma salicis. The sequence goes on from OX411803.1 coordinate 29,954,125, forward strand.
TACTGTACCGATAATATAATACCGATTGAAATACACATCCACGTCTAATCTCCTGAACTGCTGCACTGATTTGGACGGGGCTTATGGCACGGGGATAACTACTTTGATTTTGGAAAAATAATTAGGGTTCTGCACTAAAAAAGAAAATAAATCAATTGCACGCGGACGAAGTTATCAGCCAGTTAACAAAAAAAAATCTAATATGACACACAGGGCTGACACAAAACTTTCTGAAAATTTACCGTTTTATAAAAGTACAATTCCTTTTTCAAACAAGATTAAAAAAGAATAAAACATTCTATTTTTCAATATTATGTTTTTATTTTTCAGTTCGATTTATAATAACTAAATGGAATATTTTTATATTCTTTCTAAAGACTTAGAAAATATATTTTAAATCTAAACCTCGTATATATAGGTTTTTTCTTATCCAATCAATTACTGTCGCACTGTTAGACAGGCTTTCCTCTCATATAGATAGCGTTAGTTTATGACATGACAGATTATTCGCTACGCAAAAACGTAAAAATTACATAGAATCGTAATAGATTTTCATTATATAAATATCCAAATATGACGCACACATATTTCTTCATCAAAATACGTAAACACTATACACGTTGAGTAAGTAAATACTTTTATGTACGTATATTTTTAAAAGAATGCTTGGTATTTCCACTGAAGAACGTTTATATTTTGATATTGGAAACACAAATAGTGAGGCCCTAAAGTGTGAAACGCAATATTTTTGAGGAATTCACACCTAGAGTACCCACTTGGGTCGTGATAAGACAATTCGCGTGCTATATACTTTTAATTCCTGCAAAACATGCGTAATTCTCACCTGTAATTGATCATAGACACTATGCGTTGAGTTGTCAAAACAGAATAATATTATTACCTAGTAAATGTTAACTTTTATTTAAAACTAGCCGATATCTGCAACTCATCTGCGTTGCTTATAACTTTATATTAAACGACGATTTGCAACATTTTTTTAGATAAAAAGACCTTAAATAATTAAATTTAGATTTTTTATTGAAATCTATCCAGTAGTTTTCCGTGATGTGCGTACAACGGCACACCGCTTTAATTTACATGGATTAGTATTGTATACGACAGATAGTTTTTTAAATATCTACTACTGTTAAGTCATTTAGTTAACTACTTTTGTGATGCCTTGTAGGTATGTTTATGATTCTTCATAATATTACAGAGAAAAACCTTCTAGAAATACATTATTTATCTTATCAATTATGAAAAGAGGGGCTACTTAAAATAAAGAGGTATTATAAAACATCACCTGGTAGAACCTTGCTTTCCCCACCAAAAAAAAAAGAAATGGCGTGATGATAAGTAGTAGTAGTAAATTTTTCAGGCAATAAATAGTGTAAAAGATGTGGGAAAATCTGATTGATTTAAAGTAAAACATGTTTCTTAAAAAATCCTTAAAAACGCCTCACGTAATTAAGGAACGTCCCCTAAGTGGCCCGTATACATGTTTGCCAACATTGTAGTATGAAAATACATATATATATCGCGGCTAATACCTAGTGTATTCATAAAAAAAATAATTTTGTGTCTGATCGTCTTATGTGCTATGAGACGGCTTGCAATGCGACATAACAACATCTCTATTAATTGTTATAGATACATATGCACAAATAAATAAAATTGAAGTGTCTGTTTGTAATGTCTAAATAACAACTTTTTATTAAATTGTTATGAAAATATATACGTCACCTATAGCAAATTATACATTTTTAGGGATTTCTCCGTCTACGAAACGGCAGAACCGATTGGAACGTGATTTACACTTGCAGATAACTGATGTTTTAACTAGTAACTTAGGCTACTTTTATATTCGAAAAATAATTAGCATGTTGTGCCATTGATCTATTAATTAGGAATACATAATTGTGTGTGTGTGTGTGTGTGAAAAGTTGTGTATATAATCTTACTTAAATGGCATTCATTTCGCATTAATTTTATAAAATTGTAACATCTTTTAACTGTGTGTTTGAGTGTAATAACACACTATTCAGAAAGAATGAGAGAAAAAGGGACAGTTGACAGGGTGAGTTTTTCAAAAAGGATTTTAGTATTATAAGGTATATTGATATGTTCCGGACGTTGCGGCTGCTCGAGCGTCGAATCAACTAAACGAAATGAGTGCAGGAAAGCGTAATCTGCACTCATTTATAGTGGACACTTTAAGTGCCTAATTTTTGATCTTGTCTTTTAAATACATCAATGGGTTATGCACAAAGTAAGGAAATAACTATAATCCATGCGGACGAAGCCGCGGCTAGCAGCTAGGAGATACATAAGATCATGTTTGTAATGGTAAATACGAAATCCGAACGAATTTTACACAATGTCTCATTGCGGTTACCGTAAATTGATTAGTTTATCGTTCTATTGTAGACAGATTAAGATTCGTTGTCGTTGAGAGGATGCAATTTTACCACTCAGCTCTATGTTTAATATGGTAATTCGCGACCGTCGGTCGGGATCAATTCAGTTTCAATTGGAACAAAATATGCACAGATATAGGCACCTACTCCATAACTAAACATACAGGAAGGGGTGCTGGTAATTGATTGAAACAATGACGGTTTGGATCAGGCATGGAATCAATAAATTGAACAATTCATGCCCCCTGCATAGATGAAAGAAAACCATTGTTTCTCTCTTTGATGATAATTATCTATGATAGAATTTTATCTTATATTTAATTTTTTTAGCCTGTTTTTGCTGTTGGTCCGTGAGATCTTCCTTATTCCTTTACCAAATTTCATGAATTATTATTTTATAGATTATCGTGCCGGCTAAAATGTACCGCTTCTCTTAAGATTTAAAATTATCTAGGAAATAGATAATGGATGCGTCGGTTTTTCGATGGATATCGAATCGAATTCAATAAATATTGGACTGCAGAATTCGGCACGGGTCGACTAGTACTAATGTTAAATATAAAAAGAATAAAAATATCTTCAGAATATAAATATGCCACTCTATATACCGTTATGTAAAAATAACTAACATGTCGGCCTCTTAAACAAGCTCAAGGTCGCACAGCGTGCTATGGAAAGGGCTATAATCTCTACGCAAAAAAAACCGCCACACGGAATCCACAGGCGAACTACAGTGACTGACATAGCCCACTGGTTGGCTGTTGGGGAAGAAGGTTTCTTGAGCGACGTCCCCGTATCGGACGGCGCAGCCTAGAACGGCTTCGCACTGGATGGACTGATGGTAAATGTTGCAGGCAGCCGTTAGATGCAGGCGGCACAGGGCTGTTCGCTTTTGGGGAGGCTATGTCCAGCAGTGAGGGATAGAAAGCTAATAGTTAGATAGAATAATAACTCTCCCACATGAACAAACCACTTTTTCCTGATAAAATGTATACCATATTTCATGATGATTAGTTCAGTAGTAATAGTGTGAGAGCGTAACATTCAAACAAATAAATAAACAAACTCACTTACGCTTTTCTAATACTAGTTAGAATTATGAGGTATTCGGTAGAATTACTATTAGAACTTTAGGTACTAAATACAATTATGGGATGGGACTCTTTCTTATTTTTCTTATGGGAAAACTAAATCAGTTAACTGAGTACAAATTTATCAAACTCTTTTTTTTATTGCTGATGATGGCAGACTTGCCACGGCTCACGTGATGGTAAGTGGTAACCGTCGCTCATGGACTCAACCATGCCAAGAATATTGTCAAGCCGCTGCGCACCATTTCTTTTCTCGGATATGAAATGAAAGAATAATCGATTGATTGTACCAGTGAGTGAATATTTAATAATTACTAGCTGGATAACAGTTTTTTTAAGCGCGCACAAAGCAAGGTTTACTCATATGTATAGGTGGTATGGCTTTCGATTTATTAACAGGGTGCTGATGTGGTAGATACCTATTACCTAGTGGTTTACCTGCTATTGATATTCTTTACTAAATCTATTGCCTTAATCCACACACATGCAATGGAATGGTGGCATTACGTACCCTTAAACCTAGATTTTTGATCAAGTTATTAATTTGTAGAATGTAATATAATGTATTAGTAGGTTGAAATGTCTCAACACTTTGCATTCAATCTTGCAAACTGGATAAACGACCTACTTCCTGTCAAGTATTCAAGTGAGACAGTTGTATGCAGTACGAGCTATTTATACCAACATTTTATACTAAGTGTATAAGTAATATTTTCTTGTCACAGTAAAATTAGTTGGTCTGATCGAGGTGAATATTGTTCCATTTCAGAATATCTTATCTAGGATGATTTGCAAATTTATTATGGTATTATGTGCAAGTTCTTTTAATGCAGATCTCAGTGGATTTTCATGGTAGACTGTGGTAGCCGTTTCTTGACTGTCGCCCTAGACAAGTGGGAAATGATAGTTGAATTGAAAAGAATAATCAATGTATAGGATTGATATAAGGTTGCGACATGTAATGTCATTCGTAATGGCAATCCCATACGTTCATTATTATATTCTATTCTACTTATGTTTATGCCGCATGTCTAGAAGAGCTGGTGCTATTAAGATTAATAAATAACTAAAATACACTACTAACTCGCAACATCCACGCACATGACATAATTCTTTATTTAGAGAAGTATATACATTGTCCCTTGAGATACTTACTAGACGAAGGCTTAGAGGAATGGATTATGTACCTTCACTAAGATAACATTAGTGTTTACCCGCGGTTCCGTTACAAACAAAAACTAGTTCTTAAGTTACATATCAGGTTACCCCTGAAGTAATGTCACATAGTTCCAGTGGTCTGCTAATACAAGCGGCACACGGCGGGTTTATTGAGTGGGTGAAGGCCCCTCACTACCCTGTTCGTTGCCCCGAACGCCGGGGTGTGCGTAAGGTAATATTTTCCCGCCTTAACAAATAACAAAAATGTTACATCTCAGGTTTAACCTGAGATGTAACCGTATACCAGATTGTAAACAAGTGCTATCAAACAAAAAAGTTTCATAAAAATCCCTTCAGTAGTTTTTGCGTGATGTGCGAACAAACAAACAGATAAACACACAAACCGACAAACAGGTAAGAATAAATTACTGACGTTATAATGTACTAGCACATTTCCCGCGGCTTCAGCGTCATAGTGCTGACTATAAAAAATCAATCTCAGAAGTTTTCATAAGATTTGCGTATATTTCTTTCTTAGTGTGCTTACCTGCAGTATCAAAGAAACCATGAATGTAAAATTTCACGGTCTTAGCTACAGGTTTTGGATGTGCGTTCATATGATAGTTATTCTTTTGCATTATACTGTATTGAATATTTCAGTTAATCTTTAACTTCTCATACTTGCTTCAAAAAGAAATAACGCGTTTTATTTATACACTAGGTTTTATCCGATGTTCCGTCGCAAACAAAAGATATTTTTTAGGTTATATCGCACGTTTCCCATAAAGTAGCGGGATGAAACATTTTTAATGCGGGTTGCAGACCAAAAGCTAAGCTAAGTTAGTTTAGCTTAGCTCGCGTAGCTGACGCAGCTTTCCATACTTGTGTGCAGACCGCAAACTATGCGAACTAAGCTATGTGAGCTAACTAAAATATGCAAAGCTAAGTTAGTTGTGTATGCCGATGCACAGCTACGCGGGCTTTTTTTTTTTTTTTTTTGTTTTATTTTAGGTGGGCAAAAATGTCCTACCGCACACCCCGCTGCCCGGGGAGACAACGGGGTGAATGGGGCTCTCACCCACTAAAAACCCACCGTGCGCCTACACCCGCCCTTGCTACGGCGGATCACGGGTACCGCGTCGTTACGACCGCGATCCGCAGGCGGCAGCCCCTACGGGCACCCTCTCTTGAGCGACGCCTCGCGCACTTGGGCGTCGCACCTTCGCGGTAGGCTTCCGCGGACGGCAGGGTACTCCCCGACCCCACCGTCCGCAGCCTCGGCTAGGGCGGCATAAGGCGCAAGTAAGCGCGCGCACGCCGCCCCTCGCGCCGGCGGCGAATCGGGTCCGCGAAGGAGGATTCCTCACGGGCCCTCTCCGCCACCTCCTTCCGCGAGATGACAGCCTCGCAGAAGGCGGCGACCGCGGTCCAGGCCCTGTCACCGCCAACCATCGCTCGCGCAACGGCCGGCAGCGACAGGTCCACGCCTATGACTGCAACGAGTTCCCGGCGCTGCACATCCCAGGCCGGGCACGACTCGAGCGTGTGCTGCGCCGAGTCCTCGTCGCAGTCGCAGTGGTGACAGCCTGGGGTCGTCTCCCTCCTTGCGATCGTGTGCAGGTATTTGCCGAAGCAACCATGCCCCGACAAAACCTGCACCAACCGGAAGGTGAGGACCCCGTGCTGCCGCCCTGCCCATTCTTCCAAGATCGGCCGGAGCGCCCCAACGGTCCAGAGACCGGCGCGCGGGCTAAACTAAGCCCCTCCCGTCTACCCCGCACCCCCTTCGCTCATCCTTTGCTAGTGCAGCCCAAGGTCTTGTGTCGTGCGCACGCTCGTTTTGTACCAAAAATGGAGCAATTTATTGAAATCGTAAAACAATTTCCTATTTTATGGAACACACAATTAAAGGATTATCACAACATAAATAGAAAGGATGTTGTATGGAAAAGAATAGTGGAGGAAATAAAAAATCCGGAAATACCAGACGGTAAGTTTAATTATATTAAAAGTTTAATTTATATTTACATTATTAAAGTAATTACAAAATGACTCTCTGACACGAAATGCTTCTCTAGTTGCTCGTAAGTTATCGTTTTGTCGTAGCGATCTTAAAGTTTGCTGTTCAATGTTGACGGTATTTTCGAAACTAGTTGTCGTTCTTGAAGATATTAAATAATTGTGCAACACACAGGTAGTTTTTGTAATGATATCTACTAGTTCTAATTGACATTCGAAGGGTCGACGAAATACACGAAATCGTGATGACAATATGCCGAACGCATTTTCTACTACATTTCGTGCTCTGCTCAGACGATAATTATAGGTGTTTCTTTCTCTGTTTTCTAAACATGTACTTCGTGGGTACGGTCTCATAAAATGTTTTTGTAATGGAAATGCTTGGTCACCTATAAACACAAAAGGTGTTGGCTCGCCATCAGGTGTTAAAGGTTTATGATTGGGTATGTTTAGTTGCCCATTTTGTAATCTGTAGCCAAATGCGCTATCTGCAAAAATACCGCCGTCGCTAAATCGGCCCATTGAACCAATGTCTATAATAATAAATCTTTTGTGCGCATCAACAACTGCTAGAAGAACAATTGAATAAAATTTTTTATAGTTATAATAATTAGAACCCGAATGAGGAGGACATTTTATTGAGATATGCTTCCCATCCACGGCACCAAGGCAGTTAGGAAATTGCCATTTATCATTAAAGTTTTCTGCAATTGCTTCCCATTCATTTTCTGTGGGTAGCTTCATATATATTGGTTGCAAATGAATCCAAAGTGCATTGCATACATCTTTAACAATCAAAGAAACTGTATTATTACCCACTCTGTAATTGTATCCTATAGTTCTAAAGGAGTCACCAGTCGCTAAAAACCTGAAAAAAATGCATTATTAAATTTGACTTAATGATTGTTACAGTGAAAACAGCGAAGAATGAGTGGAAGAAATTACGAGACAGTCATCGAGAGTCACTTAAAAGGATGAAAGCCAGTACAAGTGGTCAGGCTGCTTCTCCGTCAAACAGCTGGAAATATGCTGAGTTACTTGAATTTCTTTTACCCCACATAAAAAACCGTAAGAGAGATGGTAACGTATCAATTATCAATAAAAATACTATGCCCAGTCCTTCAACTGAAAGTCAAAATTCATTGCCGAGTCCATCAACCGAAAGTCAAACTATTTTGCCCAATCCATCAACCGAAAGTCAAACTATTTTGCTTAATACATCAACCGATAATCATGTCCAAAATGATGAAAGCACTTCAGAACCACCAAGGCAAAAACAGAAAAGAGCTGGACCATCATTACGTGACTTACTTCAGGACATCGATGACGGCTTTACGCAACGATGTGAGCAAAGAGATAAACGAAGGGCTGAGCAGGCAAAAGAGGCAGAAAAAAATAGACATCCGTTGAATTTGTTTTTTGATAGTATGTGCGAGTCAACAAAAAAGCTTCCGGATTGGATACAAAGAGATGTAAAAAAAAAGCTTTTTCAACTCGTATGTGAAGCAGAGGAAAATTATGAAACTTATTTGTCTAGGCAGACTTACCAATACGGATACACCTCATCATCCAACTACTCGACACCAGCTCAAGGCGATGATAATAACTTAGATAACTTGTGAACCTTTTGCCATTTATTTAACCAATAAAAATACAAATATACATAGATATTGTTTTATTTACCTCAAGCTAATAGCTAATCTTTCCTCTGGAGTTATAGCCTTCCGGAAGTTAGTATCTTGTTTTGTAATATCCGCGATAATCAATGATAATAGATCATAAGACTGCGCTCTTGTCACACGATAATATAATTGAAAATGTTCATCATCCAACTCGTAAAATAAAGTTCTAAACTCTCCACTTGTTTGCCGAGATTGAATGTGTTGACTTATCCAAGATCTAGAATGTCTTTTATTTAGATAATAATAAGTCATTATTAATCGTTTTTTTCTGTTATTCATCATCGGAACTGTCTTCATCGATTATATTCATGGCGAGTGACAACGTCCGTCTAGTTGAACTTCGCAACACTGACTGAGCTTTCGCTTAGTTTCTGGTGTGCACATGACATATTTTAAGAATATCTTAGCTCAACTTAGCTTAGCTGGCTTAGTTTAGCTTCGAAATAGCTTAGCTTTTGGTCTGCAACCCGCATAAGTCGGATCTCTGATACAGCTTTATAATATTTAGGTTTACTCTTCATTTGTCTATTATTATTCTTCTTTTTTCAGTTAAGTAATTTATTCATATTCAATATTTGTAATAAGTAGATTATTATGTATGTTTTTTGCTGTTGTACCTATCAGTCACGGACCAAGGAGGTTGTTTGGTCGTGGAGTTACGCGGTAAGGTGCGTGGATTGGACAGACCCAGGAAGGATAGTCAAACGCTCCGGCTCACATGTTGTCATGCCCCCTATCCTGCCATATGTAACATGCCATCTGTGTCGTACTGTGAATTTTACCGATAAGTAGTTCTACTTACTACGGGTAATATCCTCCGTCACACCGCACGATTGCAGCTCTACTAGGTCCTAACGCAATTGGACTAATTAACTACATAAACAACAATTAATTTCACATTAAGGTAGCGGAAAAACAACTATTAAAACAAGGTCATTTGAAGAACGTTATTATAGAATTTTAGTAAAGTGACTTCGTTAAGAAAAAAATGTTAGTGTTTTAAGTAAACATGCGGATTACTGTGAGTTAGAGTAGTTTTAGAGCTATTTACAAAAAAAGGTTCTATGTTCGGTTGCGTTTTGTTTTCATGGTCAATGTTTAAATATTTAAAACAAGCCACTGCTGCAATTTAAGAGGACAGAGGCTATTAAATTCTTTCACTAATAAAATTCAACCTAAGTTAGACATAGTCTGTGGTAGGCTATTTTTTTTCAATGTTTTTAACACACAAAATTTAAGTTATTTCCATAGATAAACTTTATTAAACTTTCAAATAAATACAACTTATTTTACAGAAACAGACTAAATATTTAGTTTTGATTGGAAAAGGCTGTTAGCAATTTTACGGCCTATAACATTCTAGTTTAATTATTACCATCTTAAATAATAAGCGATTTTTTCTCATCTACCTCGTCAGATATAATTGCCGTGAATATAATATCTTTGGCACAGAAATAGAAACAATATTGTTCTCATAGTCTCAATATCATAAACACCTTCGTAATGTGTAATGGAAATTTTAAGGGTATTAATAGGTAATCGTATTTGTAAATTATATACTTGTTTGTTTATGTAGAATATAATTAATTCTATACAAACTGGTATATATGATGCAAGATGCAACAGGGCATAAATATTCATCACAATAATAATGGCAGACCCATCATTAGTGCATATAAGTATACGACCTCGTACATTGAAGTAACACTAAAACTTTTCTATCCTATTAGCTATATCACGTAGGTAGAAGTCGTTATCATAATAGTCAATAACTGCCCTAGACATAATATTAAACGGCCATAGCCAACTGTTTGGTGTCAAGATTCACCAGTCAGATCAAGAGAAAACCGAACCAGATCAAGAATTTTCTCCTAAAATAAAAGGTTAATTCTCAAAACAAATAATACAGTGGTTAGCGCGTTCACTACAAAGAAGGACGCATTTGGCGTGACGCCCCAGTTCCATGGGGTAACTATCCGGTCTCCGAGATAATCGGCATCGACATATCCAGCAAAGTCCAGTTCGGAAGTTAATTGGAGGGCAAAGCCAAATTGGCGAGAAAGAAACTGGGCGTCCTGAACAGAGCCAAGCGGTACTTCACACCAAGGCAGCGACTTGTGCTGTATAACGCACAAGTCCGCCCTCACAAGGACTACTGCTCACATCTCTGGGCAGGCGCACCAAAATACTAGCTTGACCCACTTGACTCCCTGCAAAAGCGTGTTGTTCGAATTGTCGATGATCCCAATCTCACAGATGAGCTGGGGTCGTTGGGGCAGCGGAGAGATTTTGGGGGGCTCTCTGTGTGCTCGACTCTCGACTCTTCAACGGGGAGTGCTCTGAGGAATTGTTTGAGGAGGTACCGACATTGTCGTTTTACCACCGGACCACGAGATCCGGTACCAGGGTTCATCCATACTACCCGGAGACGATCTCGTCCAAGACGGTCCGTTTTCAGCATTCCTTTCTACCACGTACGTGTAAGATCTGGATTGAAATACTTTCTGCGGTGTTGCTCCAGCATAATGACTTGTCGCTCTAATACGAGGTTTGAGAAGAGCATTTCACTCACGGTAAGCGGCGGTTTGGATGCTCCCCTAGTGTTGCCAAAGTCCATGAGCGGCGGTTATCACTTACTATCAGGTGTGCCGTTTGCTTGTCTATCACCGTTAGTAATAAAAGGTGCCAAACTTTAAGCGTCGCTCTAAGATGATACCTTAAGCAGCCAACGGACCACAACAGTAATATCTACGAGTTCCAGTGGTCCGCCAGTAAAGGCGAAGAGGTTTTATTTAATTGGTGAGTGCTCCACAGTACCCTGCCCCGAACGACGGGGTGTGCGGAATTTATTCACATTTTCCCGACTTAAAAAATAAAACTAAAAAATAATAATAAATACTTTGGAAAATCCAAAACTGCACGCCTCATAATCTTCATTTTTCATAATCAAATTGATTATTTGATAAGTAACTAATAATGTATTGGTCTTACTAAGTAGTTTTCAATAAATCACATAGATAACGCTAATTTCAAAAAATACTAATGTGGGTTTCATGTCTTATACGCCATCTAGCGCTAATTTTAAGAAGTACTTCTATATTGGTCTACCTCTCAGTCATTTTGCAAGGCGCCATCTGGCAATTAGTAAGAACAACAATCCATGAGTTTACATATATACCTGCATAAGTGCATATATATAAACATGTAAAATTGAAAATTTAGATATTTTTAGCATTTGACATGCTTAGCACTATACATTAAACACAAAGTGAAAACGCGTCACCCAGAGACGTTAAGTATGAATATGTTATCGAAATTAGCAGTCAGAAGCAATTTTCACGATTGCTTAATTGGCAAAGCATCTGTATGGTATCCAGGAGATGCAGGTTCAAATCCTGCTCGTGACTGTTATTTTCGATTTCACATTTTTTACTTTGTGTTTAATGTAAAATTGAATAATTTATTAAACTGTAAACAAAAACAGTTTAAGAAAACAAATAGACATCGCTAGTTTCCTTACAAAAAAGCAATATTGTGGCTTTATTACAACAGCAACTGAATACAATGATATCGACATCTAAAATTGCCACTAGCGACATCTAGGGCTGCAATATCTCTTTTACTTTAAAACAGCGACATCTATCAATAGAAAATTGCAACTTTGGACAATATTATACGACTTATTTAAAAATTAATGAGTTCAACAAGAAATCTCTAAACCATTTATCTTCCTCACTTGGTTGCCTTATAATTTTATACTTTGTTGTTCTAAGTGAAAACACCGTGACCCCAAGGCCGCGCAAAAAAAATTTTGGAATGTAAATATGTTTTTTTCGTGTTTTATAACGTTAGTGTGTTATTATTTACGTGTGTTTAGTGTTTTTAATTATTGTTATGGATAAAATAGTTATTATACTTGACAAATATCATCAGTTCGTCAAGCAAAGGTAAGAACTTTCTTTTAACAAAAAACAATGTACTGACCGGGCGAACGGCGTTCTGTTGACGATAGTAACACCACCGATGGCTATGCGTACGTAAAAAGATAGTTCTCATGAAAGGCGCTGGTTTTAGTGTCGCGTCGAGCGAAAGTGCCGTAAATATTCAGTATTTTTTTGTTTATTTAATAACAATTAAACCACATCGAATCAGAACGTGAAAAGTAATAGGGCTCTATACCTAGTCATAATAATTCGTAAACGAAAAAAAAAAGACTCGATTAATTAAGTATTTTGGTCGTTATCGTGTTAACATACATTACCTACAACTCACGGACGTCCAAGCCAGTATTTTTTCAAACAGTTTTTTAACTAGTTTAAATAACAAAAATGGCATCAAAAATATCATGAGTGTTAAAAATAGTGTTTGTTCTTTATATGTGTGTGTGTAGATATTATTTTACAAGTGCAATATATGATAAAAAATAGAGACATTTTAAGTTTGAAAAATCAGTTGTGCCGTGTAAACCGGGAGTAGAACACACCTCAACGCTTCGCTTACGAGGCGTGTAAAATTTATCAAACCTTCTTTAATACTATAATTCCTTATAAAAGGGGATAAATAGTTTATAATTATTATATCAGCCAAATAGATTTTAGAAAAAGAGGTAGTATATGTGGTTACGCCAACGTAGCATTTCTTTTTTATTAAATTTAAATCTGGTGTAATCCTCTTTCCTTTCCTATGTACTCTGGCCATAAACTGTCAGTGAGAAGAAAAATCAAATAAAACAAAATGACTATCGCGCGTGTGTATAGCGAAGAAGACAAATATACTACGAATAACTCCAACTAAACGTACATAGTGGTTCTATTTTCTTTGACTCCAACATAAAACATTATTCCTAATCTTGAGTTGGATGTATACCCGCCTAAGCATTGTGCATTAAACTAACGTGATCACGTCGAAACACCGCCCGTGTGGATTGCTGTGGAGTGCTGGATATTAGCCGTGAGTACATTCCCTTTTGTCCCATCCCCTTTAAATCCTACACCAGTTTATTAAATACAGACCATATATAATTATAATTTTACCTAGTAGGATTAACTTCAAACTACCTGGTGGTGATACATTTTTTTCTAATAAATTTGAATAATGACTACCCGTTTTAATTATTACTATAATGGAATAAAAATAAGCATATTCTTGGAAGTAGATAATATATTATTTAGTTGATTCTTATTTGAAGATTCTTTGTTTATTTGAATAATGATTCGCAGTTCGCAGGATAATCTATTTTAAACCAATTTTTGACCGATTCTTATGACATTTTGTGTGTATATTCAGTAGGTCGGAGAATAGGATGTAAACTATTTTTCATACCCCTAAGTGATAAGGGTGGTCCACCTCAATTTTTTTTTCGGACCAAACGAGAATGCCCATTTTTCTATGGGCCGCCGTTGCGCATCATATAATAGTTAGCTTAGAATAATAACGCTTAGAACCCGAGTAGGTCCAAACGGAGTGAAGCACTTTCAAATTAGCCTTAAAAGGCTAACTGCGTTGCTCCTTCTGTCGGTGTCTATCATAAAGTGTCATTGTAAACATCTCGCATAATTTTATTTAAAAATCACTTACTGCACCGTGAAAGGATGTCACAACGCGTCTCATAATCACAATAATGATAGGAAGATTACATTTCACTCGTAAGTACTCTTTGATAATTAATAATTTTCAGTAATACATTAATCTAAACAAAAAATTAAATTGTAATCAAAATATTGCCGGCATTGGAAAAAATATTTACCGCGAATCAAAAAATATCTATTTAATTGTATTCGTTTTTAGGTTTCCATCAAATCCGGTTATTGCTGCGCGATGGATACAACAAATCCGACTTAATTGAAGCAAAGAATGTTGGAAACCAACTAGATACACAAAAATATGTTCCGAGCATTTTGGTGACAAAGAAAAGTATACTACCTTATGATGGTACTACCTTGGTATTACTTGGTATGGTATTACTATGGCATATACTTACTATGGTATTACTTGCTTATGATGGCAGATAAGCCACGGCTCACCTGATGGTAAGTGGTAACCGTCGCTCATAGACGTATAGTTGCCGAGGGTATTGTCAAGCCGCTGTGTAGCATTGCATTTCTCAAATATGAAATAAAAGATTTATTCTTTACGGCTATCTACTGCTACAGTCAAAACACACTGACTTGCTTCATTCGTCTCTTCATTCACAGGAGACGATGGCACCGACCCGTTGGGGCTTGATAGCAAATAAGTACTTTCACTTGGTACCTAGCCCTACCACCAGTAGTGCAATGGGTGATAATTGCTTACTTCTCTTAGTCACCTTGTATGACACCCGCCGGAAAGGATGGGGTGGTGACACTTGTATTCTTAGTCCGTCACCACACGGCAAAATGGTAATTTAAGTTCCATTACCTAGAGTTGCATTATTAATAAATTACAAAGGAGATGTGCCAAATGCCCATACATTCTCGGCCTGGAAAGGACATACATAAAACAATATGTTTTTGAAGATAAATGACTATCCTTTTGCCTTGTGTATTTCTTTTCACACTAAAACTTTTGGAGGATGAGATAAAAGACATTTAAGATTGATATAATTTTGAAATTGAAATACCTCAAAATCGAATAATAGATCAAAAATAACACCATAATTGTAAATAAATAAGATAATATCTACATATATAACAAATAATTAGGCTTAATATCACTAAATATATAACTTACATTCATAAAATCCCAATACAATATACCTACAAGATACTCAACTACAACAGTAGACATGACATGACAGATGTAAAATGTTTTGCCAATATTTTGAATCATAATTGCTACTCTTGATTAGAAATAATATTAGTTTTTACCAAATAATTATAAAAAATATTTTATTAAATAGGCATATTACTTTTAAAGATTCGCGAATTGTACACATATTTAAAGTAGCATAAACGGGTCTTTTTTCGCGTATAAAATAGGTGAAATTATTAACTACCTTTTACCCGACGTTTCAACTGCGTTGCAGCAGCCGTGGTCACGGGACAACTGGAGAGGCGAGCTACTTTTTTTTTTTATTTTTTTAAATAAAGTAGCTCGCCTCTCCAGTTGTCCCGTGACCACGGCTTTTTTTTTTTTTTTTTAAATAAAGTAGCTCGCCTCTCCAGTTGTCCCGTGACCACGGCTGCTGCAACGCAGTTGAAACGTCGTGTAAAAGGTAGTTCATAATTTCACCTATTTTATACGCGAAAAAAGACCCGTTTATGCTACTTTAAATAGGCATATTACTGTTCTCACTAAATTATTTGAGAAATAACTACATAATATTGTTTTGTAATATAATAGTACCAAATTTTTTAATGTTGTCAACTCAACGTAGCGGCAATATCCTATTTGATTGTCAACAGATAACAATCATCCACCAATAACCATTACGATACACTACAAATTCAAAATAATAGTTTTTTAAACTATAATCTTTTCTGAAGTTCTATCAAGAAAATAAAACCACTGACGGATTTTATAAATGATTAGTTTAATTTTAAATATTGATAATATTATGTCCGCCACAGGCCATAAATGGCACATGTCCTTTGTCTAAGTTCCGTGTTTCTACTTACATATGCCGTCCTTTTTTCATACAAATCTATTATTTATTACAATTTTCATTAGATCAAGATATTCCTACATAGTTTTCTCAGATTTATCAGAAAACTATGTAGGAGTATCTTGGTTTGGCAAAGCTGGAATAGTGTGCCATTTTCCTCACTTTTTGGGGAAAATGTTTTTACTTGTATCATTATTTGATCGCGTGTGTGGGTGCCGTTGAATGTAATTACGTGACGTTTACGCACACATTAATCGTTATGTTGCTTCAAATTTGAGCGGAATTCAAGCGGAATTATAAATGAAACTATCGTTCTGAGCGTTATTATTCTAAGAGTTTATGATAGGGAAAATTGAAAACATCCATTTATTTTGTGGGGTTTTTTGTTAATCTTTAATGTTTTGAAACAAAATGTCTATAAAAAAAGGATGCAAATGAGTTAATCATGTCATCTGGGCTTTTTCAAACAAGCCTGCCGTTTCTTCACCTGTATTGGTGGACCACTGTAACTGTACACGATTATTTCAGTGGTTCTTACTCCTTAGTGCCCACCTACAGTATCAAAGAAACCCATATGTGAATTTTCACGCTCCTAACTATAGGAGTTTGGTCTGTACGTTGATATGTCAGTGAGCCAGTTATTATTTTAAGATTATATAGATAAATAATAATAAGCAATGATAGCCTAGTAGCCTGGTAGTTAGTAGTAAAAGCAAGGACTGTAAAGACCATGGTGATGGTATTGGGTTCGATCCGCAGTCCAAGGTCATCGCCTGCACCTCTGACTTTTTGACAATATGTGTGTATTTTGCTCGGTGAAGGAAAACATCATGAGGAAACCTGCATGCTGGAGAGATTTTCTCAACGGCTTGTTATGTTTGCCAATGCACTGGGCCAGCGTGGTGGACTACGGCAAATTCCGAAATGCTAAAAAAAAATGAATAGACTTTAGACGTCGAAATGCGAAAACAATGAATAGTAGTTAGACGATCGTATCCGACATTCAGACACAACAAACAATGACAATGTCATTTATTTGATTGATATTTTGACAATGCTGCCAATATAATCATTCTTAATTCCACAGAAAATAGTGTTTTGACAATATAAAAATAAATCTAATTATGTAACTGGTTTTTAGTAGTAAACTAAAATAATTAAAATATTTTTATTAATAAAAATAAAAATCATAAGCAACATGAAAAAATCAAAAGATCATATTTTTTTAATTTCAGCGTCTGCCTAAACTCTAATCTACCAAAACTGAAAACTCGCACTGCTTTTTTATTCCATGAAAAAATATTAAACATCTAATTATATTCAAAATAAAACCCCACAATCGATTTCGATGAAGTGAATTAAGAAAAGTTAAAAAAATATTTTATGATTTATAAGAATGTTTTTATGACCATACTCTTTCATTTAAAGTGGGACAGATTTGGGCAATGCCTTTTTTAATTGTAATTTAATATATAAGTTAGTTAATTTTTCTACGCTAGAAATTTCCTAAAAGTTCTCTAAAATGAATTTATATGGCTAAACAACATTAGCCGGGCAAGCTAGTATTTTTTATAATACCTTTATTATTTTATTTCCTTGCTGACTCTTATTACTACATTTTAGATAACTGGCATCTAAAAGGATATTTATTTCAACATTTTACGTGATCATGGTGGTTTGTAATGAATATTCACTTACATTTAATAGGAGATACCTGACTGCTTCTCTGTATGCCAGGTTCCTAGCATTATTGGCTATCGTAAACTGACATAATTACATAAATCT
Organism: Leucoma salicis; assembly: GCA_948253155.1. Classification (NCBI taxonomy): domain Eukaryota; kingdom Metazoa; phylum Arthropoda; class Insecta; order Lepidoptera; family Erebidae; genus Leucoma; species Leucoma salicis. The sequence goes on from OX411803.1 coordinate 29,971,862, forward strand.
AAATATTATTGCAAGTGTAATAAGTTTAAATCTTTAGTCTTAGATCTTACAAAATGTTATCACTTTATAATAAACTAGAGACCCACCCACGCTTTGCATTAATGAAATTGACTCACAACTCTCTATTAAGTCGCAGTCAGCATAGTATATACCGCAAAGTTAACTCGATTAAAAACATTTGTGTCTAATTAAAAAGTAATTAGGATTATACATAGATAAAAATTTTCTTTGGGATATTGTCTAAGCGACAGTTAAAGCCGTTTCAGTCATGATTTAAAACAACAAAGCACACAAACAGCCAGACGGGATAGCGACTTTATACTATGTATATATAAACACCAAGCAGTGATATATATTTCGAGATTTTTAGAAATTATATGTGTACCTATTTGTTTACAATTTATCACTACTCGGTGAAGGAAAACATCGTGAGGAAACCTGCATACCTGAGAAATTTTCTCAACGGCTTGTGAAGTCTGCCAACCCGCATTGGGCCAGCGTGGTAGACTAAGCTCAAATCCCTCGCACCATGAGAGGAGGCACGTACAATAGTGGGACAGAAAAAGGGTTGTTAAAAAAAATAGACTGATTCTGCTGTTCCCTCTAAGTATACTTACTTACTTACTTATCATCACGCCATCTCCCTTGCAGGGTAGTCAGATAGAACTGAGTGCCAAAAGGCTCTCTTCTTGCGTACATCGCTGGCTTCCTCAACATGCATAATTTTCTTTAAACACGCTCGCCGGTTTCGGAGACTCCTGACTCCACCTTCCTTCAATACATTGACCAATTTGGTCTAGTTAGACGAGTCTCGGTCTCCTCTATGATATCCCCTCATACTGACTATGCAATATGCAAACCTTATTTACACATTTACAAATGTCCAATTCAGAAGTTGAGATCGTGCAAGTGACACATCTCATTTTTAAAGTTATTTATGTATATGTTTACAAATTATCAATGCGCGGCCTTGCATGATTGGAAAATTTTATCAATGCCTTGAGAGGTCTGCTAACCTGCAATGGGTAAGCGTGGCCACGGTGGATTACGATTTTAATGCAGGTCACTCTCAAAGGACATCCGTGCCCAAATATGGTGTGGGGAAAAAGGCAATACATTGAACAGTAATATATTTTATAGCGTTATTATATACTCGTAATTTAAATAATTGACTCGAGTTACAATCTGGTGACGATGTTTCTGACTAGAAATGAGCACCATCTATTTTGTGATTTCTACGAAGGTAACCCTAATATAAACAGGTAGACCTTGGCACAGTTTTTTTGTAATAAAAAATATGCTAAACAGATCAAATTTTGCAAAGACTCGTATTATAATTATATTATTATGCATTATGCCATGCCATCCAAGACTCAGGTTTCCGGAGCCAGCAGAATAAATTACAAACGACCCAAATATTAAAATTAATTGTTTTAAAGGACTTATTCATGTAATTAATAAAATTATGAAGTAGTTAGTGGTTTATATACCGAACTTCCTTATGATACTTAACATTATGAGTTCGACTCTCACACTGCCACAAATGGTTCCAAAAAATTCTAAGTTTGGATGTATGTTTGTCTAAGTAAATTTTATATTTGTTAACTTTCCCGCGACATAGTGATATATGTGTAGTCTTTCTCAACAGAACAAAACCAATGTGCTTAGACCACACGACTGAAGTAAAACTTAACAATAAATATCTAATGTATATATTATTAATAATGTTAAATCTATTATCAAGTGAATACAGTTATTTGAAAAACTATTTCATTAATTTATACTATTATAGAGCTGTATACATATAGGTACGCGTGTCTAAACACAAAACGATGTTTTTTAGACTTTTTGTCTGTCGGTTATCTGTTTGTGCGTTCACGCATAAACTACTAAACAGATTTTGATGCAACTTTTTTGTTTAGTAGCTCTGGATTAGACTTAAAAACTGCTAAGAATATATATTTTATCTCTCTACTATATCGGGAATCTGAGATATAACCTAAAAACTAGCATTTGACTGAAGGCTAATTTTATTTAACTAAACCTCACATTTGCATACAGTATTAAATGATTTGTTGTTCTTGTGGCTTAAACATCTCGTTTCAGTTCACTGACATCAAGATCGATCCCGAGTTGCGCCAGTTGACGTTTTGAGAAATATTAATTTAAAAAAATATTTAATCAACATTGAATGCAATGTTTTTCGGCAAAATTAAATATTGAAAGCAAAAAAAAATAAAAGAATATATAACAAATAATGAGAAAGAGAGAAAGAAAATGTGTACCTCTCTCTCTTGCCCCTACAGTAATATACGAAACGTAACTCTCTCTCTCTCTTTCTATCTTCACTAACTTATATTTTCCTTTTTTAATCTATATTTTTAGCATTTGACATGCTCCGCCACTTTTAAAGTATAAATTATTTGAGAATAAGGAAAAAGAGATTTTTTGTACTAGCTTTTGTTATATTTTCCTCTCAACTTCCATTCGCCTCGCCCGATCAGCACTTCCATAACGCATTCACCAGCTTACTCCCCAAGTCAAGCGTGCGTAAAGAAGTATTTACCACAAAAAAAAATATTAAAAAGAAATAGACAATGATCCAACCATCAATCAGCCTTTTAAAGTCCACAGCTGGACATAGGCCTCTCCAAGAGAGCGTCACAACGAACATTCCTGTGCTGACTGCATACAACTACTCCCAGTGGAAATCCTTCTTAATTTCTAATAAAACCAAAGATGATAGCAATCCATATGGTGAGTAGGTAAATAATTTATAGCTTATCATACATTCTTAAAATCCTGTCCTGTTTTGGAGTAAAATAAGCTTTCTATTCTCAACGATATTAATATTTCAACAGCACAGTCACTTTTACAATAACGCTAGTATAACCATACGTCGTACTAAATAAAAAGTTATCAATTACATTATTATCATAATAACATGGCAACATCTCATTTGATTTGTGTCTCGATCAATGATTTATGTTGTATTTGAATAGCTGCATTCATTTGCCATGCCTTTTGCACTCTGTACAATTCCACGATGTAGTCTAGTAAATATATTATAATATTGCTAAGGAGTAAGGTTTTTAATAGCAATTCGGAATAAATATGTGTATTCTGAAAGGATTGTAAATACAGTTTAATTGTCGTTGGTCCAGTGACAAATTGTTACCCGTGAGAATCCTGGTTGAGTTCAGGGTATGGGGATTTTTGTCTTTTCAGCTCACCCACACCAACTCACTAGTTGATTCTCTCCTATGATAGATATTATAATTAATCTGGATAAATAGGCTATAAGATATAATAATATTGTCTTTTTAATTTGATTACAACTTCTAATGATTAGGGCGTAGGTACCGCCAAACAAAAAATACAAATTTAACGTCGCTTTTATTGTCAATATGGAAGCATAACTTGTACCAATAAGTTTAGTTACGGTGACGAAAAAGGCCAAGATTACTTCTAGTATTGCAAGGTCCAACAATTTCTTTCTAGCTGCCTATCAGTGAACTCTTGAACGTAGTCAAAACAATACTATAACGTAGTCCTTAAAAGTCAATTTTATCAACGAAGATAGTAAGATTTCAAGTTAAACTCTAATTCTCAACATGAAGGTAGGATAAATAGACAATCACAGTAATTATAAAAATAAATATTTTATGTTCAAAGATGGCTAAGTAGCATAATATTTTCTCATATCTAATATATAAAATTCTCGTGTCGCGGTGTTTGTTACCAAACTCCTCCGAAACGGCTAGACCGATTTGTATGAAATTTTGTGTGCATATCGGGTAGGTCTGAGAACCGGCCAACATCTATTTTTCATACCCCTAAATGATAAGGATGACCCAACCCTAAATACATTTTTTTAATTTTTTGGACATATTTTTATTATGTTTTGGCATTAAAAAATTCATACAACCCTAAATTTTCACCCTTCTACTGCTGATGTAGAAATAATTTATATGGCAAAACAACGTTTGCTGGTTTAGCTAGTATCTTATATATTTCTAATACATAGCTCTGTTACAGCTTTATAATATATAGACGTAATTTTTTATCGTCACATATCATATTCTTCAAATATTTAGTTGTTTTTAAAGTTGTTCTATTAGACAAAATTGTTAAAAAACTCATTTTATTTCCTATTATGACCGGTAGACTAGCCATTCACCAGTAGCGGTAATCATCGCTCATAAACCCAGGACGAGATAGATCTATGACGTATGAAAAACTATGACAATGACATAACTATTTATGTTTTTTTTTATGGTCCCAAACTAAGCTTCATGCTTGTGCTGTGGGTACCTGATTACGGATATAATACATGTAAGTATTACATTTTTTTTTGTAAATACATACATATAATAGATAGAAAACACCTAGACGCAGTACAAATATCTGTGTTTATCACACAAATAATTGTCCTGAGTGGGAATTATGATAAAATATAGAAATATAACATTGCCTATCGCAACCCTAGTTTTTTATATAAGATGTGTAGTCACATAGGCTAAAATTGTTTACTGCATGTGAACAGTGATTATCGGTAGGGGATTTGTGTTCAAACCAAAGTAAGCATTTCATTTGCCATTCATGATTTTCTACGTGATGAGAGATGAATGGGAATTTATAGAGGGACTTTGTGGAAATGTCTGAGGAAGTATTATAAAGTAGACGATACCATTACAAGACGAGAAAGTATCCAAACATTGGTCTGGTGTCGCTATGGTAGCTTGTAAACCAAACTAATTCTCAACATGAAGGTAAGCTACCTTCATGTTGAGACTTCAAGTCCAAAAATGCGATGTTTATTGGTTCAAATTTAGATCACAATTAGCAGCTAGTTGTACACCTGCTGGTTAATTGGTAATGAGAATGTTATAAAACTATAGACCAGATTTACCAATTCAATGTGTAAAAAGATCAAAACTCTTAGTTTTTTGGTTTATACCCAAGAAAAATATGTTATTGATATCTTTTCTTAGAAGTATTGAAAGATTTTATTTTGACGGATGACGCAAGATTGCGGGGCAAGACGTCTGTTTATTCATGTAAAGTGTATTTTAATTCTAAATTAGCCATGCTTGGTAACATGGTTATTCATATTTTATGTACATAGAAACTACATATCACTACTGGAACACATGCACACATTACACATAGTAAATTAAACGTAGGCCTTTCTACAAGTAACACAGAATTTTTGGGTGTATTCAAAACTAGAATAGGTATATGAAAACTAAATAATGTGACAAATTCGCACAAGCAGCTTATTTTCAGTCAAAATAGGTAGTAAATTTTTATTAAATCTGTTTTACATATTTAGATAGTTTTTTATCACAGATTATTTTATAGATATGTATTTTTATAATACCAGTAGCTACAACTTGCACTAAGGACAGTGGTAAAGTTAATGTTTCAACACTTAAATGTTAAATAAGACTAAATGTTCCTGTATACTTGAGTGCGCATGCACTTAAGAGATACACGTATTAAATTAAAGTATCGCCTGGTTTTTAAAATCGCGTTCTGGTCTCGACGGTAAGTACCTAATGTCATTGACCTGCGAGTATTGATGTGTAAATATTTTCGATATAGCTTTAAAATTGTTACCAAATATTTTTTATGCCTACTAAGTGGTTGGCAAATAAGTATACGGCCCACCTGATGGTAAGCCGTTACCCTAGCCTATAGACGCTAGCAACACATGCATCACTCACGCGTCGCCATCTACAAGAAAAGGGATAGGAGGTGGATAGGCAGAGGATAGGTAGGATACTAAGGAGAAGATAAGAAGGATAATAAGGAGAGGACATTGAGGGATTTTGGGCCTTTAATTTATATAAAATGTAGCAATAATTATGTGATATGCTTTACTTCATCCATATGATATGCTGCTCTTCATCCATATATCCTATTGGACATGTTTTTGTGACTTAATTTCTATTCCAAAAAAAATTATAATATCATTTTTTAACTTTCACCGATGTAGAAAAAAAAGTAGCAAAATTAACACAGAATCACAACGTGGAGGGAAATGGGGCTCCGCTATTGACCAACAATGGGTTGACTCAGGCTGATAGTAATAGTAGTCAACTGAAAATGTATTTATATTATTCTCGCAATCGTTCTAAAATTAGCTTATTTCTTATGGACCGGATTAAATTGGAAGAATGTTTACATAATACTCTTAAACTTAATTATTTCTTAATTAGCAAATAAAAAAACTATATTGAATTAAAACAACTGTATTCGTTTTAGGTCAGGATATAACATATAATTACTATAATATATAAATACTAAATAATTAAAAAAAATGTATCAGTGGCAGCCCTAGTTGTGAGTTAATAAGTCACCGCTTACCGTTCCTCAATCACTCGTCTACCGAACCAGATATAACTGGATTTAACGCGAGTAGAGGATATTATTCCGCAACTTTTGTGAGAGGTTGTTAATGTAATGTAAGAATTTTCTTACGTAATTGTAAATAATATAAAATTAAATTCTCTGTCCTCCATTTACTTTTTCTTAACCATGACGTTGGTTTTGATATTTTTTTTACTATCATTTAGATAGTAAAATATCCCCATCCCCTCTCAATCATAATAACCGCGTTATGAGTGCACCATGCACTCATAACGCGGTACAAAACCGGATTGGGCACGGTCTTAGGTTTGGTGAAACTTTATATGCACAATATACTTATTGTTAGTTTCCTTTAAGTACTTAAATAATGTCATTGTATTCAATACAAGACAAAATGAATTACTTAAGAAAACTCGTTTTTCGCTGAATAAACTTTGAGAGATATGTTTATTAAAATAATACACATACAATTACGGGTATTCAAAAATCATGTACTCAAAAACACTGAACATTTTCTTAATTAATAAATGAGAAGACTGGGCAAGTCATTAGTACAACAGTAACTCAAGAACTCACTGCTATATAATTAGGTCAAAGCTAGCAAGCTTAAGCCTAAATTACTAAACATAATAAGTTTACGTTGAGTTAATTAAAATTTCCAAATTAAATTTTATGTATAAAAAGATAAAATCCACAATTAGGCACTAAATGTGGCAACAATAAATGAGTGCAAATTACTTTTTACTGCACTCATTTCGTTTATTGTCAGTTTAGTTTCGATGCGTGAGCAGCCGCATCGCCCGCAACTTATCATCATGCCTAATATGCTAAAAACTCTTTTGAAAAACTTGTTAACTCTCTTTTTTACTTTCGGTCTTTCTGAATAGTGATATTACCTACACTCAGTCACGCAGACCAAAGTTTTTACAATGTTATAAAATTAATGCGAAATGAATGCTATACATTTAAATAAGATTATATGTACCTGCCTACAAAGTTTGCCACGGTTTCTAAACAAAATTGTGTATCCTTAATTTATAGAATAATGGTTACAGTAAATAAATTTCGATTTCTATACTATTGTAAAACCATAACAGCTATGTCAGCAGATTAAAGGTATTTCAGGGAAAATTACTGTACTATGCTATTTAGGCGTCTCAGTACAATATTTTGTAGTAAAGTTATTTGTATATTACACAAAAACCAGAAAAATGGATTTTGATCAAACTCTTTGTTTGATTGTCCCTAATTAGCCCTAAAAACTGGTGTATTATTTTTACTTTTTTATTTTTTTATTGTGGTATTATATCAAAATCTGAGCTACAATGAAAAAAATACAAAAGTACAGCATTAGTTTTATTTTTCAGAATATCCCGTCAGCGTGGCATTGCGTTACTGCCGGACACTCTAGTCCCACTCCGAGGTTATGCACACGTGCAATCACTTAGTGCTAACGGAGAGTATAAATGCAGTAACATCTTAATTGTCTTCATGATTCTGCAAAGCAGTCAAAAATAAATTTGCGTAGCAGGTACTCCAAACACCGGTTTAGAGTAAATATTTACGAACCATGCACGATGCATTTTGCACCGCCAAATATGTTAAACGAACAGCCTTCCAATTGATTGAGTGTTAAAAAAATATACAGACAGGATAGGGGTCTTTATTTTATAACATCTATGTATATAAATACACTAGCCTATTATCCACGGCTTGACTGGAATCATAGTGATAATATATAGTATAAATAGGATGAAAGATAAAAAATATTCTTTTATATAGGTATATATAAATAAATACTCACGGACATTTTCACGCAACGTCCTCTGGTCCCAAACTAAGCTTAATTCTTGTGCTATGGGTACCAGATTACGGATATAATACATATATTACTTTGTTTTTAGTAAATACATACATATAATAGATAGAAAACACCCAGACGCAGCACAAATATCTGTGTTCATAACACAAATAATTGTCCTGAGTGGGAATCGAACCCAGGACCTTGTGCACGGAGGTTGGTTACTACGTCACGAGGCCCGTCCCGATATTATAAGACATACAACATGATGAAACGTTACAATAGTTAAAAATCACGGATTACGAATATACCATTGTCATGTGGATTCACACTTTTAGCTAATGGAGTGACGTTAATCACGGTGCATTTTTAATCTTACATAGTAATATCTACTGGGAATAACGAAAATCGTGTTTATTTATTACTTAGTGCAACCTTAAGACCAAGCTATTGCGCTTTGCCTATTTCATAATTAGCGGTCTTGTCTGTACGGCAAATCTCCTTTCGCCGATATTAGCCAAACTAGACATTTAATAACAGTATTTTTCGATAAATCGGTGCGAGTCACTGCTACTTATAACACAGTAACTTGTTACAAAAACGGTGAATGTTTTCTTTCCTAATTTTATATGTATACGTTAAAGAGGTAATGTTTGGAAGTTTGGATGTCAGGAATAATCTCCGAAATTACTCATCCAATTTCACAAATTCTTTCACCTATGATTAGAACGCACGCCGAGAACTGCTATAGGATTTATATAACCCTGATAAATAAAGTACCTTATCGTGAAGATCAATTCTGCAACAAAAATCAATAAAAAATCAGCCGAAGCTACCGACTATTTACAAACTTTATTTTAACGGTACTTATCTACTCATTTAATTGCTTTCTAAAGAAAAGTTCAATAACTCAAGAAGATCTATATCTAAATCTATAATCTATAAATAATTCTGTAATACCTGCGTGTGGCGTTACAGGCACAGCTAGTCAATAATGTTGTAATAGAAGTACCTATAATCTAGTAATTACTTGCAAATTATTTATTAACGAAACGACAGCATTAGGCGTATTACATTGCGTGATTATTTACTTGTTATGTAACAAGCTAACTAATTAGGTAGTATAATTTATTAGTATAATATATTATAAAAAATAATGTTTATTTATTCGTATCTTCTGCGATTCCATACCATTTATAATATGATGAAATATTACAAAATGTAATAAATTTGATAAATTTGACGATACCCCTGAGATAGCCTGCAATAAATAAGCCTCAGTAACGCATTTGCGCGTTTGTCGGGTTTTCTAGTCCTAACTATTATAAAGCTGTAACAGAGCTGTATCTGTACATTTAAGATATTTGAGAATAAATTATTGTATTTAGGCTATATAGGCGCGTCTGAACACAAAACCATTTTTTCTAGACATAAACATTTTTGTCTGGTTGTCTGTTTGTTTGTTCGCGCAAACTACTAAATGGATTTTGATGCAGCTTTTTTAATTGATAGCTCTTGATTAGACTTAAAACTGGTGTACGATTTATCTCGGTACTACATCGGAAACCAGATATAAAAAATAAAGCTAGTTTACGGTTGCGGCGGAGCCGCGGGCAAAAACACGATCGTAACGCCGTATGCCGTATCCAACAGTAAATTTAAACCCTTCAAAGACCGACTCAAACATCTATATAATATAAAAATCAATTGCTGTTCGTTAGTCTCGCTAAAACTCAAAAATAGTTTATAATATACTTTCCTTGAATTTACAGGAATGTTACACATTTTGAAATAAAACTACGTTTTCGGAATCTATCGCGTTTACTTGATTTTCTACTATCCCGACGTTTCAAATACTTTATATACATTGTAAGTATACAATTTAAAATAGACATTTTAATTATGTTTCTGAACAAATATTAGGTTGGTTAGAATAAATACACCAAATTTTGTAAAACCATATAGGTAACTGTGGGTAGATGAAACTGTTGAAACAACCGGGATAGTAGAAAATCAAGTAAACGCAATAGTTTCCGTAAACGTAGTTTTATTTCAAAATCAAAAATGATTAGACAAATTGAATAATTGTTTTTTTTTTTTTTGTTTTGTTCGCTTGGGTTCTATCCCGAGTCCAAGGTTCATACCTCGTACGGCACACAACTCTGACCTTTCTAGATTTTTCGAAATTATGTGTGTGTTTGTTTACAATTTTCACTGCTCGGTGAAGGAAAACATCGCTAGGAAACCTGCATGCTTGAGAGATTATCTCGACGGCTTCTGAAGTCGAACCCGCACTGGGCCAGCGTGGTGGACTATGGCCTAATCCCTCTCAAAAGGAGACAGACGCAGATTTGGTACGAGCCCAACTACGGAACGAATATATGCGGGAAATAGATAAGGAAAATGAAGTGTTCATAGTTGAAATACAAGTACCAAATAGACGGCATATTACTCATTAAAAATAACTATGTACGTATAGGTACAAAAACATTTATACTAGATCTTTCATGCGGCCATGATTTAAAATACAATTGTCAGACACACGAGACTTTGTAAATTAACGATACTGGCACGTTAGTTCTATCTTCCGAACAGCTGGCGCGAATAGACACACACACACACTCAGACGATATAAATAAATAAATAAATTTCAGGTGAATATAAAATTTTGTTTTCTTTGCTATTATTTACTTGACACTATGTGATGTTTGTCAGACGGATTATAGGGTTTTGTAGGAAGTTATCCTTTCTCGCACTTATAGGTATTGTTTAGGTACTTTATTTTACAAACGCAAACAACATAACATAGCATCGCGCCTGTATCCCTGAAGGGGTAGGCAGAGGTGTATTACACACACACGGTTCGCCAGCTATGTTTAAGTCCCACATAATAGGGGACGTTGCTATTGCCGTCTACCGGGCACATTTCTAAACTCCGGGCTGCTACTGAGAATTTTCCTTTTTACGAAAAAGCTCAATAACATGCCTGACCCGGGGATCGAACCCGACACCTCATGATCATACTTACTTCATTTTACTTCCTCAGTAATCTCTAACGAGACCCGACGAACCCCGAGAGACGTTGTGATATACAATTACGCATTCACAATATTTATATAATAATTTTATAGATAGGAAGAATAAAATCTGACTGTGATGTCGAGACTATTTTAAGCTGACGATACATAAATACTGTTTTATTGGTTAGTATGAATGAGGTGAACGAGTTTACCAGGATAAGGTTCTTACAATATTAAAACAATGTTACTAGCAGTAAATAAATATGTATTTATTTATTTATTTACTCTCCAAACTTACAGCTACTTTTACAGGATCACATCCCAATGCAGTAGTGTAAAAGAAAAAAAAAACAATTTTAATCTATCAAAATGTATAAATTTTAAAATTACTAGATACTTATTTTCTTTTATAGCATAGAATCCTAGTACAATAGAATATATATCTATTTCCGTGGCTATGAAGTTGAGAGTGCGTAGAGAACGCGTCAGCGGCGCCTCTTTTAGTAGATTCGTACGCGCACGCGACAAATCCATCAGTTGCGGTCGGCGCCGTCTCCACATACCTGTCCGGGACAGGCAACCTCATTTGCTCTAATAGGTCTCCGTTCTTTAATATTCCTCTCAAAATCTTAAAGAGATAAGAGACTATTGCGAGGTCCCTCCTTACCCTTAACTCATTGTACCCGACCATAACCAAAACGAATAAAGTGAGATACCTCAGTGGATAAAATGGGTATACCCCATACTGCCTCTGGTATAAAAACTTTATTTTGTACGTTTTCCAACATGACACTATATTTAGTTTCACGTGGAGACCACATCACTGCGTTATACTCGAGTACACTTCGTACAAGCGCGTTGTATAAGACCACGATGGCTATAATATTTGTAAAAGCGCGAACTGTGTGAATTACAAGTCCTAATTGTCTAAAAGATTTTTACATATTTTATGATCCCTAAATGTTGGCTCAGCGTTAAGAGTTACACCTAAATCTCTAACCTCAGTGACTCTCACTATCGGCGTCCCTTCAATTGTGTAATTCCAAATATGTTTTACAAAACTCTGAAAAGGGTGAATATGAATACTTTTTCTTTTTATGGTTTAACTGTGCAGAATGTTACTGCAATCTAGACAAACCTTAGTGGTTTTAAGATTGTAAGTTGATAATTGTGTTGGAAGATGTTTGTTAGAATAAAAAAAAACAGGAAAATGCATTACTTCTCCACCATATAAATCTTATTTAGTTATGTGCCTTCTGGCGTATGTTATATTATCTCATAGAAAAACTATTTAATCTATCGTATATACTATTTCTCTAGCCTGTTTTTTTTTATTGCCAACAGTGGCAGACGTGCAAGCAACCCACCTGATGGGAAGTGGTAAACGCCGCTCGTGGACTTTAGCAACACCAGGGGCATAGACAAGCCGCCGCCTACCGCAAGTTAAGTGCTCCTTTCAAACCTCTTTTAAAGAAGATGTTTTTCTGTCGGTCCGTGTGAGAGATATCACGGACCGACAGAAAAACATCCAGAATAAGATTATTTATTCCTTTATTAAATTCCATGATTAAATTTTTAATTTATTCCATTATTAAATTCCTTTATTAATTTCCTCGATAAGCTTTGTTAAGAGGGGTTTACCTTTAGCTTTTTTTAAGAGGGGTTTTAAGAGGGGGGGGGAGCTATTTAGCTTTTTTTTTTTAAAAGCTATCGTGACGGCTAATGACGAAAAACCACGGTCTAAAATTGTCTGGTTCTCTTAAATAGCAAGATTGAAACTTATCTAACAAGAGGTCCTTTAAGGAATGCGTCGATTTTTAGATAAATATCTAATCGGATTCGATAAATATCGAACTGCGGATTCCGCACGGGTTGACTAGTATATAATTAGTACCTAAGGAACCTAAACATCAAAACTTCCTTCTTGCTAATTTTCTCTGCTTATAATATTGAACCTAGGACCAGCGTGGTATTATCACAGTATAACTCCCCCTCACCATGAGAGGAGACCCGTGCATATTTGGTAAGTACATAATAATAATTTTGTTATGAAGCAAAACTACATTTATACAGAATTTATTTAATTGCAGCCATTATTTAAATAGTCCAAAAAAGCAAAATTATATATCTTTAAAAGAAAAATTCATTAGAGCTAAATGTGCGCAATATATTCTGAGGTAAACACCTACAAATACTAGATACAGGTGATGAAAGAAGATTATTTTATAGGGTCTATCGTTTTCTTGATTTAGAAGACAAAAGAGAGAAGTTTAATCTATACTAATAAATGGAGAGCCGGTTTGTTTGTTCGGTAATAATGCGAAAACTACTGAACCAATCGATTATACCACTTCGATCTTATACCATAAGATGCAGCGTGTTTCGGAGAAGGTTTTAGTATATGATATAATATGTTGGTGATTACTTAACTGGAACCTATATTTTTGATGTGAAACATCTAATGCGGAGGGAGGGTAAAACCGGCTGTTAGCGTGGCGACGCTTATACCTAATAATAGGAATCTTATCCGAAATTGATTTTTCATCGACAATACTATGCCGCGAGCAAAGCCGCGTGGAATGTACTAGTATATAAGTCACGGGGCTCCTCTCGATGTAAGAGGAATTTAATTTTGAACTTGACCAACTTGATAACATTGTCTTTGTAGTTCTTTACTAGGGTATCCCTGCAGACAGTTACAAATCTACGTTACACAATATACACATTACACATCTAGTGAAAGGAAATAGTGTTTTAAACCTCCACTCCTTTCAACCGCCGAGAGTGACCCTTAGACAAAAGCCTGTTTATTCCTAATTGTCTTGAACCTCATAATATATATGCAATTATTTGAGTAAATATAATTTTCCCTGTTCTCCGCCTCGCCAAGAATGGCCGGCGCCGGGCGCACGGTCTTGGCACGCGATCACTTGCCATCTGTCATCTACCACACACCGCCTCTCACTGCCGATTCTGATGTTCTGAGCAAGCACAAAATTATTCTAAAATTGTCATAATAAGCTTGCCAAAGATTTTACTACATCATAATATTTTTTTTTGTAATGTACTCCAGAAATACATTTGTATTAGTTGTAGGCATTTACCTACTTTGTAGATTACATTGCTAGTCATTAAAATTTTAATGTTGTAAGCTAAGATAATAAAAGATCTAATAATAATTTGCTTTCGCCATGGGCAAACATGTTACAAATCGGCTTATTATGCTTTTACAACCCATCGCTGATGTTTTATTGGGGATGCGTCGGCTTTTTTTATTGCTAACTAGCTGCTACTTCTTCTGAACTTCATTTGCGTGGAATTTAGTTATTTTCTTGTTTAGTGCAGAATCCTAATTATTTTTCCAAAATAAAAGTAGTGATCCCCATACAAATCTTTCTAGCCGTTAAGGCGATAAGCCGTGGGTTTATATTCACCTATACGATACTTATTTCTTTTAATTGATATTCCTTAACAATTTAATAGGCTTTTTTTTACGCGGAACCCTAGTTATTTTTCCAAAATAAGAGTAGCCTAAATTACCCCTTGTAACAACAGCTGTCTGCTAGTGAAAGTCTCGTCCGAATCGGTCTGGCCGTTCTGGGGATTAGCCGGAACAAACAGGCAGACAGACAGACCGACGGACAGACCGACAGACAGACCGACAGACAGACAAAAACTTTAAAAATAGGCTTGATGACAGTAATCAAGTATCGCCAAAACATTGAAATGATCTAATGAAATAAGATTCAAGGATTTCGAAAAATGTGTTCATTCTTATTTTAATGGCAAGATTAATAATTTATTTGATAAAATAAACCTACGAAATACAACAATCCGCCATGATAGCTAAAACGCCAATCACAGCGAATGACGTCACGTCATGGGTACCCGTATTTCTATCGATGTTTTTAATTTGGCAGTAGCTATATAATTTTTTTGTCCCGCCGTGTGGGGCCGGCTTTAGAATTTTCCCTCCCCTCTCCACCCGTGGGAGTCGTAAGAGCCGACTGAGGGAATACCGAGGGAAGTGGGCAGTAGCACTCCCTCGAGTATTAACAACATCCACTGCGATCGCCAACCCGCCTGCCAAGCGTGGCGATTACGGTATTATACCCCCAATTTGGGGAGGCCTATGTCCAGCAGTGGACGTCGAAAGGCTGATGGATGGATGGATATAATTTTTATTTAAAAGCATATTTTGATAATTCGAGATCTTGGACATGGTATGTTCTTCTATTGTTAAGGACCTGTACCTCATCAGGTTATTACAAATGAGAAAGTTTGTATGACGCCTGAACATGAAAACGAACGAACGAATGAGACTCTAGATTAACAAATGGAATACTTTTTATACCAAAGAAAATGAGTAGTTCCCGTAAGATAGCTATTTTTAGGTATAAATAAAATTACAACTAATTGGAATTGTAAGACATTGGTATACCTACAGAGTACTTATGACCTGTATAAACTAGAGACAATAGAGATAAGCGAATGGTTTCTATTGGATAAGCGAATGGTTTTGAATTTTGGAGTCATGCATACGAAGATTCGATCAATAGCTAGTTAGTATTAAACAAGTTTAATTTTTTTATAAACCTGAAAGTATAAGTAATAATAATCATTCATCTATCCATCCATCAGCCTTTCGAGGTTCACTGCTGGACATAGGCCTCCCTAACAGAACGCCATAACGAGCGGTCCTGTGCCGACCGCATCCAAAGGCTCCCCGCGGCTTTGTCTTTTTTTAATTATTATTAGTGATTAAATTATAAGTATGTTTTTTGTTTTATTGAGTTTGGTGACAGTCAAACCACGACACACCTGATGGTAAGTGCAGTCGCTCATGGACTCAACTATACCGAGGGTATTGTCAAGCCGCTGCTCACCATTTCATTTAATTGAAAGAATAAAGGGCTATCTGCTGCTACAGCCAAAACGCAACGATGTGCTTCATGGCCGGTCACACGAGATATGGTGGTATCAACCCACTCGGGCCCGATATCAAGTGAGTACTCCCACTTGGTACCCAGCCCCACCAGTCATGCTATGGATGATAATTGCTTACTTCCCTTAGTCGCCTCATACGACACCCATGAGAAAGAATGGGGTGGTGACACTAGTATTCTTAGTCCGTCACCACACGGACTTATGAAAACAAATAAAATTATTTTACATTAAGAATTAACAACTCCCGTCCACATAAATGTGCTGGTGGTTTACAGAGACTCAGTCTTTCAACGTGTTCCGTTGACAGTACAAGTACGATGGAAAGCATGGAAAATTCCCAAACAGGTTGCAATACCGGTCTATCGCGCCAACCGGTCTGCTGCGCAAATGCACTGCGTTTTCTACTTTAAGGCCGACGAAAGCCAGTCGTTTATTACAACCTTGGTACAGATTGAGTATTGGTTTGCTTATTTATATTGCTGTATAGTATGGAGGTACATATAATATTTTAATTTTTTTATTAAAAGCGACCTCGGTTAGCAGGGCTTATTTATATTCTACACGATACTTATGACGTGTAAAACTGTAGTATTTTATCTTGTGTACGCTTATGTTAACTAAACACATTCACAGATAATGTTGTGTTTTATTTAATTTTTATTATCAGTCAAGTATAACCTTCCATTTTTATAGGGAGTCAGCTAGGGAGCTGTGATAGTTTGGCTACTATTACAAACATAATTTTAAAAAATCAGAGAAACTAAAAAATAAAGACACCGCATTGTCAACTAAAAAATGAAGCCACTTTTTTAAAGATCTGTTGTCACCGGAAAGAATTTCTCTATAATTTGAGTAAATTTTTAAGTTTTACGTTTAAAACATAAAGTAAGTACAAGTAGCCGTCTGTCCGGTTTTAGAATTGTCTCCCCCCCCTCTACTCACGAGGGTCGTAAGAGCCGACTGAAGGAATAAAGGGGGAGTGGGCAGCAGCACTCCCTCGAGTATTA
This sequence comes from Leucoma salicis, assembly GCA_948253155.1. Taxonomy (NCBI): domain Eukaryota; kingdom Metazoa; phylum Arthropoda; class Insecta; order Lepidoptera; family Erebidae; genus Leucoma; species Leucoma salicis. The sequence continues at coordinate 29,989,012 of OX411803.1, forward strand.
AAAACATCCACTGCGATCGCCAACCCGCCTACCAAGCATGGCGATTACGGCATTATCCCCCATGATGGGACCGCTCGTTGTGGCGTTCTCTTGGGGAGGCCTATGTCCAGCAGTGGACGTTGAAAGGCTGATGGATGAAGTAAAAGTAAGTTTGCAGCATAGATGTAGTATAACGTATAGATCACCAAAGCGTGTGAGCGAGAAGAAAATCTTATACAGCAACATAGCAAGATGGAAGAGGAAAGCAAATCTAATGTCATTGTAACCCATTTGAATGACAGGTATTCTACAGTCTTCTAGTTTGAAATTAGCTTCGCGGTTTTTTGATTTATTTGTGTTATAAATCTTGTTTATTATATGATTATAACTATTAAATACAATGGTTGTTTGTTCCGTGACTGCCTGTGATGTAAATCATGCAAAAAATCCTGATAATTGCACGTTTCACAGGTAAGTTCTCAGGATGTTATCACAACTTAAATGCTTTTATTTTAGGTCATAATTACTGATATTTTCTGTTTCAGTTACAGATTAATTTCACTTTCATTGTTACTGTTTATATTTTATATAGAAATATGTCGCATTGTTACATATTTGCAAGATTTTAGTTGAAAAGTTTTTAGGTACATATACGCTAGGGCTTGACTTTATCGACAAGGTATATTGTCGATATTTATCCTAAATGTTTGGAATATTTTCTCCTAACACATTCTACAGCAGATATTGTCAGTCAATTCGATTTAGTTCATTTAAAAATTATAAGTAGGTTTATGTTGCTAAACGCTGAGAGTATAATTCCCTTACAAAATGCATAATATCATTGACTGACGTTGCTGGTGAAATAAATAAAAACGAATTAATTATGTTTGTTTTAATTTATTATGTCTGTTTTGTTTCATTAATTGAAGATGATTATTTGAATGAGCAAGTTCGTTAAAGAAACTGATTTGTTAAATAGTATGAATTTTAATTGCAAAATTAAACTTACTATAATTGGTTTAATGCATATAAATGCTTCCGATAGATGGCGTTGGTCGTAAAGACAAATGTGATATGGAGATTGGGATGATCGAAAGATCTGTATTATAGCTCAGTGGCTTAGAGCACTTCCCTGGATTGGAAAAGACGCGGGTTCGATTCTCGCTAGTACAAAAAATAGCTTTTTCCTTATTCACAAATAATTTGTAATTAATGTAGATAAATTGACCCGTTTAGGAAGTGTTCTGCTTCCAAGTACATGAATAACAATGGACGTATTAATACTATTTGTAGCATCACTTCTGTTATAATACGGAAATACAACGCGGAAACAACATTCTAAAGGGTATCGTTCAATCCATGGCCGTGTATGTTATACTTTTTTTTTTAATTATTACAAAACTGTGTCTACACATTTAAGAAAAAATACTATATTAGGCTATATAATAGGCGTGCCTGAACACAAAACATACTTTCTTCGATTTTTTGTCTGCTTGTTCTTTCACGCGACACATAAAATAATAATATTGTATTATAATTTTTATATTTCTTCTAGGTATCCTTTTACTGTTCCACTATTAACATGATCCTATCATAGTGAAAAGGATTTAGGCCGTAGTCCACCGCTCTGCTGAGGTGTGGGTTAACAAACTTCTCGAACCGTTGAGCACATTTGGCAGGCATTGAAACATTTCAGTCAAGTAGGTCTCTTCACAATATTTTATTTTCTGATAATTTGTAAACAAATATATCTCATTAAGGGTGTGCCGTGCGAGGTCTGGTTCTTAGAGTGGAAATCAAATTTAACACCATTGTCCTTGCAGTTCTTTTGTAGGGTTTATCTACTTTATCAATGCTTATTATATATAGTATATTTTTTATAGGTTCTAGAGCAATATATACTGCTATGCATATCATGAATCGGCAAACGTAGAGTAGGACGCCCGCCACATTAGCTGTTGAAAAAATCCCGCCAACCGCAAAAGAATGGTGAGAATAAACTGAATGCAAGGGGCGAGAAAGATCAGATGTTGTGGCGAAAATTAGAAGTACCTTTTGTCCAACTGTCACCGGTGATAGGCCCCATTGATGAACCTAATTTATATCAACTGCATGCACATGGATACCACAGTAACTAGTTGGCAAACTATATCAATTTAAATGTCCAAGTATCTATTGGTCGATGCAACACAATTGCATATTATTATTATAGTCGATTATAGGTCAAGGCATGCAGCCTCATTAAAAAGAAAAATTAAACAATACCGCGACCTCCTTTCCTAAAAAATATTCTAGACTTTTGAAATGTGTATTAATAGGTATAATTAGAAATGGTATGTTATAACCGCATGTGTGATAAAAATATTAACTAAAGTGTGTACTCCCATACACGTACTCACTTGTTATCGGATCCCAAAAGGGTTGGTACCATCACCTGGTATGTGAGTCTAGTGACGGATCTCGGAGATCTCGGTGCACGTCCAATCTCGTAAGCATCCATCACCATGAAATGGTAACCAGTGGCTTTCCAGTACTCTTGTAGAGGCCATAGCACGTCTACCATCAAAAGAGATATATAGAGCACCCAGAAGCGTCCGCACCGAATGATGAAGAGCATCGCAGAAGCCCAGGTCGACGTAATCTATCTTAAGCGAAAGTGACATGCCGGTTATAAGACAACATTTCCAATATGTTTCAAACTCATGAAATTTTAAATTTTATACAAGGTTTCCCGTACCTATAGTAGCGGTATAAAATGTATACCAGTTGTTAAGTCTAATCGAGAGCTATCAAATAAAAAAAGTTACATCAAAATCCGTTCCTATTGAACGTTCCTACTGAACGGATTTTGATTTTTTGCGTGATGCGCGAACAAACAAACAGACAAATCGACAAAAATTCTAAAAAATATCGTTTTGTGTTTAGACGCGCCTATATAGCCTATTACAGACATTTTTTCTCAAATATCTTAAATGTACAGATATAGCTATGTTACAGTTTTATGATAGTATAGATTGATAATTTTATAATTATAAAATGTAGCATTAAATATTGTCCTACAATACCGGTTAAGCGGTTTGAATGTGAGTAAGAGTAGGGATATATACCTGTAGATTATGATTCCGACATGATCTGCGAGGACTTCAGCTTTGGGTTAAATTATATAAAAATACTACATAGAAGTGCCGTGTGGGGCCGGCACCAAGAATAGCTGCACCCCGTCTCTTCCCATGGGAGTCGTATAAGCCGACTAAGGGACTACCGGGGGACCGGGCAGCAGCGTTCCCCTGTGTACTAAAAACATCCTCTGCGATCGCCAACCCGCCTGCCAAGCGTGGCGATTATGGTAATACCCTCATTTTGGGGAGGCCTATGTCCAGCAGTGGACGATGAAAGGCTGATGGATGGATGACTACATAGAAAATTAATTATCTCTAAGTGTTATCTCATAGAACCCGTCTATCGGAGGTACAATTGTGGTGTTAGGTGCATAGTTAGGTATTGTATTTTTGCATATTTAGAAAAATTGTTTTTCAGGGGTTTATTAAATATAACCTAAAGTTGTAAAACCTTTAATATTTTAATCTAATGATATATTATCATATTATGTTAAATGCAAGTTACACATGGTCCTTACTCCTCAACTAACGGGGGTATTCAATTTTCTCGTCTTCGGTCTAAATTCAGATTTTCAAAATGTAGGTACTATATTTCCCTTACAAATACACATCCTAAAACTAATGGGGACTCACCGGACAATGCAAACATTTCTAAATAAATACCTATTTAATGTTAAAAATTCGGAAGTGTCTAATAAAACTATGACCTAAGATTGCTGATCGAACTCGCTCCTCAGTGTTAACCAAAAAAAACAGTAATAGGTACGAAATAATAACAAACAAATACTAACAATAAATAATTTGGATGGATCAGATCCAGGAAATGCAGGTTCAAATCCTGCTCGTGACTGTTGTTTTTGATTTCACATTTTTCACTTTGTGTTTAATGTATAGTGCTAAGCATGTAAAATGCTAAAAATATATATAAAAATAACTAAATATTTATAGGGTTTGCGTCATTATTAGGTAAAATCTTAATTGTGAAATTAAGTTTACCTGGTCGGTATAATGTATGAAAATACTTCCGACAGATGGCGCAGGCGTCACCCGAAGACGTTAAGTATGAATGTGTTATCGAAATTAGCAGTCAGGAGCAATTGTCAGGATGGCTGAATTGGCAAAGCATCTGGACGGTATCCAGGAGATGCAGGTTCAAATCCTGCTCGTGACTGTTATTTTCGATTTCACATTTTTCACTTTGTGTTTAATGTATAGTGCTAAGCATGTCAAATGCTAAAAATATCTAAATATTTGTGATTAAATTGAAATTTCCGAGCTTCTATATTGGTAATTACACGAAAAATGACTAGCTTTCTCTTTTGGTCACGGGCCCCAACCTTAACACCTAATGTTCTAACATTCAAAGAAAAGAAAAAGCAAAGAGTTCCGAGGAACATATTTGTCTAAAATGATATATTATTCGAACGTGCTTCTCGATTCGTTTCAATTGCAACTAATTCGTAGAACTAATGACAGATCTTAACATGCAGAATTCAATGAATACTGATTGATCCATTAATTGCCTCGATCATAATAAGATATTATCAATAAACAGGTGATGTCACAACTTTTGATAATTATCAGCAGCAGTAAAAACATAGCATCACGCCTGTATTCCCCGAAGGGGTAGGCAGAGGTGTATTACACACCCACGACTCGCCAGCTGTTTGAGTCCCACGTAATAGGGGGCGAGCCTATTGACGTCTACCGGGCACATTTCCAAACTCCGGGCTGCTACTGAGAATTTTTCTTGTTAGGAAAAAGCTCAATAACATTGCCCGACCCGGGGATCGAACCCGAGACCTCATGATTAGCAGTCGCATACACTACCGCTACACCACCGAGGCAGCAGTAATTAAGTATATACTATTGATACGACAAAGCTGCACGGTAGCCTCGTAGAATAAAAATGTTCTGTGACTACCGCTGCACTAATTATGCGACGACATGAGTTTTTCTTAACCAAACACAATATAATGCATTGTAATCTCCCGCACCCTGCATTTTTTTTGAAGTAAATTAATACGAAGTATAGAGGCTAGTTTTGGTACAATATCGGAAGTGTCAGGGGATAAAAGATTATTAGAAAATTAGTCTGTTTAATTCAGTTCGTTTGAAAATCCTTTACTTTCTGTACGAATTTAGATACCTTCAATTTAATATATATTAATCGCTATTGTCTTCTTGCAACATAAACGTGTTTTGATCGCATGCATCTTTATGCACAATAAAGATTTATTAGTGTAAAATACTTTGGAAAATCCAAAACTGCACGCCTCATAATCTTCATTTGTCACAATAAAATTGATTATTTGATAAGTAACTAATAATGTATTGGTTACTAAGTAGTTTTCAATAATTCACATAGATAGCGCTAATTTAAAAAAGTACTAATGTGGGTTTCATGTCTTATACGCCATCTAGCGCTAATTTTAAGAAGTACTTTTATATAAAGATGAGGCGTATTTACGCTACCAGGTTTTAAAACCAGGTTTTCCCTTCGAAGTACGGCGCCCTGGTACGAGCAAAAAATACTTGCAAGTATGAAAAGTATATGTGCTGAAGTCGATGCTCAAAAAACTTTAACACTCACATGAAATTACTGCATAGGAAAATGATTCATATTTCATTAGAAATAAAAAACACAATCAGATTAGTGAATAAAAAATACTTTGAACTTCAAAGTATTTTTCTATTTATACGATTTTGCTCCTTATTCCTCATGGAATACGGGTTGAATTCCTATGAAAGTATTTTCAAATTTGAACACCACGGCTTCTCAAGCGGTACGTACGCGTACGGGGCTCGGCGCGTTGACGCACTTGACGCTCAGGGAGTGGGTTGCCGTGCCCGAGTATTTCCGATGAAAGCCGAATGCATGAACCGAAAATTTAATGCACATGCCATCCGATCGGGTCAAGAACTTGTCAATCAAATAAGCTAACATAACTGAAACAAAACTAGGAGCATAATTGCGTAAACATGCATTCATAAAATATATTTTGACTATTACGCGCCATTCGACCCTTAAATCTATAGCCAAAAGAGACATTACTGCCAGTATTTTATTATAAAAAGGTAAGTATGACATAATCTGACATACTAACAATCAAATACTTTCAAGTATTTTTAAAACCTGGTTTTTGACCCTGGTATTTTTCCGTACTCGTACTTAAGAGCCCTGGTATTCAATTTTGCAGGTATGTCTCATCGCTACTTCTATATTGGTCTACCTCTCAGTCATTTTGCAAGGCGCCATCTGGCAATTAGTAAGAACAACAATCCATGAGTTTACTTATATACCTGCATAAGTGCATATATATTATTATATAAACATGTAAAATTGAATAATTTATTTAACTGTAAACAAAAACAATTTAAGAAAACAAAAAGACATCACTATCACTAATTTCCTCACTAAAAAACAATATTGTGGCTCTATATATACAACAGCAACTGAATACAATGATATCGACATCTAAAATTGCCCCTAGCGACATCTAGGGCTGCATTTGTCAATATCTCTTTTACTTTAAAACAGTGACATCTATCAATAGAAAATTGCAACTTTGGACAATATTATACGACTTATTTAAAAATCAATGAGTTCAACAAGAAATCTCTAAACCAATCTTCCTAACTTGGTTGCCTCATAATTGTATACTTTGTTCTAAGTGAAAACACCGTGACGCCAAGGCAACGCAAAAAAAATTGTGGAATGTAAAATACATGGACTTAATAAAAAGAACGGACTGAGCCTTGCTAACAAAAGATTGTGTCTATCAGAGTCGGCCAGTTCGCTGTACGTACATGCCGACACGCAACATTCACACCTTAGTCGGCCATTGCGCGAGTGAACGTTATCACAGTCGGTACGTCTACGCTGCAAAAAAATATCAAAATTACGGCATATCTTGTGTGGTGAAATGGTGAAAAACCGTAGTGACAGAAAGAAAAAAATCCAGGAGTCACGTTTCATAGGTAAATGAATAATTTAATCACTTAGTTCCCGATTTTATACATTAAAATTTATATTAATTCACCAGTACAAAATAATTCATCACAATGCCAGTATTGCTCATATTCGCTAGTGGAAATTACCCGAAATATGGGAATTTTATAGTTTATATTTATGAGGTACTATTTGTTTAGGTTAAATTACTATACTTTGATTTTTTATTTTGTAGACTAAAATGATATTTGATTGCCATGTATCATTAATAGTGATGTTGTAGTCTGAGTTATCGAAAACACATAATTAATATATGTATTTTTTTATAATAATAAATTTTATGATGGTTTATTAATTTGAATTTGCGTTGATCAGTAGTATAAGTAGCATGAATTTATTATTGTAGCATTTACAAAATCTAAATTAAAGTAATCATACCTATTTTAATATGTTTTCTATGCTATTATAAAGCTGTAACATAGCTGTGTCTGTACATTTAAGATATTTTAGAAAAAATGACTGTTTTTTAATTTTTTGTCTGTTTATCTGTTTGTTTGTTCGCGCATCACGCAAAAACTGCTGAACGGATTTTGATGCAACTTTTTATTTTATAGCTCTTGATTACACTTAACAACTGGTATACATTTTATACGCTACTTTATCGGGAAGCTGAAATGTAACCCAAAAACTAACTTTTGGCTGCGGCGGAGCTGCGAGGAAAGGCTAGTAACGTAATAAAATTGCATTTGCGAGTGTTATTTATATTCATAAGAAAATCGCATTTAACGAAAGCTACTTAAAATAAGGTGATAGATGCCTACCGTAGATGCCTATTTGTCTGCTTATTATAATTTTAGTCAAAATGGAAAAAATAAAAGCCGAACTTTCTTAATCACAATTTATTTCTAAAATATTACTTTCAGAATCTACATTTACTAAGAATCTTTCTGTTACATTATCAATAAGGTGAGCGAGTAGCATCATTTTATTTCGTTACTTTAAGTATAATAACATACTCGACATATCTCAACTACCATTGCAGTGTCAACAACTTTAGACCTCAGTAAATAATTCTTTAATTTCAGCCATTTTAAAACATTTGTTATTTCTTGCGACACGCCCCTTTACCTGTACCCATACTAGTTATATGGGATTTGATTTACAGTGCTAAGGAAGTCTTTTGAGATGTTGACACCAACCATCACCATGTAAATTTGGCTAACATGACAACCCTAAATTCATTCACACATAGATAGCCGCCGCCATTACGTATCTTCAATTTTGTCTTAGCGAGGCGCTGTCCGTTCCTTTATACGTCCATGGTGAAATATATGTTTTTTTCGTGTTTTATAACGTTGGTGTGTTATTATTTACGTGTGTTTAGTGTTTTTAATTATTGTTATGGATAAAATAGTTATTATACTTGACAAATATCATCAGTTCGTCAAGAAAATGTAAAAGAAAGTTCTTTTAACAAAAAACAATGTACCGGCCGGGCGAACGGCGTTCTGTTGACGATAGTAAAACCACCGGTGGCTATGCGTACGTAAAAAGGTAGTTCTCATGAAAGGCGCTGGTTTTAGCGTCGCGTTGAGCGTAAATGCCGTAAATATTCAGTATTTTTTGGTTTATTTAATAACAATTAAACCACTTCGAATCAGAACGTGAAAAGTAATAGGGCTCTATTCCTAGTCATAATAATTCGTAAACGAAAAAAAAAACGTTGGTCGTTATCGTGTTCATACATTACCTACAACTCACGGACGTCCAAGTCAGATTATTTTCAAACAGTTTTTTTACTAGTTTAAATAACAAAAATGGCATCAAAATATCATGAGTGTTAAAAATAGTGTTTGACTTTGTTCTTTATATGTGTGTGTAGATATTATTTTACAAGTGCAATATATGATAAATAGAGACATTTTAAGTTTGAAATATCAGTTGTGCCGTGTAAGCCGGGAGTAGAACACAGAGGCGTGCAATTATGTAGTGCAATGTCCTGTTACCAGGACAGCACAGTGAGATGTATTATAAATGGTAGCAAGGTCGTCTGTGGAGTAATTGTGAGAAGCAGGTCGCCCACGTTCTATAGTAATCGGTGCTTCCCGTAGCATTATCACAATTGCCTTCTTTGTAACCCAACTATAGACGTTTTACTATGTTAAACATCTAGAACACATTAGTAGGCGATAAAAACATAAAAACGTTTATGCAAGGTTAATAACTGCTTCTATTTTTTATCTCTTACGCTCCATATGACACACAAAAGCAGGAGTATCTCTACTGCTGTTTCAAGCTGATCGGTGTTATTTCTTCGATCGAACTGGCCCATCTAGGGCTGGGATACGCAAGGCCTATCACTTTTTTATTTTACACTTGAGTAGATGTAGGTATTTCAAATGGAAAAATGTAAATGTAATCATATTATACACCTAATCAAATACAGTCAAGGTGCTCATAATTATAATTGTTTATTCACAATGAAATATATCACATGTACCGATACCGTGGTGGTCTGGGCAGCGTCCTTCATATATTACAAGATTCATACGCTCATTTTTTTTTTAATAAAATTAATCATTAAAATATATTAATAAAATATTTTTTTTAATAAAATAAAATTCATCATTTTTTTAATATCATTTTTTAATAAAAGCATTGTCTATAAATAATAATATATAGAGGGCTACGTTTTATCAGGTTGATAATCAATTCGTACGTTTATTTTGAAAAATTATATAATATTGTATTCAACATATATAATGTTAAAAAATCTATCTCGGTGGTGCAGTGGTAGTGTGAGCGACTGCTGATCATGAGGTCTCGGGTTCGTTCCCCGGGTCGGGCAGTGTTATTGAGCTTTTTAATATAAAGAGAAATTTTTAGTAGCAACCCGGGGTTTGGAAATATTTATGCCCAGCAGACGCCAAAGGGCTCACTTTAAAAAATTTAATTAACAAAAATTACTTGTAGCGTCGTTTTGATTGATAGAACAGAAACGCATTATTCTATTGGTAATAAATGATTATAAAAAAAAATATAATTGTGTAATGTTGGACTCAGCGATCACCTCATTTGGAATGAAAAGATAACGCTTCATTTATTTAACGTTTAATTTTCATCCAACGTCTAAGGTCATGTACCTATCTAGTTTTATATGTTACCTAATTTCCTCAAGGCAAATTGCATTCTATGTGATGACTAAGAAAAGAACTCATAGAATTTTCATCACTATTTTAAATGCTAATGTAGTACATTATGCAAATAAAAATTTATATATTAAAATTGTCTTAGTGACGAAATAGTGCTTAAGTTAAAATTCAGATTTCGACAGTGTTATAGATAGTGCCATCCACGAAGACGCGCCCCACTCTTTTTTCTAATTACTTACAATTCAAGTGTGTATCGCTTCACCGAATTGCCTATTACGCACGCACACATCGATAAATAAACAAAATCACGACAGAGCGATACGGTCAACTAAGAAGATGCTCTACTTTAATATTATCAACCGACTTCAAAAAGGAGGAGGCTTTCAATTCGACTGTATGTTTTTTTTTGCTGTGCTTTTTTTTTCTCTACTGCGCTCCTGTACTCGATGCTTTCTTATAAGAGATGCACCCAAGGAATTCCTCCCTATCGTGCACCACCTACTTTGACCTATTTTATAGGAAACACTAAAAAGCAAAAAATAAACTACATACGATATCCGCGTTAGACACCTACTGATGTGTTTGAAGTCGACCAATTATTTTTTGCGTTTTAGTTCCTGGGTGTCATTTGAAAGCGGTTTTTTTATTTAAAAATAATTAATATTTCATGTTGTTGTTCAGTGTGGGTATTGTATGTCATTATTAGTTAATACAGTGTAATATTACCATGTTAAGGGAGCAATTATAAACATTAATAGTATACTAAAAAAACTATATGGTTGTCTGTAAAGTCGTTTTGGGGACGATAATTTAATGTCATAAGTTTTCTGAGAGTTTCACAAAAAGTAATACTGATAGAAATCGAATGGTACATTTTTTTTTTTTATTAAGTATAGCAACTTTCTCGCCAAGTCTGGATTCAAGCAACGTGAACTGTACTACCCATGTGCATCGAGCCGCTGATGAAACGTTCCACACCCCGCGGCCCACTCGCCATTTTTTGAGTCTTCGTGAATGGCACTATCCAAAGCACTATCTATACCTACAAGTAGTTCATCGCTAGAGTATAAGTACCTGCCTATTGGACCTAACCCTAATCATCAATATTAGCTTATAAACGTAAAAGTCATTTTAATAAACATAAATATGAAATGTAATAAGCAGAACATTCTCGTTTCTTGAACTTGACTAAAGATGACTGCATGAAATTATAAATCATGTTTTTCGATTTTTCGAAGCGTTGATTACCACACACGACAAATATTTGCACGATGAACAAATAGTCAGAGTGTAAGTATGCCCACTTGTGTTCGATAATTGTATATTTTAGCGTTTATCTACACATGAAAAGGCGTAAACATTGACAATCACAGGCGTAGAAGCGATTGTCAATACCAGTAGAAGATACAGCACTTTTATCGAATTTATTACTGTGAGTCTCTTATATTTTTGTCTAGTTTTATATTTTATTATAAATATATCATACAGTGCGTCCCTTACGACCGTGTAAAATTTGGAGGACGACGAGTCTTTTACTTGATCGGTCCGTTCCTCCACCAGATGGACCGATCAAGTAAAAGACTCGTCCTCCAAATTTTACACGGTCGTGAGGGACGCGCTGGATAGAAACCGGTGGAGGCAGATCATCCGCTCCAGATGCAACCCTGATCACTGCTGACCACGATCCTCAGACATGACCGACTAATAGGGAATAAGTAAGTAAGTAAATAAGTTTAAATTTTCAATTACTAACAGAAAACATAATACATCAAGGACTCAGATAAGAGTCCTTCCATACTCGTTTGCATTTGCTAGATCATTTCTCTGTGAATCCATAATAATTTTACATACGTAATTAATATTATTTCTAAATAAATAGACTATCCTTCTAAATAATATGAAAACTATTATTATAATAATTTAGTATTTCATATATAAGCGGTTAAACAAACTAAATCTTCAGCGTTATCATATTAGTAGAGATTAACCTATCACATATCATAGTTATGTCATGTTAACCTATCATATATCATAGTTATGTCTTACGGTAGGTATTGGATCCAAATGATACCAAATTGTGCTCATGTGCACTTCATCTTACTTCCATGTTTTAGTTCGCTTTTTAAACAATCTCTTTGTGCATATGCTTTGATAGTTTTAGACAGTAATTATAAGGTAAATCTAGTTAAAAAAAGTTAAAAGTTTACGGATGTACATGTTACGGGTGTACATGTGTCAATCTCAATAAACTATAGAAGCAGAGAGTTATAACTATTATGAAATCAATAATCAATCAATCAGGCATTCACAGTCATTTTCTAGTTTGCGCCAAACTATCGCAAATGGCCAGCGGCCAAAAGTCCTTGTGTTGTGAGTGAAGTTGGTCGCCACACTTCTTACACCAACACACAGCCTAAATACTTCTTACACCAACATGAAAGATGGCTCTGCCCTAAGTACGAGCCCAACAGTACAGCCTAAGTACTTATTACATCAAGAGAAAAGATGGCTCTGCCCTAATCATGAGCCCAACAGTGAGTAAATAAGTAAAAAAAAAACAATAAGTCAAGATTGTTCTTTCTCTATGACTCCTTATGCATTACTATCTATAACTTTTCCCAGCTGAACATCACAGTGGGAAATTGACGATTATAATATTAAACATAACTACGTTACTCCACTGATAGCAACGACGACAAGGTGAGACCAAGGACTGCAAAGATCGTGGTAATGAGTTCGGTTACCAGTCCAAGGTTGACACGTCAAACGGCGTACATATCTGACTTTACAAAATGCTGCCTATGAAGGATAAAGTCGTGAGGAATCATGCTGACTCATAAAATTTGCAAAACCGAAGTGGGTCGGTGTGCTACAGCCTAAATCCTTCTTACACCAAGAGGAAAGATGGCTCTGCCCTAAGCATGAGCCCAATGGTATGAAAAAATAATACATATAATGTTTGTATAGAAATAATAATTATAAAAAAAAAAAATTATACGCTCGTCCATCATTGCTATGCGCGTGGAAGGCGGAATGAAACTCGTTTTCCTTCAAATAACTTGCTGCACTGGATGTCATGTACAATATTTCATCCTAAAGTACTACGCATTATTGTTGTTTACAAAAGATGTGTCAATCAAAACATAACTGTTTGTTTGTGTGTGTGACCAACATTTCCCAACTTCATAATATATTTGTGTTGAAATTAGGCACAGGTGTGAAAAAAACCAAGGAAAAAGTCTTGATAAATTGGTACTCCCGTGAGTTATTATTTATGAAAGAATATAATTTTGCGACTTTGACAAGAATCTACCTATCAAAATTATAAATTACTAGCCTACAAAAGCTAGTTTTTAGGTTATATCTCAGGATATAGTAGTCGAATAAAATGTATACTAGTTTTTAAGTCTAATCAAGAGGGTATCAAATAAAAAGAGTTGCACCACAATCCGTTCAGTAGTTTTTGCGTGATGCGAAAACTACAGATACAAGAAAAAATCAGATAAATAGACAAAAATTAAAAAAAAATTGTTTTGTGTTTAGTTCTTATTGCCTAATACATTATTTTTTTTTTGTCATATATCTTAAATTTACAGACACTGTTCTGTTAAAGCTTCATAATCGTATAGATTTAGGTACTTAAGTCACATCAAATTTGATCAAGGAAACCAAATTTACATTCCAATATTAAAATTTAGTTCTGTAACATTCCTAATCATGTAAGCAGTTTAACGAAAACTTATTCACACAAGCACGATAATGTGAAGGTCACTGTAGATCTAAACCTTTATAACACGTACGAGTATATTATAATAGAATCAATATGACATGTGTTTGTGTATTGTTAAAATCATCATACATTTTCTACGCATAGGCAATGACATGTTACGGAAAAACACTAGTGCAAGACAGCTTACAGCAGGGTAGGCCAGCCTATCACTGAAGAAATGTTTCAGTGGTCCATCAATAAAGGCGGAGAAACGGCATATTGCGGGTTTATTTAGCGGATGAGGATCCCACATTACGGGGTGTGCGGTCAGGTACATTTTGCCTAAGTATAAAATTACAAAAAACACTACATGCTATCAATGTTGAAGTTTGATTGGTACTGGTAGAAAACACGTCTATGTTTTGTTTTAATACAATATAATAGGGGTTAAGGTATGAAATTGCCTTTTTATTGTAATAGGTATTTCGAATTGACCTTGAACCTTCATGATTTGAGATTTTTGAATGAAACTTTTTTCAAATCGTACCTATGAGGTTCTTCTTTTAAAAAATATGCAACATTCGATTATCGACTTTCAGTTGTTTTTTTTATTCAGCTTAGACAAGAAAGATGGATACTTCGAAAATTCCAGTGACTTGAATACGAGTTCCGACGTGGAACTAACGCAGCAGAAACATCTCGCAATATCAATGTTGCATTTGGAGAGGTCAAACGCCGCAACAGTGTCCTAAAGCAAAACTTACCAATAAAAAGGTAATGGTAACTGTTTGGTGGTCTCAGCATGATGTTATTCACTATAGCTTTTTCCGATCTGGTCAAGCAATAACGGCAGATGTCTATTGTGCCGAACTCCGAACAATGATAGCAAATATTGCAGTGAAACAGCCCCGACTCATGAATTGATCTTCACCATTATTGCTCCATGATAACGCCAGACCTCATACAGCACGAGAAACCGTTTTAACTCTACAGGAACTGCAATTAGAAACCATTCATCACCTTCCGTATTCGCCAGGCCTTGCTCCAATGGACTACCATTTTTTTCGTGATTTCGACAATTTTCTACGTGATAAAACAGTTTTCTTCCCAGGAGGCAGTACAAAATGCTTTCACACAGTTTGTAGAATCTAGATCACCAGTGTTCTATCGCAAAATGTTCTATACCAGTGTTCTATGGCATAAATGACCTTCCTATTAAATGGCAGCAATGTATAGATAATAATGGTAGATATTTTGATTAAATTAAATAAGTTAAATAAAAAAAATCAAATTTAAATTTTTCACCAATCGGCAATTTCGTACTAATACCCCTATTATTAAATAGATACTCAACTAACCGGATGCTTAAAGTGTTTAGAGATTGTTAGAAAGAGTTAGTGACGCGTGAGTGATGCTTCTGCAAGTGGCAATCAGGATGGCTCAAACAAAAGACCAATGTAATGATTTTTTTTTAATTAGAGGGTTTTGTATTACCCTATTCTTAAGTTTTATGTTACCAGTAGCTGGCGCGCCAATAGTTCAACATCCCTGATAAAGAATGATTTTTATTTAATGAGTACGTCTGAAAGAAAAGTAATAAAGAATAAGTCTGAGAATTGACATGGAAATTAAATTTGAGAATTGGTACATATAAAAAATAAAACTAAAATTATATTTAACTAACCAAAAATTTTTATCATAAACAAATAGGGTTTGTAGCTTAAAATAAGACTAGAGCCTTAAAATAATAAGGCTAAAACGTTTTTGTGGTTATAATAATTCAGCGAGTCAAGCTTACAATATAAAACCTATAGCGGTAAAGGTAACCTTACAAAATACTCAATTTGTGGTTAACCGGGTTGCGGTTTACAAAAACTATGTCTCATTTACGCGACCATTTAATAAGTATAACTTATTTTCTAACAAAGAGACGAGATTTCCTTGTACGATTCATTTATAATTACCCAGTGTCACCATTTTATTCTAATGACGAATTACTAAAAAGTACTTTGTGATCGGCACAGACGTAAATGCGACAGAAAGTCAAAGACAATCTTACCATGCCTTATTGACGTAAAAAGTATTTACGTATGCCTATCACTTCATAGAGAATACCGTTTGTTTTTTCTAACTAATCCAGTTACATTTCTTTTAGCTAAGATTTAGAGTGATCACTGGGTAACCCCGAGGTTTTACATTCGGGTAGTCTCAGCTTGCACTGTGCGAATCATTAAAGTGAAAATACGCGGTACCAGTGGTCCGCCGAGTACTGGCACGTAAGGGTTTACGCTTGGTTATTAGTGGATCGAGCCCCAAACTATCCCATTGTCTCCCCGCAGGGTGGAGTGTATAATATATTATAGTAAAAAAGGCCCGGCTAAGTTATTAGTTATCTCGGAACCCACAAAAGATCTCCTTAGAATATAGGAATATCAAATTCGAATACACTAGCATAGAATTAATCGTCGAAAAATCGCTATTGCAGATCGTTCCAGCGCCAAAAGTGCATCCATGCCTATCCATAATTGTTCATCTATTAAACATTTTTAACTTCTCGCTAAGAAAATTGAAAATTTTCAAAAGTTGGAAAGTTATTGGTTTTACCCCGTTTTTCGAGTCGAAAATCGAGTTTTCAACGGATGTTGACGTATTGAGGTCCTAGGAAGCTTCCCCGAATGTTTCCGCGATGATGTCCGTATGTCTTGTGTGTATGTGTGTGTGTGGCCGTATGTAAATCTCTCATAACTTTTGAACGGCTTGACCAATTTCATCAGGGTTGGCGTCATTCAAAAGGACTTAAACAAAATTAGATTTTGAATACAATTAGGACCGATTCGAACGGGTAGATCTTGAGAAATCTCAAAAAAATTTTTTTTTTTTTAATGTGTTTTTTTTGGAATAACTTTTAAACGATTTTACCGATCGATTCCAAAAACTAATCAACTCTTAACATCAAAAAAACACGTCGATCACCGTGAGTCCAATCAAAATCGGTTGATAAGTTCGTGAGATATCGTTGTCGAAAAAAATTTAAAAATGTTTTTTTCAGGATTTCTATGAAAATTTCAGCCTGATCAGTTCGAGCTTTAAGATTCTTCAAAGAGCTTAAAAAGCTGCGTTGAATGCCGTACACTACGAGAAAGTTGGTTCATTCATTCAAAAGTTATTGCGATTTGAAAATTCAACGAATAGTGTTTTATTAAATCTCTATCAGTCTTTTGAGCTCGAAGAGCTCGAAGAGCTCAAAAGCACAGAACAGTTATTTCTTTGAGCTCGATGAGCTCAAAAGTCGTTTTTGAGCTCGAAGAGTTCAACAAAAACGTAATAAGTGCAATTTTGAGCGCTTAAGTATCAAATTAGCGGGAAGTTGCAGGGATGGCCTTTAGGGTCAACCGTTTTCCAAATTTTTTTATTATAAGTAATAGAAACAGGCACAAGCAAAATAATGAAAAATTAGGTATTTCACGAGCACATAAATTCTACTAAGGGCCAATCACTTTTTAAAGGTCCTTGTTTTTACCACATGAATAATGAATACGTATTACAGCGACAGGTAGCGAGGAAGAAGAGCGTTTCAATATTTATACGCTACAAATATTGATATTTTTGCTGAAAAAATTTTAAAAGAATTTAATAAAACCTCATTTTTAGGTTCTAATATGGATAAAAAATGCTAATAATAAATTTATCTTCATAAAAATAAGTTATTTTTACACTATATGATATTGTCTTCACTTGTTATCGTAAAATATTGTTAAATATTGGATTCTTTTATATAAAACAAATCCTTGCATATGGTCGTACAGTCACTTTCAAAACAAATACAGCGCGAAGTTTTAAAAACATCGCAAGAATAAATGCTAAAGGAATTTGTACGGATGATAACAAAAACTCTCACAATTTGCACATTACGTCATACACAGACAGTGCTAAGACATATTTTATACACAATGGACGCCAGCTAACGAAACTGTTCTGTACTCAACGTCGTACGAACAAAACTTTTAACAATTTTCTAATTATATTATAAGCTGTATTCAACGAAACAGTCATGATTCTAAAATTTAACATTAATGATTAGATTATGTCCGCATGGACATCACAGTGTGAATACATCGCTCTACGGCAAGTCAATTATCTCTACATAAAAATTGCTATCCACAGGAAAGATTCATTTTTCCTCGATAAATGTATGTGAAAGTGAGAACAGAGAACTTTACTACGAGCAGGATTCGAACCTGCGTCCCATCCAACACGGGAAGTGCTCTGGACCACTTAGCTATCGCAGACACCTAATGGTGCCACCACATCTCCACCTCACATTTGTTTTAGATGTCTTTAAGACCTACGCCAGTATAGTAAGTTTAATTATTACAACTAAAATTCATACTAATCGATGGGGCGATATTGTGATCATAGCGCTTGATTTATGTTCTATAAAGTAGCTGAGCATGACGAATAATGTAATTATTAAAATGCGGTGAAGAAAAGCATCGTGAGGCCTGCATGCCTGAGAGATGTTCTCGACAGATTTTGAAATCTTCCAACCTGCACAGGTCTAGCGTGATGGACTATAACCGTGAGGTCATCAGAGGGATGACCCTCTTGAGACGGAGAGAAGACCCGTGCCCAATAGTGTAGTACTTTACGTTTTACTATGTGTATTTATTAGTCATAGTCTGGTTATACATTGTCTTCTCGCTCATTTATAAAACAAATAAAAATATGAAATACGCCACAAATACCCCCTATTCTATTAAATTGATATGTATGGACTCTAAAACTGCCACAGAGATTTTGATGTAATTTTTAGACAATCTTCATATTAGCCCAGCGAATGATCCTGCGAAGTTTGGTAGCGATGGGATAAACAGTGTTTTTTTAGTTGTTTTGTGTCATAGTTTCCCTAAATTATATAAGATTATTATATTAGAATTCACGTGCGAAGCTGGGATGGTCTCTAGCATATAATATTAATACACTCTAATTTTATAATTTTGTATTTTAATTGCAATACAATTTGGGCTACGTAAATCTTTTGTAAATACCTACTGTTTATTTATGTATATAATTTTGATTATTATAATAAAAGAAAAATAATAATGGAAAAATTGTATAGGTACCTATAATTCTATTTATAATTTTGATTAATAATTGTATTTTTATGTTGTATAGAAGGCAATTATAGCAATGTTATTTATGCAACATTCGCTATGGAACATTCGCAATGCCGACACTCGCTTTAGATACACATGCAAATTACAACAATGAAGCAATCGAATCAGCAGCTATTGTATGAATACAATTAATTAACATGTTTAATAATGAGAGGCTAATAAGACCCAGGACTAGCACATCTTCGTGCATCCATCCAAATATCTATCACACATTCTCCGGCCATTGCGGGGATATTTATAGACTAGCGCTGTTAGCACAACGACGCGGTGAGCCGCGGTAGCGGTACACGTTCCACGAAAAAGAGAAATATAAGCGATATTGAAGCGGTCGTTTTCACACCAATTTCGCAATTTCTCATTTCCTACTCAATGCAACAGTGAAAAAAAAATCAGGGCAGGTCGTTTCTCGCCGAACGAGCGAAACTAAAATGACGGTACTGCGGGGTCCGTGTAAAACGAGTGCCACGAGTAACAGCGATACTATACAGACAGAATTACAATTTTGTTATAGGAAATCACATCAGATATAGCAAGATTGTATCTTGCGTACGCGATAATTTTCTTTACAGATTTCAGATATAGCGGAGTTTCGCTACCGCGTTCGCCGCGTCAGTGCGCATTATTAATCTAAGTAAAGTTATGCTTTCAACCTCTTCTAGAGGCATGTTTAAATAATTATATTTTATAAAATACGTAGGTACATCTTGTCTGAATTCTAACTAAAGTTTCCATGCAAATATTACGTGGTAATGCAATGGTGATTTATTGTAATAATCACCGGTGTGGCGGTAATGTGGTACGCCACCCGTCACGTTACCCACGATAAGTGGACAGTGGAAGGCCGTTTTATGATAATTAACAAGACATATTATGGACCTTGTGTAGGTATGAATCAAGCCATAAACATCACTACACACTAACAAGTGAGGTCAACTGGTATAAATAAATGAAATGGTAAATAGTTGAAAATTAGGTTTAAGAACAGAACACTACTTAGAGACCTGTAGATTAATCCAGGGGACAAGTGAGTGATGCCTTAGATGTGGCTAGCGTCTGTAGGTTATGGTTACAACTTACCACATGCCTTGGTGACCTTGGCTCGGATCAGTGAACAAGTAATGTATCCTTGTTCACCATCCGCGTAGTAAATGTTCGTGAGATGTCATGGATTATTTAGCGCCGGCGCTTCATGTCAGTAGTCACAGCCCACGGCTAAAACCGTTTAACAAATATTCTGCAGATAGATATGCGCAAGGTTAAGAACCCATTACGTTACTTGTTTTAAACAGAGTAGTATCGGGTAGTGTCAGACAGTTTTCCTAGTCGCTACACGGAACTAATCAACCTTGTTTATTTCTTTATTTCCATCATTCAAATTCAGTAAAAATATATTCAATGTAAATAAAGTGTTACTTAATCTGTAAACTCCGACGCTCAGAGCGAGAAGTGCTGCCACAATAAAGACTATAAAACATGACCACCGTAGTCAGCGATGATTTTTTTAACAAGTTGTTATTTAGCGGCAATCTGTTGTTTCTGCCTTCAGCACGTTTCAGGGGATCACGCATGAAACTAACGTATTCTGTACGAATAAGTATATAAAGTATGTGATGAAGCAATGTTATAATTAGTTTACATAGTTAAGGGGTAGACAGGATCATCATTAGGAATGGAATAAGTATAGGTATACTATATGTATTTTTTTCACCTGTATGTTATATTGTTTGCACCTATATATGGGTTTGCCGTAACGTATAAGAAAAAGCTTACCGAAGTATTTTTTTCCAAATGCACACGTACACGATTGTTAGATGTGAGTTTGTTTATTGGTCTTAAGTCTCCGTGAAGTTAGTTAATGAGATAATTCGTTTTACGCAGTAGCAGTAAAACATTTTCTCACTGCCAAGATACGATGGGACGGCAATCCGTCACGAGCGAGACGAAAACAAGCGCAAGACTTGGTTTCTGCTAACCAGTAAATGATGTACAAGTAAAATCCTAATTGTTGCGAATAAAATGGTAATCACAATTACGCATTACTGAACAGAACTGCAAAAACACGCGCACTGCGGCTTCAAGACAAACAAAGTTGTGAAAGGAAAACAAAAAAGGATTGACGATAATAAAAGAGCAGATACCGTACCAGTGCTTTCGAAATACTTAATAACTATTTAAATAATTTCTTCGTCCGCCTTATCAACAACTTCCTCCTCTCCTTTTTACTCATTATTCTATGTAAGCTATGTTTTGTCTATATATCATGTCAATATTGTTTGAAAGCACTTTATTTACGAGAACTTATAACGTTCTATTGAACTTGTTATAATAGATTTTTCTGAATCAAAGAGACAGGGTTGACGACCCGAGTTTGGTGCTTAGAGAACAAATTGTTGACTGTGAATAAAGAATGAATAGTAGTAACATAAGATACATATTTTGCTGGATACATATCGAACGGTGACCGAACTTCATCCATCCATCCATCAGCCTTTCAACGTCCACTGCTGTACATAGACCTCCCCAAGAGAACGCCACAACGAGCGGTCATGGGGGATAATGCCGTAATCGCCACTCTTACTGAACTTATTAGCTCGTTATTGACAAACGTCTGTATTACCGTTAGATAATGTAATGTTAGATATTGTAATTGTTTGTAATGGTGTATCCTTGCAGTAAATCCTAATCTCACTTGATTAAACTTTACTTGATTTTACTTGACGTACTATTTACACCGACAAGCCCCTGTCTATCTACAATAGACTTCATTTCACAATGCCATAAAGGAAACAGAAGCATGTAAATACTTGTTCATATGTATGTAATTTATATTAATAATCCAAGCATAGATTTGAATCCACAACTTATAAAATTGATTATTGCTACACCTATTAACTTGCCTTTTTTACTAACTTTTTCAACCACGAAGCTCCTAAAAACCCTTATGCAATTCATCCGCCATAAGAAACGCTTATAAATGTTGGAATGTCGCATTTATTATACTAACACTTCTTTTCTTACTTACATCTAAAGCTGTAACGAACCTGTCTATATACATTCAAGATATTTGACAAAAAAATAATGTATTAGACTATTTAAGTACCTACTTAGGGATCTGAACATGAAAACATTTTGCTTTAGAATTTTTGTCTGTTTGTTCAGGTGTCACGCAAAAACGACTAAACGGATTTTATTGAAACTTTTCGTTTGATAGCTCTTGATTACACTTAAAAACTTGTATTATATATTTTATCCCGCTACTATATCGGCAACCTGAGATTTATTATAAAACCCAGCTTTTAGTTACGGAGCCGCGGGCAAATGCTAGTCAACTATATATTTGTCTGTTTATTTTTCAGTGTTAAAATCTGTCACTAAAGTTTTCAATAATCTTCAATACTCATTCAATTAAAAAAAACACGCATGTCCACTGTCATTGGCAGAATTGTCGGCAACCTTCGGCACTGTTCGCCATAAGAAAAGAACAGAACAGTAATTTACATTTATGGGAATTCAATGGACTCGGCACACAATCTGCGACGACCGGTTGTCCAAATTAACAAGTAATAATTTAAACTATATAGACACTCAGACACATACCCTATGTAATCCGTAACTCTTAAATGCGAAACGGTGACTAAAGAGATCTTTGTATCAGTCATAGTAGTGTTTGTTTGCTGGCATAGATATGGTAACTTGCTTCGATAAGTTCGTTTACCTTTTAATGGATTACGAAGTGAAATAATGCGCGTGTGATTATTTTGTTATTAATAAATTATGATTAAAAATATCATTCACTAGCCTTTGCCTGCGGCTCCGCAGCAGTCAAAAGCTAGATTTTAGGTTATATCTCAGCTTCCCGATATAGTATCGGGATATAATGTATACCAGTTTTTAAGTCTACTCAAGAGCTATCAATTAAAAAAATTACTTCAAAATCCGTCCAATAGTTTTTGCGAGATGCGCGAACAGACAAACAGACAAAAATTTTAAAAAATTGTTTTGTATTTAGACACGCCTATATAGCCTCATACAGTCATTTTTTCTTAAATATCTTAAATGTACAGACAAAGCTCTGTTACAGCTTATAACAGTATAGATGAAATAATGGAGGCAGTATACCTTATACTATTATGATAATTTTAACATTATAATTTTAAAATTATAACAGTTTGCTAACAATATTTTTAACTCTTTTTTCTCTTTGTGTAACTTTCAGCTCAACCAACATAAGAGAACCACGTTTCTGTTTTGTATATCATTACGTTGAGGACCGATTAATTTTTTTAAGACAACACGCTACATTATCTAGTGATCCTGGTATCACACTATACAAATATACAATATCATGGACATAAAGTGCACCCAGACTCAGAACAACCGTTTGTGGATCACACAAAGAGTTATACTGAGTGCGAATAGTTCCCACAACATTCGGGCGGGAGGTTGGTATCTAAACTACTCTGCCATTTGTACAGTTCGTAGACGTCGGACGTTGCTTTATTACATTTTGTTTTTATCTTGTAAATATTTATTTTTTTATTTTGCTTATGTTGCCAACAAAAAACATCAATAAATACGTGGTGTATTTTTAGAAAATAAATAATTTGAAAAGTGGAGCATCTGCAATAGCTTAGCGGCCTATATTAGAGATGCCACGAATAGTGATTTGGCCGAAGACTGTATATACGGCAAGGCCCCTGGCCGAAGCGCCGAGTATTCGGCGCTTCTGCTAACACTTAATACCTTTCGCGGGTGACAGGTTTTAACCTGCATCACTAAAGTACATGTGATGACGACGCGCCGTGGGCGCGCTTTTGATTCATTCGTGATTGAGTCGAGTCACAACACGCTTTATTTGATGATCGTTGGTATGTTTGTTATTAGCGTTGCAGTGTAATTTAAGGGCCCACAGATTAACAGTTCGCCTGCAGTCTCTGATCCCATCAGATGGCCTGACGTCCAAGCCCACTCATTAGAACGATTATATCGATTATTTCTTTGTGAGTAATAATTAGCAATTTCTTGTCGTGATTTACTATTCGGTATTTGGCCAAATATTGCGAACCATTCGGCTACTACTCTGGGGTATTTGTTCTTATGGCTATTATTTTCACCACGAAAAGACTAAAATATTGGGTAACATGCTAAATTCTACGGGTGTAAGTGTACAGTTGTTTCAATTCAAATGTGGTCTTCTCTATTTTTGAGCTTTTACTACTTTTTATTTCTATTTTTAATATGTCATGTACTTAAATGGTTCTATGGCTTCACTGACGTGTTATGAAATTGAGTGATTCTGGCTCGGTGCCTACATAGAATATGTTTTTGTCAATCTTAAAATAAAATAATTAAGATTCCTAAATAGAAATGTAATGGATATGGCAGTCAAAAGCAATGAATTGATGAAATAGATTTATTAAAATTACTATTATCTGCTACTGAAAGTTAATACAACATCGCTGGCCGTCAATTCAACAGCTGTTCCTTAACTTTTTGAAGGTTCATTTGGCAAAGATATTTTGGCTTTCTGCCAACGACACCCGCGGGATCGGTTGCGATGCCGTCACTAATAGTTATAATGTAATACTTAAATTGTAAAACTGCTTATGAGCCGGGATATCGAAAATCTTTTTAATATTATTTAAATCTAATAAATATTTTATTTAGATATTTTTATATATATTTTTAGCATTTGACATGCTTAGCACTATACATTAAACACAAAGTGAAAAATTTTAAATCGAAAATAACAGTCACGAGCAGTATTTGAACCTGCATCTCCTGGATACCGTCCAGATGCTTTGCCAATTCAGCCATCGTGACAATTGCTCCTGGCTGCTAATTTCGATAACACATTTATACATCGTCTTTGGGTGACGCCTGCGCCATCTGTGCCAGTATTTTCATACATTATACCGACCAGGTAAACTTAATTTTACAATTAAGATTTTACCTAATAATGACGCAAACCCTATAAATAATGCGTCATTATTAGGTAAAATCTTAATTGTCATGCATGTCAAATGCTAAAAATATATATAAAAATATCTAAATATTTATAGGGTTTGCATCATTATTAGGTAAATTCTTAATCGTAAAATTAAGTTTACCTGGTCGGTATAATGTATGAAAATACTGGCACAGATGGCGCAGGCGTCACCCAAAGACGTTGTATGAATGTGTTATCGAAATTAGCAGCCAGGAGCAATTGTCACGATGGCTGAATTGGCAAAGCATCTGGACGGTATCCAGGAGATGCAGGTTCAAATCCTGCTCGTGACTGTTATTTTCGATTTCAAATTTTTCACTTTGTGTTTAAAATATTTTATTGAAAATATTTATTTTATTAAATAGCTTTTATTATAGGAGCAAAATTTCCACTTATTTTTGAAATGAGTAACATCATTGTAATATTAATAGTTTTTAATATGCAGGCATCAGTCTATTTACTCAGATGTGTGAGTAATAAAAATATATAATAAATGTAAATTTAACGACTTACTGTGGGGTAAGTGAGTTATTTAGTTAATAAGGAGTGTGCTGGTTAATTGGTATTTATTTAAATTTAATTCATTTTCAATTGTTTCCAGTGCGCTTAATGCAAAAACTACTATAAAAGATTGCTAAAAAGAATGTTAATCTTGCTGTATTAAAGAAAAAAAACATAAATGATGTGACTGACGTTTAAAAAACGTATCCACTCTTAGCATAAATATTTTTGCAATTATATCCTTTTATAGACACGTTGGTTATGCACCCGTCATCATGTTGCCCTAATGAATGTGTTATGTTCGTAAATTTAGACAACTTTAGAGCGGTAAGTAACGTGGTGTGAATGTGAGCAAAACCAAAATAATGCTATTTGAAAAAGGAGAAGCTAGAACAGGTGTTAGAGTAATAATAGACAATGGTACGCTAGAACAAGTGGATAAATACGTTAATACGTATATTATGGATGTGGATTCAGTCGGGATGGAAGATCCACTCATATAGAGAGGAAGAGTAAATGCAGGAAATAGAGTGGACGGAGCATTGAGCCAACTTCTTGGCAGTCACCACCTCAGCCAGAAAGCACGTGTCACAATAAAAATCGCAGTGCTTGTCCCAACGTTATTATATAGAAGCGAGAGTTGGGTATGCAAAAATGACCATCCATCTATCAGCCTTTCGACGTCCACTGCTGGACATAGGCCTCCCAAAGACAACGCCACAACGTGTGTTTCGCTCATATAGGGGATAGTGCGGTAATCGCCACACTTGGCAGGCGGGTTGGCGATCGCAGTGGATGTTGTTAATACTCGAGGGAGTGCTGCTGCCCACTCCCCCGGTATCGGCTCTTACGACTCCCGAGGGTGAAAAGGGGTGGGACAATTCTAAAGCCGACCCCACACGACAAAAATGACCATAAAAGTTAAATCCATGCGGTCGAAATGCGATCTCTGCGGAGAATTTGTGGAGTGAGGCTGACTGACCGCATTCGTAACAATGACGTAAGAGAGCGAGTAGGTATGAAAGAGAGTATTGGTGTAAAGATGCGTAAGGGAATGCTCCGATGGTTCAGACATGTGGAAAGAATGCCGGACGAGCGACTGTTTAAGAAGATATTCAATGCAAACGTGGAAGGGTGTAGGTACCTACAGTGGGAGACGGAGACACCTACCTAGACCAAATCGGTCATGTATTGAAGGAATATGGAGTCAGGAATCTCCGAAACCGGCAAGCTGTATATAGAGATTTATGAACGTTGAGGAAGCGAGAGATGTAGGTATGCAAGATTAGAATCTTTTGGCACTCACTCTATTCTCTCTGCCTACCCGCAGAGGAGATGATAAGTAAGTATTCCTAATATTTTTCACAAAAATCACAAATGGTGATCACAAAAAGCTCACCTACCTAATTCTTGAAAATACCTTAAAACAAATTTACTATCCACAGGGTTCGTCTTAAGGCTCTCAGGACGGTGTCATATTAGCAGTTTACCAAAAAAAAAAAACAACAGCATCACACCTGTATTACCCGAAGAGGTAGGGCAGAGGTGTAATTACACACCCACGATTCGCAGCTATGTTTAACTCCAACGTAATAGGGGGCGAGCCTGTAAATAGCATTTTAACACTACGATATACTACTTTGTCAGGAAAGTACCAGGAAAAGATCAATAATACACAAAAAATTTGTTATTCATCCAAATTTATTTTATCACCTTCAAAGTATGCTCCTTCAGAAACGATAGACTTACGCCAACGAATAATCCAATCATCAAAACATTTTTAAACGCTGTTTCCGGAATTGAGTTCAGTTCTCGCCGCGAATTCTCCTTTATGTCTTCTACCGACTGAAAACGGGTGCCACGAAGTGGTAATTTGAGTTAAGGAAAAAATAAAGAAGTCGGCTGGAGCCATATCTAGTGAATATGGTGGTTGCTCGATGGTATTTGTTGAGTGTTTGGACAAAAATTCATCCACAATGATGGCCTTGTGTCAAGGCGCATTATCGTGGTGCAAAATCCAAGAATTTTCTTTCCACAAATCTGGGCTTTTTCGTCGAATTTGCTCTCTTAAACGCCGCATAATGCTCAAATAATATTCTTTATTTACCGTTTGACCTTCTGGCAAGAATTTCGAGTGCTTAACACCGCGATAGTCAAAGAAAACAGTCAACATGACTGTTTTCTTTGACTATGTCGATCAAAAGTCGACTTTGGCGTGGTTTTTTCGGTTTCGGTTCAGTTGGAAGTCGCCACTCCGAAGCTTGTTGACTAATTTGCATGCCAACCTCGTAAACCCACGTCTCATCACCAGTAACAATGCGTTTCATGAATGTTGGGTCGGAATTGACTCGTTCTATCATGTCCTGAGCAACTCTCATGCGATTGAGTTTTTGGAGAAAATTCAGGTCTTTTGGGACTAGCCGAGCGGAAACATGTTTCATACCCAAGTGATTATTTAAAATGGTATGGATCGACTCATGAGACACAGAAAGTTTGGTGGCTATCTCTCTCTCAAAGTTGAATGAGGTTTTTCAGTCACTATTTCCTTCACTTTTGCAATGTTAACTTCAGTTGCAGACGTTGATGGCCTACCAGAGCGAGGCAAATCTTCCATCACATCTCGACCACTTTTAAACGCTTTGTACCACTCATAAGCACGTGTTTTTTATAAAGTCGATTCACCGTAAGCCTTCTGTAACATTTTCAGTGACTCCGAACACGAAATTCCATTGGCGATGCAAAATTTAAGACAAACTCTTTGTTCGATGTTTTTGTCCATTATGAAATTCGCAATACACACTAGATGTAATATAACTAAAAACAGCACTGTATTTAATATAAATAACAGATGCACCTCAAACTCCGCGCCAAAATGGATAACAGTTGTGCCAATCTAACAACAACAAAAAAAAATTTGAATTTGGAACCATAAACAAATCATCCATTCCCAATACTTTCTTGACTGAATGTATCTCTAACAAATACTAAATCGCCTCAGTGCTTCCAGCACTGCCCAGGTATCGATTTAGTGGAAGGCTTTTTAGTGTCATGTCATACACAGCATGAGTAAAAGTCAAGAAATAATATAGTATACGTAGACTTTGTTCGATATTCTCATGTCAAGTGCCGTTTTAAGACGAATATTCAGTTAGGAAATCAAATATTAGTAGTTCTAAGAATAACCATTAATAACCACAATAATTTCCTATGTGTACATAACAAGAATAATCAAAATTCAACGTACCGTTTGTACTTACTAAACATATAACTAAAACTAGCACTCGTGAATCACCTTACGTTATTGTACTGATTTATACTTGTGTACCAAAGAGTTAGTTTAATTGATACGAGTTCGGAATGAAAATATTATTTCACTAGTTTCTGAGTTGCGTCCAACAACGGAGTAAAAAAGTGTGATGGTCAACTTATTATCGTAATACCAAAATATTCTGTAATTATATTTTTACAGGCCATAATTTATCTGTAACCAAATAAACCAAATTTGGTAAAAATCTGTTTAATTGTTAGGTCATTTGTGAAAAATAGCAATCTTACGGGAAATAGATTTTTTATTGAAAGTATATTTAACTAGCCTTTGCCCGCGGCTTCGCCGCAGCCAAAAGCTAATTTTTTTATTATATCTCAGGTTCCCGGTATAGTAGCAGAATAAAATGTATACCAGTTATTAAGTCTAATCGAGAACTATCAAATAAAAAAACTGCATCAAAATCCGTTCAGTAGTTTTTGCGTGATGCACGAACAAACAGACAGACACACAGGTAAACAGACAAAAAAATAGTTTTGTGTTTAGACACGCCTATATAGCCTATTACAGTATTTTTTTCTCAAATATCTTAAATGTACAGACATAGCTATGTTACAGTTTTATAATAGTACTAGCCTTTGCCAGCGGCTTCGCCGCAGCCAAAAGCTAATTTTTTAGTTATATCTCAGGTTCCCGATATAGTAGCAGGATAAAATGTCTACCGGTTTTTAAGTCAAATCAAGGCCTTTCAAATAAAAAATGTTTCATCAAAATCCGTCTAGTAGTTCTTTTAAATAAATTCTAGATATACTTCTAGTTTAAATAATTTTCTAGATTTTCGGTTTTATTTCAGGTTCTTATCATTATCTCAGGTATATAGTAGCGGAATAGAATGTATACCCGTTTTTAAGTCTAATCAAGGCCTTTCAAATAAAAAAAGTTGCATCAAAATCCGTTCAGTAGTTTTTGTGTGATGCGCGAACAAACAAATAGATAAACAGATAAACAGACAAAAATTCTAAAAAAAAATTGTTTTGTGTTTAGACACGCCTATATAGCCTATTACAGTCATTTTTTCTCAAATATCTTAAATGCACAGACACAGCTCTGTTACAGTTTTTCAATAGTATAGATAGATTAGGGCGAGCGAAGCGAACCCTAGTACTATTCCACAAAATCTAAAATTATACATTAAGTAGAGAACTTCGCGAGCTCTCACAAAGCTCAGCTCTGTGCTAGTTTTATTTAAAAGTATCCTAAATGTCAATCCAGTGTCCAATCCAATTACCTACGACGTTATATCCAAATTTGTCGCTCAGACTAAAACGAGTATAAAACATCGTAACGTTTTCACAAACTTTCACATTTACAATATTAGTAGGATTTGTCAAAAATATTTGTACAATTCTGCACCATGTGGTACGATGGCAGAGGAAATAAATACCAGTTATTATTTTACGGATAATTTAATCCAAATAATATACGAAATAATTCCTACAAAATTATTTGTAAAATAATGAAAATAACAGATTTTATTTTCCGTATTTATAGGTTTATTTAACTATATCCAATAAGTAAGTATGGTTATGTTATATATTTTATTCGTATATTGTAACAACTCATCTCTGATGCACGCAATTGTTGTGTAACTAGTATGTAGTAGGTAGATTTTTAACGATTAATTATTGATATACTCCCTGTCAAGAAAGTACCGGGAATGGATGATTTGTTTATGGTTCCAAATTAAAATTTTTGTTTTATTTGTTGTTGTTAGATTGGCATAACTGTTATCCATTTTGGCGCGGAGTTTGAGTTGCATCTGTTATTTATATTAAATACAGTGCTGTTTTTAGTTATATCATATCTAGTGTGTATTGCGAATTTCATAATGGACAAAAACATCGAACAAAGAGTTTGTCTTAAATTTTGCATCGCCAATGGAATTTCGTGTTCGGAGTCACTGAATATGTCACAGAAGGCTTACGGTAAATCGACTCTATCAAAAACACGTGCTTATGAGTGGTACAAAGCGTTTTAAAGCGGTCGAGATGTGATGGAAGATTTGCCTCGCTCTGGTAGACCATCAACGTCTGCAACTGAAGTTAACATTGCAAAAGTGAAGGAAATAGTGACTGAAAATCCTCATTCAACTTTGAGAGAGATAGCCGCCGAACTTTCTGTGTCTCACGAGTCGATCCGTACCATTTTAAATAATCACTTGGGTATGAAACATGTTTCCGCTCGGCTAGTCCCAAAAGACTTGAATTTTCTCCAAAAACTCAATCGCATAGAGTCGCTGAGGACATGCTAGAACGAGTCAATTCCGACCCAACATTCATGAAAGGCATTGTTACTGGTGACGAGACGTGGATTTACGGGATTGACATGCAAACTAGTCAACAAGCTTCGGAGTGGCGACTTCCAACTGAACCGAAACCGAAAAAACCACGCCAAAGTCGATCAAAAGTCAAAGTCATGTTGACTGTTTTCTTTGACTATCCCGGTGTTGTGCACTCGGAATTCTTGCCAGAAGGTCAAACAGTAAATAAAGAATATTATTTGAGCGTTGTGCGGCGTTTAAGAGAGCAAATTCAACGAAAAAGGCCAGATTTGTGGAAAGAAAATTCTTGGATTTTGCACCACGATAATGCGCCTTCGCACAAGACCATCATTGTGAATGAATTTTTGTCCAAACACTCAACAAATACCATCGAGCAACCACCATATTCACCAGATATGGCTCCAGCCGACTTCTTTCTTTTTCCTAAACTCAAATTACCACTTCGTGGCATCTGTTTTCAATCGGTAGAAGACATACCTAAAGGAGAATTCGCAGCGAGAACTGAACTCAATTCCGGAAACAACGTTTAAAAAATGTTTTGATGATTGGATTATTCGTTGGCGTAAGTCTATCGTTTCGGAAGGAGCATACTTTGAAGGTGATAAAATAAATTTGGATGAATAACAAAAAATTTGTGTATTATTGATCTTTTCCCGGTACTTTCTTGACAGAGTAGTACATATTTACGGTTGACCACTACGGGTAACGGCTAAGATAGAACAACCAATTGCAGCGAGAATTATCAGGATGACTTGATTCTGCCTGCGTTTTTATCCACGTAGACTTCAGGATATAAATATGTCACACACAAATAGGTATACCACAGGCACCGCTTATTTTTATGATATATAGGTACCTATTATTTTCTTAACTAAAGACTTATGCAAAATTTCAAGATGATTAAACAACGTAAAAGCGTTACAAATAAATATACAAACATTTCAGCACCTACATTCTCATTTATAATTTATAGATGTGCTGGTGTTTAGCAAAGGTATTACAATAATCATAAACTCAGTCTTTTTAATATATTTTGAAAATCAGTAGTGAGTTTATTTTACATACGTTATCTTACATATAATAGTGTGGCTACAGCATTTTATCTAGAACCTACCACTACAAATTACATAAAGTACTGAATACAATCAAAGAGCTAGATACGTAATTCATAGTTCTTTGCAAAAATGATTCAACATCATTGAAACCTGTTAATTACTTTTCGAGATAACGATGAACAAACAAACATACAAGTTAGTGTATACTTGTTGATGTTAACGTGTATTCTATCGGTGACGTAATATTTCGCAAACAATTATCATATGTTATGTATACACGAAGAGTTACTGAAAGCCTAAGCATGTTCTATCGTGATTGTGAATATATATGCACATGTATTTTTATATTTCTAAAGGCACAAGACAACTTGATGATAAGTAGTAACTACCGTTCGGAATGTGCCCGCTAAGCATTAGCCTGCCATACTATAGATGCCTACGCAGTGATACCCTAGCGGTAAAACCGAGGATTCCAAAGACGAAGTGGTATCGAGATCGATCCCCAGTCCAAGATTCAGACCTCGTACGGTCTCTAACTTTTCGAGATTTTTCGATGTGTGTATTTGTTTACAATTTATCATTGCTCGGTGAAGGAAAACATCGTGAGGAAACCTGCATGACTTTGCACTTGACGGCTTGTGAAGTCTGACAGCCCGCATTGGGCCAGCGTGGTGGGCTAGCTTCGATCATCAATACTAACAAGATACAGTGTCCCGAACAAAATCAAGCTAAAAACTGTCCGTGTGAATATGTACTTATACAGCTACATCTGTTTACTAACGAACTGAGACAAAGGTTTTAAAACAGTTTTAAGTTCAACTTAATTACAATCATGCCACTTAGTAATAAAGTCACAAATCTTTAAAATATTATCTAACATTTACGGTCATTCGTCACAAAAAACGTCCAATAATTTATTACTGCCATCAAAAGTGAAAAGACAAATAACATTTACTGTGAAATCAAGCAACAAATAAAGTACTTTTTGAACTAAACAAAATAAGAGCTCATTTCTCAATTGCGCTCTTATTTACCTACACGTACTATTCGGGCCGATGCGGAATCTGTTGCATTTTTGATCGAAGTGGACTAGAGCCTAACCCCTCTCACCAATTTTAGAAGGAAATGAGTTGAAAAAAGAAGAAACTATAGATATACTTACCTACATACTTGCTATAAGCGCATGGATGCTAATATATCACACAGACCGAAGAAAATTTTGCGATAATTGCAAATTGCAAGAAAAGAGTCTGTACCACGGTGATGACAAGGTTGCTAGACAACTTTATTAATTAGCTTTATTATTTACGATAACAATAATTTAGATTTTTCGATGAGTTCGTAGCCTAGTTGTGCATTTGTAGTTCACAACGTTCGATTAAACAACTTTCGCTCGGCTAACAATCGGATGGGTGACTAAAAAGTGACCTAAGACTAAGACCTAATAGTCGTCACAGGTTGTAAGAGTCCCGAATAACAAATCTGACTTTGGTCTTGTTCAACTGCCGCCAGTTGTTCCCTTTGTGGAGTTTATATTATAGGCAGTCGCTCCATGTAAATGCAAGCGATAAGCTGAGACCAAAAAGATCGGAAGTCGACCCCAGCAAAGTTTGGGCTAACGCGTAGGGAGACTATGAATTTTTATTACTTTAAACTGAATCCAGTAATTATGAAAATATATCTTCCGCTGTATATGTCTAGATAACAAGAAATCAAACTGAGTGCGATTGCGAATTTGTCATTCTCATTACGTATATAAGCAATATTTAAAAGGCAGCGAAACGAGCGTCTGTGCTGGGCCCTGATTCGCTATGATTAAAGAAGCACGTTACGTGGCGATTTGACGATGCCTGCGTGGAAGCCGTCTAAAATTGTATTCACTAGGCCAAGTGTCAAGTTTCATAACGCGGCTAGGTCTGTTTTGAAGCTGTTTTAAACTCTAACGTGCTTTGTTCTAACTCTAACGTTGCTCTAAATCTAACGTGCTTCATGCTAGCGCGTTTGTGGTTACGTTTACCATTGTTATTATACTTTCGTGGGTGAATATGACTACAAGTTTCTGTGACTGGCAAAATAAGCTAAAGTTCAGAAACCCAGCGATTTTAATGGTTTATAATGCCATTAAAATCGCTATATATAATAGCATTAAAATTTATTATTTACTTTTCTAGCATACATTTCCAGAATCACTAAGATAATATTTGGGTATTAAAAGGTAATTTGTGTTACTTATTACGAGAACGAGAGTAAATTCTGTCTTTTTAGTATTACAACTTACAATTTTATTATAGGTACAATACATTGTACATATAAAAAACAAACATAATATGTTAATATAATACATTAATTTAATTCGTTAATATAATTAATTTCAATTCATATTATTCATGATGAATAATTATATTCATTTAAAAATAATTATATTCATAATTAAATATATAATTGTTTCGTTATAATTATGTCGAATAAATAGAGAACATTCAACATTTTTAAAACAACATCTCACGTTTGTAAGGATACAAAGGTGCCACAAAAAATTCAGTAAATATAATTATTTGCTGTTAGTCCGCATTTTGTAACATCTAATTTATACTCCTGGTGAGGCTGTCAACATTGAGCCGGACTCACCAAATTAGCAATAACAGCAACTAAAATACCGGAACTAAATACCATCAATAAAACTCCAAGTCAGTACTAGTTATGTGCTAGTTCACTATGCCATCTTGGAAAATAAAATTAGATTACGTCTAAATTTAAAAAAAAGACACAATATATATAAAATTCAGCCGTGTTTGAGGAAAATATTAGGTGAAAATCTAAAAATAAAATTAACACAAAATTAACGGTTAAAGTACAACCGTTTAATAAGTAGAGCTAACTCTAGATATTTCGTACGGGTCACCTCCCAGAGGAAGGGTTGGTTTCACAAGCCGTCAAAAATCTCTTCGTAATTGAACTCAAAAAGAAAAGGAAGCAAGAGCGCGTCTGCGGCCGATGAGAACCCAGTACAGCTTGTAGGTACTCACATAATGACAAACTATAAGAGGTATCGGACAAACTCAAACCTCCAAATACCATATTAAAATAAAAGGTTGAACCTTAAAACTAAGAAAGCTAGAATATTAAATTCCACGGTGGTACAGCGGTAGAGTAAGCGACTGCTGATCATAAGGTCTCGGGTTCGATCCCCGGGTCAGGCAGTGTTATTGAGTTCTTTCGTAAAAGGAATAATTCTCAGTGGCATCCCGGAGTTTGGAAATGTGCCGGGTAGACGACAATAAGCTCGCCCCCTATTACGTGGGACTTAAACATGTTGGTGAAACGTGGGTATGTAATCCCAAAAAAAAAACCCCTCCAGCCATGGTAGTCGTAGGAGCCAATTGAGGGAATACCGCGGGAGTGGGCAGCAGCACTCCTTCGAGTATTAACAAATTCACTGTGATCGCCAACCCGCCTGCCAAGCGTGGCGATTACGGCACTATCCCCCATTCTTGGGGAGGCCTGTGTCCAGCAGTGGGCGTTAAAAGGCTGAAGGATGGATGGATGGATGGGTATGTACTACACCTCTACTTACTGCTTCGGGGATACAGGCGTGAGACTATGTTATGTTATGTAGAATATAAAATGTTTTTTAAACATAATATTGGTAAACTACGAATAGGAATTTTATTATTATTAATATTGCTTATCTTTGATCATATATCATAATAGTCACATCACAGAAAAACTAAAAATTGAAACTGAATATAATCATACTTATTGTTTAGAATCATCATCATTATAGATCGTGAACGATTCAATTATCACTTTGGTTCAGACTTTGTCATGTACGACTACGAGTAACAATTCTTATCGGATCTAACTTTAGTCAATTTAATGATAGAGTACTGATGGCATTATCAGTACCATTATGTAAACCAATTTTATTTACAAACTTACATACTTACTTATCATCACGCCATTTCCCTTGTAGGGTAGGCAGAGAGAACAGTAGCTAGCTAAATAAAATTGGTTTATTTAATTTAGGTTTTATTTTCTATTTAATTTGATTTACGCCAATGTTAAATAAAAATAACAAAATATTTTCTTTTTGTTCATGTTATTAAGATTAATAAATGTATAACATTATTTATCTTTAGTAAATACGAGTATTAAGTCAGAACACTAATATTACGTTAATCAACTTTGTTAATGCAATCTTTAAATAATAGAAAAATATTGTGTTATAGGTAGCGATAAAAATTACAATTTCTTTAGTCATGCTATCAAGAATAATAAAATGGGCTCCATTATTAAATCGATCAAATCAAATGTTCTCGATTAACGCGTATCTGTTATCTTATATATATATATCAGGTCAGGAAATTTAATTAATTTATGATTAAAACGAGAATTATGTTAATGCACACATTAACTAATTTGCAGATTAACTGGTTAAAATGCATAATCCTGATTATTTATGTAGGTCGGTATCATCGTCGGTTTTGTGTTGAATTAATTCAGTCATCCATATATATATATATATTTGTATAAAATTACTTGCTCCTGACTGACGTTCAATGTTCAGCTAAAACTACAAGACTATAGAGTTGAAATTCGGAATGTAGGTTTATTTCAAAACATAAACGTCCGTTAAGGAATCATTTTCGAAAATTCCAACTTTAAGTAGAGAAATGGGAGGTGGAGCTTTGTACGTAAGTCTTTGTTTTTTGTAGAAAGAAACATGTAGGTAAATTTAAAATACAATTACTGCTAAGTAAATTAGTGCAAACTATTGTATGGGAGTATCAGTTTTATTGTAGTTGTAAAATAAAATATATTAAAAAAAGTAAAATATATTGTAGTGCACGATC
The DNA here is from genome assembly GCA_948253155.1 of Leucoma salicis. Classification (NCBI taxonomy): domain Eukaryota; kingdom Metazoa; phylum Arthropoda; class Insecta; order Lepidoptera; family Erebidae; genus Leucoma; species Leucoma salicis. The sequence goes on from OX411803.1 coordinate 30,026,104, forward strand.
GTGTGCATAAACATAAGTGTACTCTGTATTCCCTCGCCCTAATGGGATAGTAATCCAAACGACCGGAGATTGCAAATCGCAGGTACATTACCCGCGGCTCTACCTGCTTTTCGAAGCACGGAGATGAACACCAACATTATAACTACTAGAGTTATTGAGAACTTCTTGAAAGTAAAATCTTACTTTTTGCTGACTCGGCCCGGTTTCAAACCTAAGATCTCATCAGTAGTAGCATCCACAACCGCTAGACCACTGGGGTACTCCATTACTATGCAACCTGGTAATATAAACAAGGACCGCAAAGGTAGTGGCAGTACTAACCATCCATTATATAAATTATCGAAATGATAAGTCCACACAACACCTTCAAGTGCAAGCCCAAAATATTTATGTATAGCTTTTAAGGTCTGGTATCCGCACTGGGCCAGCGTAGTGATCTATGGCCTACAGCTCATACCTCTCACACGGAGAGGTGACAGGACAGTAGGACAGTAATCAGTTTCATCAGCAACTTTTTTGTTTTGACCCTATTTTTAATGAATCGGACTAAATAAAGTAGATATGTTTTATTTTGTCCATTATCACATAGTCAAGATATAAGATGCAAGTAGATACATAATTCGAAATAACAGACGTAAGTAGTCAAGCAAGGGCTGCAATTACCAAATTAACAACATGCACATGATAAAATAATAACATTGAAAATAATGTTGTTTATAGATACGCTAAACGCGTCTATAAACCTAGTTTCCTTGGATAAATCACGAACACAGAACGCTGGTGATTCAACATTTCATTTCAAGACAGATTTCTACATAGAATTTTGTGCACTAAATGAACTTCGGATTTGTATGTAGTTCGGTTGACAAAATCTATATAATAAACTATTCAATTCAAACTAGTAAACCTCTCCAATTTAAGCTCACGTGATTCGCTTTGACGAGCCCAATTGACTGGTGACAAGGGTATGAAAATAAAGCTAGGAGGTGAACCGTGGAATTCTTCAGTAGCTACTAGTAATACCAACAAGCTTGGACTCATTAGATTCATTTTGATGAATTCAGTAGATTACACACACTAAAAGCGTGTTTTTTGGTGTTTTTAAACTGGGTACATATATTTATTTAAAATAAGATTGCTTAGCCGCTCAGTCTTGAATCTATCACACCAAACTAAAATAATAATAACAATCCTCCGAATAGTTTTTAGTATTAAAATTTAATAATGATGTATTTACTATATTATATTTTGCGAGTTCACCTACATAATCAGTTCACTATATCTGAGGATACGCGGTATTGACATTGTACTAGCAAAATGACGTGTGGGTACGGTTTATTTTGGTCCGACCGTGAGCTTCGGCTGCCCATTCATTCGGCTCAAATATCTCAAAATACGAAAACGAACGTGCCGCCTAAAAATTGCTCGTAAACTATATTAATTCACAAACTATACAAATGCATAGTACGTATATTAGTTATTTAACTACAAATAGTCTTACCTTTTTACTGTGGACGTTTCTTGGGGTGAGTCCCACTTGGGACCCCATTTCAGCTAGAATATTTTTAGGCATTTTGTCACAGTTCGTTTAGAGCACACAGTTTAATGTTCAAATGTTCGCGCGTAATATTCACAAGTCGTGGCGAAGTTAGCATAAGGCGTGCAGTACGCACGCAATCGAGCGAATGAGCGCGCATTTTAGTTTGCGAAGAGTTATATGTGCGCGTACGCATGTGACGTCACGGTGAGCGTGTGCCACAGCCTTGCAGCCTGCACCACAGGTCACAGAGCCTGTGACGCGCCCTCTACCTACCAATATTGACGTCATTTTATGTCCTTTATACATCAACATTAGTCTCTTAATTCTAAACATGTATTACTCATAAATAAGTCGTTATTTTATTGTTTCAAATTTCCCATTGTTAACTTTGTATTTTTTCCTTATTTATCTGCACAAATTTTGTATGCTAGCAGCGATGTATCCTTATCTGCGACCAAAATTAAGGACTTCTTGATATGTAGCACAACTAACTCTATGGGTAAAAACTCTATAATATACATTCTGCGAGTAATACCTAATAAGCTTTAACAAAATCAAAGCTTCAAGTTGACCAAACTGTTTCCCCAAAGTAGCATTTGACTGTTCCAATAGTAGGTATATTTAAGAAACTGTATTTCTTCGAAATAATTGTTGGAAACCTTGTTTTTTTTTTTATTACGTCGCTAAGCTAGCTAACAACATTTATTTTTTTCAACTTAATTACTGTTCTACTTTTGGGTCTCCTGTCAGAGAAGGGGTTTAGGGTGTACTTCACCACAATGGCTCCCCTTCATAGCAAATTTTCTAACGACATCTTCCTTTACCGAACAGTATTATGTTGCAAACAAATACACGCGTCATTTTGAGAAATCTCGAAGTTTCTCGAGGCTTGTGTCGTGCAAAAATCTTTGACATAGGATGAACCTTGATTTTTTTCATATTGGAACTCGATATTGTCTTTGCAGTCCTTGGTTTTTATAATACTTTCTGATATTTACGCGAATGTTACACATTTTGAAATAAAACTACGTTTACGGTGGGTAAATGAGACCGTTGAAATAACATTTCAGCCTTGGACGTCTATCATCTAAGTCCACCCGTGATCATGAATGCTGTAAAGTATTCGGGATAGTAGTAAAATCAAGTAAACGCGATAGATTCCGTAAACGAAGTTTTATTTCAAAATGTCCTTGGTTTTACCACTAAGCTACTACTAAGCACTGTCATTCATCATCAACAATGCGAAATACAACAAAATGTTTCATAACTGGTTATAGTGATAAGTACCTTCCATCGTGGTAAAGGAACAATTATGTAGTATATCTATTATATCTATATAATTCCAGGGTCACGATGTTTGTCCGGGATGAACTCCAAAACTACTGAACCTATTTTAACTTTTCTTGTTCTATAATGTGTGTGTTGTTCCAACTTAAGAGATAGGATACTTTATATCTCAATTTATAATTGCAATATTTATTCATGAAAAAATATATGGCGGTACGAAGTTCGCCGGGTCAGCTAGTTATATTATATATGTATATAATTTTTATTACTTTTACTATTTGGAACGCTTGCTAATCTTGTCACCATAATAACGCAACCACTGGTGACACTGACATTTGATAATCCTTATCCTAATCAGCAGACGCCTCAAGGAACACATCCACATATCTCTGTTTCCACACTTACTTATTATAAATCGTACACTTTTCACTTATGTTGAGATAATTTTTAAGAATGGTTTGTATACACGTATGTAGCACACATTAATTAAACTTTATAACTAAGCTAGCTAAACTTTGAGATATACATCAAAATAATGGGTTCGGGTGAGTCTTGATTATTTGGTCAATTTTAGATTTAGCATTGAAAGGGCGAATCGCTATTCAAAAATAAATTAAACTAGTTTCAAAGTAAATACTAAATGCAATGTTCAAAATAAAGAAGTTGTAGATCATAGAACTTATTAGTTAAACAATTAAAGGTTTTAACGATAATTGAGATCATTATCGTGCTGTGACACTGGAAAAACACTAGAATGTGTGTCGCAGAAGATTACACCCTAGATAATGTGTACATATTTTAAATTGTTGTAATGAGGGCAGCGTTCCACATGCAGGCATGTTTCCTCTATTTTACCCTAGGTGGCAAAAAATATCCTTGCTGTCTCTTGTACACAAATGTCAACATCGCAATCATAATTTTATTATTAATTAAAATACTTAAAGTACTACCACTTTGTCTAGTTGCTGAGCCTTTTAATACTACGTTGGGGCCAAACAAGCATACGGCCCACCCGATGATAAGCGGTTACAGTAGACTACAAACGCTAGTAACACCAGAGGTATCACACGCGTGTTGTCATCTCCACGGAAAGGGATAGGCGGAATGATAAGGAGAGGATAGGGAGGATATGAAGGAGAGGACAGGAGGGATAATAAGGTGAGGACCGGAAAGATTAGGAGTGGGTCAGAAGGATAATAAGAGGAAGAGTAGAGGGGATAAGGAGGGGATTTGGACCTCCGACGCTTTCACTCACCATAAGCAACACATTTGCCGTGTGGGGCCGGCACCAAGAATAGCTCCACCCCGTCTCTTCCTATGGGAGTCGTAATAGTCGACTAAGCGATACATGATGTAAATAGTGTATATTAACATCAAGTAATAAAAAAAACAAAATGACAAAAAAAATCTTGATCATCATAATTTTTATTTATCCCGAACTTATAACCTGTTATGTTGGAGCTCAAGAATGGTTCCCAAGGACTGGAGAAGCGCAGTCATCGTGCCCTTGTTTAAGAACAAGGGTTCACGTTATGACTGTGCAAACTACAGAGCCATAAGCTTGACCAGTTTGGCAGCCAAAGTGTATGGTAAGATTATTGAAAGGAGAATGGTGTCTGATGAATTTTTGTGTCAGGCACAAGGAGGTTTCAGGTGTGGAAGGGGATGCATGGATCAAGTGTTTTCTCTGCGCAACATTGTGGAGAAGCATCTGGCTGTAGGCCAGAGGGTTTTCTTCAGTTTTGTGGATTTGGAGAAAGGAGGTTGTACGAAAGGAACTTTGGGACATTTTGCCGGAATATGGTATTAACGGTAGACTGCTACAAGCGGTGCAGTCCAACTACATGGACTGCAGAGCTTGTGTGCGGCTGGATGATGGAATGTCACCCTGGTTTGATGTCAATATCGGCGTTAAACAGGGCTGCGTTCTATCAGCCAGACTGTTTATCATATATCTGGATAAATGTCTACAAAGGTTGAATGAAATGAATGTACGAGTTCAGATGGACGACTCAGTGGTTAGGTCTCTGCTATATGCAGACGATGCGTGATTTTATTAGCGCAGTCCGCGGCTGACCTGCAAACTCTAGTCGACGTAATGGCAGAAGATTGTAAGAAAAGGGGCCTACGTGTGAATGTGAGCAAAACCAAAATAATGGTTTTTGAAAGAGAAGAAGCCAGAACAGATGTTAGAGTAGCAATAGGAAATGGTGTGCTAGAACAAGTGGATGAATTTGTATATCTTGGATGTGGATTCAGTCGGGGTGGAAGGTACACCACTGATGTAGAGAGAAGAGTGAATGCCGGAAATAAAGTGAATGGAGCATTGGGACAACTTCTCGGCAGTCATAACCTCAGCCAGAGGGCACGTGTCGCAATACACAACGCAGTGCTTGTCCCAACGTTATTATATGGAAGCGAGAGTTGGGTATGCAAAAAGGAGCATGAGAGTAAAATCAATGCGGTCGAAATGCGATCTCTGCGGAGAATCTTTGGAGTGAGGCTGACTGACCGCATTCGTAACGACGACTTAAGAGAGCGAGAAGGTATGAAAGAGAGTATTGGTGTAAAGATGCGAAAGGGAATGCTCCGATGGTTCGGACATGTGGAAAGAATGCCGGACGAGCGACTGGTTAAGAAGATATACAATGCGAAAGTGGAAGGATGTAGGTACAGGGGGAGACTGAGACTCACCTACCTAGACCAAATCGGTCATGTATTGAAGGAAGGTGGACTCAGGAGTCTCCGAAACCGGCGAGCGTGTATGAAGAAAGTTATGAATGTTGAGGAAGCGAGAGATGTATGCAAGAATAGAACCTCTTGGCACTCTGTTCTGTCTGCCTACCCCGCAAGGGAAATGGCGTGATGATAAGTATATCTGAAGTATATAGTACGCGGGACAAACGGGCCAGGACAAAAATATTTCTAACGCGGAACGGAGTTCGCGGGCACTGCTAGTATTATTATAAAGCTGTAAGAGAGCTGTGCCTGTACATTTAAGATATTTGAAAAAAAAATAGTGTTATATAAGCTATATAGGCGTATCTAAACACAAACAAATATTTTTAGATTTTTTGTTGTTTGTCTGTTTGTCTATTTGTTTGTTCACGCTTCACGCATAAACTACTGAACTGATTTTGATGCAACTTTTTTATTTGTTAGCTCTTGATTAGACTTAAAACCTGGTATACATTTTATTCGATTGCGAAAGTACCATACTCTCACAAAATATCATCCTTCCTACCTTCTCCTTCCTATCTTTCCTTACTATCCTACCTATCCTTTCCTTAATGTCCTTCCAACCCACCTCTAATCCTTGGAGATGGCAATGCGCGAATGATGCCTCTTATGTTGCTAGTATCTATAGGCCACGGTGACCGCTTACCACTTGTCTGCCACATACGTAGTATAAAAAAAACTACATGGTTGTCTGTTAAGTCGGTTTACGGACGATAATTTTAGGTGACAACGTCATATATGTATTTTGAGAGTTTCACAAAGAATGCATCCGCCACCATGCATTTTTCGGAACGTGACACTTTTTCGTGCGTGCAGCCGGCGTTCATCGATTTCTAAGACGTTATCACGTCAAAAAAAGATTTGTTTGCTGTCCTTTTAATATGGAAAGCAAATTGCATTAGGCAACAAATTTCATCAGGCAATTTGTTTTCTATACTAAAAGGGCGTATACTAGATATGTATTTTTTATCTTCATCATCAAAGTCATAACCTCGACATACATTTAAAATACGAGTATCTTAAGTGAGTATGTACTAACCTAAGAACAAACGACGTCAGAATTCATAAGTGTTATTGTCAAGTGAGGTAAACATCAATCATTTATCGTCTAATAACATTTTATTTACGTTTTCTTTAACATTGAAAGTAATCTGACTGATTTCTTAAGTGTTAAATACACCATTGCTTGTACAGTTGATATACCTACTAGTTGAAGTGACCATATGCGTTAGCATACCTATAATGTAAGCTTGGTCTCTCGTTTTAAAGATAAACATTAACATAAAGTCAACAATAAATCACCGTGGAACCCCGTAGTGGCGAGGTGTTTTAAACGCGAAAGTTTAAAAAGTACCTACTAGGCCAACAACAAAATTAAACAGCATTAGATTAAAGTTTAATAAATATTTATTTGATGAAAGTTACGGAATATTGACAGAGATGGAGATGAAAGTAAGAAGATTTTGAGTTATTGAATTTGTAAATAATCTTCTGTACCCTTCCTTGATGATTAGCTAATGAGGCTTTCATTGAAACTTTACACATATATTTCGAGTTGAAATGCCTCGTTACATTTTCAAGATAATGCTAGGAAGTCCAGCTCCAAGTCGTCCTATGCCACCTATAATATAAGAACTTCACAAACGGTTTGAAAGCGCATAACCACTAGAAATACCTAAAAGTCTGACTATGTTCAAAGATTTACTTTGAATTATTAGCCAATACAACATAAGAATGCTTTTAAGAACCCAGCTTAGTGAAATTGTAGCGCCGCACTTCATAAAGCCAGTCTCAGAAGCATAATATATGATATAAAGACCAGCACATATTCTTATTGTGGCTGCAGTTAAAGTATGGAGAGTGCCAAAAGGCTCTATTCTTGCATACATCGCTCGCTTCCTCAGCACTAATAATTCTCTTCATACACGCTCGCCGGTTTCGGAGATTCCTGAGTCTACCTTTCTTTAATACATGACCGATTTATTCTAGGTAGGTGAGTCTCGGTCTCCCCCAGTACCTACATCCTTCCACTTTCGTATTAGCAAACAAACTTTCGATATTACTGGTAAGAACTAGTAAGGATCATCCTTACTAGTCATGTACTTTTTATTCTGAAATAATGGGTAGTAGACTGTAGAATAGTTGTTTTTGGGATAGAAACCCTAACTGCTAGATAAATGGATTTTAAAGAATTTTGGTATACAGATAAATTATAGCCTGGATAAATACAAAGAATATTTTTATTCCGGTGATCTGTATTTTAGCACTTGTCATGCTCAGCTATAGCGGGGTTCAAACCCTTTCAATCCAGGGAAGTGCGCTGGAGCCAAAAATCGAAGCCATCGCAGCCAACGACCGTGACTCCCAATCTCCATTTCATAGTTGCTTTTTAGATGTCTTTACGACTCACGCCACCTATCGGGTGCATTTACAAACATTATTTAGATTTAGTAAGTTTAATTTTGCAATTAAAATTCATACCTACTGTTTGAAGGCGCGATTTCTTTGAACATTTTGATCTGTATTTTAGCACTTCACATGCTCAGCTACATTAAAATATGTATATTTTTTTTAATGTGGAAAAAGAGAGCGCATGTTCGATTCCCGCTCACAGTAAAGCTCTCTTTGCCGCTTTGGCAAATATTTTGTTCCTGTTGTTGAATTGAAAATATTCCAAGCCCCTTAATTTTAACAAGTCACCGTTTCATGCCCTTTCGGTAGCGCAAGCCAAGTCGCAGGCAAAAAAGGTACCTAATCATTAAAACTAAAGTTATATGATTTTATCTTTGGTCTCATTTTAACCTTTAATTATTTTAATGAAATGTAATGATTGGTTAAATACAATGAATACAGGACATGCAGTTTTAAATACTAGAAATGCCCACTTTATCTATTTCAAATTGGGTTTTCCGCTGAGAAACTATGAAGAGCGTGTATTAATTGTTCAATATTTTATAGCCATTCCATATTTTGTGCTTAGAGTACACAGAAACTAGCACCTATTTTTTCTAAGTTATTAGCTGCCCTTAGTGCCAAGTCAGATGATTACCTTCTTAATGATGAATGACGCCAAACTTAAATGGGTTATTTTAAGGTGAATATTAAAATATTATATTTATATTAAATATGCAATATATCAATTTGCTTTACAACTAGTACAGGCGCTTATATACATTTTTTTAAAAGTATGAAAGTAAAATTCGCTGTGTGCTTTTAATTGTTTCTTCCAATACGACCTCATCACAGATGATGGAAATATGCATTTTTACTAACTAACAGAGTGCCAAGAGGCTCTATTCTTGTATACATCTCTCGTTTCCTCAACATTCATAACTCTCTTCATACACACTCGCCGGTTTCGGAGACTCCTGACTCCACCTTCCTTCAATGCATGACCAATTTGGTCTAGGTAGGTGAGTCGCGGTCACCCCCTGTACCTACATCCTTCCACTTTCACATTGTATATCTTCTTAACCAGTCGCTCGTCCGGCATTCTTTCCACATGTCCGAACCATCGCCATTTTGCCCAACAGATTACTTCCGGGTAAATAGAGACCCAAAAGCTAGTTTTTAAGTTATATCTCGGGTTCACGATATAGCAGCGATATAAAATGTATACTAGTTTATAAGTCTAATCAAGGACTACCAAATAAAAAAATCATCAAAATCCGTTTAGTAGTTTTTGCGTGATGCGCGAACAAACAAACAGACCAAAAATCTAAAAATTTTGTTAGACACGCCTATATAACCTATTACAATAATTTTTTCTCAAATATTTTAAATGTACAGACACGGCTCTGTTACAGCTTTATAATAGTACTAGCTGTTTCCCGCGTCTTCACTCGCGCAAATAAATGAATATTGAAATAGGAACAAAAAATACTGTCTATAAATTAAATTAAATAATTAAGTATTCATCAACATTTTAGGTTTAATTACTACAATAAGTACCTCTTTGTAAACGACGTTTGTAGTTTTTCCTTTTGCGTCTAAAATTCACTCTGGAGCATGCAACATAAATCTCTCTGAGTGAAAAGCAGTATAAATCGATGCCAGTGATTTTCAGTGACTGCCCTAGGTACTTGTTAATTGTTATGGCACAGGACACATTAAGAGGGATCTTATTTTTTTATATTATTTTAATTTGTTCAGGATACTCTGACGGAAATAATGGTATTTGTGGAATGAAAACATTTCCTTCACCACGATCGGTAATTACTGTGACGTCTACGACGTTTTTATAAAGAGCTTTGAATTGCAACTTTGTTCCATTGCACAATTTAGGTGACTAAGATTTCTTAATAACATTACTGGTGAACCAAATTTAAGAGTGAATTTCCAGTGAGAAACAGTCACTAACTATATACCAGGCGCTTCTTCTTTTTATATAAAGGACGTTACAATTTTCGTAATTTTAACACATTATGCTCTAACGGATTTATCATTTTTGTAAACTATGTTGATCTGTATTTTAGCATTTGACATGCTCAGCTAGGTACTTTAAATAATAAATTATTAGTGAAAGTGGAAAAAGAGAACTTTACTGCGAGTGGGATTCGAACCTGCGTCCCTTCCAATCTGGGGAAGTACTGCCATCGCAGTCACCGACGGCAACTCCAAATTTCCACCTCCCAATTGCTTCTAGATGTCTATACGTTTCGTAAAGTATCCTAGAATCATACTTCATAAAAGAAAATGCTGTATCCTTTTCCACGCCAGCAATCGCCTTTTCGACCGTCTTTCTGGATTTTCTTGGAACCTACAAACGGCTGCTTTGTGAACATCTGGGTGGTTATTCAGGTAATTAATTAGAGCTATTCTGTGTACCTGTAGATGGTTTTATTGATAATTAATTACTGCAGCTCTGCGAACTCTTTTTTAGGGTTCCGTATCCGAAGGGTCAAAACGGGACCCTATTACTAAGACTTCGCTGTCTGTCTGTCTGTCCGTCCGTCTGTCACCAGGCTATATCTCAAGAACGGCGATAGCTAGACAGTTGAAATTTTCACAAATGATGTATTTCTGTTGCCGCAATAAAATAAATTCTAAACATAAAATAAAAAAATATTTAAGGGGGGCTCCAATAAAACAAACGTGATTTTATTGCGCTTTTTTGCTCGCTATTGACAACGACAACAGGTAGATGCTTGAAATGTTTACAGAATATTTAGTTATATATTAACTTTAAAAATAAATAATTAAATGAAAATAAAAATAATATTTAAGGGGGGGCTGGCTCCCATACAACAAAATAGTGTAATGATGTTTACCTAGTCGATGGTACGGAACCCTTCGTGCGCGAGTCCGACTCGCACTTAGCCGGTTTTTTATATTTAATATTAGCTTTTTTGAGCTGTATCTTTCCAGTAGTATTTGTAAGTCTTGTGCGAAGTTTTGTAGGATTCTCCTTAAAATGTATATCAGGAATGTCTGATCGAAGATAGGATGTAACAGATCCATACTAAAGCAAATATACATTAAAATATCATTGGGATTGGTTTTGTATTCAACTAAACCGAAGCCTTTTTACGGGGTTGCCTTCTATGTAAAATTTCTCATAATTGTGATACTTATACTTACAATATTTGATGTATTTGTGCGGTTGCTACTATCTCACATAAACATTCATATATATGAAATACTGACATATCAACAAAGTATTCATTGGAATTATTATGGTTAATACCATCAGCATCATGGGACATGATAGAAATAGAGGTGAAATTTTCAAAAATCTTTTCTTAGTGGGTCTATGTAACAAAAAAGGCATCAGCTACCAAAATTTCAAGTTTGCAGCCCAGCGGCGGTTTAGGCTCTGCGCTGATCGTCAGTCAGTCGGTACAAGCAATTATATGTATATAGATAGAAGATAGATTATTGAAAATATTGTAAGGAATTGTGTTTTATATCGGTTTTAGATATAAAAAGGAGGGTTCTAGTCTAGTTTGTTTAACTTGGTTTGTGTAGCCCTTGTCCAAAAAACCGGAATTGAAATACAAAATTATATGTACAAACTATAATTAAACTGTACACTATTTACATGAAACCTAAGCTAGCTATAATACAATAACAAACATTATTTGATGTTTGAAAAGATCAGTACCAAGAACAACACCTGATGTTAAGTGATTTTAATGATGTTAAGGGACTTATATCTAAGAAATATTCTATTCTAAATAACACGTCACATTTGCTGGTAAAAAATCTACTGAATATTTACATTAAGATAAAAAATATTTACACTTATGAATTTAAGAACTTACATCTTATCACAGATATATTAAATGCACTATTATCTGCTAGTATGTAAAACTATATATATGATAAATATATAGTTGTACATACTATATGGAGCTATGTAATGATATATAATGCCAAATCTTGCTTACTCGACATTTGCTACCACTTTTATCTACGGAAGGATGTTGTGCCATAGACAAATTTTATGGGAAGACTTATATTAGGCAGTGATAATTAAGGCATGTTCCCCAAGTGGAGAATACAGAGGTATATGGTGAAAGTTTTGATGATCGTAAGGCGTTAAGTTATGCTTATAGATAACTGGGCATCGCATATGCAAGCCCTGAACTATCAGTTCAGAAGCCACTAGCCAACATTGATCTACATTAACCATGCAAGAAGTTAACCGCTATAGATCAGTGATAGCGAGTGACACATTACCTCAACCATCAGTATAGTTCTTACCGTAGCCGAGTAAACTACCTATCCTCTACAAGGTGGCATAACGAACCTCTACTATAATGCGATAACGAAACTCTCACCCAAACTACGATAGTCGTTCCAGATGATAACCATAATGCACAATGCAGCCCGCAATAAACTCCGAGAAAGTTAACAAAAATGTGGCACATATGGTTTTATTACAAACGAGTTTTACATCCCTTAGTCGGCTCGTACGACATCCGCAGGACTGAATGGAGTCGTGACATTTTGTAATCGTAGTCCGTCACCACATGGACAAAATTAACGAAGAAAAATGAGAAAAAATCGAAGCTACCAGTAGCAATTAGAAACCAGGAACTGCAAACACCAGATTTTAACTATCAACTTAGACGTCGCTAGCTGCCTCTGACCTACATTAACTGTGCAATAAGTTAACTGCCATAAATCAGTGATAGCGAGTGACAGATCAACTCAACCATTACAGTTCTTACCATAGCCGAGTGAACTATCTTCTGCAAGATGACATAACAAACCTATATATCATCGCGATAACGAAACTCTCACCCAAACTACGATATTCGTTCCGGAAGTTAATCGCAGTGTGCGGCTTATGGAGCACCCATACAACCCTGAGAAAGTTAAACAAAAGTGTGACATAAACTGTTTAGGTACGAGTTTTACCTTCTCTTGCAGTGATGCTATCTGCTTTCATTCGTTAGTCGGCTTTTACGACACCCGCAAGACTGAGTGGAGTGGTGAAATTTTATATTTTTAAAGCATGGTAAATATGAACGAAGAAACACTGAAAAATAATCATAGCTACCAGGATCAGTTGGAGGCCTGGAACTGCATACATCAGATCTTAACTATCAGCTTAGACGCCAGTAGCTGCCACTGGCTTACATTAACTATGCAATAAGTTAACCGCTGTAAATCAGTGATAGCGAGTGACAGATTAACTCAACCATTACAGTTCTTACCATAGCCGAATGAACTATCCTCTGCAAGATGACATAACAAACCTATATAGCATCGTAATAACGAAACTCTCAGCCAAACTACGATATTCGTTCCAGAAGTTAGTCGCAGTGTGCGGCTTATGCGGCACCCAATCAACCCTGAGAAAGTTATACAAAAGTGTGATATAAACTGTTTAGGTACTAGTTTTACCTTCTCTTGCAGTGATGCTATCTGCTTTAACTATGCAATAAGTTAACTGCCATAAATCAGTGATAGCGAGTGACAGATCAACTCAACCATTACAGTTCTTGCCATAGCCGAATGAACTATCCTCTGCAAGATGACATAACAAACCTATATAGCATCGTGATAACAAAACTCTCAATCAAACTACGATATTCGTTCCGGAAGTTAATAGCAGTGTGCGGCTTATACGGCACCCAATCAACCCTGAGAAAGTTAAACAAAAGTGTGATATAAACTGTTTAGGTACTAGTTTTACCTTCTCTTGCAGTGATGCTATCTGCTTTCATTCGTTAGTCGGCTTTTACGACACCCGCAAGACTGAGTGGAGTGGTGAAATTTTATATTTTTAATGCATGGTAAAAATGAACGAAGAAAAACTGAAATATAATCATAGCTACCAGGAGCAGTTGGAGGCCAGGAACTGCAAACACCAGATCTTAACTATCAGCTAAGACGCCACTAGCTGTCACTGATCTACATTAACTATGCAATAAGTTAACCGCTATAAATCAGTGATAGCGAGTGACAGATCAACTCAACCATTACAGTTCTTACCATAGCCGAATGAACTATCCTCTGCAAGATGACATAACAAACCTATATAGCATCGTGATAACGAAACTCTCACCCAAACTACGATATTCGCTCCGGAAGTTAATCGCAGTGTGCGGCTTATGCGGCACCCAATCAACCCTGAGAAAGTTAAACAAAAGTGTGACATAAACTGTTTAGGTACGAGTTTTACCTTCTCTTTCAGTGATGCTATCTGCTTACATTCGTTAGTCAGCTTTTAAGACACCCGCAAGACTGAGTGGAGTGGTGAAATTTTATATTTTTAGTGCATGGTAAAAATGAACGAAGAAAAACTGAAAAATAATAATAGCTACCAGTAGCAGTTGGAGGCCAGGAACTGCAAACACCAGATCTTAACTATCAGCTTAGATGCCACTAGCTGCCACTGACCTACATTAACTATGCAATAAGTTAACCGCTATAAATCAGTGATAGCGAGTGACAGATCAACTCAACCATTACTTAAGTTCTTGCCATAGCCGTGTGAACTATCCTCTACAAGATGACATAACAAACCTCAATCGCATCGTGATAACGAAACTTTTACCCAAACTACGATAGCCGTTCCAGGTGTATCTTGAAGCGCGGCTTTTGCGCCACCCAATCATCTTTAGGCATATCAATTCAAATATATTTGAGGTAGGTAGAATGTATTCAATATATTAACACAATATAAAATATATTTCAATTGAAACACTAAATTTCTCAAGGCCAAATTGAATATCATCCCAAAATCAGTCTCAGTAACCAGCTAAAGCAACATACTTTAAAACCTTTCTTATAAACCTTTCAAACCTTAAAAACTAAAACTGAGACGTATTCAGATTTAGCCCGAGAATTTGTTTAACGTCTTGTCACCGTATATATATGACAATAATATTCTCAGATTTTACAGCCTACGTTATTTTAGCAAAAAAAGATCATGGGGCCCTTTACGAGGTATACATACGTGCTAGCCTGAAGATTACAATTCCACCCACCCGCCTCGACTTCTCTCAAGCTAGCCAGTATATATACTTTCTTATCGGCGTATATAAAAATATTATTATAAAAATATAACGATCTATTTATAAAAATATATCTATGGCCATTAGGCGTAAATAGTACAACACCTAAATTAAAATAAACAGGAGCAGCAATATATTTAAATAATTGAAACCATATTAGGGATTTTCTGAAATTAATTTACATACAAATAACTGAAGAAAATTAATATAATTAATTTGAAATGAATACATCAAACATTTAAATTAATATAAATTGGATTTAGGACAATAATTATAGGGGTAATACCCGTTCGTAAAGAACGAGTAAGTATATGACACAACATCAAAACTTTTTGGGAGAATCGAACTGTAATCGTCTATAAAAAAATATGCCCGACATTTCTCTGGCAACTATAATAAAATATTTATAAAAATATATTTTCCAAAAAAAAAACCACAGTCTAATAATTAAAATATATGGAATATACGTAATATTCAACTCAATGAAATAATGTAGGTAACTACTGCAACTGAGAGCGGAATTATAAAATCGGTAAAAAATTAAACGTTTGGAGGTGGACAGCCATGAAATTAAGCTTAATTCAAAATAATAATAATAATTGTTTACTTCTTAACTAGAGCGTTTCAGAGCGATCCACTGTCCAGTTAAGATGGTGCAAGGTGTGTTCATGTGGGCGATGAATCCCTCCAGTCTGCTCTAATTATGTTTTGGTGTTCATCTTCATATCTTGTCAACAGTTTTTCTCCCTCTTATATCTAGGCACATCAAAACTTGAACTTAAAAGAAAATAAAAAATATTCAGGTAGCTATATGAGTCCTATTTCCTTTTCATTTATGTCGCTTCCATTTTCTATATGCGTTCAGCGTGTACGGAGATACCTAGAAAAAATAGCATTGTACTCGTACATGTTCTGAAATGTAACCTGATGTACATTGTAAGATATTTGTGAACTTTGTTTTAATTATTTAATTCATTGTATAATGTAAGACATGCTTGAAAGAGGAGTAGTGTACAATACTGAGTAATTTATATTTCAAATATTGCATGCCGTTACCTGTACGTTTCATTCCTAACGCTGTCGGTATATCGATCACGCTCAGAGTTTAATACCCGAGGTGCTTGCTCCTACTGCTGGTCTCATTGCTGCCCTCTAACATACAGATATACCTCCGACATCGAACACAACCACCTTCCAGATGGTGCCATGTCAGCTTCTATAACAGAAAAAT
This sequence comes from Leucoma salicis, assembly GCA_948253155.1. Taxonomy (NCBI): domain Eukaryota; kingdom Metazoa; phylum Arthropoda; class Insecta; order Lepidoptera; family Erebidae; genus Leucoma; species Leucoma salicis. The sequence continues at coordinate 30,042,371 of OX411803.1, forward strand.
ATATTGTGTAAAACAACATTCACCTTGTCTTTTATAATGACCTTCATAAGATATGTCAGAGTGTACCTACACTTTCTTACGCATAATGTCTATTTCAATGAAGTACTTATTATCTCTAAAAAGTGTTTAAGTTCATTATCGAAGTCCTATAAAAATGTATTCCCTTAAATTTGCGTGCGTCACATAATGCTCAAATTACGTTCGGTGTCCTAGGTCCTAGGGACGTTCGTTATGGCGGACCGGTTAATTTTACTCACATGCGCAATATAATCGGCAATCGATATTTGCTTCTCTATGTTTTACATTATATCTGTAACAATCTACACTGCGCCTACGTGTAATATATTTTACAATAATCATTTTCTAAGGTCTAACTAAAGTGAATGTATTGTTGGTGTTTCAAGATCCGTAAGCGATGCCTACTATAAATTTAATGTACTCGTATGTCTCAATGATCACTACGAGTATAAGCACTTAACAGTATCATATTTTTTGGACACTGATAAATTTTCATAAGACCGCATATTTTTTTACTCTATCGTAGGTGCCAGGAAAATGGCTCTGAGAAATTATTTCTATAAACACGGCAAGTAATTTAGACTATAGGTATATTAATTTTGTTATCTCCGAAGCTTACACGGGTGACCAACTCAAATAGCCGTATGTTAATCATTTACGAAAGGAATCGAAGAATATATCTAGTGTTTTATATAAAACTAGAATGTACTCGTGACTTCGTCCAGAATTGGTCAGAATATAAATACTTCACTAACTATTTCTGTGTAATATATATATATATATATATATATAGGTATAGCTATACCACGGGAACCATTCATTTTTCCATAAACAAAGTAGCTCATATAGATCAACCCACTTTATTAAAATATTTCACCAGGTGGTAACACTTATAGGTAGATTATTACATATTTTCACGTCACTAGGTTCTCTTGAAGTTAGTCAGAACGAACAATCGAATGCGCGAACATGCGCAATACGTTCAGGAGGGCCATAACGATCGAACTTCTTTAAATAAAATGGCGGAGTCATTAAGTACTTTTCCAATGTGATTTTACTCAGTAATATCTACGTCAGCAAATTCAAATGATTATTAACTATATAATAAGCTTATGTTCAGCTGTCATATAGTAAATACTAACTGCGTAACGCCACAGTATTTAAACCTCACCATATAACCCTCTCCCTTTTCCCTAAAGTTTTAAGGAAAAATCAATACAACAGCGCCTGTCATCTTATCACCCAACAAATACTAAATTCCTCAAAGAAAATCACGACATGATGGTCAATAATTCACAAAATTGTGGTATGGTCTTTGATACTACTCAAGAGATCCAGATTAATTTAATACATAAGCGATGATAATACCATCGAAGATCATGTGGGCCTGGGGCCAACAACACAACCTAAATTTAACTTAATGAAATTATTCAAAATAACTCACCCTACATTTTTTCCTCAGCAACGCCATTATTCACTCAAATCTCACATCACACGTCCACTTACACTGACTTAGCTATCCTGAATGCCCGAATGCCGCGCTGGGCGCAGCATCTCTTGTTGCGCGGACATCGCTCATCCCAGTCACTACATTTACATCAATATTCTTGAAGTCATTCTCAAAGTGGTCTATTTGGAACCATGGGGGTGTTTAAGAGCATGTGTGCTGGGGTCGTTCAAATTTGCGTGGTGGATAACTATTGTTCTATATGTACTTAAAATATTTATTTGTGAACAAAAACGTTATAATTTAGCACCTGTGTATACTTACTTATCATCACGCGATCTCTCTTGCAGGGTAGGCAGAGAAAACAGCGTGCCAAAAGGCTCTATTCTTATATACATCTCTCGTTTCCTCAACATTCCTAATTCTCTTCATACACGCCGATTTGCTGACTCCTGACTCCACCTTCCTTCAAGACATTTGGTCTAGGTAGGTTAATCTCGGTCTCCCCCTGTTATCACTTTCACATTGTATATCATCTTAACCAATCGCTCATTTCTTTCCACATGTCCGAACCCTTTCGCATCTTTACACCAATACTCTCTTTCATATCTACTCGCTCTTTTACGTCGTCGTTACGAATGCAGTCAGTCAGCTTAACTCCACTGATTTTCTGCAGAGATCGCATTTCAACGGACGGGCCTCGTGGCGTAGTCAGAAGCGTAACCAACTTCCACGCACCAGGTCGTGGGTTCGATCCCCACTCAGGACAATTATTTGTGTGATGAACACAGATATTTGTACTGCGTCTGGGTGTTTTCTATCTATTGTATGTATGTATTTACATAAAAAAGTAATATATGTATTATATCCGTAATCAGGTACCCATAGCACAAGCATTAGGCTTAGTTTGGGACCAGAGGACGTTGTGTGAAAATGTCTGTGAATCGTCTCATGCTCGTTTGTTTTGAGTACCCAGCTCCCGCTTCCATGTAATAATGGAGGGACAAGCACTGCGTTGTATACTGTGATGCGTGCCTTCTGGCTGAGGTGATGGCTGCCGAAAAGCTGTCCCAATGCTACGTTCACTCTATTTCTCACATTTACTTCTCCCGCAAACTCATAAGGTGTAAACGTGCCCATAAAAGTTTCGACTTTAATGATCGTTAACTCAAAGGCCTGATATATAGCGATAAAATCATCAAGATTGTTTGTTATGCCAAAGGGGACGATTGCCAAAACAGTTTGAGAATCACGGCTTTAGAGCGACATGGACTGAGTGGCTCGGCTATGTTCGTCTCACTTCGTAGGAACACAGGAATCTTATCACATCCATATCTTACCGATATTATAAATGCACTCATTTTGATAGATGTTCGTTACTCAGTCAGGCCAAAACGGCTAAACGGATTTAGATGAAATTTGGCACGAAGATAGATTGTAGTCTGGAATAGCACATACGCTGTATATAGTTATATCCCTAGAGATATAACTATATACCGTAATATAGTTATAAGAAAGCGGTTCATAACTATCTTACTATTAATATAACTATAATACTAGATTAATCTAGTGAAATAAATATAAGTAGGTACATATTTTCTTTGATTTGTACAACTGGTTACGTGCTGATTTTAAACAAAAAGGTATCACGTCGTAGTGGTGTGCATAATAGTGGTTAAGAGTTATTTTCCAGTTTAGCCTTCGTGTCGCTCACTCTTCAATGTAACTTATAACTTCGGCTAATCTTTTTCGCGTCCACTTTGGTCTTTTGCTCCTCCCATTGTACACGAAGTTCGTCTTCAAAACACTGTCTTGAGCTATTATCTTCATCATTATCTATAGGTGCATAAAGTACTCGTACTTATGAAACACAATATTATAAGCAATTTTCATTAAAATCAAGCAAATATCTGTGAGAATTACACCCGTAAACGCTATCGTCGTCAAACTCGAATAACATTTTTGTTGAAGCGGAAAAAATGTACCTAACCATATACCCCGTCGTTCGGGGCAACGAACAAGATAGAGTGGGGCCCTCACCCACTAAATAAACTAGCTGTGTGGCGTCTCTCCACCTGTACTGGCAAACCAGTGGATCAGGAACACACTACTTCAGTGGTCCGCTGGCAACTAACCCTTTCAGGTACTTTCTTTGAGCGAAGCTTGCTGGCATTGGCGCGTCGCACCTTCGCGGAAGACATTGCAGGTGGCGGACGTTCCTCGGTCCATCCACCCACGGCCGCAGCCAGGGCATCAAGCGAAGGTAGTTTCATGTCTTCACCGCCCTAGTTGCTGGCGGCGGTTCAGGTCAATGACGGGATTTAGCGGCAATAGAGGGGGACCTCTCGCTGCCGAGCGTCGTCAGAGCGATGCTCGGCAGCGACAGAAATTGGGCCGCGGTCTCTGCCTTCTGCGAGGAGGTTATCTCGCGGAAGGAAGCGGCGGAGAGGGCCAGGGAGGAGGATTCTTCGGCTGACCCAAACCGTCGCCAGCGACTGGAGCGGCGCAAGCGTGAGTACTTGCGCCTCATGCCCTAGCTGAGGCTGCTAGTGGATGGACCGGGGAACGTCCGCCACCCGCAAGGCCTCCCGTGAAGGTGCGACTCTCCGTATGCGGATGCGTCGCTCAGTAGAGGGTACCCGAAAGGGTAAGCCACCGGCGGGCCACTGAAGTATTCCAACACAGTACCAGTGGTCCATCAACTCAGGCGGAGAGACGGCACACGGCGGGTTTCTTTAGTGGGTGCGGGCCCCACACTACCCTGTTCGTTGCCCCGAACGACGGGGTGTGCGGTTAGGTACATTTTTTCCGCCACTTCCTTCTACAAGATGACCTCTTCGCTGTAGGCAGCAACCAGCACTTTTATGCACACCACTACGACGTGGTATTAAATCGCTTGGGCCTGACACTTCATTTGTCTACAAGATAAAGAGAAAAGACGATAAGGAAGAATGAAAGAATGAGGCGGCAGATATGAAATATGATGCGGAGCAGGCTTGAGCCTCTGGCGCTTTTACATTCCCAACAAACCGTGAACGAAGAAATACCGCTGACTAGCACTAAATCGCAGTGTCTGAAAACGAAGGTCTACGACCAGTGTGTGTTACCAGTGATGACATACGGAATAGAGACGTGGTCTCTGAATGTTGGCCTCATATCAAGGCTCAAAGTCACTCAGCGGGCCATGGAACGGGCTATGCTTGGTATTTCCCTACGTGATCGAATCCGTAATACGGAGATCCGTAGGAGAACGAGAGTGACCGACACAGCCCGCCGGGTTGCCATGCTGAAGTGGCAATGGGCAGGCCACATCGCTCGACGAACCGATAACCGTTGGGGACGAAAGGTTCTCGAGTGGCGACCACGTATCGGACGGCGCAGCGTAGGACGGCCCCCCACCAGATGGACCGATGATCTGGTCAAAGCTGCGGGGAGCCGTTGGATGCGCTCAGCACAGGACCGCTCGTTGTGGCGTTTTCTTGGGGAGGCCTATGTCCAGCAGTGGACGTTAAAAGGCTGATGGATGAATGGATGAATAGCACTAAATATATGAGGTAGCCCAGAATTTTTTTCTATAAGGCAGCTTCACTATATAATTAGAAGGACGCCGAAACCAGGAGGTTTCGATAGAGGATAGGGAGGACTTATCATCTTCTTATTATCCTTCCTGTCCTCTCCTTAGTGCCCTTACTATCCTGTACTTATCATTCCTCCTCTTCTAGCGTCTATAGGCTACGATAACTGCTTACCATTAGTTGGGCCGTATACTTGTTTGACACCGATTGATGTATTTAGAATTATATAAAAGTGGTGCCATTGATGCTAAGGGCCCGTTGTTGTCTTGTTTGTTTATTTTTTATATTTTTAGAAACTACATAAACTAGGAATGTTTTTAAGATAATGAGCAGCTATAGCATAATAAATTTTTTTTCAAAGTCAATATTACATTTTTGACAATATTTTACATTAATAATGTCTAAAATAGTAATCTAATAAAATAAGTTGGCATATTAACTAGAACATACGATACACATTATAACTAAAAGTACATATTTTATTTATATTTCCTAGTTCACAGTGGCCTGCATCGCGCGCCATCAGCGCCATGTGGCGCACGAAATTTGTTCGTTGCGTCTTCTCTTGTAGCTACGTAGTACATTATACCTCAATGGTCATAACAGACATATTTTTGTGCACCTACATTCCATACGCTGGCTAAGCCTTAATAACTTATGAGATACATTAAAATTAATATACTACGAAATTATATATATTAAAAATTTTTGGTAAAAAGGTCCGCGATGGTATATATTTATCTCCTAAGGATAACCCCTACCATCCATCCATCCATCCATCCATCCATCCATCCATCCATCAGCCTTTCAACGTCCACTGCTGGACATAGGCCTCCCCAAGAGAACACCACAACGAGCGGACTTGTCATTGGGGATAATGGCGTAATCGCCGCGCTTGGCAGGCGGGTTGGCAATCGCAATGGATGTTGTTAATACTCTAGGGAGTGCTGCTGCCTACTCCGCTGGTATTCCCTCAGTCGGCTCTTACGACTCCCGTGGGTAGAGAGGGGTGGGACAATTCTAAGGCCGGCCCCACACGGCCTTTGCCAAATCATTATAAATAAAAACAGAAATTATCCACATCTTAAATTTCTGACACAGCCTAATTTACTGCTTTTGGGAATTCATTTTTTTTTGATGCAAGGAAATCCTTGATGTATACCCCCGATTTAATAACCGGTATACTTGCTAAAACGTCGCGGTGTTCCGCCAGACTTCCTTTACACAAAGGTGAGGTATATGCTCTACGCATGAATTCGTCCACCCCTGGCAGGTCTAGGCCTCCATTCATGGTCCCTTCGGATTTGGGGGCCCTATAGCCCTCCCTCATCGAGAGGTACCCGCGGAACACGTGCGCTGCCATCTCGGGCCGGACCTGCAAGAGTGACAGACCACCTTAGGCTCATCACGCTCAGGGGGTCGGAGATCGACTAGCGACCATTTATGAGCCTAGATGATTGTTCAGCCCTTATAATGATGCTGTTAAAGTTTCAGAAATATTATACTTGAGATCTATGATACTTTTTGAAATAAAACTTCGTTTACGGAATCTATCGCGTTTACTTAGATGGTAGATGTTCAAAACTTTGGACATCTACCATCTAAATCCACCCGTGATCATGAATGCTGTAAAGTATTCGAGACGTCGGGATAGTATAAAAATCAACTAAACGCGATAGATTCCGTAAACGAAGTTTTATTTCAAAATGTGTAAAATTCGCGTAAATGTTAGAAAGTATTATCTATGATACTTTTTTTTACTCTATCACCGTTACCTTTATATCTTAAATCGATGTTTTCATACTTGTATATAATGAAATAAATAAAATTCGCAGTGTTTCAACCCAATACCTCTAAAAGTACGTAAATCCAGACAGACCAGAACAGAACGCTTGAATTCAACGGTTGGGGTCCTTATTTCCTCGAGCATTACTGAGCGACGAGCATTGATCTTTCAGCTAATCGCAATCCACTTCTAGACATGGCTCTCCCGATTCCCGTCCGACTCTACGTGCACTGGCGTTCATTATACATATTTACACTGCCTTTTTCAGGTCATTAGTTAGAAATATGTATGGCTGAGAGTCATACTCTTCATATTTCGAAATGTGATATATACACACGTTACATAATTTTCTTAGCAACTCGCTCCTTAAAGTCGGCGTGTGACTTTGTGGACCAACCCAACCCAAATGCTTCCTTTAAAATTTTTCTTTTACTTATTGTTCTTAAGCATTCAGTAGCTTCATTCAACACACCTGACAAAACACTTGCAACTATTCTGCAAATGTTGTCTGTGTGGTGACGGACTAAGAATACAAGTGTCACCACCCCATTCTTTCCCACGGGTCTCGTATGAGGCGACTAAGGGAAGTAAGCAATTATCATCTATTGCATGACTGGTGGTAGGGCTGGGTACCAAGTGGGAGTACTCACTTGGTATCTGGCCCGAGCGGGTTGGTACCACCATCTCCCGTGTGACCAGCCATGAAGCACATCGTTACGTTTTGGCCGTAGCAGGAGATAGCCGATTATACTTTCATTTCATATCGGGGAAATGAAATGGTGAGCAGCGGCTTGACAATACTCTCGATATAGTTGAGTCCATGAGCGACGGTTTCCGTTTACCATCAGATGGGCCGTGACCCTTAAAAGGGGAAAATTTCAGAAACCTTTTTTTCGTTTATGCTGTTTATAGTACTAGTTAGCCGTAGTTCCGGTTCATATATTCCATCATAGTATCACGCGTGTATCCCCGAAGGGGTAGGCAGAGATGTATTATGCACCCACGGTTTACTAACTATGTTTAAGTCCCACGTAATATGGGGCGAACCTGTTGCCGTCTACCGGGCAAAAAACTCAGGGCTGCTACTGAGAATTTTTCTTTTTTGAAAAAGCTCAATAGCACTGCCCGACCCGGGGATTGAACCCGAGATCTCATGCTCGGCAGTCACTCAAACTCCCGCTACACCTCCAGGGCAGTTTCGGTTATCGTTAGTTATAAATAAAATATGGAGCTGATGTAAGTACTAGGAGAACATAAAGAGTCAAGAGATATTTTAAGACAAAAGTACTGAGTAAACAGTCTACAGTATTTATGACTTAATGTAGTTAACTCTGAACCTTATTATTTCAAGTAATAGATATGAAATACAAGTATATGTTTTTTACATAAATCCTTAGGCATCTGTAGAATATCGAAGCTAGGACACGCCCTCGGCCTGATAGACCGACGACTGTAAAGTGGCGGTCTGAGTAGACTGGATACGGAGGGCACTACACTGGATATTATCATGTAGATTAATACATTAAAGATGTCCAACAGTGGACTACAACAGATTGATTGATATGTACGATATAGGTATATATACCGGGTGTAAAGGACATCATACCGATAACTCCGGGCATAGATGTCACCAAATATTTACTATATACTTACTTCTTACTCTTCCTCACCCGACGAACTGCCATTTTTTTTTTGTGAATATTTTTGCAATGAGAATTATTAAAGTATAATATCGCTATTAAGAAATAGGGGTAGGCAGTAGAAGAGTGAAAATTTAGGGTTGTATGTATTTATTAATGCCGAATCATAAAAAAATAAAATAAAAAATTAGGTCAAAAAATAAAAAAAACAATTTTTTGCAGTGGACCACCCTTATCAGTTAGAGGTATGAAAAATAGTTTTAATCCTATTCTCAGACCTACTGAATATACATACAAAATTTCATAAGAATCGGTCAAGCTGTTTTGGAGGAATAGTTATTTTATAAAATCATACATACATAATTGTCACGCCTTTTTCCCGTAGGGGTAGGCAGAGACCACTTCTCTCCATTTGCTACGATCCTGACACACATATTTCGCTTCATCTACTTTCATTAGCGCTTTCATGCATGCTCGTTGGTTCCGAGTACTCTTAACCTGTCCTTCCTTAAGAACGTCTCCGATCTGGTTAAAATACGTTGCATCCGATAGGTGGCGTGGGTCGTAAAGACAATTGTGATGTGGAGAGTGTGCGTTGGTCAGTGCGATAGCTTAGCCACTTAGAGCACTTTCCCGGATTCGTAGGGATGCAGGTTCGAATCCCGCTCGCACTAAAGTTCTCTTTTTCCACATTCACAAATAATTTGTAATCTGTAATAAGTCTTTAAAGAAACTATTAAACTAATGCCAAATACTCTTTAACATAACAATAATTATTTTGTTAAAAATCAATTTTTAGCATGATGTTATTGTACTTTAATAACCACATCAATGGTTACCATAGCAACGGTTGACATGTTTGTGTTGTTTTGATAATGAGTGTAGAAGTCTGAATACGATAGCAGATAAAAATATATATTTTGGATATGAGTTTCGTAAAATCCTTTCTTAGCGAGCGTCTACGTCGTGAAAGGAGCGTCTATGCAAAATTTCAAACAAACATTATTTTAAGGCGTTTTATAAATCAGTAGAATAAGGAGGTTATGTACTGATCGTAAGAATCAAGAAATATTTTTTTTGTATGATGATTAAAGGTAATGTGAACTCTGAACCCTATTCTTGTGAATAATAAGTACAAAATACAATAAAATGTTTTTTACATAAATCCTTAGGCTTCTCTTAAATATTAAAGACAGGCCACGTCTCTAGCCCGATAGAATGTTAACTGATTGATTTGTACTAAGCTTTCTTGGAAAAAATGGCCAGAAAAGTAATAAGAGAAATGAACGGTACCTGGGGGATAGCTACTCCATTATGATCTTCACACAGAGGCATTCGCAAGCAGGTGTTAGCAGATGTTAATACTAAATAAGCATGCAAGTGAATTAGAGCGTGGTTTTACTTTACACCTAGTACATAAATCTAGGTCTTTAAGATAGTCTTAAATACCAGGCTATCATAAACAGGAGCAGATCAAGCAATCGTATTGTAAATCATCTATCTATACTATTATAAAGCTGTAACAGAGTGTCTGTATGTACATTTAAGATATTTGAGAAAATATTTATGACTGTATTAGGGTATGTGGTATAGGCGTGTCTGAACACAAAAAAATTTTTTTTAGATTTTTGTCTGTTTTGTTTGAAGGAAACGCATAGGACGTGAAGAAGATTGTTTATATAAAAGTAAATAGGAAAATACTAAGAAAACAAAGGGTCACTACCCCGTTCTTTCTCGCGGGTGCCATACGAAGTGACTAACAGAATTAAGCAATCATCCACACATTACATTACTGGTGACAGAATGGGTTACAAGTGAGACACTGCTCACTTATGATATTTTTCTAACAATCTTAAAATACAGACGAGTAGCGGTGATATTTTAGTGTGTAGTCAACCCGTAATAGTCATGCGTGGTGGACTATGGGACAAATCCCTCTTACTCTAGAAGGAGAGCACCCAACAAAGGAATAGTCATTATCTTTGAAAACAAATCTTAAAATAAGTGCAATCCCTTTTGTTCGATTTCCTTAAAAAGTCCGGTGACCATTCAAAGGATGCGTGAACCTAAATGGAATAAATATTATAACAATAAGGCAATGTTACGAAGCATTATACTAGGACACCATAACATCTAAGACGATTGATCGTATAAAGTACAAAGGTGACAAACGGAGTAACCAACCGATGTATTACTTCATATATTCAACCTAATTCTTTCGCAATAAAGGCTACTGTTTTGTACCAAGTAATTTTGGTACTACCATTGGAGTTTGTTTTGATGGAGAAATACTCAGTAGCAGGTTTACAGAGGTAAAACCTGAGATTCAATCCTAAATATCTTAGAAATAATAACATAAAATGATCCAATTTATTTTGTGATAAGGAAGAATGTTATACCTTCAATACAAATGATATAAATTTGGCATAAGTTACATTATTAAACTTATAGCAATTTATCATAACGATATAAAACTAAAATTGTCAAGAAATTTGTGTTCTCGTTTTGCAACAGATGTCTCTTATATCAATTTATAATCAAACCATTAGTACTCTCCAGACACTTTCATTATTGATGAAGGTTTTAAAAGCTATAAAATATCTTGCCTGTTAGTATTATAAGGGTAAACTGTATAATGATTGGCACTCTAAGCATATTTAAGATTGATATATATATATTTTAAATTGATAGGCGTTTAAAACGTCAGCAAACATTGATAAAGGGTTCTCTGGTATGTATATTTTCAAATGAAAATACATTAGTCAATCTAATTAGAGATTTTTAATAGAAAAACAAATAAAAACAAAAAATATATTTGAAATTACAGTCATTGGCACCATATACAGTTACTGTTA